>OZ010795.1:277319964-279878806 GCA_963932465.1 Maratus speciosus | reverse complement strand
TATACAATATTTTTTAAGATCTTCGTTTGTCATATTCATTAAAGGGAAAACCATTCTCGAACACAACCTGAATTATGACTTTTCCAAAAACTAATTTTATTTACTAATTTTAAACTTGCCACTTAAAATATCTGTTTTCAAAAATTGTTAAATTAAATGTGGATAAAAATCATTTTTTTCTACAAAAAACAAATCATCAGTTTATTAAAATAGACAAAAGAATATTTTTTTAATCAGTGCACAAGTTTAAACAATAAAAGAGAAACAAAAAACTGATTTAATCGCCCATTGTGCGTGGAATGAAACAAATGAAATTTCATTTCAGTTAGAAAATGAATGAAAATGTTAATGTTCGTCCAATTCCATAAACCATACACCTTCTTTTGTTGAAAAAAAAGGTATTATTTCAGTAAAAGATCAATTTTCCCAATCGTAATTATTAAGAAATAAATTCTTTCTAAGGTATTGCTTTTGTTCCTTTTTAAGTTAAAATAAGTTACTTTTCCAATATTTCACATTTCCACATGGCCAAAGGCTTATCAGATTGTATATGGTACAGCGAGGATTAAAGTATTTAGATTTATTGTTCTTGAGCAATATTTTGTTCAAAGTGTAACGATAAATGTTACATGATGTTATACATTTTGTCTCTTTTTTATTATTCATCAAAATTAAATATTTTAACATTCGAAAAAACAATCAAGTAAAATAATTATTAAATCATTAATATGACCATTTATTATCATGCTTAGACACGTACATCGCATTTTTTCAACAGTATTGCATTCAAATTATTTATAATGGATATTTTTTTCATATTTTCGAAAACAATTTTTTTATATTAATTTTGAACTTTGTAGTTCTTAATTTGTATTTTTAAACTTTAGAGATTTTAACATTCGAAAAAACAACCAAGTAAAATAATTATTAAGTCATTAATATGACCATTTATTATCATGCTTAGACACGTACTTTTCATTTTTGCAACAGTATTACATTAAAATTATATTTATAATGGATATATTTTTCATATTTTCGAAAACAATTTTTTATATTAATTTTGAACTTTGTAGTTCTTAATTTGTATTTTTAAACTTTACATATTTTAACATTCGAAAAAACAACCAAGTAAAATATTTATTAAGTCATTAATATGACCATTTATTATCATGCTTAGACATGTACTTTGCATTTTTGCAACAGTATTACATTCAAATTATTTATAATGGATATTTTTTTTTTCATATTTTCGAAAACAATTTTTTATATCAATTTTGAACTTTGTAGTTCTTAATTTGTATTTTTAAACTTTAGATATTTTAACATTCGAAAAAACAACCAAGTAAAATAATTATTAAGTCATTAATATGACCATTTATTATCATGCTTAGACACGTACTTTGCATTTTTTCAACAGTATTACTGTAAAGGAGATTTATTATTAGAGAGTCCAGGTTCGTGGATGAATAAAAAAAAACTCCAACACGAGGATTTTCGAGGACTTACTTCTTTATTATGAAACTTTTTAAAGGGAGAACCATGATAGTACAGTGGACGGGAGAAGTCAGACGGGACTGCCCGACGGGGCAGCCCCCCGAAGGGCAGAGAGCCGAGGTCTGTCCCACTCAAGTTCAGAGGCAGTAGTGGTAAATTATTCATTACAATCACTCACTCATTGGCGAGATGAATAGCAACATCTGTACAGTATTGGCGATGAATATTGGTGGCGTGGACAAAGGAATCAGAGGCATCTCGAAGTATTACGTAGAATTCAAACTTACGCCGTGGCGCGGCTATATGGTTACACGTTTCTTAACATTCTTGCGGTAAGGAAAAGTGGTTAAAGAAAGGAACACGTGATTTTTATATGCACGTTAGATCTAACTGCAGCTGCAAATTAGTCAGCAATGGGCATATGGTTTGTATCCGACAGAGTACAAGGGTGAGAATTGAATACTAATGCAAGCCCAGAGGCTGGGAAAATATGCATTAGATAACGTCGGCTGCAAAGCGAAAAGAGATTCATTTGTATTTTATTCTTTTACTTTATTTCAATGGAAAATAACTGCGGTTAAGATCTTTTTCTATCGTGTGAATTTGAAAGACAGAAAAAGGAACCGAGATAAATGATGTCTGCATTTGAAAAGAACTTTAAAAGTAAAAGCGAAACTTACAGTAGTGAGAGGGGGGGGGGGGAAGAGAATGAATAAAGACATATGAAATTAACTCTAAAATGTCACATTTAAACTAAATATTTTATTTGAAGGGGGGGGGGGAAGAATAATGACAATTTATAATAAACCAGTAAAGTTAAAAGTTGATTTTTTGAGGGAAAAGGAGGAATAATGAATATATAACGGTAACGCCGTTATATATATCACCCATTACCACCAGAAAAAAAAAACTGTGAATCTTGAAGAACAGTTTTTTTTTTTTTATATTTGAAGATTACTTTGTCCACTCCATACATATAAGTATTTAAAACAGATATAACATAATAAGAAAGATAAGCCTCCATATATATATATATATATATATAACATATAACTGTGTGCTTGCAATTCTTTAAATGTTTGCATAAAGCAAAACTTTTCAGGTCATGATAAATGGCGCCTTTTTATTTTATTCTTATCTTGGTATTCATTAGTCAGTCACCAAGAAATTGCAAATAATATTTTTTGATTTAACAGGATCCTTTTTTAAATATCTTTTTAGTATTTGATTAAGAGGCTGGTACCAGCATTTTTCATGACCAAAATAAGAGAAGTAAATATTTTTTTTGTAACTTGTTATAATAACTTCTCAAAATAAAAATAATATAATATAAATGCAAGCAACAAAATACACAGATACTACTTTAAAATGAAATAGAAAATAAATGACATATACATGTCTGTGAATAGAAGCTAAATGAAAAATATAAAATAAAAAGAGTAGAAAATTGGTTTTCGTGCACACCGCACAGGACTACAAAAGAACGGGATGCAGATAGCATGCCTATGAATGGGTGTAGCCCTTAATCTTGTTAATAAACAAGTGTGATGGCGTCAGTTTAGAACATCAGCCCTAGGGGGAGAGGGAGTTATGAGACCCAGACACCAAGTGATACCTAGGTCCCTGCTCCCCAAAGATCACATTGATCTTCAAAGGAGCATGCGTCAATGTATCATATAAAAAGTTATGTTTATTGAATTGAAACAACAATTCAAGAGTTTTGTCTCTCTACACAATGAAGTTTGGACCCTTAGGGCAAAAATTTTGAACGGGAACAAAACTTCAGAGGGGATAAATTAAAAATAATAAAAAAAAACTGAGATAAATATCTCACATATCAAAGGTAAAAAGACAATCCGAGTGTGTGGAGAGACTGGTGACATGATCGGGTAAGTATAACAACCACAATTTTTTTTTTTTTTTTTTAAGTAAATTCTAACTTTGTATTCCTTACAATGTATCGAGTAGGATTTGAACTGTATGTGTATTGTATGACCTTAACTAATGTTTTAAACATTTAGTGTAGCTGCACTAGGTTACTAATGCTAAAAACGGAAAAAAAAATTCTTGTTATTGTGAAGTTATGTTATTACAAGCACGACATAATATCTTAGACGTGTGTCTTGTCTAAGTGAAGCTTGACCAGAGATTTTATTTAATCTCAAAATTTAAAAGAAAACGTGTAATTATGTACATGTAGAAAGCCAAAACAAGTGTGATGAAAACAATAAGAACATCATAGGTTTGAAATGTAAAGAAAATGCATGTGAAGGGGTAGCATCCTGTAAACTGGGCATTCTTTGTTGTGAAACAAAGTGATGGTGACATGGAATGTCATGGCATAAAAGAAATATAATAAAAATGGAAAAATTAAGAATGTGTTAAAACTTAACCTTTTAATAAATGTTTAATTTGTGCATATCATGTGAGGTCAAAAGTAGTTCCTGGTATAATGAAAACAAAAAAAAATATCTTAATGTGTAACGTAGAAACCTAGAAACAAAATATTTTCAATTGTGTATAATGTGTGCTTTTTTTTTTTTTTTTTTTTTCCAAACCAAAAAAAATCAATGAACTCAACTGTAATAACAATGAACTAAGTTGTAAGTGTATCTGTATGAACCAAAGAAAAATGTGTATTTCAATGAATGAATCAAAGAAAAAGTATTTCACTATGAACTAAAACAGTGTATGTCAGTGAAGAAGGAAAATTTCAACGACTTAGATGTATGTTTGTGAACATAGCAGTCTAAGTACCTGAATGCACAAATTATGAGCAAGTATTTCACTAACTTAAAGTATATAAGTAATGCGATGAACTCAAATGTGTGAAAAAAAAAACTTACAATGAACTAATATGTGTAAGGAAATATTCTATGAACTAAGTATTGTCATGAAACAAAAATGATAGTGCAATTGGTCCCTGAAGTACACAAAGAATTGACAATGCTATGAACTCGTGTAAAAGTGTTTTTTCTATGAACTCAATGAACTATGAACTCGTGTAAAGTGTTTTATCTATGAACTCGTGTAAAGTGTATTTTCTATGAACTCAGTGAACTATGAACTCAGATGTATAGCCTATGAACTCAGGTGTATAAAACTATGAACACAAACCCAGTGTGTACATATGGAACCAAGAGCATTGTATCACAAGTACAAAAAAATGCATCGCCTAAAGTTAAAACAAACAAACCAAAAAAAAAATTGTGCTTTTAAGTAAAGGAAAGTGAAAAAGATAAAATGTAACCAGGAAACGCTACTTGTGTGATGAAATGTAAGTAAATAAACTTAACTAAGATTAACAAGTGAAATTATATCCAAATTTGTAAGTAAATAAATCTACAAATTTGACTAGTGTAATGAAGAATTTTTTAAGTTGAAATAATGTGTACTCTTTCAGTAAAATCTTCCAAAAAGTGAAAAACATATAGTCTGACAACGCGTATCAGAAACGATTTCACTTTTGTTCCAATTCGACATTCATTTAACTATTTGCCGGCTAAATAATCAAATGAAAAAGCAACCTACTGTACACTTGTGTTTATAAAAAAAATCTTGAAAGAATTAAGTTAATTTTAAACATCAAATCAGTATGAATAATGTTGTCGAAAACTGACATATGTATGTAAATGTATAGGGAAAATAAAAATTTTAAAAGGAATGCTGTAAATAGTAACTCCTTCACAGTAATGTGTGTTAAATAAAAAACGAAAAATGTAAAATGTATGTTACATTGTTTTTTTTTGTTTCTTAAAAATGAAGCTGTATGAGATGTTTATGGGAATGTATTGCAGTTGTATACTTTTTCTCGCATTTGCTTGATGAATTTTTTTAATGATGGACAATAAGGTGCAAAAGCACTGTGGAAAATGTCAAAGTTGGTGTTACTGCTATCATTATTTCTAATGCAATTAATGCATTTTGGAGGATTTCTACACTGAGGGTCAATGTGTGGCAAAGCACACACCGAGCATCTAATGTCATTATGACACGAAATTGCAATGTGATCATTGTATACCTGGCACTTAAAACAACGTTTAACATTTATATATGGTTTAACAGGGTACGGTTTTGATTGTATGATAATTTCCCTATGCATTAATAATTGCCTAGCATCCTGTGGTGCAAGCTCAAAGATCCAATTAAAGGACTTACTATGTAGGAGCTTGTACTTTTTAACAAAGTGAAAAACAGGTTCAGGTATATGGATTAAATCTGAGATACCAAACAAGATATCAGGAATATTTAAATTTTCAGGGAGGTTATAAATAATGATACGAATAGGCCTAGGTACATTAAGTTTAGCAGGGGATAAGGACTTTAGAGAGGAATCGCTAATAGCTGTAAATATTTCATTGTGCTTACCTTGAGTGTGCAGGTCGGAGCTAAGATATGTGTCTTTTTTATGATTTTCTAGTTGTGGTAACTTTTCTTGTTTACACATATAAGAGGGGATAGTTTGTGTAAATTTATCTAGGGCAGATGGAGGGAGTTTGTTGTTGACATCTACCACCTGATCAACCATAGTCTTACTACCTTTAGTTAGCTTCTTCTTACATTTCAGTTTGCCTGTGATTTCATGTAATCTCTCTAAAAGTTTCTGATTTACATGAAATAAATTATCTTTATCCTGTTTTAATTTGGAATAATCATCCTTTAGAACATTAAAGTTTAGTTTAAGCACATGAAAATTGAATTTAATGATCTGAAGGAAATCTATAATATTTTCAGACATGGATGCAGCATTTTCGGTCTTAAGTGAATTTTGAATAGATGTGGCTTCCATATTAATGGAATCCGAGTATCTAAATAATATCTCCTCAAAATAATCTACCCATGGAGATACAGAAATGGGGTGATTAAAGTCACAAATAGCATTTTCATCATTAGCTGCCATATTTTAAAAATAAACTGGTGAAGTGTCTGTTATCTGCAAAATCTTTTTTTTATTTTCTGGTGTTTATTTAATTTCTGTTGTTTACTTTTTTTTGACAGCCAAAATGGAAAAAAGGAGGAATTCATTTTTTTTTTGAGAGAGCAACCCAAATAATGCAAAATAAATAATACTAGAATTTCAAAAAGGTGTATGTATGCAAAAACTCTAGTTATCAGAAATGAAATGCATGCACATAAAATAAAACACAATAAGTTGCATAAATAAATTATACACAAAAGGAAAAAAAAAAACATGGAGGGGGGGGGGGGGAATGTAAAAAAATAAAATGAGTGTATCAATCACAACATTTCAGAAAGTTAAATTTCTGTCCACATCCAGTAGGATTAAAGTTTCCGAAATTCAATAAAAAAAAATAGAAAAAACAGGTAATTAAATTGTAATTCAGGTTTAAAATACAAAAAAAAAAAACAACCAAGGTCAGAGTCGAGTAACATATTTTGAGAAAAAAATGTGCAAATGTCACACACAAGTGAAAATGTGCAAATGTTGTGAGCGAAATATGCACATATTTATATAAAAATATCAAATACTGCAAAACCTGGAGCAGAGAACTTTTCTGTTGCCTATCGGCAGAATAAGTGTACATTCAAAGTATGGCAGTGGGGCTAAAGGGTTAAACTCTAGATTTTTGAATGCATACAAATCATTTTTACGAAAAAGGAAACATAGCATATTTATGTAAATTCACGTAAGAGAAAAAAAAATATGAGAAGTTTGTCATGATTAAACCATAAACACATTATAAGTGAAATATTAATAAAAGTATAATAATTTTTATCATTTTAACTGCAAAAAGTACTTAAAACAAACAAACAAATACACAAACGCAGCTTGGAAGAAGAGAAAAAAGGAGCTAATATGCTATCACTTAAAAATATTATAAAAAAAATAGTTCAGAAGTGATCTCCTTTCAAGCTGACAAATCAACAAACTTATGAAAATCCAAATGGTAAAAGTACAAGTATGAATAGGGAACCATAACATGGATAGAAACTGATAATATTTACTGATATTGAAAAGAAAGAAAAAAGGTTATAACAATTTAGAGTAAATAATTTAATATAAAAGTATTCCCTGTTCATACTTACATGCAAACTGTGTTTCTTTTTTGTCAAAAGTATTGTGACATAACTGTTTTCATTAAATTCGTTGCACTAGTATGTCATTTTTGTAGAGAGCATTCATTTGGAGTACCAAAACAGATCGATGGGAAAAACAACGCTTGTTTTTTTTTAAGAAAAAAAAAGTAAAATAAAAAGATTTTAGTGACAATTTGCAACGGAAAAGAAATTGAAACAAAAATATCATTAACGTCCTATTTTCGTACTCTGAATGCTATAAAGATGTTGAATGATAGTTGACACAACGTGTGCATTGTGATTTAGTACACTCTTTTTTTTTTAGGTGCAGAGTGGTTTCTTTTTTTTTTTAAAACTGAATCATTTGCACACACTAGGGTAATTTTTTTTTTTTTTTTTTTTATCTCTTGATAACACATCACAAAATGAAAACACTATTCCTCAACTTCATGGCACACTTGGTGCATTCTATATTTTTTTTTTTTTTTAGGAAAATTGAAGGTATCACCACAAGGAAGCACAAAGTAAATCGGATTTTTTTTTTGACTATTGCTTCGGACACAATTTGTTATATTAACACAAGATGACACTTTCACGAAATTATATATCTTTTTAGCATATTTCATTATTTTGTCACCAAATCTGTGGGATTCCTGGACACCTTGCACTGTAAACATAAATCACAAACAAAGGAAAACAGCGCACAATTCCTGGACTTGTTGCACTGAGAACTTTGTTTAAAATGTGTGTTACTTGTGCGGATATTTCATACCACAGCTAGGTGAGGACTTTTTCACAAAACATTTCCCTTATGGGAAACTATGGAGCAGATGGCACCTTTTCTTTTCACAAAACAGGAATCTAAAACACACTGATGGAGATTCCCTTGGATATGGTTGAAGAAAATATTATTTCATAAGTAGAACAGAGCGTTATTGGAGACACAATTTTACACTAAGCGGTCACACGGAATGGAATCGCAGAAATCACACAAACAGGTGAAAATCACCTTTTTTTTTTAGGAGTGGGGTGGTTATTTTCAGGTGAATGCACATCACAGGACCGACGTAGCAGTTTACCGTTCAGATGTGTCCTTTTTTTTGAGCGAAGCGCACCGCTATCGGAGAAGGTTTCTCGACTTTATTGACGATTACACGATAGAAGTCTAAAAATTCTTGAGTCAGGCTTTGGAGAAACAACAGAATATTGAATCAGGAAAAGTCAGCAAAGGATGGGGGTAGTCACCTTCGAAGGAGATTGTAGCTGAGACCTGAGACAGCAGAATCACAGAGAGATGTTGAGGGATCGCCGGCAACAACAGCACAATAGTTCATCAGGGCGGCGAGGGCAGGGGAAGTCCCGTAAAGATGACGCCGGAGAATGAGTGCTCGAAGTTGGATGAGGAAGCCCGAACTCCCGTGGGGAAAAAAAAGGGCCCATGGTCATCCTTTCGCGTCGCTGATAAGAAAAAGGGGAACGGATTGAAACTTCTCCTCGTACTTTTTTTTTTTTTTTTTTTTTTTATTACTGTTGGAGAAAAAAATCTGGGCAATGGCACCAATTTTGTATAGAGGAGATTTATTATTAGAGAGTCCAGGTTCGTGGATGAATAAAAAAAAACTCCAACACGAGGATTTTCGAGGACTTACTTCTTTATTATGAAACTTTTTAAAGGGAGAACCATGATAGTACAGTGGACGGGAGAAGTCAGACGGGACTGCCCGACGGGGCAGCCCCCCGAAGGGCAGAGAGCCGAGGTCTGTCCCACTCAAGTTCAGAGGCAGTAGTGGTAAATTATTCATTACAATCACTCACTCATTGGCGAGATGAATAGCAACATCTGTACAGTATTGGCGATGAATATTGGTGGCGTGGACAAAGGAATCAGAGGCATCTCGAAGTATTACGTAGAATTCAAACTTACGCCGTGGCGCGGCTATATGGTTACACGTTTCTTAACATTCTTGCGGTAAGGAAAAGTGGTTAAAGAAAGGAACACGTGATTTTTATATGCACGTTAGATCTAACTGCAGCTGCAAATTAGTCAGCAATGGGCATATGGTTTGTATCCGACAGAGTACAAGGGTGAGAATTGAATACTAATGCAAGCCCAGAGGCTGGGAAAATATGCATTAGATAACGTCGGCTGCAAAGCGAAAAGAGATTCATTTGTATTTTATTCTTTTACTTTATTTCAATGGAAAATAACTGCGGTTAAGATCTTTTTCTATCGTGTGAATTTGAAAGACAGAAAAAGGAACCGAGATAAATGATGTCTGCATTTGAAAAGAACTTTAAAAGTAAAAGCGAAACTTACAGTAGTGAGAGGGGGGGGGGGGAAGAGAATGAATAAAGACATATGAAATTAACTCTAAAATGTCACATTTAAACTAAATATTTTATTTGAAGGGGGGGGGGGGGAAGAATAATGACAATTTATAATAAACCAGTAAAGTTAAAAGTTGATTTTTTGAGGGAAAAGGAGGAATAATGAATATATAACGGTAACGCCGTTATAATTACATTCAAATTATTTATAATGGATATTTTTTTCATATTTTCGAAAACAATTTTTTATATTAATTTTGAACTTTGTAGTTCTTAATTTGTATTTTTAAACTTTAGATATTTTAAGATTCTAACAAACAACCAAGTAAAATAATTATTAAATCATTAATATGACCATTTATTATCATGCTTAGACACGTACATTGTATTTTTTCAACAGTATTACATTCAAATTATTTATAATGGATATTTTTTTCATATTTTCGAAAACAATTTTTTTTATATTAATTTTGAACTTTGTAGTTCTTAATTTGTATTTTTAAACTTTAAATATTTTAACATTCGAAAATATAATAAAGTAAATTTTTATTAGGTAATTAATATGAACATTTATTACCACCATTAGATACTTCTTTTTCTTTTTTTTTTCGACAGTTTTTTATTTAAATTATTTATAATATATAATTTTATTTTTCACATTTTTAACGAAATTTTTTATTATTAATTTTGTGCTCTAAATCTACATTTTTTAAATTTAAAATAACGTAAGAATGGGCTTACTGCTGGAAAAAGTGACTGTTAGTTAAAAAAAAAAAAAAAAAAAAAAAAAAAAAAATAGTCAATTGTAAACATTCACATGCTCTGACAAGATTGGTGAAAAATAAAGGTTGTTTTAGTCTTCCTTTTTGTGTGATATGAAGATTTAAGAAATTTTGTTTATCATGGAAAATGAAGAAATTGTTTCTTCATTTATTGTCTTTCATTTTATTATATGTCCTTCATTTATTGTCATTTATTGTCATCAATTGTTTCTTGCGGTTTAATTCAGTAATGCATATGAGGTATTCTCACAAAATTTTAACTTTTAGGAATAAAAATCTGGTGAAATTAAACTTAATAAAATAACATTTAAAACTTATAGACGAATGCTTTAATTATAAAAAATAAAGAAAGCATGGTCTGCAGCGATGATTTTTTTTTAAACTGAGGTTTAAGGTAAACTTGAGTGTTTAATTTTCCTTACCGTATAATTGACATTTTACGTGTCTAACTTTTTTATTTTCTTCTAAATTTTAACTTATAATGAATCTGCATAGTTCTCATAGGACATTCACATAAGAAATAATAACAATGTCGTATTATTTGTACAAAATTTTGGTATAACATTGTATTAAAGGATGTTAAAGAAGGGACGGTAACGAAGAAAAGGGGACGGTAAGTGAAAAAAACGACGGTAAGGGGAAAAAAAGGATGGTAAGGAAGGGACGATTAGGAAAATTACCACAAATTTTTGGCAAATCATCTTAAGACTAAGTGATAGCCACAATGATAATTGATTTTTAGCAACAGTTATTTACATTGGATTAAATGATAAAAAAAATACCTCAAAAAATACAGGAATAAACATAGGGGACGGCAAGGCCATCAATAAAGCCACAATCCTTGAAATTAATATTTAAATGCTGATTTAAATTAAGCAGTACTTTTCCTGCCAAAGATTTTTAGCCATTCTTTCCCTAGCAGACCTCTGCATGAGAAAAAAAAATTAAAAAATTCTGTGGCTGCATCTGAAGGGATTTTCTGTATAATTTTAGCAATAGGGACGATAAGTAATATAAAATTCAGGGACAAAGTTAAAAAATAATAACAACCGGGAAAATGTGTGTAGGTTAATTTTTTGCTACATATTTATGTAAACCAATTGTCCCAGTTTCGGAAAAAAATTACACCGAATTGCTGTTATTGAAACAATTCTACACAGGTAGCTCCAAATTTAAAAATCAGCATCAGGGAGAAGGGACGGTAAGGAATTTCGTGGTATATTGGAATCACCAATATCGTCAAAACTGATTTATCTCGTTAATATTCTAATACAGTCATGCAATGGAATGTTTTCCAACATAAAATATTTAAAAAAAATTCAAGAATGTACTAAAATAAAAATTAGTATTCAGGGTCTTAAAAGTAAAAAGTATGTGAGAATGTTTCATGTATCTTTCATTATTCCGAAAAACATATGAGCATTTTCCAGTTTATAATTCTTAAAAAAATAAGTAATATCAAAGAAATTTTCTTTGAAAAATTATTTTTCTTGAAAAATTCTTCTTTTGTCACTGATCATTTATCCAAAAAATTCTTCTTTTATCACTTATGTTATCACTGATTTAAACATTAACATTTAAAAACTGATTTCACACATTATTGCTAGCTCCGTATATTTCTTTAAATTAGGTGGTATCACTGAATATTAAAAAAATATTTTTTTATTTTTAATTGTGAACTTTGCACTTCACATTTTACCTTTTTCTAATTTCAAATGGCGTAAAAATGTGCTTACGTAAAAATATAAAGAATAACTGTCAGTTAGAGAAAATAGCGTTTTGTAAACATGGTACAATCTCTGGAAAATTTAATGAAACAAATGGTTGCTTTAGACATCCATTGTGTGTGAAATGAAGGTAAATAAATTTGATTTATCATAAAAAAAGAAATAAAAGGTTTCTAAAAGTCTAATTCTCTAATTTATATACGTTTTTTTCGTTCCGAAAAAAAATCCTCATTCTTTCTCCAGTTTGTCATTATTAAGAAATAAATTCATTTTGGAGAAATTTACTTTGCCCCCTCTTAGTTAATATCGGAATATTGCTTTTTCTAATAATTCCTATATTTATGTGGCTAAAGGCTTATTTCTAGATACGTGATATAGAGAACTTTAATTTTTAGAACGCATTTTTTGAGTAAGAAGTTCGTTCATATGTAAAATGGAGTACATAAAAATCTTCATTTTTTATTATTTCAAGTCTCAAAAAGTGTCTAATTAGAAATGAATAGATTTTTAAAGGTTAAATTAAAAACTTTTTTTTTTGTATTTATTTTTTTATACCAATTTAGGGACTTTTTTTAGGCTAATTTAATGTCCAGTTTTCTATATTTGTGTAAATTGTGTGTTATCATTGGATATTTAAAATATATTCGTTTTTCAATATGGGTACAATTTTAGAAATATAATTTGAATTAATTAAATTCGAAATTCCTTCTCACGATAAAAGTATACATGTATATATTAAGGTATGATGTTTAAAGTATAATGTATATTTAAAAAAATAATTTATTATAAGATTTTAAAGAGTTTTATTATGTGCCTTTTTAACAGTTTCCAACAAAGTAGAATTGCATACTCGGATTCTCTGAAATATTTTAATGTTATTGACGTTTACGATCGTACGAACCATATTTCAAATGAAGTTTGTAGCATGTTTAGTTTATTCACAGTGACAGTATTCCGTTACATTACGGCCAATGAGAAAAAATCGTTTCAAATGAATTTTAAAAATGTTGCACACTTGCAAACGTAATAAAATCGACATGCGTTTACGAAGTGCACTAAAATTTGCATTTTGCAGAATATGCGGCGCAAAAATAATCATTATTTATTTACAGGGCCATACTAAGAATTCCATTACATTATGGTATGGGGGGAATTGTTTGCGGCGTATTTTAATTATATTAAACTATTTCATATATAATGAAATTTATATACCTGACTGAGGCTTACTATATTTAAAGATGTGTCTATATTTAAAGATGTTACACACTTTCAAACGTAATAAAATAGATAACATTCATGAAGTGCACTAAAATATGCTTTCTGTAGAATATGTGGTGCAAAAATTAATTATTATTCATGTACAGGGCCACACAAAATAATTACATTACATATTGGTATAGTGGGAATTGTTTGCGATGTATTTTATTTATGTTAAACAATTTCATAAATAATGAAATTGACATACGTCGCTGAGCTTTAGTATAAGTTATTTCATGTATAATACCAAGCATATACCATTTACAGGGACACACAAATAGTATATTCTATCCGAAGTACTGTATATTAGCGATGATGGCAGGATATGCATTTTAAATTATGATATGCGCTTTTAAGTTTCACTAAATTTATGCATAATATATGATATGTACAAATGCTATAGTTGATATACAGGGCAACACAAAAGATTTCGTAAATGTTACTGAGTATGAGCGTAAATTAATTAAAGGTGGTTTTTAAATGAATTATGCATTTTTCGGCTGAAATGCATTCAGTTTACTAAGAAACGTTTGTAGAATATAGATAAAATGATATACAAGGCGACACATAGAATCGGATACTGGGCTGTCAATAGATGACAATTTATTGAAATGTGATTGCAGCAGTTTTAAGAGTGTTTTAGTTTCAATTAAATTTTGGCTAAATACGGGCGTATATTAATGGTGCTATGTAAACTGCAGGGATGAACAAAAGCATTCAAGTACGTTTGCATCTATTAGTATAAATTGCTGAAGGTGAAATTTCAACCTAATATGCATTTTCTTGCTAAACTAAATTTTCCCATTACATAGTTTGTATAACAACCTACAGATGAAATGCACAGCTCTTCAAAAGAAATGGAATACATATATGGCTTTTGACGGTAACTGCTAAAATCAGTTTTTAAAATGTTTTAAATTCTTTTTAATATGTTTATTTAGTTATCTTATTTACCGTATTTCACTAAATAACAAAAATTAGTTAAAGATTTTAGGAAGTGTTGGAAAGTGTTTCATGATCTATGCTTAGGGCATGATTTTTCTTTTCTGTTTATAATTTATAAAATACACTTCTGCATTTTTGTATTTAAAATATTTTTAGGATACTCTTTCACAAATAAAATATTCATTAAAAGATCAATAAAATTATGTTTGATTCCTTCCTTTACATTATCATGTGCGTTGTAGATGTTTTAATTTTGTGATGCTTGAAAAATACTTTAGAAACATATTATTTTTTATTCATTTGAAGACAACATCTTTATATTGAAATGCAGTAAACCAACGTTTAAAATTCACAAATAATGCGTGAAAAATTCACGCATTATTTGTGCATTTTCACGCATTATTTGTGCATTTTAAACGTTGGTTTACTGCATTTCAATATTCCTGCACAAAGGCTTTAATTGCTATTTTAAAACATCTTTATAATTGATTTTTTTTCTCTCATAATTCTCCTTTCTTTTAAGAAAAATATAATACCAGCTAATAAAAGCTGAAATTTTAATTATGTGGTCTCTATTTTCATCACAAACATTTAGTAAAACGTAGCATGTAAATAGTATATCCAACTTTAATTAAAATACTTTCTATCATATTTATGTGAAAATTTAGCGGTTTTTCTTTTCTTTTCTTTTTGTAAAATGAAACAATACAATATTGATTTTACCTTAAATGTCTAAATCTAAAATTTATGTTTACATATTTTTAGTCGAATAGTTAAAGGATATGGACATTTCCCCTTTTTTTCAAACCTAGACTAACATTAAATCCTCCATAACAAAGGTGATGTGTTATAATTTTTTCGGATAAAAGAAGAGGTGAATCTATTAACGTGACAAAGATGTAAAACTTTAGTATTGAATGTGTGCTTTTTTAGGCGCATTTTGAAATAATAATTTAAAGTGCTCTAATTTGAGTTACACGATAATGTTTCACGGTTTATTCAGTCTCAGCATATATAGTACGCATATATGTTTTGGCCTTTTTAATTTTCCGAGGATTTAGAAAAACAAGAAAGTGTCATTCCTATTGTCTCATCGTTGCATAAACAACAACAAAAAAATAATTGCATGTTTATTATTTTTTATTTAACTTTAAAAAGCCGTATAGCTTTACAGTTTTTTGAAATTGTTTTTTTAAAATACACGTTTTTTTTTTTTTTTTTTTTTTTTTTCCCGACTGCCAAGAAGGGTTATGTGTTTCACGCGTATCTGGGTATGTGGATTCCTTTATACCCTCGAAGCATTCCAGCGGCTGGATGGATTTTAATGAATGAGTTCTCTATCGATTCGTCTTAACTTTCCGATGGTTATAGGCTAGGTTTGATTTTATAAATTCAAAATGGCTATTAAGTATTACACAACCTGGAAGTTGTGTAGATAGGATCTCTAGCTTTACTGCAACTGTAACATTATAGACATCTATAGGCCTCATCAAAACAGTGTTTATAGATAGGAACTAACAATTAAACACAACTTAAAAGCCATCAATATAATACATAAAAAATAGGTAAGTAATATAAAAAATAGTTTAACATTGATTAAAAATAATTAATTAGTATTTAATTTTTATTTGTTCTATTTTGTGCTGTAAAACTTTTACTTGCAATATTTAGAAACAGAGATACTAATTTTGAAAGAAAACACGTCTTGCTAAAATCCAGTGAAAAACACCTTAGAACATAATAATAATAATAATAATAATAATAATAATAATAACTAAAAATAAATTTGAAAACAAAAATCTTTTCGAAGTGTTCGCGGTTAATCCTTAGGATGTCGCCATGACAAATGAAGTAAAGCTGCGATTACTATCAACAGATAAGTGACAGACAGGCTCATTGCTATATATTTTTTATTTATCGTACACAAGTAACTCAGTAAATTAGTTAATCCTTTCAACTTAGAGATAAGGTGATAAGAATTCCAATGAAAATATTGTATAAGCGAATTATGCCTGTAGATTTGTCCTCGATATCTCAGTTTGTAAAGCGTTGTCAGCTTAAATCAAAAGGTTCTGCTTCAAGTTCTGGTCTGGACATCTTATCACTCCTTTGGAAAACCTCTTCACAATCACTTTGGTTCATTCATATACATAGATTCGAAATTCTTTTGTGCAATTGTTACTTTTCCGTTTATATATATATATATATGTATGTATAATAAAGATGAAATGACAAATATATGAGAAAATATATATTTTACTCTTTAAAGGCATTATTGTATAAGAAAGTACATTTCGAAGTTTACATATTTGAATTTTATTGCTTACATTTTCATCAGAGTAATTGAATACATTTCGTTACATTGTAAATATAACGAATGATCAAGTATCACAAAAAATGTTTATCTCTTAAATAAGCCTATTCGTTGCGACTAACATAATTGCGGCAAGATCACTTGATTTTTGTTGAACAGAAATGGCAGTTTTGTTACTCTTCTGAAATATATATATTTTTTTTCTTATCCGAAATTGTTTTCTAATTTAAGAACAAGAAGAAACAAATTTAAATACGAAGTATACACAAAAGTTCAATTGATAGCATAAATATATAATATCGTTCAAAATCGTATTAAAACTTTACCGAGCTTTGAATTTTTGTATAAAAATTGTGCGCTAAAAATCTCTTTTGAGTGTTGACTCTTAATTATTCACATTGTTTTTTTTTCTGTCTTTCACTTTTCTTGTATAATGCGAGAAATGATCAACAATGTCTTCACACTCTGAGTGATATATTTATCCCGTCATATTTTCGATGTGAATATAGAAAACGACAGCGCTAATAATATATTTTTATTAATTCTTTGAAATTTTCTTATGCGAAATGTAGAAAAGTGATTTTAACATATAAAAAGCAAATGTCAGTTCCTTTTATTAAATAAAAGGTTTTTCTGATGACTACAAAATCTTTAAAAAGACAAATGAATAAAAGGGCTGTCATAGAAGCCCATTGTGCATAAAAAGCTAAAGCATTTTCATTCCAGTTAAAATTGAATGAAAATTATTGTCTCCATAGAATTATACAAACGATAAAATTTCTGGTACTTTTCCAGTAAAGGGGTCTTGCCGCTTTTAAAAAATGCTTGGCGAAACTTAGGCTTTAGAATGTGGGATTTGTTGCCAGATGATATAAACAGCTATGAATTAAATGTTATGAGTTTTTATGTTTCTTTATATACGTATTTATGTATTTAGAAGCATTATAGACATATATAAAATTATTATTTTTTTTACAATTTACTTCTGTTTGAATATAAAAATTGATAAATGTTTTTTTATACTAGATAATGTGTATAAATGTTGAAAACATTGCTTGTATATATGAACCAATGAATATGAATAAGTCATCAGAAAATATGCAGCCAAATTGCCTTCTCTCGTCAAGGTTAATATACTGGAATTCGTCATTATGTTAAATTTATAAGATTTTTGTTTTGTACCTTTTACCTTACTTTTAAATAAAGATCGGGATTTTTATGTATATATGTATTTTATTATTTTTTTTTTCATGGGCAAGCTTTATAAATTGGTATTTTTCGAAGAGATATTAAATTATTTAGATTTTCGAATAATATGTTGTTACTTGTGTAAAGGTTAAAAATAAATCTTGTTATTGTTATAAACTTATTTTTTATAATATACATTATACGGCAAAAATAAAATGACTTAACTTTTGAAAATTAATCAAGTCAAAAATTATCATCAATAAATTTTTATTTTTTATTTTTGCAAAATTTTCTTATCTAAATAAGTTATTTTATATATTATTTGAGAGATATCATATTTTGATAGTGATTTTTAATTTTTTAAGAATCATTAATTAAAAGAACATTTCATATAATTGGAGTATTTTTTATTTAAATTACCTAATACATGAAAAAAAAATCTACTTTTATTACTTAATTTAAAAAAAAATGAACATTTTATTTATTAAAAACTCATTTCTTTTTTATCATTAAATCAATTTAAAATTTTTCTTTAATACATTTATGAAGTTTTTTGAAAAGGATTATTATTACTCTTATTATTTTTGGAAAATATATTTTAATTTACACTTTTTAACAATATCAAACGAAAATTAAAATTGTGCTTCTTCCTAAAAAATGAAATGTCAGTTTCAAAACATGATTTAGTAAACCATAGTGTTCATTCACAAGGAAAATGATGCAAATGGTTGCTGTAGATGACTAATCCGTGTGAAATGCATTTAAAGAAACTTTGTTTCAATTAGAAAATATATATATATATATTACTAAAGGTCTAATTCTATAATCGATTAACTTTTCATTGAGACCAGAAAAAATATTTTTCTTTTAGAAAGATCAACATTGTTTTTCTTGTTTGTCATTATTAAAAGCTAATTTCTTTCAAAAAACTTACTTAGTACCGTCTAAGTTAATATCGATTTTTTTTTCAGTATTTGATGTTTTTATGTGCCTGGAATCTTTTTATTATTACCTCTGTTATAGAGAATTATAAACATTAATTTTAGAAAGCATTTTTTAAAGCAAGACGTTCATTGATATGCAAAAAAAGAACAATATATTTTCTTTTTACTTTGATATTCGTTTTTTCATCAAATAAAATATCGTTGTGTTTTTTAGAAATTTATGAACATATTTTTTGCTATATAATGTTACAATATATATATATACTAGCTGTACCCGCCACGCGTTGCTGTGGCCCAGTCTGTCTAAATAGAGAAGAAAGAAAAGAGAAAGCGCGCGTTTCTAATACGTTTAATTTCAGAATACTTGTGGGTATAAAATATTTTTGTTGTTACATTGTCTGTGCAGATATAGAGATTGCCTGATTTGCCGATTCTAGAACACGAAAAATATAATTGCCCATGTGAGAAGCAATTCATGTCTATATATAAACCTCAGAATTTTAAAGCTTGGTCCTAAGCTTTGTTAATGGAGATTACTAACGACAATCAAATAGGTAATTGCAATCTCTTAAATTGAAATCGCGCATCCATTGGAATCAAAGGAATGCGAGGAATGAGGCCATCTTCACATTTTAAAGGTCCTATCAATATTGTTGCTCCTACAAAGTTGCACATTATGTTTTTAGTGCAAGCCGATTGCTGTTGCAAAGAGTTGGCTTATGAATATTTCGCAACATCTGAATTGGCAGTCCGATTGTCAATTGCAACACGTGCGGTGTCATGCCTGGCATATCGAGTGAATTAAAAAGATATGTGCCGAGTGAAACTTTTGGCATTGAGCTCACAGGCTATTCACACTAATTGTATATTATACTCTTATTTCAAAGAATAATGCCCATTGAAAAATAAATTAAGGGGGATTACCCCTCCGTTTCCCCCTTTTATACTTAACCAATGAACCTCCAATTCTAATCAGGGAAATGTCTTATCAGAATAAACCGGTATACCAAATTTGAAGCAAATCAGATAATTCTGCATGAAAAAACCATTTATATATATTAAGGTTGGATTACTCTCCTTCGCACCTTTATACATAATCAATGAACTCCTAAAACAAATCAGGGAAGCGCCTTATCAGATAGGGCCTATTATCAAAATTTGAAGCAAATCCAATAATTCTACATGGAAAAACAAGTTATCTAAATTAAGGGGGAGGGGAATTAGCTCCCCGTTCCGCTTTGCACAACCAATAAAACACCAAAACTAATCAGGGAAGCACTTTATCAGAAAAAACCTATTTACAAAATTTGAAGCAAATCAGATAATTCTGCATGAAAAACACATTTATCTAAATTAAGGGGAGATTCGCCCCCCATTGCCCCTTTTATGCTTAACCAATGAATTCCCAAAACTAATCAGGGAAGCGCCTTATCAGAATGAAACTATTTAGAAAATTTGAAACAAATCGGATATTTCTATCAAGAGTTATCGCGTTACATACATACGTACATACAGAACCTGCGGGCACATTAGCTCTCAGACTCTAATAGCCTGTGAACTAAAAAGAAAAAAAAAGACGAACTAAAAAAACGAAGAAAAAACAAATATCATAAAAATACTGTCGAATTATTTCAGTAATGTTTCTTTCCGGCGGGCATAGTGAGGGGAGATGCATAATATGAAAGAGTGGTCAAAGGGCTTTCTAATGATATACCACATAATGGGCGTCGAAAAATATTAAAAAAGTGCCCAGGGGGATGAATTTGGGGGAGGGGGTACAAGTTTCATAATAGTAATATAAAAACACGCGCGCATTCAAATGCAACGCAATCGGTGAATTTCAAAGAAATCGGTATAGAACTTTCGGAGGTTTTAAACTTTGTATAAACGAACATTTACATTTTTTTAATATAGAAATGTGCCCTCACGGGGGGAAAGTGGGATGAGGGGGATGGTAGGTGCATAATATGAAAGAGTAGTCAAAAGGTTTTCTAATGATATGTCACATGGCGTGTGTCTGAAAAAAATTTAAAACGCCCCCTGGTGGTGGCGAGGAAATTGGAGGAGGGAGGAGCGAGGTTCGTGATAGGCATATAAAAACACGTGCGTATTCGAATGCAACGTAATCCGTGCATTTCGAAGCAATCGGTGAAGAACTTTCGGAGGTTTAAGATTTTGTACAAACGAATATTTATATTTTTATTTATATAGAAATGTGCCCCCACGTTGGGAAAGTGAGGGCGAGCGAGATGCGAGGTGCATAATATGAAACAGTTTTCCAAGGTCTTTCTAGTGATATATTACATGATAGGTTTTGGAAAAAATTAAAAAGCGCCCCATGGTGGTGGTGGAGGAGCGAGGTTCATAATAACTATAACAACACTTCCGGATTTGAATGAAACTCAACCCGTTAATTTCAAAGCAATCGGTGAAGTACTTTCGGAGATTAGCGATTAGGAACAAACGAACATTTACATTTTTATTTATATAGATTATTCTGGTTTCTAAATTAGGTCTTCGTCTTTCAATTTATATAGCACTCCATACACCTAATACTTAACCCCTTGTGACTCATCAACACCGATTTGAAAAATACTCATTGATATGTTAGAATACATTATTTTAAGCACGTAGAAATAATAATAATAAAAAAGTCAGGACATAAACATAAACAATCATTGACCTAAAGGTACTTTTTCACATTTGAAATAACCAGAAAATTAATTTTATTTCATAGAAATTGTTAAGTAAAATTCATGTTTCAGATATGCAGCGCGGTGATACAAAGGGTTAAAATTAATATAAAATGAATCCAGAACTCTTTCTTTTGACACTTTTGCAATACTAATTGATATGTTTTAGTTTAACAAGTTATGCTTTTTACATTTAAATATACTCGCATTTCATTGGCCATTATTCTCCGTGAATTAGTGTTTATGGTTTATAAATTTCAAAATTTAGAAATTGGACATATACTGAAGTCCCATGTATACGTTAAAATTTAAACACAGATTGAAGAGACATATCACATTCAAAATCATATCCACTGCTGCAATTTTTTAAGTGCATAACTTCAGTAGATGAAGAATATACTTCAATATATTTTCAATTAATGAAATTCGTATTTTTTTATTATGATAAAAGCATTTCAGTTTTAGAAAAAATGGGCAATTTTAAAATTACATATTATTCAATTCAGAAAGCATACAAAATAAAATCCATTCATTGGAGTTGCGTTGAAAATAACTCTAATAAGAGTTCAATTATGAATACTTTTTTCCAATTTGTAAAAGAAACACGGTCATTTTTGTTTTAAATTATTTTTTAAGAGATATTATTCCAGAAATGGATAGTTATTTAAAATTCCAATATATATGTATATTTATCTACATTTTTTACATTATCACATGCTTTCTAATCATTTTTATTTACTGATGCTTTCAAAGTACATGAGAAATGCACTTTTTAATATTTATTCATTTTTATCTTAGCATCTTTATAATTAATTTCTTGCTTTATCATTTTCCTTACATTAAAAAAATGAAATATCAGAATATAAAAGAAAAGAAAAGAATATAAAGAAAAGGAGCATTGCATACGATAAAGAAGATATGTCCTTCAATGTTAAGTAAGATATATAATATCATATAAACCTGAAATTAATGTATAAATTCGGTGATAAAATGTGTGTTGTTTGTAAAATCAAGCAGTAGAATTTTTGTCTTCCCCATGAATTTCTCAACCTAAAATTGATGTTTTATATTTTATCTTTTGCCATTTTGTAAAATACAAGAAATCTATATTTCTTCATTTCGCAATAATTTTAGAGTTATGCATTTTTCTTTTACTGGTCAAAGATATTATTCAATATAAATTTGCACATTGTGAACTTTCGATATATGAAATTTATTAAGGGAACTTTCTTAGTAAAAAATTATTTCACCATTTCGAAATGTTACATTTGGTGCATTTTAATTTTCTAAATTACGAAGATTTTAGTAGAACTATTATTATTGTTATTATTATTTACAATTTTTAAAATGGTTAGAAATTTTGTTAAAATTACCCTATTTTGGATTCGTTGTCACAATACGTAAAGTTTGTTGCCACAAAGAATATATATGATGTTATTCTGGAAAGTTGCATTTTGAAAACTAAATTTTATATAAAAAAATTAAGATAAATGTTATTTCATATCGATTACGTTAATAGACATAAATTTGCTCAAGAATATTAGGAAAAGCAAATTTAAATGTGTTAATTTAAACACAAAAATCAACTCAAATCTTCCATCAAAACAAACCAAAAAAAAAAAAAAAGTATTATTCTATTTGGTAAATAAATCACATGAGTTATAATTTCCCAAATGGGCGAGAAAGTTGGGGGTCAAGATTCGATCCAGGGCAATCTTGACTGAAGTTACCAATGCTCTGCCAACTGATCTGTCCCGGACGAAGTTGGTGGAACTAATTCAACTAGCTAACCTTATTATCACGACATCTGGTCTGTGACCACACATTTATGAATCATCTAGACACTGAGGCATTTTTGTCTGAGTGTCTGATGTAATTATAAGCTGTCACAGCTTATTAAACGGAATAAAGGAGGTTTTTGAAAAAAGGGTATTTTTTTTTCTTTTATATTGAGCTGATTCGTATATTCAGATATTGATATGCATGAATTCAGATATTCATATTCAAATATTCAGATATTCATATTCAGATATTCAGATATTGATATCTATAAATTCATATTTTGAGCTGATTCATTCTGTTGAGCTGATCCATATATCGGACCAGATGCTGTGATCAATAAATTTAGCTGGGTGAATTAGGTTCTCTAAATTCGTCTGGGATAGCTCAGTTGGCAGAGAATTAGCAGGTTTAGCCAATACATCCCTGGTTTGAATCCTGGCTCGAACGTTTTTCGCCCCGTTCGAATTTACATCTCGTATCTTTAATAGTCATTACCTATGTTAGTTTTAGAATACCTTGAGTAAAATGCTTAAAAGAAAGCACCTAGAATTTAAAAAAAAATCGGTGAACATTAAAGCTCTTATCTATTCCAGTAATTTTAAAACACAATTTAAATTTTCCTACGATGATGATCTCCTTCAACATATTTTTAGAAATATATCTAATCAATCTTAACCTGATATTCATATTGGATGCTTATAATTTAAACACACATAAGAAGAATTGCTGCATTTTTGAGGAAATTGTCTGCTCTAATCACCACAGAAATGACCAAAACGTAGGGTAACTATTAAAACAGATCAAAAAATATACTGGATAATTTCACCTTTAAAAACGAGGAGAGTAATAGTTGAAGAAATCAAAAATGTTCATCAACGGAGAGAAAAGTCTGCGGGTTAGGACATACCATGAATAGAGTACCACCAACGGCAAAAAAAAAAAAAGAAAACCTTAGATGCCCGACAAATATACCGTGATTAATGTGGAAATAAATGTATAGATTTGCTAATTTAAAGTGAAAAGTTTAATAGGACCATGTTAAATTTTCTAATTAAAGACGAATAAAAAATATTAATTAATTATCCATCAGTATAGCCGAACAGTAACTTTCCTCATTAATTAATATTTATAAAGCTAATGTAACGATCCTTCTAATGGGTTACCTTTTTCTGTAAATGAGACGACGACATAAACACTGCAGTAATTACACTGTTCATTAGTCAGTGTAACTTCATAACCTTTGCGCTAAATTCAAAACTATGATTCATCTACTTCAGTGCAGTTTAGACGTTGTGGTGTAATTTGTTTTCGTCGTTTCGAACAAATTAGCATAAAACAATAAAAAAAAAGTTCAAAATATTTTGATGAATTTTCTTAAACATTTACGAACGTAAATGTATATTTGGCTAATTGTTGATTCAATTAGTGTACTGCGATCCTAGTGTGTTGCCATCCTAGCATCAGGCAAAAGATCCCTGGTTCGAATCGTAGCCAATACTTTTTCAACCAGTTAGGACATTAGAACTCATATGTTTATTTTATTTTTTACTTTCACTTTATATCCAAATTTCCTTAGCACCTTTGGATTAAACCATTATAAGTATACATATAATATGTATGTATAACCATAATATATTCTGTAAACGTTTACAGCAACTACACGGCTCAAAAATATTAGGAGAACAGTGCAAGACAGTCATGAATGGGCATAAAATGGATAGTACACGTGTATCAATACGCAATACAGAAGAAAATGCGCAAAAGAAATTGTAAGGGAGCTTTTATCTTTAAAAAGATGAAAAGAATATGAAAAGATGGTTTACGGCAACAATTCGGTTTCATGTAAATAATTTAAAAAAAGTATTGTTTAGAAATGATGCAAGATTTTTAATATGGCGTGTGGTCTCATCGAACAGCTAAGACTGCTGTACACTTGTTTTCAATGGATGCGATGAGGTTATCGATGAGAATTTGGGGAATACTGTTCCTCTGCTCAAGAATTGCAATCTCCAAGACCCGGATAGTAAAAGGAGGCCTTGGTCTCGCAGCAATGCGTCGTCTGTGTATGTCCCAAACATGCTCGATCGAATTTAGGTCAGGAGAGCATGCTGGTCATTCCATACGCTGTATTGTTCTAGCTTCAAGCACGTTTTCCACAAGACGAACTCTATGAAGTCTGGCATTAACATGTATTGAAAAAAAGAAATCACTAATTACTGCAACATAAAATACGACATGAGGTCTCAGTATCTCGTCTGTATTACTTCACACCGTCAAAGTGCCATTCCGAAGGATATACAGGCCCGTACATCCACCTATGCTGATTCCAGCAAATAGCATCAACCCACCTCGTCTGTAATGTGATCTTTCACGAACGAATGTAGAATTATGTTGAGTGCCTCTTTCTCTCGATGCCAGAACACATCAGATATCACATCCAGACTGAATCGGGACTCGTCTGTAAACAGAATTTGACTCCAACAACGTTGCCTCCAAACCTGATGTACAGTTCCCCACCTTCTTTGGGCCGCAAAGTGGCTTGAGTTCAACGGAATACAGACCTTTGGCTTACGTGCATAGAGACCACCCGGATGAAGCCTATTTCGGACTGTTTGGCTCGACACCCTTTGTCCTGTGGCCAAGAACAACTGTGTTTGCAGCTGAGTAGCATTGCCCGTTCCGTCTCGACGAGCAATTAACAGGATATATTGGTCATCAGTTTCTGTGTTAGCACATTTTCGACCTTGCACTTGTCGATGACTACCATTCCATGTGTCTTGGAATCGATTTCACAGCCTTTCATGAACACTTCTTGAGACTCGAACAGCATCCACTACACTTCGTTATGTTTCCCCAAATTCAACAGTCCCGATAACACGCCAAACCATGGATTGCAGTAAATCATGTTGTTGTGACATTTCCAAGCCACCTTTTCCCAAAACACAAGCTGAGAAATTGAATTTTACAACTGACGCAGTGAAACAGGCGTTTTTTGAAAATCCGATTTCTTCACTTATCTCCTTTTTTTAGTTTTTGATGTCATAAACTTTCATTTACATGTGAAGTTTTCTTTATCTGTTTTCGACAGCACTGTAAATCATGTATGTTTTATTCTACGTTACTTATCGCTGTAAATATTTGCATAATTTCGTTAAAACCATGTGCTCTCCTAATTGTTTTGAGCAGTGTAGTTTGCAATTTGATTTTCTGCTCCAGCTGAATTGGTCAAATTTTTACGCACTTTATATGTAAGTAGGGAATGTCAACATTGAAATTAACGTCCGTATATCCAATGTTTCACACATATATTTTTAACACGCGATAATCATGCTACATCCATTTGTTTCTTGGCTAGTTGAAATGAGCTAAATTTTTAACCTTCTTACTGCCCTCAGCCCAACAACATTAATATTTTCTTTGGAAGTGATACATTATTTTTAATTCCTCATAATTTTAACTGTTAATTTGATTCCTGAATGTAGCTATTAGATGGCCTCTGAGTTTGCGAGTTGTATTAACTGTGACATTTGACAACTTACCACAATCATATTGATACAACGCCAGTTTTGTATGTCTTCAGAAGGGTATTTGATTTTTTTTATCAGTTATAAAGACATATTAAAATGCAAGCTAATATTGTACTAATAATAACATTTTATCTTAATTTCCTCTCAGTAAGAAAATAATTAGCTGAAAAAAATGGCATACAAATACGTTTATTTTAAACAGAAGTCAAATTAGCCATGTAATGCATATATAAATCATATCCATAAAGCTACATCCTCAAATGCTTCTGCTGATATATTTAACAGCTGATACAGTTTATAGTACGGAATAAATATGCTTTGAAAAAAACAGGTTTTCTCTGATAGCTGAGAGGTTTGCAGATAATATTAATATTGCAAGAGCAGAAGAGTCAGAGCCCAACAACTAACAACCGCGAGTGGTACCAAGAGCTTCACAAATATATTAAAACTGAATGCTGCTTGACATTATTCTTGATTCCAGGAGAATTTTTAATGCAAACGAAAGCGATTTTCAAACTTGTCCCAAAAAGGGCCAAGGTTTAGAACCCATTTCATTCAAAAATGTAGGGGAGATGGGAGCGCAGGTAAATATGGGACATATGCGAACATGTTAATTTTTCAATAGTTTTTATAAGTTTTTTTATTTGAAAAAATTACTAAAGATGATAGCACTTGTACACATACGGTAAAACTTTTTTGAAGCTCTTTGCCATTTTGTTTGCCCTTTGTAGCCAAAACACCGTATTTAGTTCTTAAGTTAAATTTTTGTTTTAAGTTGATAAGCGAATAACTTTATTTATTTATTCATTTATTTGAATTTGAGGGTTTAACATATACTGTGAATACTAATAAATATTTTTGATAACGTTCTTTTTCTTCTAAAATTGAGAAATGTTAATTATTTATCAATTTACCAGCGGCCGCAATATGGTGCATTTGTGAACAGACTAGTTGGGGCTGATATGAACGGTTCATGCGTGCCCCAATAATCATTCTGTGATTCTGTTCCTTTCAGTTAACTTAATGAAAAATAATGTCAGTTTCATTATATATAATTTTTTCTGAAATAAAAGATATTTCCCTCACACAAAATTGATTTTGTATTGAAACTTCCACAAACATATATTTCACCAAATACATAAAGAGCAACAAGCTCGTTTACGTTCAATTATACTTTAAATAAATTTAATGTTTTCTAAAATGCAATAAGGGTTGTGTATTATTTTACTAAACGTTTACAACAATATTTTTAATGCATTTTTAATACAAAAAAATTACCTTGAACAACTTTGCAAATTTCTCTATTACATTTGTTCTTAACTTGTAATGATACTTTCATCTGTAAAACAGTTACGCATATGATGCTTTTAGTGGAGATAGATATCAGAAACATTTTTACCTTTTACCCGCCGCACCATGAAATGCTTGTCAAATTAATTTGAAATTTTTTTTGAGACGATTTAGATTAATTCTAAGGTTGCGTGCCGAATTTTTGGATGCTATGTGAAATAGAAGTGGAGTTACAGGTATGTTCCACTTGTGGAACGTTGGCGGTACGAATAACATTTGTACATTTTGGCGAATTTTTCTTTCGAAATCATACCAGCACTGCACACATAACAAAACAAAGAAAACAAGGTAAAGTAAAAAAATTTCTCTTTTAGGAACATGTTAACTAGTCAATAACAGCAAAATGTTTATGAAAGGCCTGATAACATTTTTCTTGCATACGCTTTCCATAATATTCACACCATTTATTCATGTTTTTCTGTTTATTTGAGAATCTTCTTGAGTAGTAGATGAAAAACAATAGCTACTGAATGAGGTGATAATGTCCATACTTACTGGAGTAGTAGGACTTTCTATTCCCTTTCTAAACATCAAATCCAATTTTTATGGCAACAGTTGCAATTTCACGCCGAAACTCCAAATGGCTTAGGGTTTCTTTTGAACCTACTGCATAACAAGTAACAACAGCCATATTTAGTTCATTTGCAAACAGATTTCATCACCATTTTTATTATCGAAGTACTGGACGATATGTTCCAAGCAAATAATTTCAAAATTATACACTACCCATATTCTAATTATACAATCTAATCAATCGAGGTTATTTGGTTGAAACTTTTCACTTCAATTTCGAGTATATCATGTTCCACTTTGAGATAGCGATGTTTTAGCTTCCCAATTCGATATAACAGTAACGACACTGTTGTCACTGAAAAAAAAAAAAAAAAAAAAAAAAAAAAAAAAAAAAAAAAAACAATTTTTAATCCATTAAAACACATCTTTTAAAAAGATACATTAAAAATTTCAAACAGATTAAACAAATACTTAAAAAGATACAGCGCCACATAGTTTATGTTCCACTTGTGGAACGTTGGCGGGTAAAAGGTTTAAGAAAGTAAATTTTTTAAACTGGTAACCACGGTAAAATTCCGATTGTAACCATCCACCCCCCATTTAAAAAGCAAACGAAGTACGGGGTGGGTGTATAGTCGAGATTAACCCTCCTTTGTTTATAATTTAAAGTAAATAAGGCAAACACAGGAGTTAGAATCTTCCATATTTGGCAGATTTCCGATAAATAGTATGTAAATGCCCCCTCACTACACTTTCCCTCAAACACACTCCTCCTCTCCTTTATGTTTTTTATTTTACTGCAACAATACTTAATGACTCATCTAAGCATCCCACCCCCAAAATCTACTTATTTTCATTTTAGAATCTTTTGCTTAAACATATCACCCAGAAACTAGAGAAATATATATATAATTTTTTCTTTATGGTGAATTTAACAAGTAGTATAATTGATGATTACGATGACAAATGCATAACAGAACAAAAAGCATGTCAAAGGATATATTTTTCCTTGTGTTCACTTGTGTCCCATGTATATTCATAGCTACTCCGCTGAGAAGGCACATGTGAACAATTTTTTGAATTTATAAAAGTATTAAAAATGTCAGATGATCTATACAGGTGATTAAAAAAATATATCATGCGTAAATTAAAGTTCTGTTTACTATATTGAGTAGTTTTTGTTTATAGAAATTAAACCAGTTATGAGAAAAAGCTATATTTATGCGAACTGTTCACATGTACCCCCATCTCCCCTACATGAAATAAAAACAGGTAATGACAAAACAGCTATACCTGTAATGGCTACGTTAAATGCAGCAGAGGAAGATTATTCCTGGGGTGATAGTTTTTCCATTGCAAAATATATTACGTGAGATTGCACAGAATGTTTCAGACGACTGGGGAATCGGTACCAGGTTGGATGCATGGGAACATTTACTTTGAATATCTCGAAAATGCATTTTTTGCTTTGTTGAGAAAGCAAAATATCAAACTACCCATATTACTTTTGTTGGGTGACAACAATAGCTACTTAACTTCTGAAGTGGGAAAGTTATACTCAGAAAATTAAGTCCTGCATTTCGCTCTTTATCCGAATGCATTCCATATTCTCCAACCAGCTGACGTTGCTATGTTCCATTCTCTTAGTGCGCTGGCAAGAAACCGTTTACTATTTGAGAACTAAATCTGGAAATAAAGTGGTACAAAAGAATTATTTGGACCGTTGATTGCATGTGTATTTCCAAAAGCAGCAACTCCAGAAGTCATTAAAAAGGGTTTATGGATATGCGGTCCGTTTCCCAATAACCCAGATGCTGTAGACTACGAAAGGTGCATCAGCAGTAAGTAACGGCAGTGTCCGACTACAAACCCGGATGAAACTAGGTCTAGTTTAAGAGAAGTGGAAAATTTCAAACTTCCGGGTTCTGTACGTGGAATCCTTATTCAAAAAAGGTCGAACTACGGAGTTCAGGAGCGTGCAAGGGGGCGAATGGGACGGTGATTTTGAAGCTTCAGAATTATTCCATTTCTGGACAAAAGCGGAACATATCTCTTTTACAAACTCAAACGAACATTACGACTCCTGAGAGCGAACCTGAATCAGCAGTTGATGATCTCTTAAAGCCAATTTCATATATTGCAATTCAATTTGATTATCCTACAACAATATTTGGTTATGATCATTCAACACCATGTCTTTGAAGGCAAGCGGACACCTTCCAAATTATGGGACATCTGAGCGCCCAAAAGACCTGGGCCTAGCTGACTTAATAAATGTCAGCCCAGATTTTGCACACAACATTCTATGGCGTATTGACTCGCCAGACAAGAAGAAACCATAAATGAGGAGGCCTTATGCGACAACGTCAAAGCAGTGGATAAAGTCTTTCTAGGGAAAATGAAAACGAAGATAAAGAAGGGCGAAAGAAAGATATGATTAAAAAAACGGGAAGAGAGTAAGCAACAATTTATACATAAAAGGCAAGAGATAGGATTTTCTAAAATTCCAACTAAACGAAAAAAATAACGACTGAGCAACTCCCACTGCTCTGATTCCTGTGCCAAAGTTTCGTCCGGTGAGAGTCTGTTGCTGGAATCTTCACATGAGAAAACTGCCCATTCTTGGAAGACGGTACAAAGGTATATTGATCACACTTGATGTCATAAAGTATGAAGGAAAATATTTTCCAGGGAAAATACTGAAAATGGAAAAAGAAAGAGCGACAGTGGCTTCCATGGCGGACATTTGACGCCTATGAAAATCGCCCGAAAAAGAAGATGCCCTTTTTTTACAGATGGGAGTTATTCCCCACATCGAACCCACAATAACCAACAGAACAAGAAATCTTTTCTCCGTTCGTGAATTTGAGTTTCAATATTACCTATGAGTTAGAAGGTAATTTTATTTTTTTCTTTTATTTGTCTCAATAAAATGTTTACTGTTCTCAAATTGTTTACTTTTTTCTACTTACATTGAAAAAAAAATTCAAAATGATCAGTGATCAACTATTGAAAGGAAATCTATGAAAAACTGGATTCGCCTGATCAACCACTCGCAAAATGGCAATTAAAAAGTGTTTATTTATAATTTTCGATGCTATTTAATTTCTGCGGATTTCATTTTTGTTCATTATATGACATTCAGTAAGGGCTGTCGCAATTATATTATTTTACTTCTAAAATTTAAATGCAAGGAAATATGATAAAAACCACGTAGCACTAATTTTATTTGATCAAATACAGGCGGGGTCACCCTATTTATTTTCAATATTGAGTCTAAATTATATTCAAAATACATTTTTCACTTCGTAAAATACATTTTGTTAGTAAATAATGTGATATACATATAGCATATTCATAACCGTTGTTAAATATAAAACTTAATGAACATTAATATTTTTATACGTAGTCGCTCATAAACTGAATCTATATATACATAGACAAACGTAATTATGCATGATACATATTGGTATTCACGTATTATCTGTGAAGGGACAGATACACCGCGACATCTGTGGCTACGATTATTAATTGAACTGTAGACCTTATTTTTTATTATTATTACTGCATTTAGTATTCTGTTTTTTGTAGGATTTTTTATTTTTTTTATACATCTTCTTAATAATCAGCATTTTGAATAATTCGTTTGTGGAATTTCAAAATAACTGAAAGTAAAGGTATTTATTTCCGTGATTAAACTGATAATATTAACCATTACCACTGTACCAATAAGACGACAGTTTTTCGATTCTCAAGAATTGAAATTATACATTAATAACTGTATTGTGAACGTGGAATGTATATAAATGCAGACAAGGTATTGATGAATGTGAAAAAAATAACAGATGTATTATTGGTTATATATTTCTGTAATACATTAAAGAAAATTAAATGAAAAAATATTCAACAAAGTTTGAAATAAACAAATTTCATTGGACAGGATTATTTATAACAAAATTACACTAAAACCATTCCTTGCATTATCAGGAATTATCATACAAATGTTTTTTTTTTTTTTTTTTTTTTTTTTTTAATGTTACATATAATGATTTTTTGTATTAGACATAACACAAAAATTATTCTCTTTATCCAAGTATAAAAAGGAACATAGCTATTTTTAAATAAATTTTCGAGAGCATGCAATAATTTTTATCAATATTCTGCTTACTGTATTTATGTATAAAAAAGGCATTAAAATCCGATAATGTATTTTTCAACATGTCTCAGCATTTATTTGTTATAATACGCTTAATAAGCATGCTGATCGATATCGAAAATAATAATGGATCAGATGCGCATAATGCATACTTAATTCAGTTTTAATGAATAGATTAAAATTTCTGAAAAAAATCTAAAATTATATTTTAATGGCATTTATATTTCAAAAGGAAGTATTGTTGCTTTTGCAAGTACTTTTAGAATTTTAAATATTTTGAGAATCGATTTTTTTTATTAATTGGATACTTAAGTTTAAAAAACAGATATTTTACTTTTATCGTATTAACCACTTCAATGTTTGCCCCGAGGTAAGTAGGGGGTAAGAACACTGTTTCCCTATGCCCGTCTCCGGTAAAGTGGTTAAAATATACTTCTTATTTTACTGCTTTTCTTTCATTTATTTAGATTATTTGCTAAACCCTATGTTAAAAATAGATAAAAATGTTTTTTAAAACTCTAATGAAAAAAAAATTCTTATAGTCATTAAAAATATATATTCTAAGGTTCTTAATCTAGTGCCATTTGAAATTTCTATTGCAAAAAATTGAGCAATTATTAGATTTTAATGCTATCAAATCATTATGTTTTTTTCATTCATTATTGTTAACTTCTGCGATTCATGATTTTGAAATAACAATAAACAAGAGAGAATCTGTAAAATTGTTTAACATAACAAAATCGCTAATCTTTTAAACTATATTTTATTTAATTTCATATTATATACATAAATAAAATTTTGTTTTAAATCTATCAGCACTTAAGTGGTAAAAAAATAAGAAATTGCACCGTATTGTAGAATAAACGTAGTACTATAAAATTAAACATGGTTAAAACGTATTTCATACATTATCAACATCATTTTTGCTAAATAGGCATAGATAAAGAATACTGTTTAGAAATGAACATAATAAATAAAGTTAAAATTTTTCCTAGGTAATATTATATTTAGTTCAAATTTCATTCAGATTTTTTTTTTCTTTTAACACTACTCAAAGTTAGCATAACTCCTCGATAAATAGCAGTCAAAGAAGTGGAACGTACATAATGATAGGGACGGCGTACTCTATGCTCCATCGACTTTTAAAGCCTATATAACAAATTTTAAGAATATATTTATGTAATGCAAGGACCAGTATCAGTATAAAAGCAATAAACGTCAAATTGTTAAAAACGGACTAATTTAATGAGAATTGATCACAAAAAAACTATGGGATTCGCGACTAGTTTCCATTGAGTAGCTCTCTCAATACACCTACTATGTTTTTAAAGGTTAACTAAAAACCTATATGGAATAACAAATATACAGAATAGCTATATTTGCTATTATTTAGGTTCCATATATCTTTGAACTTTCATGGTATATCCATTTATACTTTTCTAGTATACAGGTGCAAAGGAAAGTCCCTTTAACCTGAAAATACTTATGAACGTTGAGAGCTACAGCAATGCAAGTGAGGTAACGGTATAGTAAAGTGACTACGCCCGATGTAATGAAAACGACAGCAGCTCCCCCTAGTGGATAAATTTGGAAGATAGCCACTGCAAATCGAAAACGAAAAGAGGAAGAGCAAAATTTCCAGTTAGAAAGTTTTAGAGCATCAATTAATTAGGAGAATACGACATTTGGTTTACATGGATAAGATAAATCTTCGCCTGTTTACAAAAAATGTCCTAAATCGATGCACTCCATTTTGTGTAAACGTTTGAATGGAATATTCAGAAGTATGAAGAAATACTCCCAATTTATGCTATTAATACGTACTTATCTCAATACAGTTTGATAACATCACACATAAAAAAGACAAACTATCTCACAGTGATAAAAAGTTAATATTCAGTATGTTCGAAAAGTTCGCCATTGCTCACGATACACGTTTGTATTCGCGTGAGTAATCCTGCATGCATATTTCTCAGCATGAAACGTCTATTGCAAGCCTCTTCAATACGACGACCCTTTCAGGGGCGGTGGCTAGACGAACTAGCCACCTAAGTTTAATTCCAAAACTGCACTGCTACATTTCCGGAATGTGAATAGGCAAAGTAGAATCATCGTTCATCGATTTCAGACATTTTTGGGTATGCAGGCGACGATTTATCTTATCCGTTTGAACCAAATGTCGTTTCGTACATATGATGCTCTTAAACTTTCTAATTGGAAAATTTGCTCTAACTCTTTCGTTTTCGATTTTCAATGACTATCTTCAAAATTTCGCCACTAGGGGTGCTGCTGTCGTTTGCATTAAGTCGGGCGTAGTCGCTTTTCTGTACCATTACCTCATTTGTACAGCTGTAGCTCTCTAGGTTCGAAAGTATTTTCAGGTTAAACGGACTTTCCTTTGCACCATGTATACTATACAGCTATATGAAACCCTACGTTGTCTAGGTTTTAGAAAGTCATAGTATTCTTTTAGCAATGGTATTTTTTTAATAATACACTTACTAATTCACATATTATTGTACGGAACCCTCTGTGAGCGAGTAATACTCGCACTTGACCGTTTATTTTTTGAAAAATTAGTAAGAGTATTGATTGATAACTTTTTCAATAAAAATATATTAATAACTTTCAAATGAAAATGCTTATTGTTAAAAAGTTCCTTATATTTTACTTGAGTTCATTAGATGCACGAGTTTGCTTGAGTTCATAGACAAGAAAATGTTGTCAAATTATTTGTTGAGAAAGTATAAATTAATGTTTTTCATGACGATTTAATATTAGCAACCTCATATTTCGATAAGATCAATGAGTCTTTGAAGTTAAAAACCAAGATTATTCGCGTTCGGTGTTTAGAGCCTTAATGGTATATACGGTTCCAAAAAGTTAGTAATCCGTTAACTTGTCCTTTATTCTTTTATTTATTTATTTATTTTGCGTAGTTTGCAGTAAACAATTTCATTTAACTACTAGCAGGCTACGCCCGCTTCGCTGGTCCATTTTCCAATGAACCTTGATCAAACAAAATTATGAATTCGACCTTGTATTTTTAATTAATATGGACCTTCACCTGTAAAGTCTTTCCGCATTTGCTGAATACGATGCAAGCGCCATTTAGTTATTATATTATCTTATGCTTTAGGCCAAATTTGGGCTATTCCGAAGAAACTCTTTTATAGCAGACCTTAAAAGTAGAGGTTGGGAAGGAAATACGGCAGTTATGATATTCAGAAATTAAAATGTTCTCTAGTCACCACTCTACTAAAATGAGAGATAATTACAATGATTGCAGAGAGTGCCCACTGAACATTAATCATGTTCGGTTTATTCACTATCGTTTGTTAGTTTCTGAACTCTGGTCTTCTCAGCTTGGTGCTATGCATGCGTCAGTACAATCTCTCACTACGCTACATTATATTTCGTAATATACGTCTTCTTCTGGCAGGTCTACTGCGGTTTTCTATCTTCGGATTACAGTAAAAAATGTAATAAATTATTTGCACACAAAGAACTGATTAACTTTCATATTTAAAAGAAATGTGAATTTTTAAAACTGAAGTCTTTGAATAAAATTAAAATAATATCATTTTCACGGCCATTTCTTTTTTTTTAAACCAATTGCAATCATGTAACTTTTAACCTGGAAAAAAATCTCGATAACTGATTATGATAGAAAGATAAACCTCTTGTTTTCATCCAATCAAAATCTTCCCAATCTTCCATAATTGGGTGCACAGGTAAGTTTTACGTCAAACATTTGAAGTGTTTGCAACTACATAGTTACAAATGTGCCAGAGTTTGATAAAAAACAAAGGTAATTATGAACCAAAGTACATTCCATTAAATAAAGTCAATTTGCTGTTGACTGAATTATATTAGATCTTTCACCAAAAATACACTTTGAGAATGATAAATAAAGTCAGTTATACAAAACTCAATAATCTAGTACGCATTAATCTTTTTGATACACCGAAGATTTTTTTTTCATTTCTCTAATGAGCATAACAGCACGGAGAAATAAATAGGCTTTTTAATTTCAAAATTACATTATTCTTCAGTCTGTTGCCTAAATAAGCCTAAAATCGTTAATTTTTCACTAAGTTTAGTGGCTAGGCAGTGTGTCAGTTTTTTTCCCGAATATTGCCATTCCAAGTATTGCTTATATAGTGATGATAAAATAAGTGCAGATGAAAAATATATGATTTAAATCTTCTTTTGTCCGTTTGCTTCATACTGAAAAACAATAAATTTATTAAACGCTAAGTACAAATTTAATGTAATCCCTGCAATCGGGATCACTGCGCACAGGGTCTCTTTCAAATATATAAGAAACATCCAACAGTTCAGTAAATACGCTAATTAGCGGGTAACCTGATTGCGGAGAATAAATCCAATATCTTTCAAAAACCTTCAAAAAAAAAAAAAAAAAAAAAAAAAAAAAAAAAAAAGCTGAAAAAAGGATGTCGTTTTAAAAAAATAATCGAAAATTTATTTCAGTAAGCAATTTGTATTGTAAAATGTTTTCTTGTGTCGTATTAATAACGCATAATTGCATGGATTTTCTTAAGAATAATCTTTAGTACTTAAAATTTGAAAAAATTAGACATTTCTAAGAGAGAAATTGGAGACATGTGTTAAAAAAAAGAGTATACAATATTCGCTGATCTCAGTTTCGAGGTTATAAAAGTCACAAGTTTGGGGAAAACAAACCAGATTGTTTCCGTAGTAAAGTATGAGAAAAATAGTTTAAATGTCTGAAATTAAATTATTTAGAATATGCATATACTGGGGGGGGGGGGGGGGCAGATTTTTCACTAAAATTTAAATCCACTTTTATAATATTAACTGCTATTTATATAATTTAAATTTCAATATAAAAAAAATTCTCCAAAAATGCTGTCTTATATTTGAAAAAGCCTATATAATGTGAAAATCGATGGGGCTGATCTCACGTTTACGCCTTTTTGGATTAAAATCAAATTATTTGGCGACAAATGTAAAATCAAAATAAACAAACATGTAACTCATAAGTATCGTCATTTTTATAATTACATCTGCTGTTTTTTTTTTTTTCTGTAAGGGTTAGGTAATAAAGAAAATTTAATTTAAAAAAATAATAAAAAACAAAATTTTTACTCACAAGCAAGGTCTCCTTATAGCGCATACTCAAAATATTTTGAAAAAGGAAATGCTAATATAATTACTCATGCATGTAAAAAAGATTAGTCAAATGCAGCGGCAGAATCCCAGTAGAAAACCTGTAAAAAATATATATTTTCGAGTATTTGGCACGAAAAGACGAACGCTCCACGCTATTTGCCGAACCAATACATTTCCTTGCCAAATGCAAGACATTGAAACGCATTTATAAATTTCTTGTTAAATAAGTATTTAAATGCCAAATATTCTATCAATTTAAACTTAAACGATGGATTAGTTTATTATTTTTTTCTGTAAGCTTATATAATATATACAAATTGCGTGTTGGTCTAATTATTTAATTTTATACGGTGTCACCGGCGGGATAAGTTTTAAGTGTATTTTGATTATGAATGCTATCATTAAACATTTCGATGTTAAGTCGTTGTTGCCATGGCAACAATACTTTTCTCTTGCTGTTTCTGACACTAATAATATCGAAGTCAAATTACCAATGCTCAGAATCGGACCTTAATTCTGCCTTTGAAGCAGTTTTAATCCATTTAAATTTTGTTCTAAACAGCATAATTGCGATCGTTAAATTTCATTATATAAACACTTTAAATGTATACAACAAAACTACAGTTATAAAAATGTATTTATTTAAGTTAAACTTACTTTAACTATGTATGGAGAGTTGAAAAAAAAATTTCTTAAAGACAATTTATCATAGTATTATTTAAAATTTTATTGTGTCGCCAACCAGTGTTAAATCACAAAAAAATTAAATTTTCATTATTATTTTACGAACACTAAATTGAGGTTCTTCCGATTTTTTTTATAAACATATATCCTCATGTGAAGATTATTCTATATTTTTTTTTCAAATATTTCTCAGCTTGCGCTTATGGAGAACTGTCTTGATGTCATCTTATCAATTTTTCAGTTGCATTTTCCTTGACCTGACGCAAACGATAAATCGCCAAATCTTATTTCAATTGCAATATTTCAACTGAGTAATTTTTTAAGCCTTAGGAACATTTCCTTACATGTTCAAATTAAATATATTCGTTTTTTTAAATACCATCACTCATTAAAACTGTTTTTTTTTTCTTTTTCTCCTTTTTTAAAAATTTTAAATAAAATTAGTAACAATTTTTTCTGTTATTTTTCGAGCCGTTTCAATTTTTTCATCAACGATAAAGTTCGCCAAGAAATAAAATGGTAACCTTATCCTCCAAAATTACAGAACTTTCTGTCGTAATTATATAACTAATCTACATAGAACAATGTGTTATAGATTAAAACCTTCCCTGAAACGATATCTATCTAACAGTGTAAGTTCCATCAAAATCCATGCGGCAGAACTCGAAATATAGATGTTCGGAACGAAATTTCCATTTGGATTTTATATATATAGTAGATGAATTACGAAATTAATTTACCACCAAGTTTGCTTATTTACTTCAGTTTAAATATGTCAAGAAAATATAAACCCAAACTTACCATAAGTTTTTTTTTTTTTTTTTTTTTTTTTTTTTTTTTTTTTTAAATAATTTAAAATAAATTCTACTGACACTCGAAATTTTTTGTATCATTAAATTAAAAATGTTAACTCATGTAAATTATAGTCAGAAAAACATCTTTTTTTTTTTTTTTTCTTCTTCTTCTTATGGAATATATCTTTGTTAATCTCGGAAACTTATTGGGATATTCTGAGTTTCAGAGATATCTCATTGATCCTTATTATTATTATTTTTATAAATATAATTGAAATAATTTCGAAATTATGGGTGGCTACGAGGGAACAGGTTTTCTTTAAATTGCAACAATATCAAGAATATTGTTAGCTATTTACTCTGGTTTCCAAAAATTAAGGAAAAATCACAAAAAGAGCGATAACTCATGCAAAAATTAACCTATCCGTATGAAATTTGAATATGTTGTTAACTAAAACATGCTGATTAAAATTACAAAATGCAAATTAGTGGCGCTGCAATCGGATTGCGTCATCTGTACGGAGCATAAAATTGCATGCTAGAGAGTACGGCTGCTGGTGTCGCTGAGATTATGACATAAGAAAACTGAGATAGCCAATTCATTAGTATGACCTTGAGGTATCATTTGTCCGTATAACTGCGATATAGAGCTATTGGAAGACTGGATATAGGCCAAAGTCAGACAGAGGTTTCCAAATGGCTAAATGTAAGTCCTCCTGTTGCTCATAGGCTTTGGCAATGATTTCAAACCACTGGTTTATCCTCCAAAAGGTTCAGCAAAGGACGAGCAAGAGCTACGACAACCGCCGATGACCGATATTTGCGGTTATGTGCACGAAGGAATAGCACAGCAACCCCCTCTCATCTTAAATCCGTCCTTGCTGCAGCCACTGGAAGATTGGTATCAACGTCTACTCTGCGTAGAAAGCTTCATGAAGATGGTCCTTAGGCGATGCGAACAGATAATTTTGCGCCACTCACCTCATGTCTCCGGAGGAAACGTTTAAGGTGGGCACGACAACATGTCCACTGGACGGCTGATCAATGGAGCCGTGTTCTCGTCACAGATGAGTTCCAGTTTAGTCTCCAAAGCGATAGTAGGCATTGTTTGATTTGGAGAGAACAGGGAACACACTATCATCCATCAAACATTCGTAAAACAGATTGGCATGGAGGAAGCAGTGTTTGTGTTTGGGATGGTATATGTTTGGGCGTGCGTAAAGAACTCTATGTCTTTCCACGTGGAGCTGTGAATGCTCACGTCTATAGAGATGACATTCTTGATGCTTATGTGCACCCTTATGCCGGCGCAATAGGTAATGATTTCCCGTTACAGGACGATGACGCTAGACCGCACAGGGTTCACATCGTAGAAGATTATCTTCAGCACCAAACAATTCAACGCATGGAATGGCCAGCGCGATCACTGGACTTGAATCCCATCAAGCATCATTGGGATGGTTTAGGAAGATGTGTCTCTGCTCTCAATCACCGTCCTCAGACCCTTGCCATGCTTAGAACTGCTTTACAAGAGCAATGGCTCGCACTTCCCAGCGAACCTATTAATCACATAATTGACAGTATCACACTTCGCTTTATGTGCTGTATTGCTTCTAGGGGTGATCATACTCCATATTAAAGGTACTTTTCCTATACCAAACTGAGACATTTACTTTGTTTATTTTATAATTGTATTAATTTCTGAAACACCACAATCGCCTGGTAATTTCTTTTATTGTTATTTTATACCTTACTATGCGTTGTAAATTGTGTCTCAGTTTTATTAAAATCTATTTGCAACATTTTGAGTAATCGCTACCTTTGTTGTTTTTCCTTAATTTTTGGAAACCAGTGTATTTTAATACTGAAAAAAAAAAAAAGATATACAATATTTATAAATTGATTTACAGTACGGAAGTCTATGAAAATTTAAGCATTTAAAACGAGCTTACATCAGCTAGTTCCAGTTTATTAATAAAAAATGGAAATTAATATTTTAGCAATTTTATTCCATTCATTGAAGAGTAATATTTTTCTTCGTGTTAGCGAATTGAAGAAAAATCAACACTAAGTTAATAAATACACAACGAATAAAGCAGATTAAACTCCTTACCCTAATTGAATCCGTGAAGAACACGCGATTTCCTCATTTACGTCATTACTTCAGGAAGTGAAATGACTTTATTTCCACTTAAGAAATGGAAGATGAATAAATGCCGATTCAGAAACAAATTTCACAATATTTGAAAAACAAGTTGTGTCTTCCGTACATTAAAATTTTATATTTACACTAATGTTACGTATAATAATTTACAAATCCAACTATCTTGAAAAATAATAGTGTTTATCAATTTAAAATTCTTCAGCAAATAATCGTATCATTATATAAATAGCAATCACATGGTCACAATATTGCTTTTCGAATCATTTCATTTTAAATAAAAGTCTTCTATATAATTGAAACCTTCTTATTTCTTTTTTTATATAAAAACAATTTTTCAAACTTTATTTGTGATGCTCGGATAAAATGAGTACAGAAAATTACCTAGTTTATACAGTTCGTCTGATGTCTTTGCTAACTTTTGAAAGAAAATATTGTAGGGTTTATAAATAAATAAAACGAAAAACCTAAGAAGGTACAACTACAAAATACTTAACAAATAAAATTAATTATATAAAATTTGAATAATTCTCATGCATTCATTTTGAGTAATGGTGGGAGAGGTGGGGGTAAGGATGGGTGGAGAACTAAAGTTGGTTAAGGGGGTCCAGGACACAATTTAAATTATTCTTTATTTATTGAGTTAAAATTTTGAATTTTTTTGTGATGTTATTTGTAAACAAAATCACAAGCGAAAACTTCTCATACATCCTTCTATATATAAAAAAAAAAGTTTTGATTTGGAAATGGACCAATGACAATCTGCGTAGATATTGCGGGTAGATCCACATCCAATTTGAATGCTTAAGCATGGCCTTTCATCGTTAATATTAAAAAAAACTCTTGCATACAAAAATATGAAAATCGGTGGTATTATACAGAAATGTTTGATAAACACGCTGATGCAGACAGTTTTCAAATCGAAGAATTATTTTAAGAGATATTTAATGCTAAAGGTAGACAAAATCGTTCCATTAAAAAAGTTTTATATGAGCAAAAACTATACATGAGAATTTAATCATCTTTAGATCATTTTATACGTTATAAGTTCCGGGTGTGCAGATTGTATTTACTTTCTTATTTGACTCATTTTTTGAGGTTTTATTTCAATTTTAAATTCAAATTTTCAGCATTTCGAGAGATATTTTTTACAAATTTTAGAAAATGTTATTAATTTAAACTGTTGCCAGTTGTATAAACAGCGCAAACAATAATGTTTATTTCAAATTAAAAAATTATTTTACACGTGACTATTATAAACAGAAAATATAAAAAGCAGGAACTCATTGAAAATTACGTCATAAAAATTATAATTACACGTGAATTTTAAAAGAGACAGAATATTGTAAAATAATAAATTCATAAACATGCGTTAGAAGACTTAAATAGGAGAATTTACGTCACATTTGCGTCACATTACACTTATTATATAAAATGAACAAAAAATAATATTGCTAAACAGTTTAAATTAAAAAATTGCTCGAGACATTTATTTAATATTTTAAGATGATCATAATATTTCATTTCTAGCAAAAGTATTTTAACGTGAATATTAAAAAGAAAAAGAAAAGTTTGGTGAAAATTACATCAGATTATATTTCTCAGATTCAAATTATAATTCAATCTTCCGAAATATTTTTAAAGCCGATCAAATTATCGTGCTGTTAGAGTCTGCGGTGTCTGAACAGGGGTTGACGAGCGTAGCTCGTAGGGGGCAGAGCCCCCTAGTTTTTTTTAAAAAAATTAAAATTTAATATCCATTAAAAAAGTGGGGTAATTTAAAATCGTTATAACTCGAAATATTATTTGTAGAATTTCATTTTTTTTTTCATTTAAATAAACAGAAATACATAAGTTTTAATTTAGATTCAGCATTTTAAAAAATATTAATTAAAAAAAAAATAAATACATTTAAGTTTAAAATTTAAAAAAAGGGAAAAGGGAAAAGGGAAAAGGGAAAGGAAATAAAATTTTTCGTTTTGGTGTGTTTTCAAAATCTACCTTTCAAACAATGGTTGTCATGAAAACGATTTCTTGTGAAAATGCGTTTTTCTTCATGATGGATTTTTCATCATTTATCCTATTTAAATCATTATAATATTGATCATATATCATTATATCATTTATTGAGTTAAAATTTTGAATTTTTTTGTGATGGTTAACCTTGTTGTTTGTAAACAAAATCACAAGCGAAAACTTCTCATACATTTTTTTTTAAAAATTTAAAATTTAATATCCATTAAAAAAGTGGGGTAATTTAAAATCGTTATAAACTCGAAATATTATTTGTAGAATTTCATTTTTTTTTTCATTTAAATAAACAGAAATACATAAATTTTAATTTAGATTCAGTATTTTTAAAAATATTAACTTAAAATATATATATATATATTTAAGTTAAAAATTTTAAAAAAAAGGAAAAGGGAAAGGAAATTAAATTTTTCGTTTTGGTGTGTTTTCAAAATATAGCTTATAATTAGATTTTGAATAAGCTAATTACTAAGCTAATAACTCCGAGACTTTTTAAAAAAATCATATTTTCAAAAGTAAATATTTTTTTCTAATTTGCTGAAAAAAAAAAATAAAGTAATGCAATTGAAAAAGATATGTTGCAAGTTTGAACCATTTAACTTTAACGATTCATGACTTATAATGATCTAAATAGGAGAAATGATGAAAAAGCCATCATGAAGAAAAACGTATTTTCACAGGAAAACCTTTTCATGGCAACCATTGCCTGAAAGCTAGATTTTGAAAACACACCAAAACGAAAAATTTAATATTTCCTGTTCTAATTAAGGTAGATTTAAATGTCATTTTAAGCAGAAAAATACAGAAAGATTTTTAATGCAATAAAAGTTTTTTAGAAAATTTGGAGATTTTTGTGTCTTGGACCCCCTTAAACTAAATACATTTTTTTTTTTTTTTTTTTTTTCATTTCCGCAGCAGATGGAGTATGAATAAACATATTTATCGTAATTTCTAGAGTAGCAAAACCATAAACATTAATAAGCGTTATTTTTACATATATAATGTGAATATTCATTTGTCTTTGGATAATAATTATTGCACAAAATTTGTAAATGAAAAACAATAACTTATTACCATAAATTTAGTTTACAAAATTTTCCATTCGCATTACTAACAATACGCAAAACCAACAGAGTGAAAATATATCCAGTCCAGGGTTCGAACCTTCGTCTTTGGTTCAGCACACCAACGCTCTTCCATTTAACAAGGGAACCACTTTTGGTGTTGCTCGCACCTAGTATTGAGACCTGGTGCATTTTAAATCCCTATATTATGAAGTTTGAGAATCGATAAAATTTTTCTGTTAAAATAATATTTCTTGATTTTACAGCAGCATAACTTTCTGAAAATGCAATTTTCGAGACCACTTATCGGACTTTTAACATTGAATTTTTTTAAAGAAAAGCATTTAAAAATAAAAATTAGTTAATAATAAGTATAAAATATTGAAAAAAGTTTGAAAATTCCTTCAAAAACCCACGAATTTGATTTTGAAAAATTGCAACTTTATATTCATATCTTTGGCGGGGAAACAGTTGGCAGTTATTTTCAAAGGTAGAGCTTTCCGGCAACCCTAGCCAAATGTCATAGCTGAATTTGTAATAGCGAGAAATTTCAATGTCCGACCTATTTCGCCACAGTAATTTTTCTAAATTGTGTAAAAATATTAATTTACTTTATGATTACTTTTACCGAAGGACCATTTAATACAGCAACATTTCATTTTAAACATTCGAAACTTTATTCCATTAGATTTAAAAATAAAATAGTTTGCTTATTTTGTATTTCACTAAAAAATAGTTTTCAATGATCTTCGAAGCTTTTATAGAATTATATTTATTACTTATATGTTTATCGTCTGCATAGATACAAAATAAAAACTTAATATTTGTTTCTTATGCTATCAATTATTAAAAAAAAAAAAAAAAAAAAAAAAAAAAAAAATCGCAATCTGATATAAATCTAGTAATATGTTCTAAAAATTTTCTCTTTGGGTAAAGCGCACGGAAAAATTGTAGCGCCATATCTGGCGACTTAACTCACTTTTGGCGTGAAATAAACAAATAAATATGTAATAATAAAAAATTAAAAGTATAAAATAGTATATAAAATATTATTTTAACAGAGAAATTTTTTCGGTTCTCTAACTTTTATGTATAGGGCTACAAAACGCACCAGGTCTCGATGCTAGGTGCGAGCAACACCAAAAGTGGTTCCCTTGTAAGTTACCTGGAACAACACACCTAGCCTGGTACACTTCACATTTAAAAAAAAAAAAAAAAAAAAAAAAAAAAAAACTATGGTTAAGGGGCTCCGAGGGAAAGGATTTTCAGGAAATGCATTTTTTATTAGGTGCTTTCGTAATTATATTAATTATATAAATAGCAATTATAGTCGTGGACTGGTCCGCCGGTCTACCTGTCCATCAGTCCGTATATAACAGCTCAACCATACGATTGTTTTTAAATTTAATATATATCGTTGGGCTTCAAATTTTAAGAAAATCGAATCAAACTTAAGAAGATATTAAAAAAAGTTTTCTTCATTCTATTAAATCCTATCATACATAATAAATTTTTGATATCCCATGATATGCAATGATTCTATGTTGTCTTTGCGATTACATCATACTTAATATGGTCATATTATTTCCGTATTACTGAATTTAATCGATATAATCGTTATAAATTTTCTATTTACACATTTTTGCATAAGAGTGCAATAGCTATTGCGCTATGATTTGAAAATTTATAAATCTAGTTACCATATGATCGCTTTTCATTTGAAACATTTCACGTACAATTTCAGATTTGTTTTAATTGCTAAAGAAATACGAAAATATTAAATAAATTAAATAAAGCAGACCGCGTATTTCTGCAATGATTACATTCAGTAGGTGCAACAAGTTTTCTGTTGTACTAACTGTAAAATTTTTAAAAATATGATCTTCAAATTCAAAATCGCTCTCAAAAAACCCCCCTTTTTTAACTTTTAAATTTATTATAAACTTGTAAGTAATTTTTTAAATAAAAAATAACATATATTATATATATTTTTTTTTTTCATGCAGACACGAGAACACGAAACCATTTATGCACACAATAGTGAAAAAGGTAATAAAATCGGGGAAGTGATCGATAAGTTATATAAAAAATTAAGAAACTTTAAAATTTCTAATTTTTTATTTTTTTAAATAAAATTTTAAAGTTAAAAAATATCTTAAAACTTTTAGAGAAAGATACTTTGTAAGAAAAAAAATCATTAAAATATGCATATAAATGAAGAAAATAAAATTTTGATCACTTAACTGTTTATATTTTTAAGCACGTTCGTAATTATATAAATACGTAGCCTCTATAGTCATCGTCTTGTCCATCCGAATTTCCATATGTCAGTTTGCCTGTTTTATTTGTCAGTTTGTTGTCTGCCCATCTGTCTGTCTGTCTGCATATAACAACACAAAAACTACTCCACTGAATGGTTTGAAATTAAAAATATAAGATTGTTAAAGCATTTTTAGGCATTTTAAATTGTGTGAAAATCGGATACATAGTTCAATTACAGCGGCAGTCAAAAGTATTCCGTTACATTACGGCCAATAGGATAATATCAATTTTAGTGCATTTTAATGACACTACACCCTTTCGAACATAATGAAATGAATATGCATTTATGAAGTGCAATAAAACATCCATTGTGCAGAATATGTGGTGCAAACATTATTTATTATTCAATTACAGGATAACACAAAATATTATCGTTACATAATGGTACATTGGGTATATTGTTTGGGGCGCATTTTAAATATGTTAAAATATTGGACATATAATGAAATTGATATACTTTGCTACGGTTTACTAGAAGTTACTTTCTGTATAATAGAATGTGCATAATACTTACTGGGACACCTAAAAGATTTTGATACTATACTCTAACCGAAGTACTGTATATTAGCGATGATTGTTGGAAGTGCATTTTTAGTTGTTATATGGGTTTTAAGTTTAACTAATTTTCTGTATATTACGTTGTTTGTACAAATGCTGTAGATCCTATACAGATCTATAAAAAAAGAATTTATTAGGGTTACTGAATGTGAACGAAAATAGCTTAAAGATGGTTTTTAAATGAGTTATGCATTTTTACGTTTAAAAGCATTTAGTATACTAATGGTGTTATTACACGAGGACTCAAACACGCTTGGAATCCCAGGCGTCTAGCGACAACTGCCGCCTCACGGTCCGTCTTTTCCAAGCATTTCATTGGCTGTTCCGGAAAAGGCTTTTCTATTATCAGGTTTCCAAGCATTTGATTGGCTGTTACTGGCGAGTCGCCTCGTTTCGGGCGTCAAAGATGCTCCGACAGAAAAAAGACGCTCGCTCTCCAAGCGACTCTCATGGAGCCATAGGAATAACATGGAGACGCCTGGAATCTGAAGCGTCTTTGACCCCTCGTGTAATAACACCATAAGATATCTTGGTAGAATATCGATAAAAGGATACACAGGACAATGCAAAAAATTGCATACATGGCTGTTTATGGATGTTAATCTCTGGAAGTGTAATTTCACTAACTTTAAGCGTAACTTTAAGCGCCTTAATTAAATTTTAGTTAATAATGGCGTGTATATAAAGTTAGTAGGTTAAATGGAGGGCTTTACAAAAGTATTCAAGTAGGCTTTCGTCTATTGATAAAAATTGCTCAAAGTGAAATGTCAATCTATTATGCGTTTTAAACACTTTCCAACATAGTTGAAAAGCATTTGAGAATTCATTTTTTCTGTCCATCTAGCCCCCCGTCTTTTCGAACTCTTATTTGCATTAATACAGTTGGATTGCTCTGTAATTGATATGTATTATTGAGATTTACTGTGCCATGTTTGGCACTGTAAATAAAGTATGCGTTAATAGTTTATTTACAGAGACACACAAAAGTATTCTATTATATTATGGCCTATGATGAAATGTCGAAATTACATAAATGCGTACCACCTAAAACAATCATCTGGCCCGTCCGTCTGTCTGCATGTTTGTATATAACAGAAAAAAACTACTCAACCGAAAGGTTTGAAAATTTTCATATCTATAATCGTTGCAGTTCAGATACAGGACATTCAAAAGTATTGCTTTACATTACGGCCAATGGTAAAAAATAATTTAAAGTGCATTTTAACGACGTTACACACTTCTGAAATAATGAAATTTATATGCATTTTTGAGGTTCATTAAAATATACATACTGCAGAATATGCTGTGTAAAGAATATTTATTATTCATTTACAGGGCCTTACAAAAGAATTCAGTTACATAATTATATATGGGAAAACATTGTTTGCGGTGTATTTTAAATATGTTAAACTATTGCACTTATAATGAAATTGATACACTGTGCTGAGGTTCATTACAAGTTACTTCCAGTTGAAACTGTTGTTTAAAATTCAATATATATATAATCGTTGCAGAAATTTCTCGTGTCATTTCAAATTTTATGAAAATTGAATCAATACTTAAAAAGATAATAATAAAAGTTTTCTTCATTACATTAAATCATATCATACTTAATAAACTCTATGATATATCATGATAGATCGTGATTATAGGTTGCCGTTGTGAATAGTCTTATTTAAGACGCAGTCCTATTATTTCCGCATTACTGAATTTAATATATATAATCGTAATAATTTTTTTCATTCGTGCATTTTTGCATGAGTGCAACATCTATTGCACCAAGATCTGAATATTTAAAAAACTTCGTTATTCTACGAACACACCGCAATTGTTACGTTTGACGTGCAATTTTTGACATATTTCTATTGTTTACCTTATTAAAAAATAAATAAATAAAACATGTTCGTCTAAATCTCTCAAAGATAGTGTTTGTTCCTTTATTCACTAAAAGCATTTTTTCCAATAACAAGCATCTTAAGTAAAACCTCTTGAGAAAACGTATTTTTATAGGAAATCACAGAAAAGAATTTTTTTCAAATTTAAACAGTCTTAAGTATTTTCCGTTAACGAAATGTAAATATAGGATTCGGATGCACAAAAAAAAAAAAAAAAAAAAAAAAAAAAAAAAAAAAAAAAAAAACTCCTTGAAAAGAAAAGATCGATCAGAGTTTACATTCTTCAGTTTTAAAATCTTGTTGTTTTGTGTAAGATTTTTTTCGTACATTCTAATTTTAGAATATATTTAAAAAAATAATAATGTTTTTAGATTAATTTTTAGATTTTAATTATTTTTCTACGCTATGGCACAAGTTCACGACTTTATGTATGGCAAGTTGTAAATGATCAGAACAATATTAAAATGAATTAATTTGTTAATTTTTTTATAAAAAATATTTCCAAACGATCAAATTCAAAAATGCTATTTTGCCATACATATGATATTCGTTATAAAATTAAAATATATCATCTATTATACCTTAATATACATTTGCATTTATGCAAAGAAAATAAGACTTGTCATATTAGCCTTTGTCATAAAACTACTATAAAATTTTCTTTTAAAATGCGTCTTCGTTTAAAAAAATGTCATTATGGAAGAATTGCATCATACATTCAGATATTTTGATATAATTTTAGGTGCGTTCATAATTATATAATGACGTAGCACCTATTGCCGTCGAATGGTAGGCTGGACTGTCTGTCCAGTTGTCCGTATAAACAGCGCAAAAACTACCCAACCGAATTTTTAGAAATTTAATATATATAATCGTTGCAGAGTTTCGTCCAGTCATTTGAAATTTTATGAAAATCGAATCAAAACTTAAAAAGGTATTAATAGAAAATTTCTTCATTCTATTATATCCTATCGTATGTAATTAATTCAATCATATCCCATGGTACGTAATTATTCTATGTTGCCATGTTGATTATGTTCTATTTAAGATGATATTATATTATCTCCATATTTAATATACAAGGTGTCCGGTCTCAACGGTGTCCAATGGCTAATTCCTAAACCGTTAGTCATAGACATATACTTCCAATTACAAAAATGTTTTAAATCAAGTAACGGAATATTTTAAAAGCGATTTGTGTCAATAAAAACATTTCTTAAAAAAATTAAGAAATTAAAATTTTTATACGGTCCCCCGGTTCTATAAGTTATATTTAGTAAAATTTTCCTTTTATGCTGACAAGTAATACCAAAAAAGTCCCGTTATTCTACGATTAAAATTGACCGAGTAATAGCTGTTTAAATTTGGAGCATATTTTTTGCTGCAAATTGGGGGTCATTCACAAATTTAGTCGAAATATAATATCGTCAGATATATTAAAAAATGGGTGAGAATAAAATTAACATTGAGTATAAATTTGAAATCTTTGGTCATTCTGACATATTAATGTAAAATATACAATTTGTAATAAACATTTAAGAAGAAAGAAAAAACAGAATTTTTGTTAAATAAAATGATGCTAAATTAACAGCCTCAATTCTTTACAAAATGATACGTATTTTTAAATATTATTAGATTGCACTAGCCTGCAAAAGTTGGGTTATGTCATATTTTTATGCTTTTGATAATTGATTCTTATGTATTCTGTACCACTGAATCCGAAATTGACATTCATTTTTAAACATCACATCAGGATTTTTCGCAAATTGCAAATTTCAAAGTTAACATTGAATCTCGTCACCCATCTCATCAGACCACTCAACTGTTTAGCCCAGGATACGCAAAAATATCGAATAAATTATTGAATAAAATAAAATAAAATAAATATAAAAAGTTTTACATATTTTTTATAGTATGAGATGTTCGCTATATTTAAATTTACACATCTACGATTTGCAAAAAATTCTAACGTGATGGTTAAAAATTAAGGTCATTTTCAGATTCAGTGATAAAAAGTACGTAAAAATCAAATATCAAAAGTTAAAAAACCTAACCATATCCTCTACTTTAGAGTATACGATTTTTTGTTATTCTTTAAATTTGACAATTTATGATTTGCGAAATATCCTGACATGATGGTTAAAATTAAGGTAATTTTCAGTGCTAAAAAATACATAAAAGTTAAAAAAAGCCTAAAATCGCAGTCTTGTATTATCTAATTTAAAACGCTTTCTTAAACTTCTTGGCGGTAATCTATCCGAAATTTTTTGTATTATCCTGTAAAATAAGTATAAATGGTAACCACCGAAAATCATAATAATATTAGATTGTTATCGGATTTGCGCCAGTATGTAAAATGTAATCTCGATCGGATATTTGAAAGTAAGTTAAACTTTGAGTGCAAATTTTGAACTAGAAAAACATACATACGATCGTTCAATTAACATAAAAACTTATACAAATAACACAATTTTTGTTTAAAAAATCATAAAAGAAACAGTCTCAAATCCTAACAAAATAAAACATATGTTATTTTAGCCAATCTGAAACTTAATAAATGTTAACTTAATCGTAATACTTGTACGATTTTTTTCAAAGCGCAGATACACATGAAATAAGATCTTCGAATAATTTAAGCACCTCGTATGTGATCCCTCAAAGCCAATCCGAACTCATTCGTTTTCAGAGCAGAAAAAAGGCATAAGTCATGCATTTTTAAAGTTTCATAACTCGCTCAATTTTAGTGTTATATGAATGGCACTTTTTTTTATATCTTACTTGTCAATGTAATAGGAAAATTTTAGTAAATATAACTTATAGGACCGGGGGGCCGTATAGAAATTTAAATTTCTTATTTTTTTAAGAAATGTTTTTATTAACCCAAATCGGTTTTAAAATATTTCTTTACCTGATTTAAAACATTTTTGTAATTTGAACTATATGTCTATGACTAACGGTTTAGGAATTAGCCTTTGGGCACTGTTGAGACCGGGCACCCTGTATATAATCATAATAATTGTTTTTATTAATGCATTTTTGCTTAAGAGTGCAACAGCTATTGCACCAGGATCTGAATCCTTGTAAAATCAGTACAAAGTTTATACTAATGCCCCTCATTTGCTGCATTTGACGAAAAATTTCCTACTTTTTAGTTTTTGTAATAGCATTGCCTCTTTTCTTTATAATGTAAAATACTGCAACACTGATATTTATCGAAAATTGAAAGCATCTTAGAAATCTATATATATAAAAGAAAGTCTGAATTTCGAATTAATCAACGCGCAGCCAAAACTGTTGAACCTAAAATCCTGAAAATTGGGGTAAAAATACTTCTTATGACATAGAGTGCCGCTAAGAAAGGAATTTCCAAAATTCCACCCCTAAGGGGGGTAAAAAAGAGAACGAACTTTTAAAAAATTCCTTAAAAATCTGATTTTATAGTTATTTTTGCATTGATAACATATTTTGGTGTATTTTTCTATGCTGAATCGAATGGTACTAACTAAATTCTTTAAAGTCTAATAGTTCATGGGATATTTCATATTTTTCTAATTTGACGCTATCTTTGGCGCCAAAACCTCAATTTTTCAAGTTATAATTTCTAAAAACTCATTCTTTTCATTCTGTTACTATAGCAAGGGAAAAAAAAATTCAAATTGAATAATTTTTTAACCAATCCTTTTGGTTAAATAAAAACAACATCGTCAATTAGAAAAAACGCCTCAAAAACTAAAACTAAACTTAAAAAAAACTGTGTTACTTTTTCGTTCTAATTTTCGTCGCGATACCATGCCAAAATGTATGGTATCGCGCCATTTATTTCAACCCTAATCGTGCAAACGATTTTTATTGCAAACCGTGCCACATATTAACATTTGCTAATTATTGAACGTAAATATTTTTAATGATGGAATTTATTTTATTCCATCATGAACTCGCAAAACTTTTTTATTTGTTATTTTTTTAATAGAAAATATTTATTACTGATACTGATATAGATTTTACCATTTCGCAGTTATCTGATGATGAGGAACCTACAATAAAATTATTTCAGAAGTTAGGAATTATACATATAAAAATGTTTTGTTCAAAAAACCATGAATGTCTTCATTGAAAGAATGAAATGTTTACTGCAATGTGAGACATATTTTACGTATTACGTACGCCATGCTTCAGTAGTAAAAGACATTTACAATTTCAAGCCTGTAGTTTAAATTGACTATATTTTATTACTTGCACAATATTTATTTATTCTTATATTTTAAGTGTTTATTTTGGTACCCGCCGACCAGTTTCGCCAAATTATATAAATCGCCAAACCACTCGCCAAATTATACAAATTGACATAATTTGTATTTTAAATAACGAAAGAACAAATAAATTAGTATAACATTAATAAAAATGCATTTAAAACGTCGAAATAAAAATCACCTGATGACGTAAATACGTGTAACTTGCTTAAAGTCAAGTGAATGTGACATTTACGACCAACCATTATTGGCATTTAATCTTATAGTTTGGCAATATATTTTTGGTCGACGGGATAACCAAGTAGTACCATTATTTTTATTGATTTTAAAAAAAATGGTAGATCAAAGTCTGTAATTTTTAAAAGTTATATTTTTTAAATGCTCATTTTTTTTTTATCAACAATTTTTTTTTTCAAATGTATCATTTCATTTTTGTGCCAACTATTTCACTTGGTGACAATGGTGTTGGCATAACAGGGAAATACCAAAACAGTTACTGATTTTATTTCAAATGTAAAGAAAAAACGTTTAATGAGCAATAAATATTGTAAATATGACTATAACTCAGATTCTACTAAACAGAATTTTGTAGAACTTACACTGTTAGATAATAAATTTGGTTTATAAATGGTTTAATGTAAAAACCATCATTCTAAGATGCTACGGGAGTTCTAAAATTAGTTGAACTCGATTATGAAAGATTGCAAGTCAACTAATTAAAAGCACAGCAAGTTAGATAGTATTTCAGGGATTTTTTCAATATTTATCATATCATTGTGTGTTATTTAGTTACGGAGCTATGCGGAAAAAGTTCTCAGTGGTACAGTAAAGAAAATTGGAAGATATACGCTACAGAGATAGGGCGTACAAGAGAGTATATATGCTATAGATATGGAAGTTGAGCTGAGTTTCTAAAAAAATCCAGAATTGATTCAGTAGATACCTACCCCTACCTCCCAGAGAGTTCTATAATCAGGTTAACGCGATTATGAAAGCTATATTTAACTATCTCAATATATATATAATGCAAAGAGAATTTTCATTCCGGCCGCTTATATCTTGAGTTCTGCTGAATAAATTTTGACGGGACTTACATTGTTAGTTAGATAATTTTTCAGAAAAGATGTTAGTATAAAACATAACGTTCTACGTCGCTTAGTTAAATAATTATGGAGAAAGTTCTAAATCAGATGAACCCAATTTTGAAATATATGCATTTTTTAAAGGTTCCACTGAATGAATTTTTGTGGGATTTAAACTGTTAATTAGATCATTTTTATGGAAGGTTTCGGTATATTTTCCAGTTTAAAAGATTCTGCTAAGTGGATTTCGATGCAACTTGATCGGTTAGTTAATTTTTCAGTGAATGTTTTAGTATAAAGCACATATCATTTGCTGTAGCTTGGTTGTTGGTTTGCTTGATTGTAGAATTATAGATGAAAGTTCTAGAATCAGGCGAACCCAATTATTATGAAGGTTTCGGTATATTTTCCAGTTTAAAAGATTCTGCTAAGTGGATTTCGATGCAACTTGATCGGTTAGTAAATTTTTCAGTGAATGTTTTAGTATAAAGCACATATCATTTGCTGTAGCTTGGTTGTTGGGTTGCTTGATTGTAGAATTATAGATGAAAGTTCTAGAATCAGGCGAACCCAATTTTTATGAACTATCAGCCTTTTCAATAAGTCCAATAAACAGATTCTGATGAGACTTGCAATGATAATTTTTCATGAACGCTTTTAGTGTATTACATATTGTTCTATTGTTCTTTACCAAATCCTACACTAACAGATCAACTAAAGAAATGGGTCCTTAACAGTCTAAATTTTGTATGACTCAAGAAAAGATAGAATAGCGTAATGACATTCATATTGCTTTCAGCAATTCGGTTGGATACACCAGGTAAATGCCCATATTGCTTTAAAACGCATGATCAAATTCACAAATATATTTTGTTTCATTCAAGATTTCTTTAGAAAAACCGACCAGCGTAGCGGGCGAAGGCGGCTAGTACATATATAAATGTAAGAGGTATAAAACAAGAGGTGATAAAGGAATATCCATGTATTATAAAAAATGAATTAAGTGAAAAATGCTTCGTTTAAATTAAACACTCAATATGCAAGGTCTTTAACCTCCTCCCGTAATAGCAAAATAATATTATTTTATAAATGCTAATTCCAATTAATACATTAAGACAAATGACATTGCAAGTACTCGGAAAAAATTAAAATATAATAAACGGTCAAGTATAAGTACTACTCGCACTCAGACGGTTCCGTACAATAAATATATAAATTATTAACTGTATTATTAAAAAAATCTTTGCTATAATAATAATAATACTTTTTAAGAAACTATATAATGTAGTATTAAGTATAGTTGTATATACTACAAAAGTATGAATGTTTATACCATAAAAGTTCAAAGAGCTATGAAGCTTAAAAAATATCTAATATTGCTATACTGTATAACACTTTTTTTAATCTTACCCTAATCTTTTTATGATGAAATTAATTTGGTACAGACAAAAAAAAAAAAAAAAAAAAAAAATTGCACATTTAAACTTCATTTGGCATTTCATAAAACTAAATTTAGAGTTGTAATAATCTTTTCTTTTTACAGTGTAGCTAAAACAAAACCCTTGTTGAAAGTTTAAACTTAGCGCTTCGAAAGGAGGTCGCAAACTTGCAAGGCTGCCTTGGGCCGTTCCGTGTTTTTCCAGATAGATTTTTAGTTAACTTTTAAAAACACGGTGGGCGTATTCAGAGGCCCACTCAATCCAAACTAGTCGCAAATCCCATAGTATTTATGTGATCAATTCAAATTAAATTAGTCTGTTTTATCAATTTGACATTTATTTATTTCTAACTGCTACTGGGCAATGTATTACACAAATATATAATTAAAAATTGTTATCTGGGCCTTAAAAGCCGATAGTACATAGAGTACGCTACACTTGTCATTATGTATGTCAAAACATTCCATGTCTTTAAGGGTTAATATATCGGCTAATTACCGAAGATGATTTTCGAAAATCATTATCAAAAATGCTTTTATATGTCTGCTACGATAGGTACCTCCCAGCGCCAATCAACACCTTTGATGAATGCTCGAAAATCGAAATTTGTGTATAACGGGAAAATGCGCTTTTCTCAAATACTATGTAACGTAGGGTAATCGCTGTAATTTCCCCGCAGGGATTAAATAAACCTCTACTACCTCTATTTTTTTTCATAAATTTAGTTTCTGTAGATTCGGAAATAGATGGGGCGAGGGGACATATTTTTTCGCTACATTTTCGACGATATCTCTAAAAATATAATACCTAAAATTAAATTAAATGTATTTTTGAGTTCAGCGTTACGAAAGCTTTCACACGATACCCCACGCGATATAAAAGAAAGGAAATTTTTTTAAGTAACCTAATTAGCCTCTGTACATTTTTCTTAAAAATATTTGTAAGTGTTCACTAATCTGCAAATATGTAGGCCAATAGTCTTTATTACGTCTGTCCCCCAGTTTGAACTTTCCACGTTTCATAGTTTACGAGTTTGAAACTGAGAGAGCCAATAATTAGTAGAGCTGACAGTAGAAGATGCAGTAGCAGTTTCTTGGATCGGATTTAATTATAGGAAATATATATTATTATTACTATTAATAACAGTTCAATTTATTTTATGACATCTTTCTGTTTCTCATACGTCACTTTCCATGAGTAGAAGAAAATATTTAACTTCCGTACTTTAAATTTTATTACGTCACTTTGCTCAGGTTTTCAGGATTTATTTTCAGGATATTGAAGCATGAACTAGGGATATTGTACGATAGGGCATGGTTATATACTTGATTGTTTTTACATGGGATTTCTATGGATTCTTTTATAGTTGATGTGTAATAATTGGAAGTTGGGAACATGATTTTTGATTGATCAAACTCTATTGCGATATTCTGATTGAAACTTAAACGAGAGAGAGCTGTGGATTGACGACAAAATTTTATATTAAAATTCTTCTTCGTGTTCTTTTATTCTTTCTTTGAGTTTTCTTTTTGGTCATTCTGATGTCAGTCCTATGTCCCTGGTCTTTACGAAAAATTAAGATATGCTCTACTGAAACACAATACAAATTTAAAAGCCTGTTTACCATGAAAATTAAAAGAGTGAATTTGTACGAAAATATATCAAACACCGATATATGAATTAGCTGGTGTATATGACATCCCTTTTAGAACTGACAGCAGTAGATTAACGGAGTACATCGGAATGATCAAAAGAAAACTCAAAGAAGGTATGAAAGAACATAAAGCAGACATAAACTTTTGTTGTCAATCCACACCTCTCTCTCGTTTAAATTTCAATCAGAATATCGCAATAGATTTTGATCATGCAAAAATCATATTTCCTACATCCAATTACTACGCATTCCCTACTAGAGAATCCATAGAAACCCTATGTAAAAACAAACAAATCAAGTTTGTAACGTCGCCCTGTCGTACAATATCCTCAGTTTATGGTTCAATATCCTGAATATAAATCCTAAATACCTGAGCAAAGTGACGTATTAAAATTTAAAGTACGGGAGTTAAATATTTAATTCTATCCATGGAAAGTGACGTGTGGGAAACAGAGTGATATCATAAAATAACTGCAATTAATAATAATAATATATACTTCCTTACTTAAATTCAATAGAAGAAACTGCTACTGCCACTTATATTTTCTACCCTAGTAATTATTGCCTATGTCATATTCAAAACAAAGTGACGTATCTACTTATATATATAAAATCCAAACGGAAATTTCGTTCCGACCGTCTATATTTCGAATTCTACTGCATGGGTTTTGGCAAAATTTACACTGTTAGATAGATATCATTTCAGGGAAGGTTTTAAGCTATAACACATCGTTCTACGTAGATTGGTTATTGAATTATGACGGCAAGTTCTGTTAGTTTGGACGATAATGTTACCATTTTTTTCTTGGCGAACTTTATCGTTAATGAAACATTGAAAGGGCTGTTACACCTCGAAAAATAAAAGACAAAACTGTTTCTAATTTTATTTAAAATTAAAAAAAGGAAAAAAAGAAATCAGTTTTGACGAGTGATAATATTTAAAAATGGAAACATTTAATTTATACATGAAAGGGGACGTTTGTAATGCTTAAAAATTATTCAGTTGAAATATTGCAATTAAAACAAGATTTGGCGATTTATCTTTCATTTGAGTCAGGTTAAGAAAAATGCATCTGAAAAATTGATAAGATGATATCAAGGAAGTTCTCCATAAGCGCATATTCAGGAATATTTGAAAAAAAAATTAAAATGTTCTTCTCATGAGCCTATATATGCTTTTAAAAAAATCGGCAGAAACTCGATTTAGCATTCGTAAAAAAAAAAAAAAAAAAAAAAAAAAAAATGAACATTTCACTTTTTTTGCGATTTAAAGCTGGTTGGCGATACAGTAAAATTTTTAATAATACTATGATAAATATTCTTTAAGAAAAACTTTTTCAACTCTCGTATACGACGATAGTTTAAGTAAGTTTAACTTAAATAAATACATTTTTATATAACGGCAGTTTTGTAATATACATTTATATACGTATATAATGAAATTTAACGATCGTAATTATGCTATTTAGAACAAAATATAAATTGGTTAAAATTGCTTCGAACTCAAAATTAAGGACTGAGACAACAAGAAGAAAGTATTGTTGCCATGGAAACAGCGACTTAATATCGAATTTTTTAATGATAGCATTCTTAATCAAAATACACTTAAAACTTATCCAGCCGATGACAACCATATAAAATGAAATAACTTCAGAAACATTTAATTTATATAGATTATATAAGCATATAGGAAAAATAATAACTAATTCATCTTTTAAGTTTATATTCGTTGAGTATTAGTCATTTAAATACTTATTTAACAAGTAATTTATAAACGCATTTCAATCTCTTGCATTTGGCCACGAAATGTATTAGCTCACTAAATAGATCGTTCGTTTTTTCGTGCCAAATACTCCAAAATATTAAATTTTTTTTACAGATTTTCTACTGGTATTCAGCCCCTAAATTTGACTTATCTTTTTTAAATACATGAGTAATTTTATTATCATTTCCTTTTACAAAATATTTTGAGTATGCGCTTTAAGGAGAACTTCCTTGTGAGTAATAATTTTGATTTTTCATTTTTTTTAAATAATTTTTTTTTTATTATCAGTCTCTTACAGAAATAACTAGCAGATTTTACATTTGTCGCCAAACAATTTGATTTTAATCCAAAAAGGCGTAAACTCGAGATCAGCCCTAGCGATGTTCACATGACAGGTGATTTTTAAAGCGTCAGACAGCTTTTTATTTCACAGGCTATCAATGCCTGAAAGTTAATATGCCGGTCAGTTCTGTGTGTACATATGTATGTACATGACGCGATAACTCTTGCTGGAAATACCCGATTTGCTTCAATTTTTTTTTCTAGGTTCATTCTGATAAGGCGCTTACCTAATTCGTATTGGGGGTTCATTGGTTAAGTATAAAAGGGGGAACGGGGGTTAATCTCCGCCCTTAACTTCGATAAATGGGTTGTTCATGAAGAATTATCAGATTTTCTTCAAATTTGGTATACCGGTTGATTATGATAAGGCGCTTCCCTCAGAAGACTTGAAGATTCATTGTTTAAGTCGAAAGATAGGAAAGTTGGGGCTAATAACCCCTTAATTTAGATAAATAGGTTTTTCTAACCGATTTGCTTCAAATTTGGTATGTCGGTTTATTTCGATAAGGTGCTTCCATGATGACATTTGGAAGTTCATTGGTTAAATATAAAGAGAGGAAACGAAGTGTCGGCAATACCACCCATTAATTTATTTTTAGAGGGGCATTATTCTTTGAAATAAGACTATTACATACAATTTGTGTGAATATCCTGTGAGCTCAATGCCATCAGTTTAACTGGGCACTTCTCTTTTTTATTTGAGCATTTTTTTAATATTCAACTGTAAAATATATAAATAGCAGTAAAAATTACAAAAGTTGAGTTAATACTTAAGTTTTAGTGCAAATGTCGCCCCCCCCCCTCTTCACGCACACACATATTGTAAAATATTTAATTTCAGACATTTAAAATATTTTTCACATAATTTGCTACTGAAACATGCTGGTTTGTTTTTCCCAAATTGTGACTTTTATAAACTCGAACGTAGATCAGCGAATATACTCCACTTTTTTTAATACATATGGCCAGCTTCCCTTTCATAAATGTCTACTGCTTCAAATGTTAACTACTAAAGATTACTCTTAAGAAAATATATGCAATTATGCGTTATTACTGCCACAAAAGAAAACATTTTAGAATAAAAATTGCTTACTGAAATAATTTTTTTATAATCTTTTTAATTCGTCATTCCAATTTCAGTTTTTTGGCATATCTTTTCTTCTTTTTTGGAGGTTTTTTTTAAAGATATTGGATTAATCTTCTGTAATCAGGTTACCCGCTAATTAGCGTATCTACTGTACCGTTGGATGTTTCTTTTACATTTGAAAGAGACTCTGGACAGTGAATCCGATTGCAGAAGTTTACATGAAATTTGTTCTTAGCGATTATTAAATTCATGGTTTTTCTTTATTAATGAAATTATGGTGTTTCATTAAGAAGCAAACAAACAAAAGAGGTTTTGTTATTTAGTTTTTATCCTAAATTATTTTATCTGATAAAAAGCAATACTTTCAATGGATGGGAATAACTTTATGAGTCCAATGGTGGCAAATGTAATAATATCTGTCCACTTAACATTTTAGCCTACATAGAATAAAACACCCTCAAATTACGATCATCATGAACCCTATTGTCCTGACGAACACCCTAGCAGCTGGTCTTAGTAATAAATTATGGGTTATTTTCATAATCTGGAATATTTATGCAATAGACGGAAGAATAATTTACACTTAATAATGGAAATAGCAAGCATATTATTTCTCCGTGTTATTATGCTCTTTAGAAAAATGCAAAATAAATTGTCGATCCAAGTATTGACCAAAATGCATATTGCTAAAAAGTTTGGTTAACTAACGTTATTCATCATTGACTATTTATCATTGTCCTATTTAATGTATGGAGATTTATTGGTGAAAGATCTATAAATGAGTCAATAACAACTGCATTATTTATTGGAACGTAACGTGGTCGGTAATTAATTTTGTTTTTTAATTACCTCTGGTGCATGATGATAATGTTGTTGCATCACTTTTAATGTTTGGCCCAACCCTAACAATGAAGTCGATCATGGATGATTAGAAATAATTTACTGGATGCAAGAGATTTATTGTTTCTAGGTCATCGAGTTTATTTCTGGGTTAACGGTTACATGATTGCAACTGGTCTACAAAATGAAAAGGCAATGAAAATTATATTATTTTAATTTTATTCAAACAATTCATATTTAAAAACACACATTTTTATGCTTCAGTTTTCTTTTAAAAATGAAAGTTATACACTATTTTTTGTCTGCAATCATTTAATAAAGTACATGCAATCATCTTAATACATTTTTGACGGTATTTACTCTGCTGGAATTTCAAAGAGGGAAAAAGGTAGTAATAGAATTGTCAAGAGAGGACGTTTATTACGAGGTATAACGTTACATTCAGTGAGTTTGTATTTAAGCTACTAAAACTACATATGCTCAAGCTGAGAGGCCAGGAGTTCAAGAACAAACACCCGAAAATAAACTATTCGAACATTATTCGTATTCAATGGTCAATCTCTGCAATCATTGTGATGCTCTCTAATTTAATAATGTCAGATTAGAGTAAATTTTAATTCCTGTTGTTATAATGGCATCATTTCCCTACTAAAATGCAGCGTAAAGTATCAACTGAAAGCATTGCTCCTTTTTAGCTCAAAGTTTCTGCAACGCATAAGGTAATATAATACCGCAATAGCGTTCGCATCGTTTTCAGCATTGTGGAAATATATTCCAGGTGATGGTCTACATTGTTTTAAAATACATGGTCAAATTCACATTTTGTTTGATTCACGGTTCATTTGGAAAAATCGACCAGCGCAGCTGGCGTTGCCTGCTAGTTTGTATATGTAAACAAATTTTAGTTATTAAGATTTTCTCTGATGATGAGCTTGGAAGACTTGAAAGTACTATGAAGTTTTAAATAAAATGTATATTTTAAACCTGTAACATCTTTTTCATTACTTTAGTCGCCTTTTAAGTATGATTGTGAACACTTTTAATGTTCATATTATATATTTTAAAATATGAGTTATAAGTATATTAATACATTTATATACGTACATTTCCACAATATATTTCATCTTAAACAAAATTCAACGTATGTTTGCATATTTTAAAGAAAAATTGTTACAGGAACATCTATTTATACTTGTGATCATCAATTGTCAAGAATGCTTCGTTTAAACATTTAATATGCATGTTCTTTAGCCTTCTTTCACGATAGCAAAATATATTATTTTATAAACGGTATTTCAGTTGATACTTTAATATAAATGACATTCCAAGTACTTGTTAAAATTAAAATATAATAAATGATTGCATTTTAATTCACAATAAAACTTCTTGATATACGGAAACTCTCGTTAGTCATAAAACAGTTAGGCATAGAAGTTTTTTTCTTTTTTTTTTTTTTACAGTAGATGCATTTACGTTTGTTTTAACAAAATAATTCCCTACAATTGGAAAATAATTTGTAAAACAATTTTCGCATATATAATTAATATTTTACAATCGTAGAAGAAGGATTGAAATAAAAAACAAATGTTGTCGATAAATGAAAAAAAATAATAAGAATACTAACACTTTTAATTGTAGACAAATCCATAATATATTTCACCATAAACTATATGCAAAATCTATTTACAGACATTACAGAAAGGGTTCTTTCTGTTGAAGCTTCACTCATAGAAAGCGAAGAATCGTTAAGAGTAAAATTGTTGGCGAAACTATGTGGATCATTTTTGGCAAATGAAATAGACGGCAGCCACGTTATGTCTAGCACGACATCTTATTTGTGAACCCGAAGAATTTTTACTTTAAGTCAATAGAAAAACAAAAAACGTTACTTAATTTCAGAGTTCTTTCTAAAAAAAAAAAAAAAAAAAAAAAAAAAAAATACAAAAGAGAAATCAATTAACATAGATCGTTTTCTAAAATGCTAAAAGAACAATCAACATAAAAATCTTCAAGTTCGACGTAAATGAGATTTGTATTGACATTTGTTTCTAATCCTGCATTGAAATTTTGAATCAACCGAATAATATATTTTCCCCTTTAACAAATATCATCTGCAATAATACATGATTCCCTTGATCTAGCAAGAAGGTTTAAGAAAATAAAAGAAAAGTATAAAATACGGCTAAGGGGAATATGTTTTTAGCAACTAGCATACAATTGCACACAATTGATTTCTTATGCCTCACATATCTTCAAAATGCGAAATATCTCATTTATGCGAAAAAAGAAATTTGAACAAGTTGGTGTTGTTAATGATGGCCAATTATCTACACAAGTATATGGGCCCAAAGGGGTTGGGGTGCCCTCCCTGGGGTTCTTTCTAAAGTAACCTAACCCGCATTTACACACGGAAATCAAAGTTTGATGAAAACCAAGGAACACATCGAAAAATTAGGCCGACGGGCGAGATTAGGTTCGAACCCAGGACCTCCCGTCTAACAGCTTTGTGAGCAGTATCTCTCGGACACTGGTGGGGCGAAATTTGAATAAGAAAATTTGTTATGTGATATAAATAGGAATATATCTAAATGCAATCGTTAAAGCGATTTTACGAAGCGTGTATTAGCTTGTCCAGCTCCGCCCCTGGAGAAAAGGGCATTGACGATGTTTAGAGCTTTGAAAATTCTAAAGAGTGCTAGGTGGGGTATGCAGTAATTGAAGTCGGTGACCTATTAAGTCTGGCATATGCTCCATCGGATTTCAATCCTGAAAATATTTGATTAACTTTATCTGCTGGAATTATATCCATTTTAAATATTTAACTCTTTTTAGGGTTCCGTACTTAAAAAGTAAAAACGGAACCATTATAAGATCACTCCTGTGTCTGTCCGTCTGTCTGTCTGTCTGTCTGTCACAGCCATTTTACTCGTAAACTATGGAACGTGGAAAGTTCAAATTCGGGGAAGTAATAAAGGCCATTGACCCACATATTTTCAGATTAATAAACATTCATAAATATATTTAGTAAAAAAGTAGAGGGGCTAATTATGCTACTTGAAAAAAATATTATTTTCTTTGTATATCACGTGGGGTATCCTGTGAAAGCTTTTGTAACGCTGAACTCAAAAATACATTCCTTTTAATTTTAGGTATTATATTTTCAAAGATGTCGTTGAAATTGTAGCGCAAATATATGTTCCCCACCCATCTAATTCCGAATCTACTGAAACTAAAATTATGAAAAAATAGAGCTAGTAGACGTTAATATAAACCTTTCCGAAAAAGTATAGAGATTACCCTAGGTCACATTGTTTTTGAGTAATTAGCATTTTTCTGTTATACACAAATTTCGATTTACGGACATTCAGAAAAAATGTTGAGCACCGCTGAATATACCTATCGTTGCAGAAGAATAAAAGCATTGTTGATAATGATTTTCGAAAAATATCATTGGTAATTAGCCGAGATATTAACCCTTAAAGGTACGGTCTGTTTGGACATACACAAGGACAGGGGCGGCGTACTCTATGCCTAGTTAACAACTTTTAATGATATATATGTCTAATGTAATGTCTAGTAACAGTATAAAAGCAATAAACGCCAAATTGTTAAAAAATACTAATTTAAGGGGTCTCGGGACTATAAAAAGTGGAAAAAATGAAAAAAAGACCATTTTAAACATTTAATGTCTTAAAATGTATATGATTTTAAAACACAAATTTAATTTGGATAAAAAATATAAGTATGTTCTTTCGTTTCATGTATTTAAAAAATTGCAAGATACAGAATTGGTATTTATAGGGGGCTCGTAACTGTTAGACATATGTCGAAAAAAAAATAGCATAACAGTTTACGCGCAGGATTACAAAATTAATATTGCAACTAGAATGAAAATTTTGGTGATTACTTATACTTCAGATTGTAATAATTTCCCTGAACTTAAATAAATTTGTACTTAAAGCATTTTTATATTTTTAATGCAATGTTGCATTTAGCTAATACAAATTTTTGAAAATTTCAACAGTAAAATCACCTAAAAAAATATTTGTTTGAACAACAAAAAGGAAATTTTAGGTTCAGTTTATACAGACTAGCATGAAATATATGTTTTGAAAATTTCATGAAAAAATGTTCAGAAGTTTTTGAGCTATCCTGCGCGTTATACCCAAAAACGCCATTTGAAATATAATGACTTTAAAGTTTCGGAAACGCCTCTTCAGCTATTGAGCGGGTATAATTCTAAAAGGGAAAACTTCTGCTCTAATGGGAATTTCAATGAAACAATTATATCAAAATATTCAGAAAAGATGGGAGTTTAACATCTAAAAAATTAAAATTTCTTAAATTTTGAAGCTTTAAGAATCCTGCGACCACTTAATCATTTCCGGCATGGAGTAATTCTATTTATAAACTTATGAAATAATGAACTGACACCAGAATTTATTAACGAATTTATTAGAAAATTCAAACTTGCTTATTTTCAAGTACATGATAAAAGGAATATTTTAATTAAATATTCTTGGTGCCGTTTGTCTGTTTTGGAATTAAAATTAGGTGTCCAAATTTTAAGGGCATCGCCCTCGAAATATTTAATTAGAATGAATCGCATAAATACAGTGGGATTCGCGATAGTTTGCATTGATTGTATCTCTCAATACGTCTCGAGTGGCTTTAAAAGTTATTTAAACAGCTATCTGGAAAAACGCAGCACTGACCAATGCGGCATTGCAACTTTGAGACCTCAATTCGAAGCGCGCTTAGCACAATGCCAAATTTAAACTTTGAACAAAGGTTTTGTTTTAGCTACACTGTAGAAATAAAGGTTGTTACTACGCTGAATTTAGTTTCATGAAATGCCAAATGAAGTTTAACTATGCATTGCTTTTATTGTCATTACCGAATTTAGTTCATCATAAACAGATTAGGATAATATTTAAAAAAGTGTTATACGAATGGCTGTATTTGATATTATCTAGGTTCCATATCTTTTTGAACTTTCACGGTATACACATTTACATTTTTCTAATATATACAGTTATACCCAACCCTATGTTGTATAGTTTTTTACAAAGTCTTAGTATTCTTTTAGCAACGTTCAATCACAAATTCATAGATTTATTCTACGGAACCCTCTGTACGCAAGTAATGATCGCACTTGACCGTTTATTTTATTTTTAATGTGATTCTATAATATGTAAATACTTTTATTATTAATTTTAATTACTTGTCAAATTTCCTTTTATTCATCATATGACTTATTGTTTATTCAGACTGGTTTTAAAATCTGTTTATTGGGTCTTTAATATTGGGTTTATTGAGTTAATAATTAATTATTAATTACCCAACCCAACAATTAATAAGTATGGAATGTCAGTGAAATTACTATTACTAATACAGTATTGATTAAAAATGACTCTTTCTTCCATTTATAATTCAATCATGCGTATTAATTTTTAATTACCCGATAAAAGTTAACCACCAAATACAAATTAAGGAGCCAATATGGCTCCATTTGTGCATGTTCGTTGACAATGGATCATATGTCGAACCAATTATTTTGTTTTATTACCCAGATCACGTCAGCATTATCCACGCGAGCTTTTTCCTTATTCATTGAATTCAGAATTTTACTGTATATCCACGTAAATTGTCAATGACCATTGGTCACTAGTGTGACGAAGGAGGCAAGCATTAACATGCATTATTAGGAAATAACAACCAATATCATCACTAAAGAACGTAACATACTGATAAATAAACTAATCTTATTATATTATAATTGTGGCGTAGCGTAGCAGAAGAAGGTATGCGCTGTACATTATGATGCAAAAATATACTTTAATTAAAACTTTTAAAATTAAATCATTTACAACCCAGCAAACACATCTTGGCGCCAACCACATTCGAGTGTACACAAACTTTTTGTGTCGATCTCAAAACATCGGAGAAGAGTTGTTTCAGTTCGTCTCAATTATCGTCTGCCGATGAAAACGATCGAATAAATAAATTTATTGTCTTTTGCTTTGCCACACAACTCCCCACCAGTCTCAGACAACCATTGGGAGACGAAAATGAACTTCCAGCTCTCATAGCGTATGTCGATGACGTAAGTTCTTTTTTCTGAAAAAGAAAAGCAGGGATTTAATCTATCAATATTTATAAGTTTTTCTTGACCATGAATCAGAAGTATAAAGTCCTTTTCCGGTGTCATTACACCCTGGAACGGTGCCTCATAAGTAGGTTATAGAGCTCTCTTGAAAGGACCTCTCCGTAGAAAAACGTGGCTGCAGTTATTTTGATCTTTTGCTGCCCATGCCTGAAATGTTGAACGGATCTCAAAGCACACATTATTTTCTGTAACTTGGCTATATAATTTGGTGGGTCTAACAAATATGAATCTTTATACAACTGTCTCGGAAGCCGTAAGGTGGTTCCATATGTTAACTCAGCTGTAGAAACACCAAGATCGTCACGTACTGTAGTTCGGAGACCTAGCAAAACTAGAGGAAGTGGTTCGAGCCAATCGACTTTATAGCACATTAAGGCCTGTTTGAAAGATCGATGAAGTCTCTCCACCAAACCATTACACTGTGGTGTATATGAAGCAGTCATAGCTAAACTAGTGCCAAATAACCTTGTCAGAGCCTTGAAAAGTATGGACTCGAACCGTCTACCCATATCGCACGTTATCCTCTAATGTGTACCAAAACGAGAAATCCATGTCTGCACAAAAGCCTGAGCAACAGTTTCAGCAGTTATATCTACTTTAGGTACAGCCTCTGTCCTTCTAATAAATCATCAATCAATCACAATAGACAATATCTGACAATATTAGACAATATCTGAATTCACGTACTAAAGGCAAAGGACCAATCATATCCAGGTGTATATGTGCAAATCTCTCATCTGGGACCAGAAATTGCATCAAAGGAGATTTAGTATGCAAGTGTACCTTTGTCGTTTGACAGGGTATGCATGATCTGAACCACACAGCAACATCCTTATTTAGTCCTGGCCAAATGTACTTTGAACGTATTACCTGCCTAGTTGCTCGTATTCCTGCATGCGACAACCCATGCATCGACTCAAATACCCTTTTCCTTAGAACCTGAGGTACATACAACCTATTTACCTCAACAGAAGTTTCACATTAGAATAATGTCTTAGCATCCGGCATTTGAACGTTAGCTAATTTCCCGCTAAACTCAACCTTTCCATCCAAAGTAGCCTTTAGCTCCTCTTCTTACGTTTGCAACTTTGTCCACAATTCTGAATCAGCAAGTGTCGAAAACTGAATCTCACAAATTCTCGATAAACTATCAGCAACAAAATTTTCTTTACCTGGCAAATAATGTATATCTGTGGTAAACTGCGATATAAATCTAATTGCCGAAGCCTTCTAGGGGAAAATTTTTCTTATATCTGGTAGAATGCTAAAATTAAGGATTTATGATCCACGTAGAACGCAAATACACGAACTTTCAACATATGCCTAAAATACTGGATCGCTGAATATAACACTAACAATTCCCGGTCATATGTTGAATACTTGCACTGCGCAGGTGATAACTTACGAGAGAAAAATCCAAGTGGTTTTGGACCATAGGGGAAAACTTTTTGTAACACACCACCCATAGCAAAATTACTGCAATCAGATATAAGTGCAAGATCCGCATCTTGAGAAGGGTGATAAAGTAAAGCCGCGTTAGCCATAGCCTCTTTAACTTTCTCAAAACTACTTTCTACATCCACATCCCATTGTATTTCTCTTTTTTCTCTTTTTTCTGCTCCATTTAAGAACATATTCAACGATCCCAAAATTGCTGCTATATGGGGTACAAAGCAATGATAATAATTTACCATACCCAAAAATTTCCTGGGATCACTAACAGTTTTTGGTTTTGGAAAATCATCAATCGCTTTTACTTTATTTTTGTGTGGAATACATCCCTGACTATTTATAGTGTGGCCCAGAAAATCTATAGTTTCTTTACCAAACTCACATTTTGATTCGTTAATTATAAACCCGTAATCTCGAAATCGCTTAAAAACCTCCTCAGAATACTGCGTGAGTTTCACTCGGTACTAAGATGCCATCGTGCTAGGGAAAGCGAAAACATAAACCACTTAGGACCTAATTTATGAACCGTTGAAACGTCTGAGCTGCACAGGATAAGCCAATGTTTAAAAATGGAAATTCAAATAAACCGAAAGCAGTTATAATAGCAGTTTTCGGGATATAGGGAGGATATACCGGAATTTGATGGTATGCCCGGACTAGAACCACTTTCGAAAATATTTTTTATCTTTTAACAAATAAGTAAAATCCTGAATGTGAGGAATGGGATACATGTCTTGCACTGTAATTCTATTAAGCGCCCTATAATCCCCTGTTTGTCTCCAATCTAACGCATCCTTAGGAACCATATGCAATGGACTGGCCCAAATACTTTTAGAGGGTCTACAAATACATTTCTCTAGCATATAATCAAATTCCTGTTTAGTTATTCGGAGTTCCGCTGGATGCAACAGACGAGCTCTAGCCGTTACAGGGGCCCAACAGTAGGGATAAAATGCACTGTATCATGTTTTACAGTTCGATATCCAGTATTGTTCATTTGAGTAAACTCCTTATATTTTTTTGTAGTTCTAATTATATTCAGAATCACCAAGAATAGTCTTAACAACTGGGATATTACACAGACTGGCACGACCACGAGTTGTAACGTTAGTCACCGGGTCTAATAAACAACGCTTTTTTAAATGAATCAATATACCAAAATGTTGCAAAAAATTGGCCCCAATAATCGGTTTAGATCGTGGTGTTTGGATCTCAGAAATGATGAACGGTCATTGCAATTTGCGTTTCAATCCCAGATCCAAAGCCAACATCTTAGAACCGTAAGTGCAGATTTTAATACCAATAGCAGCGTATTATGTGAAATCGCTCTTTCTAGTATCTTTAACCAAAATGTACTCCGGAAAACATGACACATCACTACGGGTGTCTTTCAAAAATCTGGATTGCGTAATTTTATCAGTAACATAAAGTCTGAGATTCAAGACCATACGTGCAGTAGCCGCCGCTACTCCTGCGAGCGATGATCGTTTGTTGTTTGGTAAGCGCACGGAGAGACACATTTTCGCGCCTTTTCCCTAAATCGAAAATGAAACCAACATAGCCATCTGTCTTTGCGTGCTCTGTCCTTAGAATTAAATTAGTTCCGTCGAAATGGTTTCTTATTTGAATAGGGACAAGAACATGAACTAACCAACTTTGAAAGTTTATCAACTTGCAATTTAAGCTGAATAATCTGCCGTCTGTTCACATGCACTAGAATCCAGAGAATTAACACTAACCTCCGTGCATTCGCAAATCTTACCTGTCATTTCAGCCAATTTATTTAAACCCTCAGAATTGGCCGACAAAATTGTTTGCACCGACACCGGGAACAAGCGAAGCCATTTATTTTCAAAAAATCATCGTTGACATGACACTCACTTAATTCTCTCATTTTAAGCAACGGCATTGAGGGGGACCTATCTCACAATTCTAAATATCCAAGCAATGTCTTTACTTTCAGATTCTGCGAAACCTGAAATACCGGTAATCACCGTGTTTTAAGTTGAGTATACGGATCCTCCGGCAATGTACAGAGATTAACTGTTGCAAACAATAATGTTTCCGCATCCAATGAAGCCACCAAAAGGTCAAATTTAGTTTGTTCGACGGATATTCCTGCTAATATTAAACTAGCTTCTAACTGCATAAAAAATAACTTAGCATTATTAAGCCAGAAATTGGGAACTTTTACCGACATTCTACCACATCCTGCATTTACGTTTCCACCCGCATTAGACACAGTTGGAATATCGCGAGGCATTCTTAACAGTAACAAAATATAAATAAAATATAACAGAAATATCAAAATTCAGAACAAAACCAAATATTCATTGAAAATATGAAACAATTTAAAATAACGAACCACCGCACCTCCGAGGTTAAATGGAAACGGGAGAAAAACATTCGGAAATCCCATATATGTTTATGAAAACGATAACTTTACAGCTTTGCAGAGAAATACTTTATGAAGTTATTATTCCAAATCAAGCATTTAAACGTGTAAAACTGGTCACCAGTTTTTGTGGCGTAGTGTAGCAGAAGAAGCTATGCGCTGGACATTATGATGTAAAAATATACTTTAATATAAACTTTTAAAATTAAATTATTTACAAAGTAGCAAACACATCTTGGCGCCAACAACATTCGAGTGTACTAAATCTTTTTGTGTCGACCTCAAAACATCGGAGAAGAGATTTTTCAGTTAGTCTCAATTATCGTCTGCCGATGAAAACGTTCGAACTAATACATTTACTTGCTTTACCACACAGTAATAATTGCACTACGAAAAATCTGTAATATCATGCAGACATCCCATATGGTGTCCGCTCGTAGCAAGATTCCACCACTTTTATAATATATTCGAATTTATCAAATAAGTTTTTTCCACATAACAATCGTTGGGTAAAATATCGTAATTTATCGTTTATGAGTTAAAAACATAACGTATGTTATTTGAAATTCTACTTTCTTTTACAGAAAATAATTACATGTCCGTACGTCTTATGTGTATAATAATACACTGAAAGCACATCTGTCATATCTTTTTAAGAATTGTAAAAATAGTAGAATATTTCCTTCCTTAATTATGATATATTTTAAAATGTTTCATCTATGCATTCATTACGGCCTAAAACTTTTTTAATCATAACTAGACAGTGATTTTAAAAATATTTGCAAAGTATCTCATACTTTTTTTAAGAAAATTCTATTTGGAGCATAACAAATAAAAATTTAAATAATTTATTCATATTTTTTTAAATCAAGAAATGCATTTAAAAAAAAAAAAAAAAAAAAAAAAAAAAAAAAACTAAGCGTGTTTATTTGAAAAGTTTTCATTTTTCTGATCCGTTCCTATGGAAACGGAAAAATAATCTTAAACAAAAAGAACCAGATTTTGAATGTTTATTCTTTTGCTGATTTTTTTTTCTTTATGCTACTTATTATTCTATTATTTCCTTGAAATTATATTATGCCGTTAAAAATGTTTTAATTTTATTTAGAAATGAAACGTAAGATAGGGAAAGCAGTCAAATAATATTTAAAGAATAATCTTGCTGTTAAAGAAATAATTTGAATCGTAAAAAAATGAATTTGTGAAATTGAAATGCATTTCTCAGACTTTTTCAATTTAGAAATTTACTATCCCAGAATAAAACGATGTCCTCTGTCGATTATTTAATGGGACTAATCTGCATTAGAATATATTTATTCTTGAGTTTACTAAAAATAGCATGGAATTATTAAAAACTGATGAGCATGGCTATAGAAAGTATTTTAATTAACATTAATCAAATTAATAGTACAACAAAATAAAAGTGTTTTAAAACAAAAATTACTCCTATATATTTCCTTGGTTAAGTGTTTAAAAAAACTATATTTCGAAATCTACACAGTCTCACGTCGTTTCTAAATGTATCTAACTTTTCTCCCCCTATTAAAAGCAAAAATAATCGTTGTACATTTTTTGAACATGTGCAAGTGAAATGTGCATAAAATTTTATTGTTTCATAAGAGTGGAGTAAAGATGAAAAATTTTAGGAACCATGCAAGGGCTGTATAGTATACATTATTTAGTTATCAACCTTTGACATTTAATATTAATTGTTTTGAATTTTCCTCCCATTCAAAATAATAATAAAAATATGTGGATAAAATTGAGTGGAAAATGATAAAATATGAAATATTTACAAGAAATTAAAGCGATTCCGAAATTCTAATCTTTTTATTTTGATATCAGACAAGAAATTCAAAACACGAGAAAAAATCAATTCCAAGTTTAAATTAACCTATGTCACGAACGCTAACGCAGAGTAAAACTTCTGATTTGATTGCTATCCTGACATAATGAAAATTGTAAATATCTAGAAATGAAAACACATCACTGAGAGTGTTTTATATTCGCTAGCTGAACAGGTGAGCAGAATTGGGGGATTTCACAGCTGAGATCAGTGTGCCGTGTCCTAAGAAGGCGGTAGCGATGGTCGAGGGTGTTTACTTAACAGGCTTAATAACTTATATCCTCTTAGAATATGGCAACATGATTTTTATTTTTATAATAAAATAAAAGGTATTCTGGAGTAAATAAAAGTAGTTATGTACACAACAATGTAATCTTGTTGAACAAAAAGTTTATGCATCCATCAAAACAGTGTTTATGAGAAGGTGGCAGCTAGTCGATTAAGTCCACAAGGCAATGCATTATTTAATCGGTAGACGCTTGTTTTATTACAGAGATTAAGATCTCTTCTCCGAGACGGCACCCAGTGCCTTGTCGCCGCTGATCCCAGGTATAATCACCGGTCCTAGGAATTGTAAAACTCGGCCCTTTTCGGCCTTCAACTTTTCTCCGGAGTTCTCCAACCTTCTCCTCTCAAAAGTCGCTCTCCCAACTCCAGCCAAATCTAATCCCCTCTCCATCCTCCTATCGTATATATATCTCAAATATCTCCCTCTAAAAACAATAGTGAGTTTCTCAGCCACTAACTGTCAGTTCTTTTCCAGAACCTCTCAGGGACCTTTTTCGCTATCCCCTGAATGAACACCTTGATAACCTCCTCTTTTTTGCACACGATTCCTACTATCATATGTTCTTGTGAGAAAGTATGTGAGTTCTTTTCCCACGATAAAGATCAAGAGAATACCGGCTACTCCTTTGCATTAGCAAACTGTCTCTGATTGTCAAATGTCCAAGATCGATGGTGACTGAGTAGTTTACTTCATCTTACCTTTAGTCTTAGTGGACTTCACCGTATGTTTACTCTGTTTTAGAAATACATTAGTTCTTTCTATATGGCGAGATTGATATAGCTTAAATCTTTGCACCCCCCCCCCCCTTTTAAAAGAATATTTTGGCCGCAGGACGAAATATTCTAGAAGAGAGAAATACTCAAAATTTATATGAATGGCACACATGTAAAAAAAGAAGAAAAAAGAAAAAAAACTTTAATTGTCTGTCTCCCTCCACAAAAAAGTATTCATTATACACTCTGTATAATATTTTACACTTTATTCTATTTCAAAACACTTCACATTGTATTATATTGTCAAACATTAAAAGGAATGATAACATACTATAATGATAACATTTTCTTTTCTTTTTTTTCCAAGATTATTCTGCCCTACTCAAAAAATCTATTTGGACAATGACCTTTCCTAGCCTTTGTACTCTGGCATATTGGTCAGGTTGCAAAGTATGTGCCCTTTTGAGTGGTTTACGAGTCATTTTGTTTTTGCTTTTCCTAGATGAATGCGCACTACTATCCGTTTCTATTAAACTCTTTTTATCAGTGCAGCTCTTTAAATTTTTTATGGCAACTATTCTCGTAGTCCCATCTTTTCCCGTATTGATTCGTTTATTTGTCGAATGCCTTGTGGAATGCCTCTGTGAATTTTGCCGATCCTCTCGCCTTTCACTGATTTCCTTTTGATCAATTTCTTTGTTTTTATCTAAGCATTTCCCGTTTTCTGTTTCCCTTTTAGATTTTGACAGTGTATTTATCTCCGTTATTTTAATTACCGTTGGCTTTCTCGGATTTTTGTTTATTTTTACCCTGATTTTGGCTTCTAAATCTATGTTCGTGCTTTTTTGTCCCGTTTTCCTGTTGCCACTTTCTTTCCATTTTCGCCTTTTCAATCTATTCGTGGAATTATGAGTGTTAAACTTCTCTCCTTGACCAGCAATTTTCCAGCCCATTAAGGCCTTTAATACTTTATTTCTTTTCCTTTTCGTATTAATTTTTTAGCACGTTCCGCTTTATTTGCTTTCGCCTGTTTTTTTTTATTTTTGGCGATCTCTATAAGTTCGTCCACCCTTGCTATTTTTTCTTTCCCTTTCTTAATGTCCTACTTTGTTCTTAAATCTAGTATTTGTTTCCCGTGTTTAAAATCCTTTTCTACTGCTTTACATAATTCTGTAATTCACACTTTCTTTTATTTTTAACCAAGTTATCACTCTCCCTTCTGACTTTTTTACCGACGTCATGCGACTTAACCTGCTGTTCCCTCATTTTAATCCCTTCTATCCGGGATGAATTTCTGAACAGATTTTCTTGAACAGCACTTCGCATATTTTGTATGATTTTTACCGGTATTTTTGACTTCTTGTCTTCGCGAGTTATGTGTGTGTCTGAGTTCCTTATAATCCTTAAGTTTTTGACCTCTCCTGACAGCTGTTTCTCTTGTGATTTCTCTTGGTTTTCTCACCCATAGACTTTTCCTATTTTCCGTTTTCGAAGGCTGTCTTTTATTCTCCCTATTTCCCGAAGTTTGACGAATTCGTCGCTATTCTGTTTTTCGGATTACCGTTATAATCCTTGCTCGTAACGTCTGTTTGTTTTTTCAAATCCCCATCGCCTCGAAAGTTTTCTGCCCTGGAAATCGACTACTCACACGATTTGACTTTTTTTTGTGCATTTTTACAATCCGTCTTACTTTTTTTTCCTTAAGCTATAAGTTTCATTTTCAAACGGTATTTTGTCATTCTCCTTCGACTCCTGTGCGAGCGGTGGTAAAGAAATCGGCTCGTCCCCTTCGCTCCCGTCTGACTCCTCGTCTACCGTGGCGTTTTCCGGACTAATCTCTCGTGATTGATTCACCCCTTGAATGCACGGCTGAAAAGTTTGACTGCTATTGGTTTCGTTTTCTCTCGCCGGCTGTTTAGTTTTATTACGCTCATTGGAATTGATTAATTCTTGTGTTCTTTTTCCAAGGATATAATAATCCAAATCTGACTCGTGGTCCGTGATAAGTGCTTTAGTTGTTATCACCGTTTTATCCGCTAATTCTAACTTTATTTCCGCAACCCGAAGCTGTTGAAAGTCCCTTACCAGGGGTTGTTTTAACCACTTAATTTCTCCGTTTAATTGCCCTTTATTAATGAATCTTCTTGAGCATACATCATCCATGTTTCCCGTATCACGTAACATTGTAATTTCTACTCCATTTATCTTTCCCTTACTTAAATATGGTTCGAAACATTTGTCTAATTTCGTACTACACCTAACATGATGTACCGTGCTTATTTATTTTTCCGATCTTTTTAAATCTGGACGGTCTCGTATCCTATGTTTTGGATTTCCGCATTGAAAGTAAGTGCTTTGTTTTGTTTTTTTGAAAGCTTTTTGCCTTTCCCTATCGTCATTTTTCTCCCGCCAATTAGATTTATTACCGAGATTTTTCCTCGGGTCCCTTTCCTCGTAACTCGGGCGTTCGAACCTTTTTTCGTTGTCTTTTTTCGCATATCTCGGTCTCTCGAATCTTTTTTCCACGGGGGGTCTGGCATATCCTTTTCAGGTCGTTGCGGCCTTTAATGCTTCATACCCGTCCAAATATTTTGCGAGTTTGTCTGGTTTTTTATACTCTGCCCACGAATCGATAAAATGATTTTTAGTTTCGGTCGGCACTCTTCGTTTAATTTGTTCCGTAATAAGCAGGTCTTTTAGCTCCTCTAAACTTTCAATCCCCAAACCAACTAACCACCCTTCTTGAAAACGATTTAATTCGAAGATTAGGTCTTTCCATGGGGTGTTTGTATTTTTTTCATGGCTCAATAATTTTAAACGATAGGCTTCTGCTGTTAACCTATATCGTTCTAAGAGAATTTTTTTCACGTGAGCAAAATTGTCCACGCTGCCAGACGGTTCTCGTAAAATTAATTCCGCAATTTCTATGGGCAATAAAGCTAAAAGTTGAGTTACTAGATCATCTGACTCGATTCAAGATCTTTTTGCCTGTCTCTCAAATAAATTTAAAAATAAAGTTATGTCTGATTTTTCTGGATCGAACGAATGCATAATAGATTTTATGTTTAATTTTGGGCCTCTATCAGAACGATTACTCGCATTGGAACTGCTTCTCTCTGTGCCTAGCGTTAATCTTAATTCATCTAGTTCGATTTCCTTTTCTTTCTGTCTGTCTGCGCTGTCTCATTTAGCTCTTTCTAATGCTAACTGTTCCTTTTCGTGTGCCCTTTCCGCCTTTTCGCGGTCTTTTTCTCTAGCTAAATTGCCTTCTCTATCTTGTACAATATACCTGGCTTACGTTAGCGCAAAGTACTCGTTGTAGCTATCTGATTGCTGAATTTTTTGGATGATCATTTGTATTGTATCCCCATCCTCAAGTGCTACACCCAATTCTGCTGCTAAATTCTGTAGGTCAACCTTTCTGCAATGTTTTAATGCGGTCACCCTTTTCATAACGAAGCCTTATTTTTAACACAATTTCAATAATTTATTCCAATAATTTCCTCGGAGAATTAAAAACCTGTCAACTGACACTATAAAATAATTTCATCCTTATCCTAAATATAGCTTTTTACTGTAAATGTTGAAATAAACAATTTTTAAATACAAATACAGCATATAAAGTATAAATTTAAAATATCTGTAAAATTTTTGGATACCTTTCCCTTTTGTTAAAAATAACCAATGTGCAAGATATTTTTTTCTCTTTTAAAGTCCCTATACACACAGGATAAAACACAATATACAGTAAAGTTTTATAGAAATTGCACACATATATTTCGAATAAACTTTTCAAATTTTTCAAATCTGAGCACTTCCTTGCAAGCCATGACCAGTGTAATCAGTGTTCTGACCATAAATTTCTAGAAAATATCTTTATTCAGTTGTTTAACTAACATAATTTAATTTTCCTCACAATTTACATGTAATATTACACTACTTGCATCTCTAATGTAAAAAAACTCTTCCCCTGAGCCCCCCCCCCTCCTTTTTGTTTTCGGCTCGCTACTGAAATCTCCCCTGAAAATTTTCTCTGTTTCCTTTTTTAGAAGCAAAATTTTCCTTTGTATTCGTTTCGAATACAAACGAGATTTTAATCTGCTCCCTAGCTTGAGCTAACTTAAATGCCTATGAATTTGCCTCTGTTATACTTGGCTTGATGCCTATCTTAATGTTTACTTTACAAATTACAACAATTTTACTATCTCACAATTTTAGATCCCGAATTTAAAACATTTAAATTCTACTAAAAAAAAAAATGAGAGCCTTTCAAAAAAAAAATAATGAGCCTACCTACTCTGTTGTGTTGAGGTCCCGTCACAGTTGCTTTGGCCACTGTGCTGCTGTTGAAGTATCAGTCACTCTCTTTGCGTCAGGGTCAGGCCTTTCCAAGGGAGTCTTTCGGTTGTCGGCTCTCTCCGTTTGGCTTTAAGTGGATCTTCTGGATGTCCCTGGCTTTCTCCTGGGTCGCTGGACTGTTGATTCCTTCGTTTTGTTGCGGCTATGACGTTGTCCTGCTGCTCGATGCTCAGATCTCTTTTGTTTTTAACAGTCTGCTAACAATCTCATCTCTACTATTTTTTGCATAAAAGTTCGTTTCGTTGGCTGCCACCAGTTGTGCCGTGTTCTAAGAAGGCGGTAGCGATGGTCGATGGTGTTTACTTCAAAGGCTTAACAACTTATATTCTTTTAGATTATGACAACATGATTTTTATTTTTATAATAAAATAAAAGATATTCTGGAGTAAATAAAAGCAGTTACGTAGAGAACAATGTAATCTTGTTGAACAAAAAGTTTATGCATCCATCAAAATAGTGTTTATGAGAAGGTGGCAGCTAGTCGATTAAATCCACAAGGAAATGCATTATTTAATCGGTAGACGCTTGTCATATTTTAGAGATTAACATCTGTTCTCCGCGACGGCATCCAGTGCCCTCTCGCCGCTGATCCGAGGTATAAGTCACCGGTCCTAGGAATTGTAAATCTCGGCCCTTTTCGGCCTTCAACTTTTCTCCGGAGAGAACCTTCTCCTCTCAAAAGTCGCTCTTCCAACTCCAGCCAAATCTAATCACCTCTTCATCCTCCTCTCGTATATATATCTCAATTATCTCCCTCTAAAAACAATAGTGAGTTTCTCAGCCACTAACTGTCCGTTCTTTTCAAGGACATCCCAGGGACCTTTTTCGCTATCCCCTGAATGGACACATTGAGAACCTCCTCTTTTTTGCACACGGATCCTGTGATCATACGTTGTTTTGAGAAAGTATGTGAGTTCTTTTCCCGCGCAAGTTCTTTCAAGAGAATACCGGCTGCTCCTTTGCATTAGCAAATTGTCACCGATTGTCAAATGTCCAAGATCGATGTTGACTGAATAGTTTACTTCATCTTACCGTTCGTCTTAGTGGACTTCACCATATTTTTAATCTGTTTTAGAAATACATTAGTTCTTTCTATATGGCGAGTTTGATAGAGCTCAAATCTTTACATCAGCTTAATACCCAGACTATTAATGAAATAAATTTATGTTTATGTCAGCCATTGGGAAACGAAAAGTGCAATATAAAACTAATTAATGGATAAAAGAAGAAAAGTAATGAAAAAACTAAAGTAAAAAAAAAATCATGGTTAAGATTAAAATTATGTATTAAGTTTTATAACTTAAGTAAAGAAAATTAGGTGATAGAAAACTTAATATTAGTTATAGAAATATATATATATATATATATATATATATTATCTTTTTTTAACACACACACACGCACATATATATATATAAGGATTTTCTGAAATAAGGATATATATAAAAAAAGTTTTAAAAAATGAAAGCAATCTAAGTGTGGTGAACACAGAGTTAGTTCACTGGGTGTCCATAATAATCGTTAGCTGAGAATTTATATGTATATATTTTTTTATTTTTATGAAAAATATTTTATGGTAATCTCTTTTTATTTAAAAAAATGCATATAACTTTCATTTCTGTATTTTTCTAATGCATTCAAACTCAGTTAAGACGCTTTTCAAGATTTGGAGAAAAGTCGCGTATTTAGCGGTGATTTGCATAATGTTGCAGGAACTGCGATTATTTATACATGTAATCCCCTACATAAACTTCAGAGCTTTTATTTGTATGTTTACGATTGAAATTTGTGCCTTATACGTATATATAGATTTAATTTAGTCGTATTCAATATTATTCATTATTTCTTTTTTTAGGACTAACTGGAATAATAACTGAAAATACGCTCATGTCCAAATTTATCTTTACATAAACAAAAATAATGATATTTCATGAAATATCCAATCGATGAAGCCATTTTTGTAGGGAATGGATGAAATACAAGCCCAATTAGCATTATGCAATGAAAAGTGCTCAAATGGTTTCTGGTATACAAATGAGGGCGTTACGTCACGCGACGGTAAAGGAAGCGCGTTGCTCAAAGTGAATGTCGGAGTGAATTTCTGCGTTTAATTTCAATGTAGTGTTTAATTTCAATGTAGAAGGACTTAAAACAATTTATTGTGACTCCGCAGTATCGTTTGGAAAAATCTATCAACTGGCAAATTATCCGCCGTTTAGAATCAGGCCAGACAATCACAGAAGAAGCGAGATGTGTGAATGTTTCAAGGCGGACAGTCTCTACGTTATGAAAAAATTTCAGAGCTCTTACGCTGTTGTCAGGTGGCTTGGACAAGGTAAATGAAAAATAACGGCTTCGGAAGACCGATATTTCGCACGAACTGTCCGTCGCAACAAACAACATACTATTCAGCAGATAAGTTCAGAGATTTTATCCGTTACTGGGACAGTCCTATCCAGAGAAACTATGTTCAAAAAGCTTACATTAAGAGACATTTATGCCAGAAAGCCAAGAATATGTGTGTCATTGTCTGCACAGAACAATAGGGATCGCTTGAATTGGTGCAAAGAACATCAGAACTGAAGTGACCGCCTATAGAGACATGTTCATTTTACTGATGAATCGAGATTTCGAACATCGGATTTTAAATGTGTATACATCTGGAGGGAGTCAGGAACATGAAATCGTCCTTCGACCGATTCAACGTGACCGTTTCAGCAGTACATGTGTGATGGTATGGCAGTGAATATTGATCGCTGGACATACGTCCCTACACATTTTCATCAGCGGATCTGTGACAGCCCAGGACATCAGGCTGATGTCTCGCAACCGACTTTTGTCCGACTTTTCAGAGGTTCTTATGGAACTGACTTTTTCATGTGGGCGATAATACTCGGCTGCATCGAGCACATTTCCTTGACGACTTTCTTGAAAGTAAAACCATTGAGTGGATACCGTGGATAGCAAAATCTCCAAACCTCAACCCGATAGTGAACTTATGTGACTACCTGAGGAAAGGAATTGCAAACTCGTTGTAATATGCGTGTTCACGTTACAGGAGATCACATTCCGTATTAAAATCATAAGCCTCCAATTTGTCCTGAGTTATTCCTGTTTTTTTTTTCACTCTCTTTGTCACCTAAATTTATTATTTTTATTGTTTGATGCTACAGTTTTATATCATAAGCAGTGATAATGAATTTTTTCATGTTTATTCATGTGTTATGATGTTATGTATAATTTCACAGAAATTCATAAAATTAAAGTTCACTATTTCTGCAAAATCCCTGATTCTATGCTTGTCACGATAATTTTGAACATGAGTGTAAATATGGATTCATAAATGGTATTATTGTCGATTTGTATGTTAAAACTAAAAATAAAAAAAAAGCAAAAATAATTTTTCTGCTAATTTGATTTTTTAACAGAAAAAAATAAATAAATTTTTGAAGTACAGTCTAGTTGTTAAATTCATATTTACTATATGTGATAATGAGTACCATTATAATATGTCCTTCTTTTTAATGTAAGAAAAACTATCCTTATTAATTTATTGAAAAAAAATATTATTAGTACAGCAAAAAGTTACAAAAACATAGAAACATTAAAGAATTATGTAACCGCAATTTTTTAATCTTTTCGAATTTTTTTTGTCTATAATATGCATTATAAAACATAATAATAAAATAACTTACATTTAAAAACACTAAAAACAAGTATAATCATCTCTAATCATGTAATTCTTCAGACGTATATGAGTATCCTGAATTGATCTCTCTATCGCTACTACCGTGAAAACTAAAAACATACACGAAAGGAGTGCCAAAGAATGTTATGGCGCGGGATCAAAGTAGGATTGTGTCGGTCATTTCAAAAAACACATAAGTCGAGTTTTTCCCAAATATACTGTTTTTTAAAAGCAGAAAACCAACGTTTAAAAATACACAAATAATACTTGAAAAGCAGCAAACAGCTGTTTCGAATCTACTGGTGAGATTCTTCATCAGTGCAAGATAGAGAAAAGGAACAGCGTGGTAGAAAAAGCAAGACTGCGTGTTGGTTTTTTGCTTTTAATATTGTTGTTGCACAAGGGCTTTATTTGTTATTTTTTATACTGTTTTTGTCGCAAATGCTTCTTCAAAAGTAGAGCCATGATCTGAGTTATAACCACACAAATCAGTATATTCCTTCCTCTACAACCAGTGCCTTCTACCGTATATATATATATATATATATATATATATATATATATAACATGTTTGTCAACAGAATCGAACGGCAGAAAAAAACATTTTCTCTTTCAATATAAAACTGCTTTCACTATGATCCGATTAAAAAAATGCACAATCAAAGCCACAGAGGTTCCATTAAAGATTCATTTATCTTCATGAAAAAACTTTCAACCGCTGTGCCACTTCCATCAGCCAAAGCCTATGCATTAGTGTCAATTAATCGTAAAAATATAGACAATTTAAAACGAATCCAGGATAGCGTTCTGGAGTAGCATATGACATTTTATCAAAACATTTTTAGGCGGCCAAATGCAAATGTTGAAGATAATCCAATTGAGAATGATGAAGAATAGGATTACGCACGAAAATGATATTAAAACATAAAAATGTTCATATATAAGTACTATCTTAATTGAATTTGATAAAAAAAAATATGTTTAATATTACTGTTTTGTCCAAATTAAATACCACATAACCTTGTTTCTTGCTAAAACAACATAAGTCAAGAACAGTTTTTCTTTTATAATTTTATTATTACTATTATTCATAAATTATAAAAATTATTCGATATCTACAAACTTCGATAGTCCAATTTCTATAATCAGAACAAAAAAATCCATTAAAATGCATTTACTTGTGAATAAACGTTTTTTTTCTAATTTCTGAAATGTTCTGAATCTGTGACTTATGTGGTTTTTGAAATGACAGATTTAATTGTCGTGTTGCTAATTTAAAGGTTTTTTTTCCTTTGTATTCAAGTATCTACAAGTATTTCCGATTAATAACTTTCGCTTTAATTTTTCTATTATGAAATAAAGTAAATATTACTGTTCTGAAAAAGTGTTTTTTACCTGAACAAAGCAATCCGCTAAATCAACACTATAAAAAGGTGAAAGAATTCGCGATTTCATCAATGAATTCGCATCTTAACTTAATTTTTTGCTTGAAAGGACCAAAAATATTTCACATGTCAATCATTCGAGTCTTAAACGTGATTTTTTTGCCTTTTTCTCGTTGCGACGTTCAAGGGATTGGGAAAAAATCCGTTTATTAAGGGCGATCGCGTATTAACCGTGAGCGTCTTAAGCGTGTTTGACTATATATGCATTTGTTTTAAGAAATGATTTGTGTTCTGCACTATTAGTGTTAAAATAATGATTATTTATATGATGTTTCTCTTAATACAATTGAATTTTTAGTGTTTTTTTTTTATTTTGTTTGATTTGTTTAAAGCATTGTTTGGTAGATTTGGTCTGTTATTTAATAGATCTAAAATCCTCTAAACTTCTCTATGTATAAAGTGTACAATAAATCAATATAGGTGAATCTCTTGATAATCATCTGAAACATAATCTATGTGGATTCATAAAATATAAATGTTAGTTTGAATGTAAACCTAATATTGATAAGATTAGGCAAAATTTCACAGAATAGAGGTTGTTTAAAAATTGATTTCCATTTTACCCGTTTTTATTTTTCTTCTGAGTACAAAAAGAAAGTATTGGATTACAGAAAACATTCGACTTCCGATTTTCTACGGATTTTGACGTTTTTGAAGCTTTTCCGCATTATTTGACTATTTTGAATAAATACCAGTCGGTAAGTCCGTGTGTCTGTATGTACAATAAATGTTGTGGGCGCTCTAACTCACGAATTATGGTACGGAATTTAATACAACTTCAGATTTATTCATATCTTCACATAAATTGGTGCATATTAAGTTTAGGTACATATCTATCAACACAAGGCAATGCTATGCCTTTTTGTTCAGATGATTATTCAAAGCGTATTTAACATAGGCTTCATTTGCATAATGAAATTTTCAGGTGTTTAAATCGCTTAAAAACATATTTTTATAAGAAAATATTCACACAGTTACTCGAAAATACAATAAATTTAATACCTGAAACCCCCTTTTACTACGTGTATTATTTCCACGTACACAGAAAAATAAATAAATCCAGAAAGTGCCCTTAAAATCAACACATACCGAGAGAAACTTCTTTCGGTTTTTAATATTTGAGTCTTAAATCATATTTGAAAATAATAACTGTAAAACATAAAAGTGAGGATTTATAATTAATATATTGATTAATTTATTTATCCTTCGTGGCTAATAATGAATGTAAATTATGTAAGTAGATTAATTGGCTTATGGAGCTATTAATATCTTCAAAATTAAATATAAACATATAAGTTATTTTTATTATCGTTTTTGAATTAGATTTTTTAATTGTATATAAATCATGAATAACATTAATTAGTGTTATAGTCATATTTTATTCTAATGTAGAGTTTTATGTTGGTGATTTTTTGAATATGAATCAGATTAAGGGGACGATGGAGTTTAAAATTCTTAAAAATATTTTTTTAGTGCCCCCTGCGCGTTCCATATCAATGAAAATCCCCAATATTTTTTATAAAAGTTTGATTTATATATAGAAATAAAATAGAGCATCGAATTTTATATATTTGAATTTAAAAGTTAAAAAAAAATTTTTTTCGAAAAAATTTTGAATTTTTGAATTTTTTTTTTTAACTTTTAAATTCAAATATATAAAATTCGATGCTCTATTTTATTTCTATATATAAACCAAACTTTAATAAAAATAAATGGGATTTTCATTGATATGGAAGACGCATGGGGCATTTCGAAGATTTCTAACACGACGCGTAAAATTCCATTTTTTTCTCAAAAATATTTTTTTTAAATTTTTTTGTGATAAATGCATGCCATAATGTATATAATGTACCCTTGAATAATACTTAAGTTGAAATTTACAAAAATAAAAAAAAAATATATTTTTAAGGATTTTAAGCTCCACCGTCCCCTTAATACTTTTTATTCCAAATATTACTCAGACGAGGTCAAACGCAATGTTCATACTATGTAACACTGCTTGTCTAATAATACTTTTAGATCCTAAATAGCAAGTTTAGTGAGAAGTTTTGTTTGAGAATATGACTTAAGTGTATTTTATTAATGTAAAACATATATATATAATAATAAACGTAATATATCCATTATCTTAAAGACTGAAGAAAGTAGTATATAGAGCAAAATTATTGATAAAAATAATGTATCTAATATCATTTATCGAAATTTTAACTGTCTTTTTTTTAAGCTTCCGCTTTGTTGTTGTTTTTATTTCCTTTTCAGTTTTTTCATTAAAATTTTCCTAATTACATTTCTATTAAAAAGCAAGCACGTTGTGTTTAGCTAATGTTCAACCGGGAATGAAACATTTTCAAAAGAATAAATATTTGAAATACAAACATATAAAATTAAGTGATTATTAATTTTAAGGCAGCACAGAATAATGAAAAATCGTACACGTTCACGAAGAAGAACAGTAAAAAACTGTCTAGCAGTAACTATGTCGCAATTTACATATGCAAATCAAATACACATGTTTTTGAATAGGTGAATTTACCATCTTTCAACGAAATTTAAGAGGCATTACAGTAACTTCATTACGTTTTCAGATGCAATTTTACTGTACACCACCTTGCCATCCTCATTGGAGCAGCATATCACAACTAAAAGAAGAAAGGAAAAGCATTCATCGCAAAACACTCACACATTAAAACAAAATCAGGAAAAATTAAATAAAATACCTAAGTTAACATTTTAGAATATGCAAAAAAATATTTGAAAACCGGACTTCAAATATTATATTTTAAAACCGGGAAAATACTCGAAATGTGTAACCCTGAATATGATCAATAAATACGCGTATATTCTATATTGTGTACTAAAATTTAGTTTAGCAAGAAAACGCATAACACAGTTGAAAATTTATCTTGAGCAATTTCCACCAATATACCTAAACCTACTTAAATTCTTTTGTACATACCTGTATATTACCTACATATTTTCAAACACCCAACTATTAAGATAAAATGTAAATCAAGTCTTCATTTTCCATCGCCCAAATTTACTTTCTTTCAACCTGAATTTTTGTGAATTACAATAACGTGAGTAACATTATTTCTTTGTTTTACTGGCATTATTTGTAATGCTTCATTTTCAACAATGCATTGCAACACATTTCACTTAGTGATTCTTAAAGCGTTATCAATTTTCCATACGTGACATATATATGAAGGCATGCAACACTTGCATGATATCAAAATCATATACTAATAAAATATGATATAAAATTCATACATTAATAATATCTTCCTTTTCATATTATTTTATATTCCTAAAATTTCCCCTTTTCATTTGTTTTAACTTATAATTCAATTCAAAATCATGTAATCGTATCTTAATAAACCTATAGCATAACCACATTTTTTTAAATACATTCCCTCGCCTTGAAATATGCCATCCCTATTCACAGCTAGAACGTAAAATTCCTTCTTTCAGCAAGCGTCTAAATTAACCACATATCCTTATATGGTTATGGTTACGAAGATAGATTTGGAGGCCTTTACGTTCCTTTCCAGATGTAAAATCTGCTTACATTGAACTTTTATTTTAGCCTGCTATGATCTAATGAACTTACCCATCAGTTCATTCATACATATATTTACTTATATGGCATGCGGTCGCATGTCAGAGGTTTACTTCAAGAGCCCCACGCTATTGTCAATATGCACTGTTCTAAAATTCCTATGTGACTTTTAAAACGAATTCAAGGCTAATGAGATACCCCTCCAAGATAATAACATAAATTTCTCACTCAGAAAAAATGTCCCACCAATTGTGACCATCTGGCATACTTATTGGCGAGACTGTAAGAACGCAAAAATATGCAAGGGGATTTCTTTTTACTCGTTCTTGCTGCTGTTTTCAAACTGATCGCTTGCTCTGACCCCCTGATCATGCTCGCTCTCACCTCGTAATAAACCATTTCTCCTTCATCAAATCTGGAAGTATGTTTCTATTAATGGCCTATTTAAGGTTTCTAAAATGTGTAATAATATATTTACAGTGGTGAAAAAAAAGTAAACATCCCCTACTAACTCCTCAACAATTTTTTGTAGAATGAAGTTACTGGTGCCGAACGATTGAAAATAAAGTCTACTTATAAAGGATTTACATGAAATTCAATTAGGGGGCATCTACATATTAAAAGGAACCCAAAGATTTTTTTTTCAATTTCAATACCCAATTTTAACAAGATATTTCAAAACTTCGGTTCAAACTCTGCCTAGACACCAAATTTCAAGACATTTGAAGGACAAATTTTTGAAATATAAACATTCAAAATTCAGTGCTTCTAATTTTACTTTATAATCCCTAAATTATACTCCTAATGTGCTATTTTTTTTTTTTTTTTTTTATATAGCAATAATACTAAAATAACCAAACATAAATAAGTCGAATTTGCAATTTTTATAATTTTATGATCTGAATTATGAATTTTGAAATTAATATTTGAAAAAAAATTATGAATTGGAATCAAGAATTTTTTTGATGGATTTAGATTTATTAAGTGCTGCTTTATTTAAATCCAAAATTTCTCATTTTTCTTCCAAGCATTTTTTTTAATTATTCTTAAAAATTGGCAAAATGATGGTTCAAGGAGCTGTTTACCATATAAGTAGCTAGATATTTTGAAATTTCTTATGCTGTCCTGTGATCTAGCAGTCTTCAATGACTGCTTGAGGGTGCTTAAGATGCCTTGATCAAGAATGGAGCTCTCTCGGTCAACAATCGAGTACCGAACTTAAATTTGGATACAGCACCGAAAATACGCTCCTTTTAAAATAATTAATTTCTCAGAAACTTATCGTACAAATTACATAAAAATTGTTTCTAGGCTAATTGAAGGGTGTAGAATTAATTTATGCTGTCCGAATTGTGTACTTCTATTGAAAAAAGCAAAGTTTTTGTTCTTTTTATTATGTATAATTACCCCTAAGCAAATTTTGTATGCATAATATAAAGTAGACTTTATTACCAATCTTGTGGTACCAACAACTTTGTTCTGCGATATTTTTTTGCAGAGTTAGTAAGGAGTGTTTTCTTTTCTTTTTTTTTTCTTCTTTTTTTTCACGATTGTATCGGGCAAACACAGAGTATATGTGTATTACGAAACTAATACCATAACTTGAATTTAATGTATTCAATTAAATGGTGAAATGACAACACCGAGGAAAGAATAAATACCCCATTTTAATAATAATAATAATAATAATAAATAGTTCTTTGAAATGCTCTTCGACAAAATTTTGCAAAAAAATTTTACGAAATATTATTTCAGTTTCTTTGAGCCATAGTTTTTCTGTACTACCTATTATATTTCTAATTATTTTGCAAGGATTTAAAAAAAAAAAAAATGTCTGTTTTATTTTTAGAAATGAAAATAAGAACTAGAATTTAATCTAAATGTAGGCACATTCATCATGTCGGTTTCATTATTGGCCTTTTTTCTATAGAAATAACATAATATTGCTTAAGAGAACGAAAGAAATTCAAAAGTATAATAAGAAAAAAATTAAACTTTCGCGAATTATATGTTACTTTATTTTCTATATGGATAGAGCGTCATTAACCATTGAAATTTTGAATTTTGAATTTAAAAAAATGAAAACTTTTTTGAATTTAAATATTTTTCCTTATTAAAAGAAAATGAATGTGTTTTTAAAAAAATATATTTTTCTTTCAAATTAGGCACAATTTAGTAATTTTAAGCTATGAAAAAAATGATTTTTTTAAAATTTTACAACACTATTGGGGGTTCTTGTTTACTTTACATATTTATTTTACATTTTATTTTAACGAAATGTAACATAGTAGCAATGTTACAATATTTTTTTTTTTTTTTTTTAATTGTGAACATAATAATAATGTATGGAACTTAGTTTTTTTTTTTTAATTTGTTGATGTTAAGTCATGTTTTGTAAAGAATGTCAATTTTATGTCAATTTTAACATAAATTGTTTTTTATTGTTATAAAAATTTTATGTTTAAAAGAACCATTAATATCGGTTTATAATTTTAATTATCTGGACTTTAACAGAGTTTTGTATGATACTTCCGTCTGACAGTGTTTTTTGCAAATAAAGTTATGTCGCCTATTTTGGATAGTTCTCCAATTTATTTTTAAACAGCAATATGTTATTGAAAATGTACATATTTATTTCTATATGAGTACCTTATGTAACTCTCCTAATCAACATAAAATTTAAAGATTTGTATGAACAGTCTGCTGTTTTAAGAACAGTCTGCTATTTATATAACTGCATAACAAAACAAGACAGACAAAATACTTCTAAAAAGTGCTTATAACAAATGTTTACAAAATTTCTGAAACTTATAAGAAAACATATATTTCATTAAAATCACACCACATTTTAAAATGGTGACTGATTTTTATTTATTTATTTTTCTTTTTTAATTTTGTCTCTTTTGTCTGAAAGTACATTATATAAATATCATTTATCAGCTGTCTTCTCCATAATTTATGCATCGCCGACATATTATAATTAGCGCCATATTTTCTTAAATAACCTAGAGTAAAATACAGTAGTGCATGCAATATTGTTTATGCTAAACTGGCACTGATCAATCGATATATGGATAAAACCCTTCATGTTTTTGCTTCACTTTGGGAACAACTGATTTTGAGCCTATTCTATAAACGATTATTATCAGGCTTTTCAAACTATGTTTTTGAAACATTTACAAAAGTTGTTCTATATATTTATCTAACATATTATGTACATTATTATTTGATTGCATTCGCGCATGCGCAGTGAAACATTCTTTAGTAAACCTGCTCATTTTTCATCCAATTTTTATTATTTTTTAATTCTGACTGCAGAGTATTGTGTACAGTGTTCTTCGTCATATTTTCTGAAAAGAACGTTTTTTTTATACTATGAATTCTGCAAATTATAAGCAAAAAACTTGGCAAAATTTGGGACTGTTTTTATAAAAAAACCTTAATTTCTCTACGAGTATACATGCTATACTAAAAAAAATGAACACAGTATATTATAATAAGCCACTTATTAATAATTTCGAGTTTGAACGCTTTTTCTAAATAAGTTTTTACAGGGTTATCCAAAAGATATTCGTTATTTTTCCATTTGTTGACGGCCCCTACAGGGTTTCGGGAAAACATCTTTGCGGAAATATATGACCTATACTATACTATTTAAACACCTGCAGTTTCAGGTTAATTATTCATGTATTTTAACTAGATATTTAACAAAACGTCTAAAATCGCAAGTGACCGGTTACCTTTTGCCATACAGTGTATATACACTAATATTATAAAGAAGTAAAGTTTTTTTTTCTTTGTTTATTTATTTGTAGGAGGTAATCTCTGGAACTACCTAACCTATTTAAAACGTAATGGTGTCAAAATGATGGTGTTAGGCCCTGTTCAAACATAGGCTGTATCTTATGCCCATGCCACTATATCTTTGGGGTTGCAGGAGCAAAAAAATTTCTAAAAATGCGATTTTTGTGTTAGAAACATGAAATTTCTAATAATAATTACTTATAAGACATAAAAGATCCCTAAGAACATTGCTTTAAAAAAATGAAATTTAAAAGAGATTAAAATGCGCAAGAAGCATTCTAAAAAACGTTCCAAATGGAGATTTCTACTTAATCTCAAGAAGTACCAACATAGACTATAACTTATGTCCATTCCGCTACCTCAAAAGGGGTGCAGAGCAAAAAACGTTCTAGAAATGCAATTTTTGTGTTACTGAAAGGCCTAGAAAAGTGAAATTTGCCATGGTAGTTACTTATGAGATATACATGATCTCTAAGATAATTGATTAAAAAAATCGAAATTTAAAAGATGTGAAAATGCGCGAAAAGAGTTCTAAAAACGTTCTAAATGGTGGCTTCTATGCAATCTCTGCACATATCAAACTGATTTGGAAAGTAATGGTTGGAAAATTGTGGTTACAGCCCTTGCTCTAACATAGGCTGTATTTTATGTCCATGTCACTACAGCCTGCGGTTCCAGGAGCAAAATACGTTCTAAATTGCGATTTTTGAGATACTGCAGGGGCTAGTAAATTGAAATTAGGGATGATAGTTACTTATAAAACATAAATGATACCTCAGAACATTTCTTTAAAAAAATCAAAATTGAAAAGGGGTGAAAATTGGTGAAAAGCGTTCTAAAAACGTTCTGAATTGCGATTTCTATGCAATCTCCCGAAGTAACAAACATATTTAAATGTAATGGTTGGAATTTGATGGTGACTGCCACAGGCTTTATTTCATGTCGGTATCACTGCCACCTGGGGGTTGCAGGAGCAAAAAAATGTTCGGAATTTCAATTTCTGTTACATTGAAGACTCTAGAATCTAGAAATATGGCATGGTTGATATAAAATATAAATGTCCTCTAAGGGCTGTTGAAAATAAAATCGAAACTTACAGAGGTAAAGCGAAGGTAAGAAGTGAAAAGTGTACTAAAAGTCCTAGATTACGATTTCTATGCAATCTTAGGAAATAATAATCTGATTAAAAATTTAATGATTGCGAATCAATTGTGACAGTCTCTGATTCAACACAGGCTATATTTTATGCTAGTGACACTAGCGTCTGTGGATAGTAGGAACAACAAATGCTCTAAAAAAATACTTTCTAAATTACCTTTTCTATAGAATATTAGAAAATATTAAACCTATTGTAAAATCAATGTTGGTAAATTAATGGTAACAGCCTCTGTTTCAACATGGGCATTTCATGTTACTGCCACTACCACCAGAGAGATAGCAAACCGATAGACAAGAAGCCTGGAATTTGATATGATGGTTAATTTTAAAATGTAAATGCATACAATGTAAGTAAATGCATACTTTCATAAAAAATTCAAAACTTCAAATCAGTACTTAAATGAGGGTATGAAATGCGCATAAAAGTTACAATACTACTAATATACTTATAGTAATAGTATATATACTACTAATATACTTATAGTACTAATATACTTACTAATATAATATACTTTCTAAATTACCATTTATTTAGAATTACATTTAGTACATGTTATTAATTCAAGTCTCATCTCTGCCTAATGTTGTGTAATAATGAAGTTTAGTCAATCTGTGGCTTAATTAGTAAGTTATGACTTATTCCTAAAAGTATAATTTCTTCTGATAAAAATTAAACATAGGGTAACTCTAGGATAGATGGCCATAGTTTTTAAAGTATGAAATAAAAATTCTTATAATGCAAATACAAGAAATAGTCATGCCCATTTAAAATTGTTATACATATACTCATAATATCTTATGCAAAAAATAATTAAATCCTGAAAACAAAAAGTGTTAAAATAGATTGAAATTAAAATGGTATATGGCCATCTCTCCTTAATGCCGATGAGAGATGACCATTCAATAGAAGAAAGAAAAAGTGAAGTTAAATAGCAAAAAAATCATGAAAAACATACAGGAATTTCTAAAGATGCAGTTATATGATGGATAATGGGTGAATAAAACACGAGTAAACAAAATTTGAAGTATAATTTCAATACTTCACATTTCATAAAATCTTACCACAGGTTTGGCAAAGGTCTTGATTATTAGTACACGTTTGATGGAACTACTTCAGGTACCTTTATGCATTGTATCCAGACATAATTTTGGATGTGATATTATGTTATTTTGCACAACCAACACAGTGATCCTAATCCAATTCTATTTGCTCAGAATCTGTAGAATTTGATAATTTTAAATGGATTTCGTTTTCTCTCTACTTGAAGTGTCCAGTTTTTTTTTTTTTTCATCGCGTTAATTTTAGGTTTATTACGTTAATTTAGTTTATTTATCAACTTCACCAGTTTCTGTTATGAAAGTTTCTGACGCTTTTCGATATGTTCTGAAAAAAATAAATCGTTAGGCCTTCGTATATTATTATTATTATTAAAATATTTATATTAATTAAAATTTAAACAATTATATCAATTAATATATTTATAAGCATAAAAGTTATATATTTATTTTAAATTTAACTATATTTATTTAAAATCATCACGCCTTATAATTTTCAAATATTGATTAAAGGTGGCCATCTCTCCTTAATTTCATGTGACCATCTTTTCTGAAATTGAAGAACTGATGGTCGTACAATTTAAAGCATCAATAGCCATTGTACATATTTGTTTTAGGCTTAGAAGTAAAGATTAGATTATATACGTGGCTTAAAAGTCCATATAGTAAAATATATATATAACGTACGTACTGCAAAACATTCAGATACCTAAATAAAAAAAAAATATATTCAACCACTAAATTAACAAACATTAAAATTACACTTAATTTTTATAATCGAAAAACACAACTGCACGTCGCAATAAATATATTCGTTGGACTATTTCATACGAACAATGTTTTTGTTGCAATCTATGATCATTTTTTGGAAATATTTAGACTAGGCATCTCTCCTCTATGGCCATCTATCCTAGAGTTAACCTACAAATATCATTTGGCATACTTCAACTATTACGCAAACAAAGCCGCGGATTTTGCTAGTAGCTTTTAAACATTTATTTTACTTTTCACATATGAAACAAATTATATCGTGTGTCTTAAAATCTCCCACGCTAAAGTCAAGCAAATATTTTGTTTAACGGACTTTTAGATACATAGGTAAATTAGCCTATTGTTGTTGATTGGTAATTTAAAAATGTCAAAAAACTATAAATTAAATCCTCTCAAACTATTGTTATGATTTTTGACATATCACAATTTTGTTCACAGAAACAGAAGTTCCAAAATGTTCTAGAAATAATAATATTTCCAACATATAATAATAAATAATTTGAACAAACACTAGATCGTTTTGCGAACGTAAAAATTCTGTAGAGCATCTTTTTTTAAACCTTCCATAATCTTAAGCAAAATGAAGAAAAATACACGCAACTATGAAATTTACACAACTAATATGAAGTAACAAGACAGATAAACATTTATGTCTATGACAATTTAATATATAAGTGGAAGAAGATTTGTCAATAAAAGACATATATGGAAACATACTTGATATTTAAAACATAAGTGAAAGAATATTACCATTTTTTTCGTTTTTTTGGTTATACGGTTAAGGATTGTATGCGTTGGTACCAACATTTGGGTGTTATTGCTATAAAACAATTTTGAGGATAATTTTGATCGTATTGAATCGAAGATTTCAGCCCTTAAAAAACGCAAAACTGACTATTAAAGAGTATCTCTTAGAAAATAAGGTGTGTCCCAACGAAATAAAGCCACCGTAATTGTGTGCCGTAACTGGGCACGAAACAAACAAATAAGATTGAAACAAATATATTAAGAAATTCTATATAGAAATACATATTTACATGTAGTAACTCCCTTCCTGGCCCACCTTTGTAGGAGAAAAAGGTGAATATGTAAAAAAAGAGGGGGAAAAGTGTCCCGCCGAAATAAAACCACTGCCAATATTAGTATTTATTCGTAACTAGGGACATTCGAGCTGCTGAGATCAGCATGTTTATGACGTCAGAAAGTTGTCAAGTACATGTTCTGTGCCAGTCGAACATTGTGCGGATTTTAGAAGTTTATACATTCTATTTCTCCTGCTGTATTGCAATGGGAAAGAAAACCCAACTATCAAAAGTTTGAGAAAGAAAAAATAACAGCTTTTAAGGGACAAGGTCTTTCACATAGACCAATATCTAAGCAAACCAAACGATCTAAAACAGTAACAGACAATTTTCTAAGTCAGGTAAATGCGTACGAGTTTAAAAGAAGGAGGTATAACTGCAAAAAAAACGACTTCCAGTCAATTAAGAGCAGTTTTACATCATCTTTCAGGTATTTCCCTAAAATCGTTGGCCAAAGAGGATAACATCCCTGTAACAAAATTAACACTGTCACGAATTGAAAAACGTACAAACAACTTGCGGTATAAGACACGGAAACAGCAGCACATGTTGAAAGCTATACACATGCAAAGGACAGTCCACTGGGCCAAATATAATCAAACCTGGAAGGACCAGTGGCATCATCTTATAGTCTCAGATGAGGAAAAAAATGTCTGGATAGGCCAGACGGCCTTGCTTTCTATTGGTATGACATCAGAAAATTTTCTTCAAAAAAGAGCAAGGTGGAGGCTCATTAATGGTGTGGGAAGGCTTCGACTATGGAGGTAAATATAACCTGGCTGTTCTCTTAGGACGCATGAAGGCTGCCGATTACCAAGATATGCTAGAAAACAATTTACTGCCATTTTTAAACAGAATTGGTAGACTAAGTTGGATTTTCGAGTAGAAAAAACCTCCATTCACGCTACAAATCGTCCTGGGAATGATTTTTGGAGAATCGGGTGCATGTCATGGAATGACCTGTACTTTTCCCCTGATCTCAATCCCCAAGATAGTGCGTGAGATATCCTCAGTAAGGCTGTATATTCCAATGCAGACAGTTTCAGTCTGTGGCAAAATTGAAGCTCTTCATCATTGAAGCGTGGGAGAACATTGATGCTACTGTCCTACAAGGAGTATCATCTACAACTTATAATGGTATTCCACCTTATAAAAGAAGAACTGGATGATCAAAGTACAGAATACAAACAACTAATAAATAATAGACTGGACGATCTTCCTAGTGATAGTGAAATATTGTCTGAGGAGGAAGATTATGATCCACTCAGTGACGAAGAGGAAGAATACGATGAATAAGACAAAATTAAATGCCTTCCATCAAGTGAGGAGGATACCACTGGTTAGGAAGGAGCAGACAATGACACGGGCGATCATGGTTAAAGTAACAAAAGTACTGGAGAAAGTAAAAGAGATAATAAAATTGAAAAGAATGAAAGTGAAGAGGAGTGTACTGTAAAGAAAGAATGGCTAAAAGAAAATACTGATACAATAAATAAACTGGAAGAAAAAGTTATATACACTAACAATGAGAAGCTAATTTTAGAAAAGTTATTACAGGAAAAATAACAAGAAGTAACAAAATACAAACTATTATCAGAAGAAAATGAAATGAAAATAAAGGAACAAACATTCGACCTCCAACACATGGAAGATAACATTAAAGAACTAACAAGACAAAATGATAACAACAGAAAACAAATACAAGATATGCTAAAGAATTATACAGAGCAGAAGGAAATTAGTGAACAACTAATAGTAAAAGCAAAAAAGTTAGAAACGAGATTATTAGACAAATAAAATGAAATATCTAATAAAACTGCAAAAATTGAGAACCTGCAGAAATAATTACAACAACAATACAAAACTAAAATAAAGAAAGAAGAATTTTCAAATAAATCAACAAGAACCGTCATTAAAACAGCGACTAGAAGTACTCAGACAACAATTATTACAAAAAAAAAACCAAAAAGAACAAGAAAATGAAAATAGTAGGGTTCCTCAGGAGGGAGAAGCCGAGCAAACTCATAAGAAAGAAGGAGAAGAACATCTGAAGGGTCTTTCTGGAGAACAGCTGAAATTGCATTTTTTGGAAAAACCAGAAATCATACTGATAGAAGAAAAACTTCTAAGATTAGAAAAAATGCTAGAGGAAACATAAAAAAAATAGACAAAAGCTATAAAGAAAATTATAAAGAAGAGATATTGGAGAAGAGCATTACATGGGAAGAAAATACACTTACAGAGGAAGCTATTCTTATAAGGTATCTAGAGGATACTTCGATAATAGAGGTACGTGACATCATAAATGCAAAACTAATAAATCAGAAACTTTACCATTATTTTTCATCAAGATATCAAGAAATAAGAAAACGATCATCATAAAAACATATACAGAAGCTTAGTTGCAAAATATTTACTTAAGCATAAAAAAAATGAAGAGATAAATAGTAAAACAGAAATTAAATACAGCAAATACAACATTAAATGAATAATAATAACAGGTATTCCCAAGAACATACCAAGTGAATACATCAACAACTTAATAAAATTACATGCTAACATAAAAATAATTTACTAGCAAAATCTACAAAGTCATACAGAAATCAAAATCAAATAAGTACCAGCTGGTACTCGAGATGGACAGTCCGACTTCTAATATCTTTCTCGAATGGGATTTATCAATGTGGGATTGCATCATTGTGGAATTCATCTCTACAAACCGATAGTTCGTTGTACTTATTGCCAGATCTATTGACATTCGGAAAAATTCTGCAAGCGAGACTCAATTTGTGCTTATTGTGCAACGGGTCACCCAACTAAGAACTGTATAAACTCTGATAAACCAGAACTTATGAACTGTACAATCTGTTTAAGTCTTGAAAACTATTATATACATACAGCAGACTCATCGCAGTGTCCTACATTCCTCTATCAAATGCTATATAGAAATGCAAATCAGGGACATGATAAAAGCTATTCCATGGGATCTGGTTGGTATGACGGGGGTTCTGCCAACAGCGTATATAAATAACTCCAAATTTTCATCTATATGTTGTGGGTTATCAATAAACCCTCACAAAATTTTAACAAATTACTTATAAATTATTTTACCAATAGTATCTTAACCATATTACATTATTTTAAATAACGAAACCTTACTTAAATTACCAGAAATTAATTTACTACATTTTGTGTTGTATCGCCAAATTGTGTATAATATTATTACTCAACTAATCTTATTCTGTGGAGTACTGTGAAAAGTTATGTGATGAACAAATCTAAACGACCACTAGTTTTATTTCGTATTCTTACTCCTCCCATTCAGTGCTGCTCCTTCATCTCAAAAATATCTACTCATAATGGTTACTCAACTCAAGTTTGCTTATGCTGTATAACTTTATCTTATCTCTTAAGTATTAATAATTAAGGAACTTATCTAGTAGTAATTTTATTTTGCATAATTAACTAATTCTTTTTCCTCTTCAAGGAACATCCCACCCTGCGCTAAGGGCTTGACCCAACGATCAGCCACAAGCAGGTTCCCAGGGTGGGCGATTAGATTAGATTAGATTAGGTAAATGGTATGCCACATCGTATATTCCAAGTCATATATAACCATGGCGGATATATTGCCTATTAACAGTAGTGGTTTTATTTCGGCGGGACAACTTTCCCGCCTCTTTTTTTACAATTTATTTTTTTTCTTGTCCAGTTAATGCAGGGATGAGTTACTCCTTGTATATATGTATTTGTATATAGACTTTCTTAATATATTTGTTTCGTTCTTTTTGGTTTGTTTTGTGTGCAATTACAGCACACAATCAAGGTGGCTTTATTTCGGTGGGACACACTTTACATAAAACTTCAATTCCATGCACATCATGTAATTTGTAGTATGATAAATATGAAATAAAGATATGTAAGATATTTTTGGAGATATGATACATTATTTTTTCAACATTTTAAATATTAAGATAAAGTAATTTTAATTATTTACTTATTTAAAAAATAAAACATTTTTCTCTGTGAAAGTTTGAATTAAGATTTTAAACACAAGCAAAGAAAAAAAATCTAATGGAATTATATCAAAAAAACTTTTTATTCAATTTTCTACATTTTTTTTTATATATACAACTATTTCTACTACTTGCAGATTCATTTACAACCAGATCTAATTTTTAATGTTTTATAACTTGATACACATTTGATTAAAAATGTAAAATGAAAAAGAATCATCCACTCAAACCTATTTACAAATTACATGCATATTACAATGACAAATGAACTTAATTAAAGAAAAAATATGCTTATTTAGAAAGGCTTTAAAAATATATAAAGTTAAAAGAAAAAAAAATATTCGTATTAAACAAAAATCTCAGACATTTCATTTAAACTTTCTTGAAATTATTTATTATTACATATGGGTCAATGAAATAAAATATAAGAAAGAGAAATAAATAAAAATCACGGAATCTCATTTCATCAAAAATCAGAAATTCATGGGATTAGACCCAATTTCACACTCCGGTGCGTTTTGCTGACGAAAAAGGATTTGTGCATTTTTCAATCATTAAAAAGCAATCTTATGAGTCTTTTTTTATGTTTAGAATAATAATTATTTTTCAAAGGGAAAATAAATTTAGCATGGGATTTCAATAAGAAATTATTTCAAAATTGACGTTCTAATGAGTTTATAGATTTCTCGATTATTCTGACAAAACGTAGATTAAGAACAAAATTGGTGTTTCAAGTAGAAAAAAAATTAATTTTTTTTTATTATTACATTTGACGAATATAACTTCAAACTCAGTTCGTATAAAACATGCTTTGATTTCTGTTATAATAAAATTAATGTTAGGAAGACTTTAATGGAAGAACATGTTGTATTTCAATTTATAATTTTTTTCTAATTTTTTGATGGGTGTGTTATGAGGTATTCTATCATATAATATACCTAATGTACTAAAATGTATGTTGGCCTTGAAGATGTGATGCATGAATATTAAAAATTTCAGAATTTAAATATTATTAACAAATGCTATTTTTATTAACATTTTCAACAAAGTAAAAAAATGTTTTTATGACATCAGTTTGTCTGGCCGTCTGTCTGCGCTCTAACTCTCTTAAATACAATCAGAATGCCCTGAATTTTCAAATGTTTTGTGCGTTTTCTAAAATGTTTATTTAGTTATCTTATTTACTTTATTTCCCTAAATAACCAATTTTGTTCCATAAACTATGCTTAACGCATGATTTTTCTTCTCGTATAAATTAAATGTTAGTTTGTATACAGTATATAGTACAACATAGTACACCACACACAAAAAAAATAATTATATACTACCAAAGAGATCGTAAATAAATGATTATTTACAGCAAAAGGGTTTATATATATATATACATATATATATATATATATATATATATATATATATATATATATATATAGAGAGAGAGAGAGAGAGAGAGAGAGAGAGAGAGAGAAGGATAGAGACAAATTATGTTTTTGTTACATAACGTTCTCTTCGACGGATTTCTTATATTGTGCGTAACAGCAGATAATGTTTCAGCAAGTAATTTAATAACTATATAACATTATTAATTTTATTGATTCTCCTACAATATTTTTAATGATTATTTTACACACACACATATATATATATATATATTTCTTTTTCTATATGAATATTCACTTCATAAAATCCTCTTAAGGCAAATATAAACATGTTAAGGAAACATCTTTAATTTGCCAAAAATGATGAATTGTGAGAATTGTACAGCAATTACTTTGAAAAATTGCATTGTATCAGATTGGTTACTTTTCATTCTACATTAAACTATTTTACAGATTACATCTTCCAAATAGGACATCTTCCAAATAGGACATGTATATATCTGGAATGCAATTTTTTACGAATATAATACATTTTTCTTTCCATATCTTTTTGTCTGGTCGAAATCGATCCAGTCGTGAATCCTTTAGTGAATCCTTTATTTAAATATTATGTTCGGTGGCTGCATTAATGTATGTTCATGCAAATACTACATGATTTAGAACTTGTAACATTAAAAAGTATGAAACGAATTGAAAAATCTATATTGCTTTCTCATGTCTCTAATAAAAAAAACGCTTTCTTATGAATGTCATTTAAATGGATGTTATTGTTAATCTGCGTTTGTATGTATTTTATATTATGATATATTAAGATTTCATTTTTTTCAGTGTTATTTGTTAAATATAAAGAGCTAATATTCCACAATCAGGGCTAAATCAAACATTCGCTTCATTGATAAGCAAATGAGTGATTGTCAAGGATACAATTGAATTTTTGCCTCATAAAAAAATGTGTTAAAGCATTATATTTAGTTATTGTATGACAAATTATCGAAATATCCAGGTTATTAGATATAGAGACAATTATTTAAAATCTATAAAAAACAATATACGAACTCATTTATACATAAAACTCGATTAGTAATCGTAAATAAACATAATCGTAAATAATTAAACAGTAGTCAATGTTGGCATAAATGATAATCATTTCTATGTTCTCCCACGATACGGTAAATCTTCGTCGCATATATATATATATATATATATATATATATATTTAATTTTGTTCCAAGTCCCCTTCTATAAACTACGTAAATTTGTAGTAGACCCGAAAGACCTATAAAGGATAATAACTTTATTTCTATCCTAATATTAGCTCGCATCTTATTAATTTAAATTTTAAAATTTGTGTTCCGTATTCCCGAATTTCGTTTTTGCGACAAAACTGTAGTCCACACCCCCAACATTACCTGTTATCCCTATTGTTCTAACAAATTTGCTTTAAAAAAGGAGTTCAGTTTACTCTGTGGTATCTGACACCTGGAGTTCCAATTCTAAATCTTTAATGAAATGTTTGTTTCTACAGACAAATTGTAATTAATCTTACACAGTATCCATGTATTTTAGTCCCAGCACTAGGATGTAACTATGCGCACTAATACCTTAAACCAATATATGCTAATATGTAAGGTAAAATCAAACTGTTATCCGCTCCCCCCTCTTAAAAAAAAAAAAAAACAAAAAAAAAAAAAAAACAGATGCTATCATATCAATGACAACACGCAGGTACTAGAGCATTAAAACACAAGACCCCAAGATTTCTAAAACAGTGAATGAAAACACTTTAAATTTCCTCGAATAGAAAGCTTGTATGTACTGATTTTAAGAGTACAGAACAAATTATAAACTCTTAGAAAGAATATTATAAAATCATCAGCGAAGAATATTTTGAAAAGAATGGAAAAGTTATGATCTCAGCTGATCGACGAGATTAAAAAGAGACAGATAAGTCTCATAAGCAAAATTAATAATAATCTATAATATTATACGGATGTTATTAGTTACTCGTGTACTTAATATCTGAAATCTCTTAATCAAAACCAGCTTTAAAAGACTTTGATAATACTCTTAATAATCTAACACTCTATTTTTCGTGGCAATGTTTAAGAATGGAATACTTTAAAATGCCTATATAATCTTTAAACCTCTTCACGATTGGCGAATAAAACATAATTTTAAATATTTCATAACTGGTAAATTCTAAGACAAATTACCTAGATTAAATACCCTTTATTTTGTAAAAACTTCTATATAAAACTTCAGAAATCATGAGTTATTTTCAGCGTTATAAATTTCATGTATACAGTGAGCAAAAAAAGTATTTGCACACCAGGTAAATTTGCTGTAGCATATGTATAAATAAATAAAAAGCAACTAAGAATTAAAAATACCAACACTTTTACAAAACAAATAAACATATTTAATATCTCACTTATGAAGTATATTTAAAATATGAAAACATAAAAAAGTAGCATTTGTACAGCCAAAAAAATATTTGCACACTAGCAATAAAAATAGAACTAGAGGAATTATCTATAAGTTAAAAACAGTGCTAATATTTAGTATGCATGCCCTTTGCTTCAATTACAGCTTGTAATCGTCTGGGCAATGATTCTATTAATTTGCGACATGTTTCACTGCTGATTTGTAGCCATTCTTCCCTAAGATCTTGCTTAAGTTCTGATTTGTTAGAAATTTTCTTTTTCCTTATTTTCACATCCAAAATATGCCATAAATTTTCAATCGGATTGAGGTCTGGAGATTGGAGTAGCGTTTTCAATTGATTTTTTACATTATAAAGCAACCATAATCTCGTAATATATGCAAAGTGTTTCGGTCCGTTATCCTGTTGTAAATAATATGAATTAGGAATTCCTAATTTCAGAGCACTATTAGATAAATGATCTTGCAATATATTAATATATTGTTTAGCATTCATATTGCCTTCAATAAAGGTCATTTCGCCAACTCCGTTAAATAACAAGCATCCCAAAATCATTACATGACCACCGCCATGTTTTACCGTTGATTTCAAGTTTTTAATTTGAAGATAAGTATTTGGCTTTCGCCATTCAGTTTTCTTACCATCTGAGCCAAACATATTGCTTTCATCGGAAAAAATAACAATTTTCCAAAACTCTAGTGGTTTGCTGACTTAAACTTTTGCAAATTCAAGTCTTTTCACCCGATTTGTTTCACTAATAAATGTTTTTTCAAGGGGCTCTTCCTCGAATATTCGCATCATGAAGAATATTTCTAATTGATTGTGGTGTGACTATTGTTCCCGACGTTGAAGCGACATCAACAGCCAATTCTCGAGTACTTAGAAAAGGGTTTTTTGAAGATTCTTTTATGATGGCTCGAACCAGTTTCTTTTTTCTTCTTAATTACATAACGAAAATTAGAAAAGTCTAGATTTAATTTTTTTCCCTATTCCTCGGTAACTTAATCCAGAATTGTGAAGAAATATAATCTTCTCACTGGTAGCAACAGACAGTTCATACGTTTTCGCCGCCATTAGAACAAAAACTCCCCAGAATCCTTGTCCAGTTAATATATTACGTGACTTTAAAGTGCGGGGCTAATGTACTGCGGGACTGATATGCTAAACATTTGCATAATGCTCACATTTAATGCCTTTTTTAACAGTCAATGTTTCTTGCGCAAATACTTTTTAGGTATGAGAAAATGTTAATTTATTTTTTAAATTGTGTAATATTACTGTTTAAGGAAAATGGGTAGTATTTTTATTTTCTTCTTATTTAAATAAATGAATAATTGAGAGAATAGTATCAAATTTGCTTTCTATCGTTACTTATGCAAAAAATCGTCTGTGTGCAAATGCTTTTTTTTGCTCACTGTATTTGGCAGTTATCTCTAATGTGTTAATCAATCGAATTCTGGATATCTATAATATTGAGAATCTTTATTATATCTGATGAGATTTAAAAGACAGGACAAAAATCATAGAAACATCTAGCAGTTGGTATAATTTAACTTTTAAAGCCTTAGAACAGATACATTAAATCAAATGTATTAATTTAGAATGTCACATTATATGCATTATTGATATGGAATTATTTCTCATGGATGAATCTGCGAAACAGCTTCGAAATTTATTAGTCATTGCAAAGGAAACATTTCGATTACTAAAAATTTTCATTTTTGATAGAGCCAATTAATAGCGCTATATGATTAAATATTGTTATTATGCATTAGACTGCAAAACACAAAATTATAAATTAACGAAAGAATGAAGTACCCATTTTCGATGAATTTTAGATTTCTAGTCAGAAGTTTTAAATTCTAAATATCATCAATGTTAGTATTTCATATAAATTTAATAAAGACCTTTAGAAATACGAGTTACTAAAATCTAATAAATATCTAGTATGTGTGTATTATGGAACACGAAAGCCCATCAATCATATCATTGTGATAAAATCTGAATTTTAAATTGCCTAGAAGATTGAATAAATTTAAGAAAAACAAACTTTCTTATAATTGTTTTAGTAATTTTTATATATTATCTCGATTGAAATCGACGTCTTCTTAATTTGTTTGTAAGAGTTCTTTTCATCACATAATTCTTCAAAATATTCTTCCACGGAAATACAGAATCGCTCAATCAGTTACCTTGTAGTATAATTTAGATTATCATTATAGGTGAGTGGTAACATAAGGTCTTGGTTAATTTTCGGATATAAGGGGCATGATGAGCATGATAGTATCCTTCATCGTCCGGACTAATAAAGTTTTTGTTTTAGGTTCCCGATTATTTTGGAAATTACTTTTTATAGAGAGTCATATATAATTCTACGTAACAGTTACGTATAATCCAGTTTAAATATAATATCTTACTTGTAAATATAAGTTAAATAAAACTATCATTAAATTTTTTTTGCATGTAGATGAATACTTCTTTTACATTTTACGCATAAATTGGACCGATGACATACTATGCAAATGTAATACATAGGGATTCGGTGTAGCTAGTACTTTATACAGCAACGATTGTATTTTGGTTGAGCGTAGATTTTAATCGTATCTATAGGAAAAAAATAAGTCATTATTATTGATTTTCTATTATGTAGAAATCATTTTTGCACTAATAAATATGATTTAAGTTTTAAAAATTGTTCTAATGTTTATGAAAAACAATTAAAATTTAAATTCCTAAATATAAATTAAAAAACGTTTTGTGTTTTGGAAATGAAGAAATACATTTAAAACAACTTATGTAATATAAGTACCTTGAAATAAATGAAATTTCATTACGAATAAAATTAATATATGTTTTTAATAAATTAATCTGCATTTATAATGCTATCATGTGTAATTGTTAATTATTAATAATTATATTTTTATTTCTACTCATTTATTTAAAACTAGAATTATTTGAACATGACTAAATGCTTAACACAATTTCTATACTACATAATAAATTTATTCGATAACATTTCCATGAAATCAATATCAAATAAATAACAACGTTTCCATTTTTATGCTATATGGTTATATTTACTATTGATTTAATACGTTTTAGAATGTACATAATGTTTGAAGTTATTTTCTTGAAAAGTATGCAGATATATTTCCCTATTCCCAAATAAAATTTGAACAAAAAATGTAGAAATCTGACGCAATGCCAAACACTTCGTTTGTATGCAGAAACACTGAGAGAACAGACACTATTTACTTTTTACATAAACATAGTTTTACTTTAGCAAAATCTTTCAGGCATAGCACAGAATATTTCTATTAAATTTATATATTTCCGTTAGTTGTGCAAAAAATGAAAATTGAATCATAGATATCCTCTTATACATTTTTCATAAGAGAACGAGTCTTTTTTGGTAAAGTGCGAATATCATTTGTATAAACATCAATAAACAGAAGATACTGCTTTTCTTCTCCTATCACGTAATAAATATTGCCGTGTTATATTAAAATTTATTTCATTTTTGGAAATTTAAACAATGCAACAGCCTCACGAATCAAACTTTGTATACATAAACTTAGTATTCACACCATATTCATGAACAACATTCGTTTTCAGTATAGAGACAATTCAAAAAAAGATTTTGCATAAAATCAAATGTAAAACATTTCGATATTTCTTTTATTTAAGGAAAAAACACAAATTGATTCTTAAAATATAATTTAAATAACCAATTCTATGAAGTAAAAATGTTTTATTTTATTTCATATACGTTATTGTGTAAAGAGGTGCGAGATAAAAGCGATTTAATTAATAATTTAATTTTAAAAGCACGATAAATACATCGAGACGCCTTCTTCTAAAAACTATGCTGGTGAAAACAATTAAAAGGAAAAACGGTTTTTAAAAAAAGTTATCCCTATACGCAAATAAGGTATCAGATGATAGTTAAGTTCCTCGCGGACACATCTGCCACTCAGTCGTATGTGTCCTCATAAGGCATTGGCGCTGTGATCGCATTTGTGCAGAGGTACCTCACTAGAACGCCGAAGCTTGTAACGTAAGGACGTTTTGAAAAATCGTAGCATAACACAATCATTGTTTTTTTATATTTATTTCTTTACCCATCGTTAGTATAGCTAATCTTCATCGTCTAGATGATGCCACACGATGGCGGATTGATGGACGACCCGAGGACGCCCAATCACAGGTTACCTGCTCTAAGGACCTCGGCGTTCCGATAAATGTGGTGTCCACTCTGTGGAAACAGTTCACAGAGACAGGAAAAGTGGTCCGCCGACCTGTTACAGGCCGAAAAATATCAACAACGCCGGCTGAAGACCGTTATTTGTGAATTCTAGCCAAAAGGGATAGGTCCGCGACAGAGAGACAACTGTCTCGTCACATGTATAATACAACAAGAACATAATTTTTACGGATATCAGTCATCCAGATACTTAATGCAGGTCGCCTGTATGCCAGGCACTCTGTAGCCTACATCCCTTTGACTGTGAACCACAAAAAGTCTTGTATAGCAAGTGCCGAGAATACCTGTCTTGAACAGAGGACAGCTGGGGGAGGGTTCTCTTCAGTGATGAGTCGAGATTCAGTCAACACAGCGACTCGAAAAGTTTTCTCATCTGGAGAGAACCCTGGAGTCAATATCCCCCCCCTAACATCGTCGAAAAGCATCACTACCTGGAGGTGGTCTGATGGTCTGGGCAGGCATCATGGCAGACGGTCATACCGACCTTCATGTGTTTGATAGAGGTACTCTGACAGGTCAGCGATACAGGGAGGAGATCCTTACACCCTATGTGTGAATTTTCCACGGAGCATATGGACCAAATTTCGTCGTTATGGACGATAACACCCGTCCACATAGGGCTCAATTGGTGTACGAATACCTCAAATCGGAATATGTTCTACTAATAGTGTGTCCTGCAATGTCCCCTTACCTTAATCCTATCGAACATGTATGAGACGCCCTTGGATGATCAATTGCAACTCGAAGACCACGTCCAACGACCATCGATGAGCTCAAGAGTACTTTGATGCAAGAGTGGGTGCAGCTGCCACAGGGATTGATAAGGACCTTCGTAAACAGTATGAAACGACGATGTCAGAGTTGTTTGTCTGTTACATGCGACAATACACCCTAATAGACATGTGTTTCTCTAACTATTCTCTAATTCATGTTTTCTTATTTAGGGTGCAGGTTGTGCCCATTTTTGTTTTCCCATATATTGGTCTTATATCGAATGATATTTTGGCCGAATTTGGTTTTATTTGCTTTGTTAGTTTTTTTTTTATTGCAAAAAAAATCATCTGTCCCTTTAATTGTTGTCACCAGTATATTTAATGTTAGTGAAATGTTTTTAGGATTTTTTCTTAACTACGGGATAAACCCGGACTTCCCGGTTAGCAGAATATACGAGGGTAAACTGCTAACAAATGCACATATTCTTGTAGAGGACGAACGAAATGATCTTCAGAAGTTCGCCTTTTGGCATGCGGAAGTAATATTCCTTTCTATACGCATCCATAGCTTTGAGGTCTTTGAATTCACCCGGTGTATTTTGAGGAGCGGAAGTATGAAGACGTCTTCTACCGCTATGTGAACGCGAGTTAAAAGCCTGCTGTTATCGAATTTTTAATTGCTGAAAAAGTGACTCCTACTGAGATTCATCCTAGTTTAAAATCTGTTTGTGGTGACGATGCTGTTGATAGGTCTACTGTAAATTGATGGGCTATAAAATTTCGTGATTGCGAGCCTGAAAAAGCCATAATTGTTTATGAAAAACGCAGCGGACGTAAGATCAGTGCTACAGATGACAAACATCGCACACTTGTCGACGATTTGATTCAAAATTACAAGCGAAAAACTCAAAAGCATATCGCAAACAATATTGAAATATACAGGGAACGTGTTGGCACAATTATTGAACAATTGGGATACCGTACATTTTGTGCACAATGGGGCTCTCTGAAACCTGAAGTTTGAAACGATTACACACCCTCATTAGTCCCTCGATCTTGCACCTAGCGATTTCTATTTTCTTCCTCAGCTCAAGAGAGACCTCAAAGGGTAATCATTACACCTCGGATGAGGATATGAAGGCAGCAGTCAAGTCCTCGTTTCGAGAAAAGTCAGAAGAATTTTTCAGTGACGGAATTAAAAAAGCTTGCTATAAGTTGGGAGAAATGTGTTAGCCTTAACGGTGACCTTATTGAAAAATAAATATATCATTTGGAAGCTTATGAATTGTACGTTAATGTACTTTTTGTCCAATCTTTCTATTTTTTTTTCGTGTTCTACAAGCATGCGTGCATTACTTTTCAGCCTACCCTCGTATGTGAACATCATAATTTATCGGGTGTGGAGGCAAAATCCGGACAATTCAACTAGAATTTCCCGCCGTGCGGTACATTTGGCGAGAAAGCGATTGGCGTTCAATTAGCTTCAAGCATACACTAAACAGTCCTAACCTCGAAGTAGCTGCGATGTTGAAAGCAAGTGTGGAATATAACCGAACAGCCCAAGTATAAAAGTGTTCGCGCCAGAACCAATTTTCAGCGACAGAAACAATTGGATTCTCCGGGTACCCAAAATCGACTGTGTACGATGTCGTAGCAAAGTACAATGAGTCGGAGAAGTCCAACGAAGGTTTTGTGTCGTTTGGTAACAAAGGTTTGGTTGTTAGAAAACATCGACACGTTTTGTTCCAAAGAACTCAGGCCTCCCACAGACATGATTTAAATCCTTCTGACTTCTATGTATGGAGCGTGATTGAAAGGTTTACGAACAAGTCGAAACAACCAAACGTCACCTCATCGACACCGATATTGAAGCGACATTCCCCGGTATGGTCCGTGCCGCATTACAGAGGGCCTACGAATGCTTCAGACACAGACTGAAGGCTGTCATTAAAGCAGGGTGAGAATATATTGTAAAAACGTGTTCTCTTTGATATCAATATCCCTTTTTCTCTGCATATACAGAAAACACAGCGATGAATGAGGTTTTTTCGAAAGGTTCTGCAAGCGGTTTTTGATGCAGTATATTTATCTATAGTAAAACGCATTATTTTTTTAATTTCGTTATAGAATATAAGCTTGAAACAAATTGTGAGATATTTATATTAACTTAAGTACAAACGGATTTATATTTCACTATAGACTGCACGCGATTGAGATAGAATTTAAAAAAATCATGCTTGAAAATTATTTTTAAAACAATAAATACTACATAAATATCGATACAGTTTTCAAACAAATTGCGATATAATTGTCAAATGAAAAATCGGTGTAAATGTGCGATGCTTAGAAGTTAAAAAAATTAAACAAATTTCAGTAAAAGTGAAATTTGATCGTCTGCTGTTGCCATTCGCATAATGACGTCAGCATTACGCACCGATACGTTTGTCCTTTATAATATAGGTAGGGTGACCGCTCCAGTAGTTGATACCCCTCCAGTAGTTGATAAATTTTTTAAAATATTGCTCCATTTCCGTCGGAAATGAGTTTTACAAGTGGCACTAGACATAGTATTTTTGTTCGAATGTTAGTGCACCTGTTGTCAGATAGTTTTCACCTATCTTCTGTAAGAGAAGCCATACAATGACATTTTTGATTAGAAAGTGTAAAAATTCGGTTTTTTATTAGTTGGAGACAATAACGGTAAGTTAAAATAATACCCTTCCATTTTGGTTATTTCAACTAATATTTTTATAAGAATTGTTGTTAATCACAGTCCAAGGATGGTATTTTAAATATTAATTTTTAGATTTTCGATGGACTTCATTTTAGGGGATGAAATTTGACTGATCAACTTCTGGTCTTATTAAATAAGAAAATTCTAGAAATTGACCAATTATTGGTTTCGAGGACTCTAGTTAATGATCAGTATATCAACAACTGGCTAACAACATGCGTAGCCATTAATTGATCATTTTTAATTTTTTTTTTTGCTTTCCAAGCCATTATTGCTTATCTTCAGAATTCCTTATGCCGCCGAAAAAGAAATTCTTCCAGTACTCAGAGAATGATCGGCGAGCAGCCGTTGGAGAATTAAGAAAAAAGGGCGTTTCCATAATTTCGAATCAATAGCCCTGTTAGAAATGTTCCACCGAAGTTTCCTTAAAAAGATTTTTTGTTTTAGGTTAAAGGGAAAACGCCAGAGGTGAGACGGAAGAGACATTCATCAGTTTTAAAGCAAAGAAGAGGAACAGCCCCTTGTTGTTTGGATAAATGCTTATGCCAAAAAAAGAGTTCCCGATTAAGAGGAGGATTTTATTTGAAACAGTAAAAAAAACTTTGAAGCCGATAAAAGGCAAAACCCTTTTGCAAACTCAGCTCCGGAGAAAACATGGTTTAACCCCTTGAGGGGCGATGGGATATATTTTATCCCACCTATGAAGATTTGCACCAGAAAAATTTTATGAAATTTTACTTTTCTAGCTTTGGAGGAAAAAAGTCGTAAAATTGATTTTCCTTATTTTGAAATAAATTTTTTCTAAATTTCCGGTGAGAATACAGCATTACCCAAACGCAATTGCTTGCCCCAAGTGGTTGCTATCAAGGGGTTAAATGATTCATTCGAAGAAGCAATTCGATAGCTGAGAGGTATGCAGATGCTATCAACACTGCAAGAGCAGAAGTGCCAGAGCCGAACATCTGCGAGTGCTTCCAAGAACTTCACAAATATCTTGAAACTGAAGGCTACCTTGAGAGTCTTCTTGATCCCAGGAGAATTTTTAATGCTGACGAAAGCGGTTTTCAAACTTGTACAAAAACGGGAAAAGTTTTAGGACCCATTTCATTCAACATTTTATATTAATTAAAAACAGGTAATGTAAAAGAAGCTATAACCGTGATGGCTTTTTTCAATGCAGGAGGAGAGGTTATTCCTGGTATGATCGTTTACCCATTGCAGAAAATATCACTTAAAATTGCACAGAATGTGCCAGACGCCTGGGGAATAGGTAAATAAGAGAAAGGTTGTATGTGTGGGAGAACCTACTTTAAATATCTTGCAAATGTATTATTAAGTGAATCCACTAGCCCATTATTATAATGAGCTCGAGGTGGCTAGGTGTCGTTCGGTAGCTTCATCGAACCGAGCGCTCCCTTCCCGGTTTTCGGTGTCTTTAATTTGTGTAATTTCCTTTTAAGTTTGTCCGGTTTCAATTTCTGATTTTTTTTTTCGATCTGGCTTTCGCTAGAATGTCTTTCACTCGGGACGTGGTCGGGGTCCAACGAAACTTGCTTCCGCAAAAGAGTCGGAATAAGTGAAAGAATAAAGGGCTGCGGATGAAGAGTGGCCGCTCTCCGCGGCGGTCGGGAGCCAAAATTACAGTAATAGATAAAATTGAAATCATAGATAAGTATACTTTCACTGTTTTAGATATCAAATTGATAAAATATAGCATGAAAATCTAGTTTGTGGATACTTGTACCGTGCATTCTCCTTATTATGCCCCTCCCCCTCTTTTCGTGTCCTAATTTAATATTTGCTATCCACTAATATGGATAATAGACCTAATAATATAATATATAACATAATAATAGACCGCCAGGCGAGCGGCCCATCTTCGTCCGCAGCCCTTTATTCTTCTACTCTAGTCCGACTCTTTTCCGGAAGCCAGATACGTAGGTCCCCAGCCACGTCCCGAGTGAAAGACTCTCTAGCGAAAGCCAGGTTGAAAAAAAAATCAAAAATTGAAACCGGGAAAATTTAAAAGGGAAATTACACAAAATAAAGACACCGAAAATCGGGAAAGGTTGGGCTTTTGGGCGATGAAGCTACCGAAAGACTCCTAGCTACTTCGAGCCTTGGCTGAGAAAGCAAAATATCAAATTACCCATACTACCTCTGGTGGATGGCCACAAGAGCCACTTAACTCTTGAAGTGGCAAAGTTATGCTCAGCAAATTAAATACTTCATTTCGCTCTTTACCCGAATGCAACACACATACTCAAACCAGCTGACGTTACTATTTTCAGGCCTCTCAAAGTGCGCTGGCGGGAAACCGTTTACCATTGGAAAACTAAATCTGGAAACAATGTGGTAACAAAAGCAGTATTTGGATCTTTGATTGCAAGTGCATTTCGAGAAGCAGCAACTCCGAAATTCATTAAAAACGGCTTCCGGAAATGCAGTCTGTTTCCGTTTAACGCAGACGCTGTATACTACGAAAGGTGCATCAGCAGTAAGCAACGACATTGTCCACCAACAAACCCACGTGAAAATTGGTGTAGAGTAGGAGTGGTGGAAAACTTCAACGTCATGATGCTTTTGTACATTGAATCCCTATTGAAAAAGGCAGAACTCAGAAGTTCAGAAGCGTGGAAGGGGACGAATGGAAGATTGGTGTTGAGGCTTTTGAATAGTCCTTTTCTGGAGGCAAATGCGGAACAAATATATTGAACAAACTCAAACTAACATTGCGACACCAGAGAGCGAACGTGAATCGCCAGTTGGTGATCGCCTAACACCAACTGCTTATATTGCTCTACAATCTGATGATCCTCGAACAACATTTGATCATGATTATGCAACACCAGATCCTTCAAGGTAGACGGACCCACTTCCAAATTATGCGACTCCTGAGCGCCCAAAAAAACGTAGGTGTAGCTAAAGTAAAAAACGTCAGTGCAGCTTTTCCAGACAACATTATATGGCCTCACGACTCGCCACAGAAGAAAAAATAGAAAAGAAACGGTTGCCTTATGCGACAACGTCAAAACAGTGGATAATGTCTTTCGAAGAAAGGGAAAAGGAAAAAGAAGAGAAAGAAACCCGAAAGAAAGAAATGATTCAGAAAAGGGAAAAAAGGAAGCAACAACTTATACATCAAAGACAAGATATAGGACTATCTAAAAGTCCGACAAAGTTGAAAAAACAACGACTGAGCAACTCACACAGCTTTGAGTCCAGTGCCAAAGCTTCGTCCGATGAGAGTGTGTGAGTGGAATCCTTAGATGAGAAAATTGTCCATACTTGGCAGACGGTGCAAAAGTATATTGCGACGGTGGCTCCCATGGCAGCATGTGGGTGCCTACGGAAGTGTTCCTTTTTTATAGGTTGGGTCAAGTTATTTCCACAATGAACCCACAATATCAGTAGAACAAGAAATCTTTTATCTATCCCTGAATTAGAGTGCCAATATTGCTTATAAGTTATTGTATATTTTACTTTTATTCGTTTCATTAAAATGTTTACTATTCTCAAATTGTTTAATTTTTTCTACTTACATTGAAAAAAAGATCAAAATGACCAGTGATCAACTACTGGAATGAAATCGATTAAAAACTGGATTCGCCTGATCAACTACTGGGGCAATTAAGAAAACTATTTATTTATAATTTTGTTGCTATTTAATTTAAGCAGAATTTAATTATTGTCTATTATAGGACATTCATTAAGCGTTGTAGAAATCATGTTAGTTTACTCCTAAAACTTAAAAGGAAGGAAATATAATAAAAACCCCGTAGCACCGACGTTATTTGATCAACTACTGGCTCGGTCACCCTATATTGTTGTTACCGAATACATTGTGAAGAGAATTATATAATATGACGCGTACTGATTTGTCTACTGTATAATTCATTAAATACTGGAAATGTAACGTAATTAAATACTTTTACGCAATAATTTTATAAGTACGAGTAAAAAAAATTCAAATGAATATAAAACCTTCTTAGTTTTGTCAGAATAAAATCTTATGTTTTACACATTTTTATATCTTCGTGCGTGCACTAGATTTATGCAGCTTTCTATTTCATAAAAATACAGATTTTGTCCCATATTGTCAGTTGTAGTTCAGAAACTTGATAGTTTGACAAAGCTTAAAACAATTATGCCGTTCATATGTTAATCTGAGAGCACAGGGAATGAATTATTTTTCTAAAAAAGTCCAGTTAACTTTGATGACTTTAGCAAATTCTATGTGACTTATCAATATTTGTATTAATTTTAATCATATTCAATATTTGTGCAAAAAAGAGATAATTAAATGAAGATCAAAATTGAAATATTTCATATGATGACGATTTTATTTAGTTTTAATCTGAATTTCCATTTTGAAAACAAAGAATGTTTTTTAAAACTTTCTCTATTTGAAAAATTTGAAAATTATTTTTTTAACTATTATACACGTAAAGATGAAATAAATGAAATGGTGATAAAGTAGCTAATAAAATCTGCATGCAGAAATTTGAAAATTTATTAAAATTTTCATCAGTCGATCGTGCTTATATATCTCAATTGTAGGATTTCTTAAACTAGCTTGTAAAACTGCATAAAAACATATCAGGATTTAATTTGTATTTTTTTTTACTGTTGAAACACTAAACAATTAGTCTATGTGGGTTAGAATTTTAAAGTTAATTCGAGCCTTTTTGCAGCTTGAAATAGCGCATCACAATATATTCAATAAATCTAATACATTCATATATGTAATTTATTCAAATTTTATGAGCTAACTCAACAGCACGTCACTCATTTCATGTTTACAAATATTATGTGTCAAGATTTACTGAATTTTAAATTTATATTTATTTATGAAACACCATAAAAATTAACTGAAGATGAAATAGTATTGAATTTCGAATTCGCAATAAATGTTTGTAAAAGATTAAAGCATTTTCGATTCAAACACGTTATTTTAATTTATCTGTGTAACGAGTACCAAAAATGAATACATTAAGATTAGAAATGCAAGGTAAATCGAAAACATAGATATTATTGTTCGGGTATGCATCACCAATCGTTACAGATCTTGCCATCAGCTGATATATATATATATAAACTGTCTGTATAATTATACCATTGAAACAAATGAAATATACCAGTAATTATGAAATCGTTATTAAACACAATAGAAACCAAATCTAGTTAAATTGGATAGTCCAATGAAATACCTTATGAAAATTAATATATATATATATATATATAAATTAAGTTTTAGAAAAGGTACAACCTTTATATTTTTATTTACAATAGCAGATTTCAAAGAAGCTTCATATATATGATTTCTGTTGTCATCATCTCTTTTTTGCAACTAATATAAAGCGTGCGTACATTATCGAGGTATCGTTAGATAGGAATTTGTGCTGACATCTCACATCGCATACTGAGTTTAACTATTATGTAACGTACAACGACAAATAAGGTATCATTGGATAGAACGTTTTGCATATATCTGACTTTACACAATGACTTTTTGTTATACATTTATGTTATGCATCATCATACATATAATTTCTGATGTCAGTATCCCTTTTTCTCTGTACATACAAAGTGCACAACGATGAATAGGTATTATACGAAAGGTTTTTGTATAGGCTTTTGGCGTAGTACACTCATATTAAGTTAAATGTCCTGTGATTGAAAAATTGCAGAACTAATAATACATGTATTGAGAATGAGATGCCTATAAACTCAGATACGGAAAAGCCTTTTAATCTTATTATGTGCAAGTGATTTTATTATTGAATTATTTTTCACTAAGTTGGTTTACGCTTTGTAGCAATGTGATAATTCACATCATTAATATTGAATTATTTTTTATTTCATAAAATATCTAGGGTATGTACCGCACTGGAAAAACTTATATGTTTTTCTTAAAATTTAATTAGGATTTTAACTGGAATTGTTCCGAAGGAAAAAAAAAATCAAACATAAATATGGGATTTATGAGTATTGTTAGAAATTTGTAATGTAAAAAAAAAAAAAAGATGTTTTTAAGCCTCTATGAGAAATATTGCTATATTGATATGCTATTGCTATTATGCTTTAAAAAAATCATTAACAAAATTGAAAAACCTTAATTTATTTTTAAGTGTTTTAAATTTCACAGTTGAATATAATTTTAAAATTAATTTTTAATTAACAGCCTGTACATTTACTAAAACGTCTTACTTATACACAGTTATTTTGAATGTTATGTAGGGTCATATTTTAATTTATAAAAATATATAAAGTATATCTTAAATAGTAATAATACGTAAAGAAACGCCGTTATTAATTTCATGCAGTTTTATTCTCTGAAAATTATTCAAATGTCCTTCATTCATCGCTTTCATAAGTAACCTAATAAGCGCAATCTGAATTTATTTTATTGCGCTAAACTTAGTTTAAACTAAATTGACAAAGCCGACTTATTGAAGTATATTGAATATACTATCCATTTTCAATGAAAATTTGTCGGAATCTATTTCACTGATTTTCCAGAATTTAAATTTATTTTCTCATATTCCGGAAATAAAAAAAAGCATGTGAAAAGAGCCAGTAAATTAAATGAAATTTGAAACCCTTTTTATTCGCTTTAGGCAGATGAAATATGCAGTTACTTTTATGAAATATGCAGTCATGAAAGAAATTCTGCTAGTTCATTTTCTTTCAGGATTTTACTTATGAATAATTTCACATAAATATCTCTTTTGACATATCGTTCGTATTGAAAGATAAAAATTTAAATTTAAATTTAAATTCTAAGAAATCTACAAAGAATTGATATTAATTTATTTCGACATATACCGCAATTATTTGGACTCATTTTCGATAAAAAATAATAATCTAAATTATTCAGAATTTAGAAAAAAATGACATTGTGAATAATTATAGTAGAATTCAGATTCTAATTAAAAATATTTTCATCGATCATATTATAATTAACTGATAAATATAGACGAATAAAACATGAAGTTTTATAATTACTTCTAATTAAAATCTATCTTTTTATAGTTGATCATTATCTCTTTATTATTTAAGAGGACATTCATCCCACACGTAAAACCTAAAAAGCAATTATTTATGGTTGCCTAAATTTACAAATTACTGTAGTAAAAACTGGAACGTACGCAGTTAAAACTAGTCCCATCATTTGATACACGTGTCGTCAATAAAATAAGGATACCGTTGATTAAATACATAAAATATATCACTTCAATATTTATAGTTAATTGTAAATTTTGATATGTAAAAATTCTGTATATTTGAATAGACATTTACTAATTTTACATATTTAGCTCTGAAAATAACCTTGATCGAGTATCAAAAAATTGAAACTTGGGATGGATTGTGAGGTCTCATTCGGATGATAAGACGTCTAAGCAGAATTTTATATAGATATAATTAAATTCTGTAAGCGAAAACAAATGTCTATTGCGATTAATAAAAAAAAAATAACCTGTATGTAATATTATGCTCTAATAAATTTATATTAAAAAGGAAATGTGTTATGCTCAATATGGTGAACATTTCTAAAAATTAAGTTTTTAAACTAACGTTTCTAATGATCAAACAAAAAGGAATGTTTAAAAAGTAGAAAGGGATTTTGGATTTATTCTGAAGAGAGGGTAGATTGTTTACACGTTATTGAAACGATTTTGACTTTCTCTAGAGCATGTACTTAATTGAAAACAAAAAATAAAACATATATAGCTTTAATTCGGAGTAGGGTTTAATTATCGTCTGTATATTAAAATTTTTATTTGCATTAAAATGTCGGTGGAAAATATAACATTAATTCGGAATATAGTTTAATTATCGTCTGTACATTAAAATTGTATTTGTATTAAAATGTCGATGGAAGACCCCCCCCCCCCCCCACAATGGATCGAAGATTATGTATTTGCGCTTTACGAAGAGAACTACACTTATTCTATAATTAAAATAAACTTTAAAAAGAATAGTTTTAATATTTATATCCCAAAATAAGTAACTTAATAAATAAAAAAGTTATTAAAAGTAAAAGATTAGATTTTATTGGGAAGAAGGCAAAAAGTGCAAAATCAAAAAATATACGTTTACTGTTTTTTAATAAGTAATGCCGAATCTCTAAAAAAAAATGTAACCCCTCAAAAAACAATCACAGAATCTGTAATCATATATATATAAGTACTGTACAAAAAAAAAAAAAAAAAAAAAAAAAAAAAAAATAATAATAATAATAATAATAATAATAATAATACAAAAAAAAAAAAAAAACATATTTACCAATTGGAAAACATGTTTCTGAAAGTGGAACAACGTTTAGATCCTTGTATGAAGATTATTTTGTATGTGCAAAATAGAAATATTTAATTACAATAGATGATTCTTCAACATGTTTAATCAAAATAAATGAATATTGCAAATATTTCACTAACAGCAATGTACAAATATCAGCGGGGAAAAAGAAAAAAAGGAAAAATGTTATTTAAGGCTGTTCTCAACTGCTCTGCTCAAAACTGCTCTGCTCAGATTCAAAAAGTGCAAAACGTTATGACACATTTATGTATTCGTTTTTTAACGGAAAGATTTAAAAATGGATGGTTTGACTATGGAAGTGATTTGGAATCGAACTGTGTTTTCGATTTTTTGATAAATAAAACATCTATTCAGTTATAAGCGATTTTGATCACGTGACAAAGATGTTTTTCACACCTTTCTTGAGTGGTTATTCTTCTTTCGCACGGAAATTAGGTTCAAATGCCCATTTTGAAAATATTTTCTGGAAGATCTACTGCATTTACAAAAAACGGAAAACACAGTTCGATTACATATTTTCTGAACAACACCTGCTAGTTCCATGCATGTCCCCCCCAAAAAATAAATAAATAAATAAAACTTGCCATAAATTTGCCCTTTTTTATTTGAAAAGAGTCTTAAGAAAAAACGAGGAATGTTTCCCAGACGTTTTATGGTTATGGATGGATTCTCAAATAACGAAGAACTGAAAATATGAGAAGTAGAAAAAAAGACGAATTAACTGTTATTACTATCAAAAATATATTTTATTAATCGTTTTTAAAGAACATATTCCATTATTTTAACCTAACATTCTTCATTTTGTTAACTTCCATCAGGAAAATATTTACAGCTATATTTTTAGATAATTGGGAAATTAAACCTGAATGATGTTAGTCCGTAAGTCGCACGACGTTTCTTCTATGGATTACAGTGTATTTTTATTTTTAAAACAAGCTCTTTATAAGCGATCTCCCAATGCATCGGATGGCACCTGCAATATTGGTTTCGAGCAGTTGAACAAAATCAACCATGATTTTTTAAGAAAATCTCTTTTATTTTATAAATCTAGATACAATGTGATAATACAACAAAATAGCTATGAGACTGAACTTATTAAAAAATATTATCTTTGTTAATAGATTCCAAAATCGTTACAAATATGTCTGAACAACTTAAGTATTTTGCGTGTGAAATTACACACAGTGTTAATTGAGATACTTCATAATGCAGCTAATAAAACCGAAATAGTTTTCATGATAAAGATGCCTTTAACACTTTCAGTGGCAATACATTTTCAATGCTAAAGTGTTGAAATAAATGATTGGATCCGTAATTTCACAAAAAAATATTTGTAAATAAGAAAGAGGCTATATTTCTCACACATACTAAATGGAAAATATTTTACTATAATTCTGGTGCCATTGTAGCATTTGGGAATTAAAATTAAGTGGTTTCATAAACATACCACCACCCCTGAAAGGGTTAATATGCGTTGAAAAATATATCCTGATGGTAATATAAATAACACTTTGTAAATTATATTATATTTATATAGTATACTAAGCCACATTTTGAGAAACGTCATGGAAAGTTTGCTGTAGAGACAAAAAACTTTTGGTATCTGTGCGTTTGCTTGTTTGTTTGTTTGTGTGTGTCTCTCGCAATAACTTCCGCAAAACTTTCTGTTACCTTGTATTTAGGTATGTATGTAAGTGAGGTAACCTGAATGAGCAGTAAAGTTTTTGGATTAATTTGTTTAATTTGTTCAAAAATGCTTCTTTTGTCATAGTGCTTTTCAATGCGAATTTAGAAGATTTTCAAATTTTAATATTTAATAAATGGACATTCGGCAAATTGTTATTATTTATTTAAATTTTAAATTATGCATTTTAAAAATTTCCAATTAGGGTTTCCCATTATGCTCAAATTTTGGAAATACTTAAGCCAGAAATTTATAGTAATAAATATATTTTTTGATGCCCTTTTTTAAAACTGTTTGGAAAATAAAATTAAAAAAAAAAATTTTAACTTCTTTTCAATTTCTGATTTTTGCAATAAATTCAATTCGCTTTTTCTTGGTTTCTTTATCTATTATCTAGGAACGACATTTAAATGAAACTGATTATAAAAGGTATTAAAATATTCCATTCGTTGTTACAGCCTCCATAATGAAAGATTTTGAAAGAAATGTAAAAGCAGTTGAACAAATTGTTTGTGATCGGATTTTTGTTCAAGTTAGCATCAAGCATGAAAGATGCAAAAGTAATATTGTTTAAAGTGAATCTATATTCTGGTAAAAGTACTGACACAAAAACAATTCGCACCAAATCACCCTTGATAAAATACTACACTAAGCAGCTTACCCGATTGCAGAACATTACGAATTAGTATTAAACGTCCTCACGCGTTTTAAATGAAGAAAATAATTTGGTGCGTCATTGCCGAAGAGAATATGTTTTTTATCAATTCTTAACAAAAAAAGTATCCGAAATGCTTCCATGGTGAAAAATATTCTTGTCATCACTATTGGATTCTCCTCATTCGTTGGGGAATGAAGTAACTAAATTGAATCGAGAAAATGCAGTTTTGTAATGCAGAGTGTACATTATAGGAAAATCAAGATAACTCTCGCAGAAAGATATTTAAGCAGAAATTATAACATTTTATTAAAAAAATGCATTTTTGCTGTAATTTTCTTATTGAAAAAAATTTGAATTTCTTTCTTTAAGAGCTTTTTTAAAAAGAAAATTACACCACACATCTCAGAACAAATTTTGTAAAAACTTTAGAATTTTAAATTTGATGTAAATATATAATGGAACTTTACGTTTGTATAAGTATTTTATTGCATGAGATTTTACCCAACTTCTTCAAAAATCGTTTTCCCCTCAAAAAATATTTCTAATTGTCAGATTTATCGGTATATTATTAGTATAGTATAAAATCTAGTGTACAAGTATGTCGGTATTTGTAATAATATATAGTTTAAAAAGCACTTGTAGATGCAATTGATCTTGAAATTGCGCAATTATTAGCAAATGAAACAAAAATTCACTCAGTCAACTCTCCCATTATCCCTCAGAGCCCTTGAAGAAATGTATATTAATATTATACAAAATTGAAAGAATGAGCAGTTGAACAGTACAATTGCATGAAATCCTCTTTAATATAACAGTCCTTTATGCAATGCATAGTGTACATTATAGGAAAATCAAGATAATCTTTGCAGAAAGATATTTAAGCAGAAATTATAACATTTAATTAAAAAAAATGCAATTTTGCTGTAATTTTCTCATTGAAAGATATTTGGATTTCTTTCTTTAAGAGCTTTTTTAAAAGAAAATTACATCACACATCTCAGAACAATTTTTGAAAAAACTTTAGAATTTTGAATTTGACGTAAATATATAAGGGAACTCTATGTTTGTGTAAGTATTTTATTACATGCGATTTTACCCAACTTCTTCAAAAACCGATTTCCCCTCAAAAAACGTTTTCTAATTGACAGATTTATCGGTATTTTATTATTATAGTGCAAAATCTAGTGTACAAGGATGTCGGTATTTGTAATAATATATAGTTTAAAAAGCACTTGTAGATGCAATTGAGACTTGAAATTGCACAATTATTAGCAAATGAAACAGAAATTCACTCAGACAACTGGACCATTATCCCTCAGAGTCCTTGAAGAAATGTATATTAATACTAGAGGGCTCTTCCCCCTCCAAGCTACGCTCGCCAACCCCCGTTCAGACACCGCAGAATCTAAAAATCAAAAAACATGCTAATCTGATGGGTTTTAAAAATATTAGAGACGATTAAATTATACAGAAAAAGCTGTACAGATCTCCCTGTAAACGGGTTTCCATTCAATTCCCTTTGATTTCAAAAATTTAACGGAGAATCAGTTGCTGTTAAGACATCCAATGGGTGTTTTCGTTTTTCATTAAAGAGGATCAGTTAAACATTTGAAAATAAGCTAAAATAAAATGAATTAAACATTAAGAGTCTTTGTCAACCTATATTTTAAAACAATCTCTATAAAAATAGCCTAATTCATGTGACTATCATCAACAGTTCCGGACGGAACACTTTGCTTTTTATACTCTATGTGCCATTTTGATACTTTAATGTTATCCAGGCGCAGGTGATAAGTCGCCAAATATTATTCTATCCCCATCATTTCATCTATATTATAATAGTTCAAGTCATCAAATACCATAAACGAATACGATCTGATCCCTTCGCCTTTCATATGAAAGTTTGGAACAAATGTCATATACGCCCGATATTGGCGCGATATTTTTCCAACGCCAATTTGGGGAACGCATCAACAGCATAAACAACAAGATCGGATTACCATATCAAGCAAAATAACGATACTTTGGCGCCAGTTAAGTACCCGTTGCGTATATGCCATTGGCGTCAGAAAAAAGTCGCGCCAATATGGGGCTGTATATGACATCTGTGCCAAAAGAAAGAAAAAGCCGGATGCAAATCTCGCCAATATCTTTTTTGCAACTCGCCAGTTAGAATTTTTTTATTCTTCGAGTGGTAAATTAAAACATTGATTTGAAGTTGAAATGAAATGTCATGGTTTGTTACATAATTTACTATTTCGCCAGATGTCATATACCACATGTTTGGCATGATTTTTTTTTTACGAAAATTTGGCGAAAACCTCGCTTTCGAATACCAGTTACATATGTATTTTTGGTACTACTTAGTTATCCCGTCGACCAAAAATCTATCGCGAACTATAAGATTAAATGCCAATAACGGTTGATCGAAAATATCACATTCACTTGACTTTTAGCAAGTTACACATGTTTACGTTATCAAGTGACTTTTATTTCGACGTTTTATTTTTATATTTATTAAACTGGTACAGATGTCATATTCACCCCATATTGGCGCGATTTTTTTCTGTCGGCAATATTATATAGGCAACAGGTACTTAACTTGCGCCAAAGTGTCGTTATTTTGCTTGATGTGGTAACCCAGATTATGTTGTTTATGCTGTTGATGTTTTCGCCAAATTGGCAACCGAAAAAAATCGCACCAATATGGGGCGAATATGACATCTGCACCATTAATGTTATACTAATTTATTTGTTCTTTCGTTATTTAAAATAAAAATTTTGTCAATCTGCACAATTTTGCGAGTTGTTTGGTGATTTATATAATTTGCGAAATTGGTTGACGGAATAACTACGTTGTACCGTATTTTTTAATTATTTTCTATTATTTTCAAAAGGAAATACAAAAAAAAAAAAATTAATAACTATAGAACAAAATAATTTATATAAATAAAAAAAATAAAAATAAATAAACATTTATTATTAAATAAACGGCAATAGCCATGTCAATCAAAATAATGCCATTTTTGCGCCAATTAGGTACCCCGGTGCGTATATGACATCTGTGCTTAATATTTTTTTTTTTTTTTTTTTTTTTTTTTTTTTTTTTTTTTTTTTTTTTTAAGAAAGAAGTGAAAGCCATCAATTTAAATGTTTCATTTTTAAATGAAAGTTTTGTATTAAATAAAATGATAACGAAATACAAAAAAAGCATTCTTCTTATCATAGATTTAAAGGAGGCCAAACTGGTCCCCAAATTAATTTAAAATAGTAAACTTTTCTGAATTATGAAAAAAAATATATATCTGTTATGATTAAAATTTGAGTTGCCATCATTAGAAAAATATATTTAAATTTAGAAAAAAATTAATATTTCGAAAACTAATTCGAATTTAAAAATTCTAATACCAGTTTTGAGATCTGTGGATCAATACGGATTTTTGGTGTTAATTTCATCGCAAAGTACTCCATATTTTAGGAGAAATCGCTGTTAAACATAATCAGTTGTTTAATCAGTCGATTCAGAGAATCGATACCCATTTCAGCCGTTTCATATATTCGTTTCATAAATTCGTTTCATTAGGATTTTATATATATAGGGTAGATTATACAAAATTGAAACTTTGAGCACTTGAAGAGTATAATTGCATGAAATCCTCTTTAATATAACAGTCCTTTAACTCCTTAACTTCCTCGGAAGTAAATATACGTTTTTAGAAAATGCATGCATCTATTAAAGGGATGGCGAAATTCAATTATAGGGAGGCAATTTTCACTACCTGAGCCATTATATGTAACAGTATTACATGTGCATTTTCTTACTGTTATTTCAGAAAATTAATATACAGCTTGTATAATTTCAGAAATATGCGATTTAAGTAAGGCACTGAAGATCGCGCAAGATTTCGTAGGCAATTAACGGTTAAAACTAGCCAGTTAGTTGGGCAGTTAAAGTTAGATTTTCTGAATCTTTGGAAAACCGTATATTAAAGTCCAAAATTTTAAAAACAGAACTTTATAGACAATCGAATAAAATGGCTTCACGAAAATCACTTAAATTACAATAAAATATAGAAGTACACATTTGCTTATCATTTGTGTCTAGACTTAAAAAACCCATATCTGCGTACGGAAATGGAAAATTGAATTCAAAGCTTGTTCAGAAAGCACAGAAAGCGGAAAATACTCCGCAATTCGCGAAGGCCAGCGTTATAAAAATGGGTTGAACAATTATTACAGAAGAACTTTTCCAGAAGGATGGTTCTCGTCAAAATAAAATTTTGCATTGAATGAATCTCGTGCAATACCGTAAGAATACATAGTATTATGGAATGTTTAACTAGGACTTCCCTCAGAGGGATTAGTCTGAGCGATATCACTGAGAACACAGATTTAATAATAACACGTGGAAGCAAAGAAAATGAGATGTTATCTTTAATTGTCCATATACTGCGAAAAATTGAAATGATGAAAATAAACGAATTGTAGAATTACAAAATCTTATATATAAATTCGTGGACTATACTTTATATGGTGTGTGCTCCCCCGGAATAGTTAATAATTAGAATATCTGTTTTCCACGGATGCAATGAGGTTGTCGATAACATTTAAGGAATTCTCTTCTCAAAAACTAATATAGTATCAAAGTACCGAATACATTAAAAGTGGCATGCAATGCTTCGTTAGATTGTGTTTTAGATATGCTCGATCGGATTTAAATGATGAGTGTATGCTGGCCACTACATACGCTGTATTGTTTTGTTTTCAAACATATTCCGCACAAGTTGAGCTGTATTTAGCATGTATTAAATAAAAGAAATCGGCAATGATTACAACATAAAGTATAACACAAGATCTGAATATATCGTCTGCATAACTTTTGAGCTGTCAAAGTGTCATTTGAAGTAATTTACAAATCCATACATATTTATTCAGCAAATCATGCAAGCTAACATACGCCAATATGAACCCGATTATGAAATTTCACCAGAATAATTTAATATATAAAAAATCTACTAATGATAATTGAGAATATGACCTTATGATAAAATGTCTAGAAAAATGAATCGGATAAAATATTCATATCACATTTAAAACGGCACTTCCCTCTGTTAGTGGCCTTGGCGAGAGAGAGAGAAAAGCCTAGAGAAGGAACACTTTATCAAGTACTTTCGGGCAACTTACTCACTGTTTCATACAGGTCTTTATTCAATATTTACACAATTTATTTAATGCAAGGTGGGTATCTATCAGTTTTGTTGCATTTAAATCGCATGTTTTGCAGCATTATGAAATATTTAAAGTTGCTGTACCTAATAATTCCAAATTAATGGTAATTGAGATCGCTTTCCGTTAATTTCATCTTTTTAAATTTTAAATTTTTTAGAAACCATTCATAGAGACAATTGTATATTTTAAAACCAACCCGAAGCAAAATTTCAAGATTTTGGGCTCAGCAGTAACAGAGATATAGAAAATTTTTGAAAGTTTTTTGTGTCTGCACTGTTTTATATAGCGACATTTTTAGAAATTGTTCTATTGCGAGAATTTACGTCATGATAAATGCAGCCATGTCAATTTTCATGTTTATATTCCTAACAGTTCCATATGTTTCGTTACTTAGATCATGTTTAGATCTTTTTCCGCTTTGTTTAGTCTTTCAATTTTTTAGAATTCGTTCTACAACGAGCATTTACATCTTATTAATTACTACCATGCCAAAGTTCTAGTTTCTAATCCCAACAGTATCCCAAAAATTTCAGTATTCCAAATAAATCATAGTTTAGAACCCTTCTAGAAATTTTTATGTTTATCCGTCAAATTGAATCTTTTGGAGAGCGTTCATTACGAGTATTTACATCTTAAAAGTAACTACCGCACCAAATTTAAAGTTTCTAACCCAATCAATATCGCAGAAATCACAATTTTAGAACTTTTTTGCTCCTGCAGCGTTGTAGGTTCTTGCACTGACATAAAATAGTCTTTTTTCCGGAGCAGAGATGGCCACCAACATTTTTTTAAGTTGGCTATGTAGTTTTAGAGATAACACCTCACAAACGTACAAGCATTAATATTATTATATACTTTATAATATTATAACGCTTTATAATATTAGCATTAGATGTACAGATACAAAAGCCATTTATCTGTTACAAACTAAAGTGCCGGCGTTGCGCAGAATTTGAAGGATGTTTGTTCTGAAAAATCGATTTCAAAATTTAACATACAACACAAAACAAACATTAAAAAAAGCAGTCGAAATGTTGTTGAATGAATCATATGAAAACGCTATATATAAATGTATATAACAGACGCAAAAGAATACAGCTATAAATGAACTTATTTCAATTTATAATTGGAGCAATAATGTTAAAATACGCCAATATTTCCCTAATCGGGTTTTTATCATGCTTCAATACATTTTTCGCACTCATATGACGTTATACTATATCCACTATGCCCTTTATATTTCCAATATGACGTAATATTTTCCTCTTTCACGTGGAAACCTTGAAATTGAAAAGATATGAAGTTATATTCACTTTCATTTAAATTCTTCAAACCATTTATTTCATTTTCATATTTCACGTGAATATCTTGCAATAGAAAAGTTATGACGTAATATTCACCTTTTTATTTTTTTTTTAATTCGGCAAACTATTTATTTCATTTTCATTTTTCAAATGGAAATCTTGCAGTAGAAAATTAATTGTTGTAGTAATAATTTTATTGTGTTTTTTAATTGTTGGCAACTGCTATAACGAAAAATGTTTACATTTGATAAGAAATTGCTGTTAAATTGGTGGTTTTTTATTAATTAAAAATTAACTATAAGTTATTTCGATTCCGGATTACTTTAGTTGTCTCGGCCATATTTTAATACACATGTACGTATCTCTTCACAATTTTGGCTTCCAAATTGTGGATTTTTTATAGAATTACAAACAGACAGATAGACAAGTTTTCATTTTTATATATCTCTCTATTCTATAAAAAGTAACTAACGCTGTCACCGCCGCTGCCGGTTTTGAATTTTTTGTTACCTGAGGTCTTTCTTCGTTAATATTAAGAAAACTATTGCATACAAATATATGAAATTCGGTGGTATTATAGCGAAATGTTTCATCAACACACTAATGTATTCAGTTTTCAAATCGAAGAATTATTCTAAGAGATATTTAATGCTAAAGTTGGACAAAATCGTTCCATTAAAAAAAAAAATTATAAGAGCAAAAGCTATACATGGGAATTTAATCATTTTTAGATCATTTTATTCAATAGAAGATCCCGGTCTGAAGATGTCATTATTTTTTTTTTTAATTTGACTCACTTTTGAGGTTTTATTTCTATTTTAAATTCAAATATTCAGCATTTTGACAGATATTTTTTACATATTTTTGAAAATGGTATTAATTTAAACTGTTGCCAACTGTATAAACAGCGCAAACAATAATGTTTGCTTCAAATAAAAAAACAAATATTTACACTTTACTATTATAAACAGAAAAAAACCTTCAAATTAGAATTAAATAAATAGGTATAAAAAGCAGGCACTTATTGGAAATTACGCCATAAAAACTATATTTACATGTGAATTTTAAAAGAGAAAGGATATTGTAAAATAAATAAATTAACATGCGTTAGAAATCTTAAATAGAACAAATTACGTCACATTACACTTATTATGCAAAATGAACAAAAAATAGCATTGCAAAACAGTTTAAATTTAAAAATGCGCGAGACAAAATATTAGAGGTTAAATATTAGATTTTTTAAAAATTTTATTATTTGTCGTTTGATGTGAGGTCTTCAGCTATAAGTATGCAAATTTTTATGTTTCCAACATAATTAGGGGCTGAGTTAGAAAAATTGCTTTAAATACACAAGTTAGAGACCAGAGGGTTAAATATTAGACTTTTTCAAAATTTTATTATTTGTCGTTTGATGTGAGGTGTTCAGCTATAAGTATGCAAAATTTCATGTCTCCAACGTAATTAGGGGCTGAGTTAGAAAAAATGCTTAAAATACAGAAGTTAGAGACTGGAGGGTTAAATATGACTTTTTCAAAATTTTATGATTTATCATGTTATCGCAAGTGTTCAGCTATAAGTATGCAAACTTTCATGTCTCCAACTTAATTAGGGGCTGAGTTAGAAAAATTGCTTAAAATACACAAGTTAGAGCCCAGAGGGTTAAATATTAGACCTTTTTCAAAATTTTATTATTTGTCGTTACATGTGAGGTGTTCAGCTATAAGTATGCAAAATTTCATGTCTCCAACGTAATTAGGGGCTGAGTTAGAAAAAATGCTTAAAATACAGAAGTTAGAGACTGGAGGGTTAAATATGACTTTTTCAAAATTTTATGATTTATCGTGTTATCGTAAGTGTTCAGCTATAAGTATGCAAACTTTCAAGTCTCCAACTTAGTTAGGGGATAAGTTAGAAAAATTGCTTAAAATACATAAGTTAGAGCGCAGAGGGTTAAATATCAGACATTTTTCAAAATTTTATTATTTGTCGTTTGATGTGAGGATTTCAGCTATAAGTATGCGAAATTTCATGACTCCAACTTAATTAGGGGCTGAGTTAGAAAAATTGTTTAAAATACATAAGTTAGAGCCCAGAGGGTTAAATATTAGACTTTTTTTAAAATTTTATTATTTGTCGTTTGATGTGAGGTATTCAGCTGTAAGTATGCAAACTTTCATGTCTCCAACTTAATTAGGGGCTGAGTTAGAAAAATTGTTTAAATACACAAGTTAGAGCCCAAAGGGTTAAATATTAAGCCTTTTTCAAATTTTTATTATTTGTCGTTTGATGTGAGATGTTCAGCTATAAGTATGCAAAATTTCATGTTTCCAACTTAATTAAATTAGGGGCTGAGTTAGAAAAATTGCTTAAAATACACAAGTTAGAGCCCATAGGGTTAAATATTAGACATTTTCAAAATTTTATTATTTGCCGTTTGATGTGTGGTGTTCAGCTATAGGTATGCAAATTTTCAAGTCTCCGACATATATAGTTTCTGAGAACGGGCTCTGTGACTGACGGACAAACAAACAGACAAAGGAGTGAGACAGGTAGATTTTCGTTAGATGAACGAAACTATAAAAACATGCTGCGGATGACTGTAACAACATTCTAAAATTACATTACCATCAGCGATCTACCAATCCCGAATTTAGTTTATATTCGTTTCATTTATTCTTATTCTTTTGTGCGGCCCTGTAAAATAATTATCAATATTATATACAGGAAAACCTCTGAATAGCGGACACCCCGAGAATGCAGAATTTGTCCTCTATTTAGAGGTGACCGCTACTGAGAGTAAAACATGTACAGTTATTTAAGAGTTGGTAATAGAAAAAATGTCCGCTAAATAGAGGTATCCGCTAATCGGGTGTAACCGCTATGGAGGTTTTACCAGTAAAACTTCTGAATAGCGAACACCTCGGGAGGGCAGAATTTGTCCTCTATTTGGAGGTGTCCGCTACTGAGAGTAAAAAATGTACAGTTATTTAAGAGTTGGTAATCGAAAAAATGCCCGCTAAGTAGAGGTGTCCACTAATCGGGTGTGTCCGTTATGGAGGTTTTACTGCATAATAATATCATCCTTTACAAGAAAATTGCATGCTGTATGATAGACAGACATGCATCCAGAGAAAGCTAACCTCCCGGATCAATAAACACTCATGTCTTTTGTTTTAATCATCCACAATTGTATGTCATACAACATGCCAGATTTTATACAACAGGCTAAAAACGGTTACCGTGGTACGGAATGCTGTATTATTATTTGTTTGCTCACCAAAACTGGTTGCCACGGGTTGTTGCAAGGTTTGTGATCACGTGGTTGAAACTGATCTATTCAATATTACTGCGTGCGTATTTTTTTTTATTTGCTCCATGTGTTCAAACCAGTTGTCTACAAAAACATCAACCGTAAAAGTGACGCACACCAAATTTCTGTGACGTATGCAGATAAATTGTGCTTTTTTAAGAGTTTTTTCTATATAGTTTTTAAACGGTTTGGAACTTATTTTTCATAGTAGGTGCATTCAGTAGGCGACCCTCGTAGGTACCTTCTGGTGCAATCAGAAACGAAATCCGACAAATATTTTTTGAGTTATGCTTGACGAAAGGTTTTTATTAGGCTTTTTTTTAGTAGGACATGGCGTTAATATCCATCGTAGTAGTAAAGTGTCCGGACAGTAATATTTCGCCTTCGCTTCGCTCAGACAACTATTGTTGTAAACATTTTTTGACTGCTTCTCTGCGGGTTTTTTTTTTTTTTTTTTTTTTTTTTTTTTTTTTTTTTTTTTTGTATCTGTTATGAAGAGATATTGAACTGAGGGGTGTAACGGTGTGTCACGAAGGGTCTCTAAAATTAATTGTAATTTAAGTGCTTTTTATGTAGCCATTTTATTTGATGGCATATAAATGTCTGGTTTTAAAATTTTGATCTTTATTTATGTTCCACAGATTTACAATTTTTTCATATTTTAAAGATTACTTATATGCTTAAAAATATACATATAATTTAACCTTATTAAATTGAGGATTGCAAGATGTAAAAAAACTGTGAAAATTTAAATGAAATTAAAATGTCTTGGAAAATTGGCATTGAAGACCCTAATCTGAAGATTTGCTAGCTTACTTTTATTACGTGGCAGTATAGAGTTAATTTATTGTACATTTAAAAATAACAAGGTAGGTCAGAATGTGACATGTTTTACGCATTACAAAAGTATGTGTAATTAGATGATCATATTATTTATAATTTCATTATACTAGGCAATGATTCAAATCTGAATTTAGGCTTCAATGATAAAGGTAGTTTTACAACTCTGCGTTAAATGGAGGTCATGGCATGTTTAGCATTTGTATGCAAAAGATAAAAACGGCGACGCAAGTGAATCACGCTTAAATAGATAGAAAGGAAATGGACACATATATTTATGCAATTTTTGGTACTTCTTAGTTATTCCGTCGACCAATTTCGCCAAATTATACACATTGACATAATTTTTTATTTTAAATAACGAAAGAACGAATAAAATAGATAAAATAAAGCGTCGAATTAATATTTTTATTGGCCATTATTAGCATTTCATCTTACAATTAATTAATTAATGGCAAACATTATTGGTAGTTAATCTTACAATTTGACGACAGTAATTTGGTTGACGGAATAACTAAGAAGTACCCAATTTTTTAACGATGTTGCACAAATACAATTACCAATAACGAATACAACACACACACACATATATATATATATATATATATCTTTCAACCAGTAATCATGAAAACTATCTTTAAAATATCCGCATTTTACAATATATGAAAACGTCAACATATAACGGAAAATGGAAATAAAAGGTAAAAACTTTTCTATATATAAAAAAAATTTGATTTGGAAATGGACAAATGAAAATCTGTGTAGATATTCCCGGTAGATCGGCATCCAATTTGATGCTTAAGAATGACCTTTCTTCGTTAATATTAAAAAAAAACTGTTGCATAAAAAAATATGAAAATCAAAGGTATTATAGAAAAATGTTTGATAAACACGATGATGCAGACAGTTTTCAAATCGAAGAATTATTTTAAGAGATATTTAATGCTAAATTTGGACAAAATCGTCCCATTAAAAAAAGTTTTATTGGAGCAATGCATGAGAATTTAATCTTTTTTAGATCATTTTATACGTTATAAGTTCCCGGTGTGCAGATTGCATTTATTTATTTTTATTTGACTCATTTTTTGAGGTTTTATTCCTATTTTAAATTAAAATTTTCAACATTTTGAGAGAGATTTTTTATTTATTTTAGAAAATGTTATTAATTTAAACTGTTGCCAAATGTATAAACAGCGCAAACAATAACGTTTGCTTCACATTAAAAATTTGTTTACACGCGACTATTATAAACAAAAAAAAAATAAAAAACTTTAAAATTAGAATTAAATGATTACATGTTAAAAGCAGGAAAATTACGTCATAAGAACCATATTTATACTTGAATTTTAAAAGAGAAACAAAATGTTAAAATAAAAAAGTCAGTATTATGCGTTTAAACTTGTAAATGGAGAAAATTGCGTCATATTTAAAATGGCCAAAAAAATACGGCAAAACAATTTAATAAAGAAATATATTTGAACGAGACATTTATTCAATATTTTGAGATAATCTTTTCAACTATTGTCGTGAATTCGAAGACAGCGCAAATAATATTACTTTTTAACAACAAAAGTATTTTTACGTGAATATTAATAAGAAAAATAAAACTTTGGTGTAAATTACGTCAGATTTAAAACGATACATTTAAAATGAATTATTTAAAAGAACTATCGTATAGCGCTGTTAAAAAATACAGGGAGCCAATGACACTGTTTACTTAATTCATTTTACATTAGCTTATTTTCAAATGTTTAACTATTTTTTTTAATTAAATACGAAAACAGCCATTCTATCTCTTAACAGCAGCAGATTTGAATCCCCAATCCAAGGAAAACCAATGGAGACCCGTTTACAAAGCGATCGCTACTGTTTTTTACCGACTTCGAAAAAAGGAGGAGGTTATCAATTCGACGCGTATGTATGTTTTTTTTTAATGTATGTTCACCGATTGCTCCGGAACTTTTTGCCCGATTTATGTGATTTTGGTTTTAATTGAAAGAGGATACTCTCGAATTGGTACCACTTCCGTTTCATCGAAATTGGTTGAGTAGTTTTTTAGTAATTCAACAAAATCCAATAAAATAAAGGATTTTTCGCAAATTATCTTTCATTGTTGTAACCGGTTTTTCATTCATAAGCATAAAGCTATGTATTCATATGCGTTATCGCCAAGTTGTCGCCAGACTTGGCGCCATTTGGAGAAATATCGCCAAATTTGGAGACCAAAATAAGTTGTCATAAATGAAGCCAACTTGGCTGTAACTGACTAATTTGGCGATATTCCCATTCAAATTCACTAATGGGTTGGGTTGATTCTTGACGGCCAATTATCTACACGAGGGATATATCAAATTCACTAATGGATCTTCTCCAATATGTTTCTTCACAATTTCTAATCGGCAGTCATATTTACAATTCTCAATTGCCAACTATTATTTAAAATGCTAAATAATACAGAAGCAAACTAAATTAATACATGAAAACATCTGAATTGTATCAAGAAATGAGAACATGTAAATTTTAATCAGATTGCACGATAAAAGCAAAAAGTGCGCTTTTTACTTTGCAGTAGTTTTTGAAGTCGGTTTTATTTTTGGTAAAAAAGTTATTATTTTTTTTTTCTCAATATTTTCAAAGACGATCAAATTAGCGTGCTTTTTGGATTTTGGTGTGCCTGAACGAGGGTTGGCGAGCGCAGCTCGTAGGGGGCAGAGCCCGCTAGTACTATAAGAATTAAGAAAAAACATATTCCTTTCTTTATGTACATTGTCCATTGCATCCGGTGCAGCTGGCCTCCACTAGTGCTGCTGCTGTATGTAGAGTAGGTATAATTTTGCTTTAGGAGGATTATTTTCTGTGACGGGTGGACAGGCGGTTCTTATATTTTATAAATAACGTTACTTATTGAGTATCTAAATATACATTTTCCACATTTCTCTATAAAAATGAAATAAATTTTGCAGATATGGAAAATAATATTGTTAACAAAGATTCCCACAATTTTTTGCTGTGGTTTTGAATTTATTTCAAAATTGAGAAAAGTGTTTATTATTTTGAATATTTTTTTAAACATAAAGTGTAAACAGCAATTTTATAACAGTATTTTAGGCATGTCTAAAGCGGCATTACGAGGTTAAATATACAAATATAAGTATGTATGAGTATCTCCACATAAATTTGTCATTTTTAACACTTTCCAACAAAGTTGAACAGTGTTTATGAATTCGTTTTGTCTGTCCGCCTGTCTGTATGTGTGCTCATCTGTCTGTATGTCTGCACAAGCACTAATTCGCGTAAATGTACTCGAATTTCCATGCTATTGTTTTTTTGTTATTGATGTTTACTATGGCATGTTTGGTATTGCATAGGAGGTGTGTGGCATTATAATTCATTTACAGGGGCATTCAAAGGAAATCCATTACATTATGGTTAATGGGGAAAACTCGTTTGAAGAGTATTTTAAGGAGATTTTGCTACTTCAAATTTATTTAAATTGTTATAAATCATTAAATTTAACTACAAGATGATTATTTTTGAATAAGGTATTCATAGCATTTGTTGGTCATTTACAGGGACACAAAATATATCTGTTACGGTTTTGTCTTTGGGCAATAATTGCTGGTAGCAATAGGTGCAGATTCACGGTCGCCAGTTGCCACGTGGCGACTAAATAATTTGCTTTGGCGACTAACTTTCGGCGTCTAAGTCGCCATGCTACTTATAGGGATGCCTCTTTTTTGCCGAATGCTTTTCAGAATATCATTTTTCTTAACAATTGCTGAATTATGTCTCCTCCAGAACGACCAAAACACCACGATATTTCCCGCTTTTCTTTTTTTTTTTTTTATTGTCCATAATTAAAAAAAATATATATGATTAAACATGCATTTCTGCGGAATCCTAAATTTATTGTTTTTCTCTAAAAAACTGCCATGTCCGCGGAATCAGGAAAAAAAGGACGTTAGATGTGCGCCGCGAATTAATTCAACAGCAGCTTGTGATACCACAGATAGCTTGTGACGCAGAAAAAAATTGAATCATGAAAATAATAAGTTTGCGACCCAATCATTAAATATTGGTATAAACTTCTGGTATTATTCAGATATGTATTTACATGTAGACACAAGATAGCGGCATGCGATTCTTCGACAAATTAGCAGAATTCTTCGAATTATTATTTATTTATTTAGCGGATTTTCGCAAAATCAATTCGTTAATCAGTGCTAATAAAACCATGAATTTCATCAATCGTTTACGAAATAAAACCGCAAATTTCAGCAATCTGTCGTGAAATAAACCGTGATTTTCGTCAATCGGTCGATAGAAAAAAGAAACACGATTTTTGTCAATCGGTCGATAGAAAAGAAACGCGAATTTTGTCAAGCGGTCAAAGGGGGGAAAAAATACGAAAATTTCATCGTTCTGTTACGAAAAAAAATATTAACAATCGAAAAAATTGAATTTCGTGAACCGGTCGGAGAAAAAACGGGAATATCGTTCATTATTTTTGCAATCATTTGACGAAATTTACATCTTTTCTGCAATCTTTTGACAAAATTCGCATTGTTTTGCGATCGTTTGACAAAATCAGCGTTTTTTCTGAGGTCCTTTGATGAAATGGATGTTTCTTTTTTTTTATCATTTGATGATTTTGCGGCGGGTTTTCAGGATTATTTGATGAAATTCGCATTTTCCCTGCAATCCTCTGACAAAATTCCGTTTTTTCGCCCTTCTTTAACGAAATTCGGGATTATTTGACTAAATTCGCGTTTTTTGCTATTCTTTGACGAAATTTGCAGTCATTTTTTCGGCCTTTGACGAAATGTGCGTTTTTTCTCGATCTTTTGACGAAATTGGCGATTTTTTTCTGCGAACGATTGACGAAAGAGATTTTTTCGGAGACTATTATTCGAGATTCGCGATATTTTTCTTATGTCCGAAATTTCGGAACTGAATGCCTTAAATATTCGGCAAATTTGGAACATAATCACTGCTGTAATAGTCTGTGATAAGATTTTTTTAAAATTTTTTTTTCTTGTGTGTTCTTCAAAAACAAGTGTTTGAATTTTTTGTCTATCTTTTTTTAGAAGAAGTAACTAACGCTGTCATCGGCTCCGCCGCTGGTTCTGAATTTTTTATGATCGGAGGTCTTTCTTCGTTAATATCAAGAAAATATTGCATACTAAAATATGAACACCGGTGTTGTTATAAGAAATGTTTGGTAAACACGCTTATGCAGACAGTTTTCAAATCGAAGAATTATTTTAAGAGATATTTAATGTTAAAGTATGTCAAAATCATTCCATTAAAAAAGTTTTATAGGAGCAAAAACTACATATAGGAATTTAATTATTTTCAGATCATTTTATACATTAAAGTGCCCGGTGTGCAGACTGAATTTATTTTTTTTATTTGACTGCTTGAGGTTTTATTTCTATTTTGAATTCAATTTTAAAGCATTTTCAGAGGCATTTTTTTACAAATTTTAGAAAATGGTATTATTTAAAATTGTTGCCAAATTTTAAAACATTGCAATGGATCGGAGTTCCTTCAAATTGAATTCCTTCAAATTGAACGATTGAAATTATTGAAGTTGAAATTGAAATTGAATGATTGAAATGATTTCCTTCAAATTCAAAATTCTTTACACGTGACTATTATAAACAGAATAACACTTTCAAATGGGAATTAAATGATTACGTATTAAAAGCAGGAAGATATTTATAATTATGTCATAAAAATTATATTTACACGTGAATTTTAAAAGAGAAAGAAAATTGTAAAATAATAAAGCCATTAATATGCGTTAAAAGTGTACATAGAGGAAATGACGTGATATTTAAAATTGTCAATTTATAATATTGCCAAACAGTTAAAAAATATATATTTGCGCGAGACATTTATTTGATATTTTGAGATAATCTTTTTAAACTATTGTTGAGAATTCTAAAGTAGCGCAAATAATATTTCCTTTCTAACAACAAAAGTATTTTCCTGTGATTATTAAAACGAGGAAGAAAACATTGATTAAAATTACGTGAGATTTAAAGCGAAGCATTTAAAATGTATTATCAAAAAAAAAAAAAAAATATATATATATAGCATTCTTAAATAATACAGGGAGACAACGACTCTGTTTACTTAATTAATTTTATAGTTATTAGCTTATTTTCACATGTTACACTCATCTGATTTAATCATAGACAAAAATAATCCGTTAGCTGGGAGATCGCCACTGCTATTTTAATTATAATTAATTCTTCCGAAATTTTTTAAAAGCCTATCAAGTTAGCGTCCTTTTATATTTTGCGGTGTCTGAGAGGGTGTTGGCGAGCGTAGCTCGTAGTGGGCAGAGCCCCCTAGTAGTGTAAAATAATAATACTCAGATATTCTCAATTTTTTACATGTACTCTTGCAGGGCAAAATCTAAATAAGAAATATTGTTTTCCTTATATTCTCCACTACCGTGATTGCTTAGCTTTTATACATATATATATTTTTAATTTGTATCTTGTCTAACTTTATATTATGAACTGTACATAGTTTAAATTTTACATTACACTTAATTTTTGCTCAAATTAAAAGAATTTTGTGATTAAATTAAATGAGCACATTTGATGTATTTAGTTTATGTTTTGTTGTACATGTGTATACATTACACAAAGTATTTTTTACTTCGAATTCCCGAGTTTTTTCCATATGAACTTTTATGGAATTTGCGTTTTGGAATTTACTTTTAGTTTGCGTATGGAATTTAGTTTTTTGCGATGTGGCGACTGGATTTTTTGGATTTAGGAGCCACTGGCTCCGTAAAATTTTTGAGAATATGAACCTACACCGGTAGTGAGTTTTATATTTCGGAATGCACTTTTAAATCGAACATTTCAATGCATGTTACTTGACGCGTATAAATTTTATACCTCGTATACAAGGCTGCGCAAAAGTATTGCGTACCATTCTTCTTATTACAGGAAATTCCTGAAGGGGAATTTTAAACTGATGTATTTATTTCCAAAATTAGCTAATTTTTTTTCATCTATGTATATAATACATACAAATATATTTATCATATACGCGACTTCTCAAGAAATTCGGATAAATTTTCGACGGTAAATGGGTATTTAAAATGTGTTATTCGTTCTTAATGGTTCAATTAGACATCATATTTTAGCTTATTAAACGGTGAAGATTTTTCGAATTTCTGAATGAGTTGCACCGTGATTCATAATTAATTCTTGATGTATGATTTATCTTTCTTGTTTATCTTAAATTGGGTGTCCAGTCTGGTCTCGTGGTAATATACTGTTTGGTGTTCAGGACGATTTGTTTTTGGTTGTGCAATCTAACAATTATTTTACATTATATATATATATATATATATATATATATATATATATATAGAGAGAGAGAGAGAGAGAGAGAGAGAGAGAGAGAGATTAACCACAAGAACACCAAAAATGAATTTTAAAAGAACATATCAATCATACATTAAAATTATTTGAATGCTATTAATAACGATATTTTCATACTAGTCGTATACCGGAGTTTATCAGATGATGATCCATACCACAGTCTTTTGATTCTGATTTTTTTCAGCATTTAAGTGCGTATTTCAATTGAGTGTCTGTGACTTTTGTGTTTTATTTACATTATTTTATTTATGCACTTCCTTATTTACTGATAAAATTTTAATTGTGGTATGAAATATTAACCGGAAAGAACTGCTTAATTGTTTATAAAATTTTAAGTGTTAACGGATTTATTTTCCGTAATCCGGCTATGCTCTATAGAAATACATAAAAAAAAAGCTTGAAAATTATTTCTAAAAAAAACAGCAAACTGAGATACAATTTTTAAACAAATATCGATTAAACGTGCATTTTGTTTCTATTTCACGGTGTAAAAATTAAAACTGTGCAATGATTAGAAGTAAAAATAATATATATAAAAAAAATTGTTTTTTCAATCAATGCGACCGTCCATTTGACATCGATATTACTTAAGGACATGTTTTTATATATTATTATAAATTTGTGTATAACTAATATTCATTTTTGTTACAAAAATGTAAAAAAGATGTCATTAATGCGTCGTTAAGTTAAACAATATTGATGTTGTTTAGTAAATTCCTTAATTATATGTTTGTAAAGACATGTTTATCTTACAGTAAATTAAGAAATATACACGTGTTTTAGTACACTATATGCTCCTCTTTCTTATACAAAAGAACAATGATATGTTTGTTTAATTGTGAATTAAATAAAACATGCATAGAATGTGTACTTATGTACTAGTATGTTCATTATTTAGTAGTTATCATGAAAATAAATATGACGCAATGAAATTATAATAAATGAAATATTATTCATTTTGTTTAATATGTCACTTGCATTTGTTTATTATAAAAATAAGAATGATGCCACAAACTTATTTTAAATCTCATAAATATTTTAGAACTTAATAGCTTATATCAAACATACACAATATATTTAGCCATTCTCTTGAAAGGAAGTATTTGCGTTTATACTAGGCTCTAGTGTTGATGACGATTAGTATCCAAAAATTCAAGGAAATGACAATTCAACAGTCAGCATGGGAAAGCCAAATTAGGGGTTGAATAGTTTATTAACTAAAGTTATATTTCCTGAATCATGAGATGTTAATCATCAAAGTTATATAAATGTTTCCTAATACCACATCTTCTCTGTCTTAAACAGAGCCAAGATATCCACATGGTGCTTTTTTCTGGTTACAGAGTTAAGACTGGCCTATAAAAAAACATACATAATATACAAAAATCAAAATTAAAATTAAAATATAATGGTCATAAATCATTTACAATTCCAACGTCATAAAACTCATTGAATTAGTTAAAAATTATTATAAATAGCAGCAATATTAATTTAAATGACATCACGTAATTATAAAACTAATAAATGTTGTTAAATGATACCAAATCAACATAAAACTCATAAATATATATCAAGAAATTCCAATGTCATTAAAATACTAATAAATCCTAATCAGGAATCCAAAATTGTTATAAAATCTAATAAATCTATATTAAATGACCTTCAAATCATTATATTACTCATAACTCTCATTAAGCGCCAAGAATGCACATAAACTAGATCATCTGAATGATAAATCAATCAGTTCTATAGTTATGTTTGATAATATAAACAATAATAAGACTTTGATAATTTTTTTAAGGACATTGCGCCTAAGCAAGTGTTTTATATATAAAGTGAGATAAGGTTTTAAATATTTAAGTACTAACTTTTCATCTTTTTACGTAGATTTCGTATGAAATACTACCTATTGGCGTCGTTCCTATGTTGGAATTTCTGAAAAATTTTTGCAGATCTACACAGATCATGACCCCTATAGCCCAAAACCACCCCCAGTAAAAAACTTTATATATATATATCACTTTCTTCTGGACACAATAACTTCCACAATTCTGCACCAATCTCTTCCAATCTGATACATAAAATCAAGGGTCATAAAATCTCGGTCGAGTTCGTTAATGGGCATAATCGGACCAAGGGGATTGAAAAAGGGAGGGGTTTTGTGAAAACCGAAAAACCCCTATAACTTCTTAAATTTTGTCCATATCGAATCAGTTTAAAGTTTTTATTACTTCTAAAAATAGGGCCAAAAATTTATGTATCACAGATTTTTGATAAAGTTAAAAATGGGGTCAAGGGGCGCAAGAAAAATAGGGTTTTGGGGGAAAAAAATATTCATAACTTCGTCAGTTCTCAAGATGTCAAATCCAATTAATTTTATCATGAATCTGCTTAACATTATCTACGACTTTTATATTCACAAGTTTTTGATAGAACCAATTCGTACCGCTAAAAAAAAAAAAAGGGCGTTTGAAGAAGAAAAAAATCCATAACTCCGTCAATTCAAAAGATATAAAATCCCCATGAATTTATCATATATCTTCTTAATATTGTCTACAACATCTATATAGACAAGTTTTGGATAGGACCAATTCTTACAGCAAAACCAAATTAAAAATACATAGCGGTTGAAGAAAAAAATAATCTTAGTAAAGGTGTATTCAAATCCAAACTGCTTATTTTCTGACTCATTTTACAATTCATTTTTACTCTCAAAGGCTTCCAATTGGTACCTTTTCTTACTCAGAAACTATATAATGTACCGTAATGGTCAATGTTTTGATAGAGGCAGAATATATTTTAAAACATGCTGTCAACAGCATGCTGTCACATGCTGTTCCTTTTGAACCGAATTTCCCGAAGCGGATTGTGTTGGAAAAGGAGGTATTCAAATCCAAACTGCTTGACTTGCTGGCTGACTCATTTTTAAATTCATTTTTGCTCTCAAACGCATCCAATTGGTAGATTCGCTTATTAAGAAACTATAAAATGTACCGTAATGATCGATTTTTTGACAGAGGCAGAATATATTTCAAAAAATGCATCTTATTAAGGGTGCATTCAAATCCAAACTCTCTATTTTCTTACTCATTTTTAAATTCTTTTTGCACTTAAACGCATCCAATTACTAGATTCTCTTATTCAGAAACTATAAAATGGACCGTAATGATCGATTTTTTGACAGAGACAGAATATATTTCAAAAAATGATATCAAAGTGGGCATTTTGAACGGAATTTCCCGAAGCGATTGTGTTAGAAACGAAAAATATTGTCTTACTGAGAAAACAATTGTGTATTTATCAAGTTTTAATTATTTAAACGGAAATTAAAAACACAGGTCGCTTATAAATCTCTTCAAAAATCACGTCAACAAGTTTCATGTTTTTCCTATTAAAAATGAATCTGGAGTTATGCCAGAAAATTTCGAGTTGTTGAGCATGGGAAAGTATTTTTTGAATACCGCCCTAACATGATTCTGATAAAACCAGTTATTATATAAAAATGAAATAAATACTCGTCAAAAGCGGTCAGATAAATTTTTTAAAGTGGGTTTATCTCTAATCATGATTTGGTTTTTGTTTGTGAAATTAGTATACTTAACTTCGAAATCTACCTCCGCCTGTAGGCCGGCCCGGAAGGGATTTTTTTTTCGACAAAAAATCTATTGTGCTATTATTTGAAGAAATCTTAGCGGTGCTTTTAGGTGCTGTTGAATTGCTGCCAAGTAAATACGTTTATCTATTTTACCACAATAAGGCAAGTGCAAAAATTGTTAGAGGAACATAATCCTTTAATACGTTTGGAAAATAAACAATGAATTATGTCTAGGAACTGAAAAAAAGATAAAACATAAGCTGATTGGCACATAAAAGAAATGTAACTTAAAATTTCTTACTTACTAAATAAAAAGGCCATTTTTGAAAAACTTCAATAATAATTTTCTTGTTTAACGAAAAATCACAAATATATATATATATATATTATAACCATTGCCTTCAAAATATATACACTTTTACATTTATCGTTTTTACTGTAATATTTTATTTTATTTTTATTAAATATATAAGTTCACAGGAAAAACATCATGTTAATGAAATTTTTATCCCTTGTACATCAGAATTTACTACACAAAAAAAATTAATTTTATTTTATTTTTATTTTAAGCAAAAAAAAAAAAAAAAATAAATAAATAAATAAATAAAAAAACAAAAACAAATAACATTTCATTACTAAGAAAATAACGTGTTGCTATGTACATTTGCCCAGTGGTTGTGAAAATTAAAACTATTCACCTGCGAACCCCTCGTTTTTTTTGGTGATTTTACATGAATAATAAACAGGAAATTCCGATTAATATATGATAAAAGCTTCGTCCGTAATTTTATTTTAAAATGTTTAGTATTTTTTTTATACAATCCTCATAAAATATTTTGAATAAAAAATGCACCTTTTTTTTATTATTTTATTTAACCCATTAACCATAGATGACAACATCTCTTAAATATTCCGGAGTCCGATTCAAGATAAACATGTTTTCAACAGTAAATTTTATTTGGTTAAAAACTTAAATCTAATATGCGCTTTATATAAGACTCATTTCCGTATAAGCTCTTTCCGGTTTTAAATTTATTTGTCTTGGACGAGACTCCGGAATAATTAAGAGATGTTGACAACTATGGATTAATCGCTGGCGTGGCGTTGACGCAACGATAAAAATAAATGCTCATACTTAAATTAACTATTAATCTACCACTATTTTTAAATAAAAAAATTTTTTTACATAATAACAGAAACTTTGATCATTAAATAAAAGGAAGATTATCTTTCAAAATTTGTTGTGCGAACGTTTTTCAGCAAAAACTTTTTAAATCCGTATATTATAGTTTCAGTGTTTAATGGCTTAATTAAGTTTTTCGTGTCGTATTAAAAAAAAAAAAAAAAATGTTTTAGTTTAACTGATGGAGGCAGCAGTTTTAAATTGTTTGGAAATCATAAAGTTCTCTCTTGTTCTTCACAATTCACCTTTTCATCCTCTTCAAATAATCGCTGCTTCAAAGTATTCTCTATGACTGAAATTTAATTTACTGCTATGAGATGTTTGACAGCATTTTCTCTGCTTCAAATTAACGATGCAAATATGTGTTAGACTTTTTGCACCTGTCAGAAGAGGTTGTATTTTTACGAAAAATAACTGAACATGTAATCGTATTACATTTAAACTATTAGGTAGATTCCACACCGAACAGACAAGCGTGCGACATGCGACAAGTTCTAGTGTTCAAACTGGTTTTAACAAAGAAGTAACTGGTTTGAACGCTACAACTCTTCGCATGTCGCACACTTGTCTGTTCGATGTCGGATCTGCCTTAGAAGATATGGCGCCAAGCTGAGAGCCACAGTGTTAAAAAAATGGCGAAGGTGGATGAATAACCTGAATATTATTAGGTGTGGGTAAAGTGTATTATAGAGTTCGGGATGGTATAATATTTCACGTGCTGGAGTCTAATGTGAATAACATGACAGACTCCACAAAAATACGAAGATTAGAATGAAGCTCTTAACGTTGGTTTAACTTTTTTTGTTAAAACATTCTCTATTTAAATAAATTTAGATTTTTTTTTAATTATTGCTCACTGCTAACTAAACTCAGAAATGTAAGTTAGTACCTGTATTCACTCTAAATGTAGATAAAGGATGCATAGGTGAGTTCATATGTTTAAGTATAAGAAACTATGTGTATTCTAAAATAGTGCTTGTCGATAAAATTATACACAATTTCTTATTATCAAGCTTCAGATATTAGAGATTTCTATATATATATATATATATATATATATATAAATTTTATTTTCTAGCGCATTCGTTTTAAATTGAGACGGTAACATAAGAAATATATTATTGAATGTGATTCAATTTTTAAAAGTTTAGGATTTTCATATTAATATATACATTGTACTTTTTAAATGTTCTGTTATAACACAGAATGTTATACCTTTTATAGTACTATATTTTTATATTCTTAATTAATAGCGATTCAGTGCTGACTGCATTGTTGAAATTTTAAATATATGATGTTAAGCGCCTTTTATTAATTTTTGTAATTTTTAAATATTTAAAAATATACAATTTTAGTAATTTTTGACAATTAATAAATTATTATTATTATTTTTAATTTTTAATTCAGTTCAAAGATGTTATTCAATACAGCTTAACATATATTACATTTTAAAAAAAGTTTTAGTTAATAATTTTAATGAATCCTTTTCTATATTTTCTTTAACAATCTGTATATATATAAAAAAAGCCAATCTTAGCATCTAAAATGATGACTGTTTCAAAAAGATAAAAGAGTTTTGCAAAAAGTGTACACATTCTTCTGAGATAAATTAGAAAAAATTCTGTTCTAGTCATTCATTTTGCAGATCAAAAGTTAAAAAAATGTCCATTTTGTTAGAGAATAAATGAAAATATTTCTATAATCTGTAAATCTTTCGTTGTTGTGAATAAAAAAGTAATAGATCAACACTATTTTTTCAGTTCATTAGTATTAAGAAACAATTCCTTTCAAAATAATTCTATTTTTTTTCTACAACTTAATCAATATCTTTTTTCTTTTAGGTAATGAATTATATTGATTATTTTATAATGAAGTATTTATTTCCTTTTTATATTATAAGTCGGGTAAACGAGTCATTTCTGTTTTTATGAAAATCGAATCGAAACTTAAAAAGACATTAATAAATGTTATCTTCATTGTATTAAATTCTATCTTTCCTACTTAATTAAATGATATACTGTGATGGGTAATGATTTTAGGCTGCCATGGTGATTCCGTCCTGTTCAAGATGGAGTCATATTATTTCCATATTACTGAATTTAATATCTATAATTGTAATATATTTTGTATTCTGGTTTTGCATAAAGATGCAACAGCTATTGCGCCAAGATCTGAATATTTATAAAACTAGTTATAGTACGAACTAATTTATTTGCCATTTCCAATTTGTTTATCTATGCACCGACTGTTTAATTAAAATTTATTATTTCTATTGAGTTTTGTTTTCGTCGCACTGTGTGAAGAAATGGCTTTTCTGCAGACATTGAACGCATATAAAGGGTGAAAGTTTAATTTGTTTTTCAATATGCCTTGCAAAAAATAAGCATGGTTCAGAAATGTATCAATATTTAATACAAATGTTGATTGTTGAAACACGATAATTGTCTAGGACCCCGAGGAGAGATCGCCGATTACCTTCATATTTTTGGATATTTTCTACCTATTTATAAAAAGTTTATCACTAGAAATTACACGTACTTTATGGCGAGATTTCACTACATCAGCCATAAAAATATTATGAGACCGAGATAGGTTTTAAAAACGATTGTGTTGTCCTTGCTATATCGGTTGAGTGAATAGCAGATCTTTGTTTTCTTATTTTAATTTCTCTGATTGCGAAATTTCTTGTTTGAATTAAAGAGTCGTTTTCCCTTTGGTAACATATAATAATTAGTTGAATATATTTATTTAGGAAATATAAATTCTGAGATTTAGCTAGAATGATCGTGTTTTCCTTCATATTTTTGGATATTTTCTACCTATTTATAAAAAGTTTATCACTAGAAATTACACGTACTTTATGGCGAGATTTCACTACATCAGCCATAAAAATATTATGAGACCGAGATAGGTTTTAAAAACGATTGTGTTGTCCTTGCTATATCGGTTGAGTGAATAGCAGATCTTTGTTTTCTTATTTTAATTTCTCTGATTGCGAAATTTCTTGTTTGAATTAAAGAGTCGTTTTCCCTTTGGTAACATATAATAATTAGTTGAATATATTTATTTAGGAAATATAAATTCTGAGATTTAGCTAGAATGATCGTGTTTTTCTCAACGAAATATTCATACGAAGAGCACATCTATTGCATAATTTTCCATTCACATTCCCCTGTAAAGTACTGTATGTGTAAGCGGGGAACAGAAGTTTTTTTTTCTTTTTTTTTTTTTTTTTTTTTTTTTTTTTTTTTTTTTTTGTAAGGAACTCAATTTGATCTGAATCAAATATTTAATCCATATAGCATTATTGAAGTACCTCTGAGGTGTCTATTGATTTGTTAATTACTGAAGTTCACAGAAACTTTTGAATCTGACAATATATTAACAGTATTACTGAAAAAGTTAAAATATTCTTTTATTCTTTTGACAAGTTAGTCGTCCTCTCAAATGGCTATTTTAAAGTATTTTGGGACACGCATAATATAATCAAGTCCGAGTACCATTTCATTGGTAATTTCTCTTTTCTTTTTAATAAAAAATGTTGTTTCAGTTAACTGTTAAACTTATGAGTACTAATTTATCCCGAAAATAAGAGTGAACAACAAACCGCAATCACAAGTTTTAAATTTACTTGGACGACCTGATGCAGTCCATACAAGGTGATTCAAAATAAATGGGACAAAAGAGCAAACAACGTTAAGTTGATGTAACCTAATTTAAGTAATAAATAAAAATATAGAATGAAGGTACAACTATACAATTTTTTGTCTGTCAACAACAAAAAAGTGTACTTTATCGAAATCGTCACTAGCCCGTACGCACACGCACATACTTTCTTAACGTTTGCACATGCATTGCATAAGTTTCACATCCTTGTGTGTCCCATTATATGTTTTCCTAAATACGTTTAAAAAACAAATCGAAATGAAAAATTGAAAAATGCATAAAAACTACATCTTTCTAGGGAAAAAAATCATGCTTCTTATAGTTTTTTTACAGATTTTGTAGCAGTTCCTGTAAAATTCTCTTTTTATTTTGAAAATATGCAAACGATGTGTTTTACACCTTAAAATATGAATTATTTCCCAACATTCATATTAAATACATTCAATACCCATTTATCGATACAAGTAGCTTTTATGTTATTTTTTCATTAAAAGTTTTTGAGTGTGTATTATCCCTTAAAAGTGAACTCTTCAAAAGGAAACGTTCTTACGCGTGTGGGGGTGTAAAAACCCCAAGAGTATCTTTCTCCACTCCTAGTGATTAAAGAAAAGCCATTCCTTTAAACATGCCGTCTAGACCTTGAACTTGAAAGTTACAAGGGTGTTCAGAAGCGTCTTCAAAATATGTATTCCAATTTACGAAGGAAAAATTTGATTTGGATTGGAATCTACCTCGGCGCGTAAGCTTACGGGTTAGAGGCGCTGTTTTTCAAAATGACTGCATCTCAGTAAAAGAAAACTTACTGTGTGTTAGTTTATACTAGTTAGTTATACTTAAAATCTTTATCGGTTGTCGTTGACCTAATGCCTTGCGATTTTTTTCCTTTCGATCTACCTGAATGACAAAGGGTCCTCATTTCGTTAAAACTTACAGAAATTAAAGCAGCGGATAACTGACGTGTTGGACTCAATAACACTGGATATGCCAGCAAATGTTTTGCAGGAATTAGATTACCGCATAGACATTTGCCAAATTAACAGGAGTTCAGACGGAACATCTTTTTAAACTTCCATCTTTATACTTTCACGTAAAAGTTGTATTTCAAAAATAAACAAATTATAGAATTCACAGGTATGTTTTCTTTTTGTCCTATGCATTTTGAAAAACCCTATAGATGAGGTTCTATTTATCTCAATTCTCTATTAATTTGTTTAATATCGATTTTAGAATAATCAAAAAAAAATATTTAATACTATCTAATATTGAGACAATTCAATCTAATTAGGTTTTAGGCTGATGGAATATTAATATATATAGAGAGAGACAGGCGGGAGACAAAGCTCACATTTGTGTTACTTACTGCACTTAGCGATAAAAACAAAAACTTATTGAATAAAAACGTACTGAAAAAATTTAAAAATTAAAATGATATTTTTACAAAATGAATACAAATTTAGAAAGAATCATTTAAAATTAAAAAAATTAAATAATCAAATTAAAAAGCAATAACTACTAAAAACTAATTTAAAAACACTCCTTTAAATTTATGTAAGTGATCTTGAATTACTAACTTCGTATATTACAGAAAATGCATTTTTCCCCGATATTTAAATTGCTGCAACTGTTATTTATTTTATCTAAATTTAAAATTTAAAATAGTTATTTTAAAATCAATATCTGAGTGCTTTCTAATAAATATTATCTTATGATCTTGCTTACTATGATTATTATGTTTCAAAAATAATTTTAAATTCTGATGATTGGAATTTTTAGCAAGTGCCAGCATTTATTTATCTTAATAAGCGTAATAAACTGCGCTTGTATCTCGAATACAAATACAGTAATACTCTTAACGTTTAGTTTAGTGTTACTGAATAGATTACAAATTTATGCAAAATAGCTAAAATAATACTTGAACCTATTTATATTTAACCGTTAAGTAAAATTACTTTTCAAGTACTTTTTGAGTTCGATATATTTTGTAAATTAACTTTACAATTACCTCTAAATGTGAGCTTCAAAAATAAACAATCACGAATCTGCTCTTATCGTATAAAATGTACTTATCTTTTAACTGTTTTCTATCATTATTCGTATGAAAGTTGCAGAGTAGAAGAATATTAGAGGAAATAAATGATAATTTTAGCTAGGTTTTTTTTTTCTAACTTTTCGAATATAAAATCACACAATACTTATGAAAAGTTTTGCATGTTGGTTTTCTTATGTTTATGGGATATGAAATATTTGCTTTTAATGTTTTAATGTACAGGGTATGTTATAATTTCATCCAGGGTTTGGAAAGATTATAAAAAATATTACCAATAGAGCAACAAAGTTGTCTTTACTGGAGGAAGAAACATTACAAGTTTTGTTTCAAAAATGAATTAATTGGTGGCGCCACTACTTCTGATAGGAGTTTAAAATGACCAAAAAGCACACTTTCGAAAGTTTTGCACATAAGATATAGGCGTTTACAGGCTCACAGAAAGCTTACTGCATGTTAGTTATCATTTTATAATTGCATGTTAGAAAAGTCAGTCTCTTGTTACAGTTCAAAAAAAAATTTCGAACAAAATACGGATTGAAACCACCAACGGACAAAACAATTCATGCGTGGTTTAGAAAATTTGAGATTGTTGCTTGTGCGATGTACAACAAACTGGCCGTCCAGGCCCTTCAGCAGAAATGGTTATTCGTGTTGGAGATCCGTTTGTGCAAAGTTCAAACAAGATTTACCCCAAAGGATCAAAATCGCAGATAAGAATTTGACTTTAGACTTGATATCTGTCGCATCACCAAAGATTCACATATTGAATATTTGTAAATCAAATTTTGTATTTTTTTTTCCTCCAGTAATGCCAACCCTGTTGCTGTCTTCGTTATATTTTTTATAGGCCTTCCAAAACCCGGAGGGAATTGTGACACATCCAGGGTAACTATTTAATGTAAAATATAAGCTAAAGTAACGCAATGTACAGTTCTTGCGAAAAAGATACACCGTTTACTTAGTATAATGCAAATCATCGTATAAAATGGAAATGCTAGAATCTGATTAGTCAAATCGTTTATTATCAATGTTATACTTAATTTTACTTAAGTGGTAGTCATAGAAATAGTTTCGTATAAAAATGATAGAATACATGAGAATTTGCAATAATATCGCTCACATTTGACGTGACATTTGACATCCGTACACCAGACGAAAAATGATTTGTACAAGTATTTTTGAAATTCTGCAAGATCAAAATTTGGAACTTCTAATATTTAATTATTTCAGATCATTGCAAAAAAATTGTGATGGGAATACGATAACAGATAGATTTCTTAGAGGATTTTTCTTTAATTATATATTCGCGTATTTGAAGTTACTGGAAATCGATTTCTGTTAAAATCATTATTGATTAAAATTCATATACTTTCGCTAGTTACTTTTTAAAATGCTTTTTGAATTAAATTTCTAGAAAATTAAGAAATACAAACTATAAATTTTCATACAGAAATCAATTTGTAGAGACTTTAAATATAAGAAATTTAAGTTTCATTACGTTCTTAACATTAAAGTAATTTTTGAGATTGTTTAAATAGCTATTTGCATTTCAATCTGTTTTGCAATGATTAAATTGAATTTATCAATATCCCTTCACAGCTTTAATCATGCAAAATTCCTAAATTCCTCGGCCAAATAACTTCCTTTTTGATAACCGGTAGCAAAAAATTGCGAGGCATGATGTCAAATTTTGATGTTTGTGCATCTAAAGCAGTATTCAATGAAGAGCAGTTTGCATTGAAACATTTAAGATTTTCTAAAATCTCTATATGTTGGAAATCCCCTAATAAATTTTATGTATACCATTAATTATTAGTTATTACTAATATATACGAATCAGCCACATTTTTATACGATGCTTTGTGATTGTAATTTTATTAAACTTGCATGAAATGTATTTCTGACATTGAAGATATTTTAAAGAAAAATCGTTAAAATATTATAAACTACTCTGTTTAATAAGAGTAGCTTTTTTTATATTAAGTTCAAAATTACCATATCAAAAATATATTGAGACAGTTAATTTGAAAACTGAAATATTTTTATAAAATTGAAAATCTGATTTTTTTTACAAAAAAGTAAATAATAATAATAATAATAATAATAATAATAATAATAATAATGCACTTATAGCAGAAAAGGAAACTTTGAATACTGCTTCTAGAAATTTTAATGTTATTCAAAACAAGTTTAATTTTCTACGTTTCTTGACACCATTCTTAGTAACTTCAAATTAATATATGGGATATTTTTTTTAAATATTTGATGTAATAAATGACTCCGTCAGTTTCAAAATGACCAGTTTCTTAAAGAAAAGTTTCAAATTAATTTAAGATGAACTTGATCATATGTTAAATGTTTTGCAAGAATTCTATAAATTACAGCAATAAAAAAATGAAAGTATTAAACATATCTAGTGGTATTTCTTCTATGTTTTGTTTTTAATGAAGTTGCCAATACAACAAAAAATGAATAAATATATAGATAAGTATTAAAACTTATAAATATCCCGTCATATTTAGCGCTAATCCCTAAGCCTGACTTTTTTTCAAATATTTCATCTCAATACATGAGCTGCGTAACCAATCAATTCACACGAAAGAAAAAAAAATCTTTATTTTTTATTTTTTATTTTTTTTTTAATAATTTATTGTTGTGTAATTTTTGGTAGTTACAGGAAATAAGAAAAGTTTCCCACTAACTCGTAATTCTTACATCATACTATAACAATTTGATTTAACCGAAAAAATCTTATCTAAGATATTTTTGTTTTCTTGAAAATTCCAGAAAAAATATATTGTAGTAATAAAGATGTTTCTTCTGTTTCTTTCGTTCTGATTGTAAGAAATGCGGAAGTCAGCCCGCAAAAATGTTTTTATTCTTTTTATTTTATTTTATTTTTATTTATAAACAAAAGTAATCAGACAAAGGATAAAACGAAGCGAGGTGATCCGCTATCTCCAAATATTAAACAAGAAGGCAACAACAATACATGAAAAGAGTTTACTATCTCAATTCTTTCTAACAAAACATCTTATCTACAATTATATTTGTCCACATGCTTTTGTCTCCTAAACAGTATAAAAAAATAGCAGTTACTATGCCACACTAAAGGATGTATAATATCTAAAAGGGTACGGGAAAATAAGTTTAACTTCAACGCATGATATACTATATTCATTAAATATACAAATACAAATATATCACAATATATTTGGAACACATAAAACAAGTTATAATATTTAAAGGAAATTAGTACAAAAAAATTAATTTAAATTCAGAAACTAGTCGTTGCGGGCCACCGTAATACTTACCTATCATGTATATACATAATATAAAATATGAAAATAAAACATGTGATACATGCTAAGCATTGTATCATGTTCCTTTATTCGTAATTTAATTTACTTAGACCCCCTTAAATATAATTAATATAATCCCTTAAGTTAATATTACTTTTTCTTGCATTAAAATATCCAATTTGTTGATTTTCTGTAAGAAAGTAAACACTATAGGTTTACAGTGGATGTCTATGGGAATTTGGCGAAATATTAGAGATACCGCCAATTTGACGTCACTTCTGGCGACTCTTGTTGGCCGCCAAATTTGGCGATATACCGCCAAGTTGGCGACAAACTTGGCAGTATTTGGCGACAGAACAAGGTCCCCTCTGTGGTAAACCCCCTTATAGGTATGGGGAGGCATTAAATGCTTGACATTTACGATAAGCCATTATTGCATCTAATCTTATAGTTTGGCGATAGTATTTGGTCGGCGGGATAATCGAGCAGTACCGAATTGCGTAAAAGAAACATCCTTATAACTCGAAAAATTATTATCCTATTAACTAACAGTTTACTGCGTCGGATTAGGCGTCTCATTTCCAATTAAAATATATCTTTGAATTGAAATTTGAATGAAATACAGGGTCATGAAATATCGAAGAGTGTGAAAAATAGAATTACAAATATCTCGACAACTAATTATCCAATCGATTTCATTCATGATGCAAAATTTATGTTCTTTTATTGTCTTTTATATTCACTCCTTCAAATAAACAATTTCGAAAAATTTTTGTATACCTTTCTTCAGAACGAATATTTCGAGAGTCCGAAAAAATAGTTCCGTATAATCGAGGTTACTGATATTCAATAGGCTTCTTCCTATTGTTACTTACTAAGTACACATCGAATTTTAAGTATCTATCTCAATTTGTTCGGGAGGTAGAGTGATTACAGACACACAGACATACAGACGGACGGCCAAATTTTGTTTCTAAAGATATGTTTTTCGAAATTTCCAGTGTTTGAAACGTGTAAATCCGCAAATTTTTTTTTCGATTTTTAAAAAGATTACAAGACTTACCCTATACTACGTATGATGGATAAGTAATAACAATTTAAAATAATGTACAATAAATATTCTATAGGAAGTTCAAGGAAAGATTTTATAATTTCACAAAATATCGTTTTTAAAATGAAGATTTTTCAAGTTTTATTAAACGTCGTATAAGCTAATTCGAAACACCTTTCTGTAAAAGCAAAGCAGTTTGTTTAAAATTTCAAGTATTTTAATACTTAAAAGTACATGTGCAGATTTTTTATTTCCAGTAGACGAAACAATATATACGATATGACGCACCATCTACTCCACTGCAAAATTTTTTGCGAATCTACTTCAGTTCTCTGCAGTTCTTCATGTGCATATGAAGGACAGCTATGAAATATCGATTAGTAAAAGAAAGCAATTCTAATTAATAGTTCTGTGTCGTATTATGATAAAATGGCATGCTGCTAATGAACTTTAAAATAAGTGACAGGGTATGTAGCCTTTGAGTAAAATTAAGCGAGCCAATCCTGATCGGCTTCCATCCATGGAAATGGGCTCTGAAGAGCACATAATTCGCAAATATTCTTACAAGCTGGCAATGCGTAATTCCGCCATTAACCCTGTTGTCGACAAAGGCATTAGCGCTGCCAAACACACATCACTAAGCTTTAACTTAAAAGCCCAGCGTGGGTTAGCGGGGCGATCACCCCTGTCATCCCATCCATTCACAATGTGACATCTGGTCTCCAAGAATGATATAAATCCAAATTATAAAAGGTTTCTTACCATACAGTTCGAAGTTACCACCCCAGTTTGCTGCAATATCTGCAGGTAGGCCGGAAATCCTCAAGAACGGCTAGCGTGAGATCGAATTTCCAAGTTTCCCCGGGGTACTTCTAAATTGCCCAAGCTTTCAAATTTCCCGCCGACAGGGCAGATATTTTTTTTTCGTTAAATGTTGGGATAGAGTAAGCATCAATCTCGATCAACGGAGAGTCGTGGAAACCTTCTCCATGAAACAATAGACAGGGATGACCGCACTGGAAATTCAGATTACGATTTAGAGTGATAGTTCAATTTCGAGGGGTAGATGAGACAATAGAGAGTTCCTCGCTAAGACAGAAGATATACGTGATTTCGCGTTCGGGCCTCCAGATGATCCTTCACGCCCAATGTCTTCATCAATGTCTCAGAGTCGGCCTTTCGAACTCTCCTTCGGAACTACATGTACCGCAGGGACACTGGGCTCTTGAAAGAGAAGCGTCCTTCCCGTGAAATGTGACCTTTACTAGGAATCAATAGGCGCGACTGACGGCAACCGGAATGATATTTTCTTTCCAGACCTCGGAGAGACACTACCCATCAGGGTAGGAAGCGAGAAAGGTAGGTTTAGACACCGGCTAATTAGACCATCTGATCGCCCAGAAAAGTTCCGACTGCGCATAGACACGCCGGACTTTTTCCCTTCGGATGTCGTATTTTTATTCGAACGCCGCCACGTAAACTGGCGAGCCCGGTTTCCCGCAGCTGACCATAAAGCGGGAAGGTTCACTCCTCCTACAAGACGAGTAAGTCGTCTGGTCGCCACTCACACGCTGGCATCGCAAACTGCCCAGCGCTTGGTAAATGGGGCGTTTCTTCATTCCGTGGTCGGAAATAGGGGCGGCTCAAATGCTTTAGCTAAAGGGTGCCTAGGGATGATAAAAAACCCGGTGATGATTTCCGAGCTGCTATCTAAAAGCTCTCCCACTACTGGCACTGTTAGATCTTGCATGACAATCATACGCACCTTGATGACATTAAGGAGTCATTAGATCTGTTTCTACAGCTTCCGTTTTTACCCCAGTCATTTCCCCGGTGAATTCGGTGGACATACTCCTACATCATTCGTATTTTCTTGCTCATAGTCAAGGTTCGATTATGTTCGCCACTTAAATAGACCTTCGAACCGTCGCTATCCAACTTGCCCGAGAATCAAGTGGCGTGGGTGGTGTCACCTTAACACAACGCTTTACTATCCGCCGGTCGCCAACTAGGAGGTGGATATTCTTTACCATCCAAAGATAATGCGTACGCTGCCTGTCAAAATGTGATCTTCCCTCCACTCATAGGGACAATTATGGAACCCCCGGAATGGCTGCTGGCGTAGTATTTGTGTAAAGTGCATCTAACGAACGCATTATGAAAATCAACTTATCGAAGCTTAGTAGAAGTTTTGCAACTACAATTAATAATAAATTTAATGTTGTTATACGTATATATATATATATATATATATATATATATATATATATAATAAATTTATATATATATATATATATATATATATAATAAATTTATATATATATATATATATATATATATATAATAAATTTATATATATATATACCCATTTGTTTATGTATTTGTGATTTCTTTTTTATTATATATGTATACATATATATATATATATATATATATATATATATATATATAATCAATATGAACGTAATATGTATCGTTACATTGATGACATAATTTTAATTGACACTAACTAATCAAATATTTCTCAATTTCCAATTGATTATCCAGCTAATTTAGAATTGACAGAAATTTTTTTTTAACAAATAATACTATTAACTTTTTAGATCTAAAATCAAAATCGTACAAAACAAAACAATCACTGATCTTTATGACAAACGAAAAGACTTTCAATTGAAATTTAATACATTTACTCACTTTAAATTCTGTCTAAATATTTCAGTTTACTGTAATATATTACATAATCATTTGTATAGAATCAAGAGTTTATGTTCTTCACGTCTTATGAATAAAAACATTAAACAAATAATATTTGATGGATTAAATCATGGTTCTCCAAAGAAATTAATATATTCCTTAATCTGCAATTAATCAATTATTGATCTAAACAGTGAATAAGGATGTTTTTTTTGTAAGTTGCTATTAACATTTTGCGTATTTTAAAAAATATATAGAAATAAAAAAAAAAAAAAAAAAAAAACTAAAAATAACAAAAAAATACAAAATATATTAAAAAAATAAATAAATATTTTGCCTGGGTGGACAGAAGTTAAATTATGAGGAGGGAGGTGTTGTCTGGATAATTTATACGCAAATGTTGATTTAATATTGAAACCATTCCAAAAAAAGGGGGAAATTTATTTATGAGTTTCTATGCTTATTTTGGTCTTTATGAATTTGTTGTACTTAGTACTGAATAAAAATATTTATATTACATTAATTTACATCACTTTTATTAATTTACTTCAAAATATTATAATTTATAAATAGTGGTAATTTATAAATTATTATAATAATATAATATTACTAATACTGTGTATGATATATGTATTTGTCAGAATGCAGAATTGATGAAATTTGGTTGTACATAACCTCACCCACCCCACCTGTAAAGAAACAATTTAAAATTTATAAAATTAAATTTATTAAGAGATTAATAGAATGATATTTATAATTTAATTAAATTTATTTAAATTTATTATATTTATAATTTATTTAAATTAATATTAATTAACTTAATTTTAACTGAAATATAATTAAAAACAAATATAAACATTACATTAAAGATGATAAATGATTATTATCGATATTCTCTTGAGCTGATTTAGAACTATAATTGCTGTGTTGTTTTAATGTGAATTAATGTTGATGTAATATTTGTAATATGCAATTTTTCTACATAGTTAATAGTTATTTTTGGTAATCTCCGATAGATGGAAACACTAATAATTATTTCTACTTCTATTAGTTGAGATTGTGAAAAAGGATGGACATTTTTATTTTTTTGAAATTTCAGTAGATGCAACATTATATAATTACTAGGGGGCTCTGCCCCCTGCAAGCTACGCTCGCCAACCCCGTTCAGACATCGCAGAATCTGAAAATCTAAAAATCTAATGGGTTTTAAAAATATTAGAGAAGAATAAATTATACTGAAAAAGCTGTGCAGATCTCCCAATAAACGGGTTTCCATTCAATTCCCTTTGATTGCAAAAAATTAACGGAGAATCAGTTGCTGTTAAGACATCCAATGGGTGTTTTCGTTTTTCATTAAAGAGGCTCAGTTAAACATTTGAAAATAAGCTAAAATAAAATGAATTAAGCATTAAGAGTCTTTGTCAATCGATATTTTAAAACAATCTCTATAAAAATAGCCTAAATCATGTGACTATCATCAACAGTTCCGGACGGAACACTTTGCTTTTTATACTCTATGTGCCATTTTGATACTTTAATGTTATCCAGGCACAGGTGATAAGTCGCCAAATATTATTCTATCCCCATCATTTCATCTATATTATAATAGTTCAAGTCATCAAATGCCATAAAGAAATACGATCTGATCCCTTCGCCTTTCATATGAAAGTTTGGAACAAATGTCATATACGCCCGATATTGGTGCGATTTTTTTCCAATGCTAATTTGGGGAACGCATCAACAGCATAAACAACAACATCCGGCTTACCATATCAAGCAAAATAACGATACTTTGGCGCCAGTTAAGTACCCGTTACGTATATGACATTGGCGTCAGAAAAAAGTCGCGCCAATATGGGGCCGTATATGACATCTGTGCCGGAAGAAAAAAAAGCCGGGTGCAAATCTCGTCAATATCTTTTTTCAACTCGCCAGTTAGCATTTTTTTTAATTGTTCGAGTGGTAAATTAAAACATTGATTTGAAGTTGAAATTAAATGTCATGGTTTGTTACATAATTTAATATTTCGCCAGATGTCATATACGCACTGCATGTTTGGCATGATTTTTTTTATTTTTTTTATTTATTTATTTATTTTTATTTTTTTTAACGAAAATTTGGCGAAAGCCTCGTTTTCGAATACCAGTTACATATGTATTTTTTTTACTATTTAGTTATCCCGTCTTAAAAAAATCTATCGCGAACTATAACGTTAAATGTCAATAATGCTTGATCGTAAATGTCACATTCACTTGACTTTTAGCAAGTTACACGTGTTTACGTCATCAAGTGATTTTTATTTTGACGTTTTATTTTTATATTTATTAATGTTATACTAATTTATTTGTTCTTTCGTTATTTAAAAAAAAAAAAGTCAATCTGTACAATTTGGCGAGTGGTTTGGCGATTTATATAATTTGCGAAGTTGGGTGACGGAATAACTGCTACATTGTACCGTATTTTTTAATTATTTTCTATTATTTTCAAAAGAAAATAGCAAAAAAATAATTAATACGTATAGAACAAAATACTTTATATAAATTTAAAAAAAGAAATAAAAGTAAATATACATTTATTATTAAATAAACAATAATAGCCGGGTTACCATGTCTATAAAAATAATGCCATTTGTGCGCCAATTAGGTACCCCGGTGCGTATATGACATCTGTGTCTAATATTTTTCTTTTAGTCGTTTTGTTTAAAAAAAAAAAGTGAAAGCCATTAATTTAAGTGTTTCATTTTTAAATGAAAGTTTTGTATTTAATAAAATGATAACGAAATATAAAAAAAGCATTGTTCTTAGCATAGATTTAAAGGAGGCTCAACTGTCGCCAAATTAATTTAAAGTAGTAACCTTTTCTAATTATGAAAGAAAAATTTCTGTTACGATTAAAATTTGAGTTGCCATCGTTAGAAAAAATGTATTTAAAATTAGAAAAAAAAATAATATTTCGAAAACTAATTCGAATTTAAAAATTCTAATACCAGTTTTGAGATCTGTGGATCAACACGGATTTTTGGTGTTAATTTCATCTCAAAGACTTCCATATTTCAGGTAAAATCGCCGTGAAACAAAATCAGTTGTTTAATCGGTCGATTCAAAGAATCGATACATTTCAGGCGTTTCATATATTCGTTTCATTAGGATTTTATATATATAGGGTAGATTTATTCAGGTCTAAAGTAATTATGTTGCCATAATTTATTATATTATTTATCTACTTCTTTTGTCCTTTTTAGTAATAATTTACTCCAGGATCCTTTAGTTAGCATAAAAAAATAATTTTTAATATTTAGACTATTTACGTTAATTATAATTATTATATTTACTAGCAGACCCACCCGGCGTTGCCCGGACCCGTGATGAATGAACCTCAAATTTGTATGATTTTGTACCTTTAATTCCCTTTTGTCTGAATTTATATTTTTAAATATAAAAAATCGCAAGAAAAAATATTAAATTGAAGATACGTACTATTTTGCATAAGTTGATTTTGGGAGTCTATGCGTACCGAAAGCGACCGGAACTGCGACAAAACACTCAGGTTTTTACTGGTTTCGTGGACATTTTCAGACATTTTGTTTTGGAAAAAATATTTCTACCTCTCCGAACCTTTCAAATTTTTATAGGAGATGTAAATCTGGCCTATTTAGATACTTCGATAAGCACTGTGTTAAAATAAGGACGCTGACTAAAATAATAAATTAAGAAATTCGCTTAATTTACATTTCGAAAATAGTGGGTAGTGCAACCTTCCACCGACTGGGAGCGCAATATGTTCTATACAAATATTACTCTACGAAACAGTGGTCAAAGGTCTGTTATAAATTACGTGAAAATTTCAAATCGATCGGTTAATTCGTTTTCCAAATTTGAACGATTTCGCGTTCATTCTCTAAAAAAAAAAAAAAAAAAAGCGTTTCTTTTTCTTTTTAAAAGTCGATTTTTTTCCATTTCGGACAAAAAGTTCTGAATCATTGTTTTTAATTTACATACTCTTAATTAGTCTACAAATATAGGCCGAGAAGCTAAAGTTTAAAATCTGTAAATGCTGTATTTTTAAAATTTTGGTTTAAATTTGAACTCCCATTAAAATTTTACCCTATGGTTTTTATCTACTCTCCAAAATAAAAGTAGGTGTCTTTCAAAGCAGAGATAATGTCTGTAACTTTTAATAAGTAGCATATATTTCATGACTCGCTCCAAAAATGGCATATAAAAAGTCAGAAACGCTAATTTTTTAAAAAGAAATCTGGAGCCCCTCCCTCCAACCCTGGAATTTCACGCACTATTCTTTTTTTCACTTTATCTTTTATGTTATAATCGTTCTTAAAGTTTCAAAAAGATCGCCTTGCTAGATTTCCTAATTTTCACAATATCGCGTTATGCTAGTTCTACATTCCACCACCAGGGAGCGCACTCTATTCTTAAAAAAAGCTCCTTTACACAACCTATCAGTAGATATGTTACTCGAGGAGGTAGTGATCTTCTGCAAGAATTTAAGATATTTGTTGAAATTACTATTCGTAAATAGTGGCAACTTAACTTTTGTATCATTTATATGTACTAAGTAGCATGTATCTGAGGACTCCGTCAAAAAACCGCACCTGAAACGGTATGAAGCGCAAAGGTAAAAAAAAAAAAAGAAATATTTGTCCTCCCCTCCTCCCACCCACCTCCCCGAAATTTCACGCGCCATTTTTTATAAACTTTTTCTAATGTGTTATAAACTATCTTAAAGTTTCAAGCAGATCGCTTTTTCAGATTTCCTACTTTAAATGAAATCGCGGTCCATTTTCCACCACCAGGCACTGTATTTTTAATAAAACTGTATCTGAACGTAACTCAGTTACACAACCTATCAGTAGATATGTTACTCGAGGGGATGGAGGTCTTAAGCTAGAAATTAAGATATTTTTGAAATTACTATTCGGAAATAGTGATAACAAACTTTTGACATTTTTATATTTAATAACACTCATTTATCTCAGGACTCCGTCAAAAAACCGCACCGGAAATGGCAAGAAACGCAAAAGTTTAAAAAAAAGAAATCTATCACCCCTCCTCCTCTCCCCACTTTCCCAAAATTTCACGCGCCATTCTTATATAAACTTTTTCTAATGTGCTATAAACTATCTTGAAGTTTCAAACAGATCGCTTTGTTAGATTCCCTACTTTAAATGAAATCGCGGTCTGTTAGTTCTACATTCCACCACCAGTGAGCGCTTTCTATTCTTAGCAAAAGCTTATATGAACGAAACCTCTTCACGCAACCGACTCGTAGATACATGGATGGGGGGGGGGGCTGTCTTAACCAAGAATTTAAGATATTTGGTGAAATTACTTTTCGAAAATAGTGGTATCAAACTTCTGAAATTTTTATCTCGAATAAGTAACATTTATGCTGTATTTTTACAAATCAAACGCCGTTCTGAAGAATACTAGAATAAAACGTAACGTGGCTACAGTTTAAAATAAGCATATAAAAGAAATAAACCAATTAGTGAAATTAGCGCCTCCCACTCATAAATTAAGGGTGCAAAAAGTTCTGTACGAACATCCGACATGAGTTGCCACTGCATGCGGCACTGTATAGTAGGCGGGCGATAAATTCGGATCATTTTTCTGTATTTAAAACATAAAAGAGAGCAATTAAAAATGCGTTTAAAAATGTCTTTAAAAAAACACTTCTGAAAAAAAAAATCATCAGTATCAAAAATGAGAATTTATATTCTATTAAAACTGTTGCTACCCGCTACAGCTGTAGAAAGCATTAGAATGCAAGGACTTATTGTTGCCAATTTCTAATTTCTAGTTTTAAAAAAGCCAGTAAGGAGTATTCTAATCTTTTATTTAACGTTTAAAAAACACCTTTTCTTGCTATCTAAATAAATCAGCATCAAACAGGCACCTCCAATTTCCCGTAAACCAACCAAAATTGCCGATTTTTTAGCATATGTTATCGCTCAAATAGTCAAAGTAGAAAAAAAAAAAAAAACAGAAAACAGTGTAGCAAACAAAAAGCCTGCCAGGATGTCAAGTAGGTTGCTAGGTTGTGACGTCATTTGAAACTAATCCCTTCTCTTAGACGCTCATTATTATTAAATATGTTTTCAAAGCATGTGTTTCACCTTCATGCTAAAATTTAATGTTTAGTTGAAAAAACAGTCACACTTGAAACATTAAGCACTCAAATTGGTTAATTTAATTGTATCCCGGTTTATTTAATTATTTCTGCGAAAGCTTTATACAACCAACCAACCGAAAGTAAGCGGAAACAAAGAAACGTATTTTTGATGAGCGATGCTTTATGAACCAACGAACCGAAAGTAATCTGAGGGAAAAAAAAGGCATATTTTTGATGAGATTATTTCCAAATATTAATTAATTAATTACTCAGCTAATAATTAGAATATTAAAATTCTGAGGATATGGTGCATTAGAAGAGGCTTTGGACTCTTTTCAAAGAAATTTTGAACCTCGTACGTGCCATAGATTTTGCTAGCCATCGCACACATACAGAAAGACAGACAGAACGATTCGTTCTTTTATTAGTTTAGATAATAGTGTTAATATTATCTGCAAGGTATGAGGATTTGAAACCGTCTGGATTCGCTTTTAACAGTAACCACTTAATTCGGCGGGGTTTTTGCTGTGTTAAAAGGGATGCATGTTTTTTTCTATTTTGATATGGTCATAGAAAATCTCTTGCTGTGTAAATTTTTAATTTACATGTTCCAGTTATGTTCATGTTGGTCATTATTACGGATCTTGCATTGATTAATTATTTATTTTATTTAATTTATATGACATGGTAAATTTATACATTTTGGATTGAAGTCGATCGGGTACATAAAGTAATTCAATTTTTAGCTTATAGTTAGATTCTTTTACAGAAATCGACTATGTATTGCTTATATTTGTAGTTCATGTACCCCTGATGAAGTGATATGCAATATAAGGTTCCTGATATATCCGTCCAATTGATATTATATTTGTTTATTATATGTCTTTTAATGGTTCAACGTTATTCCGCTGGTTATTTGTATCTTTTGTCTTTAATTGGTTCTTACATCGAATTTGGTGGTTTTTCATATGATTTAAATGGATTAATCGTTCGCAATGTGCTAGTGAATTAGTGGTATTGTACTTCATTTTGTACTACAAGTCATGGGTTCCATTTGCATTCTGTATAATGTCAGTGCAATGTATTGAAGCTCAATTTATTAATTGAATTTTAGTAAATGGAAATAGATGATGAATTATAATTATACAGTGCGTCCCAAAAGTTTATAGACAAGCATTTTTTTGGAATTAAGAGCTAACTAAATGAGTCAAAAATGATGAAGTAAATTATATAAAATATATAATGATGAAATAAATATAATAAAATACTCAAATGACATTTAGAATTCATAGATATAATGTAAAAAAATAAAAACAAGGAAATGCTGTCCCAAAAATACATAGACAACCGGTGGTAAATGCTGATTTAAGTACTGATGTTCAAACTTGCATATTCCAAGGTCATGTACTTGTGACGCTATAGTTTCCTGAAATAAAATCTAATCTGTCTTACCGTTTCCAACTGATTTCAAAAATGCCTCGCAATGTGCAGTTTTACAAAAAGAAAATGTCAGAAATCTATCGTTTAAAACCTCGCGGATGGAAAGTTGTGGACATTTCAAGAAAAATTGGATGCAGCAGTGTTGGTATTTACCGACTTATGTCAGAAAGTGACAATATGAAGCAAAATCCCGTTGTAGTGGACCAAAGAAAACAACTAAATCATAAGACTGAGAAATTGTGACATTAATTTCAACCCAGAACCTATGTGTACTGTTAGTTTCTATAGAAGTAAATGTTCAAGTACCAATATCCACAATCCATCGACGGCTGCTAACAAGTACATTTCTTGATTTTTGCAAAATGTGCCATTCGCAAAAGTTTACAAAGCGTAATAAAGACACTTGTGTTCAGTGGAGCCGAAATCACAGGAAGTTACAGTCAGATGAATGGTTGAGTGTTCTTATCAATGATGAAAACAAATTAAATTTAGATGGCCCCGATGGTTGGTCATATTAATGGCACGATATTCGCAAGGATTCACGAACTTATTTTAGTAGAAAACAAGGAGGTGTTTCACTCATAGTATGGGTAGCATTTTCTTATAACGGAACAACCCATGTTGCTTTTTTGAAAGATCGTCAAGTTTCCGAAGATTACCATAAAAGGCTTGAAGTACAATTACTCCCATTTGGAAAGTTGCTAATGGGGACAAATGGATGTACCAGCAAGACCATTGCTTCAATATCGTGTCCAGCTCTATGATGCAGTGGTTTAAGCAAAACCAATTAACTGTTATGGCCTGATTAGCCCTTATTCTTGACATTAACCCGATAGAGAACCTCTGGGGAAGATTAGCTAAACAAATATATGCTAAAACACATCAACTTACAACGGTTCAATATAAAAAGCTGTAATTTGAACAAAGTTTATTTTCTTTAAAGTCAGAAATTCTTCAAACTTTTGTTTTGAGTATGCCTGGTCGAGTTTTTGAAGTGATTAGAACAAACGGCTTAAACATTTGAAATCTAAAGAGAAAAAAATGAGTTGTCAATAAACTTTTGGGAGAATCAAATTCAAGTTTTAATTTTTCACACAAAGTCTATGGTTGTGAAATATTGTGTATAGTATTATTATTGTCTTGCTATTATTTATAATTATAAATTATTTTGAAATTTTTACTCTTCATTTTGAATTGGAAAATTAAAAAAAAAAAAAAATGTTACTTCTTCGGACGCACTGTATGATGGTTATATATATATATATATATATATATATATATATATATATTGAAAAATACAAATTCATATAATTTAGAACACGGAAAATACATCTAACGAAGTGTAGCCAAAACAATAAACAACAAAACGAAGAATAACCAAGATAAAACTAAATATAAGAACAATCGGCAACGCTAATGACGTGCGCTGCGGGATTAAACATGTTTGACGTGCACAACATCTCTCATCACTTGCTAAGGCCAAACAAATGAAAAATTGAAAAAAAATGAAAAAAAAAAAACTAACCCAAAACCGTCAAATGAAATCCGCGAATATCCACACCGCTAAGAAATTTGCATCAGGTATCATATATAAATATATCACCATCATCGAACAATTGCAATGTTTTATTTCGATAGCTTTTTTTCTTGATAAAATTTAAATTTATATCATTCAGAAAATGTATTGGGTAATTTTGTTTACTGGCGTTTATGTACAAGTGAAAATTTTCACTATCCATTTCATCAACATTTGAACACAAATTTACAATACGGTTTAAACATTTAAATATATACTTGTAAAAATTGAAACATGCACGTTACTATTAAAGTTTAAGATTTTTGTTGTATCAAAATTAAAATAATTTCTGTTATCGTAAATACCATTTGCTAAAATTCTGTTTATTATTTCCAATTTAACATCCAAGTAATTGACTGTTCGTTGATTTTCTGATGCGCTCTTTAAACTTAAGGTATTTGGATAACATTTAAATTGAAAATTTAAATTGGGAATAAAATTGAAAAACATTTAAATTGTATATATATATATATATATATATATATATATATATATATAGGCAATATATATATATAAGCAAATGACCTCTGACCACGTGAACATTTTGATTGGATATTGAAGATACTTGATGCAAAGGGGAGAATTCAAAATTTGCATGTGCAAAAGTTTCCGGCCATTCGTCATTCCTTAGTTTTTGCTATCGGTAAAGTATTTTTTCCGTGTTTACAAATTAATCAACGTGAATAATTATTTCAATAATTATTGTTCGTAAACGTGTGATTTGTTTGTCACTAAAGGGCCAGTCCTCTAGTGAGGTTACGGCAAATTTATCGGTCGAAAAATTTACTGTGAACAATATTTTAAAGTAATATAAAAATGGCCATGAACTTCAAGGTTTGTCAAGGTCCGAGAGACCCCGGAAAATGACTATTTGTGTGGATATATTTATGAGGAGAAAAGCGGTTGTTGACACGCATAAAAATGCCGCTGTAATTCCCCTCAATTTACGGTGTTAAAATATTGGTGAAATAAGTCGGTCTGCCGTGTCAAGATGCTTACGTAACGTAGGACTTTATGGTAGAGTCGGTGTTAAAAAATCTTTCATAAGTTAAAAAAAATCAGAGGGCCCCACTGGCGTTTGCCAAGGAACACAAAGACTGGTCAATGGTAACCTGGATAAAAGTACTATTTTCCGATTAATCGAAGTTCAACCTTTTGGAGAATGATGGCGGAAACTAAGTCCAATAACCTAAACACAAACGATAAGATTTAGGATACATTATTCCTACAATGAAGCATAGTGGAGGACACGTTATGCTGTGGGGAGCATGTTCTGGAAAATGTGTCGGTCCATTAGTTGAAATTCGTTGCAAGATGAATGATGCAATGTATAAAGATATCTTGCAAGATCATTTGCTGCCTTATTGGGGGAAACATATGGTCGAAACTAATTGTTTGAGCATGATAACGACCCAAGTCATACATGCAAGTTCGTCAAGAAGTGGCTTTATCATGAAAAAATTCCGCTTTTGAAATGGACAGCCCAATTACCCGATCAGAAAAAAAGAAAGTCTTTGTAACGAACTTGAAAACGTGTGTGTAATTATAAATTTTCCAATGTAAATGTTGTTGATTACTGTCATTTTCTATTATGACACCGTTTTTTCCGACTTGCAAAGGTGGCCGGAAACTTTTGAGAACCTGCGTTTACTTTTGCAATTAATTTTGTCGATTAAATGTATTGTTATTTTTTTTTATTCCATAAATATATTCCTAAGTATTATATCAATAAAGTGCATAAGTATCACTTTGATATTACTCTTCATATGGGTATACTTACAAATTAACCAAAAATTTTATGCTGGCCGGAAACTTTTGACCGTCACTGTACATGCATTAATATATATATATATATATATATATATATATAATATTGTATTATTACTAGGGGGCTCTGCCTCCTGAAATTACGCTCGCCAACCCCCGTTTAGACACCGCAGAATCTAAAAACACGCTAATCTGATGGGTTTTAAAAAATATTAGACAAGATTGAAATATACTGAAAAAAGCTGTGCAGATCTCCCTGTAAACGGGTTTCCATTCAATTTCCTTTGATTTCAAAAATTTAAGGGCGATTCAGTTGCTGTTAAGACATCCAATGGTTGTTTTTGTTTTTGATTAAAGAGGATCAGTTAAACATTTGAAAAGAAGCTAAAAAAAATAAGTATACAGAGTCTTTGTCTCCCTGTATTTTAAAACAATCTCTATAAGAATAGCCAAAGTCATGTGACTATCAGCACAGTTAAGGGCGGACCACTTCGCTTTTTATACTCTAGGTGCCATTTTGGTACTTTAATGTTACCCAGGCACAGGTGATAAGTCGCCTTATATTATTCTATCGCCATCATTTCATTTATATTATAATAGTTCAAGTCATCAACTGCCATAAACAAATACGGTCTGATCCCTTCGCCGTTCATATAGAAAGTTTTGAAAAGATGTCATATACGTCCCATATTGGCGGGATTTTTTAACGACGCCAATTTGGGGAACGCATCAACAGCATAAACAGCAACATCCGGCTTACCATACCAAGCAAAATAACAATACTTTGGCGCCAGTTATGTGCCCTTTCCGTACATGACATTGGTGTCAGAAAAAAATCGCGCCAATATGGGACCGTAAGTTTTCCATATTGATTAAAAAATTAAAATATTTTTTCCGAATAAAACTACATAAAAGTTGCCGTGGTCGCAAAGAATTCCAGGTACTGTTACGCTAGCCGGATGCAAATCTCGCTAATAGCTTTTTTTCAACTCGCCAGTTAGAATTTTTTTTTTTCGAGTGGTAATATTTGGCCAGATACGCACTGCAGGTTTGGCGTGATTTTTTTTTTTTTTTTTTTTTTTTTTTTTTTTTTTTTTTTTTTACGAAAATTTGGCGAAAACCTCGTTTTCAAATATCAGTTACATATGCATTTTTGGTATTCCTTAGGTATCCCGTCGACCAAAAATCTATCGCCGAACTGTAAGATTAAATGCCAAAAATGGTTGATCGTAAATGTCACATTCACTTGACTTTAAGCAAGTTACACGTGTTTACGTTATCAAGTGATTTTTATTTCGACGTTTTATTTGTATGTTTATTAATGTTATACTAATTTATTTGTTCCTTCGTTGTTTAAAATAAAAATTATGTCAATTTGTATAATTTGGCGAGTGTTCCGGCGATTTATATAATTTGGCGAAATTGGTCGACGGAATAACTAAGTAGTACTGTATTTCTTAATTATTTTCTATTATTTTGAAAAGGAAGTATAAAAAAATAATAATAATCATAGAGCAAAATAATTTATATAATTAAAAAAACAAAGAAATAAAAGTAAATAAACATGTATTATTAAAAAAAAATAAAAAAAAATAAAAAAATAAAATAAATAAAAAATAGCCGTGTTACCATATCGATCACAATAATGCCATTTTGGCGTCAATTAGGTACCCCGGTGCGTAGATAACATCTGTGCCTATTTTTTTTTCTTTTCGTTTTGTTTTTTTAAAAAAGAAAGAAGTGAAAGCCATCAATTTTAAATGAATGTTGTGTATTTTAAATAAAATGAATGAAAGGATTATATTTTAAATGAAATGAATAAAATACGAAGGAATGCGACGGGAAAAATCTTTGGCGCATTATCTCCTGCGTCTCGCTAACATAAAAATACCGTCAGAATTGATTTCTCTATCAGAATCTTTCGATTTGGCGAAAGATTGTTCAAGTAAATTGAATTATGAACAAAAGTAGCATGATACATTTCTTAGCATACATTTAAGGTAACCTTTTCTGAAATATGAAAAAATAATATCTGTTTGATTAAAATTTGAGTTGTCATCATTAGAAAAATGTATATAAAATTAGAAAAAAAAATTAATATTTCAAAAACTAATTCGAATTTAAAAATTCTAATACCAGTTTTGAAATCCGCGGATATATATTGATTTTTGGTGTTAATTTCATCGCAAAGTATTACATATTTTAGGAGAAATCGCCGTGAAACATAATCAGCTGTTTAGTCAGTCGATTCATACTTCCGTTTCATAAATTCGTTCCATTAGGATTTTATATACACTGCTCAAAACTATTAAAGGATATTGCAGTTTTAGGTAGATTTTGTATCTGGTAAACTGTTTAGCTGATTGATACATGGTCGACAGACATAGTAGATTATATGAGAATAAATTACAAATGTTTGGCAGAAAAAATGCATTTTATTGCGCATTTGTGTACTAAAGGAAAAAAACACAATTTGTGCATATGAGAAAAAAAGAATAAGAAAAGGTGTTTTCTTCAAAGAAAATCATTTTCAGTAGGGGGTATGGTTTCCAAGGGCGGCCAGCAATGTTGAACACCTTTGAGGCATGGACCCAATGAGGCTATTAATGACGAGTTGGTGTATTCTGCCCCACTTTTCCAGAAGATCTCTTTCCAGTTCTTGGAGAGTTTGTGGGGGTTGTTGCCGGCCAGAAACTCGCCTTCCTAGAGCGTCCCAAACGTGCTCGATTGGATTCATGTCTGGAGAACACGCTGGCCATTCCATTCGAACGATTCCTTCCTCGAAAAGGAAATCCTCCACCTGGTTTGCACGATGTGGCCTGCAGTTATCGTCGATTAAAATGAAGTTATCTCCGATTGCTGCAGCGTAAGGGACTACAATAGGTCTGAGGAAATCATCCCTATATCGGCGACCAGTCAGAGCTCCATCTCGAATGATGTAGAGGTCAGTCGCCCGTCAATGGAGATGCCACCATACACCAACACTCCTCCACCGCCAAATCTGACACTTTCGTGCACGAACGCAGGATTATTCCTACTGCCACGGTCCCTCCAGATGAAAATACGCCTATTATCCGGATGAACAGAAAAACGGGACTCGTCAGAAAACAGAATATTGCTCCATTCATTTCTCCTCCAGTTGACATGCTCGGTTGCCCACTCCCTGCGGTCGCGACGATGCCTTGATGTTAATCTAACACATACCATCGGTCGGCGAGCATACAGACCTACATCATGGAGCCGGTTTCGGACAGTCTGAGTTGAAATCGTGGTGCCTGTAGCCGAGCGAAGGTGTTGTTGGAGAAGAGTAGCGTTCATGGTTCGGTGTCTCCGAGCTGTTAACGCTAAATACCGATCTTCATTTGGCGTTGTTGCCCGTCTACGACCTTGCCCTGGTCTTCGGCCTGCACATCCACTCTCCAAAAAACGGTTCCAGATCCTGGAAATGACACTTTGTGACACTCCAATGGCTTGCGCTACTTCGGCTTGAGTTTGGCCCCCTTCTAACCTACCAACAATTCTCAAAGCTTCTGAATCTGTCAAATGACTTCGCTGAGACATCGTACTCATCGAAACAAAGCAATCACTGAATGCCGATCATCCTTGTCTTCATTCTCTTTTATCCAGTTGAAAGTCAAATTTCATTCGCTGCCGCTGAAGCGACGTTTTTGACGTCGAACTCAAAATTTGCATACTCCACAGTTTGAAAACCAGAAAAATTTGCATTTGTGATTCTCTTCTTCTATTTTCGGCAAAAAAAATTTCGTTTATATCTTTATTTTATATAAAACTTCAAATATCCTTTAATTGTTTTGAGCAGTGTATATAGGGTAGATATATAATAATATTATATATATAGTTAAATAAATATATATATATATATATATATATATATATATATATATATATACGAGAATATCCTTTAAGTGACTGTTTTACAATTGCATGGTAGCGTGGATTTTAATACAGTGTCATACAAAAAATATTAGCTCGCCCATATTCGAATAGTTTCACTCCGATAAACACAAATCCAATGTCGATGGAGATAAATCATCATTGTGTAGTTATGTCAACAGGCCGAATTTACACATTCAGGATACAAATCATCCGTTTTTCCATACCAATGTACGAAGAAATGGTCGAATAAATAATCGTGTTTCCCCAAGTTCAATAATAACACAAATGAAGATTCATTCGATTTATTGATATATTTTTACAGGGTGATGTAATACTTTCGATTATATTAATGCCGCAGTTTGATGAAATTTAAATTAGGAAAATAAACGGAATTGTATAATGGCGGAGACACCTCTCCTGATGCCGCTGCTATTTTAGAGAAGACGATATGCACACAATAAACATCTGTTTCGAGTCCATGCAACTAGTTTTCTGCCCATGGCGGATGATTACAAAAATGTGCACTAAACGTGGATTTGAACCAATGTAAATCATCGATTTATTATAAGTACTGCATAGCTATAAATTGGCAGAAGGAGTCTTCCAATAAGAGGGGAATAATCTTCAGAAAAAATCTAGAAACGCACGGACCAGATCGAACGAATAAAATGAAATAACTAAATTACAGTGTCGAATTGAAAAAGAAAAAAATTATGCGAAAAATACCAAATAGATTTTTGAAAGAAGGAAAACAGAGGTAAAATTTTTAAAGCCGAAATATAGTAATTTGAAATATAAATGCTTTTTGATATGTTAGTATGAAGGGTAGAATTTAATAATTTATGGAGTTTTTTCGTTAATGGTCAAAAAGTACTTCTTACACTCTATTCAACAGAAGTATTTCAAAATTGCATCATATTTATTATAAAGATTTTGAATGGATAAACTTGAGACATTTTTAAAAGAAAGCTTCAAATTTTGTCCTAATCTTGCAATTATGAAATTGTATCAGTTAAGAATATGAGGTTATTATATATATATATATTTTTTTTTTTTCAAACATATAAAATATTTGATTATCATTTCAACAATGTGTCGTTCTGTTTACTGACCTTTTTTTCTACGCCAAACGATACCGCGTCCTTTATTAGTTATTAAAAGTTATTCCGTATGCATGTTTAATAATTTACTTACAGAATGAGAAAATTTATAATGTAGTGTACAAGATAATTTTTTTATTACAGCAAAAAATTAGAACCATTTTTTTTAAGTACCAGGTATTTTTTTTACCGTGGTTATCACTTTTCTAGTGATGGCGCCAGCGAGAATTGTACACCAGCGAGAATTTTACTGTAAACAATGGTGTAAACAAAAGGAACAAAAGTTTCAAAAATAGGCAATGCATATACATTAGGATTGAATAAAAATATCGTTTGTTTCCTGATATTTATTTCTTTTTATTTCCCTAATGATTTTTGTAGAGTATTGAACGTTTTATTGAATCGTATTAAACAACAAAGTTAGAATAAGTTTTTGTAGATGTTTCATTTATATTCTGTATTCGTTTTGTAGTTTTTTCTGTAAACGGCGTGAAACCAAATTGATATAATTTTATACGAATGTATAATATAAATCTTTAAAAAGAATCTTTTTCAAATTTGTTTCAGTAAAATTCTTGTGTTGTACTATCAGAGGGTTAAATTAATGCACAAAAAGTAGTTGTCAGTGTATGATATATACACACAAATATAATATAAAATTAAAGATATTTTTATTAATAGTTTTAAAACGAATATTATAAAAAAATTTCTTTCGAGTAATGTAAGAAATCTAGGCTGAATTAATAATTACACAAATACCAATGCACATTAAGTTTTATGCACTAACTCTACTAGAAAGCACGCAAACTTCTCGTTTGGGTTCTTTTATCTCACAAAGAGAAATAATCTAATTTGTACCCCTGAAAGCAAGAGCGAATAAAGGCCTTTGGAAAGGAATTTTTTCAATGTTCTAAAAATAAACTTGAAAATATATTTTATATAACATTTCCGAATTTACTTTATACTTCTTGCTTACATATATGAAACGTTCATATGATAAAGGTGGTACATGACAAAAAATATTGAGTTTATCATATGATTATAGAATATCAATGGTACGCTACTATCTATTAAATTGCTGTTTGAAAAAAAAAAAAAAAACTAATAATCACTGAGATTTTAATTGATAAAGGAGGCGTTTGATAATAAATTCAATTAGACATTTGTTATTTTACTGCTCATTTTATCAAAATGATGATTCCTTTATCATTTGAACTCTTGATATTTTACATACAGAATATAAATCACAGGTAAATTATTTATTTTTCAACAATATGATTTTTGTTGCAAAAAATATTGTCAATTTACAATGAAGAATTCTGTTTTGAAATAAATGTAGGCAAAAAAGGTTATTTTCTACATGTTGTCAAATACGCCATTAAAAAGCAAAGCGAACAAAATAGAATCGGCTGGTTAACGAAATAAGATTGAAGAATGGAACTGACAGTAAAACACAAATCCCTAACATTCAAGGACCACAAAGTTAACTCTGATTGATTGGACATTGTTTTTTTTTTTTTTTAATGGTAGATTGAAGCTAGTGTGCAAGTCCTATCTTCACAAAAAAGCGGGACAGATGTTTTTAAGTAGTGACACAAAATACGAAAAATACTATAAATAGAACATGTTATCAATGTAATTCTGACTTGTGCATTAAAAAAATCATAGTCCCTCTTCATAGAACACCCCGCATTTGCAGCTGCGAAGACGAAACCTCTCTAAGGCAAAATGATTCTTCGGTCATTTAAGATTATCACTCAGAATGTATCATTTGTACTAAATAAATATCATTATCTTACGCAGTAAAATCAATGACAGAGAAATCGCTAGGAACCAAATTAAAATGAAATTTTGGAGACGTTTCCGATTGAGTATATTTACTTGTATGGCATTACTTTTCTGGAATTGATGAAATTTTTATAATTATTATAGATGTTGAAAATAATCACAGCATTACATTAAATTCTTATTAATTTCTTTTTGTACAACTATGTTTATTGTGATTGGTTGTTTAATGTAGCTTTCTTTCACGGCCGCCAATTCTCTGCCATGGGCCTTGCAAAATCTATAAATACCTGTAAATTTTCTGTTTTCTTTCAGTATGTTTGTGTAATTGTTCTTGTTAATATCAATTATACTCACTTCGATCCACGTCTTTATGTCTGCCTTTTTATTTATTTTAACAGCAGAGCGTGGTTCTAGCAAGTGTTGAAATGAGCTGCGAGACATACTGACGCCGTTATCTTTCTGTTTTTCATTTCTGCTAGGATTTTGAGTGAAAAAGATTTTATCTTTCTTTTTATATATTTTATTGAGCAGAATGGATTCTTCAAAAGATGTTTACGGTATCCCTCTTTTTGAAGGTGATGGAAAAGTTTTTTTGGTATGGAAACGAAGAGTAATGGCAATTTTTGCTGCTAAAGAATTGGAAAAATTCTTGGAAATTGAAGCGGCTCCCGACAATGCCGCCGATGTCGTGAAAGCAAAAAAGGCTTACGCTTTATTATTATCATTATTAAGTGATAATGTTCTTGCATCACTTCAAGATGTAAATACAGCTCATAAAATTTGGAATAAGTTAGAACACACTTATGATACAAAGCGTGCAGTGAATCAAATTTTAATTCGGAAGAGATTGGCAACGATTAAGAAAGATCGTACAGTTTCTATGAGAAATCACATTGATGAAATAAATAAATTAATTTCGGATCTTAAGCTGTCTGGGGCAGAAGTTAATGAAACGGATACTATTGTTTATATTTTGATGTCATTGCCTCAGGAATTTGAAAAAGTTAAGATTACTTTAGAAAACCAACCGAATTCTGTTTTGACATTAGATTTCGTGACACAAAGATTATTAGATGCTGAAGCACTTCTTTTGGATTCAAAGAAAGAAAAAGTATATACTAAGGCTGCTCATGATAATATTGCATTTGTGTCGACTCGCAAGGAATTCTTTTGCAAAATTTGCAACTCTAAAGGGCATACAGCGAAATATTGTAGAAAGAAAATTACTTGCCATTCTTGTGGAAAATTCGGACACATAAAACGTAACTGTAAAGCTGTTAAAAATTCAAATGAAGAAAAATTTGCCTCTTCAGCTGTTTCTTTCGTTGCTGGAAATGCTTCCAGGAAACGGAATGAATTTATAGTAGATTCCGGAGCAACTTCCCATATGTGTTCTAATGAGAATTATTTCGCATCCTTAGTACCTTCTTCAGGAACTATTGAATGCGCATCAAAAACAACGAATCTAGAAATCAAAGGTATTGGAAATATTAATGGAAAACTGTCAAATGGAATGGAAATTACTTTAAAGGATGTCCTTTATGTTCCAGACATAAACGGGCAACTCATTTCCGTTAGGAAAATTGAAAGTGCAAATTATACAGTTATTAAGAACCAAAAAGTATTTATCGAAAAAGGAAGAAACCGTTTTTACTTCGGTGAACGGGATTTGAATGGACAATACGTAAGTGACTTTGTCCCTGTTTACGAAACCGTTCTTACTTCAAAGAAAAATCATTGTGATATCTGGCATCGCAGACTTGGTCATCCGAGTGACAAAGTATTGAAAGATATGAAGCTTCCGGTACCTGGCTCTTTTTGTGATATTTGTGCTCGGGCAAAACAGAGTGCAACACCAATGGGAAGAGGACCAAGAAAAAGAGAAACCAAGCCAATGACTTTGATTCATAGTGACATTTGTGGACCTATTTTTCCGACAACCTTTTCTGGCGAGTGCTATTTTATGACTCTTATCGATGATTTTTCTCGTTTTACTGAAGTACGTTTACTGAAACATAAAAGTGAAGTCTCAGAAGAATTAAAAATGTTCTTAAAATCCAACCCTACAGTGAAGAAAATTAGATGTGATAACGGGAAGGAATATTTTTCTAATGATTTAGTGAATTTTACTAGAGATCTTGGTATAGTGATAGATCCCGCTCCTCCATACACGCAATCTTTGAATGGAGTAGCTGAACGCTGCAATAGGTCGCTTCTGAATATAGGACGTGCTTTGATTGCTGAATCAAATTTACCAAAGACTTTTTGGGGTCAAGCTATCCTTTCAGCAGCTTACTTGAAAAACCGAATGCCAAGCAGCACTATTGAGAACAAAACTCCGTACTTCCTGAAATATGGAGAAGAAGCCGATTTCAAGCACATACGTGTTTTTGGATGCAGTGCTTACATGTTAATTCCTTCCGTTCATCGAAAGAAGCTTGACGATAGGTCTAAACAAATGATCTTCATTGGTTATTCTTCAATGGGATATAGATTACTAGATCCTGAAACGAAACGCATAACTGTATCAAGAAATGTGAAATTCGACGAAGAGAAAAAGGAAAATGTTCAGTCGAAACAATACATTCTAGAAAATTCAGAACCAGTCGATAATGAAATTGATCCAGATGTTCTAGAAAATACGAGTGATGAATTAGATGATCCTGAAGAGAAAGAAGACAAAACAAGAAAATCTGAAAGATTTAAAAAGCAACCTGTACGGTATCCAGATCCTGAAGTTTACGCAGCATTACTTTGCCAACAAGAAACATTAACGTTTGATGATATCAGATCCCTCCCTAGTGATGAACAACGCTTGTGGAAAGAAGCTATGGACGCGGAGATTGAAAGTATGAAAATCAACGATGTCTGGGATCTTGAAAAATTACCACCTGACAAATGACCTATTTCCTGCAAATGGGTATTTACCATCAAAAGAGATGGTCGACATAAGGCGAGACTCGTAGCTCGTGGATTTATGCAAAAAGAAGGGCTAGACTATAGTGAAACCTTTTCCCCTGTAATAAGTATGCCAGCTTTACGTTTGGTTCTTATTTTGATTTTAAATGAAGACTTATATGCATCTGTGTTAGATGTTAAAACAGCGTTCCTGAATGGTAAGTTAAATGAACTTGTTTTTATGGATCAGCCGCAAGGCTATGATGATAAAAGTGGGCGAAAGTGTAAACTTAAAAGAAGTTTATATGGTTTAAAACAAGCCCCACGACAATGGTTTGAAAGGTTTCATGAATTTATTTCAAAGTTAAATTTTAAATCTTGTGATAATGAACCTTGTATTTTTATTCGGTATAATAATGATCATAAAATAATTATTGCTTTGTATGTAGATGATATGTTAATTGCAGGTTCAGATGTAAATGAAACTAATGTAGTTATTTCCCTATTACATAACGAGTTTCACATGTCAAAATCGGAAAGTGTTTCAGAATTTCTAGGTATTCAAATGAAATTCAATTCTGATAGTTTAATAATGGATCAAGAGTCTTACATAATTAAATTGTTAAGTAAGTTTGATATGCTAGATTGTAAACCCAGTGACATTCCTATTTCTCCTAAGTCCACCCCATCTGATTTAAAAAATGGTAAACCTTTTAATGGCCCATATCGTGAACTTGTAGGTCGTTTATTATATTTAGCTTATATTTCTCGACCTGATATTTTGTATGCTATTAACTGTTTAAGTCAATTGCAAGAAAATCCTACTGAAATTGCATGGAAAACACTTAAGAAAATCTTAAGATATTTAAAAGAAACATTGTCTTTAAAACTTGTGTATAAAAAGCAAAATTCTGATCCTAAATTATCCATGTATGTTGATGCTGATTGGGGGGCTAACACAAATGACCGCAAATCAGTAACAGGTTATATTTTAATGTTTTGTAACATGCCTGTTCTGTGGTGTTGTAATAAACAAAAATCAGTTGCCTTATCGTCAACTGAAGCTGAAGTCATTGCTTTAACTAAAAGTTTGCAAGACTTGTTATGGTTTAAAAATATTGCTAGTGAAATTGTAAATATTAAGGATTTAGTAATTTTTGAGGATAATCAATCATGTATAAAATGTATCAGTAATGAGAGTAATAATGGTAGAATGAAACACATTGATATTAAATTGAAATTTGTTCGCGATATTATAAAAGAAAATAACATCAAAATTGAATATGTTCCTACGAATATGCAAATTGCTGATTTATTTACAAAGGCATTACCTAAAGTTAAATTTTATGAACTATTATTTCTTTGTTGTTTGTACAAGTAATGTTTAAATTGTGTCATATTATTATTAATGATTGATTTCAAGAAATTTCTTTGTTTTCTGATGTAATGCTAGATTATGGGCGGGTGTTGAAAATAATCACAGCATTACATTAAATTCTTATTAATTTCTTTTTGTACAACTATGTTTATTGTGATTGGTTGTTTAATGTAGCTTTCTTTCACGGCCGCCAATTCTCTGCCATGGGCCTTGCAAAATCTATAAATACCTGTAAATTTTCTGTTTTCTTTCAGTATGTTTGTGTAATTGTTCTTGTTAATATCAAATATACTCACTTCGATCCACATCTTTATGTCTGCCTTTTTATTTATTTTAACAATAGAATTTCATTATAAACAGATTCAGTCATAACAAGTATTAATGAACCACGTGACACCGACGTGTAAGAAAAGTATATCTATGAACCAAAAAGATAATTCCTTTTAAAGAAGGTCTCCGTTTTAGCAGGTTATGCCTTCAAAACGTGCTTTATTCCTTTCGCCAGGACCTCTATTTTTTTTTCATTTCAGATGAGATAAGTTTATTCAGTTTGTACTATATTATGTTACACTATATACAGACAAATGAATTGCATGGAAATAAAGGAAAGAAAACAGAATGCGTATGTTGAAAAATCGAGAATTTCAGTGTCCTGCCGTTTTTCTACGGAACGGATTTTAGTATTCCTGAAAACTACGACGGCCCTCATAATTCAGGGTATCTGGAAACACTATTGAAAGCACATGTCAGTGAAATAAATTTTCAAGCCCATCATCACACATCTGAATAAAAGCACCAAATAATATTTACACTATCTTTTTAAATAAAATAGATAAAAATATTTTTTGTGAGGATCTGTACTAGAAGAGGGTAATATTACTACATACATATAGGCGATCTAGGAGAGGGTAGTGAAAAATGCACTCTTCTATAGTCCATTTAAGTTTCATTTATGTTAGAAATATTTGAAATTAGTTTTCGTTTATTTCAACTCACTTTTGCGAATGAAACTAAATCTTAACTGCTTCCATCGATGAGCCACAAAATTTCTATTATTCTACTTTCTATTATAAGGAGCATTGCAACAATATACTTTGCTTTAAAGAACTGAAGAAAATTTTAAGCTGAATTAATAATTTACAAAATAAAAAGTAATGCACATTTATCTATATTCACTATCTCTACTGGAAAGCACGCAAAGTGCTAATTTATACTCTACTATCTCCCAAAGAGAAATCGTCTAATTTGTACCTTAGAAAGCAATAGAGAAACAATGGCGATTGAAAACACGAGATTTTCCAATCTCTCTATTCTAAAAAGAAGTAACTACCGCTGTCACCGCCGCCGCCGGTTTTGAATTTTTTGTGACCGGAGGTCTTTCTTCGTTAATATTAAAAAAACTGTTGCATACAAAAATATGAAAATCGGTAGTATTACAGAAAAATGTTTGATAAACACGCTGATGCAGACAGTTTTCAAATCTAAGAATTATTTTAAGAGATATTTAATGCCAAAGTTGGACAAAATCGTTCCATTAAAAAAGTTTTATAGGAGCAAAAACTGTACATAGGAATTTAATCATTTTTAGATCATTTTATGCGTCAGAATTTCCCGGTGTGCAGATTGCAGTTAGTTTTTTAATTTGAATAATTTTTCGAGGTTTTATTTCTATTTTAAATTCAAATTTTCAGCATTTCGAGAGATATTTTTTACAAATTTTAGAAAATTGTATTAATTTAAACTGTTGCCAACTGTATAAAAAGCGCAACCAATAACGTTTGCTTCAAATTAAAAATTTGTTTTACACGTGACTATTATAAACAAAAAATATAAAAAGCAGGAACTCATTGAAAATTACGTCATAAAAAACTATAGTTACACGTGAATTTTAAATGAGAAAGAATATTGTAAAATAATAAATTCAGTAACATGCGTTAGAAGTCCTAAATAGGAGAATTTACGTCATATTACACTTATTACGTAAAATGAACAAAAAATAATATTGCAAAACAGTTTTAATTTAAAAATTGCGCGAGACATTTAATTGACATTTTAAGATGATCATAATATTTCATTTCTAACAAAAGTATTTTGACGTGAATATTAAAAAGAGAAAGAAAAGTTTGGTGAAAATTACGTCAGATTATAATTGTCAGATTCAAATTATAATTCAATCTTTCGAAATCTTTTTAAAGGCGGTCAAATTAGAGTGCTGTTAGAGTCTGCGGTGTCTGAACGGGGGTTGACGAGCGTAGCTCGTAGGGGGCAGAGCCCCCTAGTTTTCTAAAAACAAACTTAGTAATTTCTTTTATCAAAAATTTAAGATTTACTTTATGAATATATATTACATATAGCTCATACAAATACTGGTTCAGATTGTTTGCGAAGCAAAAAAAAAAGTTTTCTGATGTATATATACATATTTACAAAAAGAAAAAAAAAAAAAAAAAAAAAAAAAAAAAAGTCTATTCAAATTACATAAAACGTTTTAAAAGTAAATGTTAGCGAAGAAGATTATGTTATACTTGTCGAACACTCCAATAATACAGGCAAAAGAAAAAAATATATATAAATAGAATCATTAAAATAATATTGCCTACTATTATAGTGTAATTTATATGAATTACACTTTTTTTAGAAATAGATAATAACTTCACATAGTTAAATATGATATAAGGGATGAAGTTCCATCTACATATGCATATTGCTACTATTTTAAGCTACTAATTTATTATTGTTACTAGCTGCATATTATTGCTGCAGCTATTATTGCTACTAATAAAAGCTGTTACAACTTATTAGTTTTATCTTTGAAAATGTACAATATTGTAACAACAGCTAATATTTTGATTAAAAAATTAATATAGTTTTAGTTCATGGTTATTTTTATTTTTCGGTTCCTTCTGCTACTATTTTGTTTTTCAACTAAATCGAAGACAATAATTTGGGAAATTCACTCTTTACAAATATTTTTTCAAACTGTCATACAAATAAAAGCTGTTACAACTTATTAGTTTTATCTTTGAAAATGTACAATATTGTAACAACAGCTAATATTTTGATTAAAAAAATTAATATAGTTTTTGTTCATGGTTATTTTTATTTTTCGGTTCCTTATAAATGGACTGTTTATTTATTTATTTATTTTTAATACAGTATTTTTAAGCAAATATTTGTAAACAGTATAATATTAATTTGAGTTTGCAAAATTAAATTATAATTATCGAACCTGAGTTCATTTATTATAGTTACGTGTATCTCACTGAAGAGCTTACAATACTCGTAAACATTTGCGCAAATCGCATGCACAGTTAAGTAGTATAATTATAATATACCATATTTGTAAAGTGATGTAATTTTTTTTTTCATAATGTGTTTCAAAAACACGTTTCATTCAAAAAAGAAATTTTACACTCATTTTTAAATATAGCCCCCAGTAAATAATAAACAAACACGACATTTTTCTAATATTATGGGAAATAAATCATGTCATTTCCTTAATTAATAACAACTTCGCTTATTTAAATGTGACATGATGGATGAAATTCGACCTAGTACCATCCGCCATATGCACATTCGACCTGTGTCTACTTTTAGGCATAAAAAACTTATTGGTTTTTTGAGTGGATCGTTGAACTTTAATAATAGCGTAGCAACCCATTGTGTTGCTTTTGAATTGCATGAGACAATCGATCTTTTTCGAAAAATGAAATCTTAACTGTATTGTAAATTTAGATAGCTATTACAATACTAATTTTATTAAATACAATATTTCAAATAATAAGTTATATTTGCAATTTAAATCAAAACTTTTCCAATAAAAATGCACATATACTATAACTTTATTTGGCTAGAACTTTTCGCTCTTCCAAGATTTTGCTTTGAATTTCGGAGTTGGTAGAAATGATGTCATTTCGGTCAACTTATACAAAAATGAATTTGTTTGGACGAATTTATTCAGAAGCATTTTATATTTATGAATTAAAATAAATATTTAAAGAATTTTTTTTTTCTCGTTAAAACATTTCATTATTAATGTCCGCTTCTGCAATGTTTTATTAGCCATCTTAAGGCAATAGTTGAAAATCTACTTTATGATTTTAAATTAAATGAAAATAACGTACGACGTTTTTTTTTTCTTTTGACATCAACAGAATTTATCTCAATGTTCCAGTCGAGAGTAGAATTTGTGTTTCTAAATTAATCGGGTTCCTGAAGCTTGAATATGTGTGAGTTCGCATTTCATAAAATTTTCTTGAAAACTACAATATTTTTTTTCACTATTTATTCAAATATACGTTAATTTCAATTTAGAAAATATTTCAAACAATGATACCTAATAATCCTTGTCATTTTCCCTTTTCTCTCTTGTATCCATAAAAATGGAGCAATTTCAGTTTCCATCATTACAGAAATGTCATCAAAAATAACGTAAAAATTTATCTCTCGAAAACTAATCAAGTTTAAAAATTCTGCGACCACTTTTAACATCCTGAGACCCATGCGGATAACTGGCATTAATTTGATCACCCAACATTCCATATTCTAGGAGGAACAGCTGTGATATACAAACGGATAGTCACTTTTTAATATAATATATTAATAAAGTTTTAATTTCGCTATAAAAAATTAGTCAGGGACAAATGCTGAATTATTTATATTATTTTAAGTGCAAATGGCTTATTCCGTAATGGAGCCTGCGCGCAATGGATATAGCTTAAAAAACATTATGCTTGAAAATTATTTAAAAAGGCATAATAAATAAATCAGTTATGATAAATTTTTCAAGCAAATTGCATTTGTAAGTAGATTTTTTTTTCTCTCTAGAACGGGTGTAAAAATTGAAGATGCGTGATGTTTAGAATTTCAAAAAATTGCAGTAGCAAAGATTGCAAAACCGACATTAAATCGTCAAGCGTTGCCATTCTCAAAATGACGTCAGCCTTACGCACGGACATATTTTTCCTTTATAATATAGATAGATTTTCAAACGTGAAGTTCCGTTTGTCAGGTAAAACTTTGCATATGAAAATGTATTCTTTTGGCCTGAGGGTCTAATTTCAGTACCGCGAATTACAAATTCGAGAAACTGATGTCTTTTAGATGTATTCGTGTAAAAATATATAGTTTTATCAAAGAAAAGGATTGTTTTCTTTTAAATATGTCACTTACTGAAGCATTACGCCAAGTGTCTCAAATTCGGTATCAGTCGAATGAAAATATATTGTAACATTAGCTTTATGAGCGAAAATGTTTTTAAATAGTGACGTCATTTTCTGTTCAGACTTAAAATAAAGTTATTTTGAATTGTAATGAGTAAATGGTATCAATAAGGATAAATAAACTCTAATATTTCTTTTTTTGTGCAACAGCGGAAATAATACGATGGCTACCATTTTGATGAACATTCAAAAAAACTTTTCAAATTAAATTAAAAATACAAAAGTGAAAATATTTAGAAAAATAGCTAGTGCAAGGACATCTACAAATGAACAGCTTTCATTTAAAAAATTAATTATTAGCAAAATTGGTACAGTTGAAAGTTCAGGGAAGATGTCTAAAAAAGCTATCTTGTGTTTTTAATATATAGATTATTTTTTCTCTTTTACTTTAACAGTTGCCTAGCAACTCTATTTCATACAAATTACATTTAAAAGCACATATTTTTCCCAATTCAGCTCTAAAAATTTAAAATTGTTCGATTACATATATGTTAAATTCGTGCTTTTTTATATATTATTCTTTTATTTATTTATTGATGAAGCTTTAATTTCGTTGTAGAGTATTAGTTGGAGAGAAATTCTGAACTTTTTTTTATGCGCAAATTGTTTATTAATATTTCACAATGGAGCCGGCACGGCAAAATCATTTAATTTATAAATAAAAACGAAATAAAGCCAAAACACACTGGGTTTTATAACAGACGATATTCTTGACATAGCACGTATTTTAATTTCAATTTTTTTCTGTTTTTATGAGAAAATGGAAACAGAAAGATACAGCAATCTACTATTTTCATTTTTTCCCCCTTTACTTTCAACAGAAATGGAGTACTTCAGCTGCCACGATTACAAAAAAAGTAATAAAACCTACAAAAAAATTAATATCTTAAAATTAAAATGAGATACAGCTTTCAAACAAATTGTATTTAAAAGAGCAATTTTTTCGTTATACGGCGGTGTAAAAATTTAAAATGTGCGATGTTTAGAAGTATAAAAATTTGCAGTAGAGAAAATTGCAAAACCAAAATTTCATTTCAAATTTCAAAGTGTTGCCATTCGCAAAATGACGTATGCGTTACGCACAGATATGCTTGTCCTTTATAATATAGATAGATGGAATGAAGACGAAAGCAACTAGAGATGCATCGCAGACAACAAAGAAACAAAACGTGCCTACAGGCATACGGGACTCCAAGACTTGCATAATCAGTACATTTTTGGATATTTTTCTAAATTTACCCTATTTTGAAAGATTTTAATAAATTTGCATGATTTATTCCGATGCAAGCGATTTTTATATTTTCCAGTATGTTTTATTTCATGAACATTAAATTTAAGTTATATAAGTAAATCATTTTTGACAATATTTCAATATGGATAAAGAAGATAAAAGAGGTTCCTGTTATTGTGCTGACTGACACAGAGGTAATGCAGGTCTAAAAAAATTGTCTACAGGTGAGACACCCGAAAAAAATCCAGAATGATTAGAAATAAGAAATGATTACAAGATAAGTTTAGTTATGTTCAGAACAAAACAAGTCATAATTCCATTGAATTTGTAATAAAACAGTTCATAATTTATATTCCAAATAATGAGTATTTTGATCTTCTGTAATTTTATTTATTTTTTTTATTCGGACATATTTTAGAAAAAAATACGTGGTTTCATAAAATTGTATTGAATTATGGATAATTACATACGATATCTAATTTTTACATAATTACCACCTTATTAAGTTTTCAAACCACCTTGGAACAGAAGTACAAAAAATAGAATATTAGATTTGTCCGTGTTGCTGTAAGAATATTTATTTTATACTATTTTCCCATCTACTGCTTATATCACATTGTTTTTTGCGAAAATGTATAGTATAATTATCTTGATTAATGTTTAAAGAAAATAAAACATCACATTTTGAAATTTTAAACATCGACTTAATTATATTGATCATCGAAATATTACATATCAATATTAGAAATTTTTTAAATAAATACATACAGCGATACATATTTAAAAATGTCACAATTATAAATAGGTAAAATAAACAATTTTACGATTAACAGAATTTGCATCTTTTCATTATTATATTTTTTATTTATATTTATAAAAGAAAAAATATTATTTACGTACATTTATAAGCAATATTTCAAGCCAAATCACAATTTTTTTCACAGAACATTATATTTTACACAACAAGAAATTTCCAGACAAAAAAAAAAAAAAAAAAATCTTTATAGTTTAGTCATTTAACCCTCCGAGTGTCTCGGAAAAGGGCAAAATTGTAATGTTGTTTTCTCTGCATTTTGTTTTAAATGCTAAAAAAAAAAAAAAAAAAAAAAAAATGATTTTTTACACATTTTATAAAAAAAACTTAATAACGAATATGAATGCAATTCTTGGAAGTGTTAATCATTGTCCAATGTATTAAAAATACATTAAATCAATAGAATTATATTACTTTAAAAACTGCTTGTATTGCAGGGAAACCTGGAGCTTAGTGAACGTATTAACACGGGCTTGTCAGTGAGGCGGTTAAAATATTTATGTCTTTGCAGTATATATTCTAAAATTAAACCTAAAGTATACTGAAGACTAAAAAGGATTAAATGCGTGTTGAAAGAAATAATAGTTTTTTTAAATACGTTATTGTTACTCATATTTAATGTTATTAATTTTAACTAAGAACTCACCCTTTTCAGTAGGTTTATCTGTAAAATTATCCAAAAGCGGTACAGAACCTTATTTAGTGTATTATTTGTAAAACATTTATCGATTTTACTTTTTTTAGCATGCGTAAAATTGTAAAAAAAATGATTTACTATAGTCATACATTAATTATCAAACTATCGGTACATAAAATATAAATTGTTTAAATGTATGATTAGAAGTAATTATATAATTATAGTCAGGTGGTTGAATCCTGAAATTTTAACTAGTTAGATTTAACTGCTGGCCCTAGTGTAACCATTTAAAACGTCTTCAAAAAAAAAAAAAAAAAAAAAAAAAAAAAAAAAACATATAAAAACCTTTTTACTTTCCTCTATCTTCAATAGAAGAAAGTATTGTAATTGAAAATTTTTTCGACTTCCGGTTTTCGACGGATTTACATGTTTTAGGGGTCAGAGATCCCCAAAAACATGTTTATAGAATATGTCTGTCTGTCCGTGTGTCCGCGTGTCCGTCTGTCTGTCGCCATTGTACCATCAAAAAGTGTATGAAGTTATGCATGGAATTGAACCAAATTTTCATTTTAAGTTTCTGGCTATGGCAAGCAGATCCTCCCTGAATTTGGAAAAAAATCGCCGGTAGGGGGCGCTGTAATAGCTATTTTTGTGCGATTTTGAATATTGTACCATCCAAAAGTATATGAAGTTATGCATAGAATTGTAACAAATTTTTATTTTAAGTTTTTGGATATGGCAGATAGGTCCTCCCTAAAGTTGAAAAAAATTCGCCGGTAGGGAACGCTGTAATAGCGATTTTTGTGCGATTTTGAGTATTGTACCATCCAAAAGTATATGAAGTTATGCATAGAATTGAACCAAATTTTTATTTTAAGTTCTTGGCTATGGCAAGCAGGTCCTTCCTTAATTTGAAAAATAAATCTCCGGTAGGGGGCGCTTTATAGGGATTTTTGTGCCATTTTGAATATTGTACCATCGAAAAGTGTATGAAGTTATGCGTAGAATTGAGCTAATTTATTTGTGTTTCTTTTTGGTCATGGCATGAAGATCCTCCCTAAATTTGGAAAAATTCTGCTTAAAGGGGGCGTTATAATTACGTTATCTGTACCATTTTCTTTATTGTACAATCGAAAAGTGTATAAAATTATGCATAATTTTTATTTTAATTTATGCATTGAACCAAATTTTTTGTGCATGTTTTTGGCTTTGGCCATCAGGTCCTCCTTGAATTTGGAAATATCGCGCGGTAAAGGGGCTCTGTGATTGCAATTTTTGTATACTTTTCTTGATTTTTCGTAGTTCTATTGTCCATCGGCGGCTCGTGCAAAGGCGGGAACTCACTTCCTGCTAAGCCAGATATTCGCAAACATCTGATAACAACAGAATAATGAAAAACTATTAATTTTAACAAATATCATGATATAGATTAACTCGTTTTTAGTTCATTTAATTGACTGAAGCAGGAATTTAAGATGAAAATCAAATTTGGTATAGTAATGAACTAATAATATTGAAGTATTAACATGTGTAACTAGTTTTTGAAATATTAAGATGTATAAGATAGAAGAAAGTTTTGGGATTGGCACATCCAACTAGTTTACTATATAATTTGTTAGGATCATTTTATTCTTCATTTGTTTCATTTTGGCCTTTATTCTTTTAATAATTTTTATTATAAAAAAAAATGGGACGATTGCGATAGCTGATATTTGAATGATTTTATTAAAAATGAATACAACTGCATGAATTAGATATCAGGATAACTCTAGGATATATAGCCATAGAGGAGAGATGGTCGGTCTCCAAAAATTTATCATGGATTTCAGCATAAACATTATTCGTAGTTCAACGTGTTCATTCATTGCGACTTGCAGTTGTGTTTTTCTATTATAAAAATAAGTGTGATTTAAATATTTAATTAATTTAGTGGGTGAAAATATTTGTTGAGTTAGGTATACGTACTTAACATTTCTACGGTTCCGTACTTAAAAAGTAAAACCATTATAAGATCATTCCTGTGTCTGTCTGTCTGTCTGTAACAGCCATTTTACTCGTAAACTATGGAACGTGGAAAGTTCAAATTGGAGGCAGTAATGAAGACTATTGACCGACATATTTACAGATTATTAAGCATTCACATATAAATTTAGGGAAAATGTAGAGGGGCTAATTAAGTTACTTAAAAACAAATTCTTTTCTTTGTATATCCTGTGAGGTATCGTGTGAAAGCTTTCGTAACACTGAACTCAAAAATATATTTCTTTAATTTTGGGTATTATATTTTCAGAGATACTGTCGAGCATGTAGTGCGAAACGATGCCCCCCCCCCCCCCACTCTATTTCGGAATCTACTAAAAGTAAAATTATGAAAAAAATAGAGGTAGTAGACATTAGTTTAAACCTTGCAGGAATATTATAGCGATTACCATAGATCACATTAATATTTTGCATTTTTACAAATTGAATTTTTTTCGTTAAAAAAAAAAAAAAAAAAAAAAAAAAAAAAAAAAAAAAAAAAATTCAATTTGTGGGTATTTAGCAAAGTTGTTGAGGAGCGCTGGATGTACCTATCGCAGCAGAAGTATAAAAGCATTGTTGATAAGTATATTTAAAAAATTGTTGGTGATTAGCCGATATATTAACCCTTAAATACACAGACGGTTTGGACATACATAAAGACAGGCGCTGCGTACTCTATATACCATCGGATTTTAAAGCCTAGATAAAAACTTTGACTGATATATTTGTGTAATGCAATGCATAGTAGCAGTATAAAAGCAATTAAAAATAGTATAAAAGCTATTAAAATCAGACTTATTTAATTACAATTATTTATATAAGTAATATGGGATTCACGATTAGTTTGCATAAAGTGGCTTACTCAATATGCCTCCCGCGAATTTAAAAGATAATTAAAATTCTATCAAAAAAAAAAAAAAAAAAAAAAAAAAAACGCGATACTTACCAAAGCGGAGTTGCAACTGTCGACCTCACATCGAAGAGCGCTTAACGCAATGCCAAGTTTAATCTTTGAACAAGGGTTTTGTTTTAGCTGTACTATAAAAAATGAAAAGTTCTTACTACGCTGAATTTAGTTTTATGAAATGCCAAATGAAGTTTAATTATACACTATTTTTATTGTCAGTACCGAACTAAGTCCATCATAAACATATTAAGATAAGATTAAAAAAGAGTTATAGAGAATAGCATTATTGGATATTATTTAGGTTCTTACCTGTTTGAACTTTATTGTATACCTATTCACACTTTTCTGTATATACAGCTGTATCCAACCCTACTTTGTATAGTATTTTGAAAAGTCTTATCATTATTTTTGCAACTTTTTTAAATAATACATTTAGCCCTCCGTCTACCAGACGGGTCCAATGGGCCCGATGGGTACATTCGAAATATTTATTCTAACCAGAAATTTCTTTAAAATAAACTAAATGTGTAAACCAGACAATAATGAGTTTAGTAATTAAGTTCCATAGTTTTAAATAAGAATTCTGATGTGCAATATTTTTATAAAACTTGAGTAAAATTTTCGGTAGTTCTAGGGTTAATAATTCATATATTTATTATACGGAGCTCTCTGAGCAAGAGTAATAGTCGCACTTGACCGTTTATTTTATACTATACAGACGTTTAAGCCACGTATGTAATCAAATCTTTGTTTTTGAGCAAAAACAATGACGTACAATTGCGGATTGACGCTTTTAAGGGTGTATTCGAAAAAATATTTTTCCACCCTCAACAGCTCGAAATTTTCTGAGACATTTTCTGACTCATTTTTAAATTTAAAAACATGAAACTTGCTGGGATGATTTCTGAAGACATGTTTAACATGCCGTGTAGTTTCATTTTCAGCTCAATTAATTAGAATTTGATTTTTAAACAATTATTTTCCCAGTATGACCATTTTTTCCATTCCCAGATCGCCCGCTTCGGAAAATTCGGTTCAAAACGTCAACTTTGACAGCGTTTTTTACAGTATTTTCTGCATTTATCAAAAAATTAAGAAGCACGGCACATTATATAGTTTCTAAATAAGAGAATTCCCCAGTTTGATGCGCTTGAGAGCAAAAATGAATATAAAATGAATCAGAAAATAAGCAGTTTGGATCGGAATACACCCTTAATTGGGTAGCCATGTGTACTTCAATTTCAGGACAGATGACCACATGAAATCGAGGAGAGATGACCACCATTAATGAATATATAAAAATAGTACGGAGGGACGATTTTAACTAAGTATAATTATATTTAATATAATTATATATTTTATGTTTATAATTAATTTAATTGATATAATTGATTAAATTTTGACATATATAAATAATTCAATATAATTAATAAAATAGGGCGTAATGATGAATGATTATTTTTCCGAAAATATTGAAAAACATCCAAAACATTGAGATATCATTGATAAATAAACTTAAAACACTTGAAAAGTCTAAAGTAAGCGCGAGAAAAAACAAAAATACGTCACTTCCAGGAGCAAAAAAGATGAAATGTATTTGAAATTATGAGATTCTAGAGATTCCGAGAGAATAAAATTGAATGAGAATCATTGTGTTTGTTGTGGAGAAGAATAAAATACGAAAACAAAAAAACATGACTTGATACAATGAGTAAGGTGCCTGAAGTGATTTCATGAACCATGTTCAAACTATCAAGACCTTTGTCAAAAATGTTGTACAGTTTTACGAAAAGTGAAAGATTGAAAATATACTTCACATTTTGTTTATGCGAATTTCGTTCACTTATTTTCGTAATATAATTGCATTGCACAAAATTCTATATGTTTTTCATCATTAACTATGAGAAAATTGTCATTTTATTCTATTTTAACTTAAGGGGACGGTGGAGTTTAAAATCCTTAAAAATATTTTTTTTTTATTTTTGTAAATTTCAACTTAAATATTATTCAAGGGTACATTATATACATTATAACATGCATTTATCCCAAAAACATTTTAAAAAAATTATTTTTGAGAAAAAAATGGAATTTTACGCGTCGTGTTAGAAATCTTCGAAATGCCCCATGCGTCTTCCATATCAATGAAAATCTCCAATAGTTTTTATAAAAGTTTGATTTATATATATAAATAATATAGAGCATCGAATTTTACATATTTGAATTTAAAGGTTAAAAAAAAAGTTGAAAAAAATTGAAATTTTTTCGAAAAATTTTCAAAATTTCAAATTTTTTCATTTTTTTTTCTTTTTTGTAAATTTCCTCTTAAATATTATTCAAGGGTGCATTATATGCATTATGGCATGCATTTATCCCAAAAACATTAAAAAAAAAAATTATTTTTGAGAAAAAAATGGAATTTTACGCGTCGTCTTAGAAATCTTCGAAGTGCCCCCTGCGCGTTCCATATCAATGAAAATCCCCAATATTTTTTATAAAAGTTTGATTTATATATAGAAATAAAATAGAGCATCAAATTTCATATATTTGAATTTAAAGGTTAAAAAAAAATTGAAAAATTTTGAAATTTTTTCGAAAAATTTTTGAAATTTTGAATTTTTTTTTTTTAAATTCAAATATATAAAATTCGATGCTTGATTTTATTTATATATATAAACCAAACTTTTATAAAAAAATATTGGGGATTTTCATTGATATTGAAGACGCAGGGGGCATTTCGAAAATTTCTAAAACGACGCGTAAAATTCCATTTTTTTCTCAAAAAAAAAATTTTTTTTTTAATTTTTTTGTGATAAATGCATGCCATAATGTATATAATGTACCCTTGAATAATATTTAAGTTGAAATTTACAAAAATAAAAAAAAAAATATTTTTAAGGATTTTAAGCTCTACCGTCCCCTTAACTTTTTCTTTCTTGTATCGGATGGCCATCACTTCTCTGCTTGAAAAAGAGATGGCCGTCTGCCTTTTTAATTTCAATTGCATTTCCCACTTTTTTCGCAATGCTTAATTATTTTTTTTTTTCGAAAATGTGAAAAGTATATGTATAACAATTTTAAATATGCATAAATATTTCTTGTATTTGCATTCTCAGAATTTTTATTTAAATCTTTAAAACTATGGCAATCTATCCTAGAGTTATCATATATTAAGAAAGATATTAGAGAATGTGTAGCAGAAAAATACATTCCATAAAATAAATGCAAAATGCAACTAACTAATTATTTAGCAGATATATCATTTTTGTAAAAAAAAAAAAAAAAAAAAAAAAAAAAAAAAAAAAAAAAAAAGAAACAGTATTTGAATCAAACTACATAATCAATTAAACATACATAAACTACATCAATACATATACAACTAATTCATAAACTACATAATTCAATCAAACATATAATAAACATATTATATAAAACATATAATTAAATGCTGGTTCTCTTCTACACATGTCAAGAAAATATATGTTACAAAAATACATAAAATGACTCTTTCGCATATTTCCACATTTTCTACATAATATTTATTTCACTAGCGCTCGACAAAATATTGAGGTATGTGGGGATATTTTTATTCTTTTGCCTTCCCTGCTAACTATAATTTTGCTTTCGACAGAAAATTATTGTAATTGAATTACCAAATAGATAGCTGTCTCCTTCCTAGAAGAATGTAATAATTAGAATTTACTTCCTCTTTTATGATGTTGAAATCTGTGTTGTGATTAAATAAGCTTTTCAATTCTGGGTAATTAATTTTAATTGTTTACCAACTTTATGAATCCGTGAAAGTTACTACATGTTTTACCATTTTCAGAATCTATATATACAAAAATCTTTGAAACTACAATTGGTTACAAAAATTGGAATCTGAAAAATATAAATTTGAACGATAGAGTAACTAAAAATGCTATCTATAACTAAATTATTTTTTTTTACATTCAAGCTTGCAAAAAATCAGAAAATGTATATAGTTTTAAATACATAATGGAATAGATAGTTAGTAAAATTTGAATTTTAATATAATATAGGTACGTGGTAAAGTAATTGACATAAAAAAGCCGATGGCAACATTGCTTGAAAGACTGTTAGAAAATATTTTATTCAAAGCTTGTTACATAATTTTAAGTTACATATCTGATATTTTAGTATTCCATAATTACACTTTTCACATTTTATTTACTTTTAATATGAAATTCATAGCAATAAAAGCAAGTGACCCATTTTTAATTGAAACAATTTGTGAAATTCATCAATTTTTGGCAGCTGAACGCTAACTATATTTTAAAAATTCGTTATTTTATTTTGCAATTTATGCGCCAAGACATCTATCAGTACTGGATGCTCCAATTAAGCTTAAGTGGAACTTAATTTCATTAAGGAATAATTTATTAAAATTTTCCTAGTAATTTAACAAATACTGTAACTAAAATTACTGAACATACTAATAATTTTTACATTATATATTTTACTTTATTTTCCTAGAATTGTAGAGAAAATATATTACAATTAACCTATCCCATATTGGACAATGTGTCACAAGTGTCATCTTAATGATAATTATCTGATTATCTAATAACTGCTCATGTACCCAACTACACAGGGCGTCCCAAATGTTTACCCTGATTTCGTAATGCTTTTACTTTTTAGTGATTGCACAGATTTCATGTTTTCTTTTGCAAATGCGTTCGATCGATAGTCAATTTTTTTTTTCTGGCGTTGCATAATTAATATACAAATTCGTCAATAGAGTCATTGTAGCTGCTGAATTTGGAGACATGTCATCTACACAAGAAACGGCATAGTGTACTGTTTGGCTGTATTTTTCAAAGTCAGTAACAAAACCGATATTCTCCTAAGCTAGTCGTAAGTAGTCATTTTATTATATTTATTAACCATTGAAATAAATGAGCTGTAAATTTACACAAACATGTTTTTGTCCATGAGTATTCATTTTAAATGAAAATAAGATAAGTCTTAAAAGAAATAAAAGGAAGAGAGAATGTATTACGAGATTTACGATGAATTATTTTTTTTTTCTGAAATTAAAAATCTCTAGATCATAATTTTAACTCTTTACCCATTGTTTACTAAAAGAAAACAAAACTAGTTAATATAGTGATGTGAAATCGAAAGATTTTAATTTAAGGAAATTAATTTTGTGAAAAAAATATGCATATTTACGAGTCAGACATCTTCAATAAAAAAAAGACAAAATAAAAGTCAAAATAAGGTGAATGAGAAAACATTTGGAGTTTTACAAAACATTAGGCATAAATATCTGCATTAAAACTATTTTATATTCCACTCCAACAGTTTGAATCGAATGAGTGATTTTAATCTTGAATTGTAACTGGAGAATTTTATGACGGAGAATAGGATAATATTCAGAACACCCGTCAAAAGTAATATACGCTTTATATTTTTGGATGAAGCAATCTAGCTCAGTTATTGCCTTTATCGATTTAAGATTGAAACTAGTGCAAGGAAATCTTGCATAGAAATCCATATATTTTCCTCAGAAAAGTTACTTAAGTTTATCAAAAACTATTTTCTTTTTAAGATATACCTTCAGGTAATTTCAAATTTAAATGGTGAAATATATATTCACATTTTAAGAAACTATATTCTGTGCATATACAAAGGAAATGTCTATAAAGAATGCTTTATAAATTTAAACATAAATGAATTTCATAAAAGTAGATTTTGAATAAATTTTAATGTTAAATAACCGACCCATTTTCTCTCACGTTTTTATAGTGCAGGGTATTCATTTTAAATAAGCCTTGTTCCGAACGCTCTGTAAAGATACCTCATGGACGAAATGGTTACATAAATCGAGAACAGACTTTTGAGACTATAGGCAAGTGATTTATGCGATAAAAATTTTAATTACAAAAATGGAGAATTACAAAGTGGCATAAAGCAAACTGTCTAATTCAAACCATACATACAACAGTATGCTCACAGCGCTTCTTTGAAAAAAAAAATTACATCGTGTAACAGCATCGTACACGTTTATTAACAATGAAAATTTTGAGCATGTTTAACATTATATGACTGTTCTTCATGCAGGTCTTTTTTCAGATGCCACAACAAACACCTTTATCTGCTGTCTATTGCAAAATACGAAAATGTCCTGTTTAGCACGATTATTACTCGTTTAATTGTTTTTTCTTGCGACTGCTGAGCAACACCGGTAGCAACATTTTCAGAAATATGTGGCAATCTTTCATTTCGCTCTTATAGCACTTGCACTAAAATTAGTAGCACTAATCTTGTAGAGCAATAAAACTAATTCAAACCATACATATAACAGAATGCTCACTGTGCTTTTTTGAAAAAAAATTACATCGTGTAACAAAATCGTACACGTTTATTAACAATGGAAAATTTGAGCATGTTTAGTATTAAATGACTGTTCTTCAAGCAGGTCTTTTTTAATATGCCACAACAAACACCTTTATCTGCTGTCTACTGCAAATACAAAATTGTCTTCTTTAGCACGAGTATTACACGCTTAATTGTTTTTTCTTACGACTGCTGAACAACAGCGGTAGCAACATTTTCAGAAATATGTGGTAATCTTTCATTTCGCTCTTATAGCACTTGCATTAAAATTAGTAGCACTAATCTTGTAGAGCAAGAAAACAATATTAGAATGCCGAAGAGATTAACAAGCATTTTTACTGTTAAAACATTTTAATCGGAATGCTGATTTCTTCAATGATGGAACAATTGTATTTTTCGAATAATGCTCCTAAAAGTTTCGTGCGTTATTTTTTACTTTTCATGCAAGTGCTTATTGCGCCAATCGTGTCACATGATTTAAAATGAATATCCTCGAAATAAAAGGAAAACAACGATAATATAAATTTAATCAACTTGTACTTCGACAAAAGTTTATTTTAAAAGCAAAAATAAATAAATATATAAATAAATAATAAGGAATATCATACAATCTATTTATAAAATTCGAAAAAATAAATAAATAAACGAAAGCACCTATTTGTTAAATGTAACTTATGATATAGGTATAAATAAAGGATCTGAAGATAGAACATTATAATACAATCACAGATAAATCAAACCCAGAGATGTAGCTGGAAAATAGCTTGTGTTGTACAACCATGGACAATTCCTTTGAATTTACATAGTTATGAACAATATTCAACTATACAAAAGTTTTATCTCTACATTTGTCTTGGAGAATTATAAAGTAAATTTTTAAATATATCAAGATTTGGAGGTGCTTAAATCCTTGGAAATAATGCAGTGTAAAGTGTAATTTATTTCACTGCATGATATATTAGAAGACTTTAGTAAGTTGTCAAATAATTTTAATCTAAGACATGAATTTAAATTTACACGATAAATAAATGTCATGTGCTTAAAACACATAATGTTGGATTAGAAAATTACGAGACACATGTTTGAACAAACGGTTATATTTTTAATTTTATTTCTATTTAATAATTTTGTTTATCTTTATTTTCTGTTTCAAGAGTCACACAACGTGATTACTAGTATTAAAAAAGTTTAAAAAGAATGAAAAGGGGAGCTTGTTTCTTTCAATGGTTTTCATTACTCCTGTAGTATCTATAGAAACAGAAAAAAATATTTGTAAAGGAATTGAACTAAGAAATTGAAAAATAAAACAAAATCTTGTTCTTGCTCTGCGTTATTTTTGTTTGTTTTTTTTTACTATGCAGGGTATTTTTTTTAAATTAAAATATATTTCTGAAAAAATTTAAATTTTATTTAGAAATGTTAGGGAATTTAAATTTATATCGAATTTTCGTGAATAACAATGTGATTCTATGGCACTGTGTGATTCTATAGTGCCCCTAGGTTTTAACTGGAATCTAGAAACAAGAGAATAACTAAATGGAAAAATGATTCAAAAAATGAAGATCGGATTAAGAGAGCGCAATATGTTAACAATTTATGGTGCAAAAACATCAAAGTGCCCGGTACCGATCCTCGTGTTGCTAGGGAGATAACTGGCATGTAGTGGGGTATAAATATATATTTTAGTAGTTTTTAAAATAATCGGCGGACTCTAGAACTATGTTATAGAAAATTGCACGCAATTTGGATCACTTTCCAAAAAGCTGAACTAAGGGCCCCAAGAAGGCGATTAATATTCAAAATTGGTGGTAGCTGATTCTGAATTTTTTTTTTCGTTGATGTAGTAGTTGGAGATCTAAGGTTTTGATAGAAAAAAAGGCTAGCTAATCGGACAATTTTTAAGGGAAATTTAATACGGAGCCCAAAGGTGGCAATCTGATAGTTAAAAGGAGGGCCCTAGCATGGGAACATGCTGAAATGTCTTAGTATTTAATGATTTAGATCTACAATTAGTCAAAATTAAGAATAGGGTATGAATTATTCGTTGGAATAATATTTTAATGAAATGCATAAAATTGAGTAATTGCTTTAAAAAAAGGACCTACGGCCCCAATAAAAATATGAGAATGTTGGTTCTGGAAGATGAGACCAAGACTCAACTTTAAAATTATGCACTGAGAAGGTGAGAAAATTAGGGGAAGAACTAATTTTAATAATATAATAAGTGGCAATTAATCATTTTTAATTAGAATAAGAATTCATTTTATTTCATTCGAGGATTTAATGTAGTATAAATTTTTAATGATTGTGTTGCAATATTAATTATTACTTTATCAAAAATTTTTAATCCTAAAATAAAATAGAAATATTAATTTATATATAATTTTTTATTTACCTTTTCGTAAATAATTTCTTAGAAGGGGGAGATTTCTAAGTCTTTCTATTAAATTTTAATGCGAAAAAGATGGGCAGATTTCTTTATAAATTTATAGCCTGTAAAATAACATTATTTTTTTATTAATTTCATTTTTTAGTAAAATAAGTTATGTAACTATTGTTATTAAAATGAATATATAATTAGAAAATAAGTTGAATTAACTTATGAAGATTTTTTTTTCTTTCTACGAATAAGTCTATAATGAATAACAATTTTAAGGAGCGATTAAAAGATTCATTTGATGATCCAAATAATTTCAGGTTCTTTTTAAAATGAATTAATTTTTTTTTAAATAAATAAATATAGGGGGCATTCCACGTAAAATAAGCAAAAATGTAAAAAAAAAAAAAAGTCGTGGCCACATAGGAACCGATCTTAATAAAATTTGATACACTGGTTCAGCTCATATTAAAATAGAGCTCTGCAAAATATGTTCACAATTTTATTTTTTTTAAATCAGTTTTGGACATTTAAAAAACTTGTGATAAAGAATGGCATGTGTGCAATCGTCCAAAGTTGCAAGTTTGAAGTTCTGTATCTTGAAAACTATTAAACAGAAGTGATTTTTTTATAATATTTTAACCTCTGAAAAACTATATTCCTATTTATTGATTAATAATAATCTCGTAACACCATGATTAATCTTTAATTGGTTGCAAAAATTGGAAATTTGTGAATTTTGAGAAAATTAGAAACGTTATAAAAATCAAATGAATTTAAAAACATCTGTGAAATAAATCCCTGATGTAGTATTACATTTGAAGATCAAGTTCCCCAAGTTTGAAAATTGCCATTTATTTCATTCATCTTCAAAAAAATTTAGAAACATAAAAAAAAAAAAAAAAAAAAAAAAAAAAATTACAAAATCCTAATTTGTCCTCATATGTATGAGCAAAAAAATACGTAAAAGAAAGCATCGAAATTAACAATACTGCACAGACATAAAGATCAACAAGTCCATAATATGCTAACAAAAACTCAAGATTGCCTTTTGATTCTTAACATAGCAAAAATGTGTTCAAAAAGGTAATATCCGTTACATTCCATGAGCTATTCCTCGTGGGATTCGCGCTCATTTATTAAAATATTGTACTTTTTCAAGGTGAAAAAATGAGTGCTGCCATCTATTTTTTGTATGTGGATTTAGAATTAATATGTAATTTTGGGTTCAAATGAATACTTTTTTTGTACTTTAATTAAAAATATTCTTGATACAAAAATAAATTGAAGGCAAGCACAAAAGTTTCTATATTTTAACTATTCACTTTTATGAATTTCAAATAACTTAAAATTTTAAAAAGTTTTCCTTCACTTTCAAAGAAGTGATTAAAATATTGCGTTTTACCCCCAACATGTGTTTCTATTTATATTTTTTCTCATTAAGGAATAAAAAGGCAAGATTGAAATTTTCGATATTTAAAATATATACTTTTAGCTATAACGTCAATCAATTTTAAACTTGTCTGAGCTGTCCTTCATGCTAAAAAGAGCAATAGAAGTATTGCATTTTTCCTTCAAAAAATTTCAAAAATAACATTTTTTCTCATTAAAAATAAAAATACAATTACTAACTTACACAAATCTGTTACTTATTATTTATTCCTAATTATAAATAATATTTGATATAGTCTTTCCATTTCTAAGGCTGATAATCAGTACTGAAATTTTAAGCATGTAGAAAAAACCTCGATTTTGCATGCACTTTTAATGTAAATTTTAATAATTAAATAAACAATACTGAAATCTATTATTTTACATTTACAGTAAACTCCCGATTATCCGAGAGTCTAAATTTCTTTTTTTTCTTTTTCTTTTTTTTTGTTTGAGAAGAAACTTATTTCTGAGATGTAGGGTGAATTTTCGATCCTTTTTACTAAATATGATTTCCATTTGAAAACGTGGAACAATCACGTGCACAAAGCAGGTGCAGCTAATCTTGAGGGTGTCGCAAGGCCACACACCTGTTGATAAACAATGTACGGTTACTGAAAGTCACCCCCGCCCCCCTGTTATGATTTTGTTTCTCCCGTTTTTCATAAAGCATACCAGTTTGCTTGTTTTAGCTGAGCTGTGAACACGTGTCTTACAGAAGTTCACGTTTGTATTTAAATTTTATAGTTTTGCATTTTCAATACGTATCTGAAAAATGTCACAAAAAAATAAAAAGAATTGTGTTAACGATTCAAGATAAATTAGAACTGATTAAAAAAATTGAAAATGGTGCTACAAGAAAACAAATAAGATTGCAATATGGAATTGGAGAATGCACAGTTAGGGAGTGTGTGAATGCACAGTTAGGGAAGAAGTGTTTCAGTACAAAAAAACAGACCATTTTGACGGATTTTCTAAAGAAATAAACCTACAAGTTTGTAAGTAATGAATAATTTTATTATTCCTGAAATAATAAGTATCTTTATGTTACCCATTGTGCGTAGAAACTGCAAAATGTATGCTTGTGTTACATATTATGTGTATAAATTGTTCAAGTACATATTTGTGTTGATTTGTTCCCTTTTTTCAAAATTTTGTGGATTATCCGCGAAATCAATTATCTGCGATAGTCGCGCCACCCAATTCCGCGGATAATCGAGAGTTTACTGTACTCATAAATATATATGATCTACTTATATACTGATTTTCATTAAAATCTGTGACATCTAGCACATATGATTTGTTCATTTTGTATGGAATGACCGATAGGCTATTTTTGATAATTTTTATTTTTATCAATGTCAGAATTTTATATGAAATATATACAGGGTGTCCGGTCTCAACGGTGTCCAATGGCTAATTCCTAAACCGTTAGTCATAGACATATAGTTCCAATTACAAAAATGTTTAAAATCGGGTAAAGAAATATTTTAAAAGAGATTTGGGTCAATAAAAACAATTCTTAAAAAAAAAAAAAATAAAATAAAAAAAAAAAATAAATAAAAAAAAAAAAATTTCATACAGTCCCTCGTTCCTATAAGTTATATTTAGTAAAATTTTACTTTTACACTGAGAAGTAATACACAAAAAGTCCCGTTATTCTACGATTAAAATTGACCGAGTAATAGTTGTTTAAAGTTTGAGCATATTTTTCGCTGCAAATTGGGGGTCATTCACAAATGTAGCGAAATATAATTTCGTCAGAAATATTAAAAAATGGTTGAGAGTAAAATTAACATTGCAATATAAATTTGAAATCTTTAATCATTCTGACATATTAATGTTAAATATACAATTTGTAATGAACATTTAAGAAGAAAGAAAAAACATAATTTTTGTTAAATAAAATGATGCTAAATTAACAGCCTCAATTCTTTACAAAATGATACGTATTTTAAAATATTATTAGATTATACTAGCCTGTAAAAGTTGGGTTATGTCATGTTTTTTAGCTTTTGAAAGTTGATTCTTATGTATTCTGTACCGTTTTATCGAAATTGATTTTCATTTTTAACCATCACATAAGGATTTTTTGCAAAATTCAAAATTAAAATTGAATCTCCTCCCTCAACTAATCGGACCACTCAGCTATTTATCTGTAAGAATCCTAGGATTAGCAGAAATATCGACTAAATTATTGTATAAAATAAAATAAAACAAAACAAAAAAAGTTTTACATATGTTTTATAGTATGAGATTATCGCTATATTTTAACTTACACATTTACGATTTGCAAAAAATTTCTAACGTGATGGTTAAAAATTAAGATCATTTTCAGATTAAGTGCTAAAAAGTAGTGATGGGCGATTCTCGAAATTTTACCAATCGAGAAAAATCGTCATCGTAAAAAAATACAATCGATACAGTCATCGATTACTTCCCGGAATCTACAATCGAGACAATCGAGATGTTTTACAATCGATTATTGATTATTATTTTACAGGCTTATACAGTAATTTTTAAGTTTTTAGTAAATACGTGGCAACTAACGATAGATGGAGTAAAAAAACTTACCAAGAAATCGATGTAAATTTAACACTGAGATGCTCTGTAAAAAGATCCTTATCTACAATCTTCATTTGAAGCTAAATGAAAGGTTGTGAAAAAACAGAAGCTGTAATGTAGTTTGCTGGTATCGTTTTCATTGGTTTTTTTGGCTGGAGAGGTTGGCTGTGCGAGGTGCTCCCTCCTTCTACACGTGGGGGGAGGTGACCGTTTTACAGCCGGCGGTATCTGAGCTTTCTTTTCGGTGAAGCTTTCGCTTTTACGCTGTTGTGGTTCGAAGTAATGTGTTTGTTTTTTCTCTCTTTTCGTGGTGGTCATTAGTGAACTATTTTATTGGTGATTTCGTGGGTGTTTGGTAGGTGTAATAGTTTTATTTACGTTTTGCTTACCTCTATTATTTGCTGATTATGTCCCTGGATAGTGTTATGGATTGTTCTGAATTTAAGATAGTGGATATTGATGGAACAGCGGATTCTTCTGCTGTCAATGTTGATATGGTGGAATGTGAAGAAAGTACCTCATGTGACAGCGACAAGAAAAACGGGGCAGAAAACTTCTTGACATGTAACAACGATAATAAAAATGTGGCGCGGTTCCACTGCTTCCACGGAGATGCTTCTTTCAATGGCTGCCGAGAATGGCGGTAAGTGTTTCAATATTTTTTTACAAAGTACAGATTCAAAATCTATTCCAAATAGAGATCCTGTAGCTGTACAAGTAGAGATTAAAAAGATAATCCCTCATGCTAATCATATAGAGAATGTCCGTCACACACGTGCGGGCAGTCTACTTATTAGCACGAAAGACGTCAGCTGTGCTGTTGATATTTGTCAGGTTACAAGCTTTTTGGGGGTTCCAGTTAAACATAGAGTTATTTGGGAGAACATTTCGAATCACTTCCTGGTGTTCAACGTACCGGTCGACATCCCCCTGGAGGAGGTGGGAGAGGAGATAATGGTCAATAACAACGTGCAGATCTTAGAAATGCGACGATTTATGAAGAAAGATTCATCTAGTACTGTTTCCCCAGTTTTAATTACCTCTCTGGGTATTGCTATCCCGACTGAAATTAAGTTATGGTTCACTCTTCAGAAGATTCGCCAGTTTATCGATAGATCGAGGCAATGTGCACGCTGCTTCAAATTTAACCATGCAACAGGAAAATGTCAGTCCGAAAATATCTGTGCCACGTGTGGCCAAAAGCATACTGGTCCGTGCACGCTAGAAGTCAAATGGGTGAACTGTGGGGGGGGGCACAGGTCGGATTATCTGCAGTGCCCCACCCGCTTGAGAAAAATGGATTTTCTCCGCTTCAAAAGTGGAAATTTTCTATCTTTTACTGAAGCTCGACTGAAATTTTCGACGAGGGCGAATTCTGAATCATATGCACAGAAAACCAGTGTTAAAAAACCCTACCAAGATGAATTAAAAAAAGCTATTGAGATCAGGACTAATAACATGTTAAAGATTTTAGTTCATCATTCAGAAAAACAGTCTGCAAAAATTCTAGAAACTATCAGTGCTCTGAGTAATATAATTATGAACTGTATGGCTAAACACAGTGACAAATCCCCGGAGCGGAAACGTGCATGGTAAAGGGGGGTAGAAAAAAAAGTTTTTGTTTTTCTCTTGTGTTTTGGGTGAGTGTTCCTGCAGGGGGCAGGTTCTTGATTTTTGTTTTGTGTTTGATAGTTTTTCTTTTTCTGTCTCTTATGGGTATAAGTGTGCTTCAGTGGAATTGCCGAGGTATCTCCAACAAGCTCCCCTTCCTTCAGCTTGAACCTTTCTTGTCGTCGGATGTCTTGGTTCTCCAGGAAACTTTTCTTTCACCGGTGAAGCCTCTGTCGATGTCGGGTAAAGTGATCTACTGTCAGGACAGAGTCGGTCGGGCCGGTGGTGGTCTGGCTTTGGCGGTGAACTCTACTTGGTCGTCTACAAGGTTGCGTTTCGATAATTTGGGCTCAGCTAATGAATTCTTAGGCGTCCGCATTTCCCTTGGTTCTTCCTGTCTCAACATTATCAACGTTTACTCCTAATCTGGGTTGGTGGTTGGCGATCTTTTGAAGGTTTGCCGTGATCTTTCTGGTCATTCTCTTATCTTGGGAGATTTTAATCTTCATCACCCGCTGTGGGGATCCCCGGTGTCCTCGCGGGCCAGCGTGCGTTTGGTGGACTGGCTTTCTGATAGCCCCTTCTGCTTAATGAACTATACTGCTCCTACCCATGTGGCCCCTTGTGGGGTTACTTCTTTAATTGATTTTTCGATCTGTTCTTCTGGGCTTCTTACTTGCTCCTCGATCGTCGTTGAGGATGATCTTTTCGACAGCGATCACTTCCCCATTGTTATCTCTGTAGAGCTTAACACTTCTCTACGTCTCGGTCCCATTCTTTACAACTGGGCCCGCATCACCCAGGAAGTTAACTCCAGCCTACATTTGACTACCGATATCCAGCCGTCATCGTTCCAGTCCTTGGTTCGTGGTGCCATGTCGAATCACAGTACAGCATGTGTTAAGTCCCTGAAACGCGTCCCTGTGTGGTGGACTGCGCGGTGTAGCACCCTTAGCAAACAGAAAAAGTTCCATCTGCGAAGAGCTCGTCAACTAACTTCTGTGGATCAGTGGATGAAATATAAAAGATTCTCGGCCAAGCTCCGCCAGGTGGTCAGGGAAGTCAAGCGTTGGTTATGGGACTCCATTTGCTGTAATGCGAATGACTCTGCCCTTTTATATAAAATTTTTCGTAACCTCAAATCTCGGTCCAGCTCTTCTCCTGATTCTCATCTCTACTTACAATTACCTGACTCTTTTTCTGCTGATACGGTAGCCCAATCTGAAGCCTTTGCAGATCACTTTGGTGAGGGTAGCTGCCACGAGCCAATCCCATTTACTTATGGTGATGAGTGTAATGATTCGCTCAACTGTCTGTTCACGATCTCATAGCTAAAGATGGCCATTAGAAGAACGAGAATTTCCACTCCTGGGGAGGACAGGATTAGTGCGGCCCTGTTCAAGGGGCTAAACGATCACTCTTTAGATTGCTTGTTGAGTATGTACAACAGCATTTGGTGCTCAGGGGACATTCCCTCAAGCTGGACGTCGGCGACCATTCTCCCAATTCTGAAGCCTGACAAGCCGAGACATCATATTTCTTCATACCGTCCGATTGCCTTAACCTCGGTAACGGGTAAAATCTGTGAGTGGATGATTGCCAGAAGGATTGTGCACCACCTACTCTGCCATAAAACCTTGGTCCCTAGGCACCTTGGATTTCTTCCCTTCCGGATTGCCATACGGCGTTAGCGATTCTCCAGCATGACATCACGTCTGCCAAAAAAGGCGAAGAAATATATTTTGGGCGTCTCTTTGGATTTACATTCAGCCTATGACTCTGTCTACATTGATGGACTTATTTATAAATGTTCTCAGGTGGGCATCACAGGACGGATGCTTCGGTGGATTCATCGCTTTCTTTCTACTAGAGTCGTCAAGGTTGCGTGGAAGGGTCACGTGTCTTCCTCCCGTACTATTGGTAGAGGTGTTCCCCAGGGGGCGGTTTTGAGTCCCATCCTTTTTACAATTTTCATGGCAGATTTATATGAGGTCCTGTTGGGCCTGGGCGTCAAGTTCCTCATCTATGCAGACGATATTTTCATCTACTGTGTGAATGATTATTTGGACACCTGTAGAGTCAAACTCCAAGAGGCTCTTCGCCTCATAATAGTGTGGTGTTCCTATTGGAAACTCTCCATCCGGGCTGACAAATGCCATTCGATTAATCTCTCGAGACGGAGAGCGGTCTGCGATTTCCACTTCAGCGTGAACGGTGGACTCATCGAGTGGTGCCCCGTTCTAAAGTTCCTAGGTTTCCTTTTTGCCCGTCGTGGAGGCTTCCGGAAGCATGTAGAATATCTCCGGACGAAATGCTTTAAAAGGATCAACATCTTAAAAGCTCTAGCCCATAAAAGGTATGGGGCTCGTTCACATCATCTGCGGACGTTGACCTTCTCTTCTATTTGTAGTATCATCGAATATGGAGCTGCTCTTCTCACGGCCGCGAGTCCATCGCTACTGAAGATGCTTGAAGTGATACAGACGAGTGCGTTACGGGTTGCTCTGGGGCTCCCGAAGTGGACGCCTAATATTCTTCTTGTCAAGCATGCTGGGGCTTGTCTCCTGGCTGACAGAATCAGGGTTCTGGCTTTCGGCTTCTGTGTGAAGCATCTTGCCCGTGGCAGCTGGTCTCCTCTCTTGGACTCTTGTGAGGATATTCTGGTCTCACCAGGAAATCATCTTTCTCATGTTTCTGAGTTTTTTGCCGGCCTGGGCATTGATCTGGATTTCCTCATCAGCTTCCAAGTTCCTCTTTTTCTTGACTCGAACGCAGTGCATTTTTTCATATCTGATCTCCATTTTCAGCGTACGGACCTTGATGCTAGCATCATTGCCCCGATGTTTGCTGATTACTTCCAGAACTTTACTGACTCGTGGGATATTATTGCCACCGATGCCTCAAAGACAGATTCCCTTACTTCGATTGCAGGCTGCACTTCCTCACACCACTTTGGCTACAGGGTGCAGCATGTCAACTCCGTCTTCACGGCGGAAGCTCTCGCAATAGGCGTGGCTCTCGACGAATTGATCTCGTTTTCTCGTCCAGTGGTGATTTTAACAGACAGCTTGCCGGTTCTTTTGGCTCTCCAGTCTGCTAACCTGAAGTCTCCCAGAGTTATCTTTTGGCTCCACAATAAAATTGTTCGGATTCAGCATTTCTCCATTCACATTTCCTTTTACTGGGTTCCGGGACACCGTGGTATCCCCCTCAATGAAAGGGCCGATGTCCTTGCCAAAAGTGTTTCTGTCTCTGACCCTCTGATTGATTGGACCTCGCCAGAAGATACTATCCATAGGTTCTCTCACAGTGTTCTGCTGCAGGGTGAGCACTCTCACCGGACTTGCAAGTATTATGCTTCTTATGGGGATATCCCCAATGTCAATCACTCTCGGTGTTGGGTTCATAATCGAAGGGATGATGTGATTGTGTCCCGTCTCCTCTGCAGGATGCTTATTACCCCGGAGATTTTAGCTCGCTTTAACTTGGTTGCGGACGGCAGCTGCCGTACGTGTGGTGTTTTGAACTCCTTGGAGCATATTTTGTTTTCTTGTGTCAGGTACCACGATCAACGCAGGAGTTGTTGGGCGGGTTTTGATTTGAGCGATGAGTGTTTTCGTTCATTTGGTTGCTTTATCAAAAATTTTTGTCGTCGAGTGTCTTTCGTAACTCTACGCTACGGTTTATTCATTGTATTGATTGCTTCTAGCTAGGTGTCTAGTGCTGTCTGTGTCTGACGTTTCTGTTCGTATGGATCATTCGGGACAACAGCCGTGCTGCTTATAGGTCCCAAAGCCCCCCCACTACCTACCTACCTATCGTTTTCATTAACTCTTTCATTCAACTTCAATTGATGGAGGGGCACCTGATATGAAGCCTTTAGAAAGCTGTATTCTAACATTTGTTAATAATCTTAATATAACTTGTTATGTAATACGTACATCTTATCAGTTTTTAAGCCTTATGAAAGAAATGTTAATCCCTAAACCTACCCCATTTTCTGTACTAATGATTTATGACAATTAACAAATTGTTAGAAATGCGTTTAAGAAATTAACTTTAACGTTACAACATCTCCGCTATAGTATTTATCTTTCGAATATTATGTGCCATTCTATATTTTAATACAGGCCAATAAACTCTAAATGATTAATATCTTTAAGATATGTTCCATATAAATTTCTTTAATGAAGTGCGCATACTAATATTTAGATAAAACACTGTAAAATATTTTAAGTTTGTAATATTTGAGCATATTAATAATAAGTATAATCGATTTTCATATCAAATTTTATTTTATGTATGGCAATGTGTATTATGTATGCAAGTCTAGTAAATTGAGTGTACACTATGACGCAAAAGTTTAGACAATGACGTCATTCAGCTTTAAAATGTAGAATTATGACGTCAGAATTACAAAAACCTGTAAATATATTCAAAAACTGATTTAAAATGCTATGTACAAAAGACAGTCGTTTTATTTGCTATAATACTAATTATTTTCATAAAAATTCAAATGTGCTTGTCGCAAAAGTTTAGACACTTTTCTAAATTTCTTTGAATATTCGCTGGCATATGCAAATTTAGAATCGATGATGTCACAAATTTGGAGTACTTAAGTTCTGCAAACGATTGCGCTTCATAGTCGACATGCCGAGAGCTAAAGAAATTCAAGTGAATGAGGTTTCAAGGATTTGGCAGTTGAAAGGTGAAGGGGAGAGCGTTTCTGAAATTTCTGCTATTATTAATAGGTCAAAAAAATCTATTTATCGAGTTTTATCGAGTGGTTCCGAATATAAAGCAAAATGTCGGTCTGGGATGCCACGTGTGACAAATGTACGAGAGGATCGCCTGATACAAAGACTAGCGAGTACTCAACAAATGAGCGTACGTGGAGTTCAAAGCTCATCGGGACTCTCTGTATCAAAGGATACGATTCGCAGACGAATTTTGGAAAAAGGAACAGTCGTTTATAGCAAAATGCAGAAGAAACCAGCTCTGAAACCACATCATAAGTTACAAAGACTTATGTGGGATCGAAAGCATATGTCATATGGAGAGAAATGGCAGTCAGTCATATTTAGCGATGAAAAAAAGTGGAATCTGGATGGTCCAGATGGTTGTTTATCGTATTGGCATGACTTGCGGAAGGAACCTCGACGTTTTTTTAGTCGCAGACAAGGAGGGGGCTCGGTGATGGTTTGGGCAGCCTTTTGCTATAATGGACAAGTATCTCTGACCTTCACCAGTGGTCGTCAAACTTCACAGCATTACACACAGACATTAGAAGAAAACCTACTGCCATTTGCTGAGCTTCTAGGGGGTCCTCAGTGGGAATTTCAGCAAGACAATGCTTCAATTCACACTGCAAAACATTCAAAATCTTGGTTTAATTCCCATAATATAAGAGTTCTCGACTGGCCAGCATGTAGCCCAGATCTTAACCCTATAGAAAACCTTTGGAGCATCATGTGTCGCAAAGTTTATAGCAACGCTAGACAATACTCTTCTGAAAAGGAACTTAAGACATCTATTGAGAATGCATGGTACGATATCGATCCACAAACTATGCAAGATTTAGTTTCTTCCATGCAATCTCGTGTATATGACGTAATACATAAGCATGGATGCGCAACCAGGTTTTAAAAATTGTTTATTTCGATTTTATTTAATTTGTGTCTAAACTTTTGAGACAGCAGTTTATTTTTGTTACCATTTAATTTATTGCAATATGCACAATTCCACTTTTCTTTGTTATACATATTGTTTATATGTACAGCACATTAATTTCAAGCAGTGATTTGAATATTGAATAAATATTTTTCAAAGTATGTAAGAATTTCTTCATTGTCTAAACTTTTGCGTCATAGTGTACTACAGATGAACCAGATGCCAGCAAAATAAGTTGAACACGGTAACCCCAACCCATCAGAATTTTTCAAAACACTCTTTTCAAACACGTTTTTCAAATATAAGATCAATATGTTATCAAGAAATATGTTCAAAGTTAATGATAAGAACAACGCTATTTTGGAACGCTAAATAACTTAAGAAAATATTTTCAGTTCATTTATCTACTTTTAAAAACATTATTTAAATTTTTCAAGGATTCTAATTTTTTTTTGCTAATTTTGTTTTGGAATAAGTTCTCTTTTATTTTTTTTATGAAAGTGAGATGTCTAAATCGCGTAATTATGGCGCATTCGATAGAATTGAATAGCTTTTTCACATTTTCGATAAAGGCAAAAATTTGATACAAGTTAAAGTTCCCCTAAATATCTAATGCTGTAAAATTTCCGGTTGATCGAAAAAAAAGAGCTTTATCGAAAAAGGGGAAGGAAAACCAGACAAATATACTTACTAAAAAGGGAACCTGTCTAAACCGGAAACTGCTTACCACTCCCTATCGATGCCAAAATGATTCTTTAAATTTGCATTCCAATTAAAAATAGTTACTTTCTGACACATTAACGAACTTATTTTTATTCTCAAGCGTATTAGCCAGAGTCGAATTTTTCCTTTTTCGCTAAAGGCAAATGTTTGATAATTTTCGTAATTTCGTTCAAATTTTCGTAAATGCGAGCCTAATATTGGGGAATTTCACCATTAATCGAAAACAAAAGAACTTTACCGAAAAACAGAAGGAAAACCGGACTCATATACCAACTAAGTGGGAACCTATCTAAAACGGAAACCAGTTTCCACTCCCTAATGATTCCAAAAGGATTTTTTCTGTTTGTACTTGTACTCAAATCCAAAGTAGTTACTTTTTGATTCATTTAAAAACTCAATTTTATTCTCAGGTGCATTGTATCCAAAAAGGGAAGGATAACCGCATAAACATACCAGCTAAGAGGGAAACTGTCTAAAACGGAATTGGTCTTTGGTCCCTAGCGATTGAAACATAACTCTTCGTTGTCTGTACCCAAATCTAAAGTAGCGCCTTTCTAACTCATTTTTTATTGTTAGGTGCATTAGCTAGAATCAATTTGCATTTCCACATTTTATATAAAAGTAAAAGGTTTGATAGAAGAAAAGTTCCTAAATGTTGAATGCTTGTCTAATTCTGTGGAATTTTCTGGTTGGTCAAAAGAAAAAGAGCTTTATCAAAAAATGGGAGGATAACTAGACAAACCAGCTAAGACGGAATCTGTTTAAAACGGAATTGATTTCCAGTCCCTAAATGGGGCCCTAACATGACTGTTGTCCATCTGTACCTAAATCCAAAGTAGCTACTTTGTGAGACATTCACGAACTCATTAGAATCAATCGAACAGCATTTTCCCTTTTTTCGGTAAAGGCAAACGATTTAATACAGATCAAAGTTCCCCTAAATGTCTAATGCTGTAGAATTTCAAAGTTGATCGAAAACAAAAGAGCTTTATCGGAAATGGTACCAGACAAATATATTTGCTAAGAGTGAACCTGTCTAACAAGGAATTGGTTCTAATCTCTAGCAATAGCTAATGAAGTTTGATTAAATTCCGTGCATTAGTTTTTGAAAAATAGCAGCGTTACCTGTTGGGCTATTTGCACAAAAAACAAATCAACACAAATTTACATCTAGGTCTAACTGAATATGAAGTACACTGCTCAAAACAATTAAAGGATATTGCAGTTTTAGGTGGATTTTGTATCTGGTAAACTGTTTAGCTGATTGATACATGGTCGACAGACATAGTAGGTTATATGAGAATAAATTACACATGTTTGGCAGAAAAAAATGCATTTTATTGCGCATTTGTGTACTAAAGGAAAAAAACACAATTTGTGCATATGAGAAAAAAAGAATAAGAAAAGGTGTTTTCTTCAAAGAAAATCATTTTCAGTAGGGGGTATGGTTTCCATGGGCGGCCAGCAACGTTGAACACCTTTGAGGCATGGACTCAATGAGGCTATTAATGACGAGTTGGGGGTATTCTGCCCCACTCTTCCAGAAGAGCTCTTTCCAGTTCTTGGAGAGTTTGTGGGGGTTGTTGGCGGCCAGAAACTCGTCTTCCTAGAGCGTACCAAACGTGCTGGATTGGATTCATGTCTGGAGAACACGCTGGCCATTCCATTCGAACGATTCTTTCCTCGAAAAGGAAATCCTCCACCAGGTTTGCACGATGTGGCCTGCAGTTATCGTCCATTAAAATGAAGTTATCTCCGATTGCTGCAGCGTAAGGGACTACAATAGGTCTGAGGATCTCATCCCTATATCGGCGACCAGTCAGAGCTCCATCTCGAATGATGTAGAGGTCAGTGCGCCCGTCAATGGAGATGCCACCATACCCCAACACTCCTCCACCGCCAAATCTGACACTTTCGTGCACGAACGCAGGATTATTCCTACTGCCACGGTCCCTCCAGATGAAAATACGCCTATTATCCGGATGCACAGAAAAACGGGACTCGTCAGAAAACAGAATATTGCTCCATTCATTTCTCCTCCAGCTGACATGCTCGGTTGCCCACTCCCTGCGGTCGCGACGAAGCCTTGATGTTAATCTAACACATACCATCGGTCGGCGAGCATGCAGACCTACAGCATGGAGCCGGTTTCGGACAGCCTGAGTTGAAATCGTGATGCCTGTAGCCGAGCGAAGGTGTTGTTGGAGAAGAGTAGCGTTCATGGTTCGGTGTCTCCGAGCTGTTAACGCTAAATACCGATCTTCATTGGGCGTTGTTGCCCGTCTACGACCTTGCCCTGGTCTTCGGCCTGCACATCTACTCTCCAAAAAACGGTTACAGATCCTGGAAATGACACTTTGTGACACTCCAATGGCTTGCGCTACTTCGGCTTGAGTTTGGCCCCCTTCTAACCTACCAACAATTCTCAAAGCTTCTGAATCTGTCAAATGACTTCGCTGAGACATCGTACTAATCGAAACAAAGCAATCACTGAATGCCGATCGTCCTTGTCTTCATTCTCTTTTATCCAGTTGAAAGTCAAATTTCATTCTCTGCCGCTGAAGCGACGTTTTTGACGTCGAACTCAAAATTTGCATACTCCACAGTTTGAAAACCAAAGAAATTTGCATTTGTGATTCTCTTCTTCTATTTTCGGCAAAAAAATTTCGTTTATATCTTTATTTTATATAAAACTTCAAATATCCTTTAATTGTTTTGAGCAGTGTATTATTAAATTTTGCGTATTACTTCTTGAGATAGAGCGTTATCAAAATTTTTGTCACATAAAAGACAGATATTTTCTAAAAACTGACAAATTTTTCATGAATCCAATACTTCCTTCTTGTAAAGATACATGAAAGTAAAAATGGAAAAATGCCTCATACAAACTGAATTAAACCCTTTTCAACTTAACCCAGGAGAACTCGCTAGTGAGAATGCCCAATTGCTTTTCTTTTACTTTACATTCATATAATATGAACTTTTTTTGGTTAGCTTAGTACTTTTATTCACAAAATAGGTAAAATAATTGAAAAACATTTTGAAAATTTAATTAAAATAAAAAATGATTTAAATAAGAGTCTTAAAATAGTACGACTGTGAGAGAAAATCTCATGCAGCGAGTTCTCCCGGGTTAAGTATATGTAACAAAATCACACGCCTCCTAATCTGTATCCTTCTTTGAGAAACTATGACTTAAACCAAAAACGCACCAAGTGTCAATCTGACTGTGAAAGCTAAATAAATACCCAAAGAACTTCTAACTCATAAGAAAGAGCTCATTACTGTTTTTCTAGCTGGGATTTACATCACATTCATTTCAATGACTTCCCTCCTTTACGCTAGAAGTTCCTAGCCAACCCAGACTACGTAATCATGACGTAGATGGAATATGCTCATTCATTTCTCTCTCAATCTCTCTCGCACCTCGACAAAAGTCTGCTCGATGCAAACCTTTCGTTTACCTCGAGAGATACCTTTCCTCGATGAAAACCTCTCGCTTACCTCGTGATATGTCTTCTCGGTTCTAACTAAGGCCGAGAATGAGAAATCAATTTTCTTCCTTTCTGGACATGTTACTCTCGATGATTGTCAAGAAAACTGATTTCTCGTTCTCGGTCAAGAAGGGCCGAGAAGAGATATCGAGGGGAGAGCTGGAAAGAGAGGTATGACAATGAGCAGTGAAATGATGGAGCATTCCGATAAATATTATGTATTAAATTAAAGAAATTCAAAGACAGAGATTGGTGAGTTTCGGGGGCCGCAAGAGTGGACCCACGGGGGGGGGGGGAGTGGATTTTCAAATTTTTACCGAAAACGTCATGTGATACATCATCGGAATTTGACAACCCTTTCATATTATGAACCTTTCTCCCATCCACAGTTGAATTTCAGGATGAGGGGGGGGGGGGTGTGCGCGGACAAATCTTTAAAACTGTAGCGATGTCTAGAATAATTATCATTTAAATGGGTTTTTTGTCGGAGCCCTCAGAAAAATAATACTTATTAAATATAAAAATATTAAGAGTTGGGGAATTCCGGGAGTATTCAAGGGGCGTGAGAGTGGACCCACAGGGGTGCATTTTTCAAACTTTTATGAAACCCCTCATGTGATATATCTTCAAAAATCTTTCTGACTACTCTTTCATATTATGAACCTTTCTTCCTCCAAAATTGAATTTTGGGGGTGGGGAGGGGCGAACAAATTTTTAAAACCGTAGAGATTTCTGTAATAAATAGCATTTTAGATGTGGATTTTTTTTTATGGAGTCTTCCGGTATTTATTATTTATTAAACATAAAAATTTTGAAAGGGGGGGCTGCGTGAATTCCGGGGCGAAAGAGTGGACCCACTGGGGAGAGGGGTCGGGGAAGCAATTTTCAAATATTTTTTGAACCCGTCATGTGACATATCATTGGACAGCTCTTGGATAACTCTTTCATATTATGAGACTTTCGTCCCCCCTCCCCAATTTTGGTCCCATTGTGGGGGGGGGGGTTAGTTTTCAAACTTTTTTGCATTTTCATCATTTTAGATCGAATTTTTTTACGGAGCCACCCGGTATTATTTATAATATATGAAATTTCAAAAAGTTGGGTTGTATTCCGGGGAGTGCGGTAGTTGGCCCCTTGGGGGGGAGCACTTTCATGACTTTTATCGACACTCTTCATGTGATATATCATTAGAAAATCCACTTATTCATATTAAGCACCTACCTGCCCCATTCCCCACTTTGCCACCGGTGCATTTTTCCAAATTTTGCTGACACTCCTCATGTTACATATTGGAAAGGCCTGTGACCACTTATTCATGTTATGCACCCCCACTTTGCCCCCCACGGGATACTTTTCTAAATTTAGCCAAGACCCCTCATGTGACATATCGTTGAAAAGGTCTGTGACTACTTATTGATGTTATGCACCTCCGGTGTCCGCCCCCCCCACTTTGCCCCCCACGGATGTACTTTTCTAAATTTATCCGAGACCCCTCATGTGACATATTGTTGGAAAGGTCTGTGACCACTTACTCATTTTATGCGCCTCCCGCGGCCCTCCCCTCCCCAACTTTGTCCCACGGGGGGCATTTTTATAAATTTAGCCGGGAACTTTCATGTGACTTTTCTAAATTTACCCGAGACCCCCTTGGGATATATTGTCGGAAAGGCCTGGCACCACTTACCCACGTTATGCACCTCCCGCGCCTCTCCCCCCAATTTGCCCCCCCCCCCCTGAAAGGGCATTTTTATAAATTCAGATCGAGATTCCTCATGTGACATGTGACATATAGTTGGAAAGGCCTAATGCCCCATGACGACTTATTCCTATTATGCAGCTGCTGTGCTCCTCCCCTCACCTTGACCACCCCAGGGATCCGATCCGAGGTTCGTCCGGTTCGAGATTATTTTTTTACAAGATTTTATAGTGCGTGCACACCACGCCTGCTATACGGTTCCTTATATAACGAGAAGCCAGTTCGAGGTGTCATAATACAAGATTATGTATAAATTAGAGGCCCCAACTAAAGGAAGGGCCCGCTAGCGGGCGAAGCTACTTAGTCCTTATTAACGCCGACCCATTCCAGTTCACCTGCAGACGATTCTTGATAAATTTATGAAGTATAAAAGCAATTGCCAAACTGGAGTCATCGAGAAAATATTTACACATTCGAAAACTATCGAGATGTCCATACAATCGGCAAAATCGAGAAAAACATCTCGTTATCGCCCATCACTACTAAAAAGTACGTAAAAATCAATTATCAAAAGTAAAAAAACACAACCATCTCCTCTAATTTATAGTATCCGATTTTTGTTATTCTTTAAATTTGGGAATTTATGATTTGCGAAATATCCTTACATGATGGTTAAAAATTAATGTAATTTTCGGATTCAGTGCTAAAAAATACATAAAAGTAAAAAAAAAAAAAAAACAACAACAATAGAAGTATTATCTAATATATATAGTATACAACAATAGTATTATCTAATCTAAAACTTTTTCTTAAACTTCTTCGCGGTAATCCATCCGAAATTTTTTGTGTTATCCTGTAAAATAAGTATAAATGGTAACCACCGAAAATCATAATAATATTAGATTTTTATTGGATTTGCGCCAGTATGTAAAATGTAATCTCGATCGGATATTTAAAAGTGAGTTAAAGTTCGGGTAAAAATTTTGAACTGAAAAAACATACATACGATCATTGAAGTAACATAAAAACTTATAAAAATAATATAATTTTTGTTAAAAGAAATCATAAAAGAAACAGTCTCAAATCCTGACAAAATAAAATATATGTTATTTTAGCCAATCTGAAACTTAATAAATGCTAACTTAATCGTAATACTAGTACAATTTTTTTCAAAGCACAAATACACATGAAATAAGATCTTCGGATACTTTAAGCACTTGGTATGTGATCCCTCAAAGCCAAGCCGAACGCATTTGTTTTCAGAGCAGAAAAGTGGCATAAGTCATGCATTTTTAAAGTTTCATAACTCGCTCAATTTTAGGGTTTTATGAATGGGACTTTTTTTGTCTTTCTTGTCAGTGTAATAGGAACAATTTACTAAATATAACTTATAGGACCGGGGGACCGTATAAAAATTTAAATTTCGTAATTTTTTAAGAAATGTTTTTACTGACCCAAATCGCTTTAAAAACACTTCTTTACCTGATTTTAAACATTTTTGTAATTGGAACTATATGTCTATGACCAACGGTTTAGAAATTAGCCATTGGACACCGTTGAGACCGGACACCCTGTATATATAATATAAAATCACAAATATATTAACAAATTGATAAAATTCTAAAGATGTACAAGATATGAAGACTTAGATGTGTTATTATCCCTCCATCCGCCATCTTGGATTTTTTTATTGCGTGAAAACTCCTTTTCCGCCAAGTAGTGAATGTCGCCAATGGTTAAATATTCTTGATAGATTAATATAATATTAAAAAACTGGAATATAATAATTATAACTATTAATTAAAAAACAGTTTTTAATTCACGCCCAAAAAAAAATCCAAGATGGCGGATTGAGGGATAATAACACATCTGTTCCGATATGAACATAGGAAACCAGAATGTAAAATATGAAAACATGCATAACCCCCAGAATCATCAGTGTTGCTTTCAGATTAATTCATAGGGCAGATGCGTTATTTCATCCAACTTTGGCGGCATTAAGCCTAAAATGTCAAAACTTAGTTCCTAATAATAGCGCATCATAAATGAAAATAAGTGATAAAAAACCATGAGATCTAAAGAAAGATACACTTAACACAGGATATTAAAAATTATTAGAGCACAATACCTGAATAACATTCTAGGATCCAAAATGCCATAAAGGTGGCTCACTATAATATAGCATGTGAGGATGCAAACAGATTTAGGACTATTAGAACATGTGGACTGCAGTTGGGTCTCTGAAAACCAAAACATTATTGCTATCTTGTGTGAAAAAGAAAAACTATTATTATTATTAAACTATTATTAAATATTAAGTCATTTCATTTCTCCAATAACATATTTTATTTTTTTACACTCGCATATATAAGAATAAAATAATAAGATTTTATTTCCTATTGTTATAATGATTCTTTGAAGAAAAGTAGGAAAATATATAAAACCCATTAATTTAAAAATATATTTAATATTCCCCCCAAAAAACTCGAACATGAATGAAAATAAACAAAAATAGTTGGCTAAGATTAAATATTTCAAATTCGAACCTATATCGGCAGATACTATTCGGGCCGAAACATATATCGGTTCATTGTCACCTGCCGAAATTAATTGCTTGCCGATATTTTCCGAAAGCAGCCCTATAACGGTAATTGGCGTTAAAAAAAACGCTTTCTTTAGTATCTTCTCTCGTCATGATACCGTCATCTCATCCTTTCCACTATGCACATGCCGATACTATACCGACATTGCCGACTTTGGCCCGACCGTCTTCCATAACATCTGTGTTTGCTGGGCATGTGTGTTAAATTCCTGTTCATTCATACCAATTTAAACTATTTTCAACCTTTACTATCATGTTGATAAATAAAAAATCCTGCTTCAAGCATAGATTATGAAACACTTTCCAACACATTCAGAGTAATGTAACAATACTGCACCGTTTAAAAAGTAAAATATTACGTCTAATACAACCATATGGAAATGCATAACACATTTCAAAACCAAATTTCAGCTGTTCCCATCTAAAATCGGAAAAAAAATAACCGAATTTTTTCAGCAGCCCTGTATACGATATATAGATTTGTATCTATTAACTACATGCATGCCAAAATTTAGTTCAATTTAGAAATACACAGCCTTCAGTTGAAAATTCCCCTCCAGCCATTTCCTGTAAAAAGGAAAACCTTACCTGAATACTTTTGTGCAGCCTGTATATGATGTATAGAATTTATATATAACGAGTAACATGCAAAAAATTAATTAAATTTAAAAGCGCAAACCAAATTTTAAACCATACACTCCAGCAATTATTACTTAAAGACAGTACTGCAACCGATTTATTTTGTGTGCCCTTGTAAATAAACAATAAATGCTATGAAATCCCTGTTCTAACCTTGATCGTAGTTAAATTGAGTGATTTATACCAGTTTGAATACATTTGAAATAGCGTAATGTCATTAAAATACTCTTCAAATGATTTTTTTCCAATATACCATAATGTAATGGAATAATTTTGAGTGCCCCTGTATATGAACTATTAATCCTACGTACACCATATACAATACAAATCAGGCTTTGGAGACCCTAAATAATGTTTATCAATTGGAAGAAAATCCGAGTATATTTACGGGAGTTAGAGCGTGGACAGACGGACAGACAACACTTTTCAAATTTGTTGGAAAGTTTTTAAATAAAGGATAAGAGAGGGAGGAGTGGGGTATGTGGTGGTAGGTATATTTGGGTGCTAGTGTTTTATTTATTTTTAATAACATTTCTCACATCTTTCAAGACATATGCAAACACATTTATGTGTAGTTGCATTCTTCATTCTACATTATTCTTTATTTACTGTTTCACATTTTTGTCTTATCTTCCTGAGAAGTAAAATAAATAAATAACTTTCAGAAAACCTATTTTATCTGTTACTTTTTAGTTACAACCTATAGAATATTTCTGTTTAATATTTAAAACAATGGAGACTTATTTAGGACTATTATAGAAATATTTATTTTTTGGGCATATAATAAAGGTTAAGATAAATAAGAAGATGTTTTTTTAAGTCTCATTACATACTATTATTTGCAGTCACATTGTATGCTAAAGAGAGTTTTGTAGGATGGGGGAAATTAACATCCGTTTACCCTCAAGTAGAGAATTAGGTAATTTTTTAGGTAGATTTAGTATGAAATACTATTGTAATCTCCCCTATGTTGGAATTTCTGAAAATTTTTTGCAGATCTACACCGATCATGACCCCTAGAACCCAAAACCACCCTAGGTAAAAAACTGTTTCTCTCTCTCTCTCTCTCTATATATATATATATATATATATACAGTCGGCTCTCGTTAATTCGAAATCGGATAAATCGAATCTTCGCTTAATTCGAACTAAACATGAAGTCCCGAAATTTTCAATGGCAGAATAAAGTTAAAAATTTTCATTTATTCGAACTCATTTTCTCTTGACTTCGTTTAATTCGAACTAACAAGATTTCCATTTTTTCATTTTTCCTTACTTTCTCACGGACTTCAGGTCCTTGAAATAACTTTCTTTCTCTCATTTTTGTCAGAATTGTTATGAACTAGAATACACATCAGTCCAGGCATTTCATATACACTTTCTTAGTGGCCTGTATGTCCATCAATGACACCTCCACCCTTTCTTCCACTGTGCTTGTTCCTAATCCTTCTCTAGCATTTGACCAGTGACATTCCGAGAAATATACAGGGCGGACATTGTTACAAATAGGGGAAACCTGTTTTATCACTCTAACTGCAGTATAAAGATCGAATTTTTCAGTCAGTGGTTTTACTTACTCCTAAAGTGTTTTTTGAGAAAGTAAAAGATTTTGTTTCTTTAAAATATGGCTCCACGTGGAAGTTATAAATCTTTATTAATTCTAGAAGCTAAAGTGGGAATTACTAAAAAGATTGGATGTGGTCGAAAATTGCTGCAAAATATGAAAAAAATAGAATACCCTATCTACTTACTTTAAAAATAAAGAATTCATCCTGAAATCATGGTAAAAGGAAAGATTTGCTAAAGGACGAAAACGTATGAGAACAGCAGCCCATGAGGATTTAGAGGGAGTTTTACTGTTATGGACAAAGGATGCATTGGCAAGAAATGTACCTTTGAGTGGACCTATATTGGCAGCTAAATCGAAAAAACTGGCACTACTCATGGATATATATATTTAAAAAAAAAAAAATAAATAAAATTAAAAAAAAATCAATTGCTGCGAAGGATGGCTGACTCGTTTTAAGCACCGAAATAACATCGTACAGGAAACTGTGTACGAAACTCAGTGAAAGTGTTGCTGTAGACCTCGCTGCTTGCAATGAATTCTGCAAAAAGCTACCCGAACTCATTTCTATTTATGCAGTTACAGACGTGTTTAATGCCGATGACACAGGTTTGTTTTATAAACTTCTTCCTAATAAGACTTTAACATTTAAAACTGAAACGTGTACAAGTGACAAACTTAGAAAAGACGGGATAACTGTGATGGTAGGTGCCAATATGGATGGAAGTGAGAAGTTAAAAGTAAATCAACTAAGGCACGTTGCTTCAAAGGAGTTAAAACACTGCCTGTTGATTATGTGGCAAATACCAAAGTCTGAACGACGCGTAAAATCTGCATCAGTTGATTAAAGAACTGGATTAGGGATGCACCGAAGAGTGATTTTGGCCAAATACCGAATATTCGGCTAGCCGAATAGTAACTGCTAGGCCGAATATTCGGCCTGCCGAATAGTAAATATTGGGCCAAATACCGAATATTCGGCTTGTCGAATACTTTTATATTTCAAAGTTTAAAGGCATTAAAATGTTAAATTTTAAAACAATTTTACATAATATTTAAAACAGAAACTTTTATTCTAATAAACAAGAACTTTTTTCAAGCAAACTTTATGCTGAAAAAGTCTGCTTTGAGTTATTTAAGAACAGGGTAGTTATAAAAAAAAATAAATAAATAAAATTTTTAATTTCATGGCTTCTTCTTAGAATTAAAACAAATGAATAAAATTTTCTTAAATTCTAAAACCAACATTTAAAAATTAAAGAGAAATCGTGAAAAAATTGGAAGAAAAATTGTACAGGTACATATATTTACTTGTCAGGAAGAGACTAAAGTAAAAGTTAATAATTAATACAATCGATTCAAATTTTATAGGGTGACAACTTAGCAAGAATAACTGTTCTACTCCCTTTGATCAAGCAAGTAAGCTTTTAAATGCATCCTACACCAGTGTCTGAAGTGGGCAATCAGTTTCAGAGGTTGTAAACGTTGTTCTTAAAATCTTAGTAAAAAACAGATTATTTACTGGACAATGTTGAGGAACTTGTATTTGTACATAAAGGAAAATCCTCATGATTGGTTAATTTTCTTAAATAATGCTTAACAAACAGCAAATAAATAATGTAAAAACATTCTCTTTTATTTAAATATGATTCTGTTTGTAATTATTCTGAATATCTTTATAAGTTCTCTGTTAAACGTAGAAGTTGTATAAGGTTTTAAAAAATAATTTTTAACAGTGTTTTTTTTAAGTATTCGGTTCGGCCGAATATTTCGATATTCGACCAAACCGAATATTCGGCATGCCGAATAATTTGTTATTCGGCCAAGCCGAATATTCGGCATACCGAATAGTTTGATATTCGGCCAAACCGAATATTCGGCAACAGGGCCGAATACCGAGTAGATACCGAATATTCGGTGCATCCCTAAACTGGATAAAAAAATTTCCCGTCAAAACAGAAAAATTCTATTGTGGCTAGATAACGTGCAGAGTGATTGCAAACTACCAACACTGATCTCTATAGAGATTGAATATTTACCCCCCTAATACTACAGCACAACTGCAACCGATGGACCAAGGTATAATCCAAAATTTTTAAATTTATTATCGTAAAAGGGTTCTAGAACAAACCTTATTTTCGATTGATCTTAAAGAAAGCTACGACATAACATTACTCACGGCCATCAACGATTTTTATGCGGCGTGGGACGCCATACAACCTAACCTGAAGCAATAGAAAAATGCTTTCGACATGCCGGATTTATCCGTCCATCTAAAAAGAGTGGTTGTAATACAAATGACGAAAACGACAAACCATTTGAAGAAATTGAATTTTCAAACTTTTCTGAAAAGTTCCAGTGTGATATTACGTTCGCAGAGTATGTAGCAGTTGACAGCAGTTTAGAAATATCAGGACCCTTAACTGAGGAAGAAATTGTTGAAACAATTCACGAAAAATGCATGGAGATGGAATCAGTTTCTGGCGATTCTGCTACTATGTCTTAAGTGCTGTCCTTACCCACAGAAAAGTCAATTGCACAATCAATTGAGTGTTTGAGTACATTTATCCCGATGCAGACGGCATTGGAAAAGAACTCAAGTTTGTTACAAACAGAAAAACTGGCTAAAAAGCAAAAAATGAATAGGACTAAGCAAACAACAATTCATAATTTTTTTCACAGTGATGATAAATAAGTGTAAATAATTTCTGAAATATTCATCTAATTTCAGGTAAAAAAATCACAATACAATTAATAAAAATTTTAAAATGTAGTTGTTTTGTACTGTATTACTAATTTTTATGTTTTATTTACATTATTTTAATATTATTAATTAGTTTATGCATTTATATCTCTTAATTTAATATTAAGTCATATTCTAACGGTAATAGCCGAAATAAATAAATAAAAAAATCTATAAAATTAATTCCTTTGTAATAGTACCCCTTTAAACATGTTTTCCTCTCACACTTTTCATAATTCGAACATTTCTTGTGGTCCCGACGAGTTCGAATTAACGAGAGCCGACTGTATATATATATATATATATATATATACCGGGTGATCCAGAAGTTCCAGGGGTTTTGAAATGTCAATAATTAGAAAACTACGTACAGAAGAATGGTGCGATTTTCACATATTTGCTCAGAAATGTGTCGGATTTTTGTTTAGAATGAAACTTTTTTTAAATAAATATTTAAAAATTTTGGCAACAGATGGCGCTGTTGTACAACATCGAAAATATCTGTGCCATGCGTTACATAAGCAGATGAAGTCATTGTGCAACATCTTTCCTAAGTTATTTTCCAGATTTCGCTTTAAAGGTCGTTTATGTTCAAACGCTTTTTCGAAGATTAAAGAAATAGCATTTAAAAAGAATTTTGATAGAAAATTTTATCTGTAACTGCTCTGTTTAGACATGCTTTCTTTGCGTGATAAAGCTTTTTTAGTTAAGCTGTTTTACAAAAAGGATGTATTGGAAAGTCTATATTTTCTTTTTTACTGTACAATGCGTGGAGTTAAAACTGGAAAAGTATCGATGACCGTTACAAATCTGAAGGCTATGATAAAAAGGTATGAGAAAACGGGTTCATTGGAAGATCATCAAAGAAGCGGGAGTCCCCAAACTTCTGTTGCAGCCGTAAACGATATCGAACATGACGCCAATACAGAATAGGTTTTATTATAGCCTAGCAAAACCATAGTCATGTATATTATCAATTTCAGCGCCACCTATTTGCAAAAGTGTCACTAATTATCATATTATTGTTTTTCATAAAAAAAAAAAAAAAAAAAAAAAAAAAAAAAAAAAAAAAAAAAAAAAACATGATTCTAAGCATTCCTGTAAAAACCGCATCTTTGTATTGTATATAGTTTACTAATTATAAACATTTCAAAACTCACGGAAATTCTGGATCACACGGTATATTGTATACACACACATATATATATATATATATATATACAAATCTCTTCCAAACTGATACATAAAATCAAGGGGCATAAAATCTTGTTCAAGTTCGTTAATGGGCAAAATCGGACAAAAGGCTTGAAAATGGGTAGGGGTTTTCTGAAAACCGAAAAAACCCCATATCTTCTTAATTATAATACATATCGTATCAGTTTAAAGTTATTTTCACTTCTAAAAACAGGGCCAAAAATTTATGTATGACAGATTTTTGATAAAATAGAAAATGGGCTCAAGGACCGAAAAAATAGGGCTTTGGGGAGAAAAAAATACATAATTTCGTCAATTCTCAAGGTATCAAGTCTAATTAAATTTATTATAAATTTTCTTAATTTTATCTACAACTTTTATATTGAGAAGTTTTTGATAGGACCAAATCAATTCCTACCAATTCGTACAGATAAAACAAAATTAAAAACAAAACGGTGGAGTTGAAGAAGAAAAAAATCCACAACTTCCTCGATTCACAAGATATAAAATCTGCATGAATTTATTATATATCTTCTTACTATTATCTACAACTTTTATATTGACAAATTTGTGATAGGGCCAATTCTTACAGCAAAATGAAATTAAAAATACATAGTGGTTGAAGAAAAAAATCATTATATTATGGGTGCACTCAAATCCAAACTGCTTATTTTCTGACTGATTTTTAAATTCATTTTTGCTCTCAAACCTAACCAATTGGTGGGTTTTCTTAATCAGAAACTTTATAATGTACAGTAATGGCCGAATTTTTGATAGAGACAGAATATTTGGTAGAGACAGAATGATGTAAAAGTGGGTATTTTGAACTGAATTTCCTGAAGCAATTATGTTGGAAACGAAAAATATTATCCTTTGGAGAAAATAATTGTTTATAATTCAAGTTCTAATAAATGGAACGAAAAATAAAAAAAGTCCTTACGCCCTGTGCCGGGAAGAAGAGGCAGCTTTCATATTCCTTATTTTTTTAAAAAGCCATCTTATATTATTCAGATTCACGAAGTTCAAATTAGTGGAACCCGATTATAGACGATTCAGTACTAATTTTTCTCAATATTGAATATGAATGACAATTTCGCGAATTTAGTCAGCTTTATCGAAACTGGTTTTATTTAAAGGGATTTACATTCGGTCGTCAAAAGCGGAAAGATAAAATTGTTAAAGTGTGTTTATTTCTAATCATGATTTAGTTTTTGTTGTTAAATTTAGCACGCAAATTCAAAATATACCTGCGCTTGTAGGCCGAGCCAACAGGGATTTTTTCACAGGTTTTTTTTTTAATTTTCTGTTTGTTTTTTTTATGTCAAAAAGTGTTTTTTAGGAGATGTATCCTCTGTTAGATAAGTATTTTAAATTTTCAAGTCTTAATCCATATGTAGGTAAGACATGGGGAATTTCTCTTAATTCTGACATTTATTTCTTTGACATAAAATGATAACTTAGAAGAGATACCAAACACAATTTCAATCAATCTTGAAAGATTTAATAGCATCAGCAATGTTTATTTAACTGAAAAAGCGTACATTATTACAAAGGTGCGAATTTTTTTAACTTTTAAAGATTCCTCCAATTTAACTATTATAGCAAAAATGTTAATATTAAAAAAAAAAAAAAAAAAAAAAAAAAATGTTTTGGTAGTAGGTATGCACATGGATTGTTAAAATGCCCTACTTAATATTGCAAAAAGTAATTTTCAGTTTAATTTGCTTTAGAAGACATATGTTCTTCTTAATATTTTTTTTTTTTTTAAGTCAAAGAAATAAAAATGTTTTTCACACATTTAAAAACTTCACAAATCATTTTGTTAAGGAGAACAGAAACTGGTCTGTCGACTAATCTAGAATGTGTTTTGCCAGAGTATTTTTGTTGTCATTTTACCTTTAACCAAGAACGTAAAACCACATTAAAATACAATAATTTGACAGAGTGAATTACTTCCCATGGACATCATTTCATTTTTCTTAATTCAAATATTTGAAATATTTTGATATTTTTTGTCGAACTGACATTATTTTTAATCTAGCTTTATAATATTACATGAAATTCTATAAAAACGGAACCTGTCTGTAACGGAATACTGTCTTAAATGTTAAAATTTCATTTTCCCTGTTGTACAGCTGCTCAGACAAAATCCTGTTTAATATATATATATATATATCCTCTAATTTGCGATTGCGTGTAAACAGCGTGTTTAAGCTGCATAGTTTCAAAAATATTTTTTAGAATAATTAAAGCATGTAGCATAAAGTTATTTTGCTTTTTTTCATAATGATTTTATTTCACTTCACAAATATTTCAAGATAAAACAAAGTGAGTGAACCCATCCATATGTGGCGAGCCTTGACCTATTATTTTCTTATGATTAAAATCAATCATTTTTCAAATTTCCTATATATTACACTTATGTAGCAATTTTATTTTGATTACTGATTATATCACGAATAAAATGATGTATAAAACTTTATTCTACTTTCAATGTTCAAAATATAACAAAAAATATTTTGTAAAAAGTGAGTCAACCTTCCCTAGTTTCCCTTAATTTTCAATAAAGGTTACGAAAAGTAGAACGGCATTCATTGCATAAACAGCACAGATTATATTTTATAGAAAAAAAAAAATCATTCTACATTCAATCATTATATGTTTGTGGAATGTGGAAATCATGTACTGAGACATGCAACCACATACGCAAATTCACCTACAGTTCACTGCAATTGACCACAGCCCCAGTTGTTTTATATGTACAAATCTTTTACGAAATTAAATTAAAAAGTGCAAATTACTCACAAATAAATAGCAAAAAGTCATTTTATTGGTAGATATTTGAAGTTGTTTATTAGTTTGTTTTTCGATTTTTATTCTTTACTGTAAATAATAATAATAATAAATAAATAATAATTATAATAATTTCAAAAGGAAACAGATCAGCTGTATTATCATTAAACAGTTATACCGTCATGTAAAAAAAAAAAAAAAAAAAAAAAAAAAAAAAAAAAAAAACTTATTCATTGTTTAAATTTGATTATAATCATTGGACTAAAAATATAAAGAAATGTGTTTATCAGGAGCAAAAATCTAAAAACTTTTCTTTTTTGTAACAATTGGGCTCAGCCTTGCTTCGAGTTTCGTAAAAATGATAAAAAATCATTTTGTAGACACTCAGTTCCACACAGAAAAGCAAAAAAAAATGCCGAGATATCCAAGTTCCAAACCCTATGCAATTAAATCAGGAGGTTATTTTTTTCTTTTATAACTGCAGCAGTACCAAAATTTATTTACATAAAATAATTCACAGAATTTAAAAAATGTCTTCATAAGAATAACACGTTTCTCGGTAAAATTGATCTATTATCTAAATTGCCAAATTTTTTTTGAGCATTTTTTCTTAATTTTTTTATTTATTAATTCAAAATTACAAACGACAGTTTGAAATAACAAAATTTTCTTATTTTTAAGTTTTTTAAATAATAAAGTAATTTTAATACAAAATTTATGTCATTTGCATTAAGCTTTTAAAATTTACTATTTATTTTAAAAAGTAAACACATATCACTGAGTAACGATGACTTATTAGTGGTATTTTCGTAAATTCATTTTTTGAAACAAATTTATCCATCCAGTCAATATGATGTGATGAATTAAAAAAGTACGCTAATTAAACTACTATAATAAAATTTTAGTTTTCGCTGAATTTTTGTGGAAAGTAATATTCATGAACTTGAGCGACATTAATGATGATGAGTGAGAACATTGAGCCACACCTGTAATTTTTTTCCTTATTTTTTACATAGTTATAATTCCCCTTTCGTAACTTGACAAAATTAGATCTATCGATATGAACAATTGTCTCTATTGTTGAAACTTTTGAAAAAACGTTAAAGTAAAATGTAGCATGCGAAAATCATTATATATTTTCCATTAAATGAAATGCATATTTAATTGTTACATTTCTTTCATTTTAGATTTTATTAGCGATTAGGAAGTGTTTGATGCCAATAATTTGCATATTTATGAAAATATTTATATTTGATGGAAATTAAGCAGACAATTAGAGAATAAAAAACAAATAAAATTACTTAACGACATAACAAATATTTTTACTTGGAAAATATATATTTCATAATGGTAAGTTACAAAGAGTCTGTTTTCGCTAACTTTATCGGTAATAATATAGAAGATATTAAAAAAAAAAAAAAACATTTCCGGAATTGATTATTAAAAAACAAATTAAATTAATTATGTTGGAAAGAATTTTATTCATATAAAAATATTTTACATACATGAATTAAACCGATATATCTTCCTTTATTTTGTTTGTGTATTAATGAAAGAATTTTTACAAACACGTTTATTTGACAATGCAAATAAAATAAAACATTTTCTTTTTATTTCAATTTGCCATGTTTTTCAAAAATGCTTACCTCAGAAAATTATGCAAATAAACATATCTTTATTACAAACGATGAAAATTATTTTTATCACCAGATAAAAATATATCAATAATTTGTTATAAAATGTTTAGTATAATTTTAGAATTTTGCTGAAATTATTCGGATATAATATGCACGTTAAAAAAACAGTATATAACAAGCAAACATACAGACACACGAAACGAGCCGGAGAAAGAGAGAGAAAATGAAAGACGTAAACAAATATGTGTATTTTAGAATGCGCACATACTGTTTGAATGTGTACGTATGTTTTTATCTTCAACATTAAATTACCAATATTATGTTCGTTTGAAAATAGATTTTCGTATCGAATGTTTATGTGTTCTTTGTGTGTATTTCTTTAACAATCAGATTCAATAATTTGTTTAATTGTTGGTTCTTCAGAATTTAAACATCAGTTGTGACTCACTGCAACTGCGAATTTTTCGTACTGAAAAGAAATTGCTTTCTCATAATATTTCATTAAACATAATCACTTATTCATATACATCATACTATTTATTCATAACATTCATAGCTTTTGTGTAACCACATTTTGTTCTGTTGGATACTTGAAATATACAATTTTTTATCCCAATTTTCAACTATAATATCATCGATAAATTCAACCATCAAATCAAAGATCATTCTGGATCTGTTATGGAAATTGGGGGCATTTTCTCTTCTTTACTCTTTGATCTTATTCTATCATGCATCAGCGTATTTTGTTTTAATCCATAAATAATGCAATGGTTTCCAAGAGAAATTTCTTATTAACCATTTGGAAAAATGGTTATTGTCCTCGTTAGGGTAGGATATCAAAAGCATATCTCAAGCTTTTTATTGGTTTAATCCGCATTTTATTCGTTTCCTGATTGGTCTATAAAGTAATCTGCACTTCCCTTTACTTTCAACAGAGATGGATACTTCTGACGAAAAAGTAATAAAAAAATAAAAATAAAAAACTCAGAAACAAATTGAGATACAGCTTTCAAACAAATTGCATTTAAAAGTACATTTTCTTTTTCTCTATAAGACGGTGTAAAAAGTAATATTGTGGGATGTTTAGAAGTTTAAGAATGAAATTTCATTTAAAATAGGTCGTTAGATTTCTTGGACGATAGAAAAGCCTTTTCCCGAGCAGCCAATGAAATGATTGGATAATACGTAAGATTCAGGTGGATAATACGTAAGTTTTAAGAAATCTGACGGGTCGCAGGCGATTTTTCTCGCTTGTAATTTTTACGTGTAATAACACTATTAATGTTTAGTGCATGGAGTACGTAATGTATGATCAACTCCGTGCGATTTTTTATGTCTTAAATTTTAGTCTTCGAAAAATTCATTTTCCAAATGGTCGTTGCAATTTGTTAAATTGCTTTTATTATTATTATTATATACATATATTTTAAGTTGTAGCTCTATTGTACATTATTTTTCATGCTCTGAATGCTGTTAAATATTTTTTTTAATTTTGTGTCCAACAATAAAATCTCCCAGATATAAAAAAAACAGATTTTATAAATATTAATATTAGAGATGGATAGCGATAGACAGTTTTTGGAGTTTTCAAAAGTGATATATAAATGATTCAATGCATGTCACTTATTTATTTTCTATTTTTTATTAACTTACATGAGTTAACAAGGAAAAGTGACATACATGAAACTCTTCCAGTTATTTAAATATGATTTAACTGGTTATGTATTGCAACTTTTCAAGATTCAGGTTTCTTATATTAACAGTAAAAATCCTGCATGAAACATCAATGGATTCGAAAATAAATCAAGCAGGACGGTCGTTCTGCCAAGCCAAGCTGAAAAAAATGAAAACCCCGCCAAACAAACAAACGCCAAGAATAACGGCAAGACATCGTAACTGCTTATTATACTGCAGACAACTTTTCCATGTTAAATGGACGAAATATGCCAGCGTAAAATTTCCCATATTAAAAGAAGCAATCATCGCAGAAAAATAAAACCAACACCAGAAGGACCTAATAAAGAAGATCTTCAATTTGAGATCAAATGCATCCTCATAAATTAATTATAAACAGAGATATAGATTTTTTTTTAATAACGTCGAGATATTGAAAATGACAGATTTATTTTCTTCGTCACAACTTATGTTTAAATCGAGGTAGAGACTTAAATAATGGACAGAAAAAAGTAAGGATGGAATTTTTGGATAGATATTTACTCAATCTACGTGCTTTTATAAAATTTAGCTTTAAAAACATTAATTTTCTATGCATAATTAGCGAAAAACTGTTAATTAGTTCAAAAGTTTACAAATTATGCCAAATAGCGATAAACCCGCCAAAATATTTTAGAAATCTTATACTTTTCTTTTATATTATCCTTTTGCATTGATGTCATCGAAAATAACTATGGCTGAGATTCAGATAGATTTTTCGCTGTTAGCGAAATGAGTTTGACCAATCAGAAACCTGCATGTTTGAGAATATTTGAAGTTTCTGGATCCCGGTCTATGTCATGAAAGTTTTGAGTCATTTTTTTAGTGCCGTGGATGAAGTGCAATGTTTGTAGAAATGTAGGCCAGGATCCAGATAGATTTTTCGCTGTTAGCGAAACAAGAATCACCAATCAATACCCTGCATTTCTGCAAACAGCGAAAAGTTCACAAAAATGCAGGCTTCAGATTGATGAATCTCGTTTCTCTAACAGCCAAAAATCTATCTAGATTGCGCCCAATGGAGGATATTCCAAATATGTGTTCGAGGTTGAAAAAAGTCCCGTGATACCGGTAATTTATCCAAGGAATTTCTAACTGATAAGAAGGGAAGATACTACTACTTTGTCTCATGAACCGTATCATTGGCTAGCGGGGATTTACATTACACGTCTACGGAGCCTTCCCTTCTTTACGATAGAAGTTTTTACCTTGACCACGTGATCACAATGTAGATGGAATATCCTCCATTATGTTGAACACAATTTTGCATTTCCACATCCAGGAAGGGTATTGATTGTCATAACAACAATACATATTCGAAACTATTTAAGGCACTGATTCTGAACTCCTTTGCTATACATTTCGATATTAAAGAAGTTGTTGTGTCCATAGTAACAGTACTTTTCTGTATTGCTTTCTCTAAAACACAAATATAGAAATTTAAGAAAGAGCGCTCAGAATCAACACCATAACAGAGAGCCTTTATACATAAGAGTGGTGATATATGCACAGGAAGCATGCTCATTTCAAGTTTTTGCCGAAAGTATGGCTAGAGCGTCTAGAATACTTTGTGTGGAAATATGCTATCCAAACAACGCTAAAAATTTGTATCCCTTAAATGTGCGACGATACTGCTAAAATCCCAAGTATCGATCACAGCGACATCTGCGGGATTTAGTATTACATTGTATAGACTAGCAATATCTTGCAGTTTGAGAAAATATCCTGCAGATGTCGCTGTGATCTGTATATTTCAGCAGCATCATTGCACAGTTAAGGGATACAATATTTTAGCACTTTTTTAAGTATTACAGGGATAGCCAATTTCTACACTATATATTCTAGGTGCTATAGTACGGAAATCCACTTTCTTGAATAGAGGCTATTCTATCTACGTTATGTTCACGTGGTCAAGGCAAAAACGTCTAACGTAAAGAAGGGAAGGCTCCGTCGACGTAATGTAAATCCCCGCTAGCCAATGAAACAGTTCACGGGAGAAAGCAGTAGTAGTTTCCTGTTTCCCTTCTCATCGGTTAGAAGTTCTTTAGGTAAATTGCCGGTACCACGTGACTTTTTCAGCCTTGAACCCATATTTGAAATATCCTTCATTAGACGATACGCGCATGGACGAGCTTTATTAGACTAGGGAAATAATTCAATATGCATTAGCCTGACGATAATGACACCCTCGCAAAGACCTTTAATGATTTGTTTTAATCACTTCTACCAAAAAACCTTTATTGGCCATATGTCGCTACTTCGTTATAGCGACACACTTGTTCCTAATTGGATCCCGACCTTAATGTATCAAAATACGGAGTTTGCTTTCTGTACTATTCCTGAGCTCAGTTATAACGTCTAGAAATATAGGCCGAGATCAGGAACAGTTTTGCAAACAGTGAAAAGTTAGCCATAATTCTGGCTTCTAATTGGTCAATCTCGTTGCGATAACAAAGAAAAATCTACCTAGATCATGATCATGGTCATGGTGTGGAAACCGGCTATTCCAGTAATACTTTAAAAATTGCTAAAATTTGAATCCCATAAATATTCAAAAATACTGAATGACAAATGTCGATAGCAGGAACATTTTCTAGATCTTCTCTGAGCGAAACGTTTTCTCATTTGATGTCTTTTGAAATAGTTACGTTGGAATGGAGGATATTCCAAATATGGGTTCGAGGCTGAAAAAAGTCACGTGATACCGGTAATTTACCCGAGGAACTTCTAACTGATAATAAGGTAAGATGCTGCTGCTTTGCCTGATGAAATGTTTCATTGGCTAGCGGGGATTTACATTACACGTCTACGGAGTCTTCCCTTCTTTACGCTAGACGTTTTTACCTTGATCACGTGATCAAAACGCAGATGGAATATCCTCCATTACCATATGTTGCTGTGATCGACATTCATCGTTCAGCCTCGTTCAACATTTATGGGATACAATTTTTTAGCACCTTTTTAATAAGCCGATTTTTAAACTATATCTTCTAGATACTATAGCTCCGTTATAGGCCTAGATTATATGTTGTAGAAAATGACTATCCCAGCAATACTTAAAAAAGCGCGGAAGTATTGAATCCCTTATATGTACAACGATGTCGAATTCCAAACAGTCATTTGCATCGACATCTGCAGGATATTTTTTAAAGAAGAAAGAGACACGTGTAATGCACCGCTATAGCGTCTAGAATACATAATGTGGAAATTTGCTATCCAAGCAGCGCTAAAAAGTTGTATCCCTTAAATGTGCACTGACGCTGAAATCCAGGGAGCTGATCACAGCGACATCTGTGATATATTTTCAAAGTAAACATCGTATTATTACAGCGGGCTTGACGCCAAGCACACAGGTCAGATGTATGTTAATAAAATGTAAAAAAAAAAAAAAAAAAAAAAAAATACTACAGCGTCTAAACCAAATTATAGCGCCTAGAATATATAGTGTGGAAATTGGCTATCCCTGTAACACTTAAAAAAGTGCTAAAATATTGTATCCTTAAATGTGCAACGATGCTGTTGAAATATACAGATCGCAGCGACATCTGCAGGATATTTTCTATAATTGCAAGATATTGCTAGTCTATATAATGTAATACGAAAATCCCGCAGATTTCGCTGCGATCGACACTTGGGATTTTAGCAGTATCGTCGATCATTTATGGGATACAAATTTTTAGCGTTGTTTAATAAAATATTTCTACACTAGGTATTCTAGACGCTGTTGCCAAATCGTCATGAAGTTTTAGGAAATATCTTGCAGATATCGCTGTGATCGATTCATTGGATTTCAGCATCATTTGAAATTTAAGAGATCCAATATTTAGCACTTTTTAAAGTATTACTGGGATAGCCGATTTCCACACTATATATTCTAGGCGCTGTAGCACAGCGGTAGCCTGTCTTTTTCGTTTACCTCGGAGTAGATATAGATGAAGTCATTTGTAGCTGTTCCTAAACTGTGGCCAACAACACATAAGGCCAGTTCATAATGTCACACGGAGTTGATTATCTGTACACGGCAATGGACACACAAAAAAAAAAAAATCGGCGCGCAGCTTTGTACTAATCATCGTGTAAAGATGATCCAACTCTGAGGCTAACGAAAAAGACAGGCTACCGTGGTGGGTCCGATTCTTCTTTTTTTACAGACCGCTGGAGTCACTTGATGCTCGAATGCACCAAAGAAGGTGCGTGAAAAGAGCATCACGTAACTCCAGTGGTTTGTAAAAAAAGAAGAATCGGACCCACCGCGGTAGCCTGTCTTTTTCGTTTGCCTCGATCCAACTCCGTGTGACTTTTAAACATCATGAACTGGCCTATTATGTCATTGGTCGCGCTAACACCCTCCCTCCTGCGTACACCGTATATAGCGGCATCTTGTACTGGAGACTGCTAAATGGGCTGCTATCGGTCAAAATCAAGAGAGAAAAGGGCAGAAGAGAGGGGAAGAACTCGTTTTTTTTGGTAACTAGTTTTTCACACGGGAAGATTGACATGTCTGTTCCTCTCCTTTCATAACTTCATGGTGGTGAAATAAGCCAAAGCCTCCTAAATATTTGAGAAATTCTTGACTCGCGTCACGAAAACATCACACAAAGCAGGCAAAGCAAAGAAACAAAATCATTCATTGGCTCGTTCATATTCACGAGCCAATGAATGATTTTTCTTCTTTGTTTTGCCTGCTTTGTGTGACGTTTTCCTGACACGTGTCAGGGCTTTCTCCAATATTTAAAGGGCGTTGAATAGGCCGGGATCAAGATAGACTTTTCGCTATTAGCGGGGTGAGATTGATCAATCAGACGTCTGCATTTTTCCGAACTTTTTTATGTTTGCAGTAAATACCGAAAAGCCTGCAAGGATGGAGGCTACTGATTGGTCAATGTAATTTTACTAACAGAGAAAAATTTATCTGGATCCTGGACATTAACTTTGGTTGGTTAAAACAATTTTGAATAAAATCAAATCAGGAAGCCAATGTTTGTTAACTTTTCTGGTTAGTTTAATTGAAATCTTCCTCGTCTATTACTGAAAACTGAGTTACCGTACTTTGGACAAAAAATTGAATATGAGTACGCGACTTGTGGATATGTCACCACTCTAACACAGTGTTGCCAGATGGGCTACTTTTTTTATTTCAGATACTTGATTGGCACCACTTTTTTGAAATTGTAAAATGTGCCTTATTTAATGACATATTAATTAAGGCGAAAACAAAGGGAATTTTACCGTTTATAATAAGTGCTGGCGATCAAGAAATCTGAATTAAAAAAAAGTAGCACACGGGTAACACTGCTCTAACATATAAATGTTCTGTGTTATGACCATTATTCTAAGTGCAGTTGGTTAAATTTGAGTATCTGGGCATTAGAGAAAGCAATAGTGGCCCACCGTGGCTGAGTGGATAACACACCATGCCGCTAATCGCTTGAGAGCGTAGGTGGAAGCAGATTCGAATCCCGCCGTGATCCGCATGTGATATGATGTATGTGTTCAATCAATCAATCAAACAAACCAACAAGCAAGCAATAGTGAAAGGTACAGTTGGCATGGAAACATAGACTTCTTTAATTCGTACAGAAAATTAATGAATAGTAGTAAATAACTCAAGTTTAAAATGTAAGCAAATGGTCTGGAAATATCAATGGCTCCCATCTAGTATTTCACAAAATTAATTTAATAGATTCACATGATGTATAACTTGATGCAACTCTTAGCTAATGAAAATTCTGCAACAAGACTTATGTAGGTAGATCTTTTGAATGAATAATTCAGAATTCTGAGAACAAAACGAAGTTCTTAAGGGCTCTTCCTCACACACCCCCTCAAAAAAGGAAATACGATAGAAAGATATAGGAATTTGGATAGATTCAATATGTCTGTGAACTTTTGTCAGAGTTCAGAAAAAGAGTCTGGGCATAAAAAAAAAACAAATTTGACGAACGATAAGACTATAGATTTCAGGCAATTTTTAACCGAAAAATATTTAATTCTAATGTATATGCGGCTTTAATAATAGCCTATTAAAGATAATCAATTTAGGGGAAATTTTATAGTAAATTAATATCCTCACATTTATGCAAATAGGTATGGATAAACAGACTTGAGTAAAATTACATATTTATTCTTTCTTCTCTATAACACAATCTAAATGAAGATGAAGTTATATGTACAGTTTATATCTTTAAATTTTTAGATTTTTTTTTATCAAAAATGTTCCTTTATTATGTCTAGAATTGCTAGATTTACAGATCTTCGATTCTTTAGATACCTGCGGGGTTTCATTCTCGGATTAACCGTAGGTATTTGTAAAGGTAAATTTATTTTGCAAAACCGTCAGCAAAAAAAAAAGTTAGAAAAAATAATTAACTGACAGACTAACAGTAAATATATATTTTATTTCGACTCTGTTTTTGACTAAATTTTCATCTTTCGTAGAAATTTTTAAGGAGACATAAATTGAGAAAGACTGATACTTTGAAAGAAGAAATTGACTTTCCTTACTTTTAAATTATTAATCACTATAAAAAATGAATGATAGGTAAACAAAATGTATAATATTGTGTTTGCTCCCTGCTTATAAAGGTTATACAAGGAATAATTTTAATTTGAGCTAGTAGAATTATTTCAATAATATATCATTCCTTTTTAAAAAAAGAACTGATATCTACTAAAAAACAACTTTTCAAAAGTAAAAAAAAAAAAAAAAAAAAAAAAAAAAAAAAAAAAAAACAGAAAAAAGGTGAAATTTGTGGCTAAAAAATAGTGTGATATCAAATTTCCAAGCTTATATTACGGTACTTATTTAACATTTTTTGATAAAAATTTACCATATGTAAGTCGAGTACCTAAGTATGCGTTGATAGAAAGCCTTTTCTCCTTTACTAAATACATCATAACGTGTTTCTGAAAATTAATTTTTTTTTAATTATGCATGATGGGCTTGGCGGCCATCTTTCCATATTTTACACAAATTTCTAAGCACTCAATCTCGTAACATATTTGCATTATTAAGAATTTCGAACTTCTAGTTTTAGCTACAGACAGATAAATTAAAGTTTTTTATTTTGAAAAAACAAATTGATTTTTACTGCTTTAACTAATTAATTAACCCCCCTCCGAAAAAAGAGAATCATAAGATGAAACCTGAAGTTACTTCAGCTTTATTTTTAGACACAAATTTTTAGGCACTCATTTCCATAAATTAAAAGAATAAAATGTTTGCTTTAGTAACAATTTCGAACTTCCAATCTTAACAATGAACTTGTGTGCTTAGAAATTTGTGTAAAATATGGAAAGATGGCCGCCAAGCCCATCATGCATAATTAAAAAAATTTAATTTTCAGAAACACGTTATGATGTATTTAGTAAAGGAGAAAAGGCTTTCTATCAACGCATACTTAGGTACTCGACTTACATATGGTAAATTTTTATCAAAAAATGTTAAATAAGTACCGTAATATAAGCTTGGAAATTTGATATCACACTATTTTTTAGCCACAACTTTCACCTTTTTTCTGTTCTTTTTTTTTTTTTTTTTTTTTTTTTTTTTTTTTTTTTTTTTTTACTTTTGAAAAGTTGTTTTTTAGTAGATCTAACTATACAGAATATGTAAAGACCAACTTATAGTTTTTTAGAAGTGTTAGGAAATGTAAATAAGTGTATTACAATAAATCTCCTTCACAATTTATAAAGAGCACCAAAAGACATAAAAAAAACATGAAGTTAATTCATTTTACAATTTATAATCCTATATATAACTGTAGACCGTGAATGAAGTTTTGTACGTTATATATTTATATTTCAATTTGTTACCTGCGTTTACAGCTTACTATATTAAAACAGCAATATCTAATGAATTGTTAAATAAAATTAAATCCCTGAAAGAAAATTCAGAAAATAATCCAACAGGATTTATGAATGTTTTTGATTTGAACCCCGCTTAAAAAAAAAAAAAAATACAATTATGCAAAAATATTGTAAAATATTCCAACAGTTATAGTCTTACTTCCATATGCTTTAAATTAATTTGACGATTCCTTTAAGAATAAATAGTTTATCTATTTTTATTGTCTTTTTTCCCTTATACTTTCAGTTTTATGGTCTTTAATATGCACACATTATCAACTTTGAAGCGCTGAAGTGAATTTCATAAGATAGCCAATAGTCGTTTTATTATACAGGTTGTTACAAAAAATGTGGGCAAAACTTTGGAAAATAGTTGGTAGGATATATCCAAACAAACAACTTTCATATAGAATGCAAGGTCGGAATTGCACGCAAAGGTCTTAGATGTCGCCGAAGGTTATGGTGTTATACGAGGCAAAAACACATAAAGAACGGTTAAGTGAATAAAGCAAGGTGAGAAACCGCCCTACGTAGAATCTCTGAGCCTCTGAGCCATTTCTATTTACAGTTTGGTAGATAAAATACATATCAGCATTTCCTATATTAGTGAATGGCAACATCTTCCATTACGTACCTTTTGCGATTGACAGTTGCATACTCGGATCAGCAGATTTTAAGCATTAATCCAGTCGAAATTTTTCATACGCTTTCTTCTCCTTTCCCATATCACATTTGCATGCTATTAGTGTCATTCTTCTCCCGATAAATCCCAATAGGAATGGAGCTTTAATGTTTGCATGGACCAAGTATATCTTGTGAATGGGCTACCGTTTTTTTAATCAAACTTTTTGAGTGCCAAAGGTGCTTCTTAAATTGATTATCCGCCCTAATTTTACCCAGTTTAATCTGTCATTAAATAAGGCGAATTTCACTTCTTCAAATAAATTGTGGAAATCAATAAATCCGAATTTAAAAAAAGGTATCCAACTGGCAACAGTGGACCAAGTTTCCAAATGCGCCAGCACCTTATGAAACATGATTTATATATATGTACTTGTTCGACAAGACTAGCTTCATTTGCTCCGTAAATATCTCAAGATAAACGAACTGTGTTTTGAAAACGTGCGTTCTTCCGAATTTCACGCAACAAATAGCTGTTTTGAAGCTTTTTATTTTGTACCTTATAAGAAAATTCTAAAATAAAACAAAGATAAATATAAAAATTCCCATGAGATGTATTTAGAGGTAGTAACAGTAGAAAAATCAATAAATGAATAAATTGTTAAACAGGGAAAACTTCAATACAGTAGCTTTTTCATATGACCATATGTAATTTTATTGGTGAATCATCATATTTTCAATACTATTTTTGCAACACTTATTGCTTGCTAAACACAACAATAACAACAACAACAAAATCTTACGAACAGTTTGCATGGCCTAAGTGACGATCCACATATATATTTATGTTCTTTAATACAACAATTTTGTTCTTCAGCACTAATGAAAATGAAGTAGGAAACAAGTTTATGGTATATAAGGGTTTGTCTATCACGATCGGTAATGGGACAAGCTTGGTGATTTGTTCATCTTTGTCACGGAGATAAAAAACCGAACTTTATGGAAGAACTCCTGGGAACACATTCATGATGCGTATGGCTCAGATTACATATATCCATTTTAGACATATGTATGTATACACGACCTTTGGCGATTGCAACATAATTGAAGGTGGTTCAGCTAGTATCATATTACAATGCACACCAATTGACATATGATGACACAATATAAAAACTGGAAAATTTATGGTACATTATTTTTCAAAAGACGTAGCATACGAAGTCACTTATGCAAAAATAAAATGTATATATATATATATTACTATGTATGTATGTAAATAATATCTATATCGTAATATGTATATAAATATTATATATATATATATATATGTATATATATATATATATATATATTATATATATATTAGGGTGGCCTTAGCAACAGACAATTTTCTGAAAGTAAAAATTTTCCTGCTCCCGCCAACTAATTCTGTTCCAATCACCAAAAATGTGCTGTGCAAAATTTTATCTTAGTCGGGCAACATTAATGCGAACCGCAATTACCTTGAAGTTGTAACATATTATATGCAACGAGTAATTCCATTTCAAACGGTATATTCCACCCTATCTTGACCATTTTCTTTTTCCTTCAACAAGAATTCATGCGGATACATCCAAGCAATCCCAGCTGTTGTCTAAAAACGTTCTAAATCATATTTATTAAACTTTAATTTGAAAAATTCCAAAAATATCGTGAAAAGATTAGAAAGTATTACGATTTTTAAATAAAGCTCACAACCTCTATAAAAGAAACGCATTTTTATCTCCAATAATCATTGCTATAGCATTAAAAAACATATATAAACAGTGATGAAACATTTCAGCGTTCTGTGATAACTGAAGATTGAATATTATTTTTTCCGAAAAGAGGAATTAGTGGTTCTTGGTCATTTCTTACGTTTTTTGCTTTCTGCCTCACTATTCACAACAAAAATCTTCTCAAGTTTTTCAAGTGCACTTTTGTAACAAGGATCGCCATTTCATGTTGAAGCGTCTTTGTTGAGGATTTCGGTGCTGATAGAAAATCTCGCGTAGAGTTTTTTGTATCATGAGTTGCAAAAGACGTACATTCGATGTTTGAAAAGGAAGGAAAATCAATTTTTTTCATTATGTATCTTTACCGTTTATTTACTTTTTCCGGTTTTTCACATTTATCTACATCCAGGATAATTTGAAACATATCTGACCTAATCTCTATTGGAACAATGTCATAAAATATTCATAGAACCATAGTTTTGGAATCAATGTACCACAGTTGGATGGAATTTTTTTTCGAAGCAGCTGGACTGATTTACGGATCAATATCATTATAGTTTATTAGTTAACTCATACATAGGAAATCATTATAAGTTGCTTTTATTGTTTCTGATGACTTAAACTAGCCCCGAACATACACTCGAGCAAGAAAAATACATATTCTTCTTATAGAACACTTTTCTCTATCCTTTAACTGAAATTGATCTTGAAACATGCATATTTTGAATGCCAAGGTTAGTTTTGACATCCCCCTAGCATGCCTTACAGCTCCTGGTATATGTAACGATATCCCGTTTTTCGGACTACCACGAAGAAAGATCATTCTTAACTTCAACAATTATCGCTAATGATCTCATTGTTGTTTCTGTGCACAATGGTGGTATGATAGAATGCCAATAAGGAAAGAGCAAAAACCATCAGGCGCTTTATTGCCACCAGGCATATAAAGATTCTTATTCAGTTTCTTCCAAATGTCTCTAAAAGTTTTGCAAAACGCCATGCCTGTATCAGAAGATGCATCTATCAGTGAGTCGAAACAGCTCCTCAAAACTAACTCGTAAATGTGATTACGGAAAGGGAAGAAAAACAGCTCGCCATAGAACCTTTTTTTCTAGATTTGTACAGGCACCATTTACTCGACCTATGTTGCTTGCTGTCGTATCACAGAAAAGTGCTTGAATTTTGTCAGCTATTTCCCATTTCTGTTCCCATTCCATACTGTTTGGTAAAATGCCATGGCTTGCTTTTCTCCCTAAGATGTTGTGATTTCAGGGTTTCCAACAGTTGCTCATTGCTTTGCAAAGTTTCTATTATTGCCATTCTATCAATCATTTCAATACCCGTGAATGCTGAGAGTAGCTTTCCATCCCAGTGCAAAATCAATTATTGATAGTCGATTAGGATTATTGTTTTCTGTATTCCTGTGTGTCTCGTTTCTTTTAACTGTTTTCTAAAGCGTTGAAAAGAAGAGCGGTTTTTTACCAGGTTTTCAGTATCACGTCTGAAGACTTCTGCAGCAGCCATTAATATGTAAACCATATTTGGGTCGGTGATTTTATATCTATCGAAAACGTCAGAAAGACGGGGAGGAAAAATTGCAATTTATCTCGAATGGCTGAAACTCATGTTGTTGCTGCAGTTGTTCATGAATCTGATATTTTCTGATCAATGGCAGGAGAATTTTTTCTATCATCGTCGACAGCTCTGCTGTGGCTGCTTGATCCAAATTCATCAGTTACTGATTAATCAAACTTATAAGTAAAAATATTTGTTTTCATTTCATCATAAGTTTTTTGTTCCTGGCTTTGCAATTGCAATGTTCTTCAGTGCTTGCTCTTCCTTGTGTTTCAGTTTTTGATCGACACCAACCATAGATCCAGGCCTTCCTTTTTGGCACGGAATCATTAAGAATTTCTTATCCACTACAATTTTCATATTTACCAAGCATCTGAATGTGCTATGTCAAAGAGGCCGTCCCTCGTTTCAACAAAAAGTTAACTTTCTACTTTTTCGTTGCCGCCATCTCTAGTTAAGCTTTTCTGTAAAATTATCCATTCATCAAAGAATTTGAATAACTTACCAACGCAACGGTCAGTTCTTCTAACAGTTCTTCTTCATGGTTTTTGCCAAAATTGGAAGCCTATAGATTCCCCAGTGTTGCACTTTCCTTTGATGTAAGGTTTACAACTCTTACATTGTAGGAAAATCATATAAAACACGTAGATTCGAGGGTGGTTTATCTCCCATGATTTGATTGGAAATATGGCTGACAAGAGTGAGTAAAAATTCTTTTCTTAACTAGTGTGCTAAACTAACTGAAAAAATTTGTCATTTCACGATTCTAGAAAAACACGCAACAGCTGTACAAACAGTTTTGAAATGGAAAATGTCGCATCAGACATCAAAGGCATAATATTTGGCCTCAAAATAAGTGTACAAAGGGCATTTAAAAAAATCATATAAGAGTTAAAAGATTTTTACATGAAAAAAATTACTTATCAGGAAACATTTTCAAAATTTCGTGGTCGATGCGGATGACCTTCCAGTTTCCGAGTGAGCTAAAAAATTGCATTCAATGTTTTTTGTTAATTGGAACAAAATTGAGGGATGATAGCGAAACTTTTAGAAAATTGAAAAATAAGGGCCATCCTAATATATACAGTGTGGCGCAAAAGTTTAAGCACAACGCAAATATTTTAATAAAAGCATAATTGTACAACGGAATGCTTTCAAATATCTACTGTAGATGACTACTATGATCATGAAAATATATCTCAAGTTTGGAAAATATTCATCGTTACGAAAATGAGAAATGACGAAAAACATTTTTTGTGATGTCTCAATAGTTTATGCACAAATGAGAATTTATGCTGATAACTCTTTAAACAGGATAGGTGAAGGATCAGCGAGACATTTTCCCTAGAGTATAAAGTTTAGCGATCACTGTAAGAGTTATATCAAAATGCCTAAATGTCAGCAGTTCTCGCCTGAAGAGTTTTTAGAAGTTTGGAAGCTGAAAGTAAATCCGTTTTGCAAATTTCGCTTACTTTAAATATGTCTAAATGTGGTATTTATAGTGTTTTGCAATGTGGAAAACAATTCAAAAATTCGTATCACTCATTAAGGTCGATTAAAGGCGCATTTAGTCAGGATAGAAGAATTAAAAGATTGACTGTAACTAGCAATTTGTTTCTTTATCAGATAAAAAATCCCCTTGGATAAAAAATATCGCATGACACAATACTAGTTGAATAACCGAATCAGGATTCGTCAAAGAACAAACTATAACTCGTAAGCCTTTTATAAAACAGCGTCACAAACAAGCAAGACTTCAATGGGTAAAACAGCAGTTATATTATCGCGACGAATGGATAAATGTTATTTTTTCTGATGCAAAAAAATAGAATTTGGATGGTCTAGATGGCTTCTCATTCTATTGGCGTGATATGAGGAGCATATTCAGCAGGGAACAACGTGGTGGTTTGCTCACGGTATGGGGCGTTTTTTGACAAAAACTGAGAAACTTTTCTTTGCTTCCTAAATGACAGACAGAATTCGCAAAAGTATCAGAAGAAACTGTCAGTGAGCATTTGCGACCATTTGATGAACTCCTAAGTTGTCCCAATCGAAATTTTCAGCAAAACAACGCATCGATACTCACTGCCTGTTGCATAAAATAATGGCTTATATCTCAGAATATCAGTGTGATGAACTGATCTCAATCCGATAGAGAATATGTAGGGAATCTTCTCTAGTCACGTCTACAAGAATGGGAAACAGTATTAATCAGTGCTAAAGCTCAAATCAGTAAGAGCTGGTAGTCTGATGCAAACTTTCAAAACCTTCCATACTCTCATGTTATCAATGGAAAATCGCGTATTCGATTTCATCAGGTGCAATGGAAACACCTTAGACTACTAAAAAACATTTGTGCTTTCTGAAATTTAAATATTTCGATTTTGTGCATAAACTTTTGAGAAATTATAATTTTCATTTTTTTTTATATTTAATTATTTTCCTTACAATGAATTGTTTCCGAATTCGAAACATGAATTTGTAATCCAACTGTTTAGATACAGTAAAAATTTCAAAGCATTCTTTTGTATCTTTTTCATTTTATAAAAACATTTAGATTTTGCATAAACTTTTGCGCCGCTCTGTATATACATATGTATTCTAAAAACATAATATATGCACCATGTTTTATCTTTTAAATCATCGCAGTAGATTTAAAAGATTAATTTACGTTAACTAATGCAGTTAAGTATATATCAAAATTAGACGTATAAGGAAAGACATGACAAGTAAACTAATAAAATTATATTTTAATATACTAAAACATATTTTTGAAGTCAAACATATCGTTTATAGGAAACATTTTATAAGGAAGTATCTAGCTCTGCATGTAATCTCAAGTGGTTTCGATATTTGAAAGTAGAAAAAAAATGCTACTGTATATTAAAGTAAAAGACATTTTGAGTATGCATTATACATTAGTGGAAATATTTAAAAATATGTATTGGTTTTATTTTTGCTCAAGGGATAAATAAAATATATTTTTAAATTTTTAATTCAAAGAATACATTTTCTTTGAAATATTCTCAGATGCGTTATATATTCTGCTATATTTTCTCGATTTTTATTTGTTCCTTTTAGAGCATGTAAATCATAATAAATATAAGAATATGTATATAATTTTTTTTATTATTATTATGCTTTCCATAGCTCGCCGATGCATAGCAGAAAACAGTTAATAAATCATTTACAAAAGTAAGTATTTTTCAACTGTTACAGTAAAAAGACTAAACAACAAATCATTTTGATTCATTTAATATTCAGCATAAATTTATAAGTTGGTTTATTTAAAATATTTTTTTTGTCCTTACTATTTAGTTTTTTAAGAAAGCCTAGAATTTCGTTATATATTTAAAGCATGATTATAACTTTTTTGAATATTTTTAAGAATATCTAATTTTCTACATTGTCATTATCTAAGTAAAGAACTGATATCTTGATTTTACTTTTATTTTGTTTCAATCTTTTACGTATAGAAAAAAATAACAATTCCTTTTCTGACCGGTTGAATTAAAATTAAAGATTTTTACATCAGTGCGATTTTTTTTTTTGTAAAATTCTGCAAAAGACTAAAATAAATAAATAAATAAATAAATAAAAGATCCACGGTTTTTAATATAATTAGCATGTTTGTGTAAATTGGACATATTAAATCATTTTTTACACATAAACAAAAAATCGTTGTATGCATTTAAACTTAAATGTGACAAACCTCATCCATAACTGATTATGGAGTCAAAAACCGTACTACTATTTGACATGTAATCTGCAGTTTAATAATAAAGTAGTAATCTATGTGTATTATCAATATGATTTCTACCATGTAGTTATCTGATACCTATTTTAGGATTCCATTAATTTTTTCATTCCTATCATTGCAAAGATTTATTTAATGTTTTTTAATTTTCTAGTTATGATTTTATCTGTATTTTCTTGTTGTTAGTGTATGATATTGTCCTATATAATTTCTATTTTTGCTATAGCTTTACATAAATCGGTATGGTGTTTATTATTTATATTTTATATCCTATAAATATTTAAATAGGTTTTATTGTTTCTTCCATTTCATATTTGTTTCTATTGTTTTCATTTTTAATCAATTCACTTGATTTTAATGGTTGTTTGGGCACAGGGGAAAATAATTTTTAGCTTTAGCTTATTTTTCTCACAGAAAACGACCATTTTGCTTATATCATTGAATTCTGTGCCCTTGACAACGTAATGCAATGTATAAGCTTTTCCATTTTTTGTCGGTGTCCACTTTTTTCTTTTTCTTCCATAATAATTCTTATATATATTTTTTTTTTTTTTTTTTTTTTTTTTTTTTTTTTTTTAAATACTTACAGCTTTAATTCATAATATTTGATGGTGGTAGGTTATGTTTAATTAATGGTTATATATTAGCATTCAAATTACTATGATGCATTTGCGCAAGTAATTATGAATGTATGCTTTTTACGATGTTTTTAAATATATCTTTTCATTTTGAATGTCAACAATTCATTTTGAAGTATTTTTCCTTATGGTATCTTATATATATTTATATATATTCCCAGGTCGCTAAATGATTTAGCAATCTTTTAAATATTATATGCTTAGATCATTGCTGCAATAGCGCACTATCTATGTGTATTATCAATATGATTTCTACCATGTAGTTATCTGATACCTATTTTAGGATTCCATTAATTTTTTCATTCCTATCATTGCAAAGATTTATTTAATGTTTTTTAATTTTCTAGTTATGATTTTATCTGTATTTTCTTGTTGTTAGTGTATGATATTGCCCTATATAATTTCTATTTTTGCTATAGATTTACATAAATCGGTATGGTGTTTATTATTTATATTTTATATCCTATAAATATTTAAATAGGTTTTATTGTTTCTTCCATTTCATATTTGTTTCTATTGTTTTCATTTTTAATCAATTCACTTGATTTTAATGGTTGTTTGGGCACAGGGGAAAATAATTTTTAGCTTTAGCTTATTTTTCTCACAGAAAACAACCATTTTGCTTATATCATTGAATTCTGTGCCCTTGACAACGTAATTCAATGTATAAGCTTTTCCATTTTTTGTCGGTGTCCACTTTTTTCTTTTTCTTCCATAATAATTCTTATAATTTTTTTTTTTTTTTTTAATACTTACGGCTTTAATTCATAATATTTGATGGTGGTAGGTTATGTTTAATTAATGGTTATATATATATGTATATATATATACACACACACATATATATATATATATATATATATATATATATTGCATAGAAATTATATATATGCTTTGGCAATGTAAAGGTAGTACTCAAAATTTTTTTGTATTAAAGACTACAATTGTTTTGTAAGAAATCATATTGTAATGTATATATTGACGGTACTGGATATTAAAATTATTAGAATATGTAATATATCATTGAAATTATAACTTCATCTGATTTTTTTTTTTTTTTTTAATATTGTTGAAAATATGTGATTCTCAATTAATAAAAAAGAATAAATATAGGGTAATTTGAGGTGAGATGCCGTGTTGTACAAAATGCCGTATCACGTAGTTTTCATATGCGCAGGTGATGTAGGGAAACGCTCCTCAGTTGTAATGAAGAGGGTTCCCTAGTTATAATTTAATTTTCATTTGTGCTCTTTTTTTTTAATTTTTTAAGGGGTATTTTTTTATTGCTATTTCGTCTTATCACTTCTGGTAAGTGTCCAAAATATTCTACGTGACTTCTTTATTTGCCTATATAAGACTTAGTTTAAACACCAGAGAAACAAATATGATGTTTTTAGAGGGTACTGGTACCTGCAATTTCTGCAAAACATTAAAAGTGGCCGGTTCCCGCTTATTCACGTCAGTGAGGGCACCGACGTCTTGTACGATACTTTGGGGTGAGCCGACGAAATTTTTTGGGGTAAGATGCCGGTTGTTTTCCCTTGGGGTAAGATGCCGGATATTTTCCGTCACGGTCATATGCCTGGTTGTTTCTTCATTGTTTAAATTAATCTTTGGTATTAACTAACTTGTCAATAATTTTAATCAGATAATTCAAATCAGTCATTAAATCGTGATTTTATTCAACAGATTAAAAAAAATCATTGATTAAAATGATAAATTTTCTGAAAGTTTAAAATGACATAAAGAAATATTAAAATTTAAGGTGAACATAATTTGAAAGGATTCTATATGTATTCTGCCTTATAAATAAACTTTATTGGTCTTATAAATAATTGTTTAATAATTATTAATTTTAAACATTGTTAAAAATTTTATACTGTTATAATAATAAAACGCAGTTATATAAGAATAATATATAACAAAATACAGTTATAAATAATTTTATTAAATGCAAATATCGCTAGTATATAATATAGTTTTAGATAACTAGGGGTTTCAGCTTCCTACGAGCTATGCTCGCCAACCTCCATACAGACCCCGCAGATTCTAAAAACACGCTAATATGATCTGCTTTGAAAAAACTAGTGGTTATCTCCTGTAATCAGGTTTCTATTCATTTCCCTTTGGATGAGGGATTTTAAGACAGAATCAATTGCTGTCGAGACAGCTAATTGCTACTTTCGTGATTGATTAAATAAGGTCAATCCAACAATTTAAAGTTAGCTTCTCATTTTAATATTCAAATTAAAAAAATAATAATAAAGGCCTACAAAAGCCAAACTAAATCGGTGTGACAATAGCAACTGCGAATTTCAGGGTGTTTCAAGCCTTTCTAAAAAGGAATTAGGTAAGAAGTCAGTGGGTAGAAAGACAGAATCTTCAACTGGCGAACATATGGATGATGATTAAATTCCCTCACAAGATGCAGAACTCAAGTATTTTTTTTTTTTTTATTATTAAATGAGAATGATTGTTCAGAGTATCTAGCAGAGTGCAATAAAACCTCGGGAAATTGTGATGGGATCAAGTGCATTCAATATGCGGCGCGATTTTTTCTGACGCCAATGTCATATACGCAACGGGTACTTAACTGGCGCCACAGTATCGTTATTCTGCTTGATATGGTAAGCCGGATGTTGTTGTTTATGCTGTTGATGCGTTCTCCAAATTGGCGTTGGAAAAAAAAATCACGCCAATATGACATTTTTGGCATATGACATTTTTGCCAAACCTTCTTATGAAAGGAGAAGGGATCAGACCGTATTTGTTTATGGTATTTGATGACTTGAACTATTATAATATAGATGAAATGATGGGGATAGAATAATATTTGGCGACTTATCACACGTGCCTGGATAACATTAAAGTATCAAATGGCACCTAGAGTATAAAAAACGAAGTGTTCCGCTGGGAACTGTTGATGATAGTCACATGATTTAGGCTATTGTTATAGAGATTTTTTTTTTAAATATCGGGAGACAAAGACTCTGAATACTTAATTCATTTTATTTTAGCTTCTTTTCAAATGTTTAACTGATACTCTTTAATCAAAAACGAAAACAACGATTGGATGTCTTAACAGCAACTGATTCGCTCTTAAATTTTTGCAATCAAAGGGAATTGAATGGAAACCCGTTTACAGGGAGAACTGCACAGCTTTTTTCAGTATAATTTAATCGTCTATAATATTTTTAAAACCCATCAGATTAGCATGTTTTTTGATTTTTAGATTCTGCGGTGTCTGAACGGGGGTTGGCGAGCGTAGCTTGCAGGGGGCAGAGCCCCTAGTTTTTATATATTTGTATAGGCATTTTCAGTTCCAATTTAAGAATATAAGTATGTTACGTTTATGTTATAAGCATTTTAAACTTTTAATTTTTGTACTAAAATCATGCATAACATTTTAATATAATTTAATTATTATAATAAGCCAGGAGAAAACTAAGCTATATGGAGCGGTAGACCAATAACATAAAACAGCATCAGCATATTGGGATTAGTTTGGAAAAATAAAACTGATTCAAAAGAAATTTACTTTCGTATTTTGTCTATAAACTATATAGACTCATTCCAATAAGCCAAAAAAATAAAAGTCTGATCCAGAAACATATGGTCATTTTCCAATTAGTCTAAAGCTGCAAATGGCTCTAAATGCAATAAGCCAATTAGCCATAAAAATATCAGGCTGATTATAAAATTTAATGTTCTTCATTAACTTATCTTTTTGCAAACAGTTTAGAAAAGAGCTATATTTTTCAATTACTTTATAACATATATAAATTGTAGATATCCTATAAAGGGATGCACATAATAATTCATAATCAATGCAGTCTATGGTCATAAATTGCTCCAGGGTACATGTGACCACTCGCTTATTAAAAGGAAGCAATTAAAAGTCAATATTTAAGAATATGAGTTTCCTAAAAAAACAAGCATCTGTAAACTATTTTTATCCCATGTAGCATATAAAATATGACCATAATAAAATCAACAGTACTTTGTTTGTTCTGGAACGCGATCTAATTGTGAGTAGGGGAAACTGTCCTAAAATGACATGTACTAAGGAAAAAAATGCTTCTATTCATACAAATGTTTTCACATTACCTTTATGGTTTAGAAACTAAGTTTCTGAAGCACTCAAAATTCAACGGTGCCTTTTAAAAAGCAACAAATAAAGTCACGACGTCATAATAAGGATTTATATAAAATGTTTCACTGTGTCATTTTATCTAAAGTGTTGTCCTAAAATGACACACTCATAAGTTGCTATTAATTTTACTTTTATACATCATAAATAAGTTCTTTGCAATAAAAAAACAGCGACAAATTCACTACTATCCCACTTTAAATGCTTAACACTTTTTATCCGCTTGTCTTGTGGTTTTGAGTGACTGAGTAATTCATTGTAATAAAAACAGGCTATATTATTATCAGCAGCAGAAGAACGATCCTTGCCTTTTTCGTCATTATTGGGTATAAGAAAGCGGATTTTTTTCTTATCCTTTAGAACTGCACGTTTTGACTGTGAAATATGTTTCTCAGTAGCTTTTTCCTTCTCTTCGGCAATATTAGAATTGATAGTCAGAACTTTTGCACATTCATGCTTCATCTTTTTAGTGGATAATTTAATGTGAGGTGCACATTCTGGTGGATCAAAAAGCATAAGAAAAGTTTTTTTTTTTTCCAAATTACTTTTAGCGCTGGGTGCAAAAGTTTCCTTTTATTTATTCTAGTTTAAACCTTTTTTTTTATTGAAATCCATTCATGTCTTCTGGTGTCCCAAGCAGGCCAAAAATAGTTAAAAATTGAAATCTGTATGAAAATTTATGTTTTTTATTTTTTTAAATAGTTTTGGCGCTGGGTGAGAAAGTTGTCTTTTATGTACATAAGTTTACATGATTTTTTAAATTGAAATCCATTCATAATCTCCAGTGCCCAAAACGCCCCAAAAAATATAAAAAATTAAAATTTATAATTTTATTTATTTTATTTATTTATTTATTTTAAATTCCATTTAGCACTCGGTGAGAAAGTTGTGTATTGGGATGCTACATGATTGTATAATTTACATAATTCTTTATTTAAATTCATTCATGTATTCCGGTGCCCCAAATATAGTTAAATATTTTAATTTTTAAGAAAATGTATTACAATTATTTAATTTACGAAAATTGTTTACAAATTTGTTGAAGTGTTTAGTTAATAAAGAATAAAATTATAAATAATAATAATTTTATAATAATACATGGAGCATAAATTTAAAAATAACGTAGAAACTTTTTACTTCTTTTATTTTGAAAATTTACATATTTCTGGAGTTTGTAATAATTTTTGGTTTTAAAATGTTTGATATGATTTTTTGGTGTTATTCTGTTCAATATGAAATCTTGCCTCTTTTCTTGTCTAGATACGATTTCTGACTCCTCAGACAGTAAGAGAATTCATCTTTCAACAGCGTGGGTATGGTATGGATATTTTGACCATTTCTCTGTTTTTCCTACTTTTACAACTGCCTCAGTTTATTCGCACATTCATCAAAAGAGTTGATTCAAAACGTTCAACTCGTTGGCAGATAATAACTCCATCATAATCCTTTGGTTTGAAGTGCATTTTTAGTTCTTGAAAAATCTTTATTTCGTGTGTTCCTCTATTTTTATTTCTAGCACAAATTAGCGTTGAGCACTTCTATCTTTCTTAGATTGTGTTTAAAGTATCTAGAAAACGTGATAAGTTTTCAAATATGTCCAACTAATATATATCCAACTCCATAATATAAGTTGTAGTAATAATGAGATTCTCAAATGGATTTTCTGTGGCCACATACAACCTTAAAATTCTACCTGAAGTTGTCAGCCACCTTCTGAGAGCAACTGGACCACATTTTTCTAATGCCAGGCCATAACCACATTCACCAGGCCATATTGCTACGCAAACATCATATAAATATTGCTGATTATTGCTGAGAAGCATTCTCTCTATGATATCTGCCATGTTCTCCGCACTTATTGAAGAAAAGGAAACTATAGGTAACTCCTCGCAGGTTTTGATTGCTGTACCAATTGGCTCATAAAAAGCTGTAGAACGAATTGTTGCGTCATATAATGAATTTAGTGAAAGTGGTTAAGGCATATGTATGTTGCAAACAAATGGATACTGTAAGAATCTATTGAGCTCAGCTCCACCCACCCCCCCACCCCATCAGGCAAATAACTCTTCGTTTGTGTCCAATATTTACATTTGTTCCGTCGCATCCAATTACTGTATGCCCATGATATTTAATTAAAAAATATATATATTATTTCTTCTTTTATGGCTATAGCTTCTCCTGTTGCAACTGAAACGTGTCCAATATAATGAGAGTAAGGTTCCTTTACAAGATTATAAATATTCCTCCTTCGTTGTTTTTGTGTAGAACGTTGTGCTCTTTATCACTTGCACTTTTGTGTGGTCTTTGTTATATAGTGTAAAAAATAATTTTATTCATTTAATAATAAACTATAAACAATTTTTCATCTTTTATAGAGAGTATTTTTTTATGCTATAAGAAACAATTCTTTAAATCTTATTTTTACGTATATATTTTAGTTCAAAATTTGCATAAAAATCGACTTTCCTCAATTATTTATTTGTCTTGGGTCACCTGAGGAACAATTTTGCATCTATGCTAGTATGCTTAAAAGACAATTTTCGTACCCCGCGGCAAAAGTAATTTAATAAAAAAAAATAAAAGTTTCATAATAATTTCAATTTTTAACTACATTTCGGGCGCTTGGGGCACCGGATGATAAGAATGGATTTCAATTAAAACAATATGTAAACTAATATACATAAAAGACAACTTTCGCACTCCGCGCCAAAAGAAATTGTTAAAAAAAAAATGTACAATTTCATAAAAATTGGAATTTTTATCGATATTTGGGGCGCTTGGGGCACTGGAAGATATAAATGAATTTTAATAAAAAAAGTATATGTAAACTAATATACATAAAATGCAAATTTTGTACCCCGCGCCGATTCAATTAAACACATTTCGATTTTTCGATCCACCCTAGTTCACAAAGAAGTGGAGATACATCAAACGATTTGAGTAATGTAAATGATAAACTTGAAGGATGTTGCCTGTCGAAAATATAGCACGTCTTAGGAGCATCAGAAATATATGTTGTTGGTCAGAAATATATGTCGAATTGGAGGAGGTGACACGGAAAATGTGAAATTGACTGATTAGGTCTAGACAGGTTGTTATCTGCAGAACTTGTGTTGCTATCGGTTCTTTCCGTGTTTTCCATTGGTTTTTCTGTCACAACTGAATCACAGAATATATGATCACGAAAGATGTCTGGGTTCATGCGAGAGAGTGCATTTTTCAAAAAATAGGCATGTCACTTTACCGAAAATAGCCATATTGTATATACAGAGGCAGTATTGGAGAACTTATGCATTTATAAATTTTTGCATATAAAGAAGATAATCTAATAATAATTAAGTACTCACCTCATACTTCATATATGCAATCACTGCAAAGAAACAGACATGAATTACACCCCCCCCCCCCAATAGGCCCAAGATATTTCCGAAGAAGATATATACAGTGTCTGTGCATACAATGAAAAATACAAACTTGAAACCTTCGCCATTAAATGCTGATCGTTTCTGATCGATTGCATAACACAGCTGCGTATCGATAAGTGCTGGCCTATAGCCAAATATTAAGAAACATAAGGTATATCATTTTACCTAAATATGTCATTTTGGGACAGTTTCCCCAATAGAACCCAATTTGGTTGTATGATTAATAATACAAGAAATTTTTAAAAAATGTTCCATTTGCTGCCGATAAGTAAATATTTGGCCGTTGCTCTTTTTTTTTTTTTTTTTTTTTTTTTTTGCATGATACTTTTTCTCCTAGTTTAATCATCCTACAAAATCCTGATCCATTATTTCAATTAGATTACTCTACGGAATACTCTAAGTACTTTTAAGAGATTACACTATTCAAGCGGAGAAACTCGAATGCCAATGTTAAGTCAATGGGAGGAATTTTTACAGATTTCTCGCTTGCATTTTATTATTTTAAAATGTTTTATTTGTATATTATATACAAAGTCGATATCTATAGTTGTGAGTTTTCAGATTATTTTTATTTTAGTTACAGTTTTTTTTTTTTAACTTTTTTATCAAGATACTTTCATTTTTGTAACCGGTGGACGCCGTTTCTAAACGTAAATCTATCCTCCAATAAAAGAAAAAAAAATCTGTAACTAAAAACGAAAAAATAGAAAAAGCACAAAAATAGGTATCGAACTAAGGTATCCTATGCAAATATATATATCTTCGCTATTAGTTTGCATTACAGATCGCGTGCAGCGTGCAGTATAGTGATTGTAATTGTGCCCACACTGTAACCGTTCTGCAAATAGTTTGCATTTTTTTTTTTTTTTTTTTTTTTTTTTTTTTTTTTTTGCAAAGAATGATGCATCGTACGAAATTTGTGCATAAAAATTAAATGTTTTCAAATATTTCTTAAGTGTGCACCTTTTGTGCAAATCATCTTCTTTTGTATGCATACAAAAGAGTACGTATTCTGTATTTTAAAAACCGTGCATATTTTTTTCTTAAAACAAATACATACTCCATGTTTAAAAAATAGTGCATTTTTTATGCAAAAAAATATCTGTATATTCAATTTTTTTAATATTATGTATATTTTAATAGATGCAAAATTTGTATATTCTAAGCTTTTATTATTTCTATGTATTTTGTCCATTCAATATCTGAAGAATTTTCAGGTGCATTAGTGTTTTATTTACAATGTTAACTTAATACTTCATAAAAAGGATTTCCTAAACCCTGGCAATATCTTCTGGTCCCGGTGGCATCATCTGTAGAATGCTGGAATTATGACTTTTAGATCGTGAGTTCGATCCAACCTCGTAGGGAAAACAGAGATTTTTCTCTGGTATCCACAAATTTAGATACTTCTGTAAAAATCCCTTAATATCAGTTCCTGTACAAAGCGAGGGGAACTGCGACAAAACACTCAAGATTTTACTGGTTTCGTGGACATTTTCAGACATTTTGTAAAAAATATTTCTACCCCTCCGAAGTTTTCAAAATTTTTATAGGAGATGTAAATCTGGTCTATTTAGATGCTTCGATAAACATTGTGTTAAAATAAGGACGTTGACTGAAATAATAAATTAATAAATTTGCTTAATTTACTATTCGAAAATAGTGGGTAGTGCAACATTCCACCGACAGGGAGCGCAATATGTTCTATGCAAATATTACTCTACGAAACAGTGGACAAAGGGCTGTTATAACTTACGTGAAAAATGCAAGTCGATTGGTTAGTTCGTTTTCCAAATTTGAACGAATTCGCGTTCATTCTCTATTAAAAAAAGCGTTCCTTTTTCTTTTTAAAAGTCGATTTTTTTTCATTTTGAACAAAAAGTTCTGAATCATTTTTTTTAATTTACATACTCTTAATTAGTCTACAAATATAGGCCGAGAAGCTAAAGTTTAAAATCTGTAAATGCTGTATTTTTAAAATTTTGGTTTAAATTTGAACTCCCATTAAAACTTTACACTATGGTTTTTATCTACTCTTCATAATAAAAGTAGGTGTTTTTTAAAGCAGAGATAATGTCTGTAACTTGTAATAAGTATCATATATCTCATGACTCCCTCAAAAAACGGCATGTAAAAAGTCAGAAACGCTAATTTTTTTAAAAGAAATCTAGAGCCCCTCCCTCTCACCCTGGAATTTCACGCACCATTCTTTTTTGCACTTTATATTTTGTGTTATAAACGTTTTTAAAGTTTCAAACAGATCGCCTTGCTAGATTTCCTAATTTAAAAAAAATCGCGTTATGTTAGTTCCACATTCCACCACAAGGGAGTGCACTCTATTCTTAACAAAAGCTCCTTTACACAACCTATCAGTAGATATGTTACTCAAGGAGGTGGCGGTCATCCGCAAGAATTTATTTATTGAAATTACAATTCGGAAATAGTGGTAACTTAACTTTTGTCGCATTTATATGTACTAAGTAGCATGTATCTGAGGACTCAGTCAAAAAACCGCACCTGAAACGGTATGAAACGCAAAGGTGAAAAAAGAAATATTTCGCCTCTCCCCTCCTGCCCGAAATTTCACGCGCCATTATTATAAACCTTTTCTAATGTGTTATAAACTATCTTAAAGTTTTAAGCAGATCGCTTTGTCAGATTTCCTACTTTAAATGTAATCGCGGTCTCTTAGTTCCACTTTTCACCACCAGGGAGAGCACTGTATTTTTAACAAAATTCTATCTGAACATAAATCCGTTACACAAACTCTCAGTAGATATGTTAGTCGAGGGGGTGGAGGTCTTAAGCAAGAAATTACTATTCGGAAATAGTGGTAACAAACTTTTGACATTTTTATATTTAATAAGACTCATTTATATCAGGACTCCGTCAAAAAACCGCACCGGAAATGGTAAGAAACGCAAAAGTTAAATAAAAAGAAATCTATCGCCCCGCCTCCTCTCCCTACTTCCCGAAATTCCACGCGCCATTCGTATATAAACTTTTTCTAATGTGTTATAAACTATCTTGAAGTTTCAAACAGATCGCCTTGTTAGATTCCCTACTTTAAATGAAATCGCGGTCTGTTAGTTTTACATTCCACCACCATGGAGCGCACTCTATTCTTAGCAAAAACGTATATGAACGAAACCCCTTCATGCAACCTACCCGTAGATATATGGATGGGGTGGGGGGCGGTCTTAACCAAGAATTTAAGATATTTCCTGAAATTACTTTTCGAAAATAGTGGTATCAAGACTTCTGAAATTTTTATCTCGCGTAAGTAATATTTATGCTGTACTTTTACAAATCGCACGCTGTTCTGAAGAATACTATAATAAAACGTAACGTGACTACCCTTTAAAATAAGCCTATAAAAGAAATAAACCAATTAGTGAAATTTGCGCCACCCACTCATAAATTAAGGGTGTAAAAAGTTCTGTACGAACATCCGACATGAGTTCCCACTGCCTACGGCATTGTATAGTACGCGGGCCATTAATTCGGAACATTTTTCTGTATTTAAAACATAAATGAGAGAAATTTAAAAATTCGTTTAAAAATGTCTTAAAAAACACTTCTGGAAAAAATAATCATTATCAGTATCAAAAATGAGAATTTAAATTCTAATAAAACTGTTGCTACCCGCTACAGCAGCAGAAAGCATTAGAATGTAAGGACTTATTGTTTCCAATTTCTAATTTCTAGTAGTAAAAGAGCCAGTAAGGAGTATTCTAATCTTTTATTTAACGTTTAAAAAACACATTTCTTTCTATCTAAATAAATCAGCATCAAACAGGCACCTCCAATTTTCCGTAAACCAACTAAAATCGCCGACTTTTTTAGCAGGTATTATCGCTCAACCAATCAAAGTAGAAAAAAAAAAAAAAAAAAAAAAAAAAAAAAAAAAAAAAACAGAAAGCATTGTGGCAAACAAAAAGCTTGCCGGGTTGTCAAGATGGTTGCTAGGTTGTGACGTCATTTGAAACCAATCCCTTCTCTTAAACGTTCATTATTATTAAATATGTTTTCAAAGCATGTGTTTCACCTTCATGCTAAAATTAAATGTTTAGTTGAAAAAAACAGTCACTCTCGAAACATTAAGCACTCAAATTGGTTTAATTGTATCCCGGTTTGCTTAATTATCTCTGCGAAAGCTTTATCCAACCAACCAACCGAAAGCATGCGGAAACAAAGAAACGTATTTTTGATGAGCGATGCTTTATGAACCAACCAACCGAAAGTAATCTGAGGGAAAAAAGGCGTACTTTTGATGAGAGTGATGTCCGAATATTAACTATTTACTCAGCTACTAATTAAAATATTAAAATTCTGAGGCTATGGTGCATTATGAGAGGCCTTGGACTCTTTCCAAAAAGTTTTTGAACCTTGTACGTGCCGTAGATTTTGCTAGACATCGCACAAAGACAGACACACAAACAGACAGACAAAGCGATTTGTTCTTTTATTAGTATAGATTGCTATTTTCGTGCTAGATATATTAACAACATTTAAAATAGGTAATGAGAAAGTGAACCTTTCGTAGACAAGAGTATTCATAATTTATAACTTATGAGGTTTTTTTTTTTTTTTTTTTTTTTTTTTTTTTTTTTTTTTTTTTTACCAATTTGCAAGAACTTAATATCAATTTGTAAAGGTACTTGAGGACGTGAGTTTCAAAACTTGCCTTATCCAAAATTTAAAAATTTGAGTTTTTTCACTATCAAACAGTCTGCGAAAATAGTACTTTTATCCTGTATTTCTGACTTCGAAAAATATTTGCTTGTTTTAAAATACGTCTTATCCACTTGGGAGTTGGAAACAAAACAACCTCTATCCCTGCGCATGCGTAGACTAGCGCACAGCGAGCTTATCAATTACTATTACAGTGATTTTCCTTCATTTCTCTGCAACCTGTTGCTATTTTTGTTTAAAATTATTATCAGTTCTATTTATACAAAATTATTAAAAAAGATTTACCATCAGTAAATAAATAAATAAAACAGAAATGCTTAATTCAACATTAAAAAGTTAAACTTACACTTTGTACAAAACTACTTAAAAAATGAGACGATATTTAAAAATGATGTTAATTACTTTAATATTCTTAGTTGTTCCCAACATTTTCCGTATCAAAAAAAAAAAAAAAAAAAAAAAAAAAACTTCCATTTCCACTTTTTTCTACGTGAATTTTGAAAATAAGACGTTAATAACAGTAGTATTTCTTGTATTTCTCTGACGAAGGCTATGTTTTTATAGTTGAAAGTAGGGGAGACCGGGGCTAGTAGGCACAGTTTTTAGTTATTGATTTTAATTAATTTTTTGTTTAAGTTTTTTATGAAACTTTAACTATACTTTTAAAGAACAGGCATCCGGCTATAAATACCCGGAGTTTTGAGTTTGTAGCTTTTGTAGTTTATGTTTAGCGGAAGCCTAAAATAAAAGGAAAATTGTGAGCCAACTTAACCCGTCACGGGGCAAGTTGCCTATACCTATGGGGTAAGTTAGCACTTGCTTTAAAAATTTTAAATAAGACTCGCAGTTAAGAGAAATCAGTTTCCTTATTACCAGTAGGTTTAATCAAAGGCGTTATCTCCGTACAATGTAAATTCTAAATTAGACAGACATAAAAAATAATGAATAAAACATTAACATTGAATAACTTCTATCCTACTCGATAACATCATCAGAGTTACAGTTATCACAAATAAAAAATCGAGTGTCTCCGTTTGGGCAGGTCCCGTGTGCCCAAAATCTTGCATTGCAACCACTTTTTTCGGCGTTTGCTGTTTTTCAAGCTACCAGCAAACACCGAGCCAACTTGCCCCGTGTTCAGTGCGCTTACTAGCCCCATAATAAATTTCTTCACAAAAGGGACGCGTAATCCTCTAAGCATAAATAATCCAAGGAAATCACATATGGGGTAGGTACAGTGAATCATGCACTAAGAAAAACTGCACAAGTTAAATCGCAATTATTAAGATAAGTATTAAGAATTAGAAAAAGAATGAAGCAACAAATAATTACTTATGAATGCAAAAAACAGAAAAATCGTAATAAATGTCCACTGCACGTAGGTAACACTGCAAAACTACAATGGACATTGTAAAAAGCAATAAAAAAGGTACTCTGTGAATGGTTGCGTAATCTATCCACAAACAGGCGATTTATGAGGACTGCGCCTACTTAACCCTGTAGCCAACTAGCCCCGGTCTCCCCTACTAAGGATATTAAAGTAATTTAACATATTTCTTTTTAATATTGTCTCATGTTTTAAGTAGTATTGCACATAGTGGTTTAGTTGGAAAAAATATTTGAGGGATCCCACATTTTCATATATGATGCTATCGGATTTTTGCTAAGCCAAAAGCAAATTTAGAACATTTATCCAAAAACCGAGTTTTTTAAAATAACTGTTATATTCATTATATTCTAGCTTTTATAGTATTGTATTTGTATATTATTCATCTAAAAGCATCTAATTTAATATCAATTTGTAAAGGTACTTGAGGACGTAAGTTTCAAAACTCGCCTTATCAAAAAAAAAAAAAAAAAAAAAAAAAAAAAAAAATCGAGTTTTCACTATCAAACAGTCCGCGAAAAAGGTACTTTTATCCTATATTTCTGGCTTCGCAAAACACTGGTTTGCTTTAAAAGTCGCCTTATCCACTAGGATGTTTTAAGTATACAGGGACTGAATATTACAAGATACGGGATGTAGGCCAAAAAGTTTCCACGTATGATTTCAAATTAGCAATGGATTTTACCCTAGAAATGCCCTGCATTAAAAGCTGCATTTCCAGTTTGCTCCTGAAAAACGCATCACCCTCTTGAAGGAGAGATACGTTGTCCTCATTAAAGATGAGTCCCACTACAAAACATATGTAAGCTTTTTCAAACCATTGACCAAGAGTGGAAAAAGTTTAAGATTCATGTTCTGTCGCAGTGAAGCAAGAAAAACTTAAAGATTTCGACAAATTGTTAAAGATTTTGGTGGAAACTGGTCAGAATTGAAGGACCTTACTTTCTATAAAAATATTATGTCTAAAAAAGCAGGACAGGAGGAAATATTCGAGGATTGTCCTCTTCGAATATTCCGTGACGATATCCCAGAAGAAGAACTCGATGAGTTAATTATATATATTTTTTTGTTATCTTTTCTAAGAAAATTATATTACATTATATGGAGAACTATATATAATATGGCATGTTATATAGATTATATTATATATTATGTAGATCATATATTGCATTCTTCTTTTTTTAAGATAACTAAGCTATCTTAATCATAAAATATTTATGATAAATTTTACTTTATTGTTTATAAGTTTGCTTTTTCATAATAAAACATAGTACTGAAATTTAATCATACTTATTTACTATCACAAAGATCATTCTAAATCCAAAATATTATCATTAGATGATCAAAAATAGAAACTTTTGAATCCTTTTAGCTAACTTGTTAACGATGTATTTTTTTTATGGAAACTGGCAACAAAACTTTTCTTATGCATAGTTTGACAACAAAACTGTTCTTTTCTAGAACTTTTTTCCGATTACTTAATTTAATTAATTAAAGTAGATTTTTCACTTTCACAGAGCAGTATCACAGCGCAGCTAGTTATAAGTATTAAAAAAAAAAAAAAATGGAGATATTCGATGCACGGGGTCGTAGCCTTTTAAGCAATTTATTTGAAATTTGAATTTCATTTGAAATATTACGATTGAGTTAACTTTTATTAAGTTCAAGATGGGCTAAAATAATTCTATTTTAACATATGTTTTATTTTGAAAGTCTCGAGACACTTTCTTTCATGATTGCTTTTCACAAAAAATATGTTATTTTAATTTTTTATTTAACATCAATAAACATATGCATGTTTTTCCAGTGCAAAATTTCTACTCGAAATTTAACTCACTTTTTAATCATTTTTAACCATAACGTTAGAATTTTTTGCGAATTAATTTTATTTAATTTTATTTAATTCAATAATCTATTCAATTTTCTTACTTATACTAGGATTCTTACAAATAAATGGCTCAGGGTCCGATGAGGCAGTGTAGATGATACCATTTTAACTCTAAACTTTGAAATTATGAAATTTATAATATACAAAAACTCGTATTGTGATGGTTAAAAATGAAGTTCATTTTCGGATTCAGCGGTAAAAAATACACAAAAATCAGTTATCAAAATTTAAAAACCCATCTATTTCATAATATCAAAGTTTCGCTATTTTTCTAATTTTTTAACATTAAAATTTACGATTTGCAATTTTTTTGAATGAATTTACGATTTTTTTTTTTTTTTTTTTTTGGTGCAATTCGTGAATCAGATAGTGAGATTTGTTGCAACATGATATAAACAGTTATAAAACCCAACTTTGTTCATATAAGCATTTAAAATATATGTATGTTATTATTGTTTTTATATACAAATTATGTTGAGTCCTATTTAAAACTTCATAAATGACATTATATATTAAATAAATTGAAAAAAAAAATGCTTGTATATATGAAATGAAACAATGGGTCGGTTGACAGAAATATGTTGCCAAATTTCCTTCTTCTCCTTTGCTGTTTTCTCTATTTTGCCAAGTCCCTATATTGAAAATCTACCAAAAACTGTTTGCACTTTCAGGTTTGAAATAAATTGCACTATAGCATACACGGAGGTTTTTTTTTTAAAGCTGGGCGCAGTTCGGGCTTCAGAAAGTTATATTTGTGAACAAATGATATGAACAGCAATGAAAACATATGTCATGGACTTTTATGTTTTTTACATATGTATCCATATATATATATATATGTATATATATATATATATATATATGTATAGATATAGATATACTTTTAATTAAACATATTATATTTGTTATTATTTACATACAATTTACTTCTGTTTTTATATAACAAGAGGTACATGACTTCTTTATAGTAAATAAAATATATATTTATTTAACACGAAATTCGCATTGAAAGTTTCTTGCGCCTAACCCAATTTCTACATCTACCAAGGGCCATAAATTTAAACATTGCCAAATCTTTCCCAATTGCCCTATATCTAAGTAATGTAGACCAATATATGCTAAAACTGTATTTGAAAAATTACCTAACTAACAACGAAACTGTCATGAAAAACCGCTTAACTTTATAAAAATGCTAATTTTTGATAATTGGGGTCACAAGATTACAGAATTAAACCCATAAGTCTATAGCTGCACAACGTAGAAGGATAAGTTACATACAGAAATACTCCCTGTAAAATTATCTAATTAAGAGTTTAAATTCTATCGAAATGCATTCTAAAGAATCTTTTTAAAAGGTTATTTTTTCATAATCAGGTTCATATCATTAAAGAACATTCAACGATATTTCGAATCCTAAGCAACTTAAAAACATATATTATTTACTAAAACCTTCCCGAAAAATTACCCATCTGACAGTGCAGCGGAACTCGGATTATAAACTGCCGAACGAAAATTCTCTTTGTATTGTATATACAACAGTATGTAAGTAGAAGAAGATTACTCCAATAATTCTGTCGCTAATTTGAAAAAAAAAGTCCTTCCGGCCAGTGCCGGGAGGAAGAAGTAGCTTTCATATTTCTTATTTTTTAAAAGCCAGCTTATATTATTCAAACACACGGAGCTCAAATTAGTGGAACCCGATTATAGAAGATTAAATACTAATTTTTGTCAATATTGGATATGAATGAGAATTTCACCAAATTTGTCATCGTTATCAAAGCTGGTTTTATTAAAGTGATTTATATTTTGTCGCCAAATTTGGTGATATCCCGAATTATATTAATAATTATATTAACCCGAATTATCGGTGATAGCCCGCCATTTTAAAACAACATAATGGGAGCAACAAAGCTCACCAATTAACTTGGTCGAGACCTTAGTAATTGCTGTGCACATGCTTAATCATATCTAAATCCGTTGATATATATGAGTGCTGTTGCAGGAAAAAATCAGATTTTTCAAAATGTCACATACATTCGAAATTCAAACTGCTATATCTCGGCCTTTTTTTTAGATAAAGGCAAAACAAAAAATTATCCGGAATCTTTGTAACAAACTGAAACACATAAGAAAAAAATCTTTTTCAATTTCTAATTTTTTTGTACCTCATTTTAAATTATTATTATTTTTTTTTTTAAATGGCCGCCATTTTGAAACAAGATGGCGGATGAAGTAGCAAACGAACTTGGCCGGAAGATCGCTATGTACTATGCACATGCCTTGTCACATCCTAATAGGTTCATAAATACGCGTGTTATCGCGTGACAAAAATCAGATCGTTTCAAAATGTCAGAAATGCTAGAAATTCAAAGTGATACAACTCAGCCATTTTTTAAGATATAGACGAAACGAAAAATGCTCCAGAATCTTTGTATCAAGGTCAAACATAAGAAAAAAATATTTTTCAATTTATAATTTTTTGTACCTCATTTTAAATTAAAATAGAAAAAAAATTAATGGCCGCCATTTTCAAACAAGATGGCGTATGAAGCTGGCCAACGAACTCGGTCGAGACATTGCTATGTACGATGCACATGCCTTGTCACATCCAAATCGGTTCATAAAAACGCATATTATCGCGTGACAAATATCAGATCGTTTCAAAATGTCAACCATGCTAGAAATTCAAAGTGCTATAACTCAGCCATTTTTTAAGACATAGACGAAACAAAAAATGCTTCTGAATCTTTGTATTAAGCTCAAACACATAAGGAAAAAATCTTTTTCAATTTCTAGTTATTTTGTACCTCACTTTTAGGTTTAATTTTTTTTTTAATTTTTAAATGGCCACCAATTTGAAACAAGAAGGCGGACGAGGCTGGCCAACGAACTCGGTCGAGACATAGCTATGTACTATGCACATTCTTTGTCACATCTAAATCGGTTCATAAATACGTGTATTATCGCGTGACAAAAATCCGATCGTTTCAAAATATCAGCCTTGCTAGAAATTCAAAGTGCTATAACTCAGACATTTTTAAAGATATAAACGAAACTAATAATGCTCCAGAATCTTTGTATCAAGCCCAAATACATAAGAAAAAAATCTTTTTCAATGTCTAATTTTTTTGTGCCTCATTTTAAATTAAAATTTTTTTGATTGCCCGCCATTTTGAAACAAGATGGCGGATGAGGCTGGCCAACGAACTCGGTCGAGACATTGCTATGTACTATGCACATTTCTTGTCACATCCAAATCGGTTCATAAATACGTGTATTATCGCGTGACAAAGATCAGATCGTTTCAAAATGTCAGCCATGCTAGAAATTCAAAGTGCTATAACTCAGCCATCTTTTAAGATATAGACGAAACGAAAAATGCTCCAGAATCTTTGTATCAAGCCCAAACACATAAGAAAAAAATCTTTTTCAATGTCTAATTTTTTTGTGCCTCATTTTAAATTAAAAAAATTTTTAATTGTTTAAATGGCCGCCATTTTGAAACAATATGGCGGATGAAGCTGGCCAACGAACTCGGTCGAGAGATTGGTATGTACTATGAACACCCGAAATTTTATCCAAATCGGTTCATAAATACGAGTGCTACAGTATGACAAAGATCAGATATATATATATGTATATATATATATATATATATGGATATATATAAATATATATATATATCAATTTTCAACAGAGGGTGGTTTCGAGGTCCAGGTGTCATGATCGGTGAAAATATACCAAAATTTTTCGGAATCGTTTTCCTCCGAACGGCTGCAATAGGTAGCTTTTTGTAATGAAAGCTACCTAAAAATCACTATTATTGAAAACGTTTATCGAATCTTTGCCACGCTTAGGATTTTTGGATTAAAATCAAATTGTTAAGTTACAAAATCAAAATCGTAAGTAAACAAACAACATGTAACAAACAAACATAAGTACGGAAATTTTAATAATTACATCTGCTAGATTCTTCTAACAAGTCTCATGATGGATGAGTTAGATAAAAAAAAAGTCCTTCCGGCCAGTGCCGGGAGGAAAAGGTAGCTTTCATAATCCTTATTTAAAAAAAGCCAACTTATTTCATGCAAACACACGAAGCTCAATTTAATGGAAACCGAATATAGGAGGTTCAATACTAATTTTTATCAATATAATGAATGAGAATTTCGCGAAATTAGTCAGCTTTATCCAAGCTGCTTTTCTTTAAAGTAACTTATATTTGGCTACCAAATTCGGCTATTTCTTAAAGTGCCTGTCATTTTAAGACAACATGGTGGATGAGGATAAGCAGTGAACTTGGTCGAGACCTTAGTAATTGCTGTGCACATGCTCACTCACATCGGAATCGGTTAATATATAGGAGTGCTGTCGCATGCAAAAAAATCAGATTTTTCAAAATGTCACCCACAATAGAAATTGAAACTGCTATATCTGAACCATTTTTTAAGGTAAAGACAAACAAAAAATGCTCCTGAATCCTTATATCAAGATCAAATACTTAAGAAAGAAACCTTTTTCAATTTCTACTTTTTTTGCACCTCACTTTAAATAAATATATATATTTTTTAATTTAATGGCCGCCATTTTCAAACAAGATGGCTGATGAATCTGGCCAGCGAACTTGGTCGAGGCATCGAAATAGGCGAATACGTGTGTTATCGCGTGACAAATACAAGATCGTTTAAAATGTTAGCCATGCTAGAAATTCAAAGTGCTATAAATCAACCATTTTTTAAGATATCAACAAAAGAACAAATTTTCAGAAACAATATCAACTCCGGAATCTTTGTATCAAGGCCAAACACATAAAAAAAAATCTTTTTCATTTTCCAATTTTTTAATACCTCATTTTGAATTTTATATTTAATTTTTTTTTATGACAACCCTTTTGAAACAAGATGGCGAGTGAAGCTGGCCAACGATCTCGGTCGAGACATTGGTATGTACTATGTACAGACCAAGTTACATCCAAATAGGTTCATAAATACGCCTGTTATCGCGTGACAAAAATCAGGTCGTTTTAAAATGTCAGCCACAAGAGAAATTCAAAATGCTATTACTCAGCCATTTTTTTTAGATATAGACGTAAGAAAAACTGTTCCAGAATCTTTGTATTAAGGTCAAACACATACAAAAAAAATCTTTTTCATTTTCCAATTTTTTGGTATCTCATTTAAATTTTTTTTTTTATTTTTTTTTAATTGGCCGCCATTTTGAAACAAGATGGCGGATGAAGCTGGCCAACGAACTCGGTCGAGATATTTGTATGTACTATGTACACACCAAGGTACATCCAAGTCGGTTCATAAATACGTCTGTTATTACATGAGAAAAATCGGGACGTTTCAAAATGTCAGCCACGCTAGAAATTCAAAATGCTATAACTCAGCCATTTCTTAAGATATAGACGAAACAAAAACTGCTCCCGAATCTTTTTATCAAGGTCAAACACATAAGAAGAAAATATTTTTTCAATTTTTAATTTTTGGTACCACATTTCAAATTAAAATTTTTCTTAAAAATTTAAATGGACGCCATTTTTAAACAAGATGGCGGGTGAAGCTGGCCAACGAACCCGGTCGAGACATTGGTATGTACTATGCATAAACGAAGTTACATCCAAAGCGGTTTATAAATACGCCTTTTATCGCGTGACAAATTTCAGGACTTTTCAAAATGTCAGTCACGCTAGACATTCAAAATGCTATAACTCAGCCATTTTTTGAGATATAGACGAAACAAAAACTGCTCCGAAATCTTTGTATAAAGGTCAAATACATAAGAAAAAATATTTTTCCATTTTAAATTTTTTGGTACCACATTTCAAATTTTAAATTTTTAAAAAAATTTTAAATGGCCGCCATTTTGAAAAAAAATGGCGGATGAAGCTGGCCAACTAACTCGGTTGAGAGATTGGTATGTACTATGTACACACCGAATTACATCCAAATCGGCTCATAAATACGCCTTTTATCGCGTGACAAAATTCAGGACGTTTCAAAATGTCAGCCACGCTAGAAATTCAAAATGCTATAACTCAGCCATTTTGTAAGATATAGACGAAAGGAAAACTGCTCCGGAATCTTTGTATAAAGGTCAAATACATAAGAAAAAAATATTTTTCCATTTTTAATTTTTTGGTACCACATTTCAAGTTTTAAATTTTTTTAAAAATGTTAAATGATTCATTTTGAAACAAAACAGCGGATGAAGCTGGCCAACGAACTCGGTCGAGACATTGGTATGTACTATGTACACACCGAATTACATCGAAATCGGTTCATAATTACGGGAGTTACAGTGTGACATATGTCAGATATATATATATATATATATATATATATATATATATATATATCAATTTTGAACGGAGGGTGGTTTCGGGGTTTGAGGGTCATGATCGATGAAAATATACCAAAAGTTTTTGAAATCGCTTTCCTCCGAACGGCTGCAATAGGTAGCTTTTTTGTAAAAAAAGCTACCTAAAAGTTACTCAGATATTATCTTATCAAATTTTCTGATGCAATTTTCAAAACCTGACGCAAAAGCTAAATCACAAAATATTGTTTAAACTGCAATATAATATTGAATAATTTTTTAATCACTAAGAACATATCCTTTCATGTTTATATTAAGCATTTTCGCTTTAAAATATTATCACCCGTCAAAAGTGTTTTTCTTTTTCTCTTTTAGGTAGCTTTCTTTACAAAAAGCTACCTATTGCAGCCGTTCGGAGGAAAGCGATTTCAAATTTTTTTTTTATATTTTCATCGATATATATATATATATATATATATCTGACCTATGTCACACTGTAACTCTCGTATTTATGAACCGATTTGGATGTAATTCGGTGTGTACATAGTACATACCAATGTCTCGACCGAGTTCGTTGGCCAGCTTCATCCGCCATTTTGTTTCAAAATGGCGGCCATTTAAATATTTAAAAAAAATTAAAATTTGAAATGTGGTACCAAAAAATTGAAAATGAAAAAATATTTTTTTCTTATGTATTTGACCTTTATACAAAGACTCTGTAGCAGTTTTTGTTTCGTCTATATCTTAAAAAATGGGTGAGTTATAGCATTTTGAATTTCTAGCGAAGCTGACATTTTGAAACGTCCTGAATTTTGTCACGCGATAAAAGGTGTATTTATGAACCGATTTGGATGTAACTTCGTTTATACATAGTACAGACCAATGTCACGACCGAGTTCGTTGGCCAGCTTCATCCGCCATTTTGTTTTAAAATGGCGGCCATTTAAAATTTTAAGAAAAATTTAAATTTGAAATGTGGTACCAAAAAATTGAAAATTGAAAAAATATTTTTTCTTATGTGTTTGACCTCGATAAAAAGATTCGGGAGCAGTTTTTGTTTTGTCTATACCTTAAAAAATGGCTGAGTTATAGCATTTTGAATTTCTAGTGTGGCTGACATTTTGAAACGCCCTGATTTTTGCCACGTGATAATAGACGTATTTATGAACCGATTTGGATGTACCTTGGTGTGTACATAGTACATAAAAATAACTCAACCGAGTTCATTGGCCAGCTGCATCCGCCATCTTGTTTCAAAATGGCGGCCATTTAAAAAAATTAAAAAATAAAAAAAATTAAATGAGATACCAAAAAATTGGAAAATGAAAAAGATTTTTTCGTATGTGTTTGACCTTAATACAAAGATTCCGGAACAATTTTTTGTTTCGTCTATATCTAAAAGAATGGCTGAGTAATAGCATTTTGAATTTCTATTGTGGCTGACATTTTAAAAAGACCTGATTTTTGTCACGCGATAACAGGCGTATTTATGAACCGATTTGAATGTAACTTGGTCTGTGCATAGTACATACCAATGTCTCGACCGAGTTCGTTGGCCAGCCTCATCCGCCATCTTGTTTCAAAAGGGTTGCCATTTAAAAAAAAATGTAATTTAAAATTTAAAATGAGGTATTAAAAAAATGGAAAATGAAAAAGATTTTTTTTTATGTGTTTGGCCTTGATACAAAGATTCTGGATCAGTTTTTGTTTCTGAAAATTTGTTCTTTTGTTTATATCTTAAAAAATGGTTGAATTATAGCACTTTGAATTTCTATCATGGCTAACACTTTGAAACGATCTTGTATTTGTCTCGCGATACCACACGTATTCATCTATTTCGATGGAAGAAGGCATGTGTATAGTATACATCAATATATCGACCAAGTTCGCTGGCCAGCTTCATCAGCCATCTTGTTTCAAAATGGCGGCCATTAAATTAAAAAACGTATATATATATTTAAAATGAGGTGCAAAAAAATTAGAAATTGAAAAAGGTTTCTTTCTTAAGTATTTGACCTTGATATAAGGATTCAGGAGCATTTTTTGTTTGTCTTTATCTTAAAAAATGGCTCAGATATAGCAGTTTCAATTTCTAACGTGGGTTACATTTTGAAAAATCTGATTTTTTGCCTGCGACAGCACTCGTATATATGAACCGATTCCGATGTGAGTGAGCATGTGCACATAAATTACTAAGGTCTCGACCAAGTTCAGTGGTTAGCCTCATCCACCATGTTGTCTTAAAATGGCAGGCATTTTAAGAAATCGCCGAATTTGGCAGCCAAATATAAGTTACTTTAAATAAAAGCAGCTTGGATAAAGCTGACTAATTTCGAGAAATTCTCATTCATAATGACTTAGTATTCATAAAAATTAGTATTGAATCTCCTACATTCGGTTTCCACATAATTGAGCTTCGTGTGTTTGAGTAATATAAGTTGGCTTTTTTAAAATAAGGAATATGAAAGCTACCTCTTCCTCCCGGTACTGGCCTGAAGGACTTTTTCAAATAAAATTAGTTTTGATTTTATTAATTTTAATACATTACTTAATTTAATTGATTTAATTAATTTAAGAAAAAACATTTTTTTAGATGTATAGCCGTTTCAGTTCTTTCAACAACGCTTATTGGTCGCCAAAACATAAAAATCCCTGCCGGCCCGGCCTACAGACAGAGGTAGATTTCGAGGTTAAGTATAATATTTTCACCAACAAAAACTAAATCATTATTAGATATAAATCCACTTTAACATTTTTATCTATCTGCTTTTGACGAGTTTTTATTCTTTTTTTACAAAATAGCTGGTTTTATCAGAATCATGTTAAGGCGATATTAAAATATATATATATTTTTCCATACTCAAAAACTCGAAATTTTCTGCCACATTTTCAGATTCATTTTTAATAAAAAAAAAAAAAAATAAATAAAAATATATATATATATGAAACATGCTGACGTGATTTTTGAAAAGATTTATCAGCGACCTGTTGTTTTATTTTTCATTCAATTAATTAAAACTTGATTAATAAACAATTATTTTCTCAGTAGGGCAATATTTTTCATTTCTAACACAATCGCTTCGAGAAATTCTTTTCAAAATGCCCACTTTGACATAATTTTTTGAAATATATTCTGCCTCTATCAAAAAATCGATCATTACTGTACATTATATAGATTCTGAATAAGAGAATCTAGTAATTTGATGCGTTTGAGAGCAAAAATGAATTTAAAAATGAGTAAAAAAATAGACAGTTTGGATTTGAATGCACCCTTAATAAGATGATTTTTTTCTTCAACCGCTATGTATTTTTAATTTGTTTTTGCTGCAAGAATTGGCCCTATCAAAAACTTGTCTATATAAATGTTGAAGACAATATTAAGAAGATATATGATAAATTCATGGAGATTTTATATCTTGTGAATTGACGGAGTTATGAAAATTTTTCTTCTTCAATCCCCCTTTTTTGTTTTCGTTTTTATTTATTTATTTATTTATTTATTCATTTATTTTTTTTTTGCGGTACGAATTGGTCCTATCAAAAACTTGTGACAATAAATGTTGTAGATAATATTAAGGAGATGTATAATAAAATTATCCGATTTGAAATCTTAAGAATTGACGAAGAAAGGAATTTTTTTCTCCCAAAAACCCTATTTTTTGCGCCCCTTGAGCCTATTTTAAATTTTATCAAAAATCTGTGAAGCATGAATTTTTGGCGCTGTTTTTAGAAGTAATAAAAACTTTAAACTGATTTGATATGTACAAAAATTAAGAAGTTATGGGGTTTTTCCGGTTTTCACAAAACCCCTCCCTATTTCCATCCCTATGTCCGCTTTTGCCCATTAACGAATTTGACCGAGATTCTATATCCCTTGATTTTATGTATCAGTTTGAAAGAGATTTGTGCAGAATTGCGGAAGCTATCGTGTCCAGAAGAAAGTGATAACACAATTGCTTCAGGAAATTCCGTTCAAAATGCCCACTTTGACATCATTTTTTGAAATATATTCTGCCTCTATCAAAAAATCGATCATTGCGGTACATTATATAGTTTCTGAATAAGCGAATCTACCAATTAAATGCGTTTGAGAGCAAAAATGAATTTAAAAATGAGTCAGAAAAAAAGCATTTTGGATTTGAGTGCATCCTTAATGCAATGATTTTTCCAACACAATCCGCTTCGGGAAATTCGGTTCAAAATGCCCACTTTAACAGCATTTTTTAAAAATATATTCTGCCTCTATCAAAAAATCGACCATTACGGTACATTATATAGTTTCTGAGTAAGAAAACGTACCAATTGGAAGCCTTTGAGAGCAAAAATGAATTGTAAAATGAGTCAGAAAATACGCAGTTTGGATTTGAATACAACCTTATTTAGATGATTTTTTTTCTTCGACCGCTATGTATTTTTAATTTGTTTTTGCTGTAAGAATTGGTGCTATCCAAAACTTGTCTATATAGATCTTGTAGACAATATTAAGAAGATATATGATAAATTCATGGGGATTTTATATCTTTGAATTGACGGAGTTATGGATTTTTTACTTCTTCAAACCCCCTTTTTTTTTCGTTTTTATTTTTTATTTTTTTGCGGTACGAATTGGTCCTATCAAAAACTTGTGAATGTAAAAGTTGTAGATAATATTAAGGAAAATTGTAATAAAATTAATTGGAATTTATATCTTGAGAATTGACGAAGTTATGAATTTTTATCTCCTAAAAACTCTATTTTTTGCGCCCCTTGAGCCAATTTTTAACTTTATCAAAAATCTGTGATACAAAAAATTTTGGCCCTATTTTTAGAAGTAATAAAAATTTTAAACTGATTTGATATGTACTAAAATTTAGAAGTTATGTGGGATTTTCGGTTTTCACAAAACCCCTCCCTATTTCCATCCTCTTGTTCCGATTTTGCCGATTAACGAACTTGACCGAGATTTTATGCCCTTTGATTTTATGTATCAGTTTGGAAGAGATTGGTGCAGAATTGCGATAGTTATCGTGTCCAGAAGAAAGTGATATAGATAGATAGATAGATATAAAAAAATTTTTTTACTGAGCGTGGTTTTGGGTTCTAGGGGTCGTGATCGGTGTAGATCTGCAAAAATATTTCAGAAATTCCAACATTGGAACGATCACAATAGGTAGTATTTCATTGGAAATCTACCTAAAATGGCAAACTTGTCGTCCAAAATAACAGAACTTTTCGTCATAATTATGTAATTAATTTAGGTAGAACGATGTGTTATATATTAAAACTTTCCCCAACGCGTTATCTATCTAACAGTGTAAGTTCCAACAAAATCTACTCAACAGAACTCGAGTTATAAGCAACCGGTACGAAATCTTCATTTGTATTTTGTATAGATGAGTGAAATATCAAAGATGTTAGAGTAAATTTATGTTTAAACTAAAATTCATATGCTATATGTGATTGCAGCAAACATGGAAGATTAAAAACTCTTTTATAACATAAACCTACTAGTTTTGTAAACGCAATGATGGTGAAATTATGAAGACATGAAATGATAAACATACTAGCTTCAACCCTTTCAGGGGCAAGGAACTTCACTCGTAAAATCCTAAAATTATTGACTCACACCAGAATTTACAAACAAATCTATTTTAAAATCAATTAAAATATTTTCTTCATGTAATTAATAAAAAGAAAAATTTCAACCCAGATACCTGTTACCAATTTGTCATTTAGGCATTAAAATTATATAGTCTTTAAATAAACCACCGCCCTTGAAAGGGTTAAATAAAACATAAAATATGTAATTGGTAAAAGAAAATATTGCGAGATGTCAGGAACCACGAGAGGGTGTGCTTTATCAATATTTATCTCATACTATAATGCGAGCAAAAATTGTGTGTGTCATTGGGTATGTTGATTGTATCTTAAAAACGGCTCTAACGATTTTGACGAAATTTTGTATTTTACCATTTTCGGGCACGAGAAGACTATGTCTAGGTCTAGAAGGTCTAGGTCATGTGCTCGTGAAAATTCGATTAGTGGGACATTTTGATTCATAACGGATCATGGTCAAGCTAATTATATCTCAAAAACGGCTCAATCGATTTTGACTAAATTTTATATCCAACCGTTTTGGGGTACGGGAAAACTATTGGGCAAGGTCACATGTTCGAGAAATTTCGATTAGTGGGTCATTTTGGCGTCACTTCGGGTCAAGCTAATTTTATCTAGAAAACGGCTCTAATGATTTTGAGTAAAATTTGTAATCTACTGTTTTGGATTACGAGAAGACTAATAGGTAAGTCACATGTTAGAGAAAATTCGATTAGTGGATCATTTTTGGGTCACTGAGGGTCAAGCTAAGTTTATCTAGAAACTAGCTATAACGATTTTGACGAAATTTTGTGTTCTATCGTTTTCGGACACGTGAATACCATTGAGATAGGTTGCATGTTCAAGACAATTCGGTTAGTGGGTCATTTTGGGTCACAATGGGTCAAATGTCAAACTAATTGAATCTAAAAAAAGGGCTCAAACATTTTGACAAAATTTTGTAATATACCGCTTCTGGGCATGAGATGACCATTGAGCTAAGTCACATGTTCTAAAAAAATGGATTAGTGGGTCATTTTTGGGTCACTGTTGGTCAAGATAATTGTATCTAAAAAATGACGCAAACGATTTGAATGAAATTTTGTATTATACCGTTTCTGGGCATGAGAAGACCATTGGTCTAAGTCTCATGGTCGAGAAAAGTCGATTTGTGGGTGGTCATTTTTAGCTCACTGTGGGTCATACAAATTGTATCTAAAAAACGACTCAAACAATTTTGACAAAGTTTTGTATTATACCGTTTCTGAGCATGGGAAGACGATTGGGCTAAGTCACATGTTCAAGAAAATTCGATCACTGGGTCATTTTTGGGTCACTGTGGGTCAGCTAATTGTATCTAAGAAAAGGCTCAAAACATTTTCACAAAATTGTGTGTTATATCATTTCTCAGCTGAGAACACCATTAGGCTAAGTCGCATGTTCGAGAAAATTCAATTAGTGGGTCATTTTTTTATCACTGTGGGTCAAGATAATTGTATCTAAAAACGGCTCAAAGTATTTTGACAAAATTCTATATTACACCGTTTCCCAGCACGAGAAGACCATTGAGATAAGTCACATGTTCGATAAATTTAGATTAGTGGGTGCCTTTTGGGTTACCGTGGGCCAAGCTAATTTTATCTCTAAAACGACTTTAACGATTTTTACTAAATTTATATCCTATCGTTTTAGGGTTCGAGAAGAGCATTGGTTTGGTCGCATTCTTGAAAAAATTCGGTTAGTGGGTCATTTTCGATCACTATGCCTCAGGATCATGCCAATTGTATCTAAACAGCAAGAATGATACAGTGAAAATAATATATCGAATTGAACACAAGGAAATTTTGACCGAGCCTACCTCGGTCATTCCTGCTAGTATTTTATAAACTGAATTTACTTTATCTTATTTTTAAATGTATGAAGCATCTTACTCTAAATTCTACATAAGATGAAGAAAACTGATTACATTGCTGATTGTACATATACTCGATGCGCATATAAATTTCTATCGATTCGTGAAAAATTGATTGAGATCAAAATCTTGGTAGATAAATTAATGTTTTGAAAATTAATCTTTGAAGATTTTATGTTGTGAAGCCCTGCTAAAGCCGCAGTTTTCTTGTTGTATTTGAGTTGAGCTGCATGTTTTTTTTTTTTTTTTCATCCTCCTTTTATTCTTTCTATGTGCCATACCTATGTAATACTGCAATGACTCATAGGTTTTTGTTAACGGGTTTTCATATAATTTAAGATTGTACATTCTTTTATCACTGAAAAAAAAACACCTCTATTAAAGCACGAATATTATATATTTTAATAACATTATAATCTATATAAAAGTTATGATACATTCAATAATAAATATATCTATACAAACTCTATGAAAACTCTATATGTTATCGATTATTGTTAAAATATTGGTTTATATAGAGAATAATTTTATGATTTATTTTAAAATACGTTTTGATCTGCAGAATCATACTTTATAAATCATACAATAGCTATCATTTAGCTATCACATTTCTATCATTACGTATACACTCTTAGAATATATATACTTTTTTAAAAATTTATTTTAGGAAATAAAAAAAAAGGGGAGTACGAAAAAATATGTGTATGGATCAAACAGTTCTAAAAATTCTATAGAAACATTTCATCATCTTACAACCACTCTATATTTTCCCACGAGATAAATAAGAAAAGTTTTTTTTTCAGAAAATAGTAAAAAAAAAAAAAGTATTATGAAGAATCTTAGTTACGCAACTTTCTCCCATATTCGACTTTTTTCAAGTTCAATGAATTTTCTTTTCCAACAGTAAAAAAATAACTTATTCTATAAATATCACGTATGTGATGTTTATAAATTGCATTTTGCTGCATAGCTCTATGCAGTGAAGAAAGAAATTTCATGATTCATTCTGGAAATAATTTATTTTATCTACTGTTTTTTAAAAAAATTGCATTTTAAAAAATTTTCCCTTTTTTTTATTTTTTTTTAAGATTTTATTTTAAGTTAGATATTTTTGCTTCTTTTTAGACACGATTCCATAATCATATTTTTTTCTTTTTTCTTTTTTATGTAGTTATTATAGTATTATAAACAAAATATATTCTGCTTTTATCAATATATTTCTCTTAGTAGCTCAACAAGATTATAATGTATATTTGAAATATTTATTTCTTTATAAGAAGTATTTCTTAAATTTGCAGTTGCACAAGACATTTGTATTAGGAAATTAATGTATCTCATTATTTTTTATTATGAAAGATTTAGGATGTGTAAAATTATGTTTAAAATATTTCACGTAAAATTAAATTTATATAATATATAAAAGTACTTAAGAGATGAATAGTTTTGTAAAAGTACAATAGTCATGTATGTTGTTAGTGTTTGCCCTAAAGCCACTTAAAATTTTCTAATTCAACAACTCCGAATTGAAAAAAAATATTTTCTAAATTGTTAAAATTAATCATTTTATGCATGTAAATCTAATTTAAAAAATGGGACATAACAACAACAACAAAAAAAAAAAACATATTGACTAAAAGGTAATTTTTTCACATCTGCAATAAACAACAAATTACATAGTTATCATTGATATATATAATATCATCTACCTAATACGAAATATAAAGTGTACGAACTTAACTTTATAAAAAGCATATTTTTGGAATTCTCTGTCTTTTTTTAAATTTACAAAATTTACGAAAGCCTTTTTAGCAATAATGATTCTAAATTGTTCAAATAATAAATGAATCTTTGACATAATAAAATTAACTCACAGTTGCCCTCTATTGAGAATTTGACCAATGTCAGACGGGTGTCTTTTTTGGTGCTATTTTGCTTGCGTATTATCCATTCACAATGCTATAGCATTGTGAATGGATAATACATAAGCAAAAAAGCAGCAAAAAAGACGCCCGTCTGACATAGGTCTTATATGAACATTTTTAATTTGCTGAAGTATACAGTAAAAAAAAAAAAAAAAAAAAAAAAAAAAAGAAAGAAAGAAAGAAAAAAGAGATGTAATTCTACAGATGTAAAGTTGCAGTAAACTCTATACTTATTAAAATTTTATCTGTACACTGTATAAAAAAATGAGGTGAGGTAAAGGTACAAAACTAGTTTATGTAAAGCTACAGAAATCTGTAGTACTACTAAAATTACAGTAATCATATTAAAATTTTATCTGTAACCTGGATTGCAGTCACACAAAAAGTTCAAGGCATCCCAGTTTCCTATAAAATTCTTAGTACCAATACAGATTTTTTGATTTACAGTGCAAACGTGTATCTTTTACATGAATCTTTGTTTTTTGCGTTAAAGAAAAAGTTCTAAACATCCATAAAAGTCTTTGTAACTTTATAGATTTTTTTACAGTGTAGTGGGATAGAGAATAAATACATAAAATTGTCTATTAAAGCCCACTTTATATGCAACATTGACATTTAGGTATGTTGCAGCGAAGATACAAAGGGTTCATCTTAAGTGTCCAACGGTCCTTTAGCATTTTCTTTAAATGAAGAGGAAGAAAATTTAGGTAATCACTGTTATTGTACAGCATTGTAAAGAAATTTTTAACCATAATTCTTAGTAACATATCCTAAAAAATAAACATCTGCTGGTATTATACCTTATATCTGTTAGAAAATTACACAAATATCATAACATGTTGTTCACAAATTGCAAGAAGATGAATAGTACAAGAGTGTTTTTAATATTTCTTGAAAGAAGCAAATAAATTTTTCTTTAGTGGGATTGTGCATTTAAACAAGTTTCAATTAAATTTCTTTTAATTTCATTAAAAAAAAAAACTGAATCGCGATGTTGAATTATTTGCACTGTAAAAAAAAAAAAAAAAAAAAAAAAAAAAAAAAAAAAAAAAAAAAAAAAAAAAAATCTGTAAACTGTAAAGTTACTAAAGTTTTTTCTAGGAAACTGGTATTCCTAGAACTTTTTATGTAACAACAACAACAAAAATTACTGTAACAGCGTCTGTTACAGGAATATTTATTATTGCCGTTACATGAAAAGTTCTAGTCAATCTCAGTTTCCTAGAAAAACTTTAGAGAACTTTAGAGATTTTTTTTTTTTTTTTTTTTTTTTTTTTTTTTTTTTTTTTTTTTTTACAATGTGAAGATACTTGACGGCACTTGTTAGACAAATATATATATTTTTAAGTAATAAAAGCACAAGCTTAATTTAACCTTTCTTAAATAAATCCCTAAGGTATAAATTGTATTTTAAAAAATATATTTTCATCAGTTTATAACAAAATTGAAAACAATGTTAATTATCTTAAAAATATTATTTAAATGGAATAAAAAAGGGGATTTTTTTTTTGTTGTTGAAAATTATTTTTTTTATAAAGAAAATATTATGGATTTTTATATGAGTTGTTTATTTGTTCAATTCAAACCAATGTTTTAAACATTTAAATTTCAATGGTTTATTATTTAATTTCAGTAATTAAACAATGCGAAACATTATTTTATATCGTTAGATTCAGTAAAATGCCCCTTTATATTATAAACAGTTATGCCAACTCATTTAAGGATATTTAGAAAAATTTGTTATATAAAACAAGAACGTATCATCCTGAATAAAGGACATATTATGAAACTCTTTCCAACATTTCCAAAATACTTTAATAAAACATTATTCATAAATAATTTGAAAAGTCTATGTAAACGACATATAAATCAGATAATATATTTGTAAACCTAATTTCAGACATATCCGTCAATAGTCGGAAAATATCCGAATTATATTGTGAAGTCTAATATAAAATTTATAGATTTATGTATATACTACATAGTATGCTAGAATTTAGTTCTGTTGGGGATCGCACGACACAGTTCAAAAATCCGTTTCAGAAATTTACGTAAATAAACGGTAATCGGTATAACATGTATAGTATATCTTATAGAATTTAAAACTACAAAGTAATAGGCAAAAAAATTACTTAATTTTTAAAGGGTACCACAAATAAAAACACACTTCCAGCCATTATTATTAATACATAGTAATGATAGGGAATTCTTTTGAGTGTCCATTGTCCATGTGAGTGAGAACTGCGTGCTATTCACACCATGTTCTAAAATTAAGTCTCTTGTAGTGCACCTCTCATTGCTTTTTGTAAATTTGAATGGTTTGCAATAATATGATATCATTAAAATAACCACAAAAGATTTCACCCATTGAGCTTAATTGATCGGAATTTTTTTGAGTGTCCCTGTAAATGAACTAAAAATGATACACACTTTATTTTTTATACCGAACATGCAAGAGTAAGAATCAATTACATATATCAATTGCATGTTAATACGAATATATTTACGTGTTAGAGCACGGACAGACAGACAAACCGAATTCATAAGCAATTTCAACTATGTTTGAAAAGTTTAAAATCTTCTGACTATATTTATGCAAGATAGAAGACATCATGCGTCAAGCTTATATTATGAAACACTTTCCAACACATTTAGAATAATGTATCACAACGTCACCCTTTAATAAGTTGAAATATAATGTTTAATTGAACCATTTGGAAGCTCATAACACATTTAAAAACCCTAATTTAGAAATTCACGTCTATTCGGAAAATAATCCAAATTCTTTTAGAAGCCCTGAATATAATATACACATTTATATCTATAAACTACACTGTAAAAAGAAATCTGTAAATATACTAAAGTTTTTCTAGGGAACTGGGATTCCTAGAAATTTTTATGTAACGGGAATAACAAAAATTCCTGTAATAGCGTCTGTTACAGGAATTTTTGTTGTTGCCGTTACATAAAAAGTTCTAGGAATCCCAGTTTACTAGAAAAACTTTAGTAACTTCACGGATTTTTTTTTACAGTTTACGTTCATTCAAAAATTTTGTTTAGTTAGGAAAAACATACCGCAGTTGAAAATTGCATTTTAGTAATTTTCGCTATTAAGGAAAATGGTACAGTCGTGGAAAAAAAAAAGTAAACACCCCCTACTAACTCCTCAACAAATTATCCTAGAAGAAAGTTACTGCTACCGAACGATTGGAAATAAAGTCTACTTTCAAATGATGTATATAAAATTTGCTTAGGGGGCCATCTACATATTAAAACGAACCATAACTTTGTTTTTTTTCAACCATAACTTTGTTTTTTTTCTTTGTTTTTTTTTTCAGTACCCAATTCTGACAGCATAAATGAATTCTACACCATTCCATTAGCCTAAAAACGAATTTTTATGCAATTCGTACCATAAGTTTCCGAGAAATTAATTATTTTAAAACGAGCGTATTTTAAGGGCTGTATCCAAATTGGAGTTCCGTACTGGATTGTTAACCGACAGAGCCCCTTCCTTGATCAAGGCACCTTAAGCGCCACTCAAGGAGTCAATGAAGCGTGTTAGATTACAGTACAGCAGAATAAATTTCAAAATGTCTACTCACTTCCATCATAGACGGCCCATTAAACCATCATTTTGCCGTTTTTTAAGCATAATTTGAAAACTACTTGGAAGAAAAATGTGAAAATGTGAAATTTTTGAATTTCCATAAAGCAGGACTTAATAAATCTAAATCCATCAAAAAAATTGTAGGTTGCAATTCATAATTTTTTCGAATATTAATTTCATAATTCATAATTCATATCATAAAATTATAAAAATTGCAAATTCAGCTTATTTATGTTTGGGTATATTAGTATTATTACTACAAAAAAATAGCACATTAGGAGCATAATTTTGGGAGATATAAATAAAAATATGAAAATGTAATTTAACATTAGAAGCACTAAATTTTGAATGTTTATAACTCAAAAACTTATCATTCAAATGACTTGAAATTTGGTGTCTAGGCATAGTTTGAACAGAAGATTTGAAATATCTCGTTAAAATTGGGTATTGCCATTGAAAAAAATGAAGTTAGGATTCGTTTTAATATGTAGATGACCCCTAAGAAAATTTTATATACATCATTTAAAAGTAGACTTTATTTCCAATCGTTCGGTACCAGTAACTTTCTTCTACGATGATTTGTTGAGGAGTTAGTAGGGGGTGTTTACTTTTTTTTTCCACGACTGTACTTGAATTCATTTGTGCAGCGCTGCATACGAAGTATAGAATTTATACAAAACGAGTAATGTGCAAAAAATTAGTTGTACTTAAAAGCGCATACCGAAATTTAAAACTTTCAGCAGTTATTGCTCAAAAACAGTAATATAACCTATTTATTTTTGTCTCTGTTTTTAAATGTACACTGTAAAAATAATAATAATAATAATAATAAATAAATAAAAATAAAAAAAAAATAAAATAAAAATAAAAAAAAATCTTCAAAATTGCTAAAGTTTTTACAGGAAACTCGGATTCCTAGAACTTTTTATGTAACGGCAACAAGAAAAATTCCTGTAAGAGACGCTGTTACAGGAATTTTTGTTGTTGCCGTTACATAAAATGTTCCTCTAAAAACTTTAGTAACTTTACAGATTTTTTTTTTTTTTTTTTTTTTTTTTCAGTGTATGTAAGTGTATGACCTATTCTATAGTAATCATGTTGTGTAAAACTCAGTAATTTATATCGATTTCAATGCATTTGAAACAGCGTAAAGTCATTAAAATACTCTGAAAGCCATTTTTCCTCATTGACTATAATCTAACGAGTTATTTTAAAGTCCCCTCTAAATGAAATATTATAGCAACAAACATCATATTCAAAACCGAACATGTCATGATAAACATCATTAATATATATGATTCGTTAAAAAATCTGAATATATTTACGCGAGTTAAAGCGTGGAAAGTCGGACGATTGCACAAACCGAATTCATAAAAACTTTTTAATTACGTTTTAAAAACATTATAATACCAAGTCCATTTTGTCTGTTTTTCCGTTTAGGCTACGAAATATGACTCCCGTTACCGAAACTATAAGTGCCAGTCACCGATGACTGTCGTTTAATTCAAAGTGTTAAATTATATAATATGTACATCCTGCGTTCATAAATACGTTCTTTGATAGAATATACAGGCATTAAGTAATAGAAAGATAATAACGTTATTTATTCAGATATTATTTGAATGAATATAACGAATGTGAATGATTTTTATATTATATTATTATTATTATTATTATTTTAATTTTGAGATAAATTACGACTTGTATACGATATTTTTTTTGTTTTGAATACAAATTAAATTGCTTTTAAACCTTCTATTTAAAAGTTGAATGATTTATTAATTTTAGGAAAGAAATAATAAATGGTTTTACCTTCTTTATTGAAACGTTAAAATAATTATTCCTACATTTGGAGGAAAAAAAGACTACATTAATAAATGACCGAATGCATAATTTTTAATATTCCTATGTTATAATCAACAATATTTTCATGTGTAATTTTGATGTTATATTGACGGTGGCAACACCTAATCGTTACATTTCAATTTACGACATATTTCTTTTCTAAACATCGGAAAGTTTTACTTTTTAAACTGTCGAATATGGAAAAAAATACGCAATGCAATTTCTTTCGAAACATTATCGCAGTTTCGCAATCAATATTATTTTTTTACATAAATTTAAGCATGTTTATATATGCATATGTATATTCATCGCACACTGAAAGAAAAGTCTATAAAGTTACTAAAATGTTTCTATGAAATTGGGATTCCTAATTTTTTTTTTCTGTAACGGCAACAACAGGAATTCGTGTAACAGATACAGTTTTGCACTGTAAATTTGAAAATCTGTAAAGTTACTAAGAATTTTTTAGGAAACTGGGATGCCAACAACTTTTTATGTAATTGCAACCCAGGTTAAAGATAAAATTTTAGTAAGATTACTGTAATTTTAGTAGATTCTTTTGTATAGATACATATTTCTGTAGCTTTGCAAAATTTTTTTTGTAGATTCACATCTATTTTTGTACAGTGTACAGACAAAATTTTAGTAAGCATACAGACTTCCATAATTTTACATCTGTAGATTTGCAATAAAAAAAAAAAACAGTCCGTGCAGCCAAAATCGAAAGAATTAACAGGATTGCACATAAAACAATATAAATACTTCAACATTTGTTTCCAGCTAATATTCAAATACAAAGTCTAAAATTCCTGGGTAAATAAGTAAAATAATAAAACAATATAAATAAAATAGGCATAGAAGAAAACTGCGCTCTTATACCAATTAAAAAATCGGAATCATAAACGTTGCTCTAAGTAGCAGTCTTTGACGATTTCCAAGGCTATTGACTACCGATATACGACTAATACAGAAATATCACTTTTAATAGATTTAATTTTTTTTCAGTACATTATTGATGTTTTTTAACACTTTACAACAAAGTTGAAAAGTGTTTATGAATTCATTTTTTCTGTCCAACTGGCCGTCTGTCCACGCTCTAACTCCCTTAAATATACTCGGATTTTCATGCAATCGATAACCTTTATTTAGGATCACCAAAGCATGTTTGGTATTGTATATGGAGTATGTGGGATTAATAGTTCATTAACAGGGGCACTCAAAAAATTCCATTAAATTATGGTATACGGGGAAAAATCTTTTGCACTGTATTTTAATCAGATTACTCTATTGTATTGAAACTAATATAAATCACTGAGTTCATTACAAGATGATTACCGTAGAATAAGGCATTCACAGCCTTTGTCGTTCATTTACGGGGACGCTCAAAAGAAATCGGTAACAGTATTGTCTTTGAGCAATAATTGCTAAAATTGGGTTTTCAAATTTGTTATGCGTTTCCATATGGTTGAATTAGAGAGAATATTTTAACTTATTAAACGGTTCAGTTTTATTACATTATTCTGAATTTGTTGGAAAGTGTTTGATAATCTATTCTTCACGCATGATTTTTTCATTCTTGATTTTTTTTAATTATATATTTTTAGATACTTTCGGATGCTGATAGTAGACGATCTAAACAAATATAGGAAACTGAAATAATCTATTTGATTTTTCAAATAAGAAATTTGTTTTAATCTATGTTTTATAACCCGAGAAGTCTATGTTATGTCCCCTAGTTTTCATACTATGTAAATGTTTATTAAAAACAGCTGTTATAAATCTTCCGATAATGTTTAAAAATGTGTGTTATGCAAAACATTTTATACCGAAATTTAAAGAAAATTATTATAACCACAACCATTTCTTAAACATACCTCAAAGACGTAAAAGGTACTTTTAAACAAATTATTTTTACAGCATATTTCTGCGCTTAAGAATTGAATTGCATAATAATGATAATTGTAATGTTCAAAATGTCAGTTTAATGGAAGAAAAGAATTTACAAAGTTCTTTGAACTAACAAATGTAAAAAAAAAAAAAAGAATGATTTATTTTAACGTTTACTTTATCATTACTTTTTGAGAAAGGTGAACATTACGTAAATTGCTACATTCTGTTTTAAATCAGCCGTAAACAGAAAGAATACCTTTGGTAATAATTTGAATACGAAATTTCTAAAATATATTTTATATTGTATAATGAAAGTTGGAAGTAATGCGCATAAATACGCACACACAAATATATATATATATTATTTTATTATGAACGTAAATATACTGTATACTATAAAATAACTTTAAATATTTTTAGATACATTGATGCTGTTTTAATTTTCCATTGTGATCGTTTAACCCTATGAGGGGCAAGCAATTGCTTTTGTGTAATGCTGAATTCCCACCGGAAATATAGAAAATTTTATTTCAAACTAAGGAAAAGCAATTTGCAAACAGTTTTTCCCCAAAGTTATAAAATTAAAACTTAATTAAAATTTTCTGGTGCAAATCTTAATTAAACTTAGTTGGGATATAATTTATCACCGCCCCTGAAGGGGTTAAATAAATACCCTAAATTATATAATATTTTTTTCAAATTTAATAGGGCAAATAATATTGATTTTATTGCAGACTTTTTGGCTATTTCGTTTTATGATTGCTCAATCAGTCATTCAGTGTTGTTGGTTTGTTTTGCTTGATTTTCGAAGACATATAACAGTTACTTATTTGTGAATTTCTATTCCAAAGAAAATTGCATCTTTCAGGAAATTGGGTGTTCGACAGCTTAATAAAGATTTTCTAAAGCTTAAAAACAAACATATTATTATGAAAATTATATAAAAACTTCAAAGATGCCAACCAAATCTTTTTGCACCGAAACCAACAACTATCTGTAAAAAGTGTAATATTGCATTGTGCCTAATGTGCTTTTTTCTGTTCTCCTAAGTAACAACGAATAGCTGTGTATTCTATCATTTTCCTATTCTTAGGAAATCCTGTACCGATTAAACTAATTAAAATTTCACAAGTTCTTTTGATTTTATGCGTATAAATAGGTCAAGAAAAAACAGATTTAAGATTTTATAAAAGCTAAGCTTATACCGAAAAGACTAAACTTCTGTCATAGTAAAATCTATGTTTTCTTAAAATTTTTCACTTGGTACGGTTTTTTCATTGCTAGTAATGCTCCCGACGCAAATGTGCATAACTAAAATTTTAAAATATATTTTTATTATTATTATTTTATGTTTTCTAGTATGGGAACCATAATCAAGTTTAAAATTACTTAATACGGATTGAAATAATTTATTTTCTGCGTTTACAACGCGCGCTGGGATAAAAATGTTAATGTCATTTGATTAAACATATTTTACTGAATAGCAGCTCTACTGATGTTATAAGTGGTTCAGATTCAACATAATTTTATTTTATGATTATTGCGCCTCTGCTGCGAACTAAATAAGTTAAATTAAAATTTAATTTAATTTTTACGTTGTTTTATATAATTATTCCTAAAAGGATCCTGACGTGTTGACTTTATGTTTTCATTTATATATGTATAAGTAACATTATTAGATCATATAGTTACATGATTAGATCTAATTTCGCGATTTCCTTATCTTATTCTAAATTACTACTTTATATTCAATAAATCCATATTCTTAAAAATATTTATCGTTAATTCTGTTAATAACTCCTCTAATTTACTGTCTCACTTGCCTAAATTACTTAAATATTACGCTTTTAGTATCCTTAAATTAAATGTTCCATTTCTGATCTTTTTCTTCTAGAATGTTTTTTACTAACTACTTTTTTTCCTCCCGAGAATTTCACTTTCCCACGCATATTCCGGGGTTGTCCTTTTTACCTAAAAATTCATCTACTCGCTCTGTCAACATTCTTTCTATGGAGTGCTATTCTTAATTATTAATTTGTTGAGAGTGCGACCTACATCATAATTGTATTACTACACTAGACGCTCAAAAACCCGATATTGTTTGTGTTTCCGCAGATTTTGGTCATATTTTCCTTTATCGTACCTGGTCACCGGCCGATGTATTCTATTGTCTTTAACTCTGCTTACCTCCTAAATTACTACGATGAAGCGATGGCTGAATATCTCTGTGGAAACTGCGCTGCCTAAAGATGTTAATATAAAATCCTGAGTTGACTTTACGTTTTGTTTCAATCATTCTGGAGAAACTACACTGCAGAAATGCGTTCCATGACCTCCACTCGTTGACTGCAACAACTTTCGAGCAACCATGTTGAGTTACTACAGAAACGTTCTGTTTTAATTTATCCTAATGCACGATTTCAAACTGATTATTCAGTCACTTCCGTTTTGTAGTTATTTCCATTTTCGAATCATCATATAACGTCTATGTCATAACTTTTAACACGACAGGATTCCAGTTTTCGTTATACTAGTAAGACAGGATCGACTTCACCTGTTCTGACAATTTACACTACTCTATTACTATTACACGTGATCCACTACTAGTATCATGACAGCCAGTTACTTCATTTCAACTAAAAAACCCCTACTTACAACTAAATAAATATATATATGAGGTTTTTTTTTTTTTTTTTTTTTTTTTTTTTTTTTTTTTTTTTTTTTTTACGATGAGAGTGACACTTGTGGAAAATTGATTACATAAAACTTCAAAATGGATATATATTTTTATGTTTTCCATATGCCAACCATTCAGCTAATATGTTGGAATACAATTTGAACAAATTTAGCTTTTGTGTTTATTTGTTCCTTAAGAGGAAATAAGGTAACAATATTGAAAATAAAATTATTTTTATTTCTTTTTTAAACTTCAGAATTTGATTTGATACAACGAGATTTATGATTTCAGATAAAATTTCACCTGATAATCTTTTACTTTGCTTCACCCGCCACCCCCAATTAGGAAATTGCACCATAAAAAAAATATTTATTTATTTTTCTTATACAATTTTTTCCAAGTTTAAATTATGGAATACATATTAAAAATTTTTCTTTTTCGTTTATATCAGTCCCTTATATAGGTGAATCAAAGTGAAGTTAAATTATTATTATTATCATTATTATTTTATTACATCTTCAAAATAAGTTTCTGGTGAGGTCAATTAAACATTTTTCGAATGATTTTCTTTTTAACCGTACTCGAGACAAAAATATGTAGTACCGATACAGTACACTATTATCTTTTACATTTGCCGTGACCACTGGAGAGAAATAGGCTATCATTTAAATGAAATTGATTTTTTATGTTTTACTGTCTGAAAATATTTACAATGGTTATTTTGTATTAAAACGCATTTCATAATGCAAATAATAATAGTAATAATAACAATAATAATTACCAATTTGGATATAAAGAAAAGTTAGCTTTTCATTACGGATTCTAAACCATCAACCAAATTGTTACGTAAAAGACATAAACGAAATTATACGTCATTAATTTGCCTTACGACCTGTCTGTCCATGCACATTTTTTTCAACTGCTTTTAATTACAAGTAATTTTAATTTGTTTTTATTCTACATAATTTGTGTTCTTCTTAAATTTAACTACACAATAGACATTTAAAATCCCTTAAATGTTTTTGTCAAAAATGTACTTCCAAATAAAATTGTTCTAGAAAATTCAATATTATTTCAGTCGTGGGAAACAAGAAGTATAATATATGTGCCTATCTAGTCGTATTAACGGTTACTATTAATAGTTGTGCAAGTATAAGGGTTTGAATCCCTTTTGAAGGGCCTTTTGGAACTGCAAAATGAAAAATCGCAACTATTTTCCTTTTCACTTGATGACATCAAATTTTTGCACTTTATTTGAGTTTCTTTGATCCAGTCACGAAAATATATCTATGCATTTTTTTACACAAATAACCACACATTTTAAAGTTTTCAAAATATGTGAACACTACGTTAAATTCATTTCAGAAACATTCTTTTCTATCTCTTAAAACATGAATATATTATTGAGATATTTATTTATTAAGTACCAAACACTATCAGGTGTTAGGCATGTGGCAGATATCTGTTAAAAAAATGACTTCATTGTGGGTTTCAAAGCCATGCGCAAATATATGTACGAAAATCCATATCACTTAATCTACGCAGAATATTATACGAAATTGAATTACCAGTTCAAAAAGAACAATAAAAAAAACTTAAATCATTTCGTTCGCTATGTTCAGTCTGTATGGTTTTTTTTTTCTTTTTTTACTAATCAACGTTTTGTCATTAAAATGAGACTTTGTGATTAATGAGATACACTGGACGGGGCTAGATACATTTTTTTACTCAAAAATATATTTTCAATTATCAATATTACTAATATCATGTTTGAAAATATATGAATTATAACATATATTAATTTCCCATAAAAATAGTAACTTTCATTAAATACTACATTAAGAGAATTTGGACTCACTCCGATTGTTTTTATTTTAGAACAAAATGTCAAATGAATGGTCCAATGACCTTTCTGCTGTAACATTTTATATCCGCAGGAAAAAAAAAAATATATATATATATATATATTATGATGTTACATGAAACGTTATATAATTTTTTCTGGACTACAGAGTTCTTTTTTATTTAAAATTTAAGTTTATTTTTATTTATTTCTGGATATTATTTGTACTCTGCTAGATCTTAATTGTAAATTTTAAGTTTGTGGATAAACATATTTTCTTATATAGCACATTTTATATATAATAAAATGTGAATAAATATTATTTTTACCGGCCTGTTTCAATCCAAGGAACCTAAATTTAATATTAAAAATCAAGATCTTAGTCTCGAAAGAAAATATAGCCGGCATATATATTTTTTAACCCGGGAGAACTCGCTGCATGAGATTTTCTCTCACAGTCGTACTTTTTTAAGACTCTTATTTAAATCATTTGTCATTTTAATTAAAATTTCAAAATGTTTTTCAATTATTTTACCTATTTTGTGAATAAAAGTACTAAGTCAACCAAAAAAAAGTTGATATTATATGAATGTAAAGTAAAAGAAAAGCAATTGGGCATTCTCACTAGCGAGTTCTCCCGGGTTAAATTGTAGGCTACTAAGAATCTCAAACTATGTGTAGCGTTTAAGAGTATATTTTGTTTATAGTTGTTAGATAAATGTGTGTTTCATATCTGATGATATTTGAGAAAATTGGCCGCTTGAAAGATAGGTTTTTTTTAAATCAATAATGCGCATACTATTTTGCAGTAAATGATATTAAAGTATATATTATCATTTTGCATCCACTTACATCATAACCTTAGGTTTACATTCATAACCCATGAAATATTCCGTTTTTATCTATAGTTTTATATTCAAACATGTGCGATTTATTTATTTATTTATTTATTTGTAATTCATAATTATGCGATTTTTTTTTTCTCCAATTTGACAAGTTTTACATCAAACTGCCAATAGCAATACCCGATATCCAATATGACTGCTATTAGGGAAAAATGCACGTTTTTTAGTTTTTTACACAAAATATTTTCCTTTTCATAAAAGTCATTCTTCTGAATTTTATGGTTAAAATGAAATGTTTTAAAGATTTGAAAATTGTTTCATAATTTATTCTTTAAAGATATTTTTAAAAATTTAATATATAATTGTACATTCATGTATATGAATTTTCTGATATATTTCATTAAATGTGTTTGCATATTTTAAGTTACTTTAAACATAGAAAACATTTCTACATGTATATTAAAGCATCAGAATCCATTAAAGCTTAAAAATATATAATTTCATAAGAAGTACATTGCAACATAATTTTTAAATAAATATTTTACATATTTCCTGCATCAAATACATGTATGTAAATTGATAAAAACAAAGATTGTAAGGAGCACATTTCAAAAAATATAAGCCATGTCTTGACGGTAATGCATCACAATCCATAATTGCTGTAAATTATATAATTTCATAAAAATTACATTGCAAAATATTTTTAAATAAATATTTTTACTTATTTCCTGTATTAAATACATACAGTGTCTCACAAAAGTGATGGGACACTTGTGCTTTATAAAAAGAAACTGCAATAAAATAAATAAACAAACATGTGCAAAAATTTTTTGGGTGTGTTTCATATTTAAAGTTAGTAACAATTATTACATAACATACATTTTGTCAAAATATTAAAATATTAATTTAGTAAAAATACAATTGTTCAGAACGGAGCAAAAAATGGCTCACATAAGTGATGGGACACTTACTTTTCCATCAAATATTTATCCAAAAATTTTACTTTTTAAAAGGTTTTAATATTTTGTTGGATTTCCTTTTACTTTTAAAACATGATTTAATCTTTTTGGGATGGATTCGACTAATTTTTTTGTGATTTCTGGAGTGATTTTACCCCATTCTTCTTGAAGCACCGATTTTAGTTGTTGTTTTGAAGAAATGGTGTGTTTGCGAATTCTTGATTCCAATTCTTGCCAAATATTCTCTATGGGATTTAAGTCTGGAGATTGTGGTGGTATTTTTATTATTTCAGGACAGTTATATAGCAGTCAGAGTCTAACGTTCAGAGCAGTGTGCTTGGGGTCATTGTCCTGGTAGAATTTAAAATCGTTATGAAGGTTCAATTTTCGTGCTGAAGATTTCAAATTTTGCTTTAAAATATCAATATACTTGTACTGATCCATTATACTGTCAATAAAAACAAGATTACCAACTCCAGCGGACGACATACACCCCCATACCATAACTCCTCCTCCACCATGTTTTACTGTTGGTACCAAGTTCTGTTTGCGAAATTCATCCGTGGGTTTTCTCCACACCAAGATTCTACCGTCAGAACCAAATATATTAAATTTACTCTCATCAGCAAATATAACTTTATTCCAGTAATCAGAATTCTTATTTATGTTGGATTTTGCGAAAGCTAGTCTGAGTTTTCTATTCTTTTCACTTACGAAGAATTTTTTCCTGGCTACTCTACCGTGATATCCAGCAGATCGAATTACCCTTCTAATAGTCTCAGGATTAACAATTATTCCATATAATGCTTGTAAATCAGCAGCAACTTTTGGAGCACTATTTCTTGAATTTTTTTTAATATTTCGAACGATAATTCGCTTTATTCCATTGGATAGCTTTGATGGTCGGCCAGGTCTTCTTTTATCCTGAATCATATGATTCTTTTTATATCGTTTAATGATATTGAAAACTGTTGAACGACTCAAGTTAACTGTTTCAGCAGTTTTTCTAATAGATTTTCCACGTTCAATATGCAAATTAATAACTAATTTTCGAATTTCAGGCGAAGTTTCTTTTCGTTTAGCATTCATGGCTACACAGAGCTAAAAAATACAAAAATTCCAAAATAAACTGGAGAGAAATACTGCAGACGATTTTATAAATTATTGCCAATTGCTTTTAAGTAAAAATAAAACCCCCAAAAATATTTTTATTGCTTATTTCAGACGATTTTTGTTGCATATATAATGGTGTCCCATCACTTATGTGAGCTATTTTTTGCTCCGTTCTAAACATTTGTATTTTTATTAAATTAATATTTTAATATTTTGACAAAATGTATGTTATGTAATAATCTTTACTAAATTTAAGTATGAAACACACCCACAAAAAAATGTGTACATGTTTTTTTAATTTATTTGATTAGTTTCCTTTTGTAAAGCACAAGTGTCCCATCACTTATGTGAGACACTGTATATGTAAATTGTTTAAAAACAATGATTGTAAGGAACATAATTTAAGGGGGTCCGGGACAAAAAAATCCGGCTTTCTTAAAACTATTAATTACATTAAAGATTTCTCTCTCTTTTTTTTTTTTTTTTTTTTTTTTTTTTTTTTTTGATGTTTCAAATGAAGTTTAATCTAATAAAAGTATCGGAATTGGAACAGGAAATATCCATTTTTAAGTTTTGGTTTGTTTTCAAAATCTAGTCTTCAAGCAATGGTTGTCATGAAAACGATTTTTTGCGAAAATGCGTTTTTCTTCATGATGGATTTTTCACCATATTTCGTATTTAAATTGTTATAAGTCAAGAACCGTTAAAGATAAGTGGTTCAAACCTGGAACAAGTCTTTTTCAATTGTTTTACTTTAATTTTGATTCAGCAGATTTGAAGAAAAACATATTTACTTGCAAAATACTTACAAGCTACGTCCTTTATTTTCAAATTTTTACTTCAATGATTTTAAATTTTTATTTAAATTAATATTTATTAAAATTCTGAATCTAAATTAAAACTTATATATTTCTGTTATTTAAATGAACAAAAAAATGAAATTCTACGAATAATATTTCGAATTATAACGATTTTTAACGACCGAAATTTTTTAATAAAATTTAAATTTAAAAATTTAAAAAAAAATTCTGAGAAGTTCTGTCATGTGATTTTATTTACAAATGATATGGTTAACCCTTACAAAAAATTTCGAAATTTTAACTCAATAAATAAAAATTATTTGAAAATGTGTCGCGGAACCCCTTAAAGTATAAAAGCCATGACGTTTGAAAAAGTAACACATTAATACATGTAAGATATTTCAGAATGTAGTAGAGAAAATTAAAATTATATTTTGAAATGTTAATACCCGTAATTAAATAAATCTGCTAAATAAATAATTTAATTCCAAAAAAATTAATTTCACGTTGTAGAATTCTGAATTTATCTCGGATAAATTTAATTTTAATCTTTGAATAAAACTGCCTGAGCTCATATACGAAAATCCATTAGTGAATATAATTACTTTAAATAAATCTCATCCTAAAATGCCATGAACACGCTCCTGCTTTTCAAAGCAAATGGCGATTATATATATATTTTTTTTAATTTAGGATATAAAGAGAACTTGTTGAGTGAAATTAAAACTGTTTCTCTAAGTAAATTTCATAAATAAAGCATCTTATAATGAATGGCATGCCGTTTAAATTAATAGTAATACGCGAACATTACTTCAATAAATTATAATTCTCACAAACATTCCATTTTCAATATACATGCATGAAATTACAAGGAAAAACATATTTAAGAAAGTATTTGTCTGTTTGTTTTAAGTATTAAAATAAATTCTTTGATTTATTTTTAAAATAAATAGTAGCATAATATATGCAAATTCGAGTGCTTACATTATTTTAAATATAAGTAGACGGGGAGTTAAAAAAAAAATGCATAATTTATTCGCTAAAAATAAATTTCCTCTGCATTTAGTTTTAGGTTTAAATAACTGGATACAATTGCTGAAAACGTATTAACTTTTAAATAAAGTAATTTTAACATATATTTTTAATAGAAGTTTGATAACATTACTAAAGCGTATGGACAGTCTTTTGTGTGACATTTTCAAATAGATCGCGGCTTAAATAACTAGAATTAGACATACATTTGAAAGCTACTGAGCTGTTTAATCCTTCACTGCACGATTTTTTTCTTTTTTTTTTTTCTCTTTTTATTTGGAATCTATATATCGGTCAAATAATGGGGAAAATAGTAAAAAAAAATTAAATTCCAAATTTTCAGCTAAAATTTGATATTTTATGGCGTGTGTCCAATGTACACTATTGGGGTTTTTAAATAGTGTATTGCTATGATTTACAACTAAATGAGTTTAAATTAATTAATTTTATCTGATTAATGCTCTGAAACTTTTTTATATTAATATTTTTATGTATTCAGTAAAAATAAAAAAAAGTAAATTTTACCTTAACCCTCCGTCTACCAGACGGGCCCAATGGGCCCGATGGGTACATTCGAAATATTTATTCTAACCAGAAATTTCTTTAAAATAAACTAAATGTGTAAACCAGACAATAATGAGTTAAGTAAATAAGTTCCATAGTTTTAAATAAGAATTCTGATGTGCAATATTTTTATAAAACTTGAGTTAAATTTTCGGTAGTTCTAGGGTTAATAGCTTGATTTTCATTTTTATTCCGAAGAAGAAATTCTAATTTTTTGTCTTGTTTGTGTGTTTGTGTTTTTGACGGCCAATTATCAACACTAGGGATATAGGCCCTAAGGGGGAGGAGTGCCCTTCGTGGGGGTCTTTCTAAGGGACCTAACCCGTATTAGCGCTCGGAGAACCAAGGTTCCAAGAAAACCACGAAAACTCCGAACGATTAGGCCGACGGGCGCGATTGGGATCGAACCCAGCCCCGCCCGTCTACCAGATTCGAGAGCAGAAGCTCTCGGCCACCTAATGTTTTGTCAAATGTAGTTGTCTGATATGGACAAAATAAGAGTTTTTCCATTCTTTGGTCTTATCTTGATAAGGAATAAAGATCATATTGGCCAAATTCATGGCACATAATAAGATTTACAGTGTTTTTATGTATGTGCCAGATGTGGCACGTGGCGCAGTGAAGGGATGAAATGATACAAATCTTTGTAAAAGACCTGTAAGGAAGACCACGGTGATCAATAATAATCGAAAAATGATGAGAGGATAGTTTAGTGAATGTAAATTAATGTTATTAGAAGAACACTGTAATAGAAGCAAACCAGAACAGCCAAGATTTTACATTTATGAGTTAATTTCAAAAAATCATCATTATATTTCTTCTGTTTATTTAATTGAAATGAAGTGTATGAAATAAAAAATAATTTAAATTAATTTTAAATTGTGTATACATATTTTGAAACACAGACCACACTTCCTAAAGGTCTCGTAATTAGGTTTCTGTTTACCAACGTTAATATTAGATCCTAATTCAAGAAAGGTGACATTTCTAAATATATTTTCTTATTCACCTCCAGACAACTCCATTACATGTCCCTGCTATATATATGTATATATATATAAGCTAGAAAAAAGGTAAAATAAAATAAAAATAACAATCATCCGACACAGGAATGTTATACTTATGACATATGGATGGTATATACTTAATATATACTAGCAGGGATGACCGAGCGTAGCTCGCTCAAAATTAGCTTTGTTTTCAATTCGATATTTTATTCTTATTGTATCATTCTTGCTGTTTAGGTACAATTGGCATGATCATGAGGCATAGTGACCCAAAATGACACACTAACCGAAATTTTTTCGAACATGCGACCTTACGAATGCTCTTATCGAACCCCAAAACGAAAGAATACAAAATTTAGTCAAAATCGTTAAAGTCGTTTTATAGATAAAATCAGCTTGATCCACGGTAACTCAAAAGGGACACACTAATCTAAATTTATCGAATATGTGACCTATCCAACTGGTCTTCTCGTCCTAGTAAACAATGTAATAAAATATTTTGTCAAAGTCGTTTTAGCCGTTTTTTAGATACATCTAGCTTGAACCATAGTGACCCAAAAATGACCCACTAATATAATTTTTTGGAACATTGAATTAGCCCAATGGTCTTTACATACCCAGAAAAGATATAATAAATTGTTTTTATCAAAATCACGTGAGTCGTTTTTTAGATACAATTATCTTGATCAACAGTGACCCCAAAAATAACCCACTAATTCAATTTTCTCGAACAAGTGACATAGCTAATTGGTCTTCTCATGCTCAGAAACAATATAATACAAACTTTTGTCAAAATCGTTTGAGCCGTTTTTTAGATACATCTAGCTTGACCCATAGTGACCCAAAAATGACCGACTAATCGAATTTCTTAGAACATGGACAATGTTCTTTTCACACCCATAAACGGTATAATACACAATTTTATCAAAATCGCGAGAGTCGTTTTTTAGATACAATTATCTTGACCAGCTGGGATCCAAGAATAACCCACTAATCGAATTTTCTCAAACATGTGACACAGCCCAATGGTCTTCTCACGCTCGGAAACGATATAATTCAAAATGTTGTCAAAATACTTTCAGTCGTTTTTCAGATACAATTAGCTTGACCCACAAATCGAAATTTCTCGAACATGTGACTTAGCCCAATGACCTTCTCATGTCCAGAAACGGCATAATACAAAATTTTGCAAAATTGTTTGATTCCTTTCCTTAATACAATTAGCATGACCCATAGTGACCCAAAATTACCTACTAATCAATTTTTCTCGAACATGTCACTTAGCCCAATGGTCATCCCCATACCCAGAAGCGGTATATTATAAAATTTTGTCAAAATGTTTTGAGCCTTTTTTAGGTTCAAATGGCCCACTAATCTAATTTTCTTGAACATGCGACCTAGCCCAATGGTGTTCTCGTGTCCGAAAACGATAGAAAGGAAAATATCCCCAAAGTCGTTGTTGCCGTTTTCTAGATAAACTTAACTAGATCTATAGTGACCCAAAAATGACTCACTAATCGAATTTTCTCTAACATGTGTCTTAGCCCACTGGTCTTCTCGTAATCCAAAAGAGTAGATTACAAAATTTAGTCAAAATCGTTAGAGCCGTTTATTAGATAAAATTAGCTTGACCCGAAGTGACCCCAAAAGGATCCACTAATCGAAATGTCTCGAACATGTGACCAAATCCAATACTTTTATCCTGCTCAAAAACGGTTGGATATAAAATTTAGTCAAAATCGATTGAGCCTGTTTTAGATACTAGGGGGCTCGGCCCCCTACGAGCTACGCTCGCCAACCCCCGTCCAAACACCGAAGATTCTAAATGCACGCTAATGTGATCGGCTTTAAAAAGATTTCGAAAGATTGAATTATAATTTAAAATCAGTGGCGATCTCCCTATAAACGGATTTCTATTCATTTCTCTTTGATTGGGGAAATTTTAACGCCAAATCCGCTGCCGTACTACTTGATTATCCCGTCGACTAATTTCGCCAAATTATATAAATCGCCAAACCACTCGCCAAATTATACAAATTGACATAATTTTTATTTTAAATAACGAAAGAACAAATAAATTAGTACAACATTAATAAAAATACAAATAAAACGTCGAAATAAAAATAACTTGATGACGTAGACACGTGTAACAACATTTCAAAATAAGCTAATACAAAAGGAATTAAGTAAACAGAATCTTTGTCTCCCGGTATTTTTTAACAAAGCGAAAAGAAAGTTCTTTTAAATGAGACATTTTAAATTAATCAATTTTAATCTGACGTAATTTTGACCAAACTATTCTTTCTCTTTTTAATATTCACGTCAAAATACTTGTGTTAGAAATAAAATATTATTTGCGCTTTCCTAAGAAAAATAGTTGAAAGGTATCCTCCAAAATATCAAATAAATGTCTAGCGCAATTTCTAAATTTACACCGTTTTGCAATATTATTTTGTGTTCATTTTATGTAATAACTGTAATGTGACGTAAATATGACGTAATTTCTCCTATTTAAGACTTCTACCGCATGTTAATAAATTTATTATTTTACAAATTCCTTTCTCTCTTAAAACTCACGTGTAATTATAGTTTTTATGACGTAATTTTTAATAAGTTCCTGCTTTTTGTACATAATTATTTAATTCTAATTCTAAATGTTTTTTTTCTGTTTATAATAGTCACGTGTAAATAAATTTTTAATTTATTACACGTACAATTTTTTTTTTTTTTTTTTTTTTTTTTTTTTTTTTTTTTTTTTTTTTTAAGCAAACATTATTGTTTCCGCTGTTTATACAGTTGGCAACAGTTTAAATTAATATCACATTCTAAAATCTGTAAAAAATATCTCTCGAATTGCTGAAAATTTGAATTTAAAATAGATATAAAACCTCGAAAAATGAGTCAAATTAAAAAAATAAATCAATTCTGCACACCGGGAAATTATAACGTATAAAATGAACTAAAAATTATTAAATTCCGATACATAGTTTTTGCTACTATAAAACTTTTTTAGTGGAACGATTTTGTCCAACTTTAGCATTAAATATCTCTTAAAATAATTCTTCGATTTGAAAACTGTCTGCATCAGCGTGTTTATCAAACATTTCTGTATAACACTGCCGATTTTCATATTTTTGTATGCATTATTTTTCTTAATATTAACGAAGAAAGACCTCCGGTCACAAAAAATTCAAAACCGGCGGCGGCGGCGGTAACAGCGGTAGTTACTTTTTTGTAGAATAGAGAGATAATTAGATTGACCCAGACCCATTATAACCTAAATATCACCCCACCCCAATCGAATTTTCTCGAACACATGGCCTAGCCCAATGCTCTAGTCGTGTCCGAAAATGGAAAAGTACAAAATTTAGTTAAAATCGTAAGAGCCGTTTTTAAGATAAAATTTACATACACACACACACGTACACACTCAATTTTTGCTCGTTTTATAATATAAGGTTTATATATATATATTGTAAGAAGTTAGGTGTAAACATCGTGCCCTATACACTTGAAAAAGAAAGATTTCACTATGTAGTGTAAATTATTGAATATATATATATATATATATATATATATTACAAAATTTCTTTTTTCAGTAAAATAACACACAAAAAATGACTGATTAAAGTATTACTTGTGATCAATCCAAGTGTCGTCATATTTTAACACCTTAAACGGTAAACGTGGCCCTAAAATGTGAATTGTCTCAAATAATATAAAGAAAAAGCTTTATAATAAGATATACAGTTTACTTTTATTTTTCTAATATATATGAAAGATTAGTTCTCTGAATATATAGGAAATACAGTTTTCTTAATATATAGTAATATAATAAAAGGAATATATACGATGTACTGTAAAAAGATCTTTCATTTCATTCTACTTTATATTGACCTTTGGTATGAAAACTAGGCATTACTTTCGTTATTTGATTATTGCTCGTATATATCCGTCCATTGAATCCACTCCTGCAACTGCCTCTGATGCTTCAGTAACTAATTTCACGCATCTTTCAACTGCTTGAGTAGGACACGGAAACTTGGGGAATTGGAAAGATGAGACTTCGGATCTTTTTATGAGACCTTTCGGCTTCTCTGATGATACTTTATTAAGAATGGGTGGATGTAATATCATATAACTGTCAGTCAAAAATGTCAATATAGTCTGTAGCACTGAAGTTCAGCATTGGAATATTAAACAGCTTTTTTTTTAACCTTCCATTTCCCTTGCCTTCAATATTTCTTCGGAATCCAAGTTCTCGAACATGGTCACTTTTATCAGTTATCATTCCTAGTAAAAGTCTTTCTGGATGACAGAAATATGCGTTTTGTTGAATAACAGGATCAACAATCTTCTTTAAATTTTCCCTCAAATAACGAGACAATTGTTTTAAATACGTTTTAAGCTCCACCTTTGCAGGAAAAATCTTTCTTAATGTGAAACCACAAAGGTACATATACTTTCAATACAAATTCCGCCATAGTCTTCAGATTTTGAGAAGAATTCTGACTTCCAACTTACAGTCTAAGTAGTCAATTGGCAGTTATCAGTCATCTTGTGTAAGATATTTTTTCTGAATTACGATTTAGCAGGTTTAAGAAACATTGCTCAGATGAAACTTATTCACACATGTCATAAAAATAATTTTGATCTGTACTAACTCTCCATAGCTTATTTGCGGGAGACAAGTGCAGATTTTTCTAAATTCCACAACTATCTGTTGTCCGCAACTGTCACATTGATCCAATGATTTTCCCATAGGACAGGAATGGTTCGTGGGCCTGTATTTTGTCCATCAAGTTCAGAAATTAAATGACACAATGGCAATCCGTTTACGTGAAGCTGGCATATTAATCACTAAAAGGGACGACTAATCTTTGTTTTAAAAAATCTAATAGCACCATTCTTTCTCCCAGTGTTTAGAGCTGTTCCGTCACAACCTATAGCCATAAGTTTATCAAGATGTAAGTTGTTTTCAGTGCAGTATTCTAAAATGCTTTCTGCAATATGCTTTTCTGATCCAGATGATACTGTAATGTGTCCCAGATAAAGTGAATTTGGATCTTTAATCAGAGATACATGTTGTTCAGTTATAGTTCGATGTAATCTATCTCCAATTTCGTCTTGATGTATTATTTTATCTTTTATTCCATCAAAATATATAATTTCTATTCCTGCTTCTAAAGCTTCCAGATCATCTTTTTTAACACATACTCTAGTTTTCTTTCATTCTCTGCGTACTTTGATTCTGCCATTTACATTGGATTAATCGTTTTCTGATACAATTCGAACATCTTGTAGAATTGCAGAGGCTTTTGATGCCACATATCTACCAATATCCCCATACTGATCTGGGATCCTTGAAACCTTAGGTAGCTGTGTTCTTATTTGTCTTTGTGACTCTTCTTTAGAAGTAGACTTTGTGATACGGATATTAATTCTTCCCTGATGAAGTGCTACTAGTACTATTTTTTTCATTACCACTACCACAATACATAACAACTGTACTGTCCTGAATAACTGCAGATTTTAAACTTGCCTTTTCAGCCCTCGTTGAGTCTCTTGCTTTCCTGTCTTCTCTTTGTCTCAATTTACTTGTCTTGGCTTTATCGAGCATGCCAATATCCATCTTTCTTGTTGACCTTTCATTAAGAAGAATTTCTTGTTTTTTAGCGGCACCTTCTTTGATTTTTCACAGTTGTATTTAGGAATTGGCTTGCATTTGCACGCCGAAATATCTGGAAGTTTACTTACTGCTTCAGATTTAAAAAAAACTGAACCTTTTTGATGTAATTATCATTTCTTTTGGATTTGGGATTCGAATAAGCTTCTGGTATCCAGAAAAAATGTTCTCTATCATTTGGTCGATAAAGCCTCTGGAAAATTATAATAATTGATGCTTTCTTCCAAATTTCTTCGATCTTTTTTTCTCTTAGGATTTTAATTACTTCTGACTTTGGAAGATGATTACCATTCCTGCTGTGTTATAATTATTGTCTTGTATATAAGTAATATTTTATAACGTCTGTCATTGTTGGCAAAATAACTTCATTTTGTTTTGAAAGAGCACCAAGTAGGGGACATTCCAATGCAGGTCTAGTAATGGTAAACTTTGATTTTCCTCCACTCGTACTCGTTTGGACTCTTCATATGAGAACAAACAATTTATAAAACTCGATAAAAGGTTTCAAATATTTTAAAATAATAACTTAAAGTTTAAAAATGATAAAGGAAATTACACTAAAAATATTAAACATAAAAATGTTAAACGAGATAAGAAAAAACACTTTAAATGCACATTTTATGGTAAGAATCTGCTGTGCGAAACAATGAAAATATAAAGATCCTGATGGAGCTCTGAAGTAGTTTTTAAAAATTAATGAAACTTTGCGCGTATATTAGAGGTAACAAAAAGCAGCTTTTGCCTGCTATCCAAAATCAAAATTCCAACTTTCATTTTTCACTCCACCCTAATGCTCATACCTCATACAATATTTAATATATTTATATTCAAATTGCACTATATTTTTTATACTACATTTTGCCAATTTTTCTGTAACTGGTGTTAAATGTGGTTGAAAATCATGTATGATATAAGCTAAAAACATGCATTTTATTTCTTAACTTTTTCAAAAAATCTCTATATCTCCATGAATATACGCGTTATTGTTACACAAATCCGTAATCGTGTTGTACTGTATCCACATATTTGTATTCTGCAGAGATAGATCTTTCCCTGCATTTTAATTTACATGGTAATTCGAATTATTATTATTTTTCTTTCATTTTCTGTTGGCTTCCTAATTGTCTTCTTTATCAAATCGACGTTGATAAATATGAGATTAGACATATTCTTTATAAATAGAAGTTCCAGAAGAATCCGACAAAGTATATTTTTAAATCTTCTACAAAATGTCTAAAATTTAAAGTGTCCGGTGATTAATGGCTATATATTGTTTGTATATATATATATAGGTATACATATATATTTCACATGCAATACAGTTCGTATTTAAATTCCGATTTATATTTGACTCGGCACGTTCACGAAGCTAAGATCTCGACATATTTCTTTGGCCAGCATAATCGGCTATATTACTTCGAAACTTGGCTACTTAAAAACTCAAAGAATTATAAAAAAAAAATGAACAACAAATTTATTTTTCGTTACGTGTTAGACCTTGATGCAATGATTCCAGAAAATATTTTGTCTCTCCACTACCTTAAAATTTCCTAATGTATTGCAGCTTGATATTTCAGGGTAGCTCCCATTCTGAAACAACACAATTAATTTCAACCGTTTCTCAACCGGACGGACTTCTCAACCACTGCGCCATCACTTTTAACTAATGTGTTTTCTCTAAAATTTATTTCGTTTCACTTTTGTAACCATTGTTGCTACTGCCATACACTACAAAATATGTCGTCGTTTTTTTTTTTTTTTTTTTTTTTTTTTTTTTTTTTTTTTTTTTTTTTTTTTTTAAAGGTGTTGGTAAAAAAAAAAAAAAAAAAAAAAAAAAAAAAAAAAAAAAAAAAAAAGAGTACGCTTTTTCGTGTGCACACAAAGATACGTAAAAGTGTTTTTCCGTCACATTATTCATTAGAGTGGCAATACATGATGTTTTATTGACCAATTTGACGAAACAATTATGTCGCCGTTGAGAGTGTCGTTTCCCTACACTCATTTCAAGTAGTAATGTTAATTTTTTTTTTACAAACAGTTTTATGATATTACTAGCAAACCCCGCGTCTTTGCTCGCGTAATATTTGAAATGTGCCAAAGTGATATTTATATGTCTAATTTTTATTAAAACGTACTAACTAAATTTTTATTTTATTAAAAGGTAATATTTTATTTTATTAAAAGGTAATATTTTATTTTATTAAAAGTTTTTTTTTATTAAAAGGTACTTATTACTTTTAGGAATAATTCAAAAATTACCATTTAAAACACAGTTTGATTAAACATGATTATTACACTGCATTAGGCAGAAATGAGACTTAAATTGATAAAATGAAATAAAACTAAATAAATGATAATTTAGAAAATATTTTGAAACTTTTATGCTCAATTAATACACTCATTTCAGTATTCATTTGAAGTTTTGAATTTTTTAGAAACCATCTTCTTACATCTTAAAATTAACCATCATGTCAAATTCCAAGTCCTACCACCTCTCTCAACATAAAGGGCTATGTTGAAACAGGAACTGCCACCATTAATTTGCCAACATTAATTTTGAAATCGGTTTGTTATTTCCTACTATTCCACAGAAACGTAATTTAAAAAGCTTTTAAAGCCCTTTATTAGAACGTTTGTTGTTCCTGTGAACCCCAGGTGGTAGAATCAGCGCCATAAAATATGGCCTGTGTAGGATCTGAGACTGTTACCATTGATTCGCAACTATTAATTTTATAATCGGTTTATATTCCCTGAAATTGCATAGAATCGTAATTTAGAACTTTTTTAGAATGCTTTTCGCACCTCCCCTTCGCTTCACTCCTTTTTAATTCGAATTTATTTTCGACGTTCCTTCGAGGGCATTTATATTTTATAAGTAACTACCATGTCATATTTAAAGTTTCTAGCCCTTTCAGTATCACAGAAATCGCAATTCAGAAAGTTTTTAGCTCCTGCAACCCTCTGGTGGTAGTGGAACAGACATAAAATACAGCTTATGTTTGAGCAGGTTCTATCACCAAAATTTGCCATCATTCTTTTTTTAATTGGTTTGGTATTTTTTAAGTTTGCTTAAAAATTGTAATTTATGACGCTCATTTCATTTTTTTAAATTTGGAATTTTCTTTCGACTGTTCTTAGAAAGCAGTTGCATCTTTTAAGTAAATACCATGCCATATTTCAAAGTGTTTGACCCCTCAGTTTTGCAAAAAAAACCCGCAAATTAAAACATGTTTTGCTTTTGCAACCCTGAGATGGTAGTGACAGCAACATAAAATATAACCTATGTTATAGCAGGGACTGTCACCATTGATTTGCAACCATTACTTTGAAATAGCTTTGGTATTTTCTTAGATTGAGTAGAAATCGCAATTTAGAATGATTTTAGGACGCTTTTTGCGCATTTTCACCCCTTTTTAAATTTCCAATTTTTTCGAAACTGTTCTTAAAGATCATTTATATCTATTAAATATGTACCTTGCCTAATTTTAAGTTGCTAGCCCCTTCCGATCACAAAAATCGAAATTTAGAACGCTTTTTTGCTCCTGCAACGTTTTGGTGATAGTGATACCGACATACAATAGCGTCTATGCTAGAGCAAAGGCTGTCAGCATCAATTTCTCACTATTACGTTTGAAATCAGATTCATTCTTCCTGAGACATTCCCGATAAATCGGCATTTAGAACGTTTTTAGAAATCTTTTCGCTCATTTTGCTCCTGCATCTCCTCTGGGGTAGTGGAAACAAATATAAAATATAGCCTATCTTGGAGAAAGATCTGTCACCATCATATTTACACCATTATATTTGAAATCGGTTTAGTACTTCCTCAGATTGCATAGAAATCGCAATTTAGAAAGTTTTTTACAACGCTTTTTGCGCATTTTAACCCCCTTTTAATTTCACGATTCTAGGACTTTCCGTAATGCAAAAGCCGCAATTTAGAACGTTTTTCTCCTGCACCCCCCTAGCGGTAGTGGCACCGACATAAAACATCGCCTATGTTGGTGCAAGGGTTGTCACCATCATTTTGACGCCATTATTTTCTAGATCGGTTTGGTATTTCCTGAGATTATGTTGAAACCACCATTAGAACGTTTTTTAGAACGCCTTTCAGGCATTTTCACCGCTTTCAAATATCGAATTATTTAAGAACTGTTCTTAGAAATCCTTTATATCTAATAAGTAGCTAATATTTCAAATTTCATATTTCTAGGCCCTTCATAACACATAAATCGCATTTTTAGAACGTTTTTTGCTCCTGCAACCCCTTTGGGGTAGTGACACCGACATAAAACATAGCCTTTCTTGCAGCAAGCGTTGTCACCATCATTTTGACACTAATATTTTTTAAATCGGTTTGGTATTTCCTGAGATTGTGTAGAAACTACCATTTAGAACGTTTTGTAGAACGCTTTTTGTGCATTTTCACCCCTTTTAAATTTCGAATTGTTTAAGAACTGTTGTTAGACGTCGTTTATATCTTATAAGTAACTAATATTCAAAATTTCATATTTCTAGGCCCTTCAGTAACGCTAAAATCGCATTTTTAGAAAGTTTTTTGCTCCTACACCCCCTTTGGGGTAGTGGCACCGACATAAAACATAGCCTGTCTTGGATCAAGCGTTGTCACCATCATTTTGACACCAATATTTTTTCATCGGTTTGGTATTTCCTGAGATTGTGTAGAAACTACCATTTAGAACGTTTTTTAGAACGCTTTTTGTGCATATTCACCCCTTTTAAATTTCGAATTGTTTAAGAACTGTTCTTAGACATCATTTATATCTTATAAGTAACTAATATTCAAAATTTCATATTTCTAGGCCCTTCAGTAACGCTAAAATCGCATTTTTAGAACGTTTTTTGCTCCTACACCCCTTTTGGGGTAGTGGCACCGACATAAGATATAGCCTATGTTCTAAGTTGGACTAACACCATCATTTTGATACCATTACTTTTGGAATCGGTTCGGTAGTTCCAGAGCTTATCTCCGACAAATAAACAATTTTTTCCTATTTATAATAGGAGTATAGATAAGTAACTAATATTCAAAATTTCATATTTCTAGGCCCTTCAGTAACGCTAAAATCGCATTTTTAGAACGTTTTTTGCTCCTACACCCCCTTTGGGGTAGTGGCACCGACATAAAACATAGCCTGTCTTGGATCAAGCGTTGTCACCATCATTTTGACACCAATATTTTTTCATCGGTTTGGTATTTCCTGAGATTGTGTAGAAACTACCATTTAGAACGTTTTTTAGAACGCTTTTTGTGCATATTCACCCCTTTTAAATTTCGAATTGTTTAAGAACTGTTCTTAGACATCATTTATATCTTATAAGTAACTAATATTCAAAATTTCATATTTCTAGGCCCTTCAGTAACGCTAAAATCGCATTTTTAGAACGTTTTTTGCTCCTACACCCCTTTTGGGGTAGTGGCACCGACATAAGATATAGCCTATGTTCTAAGTTGGACTAACACCATCATTTTGATACCATTACTTTTGGAATCGGTTCGGTAGTTCCAGAGCTTATCTCCGACAAATAAACAATTTTTTCCTCTTTATAATAGGAGTATAGATAAGTAACTAATATTCAAAATTTCATATTTCTAGGCCCTTCAGTAACGCTAAAATCGCATTTTTAGAACGTTTTTTGCTCCTACACCCCCTTTGGGATAGTGGCACCGACATAAAACATAGCCTGTCTTGGATCAAGCGTTGTCACCATCATTTTGACACCAATATTTTTTTAATCGGTTTGGTATTTCCTGAGATTGTGTAGAAACTACCATTTAGAACGTTTTTTAGAACGCTTTTTGTGCATTTTCACCCCTTTTAAATTTCGAATTGTTTAAGAACTGTTCTTAGACATCATTTATATCTTATAAGTAACTAATATTCAAAATTCCATATTTCTAGGCCCTTCAGTAACGCTAAAATCGCATTTTTAGAACGTTTTTTGCTCCTACATCCCCTTTGGGGTATTGGCATTGACATAAGATATGGCCTATGTTCTAAGTTGGACTAACACCATCATTTTGATACCATTACTTTTGGAATCGGTTCGGTAGTTCCAGAGCTTATCTCCGACAAATAAACAATTTTTTCCTCTTTATAATAGGAGTATAGATAAGGGAAACATTATTATAATCTTGAAAGATGTTGTGAATGCTCGTGCCTAATTTGACTAGCATGATTTGTTACTAGTAGAGAGAGAAATGGATTTTGGTACCGAGATTTATATGTAATGTATGTATCTTGGACTTGCAATATTTGATTCTTATTTGTAAAGATATATTCGTAAATAAATGCAGTTGTATAATTTATAATTAGTGAGACTGCACCTATATGCTATTTTCAGCTGTCATTTACTCTCAAAAAGCGAAATTTTAATTAAATTAAGTGTTTAAAAACAATTCAATAATTTCACATAAACGCTTGTTTTTTTTAATAGTTAAATTTCAATTTACCACAATAACATTTAACTTTAAAAAGATTTTAAATACTTTCGATATTTTTAACTTTAAATGATTTGTTGTATGTAAATGCTCTAAAAAAACATAAAACCATATGATTTAGAAAATAATTAAAGGTTAGACTCTGAAATAATTTTTGCTCCATATCTCATTAAAAAAAAAAAAAAAAAAATGCTACAAATTTTATCTCGAAATTAAGGCATAATTTTCTGTTTGGCACTTATATTTCTTTCAAATACAGAATCAATAAATGTTAGTTACGAATATTTAATCTTTACACGTTAGACTATCTTTATTAAGATTAACACGAAAAGGAATATTTTTGTCCCAAAAATATAAGAATTAGCACAAATAATTTAAAATCAGCTTCATTTCTTATTACTTTTCAGTACCAGTAAAAATATCAAAAATTAACTTAATGGTTTCAACTGAAATATTTTTATGTAGTATATGTCACTAATAAAAAAAGATATTTTTTTTACGTTTTTTTAGTAAAGAAAAACATAGGCTTTCTTTACTTAGTTAGTACCATCTGTTGCTTTTTTTTTATGTAACCTTTTACAAAATAAAAACCTTTGAACTATTTATACAAAAAAATAATCCGCAAATTCTTTTGATGTAGAAATATTTCCTAGAAAAGTGTTTTATCATTTTTCCGAGAATAATTCTATTGATTTACGGAGTACATAATCCTCGAATACTTTTGAAGAAGAAAGAAGTTTATTACTTTTCATAACGAAACGTAAAAGATTTTTCGAGTAGGGGAAAAATAACTGCTTACTCTATATAGTTAGAAGGTTCAATAGAAAGGTAGAATATTTCTTATAAATGCAACAGTTATACAAAAAAAAAAAAAAAAAAAAAAAAAAAAAAAAAAAAAAAAAAAAAAAAAACGTTTGACTAAGTTTTTACAAAACTTATATCTTAAAATGCCTTATAAAATTCAATGTTATTTACTATCTCCGGTATAGATAAATGAAAAAAAAATATTTTAAAAGATAAACGATTATGTTCGTAGTGAAAAGAGCATTTATCATTTTAGCTGTCTCTCATAAATTTTTTTGTACATGTAGCACAAGATATATATTTTGCGCTCTTTATTTACAATAATACAAGTGCGAAGCATTTCATAATAGAAACAAGAGATACGTGGAAGATCAGTTATGCATATGAGTAGTAAAAATCGATTTTAAATTTTGATACAATTTGAGAGAACAAAATTTCGAAAAAAAAAGAAACATCTTTGTCCCAAAATTTATGTAAGCAAGCTTGTTTCAATGTTAATCAAGCATTTATCTCTTTATAAAGTGTATGTAGTTATTTATTTTTCTATTCATTAGATTAACACGTTGAGTACCACGATGACTGACACTGAAGCGCTGAAAAACTTACAAGGTTTTAAGTAATTTTGAAGACAATATAACCCTGTAATAAATAGGTATGTAAATTTTAAATACATTTTCAGTAATTACTTAAAACAATATATATATATATATATATATATATATATATATATTAGTTGTATATCATATTTTAGACGTCATTCATCAGTGAATACCGCGTTTTAAACGGAAAGTTCAGTGTCAGTCACCGGTGACTAACTTGGCGCTTAACGTGTTAATAAATTTTAATAATAATTTCCCTACTCATGACTTTTATATCACAAGCAATCCGTTGTGTTTTACGCACTTTCATAATAAGAAGTTAAAACTTTCCTATTACAGCCTCCAAGTTGAAAGCAATTTCGGAGGTTTTCTGTGTTTTATTACCGATCATGACCCACGGACATCAAAACCGCCTCCCGTTAAAATTTCCATGTTTATATATGTTGCGTCCCAAACCCGAAGTCTGGCCAATTTGCGAATTGGCCAACCAGTTCCCGAATTGACCGAAATCCCTGGCAAAAACCCGAAATATAGTAAAAGAATAGCTTATTCCGGGTTTTGGCAGACCAATTCGCAAATTGGCCGGAAATCCTTGCCCAATATACGAAGGGCATCCGGAACACTAGCCCAGTTATTTTAAAGGACCGCAAAAGGCTACTGAAAGTTTTCAATTATTGTTCAAAATCTGTTGTAGCTTTAACATCTGATGTAATTTTGCTTTTCATTCTATATTCTATTGCATTCGTGCTGTATTTTTATAAAATCCATATTTTGCCTATCAGATACATATGTTATTATTTTATTATAGTATATATTTTCTGTTATGTTTATCGCTTTAAAAATAAATTGCATTTTTAAATCTTATTTAATCATGTTCCTGTTATCGCCAAATTATTTGGGAGTTGGTGAACATAGCTCGTATGTGGCTGAGCCCCCTAATATTTCAAATAATTGTAGTTTGGTATTCCGGATAATTTATTATTAGTTATTGCATATTTTCATACAGCAGATATGTGGGTTTGTATAGGAATAGATAATCAGCACCACACTGTTTATTCAAAAACATTTACTCATTTAAATTTCAAAATCTGTGACAGTAATGAAATAACTTTGTGTCTGTGTGTGTGTTTGTCGGCGATGCTGTGAAGAGACCGCAGAATGTAACACTATAAATCATGGTAGGATGGTACCTCTATATATGTAGTTGCGCATGCCGATGCTCGATCTTTCACCTTTTTTAATTTATTCTTTAATTTAATTTATAGAATTTTTTCACGTTTCAAGTCTATTTTTCTACATTAATAGAAAATACAACGGTTTCAATCTTTTAACACAATATACTAAATTTTGTCCCATTTTCAATGATAATCAGCCTGCACTCAAACAAGATAATAATTTAAAAAATCATTAAAAATCTATGATAAAAACATTTTTTGACACAAAATGACATATCTAATGACTTTGATTCCAAGTGAAAATGAAAGATAATGATATTTTTCCTAATTGCAAAAAGTTAAGCAAATATTAAATCTTCTAGACTAATATAGTCTTTTTTCATTTCTCAATTATGTTTATTCATAATTCGTGAAGCGACTTGTTTTGCACGATTTTTTTTTTTTTGGAGTTTTTCCTTCCATTTTTTTAACGTTCCGGGCAGCGCCGTGTGGCTCAGCTAGCTATGAAATAATTATTTAAGTTAAATGAATTATTTTCAAATTTAACTTTTTATGGATATTTTAAGATAATTTTAAAATCCTATTGGTTACCTTAGAATGCACCGTTTTGATTATTATTATTATTATTTTTTTTTTTTTTTTTTTTTGCTCAAGCCTTCTGCAAGCATCGGTACAAGAGAACTAGGTTTTTTACAGTGTAGATAATGTTAACATAAAAATAACGACTTTTTCAACAAATTGATAATGCAGCAATCACTTCAAAAGAGGCTTTTCTTAAAACGAGGTACTACGCTCATAGTTCACGAATCAACGCATGTTATGTTTACTGGCAAGGACTCTGCGAACGAGATAATATTTTATCAATATGATCAACTTGCCTTTTATATGCTGATTTCGGTACCAGTAGAGAAAAAACCAGAAACTTATGTTACTTAGACGCATTTATGCGAAATGAAAATGATGCTGTGTCAAGTTTTTCAATGGATGTTAGGTAGATTTCGTAAGAAATACTACCTATTACATTCTCCCCAATGTTGGAATTTTGAAAAATGTTTGCAGATCTACACCGATCATGACCCCTATGACCCAAAACCACCACCAGTAAAAAAACTTTATCTATCTATCTATCTATCTATATATATATATATATATATATATATATATATATATATATATATATATCACTTTCCTCTGGACACGATAACTTCCACAAATCTGCACAAATCTCTTCCAAACTGATACATAAAATCAACGGGCATAAAATCTCGGTTAAGTTCGTTAATGGGCAAAATCGAACCAAGGGGATGGAAATAGGGACGGGTTTTGTGAAAACCGAAAAAAACCCCATAACTTCTTAATTTTTGTTCATATCAAACCAGTTTAAAGCTTTATCACTTCTAAAAATAGGGCCAAAAATTTATGCATCACAGATTTTTGATAAAATTAAAAATGGGTTCAAGGGGCTCAAAAATAGGGTTTTGGGGAAAAAAATTCATAACTTCGTCAATTCTCAAGATATGAAATACAATTAATTTTATTATAAATCTTTTTATATTATCTACAACTTTTATATTGATAAGTTTTTGATAGGACCAATTCGTACCGCAAAACAAAATTAAAAACAAAAACAAAAAGGGAGGGTTGAAGAAGAAAAAAATCCATAACACCGTCAATTCACAAGATATAAAATCCCTATTAATTTATCATATATCTTCTTAATATTGTCTACAACATTTATATAGATAAGTTTTTGATAGGACCAATTCTTACAACCAATAATAATAATAATAATAATAATAATTAAAAATACATAGCGGTTGAAGAAAAAATCATCTTATTAAGGGTGTATTCAAATCCAAACTACTTATTTTCTTACTCATTTTTAGTTTCATTTTTGCTTTCAAACGCATCCAATTGGTAGATTCCCTTATTCAGAAACCATATAATGTACCGTAATGATCGATTTTTCTATAGTGGCATAATCTATTTCAAAAAAGTTATCAAAGTGGGTATTTTGAACAGAATTTCCCGAAGCGGTTGTGTTAGAAACGAAAAATATTATCATAGTGAGAAAATAATTGTTTATAAATCAAGTGTTAATTAATTGAAAGAAAATTAAAAACACAGGACGCTTATAAATCTCTTCAAAAATTACGTCAGCAAGTTTCATATTTTTCCTATTAAAAATGAATCTGGAAATGTGACAGAAATTTTCGAATTGTCGAGCATGGAAAAGTACTTTTTTTAATACCGCCTTAATATGATTCTGATAAAACCAGCTATTATATAAAAATGAAAGAAAAACTCGTCAAAAGCGGCCAGATAAAATTGTTAAAGTGGGTTTATCTCCAATCATGATTTAGTTTTTGTTGGTGAAATTAGTATACTAACTTTGAAATCTTAAATTTGAAATCTACCTCCGCCTGTAGCCCGGGCCGGCAGGTATTTTTTCTTTTGATAGATGACGTCAGTCAAATTTTAAAGCCGAAGATTCTTTGATGGTGTTAAACACCATTTTTGCAAATGTAAATTGTATTTTATTTTTTATTGCATAAGATAATGCTATATGTAAAGTTATAACAATACACATTATTCTCTTTTCAATGGTGCAATGGAAGTGACTCGATTAATACCATTTTGAAGTTTCTTTGAAAACGTTTTAAATTAAAAATAGAATTGAAACAGTTTTTTTTTAGATAACAAATCTGGCCCATCGACAAATGAATAGCTTTAACTTTAAAACCAGAATAAAATGAATAACTGGACAGATTATAAAACACTTCTGGATACTATCAGGATGTTGATTTTTTTAAAGTACGAAAAAAAAGAAAAACGCAGCAAAATTCATTTTAGCAATGACTGTCCATAACCGGCTATATAATCATATTTTTTGTGCAGACCTGCATATGATCTGCACACCTCGTAATACACTGAAATTAATTAAATTTTAAAATGCATATCACGGCTAAAAACTCAAATCAAGAAATAATAGCTAATAGTCATTCCTGTAAACGATATATTTGAGTGTCTCTATAAATAAACGGCAAATTCCAAGTACACAGTAATCTATAGAAAACATGTTGTAGATTACCTCAATAATGTGCAGCAGTTTTATTATGTTTCAAATAGTCTAACATCATTAAAATACACTGCAAACAATTTTTTACCATATATCAAAATGCAATGTCTTCCCTGCTTTTGGGTTAGCCTGTGACGAACTACTTACTCGATACGCAGTAAAAAAACATATTGCTATCCAAATCAGTGATGAATATGAATTGCGTTATGCTTGAAACAGTATAAAATCATTAAAATTCGCAGAAAACGATTGTTCTCCACTGACTGTAATGTAAAGGAATAGTTTTCAGTTTTTCTGCAAACGAATTAGAATTAAAATTTATTGTGTACGGTGCAGATAAAATTTTTTCATTTACTTCAATGACGCATGCCATTTTTATTATAATTGAAACAATGTAACAACAACAAATTTCTCAGGGAAAAAAATCTTTTCCATCGATGTAGTGTAGCAGAATGTTTTTAAGTATCCCCGTAAACTAAAGATAAATGATACACATTTCATTTTTAATACCAAAATGGGATGATAAATCTCAAAAACATAACAATTACAAACAATCCTAGTCTGATTACTCAAGTTAGAAAAAGGATCGAAAGACGGCTAGACAAACTGAATTGTTAAATTCTAATGAACTATATTAGAAAGGGTTAAAACAAAAAATGACAGCGTGAAAACACAAGAACCCTCAAAATTCTATCATCAGTTTTTTCTTTCGACTTTGTCCGATTACACTTAGCCATTATAATAATTTCTATTATTTTATTTTATTTTAAACAAAGAAAGTAACCCGATACTCACCCTTTCGAAAAAATTTCATTCAAAACATAAAAAAAAAAAAGATTTTAAAAAAAAGGGCGATCTCACCTGCAAATGAACAGCTTCTCATAACTGCCCATACTCATTTCGAGAAATAGTCGATTATCAATGGCCATTTCGCGATTTGGCCAATTGTCTCTGGTCAGTTCACGAACAGGCCGCCAAATGGACATTTGCAACAAGAAACAATAAATAAACAACTCCTTCATCGTCGGAGGGTGGGAGGAGTCAAAAAACAGGTACCAAGATAAAATTGAATCCTGACAGGTTTCGCAAGATATGCCCGACCCCCATACTCTAATATTGTAAAAAGATCAAATAGTTGAACTTCAACTTCTTAAAAACAACTTAACAAAACCAAACTGCTATAAACACATAAACAACCAACCAATTTAAATCTGTATAACAGAATTTAACATATAAAACATAATCAAATATTTTTTTAATACATTAGAACTAAACCATTAACTTTAAAATATTGAACATGTGAGAAGGCCATACCCCAACCTTGACCCATGAAGACTTGAAAAACCTTTTGATACATTTAAAACATTCATGACTTTCCACATCATCCATCGAAAAGCAAGAGTTGTAAGGCTTAACATTCCAGCTAGGCCAGCAGACACAAGACTTGTCTTTCCGTCAACCAAATACATTATTTTCATTCCAGTTTACATCTGGTTTAATTTCATATTCATCCAAATGTAGACGTTCTATAAAGACGTTCTGCAATCTTCATATATTCAAGCTGTCGCTTCGGTTTCCATTCCTGTGTTTGGCCATTGAGCTGTTGCCACTTCAAAAAACTTTTTTTAAGCTGATATGCATAATGAAAAATAAGCTGATATGGAAATAAATTACACTGGACAACAATGAAAATGTATATTGAATGAAAGTGTCGAAATATTTATTAATTCAACTTGCTAATCATGAATATGGCAATAAAAAATTGAAATTGGTTTTAGTTATTTTGTTCTGTTGAGATTTTACTTTGCATGATACGGATAAAAGAACACATTAGTAATAACGCATTGTATGACTTGTTTCCAATTTAATTTATTAAGAAATAAAGGTGACAACATAAAGTACAGTCTTTTCAATTTTATTGACGAAATCGCTTGTTCTTTCGCTTATATTGCACGTTCTGATTATCTCTAAAAATCGTCCAGCAGTAGTCTGCAAGCATAGACGCAGACCATTTTCACTGATAACGTTGCTCAATCACAGACATATCCTGGTGGAAACGTTCACAATTCTTGTCGGTGAATTTTCCGCAGTTAGCAGGGAAGAAATCCAGGTGGGAATCTAAGAAATGTAGCTTTAAGGACATTCGACATCCAAATTTCTGATGTAAAGACAGCATGTAGTTAACAAGATCTTCGTAATATTCGGATCGGGCGTTTCCAAGGAAATTAGTACAAACTTGACAGACTGAATCCCATATTTGTTTTTCATCATGTTTTAACACGTTTTCAAATTTCGGATCCTTGAAAATATCTCTAATCTGTGGACCCACAAAAATTCCCTCTTTAATTTTTCCCTCAATCAGTCTGGGAAATTTTGTACGCAAATAAGCAAAAGCTGGTTTATTTTTACCCATAGCTTTAACCAACTGCTTCACAATGCTGAATTTTATGCGTGGAGCAGGAAAGATAATTTTCTCTGGAGAAAGAAGCGGTGTGTTCTTGACATTCATTTTTCCAGATGTTAAACACAGCCTCGGAAGCCAGTCTTTCTGGATGTAGTGTAAATTTGTAGCGCGATTGCTCGATTCACACAGAAAGCAACAAAATTTTGTAAATCCCAGTTGAAGACCCATCAAAAGCACAAGCACTTTCAAGTCAGCACAGACACACCATTCATTTTCATTCAAAAAATTCCACTGTTGTAGTCTTGATGTGAGGAGTTCTGCTTTGAATTTCGACAGATCTCAATCACGAACAAGATCGTTGAGATCATTCGATGTGATTTTATGTACTGCAGAATCAGAGGGGTTTATATATTCTTCATCACTATGTCCATACTAGGTACTACATCTACAGGTCCAATACATTCCTCGTCGTCATCAGAATTAATTACAAAATCAGTCGGCCGCTTTGGAATTGGAAGTTCCTCACAATGCGGAACTGGTCGCAAGGCAGAACATATTTGTAGATAATGAACAACATTCTTCTTTTTCTTTGTAAGACCTCCAAGAATTGATTCAACCATACAAAAGTAACAATCATTTACGTGATTGCTCTGCCTTCTCCAAATCATGGGGACAGCAAATGGCATACTTTTTCTTTTATCAGTTACACACAGAGAAAGTGTTGCTGCACAGGTGATACAGCATACATGGGGTGCCCATTTTTTTTAAATCTCGATTTCCTATTTTACAACCGAAATAGAGGAAATATACCTTTCTGATTGCGTTAGTAATACACTTTTTCTCTGAATCAAATGTTACGTTACCACAAATGTAACAAATGTTATTGGCATCGTTAATGCATTTTCGAGACATTACTGCAAATAAAATTATAAAATGACTACAGGTAATTCTAAAAGCTCAGTCTTTTATTATAATGCGCAATAAATCAGTTTATTCTTAAAAATGTTCTAACAAAAGTTACATTTAAGCATTAGGTACATTATGTCTTTGCACCCCTTAATCTCACAAACAAGAGCCAAAACACAGTTTTAATGGTGATATTCATGTTCAGCACGTTGAATTTATTAAGAATTGGGTGTCTTCAATTTTGATACATGAACTTTGTTAAAAATTGTTGCCCAGTGTTGTTATAAAAATGATTAGCAGTAAGTCTAAAAAACTATAGTCGTCGAAGCCTTTCCCTTCCCACTTTCACTGAACCTGGTCACCACGAGTAGATCAACGCTGTACAGAACTCTGCCAGTAGCAGATAGCAGATGTCCGCTCTCTTAATTTGCACCTTAACAAGTCAATACGTTGATTATTATCAATGTAATCGGCTTATTCCGAATTCCCGCTAGTGGGAAATTATAATTTGTCTTTCATTTGAAACAATCTGATTTATGCCGCGAGACACATGTCATATTTATTAACCAATTTGTTTGTGACTGAGCATGCATTCACTTCATACCAAGTTCTCGAACGAATTAGTTTTCCACCTTCGTCCACCATTTTGTTTCTAATAGGCTCTTACTTGAAGATTTCAAATTCCAAATAATGCTCATAAAATAAAGACATAGATAGTTTTTAAATTGTAAGTACTCAGCCTTCATATAAGGAATTTGGATCTTTTTTTTTCTTTTGCAAACATCGTAAACATTGTATTAAAGTACACATATTCATTGTATAAAGTAGTTGCAAAATGTTTTTTGTCTGTTTTGTCCATAAAAGAGTTTCATTTTATAAGCTTTAGAAAGCACTCTATGTGTGAAATTTGCTTTAATTGTTGTAATTATTGTTGTTTCTTACATAACACAAAACTCTTAAAATAACCTCCAACCCGAATGTATAAGACCCCTCCACAATTTTCAACAAATTTCATTTTTGAAAATAATATCTGTGTATAATCTCCCTTACCAAAAAACTTTGGTTGGGAAGGGTTTTAACTAAACAGACGACAAAAATTCTTTCGCTGCCAATAAGTGGTGTTAGTTTATTTGCTGTCATACTCACTAGCGTGCCTACTTAACATTTTTCAAGTGGTACTGTGCACTGCTCTTTTTTATAAGTGTCGTTTTGCCCAGCCCTTTATAGACATGGAAAATGCGATCTGCCACATATTAGCCCCCGGTACGGTATGCTATTTCTTTCTCCCAGTTTATTTTGTGTCTTCAAAAAATAACGTTACCTCACAGAAGCCAGAAAAAAACAAAGCAGATGTATCGTTGTACAATTAAATGCTCTATAGCAATTTTTTAAAGTTCTAAGCATCGCACATTTTCAGTTTATATACCGTCGTATTGGAAAAAAAAGTACTTTTAAAGGAATTTTTTTGAAAAATTTATCATCATTTATTTGTGAAATATTAATTTTTTTGTAGTTTTTAGCAACATTTGATTAATTTTGGCAACTTAACTACTTCCGTTCTGTAGACAGTAAAGGGAAATAGTTGCAAAATAGCAATTATATCATTTTGTTGCCATTTTCTCATAACAACCGAAAGAAAATGTCATTAAAATACGTGCTATTTAAAAAAAAAAAAAATAGAAACGAATATTTTCTGTTAAAACATGTGTGACAGCGTTTCTGTCGCATAGCTATCATTTTATTCAAAATTAATTAAAAAAATAACTTTATTACTTTTAGAACATATTATACCCCCCCCCTTTTTTTTATACTGAAATACGTAATTAAATTCACTTCTCAAAACCATACAGATTTTTATTAAAGTGGTTTTTTTCCTTTTTCTAAAAACATCTTTAATTCAAAGCGCTCAAATATTCATTTCCTTTTTCCCTTTCTTATTTTAATCAGTATCTACCCGTTACCGCTGCTTGTGCAAAAAAATAAATAAAAATTAGATTCACAGCTGCTGGTATCAAGGTCTGCATTTAAATTGCATCGGATTTTTGCCCGCCACATTGATAGGAAATTCTTTATCTCTACTAATACTTGAACGTTGAAAATGTATTAACAACAAAAATAAAAAGAGCGGATTTTGTGAGAAGCATGTTCACTTTTGTGAATTGTGGTCGAATTAAAAGCCAGATGTCCTGGATTTTCAGCATTTTTCTCATCCAGCAATCTGCTGCCTGCAATTTCATGTAACAATTAGTTGGGCAAAGGCCTATCTGTAATATAAACAATTTCGGTTTGTCTGTTACTTTTCTCATCGAAATTAGATGCGATTACTTGAAATCTCGGCGTCACCCGACCGATAGAGACACCACATTTTGCGGTAATGTTTATAGCCAAAACCTTTGTTCATTTTCACTCAGTCACCAAAAGTTTGTAAATTGGCGATTCTGTGCAACTCCAAGATTTCTAGACTCCTGGCGAAAACCGGAACTTCTGTTTTAGCCTTCGATATGTGAAGGTTTCTAAAAAAAGGGCGCTTTCGCGCCCCATTTTGTATTTGGGGGTCTCTCTCCTATCTTTGCTAACTGAACCACCTCTAATATAATTTAAATAAATCATTCTTCCAGTAAATTGATAGTTGGAGCTTTTTAATCAATTTTTTCGTGCATATTAGAACCCGGTCTTCAATCTATATTATAACATGCAGCTATTATAAACTATATTTACTTTTAAGTATCTATAGACGCTCTCAGTGTGACGTCAGTTATGACGTTTTGATTGGAAACTGACTCCAAACAAACGGTTGCTATTTCTTTATAAATATAAATCGTGGAAAATGTTACCAGTACATATCATGTATTAAAACACTTAGATGTGAGATCTAGATATAAGATATAGCTGCAACACACAAACAAAATAGAAAATGAACATAGCAACCGTTTATTTGGTTTCCAACCAAAACATCATTATTGACGTCACGACTGAAATCGTCTATGTTAAAGTTACAAACAAATGAAGGCCTATGAATCATTAGGTATCCTTTTTTTTTTTTTTTTTGTCGAGTCGCTCTAATAACGGCATCTATTTGCTGCATTTGTGTATTATTTTGCGATAGTGACATCCTATGCATGCTTTACTCTAGATGTTTATGAGTTGATCGTAAATGTTGAATACTTAAGCGGATGTGAATGACGTCATTTTACATAAAATAAAAGTGTATGCTTTAAGTCTTAAAATTTGAGTATGTTTTGTACTATATATATATATATATATATATACATTTTTTTTTTTTCCATCGGGGGCAACACTAAATTCTGAAAAAGCAGAATTCATGTTTTCTAGTCCATTTTTTTTCTTTGCATCCTGTATTTTTTTCAAAATATTTTGCCTTTTTGTTTGGAAAACACGGGACATGACTTCATTTATTTAAAGGAATCTATACAAGGTGTCTTTCTGCATTTCTGCATAACAAAAATATTATCCATCTGATGCTGATGATCTGATTCTGATAGCCCTCAAATTCTCATTTCACGGAGATGAATAAATAAAAGAAATTGCAGATAGTTACTCCTTTTTCTTTGCTGTTGCTTTATAGTGCGCATTTTTGTGGGCTGCTCAAATTTTCTAATAATTTATTATATTTTAATAAAAAAATTGCTTCACAGCACTGTTATTGCAATTTGTTGAAAATTTGAACAAAATCGTCCTATTAACAGTGGAGATTTTTATTTTCAGTAAGGGAAAAAAAAAGTTTTTACTTTTTCATCCTCTTCTTTTAATAATTTTTACTGTCTGCTTTCTGCTCAATAGTTGCTTTTTTTCGTATTCAAACAACAGAAACATTTTTATACATAAAAATTGAATTTTAATTATTTCTCTCTCTCTAAAGATAAAATATTATTATTTAAATGATTATTTATGCATTATTTTTGCTTAATTTAGGTAAAAAAATATTTTTCCTCTTATTTTATATTATATCATGAACACTGAAAAAAAATCTGTAAGGTTACTAAGGATTTTCTAAGAAACTGGGATGACTAGAAATTTTTATGTAACTGAAAAAAAGAAAATAAATAAATAAATAAAAATAAAAAACCTAGTATGTTCTGGCCAACACAAAACTTTCTTCTATATAAATCACGTCAATTAAATCATTTAAATAGTACAAGAAATAACATCGATTTAGTACCAATTCATATCAAAGTATATCTGAATTTGAAGTTTGATGAAAATTCGTGCATTAGTTCTTGAGATAGAGCTATAGCGGAAATTCTGAAAAATGTAGCATAGCAGCGCCACCTGTTGAGTAATTTACACCAAAACATAAACATCATTAATTAATATCAAGGTATACTGGAATCTGAAGTTTGTTGAAAATCCAAGCATTAGTTCTTGAGATAAAGCTATTGCGGAAGTCGCAAAAAATGCAGCATAGCAGCGCTACCTGTTGAGCGATTTACACCAAAATGCAGAAGACGTCAGTTCATGTCAAGGACTAACTAAATCTGAAGTTTGATAAAATTCGTTCATTAGTTCTTGAGATACAGCTCTTGCGGAAATCGTCAAACATGCAGCACATCAGCGCCACCTGTTGTGCGATTTACACCAAAGTTTAATCAGCTGTAATTTATAGCAGGAACTAACTGAATCTGAAGTTTGATGAAAATTCGTGCATTTTTTCTCGAGTTAGATCTATTACGATAATCATGAATAATGCAGCATAGCAGTGTCACCTGTTGGGCAATTTTCACAAAAAATTAATCAGCACCAACCTATATTCTGGACTAACTGAATCTGAAGTTTTATGAAAATACGTGCAGTAGTTCATGAGATATAGCTATTGCAGAAATCGTGAAAAATGCCGCATAGCAGCGACACTTGTTGGGCAATATTCACCAAAAACTAATCAAATCCAGTTTATATCAAGGTCTAACTGAATATAAAGTTTTGTGAAATTCCGTGCATTAGTTCTTGAGATAGAGTGCCTACAAAATGTTTGTCACATACAGACTCACAGAGTGACAGAGTGACAGACAGATTGACAAACATACATTTTCTAAAAACCATCAAATCGTGTTCAGGACATTCTAAAACGTATAAATTCGTCGATAACCGGATGTCGAAATTTTTCACGAATCCAATACTTTCTTGTAAAAATATAAGAAAGTAATAAATTCTTGTCATTATTCTGGGTTACGGATAAAATTTTAGTAAGCATACAGATTTCTGCAGCTTTTACAAAAACCAGTTTTGTAGATTTACATTATTATTATTATTATTTTTTTTTTACAGTGCAGATATGTATCATTTTATTTTATTCATAAATAAAGAATAGACATTTTTTTTTCCTTACTCTTGATAGCCGCTTTTTTTAAAATTTAATTTTTAATGTAGAACGAAGCGCAGATCAAAAGTTATTTCAAGTAAAACAGTTATGGTCTTCAGTAACGTAAATTTAGAAACAGAGGTACATATTACAGATGCAAACATTGTAAGATATATTTGGTTATAAAACAATTTACTAAAAAATTAAATTCAACAGACCGTGTTAAAAAAAACTTAATGTTTTACTTTGGGTTTTGCTATAATTTTAGAATTTCGGTAGAAATATAAAATTTTAGAAGTATTTTTATTGATGAGACCATCGACTACATTGTAAAAAAAAATAACCACACACACACACACCCACATATATATATATGTATATTTGTAATTCTACATATGTGAAATTACAGAAATCTGCATGCTTACTAACATTTTATCTGTACACTGTACAAAAAAGATGTAAATCTACAAAACGAGTTTTTGTAAAGCTACATAAATCTCTAGCTTTAAAAACTGTCTAGTAAAATTGGAGTAATCTACTAAAATTTTATCTGTAACCCGAGTTGCTGTTACATAAAAAGTTCTAGGCATCCCAGTTTCCTAAAAATTCTCAGTAAGATTACAGATTTTTTGATTTACAGTGCAAATGTGTATCTGCTACATGAATTTTAGTTGATGCCCTTACATCAAATGAATTCTAGTAACCCAGAAAAATGTTATTAATTTTACAGATTTTTTTTTCAATGTCGAGAATTTTTATTGAAACATTATTTTTAAAAATATTTTTTGCACTTTCACTCTGAATAATACATTTTAATATGAAGATTATTATTATTGACTTTAATGCCTCAACACCCATACTAACCTTTAATTTACGTTCTTTCTCATTATCTAAAATGTATTTTCCATTAACTAAAGAATTATTGCATTATATCTTATTTTTGATCGTGTTTTAAGTTCAAAAAATGTTTAACTCTATGAATAATATAAGTTCATTAAATTATACAAAGGGATTATGCAAATAAAAGTTTTTCCGTTTACCTACTGAATTATAAATTAGTTTAATATTTGAGGAGATGTATTTTCAATGTATTCGCTCAACTGCAATTTTTGAAAGTTTAGAAAATTTTATAACTTCTCTCTTTAAGTGTATTCTATCATGCAGAAGTACATCTGTTTGTTTCATTCATAAATAATAATGTGATGAATGAACAAAATGTATTACATATGACAGCAGCCTTTTGGGAAAATACTTTCACCATCTAAATAATGTTAAATATAGATTTTTATCTAGAGTAGAAAATGAACATAAAATGTTTTGAATCAAATGGAACTAGTTGTTATAAAATATTATATATATTTTAACATAAATAACAACTAATTGTCTATAAATAATGAAAATAAATAACAATTTATAGGAAATAGAAATTTTGTTATCCTTAATGGGTCTCATGGCTCTTAAAACTTCAAAATTTTCGAAATTTTATTTTTTTTTACATATTAAACTGCCATCTGTTCAGAACGTTTTGATATAATTGTTTCCTTAAAATTCCCATTAGTACAGAAGTTTCGGATTTTAGAATTATACCCGCTCAATAGCTCAAACGGCGTTTCCGAAACTTTGATTTATTATTTCTCCAAATGGTGTTTTTGTGCATAATGCGCAGGATATCACAAAACCATCTTAATGTTTTTTCGTGAAATTTTAAAAACATATGTTTCATGTTCCGTATAAACTGAACCTATAATTTTCTTTTTATTGTTCAAAAATATATTTTTATAGGTGATTATATTGTTGAAATTTTCAAAATTTTGTGTTAGCTAAATACACCTTTTTATTGAAAATATAAAAAAAGCTGTAAATACAAATTTATTTATGTTCAAGGTAAGACATATAATCTGAAGTATAAGTAGGCATCAAAATATTCATTCTAGTTTGAAAATTTATTTTTTAATCTTACGCGTAATATATTACAGCAATTTTCTGCTCGTCAAATGACTGACAGTTTGAAATCCTCCGTAAATGATAATTCAGCATTTTGCATTCTTTTAAATCCATGAAATGAAAGTACATACTTATACCTTTCATCCCAAAAAAAGATTGTGTTTTAAAATGTTATACATTTTAAAATATTAAATGTTGAAAATGGTCTTGTTTTTCATTTTTTCCAATTTTAAGAGTCCCGAGACCCCTTAAAATTACAGAAACTAGTTGATACGTTAGTATAGTCATGCTTTAGTGTATATAAATATGTGTGTTTGTGTGTGTGTGTGTGGTATTATGGCGTATGCAATATTTTGACATTGCTTATCTGATTAAATCTCGCTTCGATAATTTTAGGACGGAATAGATATAAAGCAGGTTTTTTAAAAGCATGACTACTAAATAGCAGGAAATATTTTTAATGGTTGACGATAAAAATGTTGGGTCATTTCATTTTAAATATAGGCAGTTGTTGAATAAATATGTCCGAGAAAAAAACAAAACAAAAAAAAATCATCTGAATAATAAACACTGGATTTTCTCCGAAGAAAAAGAGTAAAAATTCAGATGAAGAATGTTTATTCGAAGTACATTAGTTTTTCTATGACGACACTGCATATTAAGCACAATTGCCTCATATGATTTAACGTCTACCCTGCATATATAAAATCCGAATGAAACGAGTTTATGAAACGGATATTATAAAACGATAGAATTGAAACGAATTTATGTAACGATTCTACGAAACGACTGATTAAAAAACTGATTACGTTTCACGGCGATTTCTCCTAAAATGTGGAATAATTTGCGATGAAATTAACACCAGAAATCCGTATTGATCCACAGCTTTTCAAAACTGGTATTAGAATTTTTAAATTCGACTTAGTTTTTGAGATATTATTATTATTATTTTTTTTTTTTAATACTTTTCTCCAATGATGGCAACTCAAATTTTTATGATTACAGATATTTTTTTCATACTTTAGAAAAGGTTATTATTTTAAACTGATTTGGCGACCAGTTTGCCTCCCTTAAATGTATGCTAAGAAATGTTTCATGTTACTTTTATTCATAATTCAAATTAGTTGAACAATCTTTCGCCAAATCGAAAGATTATGATAGAGAAATCAAGAACTTGGTATTTTTATGTGAGCAGGACGCAGGGGATAAATCGTCAAACATTTTCCCCGTCGCATTTATTTATATTTCATTAATTTCATTTAAAATCTAATACTTTCATTCACATTATTTAAAATACAAAATTTTCATTTGAAACTGAAACATTTAAAATTTATGGTTTTCACTTCTTTATTTTTTTAAACAAAACGAAAGGAAAAATATTAGGCACAGATGTCATATACGCACCGGGGTACCTAATTGGCGCCAAAATGTCATTATTTTGATTTACATGCTAATCCGGCTATTACTGTTTATTTAATTATAAATGTTTATTTACTTTTATTTTCTTTTTTAAAATTATATAAATCGTTTTGTTCTATAGTTATTAATTTTATTTTTTTTGGTTATATTATTTTAAAAATAATAGAAAATAATTAAAAAATACGGTACTACTTAGTTATTCTGTCAACCCATTTCGCCAAATTATACAAATTGACATTTTTTTTTTTTTTTTTTTAATAACGAAAGAACAAATAAAATATACAAATATACAAATAAAACGTCGAAATAAAAATCACTTGATGACGTAAACACGTGTAACTTGCTTAAAGTCAATTGAGTGTGACATTTACGATCAGCCATTATTGGCATTTAATCTTATAGTTTGGTGATAGATTTTTTGGGCACAGATGTCACATACGAAATTACCCCATATTGGCGCGATTTTTTCTGACGACAATTTGGCGAAAGCATCTACAGCACAAACAACAACATCCGGGTTACCATATCAAGCAAAATAACGATACTTTGGCGCGAGTTAAGTACCCGTTGCGTGTATGACATTGGCTTTAGAAAAAAATCGCGCCAGTATATAACATCTGTGCCGATATTTGGTTGACGGGATAACTAAGTAGTACCGAAAATACATACGTAAATGGTATTCGAAAACGAGGTTTTCACCATATTTTCGTAAAAAAAAAAAAAAAAAAAAAAAAAAAAAAAAAAAAAAAAAATCACGTCAAACCAGGTGCGTATATGACATCTGCCCAAATATTCAATAATGCAACAATCCATGACATTTAATTTCAACTTCAAAGCAATGTTTCAATTTACCACTCGAAAAACAAAACAAAAAAAAAATGCTAACTGGCAAGTTGAAAAAAACTTACTGGCGAGATTTGCACGCGTCTATCGAAACAGTACCAAGAAATCTTTGAGACCATCGCAACTTTTATGTAGTTTTATTCGAAAAAAAAAAAATCAAAATGGGAAACTTTCGGCACAAATGTCATATACGGCCCAATATTGGCGCGATATTTTTTCGGGCGCTAATGTCATATACGCAACGGGTACTTAACTGACGCCAAAGTATCGTTATTTTGCTTGATATGGATAGCCGTATGTTGCTGTTTATGCTGACGATGTTTTTCCCAAATTGGCGTCGGAAAAAAGGGCGCAAATATGGGGCTGTATATGATATATGTGCCAAACTTCCATATAAACGACGAAGGGATCACACCGTATTCGTTTATGGCAGTTGATGTCTTGAACTATTATAATATAGATGAAATAATGGCGATAGAATAATATTTGGCGACTTATCACATGTGCCTGGCTAACATTAAAGTAGCAAAATGGCACCTAGACTATAAAAAGCGAAGTGATCCACCCGGAACTGTTGATGATAGTCACATGACATAGGCTATTGTTATAGAAATTGTTTTAAAATACCGGGAGACAAAGACTCTGTACACTTAATTCATTTTATTTTAGCTTCTTTTCAAATGTTTAACTGTCCTCTTTAATCAAACATGAAAAAAATCATTGGATGTCTTGAAAGCAAATGATTCGGCCTTATTTTTGATAGCAATATTTAAACTTGGCTATCAGTAATGGCGTGATGTTCAGTTTTATCCTCATAAATAAACTATCGATTTCTCAATATAAAACAAACATAGGTAAGATAAATTGGGCTTACTTTGTATTTATGTATATCCGTTTATCATCTGGTAATCTGCATCCGGAAAGGGTAAATCGATCTACATATTCTTCTTGTATTTCTGTTTTTTATCCATATGTGATGATGGTGTGAACTTCCATGTCATTTAAAAAGACAATGTTTTTTGTGTGACTTGTAAATCTTTAATTTGTCCGGAAACTTTTAAATAGAGAAAAAAATAATATTTAATAAGAGCTTTAAGATATACATCTCTCCGTTGGAGAGTCTGAGATACAAGTGAAAGTAGAGAAAAATACATGTATAAATATTATCAGCAATAAAGAACAGGAAATTAGTGATATAAATCACAATAATAAATTATTTGTATCAATATTTATATTTAAAGTAATTTAAAAATAAGAGTTTATATATGTCCATAGTTCTTAAGTATCGTGAAATGTTTATGGTAAAATGTTTGTTTATGATTGTGCAATCACTTTTCACATTCACTTCCTTCTTTTAGATCGTAAGCATTTTTGATGATTGCTTTTATAAATCACATTTGACACATGAAAAAACAATTTACTTAGCTTGATTGTTTTAATTTCCTTGTTTGGAGATTATATTTCACAATTTTTGTCAACAATATTTTTGCAATCAAAGGGAATTGAATGGAAAACAGTTTACAGGCAGATCTGCACAGCTTTTTTCAGTATAATTCAATCTTCTCTAATATTTTTAAAAACGGTCAGATTAGCGTGTTTTTGGATTCTGCGGTGTCTGAACGGGGGGTTGGTGAGCGGAGCTTGCAGGGGGCAGTGCCCCCTAGTAAAAGTATCTTTTCTCATGTCGCCGTCAGTCTTTGTTGAATATTTTAAGTAACCATTAAAATAATAAGTCACCTGAAATTCGACTGGATTGCTATGTAGCTATCTTACTACAAATTAAACAATTTAAAAAACATAGTTCTGTGGTGATGGAATACCTTTAATAAAATTCAGTGGAGTAATACAAAGAAACACGTCGGAGGCAGATTTACCGTAAATGTCAAGATTGTGAGTGGAAATACAATGTTTTGGAATAATCTGGAAAAGAACAACCGAATTCGCTAAGGGAAAATTAAAAAGCAAAATTGTTAAAGGGTATTTTGAACACGTAAAAACATTGCTGGTATAAATCCAAAATTAAATAAAGACGCGTAAACTCAATAAGAATTCACTAAAAGAAAAATGAATGATTGAATTTTAGAGGAAAATAATAAAATTTAGGCCTACAAATTTTTATGTAATTTGCAGTAAAGAATGTATCTAGAACAGATTAAAACACGAAATAATATTATTCTAATACATACACACACACACACAGACATCTATAAATATATATAACCGTTATAAACCAATACAAATTTTCATCAACAAATGTGAATACATGAATTACATGTCGCCAAGCTCCGCATTGTTGTAACGAAGCATGTTGCTCAAAATCCGAACGGATAACGACGATTCAAGTTAGTAAAGCACTTTCATCCGCAAAAACTCAACAGCGCCCTATACTGCCTCAACGCTGCATTTCCGTACCAAAATTCCTGTGCGAAATTTGCCTATTTATGTTCCCTCTACCTGCCTTTACATGTTTGGCATATAGTTCTGAACAACCTTCTATAGATAGATAGATAGATAGATAGATAGATAGATAGATAAATACATAAGCTAAAATCTTGTATAACGATTTAACGCACAAATACGTACAAACATGACAATCTGATAAATGTTGCAATCACATAATGCTGATTAATATCGATAATCTGCAAATGCTTAAAAATTAGATGAAACTGATATTGCCCGAAGTATAAATATTTTTTCTCTTACGCTATTTTTTACTAATGGATGGTAACAAAAAACATTAGAACTTTCTATATCGCAATTTATTTAAATATAGAAAAACATTGCATTTTCCTATAACGAATGAGAAATTCCGCGTTACATCGTAAGCTTCTTTATTAATTTACTTTCAATAAATGAAATTGTATTGTTTCGTTTTCATCTCTTTGATTGTACGGATATCCACGCTAAATATTTTAAATGGATTTTCATAATATTTTTGTTCAAAAAAAAATTCTACAATAAATATATTTGAATTTTTTTTATAATGGACTTTTCCGTTTTAATGTCATCTCCGGGTACACAGATATACAGAAGTTTTTCTATATTTGCAAATTACGATCATTTCTACAGGTCTAAGTATTTTATTATATTTTGAAATGTACATGATGCAATTTAAGCTAAACGTCGGAATGTGTTTTACCCATAAGTATAAAATATATGAAAGATTTACTGAATAGCATTAATTTATTTCTCTCTTTGTCCAAATGCGTAAATACAAAAAAATACTGTTTTCCTCTGATTTTCTCCACTTAATTGCTACGTTGAAAGAAAAATGTTATATAAATAATATACACGGATGTTTTTCTCTAAGGAAAACATAAATAGTTTCTTACTAATCTGTTTGTTTCCTACAGCTCTTTATTTATCAACTTTTACCAAAAAAAGAAAAAAAAACTTTTGAAATTTTGAAATGTTTATACAAAATTTTATCGACGCTGAAGTAGAAAAATTGCCGAAAATGATATTTTATCATTAATCACAAACTAAAAGATAAATTAAAAAAAAAAAGTGTCTAAAAGATAAATAATTCTAATTTTGCAGGTCTTTTCAAGCAGGATAATTTTTCACCCATGAATGAAATCCAGTAGATGTGTTGGATGAAGCAAAAAAGTCATTTCAGCATGTGCCGAGAGGAAAAGGTAGCTTTCATATTTCATGCTTTTAAAATTTTTGATAGTATTACTTGAAGATAATTTTACTCAAAGTTTAAGAGGCTAAAATTCGACTAAACCGATAAGAGAATATTCGTCAATGCTGAATTTGAATGAGAATTGAGCTAAATTAGTAAGCTATAGCCAAGTTGGCATCATTTATGGTTACTTATTTTAGGCGCCAAATTTGGCGATATTTCGCAAAGTGACGCCAAGCTTGGCGATGTAGGTAACGAATACTAATTTTATTAATGCATTGCGCGGCAATGCACGGTGGAAATGGCCACCATTTTCAAACAAGATGGCGGATGAATCTGGCCAATGAACTCGTTCGGGACATCGGTACGTACTATGATGCATACAATCAATCTCATCTAAATCACTTTATAAATACGAGAGTTACAGCATGACGGAAATCATACTGTTTCAAAATGCCAGACTTCCTAGAAATCCAAACTACTATATATCGCCCATTTTTTAAGATAAAGATGAAGCAAAATATGCTCTGGAATCCTTGTGTTACGATCAATCCCTTAAGAAAAACATTTTCCGTTATTAATTTATTCGCACAACATTTTAGTTTTTATTTATTTTTTTAATTCCAAATGGCCGCTATTTTGAAACAAGATGGCGGATGAAGCTGGCCAATGAACACGGTCGAGACATTGATATGTTCTATGCATACAATTAATGTCACCAAAATAGGTTAATAAATACAAGAGTCGTCACATTACAAAAATCCGATATATATATATATATACAGTCAATTTGAACGGAGGGTGGTTTTGGGGCCTGAGGGTCATGACCGGTGAAAATTTTTCCTGAAGTGTTTTCACCCGGTCGGCTGCAATAGGTAGCTTTTTACTTTTTGAAATGAAAGCTACCTAAAAAAGGGCGTGGAGCTTAATACTTGTGATTGGGGGAAAAAAAAAATATTAAGCTTACTACTGTGACGTAAGTGATCAATATAATTTTTTTATTACAAAACTTAAGTTATTTATATCTTTTGATGAAGTTTTCAAAATGAATATTTGCCATTTTAAACTGACAAGAGACGTTCAAACTCTTAAAGCAAGACACATGCTATAAGACATTAATGCTGATATTGGTTATTAGAACCAGATATGCTGTTTCTTTCTCCAGGCGAATACAGTGCCGTCTCAAAAAAATAACGTTCCGTTGTATAAGCCAGCCGTAAAATAAAGCAGGTGTATCATTGTACAGTTAAATATTTACTGCATTTTTTTAACTTCTAAGCATCGCACATTTCGAATTTTTATACCGTCGTATTTCAGAAAATGTACTTTTTAATGCACTAAAACTGCATCTCAATTTATTTTTGAGATATATATATATATATATATATATATATTGTAGTTTTTAGCGCCATTTGTATAATTTTAGCAACTCAAGTACTCCATTTGTGTAGAAAGTAAAGAAGAAATAGTTGGAAAATAGTAATTGTAACTTTTTGTTGCTATTTTCCCATAACTACTGAAGAAACAAATGTAATTAAATTACGTGCTATTTTGAAAAAAAACATAAATGAATGATTTCTGATAAAACATGGAGCTATTAAAAACTATATTTAATTTTAAGTATCTATATCAATATTACAAACAAATGAAGACATATGAATCATTAGATAGCCGATTTATTTTGTCGAGTTACTTGAATGACGACGTCGCTTTTTGCTGGATTTGTGTATTATTCCTATATGTGTATTATTGATATGCATACTTTTCTGTAGATGTTGTTTAAAGACTGGATCGTAAATGTGGAATTCTTCAGAGGATGCGAATGACGTCATTTTCTATAAAATAAAAGCGTGTGTTTTAAGTTTAAAACTGAAATTTGTTTTTTATTTTTTATATTTATATACATATATATTGTTTTTGATCGAAGGAGACACTAAATTCTCCAAAATTCCCGTTTTCTAGTATTCAATTTGCTTCTTAATTTTCTTACTAATCTGTGTTCTTCTGATTTGTTTGCTCTTGTGTGATTCGCTGTTTCTTCATGCTTTCCTACTTGCAACTTAAACATTTCCTCTCCCTTATTTTTCATTTTGTCTAAAATTTTGTCCAGTTTAAAAAAAAAAAAAAAAAAAAAAAAAAAAAAACATTTAAAATTACTCACGTTCTAATTTGAAAAAAAAAATTAAAAAAAAAATGGATGTCAATTTTCAGTTCTGTTGCATTCGATAATTTTGAAAAAAATTATGTCACATCTCATTCATATTTTTGAATAAATAAAGTATCCATATATATATATATATTTTATTCATAAATAATGAATAGATAATTGGTCAAAATTCGTTATATCAGCCTTATGTAAAAATGCGTTAATCGTCGGAACAATGTTAAATTCATATTTTGCACGTCAAACGTGGAAAATGAGGGGCGCTCGTACTGTAAGTAGTTTTATAAATATTCTTTGAACCGCATATTGAACTGAATGTATAATTTAGTGCACTTCATAAGTGCATATCAATTTCATTCTCTTCGAAAGGTTTTAACATCATTAAAATGCTCTTTAAATATTTTTTCCCAGTGGACGTAATGTTACGGAAACTTTTTACTGTTCCTGTAATTAAATTATTCATCTAATTTTCATAAAATTTTAAATGACTCAACAAAATTTTAGCAACAATTATGTAGTTAAAAATTCATACCTTTCGGTTGGATGTTTTTGGCTTTGTTTTATGCAGACGGACAGACATACGAACCGAATGACGACTATAGGTGCGACGTATTTGTATAATAACGAACGCACCTAAAAAAACATATATTTTTTTAATAAATCGTTCCGTATGTATTGAAACAAACTGTTACAGGAATTCAATGTTTAGTACATAAGTAGAGATTATCTTATATTGATTAAGGATAAATTTTAGTAAAACTATTACTTGATTCTTTTTTTTTTTTATTTTATTTTTAATATTTCTATTTTTTATATTTATTTCTTATCTGAATTTTATTGTTTAATGATTTATGTAAAATAACTTTATTTTATTTTTAGTTTATTTTTATTCACAGCGTAAAACAAAACTTTTCAATTGCGAAAGATCTTTCTGTCGATTACTTTTATATCACCACACTCTTATTATAACTCTTAACTAATTACTCTTAACTAAGGAAGAAGGCATAACTATAAGATTACTTATAGTTTATTTTACATATTTACAAACGGCTGCTAAACGCAGCTCTCAGAACAAGTCATTTCTTACAGCTGCGTGGAATACTCTGGTAACATGCGATACCTTAAAAACAGATTGTGTAGTGCTGCCATCTATTAACTCAGATCTCAACTATTGTTAGATTGAGATATGACCCCCCCCCCCCCCGCATAGTTCAAAGGAACTACAGGCATTCTTGTTCTATGACGTCTTCGAACTGGAGCACTTTTCTTACAGTCCTCGTCATTGGTTTCAGTCAACTTGTCTTTCACAGATTTATCTGTCGTAACATCATTTTTATTACTCACAACTGTGCCTGCCACAATATCATGCGAAGGCTGAGATTGGCTTGGTTCTATAGTATCATGATTTTTAAGCTGTTCTTTTATTTTTCCATTAATTCCAGGAAAACGGTTTTGGTTAACCATTTCATATCTATCATAATTACTGTAATTTTTACCACTATGTCCCATATTTTCAACTTTGTCTGACATTAGTTTATCATTTCGATTCATCTCTATAACTCTCTCTGGTTATAGAGATACATCACTTATATCTTTATTTCGTCTCAACTGATCAACGTGACGCTTACACATTACTCCGTCACATCTATTTACTAAAACCTATCTACTCCCCAGTAATTTCATAATTTTTCCTTTTACCCATTTCTCCCCTTTTCCAAAATTTTTAACAAAAATTAAATCATGAAGCTTATATTTGTGCAGGGGTTGCTGTATTTTAGGTTTTGATGGTAATACCAAGTGAAGGGCTGTTCGAACTGGCATCCCAAACATTAATTCAGCAGGAATTTTACCAGTCACCGAATGAGGAGTGGAATGATTTTCTAACAAAAATCGTGAAATTGACAATGTTACGTCACTTTTATGTAGCTTTTTAACACAATTTTTCACAGTTTTCACATGCCTTTCCGCCTGTCCGTTCGAAGACGGATGATAAGATGGAACAGGCGTATGCTTAATTCCTTTAATTTTAAGAAATTCCTCAAATTCATCACTTGTGAACGCGGGACCATTATCACTGCCCAATTCAACAGATAATCCAAATGTAGCAAAAATTCTCCTTAATACCTTAATTGTCGTTTTACAATCAGACCTGGGTACTACCTCTACCTCCAACCATTTTGTATAAGAATAGACTACTATTAAAAACATTTTACCTTCAAAAGGACCGGCATGATCTATATGGATCCTTTCCCGGGGCAGTTCAGATTTCCATTTCAAGGGTTCCATTTTGGGACAATCTCTCGCAAACATCTGACATCTATTACAAGAATTTACCATTTGTTCAATTTCTTTATCCATATTTGGCCAACAAACTACCCCCTAGCTTTCGCTTTCATGCTTGATATACCCTGATGAACGGAATGCAGTAATTTTAATATATATTCAAGGCCTTCCTCTGGAATGATCACTCTATGTCCACAATAGGCAATTTTCTAGACAGGAAATTTCCTCCCTTCTACGAAAATATGGTTGATATTCTTCTGGTTTTACCTTTCGCGGCCACCCATGTAACACCCACTCTAAAATTTGTTTAGTTACAGAGTTTTCAGTTCTCCACTTTGCAATTGTTTTAGAAGTAACAGGCCAATTATCATTATTTGAAACGAACATTGTTTCCACAGGATTACTCACTATATTTACAGTTTCTGGGAGAGATAATCTAATTAATGCGTCAGCATTTTAATTATTTTTACCTTCGCGATACTCAATTGTATAATCATACCCAGCTAACATTAACGACCATCTCAGCATTCTAGGTGATAATGTATCAGGTACCTTTTTAACAGGATCAAATAGTCGAATTAAAGGTTTATGGTCTGTTATAATTTTAAATTTTTTTTCCAGCTAAATATTGGTGAAATTTAGTGAGACCAAACATTACAGATAAAGCTTCTTTATCAATCATTGCATAATTTCTTTCAGTTTTATTTAAAGTTCTCGAAGCATAAGCAATAGGCTTCTCTTTACCCTCAACAATGTGGCTTAAAACTGAACCTATACCATATTCAGAAGCAGCAAAGTTTAAAACTTTATATTTGTTAACATCATATAATTATAAAACAGGAGATGTACATAATAGTTGTTTAACTTTTTGAAACGCTTTTTCATGGTTTTCTCACCATGTCCAGTTTACATTATTATTTAATAATCTATGTAAAGTTTCTAAAACATCTGAAATATTAGGCAGGAATTTTCTATAATAAGATATTAAGCCTAAAAGTGAACGCAATTGTGACAGATTATTTGGAATAGGAGCATTCAAAATAGCATTAACTTTTTTCTGGAATAGGTCTAATTCCTTCCTGAGATATTTTATGACCTCAATCAGAAACTTCCGAAACCATAAATTTTAATTTTTCCTTATTTAATCTTATACCATGCCCAGAAAAGCATTTCAGAACATTTTAATCTCTTTCAGAATGCTCTGATTCATTACTAGCACTAATGATAACATCATCTAAAAATACACCAACATATTCAATTTTTTTTTTAATATGTTCAATTTTTCTTTGGAACATTCTAGGAGCACATTTTACCCAAATTTGCTAATCGTAACACATTGAATAAACCTTTATGTGCATTTATAGTCAAAATATTACTACTTTCGTTATCTACAGGTTGTTGTAAATAAGCATCTTTTAAATAAATAAACAGTAAAAAATTTACCACCTGATAATTTAGAAAATAATTCTTCCATTCTAGGAAGTGGATAATTATCATTTTCAGTATTAGCATTAACTGTTGCTCTATAATCACCATATATTCTAACAGAACCATTAGGCTTAGGAACAATTACTATAGGACTAGCCCGTTCTGAATGATCAACAGGTTTCAAAAATACCCTCATTAGTTAATCGTTCCAATTCTACATCAGCAGCTTTTCTCAAAGCAAGGGACAGGTCGAGACTTAAGAAAAACTGGTTTTGCATCTTTTTTCAATTTTATTGACACGGCAGGACCCTTGATTGTCCCGATCCCGTCATCAAAAACATTAGGAAAATTTCTAATTAAATAATCTTTCGAAATGCTTTTAATCATATTTACTTAGGCCAAAATAATTTTGATGCTTTTAACCAAGTTTTTCCGATTAGACTCAGAACCCTCCTTTTTAATTACCAATATTCTTAAATCTGGTATAGAATATTCATCAACAACAGCATTTACTTTTAATTCCCCCAAAACAGTTAAAGAGTCTTTAGTTTAAGTTTGTAATTTAATATTAGATTTAATTAAAGGCAGTTTACCCTGAGAACAATTTATGAGCAACACTTTTACTTACGATAGTATGAGCCGCACTACTATCAATTTCAAATTGTATATTTACACCATTTATTTTAACATATTTTTTCCATAACACATTATTGGAGTTGTCGTTCATGAAATTTAAACAATATTCTTCCTGAACAGTTTTAATTTTTCTGTTCTTAAAAGGTTTCTCACTTTTCATTCCAAATTTCCTATTTCAACAGCAAATTTTTGAATGACCCAATCGATGGCAGAAATGGCATCCTGCAGATTTAAAAGTGCAATATTTGGGATTATGATTTTTTGAACATCTGTAACACGGTTTCTTAGCCGCGAATTTATCTTCTTTAGGCTTAGGTGCATGAGCAAACTTCTTCACTTCAATTTTCTCTCCTTTCAAAACACATACTTGATTGACAGTTGTACTATCTCCGATGTGTAGGGATTTCACTCTAGCCTCAGCTATCTCAAATGTCTGAGCTATTTCTATCGCTGTTTGGAACGTTAAGTCTCTAGAATCCAGTAATTTTTGCTGTATTTTCTCATCCTGGATCCCAAATACCAACTGATCACGGAGGGGGTCATTAAGCGCATTTCCGAAGTTGCAACGTTCGGATAAACGACATAACTATTTTATGAAATCGGCTATATTCTCTCCTTGCTTCCTTAGTCGTTTCTGGAACTTAAATCATTACACAATTTCCCTAGGTCGTGGTGAAAAATGATCTTTTGCTTTCTTTAAAAGATCCTCGTAACTGATTTCTTTCAGCGTATTCGGAACAATAATATCTCGTAAAATCGCAAACGTTGTTGTTCCAACAGAACTTAGTAAAATATTCTTCTTCATATCATCATTATTGACGCTATTCGCTGAGAAATAAAAATCAATTTTCTCTACGTAAATAGTGCAAGGAACATTCGCATTATATTCTTCTAAGCGTCCCAGATAAATTATTTCTTTATCGGCCATTTATCATGCCACTTTTTCTTTTTCTCTTTCGAAAAAAAAATTTTTTTTCACAACATTTCAATTTGGGTTAAATCCCATTTTCTTCGCCACTTTTATATCACCACACTCTTATTATAACTCTTAACTAATTACTATTAACTGAGGAAGAAAGCATAACAGTAAGATTACTTATAGTTTATTTTACATATTTACAAACGGCTGCTATCGCAGCTCTCAGAACAAGTCATTTCTTACAACTGCGTGGAATACTCTGGTAACATGCGATATCTTACAAACAGATTGTGTAGTGCTGCCATCTATTAACGCAGATCGCAACTATTGTTGGATTGATGTATGACAATTACTAATGTTTTTTGCCCATTTTCTGACATCCTTAATTCAGTATGATCTTCTTCCTCAGAGTCTTTCTCAGAGAGGATTCCAGAGTCTATGTGCTATATACAAATTTGTTTTTTAACTAACTGAATGCGTGTTAGTATAATTGCACACTCAAGTAAATTTCGCAGTTTGTTAAATGTACAACGGACAAGACATTTTTTTAAATAAAAAAAGTGTTGTTTTTCGAATGAGAACGTTCATTCGATATTAATCAGCGTGCGCCAATGCGAAATGCATCCTTCGTAATAATATCATAAGACGAAACGCAATTTTTCACCTTGATTCAACATTAAATAAATAATGCGAACATTACAAAGGTCCACAATCTTACTTAAAAGGCGACTACTGTAATGAAAGGATGTTATAAGCTTAAAATATACATTTTATATAAAACTTCTTAGTTCTTTCAAGCCTTCGAGGCTCATCATCAGTGAATATCTTAAAAACTCATTTATTAAGTTTATTAATTCGAGTTATTAAGATATTCTCTGATGATGAGCATGGAAGGCTTAAAATAACTAAGAAGTTTTAAATAAAATGTATATTTTAAACTTGTAACATCTTTTTAATTACAGTAGTCGCTATTTAAGTAAGATAGTGGACATTTTTAATGTTAATATTATTTATTTTATGCATCCTTCGTTTTACTCTAATTTTTCCAAGTGTATTTGTCGTTCTCGTAATCTGCGGTTAGTAGTTTTCACTTCTACCGTGTGTCGAAAGTTCTTACCAGTAGAATTTTTATAAGGGCCTACCTTTACAAGGATTCTGAGACTAGTGGCTTTTTGGTTGAGTAAAGAAAGCCACGAGCTAGTTGTGCTAAAGTAAAATCCAGTTTTCATTATATAAAGCTGATCGATAACCACTGGTTTCTAGTTTATTGATATTTGTTAGTTAATGAAGTTATGAGGTAATACCTATGTGTAGCGATAACGGTATTTGATCTCGAAGCTATTTGTGATTTTCTTCCTTTTGAGTTATTAATTTTGCAGTTAATGTATTATCTGGTGTTGATCAAATGAATGAATTATTGTTTTTTCCAGTGCAGTATAATACGATACGTATCTCTTATCCTTTACGGACGATACCGATCCAGTGTAGTATAGTACGATTAGAGACGTTTAATAAAAGCTCTTACCAATTTAACTGAAATAAATAGTTTAAATATAAAACTCCATTATGTCTGCTCTTCAATGCGTACTCACTTATGTGTACGTTACATACAGTAATGTAAATTCATTTCTCAAAAATTGGCGTAATATGTGCAGCAGGTGGGGCTTCTATAACGTGTAATCCGATGTTCTTGATATGTGTACCACTTTTTCTATCAACAAAATTCTCATCCAATATTTTTAGTATTTCATGTGTTACATTTAATTTTTAAGATTCTTATAATGAGTATAATATGCTGACTTATTTCTTGGCTCTGATCACTAAACAAAAGATGTTGTTATAATATGTTTTTATGGTTAAAATATTGCTATATCTCATTTTCACTTCCGTGAAAATGCTCAAAATTAAGTAATTTACTTTTATCTGATATATAAAAATGAAAATTTGTCCATCTGTCGACTGTAATGCTATACAAATCCACAGATTGGAAGCCAGAATTGCGAAATTTTATTCAAATGTGTATTAAAACACGGTCGAGGCATAAACATTAATTCATCAACATTTAACATCAACAAAAATAACATTTAACAACAATAAACATCAACATTTTTCGTTATAGTAGCTGTCAACAATTAAAAATTCACAATAAAATCCTTTTGTTTTATGTTCAACCTGTAATCGCGCGAGTCCATTAACCAATGTGAGATATACATATTACGTACGCCACGGTTTAATGCTAAAAATCTCGAGCGGGTATTGCGATAATTCTTTTACCTCACATGCAAATAATTAGAGATATACATATTACGCTGGCCATGCTGCAATACTAAAAAGCAACAGCGGATATTACGATGATTTTTTACCTCACTTGCTAATAATTAGAGATTATTTAATTGCGCATTTAGTAAATTAAAAAAAATAAATACAATCATTTTATCAGAAACATCAATAAAACTTTTTATTCTATTTATTTTCTTATTCCAAAGATATCATTTTATCGTCTGCAGCCATAGTAAAAAATTAAATTTCATTAGAAAAATGCGCAGTAGTAGTAAAATATTTTACTGAATCGAATAGTTATTTTTAATTTCGATTTTAGAATTAAATTCATGAACTACATATATATATATATAATTTGGCATTGCGAGTCTAGCAGCTTTTACAATGGTGTGATACAATTTCTTTCATTCATTATATTTATCATAAACTAATATAAATGCTGTATATTTCGTATCCATAGTTTTTTATACGTGATACTAATGTTTGAGTTCATATATTTGAAAAATATAAAAATTCTTATTAGCAACTGAAAATACGTTGAGGAGAATAAAAAAATTCGAGTAATACGGTTGATATTTTTATCTTTTTTATATATTAATAATAATACATTTCACAGTGAGTTGTTTATCACTTTAATTCATTTTTTAAGAATTGACGTTCATTTGGATGTGTACGATATATAATTATTTATTATACAATGCATAAAAGTATAACTATATATCTCAGCTGTTGCACACTAGATTAAATTTGTATTGTCTGAGCAGTTGATCAGTGTGATATTGATAGTGATATTGTTGATCAGTGCCAGTGGTGGAATATAGAAATATTTAAAAAGTATCAGGAAGCATAAATATATCACACAAATACGAACTTTGATATGTTAATATTTACACTATTTCAAGAAATCAAATTCGTAGAATGCATTTAGTTATATTTAATGTGCAAGTATCATACAAAACAATATTTGCGTGTGTATCGCTCCTATAGTTTTCACAACCATTTACTATATCCATCCACTTTGGAATGAATTAGTATTCTCAGCGCGCGTACAAATGCCACTGGTGAAGTACAGCTATATGAAGATATGAGTGGAAGAACATGTTATGCTACATTTTCTTAAAAATTATTTTATCTTTTGGATGAAGGCGTTATGAGGTATTCTATCACAAGGTAAAGCTAAAATACCAAAGTTCTATTTAGCCTTGAAGATTTAAGACATTATTCATTAATATTTAATATTTTAATATTTAATAACGCAAATAATATGAATACTTTTTTAATATTTAAAAATTAAATATGAATAAGTTTTTTTGATAGAGTTTAGTACCACACCTGTTAATACTTTAAACACGTGGTATCAAACAGAAAATAAATCATTAATTTGACAATAAAAACTTTCACGTCAAATTTCTTCAAATGTAATTTTTGTTACTTAACATTTTCTTCAACTTAGTTCTTCATATGTTAAACCACTTAGGAAGTGAGAATACGTCAGACACTGTTAAAAAAGAAAAAAACTGTCAAATTGACGGGAAAAAATTGTCAATTTTGGCGCCAGTAGAAAACCGTTTAATTTGCACAAAAAAAACTGTAATTTTTAATTAAAACAGTTCTTTTCTTAAAAAATACAGATTTGTTCTGCAAAAATTACTAAATTCTGTTTCTTTTACAGAAAAAACTGTTTTTCTACAAAACCGTTTTTTTTTCTGTAAAAAATACAAATCTTTTCTGTAAAAATTACAGATTTTTTACAGTGCACAAATACTTGCTTTTATATGTTATTATACTCTTTTATAATGAAACTAATTCATATTATATATTTATTAAAGTTTAAAGTGTAGGTATGGCACAAAACAAAATTTGTAAGCTTATCACTACTATAAATATTTTTATCAAATGTTTAGTATTTTGACATACAACGTCATTGGAATGAATTCGTACTCTCAGCACGCCTACCGATGCCAGTAATGAAATACAGAAATATTCAAATGTTTTGGGAAGCGAAAATATTTCAAACAAATGCAAATCTTGATATGTTATTATACACAGTTTCAATAAATCAAATTCGCAATATGCATTTAGTTATCTGTAATATCTAAATATCATACAAAACAATATGTGCATGCTTATCGCTCATATAAATATTTTTATTAACAATTCATTATATTGAATTATATCCACATTGGTATAAATTTGTATCCTCAGCGTCTCAATTTTGAAAGTCCATTGGAAAGTAAAAAAAGATATCCAAAATGTCAGGAAACAAAATTTTTTTCACACAAATATTATTTTGGTATATTTCCATTATATAATTTGTCTCGAAAAATGAAATTCGAAATGAGCATTTATTTACTTTAAAATCATTGTATTAGATAAAAGAATGTATGCACGGTTTTTTACATCTGTACTGATTTTTATTAGCCATTTAGGATATTCACATGCATACCATGTGATGTAGATTAAACTAACATGATATGAAATGACTTTGGACAAAGTTAAGTAAGTTAAGTGTTCCTTACAAGATTCTGGGGTTGTCAATTTTGTTATTGTTATAATTAATCTATTTATTTTAAAGAAAGCATGACTGAAATGGTTAATTACGGGTTTGCACATTCATCATATAAAATGAAGTAGTTCATTTAATGCCAACTGACATAGTTTAATCTCTTCAGTGACAATATTTTAGTACTAAATTTCATAAATTGTAAGCAGAGATAAGAACGACCACTCAGTGAATCGCTCTTGTCCTTTTGAGTTTTACTGTAATCCGGGGGGGGGGGGGAGAAATAATAAGCAGAATGAAATATATATTTCGACACCAATCTAGCACATCAACTTGTGCTTAATTTCTGTCAGTTTCAAGTGTTATGTTTTAAATATTTTATAAACATAGAAGAAAAATTTCTAAACAATCCGATTTTTTTTACACTGTTGTGTTTGTGCTTTAGCATACAATCATTCTGTAAGACTGGTCGCATAACTCAACTGTTTTTATCTTTGAAAGATAACACGGGATATAGTCTCGAATTGAAAATGCATTAGAAGATAATTTCGATAATCTTGGACACCTTGTTTGTCACACTCATGTGTAATGTTTTTAAAACCGTTTTTTAGTCAAATCAATGTTTAAAGTTTCCACTTTAAAAAAGAATCATGCGCAATACATGTTTGCACAAACTAACTACAATGTTGAGTACGTCAAGCACCGAGTTTTTTTTTTTTTTTTAATTGATGACAGATATGTTAATCTATATATATATATAATTATAATTGTAATTTTTGCGGGCCAACATAAGCGTCATATCTCTTCTACATTGCTTTCTATTGGTTTTGCATATTTATAGTATCCTATTAAGGCAAGTGTATTTTTCTTTTTAACTATAACCAAAAAGCTTTCATTAATTTGGCCCTCTTTTGCTGTGAGTTTCATTATACTTGGGAAAATATATGCACCAATTTTCAATTGCAGCATTAGGTCTTAATAAATTTGTCTAAACACACTCTCCTTTGTTTTAAGATGATAAATATAATATCTTTTCGTACAAACACCCCACCTTTCAAGAAAAAAATTAACAAATAAAATGAGTAGTCTTATGCTTCGAATAGGCATAACAAAGCAGAAGTAATACACAATATTTTATATTTGAAAATACTTCTCAAGTACAATTATGTATTGCACAGTCTTAAAAAGAGTAAATGCGTCAGTGAAAGCAACGAAAATATATTTTTTAAATATTTCTTTACTTAAAATGTGTATGAAAATAAAATGTAAAATAAGAATGGTACATTGTTTTATTTTATTTATTTATTTATTTATTTGTAAAAAGAATATGTTTTTTAAAAATACATCAAGTGAGAAACTAAACACTTTCTTTGAAAATGAAAATTCATATAAACCTTTTTTTAGAACATAATTCCTAAAAGGTCTCTTATTCTATATTTGTTATGAAAAGTAATAATGTTATATATTGGAAAAAATAGAATTCCGTATGTATTACACAATTTTCCAAAATTTACAAACAAATTTATTTATTATATAAAGTCACTGTAATAATAAAATAAGAAAAATAAATGAGATTTATATTTTTAAATAAGAGTATTTATTTTAAAAAATATACTTACTTAAATTTCTAAATTATTAACATTACATTTATCATTTCAGTACCATTTTTGAAAGCATTTCTCTAGCCATTAAATATTTTACTAGTGATGTTTATAAATTATGCTTCACATTTTTTTTCTATTCAGAACTGAAAATTCAACCTGAATAATTAATGGGAAGAAATAGTTCATTTGTTACTGCTAAAAGCTGAAGTGGTGGATTTTTGCCTCGAAGGTTTTTTTATGTTATGATTTTTAGCGTTTTCATTACGTGGAGATCACTTTTTTTCTTTTTAATGAGAGCCATTTTGTTAAGAAAATGAGATCGTACTGCTGAATTGAAAGCGTACAATAATTAATAATAGTTAAAACTCTATGTAAAAAAAAGTCCATAACGATCCTTCATAAAATTGCTGCCTGCAATTTTATGGGGTAATTTAATTTATATAATGGTATAAGTTACGCTGATGTAACTGATTTAATATTACACTTTAGTGTAACGTAACACCAATATCAGGGCCTGTGCAGAAAGTAATGAGACTGAATTTTTCGAGCCAAGCAGAAGGCCAAATGGGAAAAGTTTAGGGGCTGTCAGCTACAGTCTGGCGGAAGTCAGATGGCCTTGAGCCTTTGGAGAGCACAGATTGCTCAAGAAGAAGACACGTGCTCGAAAGTGGCGTTAGGTTTTCACAGTACAACAGATTGTCGAGCAGCGATACATCATAAAATTTTATGTAAAACTAAACAAACCGACTACTGAGACGCTTCCCATGTAATAAGAAGCATACAGGAATGATTATTTGTCCAAGGTTTATTTAGGCTCCAGACAGTCTTCAAAAGCAGAAGAGATAAGCTCTATGGAGAACAACGCGTTGGACGTCATCGAACTGCAGAGAATGTGACTAATACTAAAGTGCTTTTCGACACTGATCACGATCCAGTGTCCGAATAATTGTGGATACGTTGGGACTTACAAAATTGATTGTCATCAAATCATCACGGAAGAACTTGAAATGCGTAAAATTTGTGACAATTTAGGGCCAACACATCCTTTAAAGTGTCCCAGTTCTTGGCAAAACACAGCATCGCAACCTACCTCAGCCACCGTACAGCTTTTATCTGTCAGACTTTTTCTATGTCCACAGTTTAAATCCAGATTAAAAGGACATCGTTTTGACAACCTGGAGAACATGCAGAAAAATTAAAATCATTTTCTAAACAACATTCCAATTGATGAGTTCCAGACCGATATAAATGGGTGGCAGAGTCGTTGTAAATGGTGTATTAATGCAGGAGGAGAAAAATTTGAAGAATAATAAGTGTCTGTAAAATTATCTTTGAATAAACGAATTTTATAGAATAAGTCTCATTACTTTGTGGACAGACACTGTACATCGGTTCAATTACTAAATAAAATGAAGGAGCAAGAGTGCACCTATTTTATGGATTAACGTTACGTAATTTTTTACATTGTGTAATACTTTCAAGGAAGTAAAACAAATTCAGAGATGCCGTACATACAGATGCTATTACCAAATTATTGCCTAACTGAATTATGTCGAATGGTGGTCGTACCAGGTAGTTCAATTGTAAAAATATTGGAAATTTGCACGAAATGTTCTGTGTTATATTCTGAGAACTGGACATTTCCCCCCTCATTTGGAAAATCCGCAATTTAGCAGCCATAGTTTTGCTGAAAAAACAAACTGTATAAACGTTTTCATCATTAAATCTAGTTTATTTACCTGCGACATATTGTTTTTAATTTATAAATAAAAACATACATTTATTTTACTTAAATAGATGTCACAAATAAAAATCAAAATATTCTGACATGTTTCGGTTCAATAGTAAAAACCGTATTCATAACACACTCATAATCAATGAAAATGATTTCTATTGATTTTTATCTATATTATCAAATAATGAACATTAAACACTCTAGAACTACAGTAGGGTGGGTCAGCAGAAAAAAAATCACGATATTAACATTCGATAACTCTAGATAGTTGCTCTAGTGCATAAAAAAGTTGCTTAAAAAATTAAAATCGATCATGCTAACCTTTGCGGCCTTTGAGTAAAAAGTATAGCTATTTTTGCCTATAGCAATTCATAGGGGAAAATACACTTAAATGCAGTTATTACGTGGAGTAAAAAGTTTTCTGCCAAGGGGAGATACCTTTTCGCCAACAGCTGTCATTTGTGTGTTTTTTAACGTTTCCACACACCAATTTTTGTATTCGAAAGCTAAATATTGGAAGTACATGACCCTGTAATTTCTTTGTTAAAAAAATTATTATCTTGTGCTTCAAAAATATTTAAAAGGGAGCTATCACTTGAATAGATATGAACAATTATTTACTATGAGTTCTATAACAACCCCCAGTACAACTGAAGGCCACAAAAAATTGTGTGAAACTTTAGGCATCAGTACTGTTTCTTATGATGCATTCAAAGTTTGGTTTCGGATGTGACTACTGAGGACAAGCGCAACAGAAGAACGTCTTGTTTGGCTCTGCATAGAGGTTAAAGGAAAGAGAACATTCTGGAAAGAATTGTGACCACTGATGGAAAATAGGTTTGCTATAACAATACAAACTACGATTGATGGTGGCCAGCATCTGGGAAATAAGCAGTCTCGGTTTGAAGAACTACCCTAATTAACAAGAAGGTGCTTATCTGTATTTGCTGGAATTGCCACCAAATTCTGTACAAAAAGTACCTGGAAAGCGGGCAGACTATCAACAGTGAAATATACAGCAACATGCTCATCAATGTATGTAATACCATTCGGGAAAAACAAAGAATCGAGTTCAGAAGGAAGGTGATTCTCTTCCATTAACCACGTGTTAATACCCGGCCACGTGTTGATACGATGAGCATGTTAATACGGCTAGACGCTCTACAAGCTGAAGTGGGATTTGATTGAACATCCACTAGACAGCCTAAACATGGCACTTTTGGATTTCCATCTGTTTTCACATCTGCAGTTTCATTTTGATGGCCGAATCATTTATTGAAAGGAGGAGATTATAAATTAAGTCAGTCGCTTTCTAGACTCGCGAATTCTTCGCAGAAGGGATTGAAAAGTTGCCAAACGTTGGCAGACGATTGTGAATTTGAACAGATATCACTATCCTCATTTGCTTTGCTGTTTTCATTTGTATTTACCATTTTAAAATTAAAAAAAAAGTTTTAGCGGAAAACATTTTACGAGACGTAATATTATACAAATTCAGCAGATCTTCGCTACTAAATGGTTTGATTAGTATAGGTTTTTAAAAAGACATTTGTACATTGCGTTAATGAAACGAAACACTAAAATTTGCATAATTATATTGTACTTTATTAAAGAAGTTATTCACAAACCTACAATACACATACACAGTGCTGCTTTTCATTACTCGATAATACTACGCTCAGTATTCCCTTCTTTTCTTAAGCAAATCCTGGCATATTTTTCCTAGAGGGAAATTTTGATCTGATGTAACTAACACTTCTTATTTTGACAAACACTGAACCTGCAATTTCGGTGGCAAGCCTGACATGCCGCCCCACGGTTTGGGAATGACATGGAAACTGATTTAAAATCCACTTATCTGCTTTTAAATGGCGCTATCAGTATCAACATCAAGCCGTTTAACCATCATGGGTGGTTGTGTTCTTTCCATATCTTGTCGTTTCACAAGATCGTAATAATCACTAGGCCACTAAAGTTACATTTGGTATTTAAAAAATTCGGGTGTCACTGTCTAATTCACTGGGGCTTTTTGCACAACTTTATTCTTCTAGCAGCCAATTCCCGTATTTCTTTCCTTTCATCCACCAATATTGAATGTAATATATGATCTGTATGGGCCAAAAATGCATTGCTTTGCATGCACTTATCAACAACTGATAACAGATCACCAGGAAGGAAACGTGACGAATGAATCATTTTCCACAAATGTCTTGCTCTCATGTGACATTGAGGTTCTAGTATGATTGAAAAGCATACATGACTATAAATTTAAGAATTTATATGTAATGATGTAATCAACAAGTAACTCATGTTCTCTGGATGTGGTTTCAGTTCAGACATAGAGGCAAAGAATTGGATTTGCTGTGGTTAGCCACCTAGAATGGACCATTGCTCCAAGTTCATGTTCTCCAAACTTTCTGAAACCTGTCCTTTCTCTATTGTTTAAAAAGATTAAAAAGGTATTTTTAATCCTTATTTATGTATAAAGCATTGATATTCTTTAAAGAATCAGGTAAGTTGTTTGGCCTCGCTTTATAATTAACTGCAGGCTGCATGTAACACCGTGCGAGTGTTTTACCCAGAACTCTAGTAAACTCAAAAGGATCAAAATAGTGCCATTTAAGTGCATAAATAACTGTCTCTGGGGGTAATTAATTAAAACGAAACATGTATATTAACCCCTGTACTGGATATAATGGATTCTAGTATTCTTATCACACCTCCCTGAGATTCTGCTTTAACATTAGTCCATCTGCTCCGACTGCCGTTATATTTAAAAAAATATAAATGGGAAAGTTGATACGATAATTTTTCCATTTAAATATTACTTACAATAGGTAAACTGAAACAGTGGAAAAGACAAGAAAGGAATAGAAAAGGGGAAAGTAGCAGACTTAACCCTTTCAGGGGCAGTTGTATGTTTATGAAACCACTTAATTTTAAATCCCAAACGCCACAATGGCACCAAAAGTTTTCTAAAATCTTTGCCATTTTATATGTATGTGAAATATAGCTTTTTGAAATAAATTTGTTCGTAAATTCTGATGCCAATCATTTATCTAAACATTTCAGTACTGAAAGAACGTTGCCCCTGAAAGGGTCAAGAAATGCTAATGATAAGTTTTGCGCTTATGAGGCTGCAAAAAAACTCAGCATGGTATCTACTTCAGAAATGTATGTAGGCAAATTTCACCAAGATGAATACAGTAAGATGAAGCCAAACTGTGTGACAACTAGCGTTGTCAGGTCGAGTGACACAAAAAGTAGGGCAATGAGACAAAAATGCTGGATAATGCTCCTAAATCCAGACGAAATAATACATGAAACGCTATGAAAACGGATCCTGTGTCTAGTCGAATACTGTCTTAAATGTTAAATTTTCATTTTCTCTGCTGTACAATTATACATTCTCAGACAAATTCCTGTTTAAAACAATTTTTTTTTTTTTTTTTTTTTTTTTTTTTTTTTTTTTTTTTTTTTTTTTAATCTGACTTGCGATATCCATTAAATAGGTTTGTTTAAGCATCATATTTTCAAAAAAATGTTTTCTAATAATTAAAGCATGTAACATAAAGTTTTTTTTTTAATCACTTTATTTCTCTTTAAAAATATTTAATTACATAAAACAAAATGAGTCAAGCCTCTCATATAGTGGGTCAACCCTCACATGTGCGGGGAAACTTGACACATTATTTTCTCATGATTAAAATCAATCATTTTTTTATATTTCTTATATGTTACACTTATGTAGCAATTTTAATTTGATAACTTATTGTATAACTAATATAATGACATATAAAATTTTATTATGCGTTCAATATATAAAAAATAAAAAGTCATTTTGTAAAAACATTAAAATTCGCGTAACCTGTGAATTTCTAAAATATATCTTCTATATCTATTGCCTTTACCCAATAAACGTGCTATTTTATTCACGTTAAATAAATAAATTTTCTATATATATTTTTTAATAAATTAGATGCCATATTATAAAATATCCGAAAATTTGTAATAACTGTTACCGTTTAGAGGGTATATACTGTTCCCGTAACCGGAGCGTTGGCATTTAATGGTGGTCTTCTCTTGTATCAGTACAAATACAGTTGGTAAAATAGTATACAAACTTCATTTTTTGCCATTCTACTATCAGATGTATACATACATATAAATAATTAATAAAAATTTAATATTAATATTAGTCCAGGCAATAGAGACCGTATAGGAGTTCGACCGAGCAAAATCCATGGTAATTCTGAAAAAAGGCTTACTATATGTTTTTTGGGTAGCTGAATCCGAATTTTTAACTTCCCACCAAAATTTCCCCCGGAACCCCCCCCCCCCCCCAAATTTTGGTAAAATGCCCCCCAAAATGGTTTTTATTAAAAAAATCAATTTTTTTATTGTTTTAAGGTAAAGGTGTCTAGAAATTCAGAAAGTAGACAAAATTTGCAACAAATTAGATACATGACATTATGACTTAGGATGAAGGGGAAGGGGGTTCTGCCTCGGAACATGCGCACGGTGCTGAGTGAACTAAGATGCGCAATTCCACTTAACCACTCACAAGTTTACATTCGCCCTCCCATCTCCCCTCCGAACTTTCTCTATAAGGCTTACTTTAAGTTTTTTGGGTCGCTGAATCCGAATTTTTAACTTCCCCTCAAAATCCCCCCCCCCCCCCAAATAGTTGTTTTTAACTTAAATTTCTTATTATTTTAGGGAAAAAAACATTACGAAATTCAGAAACTAGACAAATTTTGCAACAAATAGGATATATGACATTATGACGTAGGATGAACGGAGAGGGGCAGGGCTGCCTCTGAACATGCACTGCGGTGCTACGTGCACTAAGTTATGAAGTCCAGGCAATAGGAGATTTTACCTGGAAAAATTAATACTAGTTCTGGATTTCGACTCACTTTATGTTTTTGGGTCGCTGAATCCGAATTTTTAACTTCCCCCCCAAAAATTGATTTTTTGCAATAATTTTGTTTTTGAGAAAAGCGCACGGGGAATATTCCGAGGCAGCCCCCTCTCTCCCCGTTTATCCTACGTCATAATGTAATATATCCTATTTGTTGCAAATCTTGTCTAGTTTCTGAATTTCGTAATGCTTTTCCTCTAAAACAATAAGAAATTTAAGTTAATAACAATATATGAGGGGGTATTCGGGGGGGGGGGGGGAATTTTTGGGGGGAAGTTAAAAATTCGGATTCCGCAGCCCAAAAAACTTAAAGTAAACCTTATAGAGAATGTTTGGAGGGGAGATGGGAGGGCGAAGGCAAACGTGTGAGTGGTTAAGTGGAATTGCGCAACTTAGTTCACGCTGCACCGCGCGCATGTTACGAGGCAGATCCCCCCTTCCCCTTCATCCTAAGTCATAATGTCATATATCTAATTTGTTGCAAATTTTGTCTACTTTCTGAATTTCTAGATACTTTTTCACAAAAAAAAAATAAAACAATTGATATTTTTAATAAAAAATTATTTTGGGGGCCTTTTTACCAAAATTTGGGGGCGGGGGGGTTGACGGGGGAAATTTTGGTGGGAAGTTGCAAATTCGGATTCAACGACCAAAAAAACATAAATTAAGCTAATTTCAGAACTACCATTAATTTTCCTAGGTAAAATTCCCTATTGCCTGGACTACATCTAATAAGCACTTCCTTTGAAATTTAAAAATCAGAAATAAGAACTATTGGTCATAATTGTAGAGATTTATTAAAGGCACTTATGTTAAAATAATTCATTTCATCGACAATCTTTCTGCGATTTTTATGTTTATATCCTAAATGATTCTCGGAATTTTCTTGATTATCTGTTTAAAAAAAGACAGTTTTTTTTTTTTCAAAAGGAAGGTCATACCTCTCTCATTTAAAAATATTAAGTACTTTTCGAGCTGCTATTGCGACAGCACGATCTTCAAATGACTGAAAAAAGTAATATCATCTTTAATACCACTCTAATAAGAGGGATTTATATATTTTAAAAATGATCTACAAGATTCGCGGGCAAAAACGTCAAAGAGCACAGAAGAATTCCTGAACGCTTAGAAGTTTCTATCTGTTTTGGAAATAGTGTTTAAACAGTGTTTTGTGTGTTTAAACTTGTGCAACATAATCTAATTCGGTTGACGTTCGCGGAAGCGATTCGAAATGTATATTTTTAATATGTTTGTAATATCACTTATAATCTATGTGTACCATTTAGCAAGTTGTATTTAATTTGTATACAAAGTTTTAAATATTCTTTTTTTTTTTTTATAAATAATGTAACACATCAGGAGACACTGAAATACACTGTTGTTTCTAAAAATTAATATAAAGACATTTTAAGCACAATTAATAATCACTGTATATGAATGTCATTTGGCGCTCAAGACATCTATTTTATTCGAATACTTTAACTTATTCCTTTGGACATTTTGCTTACAAGGAGAGGGCCAACCTTTTTAATCATACATTTTGATTATTTTAATATATGTATAGTGTATAGACCCCATAATCTCAGGTTCAACGAATTTTATCCGACGCCCCTTAGTTCTTGAAAAACGGGGGGGGGGGGGAGGGTCTAATAGTAGTACACAACTTAAATACTTATTTTTTTTTAAAAAGGGCAGATTGGTAGTAGCTGAGTTAGTATGGCGTTTGCCGGCTGATCTGCAGACCCGGGTTCGATACCGGGACTCGCTACATTTGTTTTTCTCATTTTTTGTTTTATAAATATATTTGCAAGTATAACTTAATAATCTCATTGTCAATTAAAATTTATAATATTGTATATCAATTATAATTTTAACCTATTTAATTTTTTACTTTTAACTAAATAGTTGTATAAAGTATCATAAACTGTTAATTTTTTTTAAATCACTTTTAAAATGTATTTCACATATTCTTTATCGATGCAATGATGTTGAGATATTGTGTCAATTCGTGATTAGGAACATCATTTACGCATTGCTTTAACAAAGGAAGTCAATACGATAATAGTATTATTCTGTTTTTAAAGTAACAAGCATAATTATATTAAAAATTAGCATCAGAATTAAATTACAACCGCTTTTTTGCATATTAAATATTTTAAAATTTATAATACGTATGCTAGAACTTTCAATTATTTTGCTTTCCCCTTTAAATTCTTTCTGTTTTTATTTTTATTTTATTTGAATATTCTTTTATTTTACCATAACTAGATGGCACTACAACAGGTTTTGTCACGATTTTGGAATTTTCATCATTCAATAATAGATCCAATTTCTTTTTAAACCACTTTAAAGGATGAGAAATAATAGTTTAAAAATTAAAAAAATGATAAATTTAAGTTTGTTAACATTATAATTAATGTATGATATTAAAATTTTTAATTTAAATTATTAAATCATAATTACAAGTATATGTATAAAACAAAAAATGAGAAAAAAACAAACGTAGCGCGTTCGGGTACCGAACCCGGGTCCGCAGATCAGAAAGCAAACGCCGTACCAACTGAGCTACGACCAACCTATCCTTCTTGTTACAAAGTAAGTATTTACGTTGTGTACTACTATTAGACCCCCCGGTTTCTCAAGAACTAAGGAGCGTTGGATAAAATCCGTTGAACCCGAGACTAAGGGGTCTCTACCCTACAACATATGTTAAAATAATCAAAATCAGTGATTAACAAGTTTGGCCCTCTCCTTGTTAGACTCACATTCTTTCCTTTATAGTAAGCGTATTTGCAAACAAAGGAATGGAAATGCTACCAGGACATGCGAGGAGTCAAATTATGGTAACATCCCAATGAAACCTTTTTATTGCTGTTTTAAATGGGCCTATTTACTTCAAGTTTCAAATGTATGAATAGTTGAAAAGTTGGCTTTATATCTACACTGTATCTGTAAAATATGAAGAATTTATTTTCTTCAATTTAGTAATTTTACTTGAGATTGACCGAAAACCAAAAAAAAAAAAAAAAAAAAAAACTGCAAAAAATAGAAAAAAAGGAAACTCATTCTATAAAAATATGAGACTCTACACTATGTACCTATCCATAAAAAATATATTTTTAGAAAGATTTAAAAGATTAAAAAAAAAAAAAAATGTTGTCCACGCAACGGCAGCGATATCGTATAATGAGTTAAGAGTTCGTCACTCATTCATTGCGCAATTTGCACCACCTGCGTGATCAGCGATGAATCCTGTAATACAAATTAATTAATAAAATACAAAATATTATGATTATTCAAATAGAGAAATCGAGAAAAGAATTATTTTAATTTATCACATTAACTTTATATAGTAAACATTATATAGTCTATTTTAAAGTTATGTATTACAAACGGATCTGTGTGTCTTGTCTGCTACAATGGTCAGCTATTTTATATAGAGATGTATCAAATCTTAAAACGTTTTCTTTTTCTTTTCTTTTTTTTTTTTTTTTTTTTTTGTATTTAAAAAAAAAAAAGATTTATATCCAATGCAGTACGTTTTGTGAATTGGGATTTCCATAAAATTTCAGCTACATAAACTAACCAGAACAGAAATTTACTAAATAAAGATGCTCTAACACAGAATGTTGTATATTTGTTTTCGGAAATCAATATTCACAAAATGCTTGTCTAGACCAAAATATAACCGTGGGTAGAGATTTTAAATATACAATTCAATGACAGCTGCGAAACACATATTATTAATTCAATCCTACTTTCAATATTATATGTAATCGCTGTCATCACTGCACCATTTAAATCCTTTAGATTATATATAATTTTAGGGGGATCTGCCCCCTGCAAGCTACGCTCGCCAACCCCCGTTCAGACACCGCAGAATCTAAAAACACGCTAATCTGATGGGTTTTAAAAATAATAGGGAAGATTGATTTATACTGAAAAATGCTGTGCAGATCTCCCTGTAAACGGGTTTCTATTTAATTCCCTTTGCAAAATTTTAAGGCCAAAACAGGTGCTGTTAAGACATCCTATGGTTGTTTTCGTTTTTGATTACAGAGGATCAGTTAAACATTTGAAAAGAAGCTAAAATATAATAAATTAAGTATACAGAGTCTTTGTCTCCCGGTATTTTAAAACAATCTCTATAACAATAGCCTAAGTCATGTGACTATCATCAACAGTTCCAGGCGGACCACTTCGCTTTTTATACTCTAGGTGCCATTTTGATACTTTAATGTTAGCCAGGCACAGGTGAAAAGTCGCCAAATATTATTCTATCGCCATCATTTCATCTATATTATAATAGTTCTAGTCATCAACTGCCATAAACAAATACGGTTTGATCCCTTCGCCGTTCATATGAAAGTTAGGAACAGATGTCATATACGTCCCATATTGGCACGAATTTTTAAAGACGCCAATTTGGGGAACGCATCAACAGCATAAACAACAAAATCCGGCTTTCCATATCAAGCAATATAATGATACTTTGGCACCAGTTAAGTGCCCGTTCCGTTTATGACACCGCGTCAGAAAAAAATCGCGCCAAAATGGGACCGTAAGTTTTCCATTTTGATTAAAAAATCAAAATTTTTTATTCGAATAAAACTAAATAAAATTTGCCATGATTGCAAAGAATTCTTGGTACTGTTACGCTAGCCGGATGCAAATCTCGACAATAGCTTTTTTTCAACTGGCCAGTTAGCATTTTTTTTTTTTTTTTTCGAATGGTAAAACTGTCCAGATGTCATATACAAACAGCAGGTTTGGCGTGATTTTTTTTTTTTTTTTTTTTAAACGAAAATTTGGCGAAAACCTCGTTTTCAAATACCAGTTACATATGCATATTTGGTATTAGCTATCCCGTCGACCAAAAATCTATCACCAAACTATAAGATTATGCCAATAATGGTTGATCGAAAATGTCACATTCACTTGACTTTAAGCAAGTTAAACGTGTTTACGTCATCAAGTGATTTTTATTTCGACTTTTTATTTGTATATTTATTAATATTATATTAATTCAATTGTTCTTTCGTTAATTAAAATAAAAAATACTCCAATTTGTATAATTTGGCGAGTGTTTTGGAGATTTATATAATTTGGCGAAATTGGTCGACGGAATAACTAAGTAGTACCGTATTTTTTAATTATTTTCTATTATTTTCTAAAGGAAATATAAAAAAAAATTATTTTATTGAAGTAATTTATATAATTTATAAAGAGAAATAAAAGTAAATAAACATTTATAATCAAATAAATAACAATAGCCGGGTTACCATGTCAACCTTTTCTGAAATATGAAAAAAAAAGTATCTGTTTGATTAAAATTTGAGTTGCCATTATTAGAAAAATGTATATAAAATTAGAAAAAAATTAATATTTCAAAAACTAATTCGAATTTAAAAATTCTAATACCAGTTTTGAGATCTGCGGATCAATGCTGATTTTTGGTGTTAACGCAAAGTATTCCACATTTTAGGAGAAATCGCTTGAAACACAATCAGTTGTTTAATCAGTCATTTCATAAATTCGTTTCATATATCCGTTTCATAAATTCGTTTCATTAGGATTTTATATATATAGAGTAGATATACGCATATACTAATTCTCCAGACATTAAAAAAAGTAACTTTTAAGGATTGTTGCGTTAAATACTATTCAACTAGACAATAGAACTACACTGGTGTCCAAAATTAAGGACCAATCACAAAATGCTAATTTTCAAGTACGCGAATACTCAAAAGGAAATAATATAATTCGAATAATTACTATCTCTACAACACAGCTAGTCCATATAACATCTCATTCATGTCACACATGGCCACAAGTGTCACAGTCACTACGGTAAAGCAAAAAAAAAATAGGAAATTCCATACATCTCATTATGACTCTCAAATGATCACTATATGTGACTCCACTGAGTCGTCACTGTGACTGCTGCTTTGTGACGAATCACCATGTGACTTTACGATGTAGTTACATCGTGACTCTCATGTGACTTTCATCTGTAAACTCAATTTCAAAGTCATCGTGAACGCTGCATTGTGAAAAGTTATCAAATAATGTCACATTAAAGTCACATGATGACCTTCAGGTGACAGAGAGACTACTGTGAAGTCACCACTGTGTCCTTTTGTGAAAAGTCATCATGTGACTATAATGTGATATTATTTGGTGACTTATCCTAATGCAACGTTCACAGTGGTGGAAAATTGGCGCAGAAGTGGAGCCTATTGACACCACTAAATTTTTATGGTATTATTCAGTTTAATAAAAACTCAGAAGTTTGATCATTAGATAAGAGGCAAAATACTGCTATAATTTAGTGGTGTCCATAGGCTCCACCTCTGCGCCAATTTTCCATCACTGCGTTCATGATAACATTGAAATTGAGTCTAAAAATGACAATCGCATGAGAGTCACAAGATAACTACATTGTAAAGTCACCTGGTAACTCGTGACAAAGAAGCAGTCACATTGATGTCTCAGTGGAGTCAAATATAGTGATCATTTGAGACTCATAATGAGACGTGCGGAATTTCCTACTTTTTGTTTCGTCGTAGTGTCTGTGACACTTTTGACCATGTGTGACATGAATGAGATGCTATATGGAGAAGCTGTGCTGTAGGGATAGTAATTATTTGAATTATATTATTTCCTTTTGAGTAGTCGTTTACTTAAAAAATAGCATTTTGTGACTGGTCCTTAATTTTGGATATCAGTGTATTTGCTGCTTTATTAAGAGAAAAATATATTTCTATGACACGAGAAAAAGTTATTATTACAACTCCCTTTTACTTTTATTTAACATCTCAAAATTTTCCCTTTCAATTTATTTTAAGCCGATACTTTTTTTAAAAGCATGTAATTTTATCATAACCTAAAGGAAACCTAATTACATCTGGTGTAACTAATTTCCTGTCATATATGTTTCATATATGGGGCATTCTCACAATATTTTAACTTCCATACACTTTTTTGTGTTTTTTTTTATTTCATATACTTGGTAACATCCCATTGCATAATTTCAGAACAATATTAACGAGATAAATAAGTTTTGGACGATGTTGTGGGTCAAAACACATGGAAAACTCATCTACCGTCCCGTGACCCTGATGCTGATTTTGAAGTTTGGAGCTGTCTGGATAAAATTGTTTCAATAAAAATAATTCAATTTAATCTTTTTCTGAAACTGGAACTATTGATTTATATAAATATGTAGCTAAAAATTAACCTGCACACATTTTTAGGGTTGATATTATTTTTTGAACTCTGTCCCTGGTTTTTAGATTTTTTACCATCCATCGTCTAAAATTATACAGAAAATCACTTCAGATGCAGCGACGGAATTTTTTTCAAGTTTTTGCTCATGCAGAAGTATGCTAGAGAAATAATATCTAAAATTCTTTAACAGGAAATTTACTGCAGAATATAAATCAGCATTTAAATATCAATTTCAAGCACCGTGGCTTTATTGGTAGTTTTACCGTCCTTAAGGTTTATTCCTGCACTTTTCGAGGTAAATTAAAAAAAAAATAATAATCCAATGTTAACAACTGTTTCGAAAAATCAATGAACATTGTGGCTATCACTTAGTCTTAACATGATTTTCCTTAATATAGGTGATAATTTTCCTTACCGTTCCATCCTTACCGTCTCTTTTTCTTTGCCATTTCGTCACTTTTTTTACCTAACCGTCCCTTTTTTAACACCCCTTTAAGACAATGTTATACAAAAATTCTGTATTAAAAGTACTACATTTGTATTATTTCTTATTTGAATGTCCTGTGGTACTATGCAAATTCATTATAAGTAAAAATTTAGAAGAAAATAAAAAGTTATAGGTGTAAAATTGTAAGGCAAATTAATCTCACAAGTTTAACATAAACCTCAGTTAAATAAAAAGATTTTCGCTGCTGACCATTTTTTCTTTATTTTGAATTAAGGCATTCGTCTATCAGATTAAAATGTTATTTTAGCAAGTTTAATTTCGCCAGATTTTTCCCCAAATGTCAAAAGATTGTGAGAATGCCCCATATACAATATATTCAGGAGGGGAAAGGTAGTCAAATATTAGCATAAACTTACTTTTAATCGATTAAGAAAATTTATTGATGCGCTCATATGGCCTCAATAAGTATTGGCCACAACCCAATAATTGCATTTTATCTGCGGATGAGACTTCAATGCCAATTCTGCGCTGTGGAATTATGTCGGGAAGACCTTAGAGGAGAATTCCTCACAGGCGTGGTGCAGAGCTTAGCATTAGCAACTGTCCCCAAATCAGAGGCAACATTTTTCAAAGTTAACACTAAATGTGAAGTCATTGTCAAAGGCTGGCCGGACTTTACACCCAACAACAGACAGACACTTCAAAGAATCTTGATCTGGCAAGAAATATATATACTTTTTTCAAAGTTAACACTAAATGTGAAGTCATTGTCAAAGGCTGGCCAGACCTCACACTCACCAACAGACAGACACTTCAAAGAATCTCGATCTGGCAAGTAGTATATATACTTTTTCAAAGTTAACACTAAATGTGAAGTCATTGTCAAAGGCTGGCCAGACCTCACGTTCACCAACAGACAGACACTTCAAAAAATCTCGATCTGGCAAGTAATATATATACTTTTGCAAAGTCAACACTAAATGTGAAGTCATTGTCAAAGGCTGGGCAGACCTCACACTCACCAACAGACAGACACTTCAAAGAATCTCGATCTGGCAAGTAATATATATCTATAGTGCCTTTGATCAAAGTTACATACCTTTCACATACCAGAAAACACCACTTTACACGTTAAGATGACGTTTTGACAGCACCATGGGCAAGGACCATAAATATGACAAAATTTTAAAAGCGCGGGAGCAAGCACTAAATCAACAAGTTTACGATATCAGCTATACAGAACAAATAAATACTTTCACTACCAAATTAATAGAAGAAATTCTTTGCTTCCTACTCATAACAGTCAGAAAAATGCGCTTTTGGACTCCCGGACTAAGGGCACAGCGAAATCTGCTCACGTCACTCAGGCGGGAAAAGGAAGGCAACCAGACGGCTAAAATCCAAACGCGGATGAGCTGATTATCTTGGGTGCCCAATATTCGAAGCTTGTGGCGCAAGATTAGAAGCTTGTCGACCAAGAATACAGCGTGATGGAAGTTCTGTAGCAGTAAATCTAATTTATTTGGCACGTCACAATAGAATTTCACCGGGAAATATATCTCTTATGATGAAATGTAGCTTGTACTGCCTCCCAGAGGAGCGTCCAGACAGCTTAGTTTAGAATTTGTAACAGAAAAAATTTTTGGCAAAATAGCATACACATAACACGAACACACGAGCATAGAATTCAAAGCGCCATCTGACAAACTCATTGCAAATTGTAATTACTATTTTTCTTAAGCCAACTGATTTTCAAACCCGGTCCTTGTTGCGTTTAACGACGAGTACAGCTCCGGCTGAACATTGTAATTTTTTTAAAAACATTAATAAAGGTTACGGGGAGGGATAATATGATAATCTAGGAAATATAAAAAAAGGAACAAAAATATACAATTGCCACTTACGACGGACACATGATTGCAAAAAGTGTTTTCTTTTATTTACAAACCCTTACCCTACATATTTTTAATATTTATAGAAGCTTTTTTAAAAACTGACTTTCTTTAACTTCAATTGATTTTCGGAACCTTTATCGCGTAGTTTTTTGTAGTGTATTATTTATTAGATTTTTGAACCCTGAATGTTGGTTTTTCAGATACTATCAATTTTCACCAAAACATTTTCCTCTTCAACGAACATGTTTTACAGATTACATTTGATATATTAACATAATTAATATTAACATTAAATTTAATGTTATTATGTTACTCTTACACGTATAAATTCAATTATTTAGCTAAAATCGTTTAATTAAGAATTGATATCATGAAATAAAACGATATTCGTATTTGAGAAAACTGATTAATGCAGTATGAAAACAGTTTCGAAATTTATCCGAATATCAGTGGCAGCAGATATTTTTTTTTCAGATGATTTCAAAATATAATGTTTTTTGAGTTTTTTTTTTTTTTTTTTTTTTTTTTTTTTTTTTTTTTTTTTTAAATAACAAACACTTTCAGAAGATGTTATTCCATATTTTCGTTCGTGATTAAGTTACATTTATGACGTTAATGTACATCTGTCTTTTTGTACAGTGTATATGAAAAGGGATTTTTGCTTTATATCTATAAATATTTTAAATTTCCTAAGAAACTTTAAATATGCCAATAAAGAATTCAATATGTTGACTTTCTGAATAAATTTTTTAAAGAGTTATGAGAAAACATTCATAACGTATATAAATATTCAAATAACACTAAAAAATAATATTTTTTGTTTCACAGTATTTTTTTTTCTTTTTTTAGAAGGCAAAAATACCATTTCACGGAAAGAATGTTTATTTATCATATCTTTAACTTTACATAAAGTCTCTTGTGATTTTAATTTTATATAAAATTTTAAATTCTATTTCCGAAGAAATATGACTATACATGAAATGTTTTGTATTAAGCATTAAAATTTTATAAAAGAATCTCTTCATTTTACAACTACTTTCTCTTTTGCCATGAGATAAATGAGACATTTCTATATTTTAAGATCTCATCAAAAATAAATATATAAATAAAATAGAGAGACAATATTGTTTACGGAGTATCTGAGTTGTGTAGCTTTATCTAATAAGTGGTTTTTCATTTCTATAGAAATGAAATAGTGACTTTGTAGCAAAAACTACTCATCCTATCAAATATTACATAAGTCATAATTTAAGTTTTAAATTTTGTTTACATGTAGGATCTGCTTAAAGTAGTTAGGCGAATAATATCAATCATTGAATATGTAATTCAGCTACTGATGCAATATTAGAGCTCATTAGAATCTTGCAAAATACATTTTTATTAGATTTGTTTGCATTTTTAAGTTTACTTAACGTTATATCATTGGTATTCAATTATTTAACCTTGATTTTTAATTTTTGATATTTTATAAAAAATATAGTCACATGTTATTTTTTCTCCACTTGAGAATGTCTTAATTGCACTTAAAAAATGCTTTATTTTATGGAGACCACTTGTGAATAAGTAATTCCTATCTATTGTGAAAGTATATATAAAATATTTTTTGTTAAACATTTGTAAACAAAAAACAGATAGGGGAGCTAGGGGATGAATGGGACAAGGGATGGATGGGACATTCTCAATATTTCAGGCAATAAACATTTATTTTAAATTGCTTCCTACCCCATATAAGGGACTACCACATTGTGCTTCAGAACTAAAAGTAGGACCACATTGTTGTTTTCATTTTCCTTCAAAGTTGCATTTTCTGAAATCTCGGCTTAAAAGTAAGTTTTTTTTTTTTTTTTTTTTTTTTTTTTTTACATTTGAAGATGTGAAATATCTTATACAATATAAAAAATTAAGCTATGCTGTAGTTATTAATTTTAAGGTTCAATATCGATAGTTAGAATAGTAACCATTGTGACAAAATAATTTTTGAGGCAAAATGGCTGAGAAGGGAATATATGGATCATAGGGAGGATTGGGACATTTCAAATGGGGATGAATGGAACATTCTCATTCATCCCTAGAGATGCCGAAAATTTTATTTATTAATACATAAATAGTAATTTATATACAGTATTATATAGGTTGATAAATTAATAATTAACGTTAATTAATAGTATTAAATAGTATTATATGAGTTGTTATTGGTTAAAATTTCTGAGTGTTATTTATTGCATTATAATAATTAATAATGGATTATCCAAAATTTGTTACTAAAACTGAATCAAAATAGATAAAATTGTTAAAAATAGTATGTTTATTGATCAAATGGGGGAAATTATATTGAATTTTGAAATGTTGCACAAATAAATCCCCACCCTAACATATTGGGTCGATCGGAAAGTCGTGTCGTGTTGGGAAAATCAATTCGTACCAGAAAATTCTATCGGTTAATTATTAGACATTGATTCCGATATCTAATGTATAATAATTACCGGGCAGAGTTTTCCGGTACGAATTGATTTTTCCAATACGACACGACTTTCTGATTGACCCAATAATTTCCGTTCTGCATGTTTGTAAGATACGTTTAATTAATATTAATTAATATGTTATGATTGAAAATTATTAGCTATGCCATATTTAAAAGACATTTTGCACTTTCATTTTAAATCTAAAATGCCTCATAAATGGGAAAAAAGAACAGATTGATAGCCGAAGTCTGCGTTAAAAGTTAAAACTGCAATAAAAGAAGTTATTGAAAAAAAAAACATATCGATTTGTGCTGTAAAATCATATATTACAAAAATAATTATATATAAGGTTATAATTATACATTTTAATTTAGTAAAATTGAATACAATGAGGAATATCTTTGTGTCCCATCCGTCCCTATTAGTGTCCCATTCCTCCCTGCTGTGGAGATGATTCGGACAGGGAGGAACGTTTTTTTGATTTAATAATATTTTTCTGAATAAATCATAATCTAGAATAAATATTGTTCATATATGTTGTCAAATACCTAATTTATGAAATGTGATATGTAATATTGATAACAACTTAAATAAAAAAATAAAAAAAAGTATTTTTGTGAAAATGTCCCATTCATCCCCCATCTCCCCAACATTATAGTGTTATAAGAAAATGCATATAATACATGATATTCAAAAGGCGTAAAGGAAAAATTAGTATTAACCCTCTCGCTGCGTAAGTAATTCTTCGCTTTAAGCGTCTTTTACAGAATTTTTAATCATTTACCACCGGTTCTTTAAAGAGAAATTTTTCACTATCGTAATCGGGGAAAATGTTCGAATTAAATCAGACAAAATTTTCGCTAAAAAATAACCGGTCGGAATAACCAAATAGTGTTAATTAGACGGAAAAATGTATGCCCGAGTATATCTCGGGTTGCGTAGTGAGAGGGTTATAGGACAGCTGCGAGTTTATAAATGGTACACACAACTGGAATAATCAACAATGGATCAACATGCCCCAACTTTTGAAATTAAGCAATAGAAAAACGCATCACAACTTTTGAAATTCTTGTATAAATTAAGCAGAAGAAAATCGTATAAAATGAATGTCCGTGGGAACAAAAACGGCTTCATTTTAGAAAATTACAGAAATGTGCTGATTAGATTTTTCTAAAAACATCTCAACTTAATACACACTATTTAATGTTTTTTAAATCAAAACAGGTGGACGTGTAAATTTTACACAATAATGAATTCGCAGAAATGACATATCAATCAGGATGAACAATCGTAGAAAAAATTAAACTATCAACCCCCTACTAACTCTGCAACAAATCATCGTACAATAAAGTTACTGATATCAAAGGATTTTAAATAAAGTCTACATTTAAATCAGATATATAAAATTATCTTAGAGGCAATATACATATCAAAACAAACCAAAATTTTGTTTTTTTCAATGGCAAGACTATGATGTGGAAACACATATATTTTTCTTAAATTATTCCTTTTCTCTAAATTTCAGAAAAAAACTAACTTTTAATTACTTATTCATTTTATCCTAACTTTTATTTCAGTTCACATTAGATTTTTTTCTCCAAAAGAAAAGAAAGAAAAGGTATTTAACATATGCCTTTATCACTAAAACTGCTGTCACATAAACAGAATTAATTTGGATGATTATTCACCCTCACTAGATATTTAAAAAAAAAAGAATAAAAGTCGACTTTGCTTTCGGTCAGTAGAAATAACTCTTTGCTCTGCTTAATTTTTGAGATTATCTTCCTTGATTATTCATAAACATTTCCAGTGCATGCGGTCTATTTTGTATTTCACGCTATGTTCCCAAAACTGTGCTCCTAACGTACGAATTGGTTTTCGAATACTTTGGGCTTGTTTTTTGGGCTGCTTTTCTGGTTATCCTTCCACAAAATTCAAAATTCTCTAAATTTTTCAAAGCGTAACAGACAATCTTTGCTCATATTATTTCATTGATTTTCATGTGCTCTTTCTTTTCACCAATTGTGTGATGCCAATGTGTGTATTACAGAATGATTAATTCAAATGCTTTCTCTCGCTTCACGAAATCAGTTAAGTGAAACAGTTTCTTAACCCTTTTCACTCGAGGGTTCCGCTGCGGAGACATAATCTTTCTTTGCAAAATTTGTTTTTGGCACCAGTAATAAAGGAAAATAAAATGTACCTTATTCAATCAGAGCATTTTTTTAATTGTGTACTTGAACGAAACGTCTTTTAAAAAAGTGGTGCTGATCGAATAAAATTTGTGCAAGAGACGCCGAGCGCAAAGAGTCAAAAATGTTGTCAGGCACCAACCCTATCCATTTCTGTATGAAATGCTTTAATTATATATTTCTACTTCAAATAAGCAGATTTCGCAAAAAGCAATTTAAAAGCATTTATTTCTATATTGTTCACAGCTTACAGCTATTTATAAGCTCAGGCAAATGCATTCAAAATGAACCTGGTCATGAATATAGATCTGCAAATAATTTAAATTACTGAACTGTACCATAAAGACCCAATTTTGATGCCATAAATGAATTCTACAACGCTCAGTTAGCCAAAATATTAATTTGCATGGAATTTGTATTAGTTTGCCAAGAATTAATTATCTTAAAAAGGAATTTTTTTTAAGTTTTCTATTCATATTGAGGTTTGGTACTCGAATGTTGTTAAAAAGCTAGAGATTGACTAAGTCACTTATATTAATGTATTATTTCTTACTAATTCACTCACTTAGTACACTTCGGCTATTGTTATATATCGTAAAATACTCTTCAATATTCTTTTTTTAAAGCTTACAAGCAGGGTTTGGATATATATATATATATATATATATATATATATATATATATATCATATATATATATATATATATATATATATATATATATATATATATATATATATATACATATATATATCATATATATATATATATATGTTGATATTTATTTTCAAAAGTTTGATCTTTTCGATATTTTCATATATTTGATAGCAATTTTCAAAATATTTCGTGTGATATTTTTATATTTTCAGTCAAATTAAGTTTAAATGAAATTTTTAACTGTTATTAATTGTGTGGTTCTGTAGATAAGAATTTTTACTTCGGCTAGATGTTTTTAGCTTCCCGAATGCCCGCTACCATAAAAAAAAATATTTCCAAGTTTCACTCTTGAAACTGAATTTTTAAAAGTAAAATGTAAAACCAATAAATATTTACTTAAAAAAGCTGTTGAAAGATAAACAGTCTAATTTAGACAAGTTATTTATTGCTTCATTAGAATCTTTTATGGTTTTTGATTTCTTTAATTTAAACCACACGACAGTTTAGACAGGCTCAAAAATTTCAATAAAAACAAAATATGTCATATATAATCTTGTTGTATAAGGCACAAAATTCTCTGGAAACTTGATGATTAATCCCATAATTTTGTTTATCATATATATATGTTTTTTTTTTCTGTTTTCAATTAGTTTATCTTCAATTTTGTTACATAAGTGAAAAATAAAATAAAATTTAGAATAGTATTTTATTAAGTTAAAAATATACATTTAGAATATCATTTTATTAAGTTTTCATGCTAATTGCAATAATTTTGAAAGTATCGGATATATATATAAAATATCGGATATATATCAAAATATGGGATATTTTTGAGATTTTAGAAAATATCATACTTACGAACCGTGCTTACAAGTGCTGAATCATCTGAATAATATATATATATATATATATGTGTAAGATATCTGTAATTATAGCAGTTTTTGAATATGTGAATATGAGTGGAATTTCATATATGTTTTTATAATTCTTTTTCTCATATTTTGAATTTATTTAACTCACATTTTTCTTAATGACAGAAATTTAATGAATATCGGGCAATGAAAATTTACAATAAAAAACAGTATAAAGCAGCTTCGGGAATCAGTGCGGAAAAAAATAAATCTCAAAACGATTAATAATGCCATATTATGAAAAAAATGTTTTGAAAAGCGAGCAGGGGGAATTGATTCTTGTTAGATATTTTCAGATATATTCGCATGGTTTATATTCAGATTTATTTGAAGAAGTAAAACTAAGTCTATCGTAAAGAGACATCAGGATAACATTACATTCCTTATTCTCATTTTACATAGTGTTATTAATTCTATGATAAAACATATTCTGCTATTTCATTTGAAATTTTGCAAATAACTCATTAATGCTGGTTGGCAAAAAGACTTGCCATTCGAATTTTGTGTGTTTTTTGAACACATTTATTCAATTATTTGCAGGAAACGTGGATATGCCGGAATACAATTGACTGCATATGCTTAAATTTTTAACGAAGAATACTAAAAATTTCCATTAAATTCGCACTTTAAAATATTTTTTATGAACACTCTATTCATTGAAAAGGACTGTTCCTACCATGGAACAATTAATAAAAAGGATCTGACATAGTCTTAAAATAGTGAAGCTTCAAGTGTAACCGCTTTTTCAGGGGTTGATTATACCGTCTGGGAATCGTCTACCGGTAAATTTAAAGAGAAGTTTTCTCCTAATTTAAATGTCTTTTTAATGCAAAATTTCAGTCATACGTAATGGGGGAAATATCTATCCATTTTTACTGGTGGTAGTTTATTTTGGCGATAGTCAGGTCCTGCGTTACCGCCAAATTGTGAGAACCTAGACAACCATATGTCGGTGAAAGCGAAAATTAATGTAATATCTCGGCAAACTTACACCAGAAAAAACAAGGATAATTTTTTACCATATTTGTGAGAAAATATTTTCATGAATAAGGTGCTTAAATAAGAGGAAATTTTGTATTTAATTTTACTGGTGAGAAGCTTGTCCCGGTGGTAATTAGAAATGAAATTGTTGATACGATTTTTAAAAAGTACCCGTCATCTTGTGGCAACCTTCTCAGTTACTTCACACGGAATTGATAGACATCACACTATATCTCTCCTCTTTATTCATAACTCCATTGTTCCTACATGAGGCGTTCAGAAGACAATCCGCTTACTCCATATTAGATGGCATTTTAGGTAGATTTCGTAAGAAATACTACCTATTGCAGTCGTTACCATGGTGCGACTTTTGAAAAATTCCTTCATAACTTTTCATTATAGGACCCCAGGAACCCAAAACCACCCCCACCTAAAAAGTTTATATATATATATGTATGTACTAAATTTTGTCCGCACGATAAAAGTCGCAATTATGCACGAATCATCTTCAAACTCGCCAACAACTTTGAGATGGCTAATATCTCGGCGGTGATTGAAAATGGGTGAAATCGGCCCAAGAGGGTGGAAATGGGGAGGGTTCAAAATTTTGAATACCGTCTTAACATGATTCTGATAAAACCAGCTCTTACACAACAATGGCAGGAAAAAAATAAAAGTTTTTCGTTATAGCAGTTGCCAACAATTAAAAAAAAAAAAAAAACAAATAATAAAATTCTCACCACAACAATTACTTTTCTTTTGCAAAATTTTCACGCGTAAAATTAAATAGTTTGACAAATTGAAAACAAATTGAATATTACGTCATAAGTTTCCTAGAGCAAGATTTCAGCATGAAAACTCAAAATAAATAGTTTGACGAATTAAAAAAAATATGTATATTGCGTCATATTGGAAATATAATGGACCTCAGCAGGTGAATATGTAACGCCATGTAAGTTTGAAGAAACGTATTAAAACATGATAAAAACCCGACTATGGAAATATTAACATATTTTAACACTTTAAGGTTCTGTGAATTTTTTGTAGCCATTTTTTAAACCTATTCCATATATATGTGTGTGTGTATTCGAGTATATTACAATTTTCACAAAAAGTTTAGCTCCCTACAGCTCGCTCTTTGTGAAGAAACTGGTTTTGTCTCTAATCTTGATCTAAGTTTTGTTGGAGAATTTAATAGTTAACATCGAAATCTACCTCCGCCTGCAGGCCCGAGCCGGCAGGGATTTTTTTTTAAACAAAGGGACATTGAAAATTTTCTATATATTTATACAGTGATAAAACGTTATCCTTGATTAAGAGAAAAATAATGAGTTCAGTCAAAATATCCCGAGAAAAATTATTATCCAGATACAATATTCTTTAGTTACAATAACTTTAACTGTTTATACTGAACATTTTCATTTGATGGAGTTAATCGATTTGTGCATTGAACAGCTCACATAATGATGAGTAAATTATTTAATCTTTCATTCTAAAAAAAAAAAAAAAAAAAAAAAAAAAAAAAAAAAAAAAAAAAAAAAAATCTTTGTTATACAGATACACATAGTAATATAATTAAAGAAAATTATTAAAACTTATACCATTAAAATATTAAAAAAAAAAAAAAATCTGAAACCCTAAAAAAGCAATTTAAAACAAATTACATTTTACAGAATATTTTTTAACATAGACTCTAAATATAAAAATAGCGATATTCGGAAAGATTTCAATGTTACATACATAGAAATAATTAATGCGAAAAGTTCAAGAAACAAGTTCTGAAAGCAAATTAAACAATGATTTTTTACAAAGTTTACTTTTACATTTTTTTTTTCTTAGTAAGGTAATGTTGACTTGAAGCTAAAGTTAAACACATACGATAAAAGTAAGTATGCATGATAGATTTAAAACGCAGTTTCTAAAATAAAAGTGTACTTTTTATAAAAACAATAAAATTTAGTTTTGCTGTTTCTTTCTTGAAATGAAAACTTAATTTGCTGTAAACTTAATATACTGTAAAGAAAGACGTATTCGGTAATCGTGGATAAATATAAGAAACATAATTAAAGAATAAATAAAACAATGCGTAGAAATTAAAAAATATATTCCTAAATATATTTGAATTAAGAGTTTTTAGAAAATAAATTATGTTTTATTTCGCATCAATTTTGGGTACAAAATATATACTTAAACACAACGTATATAAGTGTATTTTTAGGGCAAAGTGAATTAAGGCACATTTTCATATTGAATTAAAATCCTTCGTAATTTATACATTTTCAGTGTTTTTTGTATTTTAAATATTCTTAAATATGATATTTAATTTAATAAAATAAAAATAAATAATGTCGTAAAAAAGCATACCTTATAAATATAGAAAGGAAAGTATTGAATAAATACATTGTACCTATTATTTTTTATCTTAGAGAATTATTTAGCTCCTCATTGCAAATTTATCTTCAAAATTATTTCAAATATTTAAAATAAGTATGTGAGATTTGATATCATGTTTCTGTAATTTTAAAATAGCACTAAAATTAATGTAAATTCATATAGATAGAATTATTTAGAGATATAAAATATATGAAGCGTAATTCTTTGAATTCTATTTGTCCTATCGAATAACGTAACAGTGTCTTTGTAAAAAAAAAAAAAAAAAAAAAAAAAAAAAACGTGTGCCATTTTATTTTTTAAGTTCAAGGTAGTAGTTCTCTACTACAATCGTATTACGTATTCGCTGTGTTTCAAAATTATCTAAATTTATTTTTATATGTCTTTGATTATAATTTCTTCAGATTTATGTAAATATTTTCATATGCAACTTTTTTATTTGTAATTTTTTCTATATATTTTAAATGTACATGTTGTTTATTTTATCATACCATATTTTGTTTCTACGGATATAATTTAATATCTCCTCACTGAAAAATGCTGGGAAATTTATCCATAGCATTAATTTTTATTAAATAAAATAATTTAAAAATGTATATGTTAATTAGCTATAATAACAATCCCTCAAAGTGCAACATATGCATATATTTTTCAATTTTCATACCTTTAAGTTTTTAAAAGACTAGGCTGTAAATTAAAAAAGGCATTCTAGAAGAATTTAGAACAAAGCGTTTAAATAAAAAATTTCAATGATAAAACCTATATTTTCAGGTCACTTTTTTACTTTTCATATACTTCAAATTTGAATGTCTTTAGAAAGCTTTAAATAATGAAAATCGATATGATTTATGTTCCAGCGATCGATTGTAAACAATCTTTTCTTCAAGAAAATGCACATACTACTTATTTAGAAGAGAAGAGGAAAATATTTTTTTAAAACTTATAAGGATTATTAATTGTTGTAGAAAATGAAACTTTTGAAGAATATTTTTGTACGCCAAAATATTTCAAAGCTATTTTATTTAAAAATGCCAAACCCAGCTGCCTTTGCTACTTTTGAACATGAAATATATATATATATATACATATAATATAAACACACGCTGTTTTTTTAAAATACATTGTTATTATATTTCCATGGAGTTTTATTCTAAATTCGATCAAGATTTATTAAAAAATATATATATCATGCAAGTTTAAATACACCTCGAAACTTTTATTTCACTATATGTTAAAAAGCGTGAAACTAAGTGTATTGTGTTGTTAAGAAATTAAAACTTGTGAGAAATTTTGTTTTAGGAAAAGCACGCGTATTTCAATTCAGGAAATGGTAATAGCAGAGAGAAAAAAATATTGATGAATAAATGTATGATGTATGCGGAATGAATAAATGTATTAAGCTTATTCGAGGATGGAGTATCACAGTTGACGTCAACTGTGATAGTCCATCCTCGAATATGATTTAATCCAGTTGGAAAAAATATTCGTTTTCTTCATTATGTATTAAGCTTGTTTTATATAGTCAAAATAGCAAAATACATAACAAAATTAAAAACACCTCTGGCAATTTACGACCATAAAAACGAATGCTTGTGGATTATTTGGTGAAGCCAAATTCGGAGACCAGAATAAGACATCTTAAATGTCGTTATAAAGGTTTTTTGAAAGCACAGTGAGAGTGTGAAGAGATTAAGGAACTTACCCGTGTGGACGAACAACACACCGCAATCGTGAAAAAAGTTATTCAGTTATAAATGACTTGCTGGTGAGAAGGAACAAGGATCGATTTGGAAATATTAATAGATTATTGGTCATCTGAAAAAAAGTTATAGGAGCAGGTAAAAACACTGTGTAACGAAGGTACGTGGGCATATTTTGAGCAGGACAATATCAAAAGGTAAACATAAAAGATAATTTGATTGACCCAGTTAATATAACCAAATGCTCTAATTGGTGACTACTGGCCACAAATTCCAAATGGCTGTGTGACCCATTCATAAAAAAGAAACTGCATTGAAATTGATCCAATTGAAACTGGTACATGTAATGAAATACGATTTTAGTTAACTTACCATTGACACTTGTGGTCCCATGTCAAGATCATAAACGGGGATCCTTATATCAGTGATATCCATGAGCACTAAATATCCGTAAGTAATCAAAGTGGATGATATCAGTTCATTGAAGGTGTCCCCCGCTTGTTGAGTATTTTTAGTTGTATATGATTTCCATGCGAGTTATAATGTGATAAAGGTATATCGTTCACTTGTGTTTTAACTACCGAATTCATTGAAACGTTTGATATAAGAAACGTCCTTTATTGGCCCAACATCTTCAGAGTAACCAATTCAGCGTTTCCATTAATCTTTAAAGATGTTTATGAAGGCGTTGTGTCTAGAATAAGGTACAGATTAGGGCTAGAACTTGCAAGAAATCTTGTTACAGTTCGTACGGTAACTCATGGTATAAACTTTTAGCGTATATATGTTATATGTAGTAATTGTGTTCTATTACGGTGGTAAAATTTTCCTTACAATTAAAATAGCTGCCTACTTAACTCGAATTATTGGAATTGGAGTAAAATTAGCAATTTTATTTTAAGGCTAAATGCCATATTAACTCTGAAAACTTACAATATTTTGATGTTATCCGCTGTACTTGAGATTTTTTTTTTGTTTGAAAAAATGTATATGTGAAGACTGTAGCATTCTTCAACTTTCGAATGCTACAAAATCATTAACTAGTGGAAGTATGGTTCTTTAAATGAAACCAAATATATATCGCTTCTCAAAACAAGCCGAGATGGAGAGTATCAATGCAATTTCTAACCAGAACGACTCGAGTTGACATAACTTCTTCTCACCGGCGCTTCAACTGATGTTTTAGGATCTTTCTAGAAAAATCAAGCCTGCCTTTAGGACAACACTAACTGGACAATAAATTTCTAATAATTGAAAAAACTTTAGTAAGAGTTAGAATTCTCCAATCTTTAAATACAACAGAAAATGAGGCTCAAGATGCTATACGATATTCAACTTCTATGGAGTGAGTATCTCTCGGATGGAATTGGCTCGAAGGAAGCTTTGGTTTTACAAGGCAAGATTTGCATTGACTGCTTAAAAAAGATGTGATTTACGGAAGCCTCAAAATGGGACCTGAATACTAAACTGGACTGTACACCCCCCCCCCACACACACACACACACACACGCACACTATCATAGTCTTTTGCCAGAGCATATTGAACCGCCAAATTGCTCGTCCAGCTTTTCTTTCCAACAATGAATTGTGACTGAGTGTCGTCGTGTTGTGTATTTACTGTGGTTTGAATGTGAATGAATGTTTGTGCGTTGACTTAGGTGTCCTGATATTTTGACATTACAACAATACAGGGCCCATTTCAGATATTGGGACGAATGAAAGCACATAACACACTAATTGCACTGTTGAAATATACGATTTGATATACAATTGTTTTAAGTATTATTTCCACAGCTCTTTTTGATGAGCATCACCATCGTATCCTGATGTTCGTGATGTCAGTTATCAGTGTCTGGTAACTGAGTATTATAAAAGCATTGTTTTTGTTTTTTTATTGCTATGAAAATGACCTAGAAATCTTCATATTTTAAAATATAAGGGAGAAATATTTTTCGAGGATTTCATTTGTCAATAGGCAATTTCTGAAAAAAATAAATACCTGTTTAAGTGCATTATTTTTAAAAGTACAGATTGCGGAAAGAATTAAACCCATTTTTAAATCAATTTTGGCAATTCCATTGCCAAAATCTTTGAATTATTTGATTGGATTGGACTATATTTAAGCATACAGGAATAAAAAAAAAATAAAGAAATGTTTCAGCATATTAATCTTTTTATTTATTCCTTTTGTTAAGAGATAGGCATACATTAAAATTTTATGGCAACAACTACCACATTTCCATTTTTTTTTATTTCAGTGTTTTAGTTTCACTTATAGATTTTAGTATTATAATTGGATATTTAAATCTATATATAATATTTAACGTTTTGTATTTATTCATGCAAATACTTCTTAGATATATTATTTGGAATTTTGTAAACATGTTACTCCATATAAAATATTTATTTTGTTGTTTTATTATTATTTAGTTTTTGTTATATTATTGATTTATTTTTCTTAGAAATTGAACAAAATTTGAAATTGATGAAAATGAATAATTTCAAGGGCTGCAATAATGCCCGTATAAAAATATCTTTATATGCGGAAATACATAAGAGAAGACTCTTTGAACGCGTTCAAAATGTTTGTTAAACATTTTATTGTTATATTTTTAAAGACGATTTTGCTGGATACAATCTTAAAGCTTCGGATTTTAATACATAAAAAAAAGAAAAGAAATGCCCAACCAGCGCATAGTGGGACGTTCTAGGAGGACAAAATTATTTCTTTGAAGTTTAATTAGTTTTTGCTGTTTTTTTAATGCACCACTAACAAAACAGTCAAACAGGGGTAAATATTTGGTTATTTAACAATGTCTTAAAATAAAAATTCAGGGTGCACACTAAAGTCCATTCCCGTCCCTTAACTGCCGAACGACTGCATCTATATTCATAAACGTGGTGTCTAGGTATAGTAAAGAGACTATGCGCTAATAGATGAGACCGCTTACAGCGCCGCCTGTTGCAAAAATTGCGTCATTAGCGTTGCTATCACGAAAACGGATGGAAATATGGGAGGAAAGTGAATGACAAATTTGTAGAGCATAATCGATTTAATTCGAAAGGACATCTTGTAAACATGAATGGTAAATGAAATTCGTTCTCAACATGAATCTCGTTTCCGAGATAGGAATACTAACTCAGCTGTTTTGCACCAGGTGGCCCTGGAAGCGATCTCATCTGGTAGCGCATAGCCACTTTACTATACTTAGACACAACCTTTATGACTGTAGCTGCAACCATTCGGCAATTACGAGCGAAGGACGGACTTTAGTGGGCACCTTTTATAATGCATTACAAATAATGCGTTAAACATACTTATTTTACAATAAGTAAAAAACAATTTAATGCACAGATCTAAGCTAGCATTCATTTATTTTTTTCTATTTTGTCTTTCGAGAAATTTGTACAATCATCCTGAAAAATAAAATTTTAAAAATAAAATCATATTAAAAAAATGATAATGTTTTGTGGCACTCTGTATAACTTATAAATGTTACAAAAATTATTTTCGGTTGAAAAAATACTATTGCGTGAATAAATAAATTATATAAATTTTATTCAATTTCAAATAAAATTTCTGCTTAAAGACGATAATGTATCCGAATATTTTATGTGTCCCTGTAAAATAAATACCACTGCTACGCACTTTCTTTTAAATTAGAAAATGCTATTGTTTATGTCTATAATCAATAGTAATTCTGTTTAAATTTATTTAAAATTTCTGTTTTTTAGCAAAAATCTTTCCACGAACTTTTCAGTGACCATGTGAAAAATGCAAAATTTCTAAGTTCCTGAAATTATAATTTAATTGTCATCGGATAAATTATAATTGACATCGGAAAAATACACGTGGGCAAAGTTTCAGCTCAATCAGATAACTGAAAGTGGTTTAAAATTGTCTTGAAATATTTAAACTAATCTTTATGTGGCCCTGTAAAAAACATAATTGCTACATTCTGTAAATTATAATAATATTGTATTGTCATCAGAACTACATATCCTGATAATTGAAATTTGTTTAAAATTAACTTGCAAGTTTTAATCTAAATTTTTGTGAAGCCCTGTAGAAACAGTTTTGTAAATAAACTTCTACGTTATTTAATCATAATAATATTGTATTGATATTCAAATTACACACGTATTCATTGTTTCGTCGCAATAGAATAATTAAAAGTGGTTTAAATTTGACTTCTAAAATTTGAACAAATCATATATACATGCACTGCTAGTTAATATGATGCTTGTTTATTAATAAAATCTTAATGATATGCAGCTATCTGCAGGGCTTTTTTTTTATTTTTCAATACTTTAGAAATGGCACCTTGATTTAAAAAAATTCTTATTGCTGAATATTGCTGAATAATTTCTTAAAAGTCAAGATGAAATTTGTAAACAACGTCAAGGATCATCCAAAATTTCAACCTTTGAAAAAAGCGGTAAAGCGGGATTAATATCGCTTAATTTAAAAAAAAAAAGTGAGTTAAATCTGACCTTGACAAAACTGTGACATTAGATCAGCTAATTCGTGCTTTTAAATAAAACAGAAAAGTCACTACATGCTTTCAAACTTAGAGGAAGCTTGTGCAACTTTTGAAACTCCCTCAAACCAACTGCGCAAATGACTTTTTTTGCGATAATAATTATTCGACACCTGTGATTTTTTTCGTCAAAACTTGTACGAATCTAAAAAATACAGACATTAAGCTACCATTACACGCGGTTTTGTCAAATTCTGAGATAATTGGAAAAAGGAATTTTGTCCACCTAGATCATCAAAACGTCCCACTGAGCAGCAGCTTAAAGGTTAAACTCAAATCCGGTAAAGGAATAGTGCAGATTTCGAGATCAATTTGCGCTAGTCGTCTTACCTATTCGGAGATTTATGTGCTTATCTTCGAAACTTATAAGCGTTAGGTTAGATGGCTATTTTATACGTTAATTATAGGCAAAATGCATCTATGGGCACTTACTGAGCAGAAAGCAGCCTTAAAATACAACTTAGAACATATTTATTATAAAACCTTGTCATAAAACAAGTTGAATTAAAAAGAAATACCTCATTTAAAATTGTAATTTGATGGTGAAGTAAAACAAAAGCATTTAGTGAAAACAAGATAGTTTTAAAAATACAATTTTTCATATTTAAAATGAATACAATGATGATTGATCGGAAAATGTAGTAATCCAAATTATGTAGCATCACTAGGCCTGTTTTAAGCGATATAGATTATCAATATATATACAGTCGTGGCCATAAGTTTAGGACCACCACTGAAATTTATGATCCAGACAATAAATTGCGTCTGCGACATTTATTACTCAAAGTTCAAACGAAAAGCGAATACAGTAACTCCACTGTCAGACGGAATTATGCCATCTGACGCAATCGATTTGATTTATGACGTTATCAGTAGTTTCAATTTTAAAAACGCTAGTTTCTGCACGGTGGTCCTGAACTTTTTGCCACGACTGTATATATATATATATATATATATCACGCATTTAACATCATAAATTTTCACATATTGCTTCATCATATAAGGATATATTTTACTATCTCAATATTCCTCATTGCTTTTTAAATTTTCATATTTAGTTACATAATGCAAGGCTATATTTTACTATCTGAAATACTCCTCATCTTTTTAAATGTTATTTATATTCTCATTATTTATATTACAATATTTTGTCTTTAAAATATTTAATCTAATCAATCGCCCTTTTATTTATTTTTATATAATTCTTTCTTTCTTTCTTTCTTTTTTGTATTAATTTATTCCTATTCTTTATTTTATTTTGTATTCACTCAGTACTTATTAAGCTTATTCCTATTTTTTTATTCTATTTTAACTAAAAGTTAATCTAAGTCTTTTCTTGATTTCTTCAATCAATTTCATTCCTTTTATTTTTATTTTTTTGGGCTAACGATGGCAACACTTAACATTATTGTTATTAATCCAGTTCCAATTTACATTTTTCCTTTTTCACACCAGGTGGAAGAACAGTTATGGGTTTTAGTCAAATGCTCAACTGTAGCTCACATGTTAAAATAGTATTAACTATGTTTTCCATCCTGATGTGCTGTAAGTTTGACTCCTAGCATTCAGGTATTGTGCTCTAATAATTTTAATATTCGGTATGAGGTGTATATTTCTTTAGATCTCTTCGATTTTTATTATCTATTTTCTGTAATATTTGCATTATAAGGAGCTAAATTTTGTCATTTAAAGGTTGATGCCGACAAAATTGGATGAAATAACGCATATTTTATGAATGAACTCACAAGCTTCTCTGACGATTCTGTGGGTCATTCATAGTTTCTTATTTTAGATACTGGTTTCATATATTCATTTCTGAATCATCTTTAGAACTTTACAAATTTCTTCATATATTTGTGATTTCAAATTTATTATACATATATAGCACATTATGCATATTCGGCAGACCCAGAATCTCGCACCATAATTAAACTGGGAATAAACAACAAACATCAAAGAAATTTCAACAGATATAACCTGAGCATCAAAAATAAAAATAAAAGCTGTAGCAATGTTTCAGACTAAGTACTATACACATAAAACTATTATGTAGTATTGGCGGTAGGTTTCGGCCAGAGTCTCGTAATGCACAAATCAAATGCACAAAAACAATTGAAAGCAGATCACGAACACTCTCTCACAAGACCCGACGCCACAATAAACAACACGTCTTCCAATCTTAAGATACATCTGATTTAAAACAAATATATAATATACACAAAAACATCAATAAAAATTATTTTACCCAAACCTGAGCCACATAGCCTTAAAAATAATAACCAACATCCAATATTCCATAGTCCGGCCATGCTCATTCCATGTTCGTTGCCACATACTCGCAGACATCCTTGTAAAACCTTCCAAAATGTTTTAAGTGATACAAATCATTAACTGCTAATCATATGACAACTACTCAAAAATGAAAACTCTCTGTAAAACCAGTATAACCCAAAACTATGCACTTCAGAGGTATCTTATTTTTATAGTACAAAATGCTAATTAAAAGAAACATTGCTTTATAAAATAAATATTTACTCGAACAGAGCTTATAGAAGCGGAAAATCTCACCTATGATTAATATTGATGTAAACGCGTTTATGCATATTTGAACTCAAATTAACTAATTGGTTAACCTCAAAACTAAACTTATCTGGTTTATTGTACATTGAAATGTGTATATTACTTAAAATGTGTATTTTCAAATCAAGATAATCAGCGGCTCTATTTTTTCATTTGTTTTTTCAAGACTAGCATATCAGGATAAATGTCAGATTATATCTCCAAAAAATCACAATCACAGTTAAAAATGATTAAATCGTCAATATATCTGAATGTCATGACATTAACATCGTTATTGACACTACAAATTTGAAATTCATAAAAAAAATAAAAATAGGTTAGCTGCCGTTGAAAAATAACTTTTTCCCATTCCATTATTTCTGATTATTCTGTAAATAGATATTTGAACCTGTATAAACATAGTTGTTATGTAAACAAAATTTACATAATAATTTAAATAAATTAAAATCTAAAACAGTATCAGTCACAATTAAATCGACAATTTTTAATTGGATATCTTTTAACTCTGTAATATGATTATTTGTCAAAAGATTCTTAAAATCAAATGTTTGGATGTTCTGTATAGCTTTATTAATTAATTCATTTCAGATTTCAGAACTGTTCAAATTAATCCAATGCATATTACTATCTTTATACTTACATTTTACGATATTCAAAATTTTTTTTAGTCAGATTTTGAATATCCTAAAATTTAAGTATAAATATAGTAATATGTATATGTATTGGATTGCTTTGAAATCAGAAATGAATTAATAAAGATATACAGAATATCCAACCATATGATTTCGAGAATCTTTAAATAAATATTCCTATAACAGTGTTAAAAGATATATTAATTTTGGTCAGAGATTCTGCGTCTGTCAAATGCATTTTATACATAATGTGCTATATATAATCTATGAGTTATTTGTAGTTGTAGCGCTTATCGCATGTATGTCATTTTTATTTTTATTTTTTATTTTAAACCTTTTTTGAGATTATATATATATATATATATATATCTATATCTATATATATATATATCTATATCTATATATATATATATCTATATCTATATATATATATATATATATATATATATATATTGTTTATAATTAATTATTATTTAAGGAAATCAATTTAAAATCACGTAGGCTTAAATTCCTCATAAAACTGTATATATATTTTTTCCCCTATGTATCAAAGTCATAGATGTTAAACTCCGCAAATTTATCTACATAGTGCATCCGCTGATTGGAAACCTTAACCAATCAGCGCATGCTTCATACCTAACTGACAAATCAAATGACTAGCCCAATGATTACCTTAGAGATATGTTTCTCCCAAATTCCTGAAGCTGGTGTGAAAGATGTGTGTTGAATTCTTTAAACTGTCACGGAATCCGCGTCAATGAACGCGTATCGCACGCCACGTAAATACGTGGTTGGTTTACAATTTCTGCAAGAGCAGATATAGGCAAATTGGTATCTGCTCATTGTGAATTATCCCCAACTCCGAAAACACAACAAGAACGAGAGTGATTGAAACAGAAAAAAGAGGTATGAAGAAATAAATTTAAAAAGGAAGAGAGAGAGCAAGATTACTCGTGAGTCTGTGATCCGAAAATCAATGAAATTATAAAGTGAATATTATGAAATTTTATTGTGATATCCATGCAATTATATAGTGAATTCGCAAAATACGATATATATACTTGTAGGGCCAATGCAATTATATTACATCACATTGGTATCTATGGAGGACAATTCCTCTATCTTCCTATAATTCTCGAAAAGGTATTTGTCTATAATAACAGACCTACAACATCACCACAAAAAATGCATTACTAAGTAATGATGAAAAAGTCTCATAAGGAATTTTAGAAGCGTTTATACTAATTTAAAGTGAGTACATTTAATATGAAAACATTTTTGAATGATATTCGATTATTATAAAATTCGGGTTTTTTATAGAAGTTTTTTCGCAGGTAGATAATACAACAGAGTATTTTCTTTAATGCGCATATTAAAAATATTTTAACGTAAATGCACAATATCATTCACATTAATTTAAAACTGCTATTATTTCTTATTCTGACATAAAATTTTTGAAAATTATATGATGATTCTATACTTCTAAAACTTGTAAAACCGACATGAATATGAGTGCTTTCTAAAAGATTGTATTGAATGTGAAAATATAGCAGCTCAACTACATAGATATATGTTTATTAAAAACTAATTACATAATTTAGAATTATTACTAGATATATTTTTAAACTATTTAATATATGCCTCCATATCTTCTTGTATAATGTGAATTCATTAAGTTTAAATCTATTTTCTTTTTTCCTGTAAACATTCTTATACACGAAAAAGCGAAGTGGAACTTATTCTAATTAAATCTCTTTCACGATATCAAAAACACGTGCTTAGTTTCAACCTAAACTTTGCTTGACCTTTTCATAGGAATATTCAAATTAAAGTTAATTTAAATCAACTAAAGCCTTTCGGTTGGCACATTTTATGAATGCAGTTCATTATAATTAATTGCTTATATTTAAATGAATAAAGTTTATTAAGTTTGTAGTTTTTAATTAAAAATTGTATTCTACTAAAATGTAATGCAAAGATGTTGATAGAAATATTTAACAGTGCATGAGGAATTAGTTAAACTTCAAGTTCGGATATCAAGTAAATTTTCCAATTATTGTCATAAAATGCATATAATATGTTTATGTTTATATTATCATAGATTTATAGTATCATAAAGTATCATTGATCTTAAATTGATTGCTTTATGAAATAATGCGTAATTAATGTTTGTCTAAAAATCGCATAGAAGTTGTTAAGAATATTTTTATTTAAACTACCTCGGCATCGCTGAGTATACTTTTGAGTCTTTATGGGTAAAATATACGCCTATATTAATAATGTGACTATAGGCGTTATGGGCATTCGTACCAATAAATCGTTAAAAAAACAATCAGAAAAATATACCTCTGTATTGATGTAATAATAGTAGATTTCTCAAATTTTCTAATGATATTTCGATATATTAATGATATAATGATTCTTTGGAACGTGTAACAGAAAACATGGGATTCCCCTGGTAAAACTGTAAAAATAAATAAATAAACAGCTTAGCATTCAGTGAAATTATATTTAATATGGTTTGACAGTAGAACTTTTATATTATAGAAAATGAATATTAATTTCAGAAGAGCAAGTAGACTCAACTATTAAAAAAGTATGAGTACATTCCGGAGATATGATTGATCCGGATAAAATATTGTAATAATGATAAAAACATGATTATGGAAATTTTGGCATTTATTTGTGCTTTGTGCGTCTCCGAATAACTTTTCATTATTTTAAAACATATGCTATATGCATGTTGTGTATGTATGCTTGTTTGTTTACGTTTTCAATTTCCAAACCTGTTTTTTGTGTTTTTTTTTTTTTTTTTTTTTTTTTTTTTTTTTTTTATATATATATATAATAAGATCGTTATGTATGTGAGTGCGCGAAGACGACAACGTCAAATTATACTTTGGTTTGTGATACAATCTTCTGGATATATTACTGGCGTCTGTCGTAATAAAGTTATATAATTTTAAGAAAATCGGCGATGCGTTTGCTATCAAAATTATGTTTTAAACATAGTCTTATACATCTCAATCATTCGAAAAAAAGTTATTTTTATGTAGATACAAAAAATATGTTTCACCTGAACGTGACCTCATTTAGTAAAATCATAAGGAAACAGGAAGAAAATGAATTTATTAATCTGATAAAAGCTTATTGAATTTATGTACTATTTGTCTGAAAGGGAAAAATTACTTAATATCTATTTGCAAAATAACTTAAAAGTCTTTTAGGCTTGATTCTGTAAATTTCGATTTTGCTATTCATTATAATTTAGAGACTTTAATCTTAGCATTGACGAAATTGCAATTCATTAAAAAATACGTCATGATGCCTCCCTTATTTGTGAAAAAAAATCTTTTGGATATAACTTCATTTTACCAGTGGAAAAAATCGAATTTGTAAAATTTTATCTACGTTTTTATTTGCTTTGAAATTATTGCTTGTTTGAGAGAACAGTATTCTGCAAAGCTTTTAAAATGTCTAGTGTAGTTAGTAAATTTTCTTTAAAAAATGAAATGGGAATCTACACTCAAAAAAATTAAATCTGCAATCATTAAATTAAAATTATGCCCTTTTTCGGTGCTTTTTCTCTCGATGTTTTGTTTGAAAATAGAAAGAACTGATTCTCTGTTTAATATAAATTTATAAAATGTCAACACAACATAAAAAAATCCCTGCCGGCCCGGCCTACAGGCGGAGGTAGATTTCGAAGTTAAGTATACTAATTTCACAAACAAAAACCAAATCATGATTAGAGATAAACCCACTTTAACAATTTTATCTGGCCGCTTTTGACGAGTTTTTATTTCATTTTTATATAATAACTGGTTTTATCAGAATCATGTTAGGGCGGTATTAAAAAAAAAATACTTTTCCATGCTCAACAACTCGAAATTTTCTGACATAACTCCAGATTCATTTTTAATAGGAAAAACATGAAACTTGTTGACGTGATTTTTGAAGAGATTTATAAGCGATCTGTGTTTTTAATTTCCGTTTAATTAATTAAAACTTGATACATAAACAATTGTTTTCTCACTAAGACAATGTTTTTCGTTTCTAACACAATCGCTTCGAGAAATTCCTTTCAAAATGCCCACTTTGACATCATTTTTTGAAATATATTCTGCCTCTGTCAAAAAATCGATCATTACGGTACATTATATAGTTTTTGAATAAGCGAATCTACCAATTGGATGCGTTTGAGAGCAAAAATGAATTTAAAAATGAGTCAGAAAATAAGCAGTTTGGATTTGAATACTTCCTTTTCCAACAAAATTCGGTTCAAAAGGCCCACTTTGACAGCATGTTTTAAAATATATTCTGCCTCTATAAAAAAATTGACCATTACCGTACATTATATAGTTTCTGAGTAAGAAAAGGTACCAATTGGAAGCCTTTGAGAGTAAAAATGAATTGTAAAATGAGTCAGAAAATAAGCAGTTTGGATTTGAATACACCCTTACTAAGATGATTTTTTTCTTCAACCGCTATGTATTTTTAATTTGTTTTTGCTGTAAGAATTGGTCCTATCCAAAACTTGTCTATATAGATGTTGTAGACAATATTAAGAAGATATATGATAAATTCATGAGGATTTTATAACTTTTGAATTGACGGAGTTATGGATTTTTTTCTTCTTCAAACGCCCTTTTTATTTTCGTTTTTATTTTTATTTATTTTTTTTGCTGTACGAATTGGTCCTATCAAAAACTTGTGAATATAAAAGTTGTAGATAATGTTAAGGAGATTCATGATAAGATTAATTGGATTTGACATCTTGAGAATTGACGAAGTTATGAATTTTTTTCTTCCAAAAAACCTATTTTTTGCATCCCTTGAGCCCATTTATACTTTATCAAAAATCTGTGATACATAAATTTTTGGCCCTATTTTTAGAAGTAATAAAAACTTTAAAATGATTCGATATGTACAAAATTTAAGAAGTTATAGGGGTTTTTCGGTTTTCACAAAACACCTCCCTATTTCCATCCCTTTGGTCCGATTTTGCCCATTAACGAACTCGACCGAGATTTTATGCCCCTTGATTTTATGTATCAGTTTGGAAGAGATTGGTGCAGAATTGTGGAAGTTATCGTGTCCAGAAGAAAGTGATATGTATATATATATAGATAGATAGATAGATAGATATAAAGTTTTTTACTGAGGGTGGTTTTGGGCTCTAGGGGTCATGGTCGGTGTAGATCTGAATTTTTTTTTTCAGAAATTCCAACATAGGAACGACGCCAGTAGGTAGTATTTCATACGAAATCTACCTAATATTAGAGCACATAACTGGTATGACTGTATCATGCATACGATGTATAAAATAGCATTCGTTTATTTAGAGTCTGTTGACGTGAAACTGAAAGCGGTTTTTAGAAAGAGTCATCACATTACATTAAACATTAAATTTTATTTACCATAAAATATTACTTGAATTTGAAATAGCTGTACTATTGTTGATGTTTTAAATCCAAATACATTTGAAAAATATACTACGTCGTATAAGTGTACTTCATGTAAGCTCTTATGTATATGCAAAATATATACGATTATTAAATACCAAAAAATCGCATTATACGCCTAGAATTACGTCGATTTTGTAGTTTAAAATGCAGCGAATGCATCCGAACATTTTCAGGATTCTAAGAGTATTGTGCCTGCGCAGTTTCCCTATTTGTCGACAGGAACAGTAAAATTGCATTAGAAAAATAAACAAAAAGTTATATATAATGATAAACTGTGGTAGGTGATTGAAAAAATTATATAGTATTGTCTGGTTATCATTTTTAAACTTAGGAGAAATTTTATTCGCGGTCTAAAATGTATATATGACAATTTTCCTGCATATATACCAAACTGTGTTGAGATGTGTAAAGGACATGTGTAAACTGCACCCATAGTGGGCCACGTAACAGTATTGGGTCACTAATCTTTTTAATATATACAGGGTAAGTCAAATGGAATATAGCGATTACAAACGAATATAACTATTTAATGGAAAAGAATTTATCAATAAGATTAACACAGAATGTAGACGGAACCTCAAAATTTCTTTAAGTAAGGCGCATGTGCAGTGAAGTGGAAGCCTGAGCATGCGCAATTTGAAACTTTGCAACGACAAGAAACTTGTTTATTGCGGCCGTCTCATTAGTAAAAATGGTCAATTATGAGGGTAAAAATGGCCGATTTTTTTCTATGGGGTTATGTGGACGACAGAGTGCTTCTCATGCCTAAATCAATTGAAGAACTCAAAGTACGCATTTGTAATGTGCTTGTGTCGGTGACTGAACAATGCTTCAGAATGTATAGCGTGAAATGGACTACCGACTAGATGTTGTCCCTGTGACCAAGGGAAGTCACATAGAACAACTATGACGTATGTATACAAAATTTTGAAGTTCCGTCTGCACTCTGCGTTAATCTTATGGATAAATCCTTTTCCATTAAATAGTTATAGCAGTTTGTAATCACTATATTCATTTTGAATTACCCTGTAGAACCAAATCCAAAATCCATTACTGAAAAACGACCCAAATAAATCTGATTGACTAACATCCTTAAATGTTAACTTTCCATAAAATGTTTGCAATAATTCATTTTGTTTCTGTTGGCACATTTGTCTATTTTCAAGAGTCTTTTCAAAAACAGGTTTTTTGGCAAATTCTCATAGATTTCATTAAGAGATAAATTTTTATTTCAAACATTCATTCTTTAATATTATGTTTTATTTTAAATTAAACTACTGTTTATGTACTCAATAACATTGTAAATAATATGTTGGATAAGCCGAAATCCTAGATATTCATATTGGCTTCAGAAAATTTCTTGACCTCCTACTGGAGCAGTTTTGACAGTGCGCTACTATTTTAAAATTTAGATTTCTTGATTGGCATTACTTTTCTGAAATTGTAAAATTCCCCTTGTTTTCGCTTTAATTAATATGTCATTAAATAATGCGAATTTTACAATTTCAAAAATGTGGTGCCAGTCCAGACATCTGAATTTCAAAGAAAGTAGCCCACTGGCAACAATGTACTGAGCATAAATGGAAGTGTCTTTTTTCTTTTTTTTTTTTTTTTCAAAGAATATATTTTGAATTTTTGAAAGTTTATTCTGATACAAGAAGGTTAAGACAAGTTGAAAAAATATATAATATGTATCTCTTAACATTTACTAACACTTTATTAATAAAAAGAAATATCTCCTTAAGGGGCACATTACAGGTGCATTTACCATAGATAAATACAAAGATTTTTATTTAATTATGAACAGTATTGAACTACCAAATTAAAAGTTTTCGCCTTTCATGTAATGATTTCGAAATTTAAGAATTTTTATAGTCACCGTTGTTAAATTAAGGCGAAATACAAGGTTGGTTGTGGTTGATTGGGTTTATAAATGCCAATTATCAACACGAGGGATATAGGCCCAAAAGGGGGGGAGGGGTGCCATCCGTGGTTGTCTTTCTAAGGGACCCTAACGATTGAAAAATAAAGGTTCGAAGAAAACCACGAAAACTCGGAACGATTAAGCCGAAGGCCGCTATTAGGATCAAACCAGCACCACCCGTCTACCAGCTTCTACAGCAGAACCTCTCGGCCACTGGTGGGGTTGCGAAAGACAGGGAGTATCAGGGGAAGGTGTGAGGAATTAGACAAATGTCCGAAAAAAGTCTCATAATACCAATTGTTTGTTTCTTTTAGGCAGCAATATAATTACTATACCAGTTGTTTACTAACAGATTATTTTTCAAACTTCCTGCTTTTGTATGAGCAATTTTACTAGTATATTTCTGAAAATGAATTGGCTATTTAACAATAAGAAGGGTGGACACATTGTATTTAAAAAAAAAAAAAAAATTATCTATATTCATATCGATATCGTAACATAACCAGGTGAAGATAATGATTAAAAATAACATTGAACAAAATGAGGAAACCAGGGGAATAATCGTCAAACAAGGTGACAAAACAGCACACAATAATTGTAGTAAGCTTGGCGATAGCTGAGAGATATAGCGAAATTATCATTTAAATTTCACATGGGTAAATATGGGGAAACATTCTGTAATCAGGTTCCATACATTTTAGCGTCGTATTTTCAAGAAAAAAAAATGAACAATAACTTGCTTCTCCATGTTCAAGACGGAAGGATTTTTGTAAGACATCATTGCTTTGAATTTTCCGAAAAATGAAAAAAAAAATTATGTCGATGTTTAGAAATATAGATTGTAATTATATTGTCGGTAATGCAAAATATATATATACATATATGATCATTCAAAAGAGCTAATCAAAGGTACGATCACCTTTAAGAATCTTAGTACGTAGAACAATTTTTATCGAATAATTTTGTTGATTTTTTTTAAATAATTCAGTATTATTTATTATCTACCCACTACTTTACAATAACTATCATAAAAAGTTCTTTAAGTTGAACGTGCATGTTAAAACGTATCGTTTAATAATAAAAATAAAAAAATGCAATCAATGTGTGCATGTTAAAATATAATTTTACAGATTATCATTTTCAAGATTAACAAGAGAACTATTTTTAGAAATATTAATCGTCGGATTCTTTTGCTGTTGAAATATTGCCAAGGAAAATATTTTATCTTTTTATCATAGAATAAAGCGATTGATTCAAAATGTTAGAGTCCATAATCTTTTAATACTATTAAATGGGAAACAATTTATCTCATCTTAGAACAAAATTTTAAGCAAACGTTTGCTCGCGTATAAGATTCTCTGAGCTTTAATAGGGTAAACGTATAATAACCGAACACTATTTATGGTAGATGCAACAAAGATACAAGAATTTCGGAAATTCAAGAAGTTTTTTTTTTTTTTTAAGTAGAAAATATTCTCCTAAATTTTAAAGATAATGGAAATACGTTTAAATTACATTTCATAATATTACTATTGAAGCTTAAAAGAAAAAAAAAGTTTTACACTTGTATATTTAAAACTATATAAATTTGCGCAGGTGACTATTGCAGAAATTTAATAGGTGTATGTAACATGTATCTATCTATCTGAGCGTTTCAACTGTTCTTTTTTAAACCTTTTTTTTTAACATTAAAAAAAGTACTTTTTTTAAATTTACTTATTAAAATACATGATTTAACATGCACGTACAGTTTGAAAGAAGTATCCACGAAGCATTTTATGGAAACACTACACATCCAAGCTAAAGTCATAAACGTTTTGACAGAGTTAAATGAAGTTAAACACTCGCGATATCATGTCATGAATGTAGAAAATATTTTAAAAGTTGTATATTTATAGTACTATTAAATGAAAAAATAAATAATTTGTATACTTGTTTTAGTACATGTTATAAAAATGAAATACATCATTCTCAAACTGCGGGTTCAAATTATGCGTTTATTCTTCTGCGTAATATTCTTCAAAAACATTGCAAGTCTTATTTTTACGCTATGTAGATTTAGAAATTGCCCGGTGCGTTGAAACATAATCGTTGTACCTTTTCGAAAGTCTTTAGTTGTTGCCGTAAAAGGACCGGGTTTAATATTTATAGTGAATGATAATAAACTTACTATAAATGTATTTATTTAAATTTTGTATCAGCAACATTTAGCTAATTACATTGCTTTATTTTATTTTTTGACTTTGGTAATAAATCAATCTGAATACTAATTATATAAGTACCAATGAATTCATAATATATAGGATTATTGAAAAGTCATAATGTTGCGCCTTCAGTCCAATGCATGAGAGTATGCTGCCATATAATTCATAAAATTCGATGCATAGGCCTTTATAACTGCTAAATTAAAAAACAATAATCACTAAAATTTTAATATAGAAAAAATTGTCATTTAGCTGATAGTCGAATGTAACTGTTTCTCGCAAAGTGGGTCTTCAAATTCCAGATATACATCGATAATTACCCTTTTGTAGTTGAAACATCTTTACAATGCACATGTGCACACGGGCACTGGATGAGCCGTAGAATTTGAGCAAAAACCAACGGACATCAGAAAAGATTTTCGAAGATTGGTATTTTTTAAATTGGTGTTGACTAGGGAACGTTTACGTGGTTTTTTTTTTTGTTTTTTTGTTTGTTTGTTTGTTTTCTTTTTGTTTTTGTTTTTGTTTTTGAATGAATTTTCTTATTTTTAAGTTTTAACTTAGAAAATTTTAGATATTGTGGTTTAATAAAGCAGTTAATAAAGTCAAAATTTGCGTATTCAGTTGTTGCCCTATTTCTGTTTTTAACCGTAAAAAAAAAAAAAAAAAAAAAAAAAAAAAAAAAAAAAAAAAAAAAAAAAAATTGGTCCAAAACTTTTGCGTAAACTTGCCCCGTTTCCGAGGCCAGTGAGGCACGTTTTTGCATATTGTAAGTGATACCAAGGAGTAACAGAAATAAATATTTAATCAAATTGAAATGCTTTATTTATAACTTAAACCACTGTTTAAAAATACAAAAATGAAGAAAATTAATTAAAGAACATTTTGTAGGCTAAACTGAAAACATGGAGCTTATTGCTATTTAAAAACAGAAACTATATAGATATTTAAAAAATGCTATAAAAAGTTATAGAAAATCTTTATTAAGATTGACGATCGTTTCGTTGCACAAACGGCAATATTTTCAAAACCATTCAACGATAGAAAATATTTTTTTATAATTTAACAACAATAAACATAGTAAACAATGTCACGCGACATGACGCATAATGAAAAACATTGTAAACATAAAATTAATTTAAAAGATTAGATTAGCTATTGGTGAGCGTGGATTAATTTTCAAAACAATAACATGGTAAACAATGTCACGAGACAACATGCATAATGAAAAGCAATGGAAAATATAAAATAAAAATAAAAATAAAATTATCTTGGCTAATTGCGAGCGTGGATTAATTTCTACTATTGTTACTAAAATTACATAGCATCTCTTTCCAAATTTTAGGTAATTCTTTGGACACTGAATCATTGCAAATATTCTTGTTGCGTAAAAATATCTCTATTGATTCTCGGATTATGGATGGTAAATAAAATCTTGATGTATAAATTAACTTACTATTTTTAAAATCGATCTGTAAAGGTTCTTCACTGTATAATCTGGCCAAAGCTGTGGTTCTTGTGGTTTAACTTTATCTGTTTATAAGTGATTATTATACATGTGTTTAGAAACTATATAGTAAAATTCATCCTCACTATTATTGTTTATACAAACAAAAAATTAAATATTTCCTTTTGCACACTTGTCCATAGACCACCTTTTGCATCCAAGACATTGAACCCAGTCTTGTCCTTTTTTAGTTTGGTTGTATGATTTTAAACAATAAATACACACACAGTTTTCATCTTCGTCATCAGATTCATTCAATATTTTCTTTATTCCAGAGTGTAACAACTTTTTTCCTTTTGCAGTTGTTCGTTTCGTACTTTTTCCTTTGTTGTCTTCTTGTTCTACTTCCACAGAAACTAATAATTTTTTACGTAATTTCTTCTTTTTGTTTTGTTGTGCCATGATTTTTTTTCTTTTTCGCTTCAAACTGCTCAGGGGGCTTTTTTAACCGGAGTATCAGTTAGAATTGCGGTTCTTCCCTTTCTAGGTGCCAAGAATTGTTCCTGCCTTTTCAAATGGTCTCAGTTGTTCAAATTTACGCAGTAAGAACGTGTGTAAAGGTACCCCGATGTCAATGCGAAAACGTGTCCCGTTGCCATGTTTGGACTTATTTTTAATGTGAAACAAAAATTAATAACATTTCTTTTCATTCAAAAACAGTTCTCAAAGAAGGATAAAATTCTGATAATGTTCATATATTTGTTTATCCTTAACTAAGTATTATCAGATCACAATAAATTTCAATGTTCAACACAAAAAATACTCACCTGGACAGAAAACAGGTTATCCTTTTTGCATGCTACACTGACGCTCAAAAACGTGTGAGAATACCCGCAAGGAAGCAGCATCAATCTGTCATGGCAGATGGCGCACAAGTTATAGCTTGTTTCGGAAAATGTGCACTGCGTAAACGTGCCACATGTTTATACGTGCCCTGGTCGACCCAATCGTCACTTCATTTGACTGCATATAGAATAATATTAGCACTCACTTATATATTTATATGATATTTCGCTATCACGACATAACTTGATTTGCAAATATAATAGGGGCGCTTCTTATTGGCAATTGCATACTTGCCAACATTCCTTAAACTTCGGTAAAAGGTGAGTTAAATTGACCCAGGTTAAACATGTTTCGAACCAGAAATTTACTAAAGAAATTAAATCGAATAGTTTTCATAGAGAAACAGGATTTTAAATATACAATGATACATCAAATAAAGTTTCTGGTTAGTAACGCGTATAGGGGAGAGTAGCCATATTTGGACCGCAGCTTTATTTGGACCGTTGCCATTCTGCCGTTAATTACATGAAGAGACGCCATCTACCATTGAAATCCTACTCATCAGAATGACATCACGCATGATTAGAAGAAGCAACCGCCTGCCACGTGCTGTTTTCTGATAATTTTAAAAAACCTAAACTTAGCTGTTTTGATCTAATTTTGTCCTTCTAAACGTAAGTGAATACTTTAAAACTAAGGTAAGTTGTTAGGTTTTCATATACATATATGAATTCTGCTGTTTATTGAGCATATTTTTACGCGGATTTCTTTGATTACGATTTTGTTCTTAGTCTTGAGATTATATGTTTTAAAAAATGGCGCAGTTGCCGTAATTGGACCAATTTAAGTTGCTTAAATTGTATCAGATATGCGATCATAAATTTGAAAAGTATGTAATGAAATTCGAGGACGGTACGCTTTGCACGCTATTTTTTCTTTTATATTTTATAATGCATTATTATCTCCACGCAAGTGTTTTTTTTTTTTTTTTTTTTTTTTTTTTTTTTTTTTTACAGTTTAGTTTTATATAAACATAAAAATATTTTTACATGTTTATGCAATAAATTTTGTTTGCAATTTCTTTTATCTTGTATGTATTTGCATTTCTTTTCTTTGATGAATTCCTTATTCCTACTGCGTATTTGGTTTACGGAGTTGAATTCAAACATTTTCTACCTAGAGGATATTTGCGATGGATTTTTACAGTTCTGGACGGTGGAATTATACTTTTTTGACATTAAAATGCATAAAACCTCAAATCTTCCGGGGATAGTGGTTATTTCAAGGCTCCTGGGGGGGGGGGGGAGCGGGGAAGGCTGAATTCAACACAGTTTGAATATATATTGTTTGCCTTTGATTAATCGTAGCTTATTTTTCAATAGAGGAAATTTCTTAAACACATTTTTTAATATAACGTTGAAAATGTTGAAAAAGACACAGACAAACTGTCTGGAAGAAAAACTCTCATGACAGCAAAAAATGTTAAAAATATAGGAAACAAAAAGGAGAGAGTAAGTTGTGAAAAATTTGACCTGCAAGAAGGCTGCAGCAACAAATCCTCCCCAAAAGCCAAAAAATCATTAGAAATGTTATCTCCTTTGCTAAATTCAGTTAAATTAAAGCACAGAGGCAGCCAAAAAACAGTTTTGTTAACATATTCGCTATATAAATTAAACCTTGAAATAAAAAAAAAACGAAAAAACAAACAAAAAGGAAGTTATCACAGCTCAAAAGCAATTGAAACATCAAGTTTTTAAAAAAATAGGTGCAATGTAATTAGCAAGAAAATGATGGAAGGGAAGATCTCCCAACGTAATGTACAGAAAACTCCTGTTGAAAAAAAAAAAAAAAAAGTCTAATAATTCAGAATCTAAAACGAAATATCTAGTCAGTGATGATTGGTTTTGCCTAATTTGTAAGAAAAATAAAATAGCAGAAATGTTTCAGTGTTCAGATTGCCAAATACGGTTCCATGTAGTGTGCGCCTCAAAAAAAAAAAAAAAAAAAAAAAAAATCAATAAACGAAATTCATGCGCAAGCTTTTCACCACTCCTTACATGATATTCAAGAAACTGTCAATTACTTCCGTAATTTCTATAATTAATTACTGATAACTTTGATTTATATTTGACTACATTTTGATTTAAAACAATTACTCTTATTTTCAGATATTTGGTTTCATTATATTTTATTGCTGTTATTTCGTTTGATTGTGTCACTAATCGCAAACTTTGCTTTTAATAAAATTAGTTGTATTCCCTAGTCATTAAAACAACCTAATTTTATTTGGTCCAATTTAGGAGGCGCGGGGTCCAACTTAGGCGATCAGTTGATGAATTTGGACCACTTTTGACAAGTTTTTCAAATTAAAATAAAATTTAAGATTTTCTAAAAGAAATTGATATAAAGATTTATTTAGTTAGTAGATGAAGAAATTGACCTCGTGTAATGATGTTTTGCAGATATTCCAAAAATTAAGTGAGTTGCACCTAAAAATAAGTGAATTGGTCCAAATTCGGTTACTCTCCCCTAACCTGGGTCAACTTAACTCACATTTTACGGAAGTTTAACTGAATGTTGGTAAGTATGCAATTGCCTGGTTAGAGAAGAATTCAAACGCAGTTTCCTTGCTTAAATAGCCATCGAGAAACCTTGACATGGTATCCTTTAAATAATGATTTAAGAAAACAAAAGGGTATATTCTTTCGCCTGATATAAAATGACATTTCAGATATAATGCATTTAGCTATATGATGATTCACTATAGCAGAGGCAATTTTTCTTAATACTTTCTTAGAAACTGCTGCTTAATTGTGAAAGAATAAGTAAATATGATCAGATATTCCAAAGTAATAATTAAAATAAAAATCCTTTTAAAAATGCCGAATTGTTTAATTTATTTACCAATTGATTCCGTTTTATCGAAGATTTTTCGGAACATCTCCATGAGTTGTTTCTTATATAAACTTAAGCAAAATTTTATATATAATATATATCAAATATTGTTTAAATTTATATAATAAATAACTTATGCATATTTTCCAAAGAAAATCATCAAAAAATACTATGAACTCGTAAATAAATTAAACAATTCGCATTAAAATTGCTCAGAATACTGTATACGTAGCGTACAATGCTAATGCATACAAAGTGTTATAATATATTGTAGAAGATCAATACGTATTTTACCATAAATATGTCTGAGATTTAGAAATGCTGTACTAGTAGATTTCAATTGTAAAGGCATAAAGATTTTACCAAAAGAATGAAAGAATGAAAATGTTTACATCTAAGCATCTATTTCTTTCAGAAAAGTTAAAAAGTTAACAGTATTCTGTAGAAATAAAAAAAAATACTTGAATACATTTGGAAAGTTATTTTACAAAATTACTTACCTTAACCGAATTTATGTCCTTTTATTAGGGTTCCGTACATAAAAAGTAAAAACGGAACCATTATAAGATCACTCTTGTGTCTGTCCGTCTGTCACAGCCTCTTTATTCGTAAACTATGGAACGTGAAAATTTCAAATTCGGGGATGTAATAAAGACTGTTAACCCACATATTTTTAGATTACTAAACATTTATAAATATATTTAGTAAAAATGTATAGGGGCAAATTCAGTTGCTTGAAAAAAAAGTATTTTCTTTGTATATCGTGTGAAAGCTTTCGTAACGCTGAATTCAAAAATACATTTCTTTTAATTTTAGGTATTACATTTTCAAAGATATAGTCAAAAATGTAGCACAAAAATATGTACCCCCCCCCCCCCATCTAATTCCGGATGCACTGAAACTAAAATTATGAAAAAATTAGACGGAGTAGACATTAATATAAACCTTGCAGGAAAATTATAGCGATTACCCTAGGTCACACAGTTTTCGAGAAAAGCGCATTTTCCCGTTACACACAAATTTCGATTTACGGGCATTCAGCAAAACTGTTGAGCAGCGCTGGAGATACCTATCGTAGTAGAAGTATAAAAGCATTGTTGATCATGATTTTCGAAAAAAATTGTCAGTAATTAGCTGAGATATGAAGCCTTAAAGATATGGACGGTTTGGACATACATAATGACCGGGGCGGCGTACACTGTGTACCATCGGCTTTTAAAGCCTAGATTACCACTTTTAATGATATATGAGTGCAATGAAATGGCCAGTAACAGTATAAACGCAATAAACGTCAAATTGTTATAACCAGATTAATACAAGTTGTCTCGGGACTCTTTAAGCTTAAAAAAAAAAAAAAAAAAAAAAAAAAAAATTACATGTTAATCTTTTTTTTTTCTGAACATTATAATATAATTGTTTCCTTCAAATTCTCACTAGAACAGAAGTTATGACTTTTAGAATTAAACCTGCTCAATTGCTTAAACGGCATTTTTGAAGCTTTTAAGTCATTTTTCTCCAATTGACTTTCTTGGGCATATCGCGCACGATATCTCAAAAACATTTGAATATTTTTTCATGAAATTTTCAAGACATACGTTTTATGTTAATTTGTATAAACTGAACCTAAAATTTCTTTTTTATTGTTCAAAAAAATATTTTTTTAAGTGATTATGTTGTTCAAATTTACAAAATTTTCTATCAGCAAATGTAAACTTTGAACGAATGTTTTGTTTTAGCAGCACTGTAGAAAAAAAAGGTTATTACTATGCTGAATTTAGTTTTATGAAATGCCAAATGAAGTTTAAAAATGCATTTCTTTTATTGTCAATACCGAATTAAGTTCATTATATTAAGATAATATTAAACTAGTCGGATGTGTCAATCCGAAAACTTTCTTCTATCCCATACATGTCAATACTTCCTGATAAATGCAGCACAGCAGCGCGACCGGTTAGGAGATTTATACCGAAATGTAATCAGGTACAAATTTCGTGAACTTCTAATTGAATTTGAAGTTTAGTAATTTTTTTTTTTTTTTTTTTTTTTTTTTTTTTTTTTGAGATAGAGCTATTACGGAAATCGTGAAAAGTTCTGAGTTGCAGTGGAACCTCTTGGGCTATTTACACCAAAAACTTATCAGGATCAGTTTATATCAAGGACTAACTGAATCTAAAATTTGATGAAAATTCACGCATTAGTTCTTGAGATACAGCTATAGCGGAAATCGGGAAAATTGAAGCATAGTAGCGCCACCTGCTGGGCGATTTACACCAAAAAGTAATGAGCACCAATCTATATCAGGGACTAACTGAATCTAAAGTTTTATTAAATTCCTTTCAATAGTTCTTAAGATAAAGTGCCCAAAAAATTTGTGTCACACATAGATAGACAGGCCCACAGACAAACATTTTTAGTCCAGTCAATATGGAATTTTACCTATCAAAATTAATGGTAGTACTGGAAATCGGCTTTCTAGATGTTTTTTGGTTCGCTGAATCCGAATTTGTAACTTCCCACCAAAATTTCCCCCGACAACCCCCCCCCCCCCCAAATTTTGGTAAAAAGACCCCCAAAAAGGTTTTTATTAAAAAATTTAATTTCTTTATTGTTTTAGAGAAAAAGTATTTAGAAATTCAGAAAGTGGACAAAATTTCCAACAAATTAGATATATGACATTATGACTTAGGATGAAAGGGAAGGGGGGATCTGCCTCGGCACATGCGCCACTATGCTGCGTAAACTAAGTTGCACAATTCCACTTAACCACTCACACGTTTACATTCGCCCGCCCATCTCCCCTCCGAACTTTTTCTATAAGGTTTACTTTAAGATTTTTGGGTCGCTGAATCCGAATTTTTTACTTTCCCCAAAAAATCCCCCCCTCCCAAATAGTTGTTTTTAACTTAAATTTCTTATTGTTTTAGGAGAAAAGCAATACAAAATTCAGAAACTAGACAAAATTTGCAACAAGTAGGATATATGACATTATGAATTAGGATGAACAGGGAGGGTGAGGGCTGCCTCTGAACATGCACTGCGGCACTCGTGCACTAAATTATGAAGTCAAGGCAATAGGGGATTTTATCTGGCAGAATTAATACTAGTTCTGGATTTCGACTCACTTTATGTTTTTTGGGTCACTGAATCCGAATTTTAACTTCTCACCAAAATTTCACCCGGCAACCCCCCCAAAAATTGATTTTTTGAAAAAAATTAAGTTTTTGAGAAAAGAGCGCGAAGAATGTTCCGAGGCAGCCCCCTCCCCGTTTATCCTACGTCATAATGTGATATATCCTATTTGTTGCAAATTTTGTCTAGTTTCTGAATTTCGTAATGCTTTTCCCCTAAAACAGTAAGAAATTTATGTTAAAAAAAACTTTTTTTTTGGGGGGGGGGATTCGGCGGGTGAGGGGGGGGGGTTGGTGGTAAGTTAAAAAAATTCCGATTCAGCGACCCAAAAAACTTAAAGTAAACCTTATAGAGAAAGTTCGGAGGGAAGATGGGAGGACTAATATTAACGTGTGAGTGGTTAAGGGGAATTGCGCAACTTAGTCCATGCAGCACTGCGCCGCATGTTCCGAGACAAATCCCCCCTTCCCCTTCATCCTAAGGCATAATGTCATATATCTAATTTGTTGCAAATTTTGTCTACTTTCTGAATTTCTATCTACTATTCCCGGAAAACAATAAAAAATGGAATTTTTAAAAAAAACCTTTTGGGGGGCTTTTTACCAAAATTTGGGTGGGTTGCCAAGGTAAATTTTGGTGTGAAGTTACAAATTCAGATTCAGCGACAAAAAAACATCTATAAAGCCGATTTCCAGTACTACCATTAATTTTGCTAGGTAGAGTCCCTATACGGTCTCTATTGCCTGGACTATTTGTAAAAACATGTTTTTCATTACTTCTGTACCCTAAAACGTATAAATCCGTCGAAAACCGAAATTCGAAAAATTCACGAATCCAATTCTTGTAAAGATAGAAGAAAGTAAAAATGAGTTATACAGAATGGCTGTATTTGATATCTTTTAGGTTCCATATCTCTTTGAACTTTCTTGGTATATCCATTTACATTTTTCTAGTATATACTGTTATACCCAACCCTACTTTTCATAGTTTTTTACAAAGTGTTAGCATTTTTTTAGCAACTTTTTTTTTAAATAATACAATTACTAATTCATATATTTATTGTACGGATCCCTCTGTGCGCGAGTAATACTTGTACTTGACCGTCTATTTTTAAGCAAATGCAGTTTTGGTATTTAAATATCACACTCAATACATGCAACAAACTGTATTAATGTTGACGTGGATAAATGTAATTCATAATGACATACTGAGATTCATATTTTATAAAATATTAATCGATAGAATTATAGATACATAATTTTGTATTATTATCGTATTTACAAAGTAAACTCGGGCAAAAATAACAAGTTGGAAATTGCTCGTCAAACGTGGCAAATGAGGTGCGTTCGTACTATAACTAGTTTTATAATTATTTTTTGCACCTTATATTGTACTGAATGTATATTTTTTTGCGCTTCAGAAGTGCATAGTCTGTAACATCATTAAAATGCACTTACAATAATATTTTCCCCATTCCCCGTAATGTAACGGAAAACTTTTGACTGTCCCTGTAATTAAACTATACATTCGATTTTCATAAAATTTGAAATGGCTCGACAAAAGGTTGCAGCAATTATATATTTAAAATTTCAGACCATTCGGAAGGCTGTAAAATCATTAAAATGCATTTGCAATAATTTTTTCCCATTGGCCATAATGTAACGGAAAACTTTTGGGTGTCCCTGTAATTAAACTATGCATCCAATTTTCATAAAATTGGAAATGGCTCAACAAAATTTTGCAGCAATTATATATTAAAAATTTCAGACCATTCGGAAGGCTGTAACATCATTAAAATTCACTTGCAATAATTTTCCCCATTGGCCGTAATGTAAAGAAAAACTTTTGACTGACCTGTAATTAAACTATACATCCGATTTTCATAAAATTGGAAATGGCTCGACAAAATTTTGCAGCAATTATATATTAAAAATTTCAGATCATTCGGTCGGGTAGTTTTTGCTCTGTTATATGCGGACGGACAGACAGACGGACGGACAGACGGACAGACAGACGGACTGAACGACGACTATAGGTGCTACGTATTTATATAATTACGAACGCACCTAAAAATGATAAAAACTTCAGAAAGCTATTCGAAGTATGAAAAGATTTCGGAAATTTTTGCAACTGTGTGTCAGTACATAATGGAGAATTTTTCTGCTCAGACTGCCTTTGGGGTTAAAAAAACAGGGCTCTGGCGTGAGGAATAACTCAGAATTAATGTCATGAGTTCAGAAACAAACGTATATTTCAGTAAGAAATGTAATTAAAAATTAACATATTCGAAGATTATTAAGCTAACCATTCAGGATTGCTAGAGAGAGAAATTACAAAAAGTTAACACTGCTGACAAAAATATCACGCGAAAGCTACTGCTGGTGATAAATTTTCAGACGAAAACAATTAAATTAAACATAACACAATTTTATTATTTGAGCAATTAAAAAGTTTATCAATTAATATAATATTAATTTTGTGAGTTTCGAGCGTAACCAAGACGCAGAATTATATTTCCAATTTGAAAAAATGGAAACATGAAAACGAATATGAAATCGGTGAAAATAAACATTTAATCGACCTTCAGAAAATATTATTTTGTGATAGTAAATTTTAAAATTTTCGGAATTATGGATACCGTTAAACCGAGAAATTATCGTGAATAACTGGGAATTTGTTTTGTATTGTCATCCGGGACACGTGGATATAAGTTTCAAACTTCAGTAAAAAAGTAAAAAAAGAAAAACTAATAGGATATCGATCTTCATGAAATATTTTTTGAGATCGTAAATATTAATGCCTTTTTAAACAACAGATACGTTATGACCGGGAGAATTCCGCAAAAACTTTAATATATTTTTCTTTTTATGTAACTATATACGGGGACTGGGCAACAGAGATGTGAGAGAAATACATATGTGAAAACAGAATTAGTTTTATTTCTTCTGCTTCAAAGAAGGAGATATTCTCGGACATTTGTACAAGCTATCTTGGCACTAGTGAATTGCCGAAAATTGAAGTTTCTCGTTATACGTTTCGATCAGAAAATGAAAAATAGGTTGCGATGCCTTCAAATCTATGATCTATCGACTATTCTCATCAAAATTTCAATTTTCCTGCATATTTCCCTAGATATCGCGAAATCTTTTATTAATATAGAAAAATCGGTATCACTAGATATAATTACTTTTAATCGATAAGGAATTTCATTAGTGTAAAATAATACAAATTAGATAATTCCTAATTGTCACACATAGTAAGGCTATTTATGTATATCAAATGTTGTCCATTTCTATTTATTAATCATTCTAAAGTAACTATTTTTGTCATTTACTTATTAAGCGATCAGATAAATTGCAGATTAGCATTAGATTTGTAAAAAAAATGTGAAGAAATTTAGTTTACTAAAATCAGCACATAAAATATGCCCAAAATTTATTAATTTCCTCTAAATTTAAGTTTTATTATTAAACAAAACTTTCAGGAAAAAAATGTATTTCGTATATTCAATTATTTTAAAATGTACATTGTTATTTATTCTTTATTTAGCAAAAATACGCATATATATATATATATATATATATATATATATATATATATATATTTCTGAAATAAAAATAATATCATTATTCACTTTATTGCTATAGTTATATCGAATATGTACTTCACTAGAATGAACTTTAAAACTTCAATAATTATTTTTTCCTATATTTCACTATAACAATTCTTTAATTCTCATAACAAGCAGATAAATGGATTTCAAAAAGAAATATTTTAGGTAATCTCTGAATCTAAGTACTTAGATTCATTTAATTTCTCAAAGACAATGTCTTGTAAATAGTTAAACTAACACTTTCAATGTTTTTAGTTATCGTTTAGCAATTTAATTTCATGCATTTAAACGTTATTAAATATTTTCATATATGTTCATCGGTTTTTACACTTGCGCCGAATCACCAAATATTTTTCTCGCATAAAGATATTTCCATTTACATGTATTATTGCACGTTTTTTTAAAATTAATTATTTATTTGTATGCAAAGTAAGGAGATTAATAATAACATAGTTATTTTATTCTGAAAATAATTTTTAAATATCAATTTAAAAAGGGTTATAAAGGGAATTATTAAACACAATTTTCAGATAATGATACGTGTTATGATATTAAACATGTGTGAAAAACATACGAATTATTAGGAAAAAAATAGCCATATATGGAGGGTGTAAAAACTGTTAAAGAATTTTATTATTTATTTAACAATTATTTTGAAATTCACATCGCCTTGGGATAATATATTTTTATGTAGAGTGTTTTACAATTTTTTCAAACTCATTTTATTTAAGAAACTGTTACAGATTAAAGTTAAGTAAAGAAAACATATTCCAAATTGGTTACATAATAGCAACTTATAACTTTAATAGCAATTATGAACGTTAATAGCAATTTGTAATTTTATATTATATATTTAAGAAATATTTCTATATAAGGTATCATATTCCATAGAAACTAATATCTTACTAACTTTAAATAATATTAATACATTTTTTGTAACATTTTCAAATAAACGGTCAGTAAATGTTACTAAATAAAAAAACATTTTCGTTAGCAAGTATTATCTTTAAAAGCAATTTATAATGATTTTACTCTATAGTTAAGAAACTACAGTTAATACACCATTTCGAAATAGAAATTAAAAGAAAAAACTATAAATTATATTCACATGCATTATTGCTCATGGAGTACTCAAAGAGCATACGTAACTGAATTTTGTTTTAGATTAAAATGTGCAGTCAGTCAAAAAAATACCCTTTCCCCCCATTTTATTTTATCGCAGAGAAATGTACCATTTGACTAGGAATTACATGTTGTCTGTAGTTCTGTATATAAACAACAACAACAGCAAAAAACGATTTCACATCTTACTTTGCTTATTCGCTATATTTTAACATCAGATATCAAACTGGAAACCATTTGGTGAAGTCGTAAATGAACTATTGTAATATAGATGTGATGTTATGAATTCCTAATTTGGGATTCATTTTTAATTATTATAAAACAAGTTGCAATGTTGACATATTAGGTAGCTTTCGTTGCAAAAAGTAAAAAGCTATCTATTGCAGACGTCTCGATGAGAGAAATTTCGGAAAATGTTGGTATATTTTCAGCAATCATGATCCCCAAATGACAAAACCAGCCTCCGTTCAAATGTTGATTTGTAAATATATATAACTGACATTTCTCATGCTATAACTCCCGTAATTATGGACTGATTTAGATGTGACTTAGTATGCCGATAGTATAACAAAGTCTTGATAGAGTTCTTAGGACAGCTTTATCCACCATCATGTTTCAAATTTTCGATCGTTTAAAAATTGTTAAATTTCAAATTTGAAAAAGAGATACAATATAATTAGAAAATCTAAAATATTTTTTTACCTAACTATTTGACCATAACGCAAGATTCCAGAGCATGGTTTTCAGTCTTTATCTTAAAAAAATGGCGGATATAATATTTTGAAATTCTGAGATGTTTGACATTGTGAAACAATAATATTTTTGTATTCAGTCAGCATTGCTATTTATTAACCGGATTCGATTCGACTGAGCATATATACAGATTTACGAATGTCTATACTAGTAGGGAAAGAAGGACAGTTCAGCGTCATAAGGCGGTGGCGGTGGGTGGATGTGGGTGGAATCCACCTGTTGGGAGACTTATCTTATACTAGGAGGGGTTGGAGGGGGCTTAATTTTTAAGGGGGCTTTTTTTTTTTTTTTTTTTTTTTTTTTTCGAATCGACTTAGAGTAGAGATGAAAATATCATACTATAACATAGATCTTTTCGAGAGGAAGTATGAAGACACTAAATTTTTCGATCGGCTTAATTTTTGAGGGGGCTTAATATATTTTTTTTTTGAATTGATTTAGTATTAGAATGGAAATATCATACTATAACATAGTGAGTTAGGTGTTTTCGAAAGGGAGTTTGAGGGGTCTAAATATTTTAGTGGAGCTTATTTTTAGGGGGGCTTAATTTTTTTTTCTCCGAATCGACATAGAGTAGAAATGGAAATATCATACTATAACATAGAGATGTAGGTATTTTCGAAAGGGAGTTTGAGGAGCCTAAATTTTTTAGAGGGGCTTATTTTTTTAGGGGGGCTTAATTTTTAAGGGTGATTTTTTTTTCTGAATTGTCTTAGAATTTGAATGAAGATAAAAATGTCTTATATTTTTTTGAAAAAAATTTTTGATGCTGCCATCTGTATGCGGTAGTGCGAATTTATTATTGAAAATAGTATTTTATTTCTGAAAAGTTTTGAGGAAGGTTTGAACCTGCAAAATAGTCTCTTGGCTCGATGATATGTTGAAGACTTAACTAATCGAGCCAAGAAACTATGTCTATATGTTTAGATTTTAGATGTTTCAAAACAAAAAATTGTATTCCCCCACTTCTGTATGCGCAAAGAGAGGTTGGTTTCTTAAGATAACTCATTAATACCTATTTTAACTGCTCACTCTGTGAATTTTTTTTTTAATGTGTATGATTTTTATTTTTAGTTTAACTGATTTTATCGATTTTGTGAATGAGAGTTTAATTATTTTACGCACAAATGTATGATTATTTTAGCAAGCTAGGGTTTCGAACCTGCGAACTCCCATTCAAATTTCATTTTTTGTAACCGATAAGCTATCCACTATTCAAACCGCGCCCCGACAATTACTGAATTACTTTTGAACACTATATATTTTAAAAAAATACCTACCTCTTCCTCTTTCTTATACTAGGGAAGTTAATATAATTTATGTTTAAATTGAAGAAATAATTAATTTTTTATATTTCTTTAATAAGCAAGTCATTTTTTTAGATCGATTAGAAGGCTACCAAACGATTTGAATTAAACATTGTTTTTACCAGTATTAATCCTCTTACCTAATTTTAAAATTATACTTTTTCTTGTGAACCATATCATATTCATTTAATCGTCTGAAATACACTTCCTAAACCCTCATATCAACGTTACTCACTATCTATCACAAACATCCGATAAGTCTAATCAGCTTTTTTCAACAGAAAATAGCTAATATGTAAATATTGATAACTATTGAAGAGATTATTTCACTTGTTTCCAGATTTTAAATGAAAGTTTGAAATATTTGTCAGATTTTCTATTTATCAATTATTATAAATTGAATCAACTCATAGTTTGTTATTGCAATAGATAATTATTTGATGATTCTACACTAGTTCTAATAAATTTTAAAACTACTGCCTCACTTCAACTCATTCTTTTATACAGTTTAATAAATTTAGTATGAATTAATCCATTGGTTTGTCATATATTTCACTGAAATAATAAAATTAATGTGTAAAACCTTAGAATGACGAATTCAAAAACGTAGCGTGATGAATCATATACTTTTTAAACATTACATAAAAACCTTTGGATTGATTCACTTCCTGTGAACTTCCTACACATACTTTTTTATGCCACGTGTTTTTCTGAAATGTTTACACCAATCATATTACATGATTTGCACTATCGTAATAATTTTTTAACATGCACCCCCTATGATTATATATAAAATTGAATGAAACGAGACTTTTTCATTAGTGTTTGCTATTCTTTGAGTGTGTGAAGACGCTTTTTTCACTTAAGATAATATGGCTACTTTTCAAGATGGACATTCTACTATGTTAAGCGATGATGTATCAAGTTTGAATAATCAATATTTTTCATCAAGATTAAATGATCAAGACATGGGATTAATAGTACAACCTAAAGTAGAACCCGTTTCAGATGATGAAGCGGAATCCTCCTCTTCAGAACTAAAGAAACAGAAGCCACCTTTTTTGTGTACTGTTTGCAGCAAATCTTTTTCACGAAAAGGAAATTTAAAACAACATTTGATGATTCATTCAGAAGAAAGACCATTTATATGTGACATCTGCCAAAAAACATTCTCTAGAAAGGCTATTTTGAATCGTCATAAACTATCCCATTTAAAGATTCCTTCCCAACATAAATGTGAATCGTGCGGTGAAGCGTTCTCAAAAAACTATGACTTATTAAAACACATGAAGATCCACAAGTCCTCCAAAAAGGATAAATGTATTCAGCATAGTGAAATATTCAATCCCAACTCCGATTTTTTATATCATTTGAAAACTTCACAGAGAGTTAGATGCAAAATTGATAATTCACCCTCTTTAAAAGATATGTTTTTTGAGAAGGTTAAGCATTTTAAAAGGCAAAATGCGTTAAACATATTTACTAAAACTGTAATCAACTCTAACGAGGAGAATGCTACAGACTTTAACACATTTTTTGATAGTATTCATTCGGACGTTTTAAACGAATTAATCTACCAGATTCAAGTTAAAAGATCGATGAAATGGTATGCAAGTGTACAAGTTGTTGTATATCGTGTAACACAGGAGGGTGTCTTAGAGATTGCCACACCCTATTTCCTTTCAAAAACTATACTTGAATTAACGAAACAAAACTTATCTGAACATGTTGAGGATACCTTTGCAAAAATTATTAAGTCCTATGTGAAGTCCATCAGAAGTGGTTTTAATTGGACATTAGATAAAATATTGAATTTAGAACTATCTACCTTTAAAATATAACATGATTTGAAATGTTTATACCTTTTTTTAAATATGTGTACTCATGTTTTCACTATTGTAACTATTGAAAACGACGAATAAATAATGTGTAAATGAAAAAGCTGTTGTCTGTTTATTTTTGTTAGAACAACTTGTGATTTTTAATAACTCATGAAGTCGTAACGGCTTTACTTACTATTTTTTTTTCAATTTCTTATCAAATTAATAATGAGTTAACTATCTTTTATTAATTTCATATTGAAAGTCTGAAATTATCCATTGAAATAGTTATTTTGCAATATTTCTAATTTATCATAATTATTTTTAAAGTTTAATATATCACTCGTTGTTTGTATAAACAACTGTTATTGCTCAATAATAATAATAATATTATCATTTATTACCATACAATTCTTAAAAAAAAAGCATAGAACCATTAACATAATATATCATTAACCACTTTTTTAAAAACTGTTACCTTGTGTTGCCATTGAATTCTTCAAAACAAAAAAGAATAAAACTAAAATTATTATCATTAAATATCATACACCACTTATATAAAAATTGTTACTTTGTGTTGCCATACAATTCTTCAAAAAAAGAATAAAATTAAAACTATTAACATTAAATATCATATACTGTAAATATAAAAATTGTTACCTTGTGTTGCCATACTATTCTTCAAAAAAGGATAAAACCATTGACATAATATATTATTCACCACTTAAATAAACTGTTTATATATATATATATTTTAGACTTAAACTAAAATTAATGACATTACTAATTCTTTTAAGTGTTTATCTGTAACCGACACTGATTTTTAACATATATCAAGGGATGTGCTGTTTCTAAACATTCAGTTTCCAACTGATTTTTGTTCTAACTTCATCTAATGTTACCTTTATTATTTGAAAATGGGTTCTGTAGTAAATATGTTAAAAAGATCTTCCGACAAAGTGGCTTCTTCTTCAAAGTATCAACGTTTAGAAGAACCTAAGGATCCCACTTCTGCGAGTGAATTAAATATACCAAGATTGGAAATTCCTAATTTATTAAACACTGACTGTGGGACAATATCACGTGATTTATCCACTACTGATTACTCACCGAATGTGAAATCTGAAATCGATATGAATTTTTTTATTCCTAACTTTGGTGATGATACTACATCTTCCGAGAATTCATGCCAAGAGTCAATTTCTGTCGAGGACTATTTGAATATATTTTTCAAAGACATGAATTTTGAATCCGCTTTAACCTCGACCCCAGCTAGTAACATAATTTCCCAAGACGAATCCTTTCAAGAACCTACTATTGGCCAAGAGTTTTCTGACTCCCAACCAAGCAACCTTTCTAAAGCAAGTGATGAATTACAAAGCACAACCCCACCTACGAATGTCATTCCACAGTCTAAAACTAGCAAATCCAATCATCCTATTGTATTTCGAGAAGAACTCAGTGACTGTATCTTTTTAATTTTAAAATTGCATAATAGACAATTTCATATTCATATTCGAGAGTTTAAGCGCAGTGGGATTACTAGTGAAGAAATTCTAACGAAAAATGGAATTATTATGGATGTTAACAGCTGGTTCGAATTTTGCAAGAAAATATTTTCATTTAATCTGAGATATAAAAGTTCCTCATTTGTTTCTAATAACATGATATTAGTGTTAAATTTTAATAATTCTATCATGCGAATTAAAAATTTAAAGAATTATTCTCACATTGACTTAAACGAGTATCAGTTGCTGAAATTAAAAGAAAAAAATACATGATTTGAATAAGGAACTTCTTCAGCATATATATGTAAACCATATACCAAGCTTAATTAGGCAGAAATGTATCATTGGTCATATATCTACAGAAAATGAACTCATGTTGCAGTCTAAACTTATGACATGTATTGAGAATAATGTATTAACTATACTAAACCGCATTTTTGAATGTGATGGATGTATTTTTAATCAGAAATCTCAAAGCCCTCATTCCTGTTGTATACTAAATAATCGACAAAAATTTGAAAAACTAGGAGAGATGTTATTAACACTTATAGATTTAGATTTTGTTATTTCCTCATTTTTAAACGGAGTGGATTGTGTTAGTGAAAACTTTTTATCAAACATTCATGTAGAAACAATTCAAAACGAATTGTTTAAAATAATAAAATAAAATGTATTGCTATCCTTTTTAATACGCGTGTGTTTATTTTTCTAAAGTGTATGTTTATTTTGTTATTTCTTTTAGAACTTTTAATAGAGTGTTAGACTTAAATTTGCATATGTATATAACTAAAGAAATCAACAATTCTTTAGCAATTAAAAAATTAACACAAGTTTAAAATATTAAACTAATAATCTTAATACTATAATTTCTACTTTCTAATATATATATATATATATATGAAACTTAAATATATAAAAAAGTTTTCAATAATAATAATAAGTTTAGAAAATTAAAAAGTTTAAAAAAGAAAATTAAGAAACTCAATAAAAAAAATATATATATATATTTGAAAAGTTAAAAAAAAATAAAGTTTTCAAAATTAAAAAATCTTTATAAAAAAATAAAAATAATTAAAAAAAATTAAAAAGTTAAAAAAAAATATTAAAAAGTTTACAAAAGTTAAAAAAAAAACTTGGAAAAAAAAAAAAACACAAAAAAAAATTAAGTTATCAAAATTTAAAAAAAAAATTATAAAAACTTAATACATTAAGTTTTCAAAAGTGAGTTTACCTATTCATATATGTATACATGCATGTGACTTTCATTATGTTTCAGTTTAATACTTCTTTTTATCCTATAAAAGTGTTAGATTAATATATACTTATAAAAATATTTGTAAGTTAAATTTAAAAAAAAGTAACTTAAAAAAAAAATGTTTACAAAATTAAAAAAAAAACAAAATCTTTCTAAATAAAAAGTTTTCAAAATTAAAAAAAAAAAAAACTTTTTAAATAAAAAATGTTTTCAAAATTTAAAAAAAAAATTGTAAATAAAAAAAAAAGTTTTCAAAATTAAAAAAAAATACTTTGTAAATAAAAAAAAAATATTAAAAAGTTTACAAAAAAAAAAACTTTTTTTATAAAAAATATTTTCAAAAAAAAAAAAATGTAAGTAAAAAAAAAAAAAAAAAAAAGTTATCAAAATTAAAAAAAAATAATTTGTAAATAAAAAAAATATATTAAAAAGTTTATAAAATTTAAAAGTAAAAAAAAAAACTTTGTAAAAAGTTTTCAAAATTAAGTTATCAAAATTAAAAAAAAAACTTAATAAATTATGTTATCAAAAGTCAGTTCACCTAACTGTATATGTATCTGACTTTCATAATTAAAAAAGTTATCAAAAAGTTGAATTTGATTGCAAATACAAGTATACAATCAATCATATATCAATCAGTCATAGCAATTAACGAATCAATGTTATCAATCAATAAATCAAACCAATCAATCAATCATATTAATCAACCAAACAATAATATCAATCAATCATATCGATCAATAAATCAAACCAATCAATCATATTAATCAACCAAACAATAATATCAATCAGTCATATCGATCAATAAATCAAACCAATCAATCATATTAATCAACCAAACAATAATATCAATCAGTCATATCGATCAATAAATCAAACCAATCAATCATGTTAATCAACCAAACAATAATATCAATTAATCATATCGATCAATAAATCATATTAATCATATCAAGCTATCATATCAATCATATCAATCAATCAACCAATCATTCATATCAGTCAACCAATCATTCATATTAATCAATGATTCATATTAATCATATCAATCGATTAATCAAGATACTGAATACAAGTATTCATACAAATAAATCACATCAACTGCAGTTCAAGTATTACAAGTTAGTATAATAACATTATAAGAAAGTTTTGAATTAATACAATGATTAACTATCAACATTTTGTAACAGCACTTTTACAAAAGCAATGTATGAATAAATATTTTAGTTACAAAAAATATTTAAAATGCTTTTGAAAGTTAATAAAATTATTTTCCAAAAATGTTAAAAACATTACAAGCTGCTAAAACCTACAATTTAAGAAGAATGAGTTGTCCTATATTTCCTTTGTATTTGCATGTCCTATATTTTCTTTCTATTTGTATTTGAGTATATGTATACGGATTCCTCCTTTTAATTATGTTTTGTAGTATACACTTAAAATACCGGGTGTCCCAAAAAGGACTGACTGATTTTAAAATTCAGTAACTTGTAAACGGTGACAGATATTTAAAAAATTCTTGCAGGAGGGTTATGCATAAGGTCAAAAGTTTTTTTACAGTGATTTTCAATTTTAGTTCGAATTACAAACAATAGATGGCGCTGTAAGCAATAGTCGCTAAATACAGGCTCGATTTTTGGTCCTTTATCTTGTTCTATGCGAAAAAAGGAGATGGAAATGTATTATCCGGGCCACGAAGTACCAAAAATCGAGCCTGAATTTATCGTCTATCGATCGCAGCGCCATCTATTGTTTGTAATTCGAACTAAAATTGAAAATCACTGTAAAAAAACTTTTGACCTTATGCATAACCCTCCTGCAAGAATTTTTTAAATATCTGTCACCGTTTACAATTTATTGAATTTTAAAATCAGTCAGTCCTTTTTGGGACACCCGGTATATATATAGTATATATAAAACATTAAATTAAAATATTCTTTAGTTATTAAAAAGTTTAAAAAATCAGCAATTTTTTTAATATTATAAGATATAAAAAATTATTTTGTAATTTATTAAAAGTGAATTTACCTATCACTATATATGCGTTTCATAAGATAAATCTTCTTTATGTTAACATCCTACCCACATTTTATTTTATAGTTATACACATCGAAACGAAAAAACAAAAAATAAACAATCTATTATTAAATTCTTCAATTTAAAATTTTAATACATACATACTTAAACATTTATATAAAAATAATGAACTCACCATGTTTGAACTCAGAAAAGAGATGATGAGCTTATCACGTGGTAGATTGTGACGTAATCAATTAGATATCACGTGCCTTCCTCGTGCCTTTTGATTGTCTTATCTACAATCAGATTGTATTATCAATCACGTGATCTAACTGATATGAGTCTATACCAAGACACTAGCCATTTTCACTTCAGTCATCGAATATGTAGGTCGTATATTTTTTTGAAAGTCTTTTATTTTATGGAATCTTCAGCAACATGACATCAGATATTCGCAAATAAAATCCTATTAAAATCTTTCTCGCAATTGTGAACAAAGATTAATTTTCATATTGTTTAAGTATAATCATTGATTATTTAACTGGATAATAATATTTTTTAGAAGTAACTTAAATTTCTTATAAAAACGGAAGTATTTATTGCATCATTCATAGAATTCAAGTTTGAATATTAACCAAGTTTTTTAAACTTTTATAATTTATACTAGTATTTAGTATATACTAGTACTTAGTAAAAACTAGTATATATTCTAGTATAAAGAGTTTATAAAAGTTTAAAAAACTTGGTTAATATTCAAACTTGAATTCTATGAATGATTGAATTCTTGAATTCTATGAAATTCCATCCACAAGGTGGATTCCACCCACATCCAACCACCGCCACCGCCTTATGACGCTGAACTGTCCTTCTTTCCCTACTTATACTAATTAAAACTAGAAATATGAATTCTACCATTTCTTCCAGGAACAGGTCGGAGCGAATATTTTTAATCATTGAAACAGAACAAAAGGTCTTTGCGTAATAAGCACAAATTTATGACTCACAAATCTGGTTCATCTAGAAATCAATTTAATAGTTTTATTTTGAATGGTTATAATCTACAACACATATTTTTGAATATATATAGATATATACATTCGTAGATAATAGATTATGCGGTAAAAGAACGATTTGTAAAGGAGTATAATATGCAGTATAAATTGTATAATATGCTGTCAGAGAACAGCAATGTTAAAGAATTAAAACTAGATAAATAAACAGGATTCTTTCTTTAAAAGTTTATTGACATAATTGACATAAATGTATTGACATTAAGACTTTTTTAATTGTTGTTTTTCCAAAGAATCACAAACGTTTCCTTTTTTTCAACAAGGGATTCATAATCAATAACGTAGATAGAAATAAGGATGACATCTTTTTGAAATGATACGTCGATAATAAATAATAGAATATTACATCCGGTGGTAGAAATCTGAAACAGGAACAATATGCTTTAGAATTTTATTTTTTAAATATTTAAAATTGTTAAATATCATGTATGTTATTAATGTTTTCTAATGTATCGGTGCATCTACTTTAAAATATTTTTTTTCGCCTTATAGGAATTTTATATTTATATCAAAGTAAAATTGGGTTTTTAATAAATAAATCTTTATTCATGAATGCAAAAACAAAAAGAGCATGACATATCAATAATAAGATTTGATTCTGAAGACGGTAGATGTAAAATAATATAAGCTTATTTTCTTTTAAGAAGTGATAATGATTAAAGAATTAACATCTTTCGCGATCTCATCTCTTTTTGACGTTTAGTATATTTTTGGCAGAAGAAATAAGGCAAAATAATTACCACTTTCACGCCGGCGCCGATATTCATATTTTTTGCTGTGAGACCGCGCTCGAATTCCTATTGCGCTTAATCTGGCGGCGTGGTGATGTCTCTTATCCAGACACTGTATGTAATGATCCGCCACTCTCATATTTATTGAATCGAACTCAAATATAACAAACACAATTGTTTGTGAATATCTGAAAATTCGTAAGATGTCAGCAAATTACTTTGAGACATGATTTTATTGACTACATATGTACGAATTTAATATAAAATTTCTAACAAGCTAAAGAAATATGGACAACATGATATAAATGCATTTCTGTAAGGTAGTTCACTGTAAGTTAGTAGTTAATAAGTAAGTAGTAGTTCTGTAAGTTAGTAGTTAATAAGTAAGTAGTAGCTCTGTAAGTTAGTAGTTAATGTAATAGGCTGCCCTTAGTCAATTATATTTTTTGAATGAAAACGAAAATTCCCGTTTCCCATCGTGAATGTATTGAATTTCTAATAATGAATTGTTTTTACTACTGAATTTTCGAATATTCATGTATGACTCACCTGTAATGTATGTCGTCTATAGCATAGTCGAGTGTGATCCACTCACCTGTAGTACACGCCTTCTATGAAACAATCGTGTGTGAACAACCGGTGATACATGCCGCCTAATGGTACAGTCAAGCGTGACCAACGGGAGATGAACGCCGCCTGATGGGATAGTTGACCGTGACCCACCGCTAATGCACACGGCATGAGCGTGTTAAAAAGAGATAATACATTATGACTTTAATCTTCAAATAATTATTTGTTAAATATTATTAGATAAAACCTATTAGAATGTTTGTAGTTTTTTAATATTCTATTTTTCTGAGCTATTGTGCAAAATACAGAAAGAGCTGTATATCGACATGTATGTTTAAATGATGAGGCTACTTTTAGAGCTGCTTATTTAAGCTCCACAATATTAACAAATTTTGAAGATTTGATTGAAAAATATGTTATGAATTTAAGTAAACCGAATATTATGCTCATCGACAAATAATGATTTTTATATTATATGCAATTGAAGTAAAATTACTAATGTTTGTTTCGGAACATAAAAATATTAAAGAAAAATGTCGCCATTTATATAGTATCTTAAAAATATGTTTATAAATGACATGAATATTCCCCGTTAATGGAAACGTATGGTTTATTTTATTTAGTTTTTTATAGGAATGGTTGATACCTTCATTTGATAGCTTCTTTTTTCAAATCGTTTGTAAACTCCCAGTATAGATTTTGCGAACTTCCATGTCTTTTTCGGGATTTAACAAGAATATCTCATTGAAAATTTTATACAAATAAAGACAAGAAAAAACTTTTAAGCAAATCTTCCGTGCAACATATTAATTTACACAGTATACAGGGTTATAATTTTTTCAACAGGCAGGTTACTCCATTTTTAAACAGTGAGTTTATCCTTGTTAAAATTTATGACAAATTCATACGTGTCTTGGGTATAGGAAAAAAAATTATTACTCCTTTATATTTCCAGACTAATATTTATCTTGAATAAAAACATTGTCAATAGCACCTTTGGGAAACATAATTTACGACTCTACCTTAGTACATTCACTAGTAAATAAAAAAATAATCTTGATACTTCAACTTATTTATAGGTTTATATTTTACAAGCTTTATTTATATTTATTTTTTTTATTAAGTTTCTCATTATATCTATAAATGAAAATATTTCCAAGGCTATCTTTTTCTTATAAAATAACTTACTTTGCACAGATAAAAATTTAAAGAAAAATAAAATGTATTCACAAATTAATTATTAAAAAGAAATCTAAATACAGCTAAATTTTACTTTATGTTATTTAAAGATACTTTCTATATTCTTTTAAACACGATATGGACATAAATACTCTCCACAATTCTTGTCTTAAACACTACACGCAAAAAAAGAGATTGATTTTATCCGTTAATTTTCTCTTCGCGTATAAGCTGAGGTAATAAATAAAAAGGCAAACAGCTTGCACTGAAAGCATAAAATCGAAAACTTCTATCAATTTTAAAATAGCAATATATATTCTATGAAGTTATTATTTTTTTCATTTCTGCTTCAATGTACTTAAATTTTGAATGCACCTGGAAAGTTTTAAAAATTGGTAATCGATACGGATTATATAGAAGTAATCGACTGTAAACAGAAATTTTTATTTCAGAGAATAATATTCTTTATATTTGACGAATAAAATAGTTCTTGAAAATTTGTTAGGATTATTATATCTTTTCAAAAGGTTTTGTTTTTAAGAACATTTGTCTCTAAAGTCGTAAAAAAAATTATATGGATGGAAAATACAGGTGGATGTATGATAATTTGAAAATAGTTTACACTCAAAGGAAACACATTTTTCTGGTTAAAAATTAATATAATTTTGTTTCGAATATTGCTTAATGAAGATATTTTGAAATTACATAGTTTGAGTAATTGTTTTTAAAGATGCATTTAAATGCATTTTCGTCATCACATTATACGTAAAATAACAATATATCTATATTTATTTCGTAATATTATCAGTGTTATCCCTATTCACTTAGAATGTTTATAATTGAAGAGAAAACTTATAACAAATCATTATGAAAGTAAATGATTTAGCCTGTATGGAATAGTCCTATAAACCACTTTAACTTAAAAATGATCAGTACAAAATCCCATAACGGGTTAATAGTTTGTGATGCAACACTTTACATTATGACTGTTACAATTTTAAATATAAGTCTTAAAAATCATGATATCACATTTTGAGTGAAAACAAAACATAATTTGCATTTAAAAAATATATTCCAACTATGTTTTGGCCCGGGAAGGGACTAATATTAAGATATTTCATTCAGTTGCTTCTACATTTGCGTTAAATTCTTGTTAGGAAAATAGTTAAGATAATGGAACTTAAAAAAAAAAATAATAAATAAAATTCAAACAATATTATGCTTAAACCACTCTGAAAACTTAGATTCCGTTCAAATGAAATCGAATTATTTCTTACAATTTTTTCTAAGATTTGAATTTTTCATGTAGGTTATAGTTTTGTATAAACATACAAAATCTGCAATACAAACATTTCTAACTTAACTAGTTGGACGTGCCAATCCCAAAACTTTATTTGATCTTATACATCTTAATATTTTAAAAAGTAGTTACACATGTTAATACTTTAATATTATTAGTTCAATGCTATACCAACTTTCATTTTCTTCTTAAATTTCTGCTTCAGTCATTTAAACGAACTAAAAACGAGTTAATCTATATCATGATGTTTGTTAAAATTAAAAGTTTTTCCTTATACTGTTGATATCAGCTGTTTGCGAATAGCCGGCTTCGCAGTAAGCGAGTTCCCGCCGCTGCGCGAGCGGCCGATAGAAATAGAACTACGAAAAACGAAGAAAAGTATACAAAACTCGCTATCACAGAGCCCCTTTACCGCACAATATTTCCAAATTCAAGGAGGACCTGTTGGCCATATCCAAAATTATGCACAAAAAAACTGGTTCAACTGTATGCTATTATAGCGCCCCTCTTCCGGCAGATCTTTTTCAAATTCAGAGAGGACTTGCTTAACATAGCAAGAAACATACACTAGATATTTGGTTCAATTATATGCACAATTTCATTCACTTATTGATGGTACGATAATAAAAATGGCGCAGACATCGCAATTAAATAGCGCCCCCTTCTGTCGGAATTTTTTCAAGTTCGGGAGGGACTACCGACCATAGCCTTACACATACACAAAACATTGGTTCAATTCTATGCATAATTTTATACAGTTTTCGATGGTACAGTAATGAAAATGGCGCATACATTGCTATTACAGAGACGCCTTCTTGCAGATTTTTTTTTCAAATTCAGGGAGGACTTGCTTGCCACAGCCTCCATGACAGACAGAAACATCCATAAAAATTGTGGTTCAATTATATGCATAACTTCATATATTTTTCGATGGTATAATAATGAAAATCGTACAGACATCGCAATTATAGCGCCCCCTTCCGGCAGAATTTTTCCAAATCCAGTGAGGGCTTTCGTGCACACAGCTAAAACAAACACAAAAAATTTGGTTCAATTGTATGCATAACTTCATACACTTTTCTATGGTAAAATATTCAAAATGGCCCAAAAATCGCTATTACAGTGCCCCCTACCGGCGAATTTTTCGAAAGTCAGGGAGGACCTACTTGCTACAGCCAAATACTTATTTTTTTTTTTTTTTTTTTGCTTCAATTCTATGTATAACTTCATTTCAGCTACCGGCAAATTTCTTTTCAAATTAAGGAAGGACTTGCTTGTCATAGACAAGAATTAAAAAAAATATTTTGGTTCAATTCTATGCATAACTTCATACACTTTTCGATGGTACAATATTCAAAATCGCACAAAAATCGCTATTACAGTGCCCCCTACCGGCGAATTTTTCCAAAGTCAGGGAGGACCTACTTGCTACAGCCAAATACTTATTTATTTTTTTTTTTGCTTCAATTCTATGTATAACTTCATACAATTTTCGATGGTACAATATTAAAAATCGCACAAAAATTGCTATTACAGGGCCCCCTACCGGCGATTTTTTTCAAAATTCAGGGAGGACCTGCTTGCTATAGCCAAAAACTTAAAATAAAAATTTTGTTCAGTTCTATTCATAACTTCATACACTTTTTGATGGTACAATGGCGACAGACAGGCGGACACACGGACAGACGGACACACGGACGGACGGACACACGGACAGACAGACATATTCTATAAATATGTTTTTTTGGATCTCCGACCCCTAAAACGTGTAAATCCGTTCAAAACTGGAAGTCGAAAAAATTTTCGATTACAATACTTTCTTCTATTGAAGATAGAAGAAAGTAAAATTGTTAAAAAATAAAGTCTACGATTTATTTCGATTTCATTCAATTTCGAATGGAAGTTTTTAGGGAGGTTTAAGTATCATATTACTTGAATTCTATTTTTATTATTTTAAGTTTCATTAGTTTAACCATATTTCTTACAAGAATTTAACGTTAAAAATAGAAGCAACTGAATGAAATACCTTTTCGGGCCTAAACAGTGTCCGATTTTTTATTATTTTTTTTTTAAATGGAAATTGAGTTTTTGATTAATATGAGACTTTTTTAATAAATATTGCAATTAAACGAATTGATGTAAAATTTAACTTCATCATGGCTTGATTTATGCAGTATAGCATCAAAATTTATGATATAAGCTTATCAAATGATTATTTAGCGAAGACTTCTGTCGTCAAACTGTTCGACCGATGATGATCTAGTAAAACAATTTTTCAGTGTTATGGTTTTCGTAACAAAAAGAGGAAAATCATATTATTGTCGTATAATTTTAGAAAAAAAAAAGCCATAGACTTACCATTAATTGCCCCTAAATATATTTTTTGTTTTACAAATAATTAGTTTTCTTTTCTTGTTGCCACAAAAATAAACTGTCCATTATCACTATATGTATATATATATGTAACGATAAAAATTTACGCCCTTTATCTTAGTAAAACTATTCCTTTTTTACCTATCTTTAATAATATCTTAATATCTTTTTCTTTTATTTCATGCATTTAAACCTGCATATTTTTTAATATTCTAAAAACCTTAATCCATTCGTCTAAGCTTATAAAACCCAATTAATTTACTTTTTCATTTTATTCTAAACTAAATTATTTTTCTTTCGAATGTTTTTATTAGCATTTCTTCGATGATGTTCTTCCCCACAATTTCATGCTCTCGTCAACATACAATTGCGCTTTAATTCTGACGCCGTATAAGGGGTTCATTATCGACGTCACGCCGTCCCCATCGAATCGTAGTAGGTCTCCTGTCCCGTTCCTCCCCATCTCTTTGATGGAATTGGTTTGCCAGTGATATTTTATCCGTCCGAGCTATACTTCTTAGAGTACTTATATCGTTACATCGAAGAGGAGCGATAGATGTTACGTTTTTCTGGTTGTTTAATAAATCTTCGTCGCTTGGAGTGAACGATTCTAATGTTTAGATCCTAATACTTGTAACATTTTAAGTTTTATTAAGTGGCTGTTCAGTTATTCGAGAGTTGATGAACATGCTGCTGGAAATGTTTTGGATATGTTTTTGCCAAATAAACAAAGTTTAAATTTACGATGACTCTATTAATTATGTCTTGGGAAAATTTTCAATGTTTATGGAGCCTGTCTTATCTCGATACCCTTGACTACACTTCGATATTCTCATGATAACGGAGGGTCGGCCTTGATTAATAAACTACGTTTATTTCAAGATATACGAATGTCGCCGGAATGCCACAAAAGCCGGTAGGATTACATCATTTGTTAAGTAATGATAAATAGAGAAATTCATCGAAACTTCAGAATGTCAGAAATGTTCTGATTATGCTGTGTGATTTAATGTCATCGACTATCAACAAGTATGATTGCGTAGAATGAAGTTTTTTTATGATCGAATGTCAGTAAAACTCTGACTAGGGGATGTCACGTTTTCATTGACTCTCAATATAATGATTAAAAATTCCTGATACCTCCAAGTGGCGGAATTAGGTCTCACATTAATATATGACGGCACGATTTTTCTTTTAAAATAAAATTCTAGCTCTCCATCCAGAAGTCAGGTTTGGAAAATGCTTTCTGTGGGTGAGATTTGTTATATTATTTATTAATGTTTCCAGTATTTTAGTAGATTTTTATTTATTTAAAATACTGTTATTATTATTATTGTTGCTACAAAATGAATTATACTTTAGTTGTTGTTATTATTTGTTGAGAAAAAAATATATTACATTGTTTATTTAATTTAAAGTTATATATTTTTTAATTATGTTTATACTATTGCATTTCTATATAAATGAGTAATCCCTCCTTTATACAATTAAGATACAGAATTGTTAAAATATCGAGTAACACTATGAGTGGAATTAATATTGTTCCCTTTGACCCAGAGTCCGGTATGAAAGTACAACCTTGGTTAATGCATTTTGAGAAATCTTGCATTACCGAGAAAACGATGGAAATTGGAAATTAAATAATATTTCTAAATATTTGAGAGGAGAAGCTTTGAAGGTTTATGGAAATGATTGTCTGGAATGCACTAGTTTTGAAAATATTTCTGAGCTTCTCACTGAAATATTTATTAATGTTTATGTTCCTAGATTTTCTGAATTTACAGCTTTAAAGTTAAATGACTTAAATGAATTAGAAGAATTAGAAGAATATTTTCATAAAAAGGTTGAAGTGGGTAGAAAGTTACAATTGTGTGAAACAATAATTATGCAGGGACTCACAGATGGGCTAAATCCCGAATACCAGAATTTTTTTTATAGTAAATCCTCCAAATAATACCACTGACTGGTATCGGATGGCAAAACAAATAGTAATAATCCCAACTTCTTCTGTAAATGCTGTTAGGAATAATTCACAAAATGTTAGGCCTTTTCAGCCTTATTACAATGCACCCAGACATTGGATTCGTCAGGAGAATCCTAATTTAAATACAAATAATTCTCTATTTAAAACTTCTAGAATGCAAAATACTCATTTCCAGCAACGATACCCCACTAGACCTTGCAGGATTTGTAGTAACAGGGAAAACTTAATGCATATCACTGGGAAAGAGAATGTGTATTTAATGTTACCACTGTACCATCATATGCTCCTAATAATCAACAACAATCTTCTACTAATAATATATGACAATTGATAGTATCTGGGTATGCAAAACAAAAAGAGCTTCCTTGTGTTATTGACACGGGATCTACTATTTCAATTTTACCTATTATATTTGTAAATTTGTTACATGCTACAGTTAGAAATATTTCTCCTATTATTATTGGCCAAGATAAAGGGTCTATTCAAATTAATCAATCATGTAATTTATTTATTAAAGTTGGTAAAATTAAGCAGAATGTAAAATTTTTAGTATGTGACGCTGATCTTGACTTCACAATACTAGGGTTGTCAACCTGTGAACTGTTTCAATTAAATATAGATTGTGTACATTGTAAAATTATGCAAGGCAGGACTATAGTAAACCAATGCATATCCAGAATTGTACTATGATCGCTTAATTTTAATATGAATAACCAATATGATGAAATGCAAACTGATTATAGAAAGTGAGTCACTCCCCAATCCTTCGCGAAGCCTAATATTAATAATTATAATTTAATTGGGGAAATAAATTCTGTAAAAATAAAACCTTAAGGGATATTTTGATAGATTATTTGGATATTTTTTCAAAAAATAAATATTATGCATGAAAAATTAATATTGAGCCACAGCGCATTTTTCTCAATTCTGACCGACCTATATCTATGAGGCCTTACTGCGCTTCAATAGTCGAAGAAAAGGAAATTTCAGAAGAGATTCAATCATTATTAGCTGCGGGATTAATTAAAGAAAGTTATAGCCCTTACTCCCCTCTGTTACTTAGGTAGAAAAACGCGATGAAAATAAGAAAACTACGCCATGTGTAGGCTATAGAAAATTAAATTCATTAATGAAAAATTACGCTGAACCATTACCACGTATCGATGGAATTTCAGATAAATTGTGTAATGCTCTGTATTTTTCCATCTCGGACTTAGCCTCTGGCTACTGGCACATACCCATACACCCATCAGACTCTGGCTTTTACTACCAACTCTGGACTTTATGAATGGAATGTTCTTCCAATCGGTGTTAAAGTTGGACCCCCAATTTTCAATAGAACCATTAGACGAATCCTAACTAAATGTAAAATTGACATTGCATGCTATTATTTTGATGGCATAATTATTTTCTCGTCAACTTTGGAAGAACATCTACAACATCTTACCAAAATTTTTTTAATTTTGCAGATTTGAAAACATCAAACTTAAATTTTCTAAATGTAACCTTGTCCAAAATAAAATTTATTTCTTAGGTTATGAAATAAAAAATTGTACCTTAACTCCAGCCAATAATAATACAGAAGCTATCAAAAATTTAAACCCCCCCTCAAATGTTAAAGAACTCCAAAGATTCGTAGGATCCATTAATGTCTATCATAAATTTATTGATAAATATGAAGAAATCAGACACACACTCAATAAGTTACTTAAGAAAAATACCATATGGGAATGGAATTCAGATTGTCAAAATTCCTTCCAAAAACTAAAGATGCCCAAATTGCTAAACCTGCTTTGAAAATTTATGACCCTAAATTACTCCTACATATGTTTGTTGATGCCTCACGTGTAGCAGTAGGTGCAGTCCTTAAACAGCCAAATGGTAAAAAATTTTACACCCAATTGCATACTATTCAAGGGGATAGAGAATTTATGAAAAGAACTATTTTATTGCCGAATTAGAGTGTCTTACCATCATTGACACATTAGATAAATATTATCACTACTTTCATGGTGTTATGTTTACTGTACACAACGACCATGCATCTCTTGTATGGTTTAAAAATGCTAAATATCTAAGGGGAAGATTATTCAGATGGTCATTAGAACTATCTATGTTTGAATATGATATTGTCTATGAAAAGTGTTCAACAAATGTCGAAGTTGCATGTTGTCTAGAAATCCTACTACGTATTTTAATCAACCAGTTACTTTCCTTTTGGATGTTAGAGAAGTTATAGAGATAAAGGAAAAGGATAATGTTTGAGGAAAAAACTATGTAAATGAAAATGGGCTTATGATAGTAAAAAAGAAAGATTTCAGAAAAATACTAGTACCCATGTTCTTAAGAAGAAAATTACTAAATGTTGCTCATGAGAAATTTGGTCACCCTGGTATCCAAAAAGTGTTAAATTTAATATCCCCTCCTTATTATTTGCCAGATATGACTCAACATATAACTAAATTTGTAAAGCATTGCGATATTTTTCAGAAAAATAAAAAACCCAGACAGAAGAAATTTGGCTTATTACAAGCTATGCCAACCACAGATAAACATTTTGAATGTATTTCTATTGATACTGTGGGAGGATTTAATTACTATAACTCCACCAAAAAATATTTGCATATAATAATAGACCATTCTTCAAGACATGTTTGGGATTTTCCTCAAAAACTGTTACCACAGAAACTTATACCAACTGTCTAAATCAAGTATTTAATGTTCAAACTCCCCAACAATTGTACTGTTTTAATAAATTTCTTAATGTGCGGGTTCCCAAAAGTTGCTAAGTGATAGAAATGCCGCTTTTACTTCATCTAGATTTAAAAAATTTCTTCGGAATCATAATATAAAGCAACGTTTAGCCTCAGCACACCATCCTTAAACGGATGGGAAATGTGAAATTCAAAATATGTGTTTTAAAAGAAAATATATCAAAAATTCAGGTGACGACTTGATTTTTTTAATAGCTTTGAAATAGATTGAATTGAATTTATTTTTCGTTTTTCTTCTGACGTATATTTACGCATCTAAATAATACTTTTAAATTTATAATATACTGTGAAATATATCTCATTCATGAAGCCTTTATTATTCTTTGAAATATATTTATTTGAATCAATTGATTTGTCTTTTGTGCCGCGCTATCCAAAATCATAAAAAAAAATTATGTAAATTGTTTCTTTGCGTCAATCTATACATGTGCATACATTGTATTCAGTTTATATACTATGATGCAAAGTAAATATTTACGTAAACTTTACTTACAATTTTAGATAGCGTGGTGTAGAAGATAAATAAATTTATTGAAATAAATATATTTCCATGCACATTATAGGTTAATTGAAATATATAAAGTCACATTAAGGCGTAATTCGAATTTTGATATAATTTCTTTTTAAACACATATTTTTACTTTATGAGAAATGTGAATGAAAAAGCATCCGAGAATAAATTTTATATATCATTCACGTTTAAAATAATATTTTTATGGGGACAGTACACTTTTAAAATTTTCAAAAATCGATTTTTTAAAAACATTTTTACATCGTTAGAAAAATTATTGTATTCTGATTAAGCTGGTACCAATCTTTTAACTGTGTGATAATTATTTACTGAGATATTAAGGAAAATGTAGGCATCGCCCCTTCAGTTCAAATTAACAGCCCTGCAACAACTGTAATGACGGCTTGTTTGCTTTTTGTTTTCGCGCTTTCACATTATCGTAACTTTGAAAATATGCTAAAATGCGGCAATTGTTTTTTGTTAAATATCTTAAACGATAATAAGAAACCTTTAAAATATTAACTTCAACTTCGAATTAAGTGTTTAAATTTGAAACAGAAGTTTTTTTTTTTTTTTTTTTTTTTAATTCCTGGAGCAACAATTTCTTGATTTTGTAATAGTATTCCACTTCTTAGTATTTATTTGCTTTTTAATGAAAAATATGCAAAATGTGCTTCAGAAAAGCATCGAAGAAGGAGTCAGTTTAAAGGTAATCGCTTTACAAAACACGATGATATAAATATATTCTAAGGTGTTAACTCATTTTATTGAAAACTAAAAAGTAGTCAATTTGATAGTGATTTTTTTTCAATTGACACTTTGGAATAAATAATACGGATTTATGGACATTAATATATATATTTTTTTTACTAAACTATCCGAATTTTTGTGCAGCAAAGTGTTTGAATCAGATATCGAAATACGAGAATCCCTATAAATGACTTACATTTTACATTAAATAATTTAGTTTTATAAAACGTGCACATTATATTCACTTTACAATCAAAGCTAAACAAAATTTTAAGTTATATGTTTAAAATTAATTTTTTACAATAGTAAATGCTACATTTTTGAAAATTACATCTATTTCATTTTTAAGCATGTTCCTATATTCTGCAGCATATTATAAATAATGTTATATTTATAATTTTAAACCAGCATCTAATTATATTTTTAATACAGAATACGATATATAATTCGTAGTTTTGTTCGCTTTATTATATATTTTATATTAAAAAAAAATACTATTTAATCTTTAAACGGCTTTTTCTCAAATGTACTTTTTTACTCTTGAGCGCACGAAATCTCAAAACTATTTGAAGTAGAGCTTTAAAATTTTTGCCCTACATAAATATTTATATTATCATGAAAATAAAATATGATTATAAAGCTGTGTTCAGTATGAAAAAAAAAATATGCTATTGAATGTATGTAAAAATTCATAGTTTTTCTAATTTTCCTAATTAAATGTTAATTACTCTTTATCTAAATAACCAATTACAAATATCCTTGTTCAAATTATAGACCAGAGTGTTATCTTTATTTTACGATAAATTTTATGGAAGTACAATGAAATTAGCATGAGTTACCGTGCGCGCAGTGAAATATTATCCACTGGAAAAATTTTAAATAGCACTTTGAAATTGACCCCTTGATTTTTTTTAAAATTATAATATATCCAAATATTTTTTTTTTTTTTAAACGTAGATCAATATCACCTAAATATACTCAAAAAAGAGTGTGCTTCTAGAGTCTTGATCTTTTTTTATAAAAAAAAATTCTAAACTTATGACAAATTTCGTAGGTTTTATGACCGTTAAAAATGTACTGTCCCCTTAAAGTAAATATAAATAGAACAAAAAAGAGAATGACGAAATATATGTAAGTCATAACGTCTCTCACAATTTAACGTCAACATAGTAATCGAAATGTGAATTATTTTGTTCTTAAAAAAAGAAAAAAACTATCAATAACAAATTAAATTAATAAATATGTATTATATATTTAAAATACATAAAAATCTATATCTGTATTTTAAAAATAGAAAATAATTTCTAGGCTAAATTTAGATGTTTTAACTGTGACCGCGAATAGTTTCATTAACCTTAACTTGGCGCAAGGGTATTCTATTAAATTTCCGGCCTATCTACACCTTCGTGGTACAAACGTACGATAGAATAACATATTAATGAGAGTTGTAATAAAGTCAAATTTTTAAAACGGATTATATAAAAACAACAGTTTTTCTAGAAAAAAAGGAAAGTGTCAGGCGCTTCATTTGATACCGATTAATAGCATGTATTAATTTTTTAAATACGTTGGAGCGATTTTGGAGTAAAAAAGAATATAAAACTATGACACGTGCAAATAAATTTTAAAATGTGATTTTAGATCTCAAAATATAGTTACTGCATGTACAATTGGAGAAATTTCAGGTTAGGATTAGACAGCCGACATAAGAACGCACCAAATTTGATGAAATATCAAATGTCGCATTTTTTTATTTTCCTTTCATCTCAAGTTCGGTGAACATATAAAGTGTCGATATCCAACGATTTTCGCCTTTTCTGCATTACTCCAGATGCTATTGATTCTTGTCATAATAAATTTATTTAATATATCTAATAGTTATTTTGAAATGTATGTAGGTTTTGTGTGCAATTTTTTACCTTAGAGAGTAAGTTACGATGTTTTCATAAGATTTATCGTAAGAATTATGATTTTTGTATCATTGCTTTCCAATAAGTGTTAAAAAATGTATAAATTAATTTGTAAACAATTTATTTTGTAGAGTTCACTTATGCTTGTATCTAATGATTGATTGTATTGGAATGCGTAAATTCTATGCATAACAAATTTATTTTTATCATGTTTTAGTTTAGCGTAGGGAGTTATATCGCTTTATTAACTGAAATTATTCTTAAAATTTTACTTATGCGGAATAATAGATAATGATTATTTACTCTGCGAAAATGAGCACAAATGCTTTTGGTTTACGTCTCCTGCCTAATGCATGTGCTCCAATTTCTTAAGGAGACCGTTGACCTTTATCTGGGTGGAAATCGACCAAAAAATCGGAAATTATTTTTGTGCATATTAGGGTAAGGTGCCCTATTATCGTCCCCCAGTCACTTTTAGGCCCTTGCAAGTTGCAATTTTCAGTGAAAATCTACCAAGTTTGTATTTTATATAGACTAACTACCCTACGCACATAGAAACGAAGGTAAATATCCTACAAAAAATTTTTTAAATGCGAAAAATTGTTTTTTCAAAAGTATCTAAAAAATGCAAAAGAAAAAAAAAATGGTCCGAATTTCGTCCCCCAAAAAAATCCTATACGTCGAGGCTTAACTTATAACCAAATCAAAATTTATTTCTAAATGAATAAGTAATTTAATTTACATTAAAGTGAGGCACAAAGAATTGTACTAATTATCAGTGGTACAATAACATAACAAAACATTAGCCATCCTAACATGAGAAAAAAATGGGAAAAAAATGTCACATTCCTAATTTCATCTTCTGTTCAAAAATAAGAACTGCAAGGGGGACGAAATTGGAACCACGCTATTTCCCAATATGGCGGGGCTTCAGTTCCCGTAAGACGAACTAAGCGTCCTAAAACTCCCGATATGCTACTATCAGCATCTTACTAACGTAAAATACATGCAATGAATAAGAAATAAATACTTACAGTACTGTAAATAACGTCTACAAAACAGTAATAAGAGCTCAAGTCATCTAAAAATAGAAAATTCGCCGTGTTAATTTATGTATGCATCTTGGCGAAAGAAACTTTCAACACTGGCCCCTTTTACCTCCCGTCCCCAGTGCTTTGCATCATAAGTAGCCAAATTTGACTTCATTAAGGTAATTAAATTGGAATTTTAGCTTATTTAGAAGATAAATTGTGATGAAAATAGATATCAAATTCAGAAAAAAAAAAAAAAAAATCTCTAAAAAATTAAGTATTCAAGGGATTAAAAAATCGATGCACATATTTGTTTGTAATAGAGTTTTAAGTGATTAAAATACCAAATCGAGAAAATATCTCAATAATTATGACGCATGATGCATTTACAAATTTAATATTTAAATTGGATTTTTTTTTTTTTTATCTTAAAATTATATTAAGGTTGGAAATTTATTTTCAAGTAGTTTATATGCTTATATTGAAATGTATATATCCTGAATATTTTATATATCTATGATGGGAATTTAAAAAAATATATTTTTTCTTAACGTCCACCGTCCCCTTAAACAATATGGAAAAAGTTGGTCATAAATTTATTTAAAATTTTTGATGTAAAATAAAATTAACTAAACATTGTAATCTTTCTATGCAATCCATTTTTAGTTTAGTAGACTTTTATATTAAGATTACGTCTTATAAATTTATGCACGTATAAATTTATGCAATTTATGTTATACCATATTCGGAAGTCAGGCAAGTTCGTTTTTCCGTACCATCAAACAGTTTCTGAAAGTGGTAGAATTGAAAGTGAACTCCCATCTGAAGTAGGATCTAAGGCATCTGATGTAGAATATACACGTTTTATAAATATTGTATTATTTGGTATTTCTATAAGTTAGAATTTAATATTTTGATTGGATAAACAGAAATTGTGCATTACATTTTTAGCCTTTGTAAAAAAAAAAAAAAAAAAAAAAAAAAAAAAAAAAAAAAAAAAAAAAAAAAAAAAATGTTTTGGATAATAATTACACGTACAAACTAATAAAATATTTACGTGGGATAGAGATATTGAATCTGCAAATGTGTATCTCAGTACAGAATTTGATGTTTTTATAATCACGTATTTATCCTAACATACAGGATCATTTTTGGGAAATGTATGTCATACTACATTTTTGTAGTTTAATTCTGAGTAATAAAATATCAAGGATCGGGCAGTTCCTTATAAATTTTCTAAACATGTAAATACTCCTGGTAAAATGCAAAATATTTTGCATTAAACTTTATTTATTTAACAAGCCAATCTCATGAATATATTTAGAAAGGTTAACATTTAATATGTTGTTAAGGCACCGAGCTTTAATTAAATTAATACTTTTCATTTAAAGTAACAATTAAATTAAAACAACATAAAATTTTTCGTTAATGTATACGAATAATGTATCCCCATTAGTGCGCATTTTTGTACTATATATAGACAGTTAAAATATATTTTAAAGATTAAGTAAATGTGCTCTGTAAGTATATATATATATATATATATATATATGTATGTATGTATGTATACATTCACGTTTTATCCATGCATTTATATTACTGTAAAACCTTAATATATGTAAGAGGAATAGTTCAAGATTTCAAATGGTCATTACATGTTTCTATTTTGAGAAAATATACAGAAACAAGTCAGTAGCAAAAATTTTCCTTCATAAGTACGGGTTTCTTATTTCTATAAATAATATATGTAAGTACGCATATTTCTAAATAAAACCAAAATAATTTAGGTAAAAAGTATCTGCACATCTGGTTTCAGAAATTAAACTTCATAATACTTTCAGTAATGTGTATAAATGTTTTTAGACCTACTGATTAGGATATCGGAAGTTCGACTTTTATAAACGATGCATACAATTTATTCTTAATATGAAATATCAAATATTTTTTTAGAATTTATTTTAAACGATATAATAATATTTATTTGTAACTAGATACTATTTAAAAGATCTATCCAGTTTATGAGATAATAAGAAATTGGCATTGTATTCTACATTTTAAAATATTTTTAATAATGGTTTATTCATTATAAGTAAGGAATCAGATGGAATCTTATTTGCAATGTAGGTACACTTAAAATTATTAAAATGGTTTTACAGTTTAATTTTTTCCCTTGAGTACATTACGCAAATTTCGTTAGTTTCACAGTTATAGAGTACCTTTATAAGGCAGTCGTGCCATATAGTGTATGTCATTTAATTTTTTGAGACGATAATAGACAAAAGCTTTGGGGAGCTTTCCATTATGTGGTATATTATGAAGTTGCAATTGCCGTTAAGCTACCAATTTTTTATTTATCTTGCATCGTCAAGCGAATCTTTTACGATAACTCCATGTTCTATCAGAGTTTATCAATTTATATTTTCCTCAATTTCGGATACTAGCCTAAAATTAGCCCAAACATGAAATTTATAATGGCTAGATAGACCACTTTGCCGCAGTCGCATGTGATCGGAAATAAACAATAGACCCCTCAAGGTTTGTACTACTGGTCAAGTATGAAACGGAAACGATACTTTGCTTAGTTAAACCTTAATCCCACTGCACCCTGAAAATTTTTCGGTCCATTCCACCAGTAACACCTGAATAAATGGTTATCACCATTATTCGGGTATTTATAGTGTCCCTCCAGAAGAATGTCTTGTGTCAGGCCGAATGCCTAGGTTTTCAATGAATACTTGCATTATCAAAGTATCCTGATATAAAAATCTACAGAGAAAACCACTTTCATTTCAACAAATGATATAAAGATAAGAAAACGCTATCTATTACTAAAGAGTATGGGCAATTGATTTCTGGGCGCATAACTAAGCCATATCTAAGGCTGAAGACTAAACCTCAGCCATGCATACTTAAACAAAAATGCTTATATTGATTCTCAACAGCTAGTTTCAAACACGGGAAAAATACAAGTCGGAGGTGTAAAGTAATTTCCAAGAACATAAGCACACCCACACTAGGGAAATAGCAGCTTGAAAGTTATTAATTATAAAACTCTGATACTCCGAACGACGGCAAAAAAACATCCGCCTATGAATAAATATTGAAATGGTTGACAACCAGGAGGTCTGATATTTGTCCGAACGCTGCCAAGACACACGTACCAGGAATCGAAAATCATATAATCCCAACGCGACATCGCATCGGAAGCTCCTGGATTATTCTCTTCAGGGAGACTCTAATAACGGCATGTTTGATCCTCAGCTGATATGCAAGAAACAGTGGCTACGAAATGCCGCATCGTGCTTGCGCTGACTGAGAAGTGACTACAATTTAGCAAGCTTTTTGTTTACGAGATCACGACCACACTTTATATGCATGCATTACATGGCTTTTCCGCAGTGTTGCAGCTGTTTGGGATCCTCCATATTATTAAGTGATGTGCAAAGACATGCTTTATTTTCAATTTGAGTTGAGAATTTTTTCCCCTCTTTCTATACACATGATTTTTTATTTGGTTTCTGTGCAGGGGAAACATTAAGTTTTTTGCAATTTGTCTAGCCAAATTTAAGGAAGACACGTTCACCGCGTATTGTAGCTGAAAATGAAGTATACGGCTGACGCTTCATAAACCAGCAAAGCTCGTGAAGCTGCCAGATTCTTGGTTTTACACCCATCTGTGGAGCAAACATTCAAACCGTGTTTTCTCACAAAAAAATAAAAAATGAGTTATTGTTATTTTTATGAACTCTGTGTTAAATTACACAGAAATAAATGGTATTTTTTACTAAAAAAATTTTTTCTCCGATTATAAATCAGTTTTAAAACTTGACGTTTCAATCTAAGAGTGTTTCCTCCAAAGCCTGCATTCAATCAAGCAGTGATTTCTCCACTCTGCCAATCACAGTTGTCACTTAATGTGTACTTTCGAAACCTACCATACATATCACAATTGAAACAGATTGTTTTAGAAAAAAATAAGAGAACTGTTAAAGTAAAAGGCTTCCAGAATTATAGATTTCAAGATCTAAATGAAGAATATGATGTAAATCTTCTTAAAAAGGGAGTTACTGTTGCCTTGTTCAAAGGGTTGTTTTAGAATATCTTCCTCTTAGCCACGCCATACCAGTTGAAAAGAACAAAGATGTTAAAAAACTTTTGAAGGTAATGTATAGTGAACAGTGGCAAAATCAACCTGATGATATATTCAAATGATACAACCACATTGTCCATGATTGATAAGCCTGTAATAAAGAAGAGGGGGATGTGTATAACTGTCTAGATGAAGATATTGGTTTTAAAATTTGAAGTGGATTTCTGGCAAACGAGTATTTATTTAGTAAATATTTAATGAATACTACTAGGTACCATAATCTGTCATTTTATTTTAACAATAATCAACTGAAATTCGGTATTTATTCAAATAAAATAATGCTATTGTATTATTTGTGAGTTAGAACTCATTTCATTCAAAAAGCGTTTTATCCACTTGTCAAACAATCAAAACATGTTTCCTCCTCTGAATTCGGTCAAAACGTGATTTCTCCAAATATTAAATGAATTTTATTAATTTGTTTTATGTTTAATATCTTAGGTATGCTTGCAATTCTTTCTAATAAACAGTAATAAAAATATACAATAAAAATGAGAATTAAATACAAGTTATTTTCTTATTTATCAGTTTTTTGTGTTTTTTGAAAATTTGTATCTAAAGGAGAAAGCATGGTTTGCATGTTTGCTCCACATCTATAGAATGCAAGATTCGTAATGCAACCATTGATCTGCACCTGTGCAGTTCGCAGTCATGCCATAAATGTTTACCAGTGGATACGGTACCGTGAGATGCATTTGCGAGGTATCAAACAGAATATCAGATGGGTCTTTTACATTCTATGGCAGATGAAGCTCATTTTTATCTTCAGGGAGACATGGATACCCCTAAATGTCGAAACTGTGCGACGTCTAATCCAAGTAAAAACACGGAGAAACGATTGCATTCCCCAAAATTGACATATTGGTGTGCGTTTACAAGTCGGTTCATCATAGGACCCTTTTTTTTGAAACGCAGTGCCGAGTAAATGGATGGAAAAGGCTAGAGATTAAATTGCAGCTTTATTTAACGCTTCTGTACGGGAAGTTCATGCCATGTATACATAAAAAAGATGCGCAATATACCGTCACGTTCATGCAAGATTTAGCACCTAGTCACAATGTTACTAAGATCAAGGTATTCCTGATACAGACCTTTGAGGAAGACAAAATCTTTAGCAGTGGTTGCAGGTTCCATCGCCTTCTCTGTTTCCATATTTGACACCGGCAGGCTTCGGTGAAGTTGGAAATCCAAGGTGTTTCGATCAGGCGCATCCGATCTGTCTGAACGTAAAAATGCGATCCGCCAAAACTTGTCATGTGTACTTCCTGGTTGCTGCACTCTGCAGTTGCTGGATTTGTGACTCTCATGCAATCTGTTATCACCTATAGTAGGCGTCATGTGTGACACATACAGGTGTAATAAACTATTTGAAGGCATTCTGTTCGTTTTTTGCGTACCTTTTCTTTGACTTGTATACGTCAGAGCCACAAATTGGCGGTTATTTGAGAGGGGTTTTTCGCCTCCTTGAAAAAATGCCCATAACTTTTCTGTACTATTCCTGCAAACCGTTTTTTTTTCGGTAATTTTTCCGGTCTTTATGAATTTTTATTTTTTACGGACTTTTTGCTTACCCGGTATTAAATAAAGGATGCAGATATTAAAGAAAGCTATTTAAAAATTTTATTTAAACATAATTCTGGTAAGTGATGTTTTGAAAGTAGTATATTTTGAAATATTCTTTTTTATTTAACCGACATTGTTTTTTTCATTCCATCAGCAAATAACGTCCTTAAAATTTATCTATGCGATCATATGTATAAATGTTATGTCATAAATCAAAGCATCATTTTTTAATATACAGTAAACTCTGTCTAAGGCGGAATCGGTCGGGACTGAGAAAATTTTCCGTGGTAGACAATATTCCGGCTTATGCAAATGAGAGTGATTTATTGAAATGAAGTATACATCAGTCGAATACCGTTTTATGTTTTCGGTAAAAAGATTGGACCTTGTTTATAATGAATTGCTCGCGATCATTTATTCGATCTTTCATCACGATCTTTCATTGGTTTTCCTGACTCGAAAATCTGTCGGAAACTGAAATCCAAGGAAGATCCTTTGTCTTTATAAATAAATGAGAAACACTATTCAATTTCTTAATACCGCTGTAATACCTACAAATTTGAAGTTTACACACACACACAAAAAAACAAACAGAAACAAATAATAATAACTGCGGGAATGAGACAGAAAGCCGTCACTTTGAATGTGAGTACAACCTTAAAGCATAATGTATTGTAGACAATACATATTTTCATAAATGTGCACTCAACTAGTAATAATAACTTTTAAATGCATATTTATATAGGAAAAAATGGCATAAGCAAGAATTCCTGAAAATTTAAACAGTTTCTGTTCTTTTGAATTAACTTTTTTAAAGTATTACGGAATTTAATTTTTATGCTCGAGATTGAATATTTGACGTATATACATATATCAATTTTAAAGTTTCATAAATGAAATGCCTTTCATTTTTAAAATATCCTATTTTCCGCCTTATGCAAAATTTTGGTTCCGGTGGGACCTTAAAACCCTTTCCGTTTCCGCGTTAGGCAAATTCCGGCTTATGCAGCAAGAATTAATGTTATTTTCTATGGGTTTGCCGGGACTTTAAAAATTTTCCGCGGTAGACAGATTTCCGGCTTAAACAGAGTCCGCCTTAGACAGAATTTACTGTATAAATAATCGCTCAGGTGATACAGTTACTACCAAAAAAATATGTCAACATTTTATGCTATACGAGCAGCCTTAGCCCGCTAATCTGATCAGTTTCTTCAAGGGAATCTTCAATCAAACGAAATATATCTAGATATAACTAGTAGAGATGAGATAATAATTAAAAAAATATATTAATATATTTTTTTCAAAATATCTAATCGAAAATCAATAATAGTTGTGTTATTCATATAATTGTACAGTCGTGGAAAAAAAAAAAGTAAACACCCGCTACTAACTGCTCAACAAATTATTGCAGACGAAATTTATTGGTACCGACGATTGGAAATAAAGTCTACTTTTAAATGACGTATATAAAATTTGCTTCGGGGGTCATCTACATATTAAAACGAATCCAAACTTCATTTTTTTCAATGGCAATACCCAATTTTAACGAGATATTTCAAATATTTGGTTCAAACTATACCTAGACACCAAATTTCAAGTCATTTGAATGATAAGTGTTTGAATTATAAACATTCAAAATTTAGTGCTTCTAATGTTAAATTACATTTTCATATTTTTATTTATAACTTCTGAAATTATGATCCTAATGTTCTAATTTTTTGTGTAGCAATAATACTAATTTACGCAAACATAACCACGTTGAATTTGCAATTTTTATAATTTTCTGATGTGAATTATGAAATTAATATTTAAAAAAATGAATTGCAACCTACAGTTTTTTTATTTATGGATTCAGATTTATTAAGTTCTGCTTTATGGAAATCCAAAATTTCACATTTTTCTTCCAAGTAGTATTCAAATTATGCTTGAAAAACGGCAAAATGATGGTTTAATGGGCCGTCTATGATAGAAGTGACTAAATATTTTGAAATTTCTTATGCTATCCTGTAATCTAACAGGCTTAATTTACTGCTTAAGGTGCCTTGATCAAGAAGGGAGCTCTCTTGGTTAGCAATCGAGTACCGTACTTCAATTTGGATACAGGCCTTAAAATACGCTCGCTTTAAATTAATTAATTTCTCGGAAATTTATGGTACTTATTGCATAAAAATTTGTTTTTAGACCAATTGAAGGGTGTAGAGTTCATTTATGCTGTCAGAATTGTGTACTGCTATTGAAAAAAAAAGTTATGGTTCGTTTTAATATGCAGATGGCCTCCTAAGCAAATTTTATATACATCATTTAAAAGAAGACGTTATTTCCAATCGTTCGGTACCAGTAGCTTTCTTCTACGATAATTTGTTGAGGAGTTAGTAGGGGGTGTTTACTTTTTTTTCCACGACTGTACATTATCCAGTATAAAGACAAAGTTGGTGATAAAATAACTAAAATAGCTCTAAAATTGCTTAAGTGCCTGTGTTATTTTTTCAGTAGAGTTGTTATCTGGAATTGCACGTTGCCACATATAACTGGCGCTGAGAAATGGCAAAATCAAAGAAAACTTTCAACCCCTACCCTTTTAACCCTCACAAGTGAGATTTGTTTAAATCAGTAAATATATGTGTAATTTATTTTTGAGTAGAATTTTTATCCTGAATTTCACGCTCTTTACGTAAAACCCTACAATTGTTTCTATGATATGGCGAAATGTCCGACAACTTTTAATCACCCCTTCCTGCGGTGGTAGGATTTCTAAAACTGCCGAAACACGCGTATAGTAACTTTTAGTAATATCGTTACTTTGATTTTCATGCTCCTAAATAAACTGCTGCTGAAAAAGAGCAAAATGGCCTAATCTTTCGCTCGCCCTTTTTATCACGCTTAGGGGGAGTAGGAATATCTATAATCACTGAAATATATGCTTCATTATTTTTTAGTAGAATTGTTATCTGGAATTTCAGTACCTGGTGAAATATGGCGATATGGTGAAAGGATCTAAAATTTTCAACAGCTGTTTAACCTTCTTTGGGGGTAATTTTCAAGGTACTTTCTTGTTACTTGCCTTGGTCATAAGAGCAATCGACTCTCTAAATTTCGTGATCCTAAATTTAGTCGTTTCAGCTCTGAGTCACTAAATTTGTCACTCAGGGATTTATCCATTTATATACTAGTATAGATAATCTATAAAATTGTGAATTTATATATGTTGTGCAAATTGCTAATCTTCGTATCTTTTACATCGTTTGTAAAATATATTATCTCATTTTTATTATTAATTCTTCTAAAAAATTCTGGAAATCAAACTCCTTATTTTAACTCAGTTTTCATGAAAAAGTTTAAGATATTTAAATTGTATTTTTTTTTATATTAATCTTTAAACTGTGCGTAAACCTTCGTGGGTCCATGCAGATTATAGAAAAGTATTTTTCTTTTCAATATTGAATGATAATCTTCGCTCTTATTTTATTAAGTTCGATTTCAAAGGTGAGTCGGTGAATCTGTTCACATACACAACAAGATCAAATCTGCATTTTTTTCTTTAAATATATATACAGCAGATTACTTTTAGCAACAAATAATATCGCACGAGTATACTCGTTGCTGCCATAGGAAATGATATTTTGCTACGTATATTGGAATATATTATGTTTTTGCATTATAAAACATTGGTTATTTCATCTAGGTTTTTAGAAAAATAGGATTCACTTCAGTAATCGAAGCATATTATTTAGTATCTACCCTCGCGCTAAACACGTAAACATTTCATTTATTTTCTATGGAAGTACTCGTAATCGGTGATTCGGATAAGGAGATCAATAACGAGGTATATCCTAGCTGGCAGGGAAACACAGGTTTACGAGTATTATCGTAGATTGCAGTGAACAAATTTAACCCTTAAATGCCTGATTTTTCAAAAAAAATCATTGTAATATTATTTTTCGGCTTTCATTTTTTAAATAAATCATGGAAAAAAAAGCTTTAAAAATCCTATTTTGTTTTAAGTACGGTTTACGGCTAAAAAACAGTTTATTACTAATCGACAATACTGGTTTTCAATAAAAAAAAAAACCTTTATTTGATAAAATTCTATAGTATTAAACTTACAAGAATTTTAGGAACTGTAATAAGAAATAAATTTTACTTGCTCACTGCAGAATAAAATAGGGCATTTCCCAAGCTTCCAAACAAACCAAAAAGAACAAGTAGCAACAATTTAAAAAATAAATCTATCTTTTTCTTTAACAGCACAAATGTTGCCATCTACATGTTGAGAACCGATTTAAAAATATTTTCAGAATGAATTTTATTGGCAACATTATGCATTATAGCTTCAATTTTATTGTAATTGTAATTTAGAGCCTAAATTGGGTAATTGCCGAAAAGCAACCGCCGGCATTTAAGGGTTAATACAGCTTAGGCTTCCGTAGAAGGACCCAATAACGACCAATATCCGTTCACGCAGACTTAACAAATAACTTTTCCGAACAGCATATTTTTACAACATATTTTTATCTTAATTCCGACATTCTCTTTTATGTATTAAATTATTGAAATTCTATAGGAGAAAAGTTTATGTTTTGCTATATTTTCTATTTTACAGTTTCATCTTTTTTCAAAACATATATTCCTTTTTTGTTTCATTAATAAATTTTAAATAGAAAACGTAAATAAATTATTTTCTATTTTATCTGTTATGGGTTTCTTTCTACTAGGAATAAGCTTTGTCATAGGATTATTTTATAATATGATTCGTAAATACAATTTATAAGGTAAAAAAATACTAGTAAATAAATGATGTATTTTTATTAAAGAAGTGTTGTAATTGTGCAAGGATTATAGTGACGTCATGTGGTACAGATATTTACAATAGTTGAAAAATGGAAAGTCTATTTCCCATTCAAAAGAGCGCTGAATAAAGTTGATTGCGTAAATTTCCATTGTTTATGGTTTCGTTTTCTATGTTATTGTTATAAATATACTTAAAGAACAGTATACACATTTTTTTTTTTTTTTTTTTTTTTTTTTTATACGAAACTTAAAAATCTCGATACGTAATGTTATACAGTTTTCATTTAATTTGTCTTCCTACATACGGTTTATGTATAAGAAGTTTTAACTAGTAGTATATCTTAGAAATCTAGTTACGTGTAGCATAACAAAAAATGTTCAGTGATTGCATCAATATTGTGAATTATTTTTATTTATTTAAAGGTCATAGCCTTTTTTTAAGTCAATGATATATCTGTTTGTGGTGATACGCAGTTGGAAATTTACATCTAATATGATATCAATGTTTCTGATAGCGAGAATGATAGTTCTACTTCGAAAGTTAAAAAATACTATATATTTCATCTATTAGTATTTCTTACATATAGAATGGTAACAACAAAAAAAATCCATAATGCACAAATATCATATAAATTATATTATTGGAAATATTTTAGAAAAATCTAAACAAATTTGTGATTTATAAATAATTTTGTATTTATTTTGTTTTTTGATTACTTAGTCAAGCGTTTAATTTTAATTTTTACTTTTTAAAGCAAGATTATTTATTGGCATGGTACTAAAATCTATAAAAAACTGACATTTGAAATTTTTACTATTTTATTTGTATAGAATAGTGCATGAAAGAGGAAAAAAATATAAAAAAATCATTTAAATATGTTATTCTATAAGAAACAAAGTATTTTTTTTTAATACAAATTGATAAAAAATAGCTTTTGAAAAATAAAAACTTTTGATGTGATATATTTTAAGGATATAAACAGTTCCATTACAATTAAAAACTCAAAGTCGCCAGTTTCGCGAGATTAAGTATATTTTCGATGCATTTGTCGAATGCATGATGATACATTTGGAAATATTTGCGTTTATTTTTTTTTTCTTTTTGTATAATGGTATTTAACTAGCGTCGTCTTATCCTCTTTCTAATTCTATCCAATATAGTTTGACTTCGAATTGTCTGTTAATGTATATGTCTGTCCACGCTGAAACATTTGTAAATATATTTGGATTTCTACGATATCGATATATGTTTTTGAGATTTTCTATAGTATGTTTGTTATAAAATATATATATATCCTAGCTGTTATGTTAATTTTCAAGGGCACATAAAATAACTCAATAACATTATTGTATAATGAGAAAACTATTTTCAATTTTGATAATGTTAATACACTAAAAAAAACGAATGAAATTTAGCGCATCACTGAACTACACTACAGTGTTGTTTCTATAGTTTTTTGATTGCGCATCAATTTTAGTTCATTTACGAGCATGGGCAAAATATTAACAGTATATTGTGACTTGTAAGAACATTGTATTCTTCATTTCAACGACGTTGCACTACTTTAAACATAAAAAAATTGATATGCATAAGTGAAGTCCAATTTTGTACAGCAGATTTTTCAAAAATTGTGAAGTGAGCAACATTTATCATTTGTTTATGGCGACGCACAAAATATGTCATTTGCAATGAGCTGTAAATTATTGCTATAAATTGTGCGATAATTGTTGAAAGTGTATTTTTGCGGGAGTACATATTTTAAATATACGGTGTGTATAAATTCTATAAATCATATACAAGTTTGGTACGAAAAAATCGTAACGATAAACCTTTATAGACGTGAATTGTCGAAAGTATGTTTTTAACTACGTTAGTAGAAGGAAAAAGACAGTTCTATGCCAGCAGAAGGAGTGAGGAGGGAGGATGAGTGACAGGTGGGCGGAGTCGAGTGATTGACCGGTGAGGGGAGATAAGAAAGTGATCGACAGATGGGCGGAGTCGAGACAGACAGGCGCCAGCGCGTCATGCTATAGTAGAGGGGTTAAAACAAAGAAGCGATAATGAAAAGTGTACTGTAAGAGAGGGGTTAGAACAAAGGATAATGAATGAAAGTGTACTGTAAGAGAGGAATTAAACAAAGGAAAATGTTAATGAGGATGATTAATGAAGGAAAGTCTACTGTTAGAGAGGGATTAGAACAAAGGAATAATTAGGAATGATTAGAAAAGATCGCATGCAATTAAAAAAATACTTACCACGGAGCAGCGTCGAGACACGTCCTACATGTATGACATCCACCGGGCTAATCAACGAAGAAGCGTGCAACAACCGGTTTCATCCAGATAAGGAGCTTGCTTCTGATTGGTCGAAAGTCGAACCTAGGGCGGCAGCACCATCGCTTTCACCCGAGGCCATGAACACGAGTGCCCTCTCTTGAGAGGATGATTCACTTACCTGCGATGTCGTCATCCTATTTGAATAGATTAAAAGAAGTGTTTTCTAAGAGTTGAATCATTCTTCATTATGCCTTTGAGCGAGGAAGTCATTAGTGTCGTCTGTTTGTATAGTATAGTGTGTGTTATTTTTTCTTTAATTTATATGTTAACTGGAAGTGATAAGTTTGCATTTGATTTTATTTTAAAATTAAATGATACAGGAAATTTATCTTTTTCTACCTAAGCATGTTTTCTAAGACTTCACATTCTTGTTGTCATGGAGGAATCATACAAGAACCCAGCTGCAGTAGGAAGTTTTGGCGGTGTCGATGCACTCTATCGTGCTGTTCAAGGCAAAGTATCCAAGAAAACCATTCAAAAATGGTTAAGTGGGGTCGACTCGTACACGCTTCACAAACCAGTTCGAAGAAAGTTTTCAACGAATCGCGTGATTGTGTATTCGATCGATCAACAATGGCAGACTAATTTGGTGGATCTTAACAGCCTGCAAAAACATAATCAAGGTTTTCGATATATTTTAACCTGCATAGATATTTTATCAAAATATGCATGGGCGATTCCACTGAAAACGAAACGAGGGGTGGAAATTGTGAAAGCCTTCGAAACTATATTTTCAACGCGAAAACCCAAGCCTTTGCAATCGGATGCTGGAAAAGAGTACAAGAACAAACATTTTCAGAAATATTTAAAGCGACAAGGAGTTAGATTTTTCACGACGAATAACAATACGAAAGCTTCTGTGGTCGAACGTTTTAACAGAACTTTAAAAACCAAAATGTGGAAATATTTCACTCATAATCATACTTCTAAGTATATTGATGTGTTAGACTCCCTCATGCAGAGTTATAACCACACACACCATTCAAGTATCAAGAGAGCTCCTGCTGACGTCACACCTGAGAACGAAAGCGATGTTTGGATGACTCTTTTTGGAGACTTACATGATGTGAAAAGAAAACCCTGCGTGTTTCGAACAGGTGAAATCGTTCGCGTGTCGAAACAGAAATTAACCTTTGAAAAGGGATATGAAACCAATTGGACTGAAGAATTGTTTGTGGTTACTGAATGTGTTTCAAGAGATCCTCCCGTGTATCGAATTAAGGATTTGTTGGACGAACCCATCCAAGGCACGTTTTATGCTCAAGAATTGCAAAGAGTACAACCGAAAGAAAACTTTGCTATTGAAAAGGTTTTAGAAAAACGAACACGAAAAGGTCATGTGGAATACAAAGTAAAATTTAAAGGCTATCCTGTAAAATTTAATCAATGGATTCCTTCCTCAGATTTATTTTCACTATAAAACCTTTGTTTTCGTCTTTGAATCCTCATTTAGAAACATGTCGTTCTACGTGACGTTACCTTCTGACAGTTCATTGAATTATTTCCCAGAGAATAAAATTTCTCACTTTGTTACAAGACTGCCTTCTGCTTTAGATTTGAAAGGCGAGTGGGAAGTGGGTTTAACAGAACTCATTTATCCCCACATGTGGAATAATATAACGGAATATACTAATGGATATGAATATGTTTTAGGAGAGAATATCGAATGGACGAATGGAAGACCGAGACATGAAGCAGAATTTGAAATAGGTGCATTTGAAGTGAAAAAAGTTAGAATTCCACCGGGGTTTTACGAATCTCCTAACGATATTATTAAAGTAATCAACTATCAAAAATTCCATGATAAAATTTCGCTTAATTATAATAAAAATTCTAAAAAAGTACGAGTGACTTTAAAAAAAATGCACAAATCAACTTTGATTCAGGATTAGCAGAAAGTTTAGGATTTCCACCTGGTAATGTAGGAGAACCTTTTGCAGGTCATTCAATGTCTTTTGATAGTCCCTTCATAGCCGACCCTCATGCGGATTTTAAATTAAAGTACATTTACAATGATCTTGTCGAACCTCAAATTGTAGGGGATACCGTTGCCCCGTTACTTCGAGTGATCCCCGTGAAAGGACAAGACGGTGAAATGATTCACGAAACGTTTGACAGACCGCATTACATTCCCATCACTCGAAAGAATTTTCAGACAATTGAAACAGTTATAAGGACGCACACAGGTCGATTAATGTCATTCGAGCGTGGGAAGTTGATCGTGAAACTTCATTTGAGTCAAAAGTATCTCTCATAATGATTGTACCTTATCAGTGTTGTGTAAAATCTTTTGAAGATTATTACACTCAACAATCCGGTAACGGTTTAAATTACTATCATGGAACTACACTGCTGAAAGGATATGGATTCGGTGGACTGTTTCGTTCTTTGTTTCGAGCCGCGGTTCCTCTTTTCAAATCAGGAGCCAAAGCGGTCGGTAAGCAATTGTTATCGACAGGAGTAAATGTTTTGAACGATGTGACACGCGGTGAAAATGTCAAAGTGGCTGCTAAACGCAGGTTGAAAGAAGCAGGCCAAACTTTAACAGATAAAGCCGCCACCAAGATGAAGACCATGATCGGTTCTGGACGACGCAATAAACAGCGGAAGAAATCAAGCAAAGTCATCATTCGACGTAAAGCCAGGAAAGTGGAAGCACGTGATATTTTTGCTTAAAGATGTCTGGACTTATTCATAAAGATTCTATTGCCTGTGCTAAATGAGAACTGGATTTATTTTTAATTCCACCTACTCAAACAGCTATTGAAAAGGGATATTTTGTTGAATATCCCCTTGCGAATATTCATGACGGAGTACCTGTGGAGTTTAATGTTCCCGGAAATGGAGAACATTACATCGATTTATCCTCATCCTATCTTTATGCTAAAGTGAAAATTACTCGATCCGACGGTATAGCTTTAACCGACGTGGATCATGTAGCTCCAGTTAATTTATTTTTACAAGCCTTGTTTTCACAAATTGATGTCAGCTTGAATGAGAGAGCGATCTCTTCTTCAAACAACACCTATCCCTATCGTGCTTATATCGGAACATTACTGAATTATGGAGAAGATGCCAAGAAAAGTTTACTGGGATGTGAGTGTTTTTTCAAAGATGATAAATTGGATACTGTGGACCCTACCACCGGTGAAAACCCCGGATTGAAAAAGTGTTACGAACTAACTAAAAATAGCAATTCATTGGATATGATTGGACCTTTACATTGTGACATTTTTCAACAAAACAGATTGTTATTAAACATGGTGGATTTGAAAATTAAACTGATTCGCAGCAAACCCAACTTTTGTTTGATGGCTGTAAAACCTTCAGAATCTACCACACCCGAACTCAATTACAAAGTGATTTTAGAACAAGCTTCTCTGTTTGTACTGAAAGTAAAAGTATCTACAGGGGTCTTGCTGGGGCATTCAAAAGCCTTAGAAAAAAGCTCTGCTAAATATCCCATCGATCGTGTGTTGTGCAAGACTTATTCAATATCCAGCGGAAGTCGATCTTCTATGCAAGATAATGTGTTTTCGTGAACCATGCCGAAACGTGTTGTTATTGGATTGTTAGAAAATGCATCTATAAACGGACAATATAATTTGAACCCCTTCCACTTTCATCATCACAAAGTCAACTTTTTAAGTGTTTACATAGATGGTCAACCGGTTCCGAGTAAACCTCTCGAACTGAATTTCGAAGAAAACAGCTATATAACAGCTTATCATCGTTTGTTCACGGGATTTAATCACGATGCTGGTATTTATCTAACACGAGAAGAATTCGCCAATGGACATACCTTGTATGCGTTCGACCTAACACCGGATCTCTGTGACGGACCTCATCTGAATTTACAACATCAAGGAAATTTACGAATCGAAGTTAAATTTGCTGAAGATTTGAAGACAACACTTTCTGTGTTGGTATATGCAGAATTTGAGAACATTATAGAAATTTCGAAATCACGGCATGTTTTGTGTGATTTTCCCAACTGAATGAATTCTTTACAAATCGACAAGATTTTATCACGTGATTCCAAGACCCGAAATTCTTTTTTGGGTGTGTTTGCAAGTGATGAACTACCGAGAAGAATTCAACAGTATCCTGCTTGTTTCATATGCAATGTTGACAAGTCATCGGAACCTGGAAGTCATTGGGTCGCCTTCTACTTGCTTTCACCTGATGAAGCGGAATTCTTCGATTCTTATGAAAACGCACCTGACTTTTTTCGAGGACCTGTATCAAACTATGCAACTTATTTTTCACAAGTGACATTTAATCCACACATCTTGCAAAGTCCTGTCACGGCCGTTTGTGGTCAGTATTGTATTTTTTATTTGTATTCTCGATGTCGAGAAAAAACTTTAAAAGATATTTTATCTCATTTTGTAACGAAAAATATCTCGAACGATCGAAAAGTGTTTAATTTTGTCATGAAACGATTTCACGTGTCTGTGAATTTTTTTCAATAAATAGATATTTAAACTAAACATTTTTAGTCTCTGTGTTTATTCTGTGTTTGTCTTTCCTGAAGAACGTCATGAATCACGAGCTTGTTGATTTTCCACGTTTTCAACACCCGTTTACTGCCACCTGTGCAGGACCAACACAAGTTGGGAAGAGTTGCTTTTTAAAAGAGTTTCTTTATTACAGAAGGGAAATGATTCACCCTCCACCTCAGAAAGTGATTTGGTTTTATGGTATTTATCAAGATCTGTTTAATGAAATCCCCGAAGTCACCTTCGTAGAAGGGTTTCCTTCTAATTTTAAAGAATATTTAGGAACGAGATCTTTAATTATTCTCGACGATCTCATGACTGAGCTTGAAAATGATAAGCGACTCACCTATCTATTTTCAAGGGAATGCCATCACTTGAACATGAGTGTTATTTTTGTAACACAAAATTTATTTCATCAAGGGAAAGAAATGAGAGATGTCTCTCTCAACTCTCAATACTTGATTGTGTTTAAAAATTGACGTGATCAAAGTCAAATTATGCATTTGGCGCGACAATTATATCCTGGCAAAACAAAATTTTTTCGTGAAGTGTTTGATGATGCAACGAAAATACCTTTCTCATTCCTTCTCATTGATTTAAGGAACCAAACAGATGAAGGAATGAGATTGAGAACGCAGATTTTACCCAATCAAATTCAGTACGTCTACCAGTTGAAATAAATAAGCGAGTCATTTAGTTTTTTGTTTAGTTTGAAAAATGACTTTGACGTGTCAACAGCTGCGTGATTTGAAGCTCATAAAGACATGTCCTAAAGTATTACGTAAACAGTTGTTTAAAAAATTACTTCTTCGTTCCGTGAAAGCCATCTGCGAGTGTAGTTTGAATGTTTTAAAAGAAAACATTCCACTTTCATCTCAACAGAAAAAGTCTTTAAGGAAATGCAAGTCGACCCTTCGAAAAATTGGTACTAAAAAGGGTACTCTATCACAAAAGAAAAGACTTATCGTTACGGTGGATTTTTAAATATTTTAATCCCTGCTGCCTTAACTGTTTTAACAAGTTTGATACATGGAACACGCTAGAAAATTTGCGGGTGGGGGGACGGGAGTGTGAGTCATGACACCACAGAACATAGTTTTCAGTGGAAAATCCATGTAACACACGAGTTAAAAAATTTCTTTATCTTATTATGTGAAGTACTTTTTAGAACGCAAATTTACAAATGAAAACGACTTATTTTATAATACATATGCTATAATTTCTGTAATAATCAGTTCTTTTTTTCCATGGTTAGTATTAATTTTAAAATAATGTAAGCATATTTGTGCTTTAAAAAGTAAATTAAATTCTTAGGTATATTGTTTCATACTGAAAATATTTTTTAAATCATAAAATTATAATTGATTTTTTAAAAATAATCTACGAGTTGTTTCATTTATAATTTCTTATGTTCATAATTAATTTAATAAAATTCACAAACTCTAAAATTAATATTTAATATATTCTATTAGCAATGACATGATTAAATCTTATGGTTCGTTAATATAATTTGAAAGACTATATTCACAATTTCCCCACTTTAACGAATCCTAACTCAGAATTGATTAATAGAAAAAAAACACCTATAACATTTTCGATGACAACATAAATATATATATATACTAGAGGGCTCTGCCCAGTGCAAGCTACGCTCGCCAATCCCCCCGTTCAGACATCGCAGAATCTGAAAATCTAAAAATCTAATGGGTTTTAAAAATATTAGAGAAGATTAAATTATACTGAAAAAGCTGTGCAGATCTCCCTGTAAACGGGTTTCCATTCAATTCCCTTTGATTACAAAAATTTAACGGAGAATCGGTTGCTGTTAAGACATCCAGTGGTTGTTTTCGTTTTTGATTAAAGAGGATCAGTTAAACCTTTGAAAATAAGCTAAAATAAAATGAATTAAGCATTCAGAGTCTTTGTCAACCGATATTTTAAAACAATCTCCATAACAATAGCCTAAATCATATGACTATCATCAACAGTTCCGGGCGGAACACTTTAATTTTTATACTCTAGATGTCATTTTGATACTTTACTGTTATCCAGGCACAGGTGATAAGTCGCCAAATATTATTCCATCCCCATCATTTCATCTATATTATAATAGTTCAAGTCATCAAATGCCATAAACAAATACGATCTGATCCCTTCGCCTTTCATATGAAAGTTTGGAACAAATGTCATATATGCCCCATATTGGCGCGATTTTTTTCCAACGCCAATTTGGGGAACGCATCAACAGCATAAACAACAACATCCGGCTTACCATATCAAGCAAAATAACGATACTTTGGCGCCAGTTAAGTACCTGTTGCGTATATGACATATGCGTCAGAAAAAAATCGCGCCAATATGGGGCCGTATATGACATCTGTGCCGAAAGAAAAAAAAGCCGGGTGCAAATCTCGCCAATATCTTTTTTTCAACTCGCCAGTTAGCATTTTTTTTTTATTGTTCGAGTGGTAAATTAAAACATTGATTTGAAGTTGAAATTAAATGTCATGGTTTGTTACATAATTTAATATTTCGCCAGATGTCATATACATGTTTGGCATGATTTTTTTTTTTTTTTTTTTTTTACGAAAATTTGGCGAAAGAATCGTTTTCGAATACCAGTTACATATGTATTTTTGGTACTACTTAGTTATCCCGTCGACAAAAAATCTATCGCGAACTATAAGATTAAATGTCAATAATGCTTGATCGTAAATGTCACATTCACTTGACTTTTAGCAAGTTGCACGTGTTTACGTCATCAAGTGATTTTTATTTCGACGTTTTATTTTTACATTTATTGACGTTATACTAATTTATTTGTTCTTTCGTTATCTATACTCCTATTATAAAGAGGAAAAAATTGTTTATTTGTCGGAGATAAGCTCAGGAACTACTGAACCGATTCCAAAAGTAATAATATCAAAATGATGGTGTTCGCCCAACTTAGAACATAGGCTATATCTTATGTCGGTGCCACTACCCCAAAAGGGGTGTAGGAACAAAAAACGTTCTAAAAATGCGATTTTAGCGTTACTGAAGGGCCTAGAAATATGAAATTGTGCATATTAGTTACTTATAAGATATAAATAATGTCTAAGAACAGTTCTTAAACAATTCGAAATTTAAAAGGGGTGAAAATGCACAAAAAGCGTTCTGAAAAACGTTCTAAATGGTAGTTTCTACACAATCTCAGGAAATACCAAACCGATTTAAAAAATATTGGTGTCAAAATGATGGTGACAACGCTTGCTCCAAGGTAGGCTATGTTTTATGTCGGTGCCACTACCCCAAAGGGGGTGTAGGAGCAAAAAACGTTCTAAAATGCGATTTTAGCGTTACTGAAGGGCCCAGAAATATGAAATTTGAAATATTAGTTACTTATAAGATATAAATGATGTCTAAGACCAGTTCTTAAACAGTTCGAAATTTAAAAGGGGTGAAAATGCACAAAAAGCGTTCTAAAAAACGTTCTAAATGGTAGTTTCTACACAATCTCAGGAAATATCAAACCGATTTAAAAAATATTGGTGTCAAAATGAAGGTGACAACTCTTGCTCCAAGATAGGCTATGTTTTATGTCGGTGTCACTACCCCAAAGGGGGAGCAGAAGCAAAAAACGTTCTAAAAATGCGATTTACGTGTTACTGAAAGGCCTAGAAATATGAAATTTGAAATATTAGCTACTTATTAGATATAAAGGATTTCTAAGAACAGTTCTTAAACAATTCGAAATTTGAAAGGGGTGAAAATGCGCGAAAATCGTTCTAAAAAACGTTCTAAATAGTGGTTTCTACACAATCTCAGGAAATACCAAACCGATTTATAAAATAATGGTGTCAAAATAAGGGTGTCAAAATGACGGTGACAACTCTTGCTCCAAGATAGGCTATGTTTTATGTCGGTGTCACTACCCCAAAGGAGGAGCAGAAGCAAAAAACGTTCTAAAAATGCGATTTACGTGTTACTGAAAGGCCTAGAAAAATGAAATTTGAAATATTAGCTACTTATTAGATATAAAGGATTTCTAAGAACAGTTCTTGGACAATTCGAAATTTAAAACGGGTGAAAATGCGCGAAAAGCGTTCTAAAAAACGTTATAATGGTGGTTTCTACACAATCTCAGGAAATACCAAACCGATCTAAAAAATAATGGTGACAATCCTTGCTCCAACATACGCGATGTTTTATGTCGGTGCGCCTACCCCAAAGGGGGTGTAGGAGAAAAACGTTCTAAACTGCGGCTTTTGCGTTACGGAAAGGCCTAGAATCGTGAAATTTGGAATGGTAGTTAGTTATAAGATATCAATTATCCCTAAAGGAATATCCTAAAAAAATCGAAATTTAAAAAGGGGTCAAAATACGCAAAAAGCGTTGTAAAAAACTTTCTAAATTGCGATTTCTATGCAATCTCAGGAAGTACTGAACCGATTTCAAATATAATGGTGTAAAAATGACTGTGACAGATCTTGCTCCAAGATAGGCTGTATTTTATATCTGCTTCCACTACCGCAGAGGAGATGCAGGAGAAAATGCGAGAAAAGCTTTCTAAAAACGTTCTAAATGCCGATTTGTCCGCAATATCTCAGGAAGAATGAATCTGATTTCAAACGCAATGGTAGGAAATTGATGCTGACAGCCCCTCCTCGAACATAGACGCTGTTTTATGTTGGCATCACTATCATCAAGACGTTGCAGGAGCAAAAAATCGTTCTAAATTTCGATTTTTGTGATCGGTAGGGGCTAGCAACTTAAAATTAGGCAAGGTACATATTTATTAGATATAAATGTTCTTTAAGAACAGTTTCGAAAAAATTGGAAATTTAAAAAGGGGTGAAAATGGGCGAAAAGCGTCCTAAAAACGTTCTAAATTGCTATTTCTACTCTATCTAAGGAAATTCCAAAGCTATTTCAAAAGTAATGGTTGCAAATCAATGGTGACAGTCCCTGTTCTAACATAGATTATATTTTACGTTGCTGTCACTACCATCTGAGGGTTGCAAAAGCAAAACATGTTTAATTTGCGTTTTTTGCACAACTGAGGAGTCTAACACTTTGAAGTATAACATGGTATTTACGTACAGATGCAACTGCTTTCTTAGAACAGTCGAAAGAAAATTCCAAATTTAAAAAAAATGAAGTGAGTGAAAAGCGTTATAAATTACAATTTTTTCAGCAAACTTATAAATTACCAAACCGATTAAAAAAATAATGATGACAAATTTTGGTGATAGAACCTGCTCAAACATAAGCTATATTTTATGTCTGTTCCACTATCACCAGAGGTTTGCAGGAGCTAAAAACTTTCTTATTTGCGAATTCTGTGTTACTGAAAAGGCTAGAAACTTTAAATATGACATGATAGTTACTTATAAAATATAAATGCCCTCGAAGTAACGTCGAAAATAAATTCGAATTAAAAAAGGGGTGAAGCGAAGGGGAGGGGCGAAAAGCATTCTAAAAAAGTTCTAAATTACGATTCTATGCAATTTCAGAGAATATAAACCGATTATAAAAGTAATAGTTGCGAATCAATGGTAACAGTCTCTTATCTTACACAGGCTATATTTTATGCCGGTGATTGTACCGCCTGGGGTTCACAGGAACAACAAACGTTCTAAAAAAGGGCTTTAAAAGCTTTTTAAATTACGTTTCTGTGGAATATTAGGAAATAACAAACCGATTTCAAAATTAATGTTGGCAAATTAATGGTGACAGTTCCTGTTTCAACATAGCCCTTTATGTTGAGAGAGGTGGTAGGACTTGGAATTTGACATGATGGTTAGTTTTAAGATGTAAGAAGATGGTTTCTAAAAAATTCAAAACTTCATATGAATACTGAAATGAACGTATTAATTGAGCATAAAAGTTTCAAAATATTTTCTAAATTATCATTTATTTATTTTTATTTCATTTTATTAATTTAAGTCTCATTTCTGCCTAATGCAGTGTAATAAGGAAGTTTATTCAAACTGTGTTTTAAATAGTAATTTTTGAATTATTCCTAAAAGTAATAAGTACCTTTTAATAAAATAAAATATTACCTTTTAATAAAATAAAAATTTAGTTAGTACCTTTTAATAAAAATTAGACATATCATATCACTTGACATATTTCAAATATTACGCGAGCAAACCCGCGGGGTTTGCTAGTTTAAAATAAAAATTTTGTCAATCTGTACAATTTGGCGAGTGGTTTGGCGATTTATATAATTTGCGAAATTGAGTGACGGAATAACTATTACATTGTACCGTATTTTTTTATTATTTTCTATTATTTTCAAAAGGAAATAGCAAAAAAAAAATAATTACTATAGAACAAAATAATTAATATAAATTTAATAAAGAAATAAAAGTAAATATACATTTATTATTAAATAAACAACAATAGCCGGGTTACCATGTCTATCAAAATAATGCCATTCGTGCGTCAATTAGGTACCCCGGTGCGTATATGACATCTGTGTCTAATATTTTTCTTTTTGTTTTGTTTAAAAAAAAAAGAAGTGAAAGTCATCAATTTAAATGTTTCATTTTTAAATGAAAGTTTTGTATTTAATAAAATGATAACGAAATATAATAAAAGCATTGTTCTTAGCATAGATATTACTGTCGCCAAATTAATTTAAAATAGTAACCTTTTCTGAATTATGAAAGAAAAATTCCTGTTATGCTTAAAATTTGAGTTGCCATCATTAGAAAAAATGTATTTAAAATTAGAAAAAAATTAATATTTCGAAAACTAATTCGAGTTTAAAAATTTTAATACCAGTTTTGAGATCTGTGGATCAACACGGATTTTTGGTGTTAATTTCATCGCAAAGTATTCCGTATTTCAGGTGAAATCGCCGTGAAACAAAATCAGTTGTTTAATCGGTCGATTCAAAGAATCGGTACATATCAGGCGTTTCATATATTCGTTTCATAAATTCGTTTCATTAGGATTTTATATATATAGGGTAGATATAAATAAATGTACATTCTGTAGTCCACAAACGAAATTTTAATTTCTTTAGTCTCTTTGTAGATCGTATACGTTCCTGCAAATTGTACATTTAAATTCTCCTTGAAAAAAGCTAATACCTTTTATTTATGTACATAATATTACTAGATCGTTTTTATCATCAACGTACATATTTAAAAATATATTTAAGAAATAAGTTTCCATATCTATATAAAGTACCTATTTTAACTAATTAAAGCATTTTGTGGAACGTGACATTTCATATGTTTATAATTCATATGCGAATATGATTAAAACATAAACAGACAAATTAAATTTTAATTGGAGATGTTTTGAATTTTAAATAGCGTTAGAAATCCTAAATTTAAGTATGGATATACTACATATTAAATTGAATTTATAATTAAGTTACCTGATATAAATAGAATAACTGAGTTTTTTTGTGTGTGTGTGTGTTAACTTTTAAATCTTACGTGGAATAATGTAGTCAAGAATCTTAAATTGATGTTACTCATGAGGTCGTTTCTCTTCACGTTAAGTTACTGAAATATTTAAATATGAAGAGAGAACTTTTATGAAATTAGTTAAGCATATTTTAACTTGCAATTAAATACATTTGTTATTTTTTTAATGCAGTTATTCAAAATTTGGTCCATTTTTTTTTAAATTTAATGCTGGAATGTAATAACTAATTAAAAATTATTTTTAAGTATTTTTGTAATTTTTCGACGAATTTAAAAAAATTAACATTAACTGTTAAAGGTTTTTCTCCATATAATAAAATAAAATGAACTAAATTCTTTAGACAAAAAATATAGTGAAATAATAATGACACTAATTTATATATAACATATAAATCATAAAGAAAAAAATGGAAAATATTTTCTTTAAAATATTTCCTTATAATTACATTTTCATCAAAGCATCACTTGCAGTAAAAAGTTTCATAATGTTTTCTTGCATAGGATGGTTTTTAAACTATAAAGTGAATGAATAGTATGGAATTCAGAGCGCTACCGAACTGAAAAATAAATTTTTGCACAAATATATATATATACTAGCAGGCTATGCCCGCTGCGCTGGTCAATATTTCCAAATGAACCTTCGATTAAACGAAATGGTGAATTTGATCTTGTATTTTAAACAATATGGACCTTCAGCTGGACATTGCTCATAGCTGAAAACGATATAAATGCCATTCCGATATAATATTATCTTAAGCGATAGACAAAATTTATCTATTAAGAAGTAATTATTTTAGTTGATTATTAAAAGTGCACATTTCGTAGGATAACGAGACCGTTATGACAACAGGAATTAATAGCTCTATAACTAATCTACATATAATGAAATGTTATACACTAACACCATTCCTGAAAAGCCATATAACACTACCACTTGTATCAAAATATGTTCTATAGAGTTTTTTAAAAAAGGTTAAACTTTCATAATCAGGTTCACTTAATTTTTGAACTTTTTCTGTGGTTCTATAACTAAGTAACATTGAAGAATACGTATAGACTAAAATCTTTCCAAAATTATTACCTATCGAATTGCGGTATATCTTATCAAAGTATTACAAACAAACGGAATGATATGGAAATTTCCGTTTTAAATATATAGTAGATGATGATGATGCGATTTTGTGAAATAGAATTAATCGTGAAATTTTCGCTTCAAACATAAACGATGATTTCAACATTATAGCTAATACACCGATACGTGAAGTATCCTATTACGGAAGGTTAACTTGGATTAACATGAGCAACTACCCAAACAAAAATGAATATATGTGGCTTTTGTGATACTTTTATGTTAGCTGAGCGCAGGTAATAAATCAACAAAGATTGTTTTCATACCATATTCTTATATTATTTTCATTTAAAAAAACAACACTTTCACTCATTTCATTCAAAATGCCTTACACTAATTTCATTTTAAAAACTGAAAAGATAAACAATAACAGGAAATAATACTATAATTAAAAACAAAGTATTATTTTTAATGTACATACGCAAAATGTAACCACTGTTACTGGCAATTTTTAAAATACTATTGGTATGCTATGATATTCGCATGGCTTTTGTAAATGTACCCATTTTTTCTTGTTATCGAGGAGCAAATTATAAATCGCCAAATATTATTCCAATTCCAATTTCTTTGATTGAAAATATTTTTTAAGTCGTTACAAAAACTGCTTTCATATTTAAGTATTTTCGTTGGTACTACTTAGTTATCCCGTCGACCAATTTCGTCAAATTAACAAATTGACATAATTTTTATTTTAAATGAGGAAAGAAAAAAATAAATTAGTACAACATTAAAAAAATACAAATAAAACGTGGAAATAAAAATCACTTGATGACATAAACACTAGGGCGTATCGAAAAAATCGAAATTTCTCAAATCTTTTAGCGGTAGTGCGGAAAATTTGTAAACTCCCTTCATTAAAAATTTTGTGGAATCTTAAAACTGTGGGTTGATATCTCCTATTGCCTCAGAGGGCCGAAAGTTCCGAAAATGGGACTAAAAATGATTAAAATACAAAAATTAATAAACGATCATAGATTTCATTGATCGGTTAGGGGTAGCGCTTAAAAGGTACTATATTTGAACAACAACAACCAAAAAAAATTTTAGAATTATAGGTTAATATCTTCTGTCACCTCATCAGCATCGAATTTTAGAAATTTTGACGCATTTTGGTATTTTTCTGCATAATGGTTTAGTGCTTGTTCAATGCAAATTCAGACAGACTGGGTTTGGCACTCTGCCAAAAAAGTGGAAGACCCCTATTTCCATACCTAGAAACAAATGGGAGTGACCAGTAAATCACCTGACCACACTCTGTTGTCCGGCTGAGCGCAGTAGGCAGGTGCTACAAGCATCGCGAATAGAAACCGATTTTACCTCGTTTAAAACAGTATACTTTTAGTCAGTGTGCAGTCTTTATTGTCACTTGCACTGCAGTCGTTTTTAAAGGAGTTTGTCTTGTGTTTTTGTGCATTTAGTCATCATTTTCTAATATGAGATATTGGTAACTAATTTAAATGCCTAAATCATCGCAGTCAAAGTTTTCAAGTCGACAATCATCGCAATGCCGTATTTTTTGGAACAGCAAAGGATTTTTTTACGCATGTTTCCAGCGTATCAAGGCATTATAAGATGTTGCACTCACAAGAGATGGTTGCGGAATTGGTGGAAACAAAGAACCATGTTTTTCAGTTATTTCAGAAACTGTTGGTTTGAAGATGGAAAATTTATACATCGATACATCCATTGCTTCGGTTTTACATAAACGTGTTAGTGATCTGATACATGCATACCATAGAAACTATCGATCAGTCATGAAAAATATAAAACTGTTTGGAAGCAAAACTACTCTCGAAGATATTGAGAACTTTAAAATGGAAGCAAAAATATTTTTTGACATATCTGCCTGTAGATGCGTGATTTTTAAGGAGTGTAAGTGTCCGAAAGAAACCAAAGTTTTTGCAAAAGAACACGTGTTGCTCATTGAACACCTCATTAACGAAGAACGGAAAGAAAAATGTTCATTGGAAGTGTTGATGTTCCAGAACGGCTCTAGAAACATCACGGCTCTAGAAACGCCAAATGCAAAAAGAACAGGATATTATAAGATCTGCAAAACAGGCATCTCCTACTTCTGCTTCAAGCTATTCAGTGGATAATGAAAGGGAAAATGAAATAGAAGATATGGTGGAGGTGGAGATCGAGGAAAAGGTGGGGATGAAACACAAGTCTTATACAGCGTCTCTTCAGCCGTCAACAAGGAGTTTTCAAATGCGTTTAAAACTGGATAACTTGTCGATTGATGGGTCTTGTCGGTAAAAGATGTGGAGCATCCAACAGAGCCGCGGCTGCTATTGCATCGAGTGTTATGCAAGACTTGGGTTTAATATCGAAATCAGATACCAGCCTCGTCACAGACAAAAATAAAATATGTAGGGGAAAATCGGGAATTTACAAAAAATTGGTCTCAAAATAAAACGAAAATCGTTCCACTCTTCCTGGCCTTTATTTTGATGGACGGCATGACAAAACTTTCACATCAGAAATGCTCGAGAACAAACAGTTGCAAAGGACAATTGCAGAAGCGCGTTACTGTATTGTATCGCAACATGGTTCTACTTACATGGGAATATATTACACCTCAAAATGGATGTAGTCTTGATATATCTAATAGCACTTACAAATACGAAACAAGTGCTTTATTGGATTATTTTATCAACCTTATTGTTCTCGGGTGTAACGGCACTGTAGTGAACGGAGGTGTGTCTAATGGTGTAATTCGCAGGCTTGAATTGAAACTTCAGAGTCAAGTCCAATGGTAATCTGCTTATTTCTGCTTATCTGGTTATTTCAAATATTTAACAATATCTCATCTTAGAAAATCATGAAGAAATGCACAAAACCACAAGACACATTCCCTTAAAACGACTGAAGTGCAAGCAACTATAAACACCGCACACTAATTTAAAGTATACTGCTTTTAACGAGTTAAAATTGGTTGTTACTCGGAGATGCTTGTAACGTCTGCCTAGTCTATACTTGAAGCAGCTATTTTTGATTAATTTACTGTTACCGGTAAAATATTTGTTTTTAATATCGCCCGAACCCAGAAGAAGAAGAAAAAAAAAGCCGATCTTCCTTAAATTTTAAATATTCTTATTTTTAATCAGAGAAAGAAATGGTGATTACGGATTTAAATTTCGTTGCAATATCCTATGTTATCCAAGCAATTTTGATTAAATCATGTAAGGGTATTTGTTACTTAATAAATTACATTTATTAATTATTACAAGGAATTTTATGAGTATTTTAATATATTAAAAAAATTCCATCAGTTTTATTGTTTCAGCAGTGAAAATAGTAAATAAACAGTACTTAGTTATCCCGTCGACCAAAAATCTATCGCCAAACTATAAGATTAAATGCCAATAATGCTTGATCGTAAATGTCACATTCACTTGTCTGTAAGCAAGTTACACGTGTTTATGTCATCAAGTGATTTTCAATTCGACGTTTTATTTGTATATTTATTAATGTTACACTAATTTATTTGTTCTTTTTTTTAAAATAAAAATTATGTCAATTTGTATAATTTGGCGAGTGATTTAGCGATTTATATAATTTAGCGAAATTGGTCGACGGTATAAGTAAGTGGTACCAAATATATTTGTGACATTGATGTTTTAGACTAAGTGTGTGTTTTTTTATTTATATATTTTTATGTGTGTTGGTTTAACAATTTTAAAGAGAAACACATTATATTAGTCACTTAAATAAATAGAACTTTACATTTACATTGATATGGACAGTTTATAATAACCCTTAACAGCTGTATTCGAATTAGCTGTCATTTCTAAGCTTGATTGGAATGTCAGCAGAATTGTAAACGTAACCATGGTGACATGACGTAAATTTGGTGTTTGTTTACGTATCTACCCTTCCCAGGTTCTTTCAGTTACAGTGTCAAATTTCAATTTTGGGCAGGGTATCAGAGTCCTCTGGCAAGCGACTCTATACATTAAACGCAAATCAGTCTGACTGTAGTAGTACCTAAGTATGCCTTGAGCATGGCCTTTCTTTGTTAATATTAAAAAAAAAACTGTCGTATACAAAAATATGGAAATTAGTGGTATTATAAAGAAATATTTGATAAACACGCTGATGCAGTCAGTTTTCAAATCGAAGAATTACTTTCAGAGATATTTAAGGCTAAAGTTGGACAAAATCGTTCCATTAAAAAAGTTTTATTGGAGCAAAAACTATACATGAGAATTTAATCATTTTTAGATCATTTTATATGTTATAAGTTCCCGGTGTGCAGATTGCATATATTTTTTTTATTATTATTTGACTATTTTTTGAGGTTTTATTTCTATTTTAAATTCAAATTTTCAGTATTTCGAGAGATATTTTTTACAAATTTAAAAAATGTTATTAATTTAAACTGTTGCCAGCTGTATAAACAGCGCAAACAATAATGTTTACTTCAAATTAAAAATTTATTTACACGGGACTATTGTAAACAGAAAAAAAATTAGAATTAAATGATTACATGTTAAAAGCGGGAAAATTGCGTCATAAGAACCATATTTACACTGGAATTTTAAAAGAGAAACAAAATATTAAAATAAAAAAATCATTACTATGCGTTAAAACCTGTAAATGGAGGAAATTACGTCATATTTAAAATGGCCAAAAAATATGGCAAAACAATTTAAATTAAAAAATATATCTGCGCGAGACATTTACTTGATATTTTGAGATAATATTTTCAACTATTATCATGAATTCGAAGACAGCGCAAATAATATTTCCTTCTAACAACAAAAGTATTTTCACGTGAATATTAATAAGAGAAATAAAACTTTGGTGTAAATTACGTCAGATTTAAAACGATACATTTAAAATGAATTATTTAATAGAACTATCTAATAGTGCTGTTAAAAAATACCGGGCGATAATGACACTGTTTACTTAATTTATTTTACATTAGCTTATTTTCGAATATTTAACTAATTTTTTTAATTAAATACGAAAACAGCCATTATATCTTTTAACAGCAGCAGATATGGTCTTAAAAATCTCCAATCCCAGAAAAACAAATGGAAACCCTTTTACAGAGAGATCGAGAGAGAATTTTAATTCAATATTTTTAAAGCCGATCAAATTAGCGTGCTTTTTGGATTTTGGTGTCCCTGAACGGGGGTTGGCGAGCGTAGCTCGTAGGGGGCAGAGCCCCCTAGTAATTCTAAAAAAAATTTTGGTTGTTTTTATTCAAACATGGTACCTTTTAAGCACTACCCCTAATCGATCAGCGTAATCTGTGATCATTTATTATTTTTTTTATTTTAATAATTTTTAGTCCAATTTTCGGAACTTTCAGCCCACTGACGCAACAGAAGATATCACCCCAATGTTTTAAGATTCCTCAAACATTTTAATAAAGGGAGTTCTGAAATTTTCCGCACTACCGCTAAAAGATTTGAGAAATTTCGATTTTTTCGATACGCCCTAATAAACACATGTAACTTGCTTAAAGTGAAGTGAATTTGACATTTACGATCAACCATTATTGGCATTTAATTTTATAGTTTGGCAATAGATTTTTGGTCGATGGAGTATCTAAGTAGTAAATTTTCGTTTTATAATGCTAACTTCTCAGTAATTTTCTTCCTTTTATTTTACATAAAATCAGTAATATTTTCTATTTTTTTTAAATTAAGATATTTGTAATTTTTTTTTCAAACTCACAGAGCCGTTTTTATTTTTTAACCAAAAGAGTTAATTTGGATTTTTTCCTTTGCTAGAGTAACGGATGTAATGTTAGATATTTTGTGGTTTAGATACTCCAAAGGCACCGCCAATTTAGAAAAAAATATGAAATATATCATGAACTGTTGGACTTATAAGAATTTACTTGGTACGAATCGATTCAGCATGCAAAAATACATTATAATTTGCTATCATTTGACTCATAATTATAATATCCATTTTTTAAAGAATTTTTCCCCCTCCCCTTGCAAAAAGCCCGTTAGGTTGATACTTTAGAAAATCCTTTCTTAACGGAAGTCTGTGTCATAAGAAATATTTTTACCACGATTTTCAAGATTTAAGGTTCAATAGCTTGCTCTGTGCGTTAATTAGTCCCCTAATCCAGACTTTACTTTATGTACTATATAGATATGCCATTTGGCGGTGACTCGATAATCGAAAATTAGTCCAATATCATTTGAAATATTACATAACACAAGAGAATATACGAAGAAAGACGAAGCAGAAATGACGAATTGCAAAAGACTTGCATTTTTCTTTTTCAAAACGTTGAATTTTTCGATAACGCATGATTGCATAAATTTCCTTAAAAATTAACTCATTTCGGAGATTTCGAGGCTGTGAATTTTCCTAAATGAAATTGGCGATATGACTTAAGAATAAATTAAATAAACAATAGATAATATTTGCTTTAAAAAATGGATAATATTCGCTGATCTGAGTTTGACTTTATAAATATCACATGCTTTCGGAATTACGGTGAAAAACATTTTAGAAATTATTTTACAATATATATGTGTGGCAGAAATGCACACTAAAATTTGAGTATTTGATTCCATTTTTAAAATAATAACTCATATCTATATAAGTTACAATTGAATATAAAAATGTACTCCAAAATGATCTTCTTCACTTAAAGAAACACCATTTGTGAGAACATCCTCATGCTAATGTCACGTTTATGCATTTTTGGATTAAAATTACATTGTTTGGTGACAAAAGTAAAATAAAAAATCGTATAGAAACAAATAATAATTACACATGTGACTCACAATTACATCTGCTTGTTTCTTCTATAGGTCACGTGATGGGGCAAAATAAAAAGAAAAGAAAAAAAAATGTCGTTAAAAATTCATCTAATCAAATTTCCAGATTCATATCTGTAATCTAACGCAAGCGATTATCAGCCAAATAATGCATATGAATTGTAATCTTTCTCATTAAACTATTTTTTAAGCATTACAGATACAGTGAAACTCGTTTAAGATACGTCCACTTAAGATACGATCCCGCTTAAGATACGAATTATCTTCGGTCCCTTGAAAAATGCCTATTAAACCTGTGTAAAATTACCCGCTTAATATACGTACGCATAAGATACGATCCCGCTTAATATACGAAGAAAATCTGTCCCTTGATGTCAAGAAACCCTCTTAATATGCGAAATGGGGCTTATGTACTAATACTTAAAGTAAAGAGAAAAGCGTTTTCTTTGGCTGAAAAATTGGATGACTTAAGGAATTAACGACGCCCCGAGAATGTGATAAGCAAGACTGTCTTTGCCAAATCTGTGGGAATACACGAGTCAACACTTCGAGCTCTGTTAAAAAATAGACAGAAACTGGAAAATAGTGCGTCAGCTGGAGGCTCTGGCAAAATGAATATTAATGTGGCAGACGAAGAATTGGAGAAGATTTTATTTGAGCGGTTCACGCAAAACCGATCGACGAACATCCCAACTAACGGATTGTCCATTGGCCTGCGAAATTGCTATACGTCTTGGAGTGGATTTCACTCCGGTCAACGGTTGGCTAGACCGCTTCAGACAAAGATACGGAATAGTTTAATAGGAAGGTATGCCGAGAGTCGACAGCTTGAATGTAGATGATATCAATTGTTGGAAAAATAACGTGCTCGCGCCGCTGTTGAAAAAGTACTCAATATGCGATATTTACAATGTCGACGAGATGGGCTTTTTTTTTTAAATTAATGCCTGATAAAACAATGGCATTTAAGGGTGAGAAATGTTATGGTGGAAAACTGAACAAAGGACGTATCACTGTTCTCGTTGGATCAGATATGAGCGGAACGGATAAATTAAAACCCCTCGTCATCGGCAAGTCTCGGAATCTTCGTTGTTTTAAAATGATAAAAAAAAATGATGTTAAAAATCTGCCCTGCGATTATGAAATTCAGGCCAAAGCATGAATGACAAACGATATATTCGTTAAGTGAATCCGCAAGTTCGATGAATGAATGAAAAAGGAGTCTAGGAAAGTATTGTGTCTCGCCGACAACTGTCTCGTCCATCCCAAGGATATCCCCAGTTTACAAAACATCGAACTAGTCTTTTCCACTCAATGCGACTAGCGTGGATCAATCCCTGTATCAAGGCATAATTCATATTCTCACAATGAAATACAAAAGTTGTTTCGTTGTACGTCATCTACAACAAATAGATCATCGCGTAAAGGTCCTGTTCTGCCTAACTTGTAAACCTATTAACCTCTTATACGCCATGTACTTCCTGAGTGCGTCCTGGGAAGACGTAACATCAACTACCATTGAGAACTGCTCTTGTAAAGCCTTTAATGTCGACGGCATTTTGTAAAACGTTGACATTGCAGAAGAGGAGCAGGATCAAGAAGAATGCAAAGATTGGTACTCGTTTGACAAAATTGACGATCAGGTAGTAACAAATGAAGTTTGTTCTATCGCGGATATAATCGCGGACGTCAAAAGTTCCGATGAACCTAGGCCATCAGAAGACGACGCGGATGAAGAAACGGGTGTACCATCATTCGCATCTGTAATGAGCTCGTTCAGCTTACTTGGAATGTACGCCTCTTCGATGGATGCTGGCCCCTCCGTCGAAGATTTTTTTCTACCACATCCACAATCTTGACTTTCACCAAACCAAAAAATGACTTTTCTTCAACAAACTAAAACTACCTCACGTACTTTAATTTTGATAGTTTCTGTTTTCTAAAGATTAACAAAAATTTCGTTTTATCGTCTTTTTTTTTTTTTTAATTTGGCTGAGAGTATTGCATAAAGGCATTTTAATTTTGTTATTGTACAAACGGTAACTCAATAAAGTTTTGGAGTAAAATAAAGTTATTCTTTATTTCAAAATCTTAAACTCAAATTTCCTAGGATATCTAAAAATCGTTAGAAATGGGGTAAAATGAGAGTTATAAATGGCTAAAATACGTTAATAGCAATGTGCATTGGCTTTATATGCATTATTACTCAAGAACCTATGAAATTCGGATAAGATACGATCCCGCTTAAGATACGAAATGCTCTCGGTCCCTTGATTCGTATCTTAAACGAGTTTCACTGTATTTTTTTCAGGTTTAAATTGAAGTACAAATATTTTTTTCAGGTTTAAATGAAATATATTTGTTTTTTAACATTAATCCTCATTTATTTTTTTTTTCAAGTAAATATTAGTAATTATTGTCTTTATTTGTTTGCAAGGAATTTGCATTATTTTCTAACGGATACAGCGATTTCAATTCATTTGTAGCCACAAAAGAACCTCTGGCAACCGTTTCAGTCATAATAACAATAAAATTCGAAATTTATTACCAAAAATGATAGTTATTCCTGTATATTTGACGCATAAACCACCCCGGGAATATTTCGTATCGAATGATACAATCTGCAAAATATCCACCGGGTAGTTTTTGAAAACACTCGAGCGGAAGTTTTCGGTCTTACTGCTTATTAATATATATGATAATATATACAGTCTGTTACAAAATTATAAGACCACTCAGAATTTCACCTTTTTTCAACAAAGAAAATATTAGTTTGAATTTAAATGCAGTGTTATGAAAAGAAATAAATCTATAATGTTTATTTAGCTCAGGGAAAACAAGTTTGAACAATTCTTTTGTTTCATGTTAAACGATTTTGCGCAAACCCGCTGTTTCATAAATATAAGACCACTCTTATATTATTAATAATGCAGACAATTTTATTTTGAACACAGAGTTTAAATATAACCTAAACAATCTGTAAAATTTAAAAAGAAGCATAAAATGAAGAAATTCTGATTCTTTGAATTTATTAATAACATGCCTCGTTGGAGTGAGCTGCATGAAATAGAAGTGAGAAGACTGTGGTTCTACAAACGAAAAGAAAAGTCTGAACGTGAAATAAGTAATATTCTTAATCGTTCTAAAAATTGCGATTCATAATGTTTTAAGTAGAAAAGAATTGTATGGAACGCATAAAAGATCTGGACACAAAATTAAGTTATCTGATAGTGATAATAGGCGAATTGTCAAATTGGCAACGGAAAAATAGTGCTCGAATCGCAAAATAACACAACAAATAACTAAAAAGGTACACATGCAACCGTGTGGCGAAGTCTGAAATCTAATGCTGGTGTTATTCGTCGCAAATTAAAAAGTAAACCACTACTACTGAAATGTCACAAATGACCTCGTCTTAAGTGGGCAAAGAATGTCATACCTGGAACTCTGTATGGAAAAATATACAATTTTCAGACGAGAAAAAAATCAATATTGATGGTCCAGACGGCAATAATTACTGCTGGCATGATTTAAGACAAAGATTTCGCGTATTCTTCAGTAGGCAGATGGAAGGCTGTTCCGTTATAGCGTGGGGCGCATTTTCGTATGCAGAAAAATGCGATATCCAAAAAGTTGAATGGAAAATTAACTCGGACAAATACCAACGGATGCTATTTCGAAGTCTGATACCTTTCAGACCACTTTTAGGAGGTGCAAAATGGAAGTTTCAACAAGATAATTATCCCAGTCATTCATCGAAATCCATAAAAGAGTGGGTTAAAAGATAAAAGATTAATGTTTTACCTTGACCAAGTCGAAGTCCTGACCTAATCCCCATAGAACACTTATGAGGTTAGTTGTCTTGCTTGCTAAGGGTATAAAAATAACAAACAATATCATTCAACACATGAATCAGAAATGGACATTATGGACAAATGGGAGAATATTCCCGAATCGTTTCTTAAAAAAAACTAAATAACTTTATGCCAAACCGTGTGTTTGAAGTTATTCAGAGAAATGGTGGAGCAACATCTTACTAAATTTGAGTAAACTGTACTATAATTTTGTAAGAGTTCTTTTTGACACTTTTTTGTTATATTAATGTTTTATTTTTTTTCCGAATTAATTTCATTTGTGTAAGTTAGCTACATTTTGCTAATAACTAGATGTACTAACATAGAATATTCTTTATTTTGATTGAAATATTTCTTTAATTACCTAAATAGCAAAATATGTTGTGGTCTTATACTTTTGTAACAGAGTGTATATATTGTAAAGGAATAGTAAACAGAGATGTTACAGTAGGTATTTTTTGATATTATATCAGATAGTAAAGTAATATTTTCTTTTACGCAATTATTAACTCTGTACGTAAAATAAGTACATTTTAAGAGCTTTATTCTCATTTACCTGAAATATTGAAGCTTACCATGCTTTATATAGCTTTCAACGATGTGATATTTTGTACATAAAGTTTTATCTTTACTCAGGATACATTTTTATTTAATTTCATCTTTTAAAGATGATCTACAATTCTATATCAATAATATCACCTAAAAATATTTTAGGTAATTGACTTTGGAAATAAATAACGTATATCGAAGAAATACTCTAGGTGGTTAGAAAATCTTTTCTACTGATATTTATGATTCATTAGGAGCGTAAATCATCCATTACAGTATGTAAAAATTTGCAAACAAATCTCCATGTACACATCAACTATTTAAAACGTAATTTGTGTTTGATAAACGTTTAACTTTAGTTTAATTACTCATTATTTTCATCGAAGATTTCGGAATTTTATGTATTTAAAGAATTGTCTATGAGATATTTCTGTATTTGTACACAAGATATCCAAACTATGTATCAAATATCGTTGACTTAAAAAGATTGCCATTGATGATTTATTTCTGATATTCTTCATAAATTTCTTACAATATCTTGTAAAAAATCCGTGTTTAAAGGTATGTTACGCGTTGAAATATTGGCTGAAAACTACATTGAAACAAAATGGAATGAATATCCTATGCTTAAAATGAGTTGATGTGTGAGGAATAGTCATTTTCTTTTTTATTAATAAAACTCAAAATCATAGGACAATTCTCATGTTTCAAAAGATATTTCGTGTTCAAATAAAATTAAACTTTGGATTTTTAAAAATACAGAGAGTAAAATAATTGATCAGGGTTCAAATATTGATTTAAGTTTGTATTTAAAAAATGTATAACAATGTAAGCTATTTCAGAAATATTGATCTTTGGTGTAAAAACTGTTTCATTCCTATTGGTTGACTGTCAAAGTATATGAAAATATGCTAGCATGAAGAGAAATTCTTTGTTAAAATATTGATTAAAAATTTAATGTTATAACATGTAACGAATATTAACCCTCTAACGCTAACCCTACTCCTAACCCCATAACCGAATATGCTCGCATTAAGTGAAATTCTTTGTTAAAAGATTCATTAAAAATTTAATGTTATAACATGTAACGAATATTAACCCCCTCACTGACAAGCCCATGTTAATACGTTCACTAAGCTCCAGGTTTCACTGCAATACAAGCAATATTTAATGTAATATAGTTTTATTGATTTAATGTATTTTTAATACATTGAACAATGATTAATACTTCCAAGGGTTGCATTAATATTCATTAAATTTTTTTTTTTTTTTTTTTTTTTTTTTTTTTTTTTTTTTTTTTTAATAAAATGTTGAGGGAATAGTCTTTTTTTTTAGCATTTAAGACAAAATACAGAGAAAGCAACATTACAATTTTGCCCTTTTCCAAGACTGTCAGAGGGTTTAATTGCTTTATAGATGTTTAGAGTGTGTAAATAATTGTTAAAGTTTGTAATTAAAAAAAACTCAATACCATAAAAAACCACGCGTTTGAACTGTAGTTATTTGTTCGAATAATGACTGACCGTCGGATGCTTAAAATACGTATCAAATACTCTTCACAAACTGTTCATTTTGCCCCAATGAAAGTGAAAACCATATAAATGCCATGAAAAGTTTTAAGAGATATTACGTGTTCAAACTATGAGGGGGACACTATTAAAGAGGGTTACTTATTACAGCTCCTTCTTTTTGTGAGAGACAAATTTTTAAGAGAGTATAAACGTGAACTATTTAAAGAAAATTTTATAAATGTTACAAATATATATGTATATAAACATTAAACAAGATGTGATTCAACACGGGATTCTGTGTTTAAGAACATAGGGAATTTTTGTTGTTGTTGTTGAAAATTCTATTTTTTTTTTTTTTTTTACAATGAATACCTTTTTCACATTGTTCAGTAACGATAAATATAGTGATGTTATATGAAAAATATCAATGCTGGATTCGAATAAAGTTTTGAATTTATTTAAAAGTCTATTAGTCTCACAAATAAAGTTAGAGAATAAGAACTCTCTACATTAAGAGAAATCTCTACATTACTCAGAACAATATTTTTCTGTATCGTATAGATTATTTTTGTTTATAAATGATTTTGTCAGTAGTAGCAAATAATGTCGATCGTAGCTACATTTTTTGATAAGCATTTATAAGACCGTAATATGTTCGTTTTATTCAGAGGCTTTGTTCATAGAAAATGTCGTTTTTATATGTATGCTATTTCTTATTAACTTCAAATAAAGCCGTCGATTGGAGATTCAAATTAATTTTATTAATGCAAAGAGAATGTATTAATTAACAAAAATAATTTTAACCAGTCATTTGGAATTTTTTCTGATGAGCTACATATCAGTCTGATTTGATTGTATCAAATTGAGATTATTTTTGAAATAAATTAATGGTGTATCAATTATTATACATTCATATTTCTTATCAGAGAATGTTCACAGACTACAAAACAATACTGGTGTGATTAATTTTCTAAGTAATTTAATCAATATTCAAACAAGAATAATAATTGTTGCAAATAAGTGTTGTATTTAAGGATTAATTTCTGCTTAATATTCTATTGAAATATTTCCGGTCTCCTTTTTATAATTTGTGTATATTTTTTAATATTTTGTTATTTCCTTTTCAAGAACAATTAATTATACAGTTATGTTAAATTGTAACTTATTTTGCGTTTCAATACAAAAATAGAGATGAATTGGTATTTTAAAATATTGTTACTGAGGTGTAATTACTTTATAAAATTCCGAATGACATAATGATCTATATATACGAAGCGTTTCTGTTACTACTGCATTATGTCTTCAAAATATTGAAAAAATAAAACTGTTTTCATATGAGTTATTTATTTTAGTCTTCCGAAGAGGATAAACAAGAAAAATAACAGCAATTTGTTTTAATAGAATCCTCTATTTTTTATAAACTTTACTCGCAAATTATCTTTATAAATTTAATGGTGTATCAATTATTATACATTCATATTTCATATCAGAGAATGGTCACAGACTGCTAAGAAAGACTGCTGTGGTTAATTTTCTAAGTAATTCAATCAATGTTCATACAAGAATAATAAGTGTGGCAAATAAAAGCTGTATTTAAGGATTGATTTCTGCTTATTAATATATTAAAACATTTCCGGTAAAAATAAAGTAAGTATGGAAACTGTGTCTCCTTTTCATAATTTATGTATATTTTTTAATATTTTTGTTATTTTATATTCAAGAATAATTAATTATATGGTTATACTAAATTATAACATATTTAGCTTTTCAATTCAAAATAAGAGATGAATTAGTATTTAAAAATATTATTACTGAGGTGTAATTAATTTATAAAATTCCGAATGACATCATGATCTATATATACGAAGTGTTTTTACTATTACTGCGTTATGTTTTTTAAATATTGAAAAACGCAAACTGTTTTCATATGAGTGATTTCTTTTTAGTGTCCGAAGAGTAAAATAATAATAATAATAATAATAATAATAATAATAATAATAATAATAATAATAATAATAATAATAATAATAGCAACATTAAAAAGAAAAATCTTCTATTTGTTATTTTTGGTTATACATTACTCATAAATTAACTTTATAATTTTTCAAAAATAAAATATTAAAACTGTTTAAGTTTTCTTTCTTTAAAAATGTAATGTCAGTTTAGAAATAGGAAAGACTGTTTTGAACATTGTGCACGCACTCTCATTATGCACGCATGAGTCGAATAGCTGTTTCTGACATCCATTGTGTGTGGAATGCTGTTTCTTTAAGAAAATATATCGAAATTTATCAATCGATTGAATTCTAAAATCTATAAGTTATCTTTTACTCAGGAAACTTTGTGTAACATATATCTCATTAAATGATATAAACGTTCTCTAATATCTTCTACCTTACTGAGAAAAATCTTTGGAATACTAAAATATCGATTTAAATTCGTTTTAAAATATTAATATAATATTTTAAAAATACTCATATTTCAAAATTATACGGGATGATATTTCATTATAGAAAATTATAAGGTATTTGAAATATAAAATAACAAAAATAAAATAAATAGCGTGTTTAATAAGCATCTCATATTAGAATAAACTTTTGATATTTTTTCTTCTTCTTCTTCTGCATATTTCGGTTTATTGTAAAATGTTTATATGTATAATATTATGTATATAATAGTAAAATTCATTACTCTACAATTAATTCGCAACGAAAAATTAAGAGCTGCAAAACAGAGTTTATATATCCAAGATTAAGAACATTATATTCAAATTACACTGTTCAGCTAAAACTTGATTCTTGAAAGAGAAAATTTTTACATGAAATTTGATACCATTTGAAAAACTATTATTTAGTGTTCCTACGGGCTTGAAAAAAAATTAATACACTAAAAACTATTTTGAAATATTTTCAATATATCTGTAAAACAGTATTTTGTAACAGAAATGAAAATTTAAATCTCGAAATTTCTTTGGTTCATGTGTTTTCTGATGTAAAAGAATGCTTTTTAGATTCTTGCGTAACTCAAAAGAAAATACACACACATGAAATCACAATGTATTCTCTGTGACATTTGGAGAAGGTTTCGCTCAAGATCAGGAAATAGTTTCTATATTTTGCAGATCACTTATAATTTTATATTTTTTTCAGCAAGAAAAAAAATCGTATATTTCCACTGTAATGTTAATCATCTTCGTGGATACACAGATACTTTACATTTTCCCCAAAAGTAAATATTAAAAAAAGTATTACTGATGACAAAAACATATATTTTCAACAGAAGGGATAGAAACGATTCGGTTTGTTTGTTCAGACAAAAGTAATGTTTATTAAATTACTTACAGTTTCGACACATTCGAAAATATTTTAAATGTGCTTATGAATTTGATTTGTCGTTCTATCTTTCCATATGTTTGTTCGGTTTAAACTACTGTAACATGCGTAAGTATACTAGACTTGTAATTAATATATGTTTTTGAGGCTTACAATGGCATTTTCAGTTTTGCAAATGAAATGTGTAGAATGTATAATTCGTTTACGAGACATAAAATAATATTGTTACATTAAGATCTATTAGTATAATTGTTTGTAATGTGTGTTAAAGATATAATAACTTTTTCAAACTGTGAAATGAATATATATCACACAAGTACACTACAAGATGCTTACTGTAGAATGGAGTCTGCTTAACAATTATCGTTCCTTTACAGGAACATACAAAATAATTCGACCAAAGCACTGTCTATGAGCAATAATTGTTGGTAGTTCGATTTTATTTGTGGTATGCGTTTTTACAGTGTAAGTTATTTTTTGGATATAACTTGATGTATGCAAAGTTTACAGCTCATATACAGGATTTTGCAAAAACAAATTGTATACATTTCATTTATTGACGGAAATTGCTGAAAGCGTATTTTCAACAATATTGTGCGTTTTAATTTTAGCATAATATCTACTATATGTGCGTACTTCAAAATCATACACAGGACGTCACCAAAAAATATTAATCATTTTACGATTATATATGTTAATTTCTGAAATTTTTGAATGTACAATGTTTCTTCCAAAAGTGGTACTTTTCATTCCTATATTCTGAATGAGTAGGAAAGTGTTTTATATTCTATGTTTGACGCATGATTTTTCTGAATTGTTAAAACTCGTGGCATTATTATTGTACAGGTTGAGTTTTGAACACTATAAGAATATTCTTGCTAAAGATATCATCCTTTTGTCAGAAAGATTGCTTTCTTAAGAAGATCTAAAGATATTAACCGATTTCAAATATCTTTCTTGCGTTTTTATTCGAATTACAAAAACTAACTTTTACGCACTATTTGAAGTTGATCTGAAAATTTTCGTTTTTTTTCCGACCTATCCTAATGATTATGCGTATAGCCCATAAACGGATAGAGATTTCACTGATTTAAATTCACTAAACTTTCTACTTGAGTTGCTTCCAAAACTATCGATTTCGAACTTGACAACTGCCAGTTAAGTTACTTATGATCTTAACAAACTTATTGATTACCATTAGGTGAAACAGAAAATATATTGTTGAAGCAGTTAAGGCGTGACACATTGGATATTCCTTCTCTGTAGTAATTTGAAATAGATGTGACTATTTATACCTTTGAAAATATGTGATTCAAATTGGTTTGAATTATTGAATTTTACCGTCAGATTGATTTAAGCATTTCGATATTTGCTACTTAATGAATGTTTTTCGTTTTAAATTTTATAAGATATTGTATTTTTTTAATTAAGTAATAAAAGGGTACTAAATGAAAAAGTGAGAGTTTTCATAATTACATTTTAATTTAACATAGAAAATAGATTATCAAAATTCGATTTTAATTTTAAATTCACATAAAACCCTTAAAAAAATAAAGTTTAGTTCTTCATTCATATTATATGCTAATTCTTTAAATTTGATTATCTGGCTTTATGTGTTTTAATTTTTTGCGGTCTTTTTTTTATTTTATAGATTATCTCATTTTACAAGACAGACTTCACAAAAATGTTTAGAAAAATAAGACAAATATCTTCGAAGAAATGTATACAAGACATTAAAATTAAAACGGCAATTCTTTCGTTATCTTGAAAAATACAATATAAGCACAATTCGTATTTCCGTTCGTAGGTATTGTAAATAAACTATTGTCCAATAACGTCTTTTGGGTTACCTAATATTCTGAAAAGTGTTAATTTATCTTTATAAATGAGATAAACTAATTGATTTTCAAGATCTAAAAAGGCATAATTAAAAAAAAGGTTTCTTGTTGTTGTTGTTTGTCTGTTTCACTGTTACGGATATTGGGAAATATTTCCAAGTAGTTTTGGTACTATAATAATCTGATTTCCGGAAACAGAATGTAGGTATTTCCGATACCACTAATTCTTAAATAAATATTTAGATGATCAATAAATTTGCTTTACAATCAAACATACTAAACCAACAGACTTATTATTAACGTAAAAAATAATAATATTACGATACTATTGCATGTATGAACACAGTTTTGCAACTAAAAATGCATGATTGAAAAATTTTAACATCTTAAAAATTATATTCTGTATTAAGAAAACTGATTAATGTACCATAAAAAACTTTCAGAAACTTTATCAAAACGCAATGGTAGGAAAAGTTTTTATAAAATATTAATTAAATCTGGAAAATATGTGTGATAGTGTTGTTTACAAAGCTAAAGAAAGGATGTTTTAATTATGGATAACTCGGAAAATCTTATTGAATTATTTCTTTTTATTATTCTAATCTATTTTCGTAGATTACGGGACTTTTTTCTGGTTTGCGCAGTGTAGTGCAACAACCGGACAAAATCCTTATAATGCGGAATTGAACAAATAAATCTCCTTTTTAATAACTCCGGGTTGTCGCTTATTAACATAGCACTTATGTCAATGTTAAGAAAGTTGATGTAAATTAGATACGTTTGATTTAATAAAAAAATAAATCAGGCTTTATTATATATTTTCTAACAAATAAAAGTAAAGAATATAATGTACTAAATTATTACATTGTTTGATTATGCAAGTTGGGTTTAATGACTGTTATCTCTTGATAGATTTTACATTTTCCAATTGATAACATGTTGCCATTTTTCTACTATTATTAGTGCTGTAGTATGGCGTTAACAATTAACCTCCAGACTGGTCTTCACGCAGTAACCAGGGAGACCAGTACGTTTTATATGCAAAAATAGAAGTGCTATTTTAAGAATTAAATAGAGTGTAATAGTAATTTCTAAGTTTTGATTTATTACAATATGACAAGCTATGTGCATCATTGCAATATATACTTTAGTTATGTACAAATATAACTGTACTAGCAAACCCCACGGCTTTGCTCGCGTAATATTTGAAATTTGCCAAGTGATATTTATATGTCTAATTTTTATTAATAGGTACTAACTAAATTTTTATTTTATTAAAAGGTAATATTTTATTTTATTAAAAAGTACTTAATACTTTTAGGAATATTTTTAAAAAATTACTATTTAAAACACAGTTTGATTAAATATCATTGTTACACTGCATAAGGCAGAAATGAGACTTAAATTAATAAAACGAAATGAAACTAAATAAATAATAATTTAGAAAATATTTTGAAACTTTTATGCTCAATTAATACGCTCATTTCAGTATTCATTTGAAGTTTTGAATTTTTTAGAAACCATCTTCTTACATCTTAAAATTAACAATCATGTCAAATTCCAATTCCTACCACCTCACTCAACATAAAGGGCTATGTTGAAATAGGAACTGTCACCATTAATTTGCCAACATTAATTTTGAAATTGGTTTGTTATTTCCTAATATTCCACAGAAACGTAATTTAGAATGCTTTTAAAGGCCTTTTTTAGAGCGTTTGTTGTTCCTGTGAATCCCAGGTGGTAGAATCATCGGCATAAAACATAGCCTGTGTAGGATCAGAGACTGTTACCATTGATTCGCAAATATTACTTTTATATTTGGTTTATATTTCCTGAAGTAGCGTAGAAATCGTAATTTAGGACTTTTTTGGATGCTTTCCGCACCTCCCCTTCACTTAATCCCTTTTTAATTCGAATTTATTTTCGACAATCCTTCGAGGGCATTTGTATTTTATAAGTAACTACCATGCCACATTTAAAATTTCTAGCCTTTTCAGTATCACAGAAATCGCAATTTAGAAAGTTTTTAGCTACTGCAGCCCTCTGGTGGTAGTGGCACAGACATAAAATATAGCTTATAGGTTCTATCACTAACAATTTGTTATCATTATTTTTTTAATCGGTTTGGTATTTGAAAAGATTACATAAAAATTGTAATTTATAACGCATTTCGCTCATTTCATCTTTTTAAATTTGAAATTTTCTTTCGACAGTTCATAGAAAGCAGTTGCATCTTGTAAGTAAATAACATGCCATACTTCAAAGTGTTAGAACCTTCAGTTATGCAAAAAACGCAAATTAGAACATGTTTTGTTTTTTCAACCCTCAGATGGTAGTGACAGCAACATAAAATATAACCTATGTTATAGCAGTGACTGTCACCATTTATTTGCAACCATTACTATTGAAATAGCTTTGGAATTTCCTGAGATTGAATAGAAATCGCAATTTAGAACGTTTTTAGAACGCTTTTGGTGCAATTTCACCCCTTTTTAAATTTCCAATTTTCGAAACTGTTCTTAAAGATCATTTATATGTAATACATATGTACCTTGCCTAATTTTAAGTCGCTAGCCCCTGCCGATCACAAAAATCGAAATTTGAAACGCTTTTTTGCTCCTGCAACGTCTAGGTGATAGTGATACCGACTTAAAATAGCGTCTATGTTAGAGCAGAGGCTGTCAGCATCAATTTCTTAACATTACTTTTGAAATCAGTTTGATTCTTCCTGAGAGAGTGGTGACAAATCGGCATTTAGAACGTTTTTAGAACGCTATTCGCTCATTTTGCTCCTGCATCTCCTCTGGATTAGTGGAAACATATATAAAATATAGCCTAACTTGGAGCAAGATCTGTCACCATCATTTTAACACCATTATATTTGAAATCGGTTCAGTATTTCCTGAGATTGCATAGAAATTGCAATTTAGAACGTTTTTTACAATACTTTTTGCGCATTTTGCCCCCCCCCCTTTTAAGTTTCCATTTTTTTAGGAAATGTCCTTAGAGATCATTGATATCTTATAACTAACTACCATTCTAAATTTCACGATTCAAGGCCCTTCCGTCACGCAAAAACCGCAATTTAGAACGTTTTCTCCTGCAGCCCCTTTGGGGTAGTGGCACCGACATAAAACATAGCCTATGTTGGAGCAAGGATTTTCACCATCATTTTGACGCAATTATTTTTTAAATCGGTTTGGTATTTCCTGAGATGGTGTAGAAACTACCATTTAGAACGTTTTTTAGAACGCTTTTCGCGCATTTTCAACCCTTTTAAATTTCGAATTGTTTAAGAACTGTTCTTAGAAATCCTTTATATCTAATAAGTAGCTGATACTTCAAATTTCATATTTCTAGGTCCATCAGTAACACATAAATCGCATTTTTAGAACGTTTCTTGCTCCTACACCCCCTTTGGGGTAGTGGCACCGACATAAAACATAGCCTATCTTGGAGCAAACGTTATCACTATCATTTTGACACCAACATTTTTAAAATCTGTTTGGTATTTCCTGAGATTATGTAGAAACTACCATTTAGAATGTTTTTTAGAACGCTTTTTGTGCATTTTCACCCCTTTTAAATTTCGAATTGTTTAAGAACTGTTCTTAGACACCATTTATATCTTATAAGTAACTAATATTCCAAATTTCATATTTCTAGGTCCTTCAGTAACGCAAAAATCGCATTTTTAGAACGTTTTTTGCTCCTGCACCCCCTTTGGGGTAGTGGCACCGGCATAAAATATAGCCTATGTTCTAAGTTGGACTAACACCATCATTTTGATACTATTACTTTTGGAATCGGTTCGGTAGTTCCAGAGCTTACCTCCGACAAATAAACAATTTTTTCCTCTTTATAATAGGAGTATAGATGAGCAAGCGGGAAATTCTGATATGTATTCTTATAGGTATCCATCTTTTTTTTTTTCCCTAAGCTTCGACATTCATAGTTTGTACACCGTTGTAATAGTCTCTGAATGTTTTTTGTTTTAAGGACAATTATCTTTCTTTACCCCATATACAGGGTGATTTTTTTAAAGTTGTGAAAGTAAAACTCTATAACAAAAGAACCACTGATCCAAATGAATTACAATTTCGCAAGTATGCTCCCAAAGCGATCGGAAATTTTTAGGTGTTGTAAAAAAAAAAAAAAAAAAAAAAAAAAAAAAAAAAAAAAAAAAATTAATAAATAAAACTTAAAATCGCACCGACAGATGGCGCTATATATTCAGTAAAGTCTGCAGACGAGCTTGCACACGACACACACAGAGTGGCGATAAAAACGTGAAGCGCATACACCTTCATTATGCTACGAATATCCTCACAATAACCGTGCCATTGACGTTCCGTGCGTTGTTAGTGAAACTGTATTATAAGGATAATGGCAGCGCAGCAACTGCTTTTAGGAGATTCAGGACACGAAATTTTAAGAAAAGGTCCAATGACGACAGAGGGCCTACGGAATATGGTTTTGAAATTTGAACAGACTGGTTCACTGTGCCTAAAACCCAGTAGAGGAAGGAAACCAGGTGATGTGACTGCTGTGGGAAGCGTAGCTGCTGCATTAAAAGAAAGAACCAGCAGTGGTGCGGCAAGCTGCAGTACACAGGGCATTTCCAGAACTTTGGACATGATGGTCAGTACGGTACATAGAGTTTTGAGAAAGATTTTGAGATGCTATCCGTTCAAAATAACGTATGTCCAAGAATTGTTTGCTTCAGACTTTCTAAAACGAGAACATTTTGGTTGCGCGCATGGGAGTGGACTTCGCACGTTCCTACAAATTTTTGTGAACAGATGAGACCCACGTCCACCTGCAGAACGTAGTCAATACACATAATTGTCGGATATGGGCAGCAGAAAATCCGAACATTTTTCAACCTTTAACTCTTCATTCCCCAAAGGTGACTGTGTGGTGCGTGTTTACGGCGGAGTTCTTCGTTGAACCGTACTTTTTCGAGGAAGTCACCCTGAATGTCTTGTTACCTGCACTGACAATGTTAACCGCTACAAATTTCTGTTGTCCACTTATGTCATTCTAGCACTCCAGCAGCGTCAGTGTCTCGGAAGCACCGTATCTATGCAAGTTGATGCTACCCCGCACATTGTCACACAAGTTAGGGATTTGCTGTGGAGAAAAATCGAAAATGTTAGAATTATAAGAGGCAATTTCCCAACAGCCTGGACAGCTCGATATCCTGATCTAAATCCCTGCAATTTATGGCTCTGGGCGTATCTAAAGAACACTGTGTATTGTGGTGGTGTTATGAACTTGTAAGAAGGACTGCACCAGATTATCATCATCTATCCGGAAACTCTTCGCTCTCTTGTAGAACATGCGGTTTCACGTTTCCAACTCGTAGACGAAAGAGGTAAACAGCACATTGAAATTTCCCTTCATTTGTTCCGCAGTTCCGTAGGAATGATTTACTCCATATTTTCATTTCGTTCTGTTTCTGCAAAGGTTATCGCAGTTCTTTTTTGCAATTACTGCATTTTGTATATTTTTTTTATATGTGTAATAATGTTTTCATTTTCTGAAAGTACCGTCCGTTGTTTCCCTTACACTTATGGTATTCTTTGGTTCGGCTAACTTACAGCGCCTGTGTCAGTGCGATTTTAAGTTTTCTTTAACCACGCCTAAAAAATTCCCGTTTCTTTTGGGAGCATACTGGTGAAATTTCCGGTCATTTAGATCAGTGGTTCTTTTGTTATAGGGTTTTAATTTCACAATATAAAAAAATATATTTGTATATATATATATATCATAAACTACTTTTAGAAAGGTTAATTATCTATATATTGAAAAGAAAATGTTGTTTTTTTAGTCATCGATCCTGAGCATTCTACTGATCCGATTATAATAATTATTCTTTTAAATGAAATGTAGTTGTTTTTTAAATGTGCCCACACTCGCTGTTTCATTAAATAATCCTATTTTTATATTTTAATTTTATTTTTAAAAGTCTTTTATGAAATTTCCTTCACATTTGTGGCAATCACTTTATTTCCATTTTTGAAAAGAAAAGGGAAGCATTGTGAATTACCGTATCATTACGGATGCCATTTTCGTATCACATTTATTATATTTATTTATTTATTTATTTATACTTTTGAACAGTAAATGATGTCTCGATTGAAAATAACGCAACGCATTTTTACTAATAAAATTGTTACATTTCAATATTTGTTTTAATCCGTTGTTACTTAGAATGAGACACTAATTTCAGAGGGCTTCAATTAGTGAAAATGATGTCATAGTAAAAATGAAATGAGTAAATTCGTTGTTAAAACTATATATTTTACTACTAATGCGTCTAAAAGTAAATTTTATTTATCTCGCTGGCACCCAGATTAGAACCTCCATAAAAGAGTGTGAATGTCCACATACAAAATTGTAACTTACAAACTTACGTCAAATATGGTAATATATTTATTAATAATCTATTGCACGTTAAAATATTTTTTAAATAGTGAAAATGAATATGAAAAGCAAGCATGTAAATTTTGCGACGGTAAAAATATTTTATTTTCAATGAGGCTAAAAATTCTCCAAAATGGATTTTATTTTTATTACTCAAGGGAAAATGCATTATTATATGCATTATGGAATGCATTTATCACAAAAAAATGAGAAAAAAAGGACTTTTACGCATTATCTTAGAAATTTTCAAAATTCCCCGTGCACTTTTCCATATCATAGAAAATTCCCAATATTTTTTATAAAAGTTTTATTTATATATATAAACCAAATTTTTATAATAAATATTGGGGATTTTCATTGATATGGAAAGATTTTGAATATTACTAAGATAACGTGTAAAATTACTTTATTTTCTCAAAAATATTTTTTTTTTTGTGAGAAATGCATGCCATAATGCATATGATGTACAGTTGAATAATATTTAAAGTGAAATTTACAAAAAATAAAAAAAATGATTTTTAAGGACCCTCGTCCCCCACTTTAACTTCATTTATCTCAGAATGAATTTTTCACGATTTGTCAGCTTTAAAAGGATATATCTAAAGTTGCTTGCAAGATATTTGTATGACCTTTTCAAAAGAGCTTTTATGCAATATTTCCAAAAAATTGTTTTCAGAATTTTTAATTATGAGTGATAATTGTGAAAATATGCTAATTAATGCAAAACTCACTCATAAAAAACTCCGTTTTCTTTCTTATTTTTTTTAAATTTATAATCAATATTTTAAGAAATCCTGAACGCAAATTAAAATGACACATTTTCTGTACGCTGAAGTGTAAAAATTTTGTAAATCGAATAAGAACTTGCAGAGTTATATCAAAAATTAAATATGTTTAAAATTTTAAAATTTAAATAAAAAAAAAATCAGATTTTTTTTTTCCATTCAATATTCTTATTATATTAAAATATATTTAAGAAAAAAATTTCATAACTATAACATTAGATATACAACATAACATTAACTTTCATAACATTAGAGATAGAATCGATGTTGAGATAATCAAATTAAGAGTATAGACTATCAGAAAGCTAGACAGGCACCTATAAGCTATCGAAGAGGTGACTCGTCGTATGCTTTTTCAAGAAAATACCAGAATGTTTACATTGCTAAGTATAAAAAAATTGTCATTCCAGAAGCAGTTTTCGATATAGCCTGCTACTCAAGCGAATTCTATTCAATGTTGATGAAACACGATCATGTATTTGTCGAGTTTTGGATCAATATGTGAAACTACAGAAGACTACCTGTCCGAATACTTTAGTCGACTGTCTTTGTCTGAAACAAAAGATTATTATTATTTTTTAAATTACGCAATAAATTTAAAAAAAAATGTGATATCTAAATAAATCACATTTTAAATTTAAAATTAAATTTAAATATTGGTTCTGACTAATGAAAACTTGTTAAAATTCTACAATAATTCATTATAAATGCTTGCATTGTACACAGAAACAATACTCAGCCTGCTGAAGACAAATCTGAAAACACCAGAAAACTGGACCTCGCATAGTCATAACTGGTATTTTAGCATAATCAACTAGTGATCTTGCATACATGACCCCCACGGATGTTCTAACATGCAGAACCAACTGATCTCGCAATCAAAAAATCAGTGATGTTGCACTATTTCAAAATGCCTGCATTATACATCACTGTTTCATAAAAGGTGGAGGCGGGAAGCGGTGGTGGTACACCAAGCGAGTACTTATAAGTGTACTTTTGCATGTGAGTCTCGTACTGTAGTCGTCCGCTCGAGATCTCCTGTTCCTGGCTGTTCCCATTGGCCCGTTTATGAGGGTCCATGTGAGAATGATGACAGCGAAGGACGACTTTTTGCCTAGCCCGAAGCGAACCAAATAGCTTGGAGATGTTCGCCCAGTGCTTGCACGTAAGTATACCAGTTATTATACAAAGCCTGCTTTCAAAGCCTGCTTTTTAACTAGAAAAAAATTCATCTAGAAAAATTTTTATCTCTATAAATAAAAAGAAAATAAAATTTTGAGCCCCGGACCCCCCTTAAATACGAGAAGATATATTAATGCTGTCGTCTTTATAGCACGCTGTTCGTAAACCGGGTGCTATGCGAACGCATTATATTAAATTTTTGTTGGACAAACACATATAATGACCTTTTTTTATAATAAAATATAGGGATTGAAAATAAAATTTATCATCATAGTAATAAAAAAAACTAAGTAGGTGAATCAATAAGTAAGTCATACTTATTATTGATTGGTGATGTATTATGCTGATAGAAAATTTAGTTCTCGGGAGTAAGAGAATAAAATTCACATTGTTTTATTGGAAAATTCACATTTTATCCTCGACCTTTTTAAATAAATTACTTGATTTTGCCTGTATCTTCTAGAAGCTTCCTAAATAGGTTACTCGCCAATCATATATATCCATTAATTTCTATTTTGTTTGCTTGGCCTTATAAATGGTTTTATTTTCTACCCCAAAATACCTATAACTGTCTATGAATGGTTTTGAAATTTAAGATTTCTTCCGCTGCAGTCATTAATACCTTCCAAGAAAGATCTTGATTCTTATGTAAAACATAGGACGAAATTCATGACATCCGATCACTTGATCTCCTGTGACCCAATAGGCAAGAAACCATCATAGGGAGGACTAAAGAAGGTACAACTTTAACAGTCGATTGGATTCGGTATACTTAATTTGAGGATCCGACGTCTACGAAATGTATCCAGTGATGAAAATAAATGAACAACGGTTTTCTCTACCTGTACTGAATTCATCCTTTTTTTAATGTACAAAAAGTGTGCAGTTCTTTCAATCTCTAATTTAGAACATCAATCATGTTAATGCGAGTATCCGACGCGACGGGGTCATCAAAAGTGAACGCAAACTCCAAAAACTAAACATCCTACTAAGTCCTATATCGTATTTTTCGTCCTAACGAAATGCATTTGCTCTTAAATAGTGTCTAGTCTAACTTAATATTTCAGAGCTGCACTGGCCACTCCTTATGTTGTATTGTCCTTCAATTTTTCTTTAAATTATTACTCCTCTTTACTTATTATTTGTAATAATATAATATAGATTTTGCAATTATATTATTTGGATTCCATTTGAATTTGTAGCCAAAAAACAAAAAATGAAAAACTAATGGCTGATGTCTCTGATGTAAGTTGACAGTAATATAACGAATTCAAAAACGTATAAGGATGAGGTATTATGTTTGTGGTTACCTAACAAATTCTGATTATTAAGTTAATGCGTTTTTAAATTGTGTAATAGCAATAAAAATACTCTATTCAATTTTCAACTCGAAGATTTAATTTTAAAAGTATGTTTTAAAATCAGTTTCGTATGTCAAGGATTCTTAATTCTCTTGCACACAAACTTGAATATATATTTATAAAATATTTATATTTCATTTTCCGTAATACTTTCCGAACAAAAAGAATTCTAGTTTATTTCTTTGTACCATTTCTTTGACAGCATGAAATTAATCCGCCGAACTCTTTCACGGATAATATGAAAGAAAACAAGAAAAGATAAAAATCAGTTTGGGAAGAATGCGATATCAGCAAAAAAAAGGGGAAACAAAAATTCATTGAAAGACTTTGCCATCTCCGTTCATTGAAACCTCAATTATTTTTCTCACCAAATTTATCAAAGCCATACAATTAAAAGAATACATATAGTTGTTATTATCCAGATATAAGCCATTTACAATATCAAAAAGAATATATACGTAAAAAAAAAGAAATTAAAATATTGGCAAATAAAATAAAATATTTGCAATTTTGCTTATAATGCAAGATAAATATTCTTTACCAACTGTTATTAGGTTTCCTAGATAAGAAATAAATAATTGATAGACATTTTTAAAAAATGTAACTTCTATGAATGGACATCTTTATTTTTTATAATTAAAGTAGCATCTTTATAATTGAATGAAATAATATTTATTTTTTTAATATTTTGCTGTGTAGAAAAAATGAAAGAAAAATTATGGCACTCGAAATAAAAATTTTGGTTGCTTTTTAGGTATAAAAATATTTTATGATTTTGGTTAAATAAAACGAAATAAAATAAAAACTAAGAACATGAAAGTTTTAATATATATTACAGGGTACGTACGGGTACCGTTATTTTCAAGGCCAAATATGAGAATTTGTTTCATAGAAAAATAAATCTAGTTTAAACGGACGAAAGTTCGCCTTATTTCAGGAGAGATTTCCCATAAGAAAATACTGGTACCGGAGAATTTTTTACTCGGGAAATTCAAGCACCCGTACGAACCTTGTATTAGATTCTATTTGCTTTTTCATGCTTTAAAGAGTTAAAGAGTATTTTGTTTTATAATTAAATGTACATTATATATAACTGTGTAATTTCTTTCATCTTTAGTTTTGTATAGTATATTAAAATTACAAAAATTACTATTCAAATTACAATTCTTTTTTTGGCATGGTTTTCAATTAAATCCATTCTCATTAAGCAAAATTTTATTAATTTACTTTTACACTTTCTTATTTACCGTCATGTGATTTTTTTAATATTTCTAATGTTTTTCTAATATGTGAAAATCTCGATTGCATTAAGAACATATACAAACGATATTTATACTGTCATTTATATGTGCATTTTTATTTTACTTATAGCTATTTAGAATATTGTCGTTCAATACCTTGATGGATGCGAGCACCTACCTGTTTTCTGACTCAACCTGGCTTCGGCGGATGAGAAAGACCAAACATCCGACTGAGGACGCAGTAGCGGTCCATTTCCGTTTCGAAAGAAGACCAAAGTAGGGTCCAGGCTACCCAAGGAGTCCAACATCCAGCTTAGAGAATACCTTTCCAAGCAACGCGCAACTGCATAGGCTGTTGTTGAGGACATTATCGTGTGGAGGACTGCGGCAATTAACTTGCGTAGACTGGCAACGACCTGTCTTGGGGAGCTATAATGCGGACCTGTCATTAAGAACTTGTGTGAGGGTGGGTTGCACCGCATCACTTTGGTGAGCATGTCGACTAAGTATGTACGTGTAGTGGTAGTGAATGTCCACGACTGCTTGCTCATCCGCAGTTCCTGATGTGCACTGAAGTGTCTCTTCATGGCTCGTATAACTGCTGACACTTTTTCGGTTGCTTCGGCGGTGTACAATATTAGGTCTACTGGGTATGCATGACGACTTGAGTAGTTTGAATGAGGTGAATGTCCTTGGATAAAGGTGGACGAACAGGACACGGACGTCTGCAAAGAGTTAGGTCGGTCCAAAACTGTTTGCTATTTTCTCATATCCCGCTACCCATGAGTTGATTCATCCGCTCGATGGGTCCCAAACTTAGTCAGTGCGTCCTAAGGAAGTTGTGACGCCTTGCTGAACGATCCATTTGGGTAGTGGTATTTTTAATTTTCGTGTTTTTTATCAACTAAAAATATATGTTGTAGTATTCTCGAAGTTTGGAAGTGGATTTGCAAAGCACGCTTGAAGATCTGGGGAGTTTACGTATACTCCCGAGGCTCTGCGGGATTCGATTGGACTTTGAAATCATTTTTGCTTTCTTTTCTTTTTCTTGCAACTCGATTTTGAGTGACTTTCACTTTGTACATACGCGACTGAGAATTATATCCGTTTCACCCCTCCTTGTGGAAATGATTACCATTTGCACTGTCTGGTGGATTGCATGATATGTAACTTTCTTTTTTCTTATTTATAAAATTAAATTATAAAATTAAATTAAAAAATTATAGACCAAGACACTTCAGTCCCCAGAATTAGAGCTACTTCCATGATATATCAGTTATAGTTATATAAAAATCTACTAGAGGGCAGCATAATCTAGAACTTGGAATACAAATTAACTACAAGCAGCTACTTATTGGATGGACTATTTCTGAATTAAATTATAAAATTAAATTAAAAAATTATAGACCAAGACACTTCAGTCCCCAGAATTAGAGCTACTTCCATGATATATCAGTTATAGTTATATAAAAATCTACTAGAGGGCAGCATAATCTAGAACTTGGAATACAAATTAACTACAAGCAGCTACTTATTGGATGGACTATTTCTGAATCATGGTAAGTTGTTACTTCACCTAGTTTTAATTAAAAAACTTTTAATTACCGTAGTGTACTTTAATTGGGTGTCAACTCCATGGCCTCATTAATTTTGTCAGTTTTAAAAATAGCAGAATTCTGCTGATGAGTAGCGTTATATTGCTTTATTTAATTTTATATCCAAGTAGCATTATGTTCATATTGTGCATAGTTTAGAAAATATTAGGCCTAATCTCAGATATGTCACCTTCATGGATGTCACCTCCATGCCATTGTTGTATCATGCAGGTGTTATTGACCCATGGATGTGGCATTTATTGATGTAAACCATATTCTAAGGGTACTTAAAGTATATTTTTTATCTCTAACATTTTATATTAGTTTTTCTAGAGCCTTCCAAGTCTAGACTCACGTGTAGTAAATTTCGAAGAGATGTCCGAAGAGAATCTTGAGACTTATTTTCAGATTGACTGAAATCGACTAGTTACCATGGTGACTAGCTTGCGTGTTTTATGTTTGTTTTTGTGTTATTACCGACTGAAAAGAAGGGTTATGTGTTTCACGCGTATTTGTGTATGTGGATTTCTTTAAACTCTCGAAACATCTCAACGGCTGGATGGATTTTAATGAATGATGTCTCTATCAATTCGTCTTAACTGTCCGATGGTTATAGGCTAGGTTTTGTTTTTATAAATTTAAAATGGCGGTAGAGACGAAAAAGAAATTTTACGCACCCTATTGAGTGGCATATCATAGGATAGGTCTTTCAAAATAAAGACTTTTACAGTCCGAAGCTCCGTTAAAATATTATATTACCTGGAAGCTGTGTATGTAGGATCTATAGCTTTACTGCAACTCTAACCATCATAGAAATCTATAGAAATCATCAAAACATTGTGTATATATAGGAACTAACAATTAAACACAACTTAAAGACATCAATACAAATAAATAAATAAAAAAATAGTTCAGTAATATAAACAATATATATATATATATATATATATATATATATAAATTAAGTCAATTTATACTTAGGTCAATAAGATAATTTTTTTTCTCCCATTCTTCTTTCCTCCTGAGTGGCGCTTGATATGCCTTGATCAAGAAGAGGGCTCTCACGGTCTTAAAATACCTTGATCAGTTAGAGGGTTCTCTCGATTATTGAAAATTAATTAATTTAATTTAATTAATTAATTAATATTTGAAAAAAAACTGGATTAACATCAAGTGTCATCCAGTATAAGTTTAAACAAATTTATTTGAGTTTGATTGGATGAATAATAAATATGTTATTAACGATTTAAAATTTGAACAAGATATATATAGCGAGAGAGTGAGCTAATAGTAGGAATTGAAAAAAAAATAGTTTCATGTTGATGAGAAAGAATTAATTAGTTTGCTTTTTACGCAAGCGGTTTTTTTTTATTTTTTAAATTAAATTGTTTATTTATTTTTTATTGCGTTTTCTTTCTTTTCTTTCTTGTCTTATAGCTCTGGTGTTGTTTAGTTTCCACTTCCGTTGATTGATCCGTTGATTTCCCACCTGCGGTGTGGAGCTGATTTGATTGGACTGTGCGATACTATCTCTCCTATTTTATATTATTTTTATATTACTAACATTCATCTGCAGGCTTGAATCGCAGAGATAGCCTGATAATGGGGGATCCTTAGTTCCGGCTAGTGGTAAATCAATACGGCGTGGGGCGTTCGCCTGGAGCTGCTGGAAACAGAATTACTGACTTCGGGGTTCTGTGTTCTCCGGGTATCGAAATTTGGTGATCCTGCCAAGAGTAGGACCTGTCCCGAATACTCTGACTAAGTATTTTGCGAAGTTCTCTGTCGCAGCGTTTGGATTTCTGTTCAAAGTTTTGTGTAATGGTCAGTACTAGCGGCAGACACGTATCAACCGGTTTAATGTTATGATATATATTTCACATTGCATATTTTGTAGACTTGACCCGATTTAAGTAAACCTCAAGTAAATAGTGTATTATTTTCATTTTAAGAGAGCATTATTTTTTTTTTAATCTTGTCACCATCTCAGAATATTTATTCCGGGAGTAGTCCTGTAAAGTAACCATATTTTTCTCGTTAACCAGTACGTACCCGCGCATATTTTTTCAACGTTACTTCATGCATGTAAAAATCTCACTTTATTTTGTCTCCCATTATATTTTTGATTAAATACTTTTTAAAAAACAAATTTACTTCTGTATATTCTAAAATGCATAATATCTATTATATTTAAGGAAAAAAAAATCATGCTTTTTATAGTTATTTATAGAATTCGTTCGAAGTTTCGGTAAAAATCACTGTTTTGAGAAAATATGCATTTGCAAATGATTTATTTTACACCTAAAATAATGAATTATTTCACAAAAATGATATTAATTACATGTAACACTCTTTTATTATATTAATATATATATATATAGGGGAGACCGGGGCTAGTAGGCGCAGTTTTCAGTTATTGATTTTTATTAATTTTTTGTTTAAGGTTTTTATGAAACTTTAACAGTACTTTTAAAGAACAGGCATTGGGCTATAAATATCCGGAGTTTTGAGTCTGTAGTTTATGTTAAGCGGAAGCCTAAAGTAAAAGGAAAATTATGCGCCAACTTACCCAGTCACGGGGCAAGTTACCTATACCTATGGGGTAAGTTGGCACACGCCTTATAAAAATTTTAATAAGACACGCATTTAAGAGAATCCATTTCCTTATTACCAGTACGTTTAATCAAAGGCGTTATCGCCGTACAATGTAAATTCTAAATTATTCAGACATAAAAATAATGAATAAAACATTAACATTGAGTAACTTCTATCCTACTCGATAACATCATCAGAGTTACAGTTGTCACAAATAAAAAATCGAGTGTCTCCGTTTTGACAAGTCCCGTGTGCCCAAAATCTTGCATTGCAACCAATTTTTTCGGTGTTTGCTGTTTTTCAAGCTGCCAACATACACTAGACAACGAGCCAACTTGCCCCGTGTTCAATGCGCCTACTAGTCCCATAATATATATCTTCACAAAATGGACACATAACCATCTAAGCATAAATAATCCAAGTAAATCACATTATGGGTAGGTACAGTTAATCATACACTAAGAAAAAGTGTACAAGTTAAATCGCAATTATTAAGATAAGTATTTGAATCTAGAAAAAGAATGAAGCTACAAAAAATTACTTGTGAGCGCAAAAAACAGAAAAATCGTAATAAATGTACATTGCACGTAGGTAATGCTGCAAAACTACAATGACGATTGTAAAACACAAGAAGAAATTACTCTGTGACTGGTTGCACAATCTATCCACAAACAGGCGATTTATGGGGGCTGCGCCTACTTACCCCTGTAGCCAACTAGCCCCGGTCTCCCTATATATATATATATATATATATATAAGTATTTTTTATATTGCTCTCTCATTAAAATTACTTCATTTATTAATATTGTTTCGTACAAATGCTTGATTATTCACTCCCAAGAGTTTTCTGTCTGCTCTCCTAGCAAACAATCTAATAACATTTCTTAAAAAACACCTTCTCAACATTGACCTTGGAAGGAACAAGGCAGGTCAGAAGCGTTCTCAAAAATATTTTCTATTTTATCCAAAGACAAATTGTGTTTGGTGTAAGATCTAACCCGACGATTGTGCATACGGGTTTAAATTACATTTCGCATAAGATATTATTATGTTGAAGGCCGAATCTTTACACCAGCAGTAAATCGCAAATTCTAGTTTCCTTAAAATACTTGATGTTCAACCAAACACATTAATGGTAAATCTTTAAATCAATTCTTTAACAGTTTCGCCATTCATCTTAAACAATATTATTGCTAGTATCGTTCATGTTTGACGCGAAACATGTCCATTGATGTGATTACAGAAGATTAGTTATTTTTATAATTTATTTGAAAAATTTCCAAACATTTCGTAATCGGAAAAGCATCAAATGAATGTATTTTTGTAAAATGTTTTTCTTTTTGCTATACTAGGAAAAATATTTTTTAGGCACTTAAAAAAGAAATTAACTATTAAAAAAAAAAGAAAATTTATTTACGATATTAAAAACAAAAAAAAAATTAAAAAATTAAATTCTGTATACTTTTCGAACAGATGCACAAAGTTCCATAAAAAATATACAGCTAATTTAGAATGTCTGATAAATGTATTTTCAAAATTTTAAAATAACAGGGTAATTTATTTTTTTTATTAATAAATTTTATCATCCATAATTTAACATTTAATGCATTTATCGAAATGCGATATTTTTTCCAATGAATTGTAAAACTATAAAATCGTCCAAATTTTCATAGAAAAACATTATGATATAAAAATAAACGGTCAAGTGAGAGTATTACTCAGACGATTATATGAATTAGTAACTGTTTTATAAACACGTTAAGCGCCACGTCAGTCACCGGTGGCTGAAACTGAACTTTTTTTTTTAAAACGCGCCATTCACCGATGACTGATGGTCTGAAATATGATATAAAGCTAAATACGTATATATTGTCTTAAGTAATTACTGAAAATTTATTTAAAATTTACTTACCTTTTATTTATTACAGGATTATACTTTCAAAAATTACTTAAACCATTGTAAGTTTTTCAGATTCAGAGTCAGCCAACGTGGCACTCAACGTGTTAAAAATATCGTTGCTAAATGAATAATAAGATATTATAAACAAGTTGGAAATTGCTCGTCAAACGTGGCAAATGAGGTGCGTTCGTACTATAACTAGTTTTATAATTATTTTTTGCACCCCATATTGTACTGAATGTGTATTTATTTGCAATTCATAAGTGCATAGTCTGTAACATCATTAAAATGCACTTGCAATAACTTTTTCCCATTCCCCTTAATGTAACGGAAAACTTTTGACTGTCCCTGTAATTAAGCTATACATCCGATTTTCATGAAATTTGAAATGGCTCGACAAAATTTTGCAGCAATTATATATTTAAAATTTCAGCCCATTCGGAAAGATGTAACATCATTAAGACGCACTTGCAATAATTTTTCCCATTGGCTTTAATGTAAAGAAAAACTTTTGACTGTCCCTGTAATTAAACTATACATCCGATTTTCATAAAATTTGAAATGGCGCGACAAAATGTCGCAATAATTATATGTTTAAAATTTGAGACCATTCGGAAAGCTTTAACATCATTAAAATGCACGTGCAATAATTTTTCCCATTGGCCGTAATGTAAAGAAAAACTTTTGACTGTCCCTGTAATTTAATTATACATCCGATTTTCATAAAATTTGAAATGGCTCGACAAAATTTTACAACAATCATATATTTAAAATTTCAGACCATTCGGTTGGGTAGTTTTTGCTCTATTATATGCGGACGGACGGACAGACGGACGGACGGACAGACGGACAGACGGACGGACGGACTGAACGACGACTATAGGTGCTACGTATTTATATAATTACGAACGCACCTGAAAACTATGCAACATAGTGTTGGTTATAACTGTATATACTAGAAAAGTATGAATGGGTATACAATGGAAATTCAAGAAGATGTGAAGCCTAAATAACATCAGACATTGCTATTCTGTACAAGTCTTTCTTTAATCTTATCCTAATCTGTTTATGGTGAATTTAATTCGGTACTGACAATAAAAGTAGTGCATATTTAAACTTCATTTAGCATTTACTAAAACTAAATTCAGCGTAGTAATAATGTTTTCGTTTTACAGTGAAGCTAAAACAAAACCCTTTTTCAAAGTTTAAATTTGGCATTGTGCTAAGCACTCTCCGAAAGGAGGTCGCAAGGCTGCAACAACTTTTACAGACACGGGAGGCTTATTGAGAGATATAGTCATTGCAAACTAGTCGTGATCAACAGTGTTTTTATACTTCTGCTAATAAGTGCCTCCACCTCCAGAAAACCTTTGTTGAGTGTCTGCAAATAGAAATTTGTTTGTAACGGAGAAATGTGATTTTCTCAAAAACTACGTGACCTAAGGTAATCGCTATAATTTTCCTGCAAGCTTGAAGTTAACGTCTACTACCTCTAATTTTTTTATAATTATAGTTTCAGTAGATTCGGAAATAGATGTGGGGGAATATATTTTTCACTACATTTTCGACGATATATCTATATATATAAAAGACATTCTCTGTGTGTATGTCCTGTATACAAATCTTCAATTTTTGAACAATTTGCACGAAACTCCATGTACATACGTTTTAGAACGTGGAAAAGATCACTGTCAACTTTAAAAAATCATCAGACCACTATTTATCCCTTTTTTCTACCACTTCCATAATTTAACATTATAGAAATATCTCTTTTTAAATCTTTTTTAATTCAAACGTTTCTTTCCTGTTGCCAAACCCTAAAAAATGACACAATAATGTGAAAAAAAATAAGGATAACGCGTGTATTTTGTTTCTATTTGCCAATAAAAATTCAGATTTTCATGCTATGTTTTTGCGTGCTTGATACTGACGTCATTCTAAACAGAAAATTTACATTTTTTTTTGTATATAAAATAAAAACTTTAACTATAAGAGTGGGAAAATAACGTAGCAACTCAATTTGAATGGGTTTTTTTTTTAAATTAAAGCATCTATTTTAATACAAACAGTCAAATTTCATGAAAATATTTTAAGAAAAAGAAAAAAAAAGGCTAGATATGACGTCACATTCTATCAAATCTTTTCAACGCGTAATCAAACTCATTGTAAACATATGGCTCCTATATTTTGCTTACTAATTCGATTGTATACTACAGCCATATCTTATAGCTATACGTTATCGCTAAGTGTTGTATTGGTTTAGATTCAGTGCTAACATTTTCTGTGATTTATAGTAAAAAGAGAGGGGTTATTTACATTGTCAAAAAAATTCTTGACAGATGCCTTGATTTAAAATTTATGGAAAATGACATCATTTCTTCTAATCATTGTAGATTTAATTTCAATAAAATTTCAAATTTCCCAAATAAAATTTTAGTAACTACTACTTCATTTGGATGTATTTTTTTTTCATTTCCCCGCGTATTGTGTAGATATTGTATACTTCTGTTACGCGCGCCAAAGAAAACATGTATTTTAATTTTAAAAGTTAAAAAAATTACCACAATGTGTCAAAAGGACATCCTTTTTCTGAATTTAAATTTCGCGAGTTCCAAAATTAAAAGTAAAAATGTGAGTTTTTTCATAAACTTCATGTTAAGGCTGTTCATAAAGTTAAGACTGTTCTCAAATCCAAAGGAGCTATTTTCTGACATATTTTTTAATTAATTTTTGTTCGGAAACGCATGGAATTGACAGGAGATCTTATTTAGAAACTATGTAATCGAAAGATAATTTCCATTTGTTGGTAAAGGTATAAGATCTTTCAGTTGATTTTTTGAACTGAATTTCAGACGCAACAGTGCAATAAAGGATAAAAACCGGCCGTCACGCAAACACAATTGCTCATAACTCGATAAGAAATTTATTTATGAAAAAAGGAAAAACTCATTTCAATTCCAAATCGCCTTAATAGTCAGGGCTACAAATTTTAAGCCTTTATGCTTAATGAGTCAGAAAATGTGTAAGAAAGTTTCGCGTTGTTGAGCAGGAACTGGAGAAGCACCTTAAGATTTTGCAGGTTAGTATTTTGTAATCAAGTTGCATGCCAGGTAGTCGCTTAAAACATAAGTCATTCTATATTGTTTTAAACAAAGGTGCATGCCGTAACAGGTGTCAGGCACACTCACTAAAATAAGAATACCCTAGCGTACAGCCCCATTACCGAAGATAAACCCGTCAATATAATTAGAGATAAAAATATTTCTGCATTTTTCATTCAGCTAATAAGACTAATCTTTCATAATTGGGTTCACATGATTATATAACTTTCCCATATAATTCTAAGACTAAGCAACGGAAAACAATATGTTACGCACTAAAATCTTTCCTAAAAAACTAATAGGTCAAGTCGCATGAAAATCCGTTCTGAAACATTCAAGTTATATGCACCCGGAACGAAATTCCCATTTGAATTTTATATACTTATCAGGTTATTTTGAGTAGTTTGATTTGATATCTGTTAAATTCGTGTTTTATTTTATTTTGTTTTTGGAGTTTTAATTTCGTTTGCCAATTTAGTTATTGAACATTACGCGAAAGCAAACAAACTCTGAATTATTTACAATGTTTTTGAACAATTGATTTAATCTTTTGTATTTGGGTTGCAAGCATATTTAAAAAATATGCATGCTTAAAAATTATTTTAAAACCCATAAAAAATTCGTAAATTGAGATAAAGATTACAAACAAATATCACTGAAAGTACTTTTGTTTTCTATAATACGTTAGAACAATTGAATGTACAATGTTTAGACGTTAAACTGCAATGAAAAGGAAATTTGTTGTGTTAGGTTGCTGCCACCGAAAATATGATACCAGCGTTACTCATAGACATGTCTTTTCTTTATACTATTGCATTAAGTGTAAACAGGTTCATGTTTCGTAATCGGGTTGCACTCAACTTTAAAAGTATCCATGCTTAAAAATTTCTTTAAAATCCATTAAAATCAGAAAACTGAGGTACAATTTTCAAACAAATTTCATTTGAGAGAACTTTTTTCTATTCGACATTGTAAAAAATGAAATTGTGTGATGTTTCACAGTTAGAAAAATTGCAGTAAAGGCACATTTTATGGGTTACAATTTATGGGGCACAATTTATGGGCACTAACATAGAGTTTTTACTTTATAATGTAGATAATACCATACAAACGAGAATTTCACTAAGTGCTGCGTGATTTGGAGAAATTTCTTTTTTTCGTATTGTCAGGAAAATCACATATTTTTCTCTTATACCCGCCAAAGAAAACGTGCATTCTGTTATTAAAGCTCAGGGATTTTACTATGGTTGCAAGACAATAACGCCGTGTTTTTTGATTGTCTTTATAACGATTTGTGGATGGGAATGCACAAATTTCAGTTATTGTGATTGCCGTATTATTTAGTTTTAATTTATTTTACCTGGAAGGCTTCTTATAATTGACACGGGCGAAGCCGGGTAGTTCCGTTAGTTTGAAAATATAATACATAAAATTAAACGAAATGTATTTTTGAGTTCTGCGTTACGAAGCATTTGACACGATACCCACACGATATACAAAGAAAGATTTTTTTTTTCCAAGTAACTTAATTAGCCCCTCTACATTTTCCCTAAATGTATTTGTAAATGTTTAATAATCTGTAAATATGTGGGTCAACAGCCTTTATTACTTACCCCAATTTGAACTTTTCACGTTCCATAGCTTACAAGTAAAATGGCTGTGACAGACGGACACAGGAGTGATCTTATAATGGTTCTGTTTTTACTTTTTAAGTACGTAATCCTAAATTTGTATATTTTTCGACTGAATAAATAATATATAACTAAGCATTATACAGCAAATTATGGGTACCTAACTAACATATCTACATAATAACAGACTAATCGGCTGTTGTATGTTTCAGCTGTAACGATAAGCACACCAAAATAGACAAAGAAACAATTACCAAATGTGTTTCTGGCCTATACAATAAGACTTAGTGAGTTTTCGGCATTAAAAAAAACAAACATGTTCGTCACTACAACTGACGTTATACCAATAGTAGCATCCGAATAAAGCAGAAAATATATTTTATTTAATTATCTAAATGTATAAATAAATATCATATTTTCAGGTAAAACATGCATAATAAATATATCTCTATTCACTTTTTTTTCAGATTTTATTAATTTAACAAATATCAAATATTTTTAAGATCGTGTTACCAATTTTGACATTTGTGACTTAGCAATAAGTATTTTTTTCTGATATTCTGCAAAGTAGTGTTTTAAGTATTATTAACAGTTTGAGTTCAGCTATTTGAACCACATATATCCCTCTGGACTGAAGGTATTTGATGCTTTGCATGATTTATTTATCTATTTATTTTTTAAACTTGGAATATATGTATTTACCCGACTGAAAATAAGGGTTATGTGTTTCAGATGTATCTGTGTATGTGGATTTATTTATGCCCTCGAAACATCCCAACGGCTGGATGGATTTTAATGAATGAGGTCTCTATCAATTCGTTTTAACGTCCCGATATTTATAGGCTAGGTTTTGTTTTTATAAATTCAAAATGGCGGCCGTAAAATACAAATGGCGGTAGAGACGAAAAAATAAATTTACGCACCCTATTAAGTGGCATATCATTGGATAGGTCTTTCAAAATGAAGACGATGTTTCATTGACTATTTTACAGTCAGAAGCTCCGTTAAAATATTATACAACCTGGGAGTTGTGTATGTAGAATCTCTAGATTTACTGCAACTCTAACCATCATAGACATCTATAGACCTCAATAAAACAGTGTTTATAGATAGGAACTAACAATTAAACACAATTTAAAAGTCATCAATACAAGTAAAAAAAATAGGTAAGTAATATAAACAAGTAATACAAAAAATATTTTAAATCAATTCCTACTTAGGTCAATAAGAGAATTTTTTTTCTTCAATCCTTCTTTCTTCTTGATTGGCGCTTAACCCTTTCCGGCACACTGTGCCCGGGTCGGGATACCTAATTTTAATTCCAAACTTACGATCTGCACCAAGAATACATTAATAAAATTTTGCTTTTACAATGAATAGTTAAAGAAACGTGTTTTTAATTTCTGAAAACGTCGTTCTAAAATTCCGGTGTCAGTCGATCATTTCATCATTTTACAACAAAAATTGCCCGTGCCGGAAAGGGTTAAAATGCCTTGATCAAGAAGAGAACTCTCTCGGTCTTAAAATACCTTGATCAAGAAGAGAGCTCTCACGATTATTGAAAATTAATTAATTTAATGTAATTAATGAATCGATATTTAAAAAAAAACTTGGATTAACATCAAGTGCCATCCACTACAAGTTTTAAAATATTATTTGAGCTTGAATGGATGAATAATACGTATTTTATTAACGATTGAAAATTTGAACAAGATAAATATAGCGAGACTGTGAGCAAATAGTAGGAATTGAAAAAAAAATAGTTTCACATTGGTGAGAAATAATTAATTATTCGCTTTTTACGCAGTCGGGTTTTTTATTTTAAAAATTTTCTTTGTTTATTTATTTATTTTTTTTTTTACTGTAAATTTCAACCTGTTCTTATTCATAGTCAAGGACCTGTATAAATATATTAAAATGTATATTTAATATGTAATTATTGAAAAAAAAAAGCATGTTTATATTTAAAAAAGAAAAAAAATATTTAAATAAGAAAAACGCCATTTTTTAACACAAAATCTTACACAGTTTCGAATAAAATCTTACCTAAATGTTGTAAAAATATCTGAAAATAGGTTTCATTTGTATACAAACATTATTTAGTAAAATTTGCTTTTACGTGGTACATTTTAAAAAAACAAAGAGCAAAACCACAAAGTTCATAATTTGTTTGAATTAAGTTCTGATTCTAGATATTTTCATAAATAACTGCTTCTGATTAGTGGTGCCACATATTTTTTTCGAAATAAAAGGTTCGTATATAACATCTGAAAATACCTTAAACGTATACAGTAGGTACACTGTAAAAAAAAAAAATCTGTAGTTCTACAGATGTAAAGTTACATGCTTACTAAACTTTCAACTGTAACTGTACGAAAAAAGCTGCAAATCTACAAAACTAGTTTTTGTAAAGCTACAAAAATCTGTAACTTTACAAATGAATCTGCTAAAATTTCAGTAATCTTACTAAACTTTTATTTGTAAGCCTGGCTGCAGTTACATGAAAAGTTCTCGGAATCCCAGTTTCCAAAAAAATTCTTAGTAACCTTACAGATTTTTTGATTTTCGGCGCAAAAGTGTGTCTGTTACATGAAATTTTGTTGTTGCCGTTACATGAAAAGTTTTAGGAATCCCAGTTTCCTAGAAAACTTTTAGTAACTTCACAGATTTTTTTTTACAGTGTACAGTCGTGGAAAAAAAAAAAAAAAAAAAAAAAAAAAAAAAAAAAAAAAAAAAACTAAACAACCCCTACTAACTCTTCGACAAATTATCGTAGACGGAAGTTACTGGTACTGAATGATTGGAAATAAAGTCTACTTTTAAATAATGTATATAAAATTTGCTTAGGGGGCCATCTACATATTAAAACGAACCCAAACCTCATTTGTTTCAATGGCAATACCCAATTGTAACGAGATATTTCAAATCTTCGGTTCAAACTATGCCCAGACACCAAATTTCAAATCGTTTGAATGATAAGTTTTTGAATTACAAACATTCAAAATTTTGTGCTTCTAATATTAAATTACATTTTCATATATTTATTTATATCTCCTGAAATTATGCTCCTAATGTGCTAATTTTTTGTGTAGCAATAACACTAATGTGCCAAACATAAATACGCTGAATTTGCAACTTTTATAATTTTATGATATGAATTATAAATTATGAAATTAATATTCGAAAAAATTATGAATTGCAACCTACAATTTTTTTGATGGATTTAGATTTATTAAGTCCTGCTTCATGAAAATCCGAAATTTCACATTTTTCTTTCAAATAGTTTTCAAATTATGCTTAAAAAACGGCAAAATGATGGTTTAAGGGGCCGTCTATGGTAGAAGTGAGTAGATATTTTGAAATTTCTTCTGCTGTCCCGTTGTCTAACAGGCTTCATTGACTGCTTAAGGTGCCTTGATCAAGAAGGAGGCTCTCTCGGTTAACAATCGACTACGGAACTTCAATTTGGATACAGCCCTTAAAATACGCTCGTTTTATAATAATTAATTTCTCGGAAAGTTATGGTACGAATTGCATAAAAATTGGTTTTTAGGCTAATTAAAAGGTGTAGAGTTCATTTATGCTGTCAGAATTGGGTATTGCTATTGAAAAAAATGAATTTATGGTTTGTTTTAATATGTAGATGGCCCCCTAAGCAAACTTTATATACACCATTTAAAAGTAGACTTTATTTCCAATCGTTCGGTACCGATAACTTTCTTCTGCGATAATTTGTTGAGGAGTTAGTAGGGGGTGTTTACTTTTTTTTCCACGACTGTACTTTTAAAGTTGACCCCGAGAAACTTTCCGGCTGAGAAAACGCATCGAAATCTCATCGTAAACGCAACCCCAGCGACACTCGGTCTTAGACCTCAAAGTGTTAATGAGTTTTCAAAACGAAGATAATATTGCTATATTTGGCAGCTCATTGTCCAAACTTTTCCAGAGTTCTCTCCTCACATTCCACTACTAACCGAATCTAATAATAAATTCTTTCGCAAAATAGAAAAATAGATGAATGAGATTTGGACACTGACTATATTAAGTAAAAATGTTATTATGGAATAGGTCTCTTTCTTTTATAAACGACTTTGATGTATGTTCTGAACACCCGGAAGAAATATCTGAGACCCAGGAAACCAAGATCGAATACGCAATTTATTATTAAATGATGTTTAATTTTTTTGTGTTTCAAAAGGGTGCCTCAATGTTTTGAAACGATTTAAAATGCCGTATTTAATGCCGTATCTAATATCAATGTTAATGCCGGTTGATATTCTCATACTGACGAGTGCCAATGTTCTGCTGGCTGGGATTTTTTTATTGTCATATGGACAATTTCATGTATGTAGGTTCATAGCCGAAAAGCAGATTCATCTTATTAAGTCCAGATATGCTTAAATGAAGGGGGAAACATTCACAATTTCTAATCTCACGTAGAAACATTTTCAATATATTTACTTATCATGTAGATATATGCCATAGCTTTTTAGACAGAATGGTTCACAAATATGGATCTAAAATTACTACCCCCTTAAAATACGAAAGAAAAAAAAAAACATTCAGCATTATTGAAACAAAGTTAAACTTTCAAAAAATCACACAGTTCAGTTTTATGATTAAAAGAATGGGGTTCCCAATTTTGTACGCCAGGAGTATAAAGGTTAAAAATAATATGTATATTAATTTAAAATAATATGTATATTAACATATAATTATTTTAATAGATAAAATTCAAGTTTATCAAAAGGCTAAATGGACCTAAAAGTTAACCCACATCATTTATGTAAGAAATAATTCATTTAACAAAGTGAAGCTGCAATGTTTACTAAAATTGTGACAAAATTAATCATTTTTATAGATTTTACATATCACTATCACTGAAATTTGAAGTTCATTAATAAAAGAGCCTTTCAATGTGAAAATAAGTATATTAAATGATGTATGCATAATTTTCTTGGAAAATGTATTAATATTGTCGAATATCAATTTTTAGAGTTTTGATCAAGGTTTAAACATTTAAAATGTGTGTAGACTGCTAAAATTTAACATTGGGTGAAATGCATTATAAACTCTTCAGACCCGAAGGTAAAATAACACTGCAAATACACATTCACTGATTTTGCACAAACAAAATGACACCATAGATGACAGAAATAGAAGAAGTTTATGAAATTCATACTTTAGAGTTCTGGTAATTTAGATTCACGAATACGGATCTAAAATTACTAACACCCTTAAAAAATTGATTTAATTATTGATAACTTAAATTACGTAGTAACAAATTGAAGGTCTGTAATTAACTGAATGATCTAGAAAGAATCACTTTTTTTTATTGTAAAGCGTTTAAGTTAATCAATTATGAAAATTTCGCACTTTCTTGGACACACTGTCTGAAAGGCATATTACAAACTCAGATGGAAATAACACTTACTTTATAAGGAAATGAGCATTTTGTGCTGCAATTTTTTGGTTTTGATCCAAAGCCAAAAACATTCAGCTATATGGAAGTAAAAATGTAAACAAATCAAATGTTTTAGATTATACCCTCCTCGGTTCGGAAGTATCACATGTCATATTTCAGAACCGAGGAGGTTAAATAAAAGAAAGTTAGTTATTTGCATTATTTATTTTAACAGATATATGTTTTCTGCCAAGTATATGCATTATTTTGATATTTTTAAAATAATACTAACAATATAGTTAAACACCAAAACAATATATATTTTTTTCTGTTTTAAAAGTGAATTGACCACTTAAAATTCTTAAGAAATCTAAACCTTTTATTTTCCTCTATTGTTATATTATCAGTGCCAAAATCAAAGAATAGTGTAAGCTAAAATATTAAATCAGAATATTTATAAACATCAAACAGAAGCCAAAGTCTTTTAAACCATACCATTATGAATAAAATAACAATGAAAATTTTAGTGCAAAATTCATGTTTTAAGTAGAGATCTGTAACGCTTTATTAATGTGTTTTCTCGTCTGTATATTCTAAAGACTGAAATATCGTCTTGGCAAATTTCCATTGTATTTAATCCGTTATTCAATTATTATACGTAATTATAGCTTTAGAAATAATTAAAGCCTTATTACATTCTACTCTTCGAAATTTTAATCCAAAAGTCTTTCAAAACACATTTAAAATATTTTAGGCAATATTTTATCAGGCAATTGCCAAGACATAGTTTCTTAAAAATAACTGAACAAATATTTAAAAAAAAAGTATTTTTAAAAGAAGTAAAATAGATAAACCACCGAATAAAAATATATATATATATATATATATATGCGCTTATATATTTGTTTTTATAATTAAGACACAGTCTTTTGTATGTTAATATGATTAATATATATGTTTGATTGCAAAAAGTTCCTTTTAATAAAACAGTCCAGTTTGATGACCATTTTTTTTTTTTTTGTTCTACTTCTGTGACATTAAGTGTGTACCAAAAGTATTGCTTTATTATTTTTACCATATAGAAATTATTAGGCAATTTAAACTGAAAAAGGGTTAAAATGATGGATTATTATTATATAAATAAAATAACCCTATAATATATTTTCAAGATATTACACATTTTTATTTTTTTACGATCTCACCAGACAAAATTGGTGAATAAGAAAATTATTAATTTTGCTTAAAATCTAATAAACTCTGCACAAGTGCATCTTTAAAATTTAAATCAACATTTTTATTTAAAATCTCCTTGTCAGGGAAAGGGTATCACATATGATATTAGAAATTTAAATCACGGAAATAAAGGAAGAAAAAATAAACGTTGACAATATTAAAGTTAAGTTGATTTGAATCAAATGGTAATCAATACTCGCAACATTTTATATTGATACTTTAAAATATCTACTGAAACATTATTATAAGTGCGCAGATTAGTATTGAAGATCACAGAAAACAGTTTAAAATGGATTGTAAATTGTTTTAAGTTAACTATGTTTCTTGGATTTAAAACTACATTTGTCTTTTTACAGTCTTCGGAGTGGTCAATTTTTAGCAGCCACTAATTTTATAAAATTATTTTTGTATCATATCCATACAAGAATTGAAATGAAAAGCTCACCACGAGGCGGGTGCTTACGACATTTCCAAGATAAATCTAAAAAAAAAAAAATAAAAAAATAAAAAAATACAAGTAAATAGTTTTGGTAAAAGTTTTTATTTAGTGCCTCTATAAAGGGAGAGCGCTCAGAGGTGTGAAGCGCCGTTGTTAATGGTTTATTTACATGTAAATTTATTTCAACTTTTACAAACTCCTGAATAACTATTTTTTTGTATTTCACTGAGGTATATATTTCAGTTATTCATATTATGAACTTTAGTTTTTTTATTCCAGATAATACTAAGTGTTCATTATTTTTAAAACATAATTGATCATGGAAGTTATCTGTGCCTTGAGAAACGTGTACGTCACCCTATTATTGATGCATATTTGCTCATCCCAGCTTTCGATGAGCTCGGTAGTCTTATTTCTGTATTTTGATTATAGTTCTTAATTTCCATGTTTATGAATATATGAACAAGACCTTCAAGTTGTGAATTGTACCTTTTGTTACTAATAAAATATTTTTTTAAATGACGTGAAAAAGTGGCATAAATCAGCTTTTTTTATTATTTTCCTTTTTTTATATCTCTTCATTGTAATTCAGTTATTGCAATCGATACAGGTTTATAAATTACTAAAACGATCTTGGAAGAAGCGTAAATATATTACAATTGATCGGTGTTGTGTAGTAAATATTTTAAACGTATAAAAAATGGAATAGTCTAATGAAAGTATTTAGTAGGACTATTACAATAGCATAATCGCATAAACTATGCTTTAGTCTCTACATATTTTTAACATTTTCTTATTTTTTAACTGAACGGCTCGGAGAATAAAGGTACACAAACTGACACAATCATGATTCTGAGAAAATGAGCAGTAATGTACAAAATATCTATTTGTGTTTATTGCCAAAAGCCTTTTTATCAATTAAAATATCTGTGTGTAATTTTTTTTTCAAATAGTAAGTTAACAGAGGGTAGAGGCCCATTGATTATCTTCAGTTATAGGATTAACTCATTATTTTATTTTGTCATATTCCACTTTTATAATCTGAGGTCTTCATATACGTCCTGGAGGATTTTCAGGAGGTTAAGATTATGAACGCATATATAAGAAAGAAAGAGAACGAATATATATTTTTTTAACAGGCTGGTTTAGCATGTTTTAGACATAAATTTGAACTGTAGCGCAAATACTTGTTGCTAATCTTTTACTTAATACCCTTATTTTTGAAGAAAAGTATAGACTCTCTTAGGGGAGTCTTATTGTATTAAATAAGTATAAGCGTTTTCACATTCTTCATATATTATTGTTAACAATATTAATCGCCATAAATATCATAATTTATCAAAAGATTGCATTTAATGGGCAAGGCCATTGATGCGTACATGTAATAAAGAGTACACGCAGTAGGGATGGCCTCTGAAGATGTCTAATCCTACTCAAAATACTGAATAGATTTTTTTGGAAATTTTATGTCTATGGAGATTAAACAACGCTACTGACAAAGGCGAGTTTGAAGAAAAAATTCAATCTCCTATCATTTTCTAAATAAATGCTGATAAATGATATAACATTAATTTGAATTGATCTGAAAAATAAGTTGAGATATTAGAATCTATTGATCTTGTTGAATGGAATTTAGAATAATAAGCTAGACAAACATTTCACTGAAAGATCGACTATACTATATGATCATTTTGAAATATATTACAAAATATTTTTTATTACTGTCTTCTATCTTTACAAAAAAAGCGTATTGTATTCGATGGATTTATACGTTTAAAAAGCTTCTGATCACCATTTGATGTTTTTTAGAAAATGTCTGTCTGTGAGTCTATCTGTCACTCTGCCACTCTGTGTGTCTCTATGTGAGAAAACTTTTGTGGACGCTCTATCACAAGAACTAATGCACGGAATTTCACAAAACTTTACATTCAGTTAGACAATCATATAACTGATGCTGATTGTATTACTATGTAAATTTCCCAACAGGTGGTGCTGCTATGCTGCATTGTTTTACGATTGCCGCAATAGCTATAACTCAATCATTAACGCACGGATTTTCATAAAACTCGGATGGAGTTAATCCTTGATATAATTTGGTGCTGAATACTTTTTGGTGAAAAGTGTCAAGATTTGGCGTTGCTATTCTGCATAATTCATGATTATCACAATATCTGTATCTCAAGTCCTAATACACGAATTTTCGTCAAACATCAGATTAAGTTAGTCCCTGATTTAAATTAGTGCTATTTTGTTTTTTGTGAGAATCGCCCAACAGGAAGTGCTATTATGCTGAATTTTCCATGATTTCAGCAATATAATCTTAAGAACTGATGCATGAATTTTCATCAAGTTTCACATTCAGTTACATTTTGGTATAAAAGGATCCTAAAACAGTTTTGCTGTAAATCGCCCAACGGGTAACTCTGCTATACATTTTTTTTTCAATGTCGGCAATAGATCTATCTCAAAAACTAACGTACGGATTTTTGTCAAACTTCAGATTCAGTTAGAAGTTGACATAAGTTGTTCATGATAGGATTTTTGTGTAAATCCCCTAACCGGTTGCGATGATAATGCTGCAGTTTTCAGGAAGTATTCACATGTATGAGATATGAAAAATGTTTGGGATTTCCACATCCGTTTGTTTTTTCATTTGATAAACATCTCACAAAATCGAGCAACAGAGTTACGATATTTTCTAGGAATTTGAAAAATAATAATGACGATATTCATTTAGTAAATCTCTGCATTGATTTCTTATTTACAAAAAAATTAAAGAAGCTATATAATAAATTTTAATAATGCTAAAATAATTCTATACTATCACCATCAATGGTACATATGTGGATATATTAGTATGTTAAAATTTCATTGTAGACTATAAAGTGGCTATACAAAAAGTATTCTATATATATACACTATGACGCAAAAGTTTAGACAATGAAGAAATTCTTACATATTTTGAAAAATATTTATTCAATTTTCAAATCACTGCTTGAAATTAATGTGCTGTACATATAAACAATATTTATAACAAAGAAAAGTGGAATTGTGCATATTGCAATAAATTAAATGGTAACAAAAATAAACTGCTGTCTCAAAAGTTTAGACACAAATTAAATAAAATCGAAATAAACAATTTTTAAAACCTGGTTGCGCATCCATGCTTATGTATTACGTCATATACACGAGATTGCATGGAAGAAACTAAATCTTGCATAGTTTGTGGATCGATATCGTACCATGCATTCTCAATAGATGTCTTAAGTTCCTTTTCAGAAGAGTATTGTCTAGCGTTGCTATAAACTTTGCGACACATGATGCTCCAAAGGTTTTCTATAGGGTTAAGATCTGGGCTACATGCTGGCCAGTCGAGAACTCTTATATTATGGGAATTAAACCAAGATTTTGAATGTTTTGCAGTGTGAATTGAAGCATTGTCTTGCTGAAATTCCCACTGAGGACCCCCTAGAAGCTCAGCAAATGGCAGTAGGTTTTCTTCTAATGTCTGTGTATAATGCTGTGAAGTTTGACGACCACTGGTGAAGGTCAGAGATACTTGTCCATTATAGCAAAAGGCTGTCCAAACCATCACCGAGCCCCCTCCTTGTCTGCGACTAAAAAAACGTCGAGGTTCCTTCCGCAAGTCATGCCAATACGATAAACAACCATCTGGACCATCCAGATTCCACTTTTTTTCATCGCTAAATATGACTGACTGCCATTTCTCTCCATATGACATATGCTTTCGAGCCCACATAAGTCTTTGTAACTTATGATATGGTTTCAGAGCTGGTTTCTTCTGCATTTTGCTATAAACGATTGTTCCTTTTTCCAAAATTCGTCTACGAATCGTATCCTTTGATACAGAGAGTCCCGATGAGCTTTGAACTCCACGTACGCTCATTTGTTGAGTACTCGCTAGTCTTTGTATCAGGCGATCCTCTCGTACATTTGTCACACGTGGCCTCCCAGACCGACATTTTGCTTTATATTCGGAACCACTCGATAAAATTCGATAAATAGATTTTTTTGACCTATTAATAATAGCAGAAATTTCAGAAACGCTCTTCCCTTCACCTTTCAACTGCCAAATCCTTGAAACCTCATTCACTTGAATTTCTTTAGCTCTCGGCATGTCGACTATGAAGCGCAATCGTTTGCAGAACTTAAGTACTCCAAATTTGTGACATCATCGATTCTAAATTTGCATATGCCAGCGAATATTCAAAGAAATTTAGAATAGTGTCTAAACTTTTGCGACAAGCACATTTGAATTTTTATGAAAAAAATTAGTATTATAGCAAATAAAATGACTGTCTTTTGTACATAGCATTTTAAATCAGTTTTTGAATATATTTACAGGTTTTTGTAATTCTGACGTCATAATTCTACATTTTAAAGCTGAATGACGTCATTGTCTAAACTTTTGCGTCATAGTGTATATATTTAGATTTTCTTGTAGAGGGTAAACATTGAAAAAGAAGTGTTAAATAATCATACTTATATAATGTGGTACTATTTTAGTAATTTCCAGCATGAGTCATGGGCGACTAAATGAGATTTTAGAAAAACGTTTTCTGTTAAATTCGTACTAAAAGCGTTCGTCATATCATGCGAAAATTTCATTTAAAAAAAAAATCATAATACGCATTGAGAATTTTCACTGAACAAGAAACGAAATTCTTTCTAGTTTAACTATTTTGTAGACAGCATCTGGTTCAGGTACAGAACAATTATATATTATGGTGTACATTGAGTTTTCTAATCAGACAGTATAGTAATCAAATAAATTATGCACATACTCGGCCAAAGAAACTTAGTGCATAATATCTATGGACTTCTTTAAATGAGTTAGTTACACACATACACGCATAAAATGGCAATAATGGCGGTTTGTAAGTCCATAAATTTTGAATACTTATACACCAATTAAATTGCTACATGCTGGTAATAAACTGAATTTGCAAAGTCAACACATCACATAAAATCTTGCGTGTTCCATGTTTCACAATTATCAACCGATCTTTATACACACTGCAAATAGAAGCGTCTTAAATTTAGACACATATGTGACTGAAAAAGAATTTTAGACACTTAAGTGTCTTAATCTGAAAATTAAGACACTATAGATGTCTTAATTTAAGATACATAAGCGTCTTACTATGACCATGGTGTAAACGAACTGAGAATAATGTCTAAAATATCCGCAAACGTCTTATTTTAAGACACTTCATTGCTTTAAACGTGTCTTAATTTTTGATTCTTCCGACGCAATAACCACCAGGGGGCACTAGCACTCCCAGTTGCGCATGCGTTTTAGATGTCTTCGTTCGAAGTGGTATACGTTGTAATTCAAACAAAGTTTGTTTTTATGTACGCGTGTATTTTAATTCGTTTTTTGCGAAATGTGAAGTACTGTGATTTTAATTCGTATTAACTTGGATTATGTATTTATTGAATACATACATCTGACGTGTGTGCTCGGCATCAAATGTCTCTTAGAAGCTGTCGTCGATACAAGGGCGGGATAGACACAGAACCGAAGTAGACGACGGTTGAAGATTACACCCGGAAATTCTACAAAGCGTGTGCAATGGGCTTAGTGTTAACTCGTATCAATTTATATCAATAATATTGTGTTATTCATCTTCGTCCTGTCGAAGCTGGCAAAAAAAAAAGAAACTTTTGTCTGGCGGGTCCTGTTTTTAGGATGAAACATCTCATCCTTTAAATATGGCTAGTCGGATGTATTATGGATTACCTTTTAAACTGATGAAAGTCTTTCTCCCTCACTGTGGTTGTGGTAGTTTTTAAAATTTCAAATCGAGGAATATTTCTTACCTCTTGCAGCAACTCAAGTAAGTTTCTTTATAGTAGTAAAATTAGTGTATTTTATGATTTTATTTATTGTACTAAACAAAATCCTGCATGAAATTTAATTAGTTTTGAATCTGTTCGCAAAAAACCCCACTAATTCTAGAAGTATATATTTTTAAACTTATGACGTTCTTTTTTATTACGAATTATATATTCAATGTCAGTTCTTAGTTTCAATGAATAATTTTTATCTCGCAGTAAATGACGGCCACAAGGAAGTAAAGATAAAAAAAAACTTTGAAAGATGACCTAATGCTTTCTTACTTCCTGGCATAAAACCGCAGATTAAAAAAAGATAAATAAAGTAAATGAGACTCGTCTATTATATGAAGCTGCTTGTAAAAATATACATATGTATTTGATTTGCAATCAACTCTAATACTGATTTTTTTATTATTTTTAATAAAAAAGTAATTTGAAATTTATAATGGGAAAAAGTAAAAACCTCTAACTAGATTTCGTATTTAAAATTGTGGTAACTTTATTTATATGCACTTATACGAAAAATACAAAAATGACAGATGTTACTGTATATATTTAAGACGAAAGAAGTTTGGAAATCATAAGTTATTTTTTCCTCATGTTTTTAATATAGAATATGTACTTATTTGTTTTTATTGATAGTTGAATAGCTTTTGTGAGTACCCTCTGATCTACATAAAAACTTGCCCATGTGGAAATATAAATTTTTTAAAAACATAATTTTTAAATAAGTATTTTCATTTTTTGGGGGGGGGGGGATTTTGCATGAATTTTTGTAAAGCTGATATCTTAAATCTTGCACTGATTATAATGAAAGTTTTGAACATTTAGAGTAGGACAAGTTTAAAAACGCAAATATATTTAACAAAATACCAAAGTCATTTTTTCCCCAATGTTATTAAAGTAGAATATTTATTTATTTATTTTCATTATTCATAGTTAAATGGCTGTTGTGATTATCAAGTGATGTATATGTAAAATTGCCTATGTGGCAATATATTTTTTTATATTTTCATTTTTTTTTTTTTGGGGGGGGGGGGGATTTTTGCAATTTTCGTACATCTGATATTTTAAATCTTTTTCCACATTCAACCGAGTATAATAAATATTTTGAACTTTTAGAGTAGGACAAGATTATAAAATATATATATATATATATTTATCTATGTACCTTAAAATCCCTTAATAGCGAACACTTCGGGAACGCGGAATTTGTCCGATAATTGGAGATGTCTACTTTTTTGAGGTAAAAATATACAAATATGTATGTCTGCTGATTAAAAAAGTATTCGTTAAATAGAGGTGTTCGCTATTCGAGAATGTTCATTAACCTCCACAACGGATACTCCCGAATATCGGACATCTCAATTTAGACAACTATAATGCAGGGTTGCGTTTTTTGCAAAAGTACTTCTTGATTAAAGGAAGGGCAAACTGGGAAGTGCCCCGTCCCCCTACGACTGTAGTGCCCCCAAATTTGATGTGCAATATTTGTAAAGCTTATATTTTAAATCTGTTTCGAAATTGTACTGATTATAATCAATATTTTGAACTTTTAAAGTAAAATAAGGTTAAAAACAAAATAAATTTAAAAAAATCTAATATTTAGATAAATATTTTTTGTTTTTTAATCTTGTTCTACTCCTGAAGTTCAAGATATTGATTATAATCAGTACAATGTCGTAAAAGATTTAAATTATCAACGTAACGAAAATTGTATACCAAAACTGAGAGCACCAAAAAAATCAGGCTGTATTGGGGGAGGGGGGGGAGGGGCAGGACCACAGCCAAATATTTTTCCAGGATTCAACGTGGTCAAACATGGCTACGTATGATGCTTAGAAAAAAAAATGGATGCGATTCAGACGTTTGAAGTGTCTGAAATTCAGACGCAAAAAGTGTCTGAAAAAATTCAGACATTTTAAAATGTCTGAAAATTGAACACTCCATTTCAGACACTTAAGTGTCTGAATTTCAGACATTTTAATTTAGAGTGCATAATGTTAAGAAGAAGGCAAGTATACCTTGATCGCTTCACACATATGTAACATTCTTGTAAAAAAACAAACATGAGATTTGAAGGTAATGTTTTCATTTTTAACACTATCTGTAAGTTTATTATAAATCAAACATTTTAGAATACGCTATTTTTTTCTTTGCTTAATAATCAACTTACTAAAATTTCTAAAAATGTTGTTACAATTGCTTTCATTCATTTTGAGGGAGAATATTAGTTTGAAACAAACAATTTCTTTTTTAATATTAAATCAAAATATTTTCTTTTTTATACTATTAAAATTCTTTTTTAATGTTTTAAACATAATTAAGCTTTCTTATCATTATTAATGTGTATAAGTAAAGGATTATTTAGAAATCTTTACAAAGCCTTCAACATAAAAAAAGAAGAAAACATTATTTGTCTTTTTCCAATTACAATCTGCGAAATCTAATAACATAATAAATATTGCTTCGTGAATACAAATAAAAAAGAGAGAAAAATCAGTCTGGGGTTCAATATCTTTTATTTAAAAAAAATCCTACATTCTTAATTGCACTTTCATCGCGCAATTTATTGCCAAGACGTTTTAATTAAATTCTAGGAATAAAGGTATTTCGGAAAGAAATTTCCGTAGAAAACTTTATATCACAAGAATGCATTAAAAAACGTTAATATCAGCCTATTAGCCATCTTGCAAAAAAGTAATCTGTATATTAGAAGCTTGATTGAATATATTAGGAAAGCGGGAAAAAATTAATTCCACAGATTGATATTTTGGTTTATTTTTATGCATTTATCGCTTGTCAGTTATCGTACGTAAAATAATATGCACAGTACTTTGTAAACGGGAAATGTTTACGTTGTAGAACAACAGATAGCTGAATTTAAATTAAATAATTAAGATGTTACACGGAATAATTTAAATGATAATTATTTTATCATTTTTTTTAAACATGCTTTCTACTGACCAAAGATACGACTTTTTTTAAGCAGAAATTCTATTTTAAATAAGAAAATAGGTTATTTTCTTTTGGAAGAATCCTTTTTACCACACACAGTGACGTCATGCGTATCGAAAATTTGATACCAGAAGTAAAGGAAAATAGTACCCCCTGTGACATGTAAAATTTGGACAGGCAAACGACACAAGTGTATAAATTTCTAAATGATCTTGGAAGAAGATGGAATATATTTCAATAGATCAGTTTTGTGTAGTAAATATTTTAAACGTAAAAAATATTGTATAGTCTAGTGAAATTATTTGGCAAGACTTTTAAAATAACATATCCTCCCCTATTTTTTAGAACATTTACAATATACAACCTCTACCTGTTTTAAACTTTTTTTAAATTTTTTAACTGAACAGCTCAAGTGATAAAAATAAACAAAGTAAAACAATCATGATTTTGAGAAATTGAGCCGTTAATTTCCAAATGTCTATTTGCGTTTATAGTAAAATAACTCTTTTATCAATTAAACTACCAGTGAGAGTTAAGTTTTTTTTTATTCAAATAGTAATTTAGCAGATGGTAGAGGAACATTGATTATCTTCAATTATATGATTACCTCAATTTTTAGGTAGATTTCATATGAAATACTACCTATTGGCGACGTTCCTATGTTGGAATTTCTGAAAAATGTTTGCAGATCTACACCGATCATGACCCCTAGAACCCAAAACCACCCTCAGTAAAAAACTTTATCTATCTATCTATGTATCTATCTATATATATCACTTTCTCTGGACACGATAACTTCCACAATTCTGCGCAAATCTCTTCCAAATTGATACATAAAATCAAGTGGCATAAAATCTCGTTCAAGTTCGTTAATGGGCAAAATCGGGCCAATGGGGCTGGAAATAGGGAGGGGTTTTGTGAAAATAGAAAAAAAAAACATAACTTCTTAAATTTTGTACATATCAAATCAGTTTAAAGTTTTTTTTACTCCTAAAAATAGGGCCAAAAATTTATGCATCACAGATTTTTGATAAAATTAAAAATGGGCTCAAAGGTCGCAAAAATAGGGTTTTTGGGAGGAAAAAATTCATAACTTCGTCAATTCTCAAGATATGAAATTCAATTAATTTTATTATACATCTCCTGAATATTATCTACAACTTTTATATTCACAAGTTTTTGATAGGACCAATTCGTACCGCAAAAAAAAATAAAAAACGAAAACAAAAAAAAGGGGGGTGAAGAAGAAAAATTTCCACAACTCGGTCAATTCACAAGATGTAAAATCCCCATAAATTTAACATATATCTTCTTAATATTGTCTTCAACATTTATATAGATAAGTTTTTGCTAGGACCAATTCTCACAGCAAAAACAAATTGAAAATATATAGCGGTTGAAGAAAAAAATCATCTTATTAAGGGAGTATTCAAATCCAAACTGCTTATTTTCTGACTCATTTTTTAAATTCATTTTTGCTCTCAAACGCATCCTATTGATAGATTCTTTTCTTCAGAAACTATATAATGTACCGTAATGATCGATTTTTTTTTTTTTTTTTTTTTTTTTTTAATAGAGGCAGAATATATTTCAAAAAATTATGTCAAATTGGGCATTTTGAACAGAAATTCCCGAAGCGATTGTGTTAGAAAGAAAAAAATTGCCCTACTGAGAAAATAATTGTTTATTAATCAAGTTTCAAATAATTGAAAGAAAAAACAAGAATACATACCGCTTATAAATCTTTTCAAAAATCATGTCAGCAAGTTTCGTATTTTTTCTATTAAAAATGAATCTGAAAATGTGAAAGGAAATTTCGAGTTGTTGAGCATGGAAAAATATTTTTTTTAATACCGCCTTAACATGATTCTGATAAAACCAGCTATTATAAAAAAATGAAATATAAACTCGTCAAAAGCGGCCAGATAAAACTGTTAAAGTGGATTTATATATATTCATGATTTAGTTTTTGTTGGAGCAATTAATATACTTAACTTCGAAATCTACCTCCGCCTGTAGGCCGGGCCAGCAGGGATTTTTTATTTTGTCATATACTACTTTTATCATCTGTTCACTTTACTCTTCAATTACATATCCTGGGTGATTTTGAAAGAAGGAAAATGCTTATTTTTTTTTTTTTTTTCAACAGATTGGTTAAGCATGTTTTAGACTTAAATTCAAGCTGCAGTGCAAATTCTTCTTGCTAATCTTTTGCTTATTATCCTTATATTTGAAGGAAACTATAGACTCTCTTACAAAATACATACTATATTACATAAGTCTAAGCGTTATGATACTTTTCATATGTTATTGTGAAGAATATTAATTGCCATAAATATCAATATTTATCAAAGAAATAGCATTTAATGTGCAAAGCCATTAATACGTCCACGTGATACAGAATACCCATACAGTAGGAACAGCCTCTAAAGATTTCTAATCTTACACAAAATATTCAATAGAATTTTTTTTAAGTCTATATAGTTTAAACAACGCCACTGATAAAGTCGTGTTTGGTAAAAAAAAAAAAAAAAAAAAAAAAAAAAAAAAAATATCCGATCATTTTCTAAATAAATGCTAATAAATTATATAACATTAATTTCAATGGATTTAAAAAAAAAGTTGAGATATTACAATCTAGGGATCGTCTTGAAAGCAATTTAGATTAATAAGCTAGACAAATATTTCACTGAAAAAAGACTACAGCATAAGAACTTTTTGAAATTACAAAATATGTTTTATTTCTTGATTTGATAAACGTTTCAGAAACTCGAGCAATAGAGGTGTGATATTTTTTAGACATTTGAAAAAAAATAAAGAAGATATGGACTTAGGAAATCTCTGTATTAATTTCATATGGAAATTTAACAAGTTTTAAAGAAACTAATTAATAAATGTGTATAATGCTAAAATAATTATATACCATCACCGTGAGTTGTACGTTTGTGGGTATATTTGTATGTTAAAGTTTCATTACCCAATACAGCAAAGTTGCTACACAAAAAGCTTTCTATATATATTTTTTTAATTTTTTGGTGTAGCGGGAAACACTGGAAACCAAGTGTTAAGTAATCATACTTGTAAAATGTGATTCGATTTTAGTAAACTACAATATCTGTCCTGAGGAACTATAGGAAAAAAGAAACGTTGACTGTTAAGTTAGTATGGCCTGATCAAATAATTATTAAAATCGTTTGACATATGAGGCGAAAATATGAAAAGCTTTTTATTTATTTATTTTTTTTTTTAGAACATAATATGCATTGAGAGTCCTCACTGAGCAACAAAACGAATTTTTATCTGGTTTAAATATTTTGTGGACTGCATCTGGTTTAAGCACAGTACAATTATGTTCTATGATGAGCATTAAGATTAGTAATCAAACTCTGTTCAAAGAAATTATGCAGATACTCAACCAAAGAAATATGTTACATAATATCAATGTACACACATAAAAAGAATATATTGGCGACTTTTAAGGCCATAAATTACGAATTCTTATATGTCAGTTAAATTGCTACAATAAAATGAATTCGAAAACTCAACACATCGCATAAAATCATGTGTGCCCCAAATTTCACAATTATCACTCGATTTTTATACACAATGATAAGAAGAATATATGGATATCTTAATCGTTTCATATATGTAAAACAATTGTAAAAAACGAACATACGATTTGAATGTAATGTTTTCAATTGTTACATAATCTGTATGTTTGTTATAACGCAAACATTTTACGATACGATATTTGTATTTGCTTAGTCAGTAATCAACGTACTAAAATTTCTGATAATATTTTTATTACAAATGCTTTTATTTCTTTTGAGGGAGAATATTAGTTTGAAACAAACAATTTCTATTTTAACATTAAATCAAAAAAATTTCTTTTTAATATTATTAATATCCTTCTTTTATGTTTTAACGATAACTAATCTTTCTCCTCTTTAATGTGTATAAGTAAAGGATTATTTAGTAAACCTTTACTAAGCTCTTTCATGTAAAAAAGAAAAGAAAATTATTTGACTTTTTTCTACTTCCGATAACCAAAATCGAAAAACATAATAAATATTGCTGCGAGCATAAAAATAAATGAGAAATAAATATCATGCTTGTGATTTATGAAAAAATGTGATTTATGAAAAAAATCCAACATTCTTATTTGCACTTTCATCACGCAATTTATTGCCGAGATGTTTTAATTAAATTCTAGGAATAATGGTATTTCAGAAAGAAATTTCCGTGCAAAAGCTTATATCACAAGAATGCATTAAAAAACGTTAATATCGGCCTATTAGTCCTCATGCAAAAAACTAATCTGTATATTAGAAGCTTGATTAAATATATCAGGGACGTGTAGAAAAATTAATTCCACAAGAAGAAATTTGGTTTATTTTTACGCATTTATTGTCAGTTAACGTGAGTAAAATAATATGCGCAGTACGTTATATACAGGAAATGATATACATTATCGAACAACAGAGAAAGTAATTTAAATTAAATAATTAAAGTAAGTCACAGTTCATAATTTAAAAGATAATAATTTATTCTTAAAAAAAAAAAAAAAAATCCTAACTTTAAAAGACATTTAAATCATTGGTATTTTCGAATGTCTAAAATAGATTATTGTTACACCTGACAGTGTCCTATTATCATTATATCTGTCTCTTATCATATCACATATAAAATTTACTGAATGCTAAAATGCTCGAGGTTTATGATACAAGTTTTAATTAATCAATGTTAAAAGAAGTCTGCACATATAATAAAATTCACACACGAAAAATCAATTGCTTTAACAGAATTTTGTTTTTGAAATAACCATTTCATCAACAGATTATTTTCTATTACTAGTACTTTCTGTTGATAAAGTATCACATCATTTGTGAATTTTAAGAAATATGCAGCAAAAAAAAAAAAAAAAATAAAATAAAAAAAATAAAAAAAATAAAAAAAATAAATAAAATAAAAAATAAAAATAAATAAAATAAATAATAATAATAATAATATATTGCTTAAATACACGGAAGTGCCATAAAAACTGGTTACTCCTGCCTAATATCGCGTAAGGCCCCCACGAGCCGCAGAAGCGCTGCAACACGACATGGCATGGACTCGACTAATATTGAAGCTATCTCAGAGGCAATTCATACCAAGAACCCGGCAGGGCAATCCACAAATTTATACGAATGCAAGGCGATGGAGATCTTTTCTGAACAGAACGTTGCAAGACTTCCAATATAACTCAATAATGTTATGTCTGGAGATTTCGGCGGCCAATGGAAGTGTTTAAATTCAGAAGAGTACTCCAATAGCTCCTCGGTTGCAACGCTTGACGTGTAATTTGTGATATATAATGTGAAATTTTCCTAGTAGATCGGAATGCACGATGAACATGAATAGTTCTAGATGATCGAACAGGATGCTTAGAACGAGTAACATGCAGAAAAAAAATTAAAAGCGCAAACCAAAATTGAAAACGAAATTCCCGCAATTATTGGTCGAAGACTGTACTGTAACTGAATTATTTTGTGTGTCCCTCTAAATGAACGACTGATGCTGTGAATGCTATAGTTATCATCTTGTAAAGAAATTCAGAATGGATTTTTATATGTAGTTTTCTGGTGAAAAAGTAACTGCTCCCTGTAGCTTAGACTTCTGATTCAGTTTAACTTATGCCTTTTACTGCTTTCTTTGTTTACTGTTTAAATGTATCGTCAGTTAATTTAAAACAAGACTTTTTCTAACATTCCGTTTTCGTATTTTTACACAATTTTAGCTCTCACAACTTCAGATTTTATATCGCCCCGCCCTGGCCCATTAACATGTTGAGTGCCACCATACAGATTTGTCAGTTTGGCCTCCTTTTTTTATACGGAAAGTTAGCGTTCACACCAGAAATAAATAATAGTATCTTACGATTTATTTAATAAAAGGCATTAACGGGTTTAACTACGTTAAAACTATGGATTCTCTTCCAGAACTGAGTTCAGATCACAACCCGATTAATCTCAAAATTCAAGTCAAAATTCCACCCTCCCCCCTGCCAAAATTATCAACAGAATCAACTGGACTCAGTTTCAAAATATCATTAATGAAATTCCCCCCCATTTTACCCGAGATCAACAGCACAAATGACATCGAAACTCTTTCTGAAACCATTACTTGTGAAATAAAAGACGCTGTTGATCGTGCTACTATTCAGATTTATAACAACGAATTTTACAAACTTGATCCCCATGTCCGCAGATTAACCACGAACAAAAACCGCGCTAGGAAAATTTGGCAACGTACGCGCAGAATTTCGGACAAAATCATAATCAACAGAGCTCAACAGGAACTTAAAAACTTTTTACATCGGCTCCGCCAGGACAGCTGGACTCTGTACCTCCAATCCCTATCACCAGAGGACGCCAGCATATGGAAGGCAGCCAAAAGATTTAAGAGCTCTGTCACTAAAATGCCCCCCATTAATATTCCAAATTCTAATAACTGCGCGTACGATGATGAAGAAAAGGCAGATGCGATCACCAGCAGCCTGGAATTGCAGTTCACGGGAAACCCTGTTACTAATCCTGAAACTGAGAGAGAAGTAAATGAAACCGTCAGAAATTTCTTAAGCAGTCCCATTCCCCCACCCTCTCTTCTGATCACCCATGCTGACGTCATTGACGAAATTAGTAAACTTAAAAATAAAAAATCCCCAGGCGTCAGCAAAATCACTAATGAAATGCTTAAGAAACTACCTATTTCCTATATTCCAAAAATCACCCTGCTTATTAACAGCCTCTTTAAATTTTCTTATTTCCCGCTGTATTGGAAGACTGCACTCATCGCCCCTATCCTTAAAAGTTCCAAACCACCTGAAAACCCCACCAGCTATCGCCCCATTTCCCTTCTCAATTCCCTCAGTAAACTTGCAGAAGCTTTCATCGCAAAAGACTTAAATAATCACATCAATAATAATAATTTAATGGCACCTGATCAGTTCGGATTCAGAGAGGAGCTTTCAGCCCCTCATCAGGTTTATAGACTGGTGGAACACATCACAACTGCCAAAATCTCTAAAAGTTATGCAGCCGCAGTCTTCCTCGATATTGAGAAAGCGTTTGACAAAGTTTGGATTCTAGGCCTTATTTTCAAATTAATTAATTATAACTTCCCTCCCTATTTAATTAAACTTATTTATTACAACCTACTTGACAGAAACTTTAACGTAAGAGTAAATGATAAACTTTCCAGGAACCTTTTTGCCCCTTTTGGAATCCCTCAAGGATCCCGTATCTCAGGAATTCTTTTTAACCTTTTTATTAATGACATGCCCCACCACCCCTTTACTAATTTGGCTAAATTCGCGGATGATACTTGTGTGTTTGCATCCCATAGAAACCGTAAATTTGCTATTCTTTCAATTTCCCGCCATCTAAAAATACTGTCAAAGTGGTTCCAAAAATGGCGTATTAAAATTAACGTTAGCAAAACACAAGCCATCCTCTTTTGTAAATTAACTGAAAATAACCTTAATAAATATAAAATTAACTTTAACAATACCGATTTGCCATGGTCAAACACTTGTAAATACTTAGGTATTATTCTTGATAAAAATCTCACTTTCAGACAACACATCCACTACGCGCGTAACAAGTTTCGAGTAGCTAAAAATCTAATTTATCCCTTATTAGCTCGAAACAATGATTTGTCAATTAATAATAAATTGCTCCTTTACAACTCCTTTTTAAGACCAATTTTAACTTATGGATGCCAAATTTGGAGTTATGCTGCTTATAGTCACATCAAACTTCTTATACAATCTCAAAATTCTACTATCAGACTAATTTATGATGTGCCTTATTATATTCGAAATTCTCATCTTTATAAAGATATTGACTACCCCAGATTAAATACTCAATTTCAAGATTTAAATATTAACTTTCATCTTTCTTTGGAAAACTCTGAAAATAGTGCTTTAAATACTCTCCCAGTGTACGATATTTTTGACATCCATAACAGAAAAAGACCTAAGTTAGGTATGATTTTAAATGCTCTTCATATCTTTTAAATTTAATCTTAAATCCCTTAAAATTCTCTTTTATTTAATAGTTTTTCTGTAAATTTTTAAAGTTTTCCCTTAATGCTCTGCTCAACAAACTAAAAAGATTCCAATAGCAACTTCTGTCAGCCAGTTAAATTCCTTCCTTCTAAGCTAATCTCCTCCTCTTCTCCCCTGCATCAATAAATAGACCCGCTTTTCGAGCGGATCGCCATTATTCCCCAGACTCAGCTGTGGACGGTGCTCCCAATCCGTGGTGAATCGATGTCTCAAAGGGCCTTTTTCAAGGCCAGATGACTGCGAACATCTGTGCAGCCATGGTAGCCTGGACCCGCGATGAAGCGTGGGCTAGGCGTGGGAGTTACTATCCTTTGAGTCTTTTAATTATCTTAAGTATTTTAAATTATTAACTGTTAGTAATTTTTTAATTTATTTCTTTTGACTTTTCATATTGAGCTCAGGAATTACTTGTTTGCCCCCCCCCCCCATTTTTAAGCATTTTTTCCCAGTACTGCAAAGATTCAGTTCCTGTTAGGCTTCCATTGTGTTACTGTCGGGGATGTGGGGCAGTGGCCCCAGGCTCCTCGGTAAACCGTCAGAAGTAGTAGCGATAATATAAAGTAAAATATCTTCTTTCGAAATTTCCGGTATCAATTTAAAATTTCTGATCACTTTCGCTGCTGATCTCGCCATCACGCGCTGGCTCGGGATCGTCAGCGAAGGTGTTAAAAAAAGTCTTTTTTGTTTCTGCACGGCCCGTTTTAAAGTTTGCTTAATTTGTTGCCTTGGCCCGCGTGCTGAGTTACGACCTATTTTCATTCACGGACCGGGCTATACCAGGTCTAGTCTTCACTCTTTTCGGAACAGGCCGGGCTCGGGTATTACTTTTTTTCTGAAGGAATGCGCCGGGAAGGGCCTATAAATAAAGATTATAAACAGGAAAAAAAGCAAAACTAAATATTTTTGCTCAGAACCCATCGCACTAAACAATTTTAACCATATCCGCATTAAAATCCATGTTTTGTAGAAATTATATCGTGTCGGGGTGGACTCGGGACGAGATTTTTAACTTTTTTTCTCTAGTCGGTTGGGACTTTTTAATATGGGTCGAGCGTAGAACCTATTTTGACCTATGCAGAGCTACAACGTATTTCGAAAGCAAGTTTAACATGAAATATGTTGTGAGAATACTTCTCACAGTATTTAAATTTGGTTTATTTTTATTTCCTTTCAGCTATTTTTTTGCATCGATGTCTATTTAAACCCAATCTTTACGCCGCGATGTTGACACGTTTATCTCTCACCGTAAAGCAAGTTCATTTTTCACCGCCGATATTCATATCTGCGTTGGGAGCGGATCGGCAGCTAGCGCATGCGCACTCCGTATTTTAGGAACACATTTCTGGAGCTCTCGTATCGATGGAGACAGCTTGCATTATGATGACGTCATTGAAATTATGCTCCGCCCTCTTTTGACGCCGATCGCTGACAGGAGAATCGTTTTGTTTCGTTTTCCAATCAGTGAAACTTTTTTTAATTCTGCAGCTTGTAATTCGATTTTCATTAATTTCCCGTAAATGTTAATTTAGCTAATCAATTTAAAGTCTGCCTTTTAATTACTTTGTCAACCCCGTATTCATCATTTAAAAACTAAAACTCGTTAATTTTCAATTCAGAATTTGGTTTGATGTTGTCTGAAAAAGATGTAGTCTTTTAACGTAGTTTTAGCGGAGCGCGGCCCGCCGGCCGTTCGAATGTCGTGCCGCTTTTTTTTTGGCCGAATGAGTTTGATATTTTATTTAAGTGGATGTTTTTTTTTTTTCTCAAAGTTTAATGCTTTAAAGTTGTGCTGCTCTCGTTAAAAGGAATCCCATGGATTTATTCCATGTTGGCTGCTATTGTTCTTCTTAAAAGAGTAGTTCTTCTATTTTAAAATGGTGACCAGAAGCAAGTATTTTCTTAACCTTCTACTGCTACTAACGACCGAAATAAAGAATATTATTTGTTTTCATCAAATTGCCTCTTCATTGTCTACATTTCAAGTAAGACGTTTCCAGTTTTATTATTTCTTTAACAATCAATAGTAATATATTAAAAGACCTTCGCAACGTGTACTTTAACCCTTTTACGACAACAACACATATTATTATCATCACATTTGGCGCCGTCGTACCTTTCGAATTGCAACGATGTTGCTTTGGGATTATTGAAATTTTAAAAATAATGATTCTTGAAGATAATTTTTTTTTAGAACTTTTTGTTCTTTTTTAAGAATTATGAGAGTTTTGGTTGAAATATTTTAATAGAAGCTACATTTTCATGAAACTTGTTCTAATTTTTGAAGAAAATTACGATCGTTATTCAAGAAAGTCAAGTAAAATGTTTTTGAGTAATTGTTCTCATTAGTTAAAAAAAGGAAAATGGTTAATTTAATTCAAGATTTGTTGGATATAATTTATGAAAATATTGTAAAATATTTGATGTTCTCATTCTGAAAAATTCTTGAGTCATGCCATTTTTTTTGTTACGTGGTTACAATTTTTTTTTACAATATTCTAAAGAATTCATATTTAAATTTTACTATATTTTGTAGAATATATTATTATTCAAATCAAGAAATGAATTTATATAATTACAATATTGAAAATGAATTTTATGTTGGTGCAAATAATAGCAATATTCTGTTCTAAGAATAAAAGTCTGAGGCAGTTACATATTTTTTTTAATTGATTGAAAATTGTGGAATTGAAACTAATTTTGAAGAATAATTGTTGAAATTGAAATATTTTTACAAATGAATTTATGTTCTCAAATAATTTCAATGAATTTGAAGATTGGCAAAAATTGTTCTCAAGAACATAATGTGATATTTTAGGAGGCATGGTTTTTGGGTTATTTTTTTTTATTTTCTACTTATTAATGGCACTTTAAATGAATTATAAATTTGAATTTCAATATATATATATTTTTAAAAAATGATTGAAATTTTATTGAAGTGTTATTTTTAATTCTTGTTGCTGAGAAATTTTGTTCTTCACCTAAAGTTATTCTCATCTCATCAATTATGCCTATTTTCTCCAACTGAAGTTTGGTATTCTTCAAGTAATTTATAGTAGTAATTATCCTGTATGATTATTTTGAGGTATTGCCTGCTTCTCTTAATAACAAAAATATAATATGAAAATTTATAAACAGTTATCCTCTTTGAAAAGTTCTTAGACTTGCTCCTTAGATGATTTATGAAATACGCTGATATGTATGGTTAGCATGTTGTCTTGTGGACTAGTCTGATTTCATCTCTAATATTTAAAGAAGTGTTTCTAATATTTAAAGAACTGTTCCTGTTTTTAAATTTACCTGTTGATGTTGTTATAGAACTCTCAGCTAACAAATTGAAAATATTCAAAATTTTCATTGCTTCAATTCTCTTTGGCAAATTCAATTCTTTCACAAATTTATAAGTCTATGCATGACATATCCACATTGACATCATCATACCTTATTCTCATGTTGCTTTATAAAAAAAAAATAAAAAGAGCAACATTATTTTTTTTTAATGAAATGGGGCTTCTTCAATCCTGTAACAGTTCTACTTAAAAATTCCATTCACCATAAGAAAAATTTTTTTTCCTTGCCAATAGTGAAGATTACTTTTATATACTTATTAACTATCAATAGCTCTTAAGTTATGTGCTTTTTGCCATATTTAATTATGACTGTTCCTGTATATGCTGCTAGAAAATTTTTTTAATTACCTGTAATGACATTCTTCAGACTTCTCTTCCATTCATCTGTTGCTTACCTGATGAAGGTGGTCAGTGGTTTTGTGTGACATCCATTTCTTCTGGTCTCTTCTCTGTTGTTGCACATGTTATCATGGAAGCTAAAAATTATAAAATTACCTACCTACTTCTTCAAAAGTTTCCTACATCTACAATAGTTTAATTTTTTGTGTGCTTCGTATTCAGCCATAAGATGCCTGGTGGAGATGTTTTTCATTTATAGGCAAATATCCATTTATGAAACCACTTCATTAGAGTTCTTCGGTTTGTGAAGCTACAAATAGTGTTTACTACTTTGTTCTCTTAAAAATAAATAAATAAATAGCTTTCATTACTGATTATAATAGTGTGCCAGTTAACGTTTCTCATGTGAGAGCAAATATCCTCATCAAGTGAAATTGTTGACTTGTATGCTGCTAGAACTCAGTTACTCACACCATATCTTTATTCTAAGTCTTCTCAAAACAAGCAAGTTTAAATTTATATTACCTGAAAATTACTGATGTGTTTTACCTTCAATAACATAATTTTATGCTGCATTTTCTCCAAATATTCTAGCACGTGCAATTAAAAGTATTCAGAGTTAATTTTTGCTTGTGTGTAGCAATTCATCCTCACATTGCAAAATTTTTGCTCATTCATAATCAAGTGTAAATTCTTAACCATATAAGAAGTTTGTGAATATTTGTTACAGTGTTTATGCAAGATCAAGTTATTTTGAAAAGTTCCCATATTTATTTATTTATTATGTGTATAGTGCCTTTTACTTTAATTTTATTTCATACCCAAAGCCTCTAAGTTTTTATTTTGCCATTTGCCTCATTACTTTAGTATAAAAAAAAAAAGGATTCGTTCATTTTGAAGATTTTTCGTTTTATGAAGAATTTAATAGTAAAAATGATCTTCATTTTGAAGTTTTCAATGTTTTATGAAGAAAGTGAAATTTATTAATGTCTTCTCTTCATACCTACAAATAATACAAGAAGATTACAGAAAAGCACAACTCTAGATGGAAATTTTTACCAGCGCATTTATATATATATATATATAGAATTTTTTTCTATAAATCATCTAGTGAAATTTTTTTTACAAAAAAAAAAAAAGTGCTTCTTGACCTCAAATACCGATTATGTCCTATCATACTAATTTCATCATAAGTGCACCACCGACTTCTCGTCCTTGTTAACTCTGCAAAAGTGATTCATGTATGTGTCGCAGAAGTATGATTGCTCTGCAGTAATGAGTACGATGTCGTCAGTTAAGTGCTTCAAAGAGAATGCAATGCATTCTCACTTTCTACGAAGTGTCTCGTCATGTTAAAATGTTCTAATGTCATCATGCAAAGATCATCTATTTTGATGATTATTATGTGAATGTTCCAGTTTTTTTCGACAGCACTATACCAGTGTACCACCTCATGTTGTGTTACTAAACATTCAGTGACATCTATTTATCTCAAATAGTCTTGTTCCATATGGCTCTGGACTCAATAAACATTGTTTTGAATCCATAAACATTGCCTCTACCACCTGCAGTTACACAATGTTATTATATTCTTATTTATAATTAAAATTTTCTTTTACTTAAGATGTTAGGAGCCTTGCTAGGAGATCCAAGCCACCTAAAATTTTACGTAGGAGTTCATATATGTGTTTATTTTTGTTCATAGATATGCTGATGGCTAGGGCATGATGGTCATCGACATGGTTGTGGACTTCAATATTTACATATATATATATATATCTAATTTTGTGTTTGTTTACAGTGTTGCTGATGATTTCATCTTCGTCATTATCATCATTGTGAGCTTAACATTGAATTGTAATAATTTTATTTCTATATTATATTTAAATGATTATTTTAAAATTATATTCCTGGTACATGGCATTTTAGTTTTATAAACTCATGATTTTGTCAATTTTTTTCTTTTTCATTCTATATGGAAGTACTTAAATTTTTTTTGGTGATCACCAGTCTCTCATATTTTGAAGAAAAACCATGGTATATGTATATTTATCTAATCTTTTGAGTCTCATATATATATATTAAGAATTCTTATGACTAATACATTGAAATTTTTATTTAGTAAAGTATAAAGTTTAAAGAAATTGTGTCTAAGATGGGATTTATGACACTTAATTATGACAAATCTTTTAATTGAAATGGCAACTTGTTTTTATGGGATACCTTGTTTGGGTGATTGGGTAGTGCACGACTCAATTACACAATTGGTATCACATACAATTGGTTGTCTGTTTTATTTTAAATGAAATACTAAGTTTGATACACTAAAATGATATCATTATGTTTTATGAAAGTTTATTTATATATGGCCATTTATTTCCTTTCATGTTAAGAGTAATAAAGAAAACTCTTTATTTTTTTAGATATAATTCTAAAATTAAAAAGTCCTAGGCATGTTATAAAAGTCAAATTACAAAATATTTTTTCTTGACTTTTTTGTTGCTTTTGTATTTGCAACTTTTATCAGAAATTAATTCTGTTTTTATTTGGTACCAAGATAGCAAAATTTGTTATGATTAGTCAATGATCTCAATTTTGTTAACTCAGAATATGTTAACATTTTTAGGATAATTTTATGAGATCAATTAGAAGGTTTTGCCAATGTTACTGTATTTTTGGAATTTTTATTGTATACTTGATGTATTGTATACTTTTTGGATTATGAATGTACTTTATGCAATGTATATTCTTTTTCTCTCTCTTACTTTTGGTCACCAATATTTTTTTTTCCAGCACCAATTTTTTTTTCAACTGTTAAATCACCAATTTTTTTTCCATCACCTTAACTTTAAATTTTATTGTTCGACTTTAATGATTTTTTTCGCTTTGGCAGTTCAAAATTTTGTCATCCCATTTTCTGTAAAAGGTTTTTGATCAATTTTGCCTTTTACATCTCCTGGTCTTACAAAATTTTCTCGGTGAAGGGAGGTAATGTGAGAATACTTCTCACAGTATTTAAATTTGGTTTATTTTTATTTCCTTTCAGCTATTTTTTTGCATCGATGTCTATTTAAACCCAATCTTTACGCCGCGATGTTGACACGTTTATCTCTCACCGTAAAGCAAGTTCATTTTTCACCGCCGATATTCATATCTGCGTTGGGAGCGGATCGGCAGCTAGCGCATGCGCACTCCGTATTTTAGGAACACATTTCTGGAGCTCTCGTATCGATGGAGACAGCTTGCATTATGATGACGTCATTGAAATTATGCTCCGCCCTCTTTTGACGCCGATCGCTGACAGGAGAATCGTTTTGTTTCGTTTTCCAATCAGTGAAACTTTTTTTAATTCTGCAGCTTGTAATTCGATTTTCATTAATTTCCCGTAAATGTTAATTTAGCTAATCAATTTAAAGTCTGCCTTTTAATTACTTTGTCAACCCCGTATTCATCATTTAAAAACTAAAACTCGTTAATTTTCAATTCAGAATTTGGTTTGATGTTGTCTGAAAAAGATGTAGTCTTTTAACGTAGTTTTAGCGGAGCGCGGCCCGCCGGCCGTTCGAATGTCGTGCCGCTTTTTTTTTGGCCGAATGAGTTTGATATTTTATTTAAGTGGATGTTTTTTTTTTTTCTCAAAGTTTAATGCTTTAAAGTTGTGCTGCTCTCGTTAAAAGGAATCCCATGGATTTATTCCATGTTGGCTGCTATTGTTCTTCTTAAAAGAGTAGTTCTTCTATTTTAAAATGGTGACCAGAAGCAAGTATTTTCTTAACCTTCTACTGCTACTAACGACCGAAATAAAGAATATTATTTGTTTTCATCAAATTGCCTCTTCATTGTCTACATTTCAAGTAAGACGTTTCCAGTTTTATTATTTCTTTAACAATCAATAGTAATATATTAAAAGACCTTCGCAACGTGTACTTTAACCACTTAAACGATCACATTAATTACCGCCACATATGTACCCTGCTATTTTATATCCAAAGCAGACGCACTGACTTAAATTGACTTTTAATAACGTCAAACTTGCGGATTATCCTTATCTTGCTTTGCAAAAGCATCGATATCATGTTCCTAGGGTAAGAGGAGTAAGTCATAAATTTGGGATTTTAATATCTCTGTGAGTTTTGCAGATATAAAGGTGAATTTTTTATGTTTCATTCAAACATTGATCAGAAAATTGTTCCTAATTGGAAATTTTTCCACATGGGGGCCGCATAAAATTTAGTTTTGTATTTTCTAAAACACATCCTTCATAGAGTTAATGACACCTTTTTTTAAAAAAAACAAACTTTGCTATTTGAACTATAGTTCTAGGGGAAATATTTAAGGAGATAGGCTATTGTGTAGATCTTTATGAATCACGCTGTATATAGATCATCAATAGCCAGAAACCCAATTTTGAACCCTGCGCAGCGCTTCATTATCTCCACGGAGTGTGGAGATTTTTATTGATAAAGCGGTAGGCAAATGTCCTGTCGTGAAGATAATTGAAAATACGTAGTAGGAATATTCAATTTCAGCAGTTCCTAAATAAGACCATGTTGCAAAACTCTGACAAAGACCTTCGTGTCATCAGTATATCAATAAACAAGAAAAATTTTAATTTAAAAATTAAAAAACTCGACTGCGTAAAAAGCGAACTAATTAATTATTTCTCATCAATGTTAAACTATTTTTTATATTACTTACCTATTTTTTTTATTTACTTGTATTGATGACTTTTAAGTTGTGTTTAATTGTTAGTTCCTATCTATAAGCACTGTTTTGATGAAGCCTATAGATTTCTATGATGGTTAGAGTTGCAGTAAAGCTAGAGATCCTACCTACACAACTTCCAGGTTCTGTAATATTTAAACGGAGTGTCTGACTGTAAAATAGTCAATGAAACATCGTCTTCATTTTGAAAGACCTATCCAATGATATGCCATTCAATATGGTGCGTAATTTTTCTTCCCGTGTCTACCGTCATTTTGTATACTACGGCTGCCATTTTAAATTTATAAAAACAAAACCCAGCCAATAACCATATGACGGTTAAGACGAATCTATAGAGACCTCATTAATTAAAATCCATCCAGTCGTTGGGAAGCCTCGAGGGTATAAACAAATCCACATACCCAGATACGCTTGAAACACATAACCCTTCTTTGCGGTACGGTAAAATGGCCCCTACCCTCTCTGAATTATAACATGTTTCATGGCTGATGGTGGAGAGCTACACTCCCCAACATCTGTTCAAAATAAATCATGAACAATTGAGCATTTTTTATTATTTTTTTTTTTTACTTTGTGTATATATTTTTATAAAATATACCAGATTTCATAAAAATACCAAAATTAGATCTTTGGAAAGAACAGAGATCACGGTATTTATAAAAAAAATCTGTTTCATTCAATTTTATTATTTTACTATAAAAAATAATTATTTTGTATGTATATGCTGACTTTTACGCATTGTTTTATAAACAAATCCCAGCCCACTACATTGGTTTTCACACATCCAGTATCAATGGCGGCAAGGTTGTTCGTCGCAAGAAAAGCGAGCTTAGATAAAGTTATTGGATGTTATAAACGTGGTCCACTTTAGGACAATAAAAATGTCCGGAATGTTTACGAAGTTTAGCCTCTGACCTCGGGAAAAGCTAGTTATTTTCTTCGAGAGAGGAAGGGGGCATTTAAATGTATAACAACATAGGTTACATATGTAGCCTGTTTGCTATTATTGGAAGATGTGTAACGGGGAGGAGCGTAGAAAAGAAATGAATTCAAAAGCGGCCCGGTGTCGAAAAGTTGTGTTTTTTATTGCTTATTATGTAATAAAATCTCAACCTCCGTGAGGTGATACCTTCCTGCGTCTCAAGCTGCTCAAAATCTCAGAATTTAGCTAAATCGCGCAAATTTCCCCAAAGGGTCTAGCTGGATAAGCATAGCGAAATGGCCCCCAAGGCCGATGTTTGAAATAACATGTGTGGTAATAAGGCTCACCATGAGAATACAATATAGAGTGTTTTTAGCCTCTGACCTTGAATTGTCCTTGAGATAAGCGGGGAAGTATGCGCCGACGCTACTATTTTTCAAATACGTTTTCTCAAAAACTAAAAAAAAAAAATTAAAAAATGAAACCAACGCCAATTATTGAAGAATATATTAGTTCACATTATATATTTTTTTCATATTTGTACACAAATTTTAACGTAGAAAAATAAACAAAAATATTTTAAAAAAATTATTAATGTATTCATTTTATATTTACACCAACCAAAAAATTACAGAATAAAGCTTAAAGTATGTATTTTTAAGAAAAAGAAATTCGTTAAAATCGAAGATGCGCTTTTTGAGTTATAAAAAAAATAATGCTAGCAACTTGCTAAAAACTTACGCAACTTTCCCTGTTTGCATTTGCAGAAATACGCTACTGTCAATGCATTGGTCGATTCGTGACATTTCCACTCGGGCAGGATGCGCAGTGTGCCAAATTAAGAGAATGTTTCCATACGTACCACTTCCCTATAGGTTTGTTTCGTGTTTGTAAACATTCTGTTATTTTGGCAAACTGAGCATCCTAATCGCGTAATCAAAATATCAAGTCGCCGGTCTAGTCCATTGGTTCCCAACCAGGGGTACGCGTACTCCTGGGAGTACGTGACGGTCCCTGGGTGTACGTGAAAATAATATCGGGAATGGTTAATAAATTCACAAAAATATTAGAAATGACAATGTAATTTGTATCGATTTATTAATTGGTTGTGATAAGAAGATTACTAATGAAAAAAACATGTTTTTGTTATCTAACTGAGTGTAGGGTGATGAATGGGGGAGGGCGTGTTTATAAGAAATGGGGTACTCCGAAATTTAAAGCCTAAGACAGGGAAACGTAAAAGAAAAAAGGTTGGGAAGCGCTCATCTAGTCGATTGTGCAGGTGAAGCAGAATAAGGATTGTAAATATAAATGGTTATAAACTTTTTGGCAATTTCGGATACCGCCCCAACCTTCCAATACCATACGTTATCATTCCTTGAATCCCCTACCCCTAATAACATTGTTATCAGTGTCTAAAAATTCTTTTTATTTTTACAATTTTTTTTTCCTTATTTTTCTTTTTATATGTTTGCAATGATATACAAATATGGTTGTACATTTTTTATTCGCATATTTTACTGATTTAAATGAACAAAAGTATTTTCATAAAACGTCACTGAAATAACGTCATATGAAATAACTTTATATCAAATAACATTTTAAAGAAATACTTATTATTTAAAAGTTTTTAATAATAGCTTTTTGTTACATAATGCATTGAATGCACTTCATTCGCACTTCATTCAATGCAGTATCATTTCGAATATTTCAATGGTTTTAATAATAACTTTGTATTTTCATAAAAAGAAGAAAATATACTTAAAAAAATAAGATAACAGATGGAAATAAAAAGATACCAGAAAAGTAAATTTGGGTTTGATAAAAAATGATAACGGTATCGAATGGCAAACTCTCCTCCCCCTACAGATATCTTCCGAAGTCAAGTGCCAGAACTCGCCCCCCCCCCCCCACACACACAAACTCCCCTCTAAAGTGATACCTTATTTATGTACACTATACAGTCCCATAGCCTTCTGCTTTCTGGAAGTCATTTTAGGCAAATGTTACCCTTTTGTTTGTCAGTTTTTGATATTATTACGTGAGAAGGATGCGCAGTACGGTAGGATGACAGAATATTTACAAACACAAAACAAACCTATAAGGAAATAAGTATGTATGGAAAAATTCTCTTATTTTGGCGCACTGCGCATCCTGCACGAGTAGAAATGTAACGATCCGACTAATGCATTGATAGTAGGGTATTTTCTGCAAATGCACACAGGGAAAGTTATGAATATTTTAGCAAGTTGCTAGCATTATTTTTGTTATAACTCAAAAAGCGCATCTTTGATTTTAAAGATTTTTTTTTTCATAAAAGTACATACTTTGAGCTTTTTTCTGTAATTTTTTGGTTGGTGTAACTATAAAATTACTACATAAAAAAAATTAAAAACATTTTTGCTTATTTTTCTATGTTACAATTTGTTTAAAAATGTGAAAAAAATATATAATGTGAACTAATATATTCTTCAATAATTGGTGTTAGTTTCATTTTTTTAACTTTCGTAGTTCTTGGTAAAAACGTATTTGAAAAATAGTAGCGCCGGAGCATACTTCCCCGCTTTTCTCAAGAACAATTCAAGGTCAGAGGCTAAAAACACTCTATATTGTATTCTCATGGCGAGCCTTATTACCACACATGTTATTTCAAACATCGGCCGTAGGGGCCAATTTGCTATGCTTATCCGGCTAGACCCTTTTAATAGAAATTCAGAAATTTAATTTGTTATTCGGTCCGCTAATCGTATGTAAAAATTTTCAAATCCTTTCAACATGATCTTAATGCGCCCCAACATGATTAAACTTTATGAAATCTGACAAATTTTGACTTATTTCAGGTTTATTGCAATATACTGTTACATAACAAAAATAATGACTTACACAAATCTTCGAAATTTTTATTAATCTCCTCTACAATATGATATAATATAGGTTCTTTTTGCGTGTCTACCTTTAACGCATCAGTTTTAATAAGCACCAAATAATTATAGTAGGTAGGAGAAATACGACTTTTTAAGAACTTTCAATTTGTACTTTGTAATCCGCTTGTATCAAAAGTTTCTATACTGGAAACTTGAGTCAATTTTATTTCGAGTGTATCCATCCTGTCCACATACTGCAAAAGTGGCCTTTGTTACAAATTTAACAGTTATCTCAGTTGCTTGTGTGTGACATGACAATTTCAACAAGCTTCAAAGAGTTTCAGTGCCTGCACCTAGTCCACCATTTCTAGTGCATTGAACCTTTCACTTTCTTCTATCGCCAATCTCCTTGTAGTCAGTGTAGATCCGTTCTTTCACATCTCTCTGTAATCTTTGATTCCCATCAATTATATTGACATAGCCTGCTGCTGCAAAATTTATTTTTGTAATCCTAAACTTCCTTACATTCCTTATTTGTATCTGGCTTCACTGCTGGTATTGACATCATCCATAAAGCTGATGCTTCGAAGGTAGTTGACAGAAATAAAGTAAGACGAGAAGGTAGGAAGTTTAAGTAGGATATGCCATAGTTCACAGAAAATGTTCGATTAACTTCATTGTTTTTTGATGGCCGTAAGCACAATGCGTTAATTGAGGAAAAAGTAGGAAATGAGATCTGAAATGCACTAAGAAAAGAAGAACATATCTCACTGTTACAGGAGTCCGTTTCTATTTATGTTAAACATGTTACACCTGCTAATGGTATGGACTCTAACATCAAAGAGAAAATTATGGATCATTTGAACATAAAAGAAATAGTGACCAATGATCTAGTAGCGGTAGAGTGTGATGGCTCTAATGTCAATACCGGTATGGATAATGGGTTATAAGATTAAAGGGTTATGTTGATTTTTGATGGCCAGTTATCAACTCGAGGGATATAGGCACAGGGGGGTGTGCCCTTCTTGAGGGTCATTCTAAAGGAACCTAGCCCGTATTTACGCATGGAAATCCATGGTTCGAAGAAAACCACGAAAAGTCCGAACGATTAGGCCGACGGGCACGATTGGGTTCGAACCCAGCACCTGGAGGGTGCTTGTTTGGAACGTCCTCTTCAGTGGGTTATTAGTAATTTACGTATAAATGAGCTGTCCCTCCGTCATTTAGTCTGGATGGGGAGAGTCCTGGTAAAGATCATATTCAAGAATTATTTGGAAATGCCTTAAAACGTGTGAAATTTACCACTGGTTAAATTTAACAGAATAAAGGGAAATGAAATTCCAGCTGTTGACTTTTCAGAAGCAAGTAGTAACCAAAGTATACTTCACGAAGAATGGTGCATTATTTAAGCAGGAAAAAGTACACTAAAATTTCCATGGCAGAAACTCTGACAACTAAATCATTCAAGACGGTTAACCACATCTGTAAGACTTCTACGGCTCTATATTGCAAGTGAGAATTCCTCAAAGAATTTTTGTATCCTGTATCAATATGTACGAAAATCTATTCACTTCTTTGGATTCTGATTTAGACAAAAGCATTTTGTTCAGATGGAAGTATGCATTTATGTGCTTTAACCATTTCAGGACCGCATTTTTATTTACAAGAGGAAAAATCTGAATTTCTGGAATTAAGGTTGTTTTTAGCTACTATAAACATAAATATAATTAAAAAAAATTGTTTAACTTTTTTTAATACTTTTTTAAACGATGCCATTTGGCATCATTGGGACCAAACGGGAACTGTACATGAAAACCACATGATGCCATTTGGCATCATTGGAAGCAAAAGAAAAGAAAATATACATACAATTTTTAATGTGTATTCATTTTTAAATGTCCATTTCATGTATAATTGTATTTACTGAAGTTCCAGGCTTTTGACAAGAATAGAGATTTGTTTGATGCACTAAGGTGGTGTTGGTGTTGTTCATGATAGCCGATTACACACACGAGATATACATGTCCGAGGGAGGAATGCCCTCACTGGGGGTCTTTTTAAGGGAACCCAACCCGTATTTACGCAAGGATAACCCTGTTTCGATGAAAACCACTGAAAACTCCGAACAGTTAGGCCGACGAGTGCGATTGGTTCCGAACCAGCACTCCCCGTCTATGAACTTTGTCTGCGGAACCTCTCAGCCACTTGATTCACTAACTTATCTGTAATTTATTCATCACAAAATAATTTAAAGTACTCATAAGGTCTAGAATTTCATCAGGAGGCAATGAACAAGTTTCTCTAAATGACATGTCAAATGGTTCTATATTCTCATATTCTAATTGATCTACATTTTCAACTTCAAATACTTATTACCTATAGAAATAATAACTGGACCGACTGAATCATTTGTATCCAAATCAAGAATATTAACAATTGGGCATCCACGGAAAACTCCGAAAAGTTAGGCCGACGAGCGCGACAATTCAATTGGACAACCACGCAATCAATTGTCGCAATAATGCACGAAATCATATGCATTTGATAGATTGCGTGCACTTTCACTGTCCTCTTCGTCAGATTTTTCAATTTCTGTATCTGAAAGATCATCATTCCTTAGTAAATAAATGGCTCTTTCTATTGATAAAAACTCTTTTTTTCGTTTTGGCATGATAAATAGTAAAGGATTTTTTTTCTTTCAAAAAACTATCAAATCAGATAAGAAATCAAAACAGAGAGTTAAGTTGAAAATATCTATCAAGTCCCAGTGATGCCATTTGGAATCATGTATATTTACCATGCATTGTTACTGAAATAAAAATACAATTGTTGAATTATAAATACATAAATATGTACTTCATACATATTACAACTTATATTTAAAATATTGTAATTTAAAAAAAAAGGAAAAGTGTGAATAATATTTTTCTTTCACAGTCATGTTTTCATTTCACGTTTTAAAAGGAACTCAAGCAATACTTTTCAGTTTCTGGAACCTCTGCTACCATCTCTTGAGGAAATAAAAAAATACTACTGAAAAGACAGAAGAAGTGTCTTTTGAATGACATCAAACAGAATCTCCGAGATTAAGTTTTTAAATATAAAATAATTCGTGAATGTCATGATGCCATTTGGCATCACTGAGCCCGAAAGGATTAATAAAGAATTCCAGATATCTAAAGCCAGAATTGCCGGATATTATTGACGTTGCGATCCAAAGAAACAACTATTCCACACATGTGGAAAACTTCTTGCTATGTTAATACATGATAGGAAGCACATTAGGGAACTCGCAATTAGACGCATAAAAGCAGCAAGAGACAAGAGCCAGCAGTGAACACTACTGCAAAACAGGAATGAAAGGAAGATAAGAATTCCAAAAATTAATTTTGCAGCAGCAGATTATGTCAAATTGATGTTAATCAAATATTAGAGAGAGATGTGAAAAAAACGGATGGGGACTCCAATTACCAGGATATTGGAGATGAAAGAAATTGAAAGGTTCATAAATGGTGCACTAGGTACAGGCACTGAACAGGCTCTTTCAAGCCTGTTCAAATTGCCATGTCACACACATGTAACTGAGAGAACTGTTAAATTAGTAACAAAGGTCTATGAAACAACAGTACGAATATATGAATAAAAGGATGGATACACTCGGACTAAAATTGACTCACTTTCCAGGATGAAGATCTTTGATAAAAAAACGTAATTGCAAACGGAAAGTGGTTAATAATACGTATTGCTCTTGCCTATTACAATTATTTGGTGCTTATTAAAACTAAGGAGTTAAATGTAAATATGCAAAAAGAACATGTATTATATCATATTTTAGTAGAAATCCATACAAATTTCATACATTTGTGTATATCTTGATTTTACTACTTTTATACTTGAATGTAACTGTATCTTCCCATAAACCTGAAATAAGTCAAATTTTATCAGATTTATAATATTTAACCTGTTGGGGCATATGAAGTTGGTGTGGAAAGGATTTAAAAGTTTTTACATATGATAAGCGGACTTAATAGCATTGCATCCACAATACCACAAAAACAAATTGAATTTGTTTATTAAAATTCAGAAAAGTCATCTTAATTTTGCTAAAATTCTGGGGTTCGCGCCCTTTGGGGAGCATGAATACATCCATTCAGGGGCGGAAATTTGTTTTACATCATAAACAATAAAATATGCAACTTTCTCACACAGGGCCGACTTTTAGTAATTTTTTTTTGTATGCTCCACCCTAATGTATATCCCAATAAAGGGTGATAGTAGTTTTAACCTGCCTATTGAAATTAGAGTGCCTTCTGTTATTAAAAGGAACCTACATTCTGGTTTTGTTTATGAGTATGAAGTTGGTTTTTTGACACTCAGTTTGTTGTGTCGGATTTGTATTCTCAGAATGTAGAGTTTTTGTTGTGTAATTTCAGTGTAGTCAGATGGAGTATTTTAAATATCTGACCAGAATAAATCTGGTTCGTTTATTCATCGGCGACAACTCCACTCTCAGGATGTTGTGTCAGGAAGAGGTATTTAAATTTTATGTACCTAATCGTGTCTAAAAAATGTATTTACGTAAATATGTTAGAGATTGGCTACTGTGGTCCATTAGTACTTAAACAAATGAAAAATGTAATATGATATGTAAATGACAAAAAATAGTGGCAACACATATCACATGAAAATAAATGCAATTTAAACAATTTAAATTTAAAAAAATGCAGAGTCAGCTATAATGCTGAAATTAATGTCATGGAAGTGTATACTTCCATTCTCTTGTTTATATATTAATGTTTACCTCTAAATATTGTGTTTAATTTTTATAAATAAATAATCTAATTTTAATTAATTTTCTTTACCTCAGAATTTGATCAGCAGTATATGTGTGTAGTATATTTTAGATAAAATAAATTTGTTTATTTGATATTTATTTTTTAATTTACTTTTTATCGCCTATTTTAATTTAGTTATTTCAGTAACTTTTTTATAATATACGTAAGTATAGTTGAAGTTTTAGAAGTAATAGGGGCATCGAAAACGCAGTATTTTGATATACTTAAAAAATATCCATTTAATTTTTAACATGAGCGTTTGTGTTGATAAATTTAAAGCACGCGTCAGCCTATTACTAGAATGTTATTTATTTTACGATAACAAATTATGATTATTTTTAATAATGAAATTAATTGTATCTATAAGGCTTGATGGTGACGTTTGATAAATGCTGGAAAGAATAAACAATTCCAACTATAAACAAAAATGTGCTCATTTCTGTCCAGCAACTGAATTCTACCGGTCTAAGTAGGTGATGCTAAGTGGTATGTTTAGACCTGTTGCTACATTGTTCAGGATAGTCGGTGTAAAAACGTTATATGCCGGTCTTTAAAACATGTCCAGTTTGTTTACTCTCCATATTAACGAAAGTCAGCGGTCTGTAATGTTTTGCCAGTGCAGGCTTCTGTCCGCAGAGTTGGGCAAAATTGTAATACCATTTATTCGCAATATAATTATAAGTTAATTGAATGTCATTGATTTTAGTTACACACATTCAATCACATAAAATTCGTCAAATAACGTAATGGGGCAGGCTTCGGCTACAGTGCTGCAAGAATATTTTACGACATGTAATTTTAAATACAATTAATTACAATTAAAATGTAATTACATTGCAAATAATTGAAATTAGAAATTTGCCCAACTTCACCTGTCCGGAGTTCTTCAACGGTCTTCAACGGTCTTCCAGGAGGAAGTAATATGCCGTAAAAGGAAAATTGCATTAATAAAATTTAAAAAATGAATAACATAATGAATGGGTAAGTATTTATTTTGATGAATTTTCAACACCCGTCACACCCATTTGCTTTTCTATTCGAAAATACTTTGTCCACGAGATCATCTCCGTAGGAGTATTTGATTAAGTTAGTCTGAAGACACTTCGGATTAAAACTTTCTTGAGAGTACAATCGGCACTGTCGATTGAATTTGATATGTTGCGTCATCGTGGGCTTTAATTTGCTTCTCATATTTAAAAGCAATCAAAACAACGTTTTTACAGTCCAAACAGTGAATACTGGCATCCTATCTGACTGGAGCATGGAATTTAAAGGTTTCTTACCTTTTTCTGGTAGCCCTCTAAGGATATATCCTTAGTGACAAACTAATTAATATAATCAGTTAATGCATTATTTTTAAATCTCTCAATATTGTGTTTAATGACTGCCGGATGACGGGTGATCTCACTATGATTGGTTGTCCATCTAGATACTTCCTACTGTCATCGTATCAATTTCTTTTTAAAAGTTTGATTTCAATCTGTTTTGAAAGTTCTTGAAAGTTTTGTGAATTGTACGTTAATATATTTGACCCTACAAAGATTTTTTTATTAAATCGGCAAGTCTTGCGACAGCAGACTCATCGTCATTAATCGGATTTAAGTCACCAAATGGGGGTGGTCCATCATTAAGATTTTAGTATAAATACGCCAAAGAACACTAAAATTTGAAGAAAGGTGCCGGCGGATAGGCGTGTGATCAAGCTTAAGTTGACTGGATGGTAATCAGAGTGAAAGCTAGGAAGGGGTAATAGAAAACCGGTACAAAATGTCATAGTAAAGAGGCAAATCAATAGTTGTATTACGATCCTGGGCGCGAAAATCTGTAATGTAAAATGTTGAAGCAAATTCAATTATTTTCTTAATGCAGTACATATTGATAGGTTATTTCCCCTCAATTATCATTTATACCGGAAGCACACAAAGCAGAATAATTTGGCATTAAAGTCCCCTACCAGAATAAAACTATCATCTAACCTTATTAATTTATCATGTAATAAGGCAGAGCGGAATTGTGCTAAACCCGGTCTGGATGAATTAAACATTAAAATAATTTTCATTTTCCTAATAAATTTTAAAATAAATGTTTTCTAATGTTTAAAGGAGAGTTAGAGGATGGTTGTCAAAGCAACTCGCGTATATAGCTGTTTCGCCATACGGTGTAATTTCGTTGTTATCCATACGGAGGTTTAAATATGTTTTAGGATTTTGAACTTTGAAATTGTCAGAATTCATACATCGAACCTTCTGTATAAGGATGTGATAATCAGAATTACTACAAAATCCTTGAGCTCAGTCGAACTTATACCTGATGCCATGGTCATTACAACATACAATTTTGAATAAATCTATTATCTGCTTTTGGAGATGAGCTGATAAACTTATAAAAGCAATCAACACCAAGCAATTAAAGATATTTGTTATACTTTTATCTTTCATTAAATTCATAACATATAATTATACTAGCAGAACTACCCGGCATAGCCAGTGTCAATTATAAGAGACCTTCCATGTAAAATAATAAATTAAGATGAACTATTACAGTAATTACAATATCTGAGATTTATGCATTCCCATCCCCAAATTATTAAAACTAGTAAATCTGCAGATCAAGAGCCTCAACGTCATCTCTGCAACTTATTGTTTTTAGCAAACTTTGCGTAATATTAATCTTTCTAAAAAAACAAAATTTAAACTTTTTAAATTACACAAACATTTATAAAAGGAAAAAAAAATATTTCGATGGTTTCAGACATTAGAAGCGTTAAATTAAACACGTTGTTATGTAATGATATTCTAAAACTCTCACGAGCTACTTATTCTAGTAATTTTTATATAATAAAGCAAATTTCTTCAGGGGGGCGCCCCCCTGAACACCCCGTTGTGAAATTTATTTTGCATTTGTAATTTTCTATTGATTGAGCTAATGATTATCCTATATCTCAGATTCCTTTTTACACTGTGATTTATAAGGATAAGCAAAAATCTGGTCAAGCATTTTACGTTATCCTAATATCCATACAGCAGTATTTACTTGCCTGCTAACCACAAACACCTGTATCTAATGGATAAAGAACTTTTGGAAATGTAAACTGAGACATCTAATTTAGAAATCTAATACCTTTATAATTTTTGTTTCCAAAAAATAATTTTGATTACCATTCTGCAATATTTATATCTAAGATCTAATCTAAATATCTAAAAATGCACTCTATAGCATTAACTTACTAAAATCACCCTAAGGTAACGGTACTTCTAAACCTAACGGTTAATAATTCATCATCGTGTCCACTTCCAATTGACTAAATAGATAAACGTGATTTGGCGCCGTTAAATATTTTTTGTGATAGCCTTTTAATAGTATCCACATTTAATTTAAAATCGTGATGTTACAAACACCGTTGAAATTTGACGCAGACCGGTGTTCAGGTCAAATTACGAAAGGTTAACTAACATTTTATTTCCCTTAGCCGGGCATTTTGTTTCATTTTTCGTAATAGGGATTATTTTAATAATTTAATTTATTTTACACTCTACAAGCTGTTACACGGGACGTTGTTCACGTATCATTAAAATAGAGATAAATACATTAAATAAAACATTTCACTCCCCACCAGACATGGCAAGTCTCAGACTTTTTGCACAACACTATTATCTTACAGAAAATGTTGTTCTTTTAAATCGCGCAAATGTTTCAATTAAATAAAGTAACATTTTTTGTATTAAAATACTGGTATCCAGAACGCCGGAGGCTTGGCAGCTCTGCTCCTCTTAATAGAATCATATATAGTTAACCAACACTTTATCACATTTTATAGGAGACAATACGGAATTTCTTATTTGTATGGCCTTACATATACCTCAGTCATAAAAATGTAAAATTTTGTGTCAATTAACACAATTGCGAAAATGAAATCGCAACCAATGAGAAAAGGAAGGCCAAGTAAAATCGTGTAAATCGAGGAACCTTTCTTCGTAGTGTTGGGAAAATACCACTACAAAAATTATTTTAGGTGGTATTTGGTGTGAAATGTTTATATGTATTCATTCCTGTCCTATTTATCTTTTTTATTATTTGTAATTTGCCTATTCCATTTTCCTTTTGCAATTAACTCTTTGGGAAAATTGATTTTTTTTTTTTTTTTTTTTTTTTTTTTTTTTTTTTTTTTTTTTTTTGCGACAATAAAGTTTATAAAGTTTAATAAAATAATGTCAGTTTATTCTGTATGAAAATAACGAACTTTTTCATTTATAATCAAAATAGTTGAATACATAAATAAAAATAGTATTCTATATAGTATATAAATACTATTTTCATTTCTGCGTTTAAATCAATCTATATGCAAATATCTATACAAAGACATTCATTAATTCCTTCCTTTTAACTTTGATTTGACTTAAAAAACCACACATACTTTCACATTTATGATATTTTTAGATGAGATATAGTTGCGTTGCTACGCAACGGTTAAAAGAAAAAAATTAAATATAATTTATAAGTTAATTCGTAAAATAAAATGTTTTATATTATTCGAACGCATGTATAAAATTCCATCATAAATTATACACCTAATTTAAAAGCTCTGACAAATGTTTTGACAAAATTGCAAACTAAAAGGAATAATTTAATACTCTTATTTAAAAATTTCAGCATTCAAAATTTACCATTTAAATCTTTTATTCATATGAGCGATTTCTTTCCACAAATGAAAATTTGAAAATCGTCTGACTTCCCATAGAAAAACATTATGTCACAAAATAAAATGTTCTATATATTCCGAACGAGTGAACCAAATTTAACCCAAAACTATACGGCTAAATCCGGGGAGCTCACCAATATACATCCTTAATATCAAGCTAATCGGATGCTTTTTACGGCAGTTATCGCGGGACAGACAGACTAACCAACTAACTAACTAACAAACAAACAAACAGATGGAAACCAAAAAATTTCGGGTCTCCACAGTAAGCCTTCACTGACGTTTCGGCAATGACAATTAGAAAACATACGTTATTGTCTCGCCACCATAATAAAATGTCTGAGCTTTAATATCCCAATGCCCGTTTCCTTTGGCTCGTGTAACAGAAAAAACTGTAATTTTTTTGACAATACGAAAAACAAATCCACCAAATGGCATATCATATAGTGAAATTCTCGTTTGTATGCCGTATATCTACATTAGTAAGTAAAACTATATCAGTGAGTAACGCAGACATCGCACTGTTGATGGTAACGACCTAACAGACAAATTGTTCCTTTACAGCAATTTTTCTTAACTTCTAAACAGCACACAATTTAATTTTTAAGCTGTCGAATAGCACAAAAATTCCTTTCAAATGAAATTAATTTGAAAATTGTATTTCTTTTTTTTTTATTTTAATGGGTTTGAAAATAATTTTCAAATATGGATATTTTTAAATGTGCGTGCAGCCCAACGAAACCATTACGAAAGATGAACCCGTTTGCTTTTAATGCAATATTATGAAGAAAAGGCATATCTATGTGTAACTTTGTCAAAATATTATTGGTGACAACAACTTAATCTATCCACAAATTTTGATTTTACTACAATTTAACTTCTTAACATCGCACATTCGATTGTTCAAACGTCGTATAAAAAAACAAAACAAAAACAAAACAAAAAAAAAACAAAAAAAAAACCTCCTAATAATATTTGTTTGAAAAGTTTATGTCAATTTATAGATTTTCTGTAGATTTTAAAGTGATTCTCAAACATGAATATTTTTTAAATGTGCGTGCAATTACAAAATATAGACTCAATTGCTCAAAAACGCTGCAAATAATTCAGTACTTGTTTGTTTTCGTGTAATATTTCATAACTAAATTGGTAAACGGAATTAAAACGCCAAAATAAAATAAAATAAAATAAAACACGAATTTAACAGATATCTAATCGAACTACGCAAAATAATCTATTATGTATAGAAAATGCAAATGGGAATTTCGTTCCGGCTGCTTATAACTTGAGTTCTTCTGAATGGATTTCAATGCGACTACCAGTTAATCAGGAAAGGTTTTAGTGTATAACATATTGTTTTATTTTGCTTAGTCATAGAATTATAGGAGAAAGTTTTATAATCATCTGAACCCGATTATAAAAGATTAGTATTTTAAAAAAAAATATTTTTATTAATCGACTTCCTTGGAATTTGCATCGTTTCTTGGATAATTCTATACGGATGGTTTTAGAATATTGCATTTACATCAGGTAGTTATATATAAAATTATGGAAGAAAGTTCAATAATCAGATGAGGCCGATTATAAAAGATTAGCCTTTTTAAAAAGTTCTACTGGACATATTTTAATGGAATTTGCGCTGTTACTATGCATTCATTTTTCTATAATGGTTTTAGTATTTCCAATTTTACTCTGCAAGTTTTGTTACAGATTTTAGCTGAAAAGTTACTAATCAGTTGAACCCCATTCTGATTGATTAGCCTTTTAAAATGTTAGATAATTTTTCGGGGATAGTTTTAGTATATTGCATATCGGTCTATCATTCTTAAACCAAGTACTACTGTAAATCATCAACTAAAACATTTGGCCCTTAACAACCGAAGTTTTTTCTTAAACATTAGAAAGTATAATAGCGCAGTGGCATTAGTAAGGTTTTCATCTAAGCGAAAGAACGTTTAGATAAAGACCCATATTGCATTAAAATGACGGATCAAATTCACCGATATATTTCATTTAATTCAAGAGTCATTTGGAGAAACCGACCACCACAGTGAGCGAAATGTGCTACTCAGATTACAAGGGAATTATAGTGAAAATATTCACGATTAACTGCTCGCTATAATACGAAAATACCAAAAATGCTTTTTCATGTAGTTTTTGAGAAATCTTAAAAATACACTAAATATATTAGTGTTTCAAATTAAAAAAGATTTATATTTATGTACTGTTAATGCGCAGTATATCAGGTACCTTTAAACACGGGTATCCTAAGATTTATCACCTATAATTTTTAAACGGAAACTCACATTAATCATAAAAACCAAATCCACAGCGATTAACATGAAAATGACGTCAATCTATGAAGCTTTGTTTAAAATGCGAAAGTTAACTCTAAAAAATAGTTGTTATGTTTTAATTTCAGTTTAATATAAATCTTATAAAGGTAGATTTTACATTATGGTATTTGATATAAATCGTAGGATGTTATCACTGCATTTAAAATGTTAAAACATTTACCTAAATGGTATAATTAAAGAAACAACATTATAACGAAATATGAAATAAATCATAGCAACCAGATTTTAGAGCCAGTATGAGGCCATATTTATCCAAATTCACGTCATAATAGATTGAAAGTTTTGAACACCGTATTTAGGGATTTCTGTTTCTGATCCTTTTTCTTGGAATAGAAAAGCCGGTATTTTAGTGAAATTTTAATTTCAAATATATTAAATGGGGGCTTTAGGTTTTCTCAAAGCCTTGAAGTTTTTATTTAAAATATGAGAAATGCGCATTTTCTGCTTAGAGAGACATCAATTTCAAAAATGTAACAATATATCGAGAGAGACTGAATTTGTATTGTTTTATGAAAATAAACTACACGTGTTTGCCCTTTTTTTAATTATTTGTGCCGTTTTTTTTAGGGTGTGGCAATACAATAAAATAATTCAGAATATCTCGCTGTATTTTTGCTTTTTTGCAATCGACGTCATTCTAAATGGAAAATGCACATTTTTCATATATATATGTAAAAACTTTAACCATACCAATGTTAAAAGGACGTAGTATTTTCATTCGAACTTTAATAAGAAATTTGAGTTAATTTGAATAATAATAAGGAATTATTTCAGAAGTTCTAGAGTATCCCTTCAGAATAAAACATCATTCGAACGCAGTGTCAGTTAATCAGAAATTGACGTCATATCTAGCAAACGATTTTTTTTTTTTATTATTATCTTTTCCCTAAATTATTTTCTTGATATTGAAACGCCTGTAATAAAATAGATTTTTTAGCATCAAAAACATTCAAATGAAGATATATTAAGCCATTTGAACACACATTTAGTTAAGGTTTTTATTTTATATGGGAAAAATGTGCATTTCCTGAATAGAATGACAACAATTTAGAAAATGAAAAAATATAGCGATTGAGTCTGAACTTTTATTAGCTTATAAAGACAAAGTACTCGAGTTATCATTTTTTTTTTAATTATTGAGCAGTTTTTAGATGTGTGGCAACAGAAAAGAAACTGTTGAATTTGAAAATTTAAAAGAGGTATTTCTATAATGTTAAATAATAAAAGCTGGTAGAAAAAAGGGGTAAATAAACCTCTGATGAATTTTTAATGTAGACAGTGATATTTTTCACGTTCTAAAACGTATGTACATGAAGTTTCGTGCAAATCGATCAAAAATTGAAGATTTGTATAAAGGAAATACATACAGAGAACGGCTTTTATATACATATATAGATTCACTTAACTGTATTTAAAATAATGGGTAAATTCATTTCGCTTCTACTCATAATGATTATTACAATCACACTGTAGTGAGCATATATGATAACATGATATTTTTCATGGCATGACATTCCAATATAAAACATATGCTCCTTTTTAAAAAATCATACATCAAATTGAGCTATACTTTCAGTAAAGCATCTCAAATATCTCCTCAGAAAATTTAAAAGAAAATTTAATGTCAAGTTTTATTGGATGAAGAAGAATAGTGTTTGATAGACGGATTTCATAAATATATAAGGCAGTATGTCAGTAAAGAATACAATTAATCATACAAAACTTTGTATTTTAAAAGATCATTCATGTTTTATGAGGATGTATGTATGCGCATTTTAAAAATTATTACTGCCTAAAGGTTGTGAAAAGCAATTTAAACTAATATTGTGCAAATATTTATTGAAAAATAAATTAATTTTATATACATTTTAATTACTATATTAAGAAGTTATATAAGACTAGGGGGTTCTGCCCCCTGCAAGCTACGCTCGCCAACCCCCGTTCAGACACTGTAGAATCTAAAAGCACGCTAATCTGATCGGTTTTAAAAAGATTAGAGAAGATTGAATTATACTGAAAAAACCTGTGGCGATCTCCCTGTAAACGGGTTTCCATTCAATTCCCGTTGATTGCAAAAATTTAAGGTAGAATCAGTTGCTTTTAAGACATCTAATGGTTGTTTTCGTGTTTGGTTAAAGAAGATCAGTTACACATTTGAAAAGAAGCAAAAATAAAATGAATTATATAAACAGAGTCTTTGTCTCTCGGTATTTTTTAACAGCGTTATAAAACGATTGACATAATACAATTACTTAAATTTGCTGCTTTAACCCCTTCAAGGGCGGTGGTTCATTTTTGGACCACTTAATTTTAATTCTTAAATGCCACATTAGCATCAGAATATTGGGATGAAATTTTTCCATATATTAAGTAAGTGAACAAAAGCATTTTTGTATTTCGAAATTTGCTTGTAAATTCTGGTGTCATTCACTGATTTCAAGATTTTACGAATAGAAGTGCCTTGTCCGAAAAAGGGTTAAACGCATATTAATGTATTTATTATTTTAAAGTTTCCTTTCCCTTTTAATATTCACGTGTAAATACAATTTTCAAGACATAATTTTCAATATTTTTCTGCATTTAACACCTACTCATTTAATAGTAATTTTTAAGATTTTTTTTCTGTTTTTAATAATCACGTGAAAATAAATTTTTAATCGTTAGGAAATATTATTCTTTGCCCTGTTTTTAAAATTGAAAACAATCTCTATAATAATAGCCTAAGTCATGTGACTATCATCAACAGCTCCAGGCGGATCCCTTCGCTTTTTATATTCAAGGCGACCATTTTGGTGCTTTAATGTTAGCCAGCCACAGGTGTGATAAGTCGCCGAATATTATTCTATCCCCATTATTTCGTTTATATTATAATAGTCCAAGTCATGTAACTGCCATAAACAACGGGCTGATTCCTTCTCTTTTCATAAGAAAGGTTTCCATTTTGATTAAAGAATCAAAATTATTTTTTCGAATAAAAGTACATAAAAATTGCCATGATCACAAAGAATTCCTGGTACTTTTATGTTAGCCGGGGGAAAATCTCGCCAATAGCTTTTTTTTTAACTCGCCAGTTAGCATTTTTTTTAATTTTTCGAGTGGTAAATTAAAACGGTGGTACTTGGTTATCCCATCGACCAAAAATCTGTCGCCAAACTATAAGATTAAATGCCAATAATGGTTGATCGTAAATGTCACATTCACTTGACTTTAAGGAAGTTACACATGTTCACGCCATCAAGTGATTTTTATTTCGACGTTTTATTTGTATTTTTATTAATGTTATACTAATTCATTTGTTCTTTTGTTATTAATATATATATATATATATATATATATGTCAGTTTGTATAATTTGGCGAAATTGGTCGACGGGAGAAGTAATAACATTAAAACGTTGCTTTGAAGTGGAAATTGAATCTCATGATTTGTTGCAGTGTCACATACGCACCGGTTTTGGCGTGATTTTTTTTTACGACGATTTGGCGAAAACCTCGTTTTCAAATACCTGTTACATATGTATTTTTAAATTATTTTCTGTTATTTTTAAATTGAAATAACAATAAAAAAAAATAATTAATAACTATAGAACAAAACAATTTATAACATTTTTTGTAAATAAAAGAAAAAAATTCAAATAAACATTTATTAATAAATAAGCAACAATAGCCGGGTAACCATGCCAGGCAAAATAACGCCAATTATGTATATGACATATTGTCATACGTTGCGTATATGACATCTGTGTCTAATTTTTTTCTTTTCGTTTCGTTTAAAAAAAAGAATGAAGTAAAAGCCATTTATTTTAAAGTTTCAATTTTAAATGAAAGTTTTGTATTAAATAAAATGACAATGAAATACAAATTGAATTCTGAATAAAAGTAACATGATGCAATTCTTAGCATACATTTAAGGGAGGCCAAACTCGACGCCAAATTAATTTAAGATAACCTTTTCTAAAACATGAAAAAAATATCTGTTAGGATTAAAATTTGAGTTGCCATCATTAGAAAAAAGTATTTAAAATTAGAAAAAAATTAATATTTCGAAAACCAATTCTAATTTTAAAATTCTAATACCAGTTTTGAGATCTGTGGATCAATACGGATTTTTGTTGTTAATTTCATCGCAAAGTGTTCCATATTTTAGGAGAAATCGCCGTGAAACGTAATCAGTTATTTAATAAGTCTTTTAATAGAATCGTTACATAAATTCGTTTCAATTCGATTCACTAGGATTTTATATATATAGGGTAGATATTCTCTAGTTTAAAAAACTCGGCAAACAATGTGAAAATTAGAAAAAAAAATGTGGCATGTTTTCTTATTTATTATGTAGTAAAACTGTATATTTGATGCACAAAAATTGTTATCATTTCTTCAAAATTGAGAGAATTTAAAATATACTAGCAATGATGAAAATGTTTCGCTTTATAAAAATATTTTGAAATCAAATAAAGACAATAATAAAATTATGAAGCATTAAAAGCGCTAATTTTAGCATGAAAATGACATGTTCTTAAGCTAAAATAAATGGTAAAAATCGTCATGTATAGATGATTGGTGCTTTCAATTAGCAGTGTTTGAGAAACATAGAAATAATGTGGAAGCAGCATCGCATCTGCACTACATAATTGAAGAAAATTAAAATTAATTTACCATTTCTTAAAATGCACAAATAAATAAAACATTAGCATAACAAAATAAAATAAACAAGTACATATTTCGAGCTTTAAAAAGTCATTGGTACAATGGACGGATTTTTGTAGTCTTGAGTTCCATCGTTCTAAAATTATTCTGCTTGTTTGTGTAAAATTTAATTAATTCCGTGTTGATTAAATCTGGTACATGGTCAGTTTTTATAGTTTGATTAAAAAGTTTGAAGATTTTTTTGCGGATTTCAAAGGACTTTTTTTTCTGTTGAAAGTACGACTAGATTGGCCAATATATATATGAAATCACAATATTTGTAGAAGATTTTTTGAACTATTCCAATATTTTCTAGAAGATGGCTTTTTGTTTTAAATTTTTAAAAGATATTTCTTACAGCATTCTGAGGCTTAAAGGCTGTGATAAAATTCATGTATTTGAATAATTTAGCAGGTTGTTTTCCTAAAATATCACTATAATATGGAATCGCCACATAATTTGTTGAAGTTATATTGTTTGTAAAGGTTCTTGATGGTTCTAAAAAAATTATTTCAGTACAACACATAGTATAACCAATGGACTTCATATATGTTTATTTCTTCTTTTACTACATATAAGATACCGTCATTCGAGTCATTCGTCAAGCTCGGAGTTTAACAACAACCATAGTGGCTTTAATACATCCTCATCGGACTGGAGAAAAGACAACTCGGTGTGCACTGTATTGAATGGGAAAGTTAAAGAGGAAATTTGTTTTAAAGTTTAGAAAAAACACATGTGGATATTCCGATTTAAAACCTTAATTAATTTATTTTAAATTTAATGTGTTTTAGCAGTGAGATATCCAATATAACACCTACGAAATAATTCGAAAAACGGGTATTAAGTATGTACTAACAAGGAAGGTCTCCATACGGGCATACTCAGAAAAATCTTAAAAAAAAAATAAAGAATGCTCTTCTCCCATGGGTATATATGTTTAAAAAAAAAAAAAAAAAAAAAAAAAAATTGGCCGAAATTCGGTAGAACGTCCGTAAGAAATAATGAAAATTTCGCTTATTTGGCGACTTATAACCGATTGGCGAAGAAATTAATTTTAAAAAATGCGCTTGTCGAATACTCTTTAAGGAAAAAACTTTTTATGTTGGTTTCTTTAAATAAGTTTAATTTAAATAACTTTAGCTTTGCCATTTTTAGTTTGCTTTAACTATAGTTTTGTCATATATATTTATATGTAATTATAACGAATTTTAACTATCATATTTTACGATTTAAAACAAAATTTAAATTGATTAAAATTTTTCCAAACTCAAAAATATGCCCCATAGAGCACTGTCGATTCAACTTTGTTGCTATGGAAACAACTTCTTCGGTATGGAAATGTATTACAGCAGCATTATTGATCTAGCGTTAAAAGTTATTTTTATAACCGATAAAGCCGTTTAAATTAAAAAAAAAATGTGGATTGGAGAATAAAACAATGGCAGAATTTCGTTCAAATCGGCAACAAGCAACAAGTATAATACAAAATGTAAAAATAACTAGCAAAAGCCATGCTTTGTTTGGATTCGGAAAGCATTATTTAACAAGATAAATATTTTAAAGTAGCAATATTTTTTTATACTATTTTTACATCTTTATTAAGCAAGAACGTTATTTTATGATTTGGCGTATTTTAATTTTAGAAATGTAAATTCAACCAAATAACTAAGAATTTCCTCGGAATTATTTATTTATGATATAAGACTGGTAAAAATAAAAATATTTTCGAAGCAAAATATTACAAAATATTTTTTTAATTTTTAACTAAAATCTCATTTAAAGATGTTTTTACATTTTACAATAGCCTCTGGGTGTTTCTCAAATGGTTTGAAATAGGTATGTTTCCAATCTTTGTAATTCACATCAAATAATCTTTGATAGCAATATTAGAATAATATATTCGAAGAGAACTTGAATAAAGTTACTTCTTCAAAATCCTATTTTCTGGAAAAACATTTGAAATCTGCCCTGGTTGATACTAAGAATTATTAGCTGTAAAACATTTCATTCTAATTTCTTTTTTTCTGCATGTAAGCATACAAAAATTTTTGATATAGTAGAATCTCTCGTAAAGAAATTTTCTATTGAATGCTAAACCTTGAATGGTTTTCACTCTCGACAACGCTACGTACGTTAAACCAACTGATATCTCTTTATCCCCAATATGTACGACTGCTTTTAATAATGTTAAACCTTGGGATTTATGAATTGTAACTGAAAAAGCTAACTGCAGAGGAAATTGTTTTCTTGAGCAATTTATATTTCCATTTTCCCAGAATTTAGTTATTGGTGGAATCGGAACTCAGCCATTTCATAAGTTGAATGACTGTAGTTTTCAAATTTAACCATGATTATTCGCGGCATCTGGTCTGGTGACCCATGATTTTCTTCATAAATATTATCTGCAATATAGCGTAAAGTCCCGTTTACTAAATCCTTTTCGGTCCACAAATTAGAAGGTAACATTACTTTAGACCCAATTAATAAAGTAAGAAATGGTTCAAGTCCGTTTGTGATTTCAGAATCGGCCAACTTTCCTTTAGTACAATTATGAAGAGCTTGAATCAAGGCAACAGGTTGACGCAGCTCTTTTAATTTTTCATTATTATATTCTTTTACGTCTTTATTCGTTGAAAACAGCCTAATTGCATCTTTAAATATATGCTGTTCGCTTTTTGGAAGAGACTGTAAGCTTCTATTCATTAATATTCCATAGTCTTCAGTAGTACATTCTCCATTGCTAATTCGATCAAGTATGCTACAAAATATTTGTTGAGTTTCATCTTGCCGGAAGGATGATGATAAAAAAAAATATTTTTGAATAGTCGAAGAAAATAACAATTGTCCTTCCAAAAGAAACTCACTTCCTTGATTTTTGTCACTGTAAAGAGGCCTGTCGTTTACTGGAGGTAGTTGTTTGATATCTCCAAATAGATATAAGAACATTCCACCAAAAGATTCATCTTGTTTCGATGGCACAGAACTACGTAATCGTAAATCTATTTTTAGCAAAAGACTGCATCCAATCATACTCATTTAATCTATAATTATGAATTTACAATTTCGAAAATCTTCCTGAACTTCACCAATCGGATATGGACTAAGATCTCTTAGCTTTTGATTTAGTCCCAATAAAAGTTTTGAATGAATCGTTGATCCATTTATATTGACTGCGGCAACACCAGTTGGTGCAAGCAATTGAAAAAAAGATGGACCAAATGTTTCATTTAATCGAGCAGTGAAGTAATGTATTAAAGTACTTTTTCCAGAACCTGCTTTTCCTTGGACAACAATTCTTTTTATTGGCATTGCTTGCCAATAAATTTTGCCTTCCTTGCAAGAAATTGAGCCGTTCTTCAAAAATATTTATTATATTTTTCTGTTCATCCAAAAGACGAAATTTGGCAAAGTAGAAGGAACAGTGACACACCCACTTTTTTCACGCTCTTTCACTTTTTCATTTTCAATAAAATTCTGTAATTTATTAAGCAAATCTTGACTTTGAATGGTATGCTAGTTATACCTTATATCAATGTCCCTTCTGCCCAAATCTAATCCATCCTGTGAATTATATTGTATTGAAGCGATATTCATCCAGTCAAATGGTTCATCTATTTCAGTAGATTCAATTTCTTCAAATTCTTACTCATCTTCTAAATTTTGCAACACATATTCTAAATCCAATCTCTGAATTTCATTATTCTCAAAATGCTGTTCATATATAACTTCCCATGAAGTATTATTTGGATTCATAACTTGAAAATCATGCCAAGGAAAATGCAACATAACTTGTTGCTTATAGAAATCTTCATTATTTACATTATTGGGATCATATTTCAATTTCGGTATAATTCTGCTTTAAATGGGTTTTTTTCTGATATTGAAATTTTCACCGCGTTCATAAACGTTCGTGAAATAATGCTGCAATGACATATTTTCAAATCTCACTGGGCACTGCTCGTACTTTTCTAAAATATTTGAAACGAATATGGTTCCATCCTCCTTATTCATATCTAATTGTTCCCATGCGTTCTTTGCTAAATTAATGGTTACAAACTGACGAGATGACTTATACAAAGGCCATCCCATTAACACCCAAAATATTTCCTGGGCAGAATAATCACGTTCAGCACACATTTTTATTAAAATCTTCTGAATTATCTGCTGAACATTGATATTATCGCGTGATTTTTGAACTGTTTGATGAAATCTTTCATCCCTTCTGATCTGGGTTCACCTTTGCTAGCATATTTAGCAATATATTTTAGAACTGCGTGAATGGAAATGACTGCTTGGGAATCCATGTTTGCTCGCCAAATTTTTAAAATTTGTGGGCTATGACAGTTTAAATAAGGACTATTTCTTTTTGAAATGTATTCGGGATTATTAGAAAGGAACTGAATTTTACTTTCGTGAGAACATTCTTTTGGTAATTTGAAACGGCATGGACTTGAGAAGAATCTTTTTTCTTTCTCTTACAATAAGCTTTAGAACATTTATGCATTTGTACTGCACGTATTAAGTGATTATAGTCAGCAGCTTCATGAGGCATATCCGTAAAATGAAATTTAGATGGATGTATAGCATAAACTTGATAAGGATCTGGTTGCCAAGTCTATATGAATTCATCAAAGTATTTTACGATTTTACGTATCTTTTCATCATCATTTGAACTAAGATTGTTTACATCAGGAGCATCTTCAAACCAGAAAAGACCATGCATGTGAGGACTACCTCTATGTTGAAACTCAGTACGAAACCAAAAGTTCTTAACTTTGAAATATTTCTTGAAACAATGTTCCATAAAAAAATACAACCGCTTATGAAAAAGGTGAGCACGATAAAAGGATTACAATTCAACAATTTTGATTTTCTGATGAATTCAGAGTTTTGGTTATAATTAGTGTAAACATAGTCTGCATCAATAATGTGATAAATGTCAGGCCAGTATAAATCAGCTGCACTAAGTGTAATGAAAACAGTAGGATTTCCCAATTCCTCAACCATGTCTAACAAATCTCGTGATCTGATAAACCAATAAGAGCTCGATGATCTTAAATTAGCATTGAAAGATAAAATCGACTTGTACAACGTAGAATCTTTCTGCAACAGTTCCTGGAGTTTTTCAACTGTTCAAAATCAAGTAGGCGAGAATTTTTTTTTTATACAAATAATTCCATTTTGTAATGCTGTCCAACGCATTATGCTATTGTAAGCAAAAAATCTAAATCTTGGATGCCGTGCAAATCTTCCATCGTCATATATCATGAGAAATTTAAAGTATGTTTTTGGTGTAATTTTACGAACTCTTGCATCTCTAACATCACTTCTTCCTGTTGTAAATAACGTAGGAAAAGCTCTACAAATATATCCATCACATGAAAATTCATTTATACACTTATTATCTATCTGAAGCCAAGGAATAACACTGTATTCATCATTTCCTTCTTTAATACCTAACATACTATTTATTGCCTCTCGATTACATCTGAAAGTCATATTTGGGGCTCCGGATTGATATATATATTATTTGTTCATCGACATTGATTATCTACAGAATTCAAAGTTTTTTTCAACTGATGGTAAATAAATCTGCTGTTGGTCTTGACTGAGTATTATTCGCTGAAAAATATTTTCATTTTCGGGTAAACTTTGCAAATTATTTTCATCAATAGTAATGTAACGATACCAAGAATTATTTTCCTTTAGATATTCTAAAGCAGACTTAACGTTTTCACGATTTACTATAAAATCTTTGAATTCTTCACCATCTTGTCTTCTAACAAAGATATACTGTGATATAGTATCTATGGAATGAGGTAATAAAGTACAAAATTCTGTAATATCTTGATGAAAATTAATAACTTGCCCACTGTATCCAAGCTGACCACATTTAATGCGATAAACAGTAATAACTGGATGAAATTGGGCAATTAATTGCTCCTCAACGAAAGTTAAATTTTTCAATATTTCCGGTTGTGGAGAAAATATATTATGGAAATCCATATTATTAGCTACAGAAAAAATATTTAGTTCATTATTCACTATACATTTATGGCAAGTCTTACAAGATCCGTCATATTGAATATTCATGTCAAACCAACGTCGATGACAAATTCTACAAAAATATAATTTTAATTTTTTTTGTGTATCTTCGAAATTTAAAGCATATTTCCGAGCACATGCATTATCTGTCAGAAGAGATTCGACATGTCGTCGTTTTTTCGCTGGAATCTAGTCTCTTGCCTTAAAGCTCAATCATGTTCGTGTTCTTTTCGACCAGTAAGTGTACGTTTTCTCGGCATTTTTTATAATAGAACTAACACATTCCATAAATTGTTTTTAAACGGCCAACATATTAAAAATAATACTAATAGTAATTTCTTCTTAATGGTAAATATATTTCATTTGGTTAAATATTCAACCTTCGAATTCAAATAACACTTTATATAACGAATTTAACATCTAATTTTATTTGTTTACAATTTTTTTGTTGCCACTTAACAACAACAACAAAAAAAATCATAATATAATTCTTTTAAAATGCGTAAGTTCCGTCTGCGTAAATTACTTCACATAATAAGAATAAGTTGTGTATTTGAATTCTTAACACTAAAAAAATACTTAATTTAATTAAATAATTGAATTTTCACAAATTTTAATTCATTAAAAATAGGCTATATTTTCCTAAAAAAAGTATTTTAATAATTTCACAAAAGAAATCGTGAAACTATTATGTTATTAAAAGGAATGAGAGCCAAAATATGCGCCATCTCCAACCAATCTTAATAAAGTATCCTATTAAAATGTATATTTTTCTCTCAAATAACATACTTTTTTTAATATAAGAAAGTTTAATGTAAGTAAAGTTTTAAGCTGTAGCCGGTATTACGGTAATTATTTTACCTTACGTATTACGTATGCCACGCTGCAATTTTAAAACGCTGTAGCTGGTATTACGATAATTCTTTTACCTCACATGCAAATAATTAGAGATTATTTAATTCCGCTTAATTACTACATTTTTTTTTTTTTTAGATAAACGCAAGCACTTTATCACAAACTCCAACAAAACTTTTTATTCTATTTACTCCTTATTCCAAAGATACAGCTTTATCGTCTGATGCCATTGTAACATGAAAAATTAAATTTTATAAAAAAAAAAAAAAAAAAAAAAAAAAAATGAGCAGTAGTAGAAAAATATTTTACTACATCGAATAGTTATTTTTAATTTTGGTTTTAGAATTCAATTCATGAACTCCCGTGCATAGAACGGGCTATATAGCTAGTTAAATTTAAAAAACAGTTTTTGAGATATTTTGGCGAAATAATGAAAATATATTTTATTTATTTAATTAATCATGATTGTATGTATAAGTTCTGACTCCATGATTTATTAATTTTTCTTCTGAAAATATACGTGTTTCTTTTTTTTCTTTTTTTTTTTTTTTTTTCAAAAATGCATCCGTAATGGAAAAACATGTAAAATAAATTAATTAAAATTATAAATTTTTTAAGGTTATTCTGTAAAAAAAAGAAAAAGAACATTGTGGAGCTCTACAGGTCATAATGTATTTTTAAGTTTAATTTCAAGACAAAATACTGAATAGTTTTTTTGTAAAGTGTACGACAAAATGTAATTTGAGTAGACTAATAGAGGATTCGCTTCGCTCATCCTAATAATAAGAAAAAGTTCTTTTATATGGTTTACGTTTAAATTCATTAAATACCGTATATTCTCAAAATCAATTAACAAACAATTTTGAGATTCATTAAAATCGTTTGCTTTTGGCGAGGAAAAGTGCTGCTCGCCAAGTTGCTTGCCGCTTTCGTCTTTTCACGCCAATTATTCGAAAGTATTTTATTTTTTTACAGATTTTCTACTGTAATTCCGACGCTAATTTTAACTGATCCTTTATTACATACATGAGTACTTTCACTAACATTTTTTTCAACATATTCTGAGTATGCCCAGTATGGATACCTTCCTTGCAAGTACTAATATTTATGAAGTTGGGGATAATAATTAACGGGGCGTATATATGCTTTACGGAAGAGCGTGGATTGTAATCTAAGAGTCGTAATTTCTATTCTTTTCTTTTTCTTTAAGCATTTTTTTCATAGGATTTATAAAACTTTCAAAATTTCGCATCCAGTAGGTTTTCATTGCTGCCAATACAAGTAAACGTTATTTAAGCTTTATTTTAAAAATTCATTTAGATCCATAAGAAAAATTTATTCGTTTCGAAATATTTATTTTGTCGCCTGTTTTCAACTAAATAAAAAATCTCCTTATTCAAAAATATTTTATTTTCTGAAGTAAACAAATTATACATAGAATGACACAAAATGTATAACGCTTCCGGGGTTGAACTCATCCGTTTCCTGATAATCCAAACGCGGCCACGTTAGGCTCAAGTATTCCGATGCAGTATTTGCCGACTGCCTTATTTAATCTGTCTATCTATTTGTTGTGTAACATATTCTTCATCAATTTTTCTCAAACCTTCAAAAAGTATACAATTATAACGCTTTAAGATCTAATTTAAAAATAACCAGATACCAACAACAGGGTTCCAATGTATACAAGCGATTACCGTTGCCATTCATAAGCACAAATTACAAATCCAAAAACAAACGAATGACTCTTTCAGCTATTCATTAAATGCTCTTAAAATATTTTGCAAAAGCATATTAATATTTTGAAATACGTTTTTCACTTTTGTTTACATTTATTTACAGTTTGAATTCAGTATACACGGTTAAAAATATCGCGAAAAATTACCTCTGTTTTTCAAGGCTATCTATTTTCTGACCAATGAGAACACTTCATGGTGTTCAGTGAATATAGCTATATTCGGTGATTCATTCCCGTGAATTATTTTGTACCGGATTAACGTTTCCTTTCTAAAAACAAACGTATTTCAAATTATTTAAAAGCTTTATTATGGTTTTACAAATATTTTAAGAGCAAAATCGGATGTCGACCGTATTTTTTAATGATTCGTTCAAAAAGTCATTCAATTGCTTCTGGATTTGGAATTTGTGTTGTACATGTGGCATCACGACACACGAGTGAATGTTGATTTGATTTTCAATCTTAAAACGTTGGGTAAAACGTGCTTTCTTTTCCACTATTCGCAAAAGTTACATTTTTAGACAGATTATTCAAAATAAATTAATATTTATAAGAGATTACAGTCAATTATCTAATATTCAGCTGCGATAACTTGAGTTAAAATTAGATTGGTAGCTTTATCTATCCCTATATGAAATTAAACAAACAATTGATTCATTCGTCTTGAACTTTTAAAATATTAAAACAAACGTTTATATGCTCTGTTGCGCCATCTGTCGGTAGTTAAAAAAAAGAAATTTTCTTTTTAAAATGTTTTTTGAATTCTGAAGACATTGGCGGGAAAAATGAATATTTCTTATAAAATGAAATTAGAATATCAGAAATATGTAATGCCGTGTATTACATATATATATATATATATATGTATATATATCAATGCATTATTATAATAAATAAAATTTTGTATTTTGTAGGGAAAATAAATTTGTAATTTAATAACAGAATTTGGGAAAATAAATTGTTAATGTAATTAATAGTTGCAATTTACTTATGTGATAAAAGATGATTTTTAATTATCAAAATTTATTACAGGTTTCTTTTATGCATGTTTTAAAAAAATCGGGATTTTCTCTGTTCAACTTTTTAAAATTTAAGTTATATAATTATTATTTGGGCAATTAATAAAAACAAATAAACTTTCTGTTGGAATTGTCTTTTATTTTACCACATACCATCAGATAAAATAGTTAATTGACAATATGTTTTAAAATAACATTATTAGTACTAATTTGAATGTTTTTGTGAAATAGTTCTTCAAATTTTGTGAGTGAAGTTCATTTGCATACTTTATATCAGTATTTTACCAATTCAATTAATAATTTTCTTGCCAATTAAATTTCAATGAAAAATGGGCTGTTTTTACTTTACCCCACCTGACCCTATTAATCAGACAAGACAAAATTTATTGCTTCACAATTCTTTTTATAATGCAATGCTATATAATTTTTTTGAAAATGCAAACACGTCATTCTGACGGGCTATATTCTAGTAATAAATAATGTAAGCATAAGAAGGAATTGTTTGTTATCCTTTTGTCAGATAAATCTTTAAATTTAATGGCATTGTATAATTTCCATTATTTTCTTGCAAATTATTATGAATATATTTCAATATCAGAAAATTAGGGTTCTTCTTTTTTATATTTTATTTATCCAATATGTAATAACAAAGTGACAAATACTGCTGTCTTCATTTTTACGGAGCCACTAGGACAAGGCGCGTCATTTATATCGATTTTGTCATCACAAGATGTTCCAATGAAAATTACCCCCATCACATCACTTTTAATCAGACTATGTGTTTTGACACGAGTATATTTTCGATAAAATAACTAATTTTTTATTAACCTTGTTGATCAATTGATTTTCTTATTGAAATAAATGCAATTTTAAATTACGTTTCCCTATACATAAAACAGTTAATATTTATTTTTAATGCTTCTTTTAAAGATGGTTCTTAAAAAAAATATATTTTTGAATTTATTTTTTATATTAAAATTCATTCTTCTTTTATTTTACAAAAATGTAATACAAAATAAATAAAATAAACATGTAAATGCTTATGCTGTCTATCACTAACATTTTAGTTATTTTTAAGTAACAAAGGTTTGAATTCTAAAATTTAAGAAACTCAAATTATGTTTAACTCGCAAATTTTGATAGTTTTTAACCCCCAAGCTGCGTATCCTGAGATTTCCATGCTAACGCAAATGTAGCAAAATTTGTACGATTTCCGCGGGGATACATTTAACCAAGATTTATTTTTATAGTTTCGCATTTATCTGATCATTCTTCAAATTCAGTTTTCTGAAAATCATTTTTTTATGTTCAAATTCTATATTAAAAGAAAACCTCTTTTATAAGTGTAATATATAATAAAATAAATGCGCGATTTTTGAACCTATCTTGGTTTTTAAAAAAGTACGCAGCGATAGGTTTAATAACAGTAGAAATAAAAATTATTATTTAGAATAAAACGTTTGTGAAAATCATGGATGTGTATGTATGTGCATATGGTCAAAATAGAAAAATCATTAATAGTAAAAATGGGCAGCCTCAGGTGGGTAATTCATCGATTTTCACATTTTTTTATTTTTTTTTCCTTAGTTTTATAGTGTAAACGAACTTCGCACCGAATTTGAAGTCTGTAGCTGCAGTAGATATACGAGATCTTTTTGATGAGTCAGTCAGTCAGTGATAAAATTATCGATTTTCAGACATTTTCAAATGTCATTATCTCGGAAATTTATTATGCGTTTTTTATAAAATTTCGGATTTTAGGTAGTTAGGGTGGCCTTACTACACATTTCGTATAACAAGTACGTGGGTCTCATAGATTTTCAGTAGTAGAGCATTGAAATTTGACGAAAACAGCTCAAAACGGTTCGTGTAAATAACACACGGCTATGTCAGGCGAACTTGGGTGACACACTGCCGTGTGTCTAGATTAAAAAAAAAAAAAAAAAAAAAAAAAAAACTTTTTTTTTTTACTTGCAAATGAGGGAATATATAATAAAGGAATCGTTTGCTATAGATATTATTTTAAGAAATAAACAGATATAGGAGATAAAAAGGATAAAAATTATACTTCGGAAATCAAATGATATATATTTTTAGATCGCTATAGGGATTATTTTAGAAGTAAGAATATTAAATAAAAACATGAGTTAAATAAAAAGTTGGGTTTATTTTACCATACCCTTGGTTTAAGGTAAGTAGTTAAATAATAGTTAAGGTAATTAATAGGGTAAGTAGTTATATAGTAGTTCTACGGTACTCATTGTGTACATATAAGATCAAAATCTATTTTATGTTTTAGCAGAGCACGGCAATGTATCCCTCATTTAACAAGAGACTCTACATTTGTCCGAGAAAGTTTGCTAAAGAAAGCTGAAAACTTAAGAATGCTTCCTTATACGACACTTTTACCGACATCTGACCCTATTTATGTACGACAGAAGAAACAAATTTCCAAAGATGTGTTAAATAATTCAGATACTTTATACCAGAATAACTTACGAGATAGAAACTGTGGTTTTAATTGTAATGAGTAGATATAATTGTTGAAATTCTAAGTATATGAAAATTTATAAAACATTAAAAAACAATAAAACAAAATCAACTAAAAGTTATTTTTTAACTTCCAGATTAAAAGTATTTCAAATTGCATAGAAATGTGATATTGTCCGTTTGAAGTGTGATTTTAATATTATTTTCTGAGAAATGCACTCTGAAGAATATATCTACCCTATTAAAATCCGTGCGCGTATCTTTCTAACCATAAAAGCTCTGAAACCGAAGGGCGCATTTATACAAAATTTGGCACAAGGGTTGCTGGTAGGGGGGGCATTGGAGCAAAAAATTCGAAAATTTTAATAGATTTTTATTTTATTTTATTTTATGTTTTGACGAAATTTTGCCTTTTTTTATGTTTAACCCGTGATTGCGCGAGTTTTAACTTTAAATATTACGTATGCCACGCTGCAATACTAAGAAGCTCTAGCGGGTATTACGATAATTCGTTTACCTAACATGCAAATAATTAGACATTATTTAATTGCGATTAATTATTACTTAAAAAAAATAAAGAAAACTATTTTATCATAAACATAAAACATAATTTCTTATTCTATTTATTCCCTTATTCCAAAGATATCGTTTTATTGTCTGCTGCAATACTAACACGATAAATTAAATTTCATTTAAAAGAATGAAAAGTACTAGGAAAAGTATTTTTTCTAAATCGAATATTTAATTTTATTTTTGGTTTTAGAATTATATTCATGAACTCCCGTGAGTAGAGCGGGTTAAACAGCTAGTTACAAATATTCTGTAACAGATGCATCTCAAACTTGTTAAATGTAAATATTACTATTCATCCTCCTGCTAAAAACATTTTTTTTTTCGTACAAGCATGAGCGATAATTATACTTAAAATGATATTCTACCATTTTCTAACGTCTATACAACTTTTGAAATAATAAAAGTAGTCAAATAAAATACAAAATTTTGTTGAAGTTTTCTCACAATCCTATTGAAGTCTACATTATTAAAATCTTAAAGATCCCGATTCATTTTGAAATTCCACTGCTGTAAAATTTACATTTCAAAACATGTTTGAAAGCTTTAAGTATTTCATTTTAATGTTTTCCATATAAGTCTTATGATCATGGATTTTGAGTGTGTAGCAAAGTTTCTTGCTTATAAACTTTACAGCTGAACTTAAAAAAATATATATTTTTTAATTTGTTCGAATTTTAGGTATACATTAGTACATTCAATTTTCAGCATATAAATAATTTAAAAATTTTGGTATTAAATTATTTAAGAAAAAGTTAATTAATTGGTTATTTAAAAAAGAAAAAAAAAAACAGGGCATAGTGACAGATTAGTGCTCCATACTAGTTTTTTTTTCTTTTTGTACAAAAAACTAGGATTGCGGTGTAGTAATTTAATCAATAATTCACAGTCTCTAAGTCGAAAATGCATTTTCGTTCATAATTTTTCAATGGAGCTTTATCAAAAATTTTTGAGTTTTTTTCTTATTGTTTTATGCGAATTTGGTCAAAACGACGAGAACAAATTACACCACTAAATTCTAAAGAACACGGAAGTAGTTGAATCATTGTTTTCAATTTAGCCCGAAGGTTATACAGTTTCCCTGACTAATGCACTGTGTATTTTCAGCATTTTTCATTTTGCCATGTCATTTACACAAAATAAAGTAAGTATATTGAATAGATCGTTAAACTCTATTCATAACTATTACTTACAATGCGTGTAAAAACTTTAAGAACAGCAAAAATTTGTAAACATTTTGATAAATTGAAAATGTGACAAGTGAAATGGTAATATAATGTTGATCATAAAGTGGAAATACTAATATAAAAGTAACAGAATATATATGTGTCCTTTTTATTGCGAAAAAAATCATAATTATGCAAAAAACCCTATTTTTGGCTGTGTAAAAACTATAAGGACACCAGTATTTTTTTTTTTTTTTACAGAAATATTATATAGAATTATTAATTATTATTAAGGATCGACCGAAACATGTTTTAAGGCAAAACTAAAACGAAACCGAATTTCGGCGATCTTCCTATTTTCGGCCGAAAACGAAAACGAATATGTCCAGAAAAAAAAACTAAGTAATTAAATTGTATGTATTAAAGTAATTAATACATACATAAATACATTATTAATTAATTATGCGTATTTATTAAATATGTATAAAAATTAATTAATTATGCGTATTTATTAAATATGTATAAAAATTAATTAATTATGCGTATTTATTAAATATACACAATTATTAATTAATTATACGTGTGGACTAAATTGTCTCTCTGTGCCTTAGATCCAAAACTTTTTTTTTATATAAAATAATGCGTAATTAATTCATCAACGACACAGAAAGGTTTTCTAATTATACGAATTTCATTTAATTAAAATATACATTAGTTTTATGTACACACCTCGATTTATCTTTTATAATGGTGCCTGTAAATGATCATCTGTTATACTAGAACTTTCTCAAAGATTATTCAAAACACATCTGCGGTTTCAAACTGAAAATTTCCTATTACTGTTATGACTGCAGTTTTTAATGAGCACGGGAAAAAGTTTAGTTATATATGCATTGCTTGCTTTAAAATCTGCACTCACGTCTAGAGTCAGTCATGACTGATAATTACAAACAACGAAGTTGATAGCAACAAATTTCCGAAGGAAGAAACGAGATTTTGGGAATACTGATAGTTTTCGCCGAAAACGAATTTTCGGCGAAATTCGGATTTTGGTCCGAAACTCGACTGAAACTATCAGTATTCCAAAAATCTCGTTTCTTCCTTCGAAAAATTTCAACACTTGTCATCGATTTTCAGACCATTTATTACTAGGAAATTCATTGTTAACGCATAATTAATTCATTTTATACATATTTAATAAATACTTATAATTACTTTAATACATACAATTTAATTACTTTAGAAATTTTTTGGACATATTCGTTTTCGTTTTCGGCCGAATATAGGAAGATCGACAAAATTAGGTTTCGGTTTCGTTTTCGGCCTTAAAAACATGTTTCGGTCATCTTTAATAATAATTCTTTATAACATTTCTATAAAAAAAAAATACTGGTGTCCTTTACACAGTTTTTACACAGTCAGAAATAGTGTTTTTTTTTTTTGCATAAATATGATTTTTTCGCAATAAAGAGGACACAGATACATTCTGTTGACATTTATATTAGTATTTCCACTTTATAGTCAACATTAAATTATCATTCCACTTGTCGCATTTTCAATTTATCAAAATTTTTACAATTTTTTGCGGTCCTTACTGTTTTTACATGCACTGTATGGAGGCAAATCCGTGTTCAGCTATATTGACGGATGGTTAATATTTTTTGGTTCTTCTTTAATTATAAAAAATAGCGTGATACTTTAAAATTTATTATTTTAAATTATCAAATATACACATTTGTCTCTGAAATAATTACGGTATCTTGTTCGGACATCTATGGTTTTCATTTTTTTTGCCATTGTCCTCTACAGTATTTGTGGTATATCTGCCCTTACAAGTATACTTTTCTCTTCGTTGTTCACAATGTTTGATTTCTTCAAATGTCACGTTCCTCGTTTTTCATTTGACATATAAGTCAAATTATCCAGTATATCTTTTTAGATCTCTTTTATAATTACTATATATTTGCTAATCTCTGTGGTTGTTAGAGCAGATAAAGGTTCTCAAAACTTACGCCTAGATTTTAATTATTATTAGGACAATAGAAGGAGATTTACGACAGTATATTTTTCTTATGTCTATTCAAATTATGACCAACAATATGGGAATCAGTTAAAATAGATCAAATATATTTTATAAAACGTGCTGAAGCTGATCATCATCATAGGAAAATTTAAATGGTATTTTAAAATGACAGGAATAGATAAGAACTTTTCCGTTCATCGATTTTGTTTTTATTAAATGTGTTTTCTTTTAAGCACTTTACTCAGAATAGTCGAAAAGTAACGCAAATATGCACTATTAAAGATATGTCTGATTAATTATATGTCAAAGGAGGAAAATTCGTTTATCATCCAATGAATAATTATCTGTCACACGTTTTAGTAAATATTGTTTATTTTCATTTTAGGGTTCAGTCTAATAAAGGTTTAGCGAACAAATGTATAGTTATGTTTTTCACATATCAAACAATTATTAATAAGCTCATATGCCATTCAAAAACACGAAATAAGCTTTTACATGTCACCTTATTTATAACTTTAATGTCGTTGCATCTTATGAATTAAGTTATCCCTGATATTTCCTCGAATGTATTTACTAGATTACTCTAAATATTTTGACAAATTTCAGAACATATTAATAAGTTTTCCAGTTATTACTATAATAATTTTGTATTTATTACTGTATGTGATTTCTTAAAATAACAATTGCCAAAACGTTTCCAGTTCCTGACATTACTGATATTTACTATATCGATATAAAAGAGTTAAAAAATAATTAAAAGAATAAATGTTGCGAAATTACAAGTTCCTTCTTTATTAGATACATTCACGCATATTACTAAGATTTTTGGACAACATATATAATTAAATGAAATTATTAATGAGAAAATAATAAATTTGTTCAAACAAAGAAACGCCATATATTCCAAAAAAAAATCGTCAATATCGAATTAATCATTTATAAAATAATTATTATTCCATCATGTTATTCCATGATGTCCAAAATAGAAATTTGTTCATAGTTAATAATCTAGTTACTTTTCCAAGTGTATATAATGCAATGATACGAAGAGATATATAAATTTACAAATGTTAATCAGAATTAAGTTTAGAAACCTAATGAAAATGTCAGATAGCTCTAGTGTAAACAGAATGTAGTTACTGATTAAGCTGAATGCTGTAGATCTGAACAAAAACAAATTTTAATCCTTGAATATACAACATAAATCTCTTGGTATTTCCATGAAAATATTAAAAACTTTTTTTTTTTTTATTCCGATGAGAATAATTACTAGAATAAAGAAGTACCTAAATTTCAAAATGCTGATGTTGCTGATAATCTCAAAATATCTTGTTGACGCTTATAAAATAATGATAAGGCAAATTTTTGTTTTATGTTAATAAAATGAACTATTTTGTTTATGAAAAATAGCAGGAAAGAGACGTATTTGACGATAGTGTTACTTTTTCAATGTTAAAGATATATGCCTGCTATTCGACAGGAAAATTAAACATATTTTATGATGTTTGTCTTTATGTTTTAAAATGAACCAGTAATGTGTAGTTATTTGTACATGGAACGTTCAAATACCAATATTTTATTTTCAAAATTAGTATTTTGAAGTCGATTTTTCTCGGTACTGCTTGGCAATCGATGACCGCATCGGGAAATCAGCTTTCGCTTTAATGTGTCTGTGCAATCCCGAGGGGAACGACGAGTAGCGTTCTGTACCTGATTTTGCCTCGGCATTCTAACATCTCACATCTTGACCATTTTACAAGTATTAGTATGTCACGACTGCCCAAATTACCATAATAAAAAAATAATAGTTTTTTTTATCATTTTGACCAAAATCAAGTGCTAGACGACTTAGACGATATCCCAAATATCGCAATCTGCAATATTTCAAACTTGTATCTTACAAATCAGAAATATACGAGAATGTTTGCTTCTTACAAGAATGTGTATAAAACACTTGATAAATTAACATCTATAATAATAACAAATGAACATTTAGAATTTTTGGAATAAACTTTAAAAATATACATATTTGATTTTAGCAATCATTTTATAATATTATTCGTTTGTGAACTTACAGTCATGTTTCCTTTTTATAAATTATTAAAGTATAAAAATCTTTATTTTCAAATGTTTTTTATGTAAATAATAAAATAAGAACTGAGTCCATTTCTGACGTTCTGGTGAACACTGTACAATGAATGCACACAATTTTATTTCATATTAGTCATGTTTGTGACAGTATACCAATCTATTTTTTGTTTATAATTCACCATTTAAATATATTCTTTTTCATTTTATTTAAATTTTAAACTTCGTATAAACGCTACAAATTGTTTTATTTCACTACATCTTTCAAGATTTTACTGAGCTACCTTGAAAAATGTATTAGAATATCAGTTAAAATTCGTTCTATCTCAAAAGTGTAATAAATCCATGAAAAAGAAGCCGCACTCTTTTTTTTCCTTTGCTTGTTTCGGTATAAAGGATTTTGATTTCTTCTATGAAGGTTCCTTGAGCACAGGAATCATAATTCGATATATGTAACAATATTCATGAACCAACATTTACTTATATATTTGTTTTTTTCCTATTAAAGAAACCTTTATTCACTGTGCAATAGAAAATATGCAGGTATTTTTGCTAATAGAAATAAATTATTCTACAACTAAAACTCAAACTATGTTTTTTTTAAAGACTGTATACATGTTGTTTAACACCAGCTGTTTAAAGGGAAATAAATGAATTTCAAATAAATCAATATAATTAATTCATAATCTTACAGTGCATGTGAAAGGGCCGAAACAAATTTTTCATTTTAAAAAAGTATATGTACTTTATGTATAATAACATATGCATGTATATACAGTGTGTCCACGTATAAAATAACCGACCTTTATTTTCGCAACCGTTGATCTCTAGATGCATACCTCCAATTACAAAAATGGTTTAAATAAGGTAAAGATTTATTTTTAAGGCGATTTTTGTCAAGAAAATCATTTATTGAAAAATTACGAAATATACACTTTTATATGGTCCTTTTGTCCTATGAGTGATACTTAGTAAACATTTACTGTGACACTAAAAAGTAAGGCAAAAAAAGTCCCATTCATCTAACATTAATATTTACCGAATTATGAAACTTTAAAATGCATGGCTTATGCCACTTTATTTTTTCATTTCAAAACAGATGATCTCGGCCATGCTTTCAGGGTAGTATATAAAGTACTTAAACTTATTTCAAGGTATATGCGCTTTAAAAGAAATCGTACAACTATGACGATTGAGTTAACTTTTATTAGTTAACTTTCAGATCAGTTAAAATAATTGTATTTCTTTATTCTATTATAAGGCTATGATTTCTTTTAACAAAATCTGCTATTCTCATTAGGTTTTATTTAACTTGCAACGATCGTCTTTCCAGTTTAAAATTTATACTCGAATTTAAATCACTTTCAAACGTCCGATGGAATTTTATGTACTGACTTAAATCCGATGACAAATACAATATTATTATTAATTAATATTATTAATTAATTATAATAATATTATTAATTAATTATAATAATATTATTAATATTATTAATAAATTAATAATATGTAATATTAGTATGATTTTTGACGCTTATCATCTTATACATGCATATATTAGAGGGTAACAAAAAAAATCTGCGATCTTTGCGTTTTTTAACTTTTATAATTACGTTTTATGTATTTTTTAAGGCTGAAAAAAAAAGTACCTCGCTTTTGATCATCATGTCAGGATTTTTCAATAATCGTAAATTTCAGTGTTAAAAAATAGTGAAAAATCAGATGCTATAAAATAGATGTAAGACTTATTCATTCTTTTTAATTTTATTTAATTCAATAATTTATTCAATTTTTTGGCTTATACTGCGTTTCTTACAGTTAAACAGCTCAGGTGTCCGGTGAGGTTGGGAGGAGATGGCGAATTAATTTTAATTTTGAGCTTTTTAACTTTGAAATTTGCCTTTGAAAAAAGCCTGAGGTGATGGTTGAAAATGAAGGTCATTTTCGGATTCAGTGCTAAAAAAATATAAGAATCAATTTTCAAAAGCTAAAAAACATGGCACAACCCAAAATTTGAAAGACAGTGTTATCTAACAGCATTTTGAAATATGTATCATTTTGTATAGAATTGAGGCTGTTGTTTTTCACCCTTTTATTTAACAAAGATTCTGTTATTTTTATCCTCTTATATGTTCAGTACAATTTTATATATTTTGCAGCAATATATCAGAGTGATTAAAGATTTCAAATTTATATTGAAATGCGAATTTTATTCTCAACCATTTCTTTAATATATCTGACGTGATTATATTACTACTAAATTTGTGAATTGCCCTTAATTTGTAGCAAAAAATATGCTCCAACTTTAAACAGCTATTACTCGGTCAATTTTGATCGTAGAATAATGGGACTTTCTTTTGCCTTACCTGCCAGTGCAACATGGAAATTTTACTAAATATGAATTATAGGACCAGAGGGCTTTATAAAAATTTAGTTTCTGTAATTCTCCACAAAAACATTTTTTCTCTTTTTTTTTATCTTAACTCTGTACCTAATTTTTAACACTTTTGTAAGTGGAAGTATGCATCTAGTACCAATAGTTGCGAAAATAAAGGACAGCCAGGTTATACGTGGACACCCTGCATAATGGAACATACTGAACATCATAAATTGTGTCTGTTACTTTAAAACATTTCATATTTTTTTGAAAAAATGGGTCTTCTATAAAACCACTCTAAATAAAGTCCCCTGAGTGTCCAGCAAAAGAGCAAAATTAAAATATCGTTTACACTCTTTCTTTAGGTGCTTTCGTAATTATATACATACGTAGCACCTATAGTCGCCGTCTACTCGTCTGTCTGTCCGTCCGTCCGCATATAACACCGCAAAAACTATCCAAACGAATGGTTTGAAATTAAAAATATGTATTTGTTGCATAATTTTGTGGAGCCATTTTAAATTTTATGAAAATCGCATATTACAGGGACAGTCAAAAATATTCTACTACATTACGGCTATGGGAAAAAATAGTTGCAAGTGCATTTTAATGATGTTACACATTTTCGAACATAATGAAATTGATATGCATTTATGAAATGCACTAAAATATAGATTTTGTAGAGTATGTGGTACAAAGAATGTGTATTATTCATTTACAGGATCGCACAAAATTATTTAGTTATATAATGTATAGAGGGAAACATTTGTTTGCGGCGTATTTTAATTATCTTAAATATTACATATACAATGAAATTGATATACGTTGCTGAGGTTTACTACAAGTACTTCCTGTATGATACAAAGTGCATAGTATTTACAGGGACACACAAAAAGTTTCGGATACTAAACTATATCCGAAATACTGTATATTAGCGATGATTGCTGGAAGTGCATTTTTAGTTGTGATATGTGTTTAAATTTTTTTATTCAAATTACGTTGTGTGTAAAAATGCTGTAAATCATATACGGGCTACACAAGCGAATTCCTAAGTGTTCGTATGGTATAAAACTTAGTTATAGTATACGAACGAACCTCATTTGCGACGTTTGACGTACAATTTCTTACTTGTTTTAAAGTAGGAGGCTCTACGAGCTACGTTCAACAAACCCAATTCAGACAGCACATGCTTAATTTAGACTAGATAACAAGGATATGGTAGATGAAATGATATTTTCACTACTGGTGTCGATCTTCTTTATTTCGGTTATCATTTTTCTTCGACTATGGAATTTTTTCGGTTCCATAGGCCATACCTGTCGCTGTTGCAATAGCTGGTGGCTGTTTTCGTGGGTGTAAAATTGCTCTGAAAAAAAATGTTGCTACATTCTATACTTTTATAACATATGGAAGCTAAATTATACTGATATATTCAACTTCAAATCGTGTTCAAAACAGAAAATTTACATTGCGTTTATTCAAGAAGAGAACATCATTTAAAAAGTAAATAATATAAAAGGAAATTAAGTAGTACAAATTAATAATTTACCATATATTTATTAAACACAAAAGAACAGATTGACGTCTTTTAGCTAAAAAAGATGTTTACTAGTTTTATTTTTGACTGTATGTTATATTCAGCCGAATGAGTATGATAGATGTATGTCCTAGTGACATATCATATCTATAATCTAATATACATATCTGTATTTAGGTAGATAGATATTTTATTATATAGTTAAATATAAATGATTTTTCGTTTGCCTTTAATAATCCTACTCATAATATTAACTGTGGTGTTAAGGCAAACCGGGCTGATTATGGTTAATTAAATTTTCATCAATACTAATGATCGATCCAAATGAAAAAAAAAAAAATACTGGTCCGTAGGCACATTCAGATATATACCTTACACATTCACAAATACATTACATATACATACATTACGCATACATGCATTACACATACATATATTACGCATACATGCATTACACATACATACATTACAAATACATATATCACACATTCAAATTATTTAAACATGTTTTTCGTTCAAAACACAATCTGATGAGAAGAAACATTTTAACTAGAAATCTGTATAAACTTGAACAACAAGAAAAAAAAAGAAATTAATATATCCTGCTTTTATTCATCAGGTGACTGTAATAGTAAATCGGTAGAACAAAAATAGGAAAATTACTAGTTTTTCAAGCTCAATCGGACAGCTCCCTAACGTCAATCACTACAGCAGGGAGCCGTGTATAAAGATGTTAACTCCCTCACAAATATATATAACGCAACACTGATTCAACACCTGATCTCTGAGACAAGAGAGAAGGAAAAGCAAAGTGATTATGGCCCTACCAGACTCTGTGATAGCTGTCTGTGTCCCGTTAGTCTGCCCTGTCTGCCAGAGAATTCAACTGCTTCCGAACTAACCAAAGGACCGAGCTACCCCTCAGTCCCAGACCCTTAATTGGGAATCCTAGACTGCAGCTGAATGAGTTAGTCAAGAGGCATTTGAAAGTACGCAGAGTACCGTAGTGACGAGGCGATACCCTCGCTGTATCAGACACGTCCGCATGGCAGCGCAAATTGGATTGCTGTCATTCTCACGATAATGCCCGAAGCGACAAGCTACGGTGCACGTTGCTCTGAAACGTAGTCTTTGAACTGGACGTAGGACTTCTTACCACATTTTGGTCTTTTTTCGAATAAGAAATCGACCGCTTCTATGTCCTCGATCGGGCTTTCTGTAGTCTTCCTGCGCCGAAAACAGATTGATTCAGAATCATTTGGTGGTCCCCGCAACCCTCTATTACTGTAAAGTCGAGATTCCCCTCTGTGGCCAATCCTCCCCAGTCTAACATATATCAAGAATGAAAATTGGATTTTCAATGTATCCCATACTGTAACGTAATTAGTTTTTCCCTGTATACGATCCATAATAAATAGATACTTTATTTTCAATGCCGTATTTTGTGTACAAAATATATAAAATATAAAATATGCATATCGATTAAAGTATATTTTTGCGAGTTAGAGCTCGACCAGACGGTCAGATGGCAAGACAGACAAGCTGGATTAACACGTTCACGCCGGCGCGGTAGGTCACACTCGACTTTCTCAGAGTTGTCAAGTCTCCGGCTTTTTGCACAGCACTATTATTTTAGAGAAAATGTTGTTCCTTTAAATCGTCCAGTTGTTCAAATTAAATAAAACAAATATCCGTTATTAAAAAGCCGGAGACTTGGCAGTTTTGACAGTCGAGTGTGGCCCACAGCGCCGGCGTGAACGTGTTAATAAGCCCTTTAGTCAATGTTTTAAAATATTAAGAAAAAAAGACTTATTTTTTATCAAAAAACTGTTTTTATCTATCAAATAAAAGAGACATTGAATTAGGTTTAGCAGAATATTAATACCAATGTAACACACGCTGTCTGATATTTAAAAAAAAAATTACAAATTTGTGTGTGTATGTGTGTGTGTGGGAGGGTGGGTGGGTATCGGCCGAAATTTGAAACAAGTACTCCAAAAATGTATACAATCAGAATTCAGATATAAATTAAAGTTTTCAAAATGTCAATTTTGCAGATAGGTGGAATTGCACTTTTACATAATTTAGTTTCCGTAACATATGTAAACACAGTTCTCTTATTTCCTGCTTAAATATATTAAATTGAACACTTTTATGCAAAATGTGGCAAATTTCAAAGACTAATATATATATATATATATATATATACATACATACATACATACATACCGTAATTTCGCGCGTATCCGCCGCGGCTTAATTAAGTCTTTTTCAAACAGGAAATATTTTTTAAAAAACTCAGTGAAATAAGTGCTAAGCAGAACCAAGTCACATTTTATCTAAAATACATTCTGGTAGGACATCGAATTATCTGAGGTGCGGCGAATACGCGCGAAAATAAGGTATATATTATTATAAAATTTCGAAGAAGCTGTTAGCAAATTATTTTAATCAATTAGCACAAATTTATTCAGAAATACGATGCATTTAAATGGAACATTTTTTTTCTCTATATCTCTCCAAATATAGATATACTTTATTAAAATTTTACCAAAAAGTAAAATTTTTCTTTAACATTAGCAATTATAATACACAATAAAATAATTTTCATTTATAAATTTAATATTCAAAATAGACACACACAGAAAAATAAAAGAATGTATAATGTTTGAATTATGAATTATTTAAGTATTGCGCGGCAGCGCAATACTTATTTATTTTCAGTGTCACTTCTCAATGTTAATTTAACATAGAAAAGCCTATGGAGATGGTAACTTTTTCATTTTTTCTTCCCACCTTTTTGTCCCTGATGCCACTCATTTTTAATTCTTTGCTAATTATAATAATATTATAAATTCAAAGTGTAAAAAAAATTGCCAGACGTCAGGGTCAAAACGGATCATAAAATGCCTTTGCATATAGATGGATTATGCAGAGAGTAATCTAGCAGAATCTAGAGAGTAACATGGGCTAATTTTTATTTACATTATTCAAATATTTTTCTTAATAATTCCAAATTTCGCTTTTTTCATTGAGAATCAACGGACATTTTCTAATCAAATTTAACATTTTTCCTTCATTGTTGTAAATAATTCAAAAGCCGTAATAATAATTTGCCTATTTTTAGTTGAATGATTTTCACGTGAAACATGAAACTGAAGAAACTGAAATAGTTTTTTTTTTTTTTTTTTTTTTAGAATTAAAAAGAAGATGAATATGACGTCATAGTGGGGAAAAAATGACATTTTCTAGCAGATTTTTTACGTTCACATTGTAATTTTTGGACCAAACTACTACAACCTGCATTACTGCACTGGTGAAACATTTTGAATTATACATAGGTAAATTGCATCACAAATTGTGATGCGATATCGCAGAAATCAAAGCCTGATGATGATACCCTTCATTAATTCTGAAATGTGTTTGTCTGAATGCAGTAGTTATTAAAAAACTTGACATATTAAACAAAAACCTAATTTGCAGAACAAATTAAAAAAAAAACAAAATTTATTTCCTAAGTTGTTTAAGCCCGAGAAGGGGCAGATATTAAGATATTTCATTCAATTCGTTCTACATTTAATGTTAAATTTTTGTAACAAATAAGCTAAATCAATTGAACATAAAAAAATAAAAATGAATTTCATACAATATAATACTTTAAACATCTATATACTTAGATTCCGTTCAAATGAAATTGAAATAAATCTTAGACTTTTCCATTTTTAAGTTGTAAATATTTGTACTGCATATTTTGCATTATGTTTATGACGATTGTACATAATATGATAAGGTACATGCAAAATACAAAACTTTAAAAAAAGTCTAAGATTTATTTCAATTTCATTTGACCGGAATCTAAGTATATAGGTGTTTAAAGCATTATATTGTATGAATTTCATTTTTATTTTTTAATGTTCAATGGATTTAGCTTATTTGTTACAAAAATTTAACATTAAATGTAGAACGAATTGAATGAAATATCTTAATATCTGCCCCTTCTCGGGCTTAAACAACTTGGGAAATAAATTTTGTTTTTTTTAATTTGTTCTGCAAATTAGGTTTTTGTTTAATCTTATTTTAGTTTGGTGTCAAAGGGATATATTCTGCAAATGCGTATTTTATTATCTTAAATATATTTCTGTAATTTGATATCCTTCTAATATTACATATAAATATTTGAATCAATGACATTCTTATCAATAAACATTTATATTATGTATTAAACTCATGTTGTAAAATTTACAACTGTAGTTAATTAATAGAAACACGAACGTATAAATTAGGAATGCATAAATGTTAATACAGTTATGGATTATTCCCTTTGTAGTATAACAATGTTAACTCTCTCTATATTTTTTTTCATTAAACCAGTTTAAATAATAAGAATATTGTTTTATGAAATGATATATTTAATGAATTATGTAGTGTAAAATTTATTGAAAAGCGTTGAGTTACACCAATAAACCACATTTGTTTAGTTTAATACTGCGTCGCAATACCGTTTAATGCATTTATGCTAATTCAAATATTGCTGTTTAATATAATAGTTTACAATTTGTGATCTCTTCATTCCAGTGCATACAAGTGTAAACTATTTTTAATGTATTCACTCATCTCTAATACATGGTGAAACGTTTATTGAAACCATATTTTGCGTTAAATAACACTATTCCGTAAATTCATTTTCAATAATGTAAGAATGCATATGTATGACTACATTTGCATTCATATATTTGTTGTACTAGTATAAATTCGTTATGAAATATATGGTATGATGAAAAAATGTGATAAATATATTTTTCTATAAATTTATTATGAATAATTTGATCTCTCTATAATGTAAAAAAAAAAAATCTTGGGGATCGATTTTGCCCATATCTATATTATAAAGAGCAAACATACCTGTGAGTAACGCTGACTTCATTTTGCAAATGGCAACACTTTGAAATTTAAAATGATGAAATTTCTGTTTTGCAATTTTTCTACAGCAAATTTTTAACGTTCTAAACATCGCACATTTTCAATTTTTACACCGTCATGTTAACGCCATGTTAGGCTTAATGAAAAACATATCTTAACATATGACAGCTAAACGATAATTTTCCTACTTGAAATCATGTCTGTTCAGCATATTTTCACATAAAAGATGTGTATAATTTCCATTTATAATGTATTAAGTTCTAAATTAAAATTAAGCTATTATAAACATAGAAATCAGATGTAAACAATCGATACTGTTGCCATTCAGATTCAAATTCCAACAAATCTACAAACAAATGAATTACTCATTGAACGCTTCATAAAAAAAAAATACAGGTTAACGCCGATGCTGAAATTTTAACACCTTGGCCTCTGAAATTTTTGTCATGTGTAGATACTATCACCTGAAAGGGAACTTTGCAGCCGGATTTTTAAATTTCAATTTAGATTTTTTTTAATTAAAACTCTATGGGTTAGCGGCTATTTACAGCTCTCCGCCAAATCGCTGCAATGAACAAGCCAGCCAATGAGAGCAGGCGTTAAATATAAGATCCAGCGACCGCATTTCCGAACTTATAGCTAGCGAAGCGAGAAATTATACTGTTTGTTTTGTTTACATTATTTCACGTTTTTTTTTTTTTTTTTTTTTTTTTTCAAATTCAAAATTCACGTAAGTTACATTTTCAATTGGATTCGTTCTTCGTGTATATGGCTTTTTACATACGCGTATTCGCCCAAGAATTGAATATCTACTTTACTTTCTATGAAGCAAATAATTTCCGTTCTTCGGCGAGATCCTCTCGAAGTATTAGATGTAGAATTTAAACTTTTTTTCATTTAAATAAACAGAAATATAAGTTAATTTCGATTCTGTATTTTTATATTCGCTATTGAACTCAGTTTGCTTCATATTCAAATCTTAGATGTTTTGATTTATTAGTCTCTCCATTATTGGGCGATGACAACGTACATTTTATAAAATGGTTTCATGACAATATAAATCTTTGCCCAAGAACAGACGTGAAGTCTGGTATAAGATGTAGTCATTGCCCATGATTGGAAAAAAAACAAAGAATTTTTGACTTCATGGGAAATCAATGAGGTTAGTTTTTCTTTTGTTAATCTTTTTTCGCCTCTTCTCCATATATTATGAGTTTCATAAGAAATCCCAAGAAAAACATATTGTATTTTACAACATGCGATAAACTGTAGAACTGTACATTTTATAGTAAATTGTAAGGCGTATGTTTCCATTAAGATTTGTTATTGAACTCTGTTTGTTTCATTTAAGAACATTTTTAGTCGACCAAGAATTTAATGTTTTTTTTTTTTTTTTTTTTTTTTTTTTTTAACTTTACTTTCTATGAAATTAAAACATGCACTCAATAATTTCTGTTCTTTGGCAATTAAGAGTTCATTCATTTGCGATTCATATGAAACTCATATTACAAAATGCATATCATAACTATTTTACGCACTCAGGATTTTCCATTCAGTTCTTTTCCTTTAGTTACGGGGGTCCGGGACACAAAAATCTTCAAATTTGCAATTTTTCTTTTTATTGGATTAAAAATTTCTCTGCCGTTTTCTGCTTAAAATGATGTTTAAATCATGTTTCTATCTTAATTAGGACAGGAAATATTAATTTTTTCGTTTTGGTTTGTTTACAAAATCTGCCTTTCAAGCTATAGTTGTCAAGGAAACGATTTCTTGTGAAATTGCGTTTTCCTTCATGATAGGTTTTTTCACCATTTCTCATATTTAAATTCTTATAACTCGAGAAGCGTTAAAGATACAGGGTTGAAACTCGGAACATATCTTTTTCAATTATTTTACTTTACTTTTGAGCCAGCATATTTGAAAAAGAAAAAATATTTACTTTTGAAAATATGATTTTTTTGTTTAAGTTGCACCACTTTTTTTGTAATTTTTTCGTTAAATATTTTTAATTAAAAAAAAAAAAATAATATTTTCTAAAATGCTGGCTCTAAATTAAAAAATATATATTTCTGTTTATTTAAATGAAAAACAGTTTAAATTCTACAAATAATATTTCGAGTTATAACGATTTTAAGTTATACCACTTTTTTCATAAATTTTAAATTATTTTTTTTTTAAAGCTTTGAGAAGTTTTATCATTTGATTTTGTTTACAAATGGTATGGTTAACCATCACAAAAAAATTCAAAATTTTAACTCAATAAATAAAAAAAAAATTGAAAATGTGTCCCGGACCCCCTTAATCTTTTCACTCCATTTTTCTACATTATAAGTTTGATATGAAATCGTAATGAAAACATATCTTGCACTTTACTCAATGTTTTCATAGTGCCAGGCCCAGTAGCAGAAAATTCAAAATGGGAGATTGGTATCGCAGATTTTCTTTTCTCTTTTGCAGATTATTTTTCTATCAAGCTTTTATTTCGCTTTATAATTATGTTTAGCTCTTTATTACTTAATACAAAAATAAGATTATTATTAATACAAATGAATAAAATGCATAAAGACATTGCAGGTAAGTGGTTGTTTGATTAATTAATGCTTCAATTGTAAAATATTTTACTAGCAGATTATTTTCTGTCCCTGAAGTATCTGTCGCAGACACTTTGAGAATTTTCTGCAACTGTGGTGCCATGCATATCAGTTTAAAGTTTAGGTGTAATCCATTGAAGCTAAAATACATTTTTTTGACCGTTTGACAAAGTTCCCGATATTTCTCAGCGACAGATTGGCAAAATTAAGCATGTGCTTCTGCTCTCTTTTGACAAACTTTTCTATGCATTTCTGTGATCTTTTGATGGAATTTGCAATATTTTTCTTAAATTGTGTTTACTGAAATTTGCGAGTTTTTTTTCTTCAGCGATTGCTTTACTAAAACCATGATTTTTTTTTTTCAAGACAGTTTCATGAAATTCAAGGTTTCCCTCCCCCGCCCCCCTCCTCAAGATTTTTTTTTTTTTTTTGAACAATCTGTAATTATTTTTCCGCGGCCATTTGTCAAAGTTCCCGATATTTCATAGCGACAGATTTGCAAAATTCGACATGGCTTCTGCACTCTTTTGACAAACTTTGCTATGCATTTCCGCGATCTTTTGATGAAATTTGCAATATTCTTTTTCAATTGTTTACTGAAATTCATGTTTTTTTCAGCGATTGTTTCATAAAATTCACGATTTTTTCCAAGATCGTTTGACGGAATTTGTAATTTTTTTTTTCAACGACCTGTGAGGAATTTGTGGTTTTTTTTTTTTTTTTTTTTTTTTTTTCTGCGACCATTTCTCGAAGTTCCCGATATTTTTCAGAAACAGTGTGGTTAAATTTGGCATGTGCGTCTGCCCCTTTTTGATAAAATGTGCTATGCATATCCGCAATCTTTTGATGAAATTCACAATATTTTTCTTCGATTGTTTAATGAAATTCACGTTTTTTTTTTTTTTTTTTTTGGATTGTTGCACAAAATTGGCGCTTTTTTTTTTTTTTTTTTTTTTTTTTTTTTTTTTTTTTTCAAAGATCGTTTGACTAAATTAGTTTTTTATTTCTTCAAAAGATTTATGGCAAAATTTGCGATTATTTTACACTGCCATTTGTTGAAGTTCACGATATTTTTCAGCATCAAATTGCCAAAAGTCTATCTTTTATCAAAATTTGCAGTATTTTTCCTCGATTGTTTACTGAAATTCGTCTTTTTTACGCCATCATTTTTCGTAGGTCATGATATTTTTCAACAACATATTGGCAAAATTTGTGACATTTTTTTGACAAAATTCGCTATGTGTTTTTACGACTTTTTCAGCTGCCGTTTTACGAAATTAGCAATTTTTTCCACGATTGTTTGCGAAGCTTACAATATTTTTCAGTGACAGATTTGCAAAATTCACGATATTTACTTTTGCTAAGCACCGCAGATTATAGAAAATTGCATATAATGGGTGAGCGGATTACCGATCCTTGACTGTATGTTGTCATTGTCCAAGAATTGAAAAAAAAAAAAAAAACAATTTGTGACTTCAGGGGAAGTTAATGATGTTATTTGGATTTTTCTTTTGTTAATCTTTTTTCGATAGTTTCATAAGAAATCCCAATGAAAACATATATTACACTTTACTGGATTTTATTTAGTTCTTATCAAAGTCAGGATATGTAACATGCGAGAAATTGTAGAAGTTTTTAGTCACCCAAGAATGGAGAGTTTCATATGAGATGAAAACATTCTGTAAATAATAATTAAAGTCTTTCTTTCCATTCTTGCCCGATTAAACATTTTCTTAATAAAATGTACAGTTCTACAATTTATCGCACGAGTTCACCGTTCTTGTTTGTCTAAAAATGTAATCAACAACATTAACAGAAGAATAATTATAAATAACAATAAACACTCAAATTTTTCGCTTCATTGAATTACGCCTAAACTTTACACTGGCCTTTCAATATGAAAACATTCAATAAAGTGTAACATATGTTTTTCATTAGGATGAGAGAAGATTAATAAAGGATAAGAACTGAGTGAAAAATCCTGAGTACATGAAATGCTTAATATGTTATGCATTTTGTGATATGAGTTTCATAAGAATCGCACATAAATGGACTGTTAATCGCTAAAGAACGGAAATTATTTACTTCAAAGAAAGTAAAGTTCAAGAAACACATTCCATTCTTGGGCGACTATGCATATGTAAATTGCCCTTAACACGAAGAACGAATACAATTGAAACTTAACTTACGTGAATGAGATACTTGATAACACTTTAAAATTTTAAAGAACGTGGGAAAGTTGAATTTTGAAGTTGGGCGAAGGGGGCAACGTAATTGTCCTTAAAACCGTAGTGTTTACAATGAGTATCCTTTATATGTTGTTTGCTGACGGAGATCTCGAATAAATATTATTTATTAAATATAAATAATGACTATTGTTTTGAAGATTTATCATTCACTTTACGTCATTTTTGACGGGGGTTATATACTAGTTTCATTTTAAAAAGCGTGGATTTTAATTCTTAAAACTGAAATATGTTTTTCAGAAGTCCGTCCTTATTATCCCAGCTGCTTTGAAATTTGTCACAGATGAAAATGCTTTCCTTTCGAAAAAAAGAAATAGAAATCATACTGATAAAAGGCAATGTTTTACAAAAAAATAGAGTTAAATATTACCGTTTTTATATTGTAATTTATCTTTATTTATGCCATTCTCTGATAAAAAATTTAAATTGTGGATAAAAATTGTTGTATAGGGCTTAGTGTCGCAAAATCAAACTAGGCACATAATATATTGAACGGAAAATGACGTACTGCTTTGGAAAACACGCGTTTTGCTGCATAAAGAGTCAATATTATTTTTCCCTTCTACATGGCTACTGATACTAAGTTTCGGATACTAGACGAAATACTTAAGTAAGTGAAAGTGACGTCATATTTAAAAGACAATGATCATTTTCTTTGATAAAACTAAACATTTTAACAAAAATGCGTCTGAAAAACTTAAATTACGACAATTTTTACTCTCCGGTACTGAGTTTAGAATCTCAAGTCAAGAGTGCAACAGTTCGCATGCAAATATGTTGCTGACAATCGTGACTTCAAGTTTTGAATTAAAATGTTTTTAAAATGATAAAGAAATATAAATTTTTAATAAAAAGGTGAATACGGATATGAGAAGTGCATATGCAAATTTTCAGAAGGTGGAAATGATCTCGGGTTTAGATTTCAAGGGGAACAAATTATATGATTGTGTCAAAGTGAAACAAATTTTACCGTTTTTTATTCCAGAATACCAAGCATAAGAGCCTCAATAGATAACTTCATCATAATAACTGATCTTTATTATACTTTACTGATTACGTATCTACATTATAAAGGACATACGTATCTACATTATAAAGAACAAAAGTATGTGTGCGTAATGCTAACGTCATTTTGAAAATGACAACACTTCACGATCCAATTTCGGTTTCAAAATTTTTGCTTCTGTTCAACATACATTTAAAATTTTTAGAACGTCGTGTAGGGAAAAAATCTACTTTCAAATGCAATTTGTTTAAGAACTGTATCTTATTTTTTATGTTTTTTAAATTAATTTTCAGGCACTTTTTTTTTTTTTTTTTTTTTTTTTTTTTTGTAATTTATCACATCACGGGCCGGTTTGAATACCTAATAATAATAAACCTTTTGCACATAAAGCCACAACAATTGTGCAGCATTTATTTCTTGCAAATTTTCCATAAGAGAATTAACACTTCCTTTATAAAAAAATAATTGAATAATATATTTTTTTAAAAAAACCGCAAATTTATCATATTTGTAATCGAACAATTTAAATTTTTAGACAGCCAAATAGGAAAAATAACTTTCAAATGGCATTTGTTTGAAAAGTGCGTCTAAGTTCAATGATTGTCTATGGTTTAAAAAAAAAAATTCACGTATGAAATATTTTTTAATTTTTTCTCAATCACGCGGTACGAAAGGTTAATCCGTTTGCCCTGAAAAAAAAAAAAAAAAAACAGAAAGTGTTCATCATTTTCCATTAATATTACATAAAAAATTAAATCTTCCTGTATGAATAAATAAATAAAATAATATAAATAAAACACAATTTTAACTGGCATGTAAAAGAACTGCGCGCTTAAAGCTGTGAAATTATCAGAATATAAATGTACGCCGTAAGTAGCTAAATCTTGAACTAATAACTCTTAGCATGCAGCTAATACGAATAGCTTTTGATATATTTCAAAATTTCATTGATTGTATTATTCGTATTTTTCACATAAAAAATGCTTTTTTATTGTTAGAATGTAAAACAAAATCAATAGTTCTACAGATGTACAGTTACATGCTTACTAAACTTTCATCTGTAACAGTGCAAATAAAGCTGCAAATCTACAAAACTAGTTTTTGTAAAGCTACAGAAATTTGTAAATTTACAAATTACAGCAAAAATTACAGTAATCTTTCTAAAATTTTATATGTAACCCTGGTTGCAGTTACATGAATACTTCTAGGCATCCCAGTTTGTTTCTTAAAAGTTCTTTGTAACCTTACAGATTTTTCGATTTTCGGCGGAAAACTGTGCCTGTTACATGAATTTTTGTTTTTGCTGTTACATAAAAAGTTGTAGGAATCCCAGATTCCTAGAAAGACTTTAGTAACTTCGCAATTTGTTTTACAGTGTAGTGGGAAATCTGAAAAATACATTGCACGTACAAAAATATATAAATTTCCTATTTAAAAAAAATGATTTTACCTATACTTATTATCCTGGGAAGACCGTTTGCGATCGCCCAGATTATTATAAAATTACCTTATATTTGAGTAGTCATTGGTATAAAATTATTTATTTAAAATTCGTTTTCAACAGTCAAATATGGACAGAATTTCATTTGTATTTACAGAGCTTTTTAGTTTATCTATTTTTTTGTTTTAGTTTCGGTTCACCATTAGCAAAATACAATTAAATGATTTGGATATAGACATTAGTGAGACGCTATTTAGAAACAAAGCCTTTCATTGAAAGGTTGGGTATTACAAGAACGTCCATATAACCCTTACAAAGGCAGTGCACTGTAAAAAAAAGAAAAAAAAAATCTGTAAAGTTACTAAAGTTCTTCTAGGAAACTGGGATTCCTAGAACTTTTTATGTAACGGAAACAACAAACATTCCTGTAACAGCGTCCGTTACAGGAATTAGGACGTCCGTTTCAGCGCTGGAAGTTGTCATTTTTGCATATATTTTTAAAATGTCATAAATGAAATGCATAAATTTACTGAATTTAACAAATAGTAACAAAAAACAATATTTAGTGGTGATTCGGTGATTTTGAAATGGGCAAAAAACAAAATTACCAATTGTGCGTTCTATATTCACATCGAAAAATCGTCGATTTTTTTTTATGAAGATATCTAAATATTTCAATGTTATGTACCAAATAAGATTTAAATTTAAAGTTTCGTTTATTTATTTAAAAAAAAAAAAAAAAACGCTATTTATTATTTATGTATGAATAAGTAAAACAATCAGCACTTATTTTTTTTTATGCAAACTAAAATAATTTTTTAAACATGTGTTAACTCTTCATCTCCTTTAATACTTTAACGAAAATAAGTTGTAGCTTGAAATAATATTTCTGTATGTTCATTCATTCATAGCAACAAAAATGGAAGCAAATACGCAGAACTATTTTTCGGATAAAACGAATGAAATCAAAAAGCTATAAACATGAGTTCTGGAAAGAAAGCGATATCAGCAATACAGAAAACAAAGAGTAAAGAACGAAGACTTGAAAGAGTTTACTGTTTCCGTCTTTCATATAAACAGAATTTTCAATTATATTTCTCCCAAAACTATTCTACGACATCCTATTAAAGAGATTGTTCTTATTGTTATCCTGAAATAAACAATCTGTTATATCTCAAATAGTTAATGAAAATAAGTTGAAAACATGATATTTATAAATAAATATCGAAAATTGTTAGCTTTTTCGTAATCTAGATAAATAGCATACCAATTACTGAGTCTGGACTTGAAATATAACAGCAAAGCAATCTTCAGATTTTTTTTCTAAAACTAAATATTGGTACTAGTTGAAATATTCCTTGTGTGTATTATTTTTCTAATCAAACAGCATTGCGACAGTTGCATTATTGGATTTTAAATAAAAGTGCTTCTTTTTAAAAGTATTTTTTTTTTTTTTTTTACGATTTTGTAAGAGAAATGTAATGATACGTGTGATTCGTGAACAAAAAGTATAATATATTTTATGTAAAAAAAATTATACCACGACTTGCGCACTCAAAAAACTGCAACCTAGTAAAATGATTTTATTTATTCATTCATTTCTCATATATGTTTCAGGTTCTATAAGTAATAATGCACCCTTTTTGACTGATATTTAAAATCTTAATGTTTAATTTCGATTTTTTTCTTCCACTACTTTAACCTTTTCACTATGCAAGCTATATGTGATGGGCACAAAACCATAGTAAGTCTATTTAGAAAAAAATAAGACATTCCGATTAGAAGGTGCATAAATTATGTTTTATCTACTCCCATGGCAAACCAAGCCTGTTTTCACATACTTTCTCATATATGGCATCTGTTTGCAGACTTGGTTCACAGTGGGAGCGAATAAAACAGATTTTATTGGCCTTCTAAATGAAATATAGATTTATTTTTTTTTAAATGGATATGGTCTAGTATGGTAACGAACCCTCATACACTGTAAAAAAAAATCTGTAAAGTTACTAAAGTTTTTCTAGGAAACTGGGATTCCTAGAACTTTTTATGTAACGGCAACAACAAATATTCATGTAACAGACACACTTTTGCGCCGAAAATCAAAAAATCTGTAAGGTTACTAAGAATTTTTTAGGAAACTGGGATGCCTAGAACTTTTCATGTAACTACAGCCAGGTTTACAGATAAAATTTTAGTAAGATTACTGCAATTTTAATAGATTCATATGTAAACTTACAGATTTCTGTATCTTTACAAAAACTAGTTTTGTAGATTTGCAGCTTTTTTTGTACAGTTACAGATGACAGTTTAGTAAGCATGTAACTTTACATCTGTTGAGCTACAGAATTTTTTTTTACAGTGTAAGGTAAAGCGAGGAGAGTCTGCGCACATTTCAAAAGAATAGTCATAAAAAATCTAAATATTAATATTTTGGTAAACTATGCATGAATAATTTTGACTTTATTTGTTTTTTATGCATTTCCATTGTTATTTTGTTGTTATACTGTAATTTAATAAAACAGCAGTAATAAAACCAAGAAAACTATTTTGCGCAATCTCTCCTTACAGGGTAGGAGAGAACGCCCATATGGGTAGGATATATTACGCACATAGGTAGAACAGATTGTTATTAATAGTAACTACAATTAAATTGTTAACAATAATAATTACACTTAATCGACATTGTTGAAAGGTTTTTGTGAGTAAATATTATTGCATCAGGTGTGAATATTTCAACTAAATAATAAATAAAAGAAAGAATTTTAACAACAGTTAAAATTTTAAATTTAAGAAGCTTAAAATATCAGAAAAAGCAAGAGCTACTAAGATTACAAAATAACATTAATCTAGTTGATAACATGTTTAACTTGAAAATTACTTCATTTCCATTTCCACAGTTTCATTGTATTTTGTTTGCTAACCGAAGTTGTCGTCGTCCACAATCGATGCACTTACTGTTGTAAATCGCGCATCTTTTGTGCAGTCACCTGCAACAAGCAATACATTGAATCCAGTCAGTTGTCGAAGTTGTCTCCTGGTACAGTTGCAGACATTCAGTGCAATCATCCTCATTGATTTTCGTTTTTTTCCTTGAGTTTTTTTATCTCACTTTTTGTGAAAGCATCTTATCTTCAGCAGTTTCTTTTTTCTTTTTTTTTTTTTTTTTTTTTTTTTTTTTTGTAGCGGCATCCTTCTTAAGTCTTTTTTCATGTATATTTTGTGTATTAGTAACATTAGTTGCACTTCGATGACATTACACAACTTGGAATGGGTGAAAGCTTTTCGAAAACATTGTATTAGAAAATTTATTTTAATTAACAAAATTAATTTATTAGCAAATTAATTGCTCATAAATTAAACAATATATATATAAATATTTAATTAAATTATTAACAAATATATTATTAATTCATTAACAAAAATAATTACATCCAATTTATTTAATAACAACTGTATTATTAATTTATTAATAAAATTTTTATCTGCAAAAGCATTTTTTTGCAAATTAGTTTGTTGCCAAATTTAGTTTTGATAATTATGTGTTTTTCCGAAATTATTTCAAAATTGATTCATTCATATGTTTTACACGTAATTTGCAATTTATGCAAATTTATCAATAAGCTGTTTAATCTCTCCTAGCACTTAAATTTATGGGGAAATGCGCCATCTCTCCTAAGTAGCAGATGCGCAAACTCTCCTATTTTGGTAGAAGAGATTGCGAGGCCTTTTATTTAAATACGGCCACTTCTAAAATGAATTTCTGGTCTTCGCATACTTAGTCCAGGTTAGTAGTTTATAAAATAATGTTTAAGTTCAAAATATTTTGTGTTATTGACGCTCTACAAAAATTCTGACAAACAGTTATGAAAATTCAAGCACTTACTTTGGAAAAAAACAAAAACAAAATAGCACTGCTTTATCCAAGACGCTTGGAACAATTAATATGCACATTCATGTAGACACTACAATAATGTTGCTGTACAACTACCTAGAGTCACTGGGCGCACACTCTACTCCTTCCCGCCGAATCTCTTTGTGCGCAATCTCTCCTACGGCGCGAACTCTCATCGCTTTACTATATATGGATCTCAAAACCTTCTGGGTTTAAAAGGGATATTCTGATATAATTGGAATCCCGATCTCAAAATGATTTGGTTCAATGTCTAAGATTAAAAACTAGTCGGATGTGCTAATCCCAAAACATTCCTACTTCTCAAAATGTTAATAATTTCAAAAGGTTGTTGCACATGTTGATACTTCAGTATTATTACTTCAATATCACATCAACTTTGATTTTCATCTTAAGTTTCTGCTTCATTTTATTAATTGGAGTGAAAACGAGTTAATATAAATCATATTATTTAATAAAATCAATATTTTTCGTTATTCTGTTGTACATCAGCTACTCGAGAATCGCCGTATTAGCTCGATGCGAATTGCTCGTTGCTGCATGAACAGCCGATGTACAATAGAACTTCTAAATATCACAGCTAATGTACAATAGAGCTACGAAAAATCTAAAAATATTTATATTACAGCGTCCCCTTCCGTCGGATTGTTTCCAAAATTACGTGGGGACTACCGGCTATAGCTAAAACATGCACATGAAATTTGGTTCCATTTTATGCATAACTTCATAGATTTTTCGATGATAACAAAATAATTGCAATTACAGTCCGCCTTTGAGTGAAATATTTACAACTTCAAGCAGGACCGAAATGGCCCTTTCCAAATACATACACAGGAAATTTGTCTCATTTGTATGCATAACTTCATACATTGTTCAACGATACAAAACGTACACAGTAACACAAGGACAATAGAAATAGACAGAGACATTTTGTATAAACATGATTTTTGGAATCTGACACCTAAAGTATGTAAATCTGTCCAAAATCAGGAGTAGAAAAAAATTTCACATATTACAATATTTTCTTTTTTAGAAAGAAGAAAGTAATAAGGCAAATAATATGAAAATCTTTCTTTGAAAATCAAATTTGAGAAAAAATACTTAAGTAATAATCAATAATATGAAAATAATACTCAGTAGTGAAGAGGTTAATAAATAATGAGAATGTTGCTCACTGCTGCATAACTTTATTATGTTTATTTCGTTATATTATGTTTATTTCGTTTTACGATATATGTTTCATTTAATTGCCATGAAAGTTGTAAATGTATTAACTTACAAATATTCAGTTTGCGCAACATTAAAATATTGTATGACGCCTTATTAGCTAACATTAATGCTGACCCTTGAGCTGATGTTACAATAGTTTCTTTGATTTTATAATAAAAAATACTTTCCAACAGTTGATTAAAATTTAATATTTGAAACAAAGACAATAATATCTTGTCTGAGAATTAAATTTCAAGTTTCGAGAAATTGTTTATTGAATTTATTCTAAACCTAAGTTTTTATATTATGTTTACTGAGTTTGTTTGAATTTAATGTAATTTTAAATTTTATTGTAAATATATACATGTATATATATTTATTATTTAATTCAAGTGTCATGTTTAGTTTTTTACTTCGAGTTAATTTGAACTTTTATTTCTTTCAGGTTCTTTGATACGAAAATCAATAATAGAATTATATTTTTAGTTCATAGAAAATAAAATACAAAAACTTAATACATGCTCCACTGTCTTCCGCAGAAAAGTCCATTAATGAGAAAATAGTGATTAATAGACACTCAGGTATAGATTTTGGAGATATGTCAATTTATTACGCAGGCATTTTCTCAGCAACGTGTCTTAACAAAACTAATTTTAAGGTCTGCATTCAGAGCGCTTAAAAAAGTAAAATATTGAATAAATACACATATATTTAGTTCAATTGCAATACATAATGATGAAAAAGATATCATTCAGCAATAACTTCACAACATTTAAAAAAATTGTTTTTTTTTTTTCCAGTTTATTAGCCTTTACTCGGTTCAACTAAATGTATTTTAATTTTATTTGTACTGCCTTCAACTATTATACTTAACTGCGCACTGTACAAGGAGTTTTACAATATCTTTACAATTAACTGAGATATTTCAAAATATGTCAAAAATACACTCAAATATGTGAAAATTGCAACACAATGAATGAATCATCTGAATTAAATAAAATTTAATACTTAAACGACAGGCATTGGTACAAACAAATTATAATATTTTCTAAGCAAAAAAAAAAAAAAAAAGAAAAGAAATATATATATATATATATATATTAAGTGTCCGAAATTAGTATTTGGTGTAGCTACCACACACCACAATAAGTGCTGCTGTATGACGTGGCATAGACTCAAACAGACTTCTAATGTCTGCCTGGGGAAGGATATTCCTAATTGTTTGTACGGGTTCCCAAATTTCATCTATAGAAGCTGTAGGACGATGATCATGAGCTAGACGCCGATCAACGGATCCCACATATTTTCATCAGGCGATATATCCGGACAACATACAGGCCATGGAAAAAGCTGTATGTTTTCTGCTGAAATGAAGTATTGAACATTCCTTGAAACATGTGGGCTTGAATTATTCTCCTAAAAAATTGCTCGAGGAATGCCTTTAAGAAAAGGAACGAATTCGTACTCCAGCACTTCACTGATGCAACTGTTGCTGTTCAGAATATTCAAAACTTGTAGCAGTTGTGATCGTCAATCAAATTCATTGACACTACTCCCAGTGTTTTTCCTCTATATTTTTGTCGTTCGATAATGCACTCCCGAAGGTGGCGTTCACCGGCTTAGTGTGTGACACGAATGCGGCCATCATGGTATTAGAAATTAAAGCGGGATTCTTCAGAAAAGACCTCTTGTTTCCAATCTACACGCAAGTCTCTATGTTTACGTGCCAATTGCGGCTGCAGGCTTTCTTGGTTTTGAGTGAGGGGGATCCTGGGGATCCTGTAGGAGTTCGTGAACGCAGCCCATGGTCAAACAGACGTCGAAAAATAGACGAAGCAGGCACTCATACACATGTAACAATTCACCAATGTGCTGACATCTGTCTCGATGAAGTTGTATGGTCCGTCAGCGCCATGCGAAACACGTGTATATCATTGAACTTTGACTTCACCCTTCGGGCTCTACTCCATTATTTGAGAGTTGTCGATCCACTGCTTCTAAACTCGGATCACTCTGCTGCTGTTAGGTTGCACACCAGCTGTTATTGCACGATAGGAAAATCCTTCTTCACGAATGCCTATGGTTACCCCACATTCAAAATCCGTCAGTTGTTGAAATCCCGCCCCCTTTCAACGAAGAGGCACAGTTACGTCTTACCTAATGTTTACCAGTAGCAGATAACCATAGCTAAATATCAGCGTCCCGCTACAGCTCTTTATTTATACTGTTTCAGCAACAGTCTAGAGAACGCTGCTGAGCCCAAGCATGCGTGGTGACACTGAAATTGAAATCATTTGCATAAAACAGTATAGTTTGCATTCTCTGAAATTTTCAGCTCAATCGCTTATTCCTTCATGGTGTTTCAATTTTTACGAACATCAGTGTAAATATATTTAAAAAAAAAATACTATTTTTTGTTCGATTATCTATAAAATAACCACATTATCACATACAGCTTATGTTCTAGTTCATAACAATGTGAGTAATATGGGAAGCATTCTAAGCATTCTAGCAATTTTTCGCAGAAATATGTTTAATATACGCTATGTAATGAGGTTTATCGTGCTTCTGAATAACGGGAATATTGATTTAATTTTTTTTAGTTACGTGAAAATTGATAATTAAATATTTTTAATGATTTCTAATCTATATTATTTAATATTTATAAAATTAATCTATAAGTATAAATCAAGATTTATTGCAGATTTAATAAAAAAAAAATAGAAAATTATTCATAGAAATATTTTTAACATTCCTCCTGGCTTTCTTGTTTACTTCCGTTATTTGACTCATTAATTCCTTTTTGTTAAATAGACTGTAAATACTCTTCTATTAGCCGTAGGAATGAAATTAAAACCGATTATTTTGAATCATAAATGATTGAAACTTCAAATAAAACAATAAAAATAATCCGAATTTTTCACCAAAACAACAATTATAATGTTTGAAGCACATTTGTTTCCTTATTACACTTGTGACTAGATTGTAACAAATTCCGTATTATATTGATTTTACATAGTAAGAATATTTTTATAATTAAGTCTGTATATCTCTTCTCAACTTCCAACCAAAAAGTATATATTTGGAACTGGGGAAAACACTTTTTAAACAGACACAATTTTAAATAGATGCTTCTTCTTTTATAAGAAAAGATATTCTAATTTAAAAATTCTGCATCAGTATGAAACTAAACACTTAAAATGCTAAAATGTTTTATTAACTAATTTTGTGCCACGCGCATATCATAAGTTTGGCGAAAGTGAGATACCTAGTAATATATTACGGACGACGTAAATAATATATTTATATATTTTTTTTTTTACAAAATTTTTACTTTAATAAATGACAGACATGTATCAGTTAGGATAAAAAAATATGACAAAAAGTTAAAAAAACAAAAAAAAACAGTGTTTCATTTAACATTATTTTCAGAACGACGTACTAAAGGCAATGGAAATTTTTCACTAAATATATTTAAATCTTATTCTTTGTGTGTGATAGCGGGCGATATTAAAAAAACAGTGACTTAAAAAATAGATAATGCATAACATTTTAATTAACTATAATACACATTTGCTTTTAAAATTTATGAATATTTGTTTCATTAGACATAAAGTTTATGATATTATAACACAAATATATATCTACGCATACAGATACGTCTTTATGTGTGTGTTTGTGCATGTGGTGTGAGTGTACTGTTACGTAATTCAAGTTCATGTAAATTAGGTGCAAAAAAATTCTTTATAAATAGTATATATTTATAAAAGAACATTAAATATCCCAGAAAAATCGGGAGATAAATAATAATAAAATATATTAAATATATGTATATTCACAAACATCTGAAATGTACCTGTTCTAAAAGTATAAAAATAATTTCAAGTAATAGCAAGAAATATATTCAACACTGAAACCACATGGTATCTCAATTCTGTCAAATCACAGATTGAATCTGATATTAGCTGATGTCAGCAATGATGTTTAATAATTATTCCTATTGTAAAGAACAAATATGTAAGGATTAATTAAATTTGACGAAAATTACAGCTGCTTCCCAATTTGATAACCTCTGTCTCAAACCCTTCTGTTCAACGCCAAAGAGTGAAATAATATTAAAATGAACCAGTAAGCAATTTTATGAAAATGAGAGACAGAACTCTCACGCACACAGGGCAATAAAAAATATAATTATCTTTATTGGGGTAATCTTCATTTAGTATCTATACAGTACTTAAAATTCACCTTCCTGGAATTTACTTTTTTTTTACATAAGAAATTTTCTAATAAATATAAGTTATGATATAGAAGATAAGAATATATTTTATCGTCTATTACGATTAGTATTCTTGAACTTTTAAAATCAATATATTCTTTTTAATGTTTGAATACGATTTATCTAATTTTTTTTAAATACTCTATTCTTCGATATTTTTTTATAAAATATTTATCTGCTCTCTAATCATAAAGTGACAACTAATGTTGTGGGTATTTTTACGGAGATAGTGTAACAAGGAGTCTCGTTTATATCGATTTTGTCATCAAAAGATGGTCCTGTGACAATTATCTCCTTCATACGACCTATAATCAGAAAATGTAAGTCACCAACGCTATTTTTCCGATAAAATAATTACATTTTGTCAAATTGATGATATATAATGACTAAATGACAAATAAAAAATGTATCTTAATGCATTTTCTCATGTAAGAAAAAAGTGAATTTATTTTATGCCATACTTTTAGGATGAATGTATGCATTTGATCAACAGTAAAGTTTATATATATATATATATATATATATATATTATATATTATTATATATATTATATATACACTGGTCATCAAAATTAAAGGATAATGAGAAAAAATATGCCCTCTAAATTAATGTTGCAACCAATGCCCAATGCTGCAATTATTTATGTTAATCAAATACTATTGAACTCAAAATTTCACTTCTGCGTATACGTTATATTGAAGTATATTGGACATATTGAAGCAGATGCATGAATGGTACTGCATAGCCGTAAAACAGGCTTACCCTGTGAATATGGATAAAAATTCGACGTTTAACTACGTTAGAACATGCAAGAACAGAAGTGAACTGCAATCTTTATACGACGTATGCAGTTTACAAAAAGTGAAATAGAAACAGATCGCTGTTGCAAATGATTGATTTCTGGTCAGATTCGTTTGCTTTGTGTCTAGTTTCTTTCGTTTTCGCTATATGGTCTCGACAGATAATTTCTGGGGAATGTTGGATGCGTAAAAACAGTTTTAATCCTGGAATGCACGTCAAAAGCTATGAAGCCTGTCTCCACGTTTAGTTGGTTTCTTATTTTGACTTTAGTTTGTTGTTTCGGTTGATTTTGTTCATGATTCAGTTGGTTATGTTCTGCTTGTATGAGTTAGTTAATTTCTTTTAAGTATTTTATTTTATGGTTTATTTACTATTTTTTCTTCATTTAAAGTTCATATAAAGTAGTAATATTTGAGATTAGTTTAGGGATATTTTAACTATATATATATGGAGAGAGAGATACGTATAAATATTTATTCATATAACGAGATTTATTAACGTGTGCTTCTTTTTTACTTAAACTCAAGCCATTATGGGAAATTAGGATATGTTTTAAAGTTATTAAAAACATAAATAATCATAAATTAATATAATTCAACTCGATAAGATTGTATGTAGGGAGATATTCAATATCAAAATTTCTTGAAAATTGTGTTTTTAAATTAAAACAAACTTGGGAGTTTCTATATTGAAAGAAAAGTCAAATCGAAAATTTGTATTGCCACAAAATTTAAGAACAAATTTTCCATAACAAGTTTTCGACTTATAAAGAAGATTCTGAATATTTTTGATTATGCAACAGGAATTTTTAATAACAGTAAAAATTAGAGGATACAGGACACCCAAATATCCACAGTGTTTAAATATGTAAAAAATTCCTATTGAGACAATAAAACACCTTTTGTATAAAAAATAATATGTGTATTAACTGTAAACATTATTATGAAACTGAATTACTTTTACAAAACATTCACCAGTTTTTCTTGCCATAGAACAGTATATAGTTTTAAAAAACATGCACAGAAATATCACTTTTCTAAATATTTCAAAACAATAGTAGAAAAAAAAACTGTTACTGAGTAGAACAAATTTCGGGAAACTAGGATATTTATAATTACGTGCAATAAATTTTTAAAGTTAGATCCTATGGAACTTAAAAATATTTCAGTTGTTGTGTGAAATGATAAATTCTATAAAATGTTTCTATGTATATTTTAAATCATTTTCAATGTACATTACATATTTCATCCTAAATTTAATATATACAGGATGAGCGAAAATTGTTGAAATCGGCTTTTATTCATAGACATATGGGAACGTCCACGGCAGAAAAAAATTTTTGCTGAAAAAATATTTTAAACGGAAATATAAGTGTGATACATCAATTTAAAGCTAAAGAGTTCAAGTATATGGATTTGTAAGTTTTAATTTCATAAGAGCAAGTGTTTACTGAAGATGAGCTGGATACTAACAGCATAAAACTACATTTACATTTCAGCTTAAAATACAACTTATTGAAATGTATGATTTTTTTGCATTTTAGAATTCAATAAAATTACTATGCGTTCAGATCAACAAACTATTATCATATCTTTAAGATCTACATAGATAAAATATTTTAGATAATGTCTTTAATATATTTTTGGCTGTATTTAAACATTAATGCTTAAATGTCACAAGAGTTACGGAAAACATACAAAAGTTTTAATTAAAAAAAAAAAAAAAAAAAAAAAAAAAAAAAAAAAAAAAAAACTACTTAAAATTTTTACCCAAAACTTGTAATTCTCTGATTTCGAGGTATAAGGCATATTTTACATTAAATATTTTGTTTATGCTATGCATGGAATAGGCTGTAGGGAGTTGTCACAAGAGTAACAAACGTCGGTGTCACTAGCGTAATACATAATACTTCTGTCGATAGTTTGATATAAAACTGCGTTACAACCAAAACAAGCAGAATGCTTAAAGTTTTGTTGTTTTTTCTTTGTTATTAGAGCAGTTCTTGAAATAGTTTTAGCAATGACTAAGGTTATTTTGTAAATTTTAAGGAAGATAAATTATCTTCATTAGTGTTTTTTTAATGGGTTGATTTATTTTTTTTCATTTTTGGTATTACTTATGATTATAAAATAATCGTGACAAGTAACTAAAGATATAATAAAACAACTCAACTCGTGTCATTTTTGTGTGCTTTCTTTTGGTTTGAAACACATGGTCTTTGATTAGATATTTTATAGGCTTTGTAAAGCTTCGTTTACTAAATTCTGCTGTATAACCTACAGAGTTTCTTATAGTAACGCTTATGGAAGGGATTCTGATAGTATATTTTAAAGGAAAGATTTTAATATTGCTTCTTATACACGACATTGTTTTAAAGAACAGGACAAATTCTGCTAAGCGCCACAAATTGTAGAGAAAAAATAAGAATGAAATTGAATACGTTGTTATGAGAAAGAAACAAAACAAAATATATTACGATAAGGTGAAGAAAAGTCTTAGAACCAGCAAATGCTTCAGCAAGAAAATGGAAATATTAAGAAAAGGAAAAAGTAGAGAACTAGCTGACCTCAGGCAATGTAACGGAAAAAAATCTAACTCCACAATTTGGAGAATTTTATGTCGATGAATATTTAAGATGACATCATTCTTCAGGTAAATCTACGTTAGTTAAGCGTGAAAAATGTTACATAATTTCATCAATTCTAGGGGACATTTAATAAGGTAATACGGTTTTTGTTTAAAGAAGCTTTCCTAAATTGAAAAATTGTGGATTCCTTTGCAGATTTAAAGCAATGTTTCATAAAACAATAGAAAATTACTCATCAGAATAATTCCAATTGTTGGTGTCACGAAAACATACAAGCAATTCATAATGTACTAACTGGTGTATGTCCTGCATTAAAGAATCCTGTGATGAATTTAAAGACTTTGTCTGCCGAGATACATGATAATTAGAATTTAGGAATTCAGAATGTCTAATTTGCGTAGATAACATCGAAAAATTATTTGAAACGGAAGTTTATAATACAAAACTTCTTATAAGTTATTGTAAATAGCAAAACGTTGATAGACGTTTTGCTATTGGCAAAACATTCATCAACATCTTCTCAATACTGTTACTTTTTCAAAACGTTGATAAACGTTTAGAAAAAGTAACAGTTAAAGAAAACATTTCTGATTGTTTAAAAATTTTCAAAAGCAACTAAATCCATTTGTGTGGCGCACATTCGTTGAAACTTGTGCAAGAGATTATTTTCGTAATGCCAAAAAAATAACCATTTCTTAAAGAATAGTTATGCCAGTGGATTTTCTGGAAACTGTTCTATTTTCATGCCAAGACGAAATTTTGGTATGAAATACTACATTACTGGTCACATCCACAAGCGTCTGTATTTTCCGTTTTTTATTTAGTATGATCCCAATTAAGTAAAGTCTTATGCTATTGTTTTAGACAATGTAACTCATAATCACTTTTTTGTAAATGCTTTCCTATGTAAAATTTCAACATTGCATCTTTAAGGGAATTTGTATTTTCCTAAAATGTACTTGTTTTACTTCTTTATATGATGGTTCTGCTTTCCAATTGAAACAAATATATAACTACGCAAATATGTCTGCAATGAATCAGACTAGTTTTGGCTTACTTTCTTTTTCAAATACTCCTGGTATAGATGCTGTAGATTTATTTTGTGTTGTATAATGATACATATGGAATGAAGTGCGTGCTAAAAAAGCAATTCTAAGATATACTGCTTATTTTGTCAAAAGAAACAAAACAATAAAGTTTCATTACTTTGCGAGAAGATACCAACAACGAAGGGCATTCAACAAATATAATTTGTAAAACCATGAAAAATGACACTATCTACTACAAATCTTACACTAGCATGATTCGTACAAAGAATTTGTGTTTCATTAAGTAAATAATGATACAAGAGAAGTTACAAGTGATATTATTGATAATGAAGACAATGACTTATTCTGTTAAGTAGCAGAAACTGTTATTAAGTAAAATATAATACATAATTTTGCGGAATTGAAAGATAAAGAATCTCATGAAAGATTTAATGGTATTAGATGTGAATGAATAGATACATACTTTTAAAGTTTATGTCTCCCAGGTTAAAAAAAAAAAAAAAAAAAAAAAAAAAAAAAAAATCCCAATGAGTAAAATGTGCGTCATACACACAAAATTAACGTACGGAATACACCAATAAAACGTTAAAACCTAACGATGTGTAAGTAGACAATTGCATTAACCCTTTCCGGCACGGGCAATTTCTGTTGTAAATTGATGAAATGATTGACTGACACCGGAACTTTAAAACGACTTTTTTAGATTTAAAAACATGTTACTTTGCATGTTTATAGAAAAAGCAAAATTTTACTAAAATATTCTTGGTGCCGATCTTAAGTATAGAATTAAAATTAGGCACCCCTACCTGGGCACACTGTGCCGGAAAGGGTTAAGCAAGAAATATAATTTCTATCGTGGATCAACTCTTGGTTTTACCAGCAAGTGAGAGTGAATGAATAATCTGACTGCCTGCGGTGCGTTACTAAATATCGTAGCTGAGATTTGCTGATGATATTAGTAAACGGTTGAACAGAATACATTTCTCAAAGATAAGCAACTGCAATCACGTGATTGTAGAATTCTACATTTGTATCCATGGAGTAGCATTTATCTAAGTTCCGTTCCTGTGACAAATTGCTGATTTTTTGTTTATGCTACTTGCTACATCACGATGTGCAAAACACTACGTATTGCTGCATAAACTAGCAATTTCTGTAGTTTCAATACTTGTATATATATGCACACGACCGCTGGGGATAAGAATGGAAAAAGTATTAGATATGTAGAAATCAAAATATCTTCATAATACACACGTATTTTATTTACTAGGATTTTTTATAAACCTCATTACTTTTCATGAACTAGACAATTTAGAGGAATTTGCCAAAGGTAATTTTGCAAAAATATGCAAGTTTATGGTTGTAAGTATTCATTTTTTGTAAAATTAAAATAATAAAATATCTTTATTTGTGAAGACCAAAGAGATTTATATATTACACAAAACTCCGTATACTTTTATTTATTTTTTCCTACAAGGAATAACAATATATTATAAGAGTTATGAAACTGTATGACTTTGAATAGTTTACTATTAACTTAGCGTTAGGTATATATACTAGGAGTCTCTGCCCACTGCAAGCTACGCTCGCCAACCCCCGGTCAGATGCCGCAGAATCTAAAAACACGCTAATCTGATGGGTTTAAAAAATATTAGAGAAGATTGAATTATACTGAAAAAAAGCTGTGCAGATCTCCTTGTAAACGGGTTTCGATTCAATTTCCTTTGATTTCAAAAAATTAAGGCCGAATCAGTTGCTGTTAAGACATCCAATGGTTGTTTTCGTGTTTGATTAAAGAGGATCAGTTAAACATTTGAAAATAAGCTAAAAAATGAATTAAGTGTACAGAGTCTTTGTCTTCCGGTATTTTAAAACAATTTCTATAACAATAGCTTAAGTCATAAGACTATAATCAACAGTTCCGAGGGAACCACTTCGCTTTTTATATTCCTGGTGCCATTTTGGTACTTTAATGTAGCCAGGTACAGGTGATAAGTCGCCAAATATTATTATATCGTCATCATTTCATCTATATTATAATAGTCCAAGTCATGTAACTGCCATAAATAAATACGCTCTGATCCCTTCGCTTTTCACATGAAAGTTTGGCTCATATATCATATACGGCCCCATATTGGCGCGATATTTTTTCGACGCTAATTTGGGGAAAATATCAACAGCATAAACAACAACACCCGGCTTACGAAATCAAGCAAAATAACGATACTATGGCGCCAGTTAAGCACCCGTTACGTATATGACATTGGTGTCAGAAAACAATCGCGCCAATATGCGTCCGTATATGACATCTGTGCCGAAAGTTTTCCCTTTTGATTAAAAAGTCAAATTTCTTTTTCGAATAAAACTACATAAATGTTTAAATGGTCGCAAAGAATTCTTGGTACTGTTAGGCTAGCCGGATGGAAATCTTCCCAGTAGCTATTTTTCAACTCACCAGTTAGCATTTATTTTTTATTTTTCGAGTGGTAAATTAAAACATTGCTTTGAAGTTGAAATTAAATGTCATGGTTTATTAAATTATTTAATATTTGGCCAGGTTTCATGGTTTGGCGTGATTTTTTTTTACGAAAATTTGGCAAAAACCTCGTTTTCGAATACCAGTTACATATGTATTTTTGGTACTACTTAGTTGTCCCGTCGGCCAAAAATCTATCAGCAAACTATAAGATTAAATGCCAATAATGGTTGATCGTAAATATCACATTCACTCGACTTTAAGCAAGTTACACGTCTTTACGTCACCAAGTGATTTTTATTTTGACATTTTATTTGTATATTTATTAATGTTATACTATTTTCTTTGTTCTTTCGTTATTTAAAATAAAAATTATGGCAATTTGTATAATTTGGCGAGTGGTTTCGCGATTTATATAATTTGGCGAAATGAGTCGACGGAATATCTAAGTAGTACCGTATTTTTTAATTATTTTCCATTATTTTTAAATGAAAATAACCAAAAAAATAATTAACTATAGAACAAAACAATTTGTGTAATTCAAAAAAAGAAAATAAAGTAATTAAACATTTATTATTAAATAAACAACAATAGCCGAGTTGCCATGTCAACCAAAATAATGCCATTTTGGCGCCAATTAGGTACCCCAGTGCGTATAATACATCCGTGCCTAATATTTTTCTTTTCATTTCGTTTAAAAAAGTTAAAGAAGTTAAAGCCATTTATTTTAATTTTTTTCAGTTTGTATTAAATAAAATGATAATGAAATACAAATTAAACTATGAATAAAAGTAACATGATACATTTCTTAAATACATTTAAGGTAGGCCAAATTTCTCTCCAAATTAGTTTAAATTAGTAACCTTTTCTAAAATCTGAAAAAAAAAAATCTGTTATGATTAAAATTTGAGTTGCCATTATTAGAGGAACGTATATAATAGAAAAAAATAATATTTCGAATTTAAAAATTCTAATACCAGTTTTGAAATCTGCGGATCAATATTGATTTTTGGTGTTAATTTCATTGCAAAGTATTCCGTATTTTAGGAGAAATCGCAGTGAAACATAATCAGTCGATTCATACTTCCGTTTCATACTTCCGTTTCATAAATTCGTTTCATTAGGATTTTATATATATAGGGTAGATATATATATATATGTACTCAAGATGTTGCAGTGAAGCTATTGTTAGTGAATATTTGATTCTTTTCAGTAACATCATCTCTAGAATGTTTCCAAAAATTCGCAGTAGTGTTATTGGTCTATATGAGTGGTAATCGAGGGGAGGTTCATTGGTTCCATTGGGGATGCCCACAGAGCTCGTGTATTTACTTTTAGTGGATGGTTATATAAAGAATTCTTTATTACGAACAAAATTATGTAAATAGAAACATGAATATGCGAAAAGCATAAACACTTTCTTTTTAAATTAGTATATTTTATATTAGCTTTGAGAAACGTTACACACATATACAAATGACTTCAAATTGCTGAGATTGCTGTTAGATGTATTATGTTATACTATATATATTTTTTTCAATTAGATTTATTCTCTGAAACGTCTATAAAGTGATATGTGTGATAATAGTTTATGTTCAGCCGAATGTAAAACGAGATTAGCTTATCGTAAGAGATTGTTACGAGTCTCATTCTATGCTGACAAAAGAATGTCAACGCAATATGCTTCTTTAGAGATAAAAGCTGTCATTATGGCATCTTACTTAGTTATATAACTTCCAGTTGTCTTGTTTGATAAATAGATTAGGGGTCTTATTTTACTATGCTGTATACTCGTTATATTTTAACGGAAAAAAGAATGTGAACCAAACTGACAATTGGTATATGAAGTTCATAAATATAATCTAACATTTGAAATTATATATATATCTATATATATATATATATATATATATATATACAGGGTGTCCGGTCTCAACGGTGTCCAATGGCTAATTCCTAAACCGTTAGTCATAGACATATAGTTCCAATTACAAAAATGTTTTAAATCAGGTAAAGAAATATTTTAAAAGCAATTTGGGTCAATAAAAACATCTCTTAAAAATTTACGAAATTTAAACTTTTATACGGTCTCCCGATCCTATAAGTTATATTTAGTAAAATTTTCCTATTACACTGACAAGTAAGACAAAAAAAGTCCCATTCATATAACTCTAAAATTAAGCGAGTTATGAAACTTTAAAAATGCATCACTTATGCCACTTTTCTGCTCTGAAAACAAATGATTTCGGCTTGGCTTTAAGGGGACACACACGAAGTGCTTAAACTATTCGAAGATCTTATTTCATGTGTATCTGCGCTTTGAAAAAAATCGTACAAGTATTACGATTAAGTTAACATTTATTAAGTTTCAGATTGGCTAGTATAACATATGTTTTATTTCGTCAGGATTTGAGACTGTTTCTTTTATGATTTCTTTTAACAAAAATTATGTTATTTTTATAAGTTTTTATATTACTTCAATGATCGTATATATGTTTTCCCAGCTCAAAATTTGTACTCGTACATTAACTCAGTTTTAAATATCCGATCCAGATTACATTTTACATACTGGCGCAAATCGAAAAACAATCTAATATTATTATGATTTTCGGTGGTTATCATTTATACTTATTTTACAGGATAATAACACAAAAAAATTCGGATAGATTACTGCTAAGAATTTAAGAAAAAGTTTTAGATTAGATAATACAAGACTGCTATTGCTGTTTTTTTTTACTTTTATGTATTTTTTAGCACTGAATCCGAAAATTACATTAATTTTTAACCATTATGTCAGGATATCTCGCAAATCATAAATTGTCAAATTTAAAGATTAACAAAAATCGTAAAGTAGAGGAGATGGTTGTGTTTTTTAACTTTTGATAATTGATTTTTTTCATACTTTTTAGCACTGAATCTGAAAATGACCTTCATTTTTAACCATCACGTTAGAATGTTTTTGCAAATCGTAATTGTGTAAGTTAAAATATAGCAAAAATCTCATGCTATTAAAGATATGTAAAACTTTTTTTGTTTTATTTTATTTTATTTTATTTTATTCAATAATTTATTCGATATTTTTGCTTATCCTGGGATTCTCACAGCTAAATAGCTAAGTGGTCCGATGAGATGAGGGAGGAGATTCAATTTTAAATTTGAACTTTTTAGCTTTGAAATTTGCGAAAAATCCTGATGTGATGGTTAAAAATGAAGGTCAATTTCAGATTCAGCGGTACAAAATATAAAAGATTCAATTATCAAAAGCTAAAAAACATGAAATAACCCAAATTTTGCAGGCTAGTGTAATCTAATAATATTTTAAAATACGTATCATTTTGTAAAGGAATGAGGCTTTTAATTTAACATAATTTTATTTAACAAAAAGTCTATTTTTTCTTACTTCTTAAATTTTTATTACAAATTGTATATTTTGCATTAATATGATTAAAGATTTCAAATTTATATTGCAATGTTAATTTTACTCTCAACCATTTTTTTAATATATCTGAAAAAATTATATTTCGACTAAATTTGTGAATGACCCCCAATTTGCAGCAAAAAATATGCTCCAACTTTAAACTGGTATTACTCGGTCAATTTTAATCGTAGAACAACGGTACTTTTTGTGTATTACTTGTCAGTGTAAAAGGTAAATTTTACTAAATATAACTTATAGGACCAGCGGACCGTATAAAAATTTAAATTTCGTAATTTTTTAAGAAATGTTTTTATTGAGCCAAATCACTTTTAAAGTATTTCTTTACCTGATTTTAAACATTTTTGTAATTGGAACTATATGTCTATGACTAACGGTTTAGGAATTAGCCATTGGACACCGTTGAGACCGGACACCCTGTATATATATGCATATATCTTAATACTGGAGGGAAAAACTATTTAATATGGCAATAGTAAACCTTGTGTAAGATTTTGAATGTATCGTTAAATATAATGATATTAAGAAAATGCATATACATTTTTCATTAATAATATTTGTACTTTTTACAGTGACCCTTTGTGTCATATGCAACACTCTACCAATTGAGCTTTCCTGGATAAATTCGGATAACACAATTCACTAAGACAATATGTTGATAGTGACGTCTAGTATGTTATCTGAAACAGCACAGGAGAACAAAGTTCAGATATTAGAGATAACAGACGGTATGTCATTATGAAAATGCTGTCTCAGTTAATAGTGTCAGCCGAATTTGTCATGATTACATCTATTGGTACATCGTTGGTGGATCTTCACAAATGTCCCTTTTTCAAACCCTGATATGCACAATACATACGGGGTCTTTCAAGTAACTAATGAGACTCATTCTCTAAAATTCCTTTATTTGAAGATTATTTTACAGACACTTCATATTCTTCAAAATAGCCTCTTCCTGCATTAATACATCGTTGCCAAAAACTCTGCCACCAGTTTATGCTCGCCTGGCATTCTTACACTGGAATGTTGTTCAGAACGCGCGTTACGTTTTTCTGCAAGTTCTCCAGATTGTGAATACGATGTCCTTCTAAACTGGATTTTAAGCTAGAGAATAAAGAACAAAGCACGGCGGTAACAGATTGTGTTTGTCAGGTGGTTGGGGCAGCGTTACAATGCTGTACTTTGAGAGCAACTAGGTCACTTTGAATGTTAGGCTGGAACAAGCATACTGAAATTTTCCCGCATTTGAAGTTCTTCAGGGAACATTTTATGGAAAATCAATCGCTTTCGTAAGTCCCAATGTCTCTGCAATCCTTCGGAGACCAAGAGCACTTACATTTTAGCCACACTGTCCGAAGATCGGGAGCTTCATTAACGTCCAACGTGTTGTTTGTCATCGATGTTCTCTGTTCCGTAGTAGTATGTAGAGCCGGGTGTGGGACAAAAAGGGGCGGGGTCGTTTGATGGACAGGTGGGCGTGTCCGATGGCGAACTATAAGACGGGTGTGGGACAAAAAAGGGGCGGGGTCGTTGGATGGACAGGTGGGCGTGTCCGAGCACGAAGTATAAGACGAGGGGTAAATTTTTTCAACGGTTCGAGGCAAGGGTTGTTTTTTAGTTGGATGGACAGGTGGGTAAGGGACAAAACGGAGTGTTCCCATTTTTGATTGACAGGTGGGCGTGTCCGAACACATGCTCTAAGACGAGGGGTGATTTTTTTTGACGACGGTTGGCAGGAAGTTTCGAATGGATTCTTCTGCTATAAGAGGGATTAATAATGTTTTTTAAACAAAGGATTTCAATTTAATTTCATTGAATGAAATAACTAAAACTTAATTATTTTATGAATGGATTATAAGCGAGTTTATGTTTTATTTTAATTTAAACGAATTTAATGGATGATTAGTTCAGAATTTTTAACCGGTTTCAAAGCTATTTTTGTTTTTTAATTGATTATTTTTTAATTGGGAACCTTTTTACTGAATGCATTATTTTCATAATGACGTAATCGGCGATTCGAATTTATTTAATTGCATGAATTAATTAAAATAAAAAAAAATTTAAGCTGATTATTTTTAAATTGATTTTAAGCTTTTTGAATTGAATTTTAACGGAAGTTTTTTAATTAGAACTTTTTAAGAAATTGATTATTTTTTAATTTCTGATACTTTTCAAACAAGGTATATATTAAAGGTTTTATCATAATACTTTTCATTTTAAGTAAAACATTGATGCGATAAACATCGTTTTGTATTTGTAGCTGAAAAAATATAAATGAATGTTAACTTTCGTTTAGATCATAATCATTGTTGTAATGGAAGCTTTGAATCAGATGTATCGGGATCCGGAGCTACCAGCGAGTTTCGGTGGTATCAGTGCTTTGCAACGTGCCTTAAAAGGCCGCGTAAAAACACAACAGATAAAGAAATGGCTTCAGACGAAAGATTCATATACCTTACACAAGCCTTTGCGACACAAATTCCCCCGAAATCGCGTTATAGTAGGAGGCATAAACGAGCAGTTTCAATCTGATTTAGTAGACATGCAATCCCTGTCTTCTTTGAATGATGGATATAGGTATTTACTGACATGTATTGATATTTTGTCTAAGTATGCATGGGCCATACCGTTAAAAGATAAAAAAGCTTCAGGTATTAAACGAGCTTTCGAAAAAATATTTTCGGAACGTAAGCCGCAAACCCTGCAGTGTGACGATGGGAAGGAGTACACAAATAAGCTTGTACAGGATTTCTTAAAAAGGCAGAAGGTTCACTTTTTCACAACTAATAACTCCACAAAAGCTTCAGTAGTAGAACGCTTTAATCGTACACTTAAAACGAAAATGTGGAAATATTTTACTGAAAAGAATACAAAGAGATATATTGATGTAATCGATAAATTAGTACACAGTTATAACCACACATGGCATCGTAGTATTAAAATGGAGCCAGCATCAGTAAACTTCGATAACCAAAGTCAGGTTTGGAAAACATTGTATGCAAACGACAAAATTTCTCCAATGAAATCTGACTTGAGTGTCGGCGATACCGTTCGTATAAGTAAAGAGAAACTACGTTTTGAGAAAGGATACGAACAAAATTGGACGAGAGAAATTTTTACTATTCATAAAATCATACACCGAGTGCCTGTTGTCTATAAATTAAAAGATTTAGCAGGAGAAATCATAAAAGGAACATTTTACAAACAAGAACTACAAAAAGTTTCGGATTCTGGTTTTTATCCTGTGGAGAAAGTTTTGAAGAAAAAGAAACGTAATGGAAAAGTTCAATATTTTGTGAAGTTTCAAGGCTATCCGGAAAAATTCAATGCATGGGTTAAAGATATTCGAATGATATAAATAGAGTATACATCATACTTACCGTTCATTTCATCAAGAGATGTCGTTCTATATCACACTCATCAGTGACAGCTCTATGAGCTTTTTCCCAAATAATAAAATATCGCAATTTACAACTCAACTGCCCACCCCCATAAATTTAAAAGGTGAATGGGAAATGGCTTTGGTCGATTTTATTTATCCGCATACATGGTATAACGTTAGAAATGATAATAATTTGTTTGGTTTTGACTTGGGGGATGGAAAATTGGAAGGTAGGAGAGTTCCTTCTGGATGTTATGAAACCATACAGGATCTCATTAAAAGTATGACGATACCGTCGCATAAAAATAAGATTGAATTTCATTTTCACCCAGTTACGAAAAGAGTTACAATCAAGACAGATAAAAAATCGAAAGTAGTTCTTTATGAAGGTGTAGCTGAACTTTTAGGGTTTGAACCAGGAGAATATACAGGATTGCAACAAAGTCCTTTTGTGGCTGACCCAAAGTCATCGTTTCCCGTGATGTATGTGTATTGTGATCTCGTGGAGCCTCAAATCGTAGGTGATGTACAAGCCCCTCTTCTAAAAATTGTGTCTGTTGAAGGAAGCGATGGCGAAATTATTAATGCTCATTATTCAAGACCATTGTACGTACCAGTTATTCGTCAGCATTTCCAAACGGTACAAATTGATATCAGACTGCATTCTGGAGATTTAGTGCCTTTTGAAAGAGGTAAAGTTTTTGTAACCTTGCATTTCCGTTTACGACAGATCATATAAAAGAGCATTACGTTTAAATTAATCTCATTTTCCTTCTTGATTGCGATAAAGAAAGATCGGCAAAATGTTGGTGCCTTATACATGTTGTACACAAAAGTTCGAACATTATTATACAGGACAGACAGGAAATGGTTTACCTTACTATAGAGGAACGGTTTTACAGAGAGGATACGGTATAGGCGGATTTTTTGCTAAACTGTTTCGCAGTGCGATGCCATTTTTGATAAGTGGTGCCAAAACAATTGGAAAAGAAGCATTACGAACAGGGACTATGGTTGCAAATGATGTGTTATCAGGTGAAAATTTTAAATCGTCTCTTAAAACACGATCAAAAGAAGTCGGAAAAAAATTAGCTAGAAAAGCAGTTGAAAAAGCAGATGAAATGATTGGCCATGGAAAGCTTAAAAGGAAGCGGAGACCTGCGAAACACATCATTTCATCGAAAGCACGGAAGGTGCAAAGACGTGACATTTTTGACTGTTAATATACGCATTATACTATGGCTTTTCTTTTAAAGGACTCTCCCGAATGTGCTAAATCGGAATTAGAATTATTTCATCTCCCTCCTACTCAAACAGTTATTGAAAGAGGCCAATGGGTTGAATTTCACCCGCTTTCCAATGTTTCTGATGGAGGACCTGTAGAATTTAATGTTTCTGGAAGCGGAGAAGATTATCTTGATTTATCTCAAACTCAGTTATATGTCAAAGTAAAGATTTTAAAAAAGGACGGCAAACCCATTCCGGATAAATGTAAAGTTGGACCCGTCAATCTTTTTCTGCATTCCATGTTTTCCCAAGTTGATATTAGCCTGAACGATAGACTCGTTTCTTCAAGTAATAATGCCTATCCATACAGAGCCATGATAGAGAAATTACTGAATCACGGGTATGATGAAAAAACTTCTCAACTTTCCTCAGAATTATTTTTTAAAGATACTGCTGGTCGTATGAATGTTGTAGATCCTGCAGATGCAAATCCCAACGAAGGATTTAGTAAACGTGCAGAAATGACTAAACACAGTGCTTCAGTGGATATGATTGGTCGATTGCATCTGGATATGTTTCATCAAGAAAGACTCCTCCTAAACATGGTTGATGTGAAAATTAAACTGATTCGTAGTAAACCAGAGTTTTGTTTATTGGCGGGTGAAGGGGAGTTTAAAGTTTCCCTGGAACATGCTTCCTTATTTGTTCGTAAAGTACGCGTAAGTCCTGGCGTTGTCTTAGGACATGCTAAAAGCTTAGAAAAAACAACAGCCAAATACCCTATTAACAGAGTGATTTGCAAAACATATTCCATTCCTAGAGGCAATATGAGTTTTGTTCAGGATAATTTTTTTACAGGGCAGATGCCCAATCGCATCGTGATCGCCTGTGTGGACAATGACTCATATAACGGCGACTATAAAAAGTCCCCTTTTGAGTTCAAACATTACAATATTAATTTCATTGGTGTCTATGTGGACGGTCAGCCCGTTCCTCACAATCCACTACAACCTGACTTTGAAAACAATTTATTTATTCGAGCTTATGAGAATTTATTTACGAATGCAGAAAACAAAGGCTTGTACCTTTCGAGATCAGAATTTTCACAGGGGTATTCATTATTTTGTTTTGAGCTGTCACCTGATTTATGTGATGGTTCACATCTTAATCTCATTCGTCACAGTAATTTAAGATTAGAAATTAAGTTCGGAACAACTTTGGCGCAAACAGTCTCTTTGCTAGTGTATGCTGAATTTGAAAATTTAATCGAAATCAACAAATCTCGCAATATTCTGTATGATTTTGGAAACTAATGAATTCATCGCAAATTCGTAGAATTTTATCTCGTGATCCTGTTTCGGCGAGATATTTTGCAGGCGTTTTCCCTTCCGACAAAATACCTGATATTCGAAACTTTCCCTGTGCATTAGTGATCAATACCGATAAACATGACGAAAAAGGATCCCATTGGCTAGCAATGTACGTTCAAGATAAGAAAACTCTGGACTTTTTTGATTCTTACGGACTTCCTCCCGAAACCTATGGAGAAGACATAACAAGATTTGTGAAGAAGTATCCCCGAATTCGTTGGAACAAGGCAATGCTTCAAAGTTTTACGTCCAATGTCTGTGGACAATATTGTATTTTCTTTCTTGTAAAACGATGTCAAGGACTTTGTATGAATTCTATTACCAATGTATTATCCAGAAAGAAGAATGATTTTCGAATGTATCAATTTGTCAAAAAAAGATATGGTGTAAACATGGTTTTTAAAAAATAAAAATATATTTCTCTTATTTTATGTGTGTGTGTTTATTTATTTATTTATTTATTTATTTAATTTCATCATGGATAGTGGATTAGATAAAAAAAAATCATTTGTTTTTAGAAAAAAAATGCATACATAAAATTTTTTCCTAACAAGATCATACAAGTTATTGTGTTATTTCTGTGTAAAAAAATTAATTTGCCGAAATAGTCGAGAAACTATAAAATCTGAAGCTTTCATTCATTCTTGTCATTTAAATCATGGAATTACTCAAGTTAGTACATCCTTCTACTGTCCTTATCAGCGGGCCGACAGGTTCGGGTAAAAGCTTTTTTGTTAAAAAATTAATTGATTACAAATATTTTCATCCTATGCCCACAAGTATAATATACTGTTACGGAAGCTATCAACCCCTTTTCAATTCCATGAACGATGTACAATTTGAAGAAGGTTTACCCTCTAATCTTACTTCCCTAAAAAATGCTTTAATTATCATTGATGATTTGATGTCAGAATTAGCTTCTGATGTACGATTGAGCAAACTTTTCACAAAAGGCAGTCATCACCGAAATCTTTCCGTTATCTTTATAACTCAAAACTTGTTTCATCATGGCAAAGAAATGAGAAATATTAATTTAAATTCTCATTACATGGTACTATTCAAAAATCCTCGAGATAAAAGCCAGATAATGCATTTATCCAGGCAAATGTTTCCTGGTAAATCCAAGGCTTTTCAAGAAATTTTTAATGATGCTACTGCATTACCTTTTAACTACTTATTCATTGATTTAAGACCCGATTCTTGTGAAAGCTTGCGCATGCGCACTAAAATTTTTCCTGGTGATAAACATTATGTGTATGAACTTCGATAAATCATTTGCTCAGGGAACGGCATCTGGTGAACATGAACTCTGCTGTCATTGAATTTGAAGGTTTTCAGTTAAGCACGTACGATTTTGTTATTAAAGAACTCGCTTTTTATGCGGTTGATTCTGGATATCACTGCCGTTGGAATTTCCTCTCCCCACATTCTTGGGAGCAATTACCTCTCCTAAAAAGAAAGACATTTGCATGGTTGACTCATTACCGCCATGGTTTGCAATGGAATAGTGGTGATTTACCTTATTCAGCATTAGAACCTATACTTTCATCATTGTTTATATCTTATAAGAATGTTTACATCAAAGGACTAGAAAAAGCAAAGTTTCTAGAAAGGTTGTCTGGACGAAATATTTTGAATCTGAATGATTTTAACTGTCCCAAGATTAATTTATTAAATATTTCAGAGGTAAACTGCCCAAGTCACAAACCCTATTTTAAACATTGTGCTTTAACGAAAGCTTTTACTTACGGTAAGCATATAAAAGAGAGATTAAGCTCATCGACCATCATTTGAACTCAGGATGTCGACCGTTGAACATCTGAAATTGTTAAGCAAGACAAAGCAAAAAGCAGCCTTTCTTAAAAAGTGTCCGAATAGCATTATAAAAGGTGTCTGTGAATGCGCCTTAAATCTTTTAAAGGGTAACATACCTGTCTCTAAACGTCAGAAAAATAGATTAATAGCTTATAAAAGAACATTGCGACGTCTGGGAGATAAGAAAGTACCTCTGTTTAAGAAAAGACGACTTCTCATTCAAAAAGGAGAAGGGTTTTTGTCTATACTTATTCCTGCTGCAGTATCAGTGCTCAGTACGTTGATCAATGGAGTTCGCTCGTAAATTCAGACTTGTTCCTGCTGACAGAGATCAAGAGTTTGCGGATGAGCATTTGAGTGATTTAGATAGACAGATTCAGACTATTTTGAAAAGAAAACTGGAGGATGATGAAAAAGCGAAGCTTTACACACAGATTTTGCAAAAGTTTGTATCATTCCCAGATATGAATACGGTCAAACCCCCTGAAGAACAACTCCCCCAGAAGCACTCTGAGAAGTCTTCTGATATAGAAAATGAAATTCTAAGTTCTATTCCTGAAAAACAAAAGAAAACTGCTGTTAAAATTATGGATTTTTTTAAACAAAATAAAGTTTCCTGTACAGAAAACAAAGAATTGAAAATAGATGATACTGTAATTAATGGATCAGATGTTGTTCAACTAGTCGTTTTTTTGCTGAGAGATAGAAGTCAAAAACCTATTGCTTTTGATCAGTTTCAAGAACTTTTAAATAAAATAAACTTTCCTCAAGATTTTATAAAAAACAAGTATTTGAAGAATGATCATAAAACTATTTATGCAAGACCTGAACCCTATCATAGAAAACGAAGATCATCTAATCACGTCCTTTTACCAATATCACCAGTACCATGGTTGAAAATGTAAAAAAATTACGTTTTGCAAATATAATGTATTTTATGAAACGAATAAAAAATGCTTATTTCAAAAATATTTATGTGTGTGATTGTGTTTTTTTCCTCATATTGCAAAAAAAAATGTAATCGTTAAGATTGCTTTTTCCAGATTTATCTTGAGAAAAGAATTTTTTTGGAAATAATGTTTCAACGAAACAAAAAGAATATGTTCAGAAAATAAAAAAATATGTTTAGGAAAAAAATGTTTTGTGTTTGGAAAAAATCTTTCGTGTTTAGGAAAATAGATTTGTGTTTGAAAAAATGGTTTGTGTTTGGAATAAAATGTTTTGTGTTTGGAAAAAGTTTTATGTTTGGAATAAAATGTTTTGTGTTTGGAAAAAAGTTTTGTGTTAGGAAAAAAAATGTTTGTGTTTAGAAAAAAATGTTTTATGTTTAGGAAAAAAATGTTTTGTATTTCGAAAAAAATATTTGTGTTTGGAAAAAGTTTTATGTTTGGAATAAAATGTTTTGTGTTTAGGAAAATAGATTTGTGTTTGAAAAAAATGGTTTGTGTTTGGAAAAAAAGATTTGTGTTTGGAAAAAGTTTTATGTTTGGAATAAAATGTTTTGTGTTTGGAAAAAGTTTTGTGTTAGGAAAAAATGTTTGTGTTTAGAAAAAAATGTTTTATGTTTAGGAAAAAAATGTTTTGTATTTCGAAAAAAATATTTCGTGTTTAGAAAAAAATGTTTTGTATTTCGAAAAAAATATTTCGTGTTTAGAAAAAAATATGTATGTTTGGAAAAAGTGATTTATGATTTAGGAAAAAATGTTTTGTGTTTGGAAAAATGATTTATGATTGGGAAACAAATGTTTAGGAAATTATTTTAAGTACAGTGAAAAGTATGGTGAGTAAAAAAAGTTTCGAGTACAGAAAAAATTATGTTTGAAAAAGTTTAGGAAAATTATTTTAAGTAAAAAAAGTTTTGAGTACAGTAAAATTATGTTTGGAAAAAGTTTTATGTTTTTAAAAAAAGTTTTGTGTTAGGAAAAAAATGTTTTATATTTAGGGATAAAAATGTTTTGTGTTTGGAAAAAATTTTATATTTAGGAAAATTATTTTTTGTGTTGAGGAAAAAAGTAATGTATTGTAAAAAAAAATCAGTTCGATAAAAAAATGCACTAGAAAAAAATCTGTTCGATAAAAAATATGTATGTTTGGAAAAAGTGATTTATGATTTAGGAAAAAATGTTTTGTGTTTGGAAAAAATGATTTATGATTGGGAAACAAATGTTTAGGAAATTATTTTAAGTACAGTGAAAAGTATGGTGAGTAAAAAAAGTTTCGAGTACAGAAAAAATTATGTTTGAAAAAGTTTAGGAAAATTATTTTAAGTAAAAAAGTTTTGAGTACAGTAAAATTATGTTTGGAAAAAGTTTTATGTTTTTAAAAAAAGTTTTGTGTTAGGAAAAAAATGTTTTATATTTAGGGATAAAAATGTTTTGTGTTTGGAAAAAATTTTATATTTAGGAAAATTATTTTTTGTGTTGAGGAAAAAGTAATGTATTGTAAAAAAAAATCAGTTCGATAAAAAAATGCACTAGAAAAAAATCTGTTCGATAAAAAATATGCACTGGAAAAAGATTTAAGTTCAGTAAAAATATTAAAAGGATTAAGGTATAAAAAAAATATTTTTTTATTTTCTGAACACAAACTTATTATTTTTAAAGAAAAGTTTTTGTAAAGTCCAACAATTTCTTTTTTATGCAAACCTGAAACATTCTTATTAATTTGATAAAAAACAAGACTAAGAAAACAGACAAAAGATATTATGTAAATATACATTTATTCAGATCTAAAATTTACAATGATAATTGTAAGAAATCATTTTCTTCTTGTGATTGTTGGTCTTCTCCAACATACATTTTTTGTACAGATTCTAATATTTTTGGGATAATTAATGAATCAAAAAATTCTTCTTGACCAAGTACATATTTAAAGTCAACAGTTAAGTTTTTTTTAACAATGTCTTTTGCAACATCACGCATGTTGATGGAATATAGTGCACTGTCAGAGAACTTTAACCATTTTTCAGTTCGAGTTTTTGTTACACAGTCATGCATAAAAGGTGCTTGATAAGACTCACGACATCCGAAACAGTTTATCAGTTCCGTAATTTTGATAGTAATGGCAGCAACCAAACACTTAGTCAGGGAATCAACAAGTTCTAAAAACGCGTCGGGGTTATCTGTTGGGTTAAACTGGAAATTGGCGTTGTCCAGTTCTTCATAAATATAGTAAGATATTGAGTATGTGATTAGTCCTTCTTTCAAACGATCCGTGATATTGCACATGTTATCAACTACCTTTTCAAACTCAGCAAGTGTTAGTACAACATGTTCAGATACGAATTGCATACTCATATTTTTTCTTTGGAAAAGTCTTTGGAGAACGTAAAGTTCCACACCATCCTTTACTTGTTTTGAAATGCACAAATCTGATTCAATAATTGTCATCTTTTCTGAAAATTTAGGATTTAATATAGTCTTGATTTCACGACACAAGGATTGCCAGACTTTGGGAGTTAGAGATACACCATCTTTAGTAGGCTGTAATTCACCGTCGGGATCAACAATATATCGTCTAATGTGAACACGGGTTTGCCCCAGAAAATAATTCACGGAAAGAAAGTTCTCTCCACCTAGGTATTTCATATCCTTCGAATTATGCCATTTAACCTTTTCTACAAATGATTGAACCTAAAAGAGAGAGAGAGCCAAAATAAGTAAAAATAATTAAAAGAATTAAAATTTATTAGTATGAATTGAAAAAAGTATTAATTTTAAAAAATCAATTAAAAAACTTACCGTAGTTTGATAATTCTTCGTTTTCTTGTTGCTTTCTTTAATTTCAACAAGTTTACGCTTGCTTTTGTTGATGTTAAGTCCGTCTTCCATGACGAAAAACAATAAAAATAACTAAAATAAAAGCGAAGAAAATTCACAAGACAACAAACGATACAACACTGAGCATGAAAATCCAAGCAACTGATCCATACAACTGTTGTCAGATGCTGTATGAGAAACTTTTTTCATTACCGGTTACAGTTAATCGTAATCCACACAACTCAACTTCACACATGGTTACAGTTAAACACCATCTAGATCCGAAAAACAACTCAACTCTACAAATAGTCCTCTTATTTGCTCGTCTAGGGTGAAATCAATACATGACGTCACATTCATGTTCGAACATAAACCATCTTGTCTAAATCACGTGTTGCAGAAATTAAAAAATAATCAGTTTCTTAAAAAGTTCTAATTAAAAAACTTCCGTTAAAATTCAATTCAAAAAGCTTAAAATCAATTTAAAAATAATCAGCTTAAAATTTTTTTATTTTAATTAATTCATGCAATTAAATAAATTCGAATCGCCGATTACGTCATTATGAAAATAATGCATTCAGTAAAAAGGTTCCCAATTAAAAAATAATCAATTAAAAAACAAAAATAGCTTTGAAACCGGTTAAAAATTCTGAACTAATCATCCATTAAATTCGTTTAAATTAAAATAAAACATAAACTCGCTTATAATCCATTCATAAAATAATTAAGTTTTAGTTATTTCATTCAATGAAATTAAATTGAAATCCTTTGTTTAAAAAACATTATTAATCCCTCTTATAGCAGAAGAATCCATTCGAAACTTCCTGCCAACCGTCGTCAAAAAAATCACCCCTCGTCTTAGAGCATGTGTTCGGACACGCCCACCTGTCAATCAAAAATGGGAACACTCCGTTTTGTCCCTTACCCACCTGTCCATCCAACTAAAAAACAACCCTTGCCTCGAACCGTTGAAAAAATTTACCCCTCGTCTTATACTTCGTGCTCGGACACGCCCACCTGTCCATCAAACGACCCCGCCCCTTTTTTGTCCCACACCCGTCTTATAGTTCGCCATCGGACACGCCCACCTGTCCATCAAACGACCCCGCCCCTTTTTGTCCCACACCCGGCTCTACATACTACTTTCCGTCTTTGAAGTCTTTGTACCTAAAAACTTGAGCCTTGTACAAAAAAGTCTTCCCTTGGCTTCTTCTAACATGGGAAGCCTCTCAGTCTTTCAATAGTTATGATCTTATGTTGCTTTTTCATTTCACTAACTATTTTGGATTGTCCATTTACGTTAAAGAAAATGTGTCGTTTTTTAACTGGGAATTTTTCTGTTTATTCTGATTCTGTATTATTCGATATTAACTGGGAATAATAAATATATATATTATATGAACAAAATTATTTAATTCACTTCTATCATTTGTTTTATCTGGAGATATTGGATATAGTTTACTTTTGCAATATTTTTAATGTGCTGTTTTGTCCTATGATGACATTTTGTTACTTTCGTTCATTTCATTTCTTAGGTGTTTTTGTTTTTTTTAAGTTTTACCGATAAAACATCAACTGTGTTCTTTTTAACTTTCTCCTTCCGTTTTTGTACAGCTAGCCATTATTATTTTTTTATTATTCATGCATTTTCTTAACGATCCTCTTTTAGCTGTTCCTTCATTCTTTCTATTTTAGGAATTTGTAAATGTTTAAAAACACAAACGCGTTACTAACGTATTTTCATTATCCAGAATACAAACTTAAGTTTTAACGTATAAATTCCAATATTTCAGATATACTTTATTTAACAGCAAAGATTCTTATATTAATTAAGACAAAACTTTTAATTCTAAAATGGTGGTGGCTACTTTGCTAATTTAAGCATTCACATTTGTTTTGACGTTTGCACCAACACAACACCAGATGGAATTTGTTAAACAAGAAAACCTTGACAAATCTTAAAAACTGTGCTGAAATATCTAAACGTAAATCAGGACGTATATCAGGATTTAGCTACATATATATAGTTAGTAATCTACATTAAAATCATAGAATTATCTAATATAAGATATAAGTAAATAAGGATAGTGTAATCACTAAAGAAATATATTCAACTGATACATATATGTTCTATACATAGAGGGTAAAGTGCTATATTTCGTATCTCAGTCACTTTTAGGCCCTAAATGTTGTAATTTTCAGAGAAAACCTACCCAATTTGGATTTTACATAGACTCACTACCCACGCACATAGAAACATAGGCAAATATCGTACATAAATTTTTCACAATGCGAAAAATTGTTTTTTCAGAAGTATCTAAAAAATGCAAAAGAAAAAAAGGGTCCCAATTTCGTCCCATCAAAAAATTCAATATGCCGATACTTAACTTATAACTAAATCAAAATTTATTTTTATATGAGAAAGTAATTTAATTTACATTAAATTCATGAACAAAGAAATGTACTAATTATCAGCTGAAGAATAAAATAACGAAACATTAGCCATCCAAACATGAGGGAAAAATTGAAAAAAATTTCATGAAAATCATTCCTAATTTCTTCCCCACGACGAAAATAAGAAATGCAAGAAGGACGAAATTGGGATCACATTACTTCCCAAATTGTCGAGGCTTCAGTCTACGTAAGATCAAATGAACGTCCTAAAACTCACTTTATGCTACTGTCAGCATCATACCTACGTAAAATACATGCAATTAATAAGAAATAAATACTTACAGTACAGTAAATAACTTTCTACAAACGAAGTAATAAGAACTCAGGCTTCTAAAAATAGGAAAAACAGCGTCTTTAATTTATATATGCGCCTTGGCGAACGAAACTTTCAATACTGACCCGTTTTATCTTCCGTCCCCTGTGCATTGTGTCATAAGTTGCGCCACATTCGCTGAAGCTGAGAAGTTAAGGGGGACTAAATTAGGAAATCGGACGAAATATGGTCAATTTACCCTATAAATATATATATTATACTTTAAAGGTTAATTTTTTAAGAAAATGTTTTGATAGTTTTAAGATTTAATTAAGATTTAAGTAGTGTTTAAACATTTAAAAATTAGTGGCATTTAAAATTATGGCTATTTTATTAAGAGACTGTTTGCATACTTTGGCGCATTTATCACAAAATACAGCCACAAAATTCCTGTGCTATAAATATAAATTAAGCGTACACGAATTTGTTTTCACAAGGCGAAAAAAAATTTTGAATTCTGAAAGGTAATCTGTTGTGTTTTAGTGAAAGTAAAATAAACCAATACCCAGGATCACCTATATTTATTTTGGTATGTTTATTTTACTTGATATTGAACTTGTCATTTATATGATGACCACCAATTATTGCAAAATAAACAATAATAGTGCTAGCATAGAACACAGTGAAGATTATTTCTATTATTAAATATAACATGTTTCACATGAAACCGGATATTCAGCTTTAGTTGTAACTTTTGGTACAATACTGAAGATTGCTTCAAACTGTTTATTGTATAATGTCCATTTAAAATATTTCCCACACATATTTACGAAATTTGATGGCATGCCAAGAAATGATAAAACTATATCGAAATTCTGTCATGTATGTAGTATAAGTTATTTTAAAATTTGAATACCCTAAATCTCTGTTATCTTATCGCAAATATTGTAAACGTATAGCAATTCTTAAGATGTTATTTGCCTTTATAAAAATTAAAGTTAATACTTTTAAAATTTATGAGACATCTATCTTGTTATAGTTAAATTTATAAAAATATTTTTCAGTGCGATAACTTTTTGTTCTGACATCTTTATTAGGAATTATCCAGTATGGTAAATATGTTTTTGCCGTGTAGTATAAAGCGTGTGGTTTCTTCTTTTCAAATTTCAGAACTATAGAAATATGTATAACTTTAGTCAAATAATATTAAAATTTGATACAAATTCTGTTTAATGTAGATCTTTTTTTTTTTAAATTATACAGTATTTGTTTTTTACAACGCGGGATATTTTTATAAACAATTTTATATATTTTTAAATAATTTTTAATGAACGTGCATGTTGACTTCTAGTTTGATTATTATGACGCAAGATCACATTATGAAAACCACATGTACAAATCTACAGCAGAACATGAACGTATTTAATACAATCTATAGATTTCCGAAATAAAAAGTGTATATATTTATTTGCGCAGCCTCAGTGCACAATTTAGCACAAAACTTTTAACCGTATGTCAGTACTATTTTTCAATAAAACCTAACAGCAAATATTCTTCCGCTTTTGCTACTATAGATTTTCTGTTAATTTTTAAAAGAACGCAAAATCTACAGGTAGAACATATTCAAAAAGATGCAAGAGACTATATCCCTATTTTTTTGCACATCCGAATATTTTAAGGGATCTTAATAATTTGTACTAGACTACCGTCAATTTGATTTTTAATCGACTAGCTATGGCGTTTTATATACCCGACGTTAATAAGACGTGGATGTAAATTTAAATAACGAGATCTTCCCTAAAAAATTGTTCTTCTGCGTGGTGATTCCTTGCTGAAAACTGAAAGATGTAGCACATAAAATTTTCAACTCTGTTGGTGCTATGATATTCCACGATTCGATATAATTTTTTTAATGCATACAGTCCAGTCTCTCTGTAAAATCGTCTTTAACGTTATTTCAAATTTCTATGTATAACGATTTTTTAGTAAGAAAGGTCATTTTTCTCAATGATTACATGACAAATAATCCGCTTTTAGAAAGGCAACTATCTAAAAAAAATATGTTTTTTTTTTCAGAAATTTTTCTTCATTTGTTTAGAAAATGCTTCAAAAGCACGTGAAATAAATTTTCCTTCACCGATTCCTGGTACTGCTAGAAAATGTTTCAAAAACATGAAACAATTCCATGATTACTTTCAAAATTTTATTTTTTCTTTTGTTTGGCCTCTGGGGCAGAGATAAAAACAGGACAAGGTGTGTGTGTGTGGGGGGGGGGGAAATGAAGATACAGTAGTGATTATTTAGATCACCATTCATTTTACTCAAACTAAACCTCTTAATCCTCACAGTTCAGTGTAGATGCTTGTTGTTTGTAGAAACACGCAGCATTCTTTAGCGAAAGAGGATATTTGGTAGAAGAATTTTTATGAAGCTTAATCTATACGAGTACGATCTTTTACTGCATTTGTAAAAAATGCGTCCTATGAAGTGCACAATTATCTTTGATAAAGTGTTGATTTTGAAAGGAATCGATAAGGGACAAAAAAGAAGGATGTGGCAAAAAACGTTGGATTCTGGTAAGCACTCCATTAACAGTAATACGAAATCGGAAATCAATCGCTTAAAAGAAAACGGACCATAAACTGGCACGGAAAAGAAATAGACCGTGTCAGTGTGAGTTACTAAGATGAATCAACGGACACGGGGATTAAAGAAATGGACAAGTGCATTTGAGTGAAATATGGCTGGAATTTACCACTTTCGGATCCAATAATTTTAGAAAAGGATCTAGTGCATGTTTCATCTCTTAGGTACTCTGGATTCCAAGAGAGTATTTGTTGGATAGGAAAGTTCAAGCGAAGACGTAGGTGATTACTTAAAACTGTAAGTGGAGAAAATATGTAAGAATTTGAGACATGAGATACCTGCAATTCTGAAAAAACAAAAAAAAATCTTCTACGAGCATTTTAAACGCTGACGAATCCGGGATCTTCTACGAATATCTTCCAAACAAAAATTTGAAGCTTAAAGAAGAGAAATGTTTCGATAGCAAACATGACAAAAGATTGCTGTTTTGTTGTGTGCTAACAAGGAAGGAAAAGAAAGGTTAACTATTATGGACATTAGCAGAAGTAAATCATTTCGGTGTTTTAAAGAAGTAAAATCATTTGAAGTGGACTATATTTGTAAAATACTCCTGGATAGCCACTGATATTTTTCACAAATGGTTAAAACCACTTGACAAAAAAAGTGAAAAAACAACGACGACAAATTTCTCCGCTTATTCACAACTGTCTAACGGAATCAGGAAAATGTGGAGGCAAACTGCATAACGTCAAAATCATTTTCTTACCGTCGAACTGCCCATCCCAAAATACAACCCATGGAGGTAGGAGCCAAAAATAATCTAAATAAGCTATCACAAGAAAATGTTTCACTTAAAGAACTGATAATAGTTACTGAAAAAAAAAAAAAGATTTCATCCAAGACATAACTCAACATACAAATGTTATTTTGGAATTTAAGGGGTTTAAGGACTCTTAAAATTGGAGAAAATGAAAAAAAAAGGACAATTTTCAACATTTAATATCTTAAAATGTATGGGATATTAAGACACAATTTTAAATGGGAATGAAAGATACAAGTATGTTCTTTCATTTCAAATATTTGAAAAATTGCAAGATGCAGAATTAGCATTTACAGGGGGCTCAAAACTGTCAGACCTTTGAGGATCAGAAAATCGGCATCACCACTTATGCGCTCGATTACAAAATAAATTTTGCAACTAGAATGAAAATTTTGGTGCCTACTTATACCTCAGATTATAATAATTACACTGAGCCTAAATAAATCTGTATTTAAAGCATATTTTCTATTTTTAATACAAAGGTGTATTTAGCTAATGCAAAATTTAGAAAATTTCAACAATATAAACCCCTAAAAAATATTTTCTTTTTACAATAAAAAGTAAATTTTAGGTTCAGTTTATACAGACTAACATGAAAAATATATTTTGAAAATTTCATGAAAAAAATATTCAGAAGTTTTTGAGATATCGTGCACGTTATGCCCAAAAACATCATTTGGAGAAAAATGACTTCAAAATTTTGGAAACACCAATTAAGCTATTGACCAAGTATAATTCTAAATGCCATAACTTCTTATCTAATAGTAATTTCAAGATAACAATTATATCAAAATGTTCAGAAAACATAGAAGTTTAGCATCTAAAAAAATTAAAATTTCGAAAGTTTTAGAGCTTTAAGAGACCTGAGACCCCTTAAAAAAGCTTGGAGATTCGATGTCACTGTAAAAACGATTTACACCTGTTCAAAAAACACTGTTTTTTGAACTGGATATTTAATAAATTCTGACGAGAACCAGGACGTGCCTATAAAAGACTTGTAAGAGAAGTTGAGAATAATTACCGAACGCGTAAGTGTGGAAGAAAATGTTGATGTCTTTGATATTTCGGAAATAGATCAAGATTTTATTGGGGCGCAGTATCCTACATATAGTGGTATTTGAAACAGAATTGTGAACATTCATATTCAAACCGACAATCGGCGTGCAATTCAAAACGTACAACAATGAAAAAATATCACGGAGTGAAATGAACAGAATTTCTACTACACTTTCAAATAAATAATTATTGTCATTTTTGAAGCTGTTTAAATAATATAAAAAGCACAATATTAAGATAATAATTAGAGTTAAATATTTCAAAATTTTAATTAAACGTCTCAAAAACAATGCACATTTTTTTTCTATATTTCTTTTTTACTTTGTAATTTTTAACTTAGTAAAATTTAATCTAATTATGTTATTCAAATTATAACTTGTGTGTTATCTTTATGATCAATAAAAAACATTCTTTCGTAAAAATTAAAATATTTACAGTATTTTTTTTTTACTAATAGTGAAAGTTCTATAAAATCTATATTATAAGTATTATTGAGATGGTACCCATACCCGAAAATGAAACAACTATAAAAATAGTAAATTGTTTCTGCTGTACTTAAGTTACTTCACGGATAGAGATAAAATGAAGAAATTATTTTTCAAAAATGTAATATAATTGAAAATTATGATTTTTGATGCAATAAATAAAACAATGAATAATCAACAAATATGTTGCGCAAACCATAGACATTGAGTTACAAACTTATATCTTAATAATATTATTTTCATATCATTACGAAACTGTTGCCTTTTTTATGTTGTTATTGTTTCTATATAGCTTACACTATACTTTTTCTCAGATACCTAAAATCATAATTTTGTTTTGTTTTCCATAAAACGATACTAATTTTAAAAAATATGTGTCATTTCTTTCCTTAAAATGTTTTTAAAATAATATGTTCATCTTATTTTTTTATAAGACAAATTTCATAAAATGTATATATAAAAAACATGCTACAACATAAGATTCCCCAGCAGTTAAAAAAATCATATCAAAAAACAGTGAACAGGCAAATTCTTCCTTTATTATCAGACAAAGTTTAAAATCTAAAAAAAATACAGAGTGAGTATAAATTGTTTTTACAAAATCAGAGGGGTGAAAGCAGGCATCAAGAGGATGAATAATTGAATAGAATATGGTGTTGGAAACAAACCACGTTTAGCGGGAATTAAATCGCGAAAATAGTTAGGAAGTGTGGTACGTCGAACGGAACAAAAGGTTCGTAACTTCCAGAAGGTTATAATACCGAAATTTTTAACAGACTTGCTCATCTTTGTTGTAAATGTAAAAATATAAAACAAAAGTAGTAGAAGTTTTCATTTTAAGCGCTAGAAGTATGCTCCTGAAGTAGCTCCTGAAGAAGCTCCTTAAACACCCTATTTCTGTAGAACCTTTCGTGATGTTATCTCATTTTATACAAAACAAGGTACATATCATTATATTTTATTTGCAATATTGTTATTTTTCTCAAAATTATTATCATCAAACCGAGTTCAGATATGATAGAGCACTCTGTATTTGTGTCTAAATAAGTGGTTTGCGACCCTATGTTCCAAGGTAAATATTGCTCATCTGGATGGGTACTGCCACCCGTTTTATATTTTAAAAACAATTTAGATTCATCCTTTACATGATATTTCCTTTTGGAAAAAAACTTAAGCTGAATAAAAAAATTGAACAATGATTACATATGATTTATTCATAGATATTTATTTGTTGTATGAAATACTCTTTCAGGAAAAATACCTTACTTCGTGCTTTAACATAGAAGCACGGTGTGTATAATGTAAACATTTACTGGTGGCATATCGAATCTCGAAATTTATAGGTAATTTCTTATATTTTATTTTCTGTATTTTTTATTGTAATATTTGTCATTATAAAACCACTCTTAAATATGTACACATATAAACTCTTTTTTATTTATTTTTTTTTTTTTTTTACAAAAAACAAGTATTTTTCTGTTACTTTTGAAAATATAACGTAACAGTTTTCATTATTTTTTTTTTATTATTTATTTTTCACGAAAATATTTAATGGCTATGAATATAAAACAAAATAATGGTTAATGGATATTATTAGTAATAGATATGCATATTCATTACTTTTTTCTAACAAATTCACTTAAATTGTTACTTTTCAAAACATTGTTACATACGTATCTTTGTCTTTTTATTTATATTTTAATAAGACAAATGTTAATTCTTTTTTTTTATATTTTTTAAGAAATGGACAATAGATAAATGCATACTTAAAAAAAAAAAAAAAAAAAAAAACACGAAGTAAAGAGAAACGGTAGACATCTATGCAGTCTAGCATATATCCGGGAATACCTGTTGATAAAGTGACTACAAATAAATTTAAACATTTTCATAAGTTGTTGTACTCAATACCTGGACGCAGTTCATCTGTTAATGTTGCGAAACATTGGACAAAAAAGTGTTAGTTTATACTTATTGCATAGACAAGATTTTTTATCAGGTATGTGTGTGTCCACATCTCAAACAAAATCCTATAGGTTTCAAAAAAAATTAAACAATTATTTACGTAAAATATTTATAAATTATACTAGAATAAGAAATCTTCCTTTGTAGAATTTTAACAAAATTTAGCTGGATAAAGAAAATTTAATGTTTTCCAAATAAATTTCATTGTTCTATTTAATAGTTATTTTTAAATTACTGCACTAAAAAATGTAATTCCGTAGGTTTGGCCGTACGCCGTACGGGTAAGGTGTGTTTGCTTGTTTCGTTGCTAAAAGATTTTCGACACCAATTTTTTTACTGCTTTATTCGCTTTATTTAATGGCAAACAAATTTCCATTATGTAAGGCGAATATACAGGGTAAGTCAAAATGAATATAGCGATTACAAACGGCTATAACTGTTTAATGGAAAAGTATTTATCAATAATATTAACGTGTAGACGGAACTTCAAAATTTTGCATACATACGTCATAGATGTTCTTTGTGACTTCTCTTGGTTACACGAAGAATATCTATGTGGTAGTCCATTTCACGCCATACATTCTGAAGCAGTTGTCCATCACCGACGCAAGCGCATTACAAATCCGTACTTTGAGTTCTGCAATTGTTTTGGGCATGGGAGGCACCGTGTATTTCACATAACCCCATACAAAAAAAAAAAAAAAAATCAGCCAATTTTACCGTCATAATTGCCATTTTTACTCTTGTTACGGCCGCAATAAACAGGTTTCTTGTCGTTGCAAATTTTGAAATCGCGCATACGTAAGCTTCCGCTTCACTGCATATGCGCCTTACGTAAAGAAATTACGTAAAGTCCCGTCTACATTCCGTGTTAATCTTATTAATAAATTATTTTCCATTAAATAGTTATAGACGTTTGTAATCGCCATATTCCTTTTGACTTACCTTGTATTACTACGGTAAAAGTGGTGTATGATCACTATTTTTAGATTATAGTGTCTAAAACAATGTACCTCTTAATGTGCTAATGTAATTTTATTCTTTTTATTAACACTCGATTAAAAAAAAATGAATGTTAATTTCATAATTTAAATTAATTTCTGTATCTAGTTCATATGTCAACATTTAATCTAGAATTTTAAATCCAAACACCGTAATTATTTATTTCCTTTCAGCTGCATGCAGCCCTTACTAAATAAAAATGATTTATATTCCCAATAGAAACATTAATACAAATGCTATCTGAAGTATTTATTATTTTGGGAATTTTTTGTTGTAATAGTGGCTTCAAATTAATTATTATTTCGAACAAGTGTGGCTGCCAAAATACGATGAATAGGTAATCGTATAGGAAAGCATTTGTGCCATTTCCAGATTTAATTCATAACTTTGGAAATCTTTAATATTCAACATCATTGATATTGAAACTCTCTTTACATATGGATAACTTATCTGAACGTTTTACCAAATTTATCTTTTGTGTAGTCTAGTGTGTGGATTTTCTATAATATGAATAAATAGTTATATACTTTGAGCAAAAAACCTTAAAAACAAATAATATATATATTTTTAAGGCTAAAATAATGTATCATAAAAATGTATACATAAATCACATTAGTTTCCATTTAAAAATACACAAGTGACTGCATACTAAAGCTACAAGTGCGTACATAATACTGCTAACATACACCCGAGTAAAAATGTAAAGGAACAAGAAACACTCGATCGATAATTTAAAAAAAATAATTTATCATGAAACTGACAGGTTTTTAAACAACGTTTTATTTTATTAAAACATACACTGGTGTCCAAAAATAAGGACCAGTCACAAAATGATAATTTTTAAGTAAGCGAATACTCAAAAGGAAATAATATAATTCAAATAACTGCTATCCCTACAGCACAGCTAGTCCATATAGCATTTCATTCGTGTCACACATGGTCACAAGTGTCACAATCACTACGGCGAAACAAAAAATAGGAAATTCCACACGTCTCATTATGAGTCTCGAATGATCACTATATGTGACTCCACTGAGACGTCAATGTGACTGCTGCTTTTTGACGAGTAACCAGGTGGCTTTACAATGTAGTTACATTGTGGCTCTCATGTGGCTGTCATTTTTAGACTCAATTTCAAAGTCATCATGAACGTTGCATTATGGTAAGTAACTAAATAATATCACATTATACTCACATGGTGACTTTTCACAAAAGAGCAAAATGGTAACTTCACAGTAGTCTCTCTATCACCTGAAAGTCGTCATGTGACTTTAATGTGACATTATTTGGTAACTTATCACAATTCAGCGTTCACGATAACTTTGAAAGTGTGTCTACAGATGACAGTTACATGAGAGTCACAATGTAACTACAATGTAAATTAACATGGTGACTCATCACAAAGCAGCAGTCACAGTGACGTCTCAGTGGAGTCACATAAAGTGATCATTTGAGACACATAATGAGATGTATGGATTTTCCTATTTTTTGCTTCACCGTAGTGATACTCACACGTGTGACCATGTGTGATATGAATGAGATGTTATATGGGCTAGCTGTTCTGTAGAGATATTAATTATTCGAATTATATTATTTCCTTTTGAGTATTCGCGTACTTGAAAATTAGCATTTTGTGATTGGTCCTTAATTTTGGACACCAGTGTATTTAAAAGTACTGTATATATATATATATATGTATCGTAATATATACGTATATTCATATGTATAGTGTCCTATGATATATATAATATTTATTTATCTTTAATCGGGTGTTAAATTTGAAATATTGCGGCACGACATATAATTGGAAGTCAGCACAATTATTTTATTTGATCAAGAATACAACATTTGGACAGCAAAATAATATTGATATAATAAGTAATATGATTAAAATTTGACTAGGATATAATCTTTTGATAAATACCATCTGAGTTATTATCTAAGGTATCTAACAAATAATATTTTTCTATAATATCTATCTAATAAATAATATCTAACAAATAATTTTTCCCGATTTGAATTGCGATATAATAATACATCTGAAATAAACTTACTTAAATATCTCGCCATATATTAATCGTTAAATCAGTAAATATAACGCCATCAAAGTATATATTACGCACTGTGAAACAGAGAACATTTCAAGAACTAATCTGATTATTCCAGTAATAATTACGTTATTTTTTCATATGATGGGATTATATTCCACGAAGAGAAGATAATAATTAAATTATGATGTAAATTCTGCCTATAATAGTAATGAAAATCTTCTTTGTGGAATAAAAGATTTATTTCATGGAATAAGCGAATTATTAGTGTAACATTATGAGCAAAAGAAAAAAAAACATAAAACTAAAATCTATTTCATTTCTTGAAATTTTCATTTTTTTTTAATTCAGATTTTTAAACTCTATTACTTATATCCAGTATATTGAAAACTTCTATCTTCACTTAATAGAATAAAAACAATTTTAATAAATATGAAATAAATGAAAAATATATTATAATTTTTATTTCTATTTCCATTGAATTTCCTTTTAAATCAAAATATGATTTATTCGATAATTCGTAAACACATATATGTTTAAACATTATTAAGGAAAGTCACAACTATTCCTTTCCCTCAAATTGTATTTTCTTTTGACTTTGTAAACTTTTTCTTAGAATGCTTGGTTTTGATTTGATATTTAAAAATTGATTTATACATCAAAAATAAAATTAATCTCAATATTCTGAAAAATGAAGATTATTTATTCAAATTTATTAAAAGAACATTAATCTCTAATGAAAACGCTAGAAATTATTTATATATATCGAAGGCCTATTGAAAGATCCGGCTCTTTGCAAAGAAACAAGGCTACCTGCAAAGAGCCTAAGAAATCTTCAGACGATGCTGATTTTAATGTTTTTATATATACTTTTTATTATTATTTTTATTCAGTAATATTCTCCGGAACGCAACTCGGGGAAAAACTGGAGATATGTCCTAATTGTATATTGCATTAATACAGATATTTTCATACATATAGTTAACAATTATCATGCATCAACCAATCGCTGCATCGTAAGGTGGAAAAACACTTAAAATCTGCATCACCAACATGTCTTCTAATGTAGTTTAAACAATTCACGAAAATGTTTTAGATCAGAGGTTCCCGAACTGTGCTCCGCTGAGCCCTATGGGCTCTGCGTGAACTTTACAGGGGCTCCGCCGCGCTTTAGGAAAATAATAAAAATTTGAACGAAACCAACACATTTACAGAAAGGTTTTTTTTTTCAAAAATGGGAACATATTCTTTTGTTACAGAAGTATTTATACATTGATGGTAACTATCTTCAACAAACTGAACTCTTTTAATTAACTAAATTTTATTTTATTTTAAAAAAGTTCCGGTGCAGTTATTAATTTTACGCTCCATTTTTACGTTTTCCGATCAAAAAATGCGATAAATGAGGAAGCAAACGTATATTTTCTGTAAGAAAACCAGAAATTATATTTTGAAGGAAAATCTGGATATTTGAATTTCACAACTCCTCCTCTCAGTGTGACTTGAGGTGAAGTATTATCCAATGACTTAACGTTTCATGCTCAACTACATCATCATTCCGAAAGAAATTAGGTCTGATATGAAAGATAAATCACCTGATTTTTTTTTTTCTATATGACGGGAAGAGTAATCTATACATACTTCAAAAGAAACTATCACAATATTTTTAAAAACGTATATTAAAATTCATAATAAAAAAGATAAAATACCTTTCATTTCCTCAATAACTTAGTAGATACCTTGAAAAAAAAATGTCCATAGTCATAAATTGTCTTATTATTTCAAAAAAATGCCTGTAGATGGCAGAACTAAACAAAAATATATTTACTCTAGGGGAATCCAATATCTATTCCTCTGACTTTAAACAGTTTTTAAAAGATTAATTCTTTATTAAGATTTTTTCCTTTTTTTTTTTTTTTGGGGGGGGGGGGAGTGGAGAGATGCGATACACAATATTTCGCGAATTTATTTTTATAAAGAAACTCCGCTAAAATAATTACAAAGTTAAGTTTAAAATCCTTTAATGCTATTCCGTTTTAAAATGATTATTCTTTTTCTTTTTTGGTGGGTGGGGATGAACACATAATACTTCGGAAATTTACTTTTAAAAAGAAATTCCGCTAAAGAAAAAAATACAAATTTAAGTTTTGAAAAATTTCAACTTAAGTCGGCGAAATTTGAGATCAAAACCTTCCACATACGAACTCAACGACTTTGCAAACTTGCCTATAGCTTCTACGAATGAATTAGCTTAAATTAATATTATGTAATGTCGCAGAAAATGTCGAATTCATAAAGATTCTAATTGTATAAGACTTTTTAAAATTTATGATTTTCGGTGTGACAGGTATGTGTATGTGTGTGTGTTGGGGGGGGGGGGAGGTTCAGCTCTCTGTAAGAAAAAAAAAATTGTGAAGGACAGGCAGAGAAGCGATCGTGAAGATCGAACCTTCGTGACATGAACAAAACTCTAAAAAGTGCATTCGGTGGGACAATTTTGCCCTAAATAACATGATTTTTTGTATGATCAATAGGTATTTTCAGTTTTATAGTCAATTTTCTGAAACTTTGGTCATTGCATAGACGATTTCTCAAACACGACTGGATAAAATTTCGAGATTTTTTTTTTTTTTTTTTTTTTTTTTTTTACTTAAACGTATAAAACGTTTAGATGCGTTTAAAACTTATAGATGTGTAAAATTACCTTTTAATATGCCCAATTAGTAAGAAATTTAAAAATGAAGAATACGTATATCTGTTTATATTTTGTCTCATGAATTAATGATTTTCTTAGTATAGATAATTTAAAATTCATTTTAGATTACTACTGGATAAAAGAATGTTTGTTCACAGTGACTGTGCAATTATCGATAATCTCTGCTCTCAAGTCATATAATGGACATTCATTTATTTAAAAATATTTTAAACTTAAAACTAATTAAATTAAAATACTTTATATGCATCTAGGCTTCTGCTCAGAATATACCTCGTTTAACCCTAAACTGTTAGGAATGCTCTGGGCGCACCGATCTGAATCTATCCACAAACGTTACTGTAAGCACAATCCATTCATCTCAAGAATTATAAATTTTTAAATATTACAAATTACTATATTTTTCATAAAATATATTCATTATTTGATTTTAAGAACTTTGTTGAATGCATGGAACTTATGTATAAAATCTAAACTCTCATTCTAAACAATTCTAAACGCAAATTCTTCAAAATGTCCTGAAAAGCCATCCATATCTGAAGGCAGGTGAAAATAAAACGTTTGAATGTTAAATATGATTAATATTATCAACTGTTACAGTGTTATTCAGGATTGATCACTGGCACTTTTTTAATTATTATTTTCTTTTTCTTTTTCATGAAACATGTATGCATTTGTTCATCAGATATTTGACAGTTCTTGTTGCATGCCATAACATCGGAAATGAATGATATCATGATAGATTTTTATAGATTTTTACAACAGGTCTACTTCTGTTGCAGATTTATGTTCACGTTTACATGTGAATCTAAACACGGTAAACAAATTCCGTTAGCTATTTATATATTTTTATAATACAAGATTTTTCTTTTCTTCATTTTATTCTTCTTTAATTAAATATTTCAATTTTACTAAAAAATATATAATATACTATTATATAAGAATTCGAATTCCTGCCTTTCAAAATACACAATTTCTATATCATTATAAATGACATATTACTAAAGAATATATACATTAAATTTTAATGTAAAAGGAGACAATAAAATTTGCATTGATTTCTCTAACTTCATAATAATAATTTAAATATATATGCATCTAAAATGTTCAAATATCACGGCAAAACGTAAAATAAGAAAACAAAAATATCGAACTCAATTTCCGAAAAGATAAAAAGAACGTTTAACATGAAATCATTCTTATAAAAAGATGTCAAATATTTACACAGTGATAAAAGAATCTTGACAAGTACTTTGTGCTAATGAAATGTAAATAACCTCTAAGTACTTATTTGGCTGAAAATCAAACCCATTTGATTAAAGATTTAGGATGATTAATTTTATGAATGTAATTGTTTAACATACAGGAAATCAGTAGAAAGGCCTCGGGTGTCTATCTTGTTTGTAACATGATTTTCATATCTAGATTTTTTTCATGTTTCGGAACCTAATATAACCTAGCGCTAATATATATATATATATATATATATATATATATTAGCGCATTTCTAGTAATACAAATTGTGATTTTGTATGTTAAAATGTTCTTATAAAGGAATTGTAAAAGCGAAAAAAATGTAATATACGTATTTAATGAAAAAAAAGTAATAAAATTCGCGTTTCAGAATGATTAAAATCACTTATCACTATAATGATACACAACAATGATCGTTGCAATGACTAAATTGAAATATTAATTACTATTATCATTTCTGTTATCTGCAAATATCATTTACATATAATAAATCAATCAGAAATGAAATAAAGTAATTTCTGAATTCAATAAGTGAGATTTATTGTTACCACAATCCTTTTGTATATATTAAAGTTTTATTATTTAACTTCCTTTTCGTAATCTTAATCAGATTTCTTTTGTCGCTTAAAAGTTCATTTAATTGCTATGACAACTACAGTTGTAGTTTTTATGAATTTTAAATTAAGTTATTAGAAATAACATTTGGCGCCCAACGTGGGGCCAACATAGCAATTGTATATTTAAAAGCTTTGAAACTCGAAAAGAAAAATCATAGAATAAGTTTTACATCGTGTACGAATAAAGTTACAGAAGAATTATTGAAACAGGACATTGATCTAAAAAGTCTTAATATTTTACAGAAACAATAAGAAAATAAATTTGGAAGATTAGGTGAATGTCAGAAAAATATCAGTAGCATTCTGCTGAAAGAGGAAAGGTCCAAGAAGGAGTGTGAAGAAGATTTTCAAGCAACCAAAGAATATCGGGATAGGTACCTTGAGCTGAACACTGTAGTGGAAGAAAAAATATTTCTTTACAGTCGCCCGTTTTTGAAAATTGGAATGAATCTCTTGAGAAGAAAAATTTTAAGCTGCCGAAAATTGAATTGAAGAAATTTAACGGTGCCGTTAAGGAATATTTGTCATTTTGGTCTCAATTTCAGAAGATACATGAAGATAAATGTATTTCGGACTCTGAAAAATTTCAATATTTGATACAAGCAATTGTTCCGAGTTTAAAAGCAGCCAGAGTGGTCAGCTACAGCTGCTAATTATGATCAAGCGATAAATCAAATCAAAGAACAATTTGGGAGAGAAGATCTGCTCCAACAAGTCTATATACGGGACTTATTAACAATGGTCCTGAAAAATGCTGTCTCTGGCCGAGTAAAAACGGGATTTTCCAAAATTGTATGATGAATTAGAGGGAAAGTAGCGATCGCTCGAAAGTTTAGGACGTACTCAAGAAAAATACGGCGATTTCCTGATCCCGTTAGTAGAATCGAACCTCCCTGAAGATGTCCTGATGTCATGGGAAAGAAAAAGAAATGCCGAAGATGCAATACATGAAGAAAGTTCCCTCAAAAACTTAAAGTGTTTTCTTAAGCACGAAGTGCAAAACGAGGAGATGGTTGCTTTAATGCGTAGTGGTTTCGGTGCTAACACTACTAATAAAAGATATGACCGGGATAATAAAACTTCCCCTCCTGCAACGGCTTCAACCCTATTAAACATTTCTTTGGAAATACAGGTAAGCGAGAATTTACCTGTAATTTTTGTGATAAAAAACATTCATTACGAGATTGTTTTGCCGCTAGAAATATGACATTAGAAAATAAGAAAAAGATGTTATTAAAGAAAATGCTTGCTTTAATTGTTTTAAGCCTAATCACATATCTAAAAACTGTAGATTTAAAAGTACCCAGATGATAATATTGAAAATGATAAGAAAGAAAAAGAAATTAATGAAACTAATATTATGATAAATCATTCAAATATTGAAAATGTTTATCTCATGACATTAACGGTTAAAGGGAAAAATAAGAATGTGGAACTAAAGGTTCGCACTATTATTGATTCTGGTTCTCAAAACAGATATGTTTGTAAAAAGGTGGTTGAAAATCTACATCTGGTTCCTAACAGGAAAATTAAAATGACCTATTGTCTTTATTCTTTTTTTTTTTGGGGGGGGGGGGGGGGAGAAACCTCAGTTCAAATACATGATGTTTATGATTTAATTATTTCTGGTTTGAATGATTCCTTTAATTGTAGAGCTGAGGTATTCTCTGAAGATAAAATTACTGGGTTTGTACAAATAACTTTCTAGTGTGGAGGCACTTAGAGAAAAACAAATTATTTAACCTGATCTTCAATCTGAGGATTCGGAAATTAATTTACTTTTAGGTGCCGATTTAACTGGAACATTATTCACTAATAAATGTATGAAATTAAATTCAGGTTTATTTTTGTTAGAAACACGCTTTGGGCAGTATTAACTGGAAAACACAATCAAAATCTGAATAGTAATTATGAGAGTAATACTGTTTTGTCTGTTGTATCTTTGTATGTAAAAGATACTTCTCTTAATGAGTTAAGGGATCTTGAAACAATCGGTATTAGAGAGCGTGTAGAAAGTTTGAAATATCAATATGAGCATTCTAGAATAATAGGGGAATTTAAAACCAATATTAAATTCTTCCAAATGGTAGATATGAAGTTTGTTTACCTTTTAAATCTGATACGACTGAATTACCAAGTAATAAAGAAATGACGTGGAAGAGACATAAAAAAAAAATGTGCGAACGCGCACAAAAGGATTATTAATTATCTTCTTATTGATTATGAAAATGTTTTCAGAGAATGGAAAGATGTAGAAATAATTGAGAAAGTATCGGGGGACGTCCAGAAAGGGCATTTTTTGCCGCATCGGCCTGTGGTGAAAACGGACAGTGCTACTACTAAAATTAGGCTCGTTTTTGATGCGTCCGCTAGAGAATACGGAAAGTGTTCCTTAAATGATATTTTGTATATAGGCCCGAATTTAATTGAACAAATATCGGATATTATAGATGGGTTTCGAATTTATAAAATTGGTCTTTCGGCTGATACCGAAAAAGCCTTTTTGCAGATTAGCATAAACCCTGATCATAGAGATTTTTTGCAATTTTATTATCCTTCTGTGAACGATCAAATTACTTATAGACATTGCAGGTTGGTTTTCGAAGTGAGTTCGAGCCCATTTCTCTTGGCAGATTTGACATCTCATTTATTAGATAATGCATGACTTAATTATAGAAATATGGCAGAAAAGTTGAAATATTCGTTTTATGTTTATAATTGTGTTACAGGTGTTTCGAATGCTGTGGAATAAGACGAATTTATTGATCAGGCTAAATGCATTATGTCTCGAGGGTGTTTTAACCCTCCATTACTCGCGTGGGGTGTTCTGATCACCCCACGAGTAAAAACATGCGCACAAGTACAGAGTTTTTCAAGCTCAAGGTCAAATATTTTCAGTAGCTGCACATTCCTAGAGGCCACGCCTACTGACGACAGATGTTCATTCTACCATTTTTTCCGAAGCAGTGAGGACGTGAAAATTTTCCAACGGGGTGCTGAGAACACCCTGCGAGTAATCAAGGAATATTTTTTGACTGAAAACACAATTAAGGTAAGCTATATTGCAGATTTATTTTATTTTTATCATAATAATAATTAAATTTATGAATAATTTTTGTTTTATTTTAATTTATTTTGAGTCTTTTACATCGATATTTTGCTATTTTTTCTAGAAAATGTCGAAATCTCCGTGGGAAATGGAGCAACAGCGTTTGCGGCATCTTTTGGCTTCTGTTTCATCAGATTCTGAAGATGATGAGGTAGCAGGTACAGATAATACTTTTTCGGATGATGATGAATACTTTGAGGAATGTTCTGATCACAACTCGGAATCAGAACAAGAACCTGATGAAATATCGGAACACGATTCAGATATCGAACTACAGTCTGACTCTCCGTATTTCTTAGGAAAGGATAAAATCACGAAATGGTACAAGAAAAAAGGTAAAACTTCTATACGTACGCGTTCTTCGAACATAGTCATTCACTTGCCGGGTACTAAAGGCGCTGCTAAGTCTTGTAAAACACCTATTGAATTTTTCAAACTGCTTATATCAGATGATATAATCGAAGCTGTGGTTAAGCACACAAATGTGTATATAAATAAAATACAATCAAATTTTTCCAGAGAAAGAGACGGCAAAGTGACAAATGAAACCGAAATAAATGCTTTCATTGGCTTATTAGTTCTTGCTGGATTATGTAAATCTAGTCACAGGAAATTGAGCGATTTATGGGATATTTCCCGTCTTGGTATTAATATATTTCACAAAACAATGACTTATAATCGTTTCTCGTTTCTATTACGTTGTATTCGTTTTGATAATGTTTTAGATCGTGATGAAAGAAAATCTTTGGATAAATTTACTCATATCAGAGACATATTTTCAAAGTTTAACGAAAATAGTGCCAAATATTATTCAGTAAGTGAATACGTGACGATTGATGAGCAGTTGCTCAAATTTAGAGGACGTTGCCCATTTTTACAGTTTATGACAAATAAACCAGGAAAATACGGTTTAAAGTTATTTGCATTATGTGATGCTAAAACATTTTATACTTTAAAATTTGAACCTTATGTTGGTACTCAACCAGATGGACCATTTAAAACTTCCTATACCACCTTAGATATAGTTATGAGGTTAAGTGAAAGTATATATGGTTCAGGAAGGAACATTACATGTGATAATTGGTATACGAGTGTTCCATTGGCTGAGGAATTATTGAAAAAGAAGCTAACGTTGGTTGGTACACTAAGAAAAAATAAAAAGCAGTTGCCGAAACAATTTATACAGCAACAAGAGACGGGTACGTCAGTATTTGGCTTTCATAATAAGGTACCCATGACTATAGTTTCTTATTGTAAGAAAAAAAAAAGAAAAATGTAATTCTTCTATCTACAATGCATTACAATGATGACACATTAATCGAAACAAAGCCCGGAGTTATGAAGCCTGAAATTGTACAATTTTACAATTCTACTAAATGTGGAGTTGATACAGCTGATCAAATGTGCAACACTTATGATGTATCAAGAATTTGTAATCGTTGGCCGCTTCGATTATTTTATCATCTACTAAATACAGCAGGAATTAATGCTTTTGTATTAAACTATTCTGTGTTTCCAAATACAGAAATACCACGTTCGAAGTTCATAGAAGAAATTGGATTCAGCCTTATACAACCTCACATAGATGAAAGAGCACAAAATCCAAATATCAATAAAAGCCTGAAAAGAAGCTTAAATCCTGATACAAGTTTCGAAAACACCAACCCTCCAAAGGAAGGTCGTTGTGTGATGTGCCCTCGATTAAAGGTTTAAAAACTAACTGCTACTGTGTTTCTTGCAAAAAAAAATATGTGCTTAAAACACATGTCTTTCATTTGCCCAAATTGATTTAAAGAATAATATTATTAAATCATTACGCATAAACAAATCTTAATGTATGTTATAATATAGCAAATAAATGTCATTATCCAATATTTTTTGAGTATAAGTAATATAAGTAGTAAATGTAAATATTTTTTATATAAATTTGACTGTAATGTAGTAGTATAGGTAATTTTTTTTATCTATTTTTTATAAAATTATATTTTTCTTGTATTTCCAAATTATTTTTATTTATAATAAGTCAAAGTAAGTTACTTTAATTATAAGTAGATGAAAAATTTATTATAATTCATTATAACTTGAAAATTGCAATAAAAATTTTGGGGTGTTTACAACACCCCCGCGAGTGATCGTGTGACAAAAACAGGCGCGAGTGATGGAGGGTTAATCGGAGAAATTGGGAAAGTAATGTTAAATCTCAAAATGTTTCAAAGAGTTCGGGTGCAACAAAATTGCTTGGGATATTGTGGTATCTTGATTGGGATATGATTAAGTGTAATTTAACTTTTGATAAAATGAGTAACAATGAAAATTTCACTAAAAGATTAATTTTGAGCTCTATGCAGAAAAATTTTGACCCGATTGGAATATTGTGCATAGCAACTTTGTCACCCAAAATTATATTGAAACAAACCTGGAAATTGGGTCTAGGTTGGGATTCTCAATTACCGGAGGAAATTCAAATGAAATGGTTGTTGATGAATGATGGTTCGGTGAAATAAATATATTAGAGGACGTTCAAATTCCGCGATATGTTGAAATAAATAAGTCTACCGAGGTGCATGTTTTCGTGAATGCGTGCAAAGAGGCATATGCTGTTTTCGAACTATAACCCGGGAAGCTGTAAAAATTAAATTAATTAGAGCAAAAGCTAGAGTTGCTCCTATAAAGCAAGCGTCAATTCCGAGATTGGAATGAATCACGTGTAACATCGAAGCTAGATTGGCACATTCAGTACAGCAAACCCTTTGTGTCCAGAACATGAAAACAATTTTTTGGAGTGACTCCATGGTTGCGCTGTACTGGATAAGTGAATACGGTGAATGGTCCGTTTTTGTTTCGAACAGGGTGAACGAAATAAAAAGTCTTTTCTCCAATAGCGAATGGCGCCATGTTCCAGGAAAAACGACTCATGCGGATTTGATTTCGCGTGGGTGTTCTCCCCAGCAATTGCTAGAATCTCGGTGGTGGGAAGGGCCGAAATGGCTCATGGAAGAAAGAGAGGAATGGCCCAGGACGGAGACTCTAGATAGTGAAACTCCTGAGATTACTAGTGAAAGGCGAAAAGTGAAATTGTGTAATGTAAATACAACAGTCAAAAATATTCCTTGGTACGCTAGGAAAATTTCAAAATTTGAATCTATTGTTAGACTTGATGCTTGGGTATAAAGATTCATAAATAATGTAAAATCGCGATACAGTGCAAGGAAAAATTGTAAATTATCAGTTGAGGAATTAGAAAATGCTGAAAAAGCTTTAATTTCAGTTGTACAAAGTGCGTTTTTTCCAGATGTAGATTCGATACCTAACCTAATCTGTTTTAAAGATGAAGACGGTATAATTAGAATAAAGACAAGAATTACAGAGCGCATTGATACACCATATTTTTTATCGCCAATTCTTTTACCTGATGACAGTATTTTCACGGTTAGACTGATAGAACATTTCCATATAGCGAATTGACATACTGGAACTCGCATTGTTTTAAGTATTCTGAGAGAAAAATATTGGATTCAAAAAGGTAGAAAAACTGACCGATAAGTTGTAAATATATGCATTCCCTGCCAGTGCTATAAAGTTAAATCTCGTGAAGCCGATCCAGTGCCACTGCCCTTTGATCGCATTAAATATTCTAACGTTTTTGAAATTGTATTCGTTAATTTAGCTGGACCTTTATTTATTAAATATGCAGATAAAACCTGGATAGTGCTCTATACTTGTGCAGTCTATCGAGCTTTTCATTTAGAGCTTGTCTCCTCTCTGTCAACTGATGCATTTTTGCTGTCTTTGCGACGTTTCATCGCCAGAAGAGGAAGACCTAGAATAATATAGTCTGATAATGGTACCAATTTCAAAGGTGACAATAATGATTTGTCAAAAATTGATTGGCAAACATTAACTCGTTTCTCCGACCTGAAATGAATCGTTTGGAAGTTCAATCCTCCCTCAGCCGCCTGGTGTGGTTTCTGGTGCGAAATGCTGATCCGTGTGATCACAGAGCCTCTGCAAAGAACACTCGGTAAAGCTGTCGTGACATATGAGGAACTTCAAACAATTTTGTGTGATTGTGAATATATTATATACTCTCGCCCTCTCACATATCAATCCGAAAATCCAAAGGATTTAGTTCCATTAACATCGAACATGTTTTTAGTGCAAATCTCTAATTCTAGTGTCACGGGCATTGATGAAGTTGACGCAAAACAGTTTCGAAAAAAGCTGCGATACAGAATTAAGCTCGTGGAACAATTGAGAATGCGCTTTCGAACAGAATATCTCGGCCAACTTATTCAAAGGCGTCGTGAAATTGCCCAGTTACCCGACTTGAAGCTGGGTGTATAAACGACTATCCTGTTATATATGTTTTCGTTCTATTTCCCCCCCCCACACACAGTTTCACTTACAATTCTTTTTAATACTTTATTTATTTTAGTGCACTATAGTGACCCAGTGCAGCCCCATAATTAAACCTAATATTTAAAAACTATATCGCTTGTATTAATAGTCCCTCACATTTAAATTAAACTAATTCAGTTACCCCTTTCCTTTAATAAAATAAATCCAGTAATTCTGTCTTCCAATTACCCTTTGAGATACTGTCTCACATAAGATTTAACCTTGTCGAAAAAAAGTTCTTCTATCTGTTCATAACAAAAGTACTTTAACTTCTTTCTCATCCTTGTTTGGTCACGAATCTAACACATCATTAAAAATCACTTAACATGTAATCTATTCATTAGATTTATTTTCACACTGCACTTTAAAATCTAGACCGTTATATTCATACGTCTGTGAATGCTGCATATTTTTTAAGCAGCAGTCTAAGCTGCCCTCCCATCTGTTTCAGAAAGTACATTCCCATGCCTTTTCGCCTAACGACTCTGTCAGTTTTTCACCCTTTGTCTTTATTCAGAAACATTTTTATGTTTTTTACTGAACCCCACTTGCATCAAAGTACAGCGTATCTTTTCATTTCCCAGGCCAGAGGAATCTGGTGACGTCAAAATATACTCCCCCTACACAATTCAAATATGTAATAAGTTCACCGCAAGTGTTTGGCAAATCTTTGACCAGCCAATGTTTTGGTGTCCCTTGTGCATGGCGCAAAATACTTGTAGATTGGGGATATTGTATTCCGCCTACCACGTGAATTTTAACTGCGTAATCAGCCCCCTTGCTGTTCTTACGCTGGTCACTGATGCTGCTCTAAATAGAGGCGTCCGTTCCTGTCCCCTGTTTTTGTACCACTCCCCGCTGCTTTTCATGATGGAATAAAGAACTTTTCATATATCAGATTGGAGTTTTTTTTTGAACTGGTGGTTATTGCACTTTTCTGCTTTCACGATCAGTGACGGCCTAAAGGATAAAATCCTCCATTACAGAGTGAACTTGTGCTGATTGGGGACGACGTACAAAAACGTCACAATTGGTCGCTTGCAAAGACTGTGGATCTAATTCCTGGAATGGATGACAAAATTAGAACTATAAAACTAACTACTGAACATGCTGTGGTTCTCAGACACATACAACGAGTTTTTCCATTAGAATTATCTCCTACTATTTTTTATCCTTCTCCTTTTCAGCGAGAAAGCAGTAATCACGGTGCTCTGATGGGGACAGATTATTCAGACTTGAAGACGGAATCTGAGCCAACGACTTATAAAACCCGATTTGGTCATGTGACCAAAATTCCCCAGAGATTCGGCAAATAGAATATAGTTTTGAGTAGCTAGTCAGCAACTCAAAAGGGGGCACAGAGGGGGGGTTATCTACAAATATCATTTAGATATTATAAGTCAATCAGAAATGAAATAAAGTAATTTCAGAATTCAATAAGGGAGATTTATTGCTATCATAATCATTTTGTATATATTAACGTTTTGATTATTTAACTTGCTTTTCGTAATCTTTGAATCAGATTTCTTTTGTCACTTAAAAGTTCATTTAATTGCTATGATAACTGCAGTTGTAGTTTTTATGAATTTTAAATTAAGTTATTAGAAATAAAAATTTCTCTTAAGAAAAAGATTGAAAGTATTTTTATGTTTATAATCGTATATCTTATGAAATGCTATTAGTGTACTTTTTTAATTCACAACAGTGTATTGCATAGGAATGACACCATGACTGATTTTCGCCTCCCATCCCAGAAACCGAGCGCCTGATTCATGAAATGCAACGCGCTTCAGATCGTTTTATCTGAGTTTAAATGTATCTTTTTAAGATGTAATATATATGTTTATTTGTAAATCGAATGAGAATAAAAACGAAAAATATATTAATAAGACACCTAAACTGCATAGAAATGTTGGAATATTACGAATAGAAATGCAAGCTCTTTAAATTATTCAACAATATATCATTAAAACCAACAAGTTCATTACTGCAATTACACTAAAACACGTGTTATTCAAATGCCAAAGAAATGACAGTAGTGCCTTCGAAATTTAAGATATCTTGCGTCAAAAAATATGTACACCGTGCTCTAAATGAAAGCATTGTTTTACATGCTAAAACAATTTGTTAAAAATTTTAGAAATGAGTATAAACCCGATTTGGAATATTTTTTTCGCTTTAACACTAAGTTATTATCCTGTTGATTTTTCTGAATCTAAATCAAATTACGCATTTCCTAGTCCCATTTGGATTAATTGCGGTGTACAGACAAAATTATGTTAAATATAATGGTTCTTTGTCTAGTATGTTTAATTTATAAAAATATTAAAACTTTAAAGACGGTGTGTACTTTTTTATGAATTTTCTTAAAAAGTAAGTCACTATCAAGATGTTGTCAAATAAAAACGTCCTCCACATAACGTTAAGGATTTTCGTTAAAAAATGAAATAAGGCAAACTAGAACAACTAAAAAAAATCGCTTATTAATTTGTTGTGTAAACACTTTATTAATACGTAAGTAATAGGATATATAATAATAGAAGATAAAAATAGGAAACGCTGTGAAAAAATCATAAACAGTACACTCTATTTTCAGTATTTAGAATATTACATGAAAAGGGAAATTCCTTCCTTTAGCAACAGTGAGGTTTTTTATGAAAGAATAAAATCTATTACATTTTTCACAACAGGAATAAATATTCTTGGTCAGTAACAAAAGGTTTAATAACGATAGATAACACGGAGACGAAAAAATAACAGTCATATGTATACACCAAACTATATTATTAAATCTTTAATCAAACATAGAATATATATATCTTGGTACAAGGTACTTCAATTTACAAAACACAAAATGATTTACTATATAATAATTTCACATTACGAGAGATAACTTTTTGTATTCCTTTTTCATACAAATGTAAAAAAAAAAAATCCCAAAGGAAATGAGTAATGTACATGCTGAAAGAAACTGTTCAAACGATCTTACTCCAGCTGTATTGCACGTTTCACACCTGCGGGATAGGGACTGGCGGACATTTGAATTGACACCAGACACTTCCCGAAAATCGCTGGCAATAACGGCAATCCTGGCGACTAGATCCATATCGGTTTCAATGGAATAGAGCAGGCTTTTCATATGGCCCCATAGGAAAAAATTCCTTCCGGCCAGTGCCGGGAGGAAGAGGTAGCTTTCATATTCCTTATTTTAAAAAAGCCAACTTATATCATTCAAACAAACGAAGCTCAATTTAGTGGAAACCGAATATAGGAGATTCAATACTAATTTTTATCAATATAATCAATGAGAATTTCGCGAAATTAGTCAGCTTTAGCCAAGCTGCTTTTTATTTAAGGTAACTTATATTTGGCTGCCAAATTCGGCGATTTATTAAAGTGTCTGCCATTTTAAGACAACATGGTGGATGAGGCTAACCCGTGAACTTGGTCGAGACCTTAGTAATTGCTGTGCACAGGCTCACTCACATCGGAATCGGTTGATATATACGACTGCTGTCGCAGGCAAAAAATCAGATTTTTCAAAATGTCACCCACAATAGAAATTGAAACTGCTATATCTGAGCCATTTTTTAAGGTAAAGACAAACAACAAATGCTCCCGAATCCTTATATCAAGGTCAAATACTTAAGAAAGAAACCTTTTTCAATTTCTAATTTTTTTGCACCTCACTTTAAATATATATATATATATTAATTTAATGGCCGCCATTTTGAAACAAGATGGCTGATGAATCTGGCCAGCGAACTTGGACGAGGTATTGATGTATACTATCCATATGCCTTCTTACATCGAAATAGGCGAATACGTGTGTTATCGCATGACAAATACAAGATCGTTTTAAAATGTTAGCCATGCTAGAACTTTTTTTTTAAGCTATAAACAAAAGAACAAATTTTCAGAAACAAAAACTGCTCTTTCTTTATATCAAAGCTTGAATCTTTATATCAAAGCCAAACACATAAAAAAAATCTTTTTCATTTTCCAATTTTTTAATACCTCATTTAAAATTTGAAATTTAATTTTTTTTTAAATAGCAACCCTTTTGAAACAAGATGGCGAATGAAGCTGGCCAACGAACTCAGTCGAGACATTGGTATGTACTATGTACAGACCAAGTAGCGTCCAAATCGGTTCATAAATACGCCTGTTATCGCGTGACAAAAATCAGGACGTTTCAAAATGTCAGCGCGCTAGACATTCAAAATGCTATAACTCAGCCATTTCTTAAGATATAGACGAAACAAAAACTGCTCCCGAATCTTTTTATCAAGGTCAAACACATAAGAAGAAAATATTTTTTCAATTTTCAATTTTTTGGTACCGCATTTCAAATTTAATTTATTCTTAAAAATTTAAATGGCCGCCATTTTTAAAGAAGATGGCGGATGAAGCTGGCCAACAAACCTGGTAGAGACATTTGTATGTACTATGTATAAACGAAGTTACATCCAAATCGGTTCCTAAATACGCCTTTTATCGCGTGACAAAATTCAGGACGTCTCAAAATGTCAGCCACGCTAGAAATTCAAAATGCTGCAACTCAGCCATTTTTTAAGACATAGAGGAAACAAAAACTGCTCCGAAATCTTTGTATAAAGGTCAAATACATAAGAAAAAAATATTTTTCCATTTTCAATTTTTTGTTACCGCATTTCAAATTTAAATTTTTTTTTTTAAATTTTCAATGGCCGTCATTTTGAAACAAAATGGCGGATGAAGCTGGCCAACGAACTCGGTCGAGACATGAGTATGTACTATGTACACACCGAATTACATCGAAATCGGTTCATAAATACGCCTTTTATCGCGTCAAAAATTTCAGGACGTTTCAAAATGTCAGCCACGCTAGAAATTCAAAATGCTATAACTCAGCCATTTTTTAAGATATAGTCGAAACAAAAACTGCTCCGGAATATTTGTATAAAGTTCAAATACATAAGAAAAAAATATTTTTCCATTTTTAATTTTTGGTACCTTATTTCAAATTTTAAATTTTTTTAAAAATTTTAAATGGCCACCATTTTGAAACAAAACGGCGGATGAATTTGGCCAACGAACTCGGTCGAGACATTGGTAAGTACTATATACACACCGAATTACATCGAAATCGGTTCACAATTACAAGAGTTACAGTGTGACATAGGTCAGATATATTTATATATATATCAATTTTGAACGGAGGGTGGTTTCGGGGTCTGGGGGTCATGATCGATGAAAATATACCAAAATTTTTTGAAATCGCTTTCCTCCGAACGGCTGCAATAGGTAGCTTTGTCACGCGATAAAAGGCGTATTTATGAACCGATTTGGATGTAACTTCGTTTATACGTAGTACAAATCAATGTCCCGACCGATTTCTTTGTCCAGCTTCATCTGTCATCTTGTTTAAAAATGGCGGCCATTTAAACTTTTAAGAAAAATTTAAATTTGAAATGTGGTACCAAAAAACTGAAAATTGAAAAAATATTTTTTTCTTATGTGTTTGACTTTGATAAAAAGATTCGGGAGCAGTTTTTGTTTCGTCTATATCTTAAAAAATGGCTGAGTTATAGCATTTTGAATTTCTAGCGTGGCTGACATTTTGAAACGTCCTGATTTTTGTCACGTGATAACAGGCGTATTTATGAACCGATTTGGATGTACCTTGGCGTGTACATAGTACATACAAATATTTCGACCGAGTTCGTTGGCCAGCTTCATCCGCCATCTAGTTTCAAACTGGCGGCCATTTAAAAAAAAATAAAAAATTTAAATTTAAAATGAGATACCAAAAAATTAGAAAATGAAAAAGATTTTTTTGTATGTGTTTTACTTTAATACAAAGATTCCGGAACAGGTTTTGTTTCGTCTATATCTAAAAAAAATGACTGAGTTATAGCATTTTGAATTTCTATTGTGGCTGACATTTTAAAACGACCTGATTTTTGTCACGCGATAACAGGCGTATTTATGAACCGATTTGGATGTAACTTGGTCTGTCTCTGTACATAGTACATACCAATATCTCGACTGAGTTCATTGGCCAGCTTCATTAGCCATCTTGTTTCAAAAGGGTTGCCATTTCAAAAAAAAAATTAATTTAAGGTATTAAAAAATTGGAAAATGAAAAAGATTTTTTTTAAGTGTTTGGCCTTGATAGAATGATTCTGGAGCAGTTTTTGTTTCTGAAAATTTGTTCTTTTGTTTATATCTTAAAAAATGGTTGAATTATAGCACTTTGAATTTCTAGCATGGCTAACACTTTGAAACGATCTTGTATTTGTCACGCGATAACACACGTATTCGCCTATTTCGATGTAAGAAGGCATGTGGATAGTATACGTCAATATCTCGACCAAGTTCGCTGGCCAGCTTCATCAGCCATCTTGTTTCAAAATGGCGGCCATCAACTTAAAAAAAAATATATTTAAAGTGAGGTGCAGAAAGTGAAATTGAAAAAGGTTTCTTTCTTATGTATTTGACCTTGATATAAGGATTCGGGAGCATTTTTTGTTTGTCTTTATCTTAAAAAATGGCTCAGATATAGCAGTTTCAATTTCTAATGTGGGTGACATTTTGAAAAATCTGATTTTTTGCCTGCGACAGCACTCGTATATATCAACCGATTCAGATGTGAGTGACCATGTGCACAGCAATTACTAAGGTCTCGACGAAGTTCACTGGTTAGCCTCAGCCAACATGTTGTCTTAAAATGGCAGGCACTTTAAGAAATCGCCGAATTTGGCAGCCAAATATATTACCTTAAATAAAAAGCAGCTTGGATAAAGCTGAGTAATTTCGCGAAATTCTCATTCATAATGATTTAGTATTGATAAAAATTAGTATTGAATCTCCTATATTCGGTTTCCACTAAATTGAGCTTCGTGTGTTTGAATAATATATGTTGGCTCTTTTAAAATAAGGAATGTGAAAGCTACCTCTTCCTCCCGGCACTGGCCGGAAGGACTTTTATTTTCATCAACACTTTTCATCATTCGATAATAGGTTACTAAGAGTTCAACCTTTCTCTGTGTTCTCAGATCACAAGTTCTATTTAATCCTGCTATCAGACGTATCTAAAACCTCTTATTAATAAAATTTGGAGTGTGTTTCGATTACTGTTTGCACAAAATGTTCATTCTATACATTTCTTACTGGGGAAAAGCTTTATCTTTACGAAACCAAATACTGCACTCTATCATTATGTTTACTTATACAGGCTGTCCGGTCTCAACGGTGTCCAATGGCTAATTCCTAAACCGTTAGTTACAGACATATAGATCCAATTACAAAAATGTTTTAACTGGGGTAAAGAAATATTTAAAAAGCGATTTGTGTCAAGAAAAACTTTTCTTAAAAAATTACGAAATTTACATTTTTGTACGGTCCCCCGGTCCTAAGTTATATTTAGTAAAATTTTCCTTTTTCACTTACAAGTAAGTCAAAAAATTCCCATTAAACTAACACTAAAATTGAGCGAGTTATGAAACTTTAAAAATGCATGACGTATGCCACGTTTCTGCCCTGAAAACAAATGAGTACGGCTAAAATGTAGATTTGCCAGAACAAACTCGATCACAGTGAATGTGCTGTATCTATCTTTGTTTTCCTGACTATATAAGGGGCATTCTCACAATCTTTTGACTTTTGGGAAAAAAGTCTGGCGAAATTATAGTGCTAAAATAACATTTTAATCTGATAGACGAATGCCTTAATGATTCAAAATAAAGAAAAAATGGTCAGCAAAGAAAATTTTTTTATTTAACTGAGGTTTAGGTTACACTTTCGAGTTTAATTTTCCTTACAATTTTACCCCTATAACTTTTTATTTTCTCCTAAATTTTTACTTATAATGAATTTGAAGTTTACCCACAGGGCATTCAAATAAGAAATAATACAAATATAGTACTTTTAATACAGAATTTTTGTATGACATTGTCTTAAAAGGGTGTTAAAGAAGGGACGGTAAGGTAAAAAAAAGGACGAAATGGTAAAAAAAAAGGGACGGAATGGTAAAAAAAGAGACGGTAAGGATGAAACGGTAAGGGAAATTACCACCTATTTTTAGGAAATTCATGTTAAGACTAAGTGATAGCCACAATGTTCATTGATTTTTCAAAACAGTTGTTAACATTGGATTAAATATATATATATATATTTAATTTAGCTCGAAAACTGCAGGAATAAACCATGGGGACGGTAAGACTATCAATAAAGGCACGGTATTTGAAATTAATATTTAAATGCTGATTTATATTCTGCAGTAAATTTCCTGTCAGAGAATTTTAGATATTCTTTCTCTAGCATACTTCTACATGAGCAAAACCTTGAAAAAATTTCTGTCGCTGCATCTCAAGTGATTTTCTGTATAATTTTAGAAGAGGATTGGTAAAAAATCTAAAACCCAGGGACAGAGTTCAAAAAATAATATGAGCCCTAAAAATGTCTGCCGGTTAATTTTTAGCTACATATTTATATAAAATAATACTTCCAGTTTCAGAAAAAAATTACCTCGAATTATTCTTATTGAAACAATTTTATTCAGACAGCTCCAAACTTCAAAATCAGCATCAGGGATACGGGATGGTAGATGAGTTTTCCATGTGTTTGGACACCCAACATCTTCCAAAACTTATTTGTCTCGTTAATATTGTTATGCAATCATGCAATGGGATGTTCCCAAGTATATGAAATTAAAAAAAAACCCCACAAAAAAGAGCATTAAATAAAAAAATTATATTCAGGGACATGGAAATTAAAAGATTGTGAGAATGTCCCATAAACATGGAAAATACAGTAATTGCGTAAAATTGCCAGCACATTGTGGTATTAATTTTGCGCAACTACTGTATTTTTAGCATCATTTTATTTAACAAAAATTTTGTTTTTCCTTGAATGATTCAGAATGATTAAAGATTTTAAATTTATATTGCAATGTTAATTATACTCTCAACCATTTTTTAATATATCTGACGAAATTATATTTTGACTAAATTTGTGAATTACCCTCAATTTGTAGCAAAAAATATACTCCAACTTTAAACAGCTATTACTCGGTCAATATTAATCGTAGATTAACGGGACTTTATTTGCCTTACTTGTCAGTGTAACAGGAAAATGTTACTAAATATAACTTAAAGGACCGGTGGACCGTATAAAAATTTAAATTTCGTATTTTTTTAAGAAATGTTTTTATTGACCCAAATCGCTTTTAAAATATTTCTTTATCTGATTTAAAACTTGTAATTTAAACTATATGTCTGTGACTAACGGTTTAGGAATTAGCCATTGGACACCGTTGAGATCGGGCACCCTGTGTAGTATGTTTCGTTATTCTAAGCAAGGTGGTAACTGCGATATGTAATCAAATATTTACATTTGTGCAACACAAGAATTTCTGCCAATTCTTTTTCTGTCTAATGTGCACTTTATACTTTAAATCTACATAGAGGGCAGTGTTTATTAATTAAATTGTACGAAAAATAGATGCAACACAATCTTTTTGCAATTAAATTTTTAAACTCAATTTCCGATTTTTTTTTCATTCCACGGGGGTACACCTCCTGATGCTCTTTACAATATCTATATATATGTTACGCTAACGTACGTGGCACAGTAATCGTGGTTATTTGTTATTGTTTAATGGTAACGCCCGAGAAACGCATCTCATTGGTAAAAGTCCTTTGGGAAGATTTAGAGCGATCGGGTTTATTTACATTTCGCCGTGGAGGAAAGACGAAAGAGGTCCATGATGTTTCGCCCTTTCGCTGCAATTATAGAGCTTCAAATCATTTTAAATGCCCGTAATGATCTCGGCGTATGGTTGAAAGTGAAGAAGAAGCGGAATTAAGAACAGGAAATCGAAATAGAATGGATGGAGAACACCGTTAAACACAGAGCATAAGCGATCACTAAAATAGGCTTAATGACCGTAGCATTGCACTCATAGCTTCTGAAATCCAAATTACTGTTTTAAACGTTCCGGTGCATAACTGTGGGACTTTGATTAAAACGTTCAATTTCTGCAAAGCACTGTATTGGAAATGCGAATTAATCAGCTGCAAGAAATTTACGAAATGTTGTCATGACGTTAAAGTATTTTCATTTACCCCCCTCCCCCTTTGTACGGACTTACGATACAAATTTCAGGTTCATTTAATAATGATACTACGGGCCCACCAAAAGTAAGATACAAAAATCTACTTAGACGGAAACGAAAACGACCAGTGATAAATTCTGTTTTATGCTGGTTATTTAAATTGAACAAAGCATAATAGCATTTTTGGGGACAGGGGAGAGCTGGAACTTTCTTGTTGGTTTCCGTTATAAACAGGTTTTATTCTATTAGAAAATAAATTTGCTGGACGATATTTAAAAAAAAAATTCTATATAGTAACATTTGCTTACAATTTTATTGTTTCTTTTTCAGTATTACAATTTATGTTGTATTTGTAACTGCTTTTTATCTGACGATTTTAAATAAAAATTTTAATTATTGAAAATATAATTAAATTTTAATTGAATTCATCATTTAATTTGGAATAAAAAATTATGAGACATATAAAAATTAAAATCTTAACCTGTGAATTTACATAACTTTGGAACTGAACAAGGGTCGGGTCCTGGTAGTTTACACCGTCTCCACCGCCACCCCCCTCTGTACGGGTCTGCGATAAAAATTTCAGATTCATCTCAGAATATTATTACGGGCCCGGGCAACGCCGGGGAAGTCAGCTAGTTACTATATAATATATTAACAATTACAAGATGTTGTGTTCCTGTAGAATGCGAATTGTAATAATAATAAAAAATAATTAGAAATAAGCAATAAAGTAAATTTCATTACAAAAAGTTAAATACTTTTGGATACATCTCTATCAAGAATACTCCTTAGACTTATATATATATATATATATATATATATATATATACATATATACCATATACAATGGTGGCGAAAATTATAGGAATTTTTGAAATTTTCATGTTTTATAAATTTGTGTGTTTATTGAATATATTAATTTTCACTTAATTACAAATATTTATATATCTACTTGAAGGAAATTTAATGTAGAATGTAATACAAAAAAATTAAATATCGGTAAACATACAAAAAAAAAAAAGTTACGCTTACATTAGTCTTAAAACACAAACATAATTCGTAATGAATGCTGAAGTATATTGTAATAAAAGCTTCCTAGCCAAAAACAATCACAATGACTGTTCTGAGAACCCCTCAGATGTCAGTAACTAAACTGTAATGTATTTTGATTTGTAAAAGTGGTATTTTGCTGGAATGAATTTTGCACGAATACTAGTGTAACTAAATATTATAATTTTTTTTTATTATTTTATTTTTTAGTATTTATTTTCTATTCATAGTGCAAATAATTTAAAACAATGTCATCAACAACAAGAAGTGATTGCACAACTACAATAAGAAGTTAGTAAGTGCAATACGGTGCACGCTATCTTGGCACTAATCAACAGATATTTGATACAACCCCTCATTTTTTGCTTCTTTTTGGGAATAACGGATTTCGAGCTTATTCTATCGACAATAATTTTCAGAATTTTCAAGCTATGATTTTGAGATTTTCACAAAAGTTGCTCTATATACTTAGCTAATACATTGTGCACATTATATTTTTATTGCATTCGCGCATGCGCAGTGAAACATTTTTCAGTTTACCTGCTCATTTTTCATCCAATTTTTAATATTTTTAAATTCTGATTGCAAAGTATTGCATACAATGTTGTTGTCATATTTTCTGAAAAGACTTATTTTATATTAAGAACTCTGCAAATTATAAGCAAAAAACTTGGCGAAATTTGGGATTGTTTTTATACAAACCTTAATTTCGCTACCACTATACATGCTATCCTCACAAAAATGAACGAATTATATTACAATAAACCTCTTATTAATAATCTCTATCTTGAAAGCTTTTGCTACATTACTTTTTACAGGGTTATCGAAAAGGTATTCATTTTTTTTAATTTGGTGACGGTCTCCTGGGGGGTTATGGGGAAAATTCTTCGCGGAAATATATGACCTACACTATACTGTTTTGACACCTGCACTTTTAGGTTAATTCCTGGTCACCTTTGGACATAAGGGAAAATAGCCGAATTTGGACCACTTCACTTTCAGGTGTAACTCACTTAATTTTTGGAATATCTGCAAAACATCGCTACACGGGGTCAATCTATTCATCTACTAACTAAATAAATCTTTAGATCAATTTCTTTTTGAAAATCTTATATTTTATTGTAATTTGGAAAATTTGTCAAAAGTGGTCCAAATTCTGCAACTGGTCGCCTAAGTTGAACCCCCAGTCTACTAAATTGGACCAAACAATATCAGATTGTTTTAATGACTAGGGAATATAACTAATTTTATTAAAAGCAAAGTTTGCGATTAATGAAACAATCAAACAATATAACAGTAATGAAATATAATGAAATCAAATATCTGAAAATAAGAGTAACTGTTTTAAATCAAAATGTATTTAAAATATAAATCAAAATTATCAGTAATTAGGAATAGAAATTATAGAACTAATTGCCAGTTACTTGAATATCATGTAAGAAGTGATGCAAAGCTTACACATGAATTTCGTTTTTTCATTTATTATTCCAGCACACACAACATGGAACCGTATTTGGCAATCTGAACACTGAATCATTTCTGCTATTTATTTTTTTTTACAAATTAGGCAAAACCAATCATCATTGTCTAGATTTTTCTTTTTAGATTCTAATTCATTAGACTTTTTTTTGTAACAGAAGTTTTCTTTACAATATGTTTGTAGTTCTTCCCTTCCATCATATTCTTTCCAGTTGCATTACGCCTATTTTTTAAACTTGATCTTCCAATTGCTTTTGTTGCATTAGAGCTTCCTTTTTGTCGTTTTTCTTTTTCATTTCAAAATTTACTTTATAGGGCGAAGATGTTAACACAACTCTTTTTTGGCTCCCTCTGTACTTTGATTTAACTGAATTTAGCAAGGGAGATAACATTTCTAATGATTATCTGGCTTTTTGGGGAAATTTGCTGCTGCAGCCTTCTTGCAGGTCAATTTCTTCACAACTTACTCTCTCATTTTCCTTTCCTACATCTTTAACAGCTTTTGCTGTCACGGGAGCTTTTCTTCCAGACAGTTTGTGTTGTTTTCAACTTTTTTCAATTATATTAAAAAGCGCTTAAAAAATATGCTCGATTGAAAAAAAAAAACGCTATGATTAATCAAACGCAAAACATTATATATTCAAACAGTGTTGAATTCAGCCCCCTCCCGGAGCCTTGAAATAACCACTCCCCCCGGAAAGTTTGATATTTTTTGCATTTTAATGGCAAAAAAGTGTAATTCCTTCCTCTAGAACAGTAAAATGTACCCCCCCCCCCCCTTATGGAAACGCAAATATCCTCCAGGAGAAAAATTTTTGAATTCAACTCTGTAAATCAAATACACCGTAGGAATAAAATCTGTTCAAATATATATAATTCAAAGAAAATAAATACAAATACATACAAGATAAAATAAATTGCAAACAAAATTTCTTGCATAAACATGTGAAAATATTTGTAAGTTTATATATTTCTTTATACTAAACTGTATAAAGAAATTGATCCGGATACACAATATATATTCAAAAACTTGTATGGAGATAGTAATCCATTATAAAATATTAAAAAAATAAAAAAAATAGTGTACAAAAGCGTGCAATCCTCGAAATTCATTACTTACTTTTCAAATTTTTGATCGTATACCTGGTCCAATTAAAGCAACTTAAATTAGCCCAATTTAGGCAACTGCGCTATTTTTTAAAACAGATAATCTCAAGACTAAGAACAAAGTGAAATCAAACAAATCCGCGTGAAAAATATGCGCAATAAACAGATGAATATAGATATGTATATCAAAACATAACAACTTACCTTAGTTTTAATGTATTCACTTTCGTTTAAAAAGGAAAAAATAGATCAAAACAGCTAATTTTAGGTTTTTAAAAATTGTCCGAAAACAGCACTTGGCAGGCGGGTGCTTCTTCTAACCATAAATAACGTCACTCTAATGAGTAGAATTTCAGCGGTAGATGGCGTCTCTTCCTGTAATTAACGTCAGAATGGCAACGGTCCATTTAAAGCAGCGGTCCAAATATGGCTACTCTCCCCTATAGTGTACAGAAAACCAAACAAATGTCATGATATGGGCCACATTCAAGGCATTTATAGCATTCTGAATGAAACAAAAATGCATCAAAACTGTCCTGGAACCAAAATTGATACCTTTCATCAGGGATCTCTCCCCCAATAAAGAACCTATTATCTTCCAAAAGGGTTTAGCGCCATACCATAGGACAAAAATATGCAAAGAATGGTTTAAAAATAAGACCATACAATTATTACCCTGGCTAGGAAAAAGTCCTGATCTAAATCCTGTAGAAAATATGTGGTGATGTTTGAAAATCCTTGTACTAAAAGCGTCCATCTAATAAAACGCAACTTATTGAAGCTATAATTGATTCTTGGTATCATGTGATTAAAAAGGATGAACTCCAAAAAAATTTTCTCTCAATGAAAAAACACTGTGAAGCTATAATAAAAAAAACAAGGGTTATTCTACTAAATATTGAATGTGTAAGTGTAGGTGTAACTTTAAAATATAATGAAATCTAAGATAGATACTATTTTATGTAAGCGTAACTTTCTTTGTACTGCAGATATTTTAATTATGTTTTTTTTTAGTTACATTCTACATTAAATTTCATTGGATTTGATATATAAATATGTGTATTTAAGTGAAAATTAATATATTCTAAAAGCACACAAATTTATAAAACATAAAAATTTCAAAACAATATCCACACATTTGGCCACCACTGTATAACGTTTTAAAGGTGTAAAAGAAAATACGTTTAATGCACCAGGTGCAAAGCAGCTCTTATATGCAAAAAAGTACAGGTTTTATCCTGAAGTGTAAAATGTCATGAAAATTTCGACGAAAAGAGGGTGCAAAACAAGATAACTGTAAAAATTTAAACAATTAAAACAAAAACAATAAATACAACTCTGCGATCTTCAGAAGGCAGGATACATTTATTTGTTTGATGATTCATTGCTCCTCTCACCTTCCGAAGAGCTAGGAGTTGTTTGTATTGTTCTTTTTTCAATTATTTAATTTTTCAATGTATTTTGTTTTGTAGACTCTTTTCATCGAATTTTTCATGAAATTTCATAATTTTCGGCTAAATAATATTCACATGTATATACAGTGTGATTACTAACGATAGTTGCCCTTAGACACATACTTCCACTTGTAAAGTTTCATAAAAAAAGTGGAAATTTGATGTCATAACTGACACTAATTTGGTGACACCACCAATGGGGTGTATATTTGAGAAAATATAAAAACTAAATTTTTATACTGCCCCAGTAGTGTAAAATTTTTAATTAGGAATATTGCTTTATCAATTTTTGAATTAAACACTAAAAATTACATCTTCATATCTGCAAAACTCACAGAGATAATCTTGTTTAAATAATTCGTCAGGATTTAAGGGATGAGACATAAATTGAAATACGTGTAATTACAGAGACAATGTTAATTTAAAGGATCCTAGAAACATTTTTTATTTTACTTTTTGAGTAAGAATTTGAAATTTTTGCGTGATGATTAACCGTATAATTTGTAAACAAAATTACATCCTAAAATTTCTCATAAAGTAAAAATATATATATTTTTTTTTTTCATTATTACTTTAAAATACCTTAGTACTTTAAAATCATTATAATTCGAAATATTACTTGCCGATTTTTTTTCCTTTCATTAAACAGAAAAATATAAGTTTCCAATTTTTTCAGGACTTTTTTAAATTTTAATAATAAAAATATTTAAAATAACAATTTAAAACAAGTTGGAAATTGCTCGTTAAACGTCACAAATGAGGTGAGTTCATAATATAATTAGTTTTATAATAATTTTTTGCACCGCATATTGTACTGAATGCATATTATAGTGCATTTCATAAGTGCATATCAATTTCATTCTGTTCGAAATGCTATAACACCATTAAAATGCACTCGAAATAATTATTTCCCATTGGCCTTAATGTAACGGAAAACATTTGACTGTCCCTGTAATTAAACTATACATCCGATTTTCATAAAATTTGAAATGACTCGACAATATTGTGCAACAATTATATCTTTAAAATTTTAGACCATTCGGAAGGCTATAACATTATCGAAATTCACTTGAAATATTTTTTTCCTATTTGCCGTAATGTAATGGAAAATTTTTGACTGCCCCTGTAATTATACTATGTATCCGATTGCTATGAAATTTGAAATGACTCGACAAAATTTTGCAGATATTATATATTTAAAATTTCGGACCATTCGGTTCCGTAGTTTTTGCTTTATTATATGCGACGGTCAGACGGAGAGACAGACAGACAGGCATGAACGACGACAATAGGTTCTTCGTATTTATATAATTACGAACGCACCTAAAAATGATGAAAGGTGTCTTTAATAAATCGTATTTTCAGAAGTATATATTCTTTTTAAATTTGTGGAAACTGCATTAATGAAAAAGAATCAAAAAGACATGTTCCAACTTTGAATCTTTTATCTTTAACGATTCTTGTCTTATAACAATTAAAAGACCAGAAATGGTGACAAGCACCCATTATTAAGAAATACGCATTTACAGATTTAAGTAAAGATTGTCTCAAAATAGAATGTTTAAATTTCTCTTAAACACTTGCATGTGAGTAATTAATGTCATCCTGTAGCTTAATCTTCAGATTCAGTTTAATCATTTCCATTTCTAACTTTTCACTGTAAAAGGAGGAATATCACCAAAATCGATACGAGCGATACCTATTCAAATCAAGATAAATTTGAACTTTAAGGGGACCAGGAAAGCCCTGCTACACTCCTGGAAGTGTAACTTACGTATGCATTGCTTGTTAATCAATCAGAACACCAAGGCGACGACACCCTTAAAAGATAAGAAAAATGATCACTTTTTCGTCCGCCATTTTAAGATTAACAGATTAGGATATCATTAAAATTATTCTTTATGAGATACATAAAATAAAGGTAAGTCTTATTTAATTTTAAGCATTTATCCGTGTAGATATGTGGAATGTTAATATTATGAGCTAAATAGTTGTATATTGTATAGAAAAAGATTGATCGTCGAGTATTCAAAAGTGATTGTGAGATTTCTTCATGTAGCGGTCTGAAATGTAATTGTTTTAAGGGGACCGGGAAAGCCGTATCTCCGCCATGTTAAATTCACAAACTTTATGTTCCCTTTTCTCAGAAATGGTGAAAGATATAGGTCTAACTTTTTTAGAGTAGTTTGAATAACATGCTTTACATATTTTAACATATCACTTTCTTTCTAAGTGAAACTGAAAATTAATTATTAATTATCTATTGAAAGACATTTTTAAATTAGCATTTTTGGTAACATTTTACTGCCTAAAATCTATAATTCTCAAAATATCTTTATATCCCTGTTTTAAAATATACAATATAACATCACATAAGTATGAAAGAAAATATGAGTTCTTAAGTTTAACAGATATTGTAAAAAAGGAACACAAACATGAAAAATCCAAGGTTTGAAAAAAAAATCAATTAAAGATTTAAATGGCCATTAAGCTGTGAAGTATTCTTAGAAAATAATGAATAATTTCAACACTTATATTTTTATGTATAAATATATGTGACACATCGTTGGAAAGATAAATGTTTCAACTATTTGTCGCTTACCTGGTCCCCTTAAAGTCATTTTTTCCAAATCAGATATTTTTGCATTGCGCGCACCATGTTTCATAAACTAAGTATCATAGTGGCTTAAAATTTTCGATTATGTAGTATTTTACATATCTTTATAACCTCAACCTATTTCTATACACATGTATGCCATTGAAAATCCTTCATTACTCGGTCTCAATTAAACTTAATTCTAATTTTGTATTATTAAATTTATTTAAAGGAATACATAAACAAAAATTTGTATAATTTATTCAAAATCATTGTTTATTTTAAAGAAATATTTACATCTCCAATTTTTTTTTTTTTAAATAATGTGTTAAAATCTCGCAATAACGAACTGCTGAAAGTGATCTCCCTCCTTAAATGTCTCAGTTGATTAAAATAAGACTTTTCTTATATGCTCTTATATGCCGATTTCGAGGTTTTTCAAAATTTTAGACCTGACAACTTCATATTATTATCGGCCCGAAGTGAATTGACATTCATTTTGCTGGCCCCGACCACGGGCCGGGTTCAGGGCCTTGTCCGATCATCACTCTTTTGGCCATCACTTTTTGGTCTTGACTCTTGATGTTCACTCTTTTCGAGAAGTCACTGGACACTCCCGGTCCCTACATTTTTTTCTGTAGGCCAGGGTCGAATCGTGCTTATACAGTATTCTTACTGGCCCGTGGTCAAGGCTTTACTTTTTATCTGAAGGATCGAGGTGGGATGAGCCTAACCGTGTCTAACTTTCTATTTCCTTAACGAGCCAAGACTGAATTCATGCTTCCTCAAATGAAGTGGTCGAGTCCTGGCCTTGAACCAATTCATATGAATATCTTTGTCTCGGCGTAGTGCAATGTATGTAAAAATCAGTAACATTTAGCCCGGCCCATTATATTTGTAAAAAATGCATATATTTTTATGTCTCTATTATTCTTCAATTAAAATTTAAAATTTATTATTTTAAAAAATAGTAGATTTCTAGAAAAAAAAAAGAAAAAGAAAAGAAAAGAAAAAGAAACATGCCTTAAACGCAAAAATGTGATGATCCATGCAAAATGAATATAATGATTTGTAAGAAAAGAATAGAATAAATTTAACCCTTCTAAGAAAGAAACTTGTCTACAGTGCAATTTTTCCATTCCTATGTGATTAGAAGATTTTACTATATAGTATTTTTCAAATTATCCAATACATGGAATATGCATTAACGATATTAATGATAACTGAAACATTTACATGCAAATAGAGATTTATTAAAAAAATAAATACCACATCCTAGGACTTTTCTTTAAAAATAAAGTTTATAAAAATGAACAAATAAAAGATAAAATGAGTATTTTGTATCTAAACTCCTCTACGAAACACACTTTAAATATATCGGCATAAAAATCCATGCTTTGTAGAAATTCAATCGGATTTTAACTTTTTTCTGGTCGGTCCGGTCTCGTGCTTAACTTTTAGATTTTATCCAGTGCAGGTCTAACTATATTTTTGAATGGGCAGGGCCATTGAAATTTTTGTACAGTCTTGGCCGGTCCAAACAGTTTTCTATGAGTCGGGCTGTGCCCGGGTATGGGAATTTTGGGCTGTGCAGACCACTGGCTTATTTTGAAAGTACGTTTAACATAAAATTTAACGCTGCTATTTTTATGTTCAAAAGGGGAGACATTGTCTTAAATCTACTTTTAATAACGTATAATTTGTGGAGAATCCCTACCTTTCATTCCAAATTCATCAATAACATGTCGATTCGTGTAAGTCACGAATTTTGGATTTTAATATGTCTGTGAGTTTTGCATATATCAAGATGGAATTTTTTTGTGTTTAATTCAGGAATGGATAAGGAATATTTTCCTAATTGTAAATTTTACCATGGGGTGGGGCGTTTAAAAATTTAGTTTTTAAATTTTCTCGAACAACCCCCATGTAGTTGCAACTTATGACATCAAATTTTGTACAATTTTTTAGGAAGCTGCAATTCGAAATATGTGTCTAGCAGCAATATTTAAGGAAATAGACTATTGTTACTATCTTTATGAATCACACTGTATACAGAGAGAGAGAGAGCTTTAATATACTGTAATTTTGAAAAACCGATAGGCAAATTCACTTGTAATTACAAGCTAAAGTAAGTATTATATAGGTGTAAAATAAAATCCTGCACACACATACACATATATATACATGAATATATATATATCCTTCTATATATATATAAAGTTTTGATTTGGAAATGGACCAATGAAAATCTGCGTAGATATTCCGGGTAGATCGGCATCCAATTTGAATGCTTAAGCATGGTCTTTCATCATTAATATTAATCGAAAAAAAAAACTGTTGCATACAAAAACATGAAAATTGGTGGTGTTATAGAGAAATGTTTGATAAATACGCTGATGCAGACAGTTTTCAAATCGAAGAATTATTTTAAGAGATATTTAATGCTAAATTTGGACAAAATCGTTCCATTAAAAAAGTTTTATCGGAGCAAAAACTATACATGAGGATTTAATCATTTTAGATCATTTTATACGTTATACGTTACCGGTGTGCAGATTGTATTTATTTTTCTTATTTGAATCATTTTTTGAGTTTTTATTTCAATTTTAAATTCAAATTTTCAGCATTTCGAGAGATATTTTTTACAAATTTTAGAAAATGTTATTAATTTAAACTGTTACCAGTTGTAGAAACAGCGCAAACAATAATGTTTACTTCAAATTAAAAATTTATAAACACGTGACTATTACAAACAGAAAAAAAACTTCAACATTAGAATTAAATGATTACATGTTAAAAGCAGGAAAATTACGTCCTGAGAACCATAGGCACAGATGTCATATACGTCATATACATATTGGCGCAATTTTTTCCGACGCCAATTTGGCGAAAACATAAATAGCATAAACAATAACATCCGGGTTACCATATCAAGCAAAATAACGACACTTTAGCACCAGTTAAGTAACCGTTGCGTATATGAAATTGGCGTCAGAAAAAAATTGCGCCAATGACATCTGTGCTATATTTACACAAAATCTTAAAATAAGAGAAACAAAATCTTAAAAAAAAAAAAAAATCATTATTATGCTTTAAAACTTGTAATTTGAGGAAATTACGTCATATTTAAAATGTCAAAAAATATAGCAAAACAATTTAAATTGAAAAATACATTTGCGCGAGATATTTTGAGATAATCGTTTCAACTATTATCGTGACTTCGAAGACAGCGCAAATAATATTTCCTTCTAACAACAAAAGTATTTTCACGTGAATATTAATAAGAGAAATAAAACTTTGGTGTAAATTACGCCAGATTTGAAACGATACATTTAAAATGAATTATTCAAAAGAACTATCTTATAGCGCTGTTAAAAAATACCGGGAAACAATGACACTGCTTACTTAATTCATTTTATTTTAATTAAATACGAAAACAGCCATTGTATCTCTTAACAGCAGCAGATTTGGCCTTAAAAATCCCCAATCTAAGAAAAACGAATGGAAACCCATTTACAGAGAGATCGCTACTGTTTTTTTGTTTTTTTTTCAATATTTTTAAAGCCGATCAAATTAGCCTGCTTTTTTGGATTTTGGTGTGCCTGAACTGGGGTTGGCGAGCAGGCTCGTATGGGGCAGAGCCCCCTAGTATATTATATATATATATATACATTGAAATCTACATGTGCGACCACTTCCCATTTTTTCATAGAACGGAATTTATGCTAATATACAAATATAATACAATACAAATTTTACCTCTATTCAGAGACCATCTCAGTTGAACTCCCTCCATGAGCGACCCATTTCTTTGGAGAAAATGAAACAAATTCCGTTTTTCCTGTCGATTGAAGAAAGTTTTATTAGAAAAATAATTCCAAAGTGCACATTATTCATCAAGCTTCTAAGCTGAGTTTAGAATTATTATTTATTCCGGCAACTTTTAAGTGGTTAAACATTTTTGCGCCTTTTTAGGTAATGAATTTAACTCTGATGACAAATTAAGGATGATGGTCAATAAAGTCCCCTGCCCTATTCTGCCAGGAAACTGTCAAAGAAATAGATAAATTAATGAAATCGACATTATTTGTCCCCGTCCAAAAAAATTGTATTTATTTACTGAACTTTCGGAAGAATTTGGAGATAAATGTTATAAAAGATAAAACCGTAAAATCAAAACAAACGTCAATGTATCCATTTTTTAAACTCTGCAGTAATTAACTTATGTAATTAGCGTTTATTTTGATACTTAAATTTTCATATTTTTTCCTAGTGTAATAAATAAATTTTAGTGACATTGTTACCTTTTTCAACAATTAAAATCTTGATTCACACCTGACCTCCATTAAGAGACCACCTCTCGGAAAGACCAATTTTTATTCGAAAGGAATGTGGTCGCTTTAACCCATTTATGCCTGGCGTCCCATTTTTGGAACATTTCGAATTTTAATAAATTTTTAATTTTTTCTTATTCTTTACAACATGAGAATTGTATGAAGTAATTGTCTATAAATGTCTTTACTATTACCGAGAGATGACAGCATGAGATCGATATTTATTTGCTTAAATGAAGGCCTCTTTTCGGTGTTTATAGATTTTTCAGTTTTCAAGATAGCGAAATGTAAAAAGTAAGTTTATTTGTATTATTTGTACCAAGGATTCAAATAAATATATCATAATCTTAACTTGTAGACTTCTTTGAAATATATATATATATATATTTTTTTTAATTTCGAAATTATATGTTCAAGCCTGTTTTTTATGCATGTTTGTAACGTACAAAATAGAGGGCGCAAGAGGCAAATGGGTACATATTTCTATTAGACATTTAAGAAGCAGTTATTTATGTAAAGTCCTTTTCAATATCAGTTTGCAATAAATTATTTTTTAGCCTCAAATACGATTATTCTTAATTTATTTTTAATAATACTTATAATGTTATTAGTCTATGTAAAGAAATATATATTTTTTTAATACTTAAAAAAAATACTAATAATAGTATATAATATACAATTTAAAAGCTTAACTTATATAAATTTAGACAAAACATATAATTATGCATTTTTCCACACATTGATATTCCCATATTTAGTATATTTACATTTGATCAAATACATACAAAAATATTTTAGTGTAATATTTTTTTTTGTATTTTTCCAACTCTTTTTGCAACATTTTAAAGTGATTTTACCAATCAATTTGAGAAAACAAAAGTTCAGGCATAAATGGGGTAAAGATGTTTTACTGTACATATATATATATATATATATATATATATATATATATATATATATATATATATATATATATATATATATATATATATATATATATATAATACTGGGTCATTACGATTCGCTGCTTTTACTGACGACAAAAATATGAATTTACAAGCACTAATTATTTCGTATTTATGGCTGTAGTAAAAATATTATGTTTTATTTATCAGTTTTGTTTTTAAATACTAGATGAAACCAGCACGCTATTGCATAGTTTAACGCATTTGTCCCCTTTCTAGGATTCGGTACTTAAAAAGTAAACACGGAACAATTATAAAATCGATCCTGTGTCTGTGTGTCACAGCCATTTTACACGTAAACTATGGAGAGTTCAAGTTGAGGGAAGTAATAAAAAGTATTGACCCACATATTTACAGATCATTAAACCTACACAAATATTTAAAAAAAAAAATGTAGAGGGCTAATTTCAAAGCGCGCTAAGCAAAATGACAAGTTTAAAGTTTGAAAATTGTTTTGCTTTAGCTACGCTGTAAAAAGAAAAGTTTACTGCTACTCTGAAGTGGATTAATAGATTAGAATAAGATTAAAAAAATAGTTATACAGAACGGCAATATTTGATATTATTAAAGCTTCGTATCTCTTTGAACTTGTGCGGTATACCCATTCATATTTTTCTAGTATATACGGCTATGCTGAACCCTACGTTGTATAGTTTATTAGAAAGTCTTATTATTCGTTTAGTAAACATTTTTTAATAATATAGTTAATAATTCATATGTTTATTGTACGGAACCCTCAGACCGCGATTAATACTCGCATTTGACCGCTTATTTAACATAAAAATGTCTGCAAATATGTGTTTTTTAAGCGACAAAGTTACATAAATGAATCGTTTAAGTTTACAGTTTTGTTATTTTTTTTTAAATAAATGTATTTATTAAATGGCGGAAAGTAATTCTGATCCGCATCTAACTAAAATCTCTGTCAGTACTAATATAGACTTAGTTTTAATTCATTATATATTAAACTATTACAGAACGCTTATAATAATTATTCCTAATATAATCGGATTACTACTTCGATGATACCACATTCTGTTTGCTAATAATATTTATTTTCAATATTAAATTTACCATCTTAATGAAATCGGCTGTTAATTACATTGACTATCCTTTCCTAAATTCAATACACAACCACGCAGAATATCTCTATAGTAAATTATAATTCTTAAATAGACTCATCAAACGTCCTATTAATTTCACGAAAAGACATTTTTGCTTAAATTTCGAAGTAAAATCTTATTACAAATGATATTAAGTTAATAACTAGTTTAATAACTTTTAAAGCTTTTGCTCACATTTAATGCATTATAATGCAGAAACATTCGATTTCCTGCTTTCATTAACAGAAGCTGAAGGTTTGCTGATAAAATATTATTAATAATACCCATATTTTAACAAACCGTCTTCTGTAATATACAGATTATTACTTTATAATGCATGTAGGATAAAGGACGTTTATTTAACGGGATAGGATACCTTTGACACATCGAAAAAATTAAAAAAATCACTATGTCCCAAGCTTCAAAACTTGTATAATAAGTCAAAAATACGTATAAAACTTCATTAAAATATAAGACTAATATTTAAATCAATATTTAAAATATATATATATACTTGTAGTTTCATAAATAATTATTATAATGATAAGTTTAAAAATATATAATAATAAGAGAAAAAAAAAGACATGTGCGAATAATAAAATCTGAAAATATGCATATAAAGAAGAACTTTTGGTGAAGAAAAATACATAATACTGTTCCCTTAATTCTAAAATCATAATATTTGTAAACAATATTGACTAGATTACAAAATTTGCACCTTACAAGATTTTCACCTTAAAAAAAATATTTTCCGAGTACAAAACAAAAAACAGCAACAACAAAAAATCTTACCTGTTTTTTTTTTTTTTTTTTTTTTTTTTTTTTTTTTTTTTTAAGTTGTAGGTAATACAGAAATGAATATGTATTGAAAAGTTCTTTTGATTACCAAGCATAGCTTTTTAGTAACTCTACGCGCAGTACCAAATTTATCGTTTTCAATAAACGCAACGCAAAGTTTAATTATCCTATGTAATCTTAATAAAATTGCCATAATTAGTAAACTAACGGGAATTTTTTAAAGCGTTTTTTTATATTGTTCAGAAATGCTTAAGGCATCAAAATATGTATTAAAAAATCAAAAACTTTGAAGGTATAAAGGTATCCTACCCTTCTAAGAGAAATGAAATGACGTCAGTATATCATGGTTTTATATATCACATTATTTTAGTTTTTTTAAATTGACAGTAAGTTTGGAGAAAAAAATATGGCCTAAATACATCATTACAAGTAGTTATCAGTCAGAGTTAAAATACTATTAACTGCAAAAAAAAATTCTTACTAATTTTAATTGTACTAGGGAAACCTTATTTTGTTTTCTTTGATGTTAGCTTCTTTCCTAGATATAAATGTTACTCATGCCTTATTACTCATACTTATTGTATTTACACGCACTTCAGGATTTTTCAGATTTAAAAGTATGTTTACAGGCAGCATAAAATCCCATTATACAAATTTTATCACAAAAGCAATATATCTTGCAGGAACGAATGTGTGAAGATTTAGAAATTTATATTTTCTTCAAATAAACAAATGAGAACTTACACTGTAAAGGAACGTTTCGCCTTTTCTCAGGTTTTCAGAATAATTTAGTTCTTTCCTGTGAAATTCTGGTTTTCTCATCTGAAACGTTCCTGAACAAAAGTCGGAAACAGCAAAACGCTGCGGCTGCCATTTTATTAAATTTTTTTGCTATAATCCGTTGCTCGCGCGCGAGTGTCGAAAACGAATTCCTTAAATGAATGTCAAAAAATCAATATGGAATGCGAATAAATCAATAGACGACATAATCCTTTACGTCGCTATTGTCAAGACCATACATATGAAAATGCAATACCTCTGTGGCATCGCTAAGAGATTATCCCTCGTACTTGACTGTGAAATGTTTAACGAGCAGCCCGTGTAAAAAAATACACCTATTATTTGGATCTCCATTAACCAGGGGACCATCAAACATGATTCTCACCGATTTTGATTATTTTAAAGTATGTTTTAGAGTTCTTATCTCTAATTATTCTTGTGAAAGGATTTCTTCAAATGGGCCTTAGATTTTCAGAAATTGGATGCCGAAATTTAGCATACGTTTCAAATACCCATTATTTTGCGGCTTTCAACGTGTTTTTCGTGATGTGGACGCAGAAGGCTCTCAAGCCACCCGTACGGCCGAGTTCGATGCTACCTCTTGACTTTTTTTTTTTCTTTTTTAATTAATTTTACATTTTGACACTTTACAATTTGATTTAAATTTGATATATAGTTGACACTTTGAATTACTGCAAATTTGAATTTTTTTATATTTTCGTAAAAAATATACAATTACCTTTATGATTTTTTTTCATGAAAATTTATATGTATTTTATCTCACTTGTAAACTAACATCATTACTGACGAAAATCGAAAATATTTTGTCTAGATTTTTTTTTATTATTATTATTTACATTTATATATTTTTTATATTTTAAGCAAAGTTCAGAAACAATATATCATATATATATATATTTACATTATTGAATTTTAACTGAAAATTTATTTTTTCGTGTAAATTATAAATAACAATTTTGATGTCAAATGTCCAAATGTGTTTATCTTTAAATGAGTAAAAATGGACAAATTATATTTCAAAATACTTTTTCATTCTAATAAATAATGATAAAGCAAAAATTGTCAATTGGAAATGTAAAAATCGTCTGTGGATCACGCATGGCATATAACTTATGATATATATTTTTTAAGAAACCGTTAGATAGCATTTCATAATAATATCAGAATACATTTAAAAAAAAAAAATATTGATATATTTTATGTTCTTTTGAATACAAGTACTAGGTAAGAAGTTATGCTCTATTATAGGATTTTTTTTAGTATACTCGATTATGTTACTCGATTAATTGTATATTTACTAAATTTAAATGTCAAAGTCGGTAATATCAAACAATTTTGCATTTCATCATTTGTCATATTTTAATATATTGGACAAACCAAATATTAAAAAAGGTATTTATTTTGTTATTTTTTTCTAATAAAATATTATGCATTATTTGAGACTTGTATTTAAAATATAAAAAAGTAAATAATAATAATAATATGAAAACAAACTTTCTGTACATATTAATTTGTATTTCCGTCAACAGAAATGTTAGTTTAAAAATTTCAGAAAAAATAGAAGTTTTCGTGAAAGATCAAAAACATAAATCTATTTTGAAAATACCAAAATTTCGAAGCTGTAAAAATTCACAACTTTGATTAAAATTTGTAAAGTGTCAAAAATATGAAATTAATATATAAAAAAAACAGTTAGGAGGTAGCATCGAACTCGGTTCCTCTGGCTGGCGGGTGAATACTCTGAGATCACTCCACGTTATAATCGTTGAAAGTTGCAAACTAATTAGTATTTAAAACGTATGCTGAACTTCGGCTCCCAAATTCTGGGAATTTAAGACCCATTTGAAAAAATACTTTCACTAAAATTATTAGGGATAAGAGCTCTACAATATACTTTGAATTCATAAAAATTGGTGAGCATCATGTTTGGTGGTACCCTTATAAGACTGCATATTAATTCTGAATCTTTAGTCTAAAACTAGGGATTCTATGTGAGCTTGTTAAATGTAAAAAGAAATTAATCAATTATCTAGAACATCCTTGTTGGACATAAAGAGTTTTTGGCTAAGATGTGTTATTATCCCACCCTCCACCGATGTTGAGTATTTGGCGATTTTTGGCGGTTTTTATCGCTCTGGCAACCCCGGCGATTGGCGTCGAGTAATGATGATGGTAACTTATGATGGTAACCCCCTTTTTTACGACGCGTGAGCGTGCTTTTAGCGGGAACATTCATTTCACTCCCGGGTATCGTTGGTGTCGGTTGCTTGACTCTTGTACCAGGTTGTATCCTTTTTTTTTTTTTTCATTTTATTTTGAGGATTTTTTTCCTGTTTGCTGTTATGACTTGCGCTGTAGGAGATGCTATTTCAAAATACCAGAGCATTATAAAGGAAAAAGTCGGCTTTGTCCGCACCTAAGGGAATCGGTCAATTTTAGGAAATGAGGGGGATGCTAGTAGGTTTTTTGTATTGGAGCTAATACGCGACAGAGAATTGTTTTTTAGTTTTTTAAAAGAGATTGGCTTATTGAAATCTAGCATGTGTTGTGATAAATGTAGCGGCGATATGATAATTAGAAAAAGAACGCAACTCTCTGACGGTTGCACGCGGGTTTTTCGTAATAGGAGAGTTGTGGATGGTCAGAATAAAAAGTGTAACACTGAAATGTCTTTTAGATATGGTTCCTGGTTTAGTGGTTGCAGTAAATTGACGATTGAGGAGATTTTTTTGCTGACGTTTGAAGTTATTAATTGTTTGCTTTTATTCCAGAGAATTTAGAAAATTTAATCTTTTTATATATATATATATATATATATATATATATATATATATATATTAAGTAATCGCGGGATACAACGTGGTATCGGAAATATAACTTATTATAATCCAGAATTTTATTTTTTTCGGAATTTGTTTATTTAAAGTGTGTATTTTAAGTCGGAAATATAACTTATTATAATCCAGAATTTTATTTTTGCATTTTTTCGGAATTTGTTTATTTAAAGTGTGTATTTCAAGTGTAAAAACAACAACAACAAAAAAAAAAAAAAAAAAAAAAAAAAAAGAAAAGTAAGTAATCTTGAAAATCTAATATTTTTATATGTGTATTTTTTCCAGAAATATTGCTTTTATTGCAGAGAATCTAATGTCATTTTTGTATTTTTTTCGGAAATATTGCTTTTAATTTAGAGGGGAATTAATTTTGAGTTAATTTTAATGGAATTAATTTTTGTTACATTTTTTTAATGTGTTTTTTAGTGATTTATGTGTATGTTAGGCTTAACGAAAAAAATGAAGAAAACATGCGCATGTTAGGCTTAACGAAAAAAAAAATGTAAATTAGACAAATTTACATTGTTTTTGTTAAGCCTAACATGCGCATGTTTTCTTCATTATTTACATTTTTTTTTTGTTAAGAGTAACATACGCATATATCGCTACTTGGCGACATTTTCTACTTGGCGATAAAGGGGTTTTCTCGCCAAAAAAATCCAAGATGGCGGAGGGTGGGATAATGACACATGTGTTCCGAGTTTTTTTTTCTTCTCCCATTTAAAGGATTATAAATTAAAAGAAAAAGATAATCGTAAAAGAGTAAGTTGCTATAAATATAATATTCTATCTTGTTCCGCTAATATGTTTTATATGCTATATTATTTTTAGAACAAATTTGTTTTTAACAAATATGTACCTTAATATTATTTATGTTTTAATGGGTTTGCATTTAAGATTTATATATTTATGTCTAAGATTTAAAATTAGTTAAACCACATATACGCTATTGTTTTCTATTTTTTTTTTCATTTTCACTCTATCTATATAACATGCAGTTGTAAAGTTTTATTTATTTTAGGTTAGTGAGCTAAATCCAGAAGCAATCCAGAAATGTTGTCAACAGAAATATTCCTGGTATTTCGCAGGAAACTTACTGGCATTTCTGTGGAAAGTTTTTAAGCTATACAGTAAAGTTCCAGTCATTTTCAAGAAATGTTTCTTGGAAATAATGGGCAACTCAGCTGCCCATTTTTTCCCAGGAACGTTTCGGATTTTTTTTTTTTTTTACAGTGTATGTCTAATTAACATTAGGTGTTATAAATAATGCTAATGTTCATGACCTACCAACTCTCAATCAAAACTCTATGATCGCCAACTCTTGCAAATAGCTTATAAAATACTAGTTGACTCGCCAGGCGTTGCCCGGGCCAGTGGTAATAACTTTAAATGAACCCCAAATTTGCATGATTTTATACTTCGTCTGAGTTTATATTTTAAATGAAAACAAAATTGCGAAGAAATATTGAATTGAAAGCATATGCTATTTGGTATTTTATTTCTGCGTAATTTTATTTTTAGAATCTATGCGTACCGAATTATGAATCACGATCTATGTGTCGCGTTTTGGTTTTAAGATTCCCTACCAGATTTTTAACTATCCTGCCCCAGTGTGCGATCGTTAAATAGAGCATCTGCGCATGTGCGGCCATTTTCCCCCTTGGAAGAACAGAGCTGTATTTTTAACGTGATTTCTCTGTAATATTTAATTAATAACTCAGCTAGTTATAAGAAATTGAAACTAAAGAGTCTGAAGTTTACCACAAGAGGCCTTGGACAAACCTCTCACAAATGTTCCTCCTTGTACGTGCTGTATATTTTGCTAGACATCACAAAATGCAAATATACACCCACACAGGGAGAGACATACCGAAACTTTCTTATGTTAGTATAGATTATTGGTGCAATCAATATTTTTTACAACTTAGTAAGTCATATTTGCATATATATATATATATATATATATATATATATATATATATATATATATATATATGTAGTTATCTCTAGTAACAAAAACATATTTTATTTACAAAGAGTAACTAACAATAGGGAATTCGTGTGGGAGGAAATATAATTTAAATGCATGAAATATAATTGCGCTTGAAGAACTAAATAACTTTACAAAATGTATGAAAAATAAAAATATTTATTTATAAGCAATCTCCATTAATAACTGAAATTTCTAATACGCAAGACTTATAGGATTCGTCAAAATGTAGAGTTTCAAAATATTACAGATTCTGTATATCATATACACTTTGGTACTAAAACATAAATTCTATTACTATTGCAGTATGTAAGACTAAATATTCTTAAATACAAATATAAAATTCGTTGTATGCGATATTCTGAAGCCTAAATATTTCATTCTTAGTTGCTTTTGAAATCTGTTATGGGAATAATATGCAGTTTGCGTTAAATTCTACTTGTGGGGATTATATAATTTATATAATTAATTGAATGATTGATTTTGCACTTTTTTATTCCTTCATGGTGAGATTTCTTGTTTTCGAAAACATCTAGCTATAACATGGGCAACTGCCAATAGAAAATTTATCTATTAACGAAATGCAAATTATATATGGTAAATATATATATATATATATATATATATATATATATATATATAGCCTAAAATCGAAAAATAGAATATTAACGCAAAATAAAATATACAATAACATATTTGGACTCTCCCACGACTCCGAATAGCATTCTTTATGTTTGATGATTTATGATTGATTTATTCCCGAGATAACATATTATTAAAAATGCGTGAAGACTTTTATCGGAACTGCTTGAATGCTGCTGCAGTTGAAGGTCGTTATAAGGACATGTTTTTTCTCTACCCTGTACATTAGAGTGGAGCGAAAAAAATTATTATTTTTTAAATCAAAAACGGGTAGGTGCCAAAAGTTGCCTTTATATTAGTACATCATCTGCGTTCAATATTACCGCTGAAAAAAATGGCTTGAGTCTGCGCTTTTGGTCCAAAAGTCGAAATTTCGGGTAAAATTTGACACTTTTTCAAAAAAATAAAAACATTCCTATAGAGCTGGCAATAATTTAATAGTGTTATTTAAACCTTTATTATTAATGACTTAACATATTTAAAGGATAAAACGATATGTTTGTTCTGTATAACGGGAGCAAAACTGACAACTTTTGCTAAAAAAAGGCGTTTCCACTCTTTTGTGTCTTACAACTAATTGTTGTTTGGAATACAGCTCTTACGTAGTTGCTTTCAAATCTACCAAGGAGGTATCACGTGGGGGTAGCTGCATTTCATGACACAACAGTGCATAGCTTCTCCACCCTTCCATCTGAGCACAATGTTTTATTTATATATTGAATTGTGATTTTTTATCAAAGACTTGCATAAGTTTCATATGTATCAACCTAATCCATCTCTTTGTATCCACAGACGTTGGGTGATGCTGATGTGACACTTCTTCACGTATATTTATACTGTTTGTGTATGAAAAGGCAAGCAGAGTAATTCAGTGGAATTAATGGAATCTATTCAGCCCTCTAGTATCTTCACCAAAATTACATCCAGTTACTGCATAGTGATTGGGAGTTCTGTTCCTACAACATTTTACAACATTTAGGTGCTTCATCTTTGAGTATGCCATCATTTTCGCTACCTCTTGCATTTCTTATATGCTGATAAGCTTGTAGTTTAATGTGATGGCGATCTACATCAACATTGCAATAAGAATTTGCTTTCGATGTGAAAAGCTACCATTGTCCTAAGTAAATTTTTTTAGTGTATTTGTTTTTTGCCATTTTCTGCGATGCTTAGAAGCCGAGTAATTTCCCATAAGTTTTTAGATTAATTTTTTAGATGTGGATTTTATTTTGTGTAAACCATCCTGCGGCATTAACCTCGATTACATACTTTGTGAGTGAATCAGACTCTGATGGTCAATCAGTGCTTATATAAAGTTGAATAATTTTATGGGCCGTTGTGAGCCTTCTTGCATAGGATAAGTTTCTTGGGATCCTATTCGCTAGTTCTTCTGAACAATATCTTGATGAAATAACTTTGCAAATATCTATCAGGTATTTCTGGTATGTGCTGAGTACCCTTTTCTCGATTTCAGGAAATAATGTTTAAAAATTACTCTCTATGGCTTCAAAAATTGAAATAAGAAAGGAATAAGCACGTGGATAATGATTTTCCTATTGGTCCGACGCATCCCTGTGGATTAGAATCTAATTTTGCCAACGATCTTACCTAATAAATGATGCAGAGGAAATTCACTGGACTTGGAGGTGGCATATGATCAGTTGTAATGGTTCGTTCTAAACATGTCCCTCGCAGAATGGATGACAACGACTAATAGAATTATCCGCCTTCAAACGAGCACTCACTGCCAATCAGTGTCTCTACGTTCACACAAAAAGTACTATGTTATCCAAGTTTGGCCCTAGAATAGTTTACAATCAAATGTAATCCACAGCTAAAGAAGGGATCTAAAAACTCATGGGAAATTGGCTGCACAAAAACAACTCGGCTACTAAACAACACACAAAACGGAATAAACAAATACTTAAAAAAAAAGGTTATTTAGGACAACGGTTGCTTTGCATACGCAGAGGAAATTCTTATTTCAATGCTTTCTGACGATTGCCATCACATTAAACATCTAGCTGATCAGCACATAATAGTTGAAAGATGAGAGTAAATGATGGCATATGCAAATCTGAAATATCGACAATCAACTTTGAAGCGGATAATTATATAAATCTAATTCTTTGGAAAAGTGTTCTGGTAACAGAACCTCTAATCAATATGCATTTATTATGTGCAATCTTGGTGAAGATAATAGAAGGCTGAATAGATTACCTTAATATCATCCGCACTGCATTACACTGCTTGTCTTCTCTTACACAAGCTATAGAAAAATACGTAAAGCAGATCACAGCAGCAGCATTCAAAGTCTGTGGATCCAAAGAAGAGATGTACCAGGTTGATACATAGAAAACTTATGCCAGTCTTTGATAAAAAATCACAATTCTATGTATAAATAAAACATTGAGTTCAGATGGTATAGTGGTCGAGCTATGCACTGTTGTGACATGAAATGCAGTCACCTCCACATGGTACCTCTTTGGTAGTTTTAAAAGCAACTAGGTAAGAGCTGTATTCTAAACAACAATTAGTTGTATGGCAGAACAGAGTGGAAACGCCTTTTTTTCACCAAAAGTTGTCGGTTTCGTTCCAGTTATACAGAACAAAGATATCGTTTTATCGTTTAAATATGTTAAGTCATCAATAATAAAAGTTTAAATAACACTTTTAAATAATAACCATCTCTATAGATTTTTTTTTTTTAATTTTTGAAAAAAAAATGTCAAATTTTACCCGAAATTCGACATTTGGGCCAAAAGCGCAGACTCAAGCCATTTTTTTTTCAGCGGTAATATTGCACACAGATGATGTACTAGTATAAAGGCAACTTTTGGCACCTACCCGTCTTTGATTTAAAAAATAATAATTTTTTTCGCTCCACCCTACTGTACATGCAATAGCATTAAATCAAAAGTCCCTGAAATTGACATGATAAAGAACAAATCTATAGATATTAAACATTATGCCTATCTAGAACTTAAAATTATATTTTTCCATCTATCTCTCTGTCTGTATCTATCAATCCTTATGTTTATCTATGTTTAGATATCTATACATACCTATGTATTAATATCTATGTATTACTCTTTATTTGTATTCATATATATATATATATACTAGGGGACTCTGCCACCTGCAAGCTACGCTCGCCCGTTCAGACACCGCAGAATCTGAAAATCTAAAAATCTAATGGGTTTTAAAAATATTAGAGAAGATTAAATTATACTGAAAAACTGTGCAGATCTCCCTGTAAACGGGTTTCCATTCAATTCCCTTTCATTGCAAAAATTTAATGGAGAATCAGTTGCTGTTAAGACATCCAGTGGTTGTTTTCGTTTTTGATTAAAGAGGATCAGTTAAACATTTGAAAAGAAGATAAAATAAAATGCATTAAACATTCAGAGTCTTTGTCAACCGATATTTTAAAACAATCTCTTTAACAATAGCCTAAATCATGTGACTATCATCAATATTTCCGGGCGGAACACTTTGCTTTTATACTCTAGGTGCCATTTTGATACTTTAATGTTATCCAGGCACAGGTGATAAGTCGCCAAATATTATTCTATCCCCATCATTTCATCTATATTATAATAGTTCAAGTCATCAAATGCCATAAACAAATATGATCTGATCCCTTTCATATGAAAGTTTGGAACAAATGTCATATACGCCCCATATTGGCGCGATTTTTTTCCAACGCCAATTTGGGGAACGCATCAACAGCATAAACAACAACATCCGGCTTACCATATCAAACAAAATAACGATAATTTGGCGCCAGTTAAGTACCCGTTGCGTATATGACATTGGCGTCAGAAATAAATCGCGCCAATATGGGTCCTTATATGATATCTGTGCCGAAAGAAAAAAAAGCCTGGTGAAAATCTCTCCAATATCTTTTTTTTCAACTCGCCAGTTAGCATATTTTTTATTGTTCGAGTGGTAAATTAAAACATTGATTTGAAGTTAAAATTAAATGTCATGGTTTGTTACATCATACTCCTATTATAAAGAGGTAAAAATTGTTTATTTGTCGGAGATAAGTTCAGGAACTACCGAACCGATTCCAAATGTAATGGTATCAAAATGATGGTGTTCGCCCAACTTAGAACATAGGCTATATCTTATGTCGGTGCCACTACCCCAGAGGGGGTGCAGGAGCAAAAACGTTCTAAAAATGCGATTTTTGCGTTACTGAAGGGCCTAGAAATATGAAATTTGGAATATTAGTTACTTATAAGATATAAATGGTGTATAAGAACAGTTCTTAAACAATTCGAAATTTAAAAGGGGTGAAAATGCACAAAAAGCGTTCTAAAAAACGTTCTAAATGGTAGTTTCTACATAATCTCAGGAAATACCTAACCGATTTAAAAAATATTGGTGTCAAAATGTTGGTGTTAGTCCAACTTAGAACATAGGCTATATTGTATGTCATTGCCACTACCCCAAAGGGAGTGCAGGAGCAAAAAACGTTCTAAAAATGCGATTTTTGCGTTACTGAAGGACCTAGAAATATGAAATTTGGAATATTAGTTACTTATAAGATATAAATGGTGTCTAAGAACAGTTCTTAAACAATTCGAAATTTAAAAGGGGTGAAAATGCACAAAAAGCGTTCTAAAAAACGTTCTAAATGGTAGTTTCTACATAATCTCAGGAAATACCAAACCGATTTAAAAAATATTGGTGTCAAAATGATAGTGGCAATGTTTGCTCCAAGATAGGCTATGTTTTATGTCGGTGTCACTACCCCAAAGGGGGTGTAGGAGCAAAAAACGTTCTAAAAATGCGATTTATGTGTTACTGATGGGCCTAGAAATATGAAATTTGAAGTATCAGCTACTTATTAGATATAAAGGATTTCTAAGAACAGTTCTTAAACAATTCTAAATTTAAAAGGGGTGAAAATGCGCGAAAAGCGTTCTAAAAAACGTTCTAAAGGGTAGTTTCTACACAATCTCAGGAAATACCAAACCGATTTGAAAAATAATGGCGTCAAATTGATGGTGAAAATTCCTGCTCCAACATAGGCTATGTTTTATGTCGGTGCCACTACCCCAAAGGGGCTGCAGGAGAAAAACGTTCTAAATTGCTGTTTTTGCGTGACGGAAGGGCCTTGAATCGTGAAATTTAGAATGGTAGTTAGTTATAAGAAATCAATGATATCTAAGGACATTTCCTAAAAAAATCGAAATTTAAAAGGGGGCTCAAAATGCGCAAAAAGCGTTGTAAAAAACGTTCTAAATTGCAATTTCTATGCAATCTCAGGAAATAATGAACCGATTTCAAATATAATGGCGTTAAAAAGATGGTGACAGATCTTGCTCCAAGATAGGCTATATTTTATATATGTTTCCACTAACCCAGAGGAGATGCAGGAGCAAAACGAGCGAAAAGCGTTCTAAAAACGTTCTAAATGCCGATTTGTCACCAATATCTCAGGAAGAATCAAACTGATTTCAAAAGTAATGTTAAGAAATTGATGCTGACAGCCTCTGTTCTAACATAGATGCTATTTTAAGTCGGTATCACTATCACCTAGACGTTGCAGGAGCAAAAAATCATTCCAACTTTCGATTTTTGTGATCGGTAGGGGCTAGCAACTTAAAATTAGGCAAGGTACATATGTATTACATATAAATGATCTTTAAGAACAGTTTCGAAAAAATTGGAAATTTAAAAAGGGGTGAAAATGCGCGAAAAACGTTCTAAAAACATTCTAAATTGCGATTTCTACTCAATTTCAGGAAATTACAAAGCTGTTTCAAAAGTAATGGTTGCAAATCAATGGTGATAGCCCCTGCTATAACATATTTTATGTTGCTGTCACTACCATCTGAGGGTTGAAAAAGCAAAACATGTTCTAATTTGCGTTTTTTGCATAACTGAAGGGTCTAACACTTTGAAGTATGGCATGTTATTTACTTACAAGATGCAACTGCTTTCTATGAACTGTCGAAAGAAAATTTCAAATTTAAAAAGATGAAGTGAGCTAAAAGCGTTATAAATTACAATTTTTATGTAATCTTTTCAAATACCAAACCGATTAAAAAAATAATGATAACAAATTGTTGGTGATAGAACCTGCTCAAACATAAGCTATATTTTATGTCTGTGCCACTACCACCAGAGGGTTGCAGTAGCTAAAAACTTTCTAAATTGCGATTTCTGTGATACTGAAAAAGCTAGAAACTTTAAATATGGCATGGTAGTTACTTATAAAATATAAATGCCCTCGAAGGACTGTCGAAAATGAATTCGAATTAAAAAGGGGTGAAGTGAAGGGGAGGTGTGAAAAGTATTCTAAAAAAGTCCTAAATTACGATTTCTACGCTATTTCAGGAAATATAAACCAAATATAAAAGTAATTGTTGCGAATCAATGGTAGCAGTCTCTGATCTTAACCAGGCTATATTTTATGCCGATGATTCTACCACCTGGGATTCACAGGAACAACAAACGCTCTAAAAAAGGCCTTTAAAAGCTTTCTAAATTACGTTTCTGTGGAATATTAGGAAATAACAAACCAATTTCAAAATTAATGTTGGCAAATTAATGGTGACAGTTCCTATTTCAACATAGCCCTTTATGTTGAGAGAGGTGGTAGGACTTGGAATTTGACATGATGGTTAATTAAAATAGCAATTAAAGCCTTTGTGCAGGAATATTGAAATACAGTAAACCAACGTTTAAAATGCACAAATAATGCGTGAAAAAACAGCAAACAGCTGTTTCGAATCTACAGCGAGATTCTTCTTCAGTGCAAGAGAGGGAAAAAAGAAACAGCGTGCTAGAAAAAGCAAGGCTGAGCTTAAACAGCTGTTTGCTGCTTTTTCACGCATTATTTGTGCATTTTAAACGTTGATTTACTGCATTTCAATGATGGTTAATTTTAAGATGTAAGGAGATGGTTTCTAAAAAATACAAAACTTCAAATGAATACTGAAATGAGCGTATTAATTGAGCATAAAAGTTTCAAAATATTTTCTAAATTATTATTTATTTAGTTTTATTTCGTTTTATTAATTTAAGTCTGATTTCTGCCTTATGCAGTGTAACAATGATATTTAATCAAACTGTGTTTTAAATAGTAACTTTTTAAAATTATTCCTAAAAGTAATAAGTTCCTTTTAATAAAATAAAATATTACCTTTTAATAAAATAAAAATTTAGTTAGAACCTTTTAATAAAAATTAGACTTATAAATATCACTTGGCATATTTCAAATATTACGCGAGCAAAGCCGCGGGATTTGCTAGTATTTTAATATTTCGCCAGATGTCATATACGAAAATTTGGCGAAAGCCTCCTTTTCGAATACCAGTTACATATGTATTTTTGGTACTACTTAGTTATCCCGTCGACAAAAAATCTATCGCGAACTATAAGATTAAATGTCAATAATGCTTGATCGTAAATGTCACATTCACTTGACTTTTAGCAAGTTACACGTGTTTACGTCATGAAGTGATTTTTATTTCGACGTTTTATTTTTATATCTATTAATGTTATACTAATTTATTTGTTCTTTCGTTATTTAAAATAAAAATTTTGTCAATCTGTACAATTTGGCGAGTGGTTTGGCGATTTATAAAATTTGACGGTATAACTACTACATTGTACCGTATTTTTTAATTATTTTCTATTATTTTCAAAAGGAAATAGCAAAAAAAAAATAATTAATTACTATAGAACAAAATAATTTATATAAATTAAAAATAATAATAAAAGTAAATATGCATTTATTATTAAATAAACAACAATAGCCGGGTTACCATGTCTATCAAAATAATGCCATTTGTGCGCCAATTAGGTACACCCCGGTGCGTATATGACATCTGTGTCTAATATTTTTCTTTTCGTTTTTTTTTTTTTTTTTTAAAGAAGTGAAAGCCATCAATTTAAATGTTTCATTTTTAAATGAAAGTTTTGTATTTAATAAAATTGATAACGGAATACAATAAAAGCATTGTTCTTAGCATAGATTTAAAGGAGGCCCAACTGTCGCCAAATTAATTTAAAATAGTAACCTTTTCTGAATTATGAAAAAAAAAAATTCTGTTATGATTAAAATTTGAGTTGCCATCATTAGAAAAAATGTATTTAAAATTAGAAAATAATTCATATTTCGAAAACTAATTCGAATTATAAATTCTAATACCAGTTTTGAGATCTGTGGATCAACACGGATTTTTGGTGTTAATTTCATCGCAAAGTATTCCATATTTTAGGAGAAATCGCCGGTAAACAAAATCAGTTGTTTAATCAGTCGATTCAAAGAATCGATACATTTCAGGCGTTTCATATATTCGTTTCATAAATACGTTGCATTATGATTTTATATATACTAGGGGATCGAACCCGAGCTCCTCGGGTTACAGAGTATAGGTGAAAACCATTTTTTTTTTTACATGTAATATATATTTTAGATTGCCCACTAACATCAAAAAGAATTTTTATCTGAAAAATATCAATTATGCAATCAAATAAAGTTTTAAATTTTATTAAAAGCGATACTTTCACATGTCAGCGCATGCCAGGAGTTATTAGCCCAAGTTTTTACGACTTACGGCAGTTTTTCCGATCATTTCAGTGCTTTAAGCACGTGGTTCAATCACATGTCTGTTAAATTGTTTTCTTATTTACATTATTTTATTATTTTTTCTATAGAGGAAGTTTTAATTTTGTTATGCAACATTAGACGGAAACAAATGCTGAACATTTTACATTTTTTTAAGGGAGATTAATCTTTCATAATCGAGCTACACGGGATAGATAAATTAAAAAATAATTCATGCTTGAAAATCTATATATTTTATGCTATCGTAGGTGGCACAGAAATCGCGATTATTTGTTAATTGTTTAATGGCAACACCTGAATGTAACGCATCTCATTGGTTATTGTGTAATATTTTTAAAAAGGGAATAACAATAAATAAAAAAAAAGTTTAATTAATAACTATAGAACAAAACAATTTATATAATTAAAAAAAATAAAATAAAAGTAAATAAACAATTCATTAATAAATAAACAACAACATCGGGGCTACCATATCAAGCAAAATAACGACACTTTGGCGCCAGTTAAGTACCCCTGTGCGTATATGACATTGGCGTCAGAAAAAAGTCGCGCCAACGTAGTGCGATAGTAGACACCTGTGCCGTCTTTTATTCATCTAATTTAAAATACAACAAATAAATAAATAAATGAAGGTACTTTTCCAGTATAGGTACTTGAAATAGAGAATATAGAAATAGAGAAAAGGTCGATGGCGAGAAAAGAATTTTGGCAACGTATTTTCTGGCAACCTATTTCATCAAAATATTTTTTTCGAATAATACTACATAAAAGTTGCTATGATCGCAAAAAGTTCGTACTTTCATATTAGCTGGGCGCAATTATCGCCAATAGCATTTTTTAACTCGCCAGCAGCATTTTTTGTTTTTCGAGGTGTAAATTAAAACAATGCTTTGATGTTGAAATTAAATGTTTTATAGTATTTATTCTTTTCTTTTCTTTTTCCTTTTCTAAAGATTTTTTTTAAGTGAAATTCGTGAATTTGAAATGTTTCAGTTTTAAATTAAAGTTATCCCTTTTAAAATGAGTGAAAGGGTTATATTTTAACTTAATATTTCATATTTCTTTAGAAATATGAAAAAATATGACGGGTACTATGTTTGGCGATTTATCACCTATGCCCGACTAACATAAAAATACCGAGTTCTTGATTTCTCTATCAGAATCTTCCGATTTGGCGAAGGATTGAGCAAGTAAATTAAATTATGAATAAAAGTAACACGATATAATGCATAGCATTCGATTTAAGAGAGACCAAACTGGTCGCCACGGGCAGCTAACCTATACTATAAAGGACAAACATATCTGTGCGTAACGCATACGTCATTCTGCGAATGGCAACACTTTGAAATTTGAAATGAAATTTCGGTTTTGCAATTTTCTTTACTGCAAATTTTTAAACTTCTAAACATCGCATATTTTAAATTTTTACACCGTTGTATAAGGAAAAAAATGCTCTTTTAAATGCAATTTGTTTGAAAGCTGTATCTCAATTTAATTTTGAGATATTAATTTTTTTGTAGTTTTTAATACATTTTTTGTAATTGTGGCAACGGAAGTCCGCCATTTCTGTTGAAAGTCATGGAGGGTTTAGAGGGAAAATAACCCCCGAGTAAAGAAAATAATATATTACTGTAGCTTTTGTTGCCGTTTTCTCATAAAAACTGAAAAAAAAATTGAAATTACAATGCGTGCTATGTCAGCGATTTTTAAAGTTTCCAATTCAAAGCCATTTTCAATTTTTACACCGTCAAATAGAGAAAAAAAATCTACTTTCAAATGCAATGTGTTTGAAAATTGTATCTTAATTGACTGAGTTATTACGGTTTTTAAAATAATTAGCTGCCCGTGGCGACCAGTTTGGTCTCCCTTAAATAGAATGCTAGGCATTATATCGTGCTACTTTTATTCATAATTTAATTTACTTGCTCAATCCTTCGCCAAATCGGAAGATTCTGATAGAGAAATCAAGAACTCGGTATTTTTATGTTAGTCAGGCACAGGTGATAAATCGCCAAACATAGTACCCGTCGTATTTTTTCATATTTCTAAAGAAATATGAAATATTAAGTTAAAATATAACTCTTTCACTCATTTTAAAATGGATAACTTTAATTTAAAACTGAAACATTTCAAATTCACGAATTTCACTTTAAAAAAAATCTTTAAAAAAGGAAAAAGAAAAGAAAAGAATAAATACCATAAACCATTTAATTTCAACATCAAAGCATTGTTTTAATTTACACCTCGAAAAATAAAAAATGCTGCTGGCGAGTTAAAAACTGCTATTGGCGATAATTGCGCCCAGCTAATATGAAAGTACGAACTTTTTTGCGATTATAGCAACTTTTATGTAGTATTATTCGAAAAAAATATTTTAATGAAATAGGTTGCCAGAAAATACGTTGCCAAATTTCTTTTCTCGCCATGGACCTTTTCTCTATTTCGTTAAGTACCTATACTGGAAAAGTACCTTCATTTATTTATTTATTTGTTGTATTTTAAATTAGATGAATAAAAGACGGCACAGGTGTCATATAGGCACTACGTTGGCGCGACTTTTTTCTGACGCCAATGTCATATACGCACAGGGGTACTTAACTGGCGCCAAAGTGTCGTTATTTTGCTTGATATGGTAGCCCGGATGTTGTTGTTTATTTATTAATAAATTGTTTATTTACTTTTATTTTATTTTTCTTAATTATATAAAATGTTTTGTTCTATAGTTATTAATTAAACTTTTTTTATTTATTGTTATTCCCTTTTTAAAAATATTACACAATAACAAATGAGATGCGTTACATTCAGGTGTTGCCATTAAACAATTAACAAATAATCGCGATTTCTGTGCCACCTACGATAGCATAAAATATATTGATTTTCAAGCATGAATTATTTTTAAATTTATCTATCCCGTGTGGCTCGATTACGAAAGATTAATCTCCCTTAAAAAAATGTAAAAAGTTCAGCATTTGTTTCCGTCTAATGTTGCATAACAAAATTAAAACTTCCTCTATAGAAAAATTAATAAAATGATGTAAATAAGAAAACAATTTAACAGACATGTGATTGAACCACGTGCTTAAAGCATTGAAATGAAATGATCGGAAAAACTGCCGTAAGTCGTAAAATCTTGGGCTAATAACTCCTGGCATGCGCTGAAATGTGAAAGTATCGCTTTTAATAAAATTTAAAACTTTATTTGATTGCATAATTGATATTTTTCAGATAAAAATTCTTTTTGATGTTAGTGGGCTATCTAAAATATATATTACATGAAAAAAAAAAAAAAAAAAAAAAAAAGAATGGTTTTCACCTATACTCTGTAACCCGAGGAGCTCGGATTCGATCCCCTAGTTATTTTAAAAACCGTAATAACTCAGTCAATTAAGATACAATTTTCAAACACATTGCATTTGAAAGTAGATTTTTTTTCTCTATTTGACGGTGTAAAAATTGAAAATGGCTTCGAATTGGAAACTTAAAAAATCGCTGACATAGCACGCATTGTAATTTCAATTTTTTTTTCAGTTTTTATGAGAAAACGGCAACAAAAGCTACAGTAATATATTATTTTCTTTACTCGGGGATTATTTTCCCTCTAAACCCTCCATGACTTTCAACAGAAATGGCAAACTTCCGTTGCCACAATTACAAAAAATGTATTAAAAACTACAAAAAAAATTAATATCTCAAACTTAAATTGAGATACAATTCTTTCAAACAAATTGCATTTAAAACAGCATTTTTTTCCTTATACAACGGTGTAAAAATTTAAAATGTGCGATGTTTAGAAGTTTAAAAATTTGCAGTAAAGAAAATTGCAAAACCGAAATTTCATTTCAAATTTCAAAGTGTTGCCATTCGCAGAATGACGTATGCGTTACGCACAGATATGTTTGTCCATTATAATATAGATATGGTAGATATATATATATATATATATATGTGTACATTAAAGTTAAAAAAATTAATAACATATAATTGTAGTCTTAGTAATAAAAAATTTTGACAATTAACCTTTCGGTCTCAAAACTAAAATTCAAATCACCTACCAGCAACTCCACACCATTCTTACGTATTTCAAATAAGATGTGGGGAACTCCCTAAAAGTATGTTTATTTGTTGTTTACCGTATGCGTATCAGTGGATTTGTGGTTCACCTTAGTATGTCACTGTTTCGGTGTAAGTTGAGAGGAAAATGTTAATATGTCTGGCAAAATATTGTGATTATCACATTTTGTAATGAATGTAAAAGACATTTGCTGTATTATATAATATTTTAGAAGCATAATTTGTATTTCACCTCAAAGTTATTTCAACTTTCCTAAACACCTTTTTCCCTTTACATTATCTTATGATATATAAACTTAGTATAAAAGTTTATTAATAGGCTCCAAAAATTATCTTTAAATTAAACAAATTTATAATGAAGTTATGTTGGATAATTGAAATTAGTGTGAATTTTGATAAATATAGAACAATTAATGTGAAACAGAAAAATGTGAGATATTTCGCTAAAAAATTATTTGCACAGGCGTCGTTTCTATTAAACAGGTCAAATATTATGATATAGACGAATTAAATTTAAAATTAACAATGCAAATAATGGTCTGTAAAAAAGAAACACGAAAATTTTATGTAAAATTTCATTCATATTAAGTATTTTTATTAATTTTCAACACCACTTTACTATGAATCTCTTTTGTATAGTTATAACCTGAAACTATTCTTTATTTTTTTTTATTCATTGGCGTAAACCCAGACTTAAAAAAGATATCTGAACAGGTAAAACACTATTTTCAGAATGAAAGAATGTGAAGCAATAAATTTCATGATTATTTACGTTTTTCTTTTAAATAGATAATTATTTATTAAATTTAACTTTGACCAACAAGTTAAAAACAATCACCTTCGATCATTTTACTTAGAATTCCATTAGTGCATCACTTACGTAGAAGATATCCACTTCTATTGTGAAGAAAAATTGTCATTTCTGGCAAACGGGGAAAAAAGTCAGTTTACTTTTATGGCAGAAAAACTATGAGTTTCTTCCACAAATGCCTCCTATAGAAAGAAACTAAACAATGAATCTAGTCATGTAGCATCATAATGTCACAAACAAATGTACTCATTATGCTCATTATTTTGAAAGCAAAGACATTAAGAGAAAACGTTTGCGCTGCAGAAAACTTCGGTGATTTTCTTTAATATTAGATAAATTCCGGACAAGTATGTAGAAATCTTCATTCCATAATATGCTTTTCTTAAAACGTTATTTATTTATTTATTTATTTTGCTTCGAAATGTTCTGTGTGATTTCTTTTTAGCATTATGTTAGTTTCTAAATTTTTATAAAGATTGTTCAGTTTTTGTTCAGTTTTTAAGATTAATTTTAAAGATATAAATAATGTGGATACACGTGCTCTCTTATTGTTTTCTATCAGCTATTTTTTAAATACTTAGTTTTCGAGATATATTCTAATCCCATAAATGTTACAAATAAATTTATAATAATAAAAATGAACCCTGAATATAAACAATAATTAACATTTTAGTGAAAAGGATTTGTATCGTATTTATTTTACGTCGAAATCAATGGATTGCGACCTTTGGAAGTGAACAAATTTTTTCCTTCACACTATATACCTTGCAATTTGAAAAAATCCAATAAAAATCTTACATCCGCATGTTATTGATTACAGGTTTGGAGATTAAGAGAATATTGGAATTTGTAAATTAAAATAAATATATTTAAAAAAATATTAACCCCTTCCTGCATCGACATATACGGCACATACTGAATTTACTGTATTTCTGCAGTTGTTTTTAATCGCAAAAGTTCCATTCTTCTTTGTTTAATATGTGAGTGGATGAGGCATGTTATGCCAACAGGTGATGTCTCCTTTCGAGCGGATTTAGGCACCAAAAAAGAGGCGAACTGTGATAATTTATAGTTGTTACTGTGTGTTGCTCGACAGTGAATATTTTTGTTGTTTTTTGTGTGGAAAAAAGAAGAAGACTGGACTGAAATAAATACAGCTGTGTTTGTAAATATCTTGTGAATAATATATGACGATGACAACACATTATAGAAAAGCTAGAGTATGTAGTACGTAAAAACGGTACGTGCCACATATGTCACACCATGCATTGACACGATGTATTTTTCCATAGTGGTTGAAATGTGTATTTGCGAATGTCACTTTGTATAAACAATGACCGAAATTGCTTTGCCAAGTTTCACGCAGAGTGAAGGGTCCAGGGCAAGGAGCGGCAGATGGGATATGTGCCCCGTGCGCCAGAACGAAGGGGTGCCAAATGAAGATTTTGTTGTCGATTTTTCTCACATCTATGTTTAGCACGGTTTTCTTAAAATCATCCTATCTGGGGTATGCCAAAGCATAGAATAAACTAAAGATGATATGGCATAAGGATCCTGTATAAAGCGGAATTTGTTTTCGATTCTTGTCGGTTCCGTTTTCGAGATTTTAATGAATCAATATTTTACAAAGCAAATTACGTAGTTCAGTATTATATATTTTAAATTTTAAAATAAGTCGGCTATTAGCAAATTAGTGAAATTCTCTTTGTACATATACTTTGCGGAAGAGGGAGGGGAGCGGCGGCGCCAAAATACATGCTTGCCCCGGGTGCAAAAAAGGCTAGTTTCGGCTCTAGGTCATTATGTGACTGTAGTTTTTAACACCATTTTGTACGTTACTGCAGACTGTAGTTCTCAGCCAAAAATATATATCAGTAACTGTTGCCTGTAGTTTTAAACCAAACATGTATCAGGTACTGTAGAATGTAGCTTTTCAATAAACGATACATGCATCAATTTCTGTAACTTATTTTTTCAATAAACGATATGCGTGTCAATTACACTGAAACACACATACACAAATAGATTTCATATATTCTTTTTCTATATATTTTGAAGTTTTAAGAGTTGGATGCAAGTTTTAATTTTGATTTCACTACTATGGAAAGGTAGTCGCTAATGCATGGTGTGACACATATGGCACGAACTTAAATCGGTCTTAAGGGGACGGTGGAGCTTAAAATCCTTTAAAATATTTTTTTTTTTTTTTTTTTTTTTTTTTTTTTTTTGTAAATTTCAACTTAAATATTATTCAAGGGTACATTATATACTTTATGGCATGCATTTATCACAAAAAAATTAAAAAAAAAATTATTTTTGATAAAAAATGGAATTTTACGCATCGTTTTAGAAATCTTCGAAATGCCCCATGCATCTTCAATATCAATGGAAATCCCCAATATTTTTTATAAAAGTTTGATTTATATATATAAATAAAATAGAGCATCGAATTTTATATATTTGAATTTAAAGGTAAAAAAAAAATTCAAAATTTCAAAATTTTTCAAAAAAAAAATTAACCTTTAAATTCAAATATATAAAATTCGATGCTCTGTTTTATTTATATATATAAATCAAACTTTTATAAAAAATATTGGGGATTTTCATTGATATGGAACGCGCAGGGGGCACTTCGAAGATCTCTAAGACAACGCGTAAAATTCCACTTTTTTCTCAAAAAATTTTTTTTTTTTTAATTTTTTGGGATAAATGCATGTTATAATGTATACAATGTACCCTTGAATATTATTTAAGTTGAAATTTACAAAAATTAAAAATAAAAATGAAAAAATTTGAAATTTTGAAAATTTTTCGAAAAAATTTCAAATTTTTTCAATTTTTCTTTTTTTTAACCTTTAAATTCAAATATGTAAAATTCGATGCTCTATTTTATTTATATATATAAACCAAACTTTTATAAAAAAATATTGGTTATTTTCATTGATATGGAAGACGCATGGGGTATTTCGAAGACTTCTAACACGACGCGTAAAATTCCATTTTTTTCTCAAAGATAATTTTATTTTTTATTTTTTGGGGATAAATGCATGTTATAATGTATATAGTGTACCCTTGAGTAATAGTTAATTTGAAATTTACAAAAATAAAAATATAAATTATTTTTAAGGATTTTAAACTCCACCGTCCCCTTAAATTAAGGTGGATTTGAAAAATTCGAATTTTGAGTGATTTTTGATCATGTTTAGCAAACTTTTTTTATTTTTTTTATTTTATTTTATTTTTTTTTTTTTCTTTTTTACCTGCAGGAAAAAAAAAATCATTCAGGAAGTGGTTAATTAACAGTCAACACAATTCAGTGATTTATTTAATTTTTGTTTAATAAATTAACAATATTAACATTAAATGACATGTTTAAGGTGCTTGTTTTATATAAAATAAATCAAGTTGTGAAATCATATCTTTTATATTACGAATGGTAATGCTGCAGACTCGATACATTTTTAGACCAAATCACGATAATTACAATTAAAACTGTATTCTGTGTAATCTAAAAAGGTTACTTCTAATACACAACCTCTTATGACGATGTTTAAAATATTTTCTGGAATTTATGGTTGTCTGGCTGTTAATATTTCTAAATGTAAAATATAAAAAAAAAATAATAAATTAAACGAAAGTACATTTTTTTGATAAAATATGTTAAAGTTCATAAAAAGTAACATACAGTGGTGGCCAAAATTGTGTGTATTTTTTGAAATTGGCATTTTTTTTTTTTATAAATTTGAGTGCTTGAAGAATATGAAAAAATTCACTTAAATACAAATATTTTTATATCAAATTCAAGAAAATTTAAAGTCGAATTTAATAAATAAAAACATAATTAAAATATCTATATTACAAAAAACAAACGCATACAAAAAATAAGATCTACCTTAGATTTAATGGTATTTTATAGTTAAACTTTCATATTCAATATTTAGCAGGATAACACTTGTTTTTTATTACAAATTCGCAGCGACTTTTCATTGAGAGAACTAGTGTTTGGAGTTCATCCTTTTTAATCACATGATGCCAAGAATCATCTATAGTTTCAATAAGTTGCGTTTAATTAGATGGACGCTTTTTTTTTGTACAAGTATTTTCAAACATCGCCACAAATTTTCTATAGAATTCAGATCAGGGCTGTTTCCTGTCAGGGTAATAATTGTATGCTTTTACTTTTAAACCATACTTTGCATGTTTTTGCCGAATGGCATAGGGATGAATGCTGCTGAAAGATAAATTGTGCTTTATTGGGGAATAGGTCCGTGGATAAAAGGTATAAATTTTGATTCCGGGACAGTTGGTGCCAAACATTCACAATCGATAATGATTAAACAAATAATTTACTGAATTAATAGAGCTTTTTTTTTTTTTTTTTTTTTTTTTTTTTTTTTTTTTTTTTTTTTTTTTTTTTTTTACAATGTATCATATTTTCCATCATCACTTTATTCATGGTAATTGGTAAAATATATGCACGATTTTACTATCCTTAAGATAGTTGTGCACCAACTTCAAAAAGTAATTGATTACTTTTTATATGTATATATTCGTGAATTAAATCATAAATATGTAAATTAATCTCTCGTAAAAAATATTATCTAAAAAATCCATGTTTGGTGGATATTAAATTCTACATATTAAATTTAACATTTTTATGCCGATACATGATATCCGATGTGTGGTTATTGGATAACGCTTCGTCATTAGGGAATTTTAATTGGTTATTTTATTCTTTTTAGTGCTTTTTTTGAAGTCAGTTAATATTTTGTTATAAGTTTATTTTATATTCATATATGGTTGAAGATATACAATTTTATAAAGCGATTTCAAGCATTTTTAATGCATTTGGATACAGAAAAATCACACAATGAGGATTTTTTTTCTTTTTCTTTTTTTTTTTTTTTTTTTCGTAAATACGCTAACACTTTTTTTAAGATTTTACTACCTGTTTTTATATTTAAAAAAAAGGCTTACTTACATTCATTTATGAATGTAATTATTTGTACATTGATTCAGAAATAATATCAAATATTAGAACCACTTTTTTTATAATAGTAAAACGAAATAAAATCACATTGAGTTATTCCTCAATACTGAAAACCGATTTAGATATAAAAAACTCTAAAATATGTAAAACGTGATGAAAATAATAAATTAAAAACACATTCCCTTTCTTTAAATCATTCAATACAATTCCATTTAAAATAATTAAATATACAGTGAGAATTATATTATTAAGATTTTGCATCACATTTCATTTCTTTGGAAGTATTAATATGACATTAAAATTTAATAAAAAGAAAACAAGAAAAGAACTGTGAAAGAACAGTAGAATAAGCGAAAATAACGCAAAATGAAATTAATTATTTAACGCATTATATTAGACACCATCATAACATACTTGTATATATTTATATATATATATATTAACGAAGTGTTTAACATGCAGGTCAAACGGTAAAAATGTTCCAAGTTATATACAAAATATAAATTTAAAAATTGCTTAATTTTTGAAATTTTTTTACTAACTTTTTCTGAAGATATAAACGTTTGGTTTTATCTGGAGGCGTCCATTTAAAAATATTTATTTATGAAGGTATAAATGTATTTGTATGCATTTGGTTATAAAATAATTAAACAAAAACATAATTTGAAGAACAAATTAAAAAAACAAAATTTATTTCCCACATTGTTTAAGCCCGAGAAGGGACAGATATTAAGTTACTTCATTCAATTAATTCGACATTTAATGTTAAATTTTTGTACAAAAACTAGTTAAGCCAATTGAAGATTAAAAAATAAAAATAAAATTCATACAGTAGGATACTTAAAACACCCTAAAAACTTATATTCCGTTCAAATGAAATCGAAATAAATCTTAGACTTCTTTCATTTTAAATTGAAAATATTTGTATTGCAGATTTAGTATTATGTTTATGAAAATTGTGCAGAAAATGATAAGATGCATGCAAAATACAAAACTTTAAAAAAAGTCTAAGATTTATTTCGATTTTATTTGAACGGATCTAAGTTTTTAGGATGTTTTAAGTATCATATTGTATGAATTTTATTTTTATTTTTTAATCTTTAATTGGCTTAACTAATTTGTTACAAAAATTTAACATTAAATGTAGAACTAATTGAATGAAATAACTTTATATCTGTCCCTTCTCGGGCTTAAACAATGTAGGAAATAAATTTTGTTTTTTTAATTTGTTCTTCAAATTATGTTTTTGTTTAATATGTCAAGTTTTTTAATGACTACAGCACTCAGACGAACGCATTTCAAAATTAATACAGAGTATCATCATCGGGCTTTGATGTATGCGGTATTGCATCACAATGTGGGATGCAGTTTACCAATGTGTAATTCAAAATGTTTCACCACTGTAGTAATGCAGGTTGCGGTAGTTTGTACAGAAACTTCCAATCTGAACGTAAAAAATCTATAATAAAAACATAAAAAAATAACTTCACTTAAATTTTGATGCCCTATTTCCCACTCAGGAAAGCTATGAATGTAAATGTAAATTCTGTTGAATTCTTACTGCTAATATTTAACAATATTATAGCTGTGATACAGTAAAAAATAAAAAATAAAGAAAAGTTTTACTTGAATTTTTAAACTTTATTCTCTCCCAAAGGGTGATGTAAACACATCAGAAAATTATTACCTAAGTTTAACTTGGGGTACAAATAGTTCTCATCTCGAAAAAAAATACATTTTAAAATTTAAGTTATGTGATTCCCCACTAAGTTCGCTACCTGCAAAAATAGCTATCCATTAGAAACTTTTTACTAAAATATAAACTTGACCAAAGGGAAAACGTATTCTGAAAATATCCTTTTTATTTCCACTATGACGCCATATTCATCTTTTTAATTTTCGAAAAAAAAAAAAAAAAACTATTTCAATTAAAATTTTTCACGTGGGAATCATTCTACTAAAACCAAATAAATTATTATTACGGCTTTTGAAATTTTGCAACGATGACGAAAAAATGTAGCATTTTCTATTAAAAATGTCCGTTGATTCTCAATGAAAAAAGTGAAATTTGCAATTATCAAGAAAAATATTTGAATAATATACAAAAACATTGGCCCTTGTTTCTCTCTGGGTTATAATTCGTATAATCGGGGTATTTTGCCATTCGTTTTGACCCTGACGTCTGGCAAACTTTTTAAAACTTTAAATGTATAATACGGCAGACCAGTCGTCATCAGTCCAATTGCGATGCTTACGGGATCACTGTGAACGGGTGCTATGCGGGAGTCTCGAGAGTGGGACACACACAACAGGTCTCCGACCGTACAGTCCACCCATTTTTAAATGTCTTGCAACAGTTTTCCGCGATATTTTAGTTCCTGTGGCAGCACAAAGTTGATTTTTCAATTGACCAGCTGTGCTGCGTCGGTTCCTTTTTGCCGAAAAAATAATATATTGAACTTCTTGGGACGTCGTTCTGCTAGGACTACTTCCTCTCGTGCGCCTAGTACATATTCCACTCTTTTGGAATGCCGTCCATAGTCTAGAAACATTACTGTGCGCGATGTTAAATTCATGGGTCACATTTCTCATTTTGCGTCCTTCTTCCAACTTTCCGATTATTCTACTAAGAGTAATATCGTCTAAATGATGCCTCAAATACATGTCCAAAATTTCAATGTTCAAGCTTCACTGCATCTCCTTCAATTTTTACATCTAATGACAACTCGCAATACCCGCCAATTGCCTAAAATCTCTTATCTCTGCTGTTACGTGATCGACAAAAGCACAAGTACAAAATTTGCATAAATTTCATAAAAAGAGTGCATCCCGCATTATATATATATATACCGGGTGTCCTAAAAAAGGACTGTCTGATTTTAAAATTCAATAACTTGCAAACGGTGACAGATATTTAAAAAATTCTTGCAAGAGCGTTATGCGTAAGGCCAAAAGTTTTTTTACAGTGATTTTCGATTTTAGTTCGAATTACAAACAATAGATGGCGCTGTAAGCAATAAGCGCTAAAAACAGGCTCGATTTTTTGGTCGATCTCTTCTTTCATGCGGAAAAACGAGATGGAAATGTATTAAGTGAGTCCCGAAGGACCCAAAATCGAGCCTGAATTTGGCGTCTATTGATCGCAGCGCCATCTATTGTTTGTAATTCGAACTAAAATCGAAAATCACTGTCAAATAACTTTTGACCTTATGCATAACCCTCCTGCAAGAATTTTTTAAATATCTGTCACCGTTTGCAAGTTATTGAAATTTAAAATCAATCAGTCCTTTTTAGGACACCTGGTATATAAAATTTTCATTTAGCGATTTGAAATTACTGAATATTTCATTTTCATTTTAAGGGTAGATTTTTGTAACCAACCCTCGAAGAAGTATTAGCTAACCATTAATATACTGAATTATGAATTCATGAAATTTTATCATCTAAAACAGTGGTTCCCAAACTTTTTGACTGGCGGAGCCATTTTTTATAATGAATTTCTATGGCAGAGCCCCTGAAGCCTACCGTAACCTATGTTATAAGATAATATTTTTTAGGTACATTGCTACTGAGCACAGGAAGAGAGAATGAATAGTGATCTAAACAATTGTGCATTATCCCAGAAATAAAATTATATTTTGAAATTTTTACTGTAATGCTGAATTTATTTTCATTTATCCTCAATACAGATTGAATTGTCAAAAGTTTACAAACTTAAAAAAGCTCGAAAACTCAATAAATTCTAACACTTGCCTTACAATAAATTTTACATTATAAGAGTGACGAACAATAACGCATAATCACTTAATATGATTCGATTGTTTTGCACAAATGTATGAATTCAGCTCCAGTTGACAGTAATTGCAGGCAAATGTTTGTTCTGCATTTAAAAGATTTCTGCATTTCGATTTGGTTTTAACGTAAGATCTTTAACACTACTACATATACAATGAATTTTACTCAAGTTTTATAAAGATATTTCAGAACAATATTTTTTTATTAAAACTTTTAACTATTTTATTTAACTTATTTCTGTTTGATTTCTGTTTATGTTAAGAAACATTTCTAGTTCAAATCGAAATGTTTTCATTTGGTACAACGAAATAACTGGTTATTGTTGGTATATTTAGGGTAACTTGCTATGAATTGTCAAGTCATCGAGGAACTCAGTGTTTCACTGATTTTAAGTTGGGTGATTTTTTTTTATAACTCTGAACACATTTAGAGTCGTCCAAAGCCCTTTCTATTCAGCTATTGAAAAATGTTGTTTGAAAGTTTTTCAAAGTTGTAGGATGCCCCTGAATATTTATTTGTATACTTTTTTATCTGGTGTTGTTTGCATTCTTTTTTAACAAGAGGGACGTAATCGATATCATCGTTTGACTCAGAATCCAACCAATACACGTTTCATCTTAAAAGAAAACAAGTTTGGTAAATGAATTCGGAAATTGTGAAAAATTTTCATTACAATGATGAATATATTTATTTCATTTTGCTAAACATATCGGGAAAATATGAATTAGAATTCACAATCATCATTAGTTAAAAGTTTTGCCAGTTTAGTGTTATGGTTCTTCTAATATAACATCTGCAGTTTCAACAACCGTATAAACGCTCTTCATAGACAATACCATCTTACTTCGGTATGTAAGTAGAAGCGGCGGATGCCGGCATCCAATAACTTGATGTATAAGCTTAAAAAGTTTGCTTTTAAGAGTTCGTGATTTTATTTAGTTCGATATTTTAATGGTGGCATTTAACCTTTTCATAAGTTCAGAACACATTTTCCCGGGGATAGCGCGTATCTATAAAAAACGCAATAGATGGTGCAATGGTGCTTTATCACCTCTTTAATTTGTGCAATGGCATTGTGACCCATCATTGTTTTCGCATCAGCAGTGCATTCATGTTCATATGTGTTTTCCTATGTATTGATCAAAAAATATTTCGTTCCTTAGTGCGTTGGTTTGTAGTGACCTACAAAAAATATGATCCTGATAGCTTTGTGAAACCTTTTTCAGATTAACGTTAATACGGCGCTTAATTTTAATCAAGTTAATGTTCTCAAACACCTTAATAATATAAAAGTCAAGTTATGTTCCGGTGCCAGTTAAAAAAAGCCAGTTGTTCAAAAAAGCCAGTTAAGACACTTAACTTACCTGATCTGAACGGGAAATTAATATATGAACTGAAAAATACCAACAAAGCTGCTAATCCAGTAATGCCAATAGATTCATTCATTTGTAGTGCAAATTTTGTACATGGTGATGCTCTGAAGTGTTATTTTACGTCACCTGTTATAGAGTTAATTTAAAAAAAAGATCTATTTGACAAGGAAATATTGACACTAAAGTAACAACTTTTTCAAAAAGCAAATTCGTGAGAATGTCCCTTTTACGATGTTTATCAAGAGTCTTTGGAATTATATGATTTTCACAAGCTCAAGCAACTCGTTCAAATTTCAGGTAAGCGCCAACTTAGCAGGGGCGGCGGGGTTTAACAAGGCAAACTTCTATCACTAATTATAGAATATTACTTCTGCTCTAATTAATCACAGTGGTTAAACAGGACAAAAGGAAATTTTTAAATTAGTTGTAGAAGTATATTTTATTGCCTATTTTGCACCTGTGATGTCTCCATTTATGTCCAGGACATTTCATATTTGTTTTGGCGTCATCTATTGAGTTTTGGAAAAGGGAAATAATTAATATGTATTTTTCTCTGAATTATTTCAGAATTCTAAATATGTTTTAAACAATAATTGTGTTTTAAAAATGTTAATTTTTATTCGGATAAATTGTTAATTTTTATTTGGATTATTAAGAGGCTATAATGGATAAATTATTGGGGCAATATACGGGGCATAGTCGTGCAACCACATGGCCGCTTACATTATTTTTAGGTAGCTTTCATTACAAAAAGCTACCTATTGCAGCCGTTCGGAGGAAAGCGATTTCAAAAAATTTTGGTATATTTTCATCGATCATGACCCCCAGACCCCGAAACCACCCTCCGTTCAAAAGTTGATATATATATATATATATATGACCTTTGTCATACTGTAACTCTCGAATTTATGAACCGATTTGGATGTAATTCGGTATGTACATAGTACATACCAATGTCTCGACCGAGTTCGCTGGCCAGCTTCATCCGGCCATTTAAAATTTTCTTAAAAATTTTAAATTTGAAATGTGGTACCAAAGAATTGAAAATGGAAAAAATATTTTTTTCTTATGTATTCGATCTTTATACAAAGACTCCGGAGCAGTTTTTGTTTCGTCTATATCTTAAAAAATCGCTGAGTTATAGCACTTTGAATTTCTAGCGTGGCTGACATTTTGAAACGTCCTGAAGTTTGTAACGCGATAAAAGGCGTATTTATGAACCGATTTGGATGCAACTTCGTTTGTACATAGTACATACCAATGTCTCGACCGAGTTCGTTGGCCAGCTTCATCCGCCATCATGTTTAAAAATGGCAGCCATTTAAATTTTTAAGAAAAATTTAAATTTGAAATGTGGTACCAAAAAATTGAAAATTGAAAAAATATTTTTTTATGTATTTGACCTTGATACAAAGATTCGGGAGCAGTTTTTGTTTCGTCTATATCTCAAAAAATGGCTGAGTTATAGCATTTTGAATTTCTAGCGTGGCTGACATTTTGAAACGTCCTGATATTTGTCACGTGATAACAGGCGTATTTATGAGCCGATTTGGATGTACTTTGGTGTGTACATAGTACATACAAATATCTCGACCGAGTTCGTTGGCCAGCTTCATCCGCCATCTTGTTTCAAAATGGCGGCCATTTAAAAATTTTTTTAAAATTTAAAATTTAAAATGAGATACCAAAATATTAGAAAATGAAAAAGATTTTTTTGTATGTGTTTGGCCTTAATACAAAGATCGCGGAACAGTTTTTGTTTCGTCTATATCTAAAAAAGTGGCTGAGTTATAGCGTTTTGAATTTCTAGCGTGGCTGACATTTTAAAACGACCTGATTTTTGTCACGCGATAACAAGCGTATTTATGAACCGATTTGGATGTTACTTGGTCTGTACATAGAACATACCAATGTCTCGACCGAGTTCGTTGGCCAGCTTTATTCGCCATCTTGTTTCAAAAGGGTTGCCATTTAAAAAAAAATTAAATTTAAAATTTAAAATGAGGTATTAAAAAATTGGAAAATGAAAAAGATTTTTTTATGTGTTTGGCCTTGATACAAAGATTCCGGAGCAGATTTTGTTTCTGATTTTTTTTTCTTTTGTTTATATCTTAAAAAATGGTTGAATTATAGCACTTTGAATTTCTAGTATGGCTAACATTTTGAAACGATCTTGTATTTGTCACGCGATAACACACGTATTCGCCTATTTCCATGTGAGAAAGCATGTGGATAGTATACATCAACATCTCAGCCAAATATAAGTTACTTTAAATAAAAGCAGCTTAGATAAAGCTGACTAATTTCGTGAAATTCACATTCATAATGATTTAGCATTGATAAAAATTAGTATTGAATCTCCTATATTCGGTTTCCACTAAATTGAGCTTCGTGTGTTTGAATAATATAAGTTGGCCTTTTTAAAATAAGGTATTTGAAAGCTACCTCTTCCTCCCGGCACTGGCCGGAAGGACTTTTTCATATTGTGGATAGAGCAGTACATGCTACTTACATTATGCATACTACAAATAATGATATGGTATTAAATAAAAAAAGGCAATCGTCTCCTGTTTTTATGGGAACAAGGTGAGATATTGAGCCTTCCAGATCAATCGCAAAATGTACAGTCTATGAGATATTTTTTGACCAAATCGGGAATTGAAAATATACTGAAAACAATCTTCGCCGTGTCCAAAGTGCTTAAAGCGAAATGAAACTAGAAGGATAAATGCCGTTGGTATCACATGCGCTTGATCGAGAATCAAAAACGGCGCTGTAAAACCAGAAAGTCATGTACACAATGTGTGAAGGAAATATGTGATGTACATTCGCACACCTTTCGCTATTGTACAGCTTGTCCAAAAAATGTTTTATTTTTAATGTCTTAATGTATTAAAAATGTCTTATGTAATAATTTTAACTTAAAAAATATCTCCAACTCTTATTTTCAAACTTATTACAAGTTTTATTGATAAAAATCTAAAACTCTATCAATTTTTATATTTTCCCACGGAAAATTCGCATGGGTACCCGGGTGCTCTGGTCATCGATGTGAGGTATAAAAATGATTAAAGCCTCAAATCAGTAGTAAAAAAATGACAAACTTTAAAGTGATTATACTAATGTACGGTCAATATTACAAATAATGGGGATCTAAATTCATTTTAGATTCTTTTGATATTAACACCCTGAAAACGTTATGAAAAGAGAAAAAAGTTCCCCAGTACCCGGTCTTTGACATAAGGGTTATACCTGATCTGAATACTCATATCAAACGAAATCATTTACAAATTGATTAAAGTCTAACGTTCCAAAAGTTCTAATAAAAGTCGAGATATTTATTACATACGCTATCTAAAATTGTGTAATTCTTATGTTGATATTCATTACGGTTGAGTAATTCAATTTTTAGATTCCTACAGAAATTATCGTCCGCGGTGGGTAATTGATTATATAAGTAAATATAATGCTGTAAGAGCATTTTTATAAGCACATTCAAATCAAGATAATTTTAGGTACTAAAGAGATTAACTTACTAATTATTAGGAATTTTCTTCTATGATAGAAATATATTTCATGACAAGATAATGGTAATTAATTTATGATAATAATCGGTGTATTATTTGAAAAGACCTTGTATTCACCTGATTAAATAAACGTATATTTTTACGTATTATATGTAATATTAAGAACGTCAGAAAGAACATAACAATGAAAATTATTCTCTCTGTTTCAAATTTTCTCTTTTCTTAGTTTTTTTATTCGTCTTCTGGAGATTTTTTTTGTTGTTTTACTTTAAATAAAACTCTATCTCATTTCGCTTACATATTGTGATTTATTGTTATTTCTGCCTAGATTGAAATATTATTTTAATAAAAATGATATAATAATATAAATATAGTTCAGGTTTTGGGGAAAAAATATTACCCCATACCTTCTTTGCTGTAAATCATCCGTATAAATATACGCCTGTTACGAATCTGTCAATAATAACGTCTAGTATTTTTTTTTATTCTTTAATTTATCGTATGGTGTTATCATCTTCATATAAAAATAGTATCACCATATAAAATTTTCAAAATTGACATATAATTAAAACATCAGCAATTGGTATATTTAAATTCAGAATACCGAATTGAAAATCATTCATTCAAGTAATTTGTGCATCATCAAAATTTAAAATTTAATGCTTCTAACATTAATGTAAATTTAAGTTTCCTTAATGATTGCAATTCAGCCTATTAGTTTCTCAAACCTATGTGATAAATCACTTGACGAAATAATGTATAATTTTGAATTCGCTTATTTTAAGCTTCCAGAAACAGTTTTTGATTTTAAAAAAAATCTAATTTACAATTTACATACCTTTGTAAAATTAGTTTCAATACATATTTTTTGGTTCACAAAATAACAATTCGTGTCTTTAGAAACATAAGTATATGCTTCCAAGAAATGGTTTAGAAAATGTTGTTTCTTAAATGTAGCATTAATATTTTGTATGCAACAGAAAACCTTTTTTGCATTTAAAGGACATTCACATCACTGTGTTAATACCATTTCCTAATTAACAATATTAAACATAGTGACGTTTCTATATAAAGATGACTGCGTTTTGAATATTATATATATTTAATATTTACCGAATTAATGTCTTGCTGTAACTTGCAGAATTATGTCTTGCTGTTTTCACGAATACAGTTTCCCAAAATTACGGGGGTTTTCGGTTACAAAGAAAAGAAATATCATCTTTCGACTCTTTCTTTATTATTATACTTAATATATAAATATTTAAAATGTTGTGTGAAGAAAAAAATTAGTAATGTGGTTTGTGTGACAAGTAGTACATGCAGGTGTAAGTCACAAATTCTGTAAATTGGAAAGTGCATATTCTTTCAACAAAATAAAAAGTATATATATGCATATTCATAGCTAGAACGCCAATAGTTTTGTCTCATTGAAACTGATTATATTTAATAGATAAAGATATTTTCGTGAAATCAAAGTCATTGTAATTCGGCAAGAGAAAACCGTTTTTTTACAATTAATTAAATGAGACTAACACTAATAACATGGAACTTTACTACAATGCTACACATACATCTTTTCAGAATTCGATGGTTTCAATGTCGTACATATGTGTAAAAAATTATTATGAAATTTGGGCAGATACGTATTGTAAGTAAAATGTTTAGACAATATGTATTTTTTAAATTATATATTTTTTTAATCTTAGGTTTTAACTTTTTTCAAAAAAAACATCGTCTTGCTTTTGTTATAATAGGTCACATGACTTTATATTCCTGCTGCAACGTTTTACCAAAATATTAATTAATTAAATTAATATTAGTAACCTAATATGACATAATGTATTGTATATTACGACTTAATATTAATTAATTATATTAAGTTCTTTATGATGGATTGCACTCGAGAGAGTAATGAAAATACACTCTAAAATTGGGAGGAGTGACAAGTTCATTCTTTGAAAGAGTGACAGACATTTTTACTCTTTTTGGAGAGTATTATATATCCTTAGAGAGCGGGACTTTCCATTCCCTAGAAAGGAGTGAAATATTTTATTCCATTTTCGAGAGTGAAATATGTCGCTCCGTTGTCAAGAGTGAATATTCACTCTAAGCAGGAGAGAGCATTGTATGGATATTACTAATCAGCCAATGAGAACAGTCTTGTCTACGACGCTTTTTAAACTAAGAGAAATAATTAAAACACATGGATATTATGAAAGTGATTATTTATGGAACTGTTTATTTTCATAAAAAAATAAATGTGATTAATTCTTAAAGGGTACAGAATTATAGAACATTCTCAAAGAGCAATCGAACCTTTTTTGCGGTTTCAAACTAAAATTTTCTATTACTGTTAAGTCTGCAGTTTTTAACAAGCGCGTGAAAAGATATTTTCAAAGTTGAGTCATATATGCATTGCTTGCATTATAATTTTTCGACCCGTCTTGCGTCTGCCAAGATAAGAATAGTCATAAATAAAGAGAGCCAGTCTCATTTGATCTGATAAAGTTCGCATCAACCAGTAATGTTGAAAATTTCCGAAGGAAGAAACGCGATTTCTAGAAAATACACTGATGGACAAAACTTAAGGACTAAGAAGAAATGTACATGTAAATGAGAATCTAGGTGGTAAAGTAGCAAACAATAGTATTAACAGAATGTTACACAGGATTTAATATAAAAATTTTGTTGAAAGGATGAATACAGGATATTACCAGAGGTTATTTTTCTTAAACGTGAATTTTGTCCGAAAATATGACTGTACAAAGAAAGCAAAGTACCCAGAATTAACAATTGTCAGTTCCATATAAATACGGGATGTGGCCACCGTGTAATGCGAGACAACTTTCCACACGGCGTGGCTTACTCAGAACAACCTAATTCAATAGCTGTTGAGGCAAGTTGCCCCATACCTCCTTCACTGCACGGATGAGGGTTTCCTTGTGTGTTGGAGGAAATTATCGAGCAGCAATAAGTCTCCCATACATTTTCAATCAGATTCAGGTCAGGGGAATGTGCTGGCCAATCTATGCGATGGATATCTTCAGCCTCAAGACAATCCTGTACAGACTGTCTGCGATGAAATATGCGTTACCGTCCATAAAACGAAACATTTCGCCGACAGCACATCGAAAACGTCGAACTTGTGGAAGGAGGAAGTCTTCAATGTACCGTCTACCGGTCATGGACCCTTGGTCAAACACATAGAGATCCGTTCGGCCATTGAACATGATGCCTGCCCACACCTTGATAATGAAGTCGCGTATCGATCTCTTTCTAGAATATTTTCGTGATAATAAACACTTCCAAACTCGTGCAATATCACTTTACGTCTACAATCAGACGATAGAGTGAATCTACTCTCATCTGAGAAGAGCACGGTAGACCAGTCGTCATCAGTCCATTCGCGGTGCATACGGTACCACTGTAAACGGCCGCTACGTTGGCGTCTCGAAAGTGGGACACACACAACAGGTCATCTGTCGTATAGTGCATCCTTTTTTAAACATCTTTCTACAGTTTTCCGCGATATTTTAGTTCCAGTGCAGCACAAAGTTGATTTGTAGATTACCCAGCTGTGCTGCGTCGGTTTCTTATTGCCGAAACAACAATATAGCGATCGTCTTGGGACGTCGTACTGCTAGGACGACCTCGTCCTATGCGCCTAGTATATATTCCACTCTTTGGAATACCGTCCATAGCCTAGAAACAATACTGTGCGCGATGTTAAATTCACAGGCAACATCTCTCAGTTTGCGTCATTATTCATACATTCGGATTATTCTACCACGAGTAATATCCTCTAAATGATTTCTCGAATACATGTTCAAGATTCACTCTATCTCCTTCAATTTTTACATGTAATAACAACGCACAGCACCTGCCGAATGCCTAAAATATATTATCTCTTCTGTCTCGTGATCGACAAAAGCGGAAGTACAAAATTTGCATAAGTTTCAGAAAACAGAGTACACCCGCATTGAAGCAATTTTACACGTGCTGTTGCAGATCTATTTCTAACTGTAATCGTTGAAAATAACAGTGGTCCTTAAGTTTTTTCCACCAGTGTAGATAGTTTCAGTCGAGTTTCTATCCGGCCAAATTTTTTGACAGCAGTTTCGGGAATCAGATTGTGGGACGAAAAGGAAACCGAAACTGAGCTCTAATTGTGTGTATTGTATTACTAATCAGATAACAACAAAACAACTCTGCGACGCTGTTTTAAGATAAGAGAAAATAGTCCACAATTTAGGATTAAAATATATACGGATGTTATTAAAGTGATTTTTATGGAACGTAAAGGTAAGCCTTATTTAATTTTAATATTTTGTTCCACTAGAGTTTGCATGTTATGATTATGAGTTAAAATGTTTTATATTATATAGAAAAATATTGAACGGAATTGTTTTCTTTGAGATACCTTGAAAATGCATTGAGCTAGTGAGCTGTTGGATGTTTTTTGGTTTTTACTATTTTTTTTATTATAAACACTAACAGTATTTATCGGGATTATTGTTGTTGTTTAACAGTAAAATTATAAAATACCGATTATTATTTCAAATTTGTATACATATATTTTTTTAATTGTATATACGCATTTTTCTGCTGTTTTTGATTTTAATCAAAACATTTACTTATAGACATTCTGAATCAGTCATTCAATTTTCTTCTATAGTAAACTCATTTTTTTACGTTTATGATACACGTTATTATTGGCATTAAAAAATAAAATATGATATTTAATCATTGAAATAAAGGTTTATTTTACGTCTGATAGGAAGTTAATAGTTTAAACTGCTTTAGTATATATTTTTAAATGTTCATAGTATCACTTATATAATGTAATATTTAATATATATTTAAAGATATAAATAAGAACTTTTACATTAAATGTGTTTTTCAAACAATAAGAACATTACATATGCAGTCATTTCTTTTCTTTTGATATTTTCTTCTTTTTTCTATTTTTTAGATCAATATTTTCCTATAAAATATACGAAATCTATTTAGCTTATATTGACAAATTACATAGTAAAATATGGGATTAAAAAATTTAAATTACCTACAGCTTATCATATCGTTCATAAATAACCATTGCAGTAATATCCGTTTTACAGCAATAGCGAAAGAAATTTCGAAATCATGATTAAATGAAGGAATATGTTTAAAATATAAACATATTCCAGAGAAAATGAAAAATCTACACTCCATGTTCATACTATTTAATAAAATAATGAGAGATCCCAACACATAAAAAAAAACTTACACATTCTTAATATTTAGATGAAGTTTAGAACATAGTAAAAAAATTGCGAGTTGATATGCATTGTGTTTTTAGTGGAAAAATTAAAAATATTTTAGAACATTAGGGTCTGGAAAATAGCGAAAAACTGAAGCTTACTTTACAGAAAAGCAATCTAAAAAAATAACATTTTATATTTACAAGAAAAATTAAAATTAAATCACACGTTGCTAATCATATAACAACCACCTATTATACAGTTATTAATAAAACTTTAAATACAACTAAAATACAGTAAACAATAACGCTTCATTAGATTTAAATATATTAGCAATGGATACGTACTAGGATCTAAATATTTAAAACTAGACTTACATATGAAAAAAAGAACATAATTAACATACATCACGGAAATTATTAATATACTGAATATAAATTAATGAATATCTGAAAATAAAGAAATAATATTGATTAACATTTCGGTTAATTACTTGTCCTGTTGGGCATTTTAAAACTATTATATGTTTAATGGGCATGCAATGATAGCAATCACACCGGATAAGATTGAAATAAAATATTTTAGTTTATTTCTGTCAGTAATATTATTTAATTCATATGTAACTTTAACTGATTTTTTCCTTAAAAGTTCTATTAGTGTTACAAACTATGAATTAAATAAATATCGCGAGTGAAGTATTTTATTCCAAACTTTACCACGCGTGTACCTATTTTCATTGCACGCTCTAAAAGATATGATTATTTTAAAATTCCCATAAAAGCGACGTAAAAGTATTCACTCCATAAAGAATTAACATTCACTCCTATGAAAGAGTCTCTATTCACTCCTAACAGGGATGAAAAACCCAACCTTTACCAAGAGGGAACAGTCGCTCCACCGAAAGAGTGATTATTCACCCCTGTTTAAAGTGAATAGTCATTTCCGAGGAGTGAATATTCCCTCTTTCAGAGAATAAATGATTCCACTTTTGCTCAGAGTGAATAGTCACTCTAAAGAGGATTGTCATATTTTGACTCTGCAATAGAGGGACTTTCACTCATCCGTATAGTCATACCTTTTTATTTAGAATGTATCTAGCAGATGATAAAAGTACTACTAAGCAATAGTACAAGTACTACTATACAAGTACATCTATACACTAGTGGATAAATATGTACTGTACTAATACTACTCTTTTTGATAAGGTATAAATTTGAGGAGTTATGGTTCACAACGCCATTTTCTGTTAACGGAATACAATAAAGCAATATATAACTGAAAATCTCATTTTATAAAGAATGCAATGAAATAAATGTTTTTCAATTACAAATATTTAATCAAACGTTATTGGGAAATAAACAAAAAAAAAACTGAACTTGCTTAGTTTAACATAAAGTATTGTTCATTTATTCCAATGCAACCAATAACGTGGGCGGTTAGTGTGCGAATCAGGTGTTATCCTGTTTTGGGGTTGAATCAATCAGGTAACAGTTGGATTCAACTGTTGTTGTCATCTTTCGAAGGACATTTGAGAAATGTGAGGAGGGCATTTCTCAGTGATTTATGTGATTGATGTTAGAGTTGAAGAAAATTAATGAAATGGCAGAAACAGTAGACTGGTCACCTTAAAAGCGATGTAAAATTGTGCTATTATGTCAACAAATTTAGACTTATAAAGAAATTAGAAAGTCCATTCTTATGTAACCACACGTTGCATTTCGAAATTTTTGAAGATGTATAAGGAGACAATATTGTAAAAATAATAATAATAATAATAATAATAATAATAATAAATAAATAAATAAAACGGGTAAATTCAGAAAAAGGTGTACAACATCAAGTGAAGATAAGTGGGTTAAGACAGTGTGCACAGGTAACAGAAGAAAATCATCTGGATGCATAGACGGTTATATCGGACTAGCGAATGTGACACTCAGTGGATGGACTGTTCGGCAGAGACTGTAAGGAGTTGGTTTTGCTGTTAGAATTTAACAAAAAATCCGTTTTTCTGTCATCAATTAAGTTTGCAAGATTATTTTGCGCTAAAACAAGTAGTGGCTATAGATGGGAACAATAAGACAGTATTATTTTTATCTGAAGAGACCAATATCTCCCTGTTTGACAGAAACGGCATGAAATATGTAAGGAGAAGAATCTGACAAGGGAACCACTTTTGGTGCTGCTTGCACCTATCATTGAGACCTGGTGTATTTTAAAGCCCTATATTAGGACGCTTGAGAATCCATAAAAGTTTTCTGTTAAAATGATATTTTTTTATTATTTTATTTATTATTATTTTTTTAAGAGCAGGATAAATTTTTAAAAGTACAATTTCGAAAACCACTTATCGGACTATTAACATAGATTTTTTTTTATATAAAGTCATTTAAAAATACAAATTAGACAATAATAAATGTAAAATATTGAAAAAAAAATTCCTACAAAAAACTACGAATTTGATTTTGAAAAATTACAATATTATCTTCCATTTTTGGCGGGAAAAAAGTTCAAAAGTAGAGCTTTCCGTAAACCCTAGCAGAATGTCATAGGTGCTTGTTGTGTGTGAGTAAGAAATGATTTGAAATTCACTAGAAACTGTAATGTAAAACATGATTAGGCGCGGTAAATTTTCTAAATTGTATAAAAATATTTATTTACTTGATGATTACTTTTCACCAAAAGGCACAGCGTTTAATGCAACAGCATTTCATTTTAAACATTCAAAACTTTATTCCATTCGGCTTCAAAAGCTAATAGTTTGCTCATTTTGTGTTTCACTCAGAAAATAATTTTCAATGATCGTAAAAAATGTTTAATGAATATTTTTTCTATTTACACATTTATCGTCTGCATAGGAAAAAAACTTAATTCTTGTTTCTTATCAATTTTCAAACGAATCGCAATCTGATTTAATTCTTGTACATATCAGGGATAAAGTAAGTGAAATTTTTGTAGCGCCATATTTGGCGAGAAATAAACAGATAAAAATAAAATAATAAAAAAATAAAAGTATCATACATATTATACTTTTCTTTTACTTTTTGATGATATGACATCATAACATATGATTTTAAAATAGAAATTTTATCGGTTCTCTAACTTTTCTGTATAGGGCTACAAAATGCACCAGGTCTCGACGCTAGGTGCGTCCAGTTCCAACAGTGGTTCCCTTGTCATAAGATTTTAATTCTAATTGCATTAGATTCATCGTGAAATATCCAGTCAGTGTTATGATGCGAGATTGTATGACACCATATAGTTTAGCCGGAGTTTGTGCGGTCAATACGAATTTAAATGCCAAAAAATACATAAATGGAATACTTCAATCCCAATTGAAACTTTACGCAAGTTAATTTTTAAATTAATGAAACATTTACATTTCAAACATTTCAAACATTTACATTTACATTCCACCCTATATCATTATGCAAAACCGCTGTATTAAGATAATCATATTACAGTGTTCGGGTGGCTCAGTATTAACCTAAACCCTATTACAATAGAAAATGTTTGGAGTAGACTAAAGGAACTCGGTATACATAAGGAACCCGGCAATAAAATCCAATTAATGGAAGCAATAATCCAAAAAATTTTGCTATCACATTATAATAACTTCACGATTAAAACACTTTGTTCTCTTCAAGTGAAATCATTTTAAGGCCTTATTTAGCGGTAAAGGTTACCAAACTAAGTATTATTTGATATTATGATAATCTTTGTTTTATCTCTTTCTTTCGCTATGTTTTATTTTCTTCTTTATAAGTGTTGTTCTAACAAATAATCCTTCACTAAATTTGTTTAATTACATTCTTGCTTAAAATATATTTTAGTGATATATAATTGTATTGTGTTACGTAAAGTGAAAGTGGTGTTATGAACCATCTTCAAACTTCTAAAATAAACATTTTCATAGAAATTTCACAATTTCGGGCACAACAGTATTTTCACGATTAAATGTTTAGACTAGATTTAAATACCAGATAACTAAGAAGAATAGAAAATAATGAGCAAAATATTCTTTCATTCAATATAAAAAATTTTATATATACTGTATGTCGTTTCAGCTTTTGTATTCTAGATTATTTCATCGGTCTTCATATACGTAAATAAATGTATGGAGTAACCAAAATTAGATATATATTTCATTTTCAGCACGATTTCGGAAAATACTCCAACGTAAATCCATGTGACATATTATAACAGCAGTTAAAAGATGATTTCAGTAAAAAATGAAACCGTATAGCCAAGCTTTAAAATACTGAAAATTTCAATGAGCTATAATTTTTTATAGGATCCATATCAACCCAAAATTCATTCAATATTTTCATACTTATGTTAGACATTTGCAATGGTAAAGCTTGAAAACATTTGGGATGCATCAGTTTACAAACTATCCATGGAGTTTTAAAATTTTGGGCTTCAAGTTTCACTGAACTCTGAAATTTTTTTCTGTAATTCTTAATTTTACATTTTAAATGTAATTTTTATACACATATTGTTATAGAAAGATTACAAATATGTTAAAATCTACAGTTCTTCTACCAATAAATATGCATCAAAATATTTGATGTATGTATTATATAAGAAATATAGAATTATAAAGTTTAAAATAAACAAGATGATAACTGTATTAGTCTAGGAATAACTAATGCAATATGGTAGGCAAAACTAATTTACAAGTATGGATCAAAAACGTAGAATTACGCTGCCAGAATAAACATATAATAATATTTGATAGCATTATAAGAAGGAGTATTTAGAAAAACTGAGAGACATTTCGATAGATTAAAATGACGAATACACTGAAAAAAAAATATGATTTTCACATTATAAATCATGACGATATTCAAATACCAATACATTGTTGGTACATCTTCATTATTAAAACGATGAATTTGCTCCTATAAATATTAGAACAACTTGCCTAAGCAATAATTTTGAATTATAATCCTGTCATTCGATTTGCTAACTTTATAACATATACTTCGTCCTTCATATCTACTGTTTTGAAGAAGCTTAATTCTCAACTGTATTCCTGTAATATTTAGTTTACTGTGTAAATAAGATAATGTTTCATCGTATATTGCAATTCATGTCGAATATGAATGAACAGAATTTCAGTTTAGCATTTTAATACAGTATAATAGATACTTACACTGTAAAATAAGAGCGTATAATAAATATAATATTATGTCATTACCACACGCTATTTGGCTTATTTCTTTATTTCATTTCTATTGTTTGCAGTTCTTGAACACTTTATATATTTTCTGTAGTGTTTTTTTACATGAGCTATAATCAGTCATTGACGAAATAAGTTTTGACGGAGGTGAAGATCCGTCACATATATTTCTAGAACTAAGAAATCCTTAATTCGCTATTTTCATAAATACCTTTATAGGAGTTACTAATAAACGCACTACATACATTGCATAAAAAATAAACGCTTTATCGTATAGGATTTTTTTTTATTTTTTTTTATTTTTTATTTTTTTTTTTTTTTACCATTTAACTAGATTAATATATACGTTTAGCCATTTATTTAAAATATTTATTTTATGCATTTTTTTACTCTAATCGTTTTCGAATAGCTAATTGTTCTACTGCTATTTTTATAGGTATAGATCCAAATGCAGAAATATTTCAAATGTTATTTTTCATTATATTTTTAAAGCATCAGAAAGTTATATTTAGAAGAAAATAAATCCATATTATGCCATATTAAAGATATCCAACTCTTTTAAGGTTTTACTGATCAAGAATTTTGCAGAGTCAAGATACTAGGAATTTTCTAAATTGAACCATTTTCTTCCACGAAAAATGCATCTTACTACTTTCATTGGATTAAAAACGAGGCTTTCTTTATATTATTTTTACTATTATTATTATTATTATTATTATTATTATTATGCGAGAAAATACTGAAAATCGCAAAATTCAAAGAATTATAAATTGGTGGGTTTTGGACACACAAACATTAAACTTTATGTGCCACTTGATGTAGTAATGGAAACATTTTCCTAAACGTAAATAATAAAACGGAAACCGTATACAGTGCGTCTCATAAGTATATGGAAAAGCGTTTTTTTTTAAAATAGCAGGTCAAAATTTGAAGCCACAATCACGAAAAAAATAATAAGCATATGGATTCATAATATATGTTTGTTACAACAACGAAATACATTATTGGTTTTACTGAATGTTTGTAAAAAAATAAAAATCAAAATAAGCTGTCCCAAAAATATGTGGATAATTGAAGTAAAATTGCTTTTATTTACACCGTAACAAAAAAAAAAAAAAAAAAAAATGCATTTTCTGCGCTCTGTACATGTAAAATACCCACAGCGAAATATAAAATCACTGCTCATTCTTCAATTATCGAATAGTGGGAAAATGGCTCGCAAAGTTTAATTCTCTACTGCTGATATAGCTAAAATTTCTTAAAGACTTAATTGTTAAAATTTCTGATATTGCTAAACAAATAAAGAGTAACAGATCCGGAAGAATTTATGAAATTTTATCAAAAAGTGACAATGTGATTGCAAAACAACGTCCCGGTCGACTAAAAAAAAAGCAAGACAGAGACATTTTTCGAGCAGTTTCAACCCAAAAGAAGTTTGTTCTTGAAATTTCGAAGACTTTAGCCTTTCCTATTACGAGATCTATAATTCATCGTTATATGCACTCAAGCAAAATTAATAAATATCGCAGAATATGCGTGGAATCTATGCTGAAAGTGCGCCATAGAAATGCACGCGTTCTTTGAACTTAAAAAACACACGCCTCGGGAAAATGAATTGTTAAGTATTTATTCAGTGACGAAAACAAAACCAATTTGGGTGGTCCTGATGGCTGGGCATACCATCGGCATGATCTACGACGAGAATCTCGGGAGTTCTTTAGTCGACAACAAGAAGGGGATTCTTTCATGGTGTGGGGCGATGTTTGTTTCAATGGAACAACGGATATTGCTTCTGTTAATGGTCAAAAGTTCTCTGAGGAATATCAAAATGTCCTATTAGCAATCTACTTCCATTTGGAAACATTTTTGAAAAGAATAACTGAAAATTCAAACAGGGCAATACGTAGATTCACATCTGTCATTCAGCAACAGCTTGGTTTACGCAGAATCAAGTGACTGTTACAGACAGACCAGCGATCAGCTCAGACCTAAATCCAATTGATAAACTTTGGGGAGTACTTGCACAACATGTATATGGTTATGGTCGTCATTTTTCTACTATTCAGTAATTAAAGCAAAACGTAGAGCAGAATTGATTCTCTTTACAGTCACACATTCTCCAAACACTAGTTTGAAGCTTACTTGATACGGTTATTAAGTTAATTCAAAGGAACGGATCCAATATTTGAATTTAAATGCAAAAAAACTAGAAAAGTCCATATATTTTTGAGACAGCCTGTTTAATTTTTATTTTTTTACAAAAATTCTGTAAAACGTATACGGTATTTCTTTGTTGTCATAATCTTGTATTATAATTCAATATGCTTAATATTTTTTTCGTGATTATGGCTTCATTTTTTGAACTGATACTTCAAAAAAAAATCGCCTGTCCATATACTTTTGAGACGCACAGTAACAATTCATAAAAAAATATATTTCATATCTTAAATATATATATATATATATATATATATATTCATAAATGTCTTTGAAGAGAACACTGGAAAGATTTATGCTATTAGAAGCATCCATTTTAATTAGAATAAATCTTGCAATTTGAATATATCACCAAAAAGTGTTAGCTACAGTACAAAGATATAAGAAAACTAGTATGTTCTGGCCATCACAAAACTTTCTTCTATCTCACACTTGTCAATACTTCAAAGTTCATTATCACGGTGCATCTATGCTCATCATGAGGATTCTAAAAAGATGAAATTCCGTGCATTAGTTCTTGACATATTACTGTCCCTGAAATCGTGTAAATCCATAAAAATGCAGCATAGCAGCGCCACATATTGGGTTATTTACACCAGAACCTAGTTATCATCAACTTATGTCAATGTCTAACTGAATATGAAGTTTCGGGAAAATCCGTAAATTAGTTCTTCAGATAGAGCTATTGCGCAAATCATGACAAATGCAGCATAACAGCGCCACCTGTTGAGCAATTTACACAACCACATAATCAGCATTAACATTTATCAAGGTGTACTTGAATCTGAAGTTTGATGAAAATTCGTGCATTAGTTCTTGACATAGAGCTATTGAGGAAATAGGGCAAAATGCAGCACAGCCGCGTAACCTATTGGACGATATTCACCAACACGTAGTCAGCATCATTTCATATCAAAGAGTAACTGAATCTGAAGTTTGATGAAAATGTGTCCATTAGTTCTTGAGAGAGAGTTATTGCAGAAATCATGAAAAATGTTGCATAGCAGCACCACCTGTTGAGCTATTTACACCAAAATGTACAAAATGTCAATTCATATCAAGGAATAACTGATTCTGAAGTTTGCTGAAAATTGTTGAATTAGTTCTTGAGATACAGTTATAATGGAAATTTTGAAAAGTGCAGCATAGCAGCGCCACCTGTGGAGAGATTTACACCAAAATGTACAAAATATCAATTCATGTCAAGGACTAGATCACCCTAACCTAGGCACCAACCAGAATCTGGCATAGGTGTTAAAAACCTAGGCAGGAAATTCCCTTCCATGACTCAGCCAAAGCCACAACCAGGGCAACAGACCCAGAAAAACAGCAGGTATTTACCAAAGAAAAATTAAATATAATACATAATAAAAAAGTAAGTGCCCCGACACTTACAAAGAAAAACATAATGGTATACAGAAATTTAGGACATTTACAATTTTTGACATATGTCTCAAGCTCTTAAAACAAGGCAAACAGGATTTATAGACAATTTTTTACAATATTGCAATTGTCTTTAAAATAAATTCCTAATCATATATAAAAACTAAAAATATATCCAAGCTTGAATTTAACAGATCAAATATCAGCAATTGTGGTACAACTTTGTAGTTTTTAAAATGTTCAAAAACCATAAAAGCCAGTCCACAAAGTTCATAAAGTCATATAATGTTCAGAATTTATACCTTATGAATGAAAAATTTTTATTTAAATCATTATAGATTCTACACAATGTTCTATAGTTAGATCTCGTCAGAAGAACACATCTTAAGTTCCACTCAAGTGTTCTATTGCGTATCATAGGAAAACAGTCCCTTGAAACACGACAACTCTGAAATAAGTAATGAGGCGTATCACCACGTTTTCCACATGTACATTTGTCGTTCTGACGTTTACCAATTTTATGTAAATACGCCGGAAACGCTCCGTGGCCACTGATAAAGTATACTACGATTTGAGAATCACACAAAAAATCTAGGCTAACGTCCGGCAAAACTTTGTATGTGTCTCGACCTTTGACTGAATAAGACCAACGAGTCTGCCATTCTTTCATATTTTTCGTACGAAAATGGGATTTTAATACACAGATAGGTATCGAAAGCTTTTCTTCTGAATCAAAAGTGTTATTTAAAATAACAGACTTTGCCAGTTCGTCGGCACGTTCGTTTCCCGCAATCCCTACATGCGATTTTATCCATCCAATATGCACCATCTTATTCCTCAGAAGACGAAGACTAGTAAAAAGTTCAAATAATATATCGTTGCTGGGAAAAAGTCTGCGAAGAGCAGACACTGAAGACAAACTATCTGTGTAAATATAAAGCTGACGATAAGAAACTACATTGAACCATCTAATTGCCTCGAGGATGGCGTAGAGCTCCGCTTGAAAAACGGTATTATACTCACATAATCGTATTCTCTTAGTAAAAATTTCCACATTTTGAAAATATACTACAAATGCTGCCGCCACTCCCCCAGGCATCCTGGAACCATCTGTATAGGCAATCGGAAAGTTTCTGTTAGGAACATACTTAATAACAGGTGCAATAAAGTTGATGTTATGCTTATCGTAAAAATTTGGATAGTTATATGTTGGCAGATTTTTCGAGACATCTTCGGAGTGTATCCGGTTGCCATCAATTTCCAATGAAATATCACCATGAATTCATGTCAAGGACTAACTGAATCTGAAGTTTGATGAAAATCCGTGCATTAGTTCTGGAGATTTAGCTATTGCGGAAATCGTGAAAAAGGCTGCATAGCAGCGCCACCTGTTGAGAGATTTACACCAAAACTAATCAGCACCAATTTATATCAGCGACTAACTGAATATAAGTTTTTATTAAATTCCGTGCATTAGTTCTTGAGATAGAGCGCCCACAAAATTTGTGTCACATACAGACAGACAGACTCACAGACTAACAAATTCACAGACTCACAGACAGACATTTTGTAAAAACATGTTTTTCGGGTTCTCTGACCCCTAAAACGTGTAAATCCATCGAAAACCAAAAGTCGAAAAATTTCACGAATCCAGTACTTTCTTCTTAGAAGTAAGTATAAAAGGTTATTTATAATACATAAAACATGGACAGCAGAACGAAATTAGAAACTAAAACAAAGGTAAGAAGTAACGTAAAAAATACATCACATTTAAAAAAAAGGATAAATAAATAAAAACGCTTTAAGGAAATATTTTTCTGAATGGCTTTTTCCTAAGAGTTCTACATACTTTTAAAGAACTTATCTAATATTAAAGAAAATAGCCCAACTTTTTTACAAAGCCAAAGTCTTTCACTTAATGTTTTTGCTTTCAGAATGATGAGCGTAATGAGTACTTTAGTTTGTGACGTTATGATGCTACATAGCTAGATACATTGTTATTAGTTTTTTTCAGCAGGGAGGCATTTGTGGAATACTCTCATAGCTGTGCTGTCATAACACTAAAACAACTTTTTTTTTCTTCCAAGAAGAAATTAGATTATTTCAACTAAAAGGAAACAAGCATTTTGATTATAAGCTATGCTCCAACGAAATTTTACGTATAACTGAAAACCTAATTGTAATAAATTTAGTGATGATAAGACAGATTAGAAATATTTATAATTTTTTAAGGTTTTTGGTGAGGTCCCAGAATATATATTTAATCTTCGTACATGCCAATTTTTATTAATGAAACGTTTAAGGGGGTCCGGGACACATTTTCGAATAATTTTTATTTATTGAGTTAAAAATTCTGAAATTTTTGTGATGGTTAACTATATAATTTGTAAATAAAATCATATAATAAAACTTCTCACAATTAAAAAAAGTTAAATTTAAATTGTTTTAAAAAGTGGGATGGTTTAAAATCGTTATAACTCGAAATATTATTTGTAGAATTTAATTTTATTTGTCATTTACATAACAGAAATATATAAGTTTTAATTTAGATTCAGTATTTTAAAAAATATTAATTTAAATAAAAATTAAAGATATTTTAAATAAAAATTTTTAAAAAAAATGCCGTAATAAAAAAAAATCAATCATATTTTCAAAAGAATTTATTTTTCAAATTTGCTGAATCAAAATTAAAGTAAAACAATTGAAAAAGGCATGTTCCCAGTTTGAACCATTTATCTTTAACAGTTCTTGACTTATAACAATTTAAATTCGAGGAATGGTGAAAAAAACCCATCATGAAAAAGAAAACGCATTTTAGTAAAAATTCATTTCCATGACAACCATTGCTTGAAAGCTAGAATTTGAAAACAAATCAAAACTTAAAAAAGTAAATATCCTGTTCCAATTAAGATAGAAACATGATTTAAACTTTATTTTAAGCAGAAAAAAAGGAGAAATTTTTTATGTAAAAAAATAAATAAATAAATAAAATAAGATTTTTGTGTCACGGACGCCCTTAAGTAAATATTTTTTATTTGAAAATATGTAAAATTATTATCAAGGATAGTGAAAATTCTTCTAACAGCAGTTCACAAGCATACTCAGTTAGATTAAATTTGCATTTTCTCCTTATTTTTTTGGAGAGTTGTTCTGTAAAGCCCTCTAGTCACTATTCTAATTAAAAATATTTATATACTGAGTGTTGCTGAATTCGACAGAAAAATTCAGAGGTGGTGATAGTAGACATAAAGATAATGAAAAATTATCATAGAACGTGGATTTGCAAAGGACCCATTTAATCAAAAATACAGGGTGTTCTACCCTATCTCAATTTTGGATGACTGTAGGGTCATTCTACACAAAATGAGCAAATCAGTTGAGTCAGTCATGTCACAGATTTTAATGAAAATCAACATATAAGTAGATCATATCTATTTATGAGTAAATGGAAATTAATAGATTTCAGGATTGTTTATTTAAGTATAAAATTTACATTAAAAATTTATGCAAAATTTATGTTTTGTCTACATACTTGAAATTCCAATTTTGATTATTAGCCTTAGGAATGAAAATACTATATTAAAAGTTATTTATAATTAGGAATGAATGATAAGTAACAAATTGACCTAAGTTAGTAATTCTCTTTTTATTCCGTAATGAGAAAAAAAAATCTTAGAAAATTTTTGAGATAAAAAATCCAGTATTTCTATTGCTTGTTTATGCATGAAGGACAGCTCTGACAATTTGAAAATGACTTGACGTTATAAGTAAAGGTATATATTTTAAATATCGAAAACTTCATTCTTGCCATTTTATTCTTTAATGGGAAAAAAAATAAATAGTAAAACATTTTGAGGGTAAAATGTAATATTTCTATCTCTTGTTTGAAAGTGAAGGAAATCTTTTTAATACTTTTATATTATTTGATATTATAGGTAACAGTGTATATTTTAAATAAAGATACTTTTATCCTTGCTTTCAGTTTATTTTTGCCTCAAGAATATTTTTAATTAAGATAGAAAAAATTGACTCAATTGAATAAAAAATTATATATTAATATTAAATACATATACAAAAAATTGATGGCAGCACTAAAATTTTTCACTTTGAAATCACCTTGCGTCTAGGTATTGTAAACAAGCCATGCGCTGCTGAATGAAACCCCCCTATGGCGCCACCTGAACTTTGGAGTTACCATTATCTCGAAGACGGAAAAAGATATGGAAAAAAGTGATTTAAAAAGTTGAAGAGCACCATCGATTTAGTACGAAAAGTCTCCTTGCGGGCATCAATGCGAAAAACAGAACAGTTGAAATGCGCATTTGATTTTTCGTGATTTTCTATACGAAACTTGGCGTCACGAAACTTGAACGGAAGAGAAATGGTTATCTTCCGGACACATGTGCATCCAAATGTGCATTGCAGCTGACAGTAAGAAGTTTAATCATCTCAAATAAAGGTATATTGTTATAAATAGTTTGTTTTTCTAAGATCATTTTGTCACGTCACAGTACAGGAAAACACAAGACAACAAATTCGCGTTTTAAACGTTCTAGTATTCGCATTAATGTCCACAAGGCGTCTTTTCAAACTAAATCTATGATGCTCTACACTTTGTATATCACTTTTCCCCCTAAGTGTTTTTGTTTTAGAGATATGAATGCTAAGTCCGCCGTTTTCTTCCAGGTAGCGGTAGACACGGTTTCATTCAGTAATGCATGAATACTTTACATACGATGACTAGACATCACTTTTATGAAAATCGCAGCAGCCGTTCCGAAGTTAAGATTGTTGAAATGGACTTTAGTGGACATAATGTATAAAATCCTAATGAAAAGAATTTATGAAAAAAAATTATGAAATAATTTTATGAAACGACTGATTGCGTTTCACAGCTATTTCTTTTAAAATATGGAATGTCTGACTGTGAAATTAGTATCAATATCCGTATTGATCTACATGCGTCAAAAGTGGAATTAATATTTCAAAATTTGAATTAGTTTGCAAAATATTAATTTTTTTTCTAATTTTATTGACATTTTTGCAATGATGGTCATAAAATTACTACATTTTTGTAGAAAAAAAGGGTAAAATGAAAAAGATAGGAATTAATAGGTTTTATTCTTTTTCGTCAATTTATTTATTAAGTTATCTATTATTTTAATCGATAGTAAGAAAAATATTGTAATTAAATTACGTTTTTCAGGAAAATTTGAAAAAGTGAAAATTGTTTTTCACATTTCGATCATCAGGAATCAGTTTATTATAGAAGCAAAAAAGCGTCTGTCATGTTCATTTTTAACATAAATTTCATAGACGTAAAATATATGTATGCATATATATCCATTTTTGTGGGGCAGAGAAAAAGTCGATTATTAGAATTATTTTTCGTCGTCATTTTGAAGTTGAAAGTGAAATGTGAAACTATTAAAACCAGATAGTAAATTTTAAAATAAGAATTAAATAATGACGTGTTAAAATCAGAAAATAGAGAAAATTACATCAAAATATATACATGTAAATATTGAAAAATTGCGAAAACCTTAAAATAATAAAATTATTACTTGCGAAACGCATTTAAAGGTGATTTTACGTCCCATGTAAAACAAAAGGGATTGTAATATATCTTTTTTGTAGTCATTTTGAAATGGAATTTGAAATGTAAAATTATTAAAGCAATAAATAAAATTTTAAAATAAGAATTAAATAATCACGAGTAAAAAGCAGAAAATAAGGAAAATACGTCAAAATATTTGCATGTAAATATTGGAAATTTACGAAAACTTTAAAATAATAAACGCTTCAGATAGGCTTTTGATTTCCTACCATGACCAAGGACAATAACCATTTTTCCAAATGGTTAATAAATAAATAAATAAAATAAACATTTTGCAATAAATATTGCTTGCTAATGTGTTGTTTCTTTTTAGCTTTTTTTGCATAACTTTCTTTTGCTTAACCATAGTTTAAAAAATGTTTTATTCAACATATTGGACTAATCTTACGGAATCGTGTCACCTGCCAACGTGCATGTTGCATGGCGTATCAAAATTCAAAAGATTAGACAGATTTTCAAATTAGCGATTACTAAATTATAGTTTTTCATAATGAAACAAACAAACAAAAGAAGATTTATTATTATTTAGTTATTACCTCAAATTATTTTACTCTCATAAAAAAACAATACTTTCAATGTAGGGGGAAAAACTTTATGGTTCCAATGGTGGCAAATGGAATAATGCCCATGGACTTATCATTTCAGCGTAGATAAGATTAAATTACCTGAAATTTCGATCAGTATAAAGCGAATTGTCCTGACGCACACTCTAGCAGCTAAACACACCAACAAATTAAGAGTTATTTTCATAATGTGGGTTATTTTTACAACAGACGGAAGATTAATTTACTCTTAAATATAAAGAAAATAGCAGGCCTATTTGTTTGTCCGTGTTATTATGCTCTTTAGAAAAATGCTAAATAAATCTTCGGTTCAGGTATTTACCAAAATGCATATTGCTAAAATTTTTGTATAACTAACTTTATTTATCATTGTCAGTTCTTAACTCTGGTACATGTGCAACAATATTGTTGCATCAGTTATAATGTTTGACGTCCACTCTCACAATAACGTCGATTACGGATGATTATAAAGATTTTATTGGATGCATGGGGTTTATTTTTCTACAAGATTAAGTCGTCAAGTTTTTCTCGGGTTAACGGTTACATTATTTCAACTGGTCTACAAAATGAAAAGATGGTGAAAATGACGCCATTTTAGATTTATTCAGGCAATTCAGCTTTAAAAACAATCATTTTTATGTTTCACTTTTCTTTTAAATATGAAAGTTAAACAATCGTCTATGTCTGCAAATAATCTATTACTTTTTTGACAGCATTTACCCTGCTAGAATCCAAAGAGCGAAAAGAGTAGTAGCACAAGAGGGTGTTTATTAAGAAATATAACTAACAACCAGTGAGATTGTATTACAGCTACCAGAATCACATATTGCGCGAACTGAGAGGCCAGGAGATCAAGGACAAACAAACGAAAATACACCACCCGAGCATAATTCAAGTTCAATGGTAAATCTCTGCAATCATTGTAATGCATCTCCAATTTAATATTGTCAGATATGAGAACATTTGAATTCCTATTGTCATAACGGCCTCATTTCTGTACCAAAAGTGCACTGTGAATAATCAGCTAAAAGAACTGCTTCTTAATAGCTAAATTTTGTCCAACGCATAAGGTAATATAATATCGCAATGACGTTCGTATCTTTTCAGCAACGCGGAAGGACATTCAAGCTAAAGGTCCATTTAAAAAATATATACAAGTTCAAATTCACAATTTCGCTTAATTCAAGGTCTATTTGGAAATACTGACCGGCGCAGCGGGCATAGCCAGATAGTATCATATCATATCTACCCTATATATATAAAATCCTAATGAAACGAATTTATGAAACGAATATATGAAACGCGTGAAATGTATCGTTCTTTGAATCGACTGATTAAACAACTGATTTTGTTTCATGGCGATTTCTCCTAAAATATAGAATGCTTTGCGATGAAATTAACACCAAAAATCCGTGTTGATCCACAGATTTCAAAACTGGTATTAGAATTTTAAAATTCGAATTAGTTTTCGAAATATTATTTTTTTTCCAATTTTAAATACATTTTTTCTAATAATGGCAACTCAAATTTTAATCATAACAGGATTTTTTTTTTTTTCATAATTCAGAAAAGGTTACTATTTTTAATTAATTTGGCGACAGTTGGTCCTCCTTTAAATCTATGCTAAGAACAATGCTTTTTTTTTTTTGTATTTCGTTATCATTTTATTAAATACAAAACTTTCATTTAAAAATGAAACATTTAAATTGATGGCTTTCACTTCTTAAAATAAAAAAAAAAAAAAAATAAAAAAATTAGACACAGATGTCATATACGCACCGGGGTAGCTAATTGGCGCACAAATAGCATTATTTTGATATACGGCTATTGTAGTTCATTTAATAATAAATGTATATTTACTTTTATTTCTTTTTTAAATTTATATAAATTATTTTGTTCTATAGTAATTAATTATTTTTTTTTTGCTATTTCCTTTTGAAAATAATATAAAATAATTAAAAAATACGGTACAATGTATTAGTTATTCCGTCACCCAATTTCGCAATTTATATAAATCGCCAAACCACTCGCCAAATTGTACAGATTGACAAAATTTTTATTTTAAATAACGAAAGAATAAATAAATTAGTATAACATTAATAAATATAAAAATAAAACGTCGAAATAAAAATCACTTGATGACGTAAACACGTGTAACTTGCTAAAAGTCAAGTGAATGTGACATTTACGATCAAGCATTATTGACAACTAATCTTATAGTTCGCGAAAGATTTTTTGTAGACGGGATAATTAAGTAGTACCAAAAATACATATGTAACTGGCATTCGAAAACGAGGCTTTCGCCAAATTTTCGTAAAGAAAAAACATGCCAAACATGCGGTGTGTATATGACATCTGGCGAAATATTAAATTATGTAACAAACCATGACATTTAATTTCAACTTCAAATCAATGTTTTAATTTACCACTCGAACAATAAAAAAAGGCTAACTGTCGAGTTGAAAAAAAAGATATTGGCCAGATTTGCACCCGGCTTTTTTTTTACTTTCGGCACAGATGTCATATACGGCCCCTTATTGGCGCGATTTTTTCTGACGCCAATGTCATATACGCAACGGGTACTTAACTGGCACCAAATTATCGTTATTTTGCTTGATATGGTAAGCCGGATGTTGTTGTTTATGCTGTTGATGCATTCCCCAAATTGGCGTTGGAAAAAAATCGCGCCAATAAAATCGCGCCAGACTGCGAGATCAAAGCTGAAAAAAATTACAAGTCCAGACTGCGAGATCAAAACTTCAAAGTACGATTAAAGAAATAATCAGAAATCGACTTACCCACGAGTCCATCTTCCGTCCAGCAGAACTTCTGGTAGCAACTCCTTTGGCACCGACGATCAAATGAACGAATGTGGCTCGCACACCTGTATTTATACCCCGGGATTGCGTAACCTTCCTGAGATATTGCGTCAGAAAATTGCGTCTTTCATATGAAAGGAATCAGATCGTATTTGTTTATGGCATTTGATGACTTGAACTATTATAATATAGATGAAATGATGGGGATAGAATAATATTTGGCGACTTATCACCTGTGTCTGAATAACATTAAAGTATCAAAATGGCATCTTGAGTATAAAAAGCAAAGTGTTCCGCCCGGAAGTGTTGATGATAGTCACATGATTTAGTCTATTGTTATAGAGATTGTTTTAAAATATCGCTTGACAAAGACTCTGAATGCTTAATTCATTTTATTTTAGCTTATTTTCAAATGTTTAACTGATCCTCTTTAATCAAAAACGAAAACAACCATTGGATGTCTTAACAGCAACTGATTCTCCGTTAAATTTTTGCAATCAAAGGGAATTGAATGGAAACCCGTTTACATGGAGATCTGCACGGCATTTTCAGTATAATTTAATCTTCTCTAATTTTTTTTAAAACCCATTCGATTTTTAGATTTTCAGATTCTGCGGTGTCTGAACGGGGGTTGGCGAGCGTAGCTTACAGGGGGCAGAGCCCACTAGTATATTATAAAGCAGTAAGCTCTTAAAGTTCCGCTCGAGTGTTTTCAAAAACTACCCGGTGGATTTTTTTCCAAATTGTATCATTCGATAGGAAATATTCTCGGTGTGGTTTATGAGAAAATATACAGGGATAGCTATGATTTTTGATAATAAACTTCGTATTTTACTCTTATTTTGAACGAAAAGGTTGCCGCTGATTATCTTTTGGCGAAAATTATCTTTGTTAAACGAATTGAAATGGCTATACCCGTTAGAAAACAATACAAACGTCTTGCAAACAAAAGAAGAAAATAATTACTAATATTTAATTTTTAAACAGTGAAAGAAAAAACCGCTTTAATGAGGGAAAATATTATAAACGAAAATATTTAATTTAAACATGAAAGGAATAATCGTAATGCTTAAAAATGAATTCAATATGAAATATTTCAATTCATGCAATATTTGGCGCGTTAACGCTTCCGCCAGGTTAAGAAAAATTATTACTACTTCATTATCCCTCTGATCAATTTCGCAAAATTATACAAATTGCCAAATTATTCGCCAAAATAAACACATGGAAGAATGTTGCCACTCTAAACTTTCAAGAAAGAAAAAATAATTAGTTTAATTTTAAAAAATCACTAAAGAACAGTGTCACTTTAATAATGACGTTCACTTACGGCGTAAAGCGATATACCAATTATAAAATTTGATTTATTTAGATAATTTTGGACAAAATAATACTAATAGTTTACGTATTTACATGCAGGATGATTAAATTAAACCAGAAACAAAGGTATATTTTTAAGATATAATATTTGTGAATAAGAAGTAAGTATTTTAAATGTAATAATCGCATTTATTAAAGAACACGCAATAAATATCAATGATAACGAAAATTGCAAGGAACCTGCTGCTCTTTATTTAGCCAAAAAACGTAGACGGATATAACTATAAAATTATGTAAACATTAGATATCAGCATAAAGAATAAAAATTTCAAGTTTTGCAGTAATGTAATGCGTTATTTTGATTGCTATGGTAACCCGGAGGTTGTTATTTATTTATTAATAAATTGTTTATTAACTTTTATTTTCTTTTTTAAAATTATACAAATTGTTTTGTTCTATAGCTATTAATTAAACTTTTTTTATTTATTGCTATTCTCTTTTTAAAAAATATATGTGTAACTGATATTAGAAGACAATGTTTTCGCCAAATTGGCGTCAGAAAAAAATCGTGCCAACGCGCAGTGGGGCAAAATCCCGAAAAGCTGGTCAAAAGTCGAAAAATAAAGTTACCATTTAGTGAATTTTGACTATACAGATGGCTAGAATAATGTTTGGAGGGTCAGAATCTATATTTATAAAAATGTTTTCGTTTTCGCTTGACAACCTGTATCATTTCAAAAGTGACGCTTGGAGGATCATCATCTGAGGTGAACAAAAAGAGCAAAACAATGGTTCCTCCAAACACGTGCTACATTTTCCCATATCATCCGATTTTAATGCTTTAAACAGCATTCACACGATGATCGAGTGTAAATTATTTGCGCGTGTTACAAAAATTTTTATTAAGCACATAAAAATTAATAATTTCATGATTATTTTTGATAAAAATTTTGAAAAAATATCTTATTTTTTTTTGTTTTTAAACATCAAAAAGTTTAAAAGTTCCACAGTGTTCCGCAACAACTTATAATGGAAATAGTAGCCTGAAATATTATCTAATGTATAAAGAAAAACCAGCTGCCATAAACTGCCATTTTGCATGCTGTGCAGGTTTTTGTAACCACAAGTAAAAATGTCACTTTTTTAGTCGCTTCAAAAACTCTGAAATTTATTACTTGTCACAGTAATTGAGCTGGCAAACATTTTTGAAATTTTTAGATTAATCAGTTTTGTGATAGATTATTATGTATTATATTACAAATAAGTATTATAATCATAAGCATAAATGAATTGCATAAGCAATATTAGTAAAAAAAAATAAAATAATTCTCTATCATCGATCCGATAGAAATACGTTATCTTATCTTTATAGCTAATAATTCTGTTTATACTAATGTAATTAGAATAAATATCTTTTTAATTGCAATCTTTGCTAGATCATACTGCTAAACGTATTTTCTTAATGAAAACGGAAATTATTAAGAATCTGACTTCCGAGAACATTAGCAATCTGAATTTGATTTGCAAGTGTGGATGTGACGGCACATCTATGGTCAAAGTACCTTTAAACAAAAAATTAGCGATGATGATGGTAGAAAGTAGGTTCAAATACCTTTTTCATTTCTCTGGTGCCACTAGAACTTTTAAATGTTGCGAATAATTCAGAAAACGTTATCTGGAAAAATTCGAGACCTTCATCTCCTAGATTTTTTTAAGGCCCATCAGAATCAATTTTTTCTCGAAAATACGGAAGCTACTGTCAGTGAAATGGATTATGCTGCAGATCAGGAGAGTAAACTTATTCCTTTTAAAGAAATCATTGATAGAAAATAAGTAGGCGTTAATTACAAACTAGATTTAAGTATAATTGATTAAAAAAATTTTAATGCCTTTACTAGTAATTTGTCAACTTAACGTTGGTAACTATGTCAGGCAACTTCAAGACACTTTAATAACCATGATGACATTTTCAAACTAAAAGTGAATGAAGGTCATTTACGATTCGGGATGACCACGTTACGTGCCTATATAAGATGTTTTGAGTTTAGCTTGAATTTGGCATACAAACGGGATATAAAGGAATGGCAAGCGCGCACTCCTGACGAAAAGAAAAAAAATTGCAAAAAAAAATTTACAAAAAGGATTTCGTTTACAATTAGGAGTTCTCGTCGATAAACCAAAAGACGGATTTGGAAGCACAAATGATGACAGTACAGCTCGTCGATTCTTTAAAAACGCAACTATTTCTGCTTTCATAAAGAGAGTAGACGAAGATTTGATCAAATGATTCCACGTCATATTAAAAGTGATTTCTTAACATTCATTTGATCAATTTCGTGGATTATTGCTCACAAACAGCTTGTAAATTCGTTGAATTGTATTCCTAGTTCTATATGCCAACTTCAGTGCCCAGAATACTTATTTATGGCAAAGAAATAATAGCTTCCTCAATATTACAATTGGGAAAATGTCGGAAGACTCTCAAGAATCATGCAACAAATTGATCAAATGGTACCAAGAAGATTTCTCGCTAAAATGCAGTAGGACGAAAACAATGGAAGATGGGGATTTTATCGGATTTGAATGTCATTAGATCCCATCATTTAAAGATTACATAAATTACCGTATAAGAAATTAAGATCCTTGTCCTTAGAGGCATAACAAGTGCTGTAAAATATTTCGACAACTCCCATTCTGAGGAATCTACTTATTATACTATAGATGATTCAGATACGAATTTCAGAATATCCTTTCGTTTTATCATATATATTATAAAGCAGTAAGATCAAAAAGTTTCGATCGAGTGTTTTCAAAAACTACTCGGTGGATTTTTTTGCAAGTTATATCATTCGATAAAGAATATTCACGCGGTGGTTTATGAGAAAATATACAGGGATAACTATGATTTTTGGTAATAAATTTCGTATTTTAATGTTATTTTGAAGGAAAGGTTTGCCAGTGATTATATGTTGGTGAAAAGTTTGTTGATTAGAGAATTGAAATGACTATATCCGTTAGACAAACATTTCATAAATAAATGAAAAAAAAAATACTGATATTCAATTTAATTTAAAAAGGCAACAAAAAAATGTTTTAATAAGACGTAATATTATAAAACGAAAATATTTAATTTAAACATGAAATAGATATTTGTAATACTTAAAATATAATTTATTGTGAAATTTTACAGTTGATACAATATTGGACGAATTATCGCTTGCCTTACGTTAAAAAAAGAAATCTGAAAATTTGATTAGACTAATTTTGAATTACTACTTTTTTGTTCTTTTTAGTTCTTTTTTTTTTTTTTTCATTTTTATCTAACTATTTAATTCACATAATGCGATTTATAGGAGAAACAAGCAGATGCAACTGTAAATAATACTGCAATTACTGTGAGTTAAATATTATGTGTTTCTTTACAATTAGTATGAAAGAAGTAATTGATACCTTATTTGGCGATTTTTTGCTTGCGTCAGGTTAATAAAAATGTGCCTGAAAGAACTTGAAGAAATAAAATTTAAGTAACATTATTTTAGTCTTTTTTTTGCTGTTGTTGTTTTGTTTTTCAATTTAATTAGCATTTTTATGTAATTCTCCCACCGTAAGTCTTAGAGGAAAAACTAGAAGTAATTCTAACAAGTTGGAAATTGCTCGTCAAACGTGGCAAATGAGGTGCGTTCGTACTATAACTAGTTTTATAATTATTTTTTGCACCCCATATTGTACTGAATGTATACTTTTTTGCACTTCATAAAGCGCATAGTCTGATTCATCATTAAAATGCACTTCCAATAATTTTTTCCCATTCCCCGTAATGTAACGGAACACTTTTGACTGTCCCTGTAATTAAACTATACATCCGATTTTCCTAAAATTTGAAATAGCTCAACAAAACTTTGCAACAATTATATCTTTAAAATTTCAGACCATTCGGAAGGCTGTAATATCATTAAAATGCACTTGCAATAATTTTTCCCATTGGCCGTAATGTAAAGAAAAACTTTTGACTGTCCCTGTAATTAAACTATGCATCCGATTTTACTAAAATGTGAAATGGCTCGACAAAATTTTGCAACAGTTATATCTTTAAAATTTCAGATCATTCGGAAGGCTCTAATATCATTAAAATGCACTTGCAATAATTTTTCCCATTGGCCGTAATGTAAAGAAAAACTTTTGACTGTCCCTGTAATTAAACTATATATCCGATTTTCCTAAAATTTGAAATGGCTCGACAAAATTTTGCAACAGTTATATCTTTAAAATTTCAGATCATTCGGAAGGCTCTAATATCATTAAAATGCACTTGCAATAATTTTTCCCATTGGCCGTAATGTAAAGAAAAATTTTGACTGTCCCTGTAATTAAACTATACATCCGATTTTCCTAAAATTTGAAATGGCTCGACAAAATTTTGCAACAGTTATATCTTTAAAATTTCAGATCATTCGGAAGGCTTTAATATCATTAAAATGCACTTTCAATAATTTTTCCCATTGGCCGTAATGTAAAGAAAAACTTTTGACTGTCCCTGTAATTAAACTATACATCCGATTTTCATAAAATTTGAAATGGCTCGACAAAATTTTGCAACAATCATATATTTGAAATTTCAGACCATTCGGTTGGGTAGTTTTTGCTCTGTTACATGCGGACAGACGGACGGACGGACGGACGGACTGAACGACGACTATAGGTGCTACGTATTTATATAATTACGAACGCACCTAAAAATGGCTGTATTAGTCAGTTACATACTATATAAGTATTACTTTTGTCGCCAAACAATGCAATTTTAAGCCACAAACTCAGAAGCGTGAAATAAGTCAGGCGAAGATCGCAATAATGTTTTTCTTTTCCCCTTTTTTAAGTGTACAAGAAGATTTGGAATAATTTTTTATATTCAAATGTAAATCATATAAAAAGCAGTTAAAATTATTATTTTGTAGCAAGTACTTAAATTTCAGTGTAAATGTCTGCCAAATACACACACATATGCCAGAATAATTTAATTTCAGAGATTTAAAATATTTTTTATCATGATATGGAATACCATTACTATGGAAACTGGCCGTTTTAATTTCTTTAAGCATGTGATTTTTATATCCTGGAACTCAGATTATTACTTATTAATGGAAAATTGCGTATTGTTATTTTTTTTAAGATGTCGGGACCTATTGCTATTTTCACCTATAGGAATATTCACTGCTTTAAACGTTAGAATATAAGACGATAATCAAGAAAATTTCTGCGTTATTATTATTGTACAAAAAAAAAAAAAAAAAAAAAAAAGCCAAAATTTTGCAATAAAAATTGTTTGTTGAATTTAATTTCAGATATTTTTTTCTAATTCGTCGCTTCAGCTAAACTTAGCAATAAATTAAGTATTATCTTCATAATCTGGTTATTTACACAACAGACGGTAGATTAATTTCCTCTTGACTTTAAAGGAATTAGCAAGCCTTTTTGTTTGTTCGTGTTATTATTATGCTCTTTAGAAAAATGCAAAATATATCTTCGACTCAAGTATTCACCAAAATGCTTATTGCTATTTTTTTTTATATATAACTATCTTTATTTATCATTCTCAGGTCTATTTAAGACATGAATATTTATTTATCAAAAATCTATGATTGACTTGACAACAATTTGACATTATTTATTGGATCGTAACTTGGCAAGTAATTAAGTTTGTTTTGTCCTTAACTCTGGTAAATGTGTATGAATATTGTTGCATCAGTCTTAATGTTTGACGTCAAACATCACAATAGAGTCGATTACAGATGATTAGAAGGATTTTATTGGATGCAAGAGGTTTATTTTTTTTATAAGATTAAACCATCGAGTTTTGTAACGTGTAAACGGTTATATGATTGTAAATGATCTACAAAATGAAAAGGCAGTGAAAATGACGTCATTTTAATTTTAATCAAACAAAACTGGCGCCAAAGTGTCGTTATTTTGTGTGATATGGTAACCCGGATGTTGTTGGTTATGCCGTTGATGTTTTCGTCGAATTGGCGTCGGAAAATTATCGCGCCAATATGGGTATGTATATGACATCTGTGCAGAAAAGTCATGGATTCAAAAGTTAGGAAATCGAGTTATTCTCAAGAAGGTTTTTTCAATTATTCGTTATTACTATAAAATAAACTCGACATAAAAAAAAAGGCTGAAATAAATTTTCAATGTTCTTTATCATTCGCCATTTCTCTTTATTTTTTTCTTTATATCTTCTATTCTTTTAGGAAGGTATTTAAAAGATATTGGGCTTATTTTCCTTAATCTGGTCACCCGCCAATTGGGGAATTTTTTTATATTTTTGGAAGATTGATTTATGATTGAAGACTGTGGATGGTGAACCCGATTACAAAATATTAGAGGGATTTTGTAATAAGCTACTATTATATTTATAATTTTTTATTACATAGCATACGAACAAAATTCAGTATTTTATATTTTTCATCTTCTGTTATTGTAATGTCACGAAAAAAGTAATAATTGCAAGCTACTGAAAAACTTTTTTAACACCAATGCATGGAAAAATATTTGTCAATTTATCAGTTAGCCTATATTAGAAAAAAATGCAATTCTGATTAAACAAAATTTAGATCATTATAAAGCTATTTCGTCTGATAGACTGTCCTATAAATTAATCTTAGTGACAAATAAACGATTATTTTCAATATCGGGATTACTTAGGCAACATATCGAAGAATAATTTAATCTTAAATACAATCTGTGACCAGAAAGTTCGGTGAATGAATTTTTATTTCAAATACAGTATTGTACAGCATCAAATACAATTTACTGTCCTTCAAAATAATCTCATGGATGGTAATGCACTGTTGGGTACGAGTATAAAAGTCCTTGAAACTCCTGGTCCTATCAGTTCTTTCGGAATGGCTTTCAGCTTAGCCGTCACGGTGGAGTCCGTCGTCGCCTAAAAAAACCAAGGTACGATCAGAAAAATCGCGCATAAAGACAATGCTTTTCGTATTCTTCGCCTCTAAGCGTCTCATTCACAAAGAATTCCTCCTTGAGAGTACCACATTGAATGCTGTTGCCTACGTCGATGTTCTGAAGCGTTTATTGCAATGGATCCGTCGCGTTCGCCCTGAGTACGCCACGCAAGGCTCCTGGACTCTTCTCCACGATAATGCCCGGCCACACACCGCCTTGGTTGTACGGCAGTTTCTGGCCGCGAATGGAATTGTGACACTTGATCATCCCCCCTTATTCACCTGATTTGGCACCTGCAGACTTCCTCCTCTTCCCAGATTGAAGTCAGACCTGAAGGGAAAGAGATTTATGGACATCACCGACATTCAACGCAACGTGGCGGCCGAGCTCAAAGCCATTCCGAAAGAACTGATTTACAGGTGTTATCAGGACTTATATACTCGTTCGTAACAGTGCATTACCATCCATGGAGATTATTTTGAAGGACAGTAAATTGTATTTGATGCTGTACAATACTGTATTTGAAATAAAAATTCATTCACCGATCTTTCTGACCACAGGTTGTATAAAGGAAACAATAAGTCTCTTTATCTCTCTGAGTTTTTATGCTCATTAGAAAAAAGCAAAGAAAATCTTCGGTTCAAGTATTCACGAAACGGATTTTTACTAAACATTTTGCATAACTAAAACTTTATCATTGTCAGTTGTATTTAAGATATGGGCTTTTGTTGGCAAAAGATCTATAATATTGTCAATAGCAATTTGACATAATGTAATGAAAAGTAGTTTGGTGCGCAATTAACTTTGTTTTTTAACTAAACGTGTTATATTTGTTACTAGATCGTTGCAAAAACTTCTAATGCTTGCGTTAGCCTTGGCTTAATACGATTACGAAAGATTTTATTAGATGCAAATTAAATTTTTATTTTTCTATCAGTATCAGTGATTTTTCCAGGATAACGGTTACATGATTGCAACTGGTCTATAAAATAAAAAGGCAATGAAAATTATGTTCTTTTATTTTTATTCAAACAATTCAGATTTAAAAATCTACGGTTTTTATTCTTCATTTTTCTTTTGAATATGATGGTTAATAATTTGTTACACTTTTGACTGTATTTTTGCCTTCTGGAATCTGAAGATGGAAAACTGTAATATACCTGCCAGGAGAAGATGCATATTGCGAAATATAACATAATGCAGCGCGAAGTTTTATTCAGGCTACACACAACACATTTCGTCAAGCTGAGAAGTCCGGTGTCCAAGAACTAACAAACGAATATGAATCACCGGAAAATTATCTTAGTTTAATGGTCATTCTCTGCAATCATTGTAAAGTTCAATAATTTTGTACTGTGGTGACTAAAGATATTTCAACTCCTGTTGCCATAACTGCCTCATTCTCCTACCAGACTCCACTATAACTGATAAACTAAAAGAGTTCTTCTGAATAGCCAAAATTTTGTCCGACGCATAAGGTAGTACAACAGGACATTCCAGTTGTAGACCATGTTGCTTTAAAATATAAGGTCAAATTAGATCAAATTCATTATGCCGTGTGATTTAAGGTTCGTGTGCAAAAAAAGACCAGCGCAGCGGGCATAGACCGCTAGTATATTATAAAGGAGTAGGCTCTAAAAGTTCCGCTCGAGTGTTTTCAAAAACTACCCGATGGATTTCTTTGCGAATTGTGTCATTCGATGGAGAATATTCATGCGGTGGTTTGCGAGTAAAATATACATGGATAACTATGATTTTTTGTAATAAATTTCGTATTTTATTATTATTTTGAAGGAAAGGGTTGCCAGTGATTATATTTTGGTGAAACGTTTGTTGATTAGACAATTGAAACGGCTATATCCATTAAAATAATATAAATACTTCGGAAATAAATGAAAAAAAAATACTGATATTTAATTAAAAAAGACAACAAAAAAAGTTTTAATGAGACACAATATTATAAAACGAAAATATTTAATTTAAACATGAAATAAATATTTTTAATGCTTAAAAATATAATTTATTGTGAAATTTTGCAATTTATACTATATTTGGCGAATTATCACCTGCTTTACGTTAAAAAAATGAATCTGAAAATTTGATTACACAAATTTTGAATTACATTTTTTTTTAATTTTTAGTTATTTTCTTTTTCTTTTTATCTAACTCCACATCATGTGATTTACAGTATAAGCAAACAGATGTAATTGTAAAAGTTACTATAATTGTGAATTATATATTATTTTTTTCTTTACGATTTCTAATTTGCGTTTCACGCCAAACAATCTTTAGCTGATTTTTTAAAGCCAAAAATCCATAAGCGTGACATTAGCTTGAGGACTTTCGCAATAATAGTGTTTTTCTCAATTGACCGAGATCATTTTTGGCATTTTTGGAGTACATTTAGGTATTCAATTATAAGTTATATAGATATCAGTTAATATTTAAAAAATGGAATTAAATATCTAAATTTATTGTGAATTTCTGCCACACATACATATTATAAAATAACTTCATGCTTTTTAAAAAGTTTTTTGCCGTAATTACGGATGCATGTGAGTTTTATACATTCCAACTCAGATCAACGAATATTATCCCTTTTTTTCGTTTCTTTTTTTTTTTTTTCATTTTTTAGAAAATATTATTGGTTATTTTTTTGATAACGCCAGTTTCACGTATAGGAAAATCCAGTAATGCTTGGTTATCCCGTCGACCAAAATTCTATTGCTAAACTATAAGATTAAATGCCAATAAGGGTTGATCGTAAATGTCACAGTCATTTGACTTTAAGCAAGTTACACGAGTTTACGTCATTAAGTGGTTTTTATTTCGACGTTTAATATGTATTTTTTATTAATGTTATACCAATTTATTTGTTCTTTTATTATTTAAAATAAAAATTATGTCAATTTGTATAACTTGGCGAGTGGTTTGGTGATTTATATAATTTGGCGAAATTGGACGATGGGATAACTAAGCAGTACGGAAAATTCACAATTTCAAAATTTAGGAACTGAAAATTATTCTTAAGGATATTTATGTGTTATTACTATAAAAAAAAATTCAACATTTTGAAATATTAAATGCTTGCGGAAAAAAAAATACAAATATTTTTAAATTTGTTATTTCTTCATATTTTCCCCCTGTGTTAGGTAATATTTTAAAAGATATTGGACTAATCTTTGATACGTAAAAGCACATAAATTAACGTCTGAATTTCAATTCAATATTATTATTATTATTTATTAACTGTTATTTTTTTATTATTATTGATTATTTTATAATCTTCGAAAACCAAGTCACCACCAAATGACATATTTACTATATTATTGGAAGTTTTGTTGGCACAGATGTCATTTACGCTCCATGGTACCTAATGGGCTCCAAAATGACATTATTTTGCCTGACATGGTAACCCGGCTATTGTTGTTTATTTATTAATAAATTGTTTATTTACTTTTATTTCCTTTTTTACAATTATATAAATTATTTTGTTCTATAGTTATTAATTACACTTTTTTTATTTATTGTTTTTTCCTTTTAAAATAATAGAAAATAATTTAAACATATATGTAACTGGTATTCGAAAACGATGTTTTTGCCAAATTGGCGTGAAAAAAAGCGCGCCAAAACCGGTATGTATATGATATCTGTGTCTAACAGTTATTTACATTATTGTGATTACTTAGTATCAGACAACAGATTGAAGAGTATTTGGTATATTTTTATTATATGGGCTTTGGCGAGATAGAGAAAATGTCCTTAGCGAGTGAAGGGATTTTTTTTTTTTTTTTTTTGTATATTTACTGGCAACCTATTAACTTTTCATATACATGTAAGCATTATTTTCAATATTTATGATATTTATTTAATATAAAGGAGAGCTATTTATCTACATTTAATTTCGAACAGAAATAATTTTTGGTGCTACTTGATTATGCCGTCGACCTACAAAGTATCACCAAACTATAAAATTAAATGCCAATAATGGGTGATCATAAATTTCAAACTTACTTGACATTAAACACTTTACACGTGTTTGTTACGTTATCAAATGATTTTTAATTGGACGTTTTATACTTATTAATGTTTTACTAATTCATTTTTTTCTTTCGTTATTTAAAATATAAACTATGCCCTTTCCGTAATTTGGCTAATAGTTTGGCGAAATTGGTTGACGGGATAACCAAGTAGTACCTAATTTGTTTAAAATAATAATAATACCAATATTATGTAAATAAAATGTTTTATATATATGTGTGTGTGTGTGTGTGTGTCGTACAAGAGAGACTGGAGCAGTAATTGTAAAAACAAATATACTTGTGAGTTGCATTCTATTCGTTTATTACCTTGGTCGCCAAACAATTTTTTTTTTGCGATTTTAAGCCAAAAAGGCAGAAGAGTGACGTAGGCCCGAACAACGCTCACAATAATAGTTTTTTAGGTAGATTTCGTAAGAAATACTACCTATTGCAGTCGTTACCATGGTGCGACTTTTGAAAAATTCCTTCATAACTTTTCAATACATGACCCCAGGAACCCAAAACCACCTCCACCTAAAAAGTATATATATATATATGTGTGTGTGTGTGTGTGTGTATGTATGTATGTACTAAATTTTGTCCGCACGATAAAAGTCGCAATTATGCACGGATTGTCCTCAAACTCGCCAACAACTTTGATATGGCTAATATCTCGGCGGGGATTGAAAATGGGCGAAATCGGCCCAAGAGTGTGGAAATGGGGAGGGTTCAAAATTTTGAATACTGTCTTAACATGATTCTGATAAAAACAGCTCTTACACAACAATGGCAGGAAAAAAATAAAAGTTTTTCGTTATAGCAATTGCCAACAATTAAAAAAAAAAAAAAACAATAAAATTATCACCACAACAATTACTTTTCTATTTCAAAAATTTCACGTGTAAAATTAAATAGTTTGACAAATTGAAAATAAATTGAATATTACGTCATAAGTTTACTTGAGCAAGATTTCAGCATGAAAGCTCAAAATAAAATAAATAGTTTGACGAATTAAAAAAATATGTATATTGCGTCATATTGGAAATATAATGGACCTCAGCAGGTAAATAAGTATGTGAGTTTGAAGAAACGTATTAAAACATGATAAAAACCAGACTATGGAAATATTAACATATTTTAACACTTTAAGGTTCTCTGAATTTTTTGTAGCCATTTTTTAAACCTATTCCATATACATGTGTGTGTGTATTCGCGTATATTATAATTTTCACAAAAAGTTTAGCTCCCTACAGCTCACCCTTTATGAAGAAACTGGGTTTATCTCTAATCTTGATTTAAGTTTTGTTGGTAAATTTAATACTTAACTTCGAAATCTACCTCCGCCTGTAGGCCCGGGAAGGCAGAATTTTTTTTTTAAGTGTCTGAACACATTTGGAAGCAAAGTTTTATATTTAAATGTAAATTATATAAAAAACAGTTAACATTATGATTGTTAAGTAAGATATGTAAATTTTAGGCTAAATGTGTGCCTCCCATCCCCACCGCCTCTCGCACATATGATTAAATCATTTAATTTCCGATTAAATCATTTAATTTTAAAATATTTTTCAATATGCTTTACTGTAAAAACACGTCGGTTTGTTGTGCTATGCTTTTGATTCTATTTAATCTGCTGCAGTAGACAGATGGAAAACAGTAGCAGACCTGCCAAAAGAGGACGTTTATTAAAAAATGTAATGCAACATGTAATGAGATTTAATTTAAGCTACAAGAATCTCATATAGCGCAAGTTGAGAGGCCGGGAGTTCAACAACAAACAAATGAAAATGAACAAGCAGAATGTTTTTGAAGTTCAATAATCAATCTCTGCGATCATTGTAATGCTCCCTAATTTATTAGTGTTATGACTAGAGAAAGTTTAATTCCTGTTGCCATAACTGTGACATTTCAGTACCAAACTCTACTTTAAATGATCAACTAAAAGAGTTGTTTCTTAATTGCCCAAATTTTGTCCAAGGCATAAGAGTGTATAATATCCCAATGGCATTCGCATTGCTTTCAACAATGCGGAAATACATTCCAGGTGATGGTCTTTACTGCTTTTAAATAGAAGTGTAAATTCAAAAATTCGTCTGATTCAAGGAATCTTCATTTTTGGAATCCTTTTTTCATTTAATTTAGTTCACGTTTATACATTCCAGTTAAGACCCTAGGGCCCCAATGGTCCCATAGGGCCCGAGAGCACGGTCCAGGGTCCTTGAACATTTTTGTGGGCCATGCATATTGCACCAACTAATTTTCTCAGCTTTTAGTGCATAATTTTAAAGATGAGTCTTGGACTGTTCTTCCAGGACCAACACATTCATATTTTTATTGGGGCCTTTGAGCCTTTTTTAAATGCATTTACTCATTTTTTTCACGCATTTAATTAAAATATTATTCTAACGAAAAATTAATACACTATGCTTAATTTTTGACTACCTATAGATCTAAAGCGTTAAGTACTGAGACATTTTAACATGTTTCCATGTTAGGGCCCTGCTTTTCACTATCAGTTGCCCCATTTTGGAGCCATCTATTATAGCCACCTTAAAAATGCTCCGATTCCCAAGCTTTTTTTTTTCTAACTTCTTAGGTCCTCCAACTACTACATGCACGACAAAAAATTTTCAGTCTTCAGCTACCACCAATTTTGAATATTAATCGCCTTCTTGGGCCCCTGGTGCAGTTTTTTTAAAAATGAACCGAATTGCTTGCAACTTTCTTTAACATAGTTTTAGCGTCTTCTGATTACTTTAAAAACTACTCAAAAGTACTTTTTTTCCCTAACTACATGCCACTTAAGTACTTGAATCCTTGGGGCCCGGTACAAGGACCCTTGATGATTTTTCAGTATATATTGTCAATAAATTGCCCCCCTTAATCTTCATTTTTGGCTGCTTCATTTTCCCATTTAGTTAGTCTCCCGTTTCCAGTTATTATTATATATCCGTATTCCAGTTAAAATCTTGGAGCAATCCAGAGTCCCGTTTGGCCCAATCCGGGGCCTCTTGAACTTTTTGTGTGCCATGTATTTTTCAACGCGTAATTTTTTCACCTTCTCATTGCATAATGTTAAAATCGAGTCTCGAACTCTTCTACCTAGACCAATACCCGCATATATTTATTGGGCCCCTAGGGCCTTTTTTAAGCATTTACCCCATTTTTGCGCATATCTTAAAAAATATTATTCTAATTATGTCTTTCTTTATGCCTCAGCTACCACATTTTTCGAACATTAATCTCCTTTTTCCACATCAACTTGCGTCTACTAACCACAGCCGTAAATTAAAAATAGCGTTACTTTAAAGATAACTTTAGGAAAGTGATTTCATCCGTTTATTAAATATCGTGTTAATGTTAAGAGTAATTCATGAAATGTACAAGGGGTGGTGGCATTTTCACCGCTTGGGGACGCATTCTTTACTCGGGTTCTAAGGAGCCAGTTTCAACGGGATTTGGTTCATTCAACTTAAATTACAATTCAGCTACTTTCTGTATTATGAAATTTTATCCTTACACTTCAGTTGCGAACATTTTCTAACTTTAATGATTAATGGTGCATTCTTTTTTTTTTTTTTTTGATTTTATGGGCTAGATTACTACGAGGTTTCGCTCACTCAACTTGGTTTTCGATTGTCTCCGGCACGTGCGGAGCACTTCTGGTAAATACTGCCATACGTAGCGGGGACTCAGGTTACAGGTTCGTTCGGAAAGAAGTTTGTTTGGAACTCACTAGACGCTGCAGAAGGCAATGGGGACTCCGAAATTAGGTTCATTTACAAATATTTCAAAAGATATAAAATCACAACTTGAGTTTTGTTTAAGGTTATTATTTACAAATCCCGGGCAACGCCGGGAGGGTCTGCTAGTATATTATAAAGCAGTAAGCTCTAAAATTTCTGCTCGATTGTTTTCAAAAACTACCCGGTGGATTTTTTTCCAAATTGGATCATTCGATAGGAAATATTCCTGTTGTGGTTTATGAGAAAATATACAGGGATAGCTATGATTTTTGATTATAAATTTCGTATTTTACTGCTATTTTGAACGAAAAGATTGCCAGTGATTATCTTTTGGCGAAAGGCTTGTTGATTAAAAATTAAGATGGCTATATCTGTTAGAAAATAATACAAACACATCGCGAATAAATGAAAAAAATACTGATATTTAATTTAAATAAAACAAAAAAGTTTTAATAAGACATAATATTATAAAACTAAAATATTTAATTTAAACATGGAATAAATATTTGTAATGCTTAAAGTATAAATTATTCTGAAATTTTAGAATTGGTACAATATTTGGCAAATTAGCGCTTGCGATAGGTTAAAAAAATGAATCTGAAAATTTGATTTGACAATTTTGAATGACATTTTTTTTTTCTTTTTAACTATTTTATCGCTTGCGCCAGTTTAATAAAAACGTGTCTGAAAACTTGATGAAATAAAATTAGGTTACATTCTTTAGTCTTTTTTTTTTTTTTTTTTTTTTTGTCCATTTAATTATTATTTTTTATATAACCCTCTCATCATATGTTTTACAGGAAAAACTAGAAGTATTTGTAAAAATGGCTGTATTAGTGAGTTACATGCTATTTATTTATTACCTTCGTCGCCAAACAATGCAGTTTTAAGCCAAATAAGACAAAGTGTGAAATAAGTCGAGAGAAGAGCATTTCGGAGTAAATTTTTATATTCAAGCGTAAATTATATAAAAAGTAGTTAAAATTATAAATATGTAGTCAATCATTTGAATTTGAGTATAAATGCCTTCCATATACACACATATTCTAAAATAATTTACTTTCAAAGTCAACAATAACTTACTTTTTCAATAACTTACTTCTGCATTTTTCGCCATACTATGGAATACCATTACTATGGAAACTTGCGTTTAGTTTTCCTCAAGCATGTGACTTTTATATCCTCGAACTCGGATCATTACTTATTAATTTAATATTGTGTATTATGTTATTTTTTTAACATGCCGAACATATTGTCGATTTCACTTATAGGAATATTCACTGCTTTAAAAGTTAGGATATAAGAATATTGTTAAGAAGATTTCTGCAATTATACGTTATTACTATAAAAATAAAATAAAATAAAATAAAATATTTTTTTTGCAATAAATATTGCTTGGTAATTTGTAATTTATTTTTTAGCTTTTTCTGAATAACTTTCTTTTGATTAACCATTGTTTAAAAAATGTTTTATTGAACATATTGGACTAATCTTACGGAATCGTGCACCCGCCAATTAACATATTGGATGGCGTATCAAAATTAAAAAGATTAGACAGATTTTGAAATTAGCGATTACTAATTGGTGGCAAATGGAATATCGCCCGTGGACTTATCATTTCAGCCTAGATAGGATTACATTACCTGGAATTTCGATCAGTATAAAGCGAATTGTCCTGACGCACACTCTAGCAGCTAAACACAGCAAAAAATTAAGAGTTATTTTCATAAACTGGGTTATTTACACAACAGAAAATAGCAGGCTTTTTTTTTCTTGTTCGTGTTATTATGGTCTTTAGAAAAATGCAAAATAAATCTTCGGTTCAGGTATTCACCAAAATGCATATTAATAAAACTTTTGTATAACTAACTTTATTTATCATTGTCAGATCTTAACCCTGGTACACGTGCAACAATAATGTTGCATGAGATTTAATGTTTAACGTGAACCCTCACAATGACGTCAATTACGGATGATTATAAAGATTTTATTGGACGCATGAGGTTTATTTTTCTACAAGATAAGTCTTCGAGTTTTTTTCCCGGGTTAACGGTGACATGATTTCAGCTGGTCTACAAAATGAAACGACAGTGAAAATGACGTCATTTTACATTTATTCAGACAATTCATCTTTAAAAACACACATTTTTATGTTTCTCTTTTCTTTTAAATATGAAAGTTAAACAATCTTCTTTGTCTGCAAATAATTTATTACTATTTTGACAGTATTTACTCTGCTAGAATCCAAAGAGGGAAAACAGTAGTATCACAAGAGGATGTTTATTAAGAAATATAACTAACATCCAGTGAGATTATATTTAAGCTACTAGAATCACATATTGCGCGAGCTGAGAGGCCTGGAGATCAAGGACAAAAAAACGAAAATAAACCACCCGAGCATTATTCAACTTCAATGGTAAATCTCTGTAATCATTGTAATGCATCTCTAATATATTATTGTCAGATATGAGAACATTTTAAATCCTATTGGCCTCATTTCCCTACCAGAAGTGCACAGTGAATAATCAACTAAAAGAACTGCTTCTTAATAGCTAAATTTTGTCCAACGCATAAGGTAATGTAATATCGCAATGGCGTTCGCATCTTTTCAGCAACGCGGAAAGACTTTCAAGCTAAAGGTCCATTTAGAAAAAAATACAATTTGGAATTCACCATTTCGTTTAATTCAAGGTTTATTTAGAAATACTGACCAGCGCAGCGGGTATGCCCTGCTAGATTTAAATAAATCAAATTATAATCCCCCCAAATTATTTTAAATTAAATAATGTATGTACCCGTAAATCTGAAAATAATAGTAATTTCTGTTAATGTAGGGTCTAGAATGGAAAAATACCTGAACTATTTAAAAAATACAAAAGATCAAAAGATATATAGAATTTTAGTGGCATTTAAAACATCAATTGTTTTTTGTTTTGTTTTCAAACTTTCGCGGCATACACTAGATATCCACATGTGTGCACTATAATTATTAAAGTTGCAAAATGAAAATGGACTCAGATGGTAGACCTTTGGCAGTTTATACCAAAGATACAGTTTCGAATCTAGGCCTTGGACACATTCTCACTCAGTTGGAAAAATTTAAACTCGTGTGATTGATTTCCCAATAACAATAATTGTGTTAGAATTAATGAAGTGTGATTATGTATTTAACGTTTTCTTAACATTCCATTTTTTTCTGTTTATCCTGTAAATCTGATTTACAGGGCATAATAAACAAGGTTCTCTGGAGGGGCCATGTCCTCAGTATTTCTCAAATATAGCTTAGATGGCAGAACATTGCCGGGTATGCTAAATGGCCATGGTTCGAATCCTGCCGTGATCCCTTTATAGCACAGTTGGAAAAATTAGTCGATGTTTGGGGCGATTGCAAAAGTTCAGGCCCTATTTCATAGATGGCAGAAACTTTCAATTTTGACTGTGCTGATATTTCTTTTTTAACAATATTATTAACAGGCAGTTATATAATGTGTCGTGAGCGAATATAATGTTTAAATAATATTTAAATTAATTTCTGTGCAAGTTTAATATTAAAAATGTATAGAGAAAAGTTACATTTTAGTCATGTTATGTTATATGAATTTATAAAGGTAGTGAATGTTGGACGTGCTACAAAAAATACTCAAGATATTTATTTGTATCGTGCTCCCGCTCTTTGGATAATTAAAAAGTGGTTTTGTAAATTTTAAAATGGTAATTTCAATCTAAACAATAGCTTTCGCTCTGGGTGACCTTTTGGCATTGATAATGATTTAATCGGTGATTTAGTGAATAAAAATTCTCGGATTACTACTGAAGAAATCGTTGTAAGACAAAATGTTGAAGATTCGACTGCATTTCGCCAATTAAAATAACTTGTATGCACCTCGAAACTCGAATTATCCGAAATTGGGAAGAAACAATCACCCAATGTTTACCAATTTGAATATTTGTGTTAAAATTAATGAAGGAAACATTAACTTGTTATAAACCATGCATAAACCATGCATAATTACAGTTACATCATTCTTTGAAAACAGCAATGTAATTTAATTTTAAACTAGATAATGCCCGTCAAGATTTGATGGTAAATAACATAAATGTTTCATTAGAAAAATTCTTGAATTTTTAATTAGTTGCTTTTAAATTAATTATTAAAATCGTGACAAATTTCTATGTTGCATAAATGATTCCTATTTCATGAAGGCGATAGAGGACGCTTCCAGTCTAATTTATTTTTACTTATTATGGTATTTTTTGTTTCTTCTTTCCCTTTTTTTCCCCTTGGAAAAAAATAACAATAGTTATTATTTAGTTATTTATTTATTTATTTATTTTTTTTTTAACTGCACAACCATTAAAAGCTGCCATGAATATTATTTTTATTAGTCTCATTCTCTAAAACCTAAATTTGAAACTTTATGCAGCTAACAATTTATAATATATATATATATATATATATATATATATATATTTCTACTCGAATTTTATTTTACATTTTTATTTATTTTTTAAATATTAAATCACGGATATCAAGGTAATTTCTTTTATAATTCTTATATGAATATTTCTTTCTTTCTTTCCGTTTTCTTTTTTATGGAAAAGAATGGCAAACTTTTCTTTCTGCCACACACACATATATATATATATATTCTTGACAATGGTTAGAAAATATAACAAAAAATTTAGATCATCTCAATTTATTTAATTGACAATTACATGCAAAATATTTTAAATGAAAAATGATTATTTTTAAAAATATTGTTGCTATTAAATTTTATTTAATTATAAATCATTCAAATAATAATAATAATAATAATAATAATAAAAATCATACAACTTCTCCTGCTAATAAAACATGTCATTATTGAAGAGAATCATCGTCAAAAATATTGCAGAAATCATTTTGTTGGGCGTTGGGCTGGAACCCACGTCCTCTACGAAAATTCAGAGTTTTAACCTGCTGCCTTTGACCACTGCGCTACCAGGATCTCGCTCAATATTACTCTAAGTTAAAGAGATTCAAAAGAGAGTTGACGCATGCGCAAATGTGTCAATATTGGCCTTACTGATTCTGATCTTAAAAAAAACAGTTTTTCGTTTTAATATATATAATGGCATTATTAAAAAAAAAAAAAAAAACACGTTTGAATTACCAAAAACCCTCCTTCTTAGAATATTTTATCTAAAGGCCTAAATTAACCGTACATTAAAAAAATAATTGAAATACAGTGAGAAATTAAGAAAATGTTTTCTAAATAATTTAAAGGAACTATTTTCGTTATAGTGCTCCGACACTTTTATTATAAATAAATATTTTTTTTAGAATTTAGAAGTTTCTCCGCTTAGCATTCTAAACACACTGATTTAATTATCAGTGATTGATAGGATGAAATATATACATGTCTAACTGTTAGGAAAAGTTTTTAATTAGTTCGTGTCTAATGTAGTGAAGTGAAATATGGGCGACATACATTTTCTGAACTAAATATAACAATGCATTTCGAGAAGCATGAGAATAAATAAAACTGTAATAAATTTTTGGTTAAAAAATTCAAATTAAGCGTTAAAATACTGTTTTGAGTTTAAAATGGGATCAAAATAATTCAGAATTTGGGTAAAATGTTTTTTTCACCAGATGAATTTATCCGATTATATTATGCATATTTAACTACGTTTTTAACATACTTATAGATTTTTTAATCTCATCAATGTTCCATAACTAAATAAGAAATTTGCAATACTTTGTAGCGTTAAATGTTACAGTAGTAGAACATTAATTAAACATTACCGACCATCATCAAAAACAGTAATATTGTGAATGAAATGACAATACAATAACAACAAGAAAATACATATGAAATACATAACTAGAAAAGTAAAAATCATAAAATGAAACTTTGCGATGATCAGAATGAAAAATTTAATGGAATTTTCTAAGAGAGGTATCAGATAACTACAAAGAAGAAATCATATAGATAATACACAAAGATTATGCGCTATTGCAGCAAAGATCTAAGCGTATAATATTTAAAAGATTGCTAAAACATTTAACTACCTACGTATATATATAAATATATATAAGATACCAATATTAAGGAAAAAATAATTCAAAATGAATTGTTGCATTCAAAATGAAAAGATATCATCATAAAAAGCTTACATTCATAATTACATGCGCAAATGCAGCATAATAATTTGAATGCTAATAAATAACCATTATTTAAACATTACCGACCAAATATATATATATATATATATATATATATATATATATATATATAGTTAAAAAATTCCAATAGTAATTTCAAGCATTACCATAAACTGTAAACTTTATATATATATATAATATAAATTTTTTTAACTATATATATATATGTGTGTGTGTATTAAATATCCTCAACAGTCGCACTTAACACATTGTGGATTTTAAGTAACAGATACCCGATGTGATATGAAAAGAAAAAACTTAACAGTGGAGAAATCACAAGATGATTGTGGAGGGAATTTAATAAGGAAAGCGAGAGAAATCCTTCGTTCCATAGCATTTATCTAGAAATAAATGTTGAAGATCCGTAAAATACCAAAGAAAATATTTGTGCAAGAATTCTAGTTGAATATCAGTATTTATATTTACAATGTATTTTTTATCAATGTGGTTAAATTGCCATAATCTACTAAGTATATTATTTTTCTAGTGGCTAATAAATGTTGTATAAAATTAAAAATATAATAGAGGCATTCATTTGTACTTATTAGCCAAGTTAATCTTTAAATATTTTTATACTAAATCCAGCAAATATGTAAATCTATATCTATATATATCTCTCTCTGTCTATATATATATATATATATATATATGGATAGGTCTAATTTTGAACTTGAATACACAACAATGGGTGCTGCTGTGCTATATCCTCTTTTCTTTACTCACTAATAATTATGAGTTTTAAATTAAAAGCTTTGCGCTTAGCTGTTTAGAGAGCAGCAGTAGAATTCTTAGTGTGTGACATAAAAGCTTGTTGCCGCGTTATTGCCTTTTTAAATTATTATATTGCATTATTAATAAACATAGATTTGTAAAGGTGACAGAAATTAAGTTTTCATTTTAAATAAAAAAAGTACACTGTCAGTATACCTTATGTCTGGATCTTTATTATTATTATCATTACAATAATTGTTGCAAAACTTTTTTTTTTCACTTAGAATGGTTTTTGTGTAACATATGTAAGTATATTCGTATAACTGGTAAATATAGGTAATATTATTAACGTTATTGTCCACATATTTATTGTATTTATCGTATTCTCAACATATTTTTATACATAAAAAATATTTAGTGTCGAAACAGACATACATGCGAATAACATGCAAAAGGTGTATGCCTAAAACTACGAAAAAGTTTTTGAGTGATGCTCTTGAAGAAACTGATTTATAAATATGCTGCTTTATATTTCCATACATTTGTATGTGTGTAATCATTTTTTTTGTTCTTACCTCACTTAGATAGCTATAAAATAATGGAAAGGTGACATTTGGGCTTAAGACCGTCTACCAGTCACATATTTTGTAATTATGTGGAAATTTTAACTTTCTGAAATGGTATTGGTTGTATTGCTTAAGTGTTTGTAGCTTTTTCATTCATTCATTTATTCCCTTCTATAATTTTGCAATGAAAGAAGTTTTATCGTTATAGGTAGCTATTAATTTGCTAATTTTATAAGGAGAAAAGTCCGAAAATATTATATGGATTTAAAGAAAAAAGTATATTTATAACAGTTTAATTTAATTTTGATTTAAACCGTTGTTATTGCGTTTGTGTGGTTTAATATACATGAATCTGCGTTCTAGAGATTATTAGAAGAGGGCAGTAAACGGTTAAATAATGATAGTGATCCAATAGCAGTTTGATATTTATTCTGTTTCTCCACCTGATGATTTTTTTATATGAAAAGTTCTACTTGATATGTTTGTTTTTGTTTTAACCGGGGATCATGCTGCATCTTCTTCCATCTCCATTTAAATGATTTTTTTTTCAAAAATCACAATTTTGTAAACACATTTGACTTCATTCAGCAGAATGCTCAATGGAATCAAATTAACTTTTCTTCTTAATGGGTTCCACTACTTTGAAATAAAATACGTGCGATGTTAACATTATTTATCGTTTGTAAAAAAAAGACATATCACCTTCGGACTTACCGCGTTATATTTCATGACTAGCTGATCCTCTAGTTTTTTTTTTAATTGCCCTTTTTCCTGTGGTTGATGGGGCGAAATAAGTCAATCTGTGATTGAATAATAAATATTCTTTGAACCGCTTATTTTACAGAATGTATATTTTAGTGCACTTCATAAATGCATATCAATTTCATTGTGTTCGAAAAGGTGTAATATCATTAAAATGCACATGAAACATTTTTTTTTCTATTGGCCGTAATACAACGGTACATTCTGACTGTCCCTGTAATTGAACTTTACAGTTGATTTTCATAAAATTTGAAGTGACCCAACAAAATTCTGTAACAATATTATATTTAAAATTTCAAACCATTCTGTTGGATAGTCTTTGCGCTGTTATATGTGGAAAGATAGACAGACGGGCGGACGGACCGACGACGACTGTAGATGTTATATATTAATTTAATTACGAACGCACCTAAAGTAAAACATTACCTATTGTATCCTATAAAATTTCCGAAAAAAGAATTTCTATAAGCAGATATGGAAATCAAAAATTATATTTCACTCGGCCAAGTAGTTGTATACATTAAAAAGTACGCGCATTGAGAGCATCAATCAAAAATAAATTCAATATTAGGCGTTCAAAATTTCGAAATTTTCATAATTCCTATTCAACATCACTGAATTACTTTATGTTTATTATCCTAGAGTACCATTTTGTTTTTTTAAACTAAATAGAGTTGTCGAAAAAAATCGAAAGTGTATTTTTTAAAGGGTTTCTAATCATTAAACGCACAAAAGTGTCGAACAAAACACAAAATCTAAAAATATATATTTCCTTTTTCTGTTTAATTGATAATATTATTAATACCGCTATTACATGTATGAGAATAAATAATTTTAAAATGAGATAATTAATATTAGATCAATCATTTGATTTGGCTGTATTATCACTTATATTCAAATTAAAAATGGTGCCACGGAATCGTATAACTTTGCACATCCATCTTAGTTCTGTCAGAAATATGTAGTTTACTGATTAAGTTTTACACACTACTTTTGTTGAGTGTAATATCAAATAATTCAGAACACTTTTACACCGAAGTTTTCTAACATTCCTAAGTTGGTTTCATAAAAGTTATTTCTTAACCCATAATGTGATGACAGAAAAATAAATAATGAATATATTAAAAATTTTTAAAATATTTGTGAAAGCAAATAATAATAAAAAGTCAGTTTTTTTGTCTGATTAAATTTCGAAATATGGACATCCAATCCTCTTGGATAAAAACAAAAGACACAGTAGAAAATTGTATTTTAGCTGTTACTTTACAGATATCTTTTAAACAAATTTTAATAACAATAATCTTTTTTAAATGTGTAATACATATGGACATAATGATTCATAATGTTTGGATTTTTTATTTGCATATCATTAAACATAATTAAGGAATTTTTTTTCAAAAATCACAATTTTGTAAACCCATTTGACTTCATTCAGCAGAATGCTCAATAGAATCAAATTATCTTTTCTTCTTAATGGGTTCCACTACTTTGAAATAAAATACGTGTGATTTTACCATTATTTATCGTTTGTAAAAAAATAATAATAATAATAAATAAAAAAATAAAGACATATCTCCTCTTCGGAATTAGCGCTTTATATTTCATGACTAGCTGATCCACTAGTTTTTTAATTGCCATTTTCCCTGTGGTTCATGAGGCGAAATAAGTCAAAATGTCAAAATTTGTCTTTAAAATATCATCCTCGGGCTGTGATTAACAATAATTTCTGTAGAAATATTGGTTGAAATAAGGAGGATAGAAGTGTGTCATTTTAACTTGCAATAAGTGTCCACAGCTAATCAAATACTAAATGTTTACACTTTCTAATTAAAAAACAACATAAAATGGCTTCTCTTACTGCAGTCAGCTGACTTCACTGTGACAACAGGTGCAGTGATATTCAATCAGGAATATCATGTCTAGTGCTGCGTATAAAACACATTTTCTCCTGAAATGGCACAATTTTCAAACAATTTATAACTACCTGAACGATATCAACTACTGGTGGCGTCACACTATTATAAGAAAGTTTCGCTCTGTCCAGGTATATGTTTGTCTACGATAGCTGGTGAAATCTACAGAACTCACAACTCAAAATTTCAATTAATATATTTCAAGGTAGATTCTGATGCACCTGGGGGTCATTTTTCTGTTATAATTAACCGAAAAATGAATTAAGAACTCACTAAACGCCGCAGGTAAAAAAGCAATTATATCCCCAAATGACAAATTGTATTAGATTTAGACATTGCAGCGATGCTTGATTTGAATACTCTCAGTAACGATAACTAAATTCTGCTTTAATTTGAAATCGCATACGACCGATTGTTCATTTTTTCACAAATTATTGAATATTAGGATAACGAGGTGAAATATAAATTTGAAAATCATAATATTAATCATAATAAAATCATATATCTACTGGAGGCGTCAGTTTACTATTAAAAGAAAGCTTCGCTCTGTCCAGCCCGTAAGGCATGGTGGCGTCACGGCGACGTCGTTGTGAAGTCACACTGTGATTTTGTGACCGTCGATGTGACGTCACGTGACGTCGATGTGACGTCATACTGACTAGAATGCGAGGTCGTTATGGCCGTTTTAGAGGTCGTTTGTGACGTCACATTGTGACCACTCAGTGAAGTCACGGTGTGACAAATTTGTGAAAAGTGTGTCATTTGGGACTATTTTGGCATTAATTTTGTGACGAACATGTGACGAAAGTGACAATGCTTTGAAGTCACACTGTGACCAATTTGTGAAATATGTGTCATTTGTGACGAATTTGTTATAAACACTGTGATGATTTCAAATGAAAATCAAATTTCAAATTAATTGCTTAAAAGGCGCAAAGGCGAACATAGTGAAAAAGATTTCATGCTGGGACTCGAACCCGGGCCATCAGTATAGCGCACTGACATTCTACCGACTAAACCACATGTAACGATACCCGGCCTGGAAAATTTCTCACTATTACATGTTGGCAAGGCTACAAACGCAGCACAAGGTGGAATATTTATCGTGAACCATCGACATGGGGCAAACACGAAACTTAATTAAATCGAGCATCGATTGAAACTATATTAATACTTGGAAATTTTTCCAGAGAGAACCATTCGCCTTGCATACAATATTTCAAATGAAAATCAAATTTCAAATTAATTGCTTAAAAGGCAATTTTAATTTGAAATTTGATTTTCATATACATTATTTCTATCATTATTTCTATATTCACGGTTTTCTATATGAAAACCGACTAATGGTTTAAAATATGACGACGCTTTCACCAGGTTATTTTCTCTTACGGAATAATACTTGTCGAGATTTAAAAAAAATCTTTCACTTCATGAATCATGCAAAAATATGTATTTTAATTTATTTAAAACATGAAATCGCATTATGAAATTGAATATTATTGTACATTTATAAACATTAATTTTATTAAATACTAAATTTCAAGTAAGAAATTGCATTTAAAATATAAGCTAAAATTGCTAAAATTGCTGCTGACTTTTAATGTAAAACATTATTTCTGAAAAGTGTACTGTTATTTTAAGATTTCGCTTTTAATTTCAAAGCTGGTGAAATGAAAATGACATCACTTTGACGAAATTAAAATAAATATATATTAATATTTTCTGATTAAAATGAATGCTTTACAGGAAAAAATATTACATCATTTTTACCCCATAAAACTTTTTTCTAAAAATACCTTTGTGAAACGTTAATTCTGCCAACATTTAAAAATAATTAATTAAAATTGTATGTGATTTTCTTAAATTCAAATCACTATCCACTTCTATGCACAGAAGTTTTATTTAGATCCTTGGTTATAAATTTCAATATGTTGACAGACGATTTTCGTTTTTGTCTCTGCGGAATAAATTCATTCATCAATGTGTGAAAATATGTTTTTAGTTTTTGGAAAATTTACTTTCTTTTTCAAATTTAAAGAGAAAATAGCTACAAAAAATATATTAATCCGTTTTATATACACTTTTTTTCACAAAAATGACTTCTCCTGATAATCATAAAGTAAATTTTGAATGAAACTCTCATTTGTGTGTAACTTATTATATTCACACTTATTAATCAGTATTAGTAAAAAGTATTTCTGCTATTCATTTTAAATATGACGTCAATAATTTGTGAGGAGAAAGTATTATTCCGGGTTTTTATTTTCTTGGCAACGTTAAAGAAATATGGTTAAATGTTACAGGAAAATTGTCAATTTACTGTGTATGAAAATTAATGAAATTTTTGAATAAAATAAATTAAACATAGCCTATGTTCATTTCCGGGTTGTAATCCATCTATACCCAAAAATACGAATGTATCAATTCATCCGTTTAGACGCTGACCTCATTCAAACTTTCGGACACACATTGACATTTATAATATTACTAGCAAACCCCACGGCTTTGCTCGCGTAATATTTGAAATACGGCAAGTGATATTTATATGTCTAATTTTTATTAAAATGTACTAACTAAATTTTTATTTCATTAAAAAGTAATATTTTATTTTATTAAAAGGTTTTTTTATTAAAAGGTACTTATTACTTTTAGGAATAATTGAAAAATTACTATTTAAAACAAAGTTTGATTAAACATCATTATTACACTGCATTAGACAGAAATAACACTTAAATTAATAAAATGAAATAGAACTAAATAAATGATAATTTAGAAAATATTTTGAAACTTTTATGCTCAATTAATACGCTCATTTCAGTATTCATTTGAAGTTTCGAATTTTTTAGAAACCATCTTCTTACATCTTAAAATTAACCATCATGTCAAATTCCAAGTCGTACCACCTCTCTCAACATAAAGGGCTATGTTGAAACAGGAACTGACACAATTAATTTGCCAACATTAATTTTGAAATCGGTTTGTTATTTCCTCATATTCCACAGAAACGTAATTTAAAAAAAATTTAAAAGGCCTTTTTTAGAACGTTTGTTGTTCCTGTGAACAGGTGGTAGAATCACCGGCATAAAATATAGCCTGTGTAGGGTCAGAGACTATTACCACTGATTCGCAACTATTACTTTTATAATCGGTTTATATTCCCAGAAATTGCATAGAATCGTAATTTAGAACTTTTTTAGAAGGCTTTTCGCACCTCCCCTTCGCTTCACCCCTTTTTAATTCGAATTTATTTTCGACGTTCCTTCGAGGACATTTATATTTTATAAGTAACTACCATGCCATATTTAAAGTTTCTAGCCTTTTCAGTATCACAGATATCGAAATTTAGAAAGTTTTTAGCTTCTGCAACCCTCTGGTGGTAGTGGAACAGACATAAAATATAGCTTATGTTAGAGCAGGTTCTATCACCAAGGATTTGTCATCATTATTTTTCTAATCGGTTTGGTAATTTATAAGTTTGCTTAAAAATTGTAATTTATAATGCTTTTCACTCACTTCATCTTTTTAAATTTGGAATTTTCTTTCGACTGTTCTTAGAAAACAGTTGCATCTTCTAAGTAAATACCATTCCATACTTCAAAGTTTTAGACCCTCAGTTGTGCAAAAAACGCAAATTATAACATGTTTTGTTTTTGCAACCCTCAGATTGTAGTGGCAGCAACATAAAATATAACCTATGTTATAGCAGAAACTGTCACCATTGATTTGCAACCATTACTTTTGAAATAGCTTTGGTATTTCCTTAGATTGAGTAGAAATCGCAATTTAGAACGTTTTTAGGACGCTTTTCGCGCATTTTCACCACTTTTTAAATTTCCAATTTCTTCGAAACTGTTCTTAAAAATCATTTATATCTAATAAATATGTACCTTGCCTAATATTAAGTGGCTAGCCACAACCGATCACAAAAATCGAAATTTAGAACGCTTTTTTACTCCTGCAACGTTTTGGTGATAGTGATACCGACATAAAATAGCATCTATGTTAGAGCAGAGGCTATCAGCATCAATTTCCTACCATTACGTTTGAAATCAGGTTCATTCTTCCTGAGATATTGCCGACAAATCGGCATTTAAAACGTTTTTAGAACACTTTTCGCGCATTTTGCTCCTACATTTCCTCTGGGGTAGTGGAAACAGATATAAAATATAGCCTATCTTGGAGCAAGATCTGTCACCATCACTTTTACACCATTATATTTGAAATCGGTTCATTACTTCCTAAGATTGCATAGAAATCGAAATTTAGAACGTTTTTTACAACTCTTTTTGCGCATTTTGACCCCCTTTTAAATTTCGATTTTTTTAGGAAATATCCTTAGTGATCATTTATATCTTATAACTAACTACCATTCCAAATTTCACGATTCTAGGCCCTTCCGTAACGCAAAAGCAGCAATTTAGAACGTTTTTCTCCTGCAGCTCCTTTGGGGTAATGGCACCGACATAGAACATCGCCTATGTTGGAGCAACGGTTGTCACCACCATTTTGACACCATTATTTTTTAGATCGGTTTGGTATTTCCTGAGATTGTGTAGAAACCACCATTAGAACGTTTTTTAGAACGCTTTTCGCGCATTTTCACCCCTTTTAAATTTCGAATTGTTTAAGAACTGTTAATAGAAATCCTTTATATCTAATAAGTAGCTAATATTTCAAATTTCATATTTCTAGGCCCTTCGGTAACGCAAAAATCGCATTTTTAGAACGTTTTTTGCTCCTGCACTCCCTTTCGGGTAGTGGCACTGACATAAAACATAGCCTATGTTGGAGCAAGCGTTGTCACCATCATTTTGAAACCAATATTTTTAAAATCGGTCTGGTATTTCCTGAGATTGTGTAGAAACTACCATTTAGAACGTTTTTAGAACGCTTTTTGTGCATTTTCACACCTTTCAAATTTCGAAATGTTTAAGAACTGATCTTTGACATAATTTATATCTTATAAGTAACTAATATTAAAAATTTCATATTTCTAGGCCCTTTAGTAACGCTAAAATCGCATTTTTAGAACATTTTTCGCTCCTACACCCCATTTGGTGTAGTGGCACCGACATAAGATATAACCTATGTTCTAAGTTGGACTAACACCATCATTTTGATACCATTACTTTTGGAATCGGTTCGGTAGTTCCAGAGCTTACCTCCTACAAATAAACAATTTTTTCCTCTTTATAATAGGAGTATAGAAGTATAGATAAGGATTCATTAAATCTATAGAATTATATTATCTTAAATATTGCTTGTATTGCTGTTAAACCTGGAGCTTAGTGAACGGAATATTATACCCCAAACACTTAGAGGGTAAAAACTATGTTATCCTAAATAAAAACTTCAGTTATCACAATTTTCGAACAGTAACATCGCGTTATTTCCATAGGATCCATGGGCCCGATTTCTACGGGTTGTGTTTCTTTCAATTTTCCCTTTAGTTCATTAAAAGTATGTTTTCATCAACATAAACTTCAGTGACCACCATTTTCGATAGGTAATGTCGTCTTCTTTTATTTGGTTATATGGGAAATATTTCAACGCAATTGTTTTTTTCAACTTCCCTTTAGATACATTGAAACATATGTTTTCCTAAATATAGACTTCGCTGTTTTCGAATATTAACGTATCAACCAATAAAATCGGGTTTGCACTTGTTTTCCACAAAGACATGACTTCGCAGACCAGTTGAATTTAAATATGCTAATCGAGGTCTGTTTAATCCTGGAATTTAGGCCACCAACTCGATGAGGTGATTGTCTGTGTAGTCGCGTCCCGGTCTATTATCCTATAATTAATCTTTTCTACGACTGCGAAATTAAACAAATAATTGTTCTTACACAAGTGATAAAAAGTCGATTTATTATTTGATGCATTATGATTGATAATAAATATGCTTACATTATCATTTAAATGCGCTGAACTATTTAATGCATAACTTTGACGTACAATAGCATACATCGATCTTATTTGACAGTGAAAAATAATCAATTTAATTATGAATCTTGACTCATTATTTTCATGACGACTTTCTTAAACAATAAATTATTTCAAAAACTTTTGTTCTGAGTTCACTCACTCGTTAACTATTTTTAGAAAAGTGGTATGCAAAAGCCATGATTTTTAAATCCATAATAAATCCATTAAATAATTTTGAGTAAGAAGTCGAAGTGATTAATGTTATATCACGAATATTGCAATATTTGTTGTAAGCTTAAATTTTCAAATACACGACAAATATATATATATATACGAAAAGTATTCATATAATAATTTATTCCATTTTCTATTTATACGAACCTAGATAAAGGCCATATTTAGAAAAAAGTATTTTTAATAATGTATTATTATTTAAAGGTGCAGAAACATCTCCAAAATCATACTTCATATCCATTTTTCTTTGGCTGTTTTGAAGCGATTTAAATATGTTATTTAACTTTTTTGGAATTATACTTTTCCATGTTTCGGCTATATTTTTCTTAAAAATTAGTGAATGTTTAGTAACATTAATATTAAAAAATCCAAGAAATTGCAGTTTGTAAGATCAAGCAACTATTGCGATTTTAATTATATCTCTTACGGTCAAACAACTTATAGATTAGCTACTGCCAAAATTAAAACAAGGTATGTTGAAATTGCTTCAATTTTCCAAAAAAGATGCATCAATATTAGTTCTCTTTCATGCGATTTAGAAACTGTTGTTGCGGCCATAAATGACAAAAAAAAAAAAAAAAAAAAAAAAAAAAGTTATAACACGAACGAAAAATCTTACATTAGACATAGATTATGAAACGCAATTCAGCCTTAACATAATATTTGTATTTTATTTTTTCATGCAATGAAATGATGTATAAAAAAATATTTTAAATATAGTCACGCAATAAAAAATCATTTTCTGCAATTACGGTTCTTATCCGCTAATGCGTATAAATTCGTTCGTGCAGCCATTGATATTATCTACAGAATTCATCCTCACGAAGTAATACGCTACAAGTACTTAAATTTAAAATTGCATGATACTGCTGTAACCTCACTTCTAGCGGTTATCGATCATAGTCAAAAAGAATTTTTTTTTGCATCACTCTATAAATTTATGATAAATTCACTGCATTCGTAATACACAGAAAACAGTAGTTCATCTCCGTGATTCTTTCGTTTTTTAATTTCGTAATATTTGAAGTTCCGTATCACCATTAAACTTTGCCGAAATATTTTTTAGACATACATCATAATATATTGGAATTAATTTATGCTTCCCTGTAAATGAACGATAAATGCCGCATATATTGTGCTCCTTAGAAAGCATTTAGAAGTATACGTTATTAAAGTATAGCAAGTTTATTAAGTTTTAAACATTTGCATGATAAACGATATCACTGAAAAGATATGAACTTATTTCTAGTGCTAAAATTATGTTATTTCCAAATTTTCATGAATGGCCATCAGTTGTTTCAGTAAAAATCTAATTTACCTTATTCAAATACGTGCGTAACTTTTTAAACATTTATTGTATGAAATTGCGGATGATGTCATATGATTCAGAATTAAAAAAATACATAATAAACGAAACCCCACTTGACCTAGGCGAAAAATGTTGATTTTTCTTCTCTCCCTCAGGGGAAATTCACCCCCATTGCTCTCCAAAGGACAGCGCAAGACATCTTTATTTTTTGCGAACTTATCAGATCTTCACTTCTAGTGACAGAACGAAGTTTTCCCCCTAATTTTTGTGAATGGCCATATTTTGTTGTATTTTACTCATTTTTTTTATTTATTTTACCTGCACTATTATATAAACTACATGGCTATGTGAGTATATTTACAAGAGATAGAGAATGGGCTCGAACAGAGGAAGTGGCCAACACAATGACAGATGAGATTAAGGACATATGAACAGATAGACTGACGGCGGGTACATAAATCGATGATATAACCACTTGTCAACAATGCTGGGATGTCTTACAAATCATTGTTTTAAAAACTAAAATAACATTTCATTATTAATAGAAAATACTAACGATGACATAACAACATATATTTAGCACAGGTACACAGACGAAATAATTTTTCATGTATATTTCTTATTATACGTCTGAGAGAGGGTATGTTGTATGATTTTTGCAGAAGAAAGTTTTATTTCACGTAGAAAATTAAAAGTAGTTTAGAATTATTGTTTTAAATTAAACTTTTGCGGACTTTAAGATCTTCACTTCTAGTGACAGAACGAAGTTTTTACCCCAAGTCACTCACCTCAAGTTTTCACTTTTTCAAGTCACAGTTTTTTGTGAATGGCCATCTTTTGTTGTATATTACTAGGAGGCTCTGCCCCCTACGAGATACGCTCGCCAACCCCCGTTCAGGCACACCTAAATCCAAAAAGCACGCTAATTTGATCGGCTTTAAAAATATTGAATTAAAATTTTAAAAAACAGTAGCGATCTCTCTGTAAACGGGTTTCCATTCGTTTTCCTTGGATTGGGTTAAGACCAAATATGCTGCTGTTAAGAGATACAATGGCGGTTTTCGTATTTAATTAAAAAATTAGTTAAACATTTGAAAATAAGCTAATGTAAAATGAATTAAGTAAACAGCGTCATTGTCTCCCGGTATTTTTTAACAGCGCTATAAGATAGTTCTTTTAAATAATTCATTTTAAATGTATCGTTTTAAATCTGACGTAATTTACACCAAAGTTCTATTTCTCTTATTAATATTCACGTGAAAATACTTTTGTTGTTAGAAGGAAATATTATTTGCGCTGTCTTCGAATTCACGATAATAGTTGAAAAGATTATCTCAAAATATCTCGCACAAATATATTTTTCAATTTAATTTGTTTTGCTATATTTTTTGCCATTTTAAATATGACGTAAGTTCCTCAAATTACAAGTTTTAACGCATAATAATGATTTTTTTTTATTTTAAGATTTTGTTTCTCTTTTAAAATTCAAGTGCAAATATGGTTCGTCGCAGATGTCATATACGCTCCATATTGGCGCAATTTTTTTCTGACGCCAATTTCATATACGCAGCGTGTACTTAACTGGTGCTAAAGTGTTGTTATTTTGCTTGATATGGTAACCCGGATGGGCACAGATGTCATATTCGCCCCATATTGGAGCGATTTTTTTCGGTTGCCAAAACATCAACAGCATGAACAACATAATCCGGGTTACCACATCAAGCAAAATAACGACACTTTGGCGCGGAAAAAAATTGCGCCAAAATGCGCGTATTTGACATCTGTGCCTATGGTTCTTATGACGTAATTTTCCTGTTTTTAACATGTAATCATTTAATTCTAATTTTAAAGTTTTTTTTCTGTTTGTAATAGTCACGTGTAAATAAATTTTTAATTTGAAGTAAACATTATTGTTTGCGCTGTTTATGCAACTGGCAACAGTTTAAATTAATAACATTTTCTAAAATTTGTAAAAAATATCTCTCGAAATGCTGAAAATTTGAATTTAAAATTGAAATAAAACATCAAAAAATGAGTCAAATAAGAAAACTAAATGCAATCTGCACATCGGGAACTTATAACGTATAAAATGATCTAAAAATGATTAAATTCTCATGTATAGTTTTTGCTCCAATAAAACTTTTTTAATGGAACGATTTTGTCCAACTTTAGCATTAGGTATCTCTTAAAATAATTCTTCGATTTGAAAACTGTCTGCATCAGCGTATTTATCAAACATTTCTCTGTAATACCGCCGATTTTGATATTTTTGTATGCAACAGGTTTTTTAATATTAACGATGAAAGGCCATTCTTAAGCATTCAAATTGTATGTGATCTATCCGAAATATCTACGCAGATGTTTATTGGTCCATTTCCAAATCAAAACTTTTTTTTATATATAGAAGGATTCAATTTTTTTTATTTATTTTACATGTACCATTATATAACTACATGGCTATGTGAGTATATTTACAAGAGACAGAGAATTGGCTCGAACAGAGGAAGCGGCCAACACAATGACAGATGATATTAAGGACATATGAACAAATAGGCTGACGGCGGGTACATAAATCGATGTTATAACCACTTCTCAACAATGCTGGAATGTGTTACAAATCATTGCTTTAAAAACCAAAATAACATTTCGGTGTTAATAGAAAATACTAACAATGACAGAACAACATATATTTAGGACAGGTACACAGACAAAATAATTTTTCATGTATATTTCTTATTATACGTCTGAGGGAGAATATGTTGTATGATTTTGCAGAAGAAAGTTTTATTTCACCTAGAAAATAAAAAGTAGTTTAGAATTATTGCTTTAAATTCGACAACAATGTCATGAAAAAGTACTATCTACATTTAAAAAAAAAGAAAAATAATGAATTTATATCAGATGCATTATTTTATATTTCGCAGATGTTCTAACCCACGAATACGAAACTTTACAAAAACGTACTACTATATTAAATGTACTACTAAAGGCTACTATATTAAATATCGTGTAAAAATTCTGGAAGACCATACTTACCCAGCAAAGAAAGAAACAGTGGGCCATCAGCTGGAAAAAAAAATAGCAGCCAGCAGTGCCATCAGCGGTAAAGTGCAATGGTGCCATTACTTAAACCAGTACAAAAGTGTCCATGCGGAATGCAGCTGGCTCATTAGTTATGGCCAACAGCAGTCCAGCATTGGTATGCCATCACATTACTTCAATTCAGCACTTATTCTGCAGTGCTAGCACCTATCCCACTACTATTCCTTTATTGGCCCAGCACTTTCCATTACAAAAAATTCTTACAGAATTCTGTAAAAAAAAAAACTAAGTATTGGCTGTTTTTTCTATAAGCTAGTTTCACCAAGAGCTGTAGAAATATCTATTAAAGTGTCTATAGAAATATTTGAACTTGCAGCGGTTTCCATGTGGTCACCATCCAACGTACTATCCACGCTCGATGCTGTTTGGATTTCGTGATAGGCCATGAAGAAGTATTTACAGCGTATGATACCACCGCTCTCATTACAATATTTCGAGTTTGTTTCTTTTGTGATTTACGTTCCCAATCATTAAACTGGTATAGAAATTATTGTATTGTATAGAAATCATATATATTTTATACACCTTTTTTATTATTGATTCTGAACTGTGTAAATTATGAAAACCGAAATTCTTTGCAACTTAGTAAAACCATAATTAAGGAAAAAAAAAAAAGTGCGTTCACATAAAGAATTTATTTATTTACTCATTTACTTATTTATTTTGTTGGTTGAAGTGGTGCTATATTATTTACTGTTTTTTTTTTTTTTTTAATTAGCTTCACAGCTTAAATTGTGTTAACCCGTTAATAGTCGCGCGTTGGTCTTTTCCCCGCCCGAAATTAGTTATCTTCCTGTAACTCATTTCCCGTTAAAGTTACGATAGCCAAATTCCGTGTAGCTGAACTTGAGTGTTTACACTCTTGTGTAGTAAAATATGCAAGACATTCTTGCTATTTTTTAGCATTTTATCGCATTCTTAAGTTTCAATCGGTCTAAATGACCGCGTTGCGACCACTTGCGTTAGTTGAATTTTTTCCCCTCGTGTTCATCCTTTCCCATTTCCGCGAAATCTGTGGGGGAAAGTTTCTTGGAAGTACGGACTCTCTGCCTGTTGTTATTTCGTCTTTCTTTCTTTCTGCTATTTTACCCGTTCATAGAGTACTTTTATTACTTTTAGAATGTGACTTAAAATTGTATTATTATATTAGTTGTGCAGTCAGTTCGCACAAAAAACTGATGGATGGTCACTTACTTTTTTTTTTTTCATTGTCAAACATTGCGGGAATAAATTCTCAAATTGATAATCGTTTAAATATGGAAAAAGAAGAGAAATTCATCATTATAATTTGAAAGAAGTTGTTTCCATTTATTACCGGAACATATAAATGAAAGAAAACAGACAATATCACTGCCAAACCATTAAAAAAAAGAGAAGAGAATTTTGTGGGAATCAGTAAAAAAATTGCCGTATCTCCAAAATCTGAAGAGTATCGTTTTCGTGCAATAAAACAAATTCGAAAGATAAAACAAGTTTCTCAGAAATGTAGTATGTATATCTGCGAAGAACATACATATAATTTATTTGTACAATAAGAAAAATAATGAGAATTTTATAATGTAGATTAGAAATTACGCAAATAAAAATCTCTTTTGGATAATTCAGAGAATGTTTATACTATGATTTAAAAAAAAATATTTTAAGTATTTTTCTAAAATTTATCTATTTTTAAATTTTCATACTGTAAAAAAAAACACATTTTTTTTTAACAATGCCGCAGAAAATGTTTTTTTTTATTATTATTATTGAAATCCAATAGAGGCTTGGGGGCGGTTACTAACAAATTTAAATTTGTTGTCCTGCATCAATTGTTCAAACTATTTTTCAGAATAATGTTTTCCAGAATACGAGAGAAAATTCATTTAAATAAAATTATTGCTGCATATTTATAATTTCGGAGAAAATTTTCTTATTGTTTTTATTATTTTAATGAATGTTATTATAAAACAATAAATTATAACATCAATACATTATTATAAAATGTACAATTGAATATTTATTTTAATTAAATAGTGCTGTAAAATACATCCCTATTAAGATGACCCTTTCAGTGATTCTATTAATTAAAATAATTTATCCATCTTAGGATTTAAATCTACAATTGCAAATGTATTTAAATTAAATATATAATTTCAACAACTTATTATTTACTTTATATAAGGGCAGTTCGTATCTAGAGTTTTTATTCAAGGGCGCTGCTCCCACCTTGAAATAAGTAGAAAAACTACAAATCGTGCATTTTCATTTGAAAAATGGATTTAATCATAAAATCTCGAGAGCCCCACCCCGCCTCCCGCTCCTCCCCTCCCTCATACACACACAGACACCCCACAAAATAAATAAATAAACCTTAGTTACAATATTTACATTTATAATTTCGAATTAAGTATTTTTTTTACCTTTTTCTTTATTATATATATATATATATATATATATATATATAATATGCTGGTGAATTAGTGGTATTGTATTTGATTTTCTTTTGCATGCCCATGCATAGGTTCCATTTTTATTTTCAGTTTAATTGTTTAATTTAATGTCCGTGTAATATATTGATGCTAAATTTATTAATTTTTTTTTTTATTAAATGGATATAGAGCGCCGGAGTATCATAAAAATCTACCTGAATCTGATTCTGTCCTTCAAAAAAAAAAAAATAAATAAATAAATAAAATAAATAAATAAAAATACCCCTATCACAAATTTAGATTCATATTCGTAAATGTTTTCCTACAATTTATTGATTCATAGTAACATCAGAAATTCAACCAAATCATTTACTATTTACTTTTAAGTATTTATGCAAAACGAAGAAAGAGTTATTAAAAACATTTATCTAGATACCAACTGAATATATACTTAAGCAAAATAAATAATTTGCTGTAAAAGGTTGTAAAATGAATAATTGCTGTAATCTTTTAAAGTTCAGTCAATATTTTCACCCTACGTTATCCGTTTTCGATCATCTGATAACACCGGCAAGTTTCCCCTTCGTTTTTCGCCTGCTGGTATCGGCGGCAAATAGACCGAACGCGACTGCTAACGTTCTAAAAAATGTCGCGACTACTCTCGGGTTAAGATATTCATTTCAGATTTGTGTTCAAATACTCAAAGTCTTCTATATTCGCAACGCCACCTAGCGTAAGGGTTCCCAGCAATAATACTGCAAAAGTTCGTGCACTTCCATGTAGTCGTGGGCCAGCGCATGAGATAAAACGGAAGCCCACCAGAATTTTATCTGATGATTTCCAACAAAAAAGTTGACTGAAGCTCTCCAGCAGTGGTCATGCAGTGGTAGACCATTAGCTAGCACTTCTTCATCATTGCCAGCACCTATCTTGCTGCTGGCCAGCAATTTCCCTCTTTGCTGGGTATTATATAACATATTATAATATTGCATTATGTAATAAAACTTGTCGGATGTACCAATACCAAAACTTTCTTCTATCGCATACATGTTACTATTTCAAAATTCGTTATCACACTGCCAAAATTAAATGGCAATATATGACTCTCATCAGGTTTCTAAAGATATTAAATTCCGTGTATTAGTTCTTGCTGCGATATGACTATTGCTGAAATGGTGTAAATCCAGCAAAATGCAGCATAAAAGTTTCACATATTGGGCGATTAACATCAAAAGTTAATCAGCAATAACTTATGTCAACGTCTAACTAAATCGGAAGTTAGATGAAAATTCGCGCATTAATCTTGAGATAGAGCTATTGCGGGAATCGTGAAAAGTGCAGCACTCCATCGGCTCCTGTTGGGCAATTTATACCAACATGTAATTAGCACTAATTCATATCAAGGACTAACGAAATTTGAAGTTTGATGAAAATCCGTGCATTAGTTCTTGAAATAGAGCTATTGCAGACATAGTGAGAAATGTTGGATAGCAGCGCCGGCTGTTGGGAGATTTACACCAAAGACTAATCAGCACCATTTTATATTAAGTACTACCTGAATATAAATTTTTACTAAATTCCGTGCATTAGTTCTTGAGATATAGAGCCCACAAAATTTGTGTCACATACAGACAGACAGACAGATTCACACACTCACAGACAGACATTTTGTAAAAAAAAACAAACATGTTTTTCGGGTGCTCTGACCCCTAAAACGTGTAAATCCGTCGAAAATCGAAAGTGGAAACTTTTCCCGAATCCAATACTTTCTTCTTGTAAACATAGAAGAAAGTAAAAATGTATATATATATATTGGAGAAAAATGGCATATTCTAAACGGAATCTCATACTTCGTAAGCATTATGTGTATTTGCACAGTCGTCGAAAAAAAAAGGTAAACACCCCTACTAACTCCTCAACAAATTATCGTAGAAGACAGTTACTGGTAACGAATGATTGGAAATAAAATCTACTTTTAAATGATGCACATAAAATTGTCTTAGGAGGGCATCTACATATTAAAACGAACCCAAACTTTATTTTTTTTTCAATGACAACACCAATTTTAATAAAATATTTCAAATTTTCGGTTCAAACCATGCCTAGTCACCAAATTTCAAGTCATTTGAATGATAAGTTTTTGAATTATAAACATTCAAAATTTAGTGCTTCTAAAGTTAAATCATTTCTTTAATAATTTCATTAATATCTCCAGAAATTATACTCCTAATGCGCTAATTGTTTGTGTAGCAATAATGTTAAAATACCCAAACATAAATACGATGAATTTGCAATTTTCATAATTTTATGATATGAATTATGAATTATGAAATTAATATTCGAAAAAATTATAAATTGCAACATACAATTTGTTTTATGGATTTAGATTTATTAAGTCCTGCTTTATGGAAATCGAAAATTTCACATTTCTCTTCCAAGCAGTTTTCAAATTATGCTAAAAAACGGCAAAATAATGGTTTAATGATAGAAGTGACTAGATATTTTGAAATTTTATTATGCTATCCTGTAACTTAGCAGTCTTCAATTGCTTCTTGAGTGATGCTTAAGAAACTGTGATCAGGAAGGGGAACTCTCTAGGTCAACAATCGAGTACCGAACTTCCATTTGGATAAAGCCCCTAAAATACACTCGTTTTAAAATAATTAATTTCTCGTAAACGTATCGTACGTATTGCATAAAAATTTGTCTTTAGGCTAATTGAAAGGTGTACACTGTAGAGTTCATTTATGCTGTCAGAATTGTGCGCTGCTATTGACTGGGTGAAAAATGTCCGGACTAGGATTCGAACCAGGCATCTCCTGGCTGAAGCCGCTAGTGCTCTGCCATCTGAGCTATCCCGGACAAATCTGGTGGAAATTTTTCACCAAGCTAAGCTTAATGATTATAGTATCTGGCCTGAAATCTGGTTTACATGAGATTACCTGAGATTTATTCTGTTGAGCTGTACCAGGTTTCAGACCAGATACTATAATAATTAAGGTTAGCTTGGTGAAAAATTTCCACCAGATTCGTCCGGCATAGCTCAGATGGCAGAGCACTGGCGGCTTCAGCCAGGAGATCCCAGGTTCGAATCCTGGTCCTGACATTTTTCACCCAGTTGGAAATTTACATCTAATATGATTTATTTACCAATTGGAATAATTGTGTTAAAATTAATCTAGTGAAACAAAGTTATGGTTCGTTTTAATATGTAGATGTCCCCCTAAGCACATTCTATATACATCATTTAAAAGTAGACTTTATCGCCAATCGTGTGGTACAAGTAACTTTCTTTTATGATAATTTTTTGCAGAGTTAATAAGGGGCGTTTACTTTTTTCCCACGACTGTACATTGCAACCTGTTACTATAACTGTCCTCCTTTTCATTGAAAACTATTCACAGGTACAAATACTTTACGTATAATTATGCATTTTAATATTTAATATAATTTTTTTCCTACTATGTAAATTTGGCAAATGTACATCTGCCGTATAATGTCACGTTTTAGTGGAATTTGTGGCCTATTTAATCTAGAATTTTATAAATATAATTTATATTTCATAGCTTTAATTGATGTTTTTTAGATGCAATACATCATTTTCAACTAAATGGAGGGCGTTCTTCTATTTTGTGAATTACCTTTTTTTTTTTTTTCAATTTGTAAGATATTTAAATAGAGAGGCGAAAATTTCCAAATTTTGTTATTTAAGACGCTGTTATATTCTGCATTGTGTCGAGCATTGTCACTTTAATGAATTATATTATTATGTATCCACCTACAGTTTTTTTTTAAACTATACATATATCTCACTTACTGTAAACAGAATTATAATGATTATTTCTAAATTAATTTATTTTAGAAAATATAAAAATATATTTAAACGCCAGAAATCGGTTTATTAAAAAAAAAAAACTATTCATTTATTGCATGTGAGTTATCACGCAGTATGTGCGTAATATAAACGGTACATTCTTTCTCATTAGAAATCTTATTTTAAAAAGTTCACTTTACAAATTATGTAAAATGTAATTTAATTTTATATTGCTTGCAAATTATCGTAATATTTTAAAAACGAATGAGATTGAAATGATAAATATCATTAAAAGATAAATGAAAATAAAAATTTGAAAGATAAATGAAAATAAAAATTTTAAAGATAAATGAAAATAAAAACTTGGAGTTTTTGTTTTGGTAAAAATAATCATCGTTACGAGCAAATGCCTAACAAAGAAAAATTACTTCCCCAGACTTTTTTCTAATTTACGCAAATAATAATAATAATAAAAAAAAACAATAAACTTCGTTTGAGTTTTTTTCATAGTGTCGTTTAGTATATGCAAATACAAGTGCGACGTTTATCACTGGTATCTTTGAGACTTCTTGCTGATACATCTTTTCATTAACTGTAATCTTAAAAAAAAAAAAAAAATGCAAAAGATGGTTGCACTCTGTCAAAATTCTGTCTAATAACACATCGATTAAAACTCCATACATCATTCTGTGTTTTGTACATGCAGAAAAAAATGTTTATCAGAAAGGAAATATATAATATCGCTATGATGTAATAATGAGACATTTCATCTTTTCCATTACACAAATAACTTTTTATTCAAATTTTTACTCATATATAATACTTAATACCATTTTTTTATGTTATTTTTTCCCTTTAATCATTTCTCAAATTTTAAATAATGCATTCTTGACAGTTAATTTATTCTCTACCAGTAAAATCTTTTCATATCATGAATGCTGTGAGAATTTACAAATTAAGCTATAGCTTAATTTTAATTAACATTCTCATCGAATTAAAAAGGAACGTAGCATTTTCATTTAATTATGAATAATTTCGATTTATAAAAGAATTAGTATTTGTTGTGGCATTTCAATAATTTAATTTATTAAATAATACTTATAATGGTACTCAATTACATTCTAATTGATTTACTATAATTAATACTGACATTAATTTAGTATAATTAATACTGAATCAATTTATTTAATACTGACAAAACCGTTCTTTCAGTGCTGTGAAGTATGCACATTTCCTATACTAATGTGATATTAATAATAATTATGAATTTCACTTTAAGATCCCAATTTTTTTTCATAAAAGTATTTTAAGTAATTAGATAGTGTGAACATCGAACAGTCTCAAAGTTTATAATTACTTTTTTGTTATTTGTGGCATCTCATACAGAAGCTCATACAGAAAATTTTAAATAAGACACACTATTTCTCTTAATACTCGAATATTATATTTCAAAATATTCTTTAACATAAGATTCTTCTCTAAGAATAAATTTAAATAACGTTTAAGCATAATAATGATAATAACGTTTAAATATAAACGCCATATAACATTAATAATAATAACGTTAAAAATAAATATGATGATAACATTTAAACATAATTATAAACTATACGTAATACACTGTTAACATATTTACTGGCAAAGGCCGGCAGCAGAGATTACAGTCATACCCCGGAAAAAATAAATAAATAAATAAATAAATAAAAATAAAAAACACAGTGCCCATCATTTTGTGTCAACATGTACACACTAGTGGAGTAAAATGTATGGGGTCGTACTGTATTTGGTGGTTTTTAATTTTTCGGTTGACGAAACAGATGGTCTAGAACTGCAAGAATATGTGAATTGCCCTTAATGCTCTAAGTATCGAAAAATATCCCTGTAAAATTACGGGCAGATGCCGGCAGCAGAGATTCCAGTCATACACCATAAAAAAAAAAATCCATGACTATCATTTTGTGCAGCCCGTAATTTTACGGGGCAAAGATATAATGCACTCCAAATCACAATAACACTTTACGTGCAGTTCTGTAGCACGTAGCACGTTCAAAATCATCAAAGAATTGCATTTTGGCGGTTAAAAATATGTTACTGCCGCGGTTAACTGACATTATTTGTCTAAACACGACTGAAACGAAGGGTTACACCGTAGCGGACGAAAATGTATGGGGTCGTACCGTATTTTTTTTAGTGGATCAGACCGTTTTTTCAACAAATAAGGCTGTTGCCGGTGAAAATATAACAGAAAAGGCTCATAAATTTACAGTTTTTTCTGATAGCGTACTAAAAGTGTGAAAAGAAAAAACATACATTAAATTCATCTTTAATGTTATACCTTCCGTCCCAAAATGACGGGTTTATTTGACAATTTATCTCGTTCTATTTCGATTATATTTTCATTAAATTCATAATACTTAAATGGCATTCCGTCTCTCAAAATCTGTTAGTTTCACAAGTATATCACTGCAAACGTTGCCATTAAAAAAAAATTAAATATCAAAAATATCCAAACATTTATAATCCTACAGCTTTACGAAATGGAATCAGATAAACTATTAATGTTTTCAAAATATCGTGAAATAGATGTCTGACTGCGAAGTAATTTTAAGAATATTAACAAAAAACTTTTTTAAGAAAAATACTTCTCAAAATATTGTATTTTGGCTATACTTATTTATTTATTTTAGGTAGATTTCGTAAGAAATACTACCTGTTGCAGTCGTTACCATGGTGCGACTTTTGAAAAATTCCTTCATAAATTTTCATTATATGACCCCAGGAACCCAAAACCACCCCCCACCTGAAAAGTTTATATATATATATATATATATATATATATATATATATATATATATATATATATGTATATGTATGTATGTATGTACTAAATTTTGTCCGCACGATAAAAGTCGCAATTATGCACGGATCGTCTTCAAACTCGCCAACAACTTTGAGATGGCTAATATCTCGGCGGGGATTGAAAATGGGCGAAATCGGCTCAAGAGGGTGGAAATGGATAGGGTTCAAAATTTTGAATACTGTCTTAACATGATTCTGATAAAACCAGCTATTACACAACAATGGCAGGAAAAAATAAAAGTTTTTCGTTATATCAGTTGCCAACAATTAAAAAAATAATAATAAAATTCTCACCGCAACAATTACTTTTCTATTGCAAAATTTTCACGTGTAAAATTAAATAGTTTGACAAATTGAAAACCAATTGAATATTACGTAATAAGTTTTCTAGAGCAAGATTTCAGCATGAAAACTCAAAATAAAATAAATAGTTTGACGAATTAAAAAAATATGTATATTGCGTCATATTGGAAATATAATGGACCTCAGCAGATGAATATGTAACGTCATGTGAGTTTGAAGAAACGTATTAAAACATGATAAAAACCCGACTATGGAAATATTAACATATTTTAACATTTTAAGGTTCTCTGAATTTTTTGTAGCCATTTTTTTAAACCTATTCCATATGCATGTGTGTGTGTATTCGTGTATATTATAATTTTCACAAAAAGTTTAGCTCCCTAGAGCTCATTCTTAGAGAATAAACTGGGTTTATCTCTAATCTTGGTTTAAGTTTTGTTGGTGAATTTAGTACTTAACTTCGAAATCTACCTTCGCCTGGAGGCTGAGCCAGCAGAGATTTTTTTATTCGAAAACGTATACAGTTTGCATAAAACGAAAATTACTCTTGTAAATGTTTGTAACGTTCCCAATAATAATTGAAAAGTGTTTTCTTGATTTGATTAACCATCTATCTGTCCATGCACAAATTCATGTAAATATATTATGAATGATATGTATATTTTATGTTAGATTCAATTTAGAATGTTCGATTAACTAAAAGAAGTATGTTTAATGTATATATCGTTTAAAGGGACACAAAAAGTATGCCATTACATTTTTGTCTGTGGCGAAAAATAATTTTTATTATTTTATTTAAATTGCACATTTAAATACCTCATTCCATTGTGTGTAAAAATATTCATAATTTTTCTCTTGATTTTTGTTATTGTCCTTTCTAAAAATATACGAGTTTAAGCATATAAATAATCGTAATTTTATTTTTTATCTTTATATATAAAAAGCAGAATATTTCTCAATATATGATATGAAGATTTTGCTTTATTTGTTTTTTATAAAAAATACAACAAGAATGCAAATTTAAATCGTAAATCATACTTCTATTTAGCTGATTTATAAATTCTTTGAATTAAAAAAAAACAATTTTTTTTGAATTTTGAAAATTATGAACACATTGTTTTTTTATTCTATCCAGGATTCTTGGAAGTGCAATAAAGGTTGTTGAATTGAGTGTCTCCGATCTCCAAATAAAAATTATTTTTTGAAACGTGTTTCATATTTTTTATAAATATGATTTTCACCAGTATCTTAGAACCAAAAGTATTATTTCTGCGCTGAAATTAATGTGCCTTACCTTATCAATTAACAGACTTTTATAAAACGATATCGTTACATACAGGTGCCTTTAACGAATTCATCAACGGTTTTGTCAACGAAATAATTCCCTGATTTGAAATAGAAACAGGGATAAATATATACATTGGTATCTTTAAAAATCATCGTAATGTACTTTTAAATAACCTAAATGTATAATATTCCAATGCCAGTTACAGTATAATCGGCTAATCACGATACTAAAGTATAAATTCATGCAAAATCTACATGACAAATAAGACATTCTTTATCATTTATGTAACATGTGGTTATGACATTCTCACCCAAGCACAGCATGAGCGTTATATGAAACATATGTTATTGGTTTTTGTACCATCTATCTCGTTTTTCTAGATGACTCAACATGAATGACATATGTGACAGGACGTAAGAGTAGAAAGTTAAAGGAAATTGTACAACACTATTTTTTATTAAACAAAACAAAATTATTTATTTTCCTTTCTGTAGAAGATAATCTGATTAAAACACAATTACATATGATATAAATATTATAGTTACACAATTTTAAACATGTTTAGTAGAAAAAAAAAAGCATTTTTAGATATGGCAAATTCATATTCTATTCTAATTAAAAATTAGTTTTGACAATTTGTAAACTTATGAAATGAAAATTATATATATATATGCAAATAACTGATATCACGATTCTATATATTCTTCATTTACAAGTCAGTTATTTATTTACTAAAGCGTAAAAAGACTTCGTTTTTGCGTTAAATTACTCACAAAATATTCTAAATACACTTATATATATTTAATAAACTATCTGAAAGGAGATATGCGAGGGTGAGGTATAAGACATACACGATTCAGCACAAAACGCCTGTAATTTAGAGCAAAAAAAATGCATTTTTTAAAGACCAAAACCAAAAATTTTACATATATAATACAGCTATCAATTTGCTTATAATACTGGCATATACTATACAGTATTGCAACTAACAATAATTTTACTTTCGTAAGCATAAGAATATTGTTATAAAACATAATTATACCTAGAAGGCTATGCAAATAACAATCGGATAGAGAAAATTATTTCCCCAAAAATGCATTTTAATACAATCCTGAGAGCAGAAAAAATGCCTTATCTGAGATTAAAAAGACTCTTTAAATCCTTTAAAATTACACTTAGAACGTGTAATTGAATGCTGAAAAGTTGCATTATACATATATATATAAGCATTTAGTCAAAGACAAGAACGTAGCGGAATGTTTTTATGCACATTATGAATATGATTCATGTGTACAAGAGACATTTGACTCTTTTCATAAAAAAATTAAACCTAAAAGTTAAAAATGAAAACTTAATATACTTATGTATTTAGCGGAATATTGGTATAAATACAAAGGATGTTGTCTTATTTCTGTATTTAAGGACAACATGCATTAACTATAGAGTATTTTTTTTTTCATTCGTGTAAGAAAAAGTCAACAGATTTTTTTCAAAAATGGTGAAAATATATTAACATAAATAATTATATGATTTGTGAATTCATGTTTCTTGGACAAAATAAAGTAAGCTATGTTATAATAAACGCTTTTGTAACAAAGTTGTGTTTTTGTATATGTTTGTCAATTATTCTCTTACCTACTATTACTTATTATCTACTATCCCGCGACCTTTAAGTTATATATATATATATATATATATATATCTGTTTGAAAAAAAATTCTTTCTCTGGGTATCTTCTGTACTTATATATATATATTATTGGTTAGATAAATGTTTTGTAACGTTAGCAAACTACTTAATTTTTATACGCTAAGTTTATATTTTCAACTACGCATTTTCACTTTGTATCATCATTTTGATTTTTACTTAAGTAATTACATTATACCTTTCTCTAAGAAATTCCATTTGATGTTGCGAGTTTATCATATCTCTTGAAATGTAATAAAATTCCAATATTTAATATCAACAAATGCTACTGTATTATTACAATGTATAATGTTTGTATAATGCCTTGATACTCAATTATTAAATTATATTTGAAATCTATGATTAATTGCAATATTCTATAATGGTTATATATATATATATATATATATATATATATATATATATATATGTGTGTGTGTGTGTGTGTGTGTGTGTGAAATTATAGGATTTCTTTAAGGTAAAATCTCATTTAATCAGGTATTCATTAAGGCATACCGCGGTTCCAATTCGATCACACAGATAGCACAGAATGCTGTAAGTATGTTAGATGTCAACAATTTATGGACATTGCATGTTGATATCGCATGCACACGTTTGTACGTGCTCAAAAATTCACTGTATGGTAGGTTTCCTGATTATAGAAGAAAGAACACCACAGTTCTAAAAGATTCGACAAATTAAATTAACCATAAATTTTGGTATTCATACGTCAACAATGTGATGGTTTCCTAGAGAAATACTTGCTATTCAGCTGGAAACTATATATGAAAGTGATTCAATTAATAAAACAGAGAATCAGCTTACGTACCTCAGGAAAGAGAATATCGGAGTTAGCGTTTCTATGAAAGTACTTTTTTTTCACTATTTTTAAATGAACATTTTTAACATTTTTAAATGATAAAAGATGAACTACATGGGTTATTATACAAAACTAGGGGGCTCGGCCCCCTACGAGCTACGCTCGCCAACCACCGCCCACACACCGCAGACTCTAAATGCACGCTAATTTGATCGGCTTTAAAAAGATTTCGAAAGATTGAATTATAATGTAAAAAACAGTGGCGATCTCCCTATAAACGAATTTCTATTCATTTGTCTTTGATTGGGGAATTTTAACGCCAAATCCGCTGCGGTACTGCTTGATTATCTCGTCGACCAGTTTCGCCAAATTATATAAATCGCCAAACCACTCGCCAAATTATACAAATTGACATACTTTTTTATTTTAAATAACAATAGAACAAATAAATTCGTACAACATTAATAAAAATACAAATAAAACGTGGAAATAAAAATAACTTGATGACGTAGATACGTGTAACAACATTTCAAAATAAGCTAATATAAAAGGAATCTCTCTATTCTAAAAAAAAGTAACTACCGCTGTCACCGCCGCCGCCGCCGGTTTTGATTTTTTTGTGACCGGAGGCCTTTCTTCGTTAATATTAACAAAAATAATGCATACAAAAATATGAAAATCGGTGGTTTTATACAGAAATGTTTGATAAACACGCTGATGCAGACAGTTTTCAAATCGAAGAATTATTTTAAGAGTTATTTAATGCTAAAGTTGGACAAAATCGTTCCACTAAAAAAGTTTTATAGCAGCAAAAACTATACATGGCAGTGTAATCATTTTTAGATCATTTTATGCGTTAGAATTTGCCGGAGTGCAGATTGCATTAATTTTTTTATTTTGACTCATTTTTTCAGGTTTTATTTCTATTTTAAATTCAAATTTTCAGCATTTCTAGAGATATTTTTTACAGATTTCAGAAAATTGTACTAATTTAAACTGTTGCCAACTGTATAAAAAGCGCAAGCAATAATGTTTGCTTCAAATTAAAAATTTATTTACACGTGACTATTATAAACAGGAAAAAAACTTTCAAATTAGAATTAAATAATTACGTATAAAAAGCAGGAACTTATTAAAAATTACGTCATAAAAAGTATACACGTGAATTTTAAAAGAGAAAGGATATTGTAAAATAATAAATTCATTAACATGCGTTAGAAGTCTTAGGAGAAATTACGTCATATTTACGTCACATTATAGTTATTACATAAAATGAACACAAAATCATATCGCAAAAAAGTTTAAATTTAGAAATTGCGCTAGACATTTATTTGATATTTTGAGAATTAATTTAAAATGTCTCATTTAAAAGAACTTTCTTTTCGCTTTGTTAAAAAATACCAGGAGACAAAGACTCTCTTTACTTAATTCCTTTTATATTAGCTTATTTTGAAATGTTGTTACACGTGTATACGTCAAGTTGTTTTTATTTCGACGTTTTATTTGTGTTTTTATTAATGTTGTATGAATTTATTTGTTCTTTCGTTATTTAAAATAAAAATTATATCAATTTGTATAATTTGGCGGGTGGTTTGGCGATTTATATAATTTGGCGAAATTGGTCGACAGGATAATCAAGTAGTACTGCAGCGGATTTGGCGTTAAAATTCCCCAATCAAAGAGAAATGAATAGAAATTCGTTTATAGGGAGATCGCCACTGTTTTCTAAATTATAATTCAATCTTTCGAAATCTTTTTAAAGCCGATCAAATTAGCGTGCATTTAGAGTCTGAGGTGTCTGGACGGGGGTTGGCGAGCGTAGCTCGTAGGGGGCCGAGCCCCCTAGTTAAGTAAACAGAGTCTTTGTCGCCTGGTATTTTTTAACAAAGCGAAAAGAAAGTTCTTTTAAATGAGACATTTTAAATTAATCGTTTTTAATCTAACGTAATTTTTACTAAGCTATTTTTTTTCTCTTTTAAATATTCACGTGAAGATACTTTTGTTAGAAATGAAATATTATTTGCGCTTTCCTAAGAAAAATAGTTGAAAAGATCCTCTCAAAATATTAAATAAATGTCTAGCGCAATTTCTAAATTTAAACTTTTTTGCAATATTATTTTGTGTTCATTTTATGTAATAACTATAATGTGACGTAAATATGACGTAATTTCTCCTACGACTTCTAACGCATGTTAATGAACTTATTATTTTACAATATCCTTTCTCTTTTAAAATTCACGTGTGTACTTTTTATGACATAATTTTTAATAAATTCCTGCTTTTTATGCGTAATTATTTAATTTTAATTTGAAAGTTTTTTTCCTGTTTATAATAGTCACGTGTAAATAAATTTTTAATTTGAAGCAAATATTATTGCTTGCGCTTTTCATACAGATGGCAACAGTTTAAATTAGTACAATTATCTGAAATCTGTAAAAAATATCTCTAGAAATGCTGAAAATTTGAATTTAAAATAGAAATAAAACATGAAAAAATGAGTCAAAATAAAAAAAATAATGCAATCTGCACTCCGGCAAATTCTAACGCATAAAATGATCTAAAAATGATTACACTGCCATGTATAGTTTTTGCTGCTATAAAACTTTTTTAGTGGAACGATTTTGTCCAACTTTAGCATTAAATATCTCTTAAAATAATTCTTCGATTTGAAAACTGTCTGCATCAGCATGTTTATCAAACATTTCTGTATAAAACCACCGATTTTCATATTTTTGTATGCATTATTTGTCTTAATATTAACGAAGAAAGACCTCCGGTCACAAAAAATTCAAAACCGGCGGCGGCGGCGGCGGTGACAACGGTAGTTACTTTTTTTTAGAATAGAGAGATTATCTTAGAATTAGAAGACACTTCATCCACAAAAAATAATTTTTATCCTACTAAGGTGTTTAAATACAATATGTATTTTCAATTGACAAAACATACTTTCTTTAAAATCATAGTATTTATTCATTAAAGTCAATTGTGTAATTCTATGTATATCTACCTAATAATATAAAATCCTAAAGAAACGAATTTATGAAACGGATATATGAATCGACTGATTAAACAACTGATTATTTTTCAAGCGATTTCTCCTAAAATATGGAATACTTTGCGATGAAATTAACACAAAAAATCAGCATTGATCCTTTGATCACAAATCTGGTATTAGAATTTTTTAATTCGAATTAGTTTTCGAAATATTAATTTTTTCTAATCGTATAAACATTTTTCTAATGATGACAACTCAAATTTTAATCAAACAGATATATTTTTTTTCATATTTCAGAAAGGGTTGACATGGTAAACCGGCTATTGTTGTTTATTTGATAATAAATGTTTATTTACTTTTATTTCTTTTTATAAACTATATAAATTATTTTGTTCTATAATTATTAATCATTTTTTATATTTCCTTTAGAAAATAATAGAAAATAATTAAAAAATATGGTACTACTTAGTTATTCCGTCAACCAATTTCGCCAAATTATATAAATCGCCAAAACACTCGCCAAATTATACAAATTGACATAATTTTTATTTTAAATAACGAAAGAACAAATAAATTAGTATAACATTAATAAATATGCAAATAAAAAGTCGAAATAAAAATCCCTTGATGACGTAAACACCTGTAACTTTCTTAAAGTCAAGTGAATGTGGCATTTACGATCAACCATTATTGGCATTTAATCTTTCAGTTTGGCGATAGATTTCGGGTCGACGGGATAACTAAGTAATACAAAAAATGCATATGTAACTGGTATTTGAAAACCAGGTTTTCGCCAAATTAAAAAAAAAAAAAAAAAAAAAAAATCACGCCAAACCTGGTGTGAGTATATGACATCTGGCCGAATATCACTACTCGAAAAAAAAAAAAAAAAAGCTAACTGGCGAGTTGAATAAAAGCTATTGCATGATTTGCATCCGGATAGCGTAACAGTACCCAGAATCCTTTGCAACCATGGCAAATTTTATGTAGTTTTATTCGAATTTTTTTGTTTTGATTTTTTAATCAAAATGGGAAACTTACGGTTCATTATTGGCGCGATTTTTTTCTGACGCCAATGTCATATACAGAACGGGCACTTAAATGGCGCCAAAGTATCGTTATTTTGCTTGATATGGTAAGCCGGATGTTGTTGTTTGTGCTGTTGATACGTTCCCCAAATTGGCGTCGTTAAACAATCGCGCCAATATGGAACGTATATGACATATGTGCCAAACTTTCATATGAACGGCGAAGGGATCAGACCGTATTTGTTTATGGCAGTTGATGACTTGAACTATTATAATATAGATGAAATGATGCGATAGAATAATATTTGGCGACCTATCACCTGTGTCTGGCTAACATTAAAGTACCAAAATGGCACCTAGAGTATAAAAAGCGAAGTGGTCCGCCTGGAACTGTTGATGATAGTCACATGAATTAGGCTATTGTTATAGAGATAGTTTTAAAATACCGGAAGACAAAGATTCTGTATACTTAATTTATTTTATTTTAGCTTCTTTTCAAATGTTTAACTGATCCTCTTTAATCAAAAACGAAAACAACCATTGGATGTCTTAACAGCAACTGATTCGCTTTTAAATTTTTGCAATCAAAGTGAATTAAATGGAAACCCGTTTACTGGGAGATCTGAACCGCTTTTTTCAGTATAATTCAATCTTCTCTAATATTTTTAAAACCCATCAGATTAGCGTATTTTTAGATTCTGCGGTGTCTGAACGGGGGTTGGCGAGCGTAGATTGCAGGGGGCAGAGCCCCCTAGTTTATTTTATAAATATTGACATTGAAATTCAAAGATAAAGATTTTTTTTTATAATTATTTGCAAATTGTTACAGGTAATTATATGAAGAGTATAGCTTACTTGCTTGAGTAAAAAAAAAATGTTTTATTTTAGAATACGTTATATTTTTCTCAATTTTTTGAAAAGTTTTGTAATATACCTTAATGCCTATCAAACTAGCATATATTTTTTATAGATATATTTTCATTGTTTTAACAGTAAAGAAGTCGTCAAGTATAAAATTGATCTTTAATATATTTATTAATCTGAGTTATCTGTAAGATCTCTGAGCACTGTATCTGTAAGCAATCTGACACAAAGACAGCTTTCGCTATAATGAAACATATTGCGTTGACATTCTTGTGTAGACTTAGAATTATTCTCAGTAAAATATGATATAAATTGCCATTCTCTTTTTGCACTTGGTTGCACAAAGATGTATATCTGTCAAGATGCATATCATAATGCAGTTCTAGCGCAAAAAGGGATTATTGTTGATTTATTTAAGAAAAATAATAAAAATATGAAATTGTATTCATATACATTTTGTTATAGGGTATTGAAATGATTCCAGAAAATTTTAATAGAAATGCAATTTTATGAATTATAAATTTGACGCTTTATTTTAAATCCTTCTATAAACATATTTAAATTCAATATATAAACGTATTCAGTTACTGGATTGAAAATTACAAATATATATATATATATATATATATATACACTCTGTTTTAAAATTATAAGACCGCTTAGAATTTCACCTTTTTTCAACAAAGAAAATGTTAGTTTGAATTATAAAATAGTTGAATGAAAAGAAATAACTCTATAATATTTATTTAGCTCAGGGAAAAAAAGTTTAATTTTTTTTTTTTTTTTTTTTTTTTTTTTTTTTTTTTTTTTTTTTGTTTCTTGCCAAACGATTTTACGCAAACCCACTGTTTCATAAATATAAGACTACTCTTATATTATTAATAAAGCAGACGATTTTATTTTGAACTCAGAGTTTAACTGTAACCTAAACAATCTGTAAAACTTAAAAAAAGAAGAATAAAATGGAGCAATTCTGAATTGTATCTGATTCTTTGAATTTATTAGTAAAATGCCTCGTCGGAGTGAGCTGTCTGAAATAGAAGTGAGAAGTGTGTGGTTCCAAAAAGGAAAAGGAAAGTCTGAACGTGAAATAAGTAAGGTTCTTAATCGTTCTAAAACTGTGATTCATAATGTTTTAAGTAAAAAAGAATTGTATGGAACGCATAAACGATCTGGTCGTAAAAAGAAGTTATCACATCGTCATAATAGGCGGATTGTCGAACTGGCAACGAAAAAATACTAGTCGACTCGTAAAGTAGCATAACAGATAACTAAAAAGGTATTACATGCAACCGTGTGGCGAAGTTTGAAATCTAATGCTGGTGTTATTCGTCGCAAATTAAAATGTAAACCACTACTATTGAAATGTCACAAAGAAGCTCGTCTTAAGTGGGCAAAAAATGTCATGTCCTGGAACACTGCATGGAGAAATATATTGTTTTCAGACAAGAAAAAATAAAATCTTGATGGTCCAAACGGCAATAATTAATACTGTCATGATTTAAGGCAAAGATCTCGTGAGTTCTTCAATAGGCAGATGAGAGGCTGTTCTGTTATGATGTGGGGCGCATTTTCATTTGCAGAAAAATGCAATCTCCAAAGAGTTGAAGGGAAAATGAACTCGGACAGTCACCAACGAATGCTATTTCAAAATCTGATACACTTCGGACCACTTTTAGGAGGAGTAAAATGGAAGTTTCAAGAGGATAATGCTCCCAGTCATTCATCGAAATCAACAAAAGAGTGGCTTAAAAGAAAAAAATATTGATGTTTTACCTTGGCCAAGTCAAATCCTTGACCTAAAACCTACAGAAAACTTGTGGGGTTATTTGTCCCGCCAAGTGTATGAAAATAACAAACAATATCATTCAACATATGAATAAGAAATGGCCATTATGGAGAAATGGGACAACATTAACGAATCGTTCCTTAAAAAATTAATTAATTCTATGCCAAATCGTGTGTTTGAAGTTATTCAGAGAAATGGTGGCGTGGCGCAATATCTTATTAAATTAGAGAAAACTGTTCTTTTCCACAGGTGGTCCTATAATTTTGTAACAGTCCTGTTTGACGCCTTTTTGGTATATTGATGTTTATTTTTTTCGAATTAATTTCATTTGTGTAAGTTGCTATATTTTACTAAAAACTTGATGTACTAACATAAAATATTCTTTATTTCGATTGAAATATTTTTATGATTACCTAAATAGAAAAATATATTCTGGTCTTATACTTTTGAAACAGACAGTATATGACTAGAGAGCAAAAAGTCCATATGAACTTTACAAATTCATAAAAACCGAAATGAAAAACGGTTTGCAGGATTAGAATCTTTAGGTCACGAGATTTTCTTAAAGACAGAAATAACTAAAAAAACAGACGACAGATGGCGCTCGTTCGTGCAATTTTGGTGGAAATATTCAAATGAGGCTGGTATAGGAACGTGCTCTCCTAATGCAGAAGTAGTTAACCGTTGTGAGCCGTGTACGTGATCAAAAATGCTGAGTGCGAATGACAAAGCTTTGTTAGTGAATATATTTTATGTGAATCAAAAATCGGCGACACTTGCTTTGCGTAAATTCCGAGTTCAGAAGAATCTGAGGACTAGAAGAGGGCCTTTAACAGCGACATGCCTCATAAAGCTTGTTCGGTGGTTTTTGGAAACCGGAACGCTGGAGGATCATGCAAGATCCGGACGATCATGTTTAACGACGGCACGATCGCCGCGTGTTGCCCCCGGAATGGAAGCTTTAAATTCTGATTCAGCTGCTGAACCAGCGTTAATAACCATAACTGTCGCATCTGGGCGACATATAATCCACATACCTAGACACATAAATCGTTGCATTCTCCAAAAGTGACTATGTGGTGTGGATTCACAAGTTCTTTTATCATTGGACCTTTCTTCTTTGACACGCAGTACCCAGTATAAGGGTGGAAAACGGCTACGGTAAATACTCAGCGATATTTAATGCTTTTGCGTGAGAAGGTCATGCCATGTTTGCGTGAAAGAGATGCACTTTCTACAGTTACGTTTATGCAACATGGAGCCCCTAGTCACATTGCTACTCCTGTCAAGTAATTCCTTCTACAGACGTTCGTTGAAGTCAAAACCATAAGCAGGGGTTTCAGGTTCCGACAGACTCCTCGGTTTCCAAATTTCACACCGACAGATTTCTGGTTATGGGGGTATTTGAAATCCAGTGTGTATCGATTCGGTTCATATAATCTGTCGGAACTGAAAGGTGCGACCAGCCGAGAGGTGTCATGTGGGTTTCAGACTTGATACACTCTGCCGTTGCTGGATTTGTGACTCACATGCAATGTGTTACCCCCCCCCCCCCCGTGGTGGTAGTCATGTGGAACACATAGAGCTGTAATAAACGATTTGCAGTCATTCTGTTCGTTATTTGCGTATATTTTCTTTGACTTGGGTTCGTCAGTGCCACCTATTGGCAGTTTTTTGAGTTATTTTTTTCCTGTCAAATAATTTCCGAGCCCTTTAGATGCTATCCCTGCAAACCGTTTTTTATTTCAGTTATTTTCTCGATTTTTATGATCTTTTTAATTTTGTACGGATTTTTGCCCACGCGGTAGTATACAGTATATATGTATATATAACCATTATACAATATTACAAATTATATATTATCTATTTTATCTATTTTAATTTGTAACAACAAAATATTAAATGAAATATTTAATAATGAAGATTTAAGACAAGGTACAGAAATCTTTATTCATATTAATTATATGAATTTTATTAGAGACCTACAGAGATGATAAACTTGCACCTTCAAACGGAATTTCTTACAGAAAGTATGAAATAATTACACAAGTAGAAATCGAAATAATGATACACTATGAAAATACGCAATTGCTGCAATAAACGTAGCGTATACAAATTAAGATACTATATATATATACAATATATAGTGTATATATATATATACTATATATAGTGTATATATATATATATACTATATATGTAGTATCTTAATTTTTTATATATAACTCATATACTATATATGTGTGTGTGTGTGTGTGTGTGTGCGTGCGCGAGAGAGTCTTCAATACATAATTAATTTTAAAAAAACAAACAAACAGTATACGCTTAAAGCTACAAAAACTAATCTTCCGAAGACTATATTGATTTTGTAATAGTTTACAAAATTTTGTGATGAAGTTATGTTAATGACTTATATAAAAGTATAACAATCTAAAAAAAAAAGTTTCAAAGCTAATAATTACAAACAAAAATATATATGTTAGAAAGATAAATAAAAATAAAATGTGTCACCAGGAATAATTGCTAAGATAATGGCTAAGTATTTTTTTAAATATAATTACAGTTACAAAGTATTTCAATTCATTGCCCCTTTCAATTGCAACTTTTTTATGGTTGCAAATTTATTGTTATACATTTTTCCATAAAAAGAAAGTCACACGACTACAAAATTAAGAAAGTTTACAATTGACCTTATGAAAACAAATCACAGTATAATTTTATCTTTAAAAAAAAAAAAAATGATTTCTATTTACTTTTATATCACGTTGAGAAAAACTATGTTTTTTTAAGGTTCCCTAAATGGGAGACTAACGGTCTAACAGGATACATCGCAGTATGGAATTGTCTCAATATATATTTTCCTTCTTAAAACTTTAAAACATTTAAGCAACATGTTATTTACTTATTTACTTATTATTATTATTATTATTATTATTATTATTTTATTTTTATTTACGAATGGAAAAAAAAAATATTTTATTTTAAATACATTTGTAATGGGAGTAATTTAAAGGGACATTTTAACCTTCTCACCGCCGCGAACTGATATATCCGTTCACTAAGCTGCAGGATTCACTGCAATATAAGCATTATTTAAATTAATATAATTATACAGGTATAATCCAGTGTTAAAAATTTAGGTTACGATTAATAATCTCAATGCCAGTACATAATAAAAAAAAATTATATCATGTCGGAAAAAACCTCTTTTTTAGCACTTTAAAAAATTACTGAGAAACCAACATTAAAATTTTTCCCATTTGCTTGGCGTTCAGGGGTTTAAATTAACACACTGGAATGGAAATGCACATATCAATTCTCTTAAATAATGCCGATTATTTTTATTTTATTATTCGAATTAGGTATACTTAAAAAAATAAACATATTTATCAGAATACTATTCATTTTTAGTTTGTTATTTAGATTTCTGTTCATCAAATGCATTGAAAACTTACATGGTTCAAAATATATTGCAATGCAAATGCCTACAATAATTTACATGGTCAATTAATACTAGAAATGTGATCCGTAAAATTTCGGCTAACTGGTATTATAAGTGTAAATAGGTTAAATACTTGTACACTGATATATATATATATAGCTCTATCAAAAATAAATGATTTATGAAATTCATGAAAAAGAAGGGTGCAAAACAACAATAAAAATCAATGAATATTTTAACTAAAAAACAATAAACAAACAACTCCTTGCTCGTCTGAAAGTGTGAGGAGTAAAAAAAACAGGTACCAAAAAAAAAAAAAAAATAGAAATTGAATCCTCACAGGTTTCGCAAGATATCGCCAACCCACATGCTCCAAAAGTGTAAAAATCATCAAATAAACTTAAACTTTCAAAAACTTAATGAAACAAAACTACTTTAAAAACATAAAAAACCAACCAATTCAAAATCAGTAGAACTAATTTTAACTTATAAAACATAAAGAAATAAAAATTCTTAAATAACTAAATCATTAAGCAATTAAAAACATTGAAAATATGAGAAGGCCATACCACCACCTTGACCAGTGAAGACTTAAAAAACTTGACACCCTTAAAGTATTCTCTGCGCTCCAAATTTCTCTAACAGCAGGAGTTGCAAGCAAGGCCATAATCCAAGTTAGACCAGCGTCATCCAGACTTGTCTTTTCGTCATCTTCATAATCATAGACTTCATTCCATAACACCTCAGTTCCTATTTGAAGTTTATCAACACGTAGACGTTTTTAAAAAGACTTTAATCTGCACCTTTCATATATTCAAGCTGTTCCATCGGCATCCATTACGGCGTTTGGTCGCTTAGCTGTTGCCACTTCAAAAAACTCTTTTCAAGCTGATTTACATAATGAAAAATAAACTGATATGGGAATAAATTATTGTAAAAAAAGATTAGCAGTAAATTTAAAAATCTGTGAACTCAAAAATTCTCTACTGCTGCAAATCCTATAAAATCTACTAACTTGTCCCAAAATAATGTTGATGAAAACACTTTTACATAAATTTGAATACCAGTGTGGCATTTATTGAGTATCAAAATTTAAAAAAATCCCGTTTATCAAAAAGTTTAACTAATATATTATTGTCTTTAATTAATACATCTAAATCCAAAAAATTAACATGCAAACTATCCACAGAAGCCTTATTTAATTTTAAACTTGGAGAATAGATATCGTTAATCGATACCAAAAGTTTGTCATCGAATATTATTAAATCATCGATATACCTTAAAACTGCAAAACTCTTATTACCGTTTAAAACATAGTTAAATGTCTGATGTTGCGCCCGTTGCGCCTGATGCACTGGGTTGTTCATTTTACACATTTTTAAAAGCATTACACACACACACACACACACACACACACACACACACACACACACACACACACACACACACACACACACACATATATATATATATATACAGGGTGTTCCGTTAAAGGGGTCCAATATTAATAGGGGTTATAGAGGAGATTACACGGAGCATAAATCAGTCTATAATGCCTGGCCGGATCTCAATAATTTTCAAGTTACAGCAAATAGAATGAAAAATCGGAAATTTGTAAAAAAACCCTCATTGCTAAACTATCGATAATGCTACATAAAAACGAAGCACATATTTAGAAAGAGCAGAAAAAATCCTACGAAATGATATAAGTTGTTTTAGAATATTGAGAATTAATGGCGAGTTACAAGCTCTGAAACAGTGAAAAAATACAAAATCAAATATTTAGCAAAATAGTTAATCGTTAATTCCAAAAATGCAACTCTACCTACATCAAGGAAAATGTTATAAAATTTGGTCCATTCCGAAAGCTTTCGAAGAAGCTGACAATAAACCATATCAGTTTAATTGTATGGGAGAAATCAAGCAGTTCCCTAGTTACAACTCTGTACTGTTGCACGCTCGGAAAGGGCGAAACTCCGCCCATGACGATTGTAAACACCCCGTTTTAATATCTTTCAATTATACATTTCTGATCAACCTCTATCAATACCCTTTCATTATTCAGTCTGGTCAAGTGAATGACATATTGTGCAGCTCTCGCCTTGTCTTAAAGCAAACTCCGTGACTGCTGCGTTTCCTCCATGAACTTTCAGGATGATGAAGAAGAAGTACTTTTTATGCAAATTTTCTATGTGTATAGGAAGAAAAGTGTAATAAAACAGCAGTCATCAGTGGGCGTTATGTTAAAGGGAGGCTGTTGTAAGTGGGATTGTAGTAAGTTGATGTATAATAATTATGCCGGAATACTCTAACGAAGAATATGCGGACATGCATCTGATGTACGGGCAAGCTCATTGAAATGCATGTCTAGCACAGCGCATGTACCGTGAGCAATTTCCAAGGAGACGTTGCCCAAGTTCGAAACTCTTCATAAAAATCGATAGACGATTACGGGAGACTGGATCGTTTAATACAGCAAGCATTGATGCAGGGAAACCTCGACATGTACGAACACCTGCAATGGAAGAAGATGTACTGAATATTTTTAAAGATAACCCCTCCACGAGTACACGAGCTGCTGCGTCTGAAGTCGGTGTCTCTCACCAAAGTGTGTGGCGTGTTCTGCGTGCAGAAAACATGCACCCCTTTCATGTGCAGCGGGTACAACTGTTATCAGTAACAGATTGTGCTCAGCGGACAGAATTCGTACGCTGGTTGCTTAATGTAACAGAAAATAATCCACAATTTCTGGAAAATATTTTATTTACTGATGAAGCAACATTTACGAGAGAGGGCGTGGTAACCACGCACAATATGCACACAGGGTCATATACAAATCCGCACACTGTTTTCCCGTCGAACGCACAACAAAAGTTCAGTGTGAACATATGGGCAGGTGTCCTCGGCGATTATCTCATAGGACCATATTTACTCCCAGATGTACTCAATGGCAGTACGTACTTGGTTTTCCTACGGGATATCTTACCGCAGTTACTGCAAAATGTGCCAGCAACATTGCGCCACAGTATGTGGTTTATGCACGATGGCGCACCGGCACATTTTTTCATAGGTGTTCGCAATCACCTCAATTCAACATATCCTGGGAAATGGATTGGACGCAGTGGACCTGTTGCTTGGCCTGCACGCTCTCCAGACCTCAATCCGTTAGACTTTTTTGTTTGGGGACACCTTAAATCGCTGGTGTATGAAACGCCTGTGGATACACCGGAGGATTTACTAGCGCGAATCGTTGTCGCTGCAGGAGACATTCCCAACTCCGTCGGAGTTTTTCGGCGTGTTCGCCAATCTTTACGACGTCGCTGTCGGCTGTGCGATTCTGTTAATGGGCGCAACTACGAACACCTATTATAATAATGTCCGTTCGTCTGCCTTCCGACATTGAACTGTGCAGCGCAGGCCAGAAGACTATGCTTCACATATGTCATAAAGTACGTGGAATGTAATTCTTAATTTGTCATTTTTCTTTTATTTTCAACACTTTTTGGCACAGTATTTTGTAAGTCACAGGCTGTGGTGTACTCAAATTGTAAATTACAAAGTTTGTATGAATTAATTTAAAATTTAGTGTCTTTTTTAAATTTATAATTAATAAAATTATTATGCTATTTGTTATTATTATTTCCTATCATAAATTATGATGCACATATACATACAATAATTGTCCATGTAAAACATGTACTGAAACTTCTTGCATAGTTACAAATCGCAATATTTTTAATTATTTCCGAATTTTCACCACCAGTTTAATTTTAAAGAATTTAACTTAAGCTTTATATCAATAAAAGACCACTTTAAAATGTAGACTATTATTGTAAAGTTATTTTGGTTCATTCAACTCTTGAATAATTAAAAATGTTGCATCTCAGAAGAAGCATGATCGAAAATGTATAGTTGAGAGTAATTAAAAAGGCGGTGTTTCCAATCGTGATGGGCGGAGTTTAACCTTTGCTAATGTCAAAGAAAGCGGAGTTGTAACTAAGAAACTGATTAATTTCTCTCACACAATTAAAACGATATGGTTCATTGTAAGCTTTTTCGAAAATTTTCGGAATGGACCAAATTTTACTACATTTTCCTTGTTGTAGCTAGAGTTGTCTTTTTGGAATTAACGATTAACTATTTTGATGTATATTGGATTTCGTACTTTTTTCACTGTTTCAGGGCTTGTAACTCGTCAATAAATATTGCTATTTTAATACAATTGATGTCATTTTGTAGGTTTTTTTCTGCTCTTTCTAAATATGTGCTTCGTTTTTATGTAGCATTATCGATAGTTTAGCAATGAGGGTTCTTTTACAATTTTCCGAATTTTCATTCTATTTGCTGTAACTTGAAAACTATTGAGATCCGACCAGGCTTTATATACTGATTTATGCTCCATGTGATCTCCTCTATTACCCCTATTAATATTGAACCCCTTTAAGGGAACACCCTGTATAAGGAAATAGATCTACTACTATATCAACTACTTTAGAATGAATTCATCTTAATAGTATCATATACAATTTCATAGATGATACAATACTTGAAAAGTAATTAAATAATTAAAAAGTATGTTAAAATTTGAGCACATTCGTCTAATACTAAGGCATCATCGCGATTTAAAATTTAAATACCTGTTATGAAAATTACTTGTGTTCTCATAAAACCCTGGAAAGTAACACTCATAGCACCTGTTTAAATTTGAAATCCTGATTAATGCTTAGTGTTAGCCGAAATTGCTGATTTTCAATATCTTTTAATTATTTAATCTTGTTTTAAGTATTATAACATTTATGAAATAATAGATATATTTTATGAAATAATATTGGATTTATATAAAATTACATTTTTACATTTTTTAAATGATTATGTATAGTTACATTATTCCGATCTTTATGTATTAAGAACTTTCAGCACTAACATGTTAAGGTACTATAGTCCGTGGCGGCGAATTTCGATTTTTATAGCTCACTCGATTCGTCTCATCGAGCTAAATAATTTGCCATCTCGCATATCGGCTATTGAGTTTTAATAATGGCAGGGAGCCTGGCCAATGTTTAAAATTTGCATAATGCAAGGCTGCCAAAGGCGACTAGTTTTATATTTTATTGGCGGCGCAATTTTAAGAGAAAGACATTGTTGTACATTTCTCTTGTAGATGTCGTCATAGTGCATATGAAAAAATTCTGTTTTATAAAAGTGTGCGAGATGGAATTAAAAAATAGAGCCTATGGCATCCCTGTAATGCGAGTTGCTGAAAATAAAACAGTAGCAGAAAATTCCTTCGGCTGCAACCGTACGCAGACATTCCGCAAGTTACAAAATGACTAAAATAATGACAAAAGAACCGACAATTTGTGGTTACGAAGATTTTTTCTCGGGAAAAAGTATTGACAGGATTAACAAAACTAGACGAAAGACATCATAACTTGCGAAAACCTACCTGTCAAGTAGCAAACGAATATTTTATCTGCAGTTACAAATTCCTATAATAACAGCAATAATATAACATTATAGTTTTTATTGGCCCTGTAAAAACAATTAGTAAACTTATCACCTTGAGGGGCTGTGGGATAAAATATATCCCACCTAATTTAAACAAGATTCTCACCAGAAAATTTTAACTAAATTTTGTATTTTTTTACTTTGGAGGAATATCGTTTAAAAATTGCTTTTCCTTATTTAAAAATAAAATTTTTCGATTATTCCGGTGAGAATTAAATAGTTAGAGACATTTTTGCTTGCCCCTCAAGGGGTTAAATCTCACTTATTTCTTTGAGGGCATCTATTTTCAATGAAAAAATTTTTGAAATTTGAACCGGCCCCTGTCATTATTAAAACTCAATAGCCGATTTGAGAGGTATAAAATTACAAAGCTCGATGAGACAAATAGAATGACTTATACAATCGAAATTTGCCGCCACAGACCATAGTACCTTTACTTGTTAGTAATTTTATACCTCGCATATAGGCTATTATGTTTTAATAATGACAAAGGGCCGGGTCAAATTTCAAAATCTCGTTCATTGAAAAACAGATACCATCAAAGAAATAAGTGAGATTTAAATTTACTAATTGTTTTTACAGTTCCATACATTGCCAATAACTACTATAATGTTATATTATTGCTGTTATTATAAGAATTTGTAATTGCAGATAAAATAGAGTAAATTTCAGATATGCTACTTGACAGGCAGGTTTTCGCAAGTTATGATGTCATCATCTAGTTTTGTTAATCCTGTCAATGCTTTTTCCCGAATTACGAGCAATAATCTTTGCAACCACACATTGTCTGTCCTTTTGTCTGTTTTTCAGTTACTTCGTAACTTGCGGAACGTCTACGTACGGTTGCATGCGAAGGAATTTTCTGCTACTGTTTTATTTTCGGCAGCTCGGTTACATTCCAACTACAACATATTATTTTTACTAATATTTGACAATTATTTTGAAACTGGCGTTAAATTTGGTAAAAATGATAATATGATATAAACAAAAAAACATGCAAAAATTGTTGGATATTTTAAAAAAATCGATATATCTCCATGAACATACATTCTCTTTTTCCACAAATGAGTACATATATTGTACAGTCATGGAAAAAAAAAAGTAAACACCCCCTACTAATTTCCTCAACAAATTATCATAGAAGAAATTTACTGGTACCGAACGATTGGAAATAAAGTCTACTTTTAAAAGATGTATATAGAATTTGCTTAGGGGGCCATCTACATATTAAAACGAACCATAACATTGTTTTTTTCAATAGCAGTACACAATTCCAACAGCATAAATGAACTCTACACCCTTCAAATAGTCTAAAAATAAATTTTTATGCAATTCGAACCCTAAGTTTCTGAGAAATTAATTATTTTAAAACAAACGTACTTTGCGGGCTGTATCCAAATTAAAGTTCGGTACTCGATTGTTAACCGAGAGAGCTACATTCTTTATAAAGGCACCTTAAGCAGTCAATTAAGCCTGTTAGATTACGGGATAGCATAAGAATATTCAAAATATTTAGTCACTTCTATCATAGACGGCCCCTTAAACCATCATTTTGCCGTTTTTTAAGCATAATTTTAAAACTACTTGGAAGATAAATGTGAAATTTTGGATTTCCATAAAGCAGGACTTAGTAAATCTGTATCCATAAAAAAAAATGTAGATTTCAATTCATAATGTTTTTGAATATTAATTTCATAATTCATATCAGAAAATTATAAAAATTGCAAATTCAACGTATTTATGTTTGGGTATATTAGTATTATGGCTACAAAAATAAAATAAAATAAAATAAAATAAAATAAATAAAAAAATAAAAAAATAAAATAAAAGGACATTAGGATCATAATTGCAGAAGTTATAAATAAAAATACGAAAATGTAATTTAACATTTGAAGCACTAAAATTTGAATGTTTATAATTCAAAAATTTATCATTCAAAAGACTTGAAATTTGGTTTCTAGGCATAGTTTGAACTAAAGTTTTGAAATATCTCGTTAAAATTGGGTATTGCCATAAAAAAAATTAAATTTGGGTTCGTTTTCGTATGTAGATGCCCCGCTAAGCAAATTTTATATACTTAATTTAAAAGTTGACTTTATTTCTATTCGTTAGGTACCAGTACCTTTCGTCTACGATAATTTGTTGAGGAGTTAGTAGGGGGTGTTTACTTTTTTTTTCCACGGCTGTACAATATCGATATGTTCATAAGCTATATCGATAGATCATTTCAGGCAAATTATTTTACAGGGTGAACCCAAATTTTATTATTTTTCTTTGTTTTTTTGTTGACCACCTAATTCTACTTCTGATCAATCCATCATTGATAAATATGAAATCGAACATATTCATCATAATTCGGAAGTTCCAGAAAAATCCGACAAATATATCTTTAAATATTCGACAAAATGACTAAAATTGAAAAGTGTCTGATCATTAATGGCCATATAGTGTATGTTAAAAGATGGTACTACAGCATCAAACATGAAACTGACTAAGATATTTTATAACGAAATAAGTATATGCAAATGATTTGATTTTACCAGAATCATAAAAATGTGCGAAACCATGAAATATGAAATACATCATAAATATTACCCTCATCTACATGAAAGCTGACACAACACAGAAATACAACATTTCACATTAGAGCAATGTAAGATATACATTTTCTTATTGTAAAGTAAAATTTTAGCAATCGTTTAGAAAGAAAAAACAACCTAAGTCAGACCTATTTGTGCAATATATTGAAAATAACTTTTTTGGAGTTAAGACAATAATCTTGGATGTAAGTGATATCGTCTAATTTTAGTTTTTCTTTTTTTTTTAATAAAAGAAAACAAAACGCTTTATCAGTTAATAAAAATGTTTTTTTTTTTTTTTAGGAATCAACTGTCACTTTATAATAAAACTTAAATATATTATAACGAGTTCTGTAGTATTGAATATTACTTCTTCATTCTAACAACTAATATCATAAGAAAAACTCCTTTCGATAATAAAATACTAAAGAGTGTAAGGTAAAAACAATTAATATATATTTTTTAAAAACACAACCTTTTTTACAATTATATAAATTACATGTACAGTGAAACCTCCTTTAACGACCAACTCTAAACAACGAAAACCTCCCAACACCGGCCACATGTTGATGGAACCAAAATCATTATCATTAGTACGAACCTCTGAATAAGGAAATCTGAACAACGGCCACTCAAAAGTCACGAGAAAATATTATACAGCTCCTGGTACATATTTATATTTATTTTCAAACCGAAATGTGAAGCAGATCAAACAAATTTTACTACATATGTGAACAAACGGAAAATGAAGACATTAATAATAATGGGGAATTTTTATATAATATTCTTAGAACGCCAGGCTTAATTAACATAAAGATCAGCTTGTTTGTATCACTGGTAAAACAATTGGCAGTTACTGCCACATTTGATTCAATACAGTAAATGTTAAAAGATAGAAAATAAGAAGAGGACATAGATAATAGAATCACAGAAAATTTGTAGTGTTAACACATACACCGAAGATTTCAAGAACCTTCGTTAAATCCAAAATTTCTCATTAAATCACAATGATGATGAGTTGAATAGCAAATCAAGTCATATTTTCTTTTCTTTGAAGAAAGGCATTTGCAGCAAGAAAAAAAAAAAAAAAAAAAAAAAAAAAAAAAAAAAAAGCAAATGCAAATCACTAATTTTCTGATTATATTAAAACAATGATGATTGATTAAAATGACTGTGTGCATTTTTATTTAAATTTATGTAATTTTGATTTTTTTAAATGAAATCTCTGGATAGCACCCACCTCTGAAGAGCGGTCATTTTTTACCGGTCTAACGGTAATCTTTATTCAGAGTTTACACTGTATACGTATGTTAACTTTCAAAAACATCATTGATCTTTATAAAATACCCAGTTGTATGCTCAACTTTATTATTTATTAATTAGAGTTTCCTAAAATTATTTTCTTACGGTCTAATCTCCTCTATCCATCCTCTATCATTCACATAAAAAATTATTTTATTAAAATTTCAGCAGCGATATTTTAGACACTTTGATAGATAGATAAAAATCATTTATGATATCAGAAAACAGAACTATTCTTTATGATATCTAGTATTTCAAGATAATATTATATTATGATATATACTTTTAAATATTAACGTCGTTATTGTTCACGGATATTAATAAATGAAATAAAAGGTTAATATATTTGCACACGTCATATAATTAATTAATAAATATAATTACTGCGTAATTAATACGGAAAACTATAGATTTTACATTAACTGAAGTCCATGAAATAAAACCTTCGTTCAGATGAGTAATATGATACAATAACAGAAATACAATTCATGAGACTGAGGAAAACGTAAAAAAATATATATATCCTGATTTTTCTGCAGTTTCTTCGAATAAGGGTAATTCACAATACGTTCCGGAAAGAGTGAGTGAGTGTGACGAATACGCAAGTGTTTCCCAATTGGCTATAAAAAATATAACTTTACGGAACACTTTTGTGAGGAAAGTCACTCAAATTATTTTTACCCTTCACTGTAAAAAAATAAAGCCATTTTTCCGGTAGGAATCTGAAAAATAGTTGCCCTTATCGTACCGGAATAATTTCCAACCCAGCTCGAAATAAAATCCGTAAAATCAGAATAAAATCAGTAAAATACCGTTTTACTGACAATTTCCTTATTTTTACGGCTTTTATTCCGAGCTGGGTCGTAAATTATTCCGGTACGATAAAAGCAACTATTTTTACGATTTCTACCGGAAAACTGGCAGTATTTTTTTTTTTTTTTTTTTTTTTTTTTTTTTTTTTTTTTTTACAGTGTTTCATATCTGATCGTTTCAACCTAATAAACGTACACAGTGAACCAGACCAGATCCTTCGGTTATTGAATATGTGAACACCAGTTCAAATACCTTATTTTGTGGTCAGTATGATAACCAAAGGCCGCCGTTTGCCTTACAATAAGTTTCAATCTATACTTCTCCTTTAAAGAATATAGACACCTATGCAAGACTGATAGGAAAAAAGAAAAATATAAGTTACTACTCCATATTTTACTGCAGAACTCTGAAAAACATCTTCTGAAGCTTCAAATTCATACAAAATCAGTCTAATATAAATATGACATAACGACTACTCTAAAAGAGACTTTCAGGTTTTATGTCTTCCGAATTAATCTCAGGACTCAGTTGAAAATAAGTTTCAATATATATTTAACCTTTAAAGAATATAGACAACTATACAATATTTATGTGAAGAAAGAAAAAAATTACCACTATCTCACATTTTCCAGCAGATATCTGCAAAATCACCGCCGGATCTCCAAATGCTCGCAAATTCCCCCTGTTACTAAAATGACATGACTATTGCCACTTAAAAAGAGACTTGTTTATTTTTCTAATAAGTGCATTCCCAGGTACGTCTTATAATTTCCGTTTATGAAATTCCAGAGGAGATACATAGCAGTAGCATTTGAAAATTTAATAAGTTTATCTTAAAGAAAAATAATTGAATTTGAGTTGGACCTACATGGGTTCGATTTGTTTATGAGTTAAATTTCTATTACCGTTATTCGATGTGTTTTTTGTATGAAGATAACAGATTTCTTCAAATCAATATTTCATGTAAAAAGTAATTCTGATTACTAATCCGGGGAGGAATTTGGCGCGCAGAAAGTCGGCGCCCTAATCCATCGCACACTTGCTCAATCGGGTTTAAGTTGAGTGAGTAAAGTGGTCAATACATTCGAGTGATATCTTCTATTTGCAAACTTTCTGACACACATATCCTCGGTGTGGCCGATCATTGTTTTCAATTTTCAAAAACTGTGAGCAAACATCACACCTAAACATTCTAACATGGGGTACCAATTACTCCACCACATATATTCGAGCTCTTATTGAACTTTCTTAAAAGATATGCAGCTTCGTGCGGCCATTTGTCATGATTCCCGAAAAACCATTATAGCACGGTCGCGGAAATTTATTGCTCGGAAATTTATTGCTATCAACTTCGTTGATTGTAATTATCAGTCATGACTGACTCAAGACTTGAATGTAGATTATAAAGCAACCAATGCATATATAACTAAACTTTTTCACGTGCTCCTTAAAAACTGCAGTCATAACAGTAACAGAGAATTTTCAGCTTGAAACCACAGATGTGTTTCGAATACTCTTTGAGAAAGTTCTAGTATAACAGATGATCATTTACAGAAATCATTATAAAAGATAAATCGAGGTGTGTATACATAAAACTAAAATATTAAATGAAATTAAATGAAATTCGTATAATTAGAAAATCTTTCTGTGACGTTGATGAATTAATTACGTTTTATTATATATATATACTAGCAAACAGGCTTTGCTCGCGTAATAGTTGAAATATGCCAAGTGATATTTGCATGACTATTTAAATGACTTAGAGATCATTTATATCTAATAAGTAACTACCATTTCAAATCCCATGTATCTGGGCACTTCAGTAACACCAAAAATCCCTTTTTTTGCTCCTGCACCCTCTTTAGGGATAGTGGCACAAACGTAAATGGTAGCCCATGTTGGAGCAAGGGTTGTCACCATCATTTTGACACCATTATTTTTTAAATCAGCTTAGTACTTCCTGAAAATGCGTAAAAATCGCCATTTAGAACGTTTTGAAGAACGCTTTTCGCGCATTTTCACCCCTTTTAAATTTCAAATTTTTTAAGAAATGTTCTTAGAGATCATTTATATCTAATAAGTAACTACCATGCCAAATTCTATGTATCTCGGCCCTTCAGTAACACAAAAATTGAAATTTCCATTGTTTTTTTGCTCATGCACCCCCTTTAGGTGTAGTGGCACCGACATAAAAGATAGACTGTGTTAGAGCAAGGGTTATCAACATCATTTTGACACCATTATGATTGAAATTGGTTTGGTACTTCTGGAGGTTGCGTAAAAATCGCCATTTTGAACGTTTTTTTTTAGAAAGCCCTTTTGCGCATTTTCACCCCATTTAAATTTCCAATTTTTTAAGAAATGTTCTTAAAGAGATCATTTATATCTAATAAGTAACTACCATGCCAAATCCCATGTATCTGGGCACTTCAGTAACAACAGAAATCACTATTTTGAATGTTTTTTTTTTCTTGCTCCTGCACCCCTTTTAGGGGTAGTGGCACAGACATAAAAGGTAGCGTATGTTGGAGCAAGTGTTGTCACCATCATTTTGACGCCATTATTTTTTAAATCATTTGGGTAGTTCCTGAAATTGCGTAAAAATTGCAATTTAGAACGTTTTGTAGAACGCTTTTCGCGCATTTTCACCCCTTTTAAATTTCGAATTTTTTAAGAAATGTCCTTAGAGATCATTAGTATCTTATAAGAAACTCCCATTCCAAATTTCATGTTTCTAGGCCCTTCAGTAACAAAAAAATCGCATTTTTAGAACGTTTTTTCTTTTGCACCCCCTTTTGGCCAGTGGCACGGACAAAAGATATAGCCTATGTTCTAACTTGGACTAACACCATCATTTTTATACCATTTTTTTGGAATCGGTTCGGTAGTTCCAGAGCTTACCTCCTACAAATAAACAATTTTTTCTTCTTTATAATATTAGTATAGAAGTATAGATTTAAAAAAAAGTTTTGTATCTAAGGCACAGAGAGACAATTTAGGCCACACGTATAATTATTTAATAATTATGTATATTTAATAAATACGCATAATTAATTAATATTTATACATATTTAATAAATACGTATAATTAATTAATAATATATTTATGTATGTATTAATTACTTTAATACATACAATTTAAATACTTAAATTTTTTTTGGACATATTCGTTTTCGTTTTCGGCCGAAAATAGGAAGATCGCCAAAATTCGGTTTCGTTTCGTTTTCAGCCTTAAAAAATGTTTCGGTCGATGAAAATATCACGATGAAAATATCACGAATCTGTTTTCAGTACACGTGAACAAGGAAGTGAGCTTTATTGCACGTGATTCCATCTCCAATTAAACAACTAATATTAGTTTTTCAGTGTAGTTTATTGTTTTACGGATAAAACAAGATATGATTTCGCATTGAAAAATTGTAAATAAATAAATAAATATGCATCTCTAACTGTGACGGCTGAATTACCGTTATTTACCTCAATCCTTGGTCCATTCCATTCAATAACTACATTCAAATAGAATTTTATCGTGAACGGTGCACCCGATAGAGGCTCATATAACGGCAAAAGTGGTTTTTTTTTTCATCTTACATCATCTTATCTCTTTTTTTTTCTATCATCTATCTATCTATACATATATTATCAATACTGCTGTTACTCAATACTGTTTATTGATCATTTAACAAATTATAAAGGGGATATTAAATATAGAAAAAAAAAATATGGAATGAATACGAATAAATGTGTAAATAACGCTACGCGGAAAAAAAAATACATTGATTTACTTATTTATATACTTAATATATTATTTTTATAATTGTTCCTTAATTTGAGGATGTAATTTCGGAATCAATTTTCTAAATTTAATGTTCAAACAATTAAAAAATACATAAAAAAACTAAACCTGTAGCTGTACGATGAATGAAGGACCAGGGCCTACAGTGCCCAACACTGTGTACTTGAACCTGGTCCCCGAGGTGCTATGTCACATGTGCCCGGGCAGGTGGTCAGCCCAACGCGATGCCCTCGTTGTTTTGCTACCAAGCAAGATTGTTACTCCTTTTATAGACTCCGAAGGGATGAAATGTTGAGTGGATCTTGCCCAGACGGCAGCAGAACTCGCGACTTGTAGCGTAGCAGACAGGTGTGCTGACCATTCGCTACAAAAAAAAAAAAAAAAAAAAGTGTATTATAATTATCTATAAGTTATCTTTCAACTATACATCATATTATCAAATTTTCCATTAAATTTTCTCTTTACCAATCAAAGGCTATCGATTCGTCCTTGTCTTCTTTACGGAAGTACATTTTTTTTTCCAGCAATGTATTAAATTAAATAAAAGAGTTAAGGTACATGATTTTCCCATGATAATTGTTGTTCAATTGTTTCCGCTTACAGTATAATCTAAGAATTGTTTTCTAAATATTTTAAGTTGCATTGAAACAATGCATTTAATTTATTGATATCTGTGTTATAAAAGACAAACGCATATGTGCGTAACGCAGATGTCATTCTGCGAATGCCACATGATCAAATTTAACTTTTATTTACTTTTAATGCTATTTTTTAAATTTCTAAATATCCCATCTTTTCAATTTTTATCCCGTCGAATAAAGAAAAAAAAATACTTTCAAGTACATCTTGTTTTAAAACTGCATCGCATTTTTTTCAATTTTAATTGTTTTTAAATACTTTTCATGCATGATTTATAATATATATACTGCTCAAAACAATTAAAGGATATTTGAAGTTTTATATAAAATAAAGATATAAACGAAAAATTTTTTGCCGAAAATAGAAGAGAGAATCACAAATGCAAATTTTTCTGGTTTTCAAACTGTGGAGTATGCAAATTTTGAGTTCGACGTCAAAAACGTCGCTTCAGCGGCAGCGAATGAAATTTGACTTTCAACTGGATAAAAGAGAATGAAGACAAGGATGATCGGCATTCAGTGATTGCTTTGTTTCGATGAGTACGATGTCTCAGCGAAGTCATTTGACAGATTCAGAAGCTTTGAGAATTGTTGGTAGGTTAGAAGGGGGCCAAACTCAAGCCGAAGTAGCGCAAGCCATTGGAGTGTCACAAAGTGCCATTTCCAGGATCTGGAACCGTTTTTTGGAGAGTGGATGTGCAGGCCAAAGACCAGGGCAAGATCGTAGACGGGCAACAACGCCCAATGAAGATCGGTATTTAGCGTTAACAGCTCGGAGACACCGAACCATGAACGCTATTCTTCTCCAACAACAAAATTCGCTCGGCTACAGGCACCACGATTCCAACTCAGACTCTCCAAAACCGGCTCCATGCTGTAGGTCTGTATGCTCGCCGACCGATGGTATGTGTTAGATTAACATCAAGGCATCGTCGCGACCGCAGGGAGTGGGCAACCGAGCATGTCAACTGGAGGAGAAATGAATGGAGCAATATTCTGTTTTCTGACGAGTCCCGTTTTCCTGTGCATCCGGATAATTGGCGTATTTTCATCTGGAGGGACCGTGGCGGTAGGAATAATCCTGTGTCCGTGCACGAAAGTGTCAGATTTGGCGGTGGAGGAGTGTTGGTGTATGGTGGCATCTCCAGTGACGGGCGCACTGACCTCTACATGATTCGAGATGGAGCTCTGACTGGTCGCCGATATAGGGATGAGATCCTCAGACCTATTGTAGTCCCTTACGCTGCAGCAATCGGAGATAACTTCATTTTAATGGACGATAAATGCAGGCCACATCGTGCAAACCTGGTGGAGGATTTCCTTTTCGAGGAAGGAATCGTTCGAATGGAATGGCCAGCGTGTTCTCCAGACATGAATTCAATCGAGCACGTTTGGGACGCTCTAGAAAGACGAGTTTCTAGCCGCCAACAACCCCCACAAACTCTCCAAGAACTGGAAAAAGCTCTTCTGGAAGAGTGGGGCAGAATACCCCAACTCGTCATTAATAGCCTCATTGAGTCCATGCCTCAAAGGTGTTCAATGTTGCTGGCCGCCCGTGGAAACCATACCCCCCACTGAAAATGATTTTCTTTGAAGAAAACACCTTTTCTTATTCTTTTTTTCTTATATGCGCAAATTGTGTTTTTTTTTTCCTTTAGTACACAAATCCGCAATAAAATGCATTTTTTTCTGCCAAACATGTGTAATTTATTCTCATATAACCTACTATGTCTGTCGACCATGTATCAATCAGCTAAACAGTTTACCAGATACAAAATCCACCTAAAACTGCAATATCCTTTAATTATTTTTAGCAGTGTATAGATATATATATATCTGTCACTTGCAGACAGACGATTGCAAAAGGTAAATATGTTAGCACTTAAATTAATATAAATAAAATAGTTCAGCATTTGTTTCCGGATGACATTGCATACTGAAATTTAAAATTAACAATCTGCATAAATTAAAAAATGTATATATATAAATAAAACACAAATTTAAGACATGTAAACGGACGACTCTTAAGCCACTTAAATTATCAGAATAAAAAATTATTAACGATGTCTTGAGATTTCTTCGGCTGTTAATCCCTTGCACGAAGCCAGTACGAAAATATCGCTTTTAATAAATTTCAAAATTTTATTTGAATACAAAAATACTAACATATAAAAATTATTGCTGGTATTGTTAATTAAAAATCTAAGAAATGTATATTAAATGTAAAAGAGAAAATTATTAGAGTTTTCAGTTAAAGAACATATATATGGTTTTTACCTGTACACAGAAATTCATTCGCATTGATATAAATCTTAAAAAGAAAAAAAAAACAGTATAGATTGCGACAAAATAAATGAAGTGAATCCTTTGATCTAAGTGAAATAGAGAAATTCTAATCCTTTTTACATTTTATATTCGATTTACACAATATCTCTGAAGTCTATCTCTTAAATAAGAACTCAATTTCACGAAAGAATTGTCAGTTCTGCTTCTCTTAAAAAAAATGCATTCAAATAAAGTTTAAATAAAGGTTTTATTTCCGTTAACAATTTCATTACCTATTATGTTTATGGCTTAAAATGAAAAATGCTCAAAAGAGAGCTTTATTTATTTATTTATTTTTTTTTTTTTTTAAGAAATGATAAACAACTGAATTTATTTTATTTTCAGATTAAGCAAAACCTTTCTTTTGAAATATTCAGCGACATTTTTAATTCATAGTGTACTATCTATTGTACACATAATATACCAACACGAATTCTTTCTTGTATAAAGAAGATTTTAAATTTTGAAAAATTAGTGAAAAAAATCTTGATAAAGACGAAATAGAAGTATAAATTACGTTTAAAATGTATATTAATAAAATATATTATAGAAATTAAATGTTCTTTTGTCAAAAAGAACTTATTAAATAAATGTAGTAAAGCAATTATTTTCAAAAATGCATTTACAGCCCCCCCCCCCCCCCCCAAAGAAAAAAAAATACTAAATGAATTAAATTAAAATTGTGTGAAATTATTGTGTTTGTACAAATTAAAGAAAACTAATATTATATTTTTTTGCTTAAAAAGCAATAAATAAAAAAAGATATATATCTACACTATGTATATAAAATCCTAATGAAACGAATTTATGAAACTACCGATTCAGTTTCACGGCTATTTCTTATAATATATGGAGTATTATGCGGTGAAATTAAAGCCAAAAATCCGTTTTGATCAACAGGTTAAAAAAAGGTATCAAAATTTTAAAATTTGAATTAATTTTTGAAATATTATTATTTTATTATTTTAATTAAATTTCTGTAGTGAAAATCTGTAATGACAACAAAATTACTCTATTTTTTCTAAAAGGGAGAACAAGGAAAAATTATAGGGATTATTGCATTTCTTATTTTTCGTCAATTTTAGATTGATAATTGAAATTATATCTTTTGTTTCAATTGACAGTGAAACAATATTGAGATTAAGAGATAATGACATCAATAGCCTTAAAAACAGAAAGAAAATTGTAAAATAAGATATTTATAATTACATGTTGAAAGCAGAAAATAAAGAACGTTACGTCAAAATCTTAGTTAACCTATAAAAAGTACGTAAATTTTAAAATAATAAAATAATCACACGCGAAACGCATTTAAAGGTGATAATTACGTCATTTGTAAAAGGCCCAAATATTAACTACCACAATATTAAAGTACCTAAAATGTTTAAATTGTTACACCTGAAAAACTTCTAATCTTGAACTTTACGCCATATTTAAAAAGCTCAAACAATATTTCCAAATGCTTTTAAGTTAAATAATATACCTACCCGTGAATCTTAAAACAGAAAGAAAAAATTAAATAAATAAATTGTTATGTGAGACATGAATTTAATATGGGAAATTACGTCATATATGAAAACGATACATTTAAAACGAATTTTATTCCGGAGATCTAATGTCACATAGTATAAAATTGGTGCGGCAAGCAAATCTGTTTATATGTTAAATCACTTGATGCAGCATAAATACAGGTAAATGTATGCGCAAAATACTTTCGATTTATTTTGTAGGAATAACTATTGAATAAATACATTTTAGAAAATTCGGATACTCTTATTAATTAATACAAACGGCAGTACTTGATTATCCCATGGACCTATTTCAACAAATTATACAATCTTACGTAGTTTTTTTTTTTTTTTTTTCTAAAACATGCTTTCAAAATTTACAAAAATTAGATTTTATTTTTAATGCACTAAATTGTAGGATTGGGAATTACGCCAAATTAGCTAGCTATCGCCAAGTCGGCTTCATATATGGCGATTTATATTTTATTTTGGTCACAGCGAAATGCGCCAAGTGGGTCAAAATTTGGCGCTTCGTGGCAACCCTGCCATTAGCAATTTTCAACAATTACTCATTACTGAAGCTGATTTCCCCATACGAAATCAACCGTTGGCACCCCTCCGTTGCCTCCCATAGCAATCGAATAATAAAAAAATGCAATGTCCAATTCATGTATTCCGACAGAAATACACATGTATTAAAAATTTCAAAGCTCTATGTCATCAAGAAGTGGGTAAAAAATGAGTACCGCGAAATGCGCCAAGTGGGTCAAAATTTGGCGCTTCGTGGCAACCCTGCCATTAGCAATTTTCAACAATTACTTATTGCTGAAGCTGATTTCCCCATACGAAATCAACCGTTGGCACCCCTCCGTTGCCTTCCATAGCAATCGAATAATAAAAAAATGCAATGTCCAATTCATGTATTCCGACAGAAATACACATGTATTAAAAATTTCAAAGCTCTATGTCATCAAGAAGTGGGTAAAAAATGAGTAACAAGTTTTTACTGCCACACACAAACATGATGGTAAGTTGAAAGAAGGCATGTAATAATAACAAAAGAAAAAATAAATTAACAAAACATTAATAAAAATACAAATAAAAAGCCAAAAGATGATGACAAAGGGCAAAAATTAATATCGCATATGGCAACGAAAAGACTCTTGTTACTAAACGATCCCCATAGTTTACCAACGTATGAATTAATTAATAAAAAGGACAATACAACTTTAAGAAAAGGCTGGCCCGATGTTACACTATCATCGATGTCACTGTTCCCTTTACTGGACAACTGGATGGTACACCCAGATATGGACTTTGGAGATCATAGACTGATCACATCGAGCTTTAATATTGAAATCCCGCAGTTACCAAACAGAAGATATCGAACAAAACAAACATCATTTAAAAAATCCAACGATAAAATTAAAAAAGAATTAAACCAGCAAAATTTCAACTTCAAAAATATAAAAACTACTGAGGAATTTGAAGAAAAATATGAAGAATTTTACCAACTACTTAAAAGAACATGTGATCAGACACTCAAGAAAAGAAAAAGCACTCACCAACCGAAGATAACATGGTGGAACGATGAGCTACGCACAAAACGTAATTTAGTTAGGGCACTAAGAAGAAAAACAAAGCTCCCGACAGCTACAGTACAAGATATAATTAAATTTAAATCACAAAGAGCCATGTATAAAAAAGCAATTTTGAACGCGAAAAAACAGGCATGGACAAGATTTTGTACACAATCCAAAAACCCTTATGGAAAAATAAAAAAAGTAGCTTTTAAAAATTATCATAATCGAGAACTGTATTCATTAGAAGAACAAGAGGAAGAAACGGAAACAGCAGAAGGATTCTACGAAACTCTAACCACAGAAATATTCGGCCAATCAGAAATGCCAGCGGACTCATTATTTAACCAGCAGAAGGCAGAGGCAATTGAAAATTTTACTTTAAAAGAACTTAAAAATGTCATCTACTCATTCAACAGGAACAAAGCCCCGGGGCCAGATGAAATTGATCATAAGATAGTACGACAATTATTCAAGCATCATAAGTCTCTCTTACTAGAAATGTACAATGTTCTGCTATATTTAAATTACTTCCCGAAAACATGGAAGATTGGAGAATTGGTTTATTTCATAAAGCCCTCTAAAAAACCAAACATCGCATCTTCGTATCGGCCAATCTCCTTACTGCCAATCTTCGGTAAAATATATGAAAAACTATTATTAAAAAGGATAAACTTTAACTTATGCAGCCAAAAAGAACTACAAAAATCACAACATGGCTTCCAAGAAGGTCGTTCGACGGAGTCAGCGATAGCCGAACTTTTCTCATTTATAATTATATTTCCCTAATATCCCTAGATTTCAAGAATGCATTTGACCGACTACCCTGGCCAGAGACCTTAGAAGAATTAAAATTCCTAAAACTAAAACAAGCATTAATAAACATAGCAGCATCATTTCTTTCAACAAGAGGAGCAATGCCGAATTGGCTGTCAAAAAAGATCCACTGGTTTAGAAGAGGTTGCCCACAGGGGTCCTGTTTTGGACCTTTTCTTTGGAGAATATTCCTGAATAAATTACTGAGAATATTAAAGAAACATGGCTTTAAGATAATAGCATATGCCGATGATCTTCTTCTAATTATTTTTGGCCAAACAAGAAGACAGTTGGAGCAGATGGGAAGAGAGGTACTACAAATAATAAGTGATTGGGCGAAACAAACGGATATGAAGTTCTCATATGACAAATGTGTAGTGTTAAATCTTCGAAAACCACGTTTCCTGAAGAGAGGACCAATATATAAATTGGATGGGCACTCCCTTAAATCTGAAAATACAATAGACTACTTGGGCTAAACATTGGATAAAACACTGTCTTTTCTTCCGCACCTGAATAGAAAACGTATAGAAATTAATCAAATATCACAAAATCTTCTAAAATTCGCCGCTGCATATGGAGGCCTTTCGAAGCAAATTTTAAAAATCTGATACTTACAAATATTAGAAAAAAAATATCCTATGCCGCTTCATGTTGGTTTCCACACCTACCAGTCTCACATGGCTACAGACTACTATCGGCAATTCAGACACAATGCCTTTTGCTTCTTTCGAGAGCTTATAGAAAATCATCAACAGCAGCTTTGAATGTATTGTGCGGCATTCAACCATTGGCGATCCAATTAAATACATTAGCAATTTCAGGACAAGTCATACGTCTTGGGATTCCAATAGAGGACAACTTTCCAGTCTTCTATCAACCGAAAATATCCTCATCCATACCTTCCCCACATCAAGATTATCTTTTACTACAAGAAGGAGTTCCATCCACTTCAACAATAAATATATACACTGACGGCTCAAAATCAGATGCTGGCACAGCGTATGCTTTCTGTGTTTATAAAGAAGGGAAATGCATCCATACTCATCAAATAAAGTTACAAATATCAAATTCAATCTTTCAAGCTGAACAACTCGCCATATTAGATGCAATATTATGGGCAGACTCCTCAGGGGACGGGAACTTCGTCATTTACACAGATAACCAGTCAAGTCTTGCATTATTGGAGAACGTTTTTAGTACAGATTTTATCACATCAAAAATTATAATAGCCTTACAGAAAACATCTAAATCAATTAAATTTCAATGGGTTCGGGGACACACAGGTGTTAAAGGAAATGAACATGCAGATCAACTAGCCAAAGATGCAATAACAAATATTAAAGTACGAGAAATATTTCATCCATACCCAGCTTCACACCTTAAAAAGAAATTGAAAAAAGAAGCCATAGACAAATGGCAGCAACAGTGGGATTATGGTACCACTGGCAGATTTACTTACAAATTATGTCCAAAAGTATCAACAGACTTCATGTTAGTACATAGAAACCTGTATATCTTCTCAACTAATCATGGACCCTTCCCGTCCTACCTATTCAAAATAAATAAAGCTCCGTCGCCACTGTGTACCTGTAGTGAAATTGGTAACTCTCTTCACTATGTGCTCAGCTGTCCATTAAGATCAACGCTCCATATCCGTAAATCAACCACAATAGAACATCACCATTGGTTCAAATTTGTGCTGAAAACACCAATGCTAAATACTAAAATAATAGATTGTGTGCGGTTACTAGAAAACAATCAACAAATTTTTCAAAACCCACAAATGCCAATAGATGAACAAGATTAGCACTAATGAACAGAAACATGAACTTCAGGCCAAACAGTGCCTAACTAAATAGAGAATATAAAATTTAGAAAACTCTTGTACATAGAACAGCCATACACTCGGGTTATCCATAACCTTAAAGTTATCTCACAACAAAACACTTGAACTCATGATAATAACTATTAAACTAATGCACCTGAGAATATGTAGAGCTTACGAACATCTTATTCATCTGCTGCTTTTGTAATTAATCAATCATATTCGTGTTGAAAATAATACACACTTTCGTCCGTAAAGCGCTCAGCTCATCTGTTCTATTATTACTTTTATTATTATATTTATAATTACTATTATTATTATTTGTACTATTACCATTATTTCTTATTGTTAAAACTATTGTTAAATATTGTATTTATTTTATTTTATTTTATTTTTTTTTTAATAAACTTGCAACGCGGGATCTGGAAGCCTATGCCAATGGTGGGTTATCCCGCGTTGTAGAAAATGTAAAATGTTGAGTAACAAACACGTGTATTGTGTTTAATGTCAAGTGAATGCGAAATCTCTGATCATCCATTATTGGCATCTAATCTTATAGTTTGGCGATCGTTTTTTGGTCGACGTGATAATCACGAAGTACCACACAAACAATATAAATTGTTAAATTAACCTGAAAAATCCATGACAGATTAAAATAGAGAAATGAATTCGTGAATATGGTATAGCTGTTCTTGATATGTCTAAAACTCGATCAAGATATAAAATATAAGCGTTAAATTTCAAAACACAATACTTTCAATACTTGGATCTGAAAACTATTCTCAAGGAGACGGAGTTTTTTAACTTCAAACATAGAGGAAGAGTATTGTCATGCGTCTTTATGAATCTCAGAAAGAAAGCGTCATTTTTAAACTTATCATTTTATGCAAGCCTTTTTTACTTTCAACAAGAAGAAAGTATTGGATTCATGAAAATTTTCGAATTCCGGTTTTCGACGGATTTACACGTTTTAGAGGTCAGAGAACCCGAAAAACATGTTTTTACAAAATGTCTGTCTGTGACTCTGTGAGTCTGTCTGTCTGTCTGTCTGTATGTCTGTCTGTGTGTATGTGACACAAATTTTGTGGGCGCTCTAGCTCAAGAACTAATGCACGGAATTTAATAAAAATTGATATTCAGTTAGTCCCTAGCACAAATTGATGCTGATTAGTTTTTGGTGCAAATCGCTCAACAGATGGCGCTGCTATGCTGCATTTTGTATGATTTTCGAAATGGCTCTATCTCAAGAACTAATGCACGGATTTTCATAAAACTTCAGATTCTGTTAGTCCTTGATATGACTTGATGCTGATTACGTGTTGGTGCAAATCGCTCAACAGGTGGCGCTGCTATGCTGCATTTTTTACAATTCCCGCAGTGGCTCTATCTCAAGAATTAATGCACGGATTTTCATCAAACTTCAGATTCAGTTAATCCTTGACATGGATTGAAGTTTTGTACAGTTTAGTGTAAATCGCTCAACAGGTGGCGCTGCTATACTGCATTTTTTACAATTTCCGCAATAGCTCTATCTCAACAACTAATGCTTGGATTTTCAACAAACTTCAGATTCATGTATACTTTGATATGAATTAGTGATGTTTGTGTTTTGGCGCAAATCGCTCAACAGGTGGCGCTGCTATGCTGCACTTTTCAGAATTTCCATTATAGCGGTATCTGAAGAACTAATGCAACAATTTTCACTAAACTTCAGAATCAGTTAATCCTTGATATGAATTGACATTTTGTACATTTTGGTGTAAATCGCTCAACAGGTGGCGCTGCTATATAGCATTTTTCACGATTTCTTCAATCGCTGTATCTGAAGAACTAATGGACATATTTTCATCAAACTTCAGATTCAGTTACTCTTTGATATGAAATGATGCTGACTACGTGTTGGTGAATATCGCCCAATAGGTGGCGCTGCTATGCTGCATTTTGCACTATTTACTCAATAGCTCTATCTCAAGAACTAATGCACGAATTTTCATCAAACTTCAGATTCAAGTACACCTTGATAAATGTTGATACTGATTATGTGGTTGTGTAAATCGCTCAACAGGTGGCGCTGTTATGCTGCATTTGTCATGATTTGCGCAATAGCTCTATCTTAGGAACTAATGCACGGATTTTCCCCGAACTTTATATTCAGTTAGACATTAACACATGTGGATGATAATTAGGGTCTGGTGTAAATCACCCAATAGGTGGCGCTGCTATGCTGCATTTTGATGGATTTACACGATTTCATGGACAGTAATATCTCAAGAACTAATGCACGGAATTTCATCTTTTTAGAATCCTCATGATGAGCATAGATGCACTGTGATAATGAATTTTGAAGTATTGACAAGTATGAGATAGAAGAAAGTTTTGTGATGGCCACAACATACTAGTTCAAATGTGTAATTGATCTTACTTATCTATCCGAAAACAGCATCATTTATTACGACAGCGATGAATGAGGCCATGATAACCGGAAAATGACCATTCAAACGGTAAAACATGGCAACAAGATAGCCGTTGTTATATTGACAATATCATTCAATCTTCCGTAACCTGGTAATATCTTTTTTTTTAAAAAAAGGGCACTTTAGTATATTTTCAGAGGCTGCGAAGCCTGAACGGGGTTGGCGGTCGTAGCTCGCAGGGGTCTGAGCCAAATAGTTTGCGAATAAAATCACAAGACAGAACGCAATATTTCACCTTGATTGAAACATAAAATATGAAACATGATCTTTAAAAAGCTCAATGTTTTACTTAAAAGGTGACTAAATTAATAAAGGAGATTTTACAAGTTAAAATACAGGTTTTATTTAAAACTTCTTAGTACTTTCGTGCTGTATATCCCAAGTCATCATCAGAGAATATTTTAATAATTAATGGCTGTTTTATTTATACAAATACGTCACTGCGTTTCTACTTTCAACTATAAAACTTATTTGCTCTCTCATTTCAAAACCAAGTTATCTATTTGTATAAATGAACAGGAATTAGTAATTAAAATATTCTCTGATGATCGGCTTGGGAAATACAGCCCGAAAGTACTAAGAATTTTCAAATAAAATGTATATATTAAATTGTAAAATATCTTTTATTACTTTAGTAGCTTTTTATGTAAAACTCTGAGCATTTTAAAGTTCATATAGTATGTTTTTCAAAAGGTATGTTTTATATTATTTTTCGATTTTTGGCTGAAAAAAAAAACAAACTTCAATTGCTAAACTCTTCTTAAAAACCACAAAATACTCCTGCATCTGTTGGATATACATAATCAAAAGAAATTGCATGAGAAAAAGAGACGCTGTTCTTTTCACACATATAATCAAGAAAAAGAGGCGCATAAAATTGTAAAAACACCTACAAGACCTAGAGTGAACAAGTATTTGAATATTTCATGCAGAAGAATGTGAAGAAAAAGTAAAAGACGTACTCTAAAGTCATTTGCTAGCCCTGTATTGGATTCGCATATACAGCTGAAGAATAAATAAATTTTTGTAGGATTTCAAGTAATGAAATTGAAAATGCCCAAAGCAATCTTTAGTTTGACTGCATGGGGTATTTGTTGGAATAAAACTTTAGCTGAATGTTACTAACTGCAAGAACGAAAAAAAATAGACTGAAAAGTTTAAAAAAAAAGTATTTCGGATTCAACAGATTTAAACAAGAAATTTTATGGTAAGAATGTAGTATATTTTTTATATGAAAACAATATATATATATATATTAATTAATAAACACCATTTTGAATTTCGTAATTAAATTATTACATGAAAAACGCATTTTATGGTGACAATTAGGTCATATGTAAAATGCCCAAATTTTGAATATTTTCATATGTAAACTGTGTAAAATAATTTCAGTATTTCGTCTGTAAAAAAGTTTAATTGTGAAAAGTAGTTCATATTTAAAAAAAAAACTCAAATAACAATTTCCCCAAACACTTTTAAATTAAAAAATATATTTACACGTGATTCTTAAAAGAGGAAATAAAAATCTTACTTACGCGAAACGCTTTTAATGGTGAAAATTATATCATATAATAAACCGATTCTTAAACCCATATATGTAAAACTATTTTCTTGTGAACAATCTTTATGTGATGTCACATTGAGAATCATATGGTGTAAAACTAACGCAGCTAGAGAATTTCTTTATATATTTCATCACTCGATGTACCATAGATACAGGTAAATGCATGCTTTCGAATTATTTTGCACGAATGACTGTTCGATAAATAATATTAAAATTTTGTATATACATATAAATTAAAATAAATAATTTACTTTTTAAAAATAACATAAAAATATGCATGATGGTGCATTAAAATACCGAAAAAAATTCATGCATAAACTATATATGTTTGAAAAAATACCTAAAACTCAATCAAAATAGTAAATATAGGAGAAAGATTTCAAAACACTGTGTTTTTCAATACAGTGGTTCTGAATGTTATTCCCAAATGTACGGAGATTGTAAACCTGGAACCCAAAGGTGGATATAATCAATAGTGTCGTTACAAGTTTTCGAGAGGCAGTGACATTTTTAACCTAATCATTTTATACGATTTGATTTCCGAATGTCAGATGTGAAAATCTTACTTATCATTTCCAAGAACAGCCGCCAGCATTTGACAGTAGTGGATGAGGCCAAGGTAATAGGAAAATGCCCCATTGAAATGGATATCGTGGTAACCCGATTTCAGAAGACAGTCAAAGTTCGTTATAACCTTAATCAATTATGTGTAACTGGGTAATCTTTTTAAAACCGGATACATTACCATGTGTTTTGAGGCTGCGAAGTCTGAACAGTGCTTGGCGGTCGTAGCTCGCAGGGGGCAGAGCTCACTACTTTTATGTATATGCCCTATAACCTACAATACATTATCCAGGTCTACATTACACTGCGAAAAATGTGACACATGTTTTGTAATCTTCTAAAAAATAGTGTAACAAAGAATGAAAATATACAAAATCCCTTCCCAGTTACACACGATTCCAACAAGCATTCTTTACATTTTGAAACATCAAAAAACAATATGATTTCGAAATTTAAAGAAGCATTTCTTTAAAAAAAAAGATCCACTAACTTTCGGACATGTTTTGGAATAGTTATTATTGTATATTAATCAATTTCCTAATACCTCGTTGTAAGTTGTTTTGGATGATATCATTTCTCAAGCAAATACTTTTTTGTCAACAGAAATATTTTACAAACTAACATAATATATTAGATTCCTTAACCATAAAAAAATTAACCTATGCTACTCTTGCTTGCACAAATGCAGTTATTCAGCTGAAAATGTTCAACTGAGAATTGATAGCATTTTGTTAAGAAATTTGTTATTCCGGCGATAAGGCATCTTTAAATATCAAGCAATTATTACTTACTGAAGTTTCTAAAGATAACGAGCCGTTCTCAGAATTTTAGTAACTCGAATAATGTAATTGTATATTTTCATTCGAGGTTACATTATATCTACTTTCGTACGTTTGTGTGAACGCTAAGTTGGGTTTTCTATCAAAAGGTACTAGTAAGAAAAAAAGGGGACAAATTTAAATTATTCTTTGCACAAATACAGTGTGTAAAACATAAAAATACCTTTTTTAGAAACAAAGTATGTTTGATTTTTAGCATAAAAAATTACTAATGCTTCAATTTAATGCAGGAGTAATTCTTAGAAGGTTAAAATGTATTGTTGGTTTTCGACGACTGTGACAGAAGCCTGAAATGAACAATTCTGGAGAAAATCCGATGTAATATTGATCAATACAAAAACCCTTAACGGTTTAAAAGTTTGCGACGCAGCACTTTATCTTTAGCTCTAAGAATTTTAAATTTGGAACTTAAAAATAATGATATCAAATTTTGAGTGACGCAATGCTATTAATTTACCTATACATATATATATCAAAATTTATTCATTGATGCTTTATCATTTACATCTCATAAATTCTAATTATGAATTTTAAAAGATATGATATGAAAATTTAAGTGACGCCTTGATGTTGCTTAAAACGATTAGTTTTAAAATTCAATTTAAATTTTCTTTTGGCTAAATACATTTACACATCTAAACAATACTTTTCATTTTCAAATGCACTGTTGAATATATTACTTTCACTGAATCTATATAATGCACTGAATCGTATTCATTTGAATAAATTGATTTATCTTTTGTGCCACGCTATACAAAAATCAAAAGTAAAATTTATGTAAATAGCTTTTTGAGTCATTGTATCCAAACTGAGTTAAATGTATGCAAATGGATAATATGACCAAAAACCTATTTACATAAATGGAATTACCTAATGGAATTTTGACGAAATTCACATTTTTTCGCAGCGTTCAGATGAAATTTGCGCTTTTTCTGCGATACATTGACGAAATTAGCGTTTTTCACCGACCACTTGTCGAAAATCACGTTTTTCTGCAATCTTTCAAAAAAATTCGTATTTTTTCTGCAATCTTTCGAAAAAATTCGTATTTTTTCTGCAATATTTCGAAGAAATTCACGCATTTACCACGATCTTTCATCAAAAATAGCACGTTTTCCATGATCTTTTGCCAAAAATCGCGCATTTTCCATGATCTTTCGCCAAAGATGCATTTTTTTATCATCCGACAAAAATTGCATTTTTTACGATTCTTTGACGAAATTCACATTCTTTTTTCGTGATCCTTCGACAAATTTCGCGTTTTTTCCACGACCTTTCAAAGCAATTCGCTATTACACGGTCTTTCGCCAAAATTCGCGTATTTTGCACGATCTTTCGCCGAAATTCGCCGAAGATCCTTTGGCAAAATACGCTTTTTTCTGCAATCCTTTGATGAAAATCGCGTTTTTCCAGCAATCCTTTGGTGGAAGTCGCATTTTTTCCAGCGATCCTTTGAAGAAATTTGCACTTTTCCTGTGATCGGTTGAAGAAATTTGCTCAATTTGGCACGGTTCATACTCGCGTTTTTGTTGTATTACATCCAATGCCGCTAATCCCCCCCCCCTCTCTATTAAAAATGTCAACAAATTTTAATGCATATTTGCATCGATCCCAGAGATAATAAAATTCACTGCCGAAAAAGCGGAATTCCGCGTTTTCGCGGAAAAGTAACATGTCTGAAAATTATATGTGTTTGCCAAATTACTTACACATTTATCGACAAGCTTGACAGAGCAGCCCAGAAGTAGAATTACACCCAAAAATAGAATGTTCATGAAATTTCAAGCAAAATTTATATTATTATGTAAAAGTGAATAAAACATACCCTATAAACAAAACAATGCTAGCCAGCACATACTTCAGGGGGAGGGGGGGGGGGGGGGTTGGTGCCAAATGAAGATATTGATGGTTTATAGTTTCATACAAAAATGTATGTATATATATGAAGTAACAAGATACTCGCAAGCTCATGTTAAACTTATGGGAGCGTTCTTTTCAAATTTGTGAAATTGAAAGTAACTTAAAAAAAAAAAAAAAAAAAAAAAATCTGCAACCAAAATCGAAAAAGTAAACACTAACCTAGTTAGAATTCAATCTCAGCTATTCTAAGCAAGAAAAATAATCATTTAAAACTATTAGTATGCAAGGGAGAAATTTTTAAATGTACGCTCCCATAGGTTTAACGTCAGCAATTCCAGTTTCTTCTCATGACTAGTGCAGTTCCTTACCTTCAAGTTAATGTGAATCCTATGAGAGCGTTGTTTACATATTCCTTGCTAGCAAAAATACATTTTGATAACATGATTGTAAAAAACGAACTTTGAAGCAGGATATGAAAAAAAAATCAAAAGAAAATTATTTAAAGCTTTCTTTTAAGAATATTATCTTTAGAATTAAATAAAAACAAGTATCTTACCTTTGCAAAAAAAGCTATTATATCTCTTATTTACCTATAACATTTAATTACCAAATAAACAAAAAGAACATGAAGCAAATTTTTACTTTTAGAAGTTCAAAACAACTAGTCGGGATAATATGATTCATTTTGAGCTAATCGTGTGCTCTGAACAAATTATTCACGTGTCTTCCGATTGGCGTTATAGCAATAGGTCGTTTCCTGCCAGACATAATCTGCCAATATCACAAATTTTCTTTCAAAATAGCATTCTATTCTAATACTACAAAAGAAAAACACGATGTCTGTTTATCCTTCATTTTGATCTCAAATAGCAATCAAGTAATTTGAACATCCATTGCACATATCATCGGAGTTGAAAATTAGTTTGTTTCAAGTTGGGAAATTTTTTAATCCCCCCCCCCCCCCCCCAATAAATATATGTCGCTACGCACCGACGAATCGATAAGGAAACGACGAATTTAATCACAAAATCCATCATTATAGCGAATTTCTGTCCGTTAACAAGTAAACAAACAAATGTGGTTTAGGATCAGTTCAACAAGATTCAATCTTATGGATTCAATAAACGATTCAAGATGCGAGCTACGCTCGCTACAAAAGACGCTACAAGAAATTGAAAATAATTTTTTTTGAAAATTGAAAAAAAAATTATAAATAACAATTCTATTGAATACATATAATTAAAAAAAAATTCCCCTTTTTTTAAAATGAATCTAAATATTTTTTCTACAAAAAGCAGTAATATGGAATAATAATTTCTTCATAACAAAAGAGAAAGATAATATCAATCGAAGTTTCATTTAATATATTTAATATTTTAAAACACATAATAATTAACATTTAAAATTTTAATATTTAAAAAAAAAGATTTACTGCCTACATCCAGATTGTTTACTCAACTTAGAATACCTAAAACGACTTTGCAAATTTTGTTTCTGATTTTATACCCACAGCAGATGGATTAAGACTCCTTCTACATACGAAGTGACGTCAAACCTATTCACCAATCACAGGCGAGAAAAGTAAAAAAAAAAAAAAAAAAAAAAAAAAAAAAAAAAAAAAAAAAAAAAAAAAACGATTTTTAAAATAAAACGAGTTTTCCCAGAAAAAAGAAAAGTGTTATTCACCTCGTATTAATCAGATTTATATCATATGTCAATTTGAAGAAAATCGTTAGAATCGTTTTCGAGATTTTCAAATTAGGAACTTCTTCGATACCATACCAACGTTTTCACTTTAAAAATGGTTATTTAGATCTCAAAATATACTGCACGTAGAAATGTAAAAATTTCAGTATACGATTAGACTGCAGATATAAGACTGTTCTAGAAAATTCAGAACAATAGATCCTATATCTGCTGAGTTATTAAAAGGCAGCTTTTCGCGTTTTCTTTGATGTCGAGTTAGCTGTATATATGAGTTCCGCCATCTACGAATTCTACGATACGATACGGTACGATACGATTTTAGGCTTAAGGCTGCGTCACTCGGAATACTACCGTCTTCCATGATTAACAATTCTTATAAATGATTTTTTTTTTTTTTTTTTTTTCTTTTTTGAAAAAAAATCTATTATTTCCCTATGGTCGTTTAAGTGTTATTTCTAAATTGATACATCATTAACGAATGAAAAATTATCTCAGATATTAATAAAAAACATATATGTATAATAAACATTTTTTGCACTAAAAGAGCAAGCACTTAACCATCAAAAGTTCAAACTGTTTAACATAATTTTAAACTATATAGTAGACATAGATAAAACATAAAATTACACTACAGAAATATGAAACCAAAACTTAAACAAGAAACATGTTTTATAAAATATGTAATTGGCATTTTAAAGTTGAAAAATATTATATTTTAAAGTTGAAATTCATTCTGAAAAGTGTCAAATAATAAGAGTGACACTTATTCTATTTAACAGACGTCATAGTTAATATTAAAATTACATTCTTCTGGATAAAAGTAGCTTTAATTTGAACGATGTTATATGAAAAAAAAATCACGTGTCAAAATTCTCCAAAATCGACGATAAAATATAAATTGCATATTTGATGAAGTATAGTTTTTGAAAAGTGTGTTTACAAGCAAAACTACTGTTTTAAACAACAAAACATGCTTTTCTATAAAAACAGGTTTCCATCTTAGTTATTATATAAAACATTATAATTATGCAATTCTAATGTAATAAAAAAAAACCATAAAATTCTATCTATTTTTTTTTCTATTGATGAACAGATGCCAGCAAATTAGTTGAACTTTCACTCTTTTGCAGAACGCATTTCTAAAAATAAAGAAATAAGTATTTTTGAAACGATGTAGTATATTAAATACTGTATTATTTATTTGCAAAAATACTTTATGATCTACAATAGATGATTTGTTATTTTCTTTATAATGTTGTAAAATATATGAAGAAATAATAGCAACTGAACGTTCGGACTCTGAAATTCAACACTACCAGTCTCTGGTCTTTCCTTCTATTTATCTAAAACAGTAGTTAGTCTTGAATTACAGAGACTGAAATCAGAGTCTCGATATAGACAGAAATTTCTATTTTAAGCGCATAATAATAGCTTCTATGAAAATATCATAGTCCAAGTAATGTTGTAGTGTTTCAGAGTGAAATAAAATATCAAGGGCGTTTTCTATACTTAATATACAGGGTGAAAAGGAAAGTCCCTTTAACCTGAAAATACTTGCAAACAGAGAGAACTACAGCTATGCAAGTGAGGTAACGGTATAGGGAAGCGACTACGTCCAATTTAATGCAAACGACAGCAGCGCCCCTAGTGGCAAAATTCGGAAGATGGCTATTGAAAATCGAAAAGGAAAATAAATGGAGCAAAATTTACAATTACAAATATTTAGAGCATCAGTTAATTAGTATGAAACAACATTTGGTTTACATGGATAGCACAAATCTTCGCTTGTATTCCCAGAAATGTCCGAAATCGATGCACTATATTTTGTGTAAACTTTTGAATGGAATAGCCAGAAGTATGAAGAAATACGCACAATTTGTTGTATAAATACGTGCTTATCTCAATACATTTTGATAACATCACACAAAATACAAAAAAATACAAACTGTCTCACAGTGATAAAAAGTTAATATTCAGTTTGTTCGAGAAGTTCGCCATTGGTCAGACACGTTTGTATTTGTCAGATTAATTTTGTATGCACATTTCTCAGCATGGAACGTCTGTTGGAAGTCTCTTCAATACAATGACATAGATTTAACCCTTTCAAGGGCTGTGGCTAGGCGGTCTAGCCACCTAATATTAATTCCAAGACTGAAAAATGGCACAAGAATATTTTAATAAAATTTTGCTTTTGTAATTAAAGTGCAAATCAGCGGGATTTTATTTTCTAAGAAATTCGCTTTTCGATATATTTAACTTTCAATTTAAAAAATATATTTTAATGAAATTTTAAAGATTTATAGACTTAATATTCGTTTCATCTAAAAAAAAATCATTCATTTAAATGTTTTCTGACTTTTTAGTGTATTATTCCTATATTTAATTTTTTGAATAAAAAACACATCCTTTTCTTTGGGCTACTTTAATTTGTGAAATTTAAAATAAATTATGCTACTTTTATTTTCTTATTTTCTTTAGATTTATTAATTTTCTATTTGCATAGAATTCTCTTTAAAATAATTTCAGATTTTTAATTGTACACAAGACTTTTAAACCTAAAATAAATCCATTCTGTTTCGGCCTACAGACAAAGTTATATTTCCAAATTAAGTACTAATTTCAACAACGAAAACTAAATCAAGATAAGAGATAAACCCAATTAAACAGTATTATGTGACCGCTTTTGACGAATTTTTAATTTCATTTTTCACTACTGGTTGGTTTTATTAGAATCTTGTTAAGGCGGTTTTCAAAAAATTATTTTTTCCATGCTCAACAACTCGAAATCTTAAAACTGAAAACTAGAAACTTACTGACGTGATTTTCTGTAACATGAGATTTATAAGCGACCTCTGTATTTATTTTTCGTTCAGTTAATTAGAACTTAAATTATAAACAATTATTTTTCCAGTACGACGATTTCTTTCGTTTCCACCACTTTCGCTCCGGGAAATTAGATTAAAAATGCTCGATTTGACAGCATTTTAAAAATGCGTTCTTATTTTATTAAAAAAATCGACCAATACGGCACATTACACTGTTTCAGAATAAGAAAACCAGCCAATTGTATGCGTTTGAGAGAGAAAAAAAATGAATTTAAAAATCAGTCAGAAAATAAGCAGTTTCGATTTGAGTACAATGTTAATGTGGAAATCCTTTCTTAGACTCCTATTTTTGTTTAATTTGTTTTTGTTTTAAGAGTTTGTCCTATCACAAACTTGTCAGTATAATGTTGTAGATAATAATAAGAAGATATATAATACATTTAAGCGGATTGGATATCTTGTAAATTGACAAAAGTATGAATTTTTATCTTTCTCAACCCCCCCCCTCCCCCGCTTTTTTTTCGTTTTTTCTTATTTATTTATTTTTTTTTTGCATTAACGGTACGTCTTATCAAACACTTGTCAATATAAAAGTTGTAGATAAGATTAAGGAGATTTATAATAAGTTTAATTTAATTTGATATCTTGAGAATTGACGAAGTTATGAAATTTTTTCTTCCTAAAAACTTATTTTTTGGCCCCTTGAGCCCATTTTAAATTTTACCAAAAATCTGTGATACATAAATCTTTGATTTTTTTCGTAGAAGTAATAATAACTTTTAACAGATGTGATATGTATTATTATTGAGAAGTAACGGGATTTTTTCTCTTTTCACAAAACCCCTGTCTATTTCAACCCCCATCGTCCGATTTTGCCCCATTAACGAACTTGACAGTGATTTACCCAATTGATTTTATGTGTCAGTTTGGAAGACATTTTTGCAGAATTATGGAAGTTATCGTTTCCATAAGAAAATGATACTTATAGATACATAGATTTAAAAACATAGATGACATTAAACATTTTAAAACATTGCCAACATCGATGAGAATGCATTAGGTAGTATTTCGTAGGAAATCTACTTGAAATGGTTTTAATTTTATTCAGAATTAAAAAAATATATATATATGAACAGTATAAAGAAAAAGGACTCCAAAATACTTATAGACGGCTTCAGGTGCCTCTGGTGACTGAATATTGATATTAATATTATATTTCTGAGATTAGAAATTTTTTAGTATGCGCGCACATTTACCTACAACCTAAATTACTCACAGTCTTTTATTTTTATAACCAGATGTGCGTTTCTCCATTGTGCCAACCCCCCCCCCCCCCCAAGAAAAAAAAAATGTATATTTTATTTGGTTATGTATTTACACTTGAAAATTATGATTTTCTTTTTGTCTTAAAATGCTGATGCGAATGACGTCATTTTAGATAAAATAAAAGTGTGTGCTTTAAGTCTTAAAATTGAAATAGTTTTTGTACTATTTATATATACATGTATTTTTTTCATCGGAGGCGACACTAAATTCTAAAAAAAGTAGAATTCCTGTTTTCTAGTCTTCAATTTATTGTTTCCTTTTATACGATTTTATGTATTTAAGTCTTAAAATATAAACTATTGAAGACGCGATCCAAGACGTAGCATAAAGTAAGTCATTGATTGCCTTAGTGCATTAGGATAATTATTTTTAATTAAATGGTTTAAACATTTATGTGATTTATAACGAGCTGAGACAGCTCGTCATTCCAGAAAATATGAGAAACTGTGGCAAACGAAAGTTCTCAGACTTTCCCCTTCGAGTAATAGCGAGACATTCGGAGGGATGATTTCCTTGATAAGGCCGAATTATAAATAAGATTTTTACGGTAAAACACATAAAATTTCTCATTGATACACATAAATCGAACTTTTAGAAATAAAATTAACCATTAAGTATAATATTATGTTTCAAACTACTTCTGCCGTCGTCTTCAGGATAAATCTGATTGTGAAACATTTAAAAGTCAAATGATGAAAAATTCTTGTTAAGTCTTTATCGATTATATGAATGGAAAACTAAATTGAATATATATGAAAAAATTAAAAAAGTGAATTGAGATGAATCGAAAGTTTACTTGAAGAACACGGAGTTCTACCAGAAATAAAGGGGGGCGGATTACATGCGATCAAGGTCATGGTAAATGAGAGGAAATTGAAACATAGCGAGTTTTCGTATGTGTTTTACAGTATAAATCTTTTTTTTTATGGTTCAATTGCCCTACATATGTTAAAGGATTAATTACCTATATTTGCACCTGAAAACGGTGTACATGCATGAATGATATTAATCTTATCAAACTACGTTACAAATAATCAAAGACGAATGTGTGTTTTAATTAATTTTGTACTACATTTATGCAGCGCCGGAACGTGGTTACTTGGTTTAATTTTCGGTGAAGTTTAAACTGATAAAATTGAGTGCTTTCAGCAAACTCTATCCAAGTATTAAATGATTTTAGCTGCTCTGACTCTGGAAATAAATATTTTTTCAGGATCCCGGGAACCTATTTTGTGAGTTTGTTGTTTGTCGATTTGAGATTAAAGCGGTTCGCGAAGAGCGAACTTATGCGTCTTGTTTTAGGTGCGCAAAATCATTGCATTTTATCAGTTGTATTTTAGTGCAGGCATTTTTTTCATTTGATCAAAAATTTTAAATATTGACATAAAGATTGAAATATGGACATACTGCTTCCGAAAAGTAAAAAGACGTTTAAGGGGGCCGTGGATCTTTATTTGAGCAAAAATCCACCCCAAAATTGACATTTATTTTTGTGTGTATCTCCAATTTGTTCTGCGTCATTTGTGGAAAACTGCATGCAAGTGCGATTATTTTACGAAAAGTTAAATGTGTTTTAATTTTGTTCACAAACACTTTTTTGGCATTTCAGTATACTTTAAATCCGTTTTTTTTTTCGATATTGATGTTTCAACTTTTTTTTAATTTTTGAAATGCTCCTTCCTTTTTTTATCAAAATTCATGAAACTGATAAGGAAGAATCCTGATATTCATTAAAAAGAAACTGTGTATGCATTTTAAAATTCCACTTCATTAAGAGAATTAAATTTGATTTATAACTTATTATAAGGCAGAATATTGATAAAAATGTATATGGAATTCAGAAAAATATCCCTAAAAACTTAACTATTTAACACGTTCACGACAGCGCGGTGGATTACACTCGACTGTCTCAGATCTTCAAAGTCTCCGGCTTTTTGGATACCAGTATTTTAATACAGAAAATGTTGTTTTATTTAATTAGAACAATTGGGCGATTTACAGGAACAACATTTTCTCTGAAATAATGTTGGTGTGAAAAACAGCCGGCGACTTGACAACTCTGAGACAGTCGAGTGTGACCCACCGCGCCGGCGTGAACGTGTTAAGAGATTAAAAAATCGAACCACAAATTTGTTTGTAATAGAGTTTTACATGATTAAATCCAAAACCCAGGAAAATAAAAAATTAAGACGCAAGGAGCATTTTTAAATTTCGATTCAAAATTTTAAATATTTTAAAAGATCTTAAAATTATAATAAGATTGGGAAATTCTTGTAAGCTATTCTATATACTTATGGTGAAATGTATATTTATACAAAATTCCAAATCTCTGTTATGAAAATTAAAAGAACCTTTTTTAAATGTTCGCCATCCCCTTAAACTAAGTTCGTTGTTAGAGGGGTTATAAAATGCATCTTATATACTATTGACCTTGGAAACATAATGCAATGAATTTTTAAATGTTAAATTATATTATTGAAGATATGAAAAAATAAAAAGTAATTTCAGCATTCTAATTAATACAATTATTTCCATGGACAAACAAAACAATTTTTTTTTTTAAATTTAGAATCTCGGAATAACAGAAATATGTGACAGGCAAAATTCAGAATTTTTCATAAAATGAATTACCCGCATATCAAGAATTCTTAAAACTGATGCGGATAATTCTTACCCTTTTATAAACTATTACATTTATGATAATTTTTCAAGTTAATTAACAACGAATAAATGCTTGCAAATAAAATAAGATATCCGAGCAAAAAATAATATATATTTTTTGCAGTTGCCGTGTTTTATTTAATCACGCTCATAATTAACATATTACTTTTTTGCATGTCAGCAGGTGATCTGAAACTAAACTTTTTGTGCATTCTTTTGCTACTTCTACAAGGCAATTTCTTTTCAAATACATTTATTTCTAGAATTTAATTAAAACGTCCTCAATAGTGAACTGCGTGATGAAAGTTCAATTAAGAAAGAAAGATATTTTTCATAAAATTAAAGATGTTGGGCATGAAATGTTTTTTTCTACTTCATCTTAATACACGCAACGATATTTCCTTTTCTTTTTCATCTATGAAGAATGTAAATTAAAAAACAAACCACTTTCGAACGATGTCGAATAGATTAAAAAAGTTTATTAAATTTATTCATTTGTTTCCTTTTTCAGAAAGTAATAGTGATACATAAAGCTATGACATATAAAGTTGCTAAAATAATTAAAATATACAAAATTATATATTGATTTGTTTAAAATGATATTTTATTATAACTTAAATTCTCCAAATGGTGTTTTTTACATATTGCTATTACGTACAAAGAGTTTATTTAAATGGCTTAAAAGCAAAATTTCCTATAACGAGAAGTAATTTAAATTATGTTATAACAATTGTTTGTTCATAAAGTATTTTTCACGCACATGATATGTCGGAGAATGAAATCTGGACGAAAAAAATACATATATTTATTTATTATTATATGAGTACGTGTCAAACGATCGGCATTATCTAAATCAGTTCTTTTATTAATTAAAACACTTTATTAAAAATAAGCATATACATGTTTATACAAATTTTAGTTGCGTAATTTCATATACGCATTTGTAAAAATGCATTTAACCCATTAAAAATTAAAAAATAAATAAAAAAATAAAACGTCCCTAAAAAGGGACCTTGGGCATCAGACGGTACATTGATTTTTCGAGAACTGTTTTTTTTTCTGCGTTTTTTTTTCTATGTTTGAATACATTTATAATACAAAGATGTTAAATATTAAGCTAAAGAACAAACGTCTGATATTAAAGTAATATTTTACTAGAGTAATCCATATTAATATTATAAAGAAGTAAAGTGTATTTGTTTGTTTGTAGGAGGTAATCTCTGGAACTACAGAATCGATTTCAAAAGTAATGGTATCAAAATGATTGTGTTTGCCCACGTTCGAGCATAGGCTATATCTTAAGTAGATGCCATTACCCAAAGGGGGTGTAGGAGCAAAAAAAGGTATAAAAATGCGATTTCTGTGTTACTGAAGAGGCTAGAAAAATTAAATTTGGAAGATTAGTTACTTATAATATATAAATGATCTCTAAGAACATATCCTAAACTTTTCAAATTTTAAAAAGGTGTGAAAATATGCAAAAAGCGTCCTAAAAACGTTATAAATGGTGGTTACTACGAATACTCAGGAAATACCAATCAGATTAAAAAAATAATGGTGACAAAATGATGGTGACAACCCCTTCTCCATATATGTTATTTCGGTGCCACTACCCCAAAGGGGATGAAGGAGCAAAAAATGTTCTAAAAATGCGATTTATTTATTTATTTATTTATTTTTTATTTTTTTTTTATTTATTTTTTATTTTTACCGAAGGGCAAAGGAAGATACAACTCGATTTCGAGACTATTGCGCAGTTTCATTAATTTGGATCATACACAACTTTTACGCGGTATTACACTAAGATTTCTCGATTTTTTGCTTTTCACTCCAGCCTACTATAAATTTTTTGCCACATTGAGCGCATCGAGCCTGAGTTATATTTATAGTAACGTAATGTTTATCTCCACCATATCTCACAGTTTCAGGCACTCTTGATTTTAATGCCTTTGATCTGCCTAGAGGTTTCCCTTACTGCAGTTTTTTTTTTTTTCACCAGCATTCTTTCGAAAATACGCCTCAGTCATCTGTGGCCACCACCACGTTTTGCTGTGAATAGAACAAGAAAAATTGTCAATATTCTGGTCAATCCTATCGGTACCTCCAATGCACTGATTATGCCTATGAATCAGTTCTGTCGATTAATTTCAATTGCTTTTTTACCACTGCTTGTCCATCTTTTTGCTTTCACTTAAGAATAAACATCGTATACATTTGAGGCTATTGTCACAACGTTGTTGTCATTCCATCTAACTAAAATTAGATTATTCTCCTTCAAATTTATATTCAGAGTTCTTCTTTTGCGTTTTTTGAATAATTTAATACCTGTAAATGTGCATCCATCCGTACGGTTAGAACAATATGCACCAGTGGTGTTAAATCCTTTATGTGACAAATAGTCGATTAGTGTGGGAGAAATGAAAAAAATATTGAATTATGAAATCTCTTTAAAATATTTTGTTTAATTAGCTAAATTTCACTTATTAAGCTATACCTTATTCACTTTTTTCAATATTTTTTTTTATTAAAATATACATATTTTTATGATTTTAATATTAAGTGCAAGAAAATAGAATAGCTGTTAGAAATATTTGAACTGTAAACAAATATAACCACCCACAATATTTCCAATTTAGAAATAAAGTTGATCTGGAAGTATATATTTTCATAATATTATGAATTACAGTATTGATATTTAAAATTAATCATTAAATTTATATCAATATTATTAATAAAAAAAAATAATACATAAATTTAGCGTTTCAGTGAAATGTTACTGAGAACAAAAATTTTACCTGTCCGTACCAAAAGGTAAAACAACGTGCCCTCCTGCGCCTAGCGTCCCTTTTTAGAGACCTAATTAAAATAGCCAAAGAAGAAAAAAAAAAAAAAAGAAAAAAAAAGAAAAAAAAAATATCAATTTTTAAAATTTTTAATTTTTTGTGAAATTCCAAAAATACGTATTTTTATAATTGTACTAGGGGGCTCTGCCCTCTGCAAGCTACGCTCGCCAAACCCCGTTCAGACACCGCAGAATCTAAGAACACGCTAATCTGATCGGTTTAAAAAATATTATAGAAGATTGAATTATACGGAAAAAAGTTGTGCAGATCTAACTGTAAACGGGTTTCCATTCAATTTCCTTTGATTTCAAAAATTTAAGGCCGAATCAGTTGCTGTTAAGACATCCAATGTTGTTTTCGTGTTTGATTAAAGAGGATCAGTTAAACGTTTGAAAAGAAGCTAAAAATAAAAGGAATTAAGTGTACAGAGTCTTTGTCTCCCGGTATTTTAAAACAATTTCTATAACAATAGCCTAAGTCATGTGACTATCATCAAGAGTTCCGGGAGAACCACTTCGCTTTTTACATTCCTGGTGCCATTTTGGTACTTTAATATTAGTCAGGTACAGGTGATAAGTCGCCAAATATTATTCTATCGCCATCATTTCATCTATATTATAATAGTCCAAGTCATGTAACTGCCATAAATAAATACGCTCTGATCCCTTCGCTTTTTATATGAAAGTTTGGCCCAGATATCATATACGGCCCCATATTAGCGCGATTTTTTTCCCGTGCTAATTTCCGGAAAAGATCAACAGCATACACAACAACATCCGGCTTATCAAATGAAGCAAAATAACGTACTATGGCGCCAGTATCCGTTGCGTAAATGACATTGGCGTCATAAAAATATAGCGCAATATGGGACCGTATGTGGCATCTGTGCCGAAAGTTTTCCATTTCGATTAAAAAAATCAATTTTTTTTTTCGAATAATACTACATAAAAGCATTGTTGCAAAGAATTCTTGGTACTGTTACGCTGGCCGGGTGCAAATCTCGTCAATAACTATTTTTCAACTCGCCAGTTAGCATTTTTTTCTTTTTTTTCGAGTGGTAAATTATAATATTGCTTTGAAGTTGGCATTAAATGTCATCGTTTATTACATAATTTAATATTTGGCCAGATGCCATATACGCACCCGGTTTGGCGTGATCTTTTTTTACGAAAATTTGGCGAAATCCCCTTTTTCGAATACCAGTTACATACGTATTTTTGGTACAGTTATCCCGTCGAACAAAAATCTATCACCAAACTATAAGATTAAATGCCAATAATAGTTGATAAATGTCACATTCACTTGACTTTAAGCAAGTTACACGTCTCTACGTCATCAAGTGATTTTTATTTCGACGTTTTATTTGTATATTTATTAATGTTATACTATTTTCATTGTTCTTTCGTTATTTAAAATAAAAATTATGTCAATTTGTATAATTTGGCGATTTATATAATTTGGCGAAATGGATCGATGGAATAACTAAGTAGTACCGTATTTTTTAATTATTTTCTATTACTTTTTTATTTTTAAAGGAAAATAACAAAAAAATAATAAACTATAACACAAAACAATTTATGTAATTTAAAAAAAGTAAATAAAATAAATAAACTCTTATTATTAAATAAACAACAATAGCCGGGTTACCATGTCAACCAAAATAATGCCATTTTGGCGCCAATTAGGTACCCCGGTGCGTATATGACATCTGTGCCTAATATTTTTCTTTTCATTTCGTTTAAAAAAATAAAGAAGTGAAAGCCATTTATTTTAAATGTTTCTGCTTGTATTAAATAAAATGATAATGAAATACAAATTGAATTATGAATAAAAGTTACATGATACATTTCTTAGCATCCATTTAAGGGAGGCCGAACTTCTCACCAAATTAGTTTAAAATAGAAACCTTTTCTAAAATCTGAAAAAATATATATATATATGTTTGATTAAAATTTGAGTTGCCATCATTAGAAAAATGTATATAAAATTAGAAAAAAATTAATATTTCGAAAACTAATTCGAATTTAAAAATTCTAATACCAGTTTTGAAATCTGCGGATCAATATTGATTTTTGGTGTTAATTTCATCGCAAAGTATTCCTTTTTTTTAGGAGAAATCACCGTGAAACGTAATCAGTTGTTTAATCCGTCGATTCAAAGAATCGTTACATTTCAGGCGCTTTATATATTCGTTTCATAAATGCGTTTCATTAGGATTTTATATACATAGGGTAGATTTACTAACATAGCAATGAATAACATGTCATTTAATTGATAAATAATTAAACATACTTATCCTTTTTTTCTTGACATTAGAAAAACACTGTTTTCTGCTACACTAGAAACAAAAACAAATATACAGGGTGTTTCAAAAATGACCGGTATATTTTAAAAATCAATAAAAACTAAACGGGCAGCGATAAAAATACACCGTTTGTTGCAATATGTTTAGGACAGCAGTAATTTTTCAGGCAGACAAATTTTTGTTTTCGAAATTAGTTACAATTTTCAACAACAGATGGCGCTGCAGTCTGGAAAAATCTAAACCACGATATTTTGCACATATCCACCATGCGCAGCAATAATATGGCGTAGTCTCTGAACGAAATTACCATAAACCTTTGTAAACATGTCAGGCATGCCAGTAAACATGTCTTCACATGCAGAAGAGATGTACTGCTTCAGTTGTTCAATTGTTTCTGGATTGTGGCGGTACACCTGGTCTTTCAAGTGTCCCCATAGAAAGAAGTCACAGGGGTTCATGTCTGGTGAATAGGGATGTTAATCCACGCCGCTTCCTTCAAATCGCCTGAAGCACAATCTGTTGTTGAAAATTTTAACTTTTTTTTTTTTTTTTTTTTTTTTTTTTTTTTTTTTTTTTTTTTTTTTTTTTGTCTGTCTTAAAACTTACTGTTGTCCCAATCATGTTGCAACAAACGGTGTATTTCTATCGCTGCCCGTTTAGTTTTTATTGATTTTTCAAATATATCGGTCATTTTTGAAACACCCTATAGTATAAACTAAATATCTGTTTAGTGTGGCAATCTTCTGAATATAAAAGAAATGAAGACTTAAATACTTTTTTTGCAAAATATGTTCTGAAACAGTAAATTATGTGAAATCCGATTCATTTTTATAACCGTTCCTAAAAAGGGACGGTTGGCACTAATTAGTTAAGAGCCAATTAGTTATCCTTTAAAATCTTCAAAAAATCGTTTTTTTATATTTTATTTCTATATGACAGCTAATGTTTTTTTTGAACAATTTGCCACAAAGCGTATCAAAATATTCTTAAAATTGCGTTCGTTATAGTAAAAAATGTAAATTAGCCTTGATCTGTTTCAAGCGAAACATTTATGTTTAAATTGATTTTTATCAAAATTGGTATATATATATATTTTTTTTTTACTTTCCCGCATGATAACTCCAAATATATTAAAGAAAATGCTTAGAAACTTTAGATATAGCTTTACTATATCATTTTCTTCCAATTGAACTAAATTCTAAGAAATTTAACAAAAATTTTTGAATGTATGGGTATTCGAGTGACGAAAATTATCATTTTTTTATATTTCTATTTCGAAAAAAAAAAAAAAATTAGACATTTTTTGTTTATTCATTAGATTTTAGTTCATTTTATTTTTATAATATTCTTAAAATTATATTAAAAGTTTCAAAGTTCTAGAGGGTATAGTTCTTTATAAATCACGCGCGAAAGCTATATACATTATCATTAATTTAAAAAAAATGATACATTAAGGATTAATTATTATCAATTAATTATAATATTTTTAATAAAAAATATATATTACTAGCAGATCTACCCGACTTCGCTCGTGTCAATAACAAGGGTCCTCTCGGGTAAAAATACATTAAAATGAAATAATACGGCAATGACAATCACTGAGATTGGTGCACTCGTGTCCACAAATCGTTAAAAATATCAATAAAAAATATAGGTAAAATAGTCTTAATTGTGTCTATTATTAACTATACCATAATAATATATATTCCAAAAAAATTTAAAAACATATATTAAAATACATTTTTTTGCAAAAGCGCCATTTCAATTTAAAAAAAAAAAAAAAAAAAAAAAAAAAAAAAAAAAAAAAAAAAAAAAAAAATTGCATGTTTTGATTCTTTCATTGAGTCATATTCAGAGTATGCAAAAAAAAAAAACACAATGCTGATTGTGACATTCTACTGATGACGGCAACAACCTAACCCATAAATTTTGCCTTTACGAAAATTTTTCTTAACTTATGAACATAATACAATTTCGTTTTTTACACTGTCGAATAGAAAAAGTTCTTTTAAATGAAATTTATTTGAAAATTGTATCTCACTTTTTTTTCATTTGAATGGATTTTAAAGTAATTTTCAAACTTGGATATTTTTTTCATTTGCATGCAGCCAGTGATGAAATTTTTGCACACCAGTATTTTGTTAGAGAAAATGATATTTCATTTAATCGGAACACTCTTGTGATTTAAGAGAACAACATTTTCTCTAGGAATATACCGGTGTGTAAAAACGCGGAAATCTCATCCCTAAATGCAGCCCAATTACGAAAGATATACCTGTTTGCTCTTAATGTAATATTATAAAGTAAAGACATTGCTATGAGTAACTCTAGCATCATATTGTTGGTGGCAACCACCTAACTCAACCATAAATTTAACTTTTGCTGCAATTTGAGCTTTAAACATCGCACATTTGATTATTCTAACGCCTAATAGAATACAAAAAGTACTTTCAGAAATATTTGTTTGAAAAGCTTATTCCAATTTACAGATTGTTTATCCATTTTAAATTAATTTTCTATCACAGAGATATTTTTAAATATACCTGCAACCCGATTTAAAAAGATATATCCGTTTGCTATTAATGCAATATTATGAAGAAAAGACATATCTATGAGTAACGCCTAGCATCATATTGTTTATGGCAATAATCTAACCGTACCATAAATTGCGCTTTTACTGTTATTTGATCTCTAAACATCATGCATCCGATTATTTCAACGTCTAACAGAAAACAAAAAAACACTTTCCGTAATTTGTTTGAAAAGTTTATATCAATTTACAGATTTTTCATGTTTTTTAATGTAATTTTCAAGCTTGATTTTTTTTAAATATACCTGCAACCCATTTACAAAAGATTAACTTAATTGCTCAATCACATTTTAAATAATTCAGTATTTGTTTGTGTTCCTGTAATTTTACATAACTAAATGGACAAATTTCAGTGTTTGTTTGTATTCGTGTGGGAATCTCATTCCTGCTGCTTATAACTTGGGTTCTTCTGAAATAATTTTAATTCAACTTGAACTATTAATTTTTCAGCTAAGGTTTTGGTGCGTAACATTATTATACGCTGATTAGTCATAGAATTATAGTGGAGAAATTTCATAATCATGTGGAACCCGATTATGAAAGATTAGTCTTTTTAAAAATTCTGAATGGATTTAATTCGACCTTGTATTGTTTGTCAGATAATTTTACACGGATGTTTATAAAATAATGCATATAGTTTTACGTCGCTTTGTTATACAATTATAGAAGAAAGTTCAATAGTCATGTGAGCCCGATTATAAAGATTACCCTTTTTACTGGACCTTATTAACTGGGCAGATTTTGATGAAACATGCACTATTAAATTGCACCCATATTTCTGGAATAGTTTTAGCATATAACATTTTGTTGAACACGCTTTGTTAAAGAATTATCTGAAATGTTCTATAATCAGGCGAAACCAGTTCTGAATGATTAACCTTTTAAAAAACTTAGATAATTTTTGAGGAATAGTTTTATTACATTGCATATTCGTCTATCATTCTTAGACCAAATCCTACTGTAAAAGATGAACTAAAAAATCAGGCCGAAATTTTGTCTCACACATTAGAAAATATAATAACGCAGTGAGGATATTATCGTTTTTCAGCCGTACGGAAGGACATTTAATAATAAAAATGAGATAATTTGAGATGCATATTGCTTTAAAATGGAAAATCAAATTCATCCATATATTTCCTTTAATTCAAGATTTATTCGGAGAATTTGTCCGCAGCGGGAGAAATGTGCCACTCAGATTAAGTGATCGCTAAAACTAAACTGATTGCTAAAACGAAAATACCAAAAATACTTTTCACTGTAGTTGTTGAGAAATCTAACAAATATACTAATGGGTAAAAATATATTCGTGTTTTAAATTAAAAACTATTTTTATTTATGTTCTATTAACGGGTAGTATATAAGGCATCTTTAATACAAAGATTCATTGCTGATAATTTTTAAATGGAAGTTCATATTTCTATTCATAAAATCCAAATCCGCAGCCGTGTTCAATCGTAATGCCAGTCATGAAATTTTGCTTAAAAACGAAAAAAGCTTACCTTAAAAACAGTAGCTATGTTATAATTTCCATTTAATATAAATTGTAGAAAAATCGTATTTTATATAACCGTATTCGATATGAATCGTCGAATGTTATCACTGCATTTCAGGTATTAAAACATTTATATAAATGACATAATTAAAGACACATCATTACAAAGAAATATGAAGTAAATTGAAGCAGCCGGTTTTTAGAACCAGTTTGAAATCATATTGGCGACATTGACGTCATATCCAGCAACGATTTTTTTAAAGTTATTATTATATTTTTCCTAAATTGATTTCTTGATATTAAAACGGCTTCATTAAAATAGATTTTTTAACTTCAGAAACACTCAAATATGGTACTACGTCATTTTATATATGCTTAGTTAAAGTTTTTACATAAATATATGAAAAATGTGCATTTTCTACTTTGAATGACGTCAATTTCAAAAACAGCAAAAATATAGTAAGACAATCTGCATTTTTATTGCCAAATAAAACAAAATACTCGAGTTAATAATTGTTTTTAATTATTGAGCAGTTTTTTAGATGTGTGGCAACAGGAAAGAAACGATTGAATTAGAAAATTAAAAAGCAGATATTTCTGTAATGTTAAATTATGGAAGGTGGTAGAAAAAAAGGATAAATAGTGGTCTGGTGGTTTTTAAAAGTAGACAGCGATCTTTTACACGTTCTAAAACGCATGTACATGAAGTATCGTGCAAATCGGTCAAAAATTGAAGATTTGTATAAAGCACATTCATACAGGGAACGGCTTTTATATATATAGATATTGCATAGGGAAAATATTATAGTTTAATATTTTTTTAATGATGTGGTTAGTTGAAAAATGAGTGCATTGAGCCACTTTAAATATGTGTCTCCGAAATCATTTTTTTCATCCGTTGAATGGGTGTGTGCCGCCTTAATTTACGTATTTCTCTCTTTTTATTAAATTATTTATAAATTACTTATAGTTGTTTTCCTTTATTCCTAAAGTGGCTTCTTATTTTCAAGAAATAATCGATTATAAACAAAAAATTCTATTTTCAGTTTTTTTTATCTAAAAAGAAAAATATAAAAATTTTACTTCAGCAAGGTGTAATTTATACAAACATCTGAAAATTTACTGCGTTGAATAGAAAAAAAAATCATCTTTTATTTTTTCATACATTTATTTATCGTAATATATTTATATGCTATTATCCTTATATACATGTTTAACTTTCATATAAATGTGCTTATTAAATATATTTATTTAATAAAGTATACCAGCGTTTGTCGCGGTAGAAATTCAAAATTTTTAACACTGTAAAGAAATTACGTAGTATACTCCATAATATTGGTGCAACATGCTGCCTCCATGTTTATGGAATAATTTAATCTATATGATGGCGTAACTTAAACTGATATAACTGGTGTAATATTACACATTAGTGTTAAATAACACCAGTATATCGGTTAAATTACTCAATAAAGTAGAGGCAGCAAGGATGCCACCAATTTCATGGAGTAACATTTCATGATTTTTAACATTGAGTAAACCAACAAAGAAAACGTTTTTTAAACTACATTTGCTTAAGCAAACATTATTAAGTAAATGGACTTTTTGAATACTATTATATTCAGGATATATTCTTCAATGTATGATTGTTTCACATTGTAGCATTAGGGATATTTTAAGCATGTTTCTCAAGAGTCTTTAACATGTACCTGTTGTTTCATCCTTTTTTGCTGTATTTTTAAAATCGAATTATTTCCAGAACTTTTTTTTATTTATTTATTTTTTATGGGCTTCTATGTTCTTCCAGAAGCTGGTAGAAGGTAGACTTCCGAATTTGAAAGTATGATGCAAAAAACACAAATAAATATTTTAGTAAGCCAAAGTATATTATCTTACATACTGGGTGATTCATAAAAATCGAAACAATAGGCTATCTCCTTAAATATTGCCCCTAGACACATACTTCCAATCACAAAGTTTCATAAAAAATGTGCAAAAGTTAATAATAGAAGTTGCAAATCCACGTTCGAGCTATTTGAGAAAATACAAAAACAAAATTTTTATACGGCTCCAGAATAAAATTTCCTATTAATAGATTTTACCTTATCCCTTCCTTAATTAAACACAAAATCATTCATATCCATATCTGCAAAACTCGCACAGTTATTAAAACCCAAATTTCGTGACTTACACCATTTAACCATACATCTGAGTGACGAGTTATTGACTCATTTTGAATACATGATAGGGATCATCCACAAATTGTACATTATTAAAAGTCGATTTAGACAGTGCCTCTCCTTTTTGCATAAAATGGCAGAGTAAAGTTTTACTTTAAGCCTGCTTTCAAAATAAAATGTAGGTCTGCTCTAGAGGTCTACACGGGTCAAAATATCGATACGAGTACGAGGCGACCTATAGAAAAAAAAAAGAGTTCATCCCGTCCTGGAAAAAAGTTAAAATGTTAGCCTGAGCACGGACCGGCCGTTCCTGAAGGTATTTCTACAAAACACAGTTTTTTACGTCAATATGGTTAAAAATTGCTTCGTATTGAGCAGTTCTGACCAAAAATAGTTATTATAGCTTTTCGTTTTCCATGTTTATAATCATCATTTACAAAGAAGCCCCATAGGCAATAATATATATATATATATATATTTATGAAAATCTATTTGTATGTAAATGTGTCACCTAATATTTAATATCGTTAATCCATATTTCATGCATATTGGATATTTCGAAAAATGTTATACAGTAAAATATTCTAAGACGGAATCACATCGGAAAAAAAATAATGAGTTACACACAAGTTCCCTTTTTAGGAGGTGTAAATGTAGTGTATTTTTTTTTCTTGGGTATTATAATATTAATTTTTCATGGATCAGCACATTTTACCGTTTATAACAGGATTCCGTCATATTCAGATTCTTTTTCACTGGTTTTATTGCATTTTAATTTGGCCGCCTTTAATAAATGAATTTTAAAGTTGAATTTTAAAATAATGGCTATTTAAAAATATATGAATTTTTTCTAAAATTTTTTTGTCTGAACCAAATGTTACTGATTTTTGCAAGGATCAGGTCAGTCAGAGACAATGATTTTAACACGGGTTGTGTCGAAAGAGGGGCTGAGACGTTCGACCCGTACAGACGTAGGAAAAAGGAAGCGTGCACAGCACACTCAGACAGGAATACTCTTATTTCAAGAAATTTTCTTTGTTTTTAACGAAACCGTTTCCTGCGAAATGCTTCGAGCGAATAAAATTGATGAAATTACTTTCTTCACTTGCTTGACGATATAATTTTCGTCAAAAGAGGGCGGGTGGTGCCATCAATCAAACAGTTTGGAAGCTCCTGTATTTATTGACAGGGGAAAGAAAAATATTACTTCTCGTTTTCCTCGGGTTGATTCGAACCTGCGGCCTTTGGCGTGGGAGACCGTTGCTCTTCCGATCTCGCAATTGGGGACTTGTAAAGATGTGCTTTTATATTGATGTAATGAATTCTTCTGCGTGTTTATATTTTTATAAGGTAAATTGTAATTTTATTGGTGCTGCTATAATTCTGAAAATTTTAAGTAAGTGTAATTTATTATTATGGTTTTCTAATAGTCTTGGCTTGAATTTCAATAATAATATGGCTTGATTAAATAATTTACTAGTGAAATTTTCTTTAGTGAAAAAGTTCGACCAGAATCGTCCGGGATATCTCAAATGGCAGAGCACAGGCGGCTTCAGCCAGGAGGACCCGGGTTCGAAACCTGGTCCGGACATTTTTCGCCCAGTTGGAAATTTACATCTAATATGATTTGTTTACCAATTAGAATAATTGTGTTAATATTAATCTACTGAAATTTTCTTTGCTCAATGAATTGTTAGAATATGGTCTGATTAATTTGTTGCTCACAAATAACGAATTGTGAAGTGCATATTGCGTGAGATTTTGTCATTTTGAGTAAGTAGATATAATTTTAACACTTTACTGTTTATAAAGGGGAGAGGGATCAATTATGTTTATTTTTAAGTGCATTGAAACCAGAATATACTTCTTAAATAAATAAATAAAATATATTGTGGAAGTTTGAAATTTTATTGACCAAATTTTCTTTTTGAATGATTTTGAAGAACACAGGAAATTCTTTTCAAATTAAAACATAACGAACAACAACATATAAATAAATAAATAAAAAATAATAATGAGCATTCCTTAAAATTTTAACAGCTAAAGCAATAACTAATAAAGAAACAATAACTACCTATATTTCAATATTTTCTGAAAAGCACTAAAAAATGCTGGTTTAAAATAAATTATTACAGACTAGCATAAACAAGCAAATATCTGTTTGCCAAAATCGCAGTATTTGAGGAGGTACAGCAAGTGTTTCCTTAAAATGCATTGATTCTGACCGTGATTGAGGCAAAACTTTCGTCAAATATTTGAGAGTTTACGTTTCGTTAAAAGTCACGTGATGCTGATAGGAAATGATCATCAAAAACGACGAAATACAGCTGAAGGATTTTTGAATCGTCAAAAGTGAGAGTTTTATTTCTGAGAGTGTGCCCCTGTTTGGAAAGAAAAAAAAAAAAAAAAAACGGTATGCCCGGTTCGGCCGAGCCTTCGTAAAAAAGTAAGGTCCATGCATTTCCCGACTTTTTTTATCGGCCCCGGCGGGACGATATAAAACCTGAAATTTTTAGGGCTAGAACTATGGAAAGAAACTCTAAATCGGCATGTTAGAAATACACTTGCTTTAATTCAACTGACGGACATTTAAAAAGCACAGAAATAAGGTGGAAAAGGGAAAAAGTTAAACTGAATCCGAAGTTTAGGCGGAATTAGAACTACACGAAGGAGTTACTTACTACCCTGGAATTTTTTAAAACACATTTAAATATTTTAAGGAAGCCAATCATTGTTTAAAACTTTAAATTCGTTTTCCTGCATGGAGGATTTTTTTCACCATCCTCGTCTTAAAATTATTATGTCAAGAACTGTTTCAGAAAACATGTTCAAACTTAGAACATATCTTTTCTGATTATTTTAAATTAATTTTGTTCCGGAAATTTTGAAAAAAATATTTACTTTTGAAAATATGAATGTTTAAAATAAGCTACGACATTTTTTTAATTTATATTTTTGATACATCTAAAATTAATATTTAAAAAAATACTGAAAAATTATTCAATTATATTTTCTCTTTTATAAAAATCGAAAAAAAATTAAATTCGACAATTACGCCACTTAAAAAAGAAATAATAATAATCATCATTATTTTTTTTTTATGAGAAATTTTAGGATGTGATTTTGATCGCAAATTATATTGTAACCATAAAAAAATTATAAAAATAAAATAACAATCTAACACAATAAATATATATTATACATGTTTCCAGGTACTCTTAAAGTAACATTGTTTTTTGAATTACACGCGTTTCAAATTGTATCTAAACTCTTAAAACATGACGAATTATTTAAACGGGAATATGTGTCCCTGTGAGTTTTGCAGATTTGAAATACTTTTTTGTGTTAACTCAGGAGTGGATAAGGACATTTTTCTTGAATGGAAATTTTATCCTATGAGGGTGACCGTATAAAAATTTATTTTTTGTGTTTTATAAAGTAGATCCCCCATGAAGTTGAAATTTATCTCATGAAATTTTGCACATTTTTATAAAAGTTTGCAATTGGATGTAGTTTTCTAGAAGCAATATTTAAGGAAATAGACTTTTGTTTGATTCTTTATGAATCACCTTGTATACTCGTAACATAAAAGAAAGCCTTCCACAAATGGAATTGCAGATTCAAGTAAAGAGTATTGGAAATTTTAATTGATTAGGAAGCACAATAATTTTTTCTGAAATGATAAATGAACATAGAGAAATCAATTTGATTTTATTAACTTTGAATTCAAATCTTACTTCTAACGAGGTACCAATTTTTCACATTTATGAAATACGCATTTATAATAACAAGTTAAAATAATACGCATGCGTGTTTAAATAGAATATTATAATTAAGTAATTTGAAAATTTCAATTAAATGTTATGTCCATATGTGCATTCCTTGTTAAGCTTTTAAATATTCATAATAAAATATGTGTCAGTTATATCATGAACGAGTTACTTGTAATCTACTTGGACGTTTACACCCCCCCATATATATATATATATATATATATATATATATATATATATATATATATATATATATATATATATATATATATATATATATGTATATATATATGTATATATATAAATCCCTCTTTTCGTTTTCATCCATGTAGCGGTAGTTATTTGTAACATGTTTTATATAAAAGTAATTTTTTTTCGCCACTATTTTCTCAATCATATATTTAATAGTTTAAATTTTTCTTCTTGTTGTTATATATGTATCAATTATTTTTTTATGAAATTTGAAATTTAATGAAGTCATAAATATGTCGCTGTTCAATGTAGAAACAGAAAACACTAAAACAAGAAAAAGAAAAAAAAATAAATTATCAAATATATGATTGAGAAAACAACGCAGTAAAAAAAAAAAAAAAAAAAAAAAAAAAAAAAAAAAAAAAAAAACAATTTTATATAAAAAGGTTACAAATCACTACCGCTACAAGGGGTAAAACAAAAAGCGGGCTGAAAGAGAAGATAAATTCTTGAAGGGTCATAAACAATCGTGTTATGAATTAAAGTTATTAATCTATTAAAAATTATTTTTGGTGAGTTCGCTAAAATGAAAAAATTGAGAAAATTACACTTATGCTGTTGGCGTCACTGCTTTCATAACTGGAAAATGATCATCAACATGAATGTAAGTCACTAATACTTGACATATCCATAACGTGCTGTTGAGACGAACAAAAATCTAGAAGTAGCAATGGTCGTCCGAGACATTGGCCCTAACCTTCCCGCGATTCGAATACTGCTTGATCGAATAGCCTGGAACCCTTGTCCCACATCCCCGTCACATAAGATGGTGCAGGTTAAATGGAATAGCAAAATTTATAGGTGGTAGCAGGGGGGAAGGGCATAAAGAGTAAAAATCTATCAGGAATTGCATGGGAAAAGAACTCAAAAAATAAAAACAAAAAACAAAAAAAAAAGGAAAAGTCTAGAAAAATGTGTAAATATAGCATTACAACAATAAGACATATTTTTGTATTTTATAAAAATTTTAAATATTTGTTAGATTTTTTCATATATTTTTAAAACTTTTTGTAGATATTTATAATTTTTTAAGAACAGAGTAGAAAAATCAAGAGAAGTGAGAGTGTTAGTGTTGAAAGGGAAAAGGGTAGCCTAGGCCTAATGGCCGGTAAAAGTACGTTTTGGATCCGCACGGGGTGCCGCCACTTTACTGGAGCATGTTCCGTCCTAGTGTCGAGGCAATGTCGTGTACGACGATACGCATTCGCGTGGTCCTGACAAGGACCAGCCCTCCCAGATTTACATCGCCCGACATAAGCGAAGCAGCTTCTGGAAACATTTCGATTGATGCCGCAGCAGTGCAATATGCAATGCTTCGACTAACGCTGAGGTCTTGAAAAGAACCGACCTATCCGCTGTACACTGCGTGACGGCTGAAGTTTGACTGAGTTTTCGATTTCTTGTATTTAATGAATTTAGCATTAACTTTTTTCCGGTGCGCTTGTCAGCGTTTAAAGAACATGAAAAGGACCTGGGATATGCTCGCGGAATACCAGACTCCTCGAATTCCCGGCAGTATTTTTTACCACCCAGACCGCCTACCGACGAAACACGAAACCGCAGAAATTGTCCGCCGTATTCAGAGAATCAAATTTTATCCTTCCCGTTTTTCGATTTATTTAATTTAATGATTTCGACATTTTTTATACCACTTAATTTTAATCCAGAAATGACACACTAACACCAGCATTTTTTAAATAAGTTTGGCATTTATAATGTACATGAAGAAAATCTTTTATTTATTTACAAAATAAATTTTTCGTACATCCTGATGTCATTCAATCATTCCACTATTATAGGAAGAGAAATGCTTTGCCCCTAAAAATGTTAAATGAAAAAAAAAAATAAATAAACAATAAAAAAATGAAATTTAACAAATTACAACGACCATTTGGAAAATGATTTTTTCAAAGACTAAAATATAAGACATAAAAAATTGCACGGAGTTGATCATACATTACGTAAGCCATGGATTACATTTTTCGGTACTGTAAATTTTTAAACTTCTACGGAGCTGGTCATACATTACGTACGCCATGGATTAAACATTAATATTCTTGGACCAATTTTAAATGAAATTTCATTCTTAAACTTCTAAACATCACACAATATTACTTTTTACACCGTCGACCATAGAAAAAAAAAGTACTTTTAAATGCATGTTGTTTGAAAGCTGTATCTCAATTTGTTTCTGAGTTATTAATTTTTTTTGTAGTTTTTTGTAGTTTTTATTACTTTTCAGTCATAGTGGTAACAGAAGTATCCATCTCTGTTGAAAGTAAAGGGAAAATACAGATTACTGTATAGACCAATCAGAAAACGAATAAAATGCAATCCAATTCATCCAATAAAATGCTTTAGATATGTTTTTGATTTCCTACCCTGACAGAGGACAATAACCATTTTTCAAATTTTTTAAAAAATTGTAAAAGACTTACAAACTATATTAGATAAATATCTTAAGTTTTCGGAAAACATAAAATTATTATCATTGTAAATCAAATATGAGATAGCATGTACTGTGTAAGACTTGTGTAACGATTTCTTAACAAATGTGTTTGATCATTATATGAAGTCAATTCTTCCAATTGTTTTCGTGTGGGATTGTAATAATTTCTTTTCATTATTGAATATGTTGGTTTTTAATCGAATTTAAACTTTCGTGCAAACTTATTGTCAAAGATATAATATTGTGAAATACTGTAAAGTTATTTTTTTTCTATTTTTGACTTTTAATGTGCTTTAAACGGAGGCTACTTATAACTTAGAGAGTTTTTGTTTCTGGTAACGACGTGTTAATATAATTACATGAAGCTATAAAGTACTTCGATATTCTTCTTCCGTAATTACAAGAAAATTAAAAAGAATTACAATCATTAAATTGGAAAATATTAACCCGTACGAGTCTGGTGTACTATTAAAATTACATGTCTTTTCATTGAGTATTATTGTAGAAAGTATGAATTATGATAGATATTAAGCAAATCAAGGGTAGTAGAAAATAATTAATAAAATAGAAATCATTTTGTTGTGAATTTGGAATAAATATAAAGTATCAGAACTGAATTATTAATCCATTACTTAATAGTAAATGAGATTACACATGAATAACAAAACTCATACATACACACACACACACACACACACATATATATATATATATATTTATATTTAACTGGATTGTTTATTATAGCAAATATGAGTCAAAGAAATAATAAAAGTAATTGTAATTATATAAGGCACATGTATATGATAAACTTAAATACTTACACTTGATCATGATTAATTTTAAAAAGAATAATCTTTCTGGAATATTAATTAATTTGCATTATCACAGATACATGGCATAAATGAAATATACAGGTAAACTAAATTTTTGTAAGGAAATAGTAGGTCCATTTTGGACTTCACATGTGCAGCATTGTTGAATTACATTTTTTGAAATTCTAATTACATCTATTTGCAGGATTTGGTAATATCGCTGCCATAACACTTTCAAGGTTGAAGATGGCAAGCACTATTAACTTTTAAATATATCTAACTTTAATTTCATTTGAAGATCAAAATGTGATTTTAATTACACTGGTTTCCAAAAATTACGGAAATATCCCCAAAAAAGTGATAACTCGTTCAAAAATAAACCTATCCGTATGAAATGTGCGTATAACGTTAACTAAAAGATGTTGAATAAAATTACAAAATGCAAATTAGTGCCGCTGTAATAAGATTGCGTCATCTGAGAGGGGAATAAAAATACATGCTAGAGAGTACGGCTGCAAGTGTCGCTGTGATTATGAGATAATAAAACTGAGATAGACAATTCATTAGTGTGACCTCGAGGTATCATTTGTCCGCAGAATGTCATATAGAGCTATGAGAAGATTGGAGGTAGGTCAGAGTCAGACAGATGTGGACAGATGGCTAAATATGAGACCTTTTGTAGTTCACAGGCTTTGACAACAAATTCAAATCACTATTTTGGCCTCCAAATGGTTCGGCCAAGGACTGTGAAGAGCTACGACAAGCATCAATGACCGATATTTGAAGTTATGTGTACGAAGGAATAGAACAGAAACCCTCTCTCATCTTAGAACAGCCCTTGCTGCAGTCACCGGTAGGTTGGTGGCAATGTCTGCTGTGCGTAGAAGGCTTCATGAAGGTGGTCTTTACTCGAGGCGGACAGCCATTTGTGTGCTACTCACCTCACATCACCTGAGGGAACGTTTAAGTTGGGCACGTCAACTTGTCCACTGAACGGCTGATGAATGGAGACGTGTTCTCTGCATCGGTAAGTCCCAGTTTAGCCACCAGAGCGATAGTAGGTGTTGTTTGATTTGGAAAGAACATGTAATACGATATCATCTATCAAACATTTATGAAAGAGATTCATGCGGAGGAAGCATTTTTAAATGTTTGGGGTGGTATCTTTTTGGTTGGACGCACAAACCTCCATGTCTTTCCACGTGGAACTGTAAATGGTCACATCTATAGAGATGATATTCTTGATGCTTATGTGCGCCCTTATGCCGGATAACAGACAATGATTTGCTGGTACAGTACGGCAACTCTAGGCCGCACAGGTCTCGCATCGCGGAAGATTATCTTCAGCTTCAAACAATTCAGCGCATTGGATGGCCAGTTCCATGACCGGATTTGAATCCGGTGGATCATGTTTGGGATATTTTAGGAAGATGTGTTGCTGATCTTAATCATCTTCCTCAGACCCTTGCCACGCTTATAACTGCTTTACAACAACAATGACTCGCATTTCCCAGCGAATCTATCGATCGCATAATTGACAATATCACATATAGCTGCATGTTCTATATTGCTTCTAGGGGTGATCATACTCCATATTAAAGGCCCTTTTCCTATGACTGCACTAAAACTCAAAAGCATTTGCTGGATTTCCCTGGGCGGCCATCCATCCTCATCCTTATCCTCGCCTCTAAACCGATATAGTGATTTTGTTTATTTATAACTGTGTTAATTTCTGAAACACCACAATCGTCTGGTAATTTCTGTTAATGTTATTTTATACCTTACTATGCGTTGTATATTGTGGCTCAGTTTAATTAAAATCTACATGTAACATTTTGAATAATGGCTGTTTTTGTTTTTTCCTTAATTTTTGAAACCAGTGTACTTTCACACAAACACATATCTTGATTTGAAATGCTCTTCTTTAAATTGCACACCTTTGACTAATTGTCTGAAGAATTAAATTTTGCAGCACACAATTTGTTGAAAATATTCAACTTCTCTTTTGGTGGAACACCCTCCTGAAATTTGCGACGTGCCACACAGAAAGGTGTCGAAGAACACATCTTAGACACAGATGTCGAATTCATGATTAGCACACTTACTAAGTTCGGCAACTTAATTAATCATGTGCATTCTTCTGTATTGACATACAAGTTGACATGGAAGTTGACTGTTTAACTTAAAACTTCAGAGAGAAATCTTTACACTGAATTGTCACATTTTCATATTACTTTTCTTTACAGCGTAACTTCATGTATTCGACTCGTGAATCAGCGAAAAACTGAAATGCCGCGCACTCTCGTTCCTCATTTAGTGTTCGCTGGCTCCATGGTGCAGCGGAAAAAATGGGAATACAGTTGCAGCGTTGATTTTCGTAGATTAGAGAGCCCTATTACAAAGAAAGAGAGAGACGAACCACAGAGGACTGTGCTCACCAGCTTTTTAATGCTGTATAGTGCTGTTATTAGAGTTCACTAGCTTGCAGAGATGTAGAATATCGTTCATAAATTTATGTAGAGGAAATTTCTCTACACTTGTGTTGCCTTATTATTATTATTATTATTTATTTATTTATTTATTTTTTTTTATTATTTTTTTTTTTTTTTTTTTTTTTTATTTTTTTTTTTTTTTTTGCTACCGACATGTATGAAAGGCAGTATGTATCTGTGCATTTTTTATTATCATTCCATTTATACTTCGGCACTATAATTCCTACGACTGCAGAGTCTATGAGGAGTCCGTGCTGACGCCGAAAGGCTTGCCCCTTGTGATGCCGGCTCCATTTATCTATTTCCAGTATATACGCACAGTTATACAAAACCCTACGTTTTATAATTTTTTACAAAGTCTTATTATCCTTTTAGCAACCAGGTTTTTTTTTTTTTTTTTTTTTTTTTTTTTTTTTTTTTTTTGTAATAATAGAGTTACTAATAAATATACGTATATCTGACTACAGAACAGTTTTTGCGTGAGTGATAGTCGCACTTGACAGTATATTTATACATATATTAAATGTTCTACTTAACGTTACGAACATCCGATTAATATATAATCAAACGTTCTCCTTACGTTAATAAATTGTTATGAATTATAATTTAGAAAAAAAAATACCATGTAATATTAACATAAATATAAATTTTTGAATATCGTATTAATGACTATGTAAGTATTTTACAGATAGTTAAAATTCAATTGATATTGACTGAAAAATAATTCGACCGTATTAAATTTCAAGTGTATCATATTTGAATGATAAAAGTATAAAATGTCACGTTAATAGAACGTTTTAGCAAAGTGGTGTAGTTAAGTTTGATAGAAGTTAAGGTATCATAAATTAATTCCTAAATCTAAATTTAAATATTAAATGTGTTTAAAACTAAATTTGGTGTTTAAACAGATAAATGTAATGAATGATTTTTTTTGTAAAGCCAGATTTTAATTTTTAGTCCTTTATTTATTTTTATTTATTTATTTATTTATTTTGTCACTATTATTAAGGCTATTTCAAATTTTAATCATTATTTTCTTTGTTTCTACAGTTTTACGAGACCCTTTAAACACAAAATTGCCAACAAAATTAGGCTCTAATGCATCATAGGAAACAATCCCGTAAACTATGATGATATTTTTAAAAAGAACGCAGAGTCATACTTCATTTTATATGTAAAAAGTCACATTCATATATAGTATATATATATATATATATTTGAAATCACAAATATATGAAGAAATTGATAAAGTTCTAAAGATGATTTCGAAATGAACATATGAAACCAGCATGTAAAATAAGAAACTATGACTGACTCACAGAATCATCAGAGGAGCTTGTGAGTTCATTCATAGAAGATGCGTTATTTCATCCAATTTTGTCGGCATTAAGCCTAAAATGACAAAATTTAGCTCCTTATAACGCAAAACTTTACAGAAAATAGATAATAAAATGCTAACAGATCCAAAGAAAGATACACCTCATACAGGATATTAAAAATTACTAGAGCACAATACCTGAATGTCATACTAAGAGTCAAAACTACTCCATATCAGCATGGAAAACAAAGTTAAGACTATTTTAACATGTGATCTACGGTTGAGCATCTCAGTGAAACCCATAACTGTGCTGCCATCTGGTGTGAGAAAGGAAAAATGTAAATTGAAACTGGATTAATAACAATAATGTTTAGAGTTGCCATCTTAAGCCCCCCCCCCCCAAAAAAAATAAATAAATAAATAAAATGAATGAAAATGATTGAAGAAATCAAGAAAAGTCTTAGATTAACTTTTAGTTAAACTAGAATGAAAAAATAGGAATAAACTTAATAAGTAATACTGAGTGAATACAAAATAAAAGAGAGACAAACAGCATGGAAGTAGCTTATGTTACAAAAATAAAGAATTTTGTCCGGCTAAAATAATATTACTAATTAAGTCAAAGGTCATATTAAAGTGTATTTCTTAATTGAAATTCCGTTTGAAAAATTCAATTTCCAAATGAAAAATTATACCATTGTAAGTCATCTTTAAAATTTATAATGGCATAAAATCAAAAGGTTCCATATATTCTAGATTAATTGTAATAAATTGGATAACAACTACCAAATAATTTTAACATTTTATAATATTATTGCATAATATTATATCAATAACATGTTTAATAGGGTGGGGTGAAAAAGTTATTTTTTTATAATCAATTTCTAATAGCGCGGAAAACTTGCGCATTGACGTCCTAATAACGGGAAAAATAATATAAAAAAAAATTAAGTTGCTTTTGAAATCGCGCAAGAGCCCTAAAGTTTAGAAAAAAATGAAAATATATACAATTTTTAAAAACGTATAATTTTTTAAAAATAGTTTACTAGAATACAAATGCGCATGTTTTCCACACTGTTAAAAATTGATTATAAGAAAATAATGTTTGTCACCCCACCGTAATGTTGAAGTTGATGATAATTTATATTGTGGTTTAAATACGGATGAAAAAAGAATTATAAAATAATAATAATAATAATAATAGTAAAAGATTAATTTGCTAACATCATATCGAATAATGGAGATTTTTAAAACATTCGTAAATCGCGAACTGTATTGCTTCATTACGTAGCAAACATTACAAAAATGCAGAATTTTTTAACTTAATATTCTAAACTTTCGATATTCTTGAAGTTAGTCAAACAAACTTTTCAGTGTTAGATACAGTTATTATATAGAATGTTGTATTTAAACATACACCACTTTTTAAAAATAAGATTCTTCAAGTAGGCAATTACAAAAATGCTCTAATTAAATAAGGCAAATTTTATTTTCCTTTATCACTGATACCAAAAACAAATTTTTCAAAGAAAGATGATTTCCAGTCAGACTGGATATACGAATGCAAAGTGTTAAGATAAGTATATTTTACATATGTTTTCTATTATCTTCAACATCCCTAGGTCTTGCCATTTATTTATGAATCACGTTGAACATTTTTTCTTAACGACTATCAGTGCATTCAAAAGGAATATATTTAAAAATTCTTGGGTAAAAATTGTTTTACAATTATCATATTTTTAATATTTAGTTATTAAATATAACTGTAGACAACCCAGCTAAAAATGAACTGCAGTTTTTCTACAGAAGTGGAGTATTTTTTAGGTTTTTCTATAGTCAACTATAGATTTTCTGTAGTGCAATCTCGACTGTAAAAATACTTTAGAAATTCTGTGGCTAATGTGGCGTAATTTTGTAGTACTTTATTTCAAAAATACTCAGTGCTATTAACTTCAAAAATTCTATAGTTTATGTGAAGTCATCATAAACTTTTAAAATAATGAGATTTTGCGTCTGTAGTAATGAAGTAATTTTATCTCATAATTTTACCAGTTCGTCTTTTTCTCTTAGTGTTTAATTATTTTAGTTGTCCGAAAGGAATAAATTTTATTTTGTGTTAATCAGAGAAAAAGAAAATTTAGTTAAAATTAAATTTCAAAGTCCGAAAGAGAATGCCGTCCTCGGGTTACAGCTCCCAACCCCCCACCCCCCCCCCCAAAAAAAGAACTCTTTTTAACCTGGCTTTAAGATAAAGTTTAAATACATAAACATGAAAAAAAATCGACCGAAAATTAACTACCAAGAGTGAGATATAGGGGGGTGAATCTCTCCCCCAACAGAAACTTCTTAGTTTCTGTTTAATTTTAAGTTATTCGGAATAAATAAATTTTACTATATTTTTCAAAATCGGAGAAAATAAGATATTTCCGTTAATTAAATTTCAGACTTCAGGGATGGCAATGAGCCTTCCACCCCCCCCCCCCCCTCCTTAACGGATTTTTTTAATTTCTTTTATTTTAAAATACTGAAAAAGAATGAATTTTACTATGCATTTCATAAAAAAAGAAAATTTAATTACTTAAATTTCAAAATCCAGGGAAGGGAAATGGCTTTTTTCTCCTATCCCCCTTTCCCCCCCTTCCCCCGCTCAACTGATATTTCTGATATACTGCTTCTCTTTTATTTTAAGTTTCTGAATATAAATAAATTTTACTATGTACAAAATCGGAGAAAAAGAAAATTCAGTTACATATCTGTTTCAAAATCCAGGAGCAACAATGACTCCCCTAGGCTCCCCTCTTTTAACGGAAAATTTTGGTTACCTTAATTTTTAAGTTACTCGCAAAGAATAAATTTTACTATGTTTTTCAAAACAGGAGAGAAAAAATTGGGTTACTTAAATTGAAATATCTAGGGAGAGGTAATTGGTCTCCTATGCCACCTTCCCCTAAACGGAAATTCTTGTTTCCTTTTTTTTAAGTTACTCGAAAAAAAATAAATTCTTCTATGTTTTCAAAATAGGAAAAAAAGAAAATTTAGTTTATACAATTTCAAAATACAGGGAAGGGCAATGGGCCTCCTATACCGTTCCCTCAACTGAAACTTTTTAGTTCCTCTTTTAATTTAAGTTAGTCGAATTAAATAAATTTCACTATTTCAAAACCGGTAGAAAAAAAAAATAGTTACTTATATTTTAAAATCCTGGGAGGAACAAATGACTGTTCTATAACCCCCCCCCCCCCCCCCCCCCGCGCCTCCTCCTGACGGAAAATTCTTGGTTTCTTTTTTTTAGTCACTCGCAAAGAATAAATTTTATTATGTTTTTCAAAATAAGAAAATAAAATTAGTTACTTACTTCAAAATCTAGGGAGGGGTAGTTGCTCTCCTATGCCCCCCTCCTCCCCTAAACGGAAAATTCCAGCTTCCCTTTTTTTAAACATACTCGAAAGGAATAAATTCTACTGTGTTTTTCAAAAGCAGATTTTTTTTTTTTTTTTACTTTAATTTCAAAATCCAATGAGGAGGCATCCCCCCCTTTTTTTTCTTTTTCATAGCACACCCGGACCCGGATTTACTAAATGCACAATTTGCCCTTCTCCCCGAAAATACATGACTCCCAGTTCGTATGAAAATTACTTCTACTTTATAAAAACGAATGAAAAATAAATAATTCTTATTAAATATTTTATTTTAAATTTACATTGGAATATTTGATTATTGTTCACGCAGCTGATGCTGCATTTCTGACTAAATAAATATTTATTATTTAAGTTAATTTTTAATTATAATTGATTTAATAATTATTAATAATATTTATAATTAATAATTATTGATATTTAATATAATATTAATTATATATTACATAATATGAATAATATAATTTAAATAATTAGTAATTATTATTTATAATTAATAATTATTAATAATATATAATAAATTAATATTATTTAAATAATATTTTTTATTCTAAATTCTGTCCGGGATGCAGATACATTTTGCGCTGTTAGCGAAACGAGATTGACCAATCAGAAGCTCACATTTCGCGAACTTTTCCCTGTTTTAAGGAAGCAAGCTTCCTGATTGGTCGATCTCGTTTCGCTATCAGCGAAAAATCTATCTGGATTCCGGCGGATGAAGCAGTAGTGCTCGTACAACTCAACTTTCGATCTAGGCGGAATGCTTTATTTACAATACATGTGACTCGCGATTCGACCTTCGTCTTTTTTTCATAGCCCCTTTTGTTCGTATTATGCTTTCGCGTTAATTATTATTATTATTATTTTTAAATGAATGTCAATAACCATAACATTGCGAATATTATGTACCGAGCTAATTTTTTAAAGAACTGACACCATGCCCGTTCGGTTTTTGCGTTCGTATTTTTTAAATCTGACTTGTCCGTATAATACTTTGATTATTCTTTTAGAATGTATATTTAAGATTGCTAAATTATGTACCGAGCTTGATCTCTCTTTTTGAAAGGACTATTATACTTCCAAAAAAGTGGGCCCTTTTTAAAAAATTCGGATATACTATTCAACAGTAGAAAATAAAAGTCGCTTCACCAATAAAATATTTCGGAGGAGGATTTGTAGGTGCAAGATACTATTTATATGTATATTTTTTGGTTTTTCTTTAAAGAATAATAGAGGTGTAGCTGATTAAAAGCTAGTTAGTGTAAATTTAAGTAATTTATTGTTACTACAGAGGAAAAGAGTTCAATAATCTAAGTTTTTTATTGAATAGTTTTTTTTTGTGTGCGTATTGTTCGGGTTATTTTATGTAACTTTTCAAGTAGTGCTGCTGGTTTTAAACATTTTAAAACAATGTGCATGACTTATTAAATTTTGGAATAAAATTAAATTTTAAAAGTAAACAGAAAAAGTATGTTTTCAGACAATGCAAAAATCTTACTTTTTTTTTTTTTTTTTTAAATCTGCCTACCCTCAACTGCTGCTGAAGATTAAACTTGAAGCCACAGCGGTTGTCCAATGGCCTGGAACTAACCCTTCCCACTTTTCAATGTTTTTAATTTAAGCAATTTTTCTTTTAAATTTGTCTGGTAATTTCTTTTAAAAAAAATTCTGCTTCCAGTCGAGTGGTCATTATTGATTAGAGTGTGTGCATGAATGTTTCTTCCTTAGTATACACTAGTACTTGGTATTCGATGCTCAGAAATTTGCCGTGTTTACTTGTGTAATAGTCTCACCCCTGATTTGAAGCAGAAAAAATCGTCAAACTATTTTCTTTTCATGAATTGAATGGATGAAAATATTATGAAAGATCAATGTTTGGAAGAAAAGGTCTTGAGCATTGCTCAAAAAAACAGCCATGCTGGTACTTGATAGTTTCCGAAGACATTTTGTTGATGATGTAAAGAAAAAACTTTCAGAAGGCAAAACAGATCTTGTGATAATTCCCGGAGGAGTCACAGAGATTCTGCAAGACAATATAAGACGAGTATATGGATATTGGATAATCAATGGGAACAACAAGAAAATTCCCAGTGGAAAAGTAAGGCGCCCATCCCTGGAACTAATGTCCGACATTACAAAGCTTGACTTTAATGACAAGCGATATAATTTCCAAAAAATTTTAAGAAGATGGGTATCTTTGACGCTTTGGACGGAAGCGAAGATGGCATTTTATGGAATGACTGAGATTCTTCAGATACCGACTCTCATTACAATAGTGATACTGAAACCTTTAGTAAAAGAAATTTATTATAATTTTTTGTTTAAATTTTCACAAAGATTATTATTTGTAAATTTTACATCTATAAAAATATTACCATAAAAAAAATGGTATTTAATAAACATCATAATCTGGAAACATTTGGTAAGTTACTAATTTTATTGTGTTTTTTTATACCAGTAATGTTTCAGCATTTCAGTGTACAATATTATGCAGTAGATTTCTCCGCATAATAGTTGCACCTAGACTTTCACAATAAAAATTTGACAAAAAAAAGTGCAACTATTATGAGAGTAAACACAGTACTATACAGTATGAAGTCGATTTTTGCAAAGAATCTCCACTACTTACTTAAGAGGTTACTTCACTCACATGAAAACGCCTGCCCTGTAATATTAATCTTATAAGAAATTTTTTTTAAAGTATCTCATTTGCATTTCCATATTTTGAAATTATTCTGTATGCCAGCTGAGGTCGATCTTTACAACAGCCGTTTTTTACTTTTTTGATTTTGTTTGCAGGTTTTTTATCTGAGGCTATTTTTGTCTAAAAAAGATTAACGTCCTCATAAAAAAAAAAGTGTATTTTAGAGATCGTCTTTAGTTACCCAATGCAAACAAAAGCATGGGAATGCAAACGAGATATTAAAAAAAAAATCTCCAAAAGATTAAGATTAGAAAGTGCATGTACTTGCATGGGCACAGATGTCATATACGGGCGGGTTTTTTTTCCGACGCCAGTTTGCAGGAAGTTCAAGACTGGCAGCGGTCGTCACAGATTTTCTTTTCTGTTTTGCATATTCTTTTTCATCAAGCCATTACTTTGCTTCATATTATTTTTAGTTCTTTATTATTTAATACAAAAAGTTGAGATTATTATTAATAACAATTCATAAAATACCTAAAAACACTACAGGTAAGTCATTGTTTGATTAATTAATGCTTCAATTGTTAAAATTTTGCAATATTTTTTATGACTGATTTGTGAATTTAGTATTTTCATTCTGTGACAGAGTCACAAAACTTGCATTTTTTTCCATGTCTGACTGAAAAAAATAATTAACTTTTGATCTGCGACTGATTGATGAATTTTGAGATATTTTCATACAACTGACTGACAAATTTTGCAAATTTTCTTTCGACGGAAAGATATGACATTTGTTCCCCCTTAAATTACTTATAATCTTGACATTAATGTAAACATTACCCTTAATCTCTGATTCATCTGATGTAAACAAACAGCCATTATTTGTGACATTAGTTGTAGATTTGTCCCCAAATCACTAATTTATAGGCATTTTAGAATTTTTTCAATTAATAATATAGAATTGTGTTTGCTTGATGTTTATATATGAAATTATCTAAAAATTAGGGAGCTTCACATTACTTTTCTCCTCAAGTGGGCACACCTAGAAAATAGTGTCAGAATGAACAAAGTAATAACTGTTCTTATGACGTAATTTTCTTTGAAAAAGTTTTGTTATGTGCAATTTTATTTAAGGAAGTTTTGGAATTTTTTGTAAAGAAAAATTATATGTGACATTTATCGTACTTTATGAAATTCATATTTTCAAACTTGCATTGATAATTTCAGTTCTGTTCAATTTAAAAAAAATTGACGTATTTATGTTTGCTCTGTTTTTTTTTTTTTTTTTTTTTTTTTTTAATTGTACTGAAATCTATCGGAAAAATTTGAGTAAAATATTTTTATAAATGCCATCCTTCAATTTAAGTATAATACATTATTAGCATTATATCTATGTATGTGTATGTATATATATATTATATATATATGATGTGGGAACGCTGCATCTCCTGACTGAATTTATCCCTGTGCATTTGTTATGGTGAATGCTTTTCATTATGGGTGTTCTCAAATCCAAAGAGGCAACTTTATGACACATGTTTTAAATTATTTTTGTTTGGAAACGCATGAAACTAGCAGGTGTTTGTGTTCAGAAACTATGTAATCGAAAGATGTTTTCAGACGTTTTATTTTACTGCAGAAACGCGGAATTCCGCTTTTTCAGCATTGAATTTTATTATTCCTGGGATCGATGCAAATATGCATTAAAATTTGTTAACATTTTTAATGAGGGAAGGGTTGTAGTGGGAGTGTAGGAAATATAACAAAAACGTGACTACGAACCGCACCAAATTGAGCACAATTGTCAAAGGATCATGGAAAAAATGCAATTAATGTCAAAGAATCATGGGGAAAATGCGATTTTCGTCAAAGGATTACAGGAAAAAATGCGACTCCCGTCAAAGGATCGCTGGGAAACGCAATTTTCGTCAAAGGATCGCTGGGAAACGCAATTTTCGTCAAAGGATCGCTGGGAAACACAATTTTCGTCAAAGGATCGCTGGGAAACACAATTTTCGTCAAAGGATCGCTGGGAAACGCAATTTTCGTCAAAGGATTGCCGGAAAAATGAGATTTTCATTAAAGGATCACGAAAAAGACACGATTTCCATCAAAGAATTGCAAAAAAAAACATGATTTTTGCCAATAGATCGTGTAAAATATGCAAGTTTATTCAAAAGGTCGTGCAAAATGCTCGAATTTCATCAAAAGATCGTGTAATATGCGAATTTCTTCGAAGGGTCGCGGGAAAAACGTGAATTTCGCCAAAGAATCGCAAAAAAATATGATTTTTGTCAAATGATCGCAGAAAAAATGCAAATGTCGTTAAAAGATCGTGGAAAACATGCGAATTTATTCGAAGGATCTTGCAAAAAAATGTGATTTTCGCCAAAGGATCGTGTAAAATATGCGAATTTTGTCGAAAGACCATGTAATATGCGAATTTCGTTGAAAGGTCACAGAAAAAACAAGAATTTTGTCAAAGAATCGCGAAAAAATGCGTATTTCGTCAAATAATAGTGTAAAATATGTGAATTTCTTCGAAAGATCGTGCGAAATATGCAAATTTTGTCGAAAGATCGGGTAATATGCAAATTTCTTTGAGAGGTCGTGGAAAAAACGTGAATTTCGCCAAAGAATCACAAAAAAATATGATTTTTGTCAAATGATCGCAGAAAAAATGCAAATGTCGTTAAAAGATCGTGAAAAACATGCAAATTTCTTCGAAGGATCTTGCAAAAAAAATGTGATATTCGCCAAAGGATCGTGTAAAATATGCGAATTTTGTCAAAAGACCATGTAATATGCGAATTTCTTTGAAAGGTCACAGAAAAAAACAAGAATTTTGTCAAAGAATCGCGAAAAAATGTGATTTTTGTCAAATGATTGCGAAAAAAATGCATATTTCGTCAAATGATCGTGTAAAATATGCGAAATTCTTCGAAAGATGGTGCGAAATATGAAAGTTTCTTTGAAAGATCGTGCGAAATATGCAAATTTTGTCGAAAGATAGTGTAATATGCAAATTTCGTTGAAAGGTTGTGGAAAAAACGCGAATTTTGCCAGAGAATCACAAAAAAAAATGATTTTTGTCAAATGATCGCAGAAAAAATGCAAATGTCGTTGAAAGATCGTGGAAAATATGCGAATTTCTTCTAAGGATCTTGCGAAAAAATGTGATTTTTGCCAAAGGATTGTGTAAAATATGCGAATTTTGTCGAAAGACCATGTAATATGCAAATTTCTTTGAAAGGTCACGGAAAAAACAAGAATTTTGTCAAAGAATCGCGAAAAAATGTGATTTTTGTCAAATGATTGCGAAAAAAATGCATATTTCGTCAAATGATCGTGTAAAATATGTGAATTTCTTCGAAAGATCGTGCGAAATATGAAAGTTTCTTTGAAAGATCGTGCGAAATATGCAAATTTTGTCGAAAGATACTGTAATATGCAAATTACGTTTAAAAGTTGAGGAAAAAACGCGAATTTTGCCAGAGAATCGCAAAAAAATATGATTTTTGTCAAATGATCGCAGAAAAAATGCAAATGTCATTGAAAGATCGTGGAAAATATGCGAATTTCTTCAAAGGATCTTGCGAACAAATGTGATTTTTGCCTAAGGATTGTGTAAAATATGTGAATTTTGTCGAAAGACCATGTAATATGCAAATTTCTTTGAAAGGTCACGGAAAAAACACTAATTTTGTCAAAGAATCGCGAAAAAATGTGATTTTTGTCAAATGATCGCGAAAACAGTGTATTTCGTCAAATGATCGTGTGAAATATGCAAATTTCTTTGAAAGGTCGTAGAAAACTGCGATTTTTGCCAAAGGATCGTGTAAAATAAGTGAATTTCTTCAAAAGGTCGTGCGAAATATGTGTATTTCCTCGAAAGATTGTGTAATATGCAAATTTCTTACCACTTATTCATGTTATGTACCTACGATGACCCTCCCTTTACATTCACACCAGGGGGGGTGTACTTTTCTAAATTTTGCCGACATGCATCATGTGACATATCTTTGGAAAGGTGTGTGGCTGCTTATTTGTATTAGCACCTTCGTGTCCCTCTCCCCCCCTGCCCCTCCCCCGTGGGAGGGCATTTTTCTAAATTTTGCCATAGCCCCTCATGTGACATATCATTGAAAAGGCCTGTGACTGCTTAATCATTTTATGCACTTCTGGTGCTCTGCCCACCTCTTTGCCCCCCCTGGGGGGTACTTTCCTAAATTTTGCTAACACCTGTCATGTGACATATCGTTGGAATGGCCTGTAACTGCTGAATCATTTTATGCACTTCCGGTACTCCTCCCCCACCCCCCACTTTGCCCCCCCCAGGGGTGTACTTTACTAAATTTTCCCGACACCCGTCATGTGACATATCGTTCGAAAGGCCCTTGGCTGCTTAATCATTTTATGCACTTCCGGTACACCGCCCACTACTTTGCCCCCCTGGGGGGCACTTTCCTAAATTTTTCCGACACCCGTCGTGTGACATATCGTTGTAAAGGCCTGTGACCGCTTAATCATTTTATGCACTTCCAGTACCCCGCCCACCACTTTGCCCCCCAGGGGGGGCACTTTACTAAATTTTGCAGATACCCGTCATGTAACATATCGTTGGAAAGACCTGTGACTGCTTAATCATTTTATGCACTTCGGTACCACACCCACCACTTTGCCCCCCATGGGGGCACTTTACTAAATTTTCCCGACACCTGTCATGTAACATATCGTTGGAAAGGCCTTTGGCTGCTTAATCCTTTTATGTACTTTCGGTACTCTGCCCGCTGCTTTGCCCCCCTAGGGGGGCACTTTCCTAAAATTTTCTGACACTAATCATGTGACATATCGTTGGAATGGCCTGTAACCGCTTAATCATTTTATGCACTTCCGGTACTCCTCCCCCACCCCCCACTTTGCCCCCCCCAGGGGTGTACTTTACTAAATTTTCCCGACACCCATCATGTGACATATCGTTCGAAAGGCCCTTGGCTGCTTAATCATTTTATGCTCTTCCGGTACTCTGCCCACTACTTTGCCCCCCTCGGGGGCACTTTCCTAAATTTTTGCGACACCCATCATGTGACATATCGTTGGTAAGGCCTGTGACCGCTTAATCATTTTATGCATTTCTGGTGCTCCATCCACTACTTCCCCCCCCCCATTTGGAGGGCACTTTCCTACATTTTGCCGACACCCAAACCTGTGACCGCTTAATCATTTTATATACTTCCACTGCTCCGTGCACTACTTTGCCCCCCTGAGGGCACTTTCCTCAGGGAGGCAAAGTGGATACTCATTAAAAAAATACTACATTTTTGAGGTCGATATACTACAAAAAAACTGCAGTTGGAGAACTGCGGTGATTTGGCCGATTCCACTACAGAATTTTTGCGGTCAATAAAACTGCGAAATTTCTGCAGAATTTTTAATATTGATATAACTATAAATTTTCTGTAGAATTTTTGTGGTCAATACAACTGCTAAATTACTGCAGTTAGTAAACTGCGGTAATTTTGTAGTTCTATTGACCGCAAAAAATCTGTAGTGGAATCGGCCAAATCACCGCAGTTTTCCAACTGCGGTTTTTTTGTAGAATTTCTGCAGTTCATTTTTAGCTGGAAATGGAAGAAGTAGCATACTAATACACATTTATTAGTAGTACAAAAGGAATCTCGAACACAAATGTAAACAAGTCTTTTGGAGACAAATTACATCAACATAAGGAATAATTCCTTACAAGAATGGTTTTGTATATACTGGTAGTCATGCCATCTAAATACTTTTTACCTAAGCTAAAACAGAATAATTCTTCCATACTTAATAAATGACACTTATGAGGACTATTTTTATCCTGTTATATCCTCTAGGTACCTGTGCAGAAAATGAAAAACTAGTTTCTTAGAACATCATCATCTACAATGGAAATATTGGTAACGGTAAGTTTTGAGCCCATTGCATCAAATTAGAGACAGGTGGTTAACCACTGGGAGAATTTGAGTCAAAAGAGTCAGCTTGTGTAGTACCTAGTGTATTTAGCTGAACAAGATGAGCATCAGCTGGTTGAAAGTCGCTGATACTGTATTAAGACTACTTGAGAATCACCTTTCTTAACCCTTTCCCAGTGGGACACTATGTCCCAGTGCAACTTCAAAAATTACCACTGGAAACAGCAATCCCTGAATCACTTGGAAAAACATGTCTGCTTGTCCCACTGGTCTCTCACGTTCATTTGGGATCGTAGTAGAGAGTTTGCTTGGTAGATGGTAGCCTAAAGCGGGGTTTGGCATGTTGCCTTTTGTTTACGTTGAGCATCACAACTTTATTCAAGCTGGTCCTATAGATTATTTCTAGCTGATTCTCTAGGTGAGAACACTAGAGTTAGTTTTTGAGTTCTGCATAGTCCCATCACATTCTTGAATCCTTAATGTAGAAGAAATATTGTTTATTATGAAATATGTTTTAGTCAAGTTCATATTTTGTATATTTTTCTTCATACTCTGTACGATTACTTTTTATGATGTGCTGATTATTCTAACATGCATTAATTTTTCTCATTATATTTTAGTGACTATGAGTCAGAAACGGGATTTCAATGAAGAAGATCGATATCCTCATTGCGGATGAAGATTTGTCGAACTCTCAACATGATGACTCTGATGACTCTAGCTGTGAGTACCAATCTGATAGCAGCATGGACGACAATTTACTTGCAAACTCCGCCTATGAAGCTCACGTAGATAATAATAATGAATCTTATAGAATTGATAAGAATAATGAGCCACAGACGGGTACGTCCAGTTCCACCATATTTACGAAAGCCCGATTTTCAACCAAGACACACTCCGCCGGCTGAAAAGACGCCTGCCTTCTTGGCCAATATTCAAGTTGGAGGTTCCGAATTAGAAACCTTTATGAAAGCATTACATCGCAGTCTTTTCATTTTTATTAGTCAATGCACAGATGGACGCTTGGAAATTTTGTGTGTTGAGAAAATCAAGACGGATACAAATTCACATGAGATCATGATAATAATCGGTTACATGATGGTGATGTCTTATAATGGCTTACCATTCCTCTCTGAATACTAGTCACCCCACCCTTCTCTTGGTAATTATCTGATAAAATTGGCCATGTCTTGCAACATATTCCAATTATTAATTTCCAAGCTTTACTTCAACCTCCCTAACAAGCATAATGGTTCGCCTAAATCATTCTGTTTAGACGAAGTTATAACGTGCCTGAAGCATTTCTTTTTACGAGCAAGGGATTTAATCTACAGAAAATCCTTTTCAGAGCCTCGATGTGTCTATGGCTAAATTCAAAGGTCGATCTGTCCTGAAATAATTTATTACCTCTCAAGCCAATAAAAAGAGGAATCAAAATTTGGGAGAGGTGCGACGCTACAACTGTATATTGTTACGATTTCAATATTAATCAAATACAGGAGGATGGATTTCCTAATACTTCTTTCACTCTAGGAGAAAGAGTTGTACTTACACTTGATTCCACTATCCGCAGGAGCGATGTGACTTTTTCCTGCGATAATTTTTTACTAGTTTGCATCTACTGACTGCAGTCAACTACTCAGCTCTTGGGACAATCATTGGGAATCGAATAAATGTGTCTAAGTTACAGGGGAATTTGAAACGTGTTGACCATCAATTTCAAACCTGTTCTCAAGGACTTACCGAAACCTGATGGATGAATAGCAAAGATTTCGTTGTAATTAGTAACTACCATGGTTCAACTTCCACAGTTCTAACCCGAAAACAGAAGGATGGAGAAAAGTTGATGTACCATAACCCTCGTCAACAGCATTTTAAAATTCATAAATGAGGTGGGTGGACCTGCAGGATCTAAATGTGAGCGTGTATTCATTCGACAGGCGATCGGCTTAGTGGTGCTGAAAAGTATTTTATAAATTACTAATGACGGAAGTAGTTAACGCGTGGATCTTTCAAGATCTGGTCCACGATAGTAAAAGTAAACTTTTACGGTTCCTCGTTCCTTTAGCCGAACAGTTGATTGGTAAACGGAAAGAGGAGAAAGAATTCTGGCAGGCCTTCTAAAATCTCAAACATACTAGTGAATGTTGGAGACCATCTTCCAGTTCAATGAAAAACCATAAGAAGAAACAGTACATGTTCATAACGCTTCAAAAAAGAAACGAGAACAATACAGACATGCCAGATGTTCTGCATTCCACTATGTGAGGCTTGTTTTACACCATACCACACCATTTAGACTTTCCAGAAAATGCGGTATACATATATGTTTGAAGGGCATTTTTCCATTCATTTCTTTTCACTAAATAATTACACGAAAAATGTTTCTGTTCAGTTTACTAAATAAATATACGAAAAATTGTTTCTATTAGCTTTTAAGTTTTTTGTCAGTTTTATCATTTCAATGGGACAGACTTTTCTAATCGTGGTGTACATTTGGGACAAACATTCCCAATCATGGTGTACTGTTGGGACAATTTCTCCCAATCATAACCTACAGTTGGGACAAACGTCCCAGTAATAAATTGACTCTAGGAACAAATTGTCCCACTTAAAAAATACTATTGGGACATTTTGTTCCAATCTTAGTGTGCCAGTAAGACACCCTTGTCCCACGTCTACACCCTCCCCTATTCATCAGAAAAACATAACTGTACCAGTTCTGTGACTTTTAAACCTTACTAAAACAAAATTGTAGTCAAGGAGTTAACAAAGGTATTTTCTTTAAATAATAGATAATTGTTAATAGATTAATTGTTTATTTTACATAAAAATTTTAAAACAAATGCAATAGTATTTCAACATTAATTTCAATTGTTTTATACAGTTTTGACGGATGTGATATCCAAAGAATAGTTCATGATCGTTCCTTAGATCCTACAATATGGCAGACTATTCGATCACAAAAAATCTACAGATAAAAACCACCTACTCTGAAAATCTGTAAACCTCAAAACCCATCTATATTTCGCCATACTCCACGTGATTCGACATTTTCGATAACTGAATCCGTCAAGATTAACGGCACTTAAAGAAACATTTTCTGTTATAATCAGTAGACTCACTATGGTTCTGCTAATTATAATTTCAAACTAACGTATTCATTTTACTCTTCATTCAGTTCAATAATTTGTATACATATTTACATTTTTAAAGAATAATATCTCCAGAGTAACTTCTACATTGCATAAGGAAAACATTTTTTTTTTTTACTACCAATAAAGATATTATAATACAGGATTAACTTAAATTATTCATCGGCTTTCAAAACACAACGCATTGAGAGATATACGATCCAGAAAAACTGATGATACATGACGAGTAATATACGCACACGAAGTTTAAAACCCTGCCTCGTGGCTTGCGTTCAGGAACACATCGCAGCTGCTGTAATGAACATTTACAGAAACATGCTATTGAACGTTTAGAAGGAACAGGATTACCGTTGTGATGTGTGCAGGAGGACTAAAGGCGCACATTTTGAACATTCGTAGTTTGTACTAAGGAACTTGTTAAGTGTATGAATCTTTAGAATGATACGACCTCTTTCTATGTAGTAGAATTGTAAATAAACCGTCATTTGAAACCATTTGAATCATTTAAGCTAACCGGGTATACCAAGAGCATTCATTAGAACTAATGTTAACAACTGAAAACAAATCAACCAAAACATTTATTTAATTTCGCATAATACAGCAATGAAATAGCGTCATTTTTCAATGAAAAAATTCTGATGAAAATCTGAGATCTACAATAAGCATAGATTTATTGATTATGGTGTACTAACGGCTTAAAAACTATATAATAAATGTTTTTTTTTCAAATTTTGTTTTATGATAAATGTTTATAGCTTAATCTGAAATCCGTAAGAGATTTTTATTAACATTATTGATAGTTATAAGAAAAAAATTATATTGAACTCGTGAATCCTTATTTTAATGAAACGTTTGTAACCTGATATATATATATATATATATTGATAAATTTTGTATGAACGGGTTGATAAAAATATTTCAGTTTTATAAAAATATTCAGTGCAAAGATCTGAGGATATCCCCTGAGTATTTAATATTTATAAAAAAAAAATGAAATGCCCTGCATTCTTGCGAAATTCTATCCGCTGTTGTTTAGTATTGCTTCTTTCAGAATCTATTCGAAAAGTATATTTGCATACCTTTAAAAATCAAACAACATAAATCCAGTACGTGCATTCATATACAAGTAGCAATATGAATACAAAACATTGTTATGTTAGAAATGGGAATACGTAACATTTATTATTTTTATACACGAAATGATTTATTTTCTTGTATTTGATGCGGGTTTTTTTAAGTTCAAAAGAAATTCATATTTCAGTGCATAATTTAAAAAAGCTAAATTAACAGACTACATTCTACTGACAGTCTGAAAGGATAATTTACTAACCAAACTAGAACCGTTAATTCGTATCTTAATCATATATATATATATATATATATATATATATATATATATATGTATATATATATATATATATATATATATATATATATATATATATATATATATATATATATATATATATATATATATATATATATATATATATATATATATATATATATATATATATATATATATATATATATATATATATATATATATATATATATATATATAAATGTTGCATTATAGCAACATTGGATTAATTTATCATTGGAAATGCAGTACTGGCTGTCTCGATAGCAGTTGTGGATCACATCCAGCAGTAATAGCGTAATGGAAGTGGTCAGAACAGGTAATTCGATCCTGTTATATTAGTATAACAATTAGTTGTATTGCAGCCGTCTAGTGAAGGCTATGGAATACATGTTTCCGTGAAATTTCCCCAGAATAAATTCAAACAACACATATCAAAGCAGTACTTTATTAGAACATCTTTCGGCGGCACAGTTTCCACCAAGAATATTAGCCACCTCTCCATAGTAGTAATTAGGGCTAAAACAAAGTTGTAGATAATCGAATAAATGGTCGGTGACCAGGGGATGTTATGTAAACTGGAAATACGACTCAAATCTGCTGAAACACAGCGAGCATCAATTTTTTGTTCCTCAAGTGTAGGAATACAAAAATGACGTAGATCGCGCTCCCAGCCAATGAATAATTAAGAATATCACGTCATAGAAAGAGTGCGGACAGAGCAAGCGGACGAATTTGAAGGGGAAAAGAATAACCTCAGAAATGCGCGGGAAAGTAAAAATGGAAGCTAAAAGAACATTCTAGAAAGAAAAAAGCGTGGAAGTGGAACATTTAATTTAAGAATACTAAAAGCGTAATATTTCAGCAATTTAGATAAGTGAGACATTAAATTAAAGGGGATTTAACAGAGTTAACGATAAAGATTATTTAAGAATAAGGATTTAGTGAATATAAAGTAGTAATTTAGAATATATATATATACATATATACGATGGTGTATCAATAAGTTTTTGCCCTCACATAGATATAATTGAGTGAAATTTGTGCAACTGCTACTTTGTATTAGGCATTTTCTATATAGTCACCATGCACAGTAACACATTTCTGTAAACGGTATTTCAAAGAGAGCGGGAGGCTATATTCCAGGAGGCGCGATAGTAGACCCAAAGGTGGCTTTTTTTAAATGTTGCCGACCACCACATGTGACATATTGTTGGAAATGCCTGTGACCACATATTCATGTTATGCACTCCCGGACCCTCTCCTCAAATTTGCCCCCCGGGGTACATGAATGATGTCTGCAAAATTTTGAAAAGTGCCAACGGAGGGCAAATTTGGCGAGGAGACGCTCGGGAGGTGCATAACTTGAATATGTGGGGAAAGTCCTTTCCAATAATATATAACATGTGGGGGTCGGCAAAAGTTCGAAAAATGGCCCCCTTTGGGGCTACTCTCGCGCCTCATAAAATATATTCTTCCCACTCTCTTTGAAATACCCTTTTGCAGAAATGTGTTACTGTGCCCGGTGACTATCTAGAAAAAGACTAATACAATGTAGTAATGATATAAATTTCACTCAACTATTTCCATGTAAGAGCAAAAACTTATTCATACGCCCTCGTATATATATATATTTCGAAAATGCTTGGCAGATGCATACCTATATAAAACTTAATAGTGATTAAATCTAATCTATAAACTAGCAAATTGTGTTCTTAATCTCACCGAACTTCTCTAAGACTAATTGAATGTCGGAGGGTATTTACATATTAATCTATTTTATATCCATGATTTTTTATGTCTAATATATACAGATTTAAAAAATGTATTCACTTTTAATAATTTTTAATTTATCCATCTGAGACCAAAGCTCATATTTTTGGAGCAAATTTTACGTTATTTGAGATTTCTGTTTATTTAGAGCCTAGAAAGAAATACACATTTTCATTTATTTAAAAAAAAAATTAAATACTTTGTTTTTTGGCGTGTCCAATAAAATAGACATTGGGTCTTAGTCCTGCAAAAAACATGTTATTGAATTACATGAATCTGAATGTAAAATTCTTAATATTTTACAAAAAATATGACACAAAATTGAATTCTACATAAAATAGTGATACAAAATTTAATTAGACATTAAATAATAATAATAATAGTTTTAAAAATTTCATTACCCGTAAAAAATAGATAGATGAACATGAAATTCAGTAGCTTATGAATGTGCTACTGCGAGTCAATTATTTTTATAGTTAAACGAATATAGAGTTACAAGTTGAATTTCATGCACACAAAATTATTTTATTTTATACGTATCAAGTATGATAAGATCATTACAGAGGCTTCAAAAAGCAAATTTTTAGCGTCAAGTTCTTATTTCTTTCACTGTAAACTTTGCTGTCATCAGAAGTGTGTTTTTATCATTTATACGTCACTTCCAAAAATCGCACAAATTCAAGTATTGCATCATCAAATAGAAAAAGTGTACTTTAAATAAGAAACGTGTTGATCAATTTAGTAATGAATATATATATATATATATATATACATATTGTTTTTTAACTCTTCAGAAAACATTTGTTTATTCATTTGTTTGATAGAATTATAATAACAATTAGAGACACGCTTACCACAATTTGAATGTAAATGCAAAGGAGAATTATAAATGAAATCAAAATGAGTTTATTTATAGCCTTATGCTGTTATCTTTAATTATATTTTCTTTAAAATTTTGTTGCTAATTAAATATGATTAAATTTATTTATTCGATTATAAATAGCATACTAACAGAAAAATAATACCAAAAATAATTACAATGAATAACAATAAAACAATAAAAGCTTCATTATAAATATCTATATTTACCAAATGCTGCAAAAATTTTTAAAATGCTGCAATATTTCAACTGAGATAAAAAAAAAAAAAATTAACAATGTACAGATTTAGAACAAGTATTTTATCGGTAAAATCCTACATTTTTAGAATAATATTTATTTATTTTTTTCCTTTTTTAAAGAAAATATATCATCTACTTCTGTATCTGTTGTTTGTTTCAATACTGTGTTGACTTTTAAGTAAAAATTAATGCGTATCTTCAGTAATCAAAAAGAGTATAATATGAATAAAAACAACTGATTAGGATACAAAGTCCAATAGAATGCACATTAAAAACAAAACAAAAAATATTTCTTCTCTAAAGTATACGTTAAATTATTTGAACTGCAATGTAATTTCTTTGATACAGCATTTAAAATTAGTTATGTGTAGCATTAATATCAAAATACTTTTAAAAATATATAAAATAAGTCTGCTTACCTTCAATAGACTTTCTCTTGTTCCCTGCCACTTTGAAATGATTAAAATGCATACTTGCCAACATTCCTTAAACTTCCGTAATATGCGAGTTAAATTGAACCAGTTTAAACACGTTTCAAACCAGAAATTTACTAAAGAAATTAAATGAAATAGTTTTCATAGAGAAACATGATTTTAACTATACATTGATATATCAAAAAAAAAAAAAAAAAAAAAAAAAAAATCTATTTAGTAATGCATATAACCTGGGTCAACGTAACTCACATTTTACGGAAGTTTAAGAAAATATTGGTAGTATGAAAATGCATATTTAGCTGCAATTTTTTTCGGCGTACGGATAGCAGCACTAGACTATCTAGTATAATGGGCAGCTAGAATTTACAAGTTTCAACTGAAATTAAGTATTTTATATATAAAAATAAAAATCTCCAATAGAATGAACATTCTCAGGAGAGTGAAATTATATTGATTGTTGCTTGTATCTTGTGTAACATTATTTGCATACTTCTAAACTTCGTTTTAATGCATTCAAACATATGCGGACTCAAGTATTGTTTTCTTCTTCAGTCAACAATAAAGAAAAATAATATCGCCAATGTTTGTATATTCAGCAAAAAAGTGAAAAAAAACTTTTATGATTCTTTATATTGCTTATCTACTGTTAGTCTGAGGATAAACAAAACTGCAAACAGCTGACATTGAAAACAGTAGAGTAAAAATGTCAACCAATATATATAAAGATGTATCCTTCTTGCTCACTGTGCTTCTTTTCTTCATTTTTAAGTACTTAAAGATACTCAGAAAGTTTTAAAAATTGAAAATCGATAAAACTCAGATGCCAGAGATCGATTCTAAATAGAGTGTTCCATAAAACAATACTTCAATTTATATGAACTGAAAGGAGAAAATATTTCTTGGAAGCTTATAAAGCTTATAAAGATTATAAATTGTTTTTATGTTTCATTGCTTCGTTCTTTATTCTTTAAAATCATTTTTAACAAGTTAAAATTTATAAACATCGCTAATACTACAAAATGCACAATTTATTTTATTCTAGTATGTTATATAATACAAAAATGTATTCCCAGATATGGCGTTAGTTAATGTAGTGACGTAAATATGCAACACTGAAAAAAATATACTGCCTTCATCTAAACGAATAGGTAGTCATTTTCTAAATCCCTAAACTAGAAATATAGATTTCCGAGTTATACGAATATAGAAAAAAAAAAAAACTGAATAGACAAAATGATCGAGAATTTCTGGTCTCTCATTTTCTAGGTAATGTAATGATATATTATATTATGAATCTTTTGAATTGCGAGAAATTATCACTTGATTTTTAGAATTAATTCATAAACTAAAATTATAGTTACCAAATCTCACTCATTTTGGTCGCATTAATTTTCAAAAATTTTTAAATAAGTTTAACCACCATAATATAGGAAAAAACTTTTGGATTTTAATAGGGATAACTAGAACTCTCTAGCAAAGGGAACAAGAATTTATAAGGATGACATGGAACTGTTTTTTTACATAGCTTTTCTACATATTTCTGCTATTTTAACAATGTTATTATATCCTAAAATAAAAACAACCGTGCTAATACGAAAGCCTAGAGTTTTATATTATTCTTAAATCATCGGTTATGTTTTAAGACCTTATAAGTCAATAGATGTAGATATTAATGAAAATGTCACTCGCGCAGTAAATTTTACCAGTTTTTCATAGAATGGCCCTGACACGGTCAGATTACTTAGGTCTAGGATTTAAAATGCGGAGATTTTTATTATATATTATTTTTATTATTTTTTTATTATTAAAACCGGCAGCTTACTAATGCCTAGGGTTTAAAATGTACAGATTTTAAAACCTCTTATATGGCCATTTCATTTAAAGTGTGGATGAGCTTTTCTACATATTACTTCAGTTTTCCAATACTATTGTATCCTCAAATTAAAATATCTATGCTAATATGGAAATATAGGTTATATTTTTAATTTTATTGTATAGTTTACATTTTAACAACTTATAAATTAATAGATATAGTTATATATTTAAGCATAATGTGCGGGCATTTTATTCGTTTTTCATGGAATGGCCAATTTAATCTTTTTTTAACATTTGTAGACGCGCTGTTATAGTTCACGAGCCGGAATTTGTCGCATATTTTACGAAACGAATGTCGATTAATTACCATCTTCTAGTAGATGTAGGGGAGGGTAGTACACAGTGAGACGAAAATTATTATTACTTAACGAATGGCGGCGATTTTTATTATTTGAATTTTTTTTTGCTACATTTTTAAGCTACACAAATACGCTACACATTAATGTATAAATGGTTTTTAAAAAGTTAATTATAAAAGTACTGAAGCAGCATAGCGGAGTATCGGAAATTGTCTCACTGTGTACCACAAGTGGTACACAATAAGAAAATGTGTTTATTTTTTTTAATCATACATTTTTAAACACTCTATCAATAATTTTCGGCAGTTTATGTTTTATAATTAATATGTCTAGATTTTCAAAATATTAAAAATATGAGCCTCGGGTAGACAATGGCAGACCTTGGGCTATCTTCATGCAAATTTTCAGCCTCTTACATTTAGTAAATTACTCTAGCCATCGCACCCCCACACACGCTCACAGTAAGAGAGAGAGAGAGAGAAACTTATTTTTCTAATAAATAACTTTTTAACATCAGAATCACATAGTAAGTACAGAACGAGACACGTCTCACTGTGTACCACAACTGTGTGTCTCACTGTGTACTTTCGTTATGTTCTAAAAAAATGGATGCCACATCTGTTACATCAATTTCATCCCTTTAAAAAGTTTGTGTCATTTTGCCGAAATAGTCTATTATTAGATATAGCGATATTTGGTTAAGTAAATACATGTCATATTGAAGGAAATAAACTCTAAAATTGACTTTTATGTAACTTTAACCGCTATAAAATAAAGAATTACATACTATTTTGTTGGACGAGTAACTGGAGTGCTGAATCTACATCCATGTGTTGCATAAGATGAGGCCGTTATGTGTGTGTGTCAGCTAGGAGAAAAAGTTACAACTATATGTCGAAGTGGCTGCTGTCTCACTGTGCACCATGTATCACTGCGTACTACTATCCCCTATATAGTCTATATTATATGGGACAAACGCGTCTGTGCGTAAAGCTGACGTCATTTTTCAAATAGCACAACAAAATTTTGGTTTTGCATTTTTGTTTATTGCAATTTTTTTTAATTTCTAAACATTACAATTTTTCAATTTTTACACCGACATATACGAAAATAAATCTACTTCCAAATGCAATTAGTTTAAAAACTTCATCTTAATTGACTGATTTATTATGGCCTTTAAAATAACTTTTAATATATATATTTTTTCTCTGTCTCCATTCCGAGATGATGTCATTACAATACCACCCATTTGCACTTAAAATGATATCAATAGTTTAGCATTTGTGTCTGGCTAATATTTCATGACGAAATTAAAATTTTATCAATTTATTTCACTAAACAGGGATAATCCGTTTGTATTTCACAGCTACTTCTTCTAGAATATTGAACATTGACGATCGAATTAACACCACGTATCCACATATATCGGCGGATGACAAAAGCAGTCTTAGAATTTTAAAATTTGAATTCCTTTTCGAGATTTTTTCTTTGGCATTTTTATGACATTTCTGCAATAATGACAACTAAACTCATCTATCTTGTGGGTAAAACGTAGAAAATGGAAAGCAATTACGATTATTAGATTTCTTAGTTTGGCATCATTTGCAAATTGGGATAAACTATTATTTGAATAAATATTGCATATAGTATTGTGACTGAATTGTATTTTTCATGAAAATTTCAAGAAATACAAAGTTATATTCATGTATTCGAGCTTTAGGAATCAGTTTATTTAGGAAGCTAAAAATCGTGCGGTGTGTCGACTGGAAGATTGAGATAAATGACATTGCCGTGAAGAAGAAAAAAATCCATGGTATTTTTTTTTTTTTAAATTTATTTTAAAGCAGGAAAGAGATTTTCAACTGTTTACTTAAGATGCGATTGAATTTTTTCACAAGAATTTTAAAAACAAAATGTTTTATCGAGAAGGATTATATTTCTCCAGGCATTTATTTTGTTTCATAAACATAGAATGCTTTTTAATAAATTTGCCAAAACAAACTTATTTTTGTATAAGTTCACTCAAAAGAAGCCATTTCTACGAGCTTCGAAATTAGAAGTCAAAACTTGGAAGAACGAAAAGCTTTTAGAAAATAAATTTACAGAATGTGGGCATTTTTGGGGAAAAGCTTTTAACTTAAATTGGAAATATATTTTATTATTTGAACTATTATAGTTAATAAAATTAATGCAATAATTGCTTTTTAAATTTAACCCTTAAATGCCTGATTTTTCAAAAATCATTGTAATAATGTTTTTCGGATTTCATGTTTTAAAATAAATCATGGGAAAAATACTTTAAAAAAATCGTATTTTGTTGTAAGTGTGGTTTACGGCTAAAAAACTGTTTGTTACTAATCGGTAAAACTGGTTTTTAATTTAAAAAATAATTTTCCTTCATAAAATTCTATAACGTTAAACACACAAGAATTTTAGGAACTATACTAATAAATAAAATTTATTTGCTCACTACAGAACAAAATAGGGAATATCGCAAGCTTCCAAACAAAACAAAAAAAAAACATGTAGCAACAATTGAAAAAAGAAATATATCTTTATTCTTAAACAGCACAAGTGTTACCATCTACATATTGAAAATCGATTTATTAATATTTTCAGAAAGTATTTTATTGGAAACATTAGGCAATATAGCTCCATTGTTATTCTATTATTTTAGACCCTAATTTGGGTATGTTGCCTAAAAGCAACACCCGGCATTTAGGGGTTAATATAAAGTAAGATATATTTTTTTTTACCCCAACATAATCAAATTACCTCGTGCATATCAAAAGACGTCATATCGTGTTTCCACTTAACTAGTCTATATTATAAAGGACAAACATATCTGTGCGTAACGCATACGTCATTTTGCGAATGGCAACACTTTGAAATTTGAAATAAAATTTTGGTTTTGTAATTTTCTCTACTGCAAATTTTTATACTTCTAAACATCGCACATATTAAATTTTTACACCGGCGTATAAGGAAAAAAATGCTCTTTTAAATGCAATTTGTTTGAAATTTGTATCTCAATTTGATTTTAAGATATTATTTTTTTTGTAGTTTTGATTACTTTTTTTTGTAATTGTGGCAGCTGAAGTACTCCATTTCTGTTGAAAGTCATGTTGAAACTAAAGGGAGGGAGGGGGGGAGAATGAAAATAGTAGATTGCTGTATATTTTTATTGCCATTTTCTCATAAAAACCGAAAAAAATGAAATTAAAATACGTGCTATGTCAAGAATATCGTTTGTTATATATAAAACCCAATGCGTTTTGGCTTTATTTTGCTTTTATTTATCAATTAATGATTTTGCCGTGCCAGTTCCATTGCGAAATATTAATAAACAATTTGCACATAAAAAAAGTTCTGAATTTCTCTCCCGCTAATTTTCTACAATGAAATTAAAGCTTCATCAATAAATAAACAAAAGAATAATGTATAAAAAAGCACGTATTAACATATATGTAATCGAACAATTTAAATTTTTAGAGCCGAATTGGGAAAAATATGTGCTTTTAAATATAATTTGCATGAAATAGAGTTGCTAGGCAACTTTTAAAGTAAAAGAGAAAAAATAATCTATACATTGAAAACACAAGATAGCTTTTTTAGACATCTTCCCTGAATTTTCTACTGATTTTTAATTTAATTTGAAAAGTTTTTTTTTTTTTTTTTTAATTTCATCAAAATGGTAGCAATCGTATTATTTCCACTGTTGCAGAAAAAAAGAAATATTGTGGTTTATTTTTCCTTAATGATACCATTTACTCATTACAATTAAAAATAACTTTATTTTAAGTCTGAACAGAAAATGACGTCACTATTTAAAAAACGTTTTCGCTCATAAAGCTAATGTCACAATATATTTCCATTCGGCTGATATCGAATTTGAGACACTTGGCATAATGCTTCAGTAAGTGCCATATTTAAAAGAAACACTCCTTTTCTTTTCTAAAACTATATATTTTTACACGAATACATCTAAAAGACATCATTTCTGGAATTTGTACTTCGCAGTACTGAAATTAGAACCTCAAGCCAAAAGAATACATTTTCACATGCAAAGTTTTAGCTGACAAACGGAATACTTCACGTTTGAAAATCTATCTATATTTTAAAGGAAAAATATGTCTGTGCGTAAGGCTGACGTCATTTTGAGAATGGAAACGCTTGACGATTAAATGTCGGTTTTGCAATCTTTACTACTGCAATTTTTTGAATTTCTAAACATCGCGCATCTTCAATTTCTACACCCGTTATATAGGGGAAAAAAATCTACTTTCAAATGCAATTTGCTTGAAGAGTTTATCTTAATTTATTTATTTATTATGTCTTTTTAAATAATTTTCAAGTATAATGTGTTTTAATCTATATCCATTGCGTACAGGCTCCATTACGAAATAAGCCATTTGCAGTTAAAATAATATAAATAATTCAGCATTTGTCCCTGACTAATTTTTATAGCGAAATTAAAACTTCATCAATCTATTATATTAAAAAGTGACTATCCGTTTGTATTTCACAGCTGTTCCTCCAACAATATGGAATGTTGGGTGATCAAATTAAGGCCAGGTATCCACATGGGTCCGAGGATGTGAAAAGTGATCGTAGAATTTAAAAATTTGATTAGTTTTCGAGATAAAAATTTTTACGTTATTTTTAATGACATTTCTGTAATGATGGAAAATAAAATTGCTCCATTTTTGTGGATAAAAGAAAGAAAAGGGAAAATGACAAGGATTATTAGGTATCATTGTTTGAAATCATTTTTAAATTGAAATTAACGTTTATTGACTAAATAGTGAAAACATTATTGTAGATTTCAAGAAAATTTCACGAAATACAAACTGACACATATTCAAGCTTCGGGAATCCGTTTATTTTAGAAACCCAAATTCGACTCTCGACTGGAATATTGAGATAAATTCTGTTGACGTCAAAGGAAAAAAAACATCGTACGTTATTTTAATTTAACTTAAAGTCGAAAAGAAGATTTTCAACTATTCCCTTAAGATGGCTAATAAAACATCTCAGAAGTGGACATTAAAAATGAAATATTTTAGCGAGAAAAAAAATAATTCTCTAAATATTTATTTTAATTCATAAATATAAAATGCTTCTGAATAAATTCGTCCAAACAAATTCATTTTTGTATAAGATGACCCAAATGACATTATTTCTACCAACTCCTAAATTCGAGGCAAAATATTGGAAGAGTGAAAAGCTCTAGGCAAATAAAGTTATAATATATGTGCATTTTTATTGTGAAAGCTTTTGACTTAAATTGTAAATGTGACTTATTATTTGAAATATTGTGTTTAATAAGAATTAATATTGTAATGGCTTTCTAAATTTACAATAAAGTTAAGATTTCATTTTTCGCAAAAATATCGATTGTCTCATGCAATTCAAAAGCAACACAACGGGTTGCTACACAACTAGTATTTGTAAAAGTGGCAAGATAAAGAAACAAATAGACATATCAATACAGAAATATAAATTTAAATATTTTTTTAGAAGGAAAAATACTCTGAAATATATGTTGAAAGAATGTAAATATCATTTATGAATAATTAAAAAGTAAGATTACTTCACATTATATAAGTATATATTTACATATTATGTATATATATATATATATCAATAGTTATTTAATACATGAAATGAAAAACAAGGAAATTTTACTTTTTCAAAAAATGTCCAATTTTACTTTCTATATTTTTCGCAAATTTTTCTCTGGAAGAATGGAATTTCACTATGAACTAAATGCGCTACTAATACAAACCTTTATCTCTACTAATTCTATCAATGCAAATCACTGCATTTATTTTAGAAATCACTATACTTAATCCTTACTCAGGTGGTCATTTACATACAGAAATTAGAACAATCTTTAAAAGTTTTACTATTAAATCGTAATTTTGTTTTGACAATCATACATTTTAGTACATACAAAACGGAAGCCATTCGAATATATAACCTATGAATTATAAAAGTTTAATGTTTGCAGATACTAATGTTATTTTAAATTTAATCATTTCAAAATTAATTACATTCATAGGATTTAACTTTTTCAACACAAAATCTTCCAGTCAGTGGTATTTTTGGATCGACATACTTGCAGCTTTTTAAAATCTAATTATATCAAAAAATATTATTACATAGGTTATGAATCATATTTTATTCGAAATTTTTTTCAATATATACATATTTTCGAAATTAATTTTAGTGTTATAATGGGTGTATAATTCCTTTAAACTATATGTACATGGTTTTCGTTTTTGCAATCTTCATATATTGTATTTTACCTCATTTTGCACGTTTCTCTTTAGATAGATCTTTAAGTATAAGATATATAAGATCTCTTCCAAATACTTAAAGATTTAAAGATTCACTTTTCTTATAACTGTAAATTAATTAATGTATCAGCTGTTTAATTTAATACAATATTTATTATTCATTATAAAAAATAGTATACTTAGCAGATCACGGCAATTCAACCACATAAAGAATATAATGAATTCTTAAACCTAAATACTGGGATATACGTACAATTTTTGCCCAAATCTTATATTAACAATCTGACGGATCTTCAACCTTTATGTAGAGTTAAAATATATAGAATAGAAAATGTATCTTGGTACATTAATTTAAGTATTTCTTACACACGAAGATCATTTCTTCCGATTTTTGCCGATTTATCGTGTTGTGCTTTTTCGGTAGATTTCGTAAGAAATATTACCTATTGCGATCTCCCCTATGTTGGAATTTCTGCAAATTCTTTGCAGATCTACGCCGATCATAACACATGGAGCATAAAAACACCTACTATTTAAAAACTTTATCTACCTACTATCTATCTATCTATCTATATATGTATATAGATTTATAACCATTAATTACACATTACCGACCATCATCAAAAGCAGCAATATTGTGAAATGACAATAAAAATGGATACCACAATCTTATATTATAGAACTGTATGTATAAAATAAAGTGCCTTATACATAATTGCAAGAATTCATATGGAAGAGAAAAAGAAGAATATGGATACCGAAAAAAATTGAAAACTTATATATTGAATTACGTTTTCAAGAGTACAGAATTCAATGGTGGATACTATAACTTCTATAATTCTGCACAAATCTCTTCCAAACTGATACATAAAATCAATGAGTAAAAAGTCTTGGCCAAGTTCGTTAATGGACAAAGTCGGACCAAGGGGGTGAAAATAGGGAAAGGGTTTTGTGAAACAGAAAAAATATAGTACATATAAAATTATAGTACATATCAAATCATTTTAAAGTTAATATTACTCCTAGGAAAAGGTCCGAAAATTTAGATGCCACAGATTTTTGATAAAATTAAAAATAGTCCCAAGGGGCGAAAAGGGTTTTAGGGAGAAAAATATATTACTTTGTCAATTCTTACTTTGTCATAATTTCGTCAATTCTTATGATATCAAATCGTTATGTTTGCCTAGCATTTCGGCCCAAAATTAACTTTCGGTACAACTTGTCTACCTGCTGCGCTTCATTTTTTTCTTTTTTTTTTTGCTTCCCCCCTCCTCCAAAATCCATTTTCTTACGACTAGTCTGCACTAACAATTCGTCTCCAAACTCCAGGTCAATCAGAAGTAGTTCGGACAGCGGTGACTCAGTTGGCAGAGCATCAAATCCGCAGCTAAGGCCGCGGGAACGAGGCCTACTGCTAGCTATAATCCGCCATGTACGCTAATGGCGCCTGGCGCATGTAAAATCCGTCGTGGATGCAAAGTCCTCCAAGTTACCTGTGAATTATACCTCTGGAGGTGCCTTGCCAGGTGAAGGTCTCGTTACCCGACCAAGGTTCTAAATTACGAGATCAACATGCGTAGCAATGTGCATATTCCAAACAACAGGATATAAATGTTAAGCAACCGACGCAACACCGTTCACAACTAAGCAAAAGGCACTGCCGATACGTTCTAGGCACTCGTTAGGCTTACTGCCGCTACGCGGTGATTAGGCGGTCACTCGCCCTGATACCAGGAATCAAGCCCGTTCTGCTGGGGCTTCCCGGCAGGTTGGTGCCTCGTCATCGGTTAGAAAGAAAATATATCAAATCCACTTAAACATATTATACATCTTATTAATATTATCTACAACATTTATATTGAGAAGTTTTTGATAGGACCAACACTTACCGAAAAAAAAAAATGGGGGTGGGATTGAAGAAGAAAAAAATTTCATAAGATATCCAATAGACTTAACTTTATTATACATCCTCTTAATATTATCTGCAACTTTCATAGTGAAAATTTTTTGATAGGACCAACTCTTACAGCAAAAGCAAATTAAACAAAAATAGGGGTTGACGAAAAAATTATCGTGATAAGTGTGAATTCAAATCCAAACGGCTTATTTTTAAACTCATTTTTAAATTCATTTTTGCTCTCAAACGCTTCCAATAGTCAGGTTCTCTTATTCAGAATCTATATAATGTGCTGCATTAGACAATATTTTGATAAAGGCGGAATATATTTCATAAAATGGGTCATTTTGAATCGAATTTCCCCAAGCGATAGTGATGGAAACAAAAAAAAAAGGTGATACTGAGAAAAATAATTGTTTTTAAATCATGTTCCAATTAATTGAACAAGAAATAAAAACACAGGTCACTTAATTTCGTAAAATGACGTCAGAAAGTTTCATGTTTTCACTTTCAAAAATGAGTTTGAATTTGTGACAGAAAATTTCTAGTTGTTCAGCGTATGGATTTTTTTTTTCACTACCACCTTAATATGATTGAAATAAAAATTGCTCTTACAAAAAAATGAAATAAAAAATTCGTCAAAAGCGACAAGATAGAATTGTTAAACTGGGATTTATGTCTAATATTCCTTTAGTTTTTGCTGGTGAAATTAGTACTTAACTTCGAAATCTACCTCCGCCCGTAGGCCGAGCCGGAAAGGATTTTTCTCCTTTTGATACTTTATTCGAGTATCGATAAATTAAACCCTTGATTTTGTTAAGTTGTATTGCTGAGGATATTTATTCTCCCACATACATATATTTAAAATTTTTATTCAACTTATTTATATAGGTTGTCATCAGACACATGTTGAATAACTTCTCAAATTCCTACATATGAGGACATAATTTTAAATTTGTTAATACATATTTTTCTTTATTTAACAGCGCAATAATAAATCATAAAAATGCCTAGAAATTTCGATATTACATACATAAATTTTCAAAGTTGAAATAGAAAAAACCAGAAAACCAGAAACGCCAGAAAACTACTTCTTTTTTGATAAATATTATATCATGAATTCTTTTTTCGTGATCTTATAAATGAGAAACTTGGTAAAATGTGAAAATCAATTCTAAAGAGCGTCCCCAATTCTTAGAACCTATTATTTAGATTTTTACATGATTTTTGGAATATAAAAAATTGTTTTCTTTTTCTAACATTAAATAACGTTTTCTTTTTAGTATTTATATCTATTTGAAATAATTCTGGTAAATTGGAATATCTTCTTCTAAGCATTTGCAATGATCAGTGAATTAAACACAAATATTCTTACATCAGTATTATATATGCTTTCATCAGCATATTAGTTATAAATTCTGTACTATAAAAAAGGTATTTTTTTCTTTTGCGAAACAAAAAAATCTTATCTCAATACATAAAAGCATCCTGTGTTATGTCATCTAGAAGGATGAGAATATTCCACAAAGTCTCTCTGCCAAATGAAACGCGAACAATGAATCGTGGCATGTAGCATCATAATGTCACAAACAAATGTAATCATTACGCTCATCATTCTGAAAGCTAAAAGATAAAGCGAATGCTTAGGTCTGTAGAAAACGTGCAATATTTTCCTAAATATTAGATAACTTTCGGCAAAATACTTTTAGAAGATGGCAATTTCGAAAAACGTTCTTTTTTTTTTTCTCTGGCAGAGAAAGTTTTATACATTTACCCTTTTCTATTGTTTTTTTATGTTATGTTATACTAACACACACACACACGTTGATATATATATATATATAGGTGTGTGTGTGCATATATATATATATATATATATATATATATATATATATAAGTATAATTGTGTCGTAATAAATGTGTTGTAAATAATTAGGCAAAATGTTATAGATGCATATTTTTTAAAGGACAACAAGTTCAACACAAAAGAAAAAAATATTCCTTGCGAGTTTAATATCTATTCATGATTTACGCAGGAACTTTTCTTTTAATTGAGAATAATCTACTCAATAAGGATAAGAACATTTAACCCATAACCAGAAACGTGCGTCTGTCAGATGGTTGCGTCTACATATCTCCCCGTTACACAAAAATGAACGCGTCACCAATCTTATCACACAATCTAATCCTTGGGCTACTGGTCCTTTGCATCCTCCACCCATTTGCAACGCCTGCGCATTTTTAGTTATTGAAGGAAAAAATTATTTTATTTTAAACGCAGTCTGTGAGAGGGCATGTTTCCGTTTATGTAATTTTTTGCTCTGGGTATATTGATATGGAGGAGCCGTCAAAGCGGGTACGCTACAGTTTTTAAAAAGACTTAAGAAACTGCTTTGAGATTGTTTGATGAAGTAGAAAGTGACATAAGCGATATTGAAAGTATTTCAGATGATGAATATATAAATTCTGAATACGAAAGTGACTCAACATTGTCAAAAATGCATAAAAAAATGCAGATATTTAGAACATGCTGCAATGTTTACTATTAAATGTTTTGTTAATTTTACTAAGTAATATTTTTTTCTAATTCATATCGCACCGAATTATATAAAAATATTAGCATTTATTTAATTATCAGGACGAAAATTTTATATTTTGAATTTTGTTCTGTCTCCGACATTCAAAATTTATTTTTACGCTGTCATATTAAAAAATTGTTCCTGTTAATGAATTACTATTAAATATTAAGTGCTTAAGTTCACTATTTGGTAAATTATTAAGAGTTATTTTCATTTTAAAATTTTACAGCAATTTTTAACCATTTGGAAAAATGGTTATTGTTCTCGTCAGGGTAGGAAATCAAAAGCATATCTGAACGTTTTCATTGGTTTAATCCGCAATTTATTCGTTATCTGATTGGTATATACAGTAATCTGTATTTCCCTTTGGTTTCAATAACTATGGACAACAGAGCGTTACCACTATGAGAAAAAAGTAATAAAAACTACAAAAAAAATTAATAAATCAGAAACAAATTGAGATACAGCTTTTAAACAAATTGCATTTAAAAGTACATTTTTTTTCTCTATCCGACGGTATAAAAAGTAATATTGTCGGATGTTTAGAAGTTTGAGAATGAAATTTTATTAGGTAGATTTTGTATGAAATACTACCTATTAGGATCGTTCCTATGTTGGAATTTCTGAAAAACTTTTGCAGATCTACACCGATCATGACCCCTAGAACCCAAAACCAACCTCAGTAAAAAGTTTATCTATCTATCTATCTATCTATCTATCTATCTATCTATCTTTCTCTCTCTCTCTATATATATATATCACTTTCTTCTGGACACGATAACTTTCGTAATTCTGCACCAATCTCTTCCAAACTGATACATAAAATCAAAGGGCATAAAATCTCGGTCATGTTCGTTGTTGGGCAAAATCGGACCAAGGGGATGGAAATAGGGAGGGGTTTTGTGAAAACCGAAAACCCCCCATAACTTCTTAATTTGTGTACATATCAAATCAGTTTAAAGTTTTTATTACTTCTAAAAATAGGGCCAAAAATTTATGTATCAAAGATTTTTGATAAAGTTAAAAATGGGCTCAAGGGGCGCAAAAAATAGGGTTTTTGGGAGAAAAAAATTCATAACTTCGTCAATTCTCAAGATATCAATTCTAATTAATTTTATTTTAAATCTCCTTAATATTATCTACAACTTTTATATTCACAAGTTTTTGATAGGACCAATTCGTACCGCAAAAAATAATAATAATAATAAAAACGAAAACAAATAGGGGGTTTGAAGAAGTAAAAAATCCGGCGGTTGAAGCATATCGGTTGAAGAAAAAAAATCATCTAAGTAAGGGTGTATTCAAATCCAAACTGCCTTATTTACTGACTCATTTTACAATTCATTTTTTCTCTCAAAGGCTTCCAATGGGTACGTTTTCTTAAACAGAAACTATATAATGTACCGTAATTGTCGATTTTTTGATAAAGGCAGAATATATTTTTAAAAATGCTGTTAAAGTGGGCATTTTGAACCGAATTTCCCGAAGCGGATTGTGTTGGAAAAATCATTGCATTAAGGATGCACTCAAATCCAAACTGCTTATTTTCTGACTCATTTTTAAATTCATTTTTGCTCTCAAACGCATTTAATTGGTAGATTCGTTTATTCCAGAAACTATATAATGTACCGCAATGATCGATTGTTTGATAGAGGCAGAATATATTTCAAAAAATGATGTCAAAGTTGGCATTTTGAACGGAATTTCCCTAAGCGATTGTGTTATCACTTTCTTCTGGACACGATAACTTCCGTAAATCTGCACAAATCTCTTCCAAACTCATACATAATGTCAAGGGACATAAAATCTTGGTCAAGTTCGTTAATGGGCAAAAGCGGACAAAGGGATGGAAACAGGGAGGGGTTTTGTGAAAAACGAAAAAAAACCCATAACTTCTTAATTTTTGCACATATCAAATCAGTTTAAAGGTATTATTACTTCTAAAAATAGCGCCAAAAATTCATGCATCACAAATTTTTGATAAAGTTTAAAATAGGCTCAAGGGCCGCTCCAAATAGGGTTTTTGGGAGAAAAAAATTCCTTACTTCGTCAATTCTCAAGATATCAAATCCAATAATTTAATTATACATCTCCTTAATATTATCTACAACTTTTAGATTCACAAGTTTTTGATAGGACCAATTCGTACCGCAAAAAATAAAATAAAATAAAATAAAATAAAACGATAACAAAGAAGGGGGGAGGGTGAAGAAGAAAAATTCTCATAACTCCGTCAATTCACAAGATATAAAATCTTCATGAATTTATCATATATCTTCTTAATATTGTCTTCAACATATATATATAGACAAGTTTTTGATAGGGCCAATTCTTACAGCAAAAACAAATTAAAAATACATAGCGGTTGAAGAAAGAAATCATCTTATTAAGGGTGCATTCAAATCCAAACTGTCTATTTTCTTACTCATTTTTAAATTCATTTTTGCTCTCAAACACATCCAATTGATCTCTTATTCAGAAACTATATAATGTACAGTAATGATCGGTTTTTTGATAGAGACAGAATATATTTCAAAAGATGATGTCAAAGTGGGCATTTTTAACAGAAATTCCCGAAGCGATTGTGTTAGAAACAAAAAATATTACCCTACTGAGAAAATAATTGTTTATTAATCAAGTTTTAATTAAATGAAAGAAAAATAAAAACACAGGTCGCTTATAAATCTTTTCAAAAATCACGTCAGCATGTTTCTTATTTTTTTTTTTTGAATTAAAAATGAATCTGAAAATGTGCCAGAAAATTTTGAGTTGCTGAGTATGGAAAAATATTTTTTTTTAATATCGCCTTAACATGATTCTGATAAAACCAGCTATTTTATAAAAAGGAAATGAAAACTCGTCAAAAGCAGACAGATAAAACTGTTAAAGTGAATTTATATCTAATAATGATTTAGTTTTTGTCGGTGAAATTAGTATACTTAACTTCGAAATCTACCTCTGCCTGTAGGCCGAGCCGGCTGGGATTTTTTTTAAATTGGTCTTGAGATTTTTTGGAAATCTGATGATAGAAAATCCTTTTTCCCGAAAAGCCAATGAAATACTTGGCTATTATGTAAGTTTCATAGGAAATCTGACGACTCGCAGGCGATTTTTCTTGCTTGCAATTTTTACGTGTAATAACACTATTAATCTTTAATTCATGGCGTGCGTAATGTATGACTAGCTCCGCAGAAGTTTAAAAATTTACAGTACCGAAAATTGTAAAACTGAAATTTCTTTTAAAATTTGTTCATGATGGGTCCAGGAATGTTATCGTTTAATCCATGGCGTACGTAATGTATGATCAACTCCGTGCGATTTTTTATGTCTTAAATTTTAGTCTTTGAAAAAATCATTTTCCAAATAGTCGTTGTAATTTGTTAAATTGCTTTTTTTTTCTTTTTTTAATTTAGCAGTCTCACAGCCGGTAAGATTCCGTTTGTGCACGGGATTTTAATGTTGCCGGTTAAGGGTTCATCTAGAAATACATTATTACATCATGCACTCGATATTATACAGGGTGTACATAAAAGAATGTCCCGGGTATAAATTTTAATAGTATCAACTGTAAGCGTTCTAGAGTGTTGGTTCAAGGTCAGAAATAAGAAATTACTCAAACAGTTTGATGTAAGCGCATGCGCGAGTCCTGCATTGTTATTTACTCGCTTGCAGTGCCACATACGCAAAATAGCGACTCCTGACAGTCTAATAGAATGGCTCTTTAACCAATTAGATAGAGGGTGAAGAGGGGGAGAGTAGAGGTACGTATCCTCTATGTCAATTGTTGCAGTAAGAACGAAGAATCTTCGGTCAATATTAGAAAATGTATAATTTACGCATATTTTCAACGAAAGAGAATACCTTTTCACGTACCCCGTACACAAGTTGTCTTATACAAAAATTTAAACCTTTATTGCGCAGATTTGTATGTATACAAACAACACTGTTTTCAATTTAATATATATATATATTTTTATTCGCTAATAGCTAATTCACATCAGGAAATTAAAATAGAAATATTTGCTTTAATTAAAAAACATACATTCCAAATTTAAATAAAGCAAAATTAACCATTGAAACTTTCTGGTGTGAAGTGAGATTGTTTGAACTTCGTAATTTCTAGAACGTATTCAATCATGGGAATAAAAGGGTTAAAGGTTAAGTTTTATAAAATAAATAATTATATAAAATAAAGTATTTGGAGACATACTTATTAAAGAATTTACTAATTTGCACTATTTTAGCGTAAAACAGCCACGCGACAGTAGTTTTTACTTGTATTGCAGATATGCAACAGAAGAAAAGATTAACGTATCATATGAAAAATATATCTCTGATTTTTTTTTTATTTTTTTTTTTCCTGAGTTATAAACCTTTTAGTGTACCATATATAATTTTTTTCGAAACAAAATAAAAAATCGCGCATTTAAAGGTTAACAAGTGATTTATTACAGCTGATATATAACTTATATTTTTTTATCTAATACAAAACACTCACTTTTATTTATTTATACTAAGCCATTATGAAAATCGCATTTAGTTATCTTACTATGATATTTTCTTTTTCAAAGAAATGATAAATATATTACATTGGATTACTTTTTTTTACAGAAAGCATAGATAGATTTTGCAAGAAGAAATAGTTTCGACATTGAAATAGTGATTTCAATAATATACCAATAGTCTTCCTTTTCTTTTAAATGTTTCACTGCATTACATTTGAAATACAGAAATAGATATTGGTATGTTTGATATAACACATAACTTTACATTTATTTATAGTTTTGTGGAATAAAATTAAATATATAAGTCTAATTAACCCTCTAGTGCATGATTCTTTATTTTTTCTTTAAAAAAATATATTTGCTTCCTTGACGGCCATAAATTACAGGAAAAATATTGAAAAACATTTCACTCTTATATTTTTTAGTATTTTGCAGTTTTTTAAATTGTTGCCAAATGTAAACACCATGCATTAACACATTTTTTTTTTAAACTTTGCCAACTAGAAACTATGTGCTTTTTATTGCATTTTTTTTTTTTTTTTTTTTTTTGTAAATTATTAGATTTTAAATGCATACAACACTTTACATACACTTAGCAAAATAAAATTATATATATATATATGTATGTATGTATATACGTATATATATATATATATATATATATATTAATGTATATATATATATGTATATATATATTAATGTATATATACATATATATAAATTTAACTTTCAAGTCATATAACAATATTAACCAAAATTCTAAATAAAGACGGCATGTAATAATATTATACATTAATTGCTATCTATCAACCAAATAATAATGGTACAAATTACAGTTCAAAGATATTAAATGAACATATGAAGTTAGATGCTACAATAGAATCATTTTTAATTTATAAATGAATAAGAAGATATGCTGCACTGTAACAGAATACAATAGAAGTATTGTAAAAAATATAATAATTAAATAAATACAAATAAAATGCAGAAATGCAGCCATATTTGTCCTGTATTTTAAACCAATTAAAATAATTTTAAATTTAAAAACCAAAATGGGCTTATAAAGTGTAATATCACATGCAAAATACAATGAAAAAATCATAGGCTAATAAAATATACTCCATAAATATACGGGCAATGCAGCAGAATAAGATAGAATTTTATATTATAAATAAATTAATATTATAATAAAATATTTGTCAAATTTATGGATGGTATCCAATAGAACATTTATTGTTTTTGTTTAAACACAGAGGTTCCAAACAATTAATGCATTTTACTCTAGTGTAACCTATACAGCCTAGAACTTTACACCGTTGTTTTTTATCTAAGTGATGCATGCAGTGATCAATTTTATCCTTCCTGACATCTTTAGGAGTTTCATAAAGCTGAAAACAATAGATTACTAAGTTGTTACTATAAAATTTTAATCAATGGCTTTTTTGATGATGTAACTGGTACATTCAGGGGGCCATGGACACGGAAGCACAAGGGAAGGTGAATAGTGCATCTTTAAATCTGAATAAGAAGTATTTTGGCCATTTTTTATCATTTGGCTCCCGTTTAACAAAATCTTATATCTGCCATTAGGGGGATCCTCAAATCTAGAGTCCCGGGGCAGCTGTCCGCATGCCCCTGCATTAGTCAGGACCTGATTTTACAGTAAACTGTGAAGATTTGGTATTTAATAAGAGTCGTTTATCAAGTTAGGGTGATATATGGTGATAAAAGTGAAAATAAATTAAATATCATGCGAACCAGTTATGAAACAAACAATGATCAAAGTGTTTACAAAAGCGGAACTCAATTCATGGTGTTGCCAAATGGCAACAAATGTATATTCGTCTGCATACAATTTTTGTTTCAATAAACATTACTGAAAATTATTTAAAATAAATTTTAAAATATATTCTTTTTAGAAATATTTTTTTGAAATGAAATTTTGCATGTTAAATATTTTTTATATGAGTTAGAAATCCAACTATGGCTAACAAAATGGAAGGTATCAAAAGTTGCTTTTTATTTGTAATTTGTAAACAACTATTGCCAATACTTTTTATGAACTAAACCTAAATATCGGACCATCGTGAATACGTAAAGCATAAAGTTGTCAAGAAAGAACGGTAAATATACAATAAGGAGGGAAATTTTAATATATTGCCAATTGGCAACGGTATGAACTAGAGGGTTAAACAATATTTTGATTTCAATACCCAATGCCAGTTCTATGTAGTAATTATATGAGTCATTCTTTAATAAACTGTAGTCAGGGCGAAATTATTACTAAAATAATTAAGTAATAAACATATTATATATATAGTTTGACATGTTTTAATTTGTACAAAACTCGATATATTTAATCTTATAAAGTTGTATTTAATTATTATTAAACCAATCAGATTAGAAGGTAAAATATTCGTGAATTCTCTGCACTGGTAAGAAGCATTTTATCATGAATAACGTTTCTGATTTAATGAAACAGAAAGTAACGACATTTAAGTAGGAATTTGTAAACAGAATTATTCAAACGCAACAGATATAATACATTTTTCTTTATATAAAACTGATTTATCCACATGAATTGTTATTTACATGGAAATAATAATTTATCTTTTAATTCGATAAGATTACTTATTTAATCTGCATTCATTAGATCTTAAAGATCGAGTAATGATTAACGTGGTATGTTTTGGTTGACATGCAATTATATATGATGCAGAAAAATTTAATTTTCAACATCAGTAAACAAAATTATATATTTGTATAGCAATGCCTTAAATATTATTTTTAACTGAGATACTTTTGCCTATAAATGCCGATAAGTTCTGTAAGAAATATATATATATATATTTATCTACTACACGTTATACAACTAAACTTCAATATTATATTCAGAAACCTTGTTTATTTTTCAGAACAAAAATTAATAAAATTAAATTATGTAGGTTATCTCCCCTATATATATAAAATCCTAATGAAACGAATTTATGAAATGACTAATTAAATTTCACGGCATTTCTTTAAAAATATGAAAGTTTTGGCGCGGAAATTAACACCAATTATCGTTATTGATCCACGGATGTTCGGTTTGTCGGTTGGTTGGTTGGTTGTTGATGGCCGATTATCTACACTAGGGATATAGGCCGAGGGATGAGTTTCCTTCGTGGGGGTCTTTCTAAAGAGCCTAACCCGTATTTACGCATGTCGTGTCAAATTAGAAACTACTCACCAATCATAAGATGCAGCAACTGTCAATACTATGGGCATACCACCGAAAAATGTAGAAGAAACTCAACATGTGCGTATTGTGCTAAAAATCACGAATCTAAAAATTGCCCAATTCAAAAAGAAACAAGAAAACAGAAATGCATAAACTGCACAAACACAGTATTCCCAGATGGAAGAGCGTATGACTATAATCATGCAGCAAACTCATCAAGATGTCAGGTGTATCAAAATATAATGCAACAAAGAAACCTTATAATAAATCAAGTTCAAGCAAATTCCCGTCGATAATCTTAAATAAAGAAAACTCCTCTAAAAATTTTAAAACAACAACTTCTTCGCTAGAAATCACAAATAATTTGAAAGAAATAAAAATTGCTCAACTGAACCTACAAAAAATACGTTCTGCGACAGTTTCACTGTTCGCGTTTTTTACTTAGAAATAATTACACATCTGCATGTATACAGGACTGTTCTATAACAGTTAATAGGCCACATGGGATTCCAAAAACAACACCGTGCTACTCATCTCTCTCAAAAAATTGTTTCATCGTAATACTAGACTCGAGAGTACAACATCTACAAGTCCAACAAAATGATCACTCAGTGTTTGTAAATATTTTAACAACAGCGAGCTATATAACATTGGGTACACAGTATACGGCACCATCACAGGACATAAAAGATGATTTACAGGCCTGGTCAAGTAGAAGGGGAATGTCCAATAAATTCTTGTTGTTGGGTGATCTAAATGCCCATAGTCAGCATTGGGGATATGGAAATGACGATGATAGAGGCCATCATGTCATCAGTCAAATGAGTACACAGCGTCTACTAGTTGTGAATAACCCGCACAGCATCCCGACCTTTGAAGTTAAACACTTGAAAGGATGGCCGGATTTAGCGCTATCATCGTTTCAACTCTTTCAATATATAAAAGGTTGGGAAGTTGAAGAAAGCATGGATTATGGAGATCACAGATTGGCAACAACGAGTCTTTCCCTACAAATACCAGATTTATCGAAACGTAGATACAAAACAAAAGGAATATCACTAACAAAATTTAATAATGCAATTAAGAAAAACATAGAAGAAAGAAACTTAAATTTCAAAGGTATAAGTACACCGGAAGAGTTTGAAGAAAGATGTGCATCGTTCATATCACTGGTAAAAGAAAATTGTGAAACTCACTTCAAGAAAAGGAAAAGCTCGTTCAAACCATCAATCTCGTGGTGGAATGAAAATTTGAGAAAACAAAGGAACTATGTTAGAGCTCTGAGAAAAGTTACAAAAACTCCAGAAGCAGTACCAGATAACTACATAAAATTCAAATCTGAAAGAGCGAAATACAGAAAATTGATTCAAGAAGAAAAATCTGAAGCTTGTAAAAGTTTTTGTCGAAACACAAAAGAACCTTACGGCAAGTTTAAAAAGATCGCTTTTCAGGACTTCTGTAGGCAGGAGACTTACGCACTTTCAAACTCAACCCATCAAACTCAAACAAGACAAATATTTTTTCAAGATATAACAAATGAAATATTTGGACCATCAAAGGAAACCCAACCTTATATATTCAAACTAAACTCCACAGTACCAAAAATTTTGTTACAGGAAATAAAACAAGCAATCTATGCTTTTAACAAAAACAAAGCTCCTGGTCCAGATGAAATAGACCACGTAATACTCAGAAATCTATTCAAGATGCAGCCAGAATTAATACAAGAAATGTACAACACATTATTAACTCTGAATTATTTTCCTGATGATTGGAAAGTCGGTGAAGCTGTTTTCTTTCTAAAACCAGCAAACCAGCAAATGAAGCGGCATCTTATAGACCGATAACCCTACTTTCAGTATTTGGAAAGGTCTACGAGAAAATACTTCTAAAAAGAATAAATTACTATCTGCATACAACAAACAAAACCTTTACTTCCCAGCATGGCTTCCAGGAAAATAGATCAACGGAAACAGCAATAAGAGACCTTTTCTCATAAATAGATTTCCTTAAGCAAGAAGATGTATATATTTCCCTCCTATCTATAGACTTTAAGAATGCATTCGACAACTTGTCGTGGGATATTACAATACAACAATTAGAAGAGTTACAAATAGAAGCAGCATATGTCAACACCATAAGGTCCTATTTATCGAAGAGGGGCATTTATCCAAATTGGCTACTAGAAATCCTGCATTGGCTCTCTAAGGGCAGCCCTCAGGGTTCCTGTTTAGGACCTTTCCTGTGGAGAGTGTTTATACAGAAGTTAATAAATTTACTAAGAAGAACAGGATTTCGAGTGATAGCGTTTGCAGACGATATATTGTTGGTGGTGTATGGAAGAACAAGAAAAATACTAGAAGAGATGGCCAGGGAGGCTTTGCAAATAGTGAGTGACTGGGCAGACTTAAACCAAATGAACATCTCATATGGAAAATGTAAGGCATTAAATCTCAGAAAACCTAAATATCTAAAAAGAGCTCCAATCTTTAAAATAAATAATTACAGATTGAAATCCGAAAATACGCTCCTACACCTTGGTTTAACCCTAGATAAAACACTGTCATTTTTGCCTCACCTAAGAAATAAAAGAACAGAGCTGAATTCAATAATCCAGAATCTACTAAAACTTACATAAAAAAAGGAGGAATAAATAAAAATATCTTAAAAATCTGGTATATAACAATCTTAGAAAAGAAGATAACGTATGGAGCAGCTGTTTGGTACGACCACCTACAGAAATCTCATGGGGTTCGCTTACTGTCCTCAATACAGGCCCAGTGCTTTCTTTTTGTGTCGGGCGCATATAGAAAAACGGCCACCCTTGCACTTTGTGCCTTAACAGGAATCCCTCTACTGCATCTCAGGGTAGCTCAGATTGCTACATCGGGGAAAGTACTAAGATTGGGGACACCAGTAGAAGAATTTAGACCAGAATTCTATCAAGGTAAATCCCCAAATTCATCCGTATGTCCTTACAAAAATTACCTACACAAGGCAAATGAAAACCTCCAAATGGAAGTACAAATCAACACAGACGGCTCCAAAATGGAAGAAGGGACGGGGTTAGCGTTCTATGCATACGAAAACTCAATCTTGTGCCATACTTTTCAAATAAAATTAAGGATAGAAAACACCGTATACCAGGCGGAAATGCTAGCGGTACTTCGAGCAGTTGAATGGATGGAAAAAAGCAAGTACGGAAGTGCAATGATATATTCAGATAGCCTCTCGAGCATACAAGCCATTGACGACAGCACAACAAAAATAGTACTGGTCCAGAACATAATTCAATTACTACAGAATACAAATAAAAAGATAATACTAAAATGGATAAAATGACACACCGGAATAGCAGGAAACGAGGCAGCAGATCAAAAGGCAAAAGAAGCAATCATAAATCCTAACTTACCAGAAGTATTTCTACCTTTCCCACCATCTCATCTCAAACGACAACTAAAACTACAAATACAGCAGGAATGGCAGAGAATTTGGCACTCTGATCATAGAGGAAGGTTTACATATTCACTTCTACCTATTGTCTCAGAGGTGACATTACTATCACACAGAAACCTCTTCTTGTTTGCAACAAATCACGGGCCCTTTCCAGATTATCTTGTAAAGGTCGAAAAAGTCGACTCGGTCTACTGCACGTGTGGAAAACGGGGAACCTTGCTGCACTACGTAACGGAATGCACACTAACATCCATATACCACCTCAGAATCTCCAGAACGATAAGTCTCTCTTCATGGTTCAAAATAATCAGAAAACAACCAGCACTATTACAAAAAATTATAAACTGCATAACACTGATTGAAAACAATCAAGGACTTTTCCAAATGCCTCCACAGGACCTATTATATGATAATGATGATCAGCTATTGAACTAATCAAACAAACTTTTACTTTAACAATAACACTAATTCTATAACTGTTTTAAAGAAACATTATATGTTATACGTCTGTAAAGCGCTCAACTCGGCAATCTTACTATTCTTACCTATACTTATTTCATTATCTCAATTATTTGTTATTACCTACCATTATTTTATTACTCAATAATTGCTCTGTATTTTTTTTAAAAATAAACATTGCTGGGTGGGGCTAGTTGAGCTCAAACCAATTGGTAGGGCTCCCCGCCTGGCTGAATCTGAATCTGGAAATCCATGGCTCGAAGAAAACCACGAAAACTCCGAACGATTAGGCCGACGGGCGCGATTGCTATCGAACCCAGCTCCCGTCTACCAGCTTCGAGAGCAGAAACTCTCAGCCACTGGTGGGGCCCACGGATGTTCGGACTAATAATATAATTTAAAAATTTGAGTTAGTTTTCGAAATATTAATTATTTTCTTAATTTAATTACATTTCTGTAGTGGTAGTCTGTAATAGCAACAAAATTCCCTCTATTATTATTATTATTATTATTATTATTATTATTATTATTATTATTTTGTTGGAGGTGAAAAGGGAAAAACTATCGGGGTAATTAGGTTTCTTGTTTGTCGTCATTTTCAAATTGATAATCTTGACAATCAAAATTATATCTTTTATTTCAATTGATAGTGAAACAATATTGCGAATAAGTCTTGTTTTTCAGGTAAGCAACAACAACAACAACAAAAAAATATGTATATATATTTTCGCATTTCGATCATCCGGAAGCACTTTATTTTAGAAAACAAAAATGTTCTGTAAATTTCAAATTCTATAAAAGGTAGATAAAGTTTATGTGTCAATTTTAAAGAAAAAATGACAATAAGCTTAAAAATAGAAGGAAAATTATAAAAAAAAGAATTTAATCATCACATGTTATAAGCAGAAAATAAGGAAAGTTACGTCAAAACCTTTACACATAAATATTAAAAAAGTACGAAAACATTAAAATAATAAAATAATGACACACGAAACGCATTTAAAGGTGATTATTACGACATTTGTAGAAGGTGCACACATTAAATATCGTATGATTAAAGTGCCTCAAATCAAAGTGCATAAAATAATAAAATTATTACACGTGAAAAACTTTTATTGGTGAATATTTTGTCAAATTAGAAAAGCTAGAATAACATTTCCAAATGCCTTTAAGTTAAATAATATATGTACCCGTGAATCTTAAAAGAGAAAAAAGAATTATTATATGAGACATAGATTTAATAGGGAAAATTACATCATATATTGAAACGATACATTTAAAAGTATTTTTATTGGTTTTACATTTAATCTGACATCACATGTAAAAGGCAGTGCGGCAAGAAAGTTTGTTTATGTATTACATCACTTGATGCAGTTTAAATACAGGTAAATGCATGCACAAAATACTTTCGATTTTTTTTGTACGAATTGCTATTCAATAAATGCATATAAGAAAATTTGGACATTAATTAATACAATCGGTGATATTCCCGTGCAGTTATTTTGCCAAATTACTCACATATTTTTATTTAAAATAACGAAAGAACAAATAAATTTGTAAAATATTATCAAAAATACAAATAAAATGTCGAATTAAAAATCATTTATGCGCAACAAACACGTGTATCGTGTTTAATGTAAAGTGAATGTGACATTTAGGTTCATCCATTATTGAAATTTAATATTATATTCTGTCGATAGTTTTATGGGCGACTGGGTAATCAATTAGTATCATAGAAACAATATACAATGTAAAAACAATTTGAAAATATTAATGATGGTGTATTGAAATGGGGAAAAGAATTCATGAATAAGCTATATCTGTTCTTGAAATATCTAAAACTCGATCAAGACATAAAATATAAGTGTAAAATTTCAAAACACAATGCTTTTGAATCTGTGGATAAGATAGCTGTTATTAAGCATACGGAATTTTTTATCCTGAAACCTAAAGTAAGAATATTGTCCAATGTCCATAGCGCAGATATAATCGTCATATAGTGTCATTTTTAATCTAATCATTTAATACAAGCTAATTTTAAAATGTGGAATTGTTCTTGCTTATCAATCCCGAGAACAGACGTCATTTATTAAGACAGCGATGAATGAGGCTATGGTAATCGAAAAATGAGCATTCAAACGGAAAAGCATGGCAACGCGATTGCAGAATATAGTCGCTGATAATACCATTCAATCTTCCGTAACCTGGTAATGTTTTTCTAAATAGTGCATATTATTAAATTTAGAGAATCTACGAATCCTGAACGGGAGTTGGCGGGCGCAGCTCGCAGGGTGAAGAACACCCTAGTTAAAAATATATTCCCTACATTACGTAAAAGATGTTTCAAATATGGACAGACTTACATATGTATTAATTATTTTAACAAATTACACCATTTTTCTAAATAGTCGTTCAAAAAGTTAAAGTGCTTTTCTTAGTGATAGACAAGCATTTCTCTGCTATCATCAAAGAAGATGACCATAATTTTACAGTATCTTGATTCCTTTCACCTTCAGGAAAATTCTAGCTATTAAATATACCTTTCATGAATACAACAATAAGGGACACCATGCTGATTAAACTTAACGAAGCAGCCCATCATTCATCGCAGTAGGATCAGTGTTTCTTGCTCAGTCTCGTTGATCAGGTTTGAATTATATAATTGAATAGATCCTCTTAACAGTTAATGACTAAATCAAAAATCTAATCACATAACAAATTTTACTATCATCGAATATTTTCTCGTCTTAACTATCATTAGCGCAAGATTACAAGAGTCAAGATTTGAAGATTCTTGTTTATGATTCAATCTTAATTCGTGTTTTGAACGCGAGTACAGGAAATCGGCAGATTATCGATACATTTCAGATGTAAAAATTATTGTACCCCCAACTTATTTACCTAAGAAACTTCGTATATACAATACACGAGGATATAACTAGTTTTTAAGTGATAGAAAGTTGATGATTTCTTTTTACCGAGAAGAATTAAGTATAAGTCGCTAAGTACATTAATTTTCAAACCCTCAAAAATCATACATATATATGATAATTTTCACTAACGAAATTGGTACATCTTATAAACAGTACATATTTGTATCAATGCAATCAGTGCATATTCATGGACGCTGAAAGTCAGAAAGTCAGACTAGACAAAGGACTATACTTTTAAAGTTATTTTAAAGACGACATTAAAAAAAAAATTGACTTCGATTATAAGATATATTGTTTCCGCCGACATTAAAAATATTCATAAGATTATGCAACGAAATTGGTAGATATTTATGATATTTGATATGATTATATTTGATATGTAATTTATGATATTTGATATAAAGTACAAATTTTCTTGAGTGTTATTACTGGCCAGACCGATAAATAGTTGATAGCTTATGAAAAATACGAGAACAGAGAATTATGCATAAGCAAAGCGCAGATAAGTTTTATTAATATAGAATAAATTTATCTTTTGTTTGTTGAAAACACACACATCGTGCACATCATAAAAACGAAAGAAATCGTCGTTTCCAGGATAGAGCTAAACATCGCAGCTTGACAGCAATATTGCACAACTGGGAGTCAAAGTTAATATCATTAAATAAGGTTTGGGTTATTCTAACTCACTACTTCAGAAGACACCTTTCTAGAAAACGGAAGTTGCTGGAGCTGGATGCGTGATAAGAGATAAGTCAATTTTTCCTGAAACATTTATAACAAATTATCTTAGGATGGTGTCTGGAGAATATGGAAAATAATTTCTTCGATGTCTTCCTCTCTGTTAACAAATCTTCCTCTATATTTTGTCTGTTGAAAAAAATCAGAATGCGTACTTATGGTAAAAAGAAAAGAAACACGTGGTTTATCGAATAGAGTTACACAATGCAGCTTGACAGCAATATCACACAACTGGGTGACAAAGAATAAATTATATTAAATAACTTTTGTGTATTTTATGTGACTGCGGCAGAGCATACATTTATTTAAAATGGAATTTCTCGGATACGCTATAGGCGATAAGTAATTTTTCATAGAATAATCGAAACATGCGCTCTTAGATTCATGTAGGTAAAATACACAAACCAAACTATTCGGAGTACTCATGCCTCGATAAGAAAATCATAGACTAAATTATTCTTGCCTAGCATTATTATCCATACAATTGAATTCATCCCAATTTTCAACAACATAACTAGTTCTGGTGCATTTGATGCAATTGATATCAAATAGATTGTGTCAGAGCAATAAAGATGCTGTAGTATGGTTTTCATACTTCCTATTCTTTTGACCGTTAGTATTACATATTTGTCATTATTGAATTGTTAAGCGACTACGACCACACGCGAATCTTCACCAAACACTTCCATTTCAAAAAATGATTCAACAGTGTCGGTGTGACATTTTGTTACACTCGATTGTCTTCTCTAAATTGGACTGAGTTTAGCAAATTTCTGAAAGACCTCTGTTTCTTAAATTTAATCATTATGATTAATCATGCTATGGAAAAACTATATCTTTGCTACACAGTTATTAGTGCTTGTTAATTTCCTCCTTCTTAATAAATGTTAGTGGCGGCTTTTATTAAGAATTTAAAACGATCCAATATCTACATAATACAAAAAAATCTGTATACTTTTACATTTGCAAACTTTTATTATTACATTTTATTTAATGTACTGTTAAAAAGTAGTATACGGTATGAGTATTTTATGCAAAAGACATGATGCACTCTATCTATATTATAAAGGACAAACATATCTGTGCGTAACGCATACGTCATTTTGCGAATGGCAACACTTTGAAATTTGAAATAAAATTTTGGTTTTGCAATTTTCTCTACTGCAAATTTTTCAACTTCTAAACATCGCACATTTTAAATTTTTACACCGTCGTACAAGGAAAAAAATGCTCTTTTAAATGCAATTTGTTTGGAAGCTGTATCTCAATTTATTTTTGAGATATTAATTTTTTTGTAGTTCTTAATACCATTTTTCTTACCGTGGCAACAAAAGTACCCCATTTCTATTGAAAGTCATTGAAAGTAAACGGAAAACAGTCGAAAATAGTGTATCTTTTTTATGTCATTTTCTCATAAAACCTGAAAAAAAGAAGTTTAAGACTGGATTGTAAAAGTGGATTGCTTTAGCGGATGCAAATGACGTCATTTTATAAAAAGCGTGTATTTTAATTCTTAACGCTGAATTATGTTTTGTAGAAGTGCGTCATTTTCACAGCCCAGCTGCTTTGAAATTCTTCACAGGTGTTAATGCTTCACTTTTGAATGTAATATAATGTAATCGAAATCACATACTGATAAAACGCAATGTTTTACAAAAATTTAAAGTGTCTTTATAAAAGAGAGATAACATGCAAATAATAGCGATTTAGATTACAGAAGATTATTTAGATTACGAAAGATTAATCCGTTTGCCCTTAAAACATAATAAAAAGTTAATCAATTTCTTACGGCTTATTAAAAAAACCATTCCATAATTAAAAACTTGCCTATGGATAAATAAATAAAACAATATAAATAAAACAGAAATTTAACAGACATGTATAAGCTTTGAAGTTATCAGAATATAAAAGGATGCCATAAGTAGCAAAATCTTGGTCAAATAACTTTAAGTATGCGGCTATTAAGAAAATATCGCTTTTGATAAATTTCAAAAATTTATTTGATTGTATAATTCGCATTTTCCATATGAAAAATGCTTTTTTAATGTAAGCGGGTAATCTAAAAAATTTATTGCATATAAAGAAATTATTAGTTTTCAATTTTAAAAAAATGTTTTCACCGATATTCTTTAACCCGGGAAGCCCGGGTACGATCGCCTAGTTATTTTAAATGACGAGTACGATATCTTTGAGTTAGAATTATATTTATTTAAAAAAATGAGCTTTAAAATGTTTTGAATATGACCTTTTAATTTATTAGCATGTTAGGCTAATTATCTAAATTTGCGTTAATACATAAAAAAGTGTATATTTCACATTTGCAAACTTTTTTTATTACATTTTATTTAATGTATTTTTAAAAGGTAGTGTATGGTATGAGTATTTTATGTCGAAGTCATGATATCCTCTATTCTTTTAAATGGCGAGTGCAATATATTTTAGTTAAAATTCTATTTATTTAAAAACGTGCGCTTTAAAATGTTTTGAATGTGTTATTTTAATTTATTAGCATTATTAGGCTTGTCATATAAATTTGCGTTAATATTATTTTTCTACTTCTTAACTCTCGAAACTGTTAAAACAGGTAGATGAAGATGGAATATTTTGATATGCATAAAGAAACCTGTAATAAATTTTGATCATAAAAAATCCTTTATCACTTAAGTAAGCTGCAACTATTAATTGCATTAACAGATTTTTTTTCTCAAATTCTTTTATTAAATTACAAATTTCTTTTCCCTACAAAATACAAAACGTTATTTGCATTGATTGATATATATATATATATATATATATATATATATACACTACACAGCATTAAGTACTCCTGATAGTCATAGAGAAAATCATTCATTTTTCCTTCCAATGTCTTCAGAGTTAAAGGATTTCAAAATAAACTTTTTTTTATTTTAACTACCGATACATGGCGCCAACAAAGCACAAAATTCACAATGTATGCGACACAAATGTATGCGAGACGAATGTTTACTTATGGAGGGAGAGACTGAGCTGCCAGACTAATTTCAATTGAACTTATCTCAGAATATATACTTAATTGAATGTAAGCCATCTCTCAAATGTTAATTTATTTTAAATAATCTTTCTAAAAATGTAACTTTTATGAAGATTTGTTCCAAAAAATAATTTTGAATAAAAATGGCCTAATGGAATACGATAAAGCGAAGTCGGATCCGGATGAGTTCACTCCGAAGCGTCAAACACTTAGTGATATTATATATATAGTAGAAATATAGGCTATTCAATGGATTAAATGTTCCATTAGCTAGACTTTATCGAACTGATTCAATAGATTTTATTTCATTATTTTTTTCAATTATATTTCGAAAAATCATACCTTAAGCTAGCTTAAAAAAAAAAAAAAAAACATATCTAAGACCATAATCAAGAGAGAAAAATAATTTATCAGGTATAGATGGTGAAACACTTTCCAACACTAACTAAATCTCATATTATGATACGAGCAAAAATTGTGTGTGAGAGAGTATGTAAATTTTATCTTAGAAACGGCTCTAACGATTTTGAATACATTTTGCACCCTACCGTTTTCGGATTAGAAAAGACCATTGGACTGGGTCACATATTCGAGATAATTCGATTGCATGTCATTTTGGGTCATTATGGGTCAGAGCCAAATTAATTATATCTAAAAAACGGCTCAATCGATTTTGACTAAATTTTGAATCCAACTGTTTTCGGTTACGTGGAGACTATTGGGCTAGGTCGCATGTTCGAGAACTTTTAATTAGTGTGTCATTTTTGGGTCACTGCGTGTGAAGCTATTTTCATCTAAAAAACGGCTCTAACGATTTTTACTGCACTCTATATTCTACAGTTTTGGATTACGAGAAGACCATTAGTTTAAGTCACATGTTCGAGAAAATTCGATGGGTCATTTTTGGGTCTCTGTGGGTGAAGCTAATTTATCGGCTCCAGCCATTTTGACTAAATTTTGTATTCTATCGTTTTCGGGCTCGATAAGACCATTGGACTAGGTCGCATGTCCAAGAAAATTCGATTAGTGGGCCATATTGGGTCACAATGGGTCAGGGTCAAGTTAATTGTAGCTAAAAACAGTTCAAAACATGTTGTCAAAATTTTGTATTATAACGTTTCCGGACATAAGACCACTGGGCTACGTCGCATGCTCCAGAAAATTCAATCAGTGGGTCATTTTGTGTACTAATGGATCAGGATCAAGTTAACAGTACCTACAAAGCAGCGAAAACGATTTTGACAAAACTTTCACTGTACCGCCTCTGGACACACGAAAACCTTTGACTAGGTCGCATACTCAAGAAAAATCTATTAGCGGGGCATTTTGGTTCATAATGGGTGAGTGTCAAGATAACTGTAAATTCAAAAACGTTCAAACGGTTTTGATAACAATTTTTCATACCGTTTACCAATACGTGAATAACATTGGAATAGGTCACATGTTCGTCATAGGTTCGTAAATTTTGAATAGTTGGTCATTTTTGAATGAACGTGGGTCAAGCTAATTTTATCTAGAAAATGACTAAGAATTTTCACTAAATATTATATTCCATCGTTTTCAGCCTCCAGAAATGCATTGGGCCAGGTCGCATGTTCCAAACAATTTGACTAGTGGGTCATTTTTTGTCGCTATGGCTCAGTGTCAAACTAATTGTATCTAAAACATCAAGATTGATTCAGTGGAAATAATATATCGAAATAAACATAAAGATAATTTTGACAAAGCTTAGGCCGGTCACTCCTGCTAGAATTTGTAAAGAAAATTCCTTTCTACATACAATAAAATGAAATATCTAAAAAAGGAATTTAAAAATAATACACCGCAAAAAAATTTCCATTGACAATTATGTTATGGAATTGCTTTCTGTGCAACCGTAAACAAGCTAAAAATGCTACATAATTCATTTTCAAGAGAAGAACATCAATTAGTACAATAAAGTAACATATAAAAATGCATATCATTTGACTATTTTTTGCGAGTTAGAGCATGATCAGGCGGGAAGACAGACAGACAAACCGAATTCATAAACATGCTTTAACTGCTTTGGAAAGTGCTAAAATAGTTTTGTTCCAAACATTATTCAATATCATTTTCCTAGAAAAATTTACAATAAAAGGAAAAAAAGACTAATTCCATGATATCCGAAACTTTTATGCAATTTCTGTTTCTGCTAAGTAAAAACCCTAATATATATATTTATAAATGTATATATATATACACGGAAAATGGTCAAATAATCTGACATTCAGTTCGATTAAACTAGTCTTTTAATAAAAATTCCAGCTCTGGATATATCAATGATACATCTTAATGCCATGGCTAAAATATTGATTAGGTTCATCACGTTGTTACGGTGAACCATAAAAAAAAATGCTCAGCAGGGCGGAAACATTATGCTTTTTTACTAAACATTATTTTTTGAAAACAAAAGTATATCAATAAATCTAATTTTAATTCATTTTATTTTTCAAAATAGCAAATTCATTAATTATTTTAAACTTGTCTTTTAAGAAACATGACAAAAATTAGAAATTATAATTAGATCACCTTAAAAACAATCAAGGACGACAAATCATGTACGAAGCTTATAGTATGAAACATTTTCCGACACCAACAGATTATTATTAAGAAATGTTAATAAATTTCACCAAAAAAGATTTTATCCCGTAGACTATAATATAATGAAATTATTTACTTTATAACATAGCTGGAGTAGCAACATAATATTCGTATGGATAAAATACAAAAAACAGATATACATTGAGCTCTGATATGTATTTTAGGTACCTTCATACGAGTAAAATTGGTATAGCTCTCGAAGAACATAATACCTTGCATCGTAAACATGTTTTCTAAAGAAAAAATGAACTTATATTTGCTTTGGCATCATATACTAAAACGATACGTTTAAAAATATTTCATTTGTTACACATTTAATTTGAAGTCACATGTGAAAAGTAGTGCGACAAATTTTTTTTTTTGTATATTACATCACTGGGTACAGCATAAATACCTCTAACTGGATGCGCAAAATACTTCCGATTTATTTTGTACCAAATACTTTTCGATAAATACCTATTTGAAATTTCGGATATTCTTATTATTTCATATAAACAAAATATAGATTGTAAAAATACCATGATAACATGCATGACAGTGTATTCGAATAGAGCAAAGAATTCATAAATAAGCTATATTTGTTCCTGAAAATATCTAAAACTCAATCAAAACATAAAATATAAGGGTAAAATTTCAAACACAATGTTTTTCAATATTGTGGTTCTGAAAGTTATTCAAAAGCAGACTGAGTCGTTTAAACCTCGAACCTAAAAGCAGAATATTGTCTTAGAGTCATTATAAAAGTCAGAATGACAGCGACATTTTTAACCTAACCATATTAGACAAGTTGATTTTGAAATGGATCTTACTTATCAATCCCCAAAACAGCCGTCAGTTATTATGATAGCGATGGATGAGGCCATGATAACCCAAAAGTGCTCCCATTCAAACGGAAAAGCATGGTAACCATATTACAGAAGATAGCCGCCGTTATAGTGATAATATAATCCAATCTTCCGTAACTTGATTACATTTTCAAAATATTTTTACTGTGTTTTTAGGGGCTCCGTATCCTGAACGGAGATCGGCGGGCGTTGCTTGCAGGGATAGCCCCCTAGTATTTATATAAAGTGTTGCGTTTTAATATTGTATCAATTTTGTATTTATATTATTATTTTATATCTGGAAAGTGTAGTACGGACTAAACTGAAATACATTATATCGATAGAGAATAATTACGATCAAAGATTTGTGTCAGCATACTGATTAATTTATACTCATTTCACATCAGTCACTAGAAAATGACGTTAAAGGTTGGGTACATAACAGAATGTTAACGAGAAATTCACGTGACATAAATACCTTAACCAAATATTTGCGAAACGTTTCATTGCATATTCAAATTAATTATTTGTTATTCATATCAAAAGACAGCTATTTCGAAATGTGAAGTCTTTTTAAGCCAAGCATATTTGAGAATTCTCACGGCCATACAATTATAAATTCTTTACAGGAAAATACGGGATAGAGATAAGGAAATTAGATTGAACACATTATTCTGAAAGTATAATGCTTTAAGATACATAAAAATAGTATTATGAAATCATTTTTTTATTGTTTGCTGTGGAAGGGTTTTATATAAAATTTATCTAATAACACAATTCTTTATATGACATAATTGTATCTATATTTGCACAAGTTTAAAATAAACTCAATACCAATTTTATCGGTAATTACTTATTTGTTTAAATTTAAAGAGGCATTACAAGAAAACATTACAAGAAAAAACATTCAAGGAAACGTAATAACCATGAAAAATTGTATAATTGCAATAAAAACATAAAGATGGAAAGAAAAGATGAAAATTATAATTTTTAGATAAATTTCGTTTTTAACACCATGGATGTTTGAAAGAGGCAAAAAAGATTTTAAAAAAAGTATATCTTTTAATTATACGTAGTTACTATCAAACAACACCCAATAAAGATCATAATGAACTATGCTCAAATAGTGTCAAAACATCGTTTAAAAACTCATAAATAATAATGATTATGATTCACCCTTTGGATTCCATGTACAATTGGTCTTGTAAAATACAGTTACAGCAATTCTGACGCAATCAACATCAACATAAGAAAATATTACTGGTACCATCGATACATATTTAGAGAATTAAATTTCAAAATATTGCTAAATACTCATACAATTTAATAATAATTTTCGAAATGACAAAAATTTTGTCTCCTTAAGGAAAAATTTATTTCCTTATAGCATAGAATTGATAACAAACAATATGATCTTCATACATAATTAATCATGCGTGTCATATATTTTGGAAACAATTAGAAATTTAAAAGATTACAGTATAGCAACAATTGAAGTTTTTTTTTTTTTTTTTTTTTTTTTTTTTTTTTTTAATTACACACAACTGATGCATTACAGAGAACTCCAATATACCTAAAATATGCAAATGAAGTTTTTTCTGTTTAAAATTGCAATTTTACGTCTATGAGAATTCTTAGTTTCACTTAAATATTTACACAGACGATTAATTCGATAGAAAAAGTAAAAAAGAAAATGAAGAATTGGTGCAGTCACACTTTAAAAAATACTGCCAGTTTTCCGGTAGGAATCGGAAAAATAGTTGCCCTTATCGTACCGGAATAATTTCCGACCCAGCTCGGAATAAAATCAGTAAAAATAAGGAAATAGTCAGTAAAACGGTATTTTGCGGATTTTATTCCGATTTTACGGATTTTATTCCGAGCTGGGTTAGAAATTATTCCGGTACTATAAGGGCAACTATTTTTCCGATTCCTACCGGAAAACTGGCATTATTTTTTTTTTACAGTGCAAGATTTTTTTTCTTTTTGTAGCAGAATCTAAAAAATACATTAGAGCGGAAAACATTTTCATTTTGTACCTGTCCTAAAGTAACTTAAATTAAACCGAATAATGTTCATTCTTACCCGATTTATTTTGCTTCATTTACTTCTAAGTTCAATCCATACTATTTAGCATATTTTAAGGATTTGCATATACTTTAAAATCCTCCATTGACTACACAGTTTACGAAACACGTAATCTGAAAATCTTTTACTTGTTTGACAAACGTTGTTGTATTTTGAGCTTACGTTCGGTATGTTACTATGATTTAAACGGGAAAATACATACATAAATAAAACCTATTCTAAAGAAAAAGGAAGAGCCCTTGTGGCACAGTTTCCAGTACATTCCTGTTTTTTTTTTTTGTTTATATATATATATATATATATATATATATATATATTCTTTAAAATATTCTTATTTTCTTGAAAATTATCTTACTGAAATTATTCTTGAATTAAACAGTAAAATGAACGTAAAAATATATGACCCTTCAAGATTATTTAAAAGTGTGTATGGTATGTTTTCTATAAGTTGATGACTATATTTAGAGCCCCTTTCATATGGTTTGTGCTTAAACAAGGATATTTGGAAAAGTCTAGGATACACAAATTATTGCAGATGAGAAATTATGAGATTTTCATAAAATGATTCGATATCGTTACTCAGTTTTACTCAAAAAGTGTGATGTTAGGCGGAATTTGGAATAAATTTCCGTACTGTTTGTTAAACAGAATATTCTGATGAAAAAGAATGATTTGTAAGTAGTTTGAAAGCATTGAGCAATTGAATTGCTTAGCCATCTCTGCGACTTTCTAGTTTACTCCAATTTTAATAGGCATCAAGGAATAGCTATATTTCTTAAACATAGCGAGTCACAAGGTAACTAACTTTAAGTGGAGTAACTTTATTATTCTCATTTTAAGAATCTGTTGTTTCATTTAAGAATGCCAATTCTTTGAGATGTTGAAAAAAGAAATGACTAACAATTTAATATGCATGCGACAGATTAAAGGTTTTTCTTAAAAAACAAAGTTTGTTTAATATATATTATGATCTAGTTTCACATAATAAAGCGAAAGAGGGCATTTTTTAAATTTTTATTTACAAATAGCATTTACATGAAGAAATTTGGAATCATTCGAATATTTAATATTCAATAAATACTAAACCTAAAAGTGTGTTAATTACTTATAGATACAGCCATCGAATAAAACTTATTACCGCCTGCAAACTGTTACACAAAACGTCGTTTAACATTGTAACAAGCGGGTATATTAAGAAATATCGTCTATTAATAAATGACATAGTTAACATTTGATTAAGTTGCTTACTAACATATGGAATTTGTCTCAAACTTTGAAATTCTCAATACTAATACTTAATTTTGACATCATATTTTATTACGTAGGAATATGTTATCTCCAAATATAAATCTAAAATTCATTCGGCCAGATAAATTAGAAGTGTTCAGCTTTATGGTTTGGAAACTATTAATAATAAATTCATTGGTAATCATTACAAACTAGCTTACAATCCGGGTAGTTAAAAAAAAAAAAAAAAAAAAAAAAACTTTTTACGGAATTATCTATAATTTTAGATATGTATATTTTTTTTTTTTTTTTTTTTTTTTTTTTTTTTTTTTTTTTTTTTGTAAAAATATTTATAACTTACAATCAACACTTTTTTCCTTTAAAAAATAATTTCGAAAAGTACATGCTATTTATGAGTCCCATAAAGTCAAGTCTTAAGAAAACAGAAAACAACTGAATTGGTGACAGAAGGAAAAGTTTTGAAATTCTGTATATGAATGTTAATTCTGAAAAAAAAAAAAAAGTAAATGAACAAATATTCAAATTTAATTTCTATTAACCCATTTACGACCAGCATGTTTTGGAGAAATTTTATCTCTTTCGCTCCACTATCTTCAAACAGCTACTTTTACTTTTGAATCACTGAAATGAATTAAATCCGGCAAATTTACTTGTCTATTTTACTGGTTTAAAAATAAAATAAAAATAACAAATATAATTATGAAAACACAACGTCAGTCTTTAATGGGTTAACACGTTGCGTGTCACATGAGTCACCGGTAACTGACACTGAACTTTCCGTTTAGGATGTGTCAGTCATCGGTGATTGACACTTATAGATTCTGTAACGGTAATCATATTTCGTGGCCCAAACGGAAAGCCAGACAAAATAGACATAATATTCAAGGTGTTAATGTAGAAAATATGAGTATTGCAGTAATGTAGAAATTATTTGAAATTGCCATTTCTTCAGTCTTTAAATTCAGTACTTATTATCAAAATGTTTTTGCGAGATTAAATTCTATTTATTTGCTTCGAATGTTTCTAATACTGAAACTTATAGTATGTCTGGATGATGTATATCAGTGACAATAGAATTGATTGAATATACAAATGTTTATATACAAAAATATATATAGGTAGATCTACATTTCTATTTTCAAATCGTACGTATGCAGCCCGAATAATTTTGTTTAAACGATAGTACCGTGATTCATAAAAAAAAAAAAAAAAAAAATGCAGTAAAATAAAAAGGACGTGCGACTTTCTAGCAAAATTTTATACCTCAGCACTATATTTTCTTAGTTTTAAATAATATTTTTAATAAACAACAAAAAAAAAGTAACTACTATAGTTAAGTTCTTACACACTTATTTTTATAAAAACAAATTCATCCATGATAGTGTTACGTGCCAGAATCTCTGAAACAAAAAAACTCTTATAATATCCCAGACTGTTAATGCCTTTTATTTTAATTCATTTTCTGTTACTTTCTTTTCAGGTTTCTCATATGTACGGCTTTGTGCTTAACCCAGAATATCTGAGGTTGATGTTGGACTTTGCCAAATGTAACTGTATCGGCTTTTAGCGCGTTTTTAGGTGCGTTCGTAATTATATAAATACGTAGCACCTATAGTCGTCGTTCAGTCCGTCCGTCCGTCTGTCCGTCTGTCCGTCCGTCTGTCCGCACGTAACAGAGCAAAAACTACCCAACCGAATGGTCTGAAATTTCAAATATATGATTGTTGCAAAATTTTGTCGAGCCCTTTCAAATTTTATGAAAATCGGATGTATAGTTTAATTACAGGGACAGTCAAAAGTTTTTCTTTACATTACGGCCAATGGGAAAAATTATTGCAAGTGCATTTTAATGATATTACAGCCTTCCGAATGATCTGAAATTTTAAAGATATAACTGTTGCAAAATTTTGTCGAGCCCTTTCAAATTTTAGGAAAATCGGATGTATAGTTTAATTACAGGGACAGTCAAAAGTTTTTCTTTACATTACGGCCAATGGGAAAAATTATTGCAAGTGCATTATAATGATATGAGAGCCTTCCGAATGATCTGAAATTTTAAAGATATAACTGTTGCAAAATTTTGTCGAGCCCTTTCAAATTTTAGAAAAATCGGATGTATAGTTTAATTACAGGGACAGTCAAAAGTTTTTCTTTACATTACGGCCAATGGGAAAAATTATTGCAAGTGCATTTTAATGATATTAGAGCCTTCCGAATGATCTGAAATTTTAAAGATATAACTGTTGCAAAATTTTGTCGAGCCCTTTCAAATTTTAGGAAAATCGGATGCATAGTTTAATTACAGGGACAGTCAAAAGTTTTTCTTTACATTACGGCCAATGGGAAAAATTATTGCAAGTGCATTTTAATGATATTACAGCCCTCCAAATGGTCTGAAATTTTAAAGATATAATTGTTGCAAAATTTTGTTGAGCTATTTCAAATTTTAGGAAAATCGGATGTATAGTTTAATTACAGGGACAGTCAAAAGTGTTCCGTTACATTACGGGGAATGGGGAAAAAAAAATATTCGAAGTGCATTTTAATGATGTATCAGACTATGCGCTTTATGAAGTGCAAAAAATTATACATTCAGTACAATATGGGGTACAAAAAATAATTATAAAACTAGTTATAGTACGAACGCACCTCATTTGCCACGTTTGACGAGCAATTTCCAACTTGTTTTTTTTTTTTTTTTTTTTCTCTGTCATGTTTCCTTCGAAAAGAAAGAGGTGCATTTTCCTCTCCCTCCATTCTCTGTAATTAGTTACATTTAACATAGAAATTTCATTAAATCTTTTAAAGGAAAGGAAATCTGCTTTTGTGGCTCAAGCGTGCACACTATCTATTCGAAAAGAAAATTATTATGCAACACAATCAACTTTCTATTTATAAAACTTTAGGTATTTTCTTGTGACATATGCCGACGTTTTCAATGAAGAAGTTGAACCAAGCATCGGGGCGGACCCAGTGACATTTTGAGGTAAGCCAAATTCCGTATCTCTTTTCTTTTTAATTTTGAAGAAACTGATATATTAGAATATACAATATTCAAGAGATCTCTCCTTAATAACAGATAGCAAATACGGAAAAGTGAACGCAGTGAATTCTAATTATATTATTTCACAGTATTCATCCATACACCGAAGTTGACCTTCTTCAAGTTCATATAAAGAACGCAATGAAGTTATTATTATATTACCCATTAATTAGATACACTGATTCAAAAAACCGAAAGATAATGTCAGAAAATTCCATTATTTTCAGCATAATCGCAGGGTCATTTAAAAATTGCTTAAGGTGAAAATATATTTCACGTAAGTAAAAGAAAATCGAAATAAATTTTAGGAAAATATAATGTATTCATATATACGTGTTTTAAATTATTCTTTGTATTAGTACTGACATATTTAAAAAAACCAAGTGGTTTTTATTTTAATAAGACGTAGTTTATCACAATAAGTATACTTGTTCGCTTTGTATTATCAATATTAATAAAATGCGTTGATTCTAAAAGCAAAATAAACTGAAACAAATTTCAGTTATTTACATCGCGCTATCAAAATCATTTAAGAAAGCCTCAAATCTTAAGTATAATTATTTTAAATTATATAAAATACAAAACTCATACAATAAAAATAAAAGTAATAAAGAATAAAGATTTGATCCCAAATTGAGTAGATAATATCAAAGCTTGTTCCTTTAAAAATTTATTTGAAGTAGTTTTACAAGCTTGTAAAAATGAGTGTCATTTTTATCATCGTAAGATGTAATTTTTATTTTTTCAAGATAAATCATTAAGGCTACCAGAAAAAAATATTATATGTAATTCAAGAAATCAGTAACATCTCACACAATAGAAAATTTTTATTCTAAACATAAAGTACACGTGTTGATAGACAAGAAAATGAAAAACAAAATATAATACATTCAGATATATATACATTATGATATAAAAATTATTTAATAGTTTCCAACCGATGTAAGTATATTTCGTGTAGTTTAAAAAATATTTTCATAAATATACAATACATTCAACACTTACATAATGTACTGAAAGAAATAGTGTTTGAATCCAGATTTGTCTGGTTTACTATTTTGTTTAATTTTGAAATATAAACGCATTAATGTGACATTTATATGGACATAAAACATTCATTTTCTAATTTTCAGAAAACTAAAAATGCATATATTTAATTTTAAGTAAAAGAAAGGTATTGAAGACAGATGGATTTTTTTTTACATTTATCCATAAAGCGAAGGCTTTGAATCAAAAGAAAATTAATGTAGAATTAAATTCCGTTTCTTACAATACGGTATCACGATCATTTATGTATGGCATATGATAGCTTTCTGTGGGTTAAACAAATATGAAAATACAAAAAGCAATATTACACATCTGATTTTTGAAGTAAATAAGATAATATAATATTTCGTGGTTTGTATATTGGAAATGCATCTTTGCATTAGTTGTAAATATTCAAAACATTAATGTGACATTTATTTTAGTAAAAGATGCAATTTTAAAGAATTCTTTTTATTTATAATCTTTGTTATTATTATAATTTTAAACAGTCGTTTTAAAGAAAGTGTGATAGATTTAAAGTTACCACTGGTTTTTAAGAACTTTAACTGAAACTGATTTGACGTTTAAAATACATTGTAAAACGTACCTAATTGTTTAATAATAAGAATATTGCAATACATAACTAGTTCGATAGTTTTTGTATATTACTTAAAATATAAAATTATTTGCCCGAGAAGATATTGGAAACTTGACATATTAATATTTTATAAGAATAGTTTAGAATAAGGCATATTCACAGTTTTCATATTTATTTTCGGGTGTATAGCTCACCGGTTATAAAAGAAACAGACATTTGGAATAGCCGCTGCGGTTTATACACGGTGCGGGTTATGCAAATATATATATATATATATATATATATATATATATATATATACATATATATATACATATCAAAAAATGTTTGCCTTTCTTTTTGTTCCCCTCCACCTCCCCCAACACACGCAGTATATTTAAAAACAAATTGTTTTTACTTTTTTTACTCTATTTTATTATAAAATACACATGTAATTCAAGGATTAGAACAGCCAAACTGCAGAAAAATCTTTTGCTTTCCTCCTGCATATTTAGAACACCCCTCCACATACACACACACATACACCACCATTTGGGGAGAAATGATGGAGAAAAAATTTCAAACAGGATGAAGATTTTAGAGGAGTGATACTTGTAAGAGATTATGAAGATGATATTTTAGATCAATCACCTTGCTACAAAATAAAGTTGTAAATCGAAAATCTGGACATTCAAATTTCGAAAATCTCTAAAATCGGGACATTTTTTTTATTTCAGTTATGTTAATTTTTAAAATAAGACTGCTTTCATATTTCTCATCAAATGCAGCTAAATTCTTTCAAATATAAACATTAAATAAATAAATATAGTTATATTGTAGTATATTTTTTAACGAATGACCATTAATTAAAGACTTTAATTGTTACAAAAACTTTGTAACTGGATTGTAACTAGAAAGTTAAAAAAAGGCATAAAATTGAAAGACTTTGATGACTCGAAGCTTCATATTTTAATTCTAATAAAATCACTAAAGTACATATTTATAACTAAAGAAACAAACATGCAATTTCATTTTATTTTGATTGAACTGAAAGATAAACACACTTGATAGTCACTCTATTAACACCTGCTCTTCTGCAACAGAATGGTCAACCGTGTGACACATTGCCCTATGACCTAGACGGTTGCATTTGCTGATCTGAATGTGTTTGTTTTAGTTTTGTTTCTTTGCGAAGAACTCACAATGCAGTAGAAAATTAGAAAACGAGTTCTTTTTCCCGACCTTTTGACAGAATTCCCGTTTTTTTTTTTTTTTTCTTCCTGCAATCCTTGGCAAAATTTGCTTTTAGCTAAAGGTTCACGATCGTTTTACAAAACTGGCAATTTTTTCTGCGATTGACTGACAAAATTGATTTTTTGGGACGATCGTTTGCCGAAATTCATGATATTTTTCAGTACTGGCAAAATAAACTATTTTTTTTCTCACTCTTTTGACGGAATTTGCGATATTTTTCCTTGATAGTTTATCGAAACTGATTTTTTTCCCTCAACCTATGACAAAATTTGCAATTTTTCTCAGCGAATGATAGAAAAAATTTGATTTTTTTTCCCTCCCTTTAATTGATTATTAAAATTAGCAACATCTTACAGCGATCAGTTTATAAAAAATCTCTATTTTTTCTTAGATATATGACGAAATTCACGATATTTTTCCATGATTGATTGAAGAAATTCTCTAAATACATTTTCGGAAGAAGCGCGCAATTTTACATGCTATCTCAAAGATCCCGCCCCCCTTCATGAAAGTAGAAATGGCACTAAACCTTCTGCAATACAGATTTTGTGATCTAAATACACGAATGCACTCATATTTAACATCCATTTTGAGGGTTTTATGTTAATAAGTTCGTTTTCTTTTCGAATTTTTTTTTTCTGAGGATTTTTTTATGTCCGATTTTTTTGGACTGATGGCCGATACATCTTTAATTTTCGGAACCGTATGACTTAAATTTTTGGAAAATTCGGTATAAAATTGCTTCTGTATTATCTATTGTGTACTATATTTTAATTTATTGTGTTTTAATATGTATATTTAATTTCAGCATAAGTGATATGTTTTAGTGTATCATTCCTATTTTATAAATTAATTTGGCAATTTAATCGTCGTTTATAGCACTAGGGGGAAAATGCATTTTGTATGTTATTATATTGCCATGAAAAATATTTTTTAACAGATCTCCAAAATCCAGAAAATTCGAAAATCCGCAATCGCCGCGGTCCTGCCAATTCTGAATTTTCGAGGTTTAACTGTAAGAGATAGGGCAGGATTTTTTTACAAACTAAATTTAAGGATTTTAAACTTTGTAGGTCGGAGTCAGAGCAGAAATAAGAATTTTTGGAGAATGAAGTGTAATTTAAATAATCGATTATTTATTTGTTGTAATTAGTGAGCAACAAATAGAACAATAGAATTAAGATTGCCACGATTTTAAACTTTTTGTGTTGAGGAGGCAGAGGGAGAGAAGAAAAAGGAAGCGGACATTTGATGCAGAGGGGTAGGTGGGGTGGATTAATATTATGTGAAAACATGTAGAAATTCGCCAAAATAGTCACTTAGATTTTTAGGCAAACTCTTTCCCACAAAAAAAAAAAAAAAAAATAATAATAATAATAATAATAACGAGGGGGGGGGGGTTACAATCGAAATTTTATGGTAATGACCTCTAATTTTGAACCCTGATCAAAATATACATTCGTAGATGGTGTATAGTCCGCGGACTACACATCTATGCAGCTCCGCGGCTTATACACGAACTTCTTTACTGTACTGCTTGATTTAGGGTGTGCAGATATACACCCGAAAATATGCACTTAAATTGTATGTATTGTTAAATTGTAACTATGAATTCCATTAATCATTTAAATATATATATATATATATAATCTAAAATCTGGAGTACAATGTATATAACCTTTTTTTTTTTGTTTTTGTTTTTAAACAATTTCCAGGAAATAAGACTTCATTTACTATGGCCTGATTGAAATTAAAGAATGCGTTGAAAAAATACCAAATGAAAGTGGTTACATTTAGTTATCTTTTATAAAATTAATTTTAATACAAAATGCTTCTATTGCGTATTTCTTATTGCGTCTTCTAAATTATCACAATATCGCTGCAATTGAAAAATGACACATAACTTAATTTGTGTAATATATTTACTATAATTTGTGAGGTTTGTACAAAAGGGAAAATAAATTTAGAAGTAATATAATACATTAAACTTTTGGATCGTGCAATGAATAAAATATTGTTTCCAGACTTGTTTATTTCAAATGTTACTTTCCATTTCTTTGAAAGATAAAAATAACAAAGTGACATTTCCATTAACCTAAGACCATTTCCATTAACATTATTTCCCTTTGTCAAAATAATTCTTTTTATTATATTTATTATACTTCCTTGTTAAAGTACGTGACATGCATTTTGAGTCGTCCTCTTTTGAAGAAGAAATTAACTAAAACAGATGGCTTATCCTAAATTCAAAATTCATGAAATGTGGGAAATCCTTTCAATTTTATTCGTTCAATGAAGAAAATAACATAATTTATCCTGCATTGTTTGTATGTAATGTTTCTTTGAATGCATTTTTAAAGATAAAACAAGAAACTGGCATTTCTATTAGCATAAGATTATCTTAATAGAAATTTTCTTTTGCAAGTAAAAAATTCTTTCATTACCAATTTAATCTGTCATTTTAATGAGCGCTACATTTATGTTACTACATCAACAGTTTTAAAATATAGATTAGCTAAAACAGATTTCATATTTTCATTTCAGTATACAAAAGGTAAGTATATGATAATCGGCTAATGGAATAAATAAATAATAATTTAATTGGACATACTAGAAATCACTTTGTAATATCGATGAAGTAATACATTGATTTAAATGTCAAAAGACATAAGAGATACATTCTGTATAAAATATCGTAGTTATTTCAATTTTGTAAACATCATGGGATAAACTGTGATTTATAATAATTTGAGAAGATAATCACACACTACGATTTGCGGAATAATTAAATATATATATACTTCTTATCAAAAAGGAAAAAAAAAGAGAGAGAGAGAAGAAGGAAATGGAACTACGCTATTGACTGTAGAAAAAACATCTTTGGAGTCTTAACACATAAACTTACATTGCGTACATAATTTTTAATTTTAAATAATGAACTTTTACACATGTAAAAAATGATAATTTCAGAATTCGTAATACATGTGGGGGGGGGGATACTGTGGTGGGTTGACTATAGGGGAGGCTTTACCTACCCTTCAGTTTTCATATTTAAAAAAAAAATTAACAGTCTTGTCAATAGCTGTCAACCAAAGCTAATGAAATTCTCAAACAAAAGTGCTTATTGCGTGCAGATAATTGAAACAGGTTTTGAAATATCAATTGCGAAGAGTTTTCAGCTTTAAAGCCATATTTTTGAGAAATATTTTCAAAGATTTTCACAGATAAAATATGTAACAGAAATTTAAGTAGGAATTTATTAATGCAGAAATATTGAGCTTTCATTAAAGACATAAAGATTTTACAGTAATTTATGCTAAACATAACCATGTGCTATATTTTAAAAAGAGGCTATGTGGGGAGGCTTGACCCAATCAATGTGAGGGAGGGTGGACGAGATGATCCAATCTCAATCAACACATTTGTACCTGACGCCCCAATTTTCGAAAGCTTTCTTAAAAAAAAAAAAAAAAAAAAAAAAAAAAAAAAAGTTAAAAATGGGATCATGATGTCCGTTCAAAACTTTGTAAAATATATCTTAAGTATTTGTTTTCAATATTTATTCAAAATAGGTCGACTTACATGTGTGTATATACGGTATATATACTCTATTAGTAATTCTTGGTTATTATAAATTTTTACTATATAAATATTTACTATACCAATAACTAGGGGTGGTGAGAAAGGGCGGTATTATTCTACAGCCGAGATGAGCCTCGCCGCTGCATAATAATAACAAATATATATATCTATACTCATATTATAAAGAGGTAAAAATTGTTTATTTGTAGGAGGTAAGCTCTGGAACTTCCGAACCGATTCCAAAAGTAATGGTATCAAAATGATGGTGTTAGTCCAACTTAGAACATAGGCTATATTTTATGTCGGTGCCACTACCCCAAAGGGGGTGCGGGAGCAAAAAACGTTCTAAAAAGGCGATTTTTTGCGTTACTGAAGGGCCTAGAAATATGAAATTTGGAATATTAGTTACTTATAAGATATAAATGATCTCTAAGAACAGTTCTTAAACAATTCGAAATTTAAAAGGGGTGAAAATGCACAAAAAGCGTTCTAAAAAACGTTCTAAATGGTACTTTCTACATAATCTCAGAAATACCAAACCGATTAAAAAAAATATTGGTGTCAAAATGATGGTGACAACGCTTGCTCCAAGATAGGCTATGTTTTATGTCGGTGCCACTACCCCAAAGGGGGTGCAGGATAAACAAAGTTCTAAAAATGCTATTTATGTGTTACTGAAGCGCCTAGAAATATGAAATTTGAAATATTAGCTACTTATTAGGTATAAAGGATTTCTAAGAACAGTTCTTAAACGATTCGAAATTTAAAAGGTGTGAAAATGCGCGAAAAGCGCTCTAAAAAACGTTCTAAATGGTGGTTTCTACACAATCTCAGGAAATACCAAATCGATTTAAAAAATAATGGTGTCAAAATGACGGTGACAACCCTTGCTCCAACATAGGCTATGTTTTATGTCGGTGACACTACCCCAAAGGGGGTACAGGGGGAAAACGTTCTAAATTGCGGTTTTTGCGTTACGGAAGAGCCTAGAATCGTGAAATTTGGAATGGCAGTTAGTTATAAGATATCAATAGTCTCTAACGGCATTTCCTAAAAAAATGGAAATTTAAAAGGGAGTCAAAATGCGCAAAAAGCGTTGTAAAAAGAGTTCTAAATTGATATTTCTATGCAATTTTAGGAAGTACTGAACCGATTTCAAATATAATGGTGTAAAAAATATGCTGACAGATCTCGCTCCAAGTTAGGCTATATTTTATATCTGTTTCCACTACCCCAGAGGAGATGCAGGAGCAAAATGCGCGAAAAGCGTTCTAAAAACGTTCTAAATGCTGATTTGTCAGCTATATCTCAGGAAGAATCAAACTGATTTCAAAAGAAATAGGAAATTGATGCTGACAGACTCTGCTCTAACATAGACGCTATTTTATTTCGGTATCACTATCACCTAGACGTTTTAGGAGCAAAAAAGCGTTCTAAATTTCGATTTTTGTGATCGGTAGGGGATAGCAACATAATATTAGGCAAGGTACATATTTATTAGATATGAATGATCTTTAAGAACAGTTTTGAAAAAATTGGAAATTTAAAAAGGGTAGAAAATGCGCGAAAAGCATTCTAAAAACGTTCTAAATTACGATTTCTACTCAATCTCAGGAAATACCAAAACTATTTCAAAAGTAATGGCTGCAAATCAATGATGACAGTCCCTGCTATAACATAGGTTATATTTTATGTTGCTGTCACTACCATCTGAGTGTTGCAAAAGCAAAACATGTTCTAATTTGCGTTTTTTGCACAACTGCGGGGTCTAACACTTTGAAGTATGGCATGGTATTTACTTACAAGATGCAACTTCTTTCTAAGAACATCCGACAGAAAATTCCAAATTTAAGAAGATGAACTGAGCGAAAAGCGTTATAAATTACAATTTTTAAGCAAACTTATAAAATACCAAACCGATTAAAAAAATAATGATGACAAATTGTTGGGGATAGAACCTGCTGAAACATAAGCTATATATTACACTCAAACATAATATGCTTTATATGCTCAAACATAAGCTATATTTGTCTGTGCCACTACCACCAGAGGGTTGCAGGAGCTAAAAACTTTCTAAATTGCGATTTCTGTGATACTGAAAAGTCTAGAAACTTTAAATATGGCATGGTAGTTATTTATAAAATAAAATCCCTCGAGGACTGTCGAAAATAAATTCTAATTAAAAAGGGGTGCGGCGAAGGGGGGGGGTGCGAAAAACATTCTAAAAAAGTCCTAAATTACGATTTCTATGCAATTTCAGGGAATATAAACCGATTATAAAAGTAATAGCTGCGAATCAATGGTAACAGTCTCTGATCCTAAACAGGCTATATTTTATGCCGATGATTCTACCACATGGGGTTCACGGGAACAACAAACGTTCTAAAAAAGGCCTTTAAAAGTTTTCTAAAATACGTTTCTGTGGAATATTAGGAAATAACAAAACGATTTCAAAATTAATGTTGGCAAATTAATGGTGACATTTCCTATTTCAACATAGCCCTTTATGTTGAGAGAGGTGGTAGGACTTGCAATTTGACATGATGGTTAATTTTAAGATGTAAGAAGATAGTTTCTAAAAAATTCAAAACTTCAAATGAATACTGGAATGAGCGTATTAATTGAGCAAAAAAGTTTCAAAATATTTTCTAAATTATCATTTATTTAGTTTTATTTCGTTTTATTAATTTAAGTCTCATTTCTTCCTAATGCAGTGTAATAATGAGATTTAATCAAACTTTGTTTTAAATAGTAATTTTTGAATTATTCCTAAAAGTAATAAGTACCTTTTAATAAAAAAAAGAAAACCTTTTAAAAAAATAAAATATTACCTTTTAATAAAATACAAATTTAGTTAGTACCTTTTAATAAAAATTAGACATATAAATATCACTTGGCACATTTCAAATATTACGCGAGCAAAGCCGCGGAGTTTGCTAGTATATATATATATATTATAGCCAAATAATTATACGAATGACTTAAAACAATTTTTTTTACAAAATAAATGACATAAAACATACATTTAATGTATAGACAGTAACGGAGAAAGGAGGTCAAAAACTATTATTATTGAAATAAAAAATATTTACATACTAGTAATCAGCAACTACTTATATAGTACTAGCAGCCTTCGCCCGCTACGCTGGTCGGTTTCTCCAAACGAAACTTTAATCAAACGAAATATATCGATATATTTGATCCTGTGTTTTACAGCAATATATACATCTATCTCCAATGATCTTCCACATTGCTGCAAATAATATGAATGTCATTACGGTTTTATATCTTCTAATGTCTCGGGCAAAGTTCTGAATGTTAAGAAGCGAACCTTTTAGTTGATTATTTACAATTGAATATTGAAAAGAACGGAAGAACAATATGTAGCATATTAAAATCGTCCCTGAAAATGCAAATGCAAATCACATCAAAATCCGTTCAGTAGAACCTTCTAATAAGACTAATTTTTCATAATCGGGTTCACCAGATTATAGAACATTCACCTATAATTCTATAGCAATGTAATGTAGAACAATATGTGTTACATACTAAAACCTTTCCTGAAAAAATATATAACAAGCATTGTTAATTCCATCGAACTAAACTCAGTAGAACCTTTTACAGAGGCTAATCTTTCAAAATAGGGTTCGCTGATTAAAGAACTTTCTCACATAATGCTATAACTAAACAGCGTAGGATGATATGTGTTATATAAGAAACCCTTTCTTGAAATTTTATGTAACTAACAACACAAGTCTTCTCAAAATCCATTCAAATGAACTCAAGTTATAAGTGATCTGACCGAAATTGCTCTTTGTATTTTATATGTGGAGTAGAAAGTTTAATATATCTTTCATAATCGCATTAAAGTGATTGTAGAACTTTCAGGAATGTAGCATAGGCTATGCGCCGTAGACCTTCTGGATTTTTTGTAGTAACTCTGCACACGCTCCATAGCTATAACATATATACTCTCTAGTATATACCCTCTGCCCTGTAGATATTATCCTACCTTTTTTAAAACTACACCACTGAGAACTTCCCTCATAGCTCCATAACTAAAAATGTAGAATGATAAGTTAAATATTGAAACAGTTCTGAAATATTAGCTAATTGTGCATCTCCATTTAAAATACGTTCAGTATAACTTTAAATAAAAGGTAATCTTTCGCAATCGGGTTTGCCTAGTTTTGGAACTTTCTCTTGTAATGTGATTTTCTGCTATCTGATTTGTTGTCAAGTTTGTCATTTAGAAAAGACAATAACCCAGAAGAAAACTTCGCTACAGAGAAGTACCAGATATGCAAGACGTACCAATCATGCAATAAGTAGCAACCATCCACAAAAAATTATCTAACTAACAGTGTTAAGTCCCATCAAAATACATCTAGCAAAACTCAAATTATAAACAACGGGTGGAAGGAAAGACAAATTTGCATTTTATATAATTACAGTAGATGTATTTTGAATAATTGCGTTCGCCTTACTCTATAACTTTTACAATAGCTCTGTAACTAAGCAACATATAATGAAATGTTGTATACCTGAAAAGACCATTCCTGAAAAGTTATGTAACAGTGCTACTTGAATAAAAGTCTGTTCAATAGAATTTGTTTAAAAGGCTAACCTTTAATAATCAGGTTAGCTTATTTTTTTAACTTTTTCCTTTATCTCTATAGCTAAGCAACGTAGAACACTGTGTATACACAAAACCCGTTCCAAAAACATTACCTAACTAATAGTGGCATATCCTATCAAAATATTATAAAGAATCGGAATGAAATGCAAATTTCCATTTTAAATATGTAGTAGATGATGATGATACGATTCTCTGTAATAGTGAAGTTTTCGCTTCATATACAAACAATGCTTTCAATATTGTAGCTACTACACCGATTGGCGAGGTCTCCGATTACGGAAGATTAATCAGGAATCCCACGAACAACAACCCAAAGAAGGGTGAATATGTGACTTTTGTGATACGTTTATTTTAGCCGGGCGCAAGTAGTAAGTCAACAAAAATTGTTTCCATACCTTATTCTTATTTTATTATTTTCATTCAAAATATAAACGTTACATTCATTTCATTTAAAATACATACATTTAAAATACATACCTTACACTAATTTTATTGAAAAAACTGAAAAGTAAAACAATAATAGGAAATAATGCCATAACTTAAGACGAAGAATTGTTTTTAATTTACATACGCGAAATGTAACAACTGCTATTGGCAATTTTTAAAATGCTAATGGCGAGATTTACACACGCCACACATAAAAGTACCCATTTTTTCTTCTTATCCAGGAGCAAACGATAAATCGCAACGTTTTATTTTAATTCCAATTTCTTCCATTGAAAAAAGTGCTATTTACGTATTATATGGACCATGCGATAGATAGCTAAAAATGGTTGACAATTTCCAATCTTGTTTATCGTTTGCCAATTAAATGCAAAACAGTAATTTAACATTCTTAAATACATAACCTTGTTAAAAATGGCAAATCGTTTAAACTAAATAAATAAATAAAATATATAACATAAAACTACATACTATAAACTATAATTAAAAAACCCATAATAATAAAATAAATTTAAAACTGTAATAAATAAACTATCAAATGGACAAAAAATAAGGGTTGCTGTACTTAGTGTAATTGTATCTGACATGGCCCGGATGTAATTACCAAAAAAATTTTAAGGCGTACAAACATTGCTTTCATTTTTAAATATTTCGTTTTATTTTGTTAATTTCTCAGTGGATCCTTTCCTTATATTTTAAATAAAATTAATATATTTTTCTTTTCTTCAAGGCGTTTGTCTTTTTTTTTTTTTTTTTTTTTTTTTTTTTTTTTTTCAAACTCGTATAGCCGTTTTAATTCTTTAACCAAAAAAATTAACAAAAAGATTTAATTTGAATTTCTTCTGTTGCTACAGTAACGGATGTACAATATGAATGAATATGGATGAATTATCACTTGTAATGTTAGATATTTCGAGTTTTGGGTGCCAAAGACATCGCCAAATTAGAAAAATATGAAATATCTCACGAACTATTGGACTTAAAAGAATTTGGCTAGTACCATTCGATTCAGCATACAAAAATACTCTAAAATATGTTATCAGTCGAAAAATAAATATAAAATCAGATTTTTAAGGAATTTTTTAAAGTTCGTTCTATTTTTTACACCCCTTAGGGGTGGAATTTTAGAAAATCCTTTCTTAGCGGCACTCTATGTTATAAGTAATATTTTTACTCCAAATTTCAAGATTTTAGGTTCAGTAGTTTGGGCTGCGCGTTGATTAATACAAAATCCAGGCTTTCTTTTATATGTATAGGTATAGTCTTATATAATTTAGTAAATATATTAGTAATCTCAATATGTCAAATACTAAATTAGTACTAAACATAACGGTATGTTATAAATTTTTACAATGCCAATGGCTAAGGGTGTGGAAGGACGGCACTTGTTCTTGAGCCGAGCCCAGCTTATAGTAATAATAAAGAAATTGTTATAGTCAAATAATAACCCGAATCATAAATAAACTTTTTCTAATAAAATAAATGACATAAAACAAAGATTTAATGCATAGATCGTAACAGAGAAAACCCCTAACCTTTTGTGACTAATGTTCCAAAATTGGGAAATTTAGATTTTTATAAGTTAAATAAATATTGTTTCAAAGACAATTTTCTTTATTTTTTTTACGTTCATTATACACCATTTATTATAGTTAAGCATAATATTGAGATAAAAAAATCAGGCACTAATGGGTTAATTAAGTGTTTTGGGAAATCTTTTTATTATACACTGTACATAATGAAGGGTTAATGGTTATATTTCTAAAATAATGTAAATTTATTCTGTAAAGCTTTAGTAAAATGGGTTGGTAAAAAATAAAATTTTTAAAATTGATTAAAGGAAGATGTGAAAAATTGTTATAGAAGGAAGAAAAAAATTAATGAAACATAAATTAGAAGGTTTATATGAACTTTTATTTCATTTAAATAGTACCCAAATTTGGTAAATAGAAATAATTGAAAAGACTATAAAGGATGAAAGCAGCATCCTTAAGAAATGTGAAGTGTTCTTACATCTGTAAAATAATATAAAATTGAACAAAACGATTTAGGAAGACATGTATATAAACTTCAACAAGATGAACATAATGTGATGAAACCAAATTATGTGCCAACTAGTGTTGAAAGGTCAAGTGTCAAAAAAAGTGAATGATTAAAACAGAATTTGTCTCCTGTGTCTTGAATTCCGCCCGCGTCGGTTTGTTTAGACATCATTTTCTCAAACGATTGTAATAATCATTAAACCATGTAGCGTAAAGATATTCTGACTTTTATTTTTTTAAGTGATTTTATTTCCCTTAACAAATATTTGAATATAAAATAAAATGGATCAAGCCATATGATCGGCCTTTGCCCGTTATTGTCTCATGATTCAAATCAATCATTTTTCAAATTTCTTATATATTACAATTACATATGTAGCAATTTTCTATGTTCAATATAAAAAAAAAAATAATAATTTTGAAAATAATGGGTCAACCCCCCTCCCCCCCCCACACACCAGTCTCCCATAGGCTAGTTTAACTTAAAAATCTGCATACATCATCCAGAAATAATCTATAAAATTAGTTATTTTTTATGTTATTGTAGGGAAGAGTAATAAAAAAGACAGTCAGTGATAATACTGAAGAAATTTTTCAGCGTGTGTAAATGTTTCCATTAATAAATAAAAAAACAATATTTTATTGAGATGTAGATTTATTCTTACATGTTTTTCTGAAAACGATTATAAACTATTTCGAAAATTATGTGAACTATAAAATGTAATATTTATATTAATATCTGATGCTACCATTTAAAATCAAACATTCAAAATTAGACCTGTTATGTAATTCTATATATTTTTGATCTGCTTACAGAGCAACGTTTCCAATAACGTTGCATATTGAGAGATATCAGCATATTCATCAACATTTCCCTTCACGTAAATTAACTTCACGTCAACAGCTAAGCCTTCGCAATAAATTTCAATAGTCTCTCAAATTAGCCATTTCATGTACACTTCAAAAGGTAACAGATTCCTAAACATTATATGCTTCCACTCTAATTAAGCTTCGTTCATACTCGCCGTGTTCAAGAAAAATTCCATTGTATTCTGAATATTTGCAATTTACATAAAATAATTATTTAAGCTAAGAAGAACTAAAAGTTTAAGCATGGAGTTCTTAAATAACTATTTTATTAATTTTCATCTTACCATAACACAAAGTTTATTTGTCGATAAAAATTTTAATAGAAGTAATTCAATATAAATTTGCATTATATGGAATAAGTAATTTTATGATGCTATAATTTATAAATCTGAAAATGTACAAAGGCGGTGAAAATACTTGAGTATTTACTTTGCCATATATACAATTATTTAAAATTTTCAAATACTATTTTACAAAAAAAAAAAAAAAAAAAAAAAAAAAATTCTGAAGGCAATTATGCTCTTTAAGTACATGAGTATGCTCTTTAAGAAGACTTTCCATGCAAGTCTTTATGTAGTTATCACATTTGAATAATTCATTAACCTTTAACTGATATTAACTGTCTCTCAGACCGCGTCTGTTTTCAATTTTTGTAGTTTAACTTGCAATTTTCAGTTTAACTACAAACACTACTGAAATTTTGTTCCGTTTGGAACTTTACTACACTGGTGGAAATTGATTTATGAAACAACGGTTTTTTAACAAGAACTTCTATAATAGTCATTAAAAATGAAGGAAATTTCATGAGATAAACATAGTATTTATAACAAATGAGTTACAAAAATAAAATTTCATACATAATATTAAACAAAAATAAAAAGTCAAAAATTAGATTTTCATAATACGTAAACATGGAAATTGATTTATGAAATATCAAATTTCATTGGCTATTATGGAGTAATATGACAAAAAATTGCATAAAACGAGGTAGCGTGACATACACAATAGACATAAAAAGTGTTATATTTGGAAGCAATACATTTCAGTTATACTTTTCACGATGTGTAAACGAAAGATGTTGTCTGAGCAAAAAACAGCTAAAATCAATGCATATATAGGATCTGGAAAGTCTGTTACGGAAATTAGTAAAATTAAATAAAACATTAGTTAGTGTGCTATATAACTGCAGAAAGGATCCAGCAAATTATGGGGGAAATTTTTACAAAAATGTAATCCACGTATAAGTAAGAGAGATAAAGGGGTGATTCTTCAACTTGCATCGAAAGCCGACCACACTTTAAAGAAGATTTGTGCAGGTCTATCAATTCCTGTTACTTCTAGAAGCGTTAGGCAAATTTTACATTCTTCATGAAGCTTGAGTTGGTCGAAATTGAAGTCTGGACCAAAATTACTTCTGCATCGCAAGAAGATACGTTTGTAGTATTGCGAGAAGTACATGACAATGAGTGACAATTGGAAAAAAGTCATTTTCTCAGACGTAAAAAAAGGTTTAATTTGGATGGCCCGGATGTTTGACGTATTATTTGAGGAATCTTCGAAAAGAATCAAAATCTACATTCAACAGAAATTTTGATGGCGGAAGTTTGATCATTTGGGCAGCGATCGCTTATGATAGGAAAAATGAAATTGTATTTTTAAGCGGTCACCAGACTTCTTTTGATTACAGATTTTTTTTTTAGAAAATCCACTTCTTCCATTTGCATCGCAATATTACGGTTTAGATTACATCTTCATGCAAGACAATGGAAGTATTCACATATCAAATGCAATGAAAGATTGGTTTGACGAACAGAATATTGTTCTTTTAAATCATCCACCTATTATCCCTGATCTGAACACCATCGAAAAGTTTTGGGGACAGCTTATTCGAATGAATTATGCAAATGGGATTCAGTACACGTCACTTATAGAATTGAAAGCTTAAATCTGTCAAAACTGGAAATTAATTGATCAGAAATACATTTAAAATCTTGTTTTATCAATGCCATCTAGAATAAAAGAAACTCTGATGAATAAAAGTGGCTTTACTAACTATTAATTTCAATAAAATGTGATATTTCATAAAATCAATTTTCATGCTTTTATAATACAAAAATCTAATTTTTGTCCTCATGTTTTAGTTTATTAATATGTATGGAATTTTATTTTTCTAAATTATCTTGTACATAGCATATATAACGTATGAAATTTCATTCGTTTTTAATTAACATTATAGAAGTTCTTGTTAAAAAAACCGTGATTTTATAAATACACCAGAGACTTTACCACCAGAAACTTTTGAATAGGTGAATTTTAATTATAACAGTCCTGTACAAAAAGTTTAGTAAAAAACACCATCCTATGAGTTAATCGAGTCTTTTATTCATCTTTCGATGGAGCAGTCTCACAGACCGCTTCACACTAGTTATGTGAGAATTTCTGTGACATCAGTTAAAGGTTAATTTATACCTTAGAGGAATACCTTGAATTAAACCCTTAGGGGAATTTATACCTGAAGATATTTAAAAAATAATTGTTAACTGTAACATGTGAATTCTTTCGCAGAATCGCCATCAGAAGAAACCGATTCGGATTTTAAAAAAGAAGAATCCAAATCGAAGCATTTATTGAAAAGCTCGAAATACAAATACATTTTTTGAATTTAGTTTATAAAAATTTAGATATTGTAGAAAATATCTTAACAACAAATCCCCTTTAGATTTTTTAGAAATTCACCTCACTATATCGCATATATATTTCTGAATATCACGATATTCCATTAACTTATTTTATATGAATTGACATATATAGTTGACTATTAAATTATGGGTATATATCTATATACTGTTCATTCATGTTTAATGAAAAATTACATAATAACAATCATCGTAATTCACCAAATATTTAATATATATACATTGTTATTGCAATGTATATATATATATATATATATATATATATATATATGTATTTACTTTTACTATTCATTTAAATTATTCTAAATTGCCGGCATATTCATTATTTCCTTTTTTTTAATACGCTCTATTATTTATTTCTAGTTAAATTCCTATAATTTTAAAACGCGTATCTTAATAATAGATTTATTCCAAAACGTAATCTAAACTTTTAATCCCTACATTATTTTCTATCGTCTACCAAACTGTAAAGTTCTGAACGCAGTTACTTATTTTTCGAATGCTTATAAAAGCCATTTTTACATTTTTAATCTATTTCATCTCATTTTCCCGCCAGCTGGGCAACCGCCTTTTTTCATCGAAATCCTTCCATTACCAGCGCCGGGATTCTTTTCTGTGACATTTCTTGGTCGTTCCCCATTGGCTGAGGGACGGATCGCAATTTCACTTCGAGTCTCGTTCGTGATTTTGTTTGGCTAGCCTGAAGTTTTCATTTCAATCGGAACTCCTCCGCGCATTCTAATAAATAGCTAGAGCTTGAGCTCAGGAGTAGATTTTTTGTGCTGTTTGATTGTTTACATAACCTGTTACCTGGTGTCCTAAGCCATGTAGAATATTCATTTCGTTAATTAACATCTATTTCGCATGAGTAACTAGTTCATGCTCGATTTGAATGCTCTGATTTCTCATCCTGTGGGAATTGTTTAATGTTGGTATGTTTTGATGGACTAAAAAGTTTCCTATGACTACGTTTCCATGTTTTTAAATGGGAAAACCCAAGATTTCTTCATACGCCTTTTCTCACCACTCACGCGGCCTAATCTGCCTTGTCTTCATCATGAATTAATAAGAGTTTGATTGGACTCTACCAATATTATCATCGCTCTACAGCTGCTAAATTTTCACAGAGTTGGCACCTCCACTAGCGATGCTTGTGCTAAGTGGTATGCCTACTATACAACCTCACAAACAGCTGATTAAAAGGTGGTAAGAATCAAATAATACGTCGTAAAAAGCACGACGTGATTGTTCGACTAAACCCATTCAATTGTTTCGTAATATATATATATATATTATTTATATATATTATTTTATGTTGTTATTATATATTGTATATCGTTGTAATGCATATTATTTTGTTGAATGCAAAATTGAAAAGATTCCAGACATTAGAGTAAATATGATTCACAACCCTGAGTGTTACAATACAAAAACAGGAGGAAATTGCTTATTTTTTTAAGAATAATTCAAACGTCCATGAATATACGCACTACGCTTAGGAGACCGAACAGAAAAGTCTTACAATAAACAAATTTTAATCTGCTAAACCTACAATTTATTTTTTTAGCATTCGAATTTACAGAGTTATTGCAATTTTTAATATTTGTTTAATTTTTTTTTGGTCTTTTGACAAAACATTCTTTGAATAATATGAGTTAAGACTATGTATATATATATATATATATATATATATATATATATATATATATATATATACAGAGTGATTAAACAAATATGGGGAAAATTTTAAGAGGTGATAGTACACACCCAAACAAACATTTTGTATAAAAGAATGCATGGTCAAAAACTAAATGTAAAAACGTTAGAGGGCGCTAAATGTTATGTTCTTATCCGAGGCAAAAACACACAATGAACGATTAAGTTAAGTTACGAAAACAAATTTAATTGCATTTGATTACAAAAAGTGCTCAAAACATTGACCGGCAGCTGCTATGCACGCAGTACAACGGCGAAGAACAGATTGGCGAATTTTCTGAAACACACCAGGCACCACCCCGCTCGCCAGATCTTTTATGTCTCGATTTTTTTTTTTTTTTTTTTTTGTGGGAGCAGCTGAATTATGTCTCGATTTTTTTTTTTTTTTTTTTTTTTTTTTTTTTTTTGTGGGAGCAGCTGAAGGCTCCTGTGTATGAGACTCCCATTGAATCCGCAGAAGAACTTGTCGCCAAGCGTTCGGCTGCTGTAGGGGAAGTTCGCGATATGCCTGGAGTGTTTCAGAAAATTCGCCAATCTGTTCTTCGCCGTTGTACTGCGTGCATAACAGCTGCCGGTCAATGTTTTGAGCACTTATTGTAATCAAATGCCATTAAATTTGTTTTCGTAACTTAGCTTAATCGTTCATTGTGTTTGTTTGTTTTTTGCCTCGTATAAGAACATAACTTTTGGCGCCCTCTAACTTTTTTACGTTTAGTTTTCGACCATGCATTATTTGATACAAAATGTTTGTTTGGGTGTGTACTATCACCTCTTAAAATTTTTACATACTTTTTTTTTAATCACCCTGCATATATAACAGCCGGAATAGCATATCTTCGTGCTTTCTATTATTGAGGCTTAATATATATGTGATCTGGAATAGAAAACTTTAGAGCTAAATATATATTTTATATACGCGAAATTTTTTAACGTGTGGAAATATTGCAATAATAGATACTTTTACCAAACATACATTTCCTGTATTCTAGGAGCAGCTTCATTAAAATTTATAAAATATATACATAAAACGTACAGCTAATTAAACGAAAATAAATTTCGTTGCCGGAAAAAAAATCATTGATTTAAAGAAAAATATTTCAATGTAAAAAACAATGGAAAATACTACATAGTTATTTTTAATTCGGTACATGTGTTATAAACCATTTATTTTACGAATGAATGATAATGAATCTGTCTGTTCATCCGTTTGATGATCACAAATGGATATATTCCCAAAGTAACTAAAAAGTACAGTTAATATATTAGCATATACAGCTAATATAGTGTTCAATATTAGTAAGAAAAATGATATAGTGTTACATTCATATATGCAATTTGTTTAGTGTTTAGCTAAATTCACGCTATGAAGGCATGTAGATTTGAATTTTAATGGATACATCAATACTTTACATATTGAACTGCCATGTATAACGCTGTGAAAGTTCATTATTCTAGTGTTTTATAGCATGTATTAATCCCTCTCAGTTACATACAGATTTACCCATTATAATTCATATTTATAAGTTATCAGTATTGTGGAGAGAATGTTCTAAATTATTGATAACTTTTTATTTTACAGAGTCTGACTAAATTAATACCCTGTTGCATAATAGGGGTTAATGAAATAATGAAACGAAAATCTTGAATTTTATCATTACAGGAAAAAAAATATATTTCTGATTATACAAAACCTTAAATATATATTTTTAAAACTTCAAAAGCTGTAATTTAGCACTTTTTTTAAGTGTTTATGTAGAAGCAGAAAAAGGCCTCCTTTAAAATACTGTGAATCTTACAGCTTATACGTCTCGATTAGCATCGCTTTAACCCTTTATCTACGGCATTATGATCTACTGCAATCTTTTTCATGTAATATTTTTTTCTCAGTTACTACAATGAAAATTAAAGGATAAATAAAAAAAAATATATACTCACCCGTGAGAAATTTAATTATTTAGAGGTAATTAATTAAAGTGGTACTTTAAAGTACCGTCAGTACACTATGACTAAAATATCATAACCGAAAACCCTCAAGGTATTTCAACTGGCACCAGAAAATAATTTCGATTTAACAAGTATATGAAATATAGGCATTTTTCTTATTTACAAATAAATCGTTTGGCAAATTCCTCGTGCCAATCATTTATTTCAACACTTTAGAATTGAAAACATTTTTCTCCTGAAAGGGTTAAAAAAAAAACTATTTTTCTTTAAGTTTCTATCTTGTTAGCAGTCCTTTAGTTATGCGACGTCTATATTCCAGGGACAACACGTTCTCTCGCATTTCCACATATGCAATATATGAATTTACATATGCCATTTCTAGCATAGCAAAAACGAGCTGGTGCCACAACTTTTACGATTTCCTATAAAAAATAACAATGAAACCGAAAAGAAATACCAGGGAAAACATTACTACACTACATTTTAGTAATTACATTTTAAAGCAGATGAAAACGATGGATAACTACGCAGACGAAAAGTAAACAAGAAGTTTTTCTCCAACACGCAGTGTACTGACGGTACTTATAAGTACCACCGAGTAATCCAACTGTTAAATCAAATACATACACCGTTCATCTAAAATAGCTTATGAAATTGTATTCTAAGATCATTATGAACACCTAAAAAAAATCCAACACTTATCTTATATCTTTTACTGTGTTTTCAGCAATGAAAAGGCGAGCGTGGCAATCTGTAGAAAATGTCAGCAGAAAATACATAGACTGCTTCAAAGATAGTCTCATTTTTCTCTAAAATAACAAACCTAGAACTACTGCTGCCATGTATTCGGATAAAGTGGAGTTAAAAGAGCGTTTTTTGCAAAGTACCATTAGAATATTAGTAATATTCACTATGGTATAAAAGTTTAAAGTGAGTGGTACTTATAAGTACCGTCAGTAGATAAAGGGTTAACGGCTGTTTTTAATTAAAATAAATCAACTATTTTACTTTTAACTTTAGTTATGTACTTTTAAAAAATCTTTCTATAAAATTTTAATTCAATGTATCATCGTAAATGTAGTTGATAAATGGATTTTCAAATTATTAAAACATAAAATAAAATAGAAATAACTAAAATAATACAAAAGAGGTTTTCTCAAAAGCAATTATTTATTGATATTGAACAACGGAAAAATAACTAGCCGTTTAAAAGAGCAAAAAAACATCTGACGTAATATTTTCAGAACAATGGGAACTTTATAGTGTATAGAATAAGAATGGTAGTAGCAGATCAATTTATTTTATAGCAGTGAAACCTTTTTGTAAGCTTTTTATTTGTACAATAAAAATTTAGAAAAATCTTATAATACTTCTTGACATGAGTCATTTTTCTTATTGTACAGTAGAATTTCATTTTTGAAATGAATAAATTCGCGTTATTCTGTATTTCAAAATTCATAGTTTGAATAAAACTACCAGAAATTCGGAAATGAATGTAAAAAAAAAAAAAAAAAAAAAAAAAAACATTTGCAATATTTGTAAGGTGTGTTCGGAGTTCAATATTACAATTTAGTACAATATATTTTTTTTTATTCTGTAGAAATCCCTACAAAACGAAAACAATTACTTTTATATTATATTTTACCTGTAACAGATTTTGTAGTAATCAAGTTTTAAATTAAATTTTCTAAACAACTTATTAAAAAAATATCGTGTATGTTTTTAAATTTATGTTTTTGTGGTGTAAATGGAAAGTAATATAATGAGTATAACATGATAAAAGACAAACGTAAATCTGCGCCACATATTAAGATTTATATGCATTATTTTCAAGGAAATCGGCATTAAGGACAATAAATTCCAAACTCATGTAATTTTTAATTAATTAATTAATTTTCAGCGGTGAATTTACGCCAGAATTATTGAATATTTTTTACGTGAAATACCACATTTTAACTAAGCGTAGAACCAACAGAGTGAAAAATGTCCAAGTTGGGAATCGAACGCAGAACCTTTGAATAGCACAGAAGTACTAAGCTGGGTACCGTCCACGTAGATTAAATGTTAGACCACTGGGGCGCTATTCAAAGAGTTCCGAGTTCTATTCCCGGCTTGGACATTTTCACTCTGTTGGTTCTAAGCTTAGTTAGGAATGTGATAAATCACGTAATAAGTATTCAATAATTTCAGGTGTAATTTAACAGCTGAAAATTAATCGAAAAATTAATTAAAAATTATATATGCGTTCGCCGATGCTAGGTTCGCTTGTGTCTGATGTTTTGCCGCAGGATTTTGTGCTCATGAACACAGTTCTATCTTATGCTGCAGTTGCAGACTTACCAACATATGGGAGTGAGAGCTACTAAGCTGGGTAACGTCCTCGTAGCGGAAATCGTGCAGCACTTGAAACGCGATTCCAAGGACTCTTGGTCCAATTACTGGGTGGATATTTTTCACTCTGTTGGTTCTATGCTTACCCTCATAGCATGCATGGTCACGGTGACGTCGTTGTGAAGTCACTGTAAGTCACTGTGGTCACGTCACATCTGTGACCAAAATGCCACCACTCAGTGATCTCACATTGTGACTGAGATGTGAACTTCTTAGAAAACTTTAAAAAATTACGAAAATTCTTTAAAACATGTTATTTACTGTAAAATTATATTTTTCTGGCAATAAAAAAAAAAATTGGGACGTCACTGTTATGTCACTGCTATGTAACGTACGTAACGTCACATATGTGACAAAAAAACCATCATATTGTAAGCCACAGTGTGACAAAAATATGAACGATTACTGATGATGATTTAATGAAAGTAGATTAATTTATAGGTCATATTTTTATTTGCAACTTTTTATTAGAGAATCTATTGAAATTTACGTCAGAAACTCAATGGTCTGCAATGATTCCTTGTCATTTCAAATCCCAAATATTTGGATTGAATTGTTAGATAATTTGAAAATAAAATAGGGCAACGTGAAACATGTTAAAATATTACGCGCGTGATATTTATTTATTTATTTTTAAATTTCATTTGTAATAGTTTATTGTCATTTTCCATCTTTGTGTTTATTTGTTTTTCTGATGATGATTGAGTAAATTCAATCGAAACATGTCAAATTATTAAGATCTTATAATGTATTTTATTAACGTTTGACGTCCTTTTTAGCAATTAAATGTTTAATATATATTTTGAGTGTGTTTTTGGAATATATATTTTTGAAATATTTTTAATGGACGTATAAGAGAACTTCTGCTTATAATTTAAAAATATGAACTTCAAAAATCTTTGAAAATGAAGAGAAATATTTTAAACAGTCACGAGTTACAGCGGCATAAGGAATGAAAATATATTAGTGGATAGCAAATGGTAAATTCTGTCACTAAAGAGGGGTTTGGGGCATAATAAATAAAGTGCACGATACAAGCATTAATAAACTAAATTTTCAGGCTATATTTTATCAATTTGATATCTAAGACAGTGAATGTATACTTTTTCATGATTTCAATTTTATCTAGCATTTTGATAATATATTTAGAATCAGGAATATTAAATTTATACACTTTACATAGTTAGTTTGCTGGGAGGAAATTATTTATTTATTTCTTTTTTTAACGACCAGGATTATCCGAAACACTTCTGTGGTTTCAAACTAAAAATTTTCTATTACAGTTAAATCTGCACCTTTTAATGAGCACGTAGAAGTGTCTTCAGAGTTTAGTCATCTATGCATTTCTTGCTTTAGAATATTTTTATAATTTGTATTCAAGTCATAAATTCTACTTCTTTCAGACTTTTTAAATAAAATTAGCATTTTCCGAAAATAAAAGAAATATACAAAATTTGTGCAAAACAAACTTTACTTTAAAAAAAAGAAACATAAAAGGGGGGTGGAGTCGTTATTACCATTAAATTTATTTTTCACCTTTTAAAAATTTAAACAATGTTTTATCTAATAAACTCTAATTATGAATATTATTATTATAATTATTTAGAAAAAAGGAACTTTACAATACATTTTAACTTGAATTATTTGGTACGGATAAAAAGAAAAGGTTAAATACATTGGACATTTCTTCAAATACAAAATTTTAATTAACGATACTTTCAGAAAGTTATTGCCCGTTCAAGTTCCATATTTCTCGTATACAAAAACAAAGAATCTGTAACAGACCATCTGCTTGAAAATCGTCTGCCCACAGAAAAATAAATATGAGAAGACGCGGGAAAAAGTTTACTGCTTTTAGAACATCACCACGTCTACAACACTTTAAGATAAGGAAATGACCACTTTAGGATACACGGATATTAATGGAACGTATATGTAAGTCTTATTTAATTTAAATATTTTATTCCTGATTTGTATAGTATGAGTTAAATAGTTTTACGTTATATTTGTAAGAGACTGATCTTTAACTGTCAGAAGCGATATTTTCCAATTCGATAACGATAAAGAAAAAAACCTTAATCTCCCATCGCTTGAAAAAAAAATGAGCAGAGACTGATTCATGCCTACATTCATACTGGAATTAATATAAATATTAATTTACTCTTACTTGAGATTGAAAATGTATGGAACGACAATGATTTGGAATTATTTTATCGGCTTCTTACTATTTTTTGATTACTAACACATATAGTTATTATTATTTTGGGGTTAAATATGATGTTCGATTATCATGAGATTACGAAACTGTTTCAGATTAGAAATTAACATTATACTGGGAAAATGTATTTTTACATATTACAGTAGTCAAACATTTGAAAGAATTTTCTTTTAGTGCTAATAATATTTTAAATTATCTTTTAAAATCCTAAATCTTCAAACCAATGTTTTCAGATTTAACATTTGACAAAATTATAAAATAATAGGAATTCCTTATACTATATGGAAATATTTTTGAGATATTGTTAAATCTAATAATGCATTTAATTTATCTATTGTAGTTTGCTGTTGTTTAATAGTACAATTACAAAAACTAATTATTATTTTTAGTGTTTTTCAAATTGGTATATTTATTTTTTTTTTAATTGTATGTAAGCATTTTTTCTGTTTGTGATTTTAATCAAACATTTAATTATAGACATTCTGAATCGGTTATTAAAATTTCTTCTATTGTAAATTCATTTTCTACGTTTATGATACGCGTAGTTATTGGCACTAAAAAGTAAAATATGATATTTAAGCATTGAAATAAAGTTATGCCTGATAGGAAGTTATAGATTAAACTGCTTTAGAATATATTTTTTAAAAGTTCATATAATACAGGATACATAATATAGGACAGAAGTTGAAAAGTTCTTATGGCTTCGGTTTGTCTCTCCGTCTGTCCGTCTATCAGTCTGTCTGCACTCTAACTCTCGAAAATATACTCGTATTGCCCTGAAATTTTTGGATGTTATTGACGTTTACCATAGCACGGTACCTAATTGTAATGAGGTTTGTAGCATGCTTTATTCATTTACAGGGACAGCCAAAAGTTTTCCGTTACATTACGGCCTACGGGAAAAAATAGTTTCAAGTGATTTTTAATGAATTTACGCACGCTTAACAGAATAAAATTTATATGCATTTATGAAGTGCACTAAAATATGAATTCTGTTAACTATGCGATGCAAAGAATAGTTATTGTTCATTTACAGGGCTAAAAAAGGAATTCAAATACATAATGATATAGGGGTGGAGGGAATTGTTTGCGGCATACTTTAATTATGATAATATATTTCATATATAATGAAATTGATATATGTCGATGAGGTTTACATACTATAGATTATTTCATGTATAATACGAATAATACGTCTATAGCATTTACAGGGACACACCAAATATTTCAGATACTATATTGTATCCGAAGTACTGTTCATTAGTGATGATTGCTGGAAATGTATTTTTAATTATGATATGCGCTTTTATGATTCACTATATTTATGCATAGTATATGGTGTATATAAATGCTATAATTCCTATACAAGGCTACACAAAACTATTCGTAAGGATTACTGGGTATAGGCGCAAATTGCTTAAAGGTGATTTTTAAATGAGTTATGCTTTTTTTCGCTCAACTGCATATAATTTACCAAGAAAAGTTTGTAGAATATAGATAAAATTATATACAGGGTCACGTAAAGAATTGGATAAATGGCCGTCTATATATTATAATTTCTGGAAATGGGATTTCAGCAGTTTTAAGAGTGTCTTAGTTTGAATTAAATTTTAACTAAATAGTGGCGTGTAATAAAGATTCTAAGTAAACTACAGGGTTGTACAAAAGTATTCAAGTATGTTTCCCTACATAAGTATAAATTGCTGAAAAAGAATTTCAACCTGTTAGGCGTTTTCTTTCTAAACTAAATTTTCCCATTATATATTATATATACACTTAAAAAATGGGTACTCAAAATTAAGTAAAAAGTACTCAATTTTAAAAGCGTCACATACTCAAAATAGCTCCGATCCAAATGTACTCAAAGTTGAGAAGCACATGTACTCATTTTTTATTCCACGGTTTTGATCAAATATGAATCGTTATGTACTGACCCCCCCCCCCCCCCCCGAAAAAAACAACCTAAAATTTAATGTAAAAATGTACTGACATGTATTTCCCGTTCAAAGTTCTTAACAAGAAATGTTTAATTGATTATTTATTAGGAAAAATAGCAAAATTCTTAACAGGATACTCAAACTGAATATTTTTAAGAGCATTATTTCCAAGCACTTTTAAATTATTTTTAAAATACTGTGCATAATTTATTATTTACATTAATAAACATCATTTATGCCGCCATAAATAAAATGAACCATTACAGTGTACAAAACTATTCGTTTGTTTGGGTTTGATAACATGCGATGCTTCAAAATCGAGAAAGCATAGGTTCATTTTTGATCCAAAAATATTCAATTCGATATGAGTACGTCGGTTTACTCATTTTTGAGTACTTCATTTTTTTTCAGTGTATCAAACTACAGATCAAATACAGGGCTGTTCAAAAGAATTGGAAAACATATTTGGCTATGGACGGTAACTTCTGAAATCAGTTTTTCAAATGATTTATGCGTTTTCTAAAATGTTTACTTAGTTATTTTATTTACGTCATTTACCTAAATTACGATGTCTTGTTAAAGCATTCAGAAAGTGTTGGAAAGTATTTTATGATCTATGCTTAACGCATGATTTGTCTTACTCGTTTTTTTTCTATTTCACAGATCAGTCTTTTCCTATAAAACATAACAAATCTATTTAGCTCATATTCACAAAATACAATATACACGGGAATAAAAAAATTAAATAAATATCGCTTATCATGCCGCTCTATAAATAATAGTTGTATTAATATCCGTTAGTCTCCATGTTCGTATTTAATAAAGCAATGACAAATCACAACAAATTAAAAAACTTACACATTCTAAATATCAAGCTTGAACTCAATATCAAGAATAGACCTTAATAAAAAAATATGTCAGTTGATAAGCACTGTTTTTTAAGTGGAAAATTTAAAAATGTTTTAGAAGAATAGGACTCCAAAATAGCGATATTTAGCTAAAAAGTACGGTAAAAAGATAAGATTTTATATCTACCGCAAAAGTTTATTTTAAAATTCATCGCTGTATTAATACTTAGAAAATTTTCCAGAGAGAATCATTCGCCTTATATACAATATTTCAAATGAAAATCAAATATCAAATTAATTGCTTAAAAGTCGCAAAGGCCAACTTAGTGAAAAGGATTCCATGCCGGGACTCGAACCCGAGCCATCAGTATAGCACACTGACATTCTACCGACTAAACCACATGGAACGACACTCAGCCTGTAAAATGTCTCACTATTACATGTTGGCAAGGCTAGAAATGCAGCACAAGATGGAATATTTATCGTGAGCCACCGATATGGGGTAAACACGAAACTTAATTAAATCCAGCATCGATTGAAACTATATTAATATTCGGAAATTTTTCCAGGGAGAAACATTCACCTTGCATACAACATTTCAAATTAAAATTGCCTTTTAAGCAGTTAATTTGAAATTTGATTTTCATTTGAAATATTGTATGCAAGGCGAATGGTTCTCTCTGGAAAAATTTCCAAGTATTAATATAATTTCAATCGATGCTTGATTTAATTAAGTTTCGTGTTTGCATCATGTTGGTGGCTCACGCTAAATATTCCATCTTGTGCTGCGTTTGTAGCCTTGCCAACATTTAATAGTGAGAAAATGTCCAGCCTGGGTATCGTTCCATGTGATTTAGTCGGTAGAATGTCAGTGCGCTGTACTGATGGCCCGGATTCGAGTCTCAGCATGGAAACTTTTTCACTATTTGCGTCTTTTAAACAATTAATTTGAAATTTTATTTTCATTTGAAATCACAGTGTTTATGACAAGTTCGTCACAAATGACACATATTTCACAAATTGGTCACAGTGTGACTTCAAAGCATTGTCGCTTTCGTCACAGGTTCGTTACAAGTTAATGCCAAAATAGTCACAAATGACACATTTTTCACAAATTTGTCACACCGTGACTTCACAGAGTGGTTACAATATGACGTCACAAACGACCTCGAAAACTGCTATAACGACCTCGCATTCTAGTCACTATGACGTCACATCGACGTCACGTGACGTCACATCGACGGTCACAAAATCACAGTGTGACTTTACAACGACGTCGTCGTGACGTCACCATGCCTTACGGGTAGTTAGCAATGTGATAAATCGCGTAATAAATATTCAAAGTCTAAATGTTTAATTTTTTGCTTAATACATTTATCGTAATACGTCGCTTTTTTATTATTCTTTTTTTTAGAAAATGACTTCAGGAATATTTTTGTGACTTTACGAAATAAAAAATACCTTTAATATAAAAAAAGCCATTACATGTGCCAAGTTCCACGTTAGCAATTAAATGCACAATGTACTCTCTACATGTAATCCGCTCTTAGACAAATTTCCATTTCATCCCTGCGCAAATATTGGTAAGGTATGAATTTCCACTTTTCTAGCTTGTTTTCTATCTCAACGATAATTTTCTATACAAGTCGGAAAGAGAAAAATTAAATACAACAATGGAAAATATTTTTACCAAATAACACTTTCTAATGGAACGAAGACTAGACAGGAAGGCAGCATGCACAGACCATCACCTAATCGACATTATGCTTATAATCTAGTATTAGACAGAAGTATTTTAATATATTATAATGCAACTGGTCTGTCATGACATATATTGGTAGAATCCACCTGCAGACTCGTTTTTAGTGTTTTTTCGGTAGGTTTATCATTGTGTTTTCCTGCACCCAAATATCGATTACTGGGAGTACAAAATCAATATGTTAAAGGAAAACTACCAGTCAATCACTAATATCTGGTTTGCAGGTGTTGCCCATCAAGATACGTCTTGGCAAACCAGTTGTATTTAATATGTGAATCGAGTTTTAACCAATCCTTTAATTTCAACTGTCAATTCGATGAGAGGATGGTTTGTGCAGCCGCTTCTAAGTTTATACATAACAGGGTCAAATTCATAATAAATCTCCAAATGCTTTTTAGATTTTAAATCAACTTGACGAAAAAGCATTTAGACAAAAACAAATTTTTTAACAATTGGATCCACTGTTAGTAAAACATAATGGAGATTTTTCTGAAAGCAATTTCTTTGAATATAGCTTTTTACATAACTGTATATGCAGTAAACTCTGTCTAAGGCGGAATTGATCTGGACCAAGAAAATTTTCCGCAGTAGACAATATTCCACCTCAGACAAATTTTACTGTATGTCTATGGATTCGCAGGGACTAAAAAATCTTTCCGAGGTAGACAATTTTCCGTCTGACACAGAGTTTGCCTTACAGAGATTGCTCTGTAATTTATTTTTATTAAGTTTAATTTAAAAGACAATGCATGATAACCCAAATAACTCAGTTTATTGGAATAATATGTTTATTATTCATACAAATTATATCTGCTTAAAATGAACCAAACCAGCAAATATTATACTTATTCATTATTAAAAAATAAATATTTCATAAAATTCAGAAACTTAAATAGAGTGAAAATACGTAAAAAATCATATGCAGTTAAATCACGTTTTATTTCGTAATATGTAAAGTCAATTACATTGAAAGTTATTGAGATTTGGCCAGTTTTTTGCGAAATCCTGTGAACAGATATGAAATAAGAGTTTCCGTAAAATATCGTTCAAGATACATATTTGTTATAAAGTATGTAATGATAGAATAAAAGAAGTTTAAGTATAAATATTGACATCTTCAGTATTAAATATATACATATCTTATTACTTAAATTTCTGATGTTAAAAAGAATAATGATACTAAACATTGATTTCGCAATAAATAATTTTTTAATCTTTTATAAGAGAGATTTTTTATCAGAATAATGTTTTCGATTTTTTAAATAATACACTTTTATTAGAATTAAAATTCATTTGATTATAGATAGCAAAACTAACAAAAACCTTTTTTTTCTTTTTAAAGTCCATTTTTACTTAAAGTTAGATTATGTCGCACTACTTTAATGCATGGAAGTAAATAAAAGCAAATAACTATTATGTTATTGTACATAATACCTGCATCCCAAATATATACCTATCAGAGATATTCTCGAAACATAAAACGTATTATTCAATATATTGTTTTTTATTGTCGTAAGAATGTTGAATTATCCTGTTAAAATAATGATAAATCAATATATTTATGTAACATCATGTTATCACTTATTCCTGATACTGTTATGATGGTTTGTAAAAGCGCCCAGTTTTCTAAAATTGGCTCATTAGAAAAACAAGAAGAAGAAAATGTATTAATACCTACAAAAATGTTTATTTAATTAGTTTTTTGTGAGTATAGTTTTCATTTTATGACTAAAGATATGGATTTTCAAGTGATTAAGAAAAGAGTACTTGATTGAATACAATATTTGACTTCCTGCACAACGACGATGTACGAGAGCGGCTCAATAAAGAATAATCATATATATATATATATATATATATATATATATATATATATATATTATAAGCGTACTTTAATTCACATAAATTTACTTTTATGTTCCATTGTTAGCTTGTTAGCTTAATGTGTAATAAATACGTGGTATGTGTTTTCATTTATTTCAATCAACACGCTTATGGCAGCCATGAAAGTTCAGATACATTTAGTATCGCCTACACGATCTATGTTGGCAACACGCAATGATCAGTTAGGTTCTTGCCTGCTGTGATTTTTTCTTTTCCGAGAAGAAATCCTCAAACAAAACGTATGTTGTAGGAAACTTGTGTAGAGTGTGATCTTTGCTGTAGATTAGTTAGAAGATGGTGTGAAATGTTTAATGGAATGAAAGAACATCATCTTTAAAAGAATATCGATCTTGACTTCTTGTAACTGTGCTTACGGAGTCAACATTATTACTGTCCCTATTATTATTATAGAAAATCTTTGGAAATCAGAAACGTTAAAAATGTTTTAGTTATAATTGTGTGCCACCCACAAGTTGGTAAAAGAAAGCTGAACGTGAGCCATATTTGTAAGCGGTGAATTCCGATACACTTCATACCAGAACAAGAGGACGTTAGCTTGGAAGTTTGTTCGAAATTGATGGTGGCGTTACAGAAAGATGAGACGAATTCCCTAATATGAAGAAAAATCTTTGTTGAAAGTATTTTTCCTCATTAGAAACATGTTTGAAGACATCGGAGGTGATGGGACTATTTTTTTAAAAAGTGATTTCCAGCCTGTCTTTGATGTGTGTAAGAATGTGGGACAACTGCATTGCATTGAATATGAACTACTTTGAAAAGCACCAGTAAATTTAAACGATGTGTGATAATATGGTGATAAAATAAAATACGATTATTCTTTATTGAATATATCACAAGGGTTTCAAAAAATGCTTTGTTTGTCGCACATTCTATTGCCTTTGCTTTGAGGTTCTATCGCGGATTTTTAAAATATTATTATTTCACTAGTATCACAGTCCTTTTGCTGCTCCAGCCATGCCAAAACTTTTGCAAAACATTCAAAAGCTTCAGAATTGCTAATTTGTTCGTTTTTTTCGTTCCAACCCGCAGCTTACGGGAACTCAAGTTAAATTCAAAGAAACTCTAAGAAATGGGATCGAAAATATTTATATATACTCATAGTTTGGAAAGAATCGCTTGCACGTACGGAAAATGGGAGTTTAAAAAAGAAAAAAAAAAAGGTCTTTCAAAATGGATTTTGCACACAAGGAATATCATAGAGAAAAAAAAAAGCCTCAAAAATGGAAAAATGGATTTCGGTTAATCGAGAGGTTCGGTTAAAATAGTTTCGGATAAAAGAGGTTCTTCTGTACTTAAAAAAATAAAATTCAAGTTACATATAAAATATTTTAAATTACAAAACTTCAGGTTCTGGAAATATATAATTTATCAATATGTTAGATATCAGAAAAAAAAATATTATGTTACAATAATGTTTTTTCAACCTAGTTTCCGAAATTTCCACGAAACTGCATTGTAATAATATTTTTGGGGGGATAATAAAAATAAAAACTTCAGCCACATCATCATCTGTTTTTCAAGTTATGTCATTGGTTTTAGTCACATTGAGGTATCTTCTAAATCCATATTTTTAAATTCTGCATTAGAAACGCGACATGCGCACTATACATAGAACCGGTTCTTCATAATTCGATACATTGGGATTATTTTAATATTGACCCTTTAAAATCTCGTTTCTTCTGTACAATATCTTTTTAAACAGATCACTGAAATGTGCAATGAGATCTATAATTTAAATTAATAATTTAAATTGTAAAAATTTATTCAAAATTTCTTACAAATTTTTAAATTTAATTAAAATGTTCTTAAGTCACAAATATAAAAAACAAATGACGTGTTTCTGGTAAGATATTTTTTCTTTAATTTATGATATTAAAAAATGTTTACGTATCTATAGTTTAAATGGAACATTGAGAATGACATTAATAATTATCTATCCATTCAAAAGAAATTCAACTAACGCTGCTTCAGCCGTAATTGAATGTATTGCGTTCGTTTCACTCTGTCGGCTTATACTGTGAAATTATTCCATATAAGTACATTAAAACTGGTAGTATTATAGAGGAACCTATAACAAATACAATGTAGCAGGCAGTATGTTAATTTTCGAATATGTTGAAGATTATTTTAAGAGCTGTTTATAGATTAAATCAGTCATTATAGTTCAAATAAATAAGTTTGGTTCCAAACTCAATTTATGCATATTTTGTAGGCGTATACATTAGGGTGGGTCGAAAAAACCGAAATATTTATAATCGAAACGTAATAGCGCGGAAAAGTTGCCTTTTGTAAAAAAGATAAAATACGTAAAATATTACACCGATTGGTTAATATCTTTTACCGCCGCAAGGGGTCCAAATTTCGAAAAAATCGCAAAAAACATACTTTTAGCAATTTTTTTTTTTTTTAAATTATCCAAACATACTTATTCAATTTCTAATAGAACGCAATAGCCACGCCAAGATGTTAGTAATATAACATTAACATTTCATTTTTGTGACATCGTTGCTTTTACCGCCACAATAGGGCCAAAATTTCTAAAAAATGTTAAAAATTAAAGTTTTTCATTTTTTCAATTTTCATAACATTCGTAATGTTTTCAGATTTTTTACATTTCTAATAGGCTGGGAAAAGCATTTGATGTTGTTAATTTCTTGCATATTGTTAACCATGATCACTGTAATTCTAAAAAAAAAAAAAAAAAAAATGCTCAATGATAGAAACACCTGCAGCTGCCTGCACGTAAAATTAATTTCTCGCTGCTAGAGGGCCACGTTTCACATTGTTCGTTTTTTTTTTTTTTTTTTTTTTTGTAATGTACTCCTTTTGCTCTATACTTTAATGGCTCTAAAGATAGAAATATCTGCCAGGTTAAAGAGGTGGCAAAGTTTCATCTTTGAGAAGTCAAGGAGGAACATATCTCTTTGTACCTTTGTACTAGAAGCAGGTCTGAATTATTTTCGTCATTTGACCCCATCGTCTGGCAAGGCGACTTCAATATGCAATGACATTATAGATTTTTTGAAGAAAAATGAAATCCCGACTGGAATAATAATTGCAGTTGAATTTCGCGGAACTGTCTTCAAAACAGGATGCAAAGGTGGTGTTATAGTAGGATTAGTTGAGAACAACATTTAAAAAACCACTTTATTGGCTTCCTTGACCTCACTTCAATGAGCTTCCACTGAGACATCTTTTCAAACATCTTGATGACAAAAAACAGGTTCTCTATCATATTGTGGCCCAATTGGTTGATCTCTTGCGATTTGCGAATTATTACCAATTGCAAAATTTAAGCCAATTTAATCTGATCACCTAGCTGTTGATAAAGATGATTTGTCAACTAACCAGAATATATGTCTGAAATATTGCAAGCTCTTTCAATACGGGTGTATACAATTGACCTTTTTTTCTGAGTCCCTGGACAAATATTTCACGCAAGGTGGATCATTACTGCTATTTGAATTTTGAGACTCTACGTTGGAACAAAGAAACCCTCTTCTTAACTTGTCACACTCTTTGAGTACATCCTGAAAATGTACTGCATCGGTTGGTTCACAATTAAAATGAATGACTCATGTTTTCCAGAATCCGTGCACTATAGTTAGTGACTTACGTTACTTGACAGATAATCTACGAAAGATTATAGTTCATGTATTTTCACGAAATGACTATTTCGCAAATCATACAAATAGCCTCTTTGGAATGATAGCATATGAAGAGGAGTACATCGGGGCCCCAGCCATGAAGAAAATTGAAAAAGCACGAAGTTCTGTGGACTAGAATAGTGCCATCCGTCACTTTATCATAGCACACTTCAACACTGAAGCTTAAAATTGTATGGCTTTACTCTACTGACAAAACTGATAACTAACGGAACCACCTGTTATGGTTTCTTTATCGACTAAAAACGCTGGTGAGTTTAAAATGTTCGATTAAAGATACCAGCTATTATAACTTTCCTTGTCCCACTCAATCATTAGAAAGATACGTGAAATTATTCATTGAAGCACTGATAAAGTTTGTTTACTAAAACAGAGGGAGGATCACATCTGATCAGTTTTGGCCTCTCGAAAAATAATGGTTTCATCTGAAAGCAAGTTATATTATAAAATTCATTTACATTAAATTCTTCTTCATTTTAAGTTTATTTAACCGGTTTCGGTTAAACATCTCTATATTTTAATTAAGAAAATACTAAAACATTTGCTCATTTTATATAATTTTTGTGGCATGAATTGGCTGTTATGAAGTAACACATCAGTAGATGAAGCGATCGTCAAGAAAAATGAATGATTAACTTTATTTTCAAGTCTATTACAAATAGTTATAAAAAAATTATGATATATTAATAGATATAAAGTAAAATTATTTATTTCTAGACATATTATAGAAATTATAAAAATTTAGAAAAAAAAAATGAAAAATTGAAATTTTTGAAATTTTTACAAAAAATATGGTCTTTTTGCAGCAAATAACGATATGATTTCATCATAATGAACATTTACCGGGACATTTCTCATATCTTCATGTAGCTATTGCGTTCTATTAAAAATTGTATTGGTATGTTTGGATAATTTAAAAAAAAGATAAAAAAACATGTTTTTTGCGATTTTTTGAAACTTTGGCCCCCTTGCGGCGGTGAAATATATTAACCAATCGATGTAATATTTTAGAAATTTATTCTGTATTACAGAAGGCAACTTTTCCGCGCTATTACATTTCGATTATAAAAATTTCGGTTTTTTCGACCCACCCTAGTATACATTATTAAATTGTAATGTGCAGTGTCCAATCATTTTTTTTCTCTAGTTTTTCTAAGTTTTTTTTTAAATATTTTTTTTAATTCAAAATTTCAATTAAATAGAAATTTAAATCATAGTTTAACATAACCGTTTTCCTCTACTCTTACCAGATTTTTTTAAGTACAAATAATAAAATATTCAACCGCATTTCAATTGAAAAATATATTTACGCGTAAATGTTAAAAATGGAAGAAACGCTAAAATAATTAAACGGTTACGTTCGAAGTGTATTTATTTGCTAAAATCACATGATATTTAAGGGGTTCCTTGGCTCAAAATTCTATTTTTTTTTTTTTTTATAGATAATTTGCATAAAAAATCAGTCATTATAGTTCAGATAAATAAGTTTGGTTCCAAACTCAATTTGAGCATATTTTGTAGGCGTATACATTATTAAATTGTAATGTGCAGAGTCCAATCTCTTTTTCTCTAGTTTTTCTAAGTTCTTTTTAAATATTTTTTAATCCAAAATTTCAATTAAATAGAAATTTAAATCATAGTTTAACATAACCGTTTTCCTCTACTCTTACCAGATCTTCTTAAGTACAAATAATAAATTATTCAACCGCATTTCAATTGAAAAATATATTTACGCGTAAATATTAAAAATGGAAGAAACACTAAAATAATTAAACGGTTACGTTCGAAGTGTATTTATTTGCTAAAATCACATCATATTTAAGGGGTTCCGGAGCTCAAAATTATATATTATTTTTCTTTTTTTTTTTTTATAGAAATTTTGTTATGCATTTTTTTTCTGAAATATGTTTTAATATAATAAGAGCAATAATATATAAGCAAGTAAAAAAAAATCACAATTTTTAAATATTTAAAAAAAATAAATTTTAAAAATTTAAGCATATTTAATTTTTGTTATAATTCTGGAAGCACTTACTCGATTTACAAAATTTTCAGACTTTTGTGTACATAAAATGTGTCATTTTGATTTGTCTTCAGAATTTCCTTAAAATATTGATTATGAATTTTATAAAAAAAATTAAGTAAAAAAATGAAGTATTTTATGAGTGGGTTTTGCATTAATTAGCATATTTTCACAATTATCACTCAAAATTAAAAATTCTGAAGACAATTTGTTGAAAATATCATAAAATCTCTATTGAAAATTTCATGCCTATATCTTGCAAGAAACTTTAGATATATTCTTTTAAAATTGAAAAATCGTGAAAAAAAATCATTCTGAGATAAATGAAGTGATAGTCTCGTCAGAGAGTAGCTGATGCATCGCTTCTCAAGGAAAAAGCTGTTATACCTCTGGATCAAATGAAGTTAAAACCATGCGGTTAATGAAGTATTTTATGAGTGAGTTTTGCATTAATTAGCATATTTTCACAATTATCACTCAAAATTAAAAATTCTGAAGACAATTTGTTGAAAATATCATAAAATCTCTATTGAAAATTTCATGCCTATATCTTGCAAGAAACTTTAGATATATTCTTTTAAAATTGAAAAATCGTGAAAAAAATCATTCTGAGATAAATGAAGTGATAGTCTCGTCAGAGAGTAGCTGATGCATCGCTTCTCAAGGAAAAAGCTGTTATACCTCTGGATCAAATGACGTTAAAACCATGCGGTTAATGAAGTATTTTATGAGTGAGTTTTGCATTAATTAGCATATTTTCACAATTATCACTCAAAATTAAAAATTCTGAAGACAATTTGTTGAAAATATCATAAAATCTCTATTGAAAATTTCATGCCTATATCTTGCAAGAAACTTTAGATATATTCTTTTAAAATTGAAAAATCGTGAAAAAAATCATTCTGAGATAAATGAAGTGATAGTCTCGTCATAGAGTAGCTGATGCATCGCTTCTCAAGGAAAAAGCTGTTATGCCTCTGGATCAAATGAAGTTAAAACCATGCGGTTAATGAAATATTTTATGAGTGAGTTTTGCATTAATTAGCATATTTTCACAATTATCACTCAAAATTAAAAATTCTGAAGACAATTTGTTGAAAATATCATAAAATCTCTATTGAAAATTTCATGCCTATATCTTGCAAGAAACTTTAGATATATTCTTTTAAAATTGAAAAATCGTGAAAAAAATCATTCTGATATAAATGAAGTGATAGTCTCGTCATAGAGTAGCTGATCCATCGCTTCTCAAGGAAAAAGCTGTTATACCTCTGGATCAAATGAAGTTAAAACCATGCGGTTAATGAAATATTTTATGAGTGAGTTTTGCATTAATTAGCATATTTTCACAATTATCACTCAAAATTAAAAATTCTGAAGACAATTTGTTGAAAATATCATAAAATCTCTATTGAAAATTTCATGCCTATATCTTGCAAGAAACTTTAGATATATTCTTTTAAAATTGAAAAATCGTGAAAAAAATCATTCTGAGATAAATGAAGTGATAGTCTCGTCAGAGAGTAGCTGATGCATCGCTTCTCAAGGAAAAAGCTGTTATACCTCTGGATCAAATGAAGTTAAAACCATTCGGTTCGCGATATTTAACGCTAATAACCCAGTATTCTTTTTAAGCCAATAAAATAATTGCTTTTTTTTGGAATTTTTAGCCCCGGACCCCTTTAAAACGACATGTTAAAAATGAAATATTTAAAATTACTTTCTTACGGTGTCAAAAAGTAAAATATTCCAAATGTTATTAAAATCTGTTTGGTAACTATATCGTTTATTTAACAATTTTATACAAGTTGGCATGCAGGATATTCGATTGTATAAATTATCTTACTTAATAAAGCAAGAAAACGACTATCAGCTGTCGGACAACATTGGATGCGAAATCTATGAACCTAAGAACCTAAATATCTTCCAGTCAAATGGAAGTAGAATGACAGTCTATTAATGAAGATCAGACTCGGTCGTGATAATATCATCAAATGTTCTGTAATCAGTTAATTTTTTTAAAACGGAGCAAATTGCCCTGTTTTCAGAACCTGTGGTGTCCTAACGGGTGTTGGCTAGCACAGTTTTTAACACTAGAATTACGACTGTGGTCATTTTTACCTGAAATCCAATGACACCGAACATAACTTTTCTAATTCTAAATATAATCTGGATAGTTTCTGACTTTTCATGAAGACCTAAGAATATTACATATATATATTTTTTTATTCAATTTAAATATTTATTTTTTTTTTTTTGAAAATATTACTATATATACCTAGAATTACGGCTACTGGACATTTTGACAGTATCAAGAAAATTACATATGTCAAGTTATTTTCTTCATTTTAATAGCTGTTTCCGCTATTCTAATAGGTAAGCGGGAGCGTTAGTGGTGAGGGGGACTGTGTATTTCAAAGTAGCGTTAGTTAGGTGGGAGGCAAGAAGAGGGAGGGGAGACAGGAAAAACACTGTTTGTCAGTTGTTTATTAGTTCAGCGCACCTTCTGACTGCGCATTTCTTTTGTTTTAGAAATGTTATCATTCTAGGGACACAAATAATGAAATGCATTTCGTTTTAGTGAATATCAGTGCACAGAAGTGCGTTTTTTATTAGGGTAAGCAAAACAATCTGGGAAATTTATAATCTAATAGGTACCAGAATTTCTATCGTATACATGAGTACTAGTGGAATATTTATAGAATTTCAGGAACTTTGGCTCCATGCCTATTGAACAGTATAATTTGCGTATGTTGAACCGACATCATTGGAGAAAGGCCTAACAATTCTGAAAGCCTTCGATGAGTTTAATGAGGATGAAGGTGCTGGTAACGACGACAAACTTAGCCAGCAAATCCGGAATCTGGCAGAACGGTGACAGAAAGTCGTGGACTATGATGATCTGTACTTTAAAGTATAGCCCTTGTTGCTTTTGTTGTTAATTTGCGCATAACAACGCAACTTTCACAAATTTCCCTGAACTTTTTGCTCAACCTAGCATTACCTGCTTATCATAGAGCCTAGAAGTGTTGGTAGAAAATATCTAACGCGAAAAAAGTGCTGAAGGTTTTTGAAACAAACTCTGATGATAATGGTTTCATTTGGTTAATTCATTTCTTTTAGATATTGAATCTGATGAAGAATTTCACAAGGAAACTATATCAGATTTTCCTAAGATGACTGGATTGTACCTAAAGGAAAAAAGTTCATTTGATTCATCTGATGGAGAGTCTATTCAAGAAATACCAAATGAAAATAATAATTTACATGAAGAATATATTTCATTGCCTACTGCTAGTATAGTTTCTAGAAATGAACTCAGTGCAGCAGACAAGCTCAAGTGTTCAAGATCTATCAAACAGAACTAGAGAACGAGGAAGACGTACACAATGTGGTGAAAATCAAAGAGATGAAGAAACAGCAAATGATTGTTCAATTTGGAAAATAGGAAATATATCGGAAATGTTACGGGGAGAAGTATCCAGCAGAATGAGCTCGAGAAATACCTGGGCCAACTTCGCATTCAAAGAGAAAATAGTTTATGGCCATGCAAGTAGTGCATTGAGGTTGTTTATTAACCCTCTAGTTCAATCTGTTGCCAGTTGGCAACAAATTAAAATTTCCCTCCTTATTGTTTATTTACCGTTGTCCCTTGACAACTTTATGCTTTACGTATTCATGTCGGTCCGATATTTAGGTTTAGTTCATAAAAAGTATCATATTTTTCAATAGTTGTTTATAAATTACAAATAAAAATCAACTTTTGATACCTTCCATTTTGTTAGCCATAGTTGGATTTCTAACTCATATAAAAAAAAAAATATATATATATATATTTAACATGCAAAATTTCATTTGAAAATTTTTTTCTGAAAAAAATATGCTTTTAAAAGTTATTTTAAGTAATTTTCAGTAATGTTTATTGGAACAAAAATTGCTTGCACATGAATATACATTTGTTGCCATTTGGCAACACCAGGAATTGAGTTCCGCTTTTGTAAACATTTTGAGCATTGTTTGTTTCATAACTGGTTCGCATGATATTTATTTTTTTTCCCTTTTATCACCATATGTCACCCTAACTCGACAAACGACTCTTATTAAATACAAAATCTTCTCAGTTTACTGCAAAACCAGGGCCTGACTAATGCAGGGGCATGCGGAGAGCTGCTTCGGGACTCCCTATTTGAGGGTCCCTCCTAGTGGCAGATATAAGTTTTTTGTTAAACGGGAGCCAAATGATAAAAATGGCCAAAATATTTCTTTTTCAGATTTAAAGGGGCACTATTCTCCTTCCATTGTGCTTCCGTGTCCATGGCCCCCTGAAGCTAACAGTTACATCATCAAAAAAGCCAATGGTTAAAATTTTATAGTAACAACTTAATAGTGTATTGTTTTCAACTTTATGAAACTCTTAAAGATGTCAGGAAGGATAAAACTGATCACTGGCCGCATCACTTACATAAAAAACAACGGTGTAAAGTTCTGGGCTGTATACTGTATAGGTTACACTAGAGTAAAATGCATTAAGTGTTTGGTACCACTATGTTTAAACAAAAACAATAAATGTTCTATTGGTCACCATTCATAGCTTTGATAAATATTATTGATATAAAATTCTATAGTATTCTGCTGCATTGCCCGTATATTTATGGAGTATATTTTATTAGCCTATGATTCTTTCATTGTATTTTGCATGTGATATTACACTTTATAAGCCCATTTTGGTTTTTAAATTTTAAATGATTTCAATTGGTTTAAAACACAGGATAAATATGGCTTTTTATTTGTATTTATTTAATTATATTTTTTACAATACTTCTATTGTGTTCTGTATCACTACAGCGTATCTTCTTATTCATTTATAAATTAAAAATGATTCTATTGTAGCATCTAACTTCATTTGTTCATTTTAATAATTTTGAAATACAATTTGTACCCTTATTATTTTATTAGATGCAAATTTCTAACTGGGCGAAAAATTTCCGGACCAGGATTCGAACCCGGGACCTCCTGGCTGAAGCCGCCAGTGCTCTGCCATCTGAGCTATCCCGGACGATTCTGGTCGAACGTTTTCACCCAGCTAACCTTGATGATTACAGCATCTGGTCAGAAACCTGGTTCAGCTCAACAGAATAAATCTCAGGTAATGGAACTCCAGAAATCGCTGGATACGAAATTACACTGGATTAATATTAACACAATTATTCTAATTGGTAAACAAATCATATTAGATGTAAATTTCCAACTGGGCGAAAAATGTCCGGACCTCCAGCGATTTCTGGAGTTCCATTACCTGAGATTTATTCTGTTGAGCTGAACCAGGTTTCAGACCAGATGCTGTAATCATCAAGGTTAGCTGGGTGAAAACGTTCGACCAGAATCGTCCGGGATAGCGCAGATGGCAGAGCACTGGCGGCTTCAGCCAGGAGGTCCCGGGTTCGAATCCTGGTCCGGAAATTTTTCGCCCAGTTGGAACTTTATATCTAATATGATTTGTTTACCAATTAGAATAAATGTGTTAATATTAATCTAGTGCATTATAATTTTGTTGATAGATAACAATTAATGTATAATATTATTACATGCCGTCTTTATTTAGTATTTTGGTTAATATTGTTATATGACTGGTAAGTTAAATTTTGGTTTAAAATTATTATATATATATATATATATATATATATATATATACATATGTATGTATATGTATGTACAGTCAAACCTCGTTATCCCGATACTCTATTGACCAGAAAAATGTGTCGTCATAAACGGAGTGTCGTGATAACCAGAGTTGGAGAAAAATATGTTTATAAAAGCTATATTTTTAATTAATTTATGACAATTTTAAATTCATAGCTTTTCTTGCAGTTTTAAGCAATAAAACATTTTTATTAGACAAACACAAAAACAGAATGGGAAAGAATAAAAATCAGATTTATGATGACTTGTTTTGTTAATGTTACATGAAATATTGAAGAATTAAGGTTTGCTTATCCCTAGATGTGCTTCCTAGAATTATTTTTCCAATATTATTCAATACAATGAATTGTAATCAATATTCTTTGTTTCAGAAATGGCTGTTAGATAATGTCTGATCGTTTCAATGCAATGCAATGCTTCGGCTTTAGTCGTATGAAAAATCCCGCATAACTACAAGAAAGCGCCGTCTGACCAGAACAAAAAGACCGCGAGTAGACTGATACGTCTATCTGGAGCTTAGTTGGGTTATTCAGAGTGTGTGGGTTTATTTATTCAGATAAAAAATTGAATTAAAATTTCTCATTTATCCCAATGTGTATTTTAGACACTTTTGTGAAAAGTTTGGCTAAGACATTTCTTACCGCTTAATTTCCGCGCTTACAGGTATAAGATGGATTATGAAAAATGGGCAATTTTCCTAAACCGTCGGTATATCCGGAGTTGAAAATTATTGCAACGACGTAAAATCCGGAGTTTATTTATATTAATCCGGGTGTCGGGATAACGAGGTCCGACTGTATATATATATATAAGTATTGCGCTTTCCAGTGTCACTTCTCAATGTTAATTTAACAGGGAAAAGCCTATGGAGATCATAACTTTTTCATTTTTAGTTCCCACCATTTTGTCCCTTAAGCCACTCATTGTTTATTCTTTACTAATTCTAATGATATTATAAATTTAAAGTGTAAAAATGTTTGCCTAACGTCAGGGTCAAAACGAATGGTAAAATACCTTTACATATGGGTGAATTATAAAACAGAGACAAAAATGTGCCTTTCTTTTCTTTTCTTTTCTTTTTTTTTTTTTTTTTTTTTTTTTTTTGCATTTTTCAAATATTTCTCTTAATAATTCCATTTTTCGCTTTTTTCATTGAAATCAACGGACATTTTTCACAGAAAATATAACATTTTTACTTCATTGTTACAAATATTTCAAAAGCCGTAATAATAATTTATTTCTTTTTAGTTGAAAGATTTTCACGAGAAGAAATATTAAATTGAGCTAGTTTTCTTTTTTTTTTCTTTTATTCTTTTTTTTTTTTTTTTTTTTTTTCAAAAATTACAAAGGTGAATATGGCGTCATAGTGGAAATAAAAAGGGTATTTTTAGAATAAGTTTCTGCTTTAGTCAAGTTTATATTTTAGTAAAAAGTTTCTAATAGATAGCTATTTTTACGCAGATTGCGAACTTAGTGGGGAATTACATAACTTAAATTTTAAAATGTATTTTTTTTTTCCGCGATGACAACTATTTATACACCAAGTTAAACTTAGGTAATAATTTTCTGATGTGTTTACATCAACCTTTTGTTAGAGAATAAGGTTTAAAAATTTAAGTAAAACTTTTATTTTTGATTTTTTACTGTATCACAGCTATAATATTGTTAAATATTAGCAGTAAGTATTCAACACAATTTGCATTTACATTAATAGCGTTCCTGAGTACGAAATAGGGTATATAAATTTATGTGAAGTTAGTTTTTTATGTTTTGATTATAGATTTTTTACGTTCAGATTGGAAGTTTTTGTAAAAACTACCGCAACCTGCATTTCTACTGTGGTGAAACATTTTGAATTACACATTAGTAAACTGCATCCCACATTGTGATGCAATTCCGCATACATCAAAGCCTGATTATGATACTCTCTATTAATTTTGAAATGCGTTCGTCTGAGTGCTATATTTATTAAAAAACTTGACATATTAAACAAAAACATAATTTGAAGAACAAATTAAAAAAACAAAATTTATTTCCTACATTGTTTAAGCCCGAGAAGGGACAGATATTAAGTTATTTCATTCAATTTGTTCTACATTTAATGTTAAATTTTTGTAACAAATTAGTTAAGCCAATTGAAGATAAAAAAATAAAAAATAAAATTCATACAATATGATACTTAAAACACCCTAAAAAATTACATTCCGTTCAAATCAAATCGAAATAAATCTTAGACTGTTTTTTTAAGTTTTGTATTTTGCATGCATCTATCATTTTATGCACAATTGTCATAAACATAATACAAAATCTGCAATACAAATATTTTCAATTAAAATTGGAAGAAGTCTAAGATTTATTTCGATTTCATCTGAACGGAATCGAATTTTTTAGGGTGTTTTAAGTATCATATTGTATTAATTTTATTTTTATTTTTTAATCTTCAATTGGCTTAACTAATTTGTTACAAAAATTTAACATTAAATGTAGAATTAATTGGATGAAATAACGTAATATCTGTCCCTTCTCGGGGTTAAACAATAAGGAAATAAATTTTGTTTTTTTTAATTTGTTCTTCAAATTATGTTTTTGTTTAATATATATATACGTATATTCATATAGATATATATAATTTTATTTTGCTAAGTGTATGTAAAGTATTATATGCATTTAAAATCTTATAATTTACAAAAAAAAAAAAAAAAAAAAAAAAAAGCAATAAAACAGCAATGTTGCTAGTTGGCAAAGTTAAAAATAAAAATTGTGTTAAAGCATGGTGTTGCAATATGGCAACAATTTAAAAAACTTCAAAATATTAAAAAATATAAGAGTGAATTTTTTTTCAATATTTTTCCTGTAATTTATGGCCGTCAAGGAAGCAAATATATATTTTTTTAAGAAAAAATAAAAAAACATGCACTAGAGGGTTAGCAAAAACACATTTCGTCACATTCAAAAGTACACTGAAGAAGAGGCGCGTAAAAAATCCGAAGATCCAAATAGGTGTTCGCCACTCGAGGATTTAGCGCTTTCATATCCCTGCTGTATTCTCGTGGAGTGTTGGCTGCAAAATGTCATTCCGTTTTCAGTTTCTGGTAATAACTCTGGTGTCCGACATTCTTCGTTGAGACTGTGGCCGGGGATATATTCTTGGAATATAAAGAAGTATTTGCGCTTCGACGTGAAGTCAAGTAGATCCAAAGGCTTCAAACACATCCATCTGCCCTTGTTTAGGTTTTTGGAATATATATTAGAATACTTTTAGGAAAAATTACTATATGTATTATTAACAAAAGAAAAATATTTTAGTGGATGAACAATTATTTCGCATGAAGACTCTATGCCGATTTATTCAGTATATACCTAAAAGACCGATAAATTCACATTACGTTTTGGCTTGCTACTGATGCGTTTCAAAATATTTACTGGGTGAAATCAGTATTTGAGTAGGGATGAAACCAGGCCATATTGAAGAATGTTAGGTGAACATGCAGCTTTTCGCTTCATTGAACATTACTACGACACTGAAAGAAATCTGAGAATGATAAACGCATAAATAAACTGTGTTGGCACAATTAATTGTTCAAAGAGAGAAGTACCTCATTCTTGAAGAAAAAATAAAATAAAATAAAATAAAATAAAAACCTAAGAGATATGCTGTATTGTTAAGATTGACAATATACCGATTACGTCTTATCAGCCTAAAAAGAACAAAAGAAACAGTGCCATATTTTATAAACGTATTTCTACTCTCTGATTATCATTCAATAAAAATGCAATGTTAACATTTCAGCGAAAGATATTCATCTAAAGATAATAACATAACAATTTTACTTATTAATCGGATCAGTATTTTTTTAATGGCAATCTTGGCAATTAAGTGATAGGCATTGGTATAATTAAAATCACTTTGTAATCACAATTGATAAACTGATTCGCATTAAAATAATGTACTTCAACACAGACCAATCAACATTAAAAACATTATATTGCCTGAAACTTTACATTTCACATTGCACAACCATGTATTAGCAACAGAAGCATATTTTGCATATAAAATTAACTTTACAAAAGAAACCCATAAATGACTAAAGCAACATTTTATATTTATGTTTTATTTAAAACTTTTTTTTAATAAAAGAGGAGTTATATATATCCCATAAAATGACTTTAGATTACTTACAGTATTTCGATTTAATAATATATAAAAAAGGGTAATGCACACATATATAGCAGTCGATCACAATGAAACGGAATTTTTTATTAAAAATATATTTAAAGATAAATTTAATTGACTCTCTGTCATTTCAATCACAAATATTGGGTGTCATTTGCTGTTTACATTTTTAACCTACGGTCTAGTGTTTGGTACGTTAAAAAGCCATTTATTGTCTAAAGCAATTCTCAAACTCGGTACAATGAGAAAATGATTTTTTATTCACTTTTGTTTTACCTTATATGCACAACAAAATATTTTATTTAGAAATTCATTCGCTAGTAAATACTTTACATTTCTAAAAGTGATTATTACGTTTTGGAACTCTGAAGAAAGCACTTTATAGATACAAAAGTAATTTATTTTCCTAAAAAACAGTTTATTGATGGAATGAAGATAGTGGAGATGCCCAAAACATTTGTCTTACATTTAAAGAACAAAAGTAGATTGAAAAAGAAAACAATCTATTCTATATCTAATATTATCGAAAGTAAATTTCTTTCTTTACTTCGTTTTTTTTTTTTTTTTGAAAAGGTGATTAGATGTTTTTTCAAAAAAACTTTTTTTATGTACAGTTTATCGGAATAAAAATAATGTACAGGGTTATTCAAATTTATATACTTATGTTTGGAATGATCTAAAGTGACAATTTATGAACGAAATGCCTTAATATTTGGAAGATATTCATTTCAGACTACCGAGAAAAAAAAATAACAATGTTAAAAATTGTGTACATTAAGATATGCAAAATAAAGGCTGTAAATCCTCACTTCCAATAAACACCCTTATGAAAAGTATTGTCATGCAACGTTATATTTTCATATTAACCACCAAAATGCACGATTTGAAAAACACACGTGTCAAACATAGCATTACAGAAATGTCTCTAGCAGCTGTCATGAAATAAATGTTCTACGGCCAATATCTTCAGCATGCTGCTAACAATAGCAAATGATACCGTGTACAAACTATATGCACAGTTGCACGTAATTCATCATAAACTATAACATGCACTGTAAAAATATTATGTAATGATACTCTATAAAATTTTTGGCAATATGCACAAATTTATTGAATACTTTAACTTATATAATCCTGTAATTTAGACAGATATGACAGATGGTTTTACACGTTAGTGTAACGTATCACAGGTTAGATTGATTAAATTACTCAATAAAACAGAGGCAGCAAGGTTGCCACTAATTGTATGGAGTAACTTGGCAAAACAATTTTTACAGTGTGTGAGTGCAACTCTAGATGCCTGTTTTAGGGCGCCTACTTTCCAAACCACCATCAAGCCGTGTTTACATAACTTACAAATTTCCCATTATAGTGCGAGCATTATACTTCCCAATGGGTTATATTTTGTCTGCCGAACGACAGCATCTGCAACACTGATAGCCATCTGCGATATATTTTTATCGACATAATACAGGGTAGCTACTAAATACTGTTACAAATATTCAGCCATTTTATTTTACAAAAATAAAATAGAAAATGATAACTACTCTAATATGATGAGCATCAGAGATGAAAGTTTACAGAGAAATAATTTTAATCGAATTAACCTACATCTTTGTCGATTATCAATGATAATCTATTATGCCATTGTCCGACTGCGGCACGAATCATTTTAAGAGGTAATTGGTACCATTCACGCAATATGGAAGCTTTGGGAGTGTCCATACTTCTGTGTTTGTGGCTATTTACTTGAGCCTCTAAAAAACTTGAGCCTCTATAATCTAAATGATTTAGATCCGGTAAAGAAGATGGCTAATCTTCCAGCATGATAAAGTTCGGACAACTAACAGTGAGCCAAGCGTGTGTTGATTTTGCTCGGTGCGAAGGTGTAGAATCTTGCTGAAATGTTCAATTCTCTTTGGGATACAACTTGTCAGCATGTGGCAATAAATGTGTAGCCAATATGTCCTGTTTGTAATATTTGCATCTATTTTTATCCCTTTATCGGCAGTTCAAAGGCATTTTTTCATTATTTGACCCTGCAGACCAAACCATAGCAGAATTCTTGTTCTGAAAGCGTTTAACAGTTCGAAAGGTTTCAGGTATATCCTCGAGGGTTCCTGAAAATACAACATCATTTTTAGCATTATAACACTGTACAGTGCAAAATAGCTTACCGTCAGAAAATATTATTCTGTCAACACTTTTCGTACCATACCGCTTCCTCAATTTCTTCCTTCTTTGTAACCTTTTTATTCTTTGTGCAGCAGGAAAACCTTGAATTTTTCTTCTGCGATAAGGACAGTAAACCAGATCTTCATTTATAATAACTTGCATAATTCTGCGACTAACGTTCTCTTCTGCAGACATTTTATTTGCTGACCGATGTGGATTTCTTCACACCTTTTCACGAATTTTTTTCATGCGCTCTATTGTGCGAACTGAGCGCGGACGACCAGACCTAGATCTATCTTTACATAGCTATTAGTATCCAATAATCGATTTATAGTTCTATATATAAATGTTCCATTAAAACCAAGGAATTTTAATTGCTTAAAGATTTTACCTGCGGAAAATCCGCGATCGAAGAGCTGTTTAATAATCGTTTTTTTATCTTCCATCTTTAAAATAATTTAAAATATTTGCTTTATAACAAAATTCTTCTGTACTAATAGAAGATTGCCAAACGCTAAAATAGAGAAATAAATTATTTTACCAAATGATTAAAATTAATTCGCATTTTTTGAAGTGTTACGGTATTTAGTAGCCACCCTGTAATGTGTTAATGGAAATAACATTTTTTGAAAAAAAAAAAAAAAAAAAATTCTCCACAATGCATTAACTGCTAATGGCTGGTCTATTTAGCATTTCTGATATTTTGGTAAAATATATTTAATTGCAACTAACGTTTCTTAAATGGTGTCGTATTCCTAAAATAATTCTACATCAGATTCATACTGTTTATTTTCCGATACTAGTAACTATTATACAAAAGTTTGTTTCCTTGTTCCGAAAAAAGTATATTACGTATATTTGAATTCACATGTATTCAGCGTGCATGCAATTTCTTTCTCACTATACGTAGCGTGCAATATGTTATCTATCGCCGACCTTTAATTTCTCAACCGTTGGTCGTAGACATATAGTTCCAGTTACAAAAACATTTTGGGTGAGGTAAATATTCATGTCGTGGCATTATTTAAAGTAAAAAATCAATTTTATAAAAATAACGAAATCTAACTTTTTATACGGTCTCCCAGTCATTATAGTAATATTTAATAAAAGTTTACACATTTCATAACAGATATAACACAAAAAGTTTGACAGTTGCACTAAAAAAAAATGTCATATTTATTAAATTTCAAAGTTTGAGATTTTTGCACATGATTTTTTTTTTTTTCACCGAGGGATCAGTTAAAAGATGAATTAAAGTAAATCGAGATCAAAATCGGGGTACAATTTCCTTTTTACGGCGAAACCACCTTCAGCCGGTATCGCTAAAGCGGGAAATCACCAAAGTGGATTTATTCATCAAAAATTTTGAACTAATTTGCAGGGGCCATATACAAAGCGACGAATGAAATATTGAAATTAAACAGAAAGATAAGTATGAATATATTATAATATCAGAGAACTGTCTGAAATAAAAAAAATGAATAAATCAAACGTAGAAATCTACTAGATATACTTCTCAAAGTGCTCTCCATTGGTGGACATGCACAACTTAATGCGTGACAATACTGAGTACTGAACACGTCAGAGCATAGCAGGTGTACATAGCAATTGTGCGACAATCAAGGATGATGCTCTGCTTCAGATAATCCAGAGAATTGGTCTCAGTCACATAGATCTATGCCTTTATGTAACACCAGAGGTAGAAGTCGATCTGAGACAAGTCCGGAGAATGCGGTGGCGACTCAACCGGACCACCATATTCAAGGTTCTGATGACCGAATTCAGTGGCCAGATATGCCCGGACGTTTTATGTTTTATGCGGAGAGGGACCCATCATACTGAAACCACACCCGGCATTCTTGTTGGATAGGCAGCACTTCATACCAGCCACGTACTGTGTTTTCTGACAGATGCAGATAATGGTCGCCCGTTAAGGTCTCATCGTAGAAGATGGGTCCAAAAATATGGGTTCCCTATATACCGCACCACACTGCGCGGGCGATGTGGAGGTTTTCTAGAGACCAGTAATGGACATTGAGCACGTACACAATGCCACCTCGTGTATAGTAAAGCGAGGAGAGTCCGCGCGGTAGGAGAGATTACGCACTAAGAGATTCGACGGGAAGGACTAGAGTGCGCGCGCAGCGACTCCAGGTAGTTGTACAGCAGCATTATTTCAGTGTCTACATGAATGTGCATATTGATTGTTCCAAGCGTCTTGCATAAAGCAGTGCTATTTTGTTTTGTTTTTCCAAAGTAAGTGCTTGAATTTTCATAACTGTTCGTTAGAATTTTTATAGAACGTCAGTAATACAAAATATTTTGAACTTAAACGACGTCTTATAAACTACTAACCTGGACTAAGTATGCGAACACCAACAATTCATTTTAGAAGTCGTCATATTTAAATAAAAGGCCGCGCAATCTCTCCTACCAAAATAGGAGAGTTTACGCATCTGCTACTTAGGAGAGATGGCGCATTTCCCCATATTTTTAAGTGCTAGGAGAGATTACACAGCTTATTGATAAATTTATATAAATCGCAAATTACGTGTAAAACTTATGAATGAATCAATTTTGAAATAATTTCGGAAAAAACACATAATTATCGAAACTAAATTTGGCAACAAATTAATTTGCAAAAATATACTTTTGCAGATAAAAATTTTATTAATAATTAATAATAAAGTTGTTATTAAATTAATTATATGTCATTATTTTTGTTAATGAATTAATAATATAGTTGTTAATAATTTAATTAAATATTTATATATTTTTTTTTAATTTATGGACAATTAATTTGCTAATAAATTAATTTTGTTAACTAAAATAAAATTTCTAATACAATGTTTTGGAAAAGCTTCCACCCATCCCAAGTAGTTTCATGCCATCGAAATCAAAAGAAAACAGAGTTCAACTAATGTTACTGATCCACAAAATATACATGAAAAAAGACTTAAAAAAGATGCCGCTACAAAAAAACTGCTGAATATAAGGTGTTTCCACAAAGTGGGATAAAAAAACTAAAGGGAAAAAACCGAAGGTCAGTGAGGATGAGTGCACTGGATGTCTGGAACTGTACCAGGACACAACTTTGACAACTGACTGGAATCAATGTATTGCTTGTTGCAGGTGATTGCACGGAAGATGCACGATTTAGCACAATAAGTGCATCGATTGTGAACGACGACAACTTCGTTTAGCAAACAAAATACAATGGAACTGTGGATATGGAAATGAAGTAATTTTCAAGTTAAACATGTTATCAACTAGATTAATGTTATTTGGTAATCTTAGTAGGTCTTGCTTTTTCAGATATTTTTATCTTCTTAAATTAAAATTTTTAACTGTTGTTAAAATTCTTTCTTTTATTTATTATTTAAACATTTCGTTGAAATATTCACTCCTAATACAATAATATTTACTTACGAAAACTTTTCAACAATGTCGAGTAAGTGTAATTATTATTGTTAACAATTTAATTGTAGTTATTATTAATAACAATCTCTTCTACCTATGTGCGCAATCTCTCCTACCCATGAGCGCATTCTCTCCTACCCTGTAAGGAGAGATTGCGCAAAATAGTTTTCTTGGTTTTATTACTGCTGTTCTATTAAATTACAATATAACAACGAAATAACAATGGAAATGCATAAAAAACAAATGAAGTCAAAATTATTCATGCATAGTTTAGCAAAATATTAATATTTAGATTTTTTATTATTATTCTTTTGAAATGTGCGCCGACTCTCCTCGCTTTACCTTAAACATTGAATCATGTGTCCACAGAATGTCACTAAGGAACGACTGATATTTCTCTAAGGTGTTGAGCATGAAATTACAATAATGAAATCGTCGTGCAGGGTCACCCAGCATCAGAGCTTGCACCAGTGTCGGATGGTATGGATGCGCATCGTATGCATGTAACAAATGCCAGACATGGTGACCACATGTCTCGTTTATTTCTGCCATATTGTGCATTGCCACCAATGGTGGACACTTTGAGCAAATCTAGTAGATTCTGGCATTTGATTTAATCTTTTTTTATTTCAGACCATTTTCTGATATTATAATAAATATATATTTATTTTTCTGTTTAATTTCAATATTTCATTCTTCGATTTGTATACGACCCCTAAATTTCAGCTCAAATTTTTAAATGAAATAACACTCTTTGGTGATTCCCCGATTTGGCGATACCGGCTAATGGTAATTTCGCCATAAAAAGGACACTGCACCTGGATTTTGATCTCGAATTACTTTAATACATCTTTTAACTGATCACTCAATGAAAGACTCAATGAAATCAATTTTTTTAGTACAGATGTTAAAATTTTTGTGTTATATCTGTTATGATATGTGGAAACATTTATTAAATATAACAATAGGGACTGGGGGGCGTATAAAAAGTTAGATTTCGTTATTTTTATAAAATTGATTATTTACTTTAAATAATGCTACAGCATCTATATTTACCTCATTTGAAACATGTTTGTTACTGGAACTATATGTCTAAGACCAATGGTTGAGAAATTAAAAGTCGGCAATAGATAATATATTGCACTCGGTATAAAAGCGCTATAGCTGCGTACAACTTTTAAAATAATATATTTATTGAATAAAACGTTTTCCCAAAGTTTTGAAATGTATATCCAACAAACGTGATAAATAAAAAACATATTTAATAAACAAAAGGTTAATTGAGAGACTAGTTAAGTGACAGTTACTGATCTCACTTTACTGGTCTATCAGCTGCTGTGTATGATACTCGAAGCATAATGTTAAATGATTTACTGGAACACGTCTTCTACAATTAATCCGCAGTGTATCTTGCCACATCTGATAGTTAATCACATTAATTACGGCTGTGAGACTTTATATTTCACACCTCCAGTGACATGTGTGCTGGGCCACTGGTAGTAATATTTATCTAACTAAAGTGACAGTTGCTGTTAGTAAATGTAACCCTTCTGTCACTGTTATTAATAAAATGATTGAACTGCTTATTACGAATAATGGATTGTTTTCCTTTTTTTAAATTTCTTTGGGATTAGTTAGTATATATGTGGCCGCCCCTCCGGATGGTCCGAAACCGACCCCTTGAGTGGGGGAGGAGACTTGGAGCCCGGCCGAGTTCGCTGAACCCGAATGCGAGGGGGTCGGATTGGGGCGAATCACAGCTTCCTAGAGTGGCTCGTGGTCGACAGGCCTCGGGTCCGGCGGCCATGTGTAACGGACGTCGTGCATGGGTCGTAGGGTTTCGGGACCGTGTTGATTTCGATCCCCGGCATCCGAGTTCTCTGGGCACGCCGGATAGCGACGGTCCATAGCTCGATCGCAGAGCCGGTCATAAACTGGGTGGGGACTCTGGGAAAAGGTAGCTAATGTGGTAGGACCGCATCCACCAACTGACTAAGAGGGAGCCTGAGAGGAGGGTGAACCTTGTAGAACTGTCCTCGGAACTCACTGGTGACGATGGGGCTAGCAGTATCGCCATGCAGGATCTCACGGAGATACCGAGGTGTGAGAGTTCGGATAGCGCCTCGTGAGCTTTTCGCTGCAGTTGGGGCTCGAGTGGCTAAGGAATTTCTGAGCCCAGCCCAAAATGGGTGGGGTTTGCTGGTGCCCTCGTTGACCAGGGAGCGTGTTAAAGAGGGAGGCCATTATGGATCTGTTTACAGGATGTCGTGCCGAATACCCTGGGATAGGGTCGGCCGGCACTTCTGCAATTGAGCGCCCTCCACGCAGGGAACCGGGACGAAGGCTCGTCGACTAAAGCGGCGTCGCTTTGAATCTCAGATGAACTCTCGGTCCGACTCAGATCCTGCGTATCTATGCGCTGCTGGACGTTACCGCGGCCAGTGGTGAGGATCTAGCGGTGTCTAAAACTAACTTTCGAACGCATCAACAGGTTGCGGTCGCCACTGCACCGGGTCAGGAGCACTTGTGCTTGGGTACCCTCGGCGGCTGTGAGGTAATGTAGCGAGAGCCGGGCTTTTGCCGGCCATCCGCGGCTTCCCCACTTTCGGGTGGGTCGAGTTGTGAGACCCGGCGAGACTCCGAACTCTCCAACCCCCTATCGAAGCGGCGTCTATTCCTTCTAGGATGAACTTTTCGTGCCATCCTGGGGTCGCTAGTGGCACATAGTCTGGTTTCTAGTAGGGCCATGTGTGAGCAACGAGGAAATCTCCGCGAGGTGAACCGAGAGACTGAGCAAAATACCCCTAACAAGGCGATGTCTGTGTCGTCAGAGGAGGAGTTTCCTTGTCTCCTCGGGGTCCGTTAAAGACGCCTTCATGATCCCCTGAGCGAGGCGTTGTCTGTGGCGTCAGGAGGGATTTTCCCCATATCTCCGAAGCTTCTAGTTATGGGCGTCTCCCCTATCCTATCGGTTGGCTCGCAAAATTGCCTTTGCCGGAGATGGTATTTGATCTTGAGGCCCTCCGTAAAGTAACTCCGGCTCGGGAAAATTCGACGTAGTTTCGTGGGCCCGACTCCATTATAGGTGTTTGGTCCATGCGGGCTCTCGGGGCGTACTGGGTCGGGAACCAAGAGAAGAGGCCATTTGGCTCTTCTAGCTTGGTGATGAGGATTGTTGTATGCGATCAATTCATCTCTCTTTTGGGAATGGCGGGCGAGGCTTTCACTGGGCAGCGTGCCGTCATGACCGGAGTTTTTGTGAGGGGCGACTTTGTTGGGTCGTCCCTGGCAGCGGCCTTCGGGATGCGTCGTGGGCGTCGGCCTCAGGGTCATGTCCGAGCAGGGGCACAAGGGTCTGTGAGGATCTAGTACAGGATGGTGGGACTCCATCATTACCCAGGATATATAAACAAATATATATATATATATATATATATATATATATATATATACGTGTTATTTTTAGTATATAAATTTATATTGCAAAGGTAAATGCATACAAATACATAAATAAATGTATGAACTATAAAGCTTTAGCATTTTACTGCATTGGTTACATTTTTTAGGTTCAAAACAACAACGAAAATACATATACATGCAGAAAAATCTAACAACATTTCATAAAGGGTGATTATAATGAGTATCTCATTATAAAAATGCAATTTATTACATCTAAAGTTCTTGATATGGATAAATGAAATATATCCGATAATAAAGGGTAAATAAACATGTTTCTATCCCAGGTTTTGCCTGGTGCTCTGCTGGTAGAAGAAACATTTTATCTATGAGACTAAAATTATACTGAAATGAAATAAAAGCTTGGAACTTTGTTCACGAGATTCATTACCCTAAAAACCTGTCAGAAAAATGTTCGAAAGTACGCAAAATCAGCCCACATAAAAAATACTAAGGTTGTTTTCCAGATGTGTCGGAATATTAAGTATACTTTCCCTCCCTGCATTTATAATTTCCTAAATTTGACAATTTTACTGTATTCTGCTTTGCGTAAATTCCGTTCATAGAACCAATTTTGGAGAATTTGTGTCATGAAAGCATATCTCAAAAGGGATGTATGTTTTTCTGATTCGTTTATACAATTCATCTTTGATTAAACCATATGTATTAGACATGAAACAAAGATACTTGCCTATTTTTCATCTTATTGACGTCAATTTCCCTCAAAAAGACTTTGAAATTTTTTGTAATAGAGTAAATATTTTACTAACAACCGACATTAAAAAGGAATGAATGTTATTTACTTAATTCGCATGAGTGTTTTTGCAATATATATATATATATATATATATTTATATAAAGTGTAAAGGGCTAATACATACTTTATTTTTAAGATACAGATTGTAGTCTAGTGTGAAAAATTCTTTAGAAAAGGGCATACCGTTTTCGTTCATTGTAATTGGAAAGGGAATTTAATTGCGATTGAAAAACTTTACAGTCATATTAGGCAAAGTATACTGAACAGTTTATATTGTTCGCTTTAACATATAAATCTGTGAAAATTGTCTTAAAGAAACAGCCATGCATTGAAGATAGCTAGTCTATAATTTATATATATTTAAGGCATTACCCACTGTTTTAATTTAACTATATATTCCATTATTTGTTATATATGCCATTGTCATTGTAACAGTTTTCATAAAATATATTTTTAAACATTAGAAAATAAAATACATCAATAAGCACAGAAAGCACAATAGATTATATAAATTGAAACATATTCAATTCAAAAAATGGACAACTGAACAATAAACTTCTGCTCATGTATAATGAAAAACATTTGACATAAATTTGTCCTAACAATGAAAACTTTCGAGTTCATGGAACTAGATTTGTAGTAACAGATCAATTTATATTCCAATACAAAAATGTCTTTTTAATCTTTCTGAGCACATAATAGACGCACTGAAAAGTAATTTAATATATCTAAGATGTTGACGTAACTCATTTTACCGTTTAAAAAGTCTAATTTCATTTTACATTGATTCACTTCTCTTTTCAAATGATTATTTTTATGTGTACTGATAAGGAAAATTATTTTTAATAGAAATTCCTAAAGAATAATCCATATATGCAAAGAATAATAACGGTTATAAAGCGAAATAAATCATAATATGACAATTGTTTTCTAGAAAAATATATTTTCTAAAAATCATACTGTATTTATTTTTTATAGGTTAATGGTGGAACCATTATTAGTGAGACTATAGGAACAAGCAGAAATTATCATAAAATGAATGGAAGCTGGATATTTCGGTCCCTAAACTTCGTTCCCTACACTTCGGTTCCACCGTTTCGGTCCCGATGACATTTCAGTCCCTAGCCATTTCGGTCCCTTGCCATTTTGGTTCAGAGCCATTTCAGTCCCTTCATTTTTGTCCAGAGCCATTTCGTTTCCTTTTGCAGCAAGCTGAAATTTTGTGTATTCGAAAAATATGACTTAATTTTATCAGGAACACTGTTGAGTTTTTTAATCTAAGGGCTTTAAATTTTAGTACAGAGTACATAAGGGAAGAATAAATGTAGAAATTTTAATAAAAACATGAATTTATGAATAATTGCTATTAATTAATTAATAAAATAGTTAGTATGTCTAGTATAAAAGTTAAATTAATATTTTATTAAATATGATTTTTAATTCAATATATTCTTAATTTAGTAAATTAATAACATTATTAATATAAATTATAAAATTTTAGTAAAATGAACTCAAAACATATTCAGTAGCACTCAAAAATATTTTGACAAAGATAATAATTGATTTAATTGAAAATAATAAAATACAAAAATTAATCATTTATTTTATTTAACTATATTCAGTGTTTTAGAGAATTTTAATAAATAAACTATCATTTGCTAGAAAATAACGTGGAACTCAAGAAAAATCAGATAAAACGATCAATCAAAAGTATTTTGACGTTATAATAAGAAAACGTTTTAAGACAATAATTATCAAATATAGTAATGAGTCAGTCGATATTTAGTAGCATATCCTCTAGCCTTTATGACATCCTCACAATGTGTAGGCATTGAGTCGAGTAACTTTTGTATTCGACCTAAAGGAATTCGGTCCCGCTCATTTTTAAGAGCTTCGTATAAAGCCGCCTTATTTGTAAAATTGTGGCATCTTACTGTCCAATCTAACTTCTTCCATAAATGCTGTATGTGATCGAAATCTGGACTTTAGCTTGGCCACTCTAGAACCTTGACTTTTATGCGTTTCATAAAATCACTTAGGTACTTGAATTTGTGTTTCGGGTCATTATCTTGCTGAAAATGCCACTAAGAATGTATATTTTGATTAGCATAGGTTACATTTTGAATCTTTAATACATCAACATACATGAACCGATCCATATCACCACCAATTCGAACTAAGGGTCCAATTTCGCTGCGTGAAAAACAACTCCAAAGCATCACATTACCACCTCCATGTTTGACGTAGATATTTGGTATCGAAAATCATATTTTTGTGTCTAGGATGTTGAATGTGCTTGATTCCTTCAGATTAAAGTAAATTAAACTTGCTTTCATCGCTCCACAAAACATTAGACCACCCTACATTTACCCACAATTTATGTCGTTTTGCAAATGCAAGTCTAGCCTTTCTATTCTTAGAAGATAAGAATCACATTTTGTGCTGGTCTTCGGCCATGTAAAGCATAGAGATTTACACGTCGTTTGACAGTCGACACGTGTATGTCTATGCAATAATTTTCTTTCAATTCATTTTTCATTACTACTTTTGATTTAAGACAATCAATTGTAAATAGTATTTTTATAATACGGTCAACATTGCAAGTTTTTTTTTTTTTTTTTTTTTTTTTTTTTTCAGACGGACACTTCGAGGCTTATTTTCGATATATTTCCATTTATTAAAACTTTATTCCATGTACTAAACATTCCATGTAAGCTGTAGAGACATTAAAAGAAGGATAATTTTTGCTTGCGTCCTTCCTTTCTTAAGTGCATTTACAACGGCTTTTCTAAAATTACTAGAATATTCTTTGCGTTTGGCATTTAAAAATAATCAAAATAAATCAATATAAACACTAATCGATGCTATAGAGCAACTAACACCTTTAACAATTAAATGCAAACTAATCGTCAATATACTTTTGAACTAAGGAGGAGTCATATTTCTTCGGTAGTGTCGAATGTAAAATAACAATTTGAAACTTGATACCGCTGAATAGCTGCAATCATGTTGTTCTCAATAATATGGAATATATTTTTATATTAAACAAAATAAGAGTAAATATAATGTTGTCAAAATACTTTTGAGCGCTACTGTAATATAATTATTTATTCGTTATTCATACGTTATATGCTATAGTAGTAATAACTGCAGTTTATCCTTTACTTGTTTATTTGTTTTATATTTCAAGTCTGAAATTTAAAATTATTAATATAATTTGTAAAGAACAAAAATAGAAATTTATTTAACTTATTTTCTGGGAAAAAGTAATTGAAAAATTAATAAAATTAGGAATGCAAAAATGCTTACTTTTCTCAATCAAAAAATTAAAATTAATTGATTAAAATATTTGTAACATTATTAAGTAAAATTAAAAATAATAATTTTAATAAAAAGAAATTATTAAAATTAATTAATTAAAATATTATTAACATTATTAAACAAAATTAAAAATAATCATTTTATTAAAAAGAAATTGGTCCAGTTTCCAATAGAATTTGCCCACAAAAATTTGCATCAGGATATGGGAAGATTTAAAAAAAGAAAACAACAACAACAACAACAACAACAACAAAAAAAAAGCAAAAATTATTAAAAGAAAAGAGGAGGGGGTGGGGATCTAAAAAGTTTTCTGGGAAGTTAGAAAGTCTGGAAAACATGTTTCATAGCACGCCTAGTAAGCAAATCGCTATTCCTTTCCCAATGTTTATGATGGTAAAGTAAGTTATAAAAACAAATTTTGAAGATGCAACATAATATTATAAAAATAATAAGATTGCTTCAATATATTTGTTCTTCAATATTTGTGCTTCAATAAATATATCTTAATGGTAATTAATTAAAGGAAGGAGTTGTAGAGGTGTGATTTGAGCAAATATTTGCATATAATAGCTTATAAATGTCTAATTAAATTAATGAAGACATTTATAATTAGTGTAATTGGAGTAGAAGAATATTAAGGAAAGCTTTTGTTTATAATTCAATTAGGGATAATTTAGCGATTGTAATAAAAGGCATTAAATCCACCAGAAAAATATTATAACACCAATTCTGTTATTTAAAGATAATAATAATAATAATAATTTCTCTTGTAAAATTATGTCGCATTGTTCACCCACACAAATTTCAGTGCGTTGTGACTCTATTTTAACGATTTATAAAAGTTTAAATTTCGGGGCCTCTTATATTCAACTTTTTTATAAATTTGAGGGGGGGGGGGTGGCGTATGATAAAAATTTATAATGGTCTCATATGATGTTGTACCATACAATGTTTGGCGGGGCTACGGCAGTTAGGGTCCGAGTTATAAGGTGGTAGGACCGAAAAAGCAGTAGACCGAAATGCCTAAAGATAGACATGCTAAGGACCGAAATCGCTGGTGACAGAAATGGCTATGAACTGAAATAGCTAAGAACCGAAATAGCATCACGTCCGAAACGGTGGGATCGAAACTCAAGGACCGAAACAGCTCGACTAAAGTGCCGCGATCAAAATGTCGTGTGCCCAAATGAATCACTTAAATGTTTAGTTTTTTGTAAATAATTAGCAGTTACGTGGCGAAAGAAATGCATGTATTAAATATTTTTTTTTAATTAACTGGCTCCAAAGTACGAACAAAAACATTACTAAGAATAACTCTGTTGTATATTTTTATGTTTAATATATATTTGTTTTAAATAGGTATTAATTCTCTTTAGGAAGCACCACATACATCTATGAAGAAACATCAATTTAATAAATTCTATTTATTTTCAACCACTGATAAATATATTCTTAAGTCAAAATACATTTCAAAATCATATGGGGGCTAACGGGGCATTCCAGATTGGCTGAGATGAAAGAGCAAAGTAGTTATATATCAGCAGTGGATGTGACTTTTTATATTAAAAGTTACATCATGTGTATCCAAAAATTAATGCGCCTTGTCATTTTGGATCTGTTAAATTTAATATCATTTTAAGGAAAATTAAGTATTTTTCACTTTCACTTTTAAAACTTTGACTAACATATTTTATCGTTTAATGGTAAAACCATTTATAAAGTAATGAAAAAAAAATAGTTTTTTTTTTTTTTTTTTTTTTTTTTTTTTTTTTTTTTTTTTTTTTTTTAAGTACCCTTTATACAGGTTGTGTAAAATAGGTTCCATTAGACACTGTCTCTCCACTACGTATTGTAAAGTTTAGCTATTGATATTTTTATCATTTGCAGGTTTCATGAAAATTATTTATGTACAGTACGTTAAGAATTTGTTTTATCATAGTTTAAAGTGTTATTTATTAATGGTTGAAATACATAAAAGCCAATTGTGTATTTCGAAATATGGTTAAATATACATTGTAGTTAAACTTAAATATAATATATTAATTTATTTTTAATTTGAAAACTAATTAAAATACATTAAAAGTTTGGGTCATCAAAAAACAACTTGCATACTGCCTCTTTCTGGCGTTTGAATAGAATGTGTATATTTTAATTTCGATTAAAATTTTGGTAGAATATCAAGTGTTAAATTTGCACTTACAATATATATTAAGCAGAATAATTTTAAAACATATGTAAAAGTAGTATATATGTGTATATGCACTGTAAAAAAAAAAAAAAAAAAAAAAAAAAAAAATCTGTAAAGTTACTAAAGTTTTTCTAGGAAACTGGGATGCCTAGAACTTTTTATGTAACGGCAACAAGAAAAATTCCTGTAACAGCGTCTCTTAAAGAAATTTTTCTTGTTGCCGCTGCATAAAAAGTTCTAGGCAACCCAGTTTCCTAGAAAAACTTTAGTAACTTTACAGATTTTTTTTACAGTGTGCAATATTAGTAGTAATACAGTTTAGAATGGGTTATAGATGCCTTACTTTATCTTTTTCCAAAAGCATTATTGGTTACATACAAAAAATATTTTTAAAAGGATGATTTATTTTGCCTTTGTATATTTCCAGGTTTTTTTTCGTTGATGGGAGGGGGAATTTTAAGTACCCTTTATACAGGTTGTGTAAAATAGGTTCCATTAGACACTGTCTCTCCACTACGTATTGTAAAGTTTAGCTATTGATATATTTATCATTTGCAGGTTTCATGAAAATTATTTATGTACAGTACGTTAAGAATTTGTTTTATCATTATTTAAACTGTTATTTATTAATGGTTGAAATACATAAAAGCCAATTGTGTATTTCGAAATATGGTTAAATATACATTGTATACTGTAAAAAAAATCTGTAAAGTTATTAAAGTTTTTCTAGGAAACTGGGATTCCTAGAACATTTTATGTAACGGCAACAACGAAAATTCCTGTAAACTCGTCTGATACAGGAATTTTTCTTGTTGCCGTTACATAAAAATTTCTAGGAATCCCAGTTTCCTAGAAAAACTTTAGTAACTTTACAATTTTTTTTTTTTTTTTTTTTTTTTTTTTTTTACAGTGTAGCTAAACTTAAATAAAATATTTTAATTTATTTTTAATTTTAAAACTAATTAAAATACATTAAAAGTTTGGGTCATCAAAAAACAACTTGCATACTGCCTCTTTCTGGCGTTTGAATAGAATGTGTAAATTTGCAGTTACAATATATATTAAGCAGTTGCTTGAAGAATAATTTTAAAACATATGCAAAAGTAGTATATATGTATATATATATGCATAGTTGTATATATGCAATATTAGTAGTAATACAGTTTAGAATGAGTTATAGATGCCTTACTTTATCTTTTTTCCAAAAGCATTATTGGTTACACACAAAAAAAAAAAAAAAAAAAAAAAAAAAAATATTTTTAAAAGGATGATTTATTTTACCTTTGTATATTTTCTTCTTTTCGTTGGCGGGAGGGGGAATTTTTCAATTCTGAAATATATTTCTATTATCAGAACATTATATTTGTGTCGATTTCCTAATTCTACAAAATAATAAGAAAAATATTTAAAATAAAACATTTGAGTGGGGGTTATAAATATTGCACAAAATCCCTATAAATTCAAATTTAATTAATCCTGCTAAATCCTTAAATCCTTCTATAACCCTTCTAAAATTTATTAAATGATTATATAAATCTTATAATATGGCTTCAAAAATTCACGAAAAATGCTTTAGCACATAAAATTCTCATGAATTCAGAATTCAGTACATAAAGGGTTAATCTGTGACTAACATGTTTTATCTATCGCCAATTAAGTTTTTTTTTTTTTTTTCTGTTTCATTTTTTGAACATTAACTACAATATTTTATCGTTTAATTGAAAACAATTAAAAAGTAATGGTAATTAAAAAAGGAGCTATTTTTAAGTACACTTTATACAGAATGATGTGTAAAGTATTTTCCATTACACTGTAAAAAAAAATCTGTGAAGTTACTAAGGTTTTTCTAGGAAACTGGGATTCCTAGAACTTTTCATGTAACGGCAACAACAAAATTTCATGTAACAGACACACTTTTGCGCCGAAAATAGAAAAATATGTAAGGTTACTAAGAATTTTTTTGGAAACTGGGATTCCGAGAACTTTTCATGTAACAGCAGCCAGGGTTACAAATAAAAGTTTAGTAAGATTACTGAAATTTTAGCAGATTCATTTGTAAAGTTACAGATTTTTGTAGCTTTACAAAAACTAGTTTTGTAGATTTGCAGCTTTTTTCGTACAGATACAGGTGAAAGTTTAGTAAGCATCTAACTTTACATCTGTAGAACTACAGATTTTTTTTTTTTTTACAGTGTACACACTGTCTCTCTACAAATTCTTTAAAAAATTAGGTATTTATATTTTTATTAATTATAGGTTTCATGAAAATTATTACTGTACGTTAAGAATTTTTTTTATCACTACTTAAAATGTTATTTACTAAAAGTTGAAATATGTAAAAAGTCCATTGCGTATTTCGAATTATGATAAAATATACATTGTACATAAACTTAAATATAATATAATAATTTTATTTGAAAACTAATTAAAAGACATATAAAAAGTTTGATACATTATAAAACAACATGCATACTTCCTGTTTCTAGTATTTGAATAAAATGTGAATGTTTTAGTTTACATGATTCGGTTAAAAATTGGGTAGAATAGGAAGTGTTCAATTTGCACTTGCAATATATTATAAACAGTTGCATAAAAAATAATTTTAAGACAGCAAAGGAGAAAATATTATTTTATAAAAGGGTCTCAAAAAGAAGAATTCGGTATAAATCACATTATACTTAAATCATTCGGTGTGTAAATTGTAGAGAGTGCAGTTATAATTGACTCTTTAAAGATTTAAATAGCAATGAATATATTTATTTTTACTGGTGATGTTTGAAAAGGAATACGCAAAAAATGCTCATCTCATTCTTGGTAACGGTTTAATCATCGCATTTAGATTCTAACCAAAGTAAATTACAGAGAAAACAAAGGCATTTGCATCCTCATAACGAATATAGACTTCAACGCACTGAAAATTATATGTTAATGGGTAAGCAAAGAAGAAAATATTTTTATGCGAAGACGAACAATTTAATTTTGATTGTCCATTACTAATTTCTTATTTGGAATTAAACAGGAAGAAGGGCCATGACATTCAAAGAATAGAATGATTTTTAGCTAATTGAAATCCATGAGAAAGAAAAATAGAGATTACAATGTTTATTACATAGAGAAGTATCAATGCTTCTTTTATGCAGCAGACGCGTCTGAAGACAAAAATATGCAAAATGCAGCAACGAAATAACATAGATAACTGCACTTAATTAGATGGAAAAGAACCAGATTGGAAATAAGGGGAAAATATATATGAGAACTACATCCAAAAATGAATTAAAACGGTGAACATTAATTATATGAATGTAGTATAATGAATGTGCATTTGTGATATGAATGTGTATTTCGGATATGAAACTATAATTGAAGATATAAAGAACTTAAATTTACTTATAATTATCTCAGTTATTTCTTCATAAATCTTTTTTTTTTTATTATTATCATTCGATATTGAATTTATTGCATAATTTACTATACCAAAAGCTACGAATTTTGCAATTTAAACAAAGAAAAACACTTATATTGAAGACTCAAAATATGTGTTGAGCATGTGTCATACTTAAATAGTGACAGTAAAATGATAAATCCGACCATCTAGCTTATGACTTTAAAACTGATATGTAGTAGTAAAACTAAAGTTCAAAATATAATAAGAGAAAAGATAAAAAAAAAAAAAAAAATGAATAAATTGAAGGGCAAGATATTTTTCTATGTCCTATAATTCTCATAAAAGGAACAGAATTCATGTTCTTCAGTTTCATATTTTAAGTTACAGAAAGAGATCGTTTGTTATACCGGAAAAGATATTTCAACATTTTATCTCTTTATCTACTGACGGTTTTTATAAATACCACTCATTTTAAACTTTCACCCATAGTGAATATGACTAATGTTCTAACAGTACTTTGCAAAAACACTCTTTTAAATCCACTTTTTCAGGATGCATGGCAACAGTATTTCTAGGTTTGTTATTTTGGCGAGAGAAAAGGCTATCTTGGAAAAAGTCGATGTAATTTGTGCCGACACTTCGTACAGATTGTCACACTTGTCTTTCTATTGCTGCAAACATAGTAAAAAGCATAAGATCGGTGTTATATTTTTTTATGTGTTCATTATGATATTAGAATGCAATTTGACTAGCCATTTTAATTGGGCACTGTATATATTTGACTTAACAGTCGAAGTACTCGGCAGTACTTATAAATACAGCCAGTACACTGAGGAACGGAGAAAAAAATTTGCTTACATTTCGTCTGGGTAGTTATCCATCGTTTTTATCTGCTTTATAATATAACTACTAAATTATAGTGTAGTAATGTTTTTTCCTAGTGTTTCGTTTCTTTACATTAGCATTTTTTATAGGAAATCGAAAAAGTTGTTGCACCAGATCTTTTTACTGCGCTAGAAACGGCTTATGTAAATTCATATATTGCATATGTGGAGATGCGAGAAATTTTTTTTATCCCTGGAATATATGCGTCACATAACTAAAGGGCTGTAAACAAAATCGAAAAAAAAAAAAAAAAAAAAAAAAAAGCTTTTATTTTTTTTTTTAATACCATCAAAATTGAATTTTTACTCATTTTTCATGTGTAAAATAAAACTATGCCAATTATATATTTTTTTATTGTTAATAGATGAGCGTCTTCCTGTTATTTGGCATTTGTAAGAGTTTAAATTTTATATGAAATGCCATGTGGGTTTTCTGTTACGAGATTATTTTAGGCATAGTTTACTGACGGTACTTTAAGGTACCGTTTTAATTAATTACCTATAAGGAATTAAATTTCTTTCGGGTGAATATTTTTAATGTATATCTTTTAATTTCCATTGTAATAACTGAAAAAATACATACAAAAATTGCAGTTGACAATAATGCAGTAGATAAAGGGTTATAAGAACATCTTTTATTATCTGTCATCTGATTATTTATAATTTTCAATCTATTTATATAACTATATGAAATATTTATCAATTCGTTAACGCATTTTTTTTTATTATGATTCCCTTAAAACAATGAATTATTAATGATTATTTCATGATCTTTTTATTAGTAATTTATAACATAAAATCATGAATATGCTGCTGGATAATTTCAAAGAAGTAGGACAAAAAAGTTCAGCCAATTGTTATAAATGTGGTTCAAATGAGCAATTAAATAAAATTTTGCTTAAATCTAATTTTAAACTGTATAGGTCATATATTACATAACTGAATAGAACAAAATATTTTAGAGTAAAAAAACAGCGTATGCTGACATAAATAATTGTTTATACGCATAAATGTTTTTTGAAATGTTACAAAGAACAAGCAAATGAAAATTTCAATTAAAATGAATTAGATTTTATGTATGAATCACATTTAAAAGATTACAAAAGGTTGCAGGCATCACAGGATTAATTGGCTAATTATTATTTACTACTGTCTTTTTCATTACGAGTTATTGCTGATGACTATTCATTACTCATTTCTTTCTGATATATAACTTTTCAAAATGACTGGATAATTGTTAAATGACTCAGTATATGAAGAGTCCTCACCATCTAGTACAAACAACTTAGGGAGAGTAGCCTAATTTGGACCACTTCGCTTATTTTCAGGTGTAACTCACTTAATTTTTGGAATATCTGAAAAATATCACTACACGGGTTCAATCAATTCATCCACTAACTAAATAAAACTTTAGATCATTTTCTTTTTGAAAATCTTAAATTTTATTTTAATTTGAAAAATTTGTCAAAAGTGGTCAAAATTCAGCAACTGGTTGCCTAAGTTGGACCACCAGTCTTCCTAAATTGGACCAAATAAAATCAGGTTGTTTTAATGACTAGAGAATATAACTAATTTTATTAAAAGCAAAGTTTACGGTTACTGAAACAATCAAACAAAATAACAGCAATGAAATATAATGAAATCAAATATCTGAAAATAAGTGTAATTGTTTTAAATCAAAATGTATTCAAAATATAAATCAAAGTTATCAGTAATTAAGAATAGAAATTATGAAACTAATTGCCAGTTACTTGAATATTATTTAAGGAGTGATGCAAAACTTACACATGAATTTCGTTTATTGATTTTTTTTCCAGCGCACACAACTTGGAACCGTATTTGGCAATATGAACACTGAATCATTTCTGCTGTTTTATTTTCTTACAAATCAGGCAAACCAAATCATCACTATTTAGATTTTTCTTTTTAGATTCTGAAATATTAGACATTTTTTTTTTTTGCAAAAGAAGTTTTCTTTACATTATGATTGTAGTTCTCCCATTTCATTGATAATTGCACTACGCCTATTTTTTAAAACTTGATGTTCCATTTGCTTTTATGCTGTGATAGCTTCCTTTTAGTCGATTTTTTGTGTTTTTTCATTTCAAGGTTTACTTTATATGGCGAAGATGTTAACACAACTGTTTTTTGTTTTTTTTTTTGTTTCCTCTGTACTTTTTAAAAACTAAATTTAGCAAAGGATATAATACTTCTAATGATTTTTTGGCTTTTGGTGAGGATTTGTAGCTACAGCCTTATTGCAGGTCAATTTCTTCACAACTTACTCTCTCCTTTTTATTTCCTATATCTTTAACAAATTTTGCTGTCACCTGTTTTTTTTTTTTTTTTTTTTTTTTTTTTTTTTTTTTTTTTTTTTTTTTTTTTTCCAGACTGCTTGTCCGTGTCTTTTTCAACATTTTTAACATTATATTATAAAAGTGTTTAAAAAAATATGCTCTATTGAAAAATACGCTACGATTAATTATACGCAACAATTGTATATTCAACAATATTGAAGTCAACCCCCTCCTCCCGGAAGGTTTGAGGTTTTATGAGTTTAAATGGCAAAAAGTGTAATTCCACCCTCCAGAACTGTAAAAAGTCTGCCCTTCCTCAGGGAATCGTAAATATCCTCCAGGAAGAAAATGTTTGAATTCAACTCTGTAAACCAAATACGCCGTAGGAATAATGTATTCAAAGAAAATAAATACAAATACAAACAAGATAAAAGAAATTGCAAACAAAATTTATTGCATAAACATGTAAAAATATTTTTTTTGTTTATATAGGCCTAAACTGTATATGAAAATTATTCCAGATATAACCCCCCCCCCCCCAAAAAAAAAAAAAAAAAAAAAAAAAAAATAACTTTCATGGCGATAGTAATCCATTATAAAATATAAAAAAAATTAAAAAAATAGGGTACAAAGTGTACCGTCCTCGAAATTCATTACTTAATTTTCAAAATTTATGATCGCATATCTGGTCCAATTTAGGCAACTTAAAATGGTCCAATTATGGCAGCTGCGCCATTTTTTAAAACAGATAATTTCAAGACTAAGAACAAAAACGAAATCAAACAAAGCCGCGTCAGAAATATGCGCAATTAACAGATGAATTTATATATGTATATAAAAACATAACAACTTACCTTAGTTTTAAAGTATTCGCTTACGTTTAGTAGGAAAAAAGTAGATCAAAACAGCTAACTTTAGGTTTTTTAAAATTGTCTGAAAACAACACGTGGTAGGCGGTTGCATTTTCTAATCGTGAGTGACGTCATTCTGATGAGTAGGATTTCAGCGGTAGATGGCGTCTCATCCTGTAATTAACGACAGAATGGCAACAGTCCAATTAAAGCGGCGGTCCAAATTAGGCTACTCTCCCCTACACAATGACTACAACAAATAAGAAATTACATAAATTAGTATTAATAATATACTATAATTTTATTATATAACTAAGGGGCTCTGCCCCCTGCAAGCTACGATCGCCAACCCCCGTTCACACACCGCAGAATCTAAAAACACGCTAATCTGATCGGTTTTAAAAATATTATAGAAGACTGAAAAATTGTGCAGATCTCCCTGTAAACGGGTTTTCTTTCAAGTTCCTTTGATTTAAAAAAATTAAGGCCGAGTCATTTACTGTTCAGACATCCAATGGTTTTTTTTTTCGTGTTTGATTAAAGAGGATCAGTTAAACATTTGAAAAGAAGCTCATATAAAATGAATTAAGTGTACAGAGTCTTTGTCTCCCGGTATTTTAAAACAATTTCTATAACAATAGACTAAGTCATGTGACTATCATCAACAGTTCCGGGCGAGCTTTTTACATTCCTGGTGCCATTTTGGTATTTTAATGTTAGCCAGGTACAGGGGATAAGTCGCCAAATATTATTCTATCGCCATCATTTAATCAATATTATAATAGTCCAAGTCATGTAACTGCCATAAATAAATACACTCTGATCCCTTCGCTTTTCATATGAAAGTTTGGCCCAGATGTTATATATGGTCCCATATTGGCGCGATTTGTTTCAGACGCTAATTTGGGGAAAGCATCAACAGCATAAACACAACATCCGGCTTACCAAATCAAGTAAAATAACGATACTATGGCGCCAGTTGCGTATATGACTTTGGCGTCAGAAAAAAAATCGCGCCAATATGGGTCCGTATATGACATCTGTGCCGAAAGTTTTCCTTTTGATTAAAAAATCAAATTTCTTTTTCGAATAAAACTATATAAAAGTTTCAATTGTCGCAAAGAATTATTCGTACTGTTACGCTAGCCGGGTGCAAATCTCGCCAAATTTTAACTCGCAAGTTAGCTTTTTTTTTTTTTTTTTTTTTTTTTTTTTTTTTTTTTTTTTTTTTTTTTTTTTTGTTTGTTTGAGTGGTAAATTAAAACATTGCTTTGAAGTTGAAAATAAATGTCATCGTTTGTTACATCATTTAATATTTGACCAGATGTCATATACGCACCGGGTTTGGCGTGATTTTTTTTTAAGAAAATTTGCCGATAACCTCGTTTTCAAACACCAGTTACATATGTATTTATGGAACTATTTAGTTATCCCTTCGACCAAAAATATATCACCCAACTGTAAGATTAAATGCCAATAATATTTGAACGTAAATGTCACATTCACTTGACTTTAAGCAAGTTACACGTCTTTACGTCATCAAGTGATTTTTATTTCGGCGTTTTATTTGTATATTTATTAATGTTATGCTATTTTCTTTGTTCTTTCGTTATTTAAAATAAAAAATATGTCAATTTGTATAATTTGGCAAGTGGTTTGGCGATGTATATAATTTGGCGAAATGGGTCGACGGAATAACTAAGTAGTACCGTATTTTTTTTATTATTTTCTATTATTTTTAAAAGAAAATAACCAAAAAAATAATTAACTATAGAACAAAACAATTTATGGAATAAAAAAAAAGAAAATAAAGTATATAATCATTTATTATAAAATAAACTACAATACCCGGGGCCATGTCAACAAAAATAATGCTATTTTGGCGCCAATTAGATAGCCCGGTGCGTATATGACATCTGTGCCTAATATTTTTCTTTTCATTTCGGTTAAAATAATAAAGAAATGAAAGCCATTTATTTTAAATGTTTCAGTTTGTATTAAATAAAATGATAATGAAATACAAATTGAATTGTGAATAAAAGCAACATGATACATTTCTTAGCATACATTTAAGGGAGGCCAAACTTCTCACCAAATTAGTTTAAAATAGTAACCTTTTCTAAAATCTGAAAAAAAAATATCTGTTATGATTAAAATTTGAGTTGCCATCATTAGAGAAAATTATATAAAATTAGAAAAAAATTAATATTTCGAAAACTAATTCGAATTTAAAAATTCTAATACCAGTTTTGAGATCTGCAGATCAATACGGATTTTTGGTTTTAATTTCATCGCAAAGTATTTCGTATTTTAGGAGAAATCGCCTTGAAACATAATCAGTTGTTTAATCAGTCGTTTCATAGAATCGTTACATAAATTCGTTTCATAATATCCGTTTCATTAGGATTTTATATATACGAGTTGGAACCCGTCGAAATTCGACGAACTAAAATGTTAGAAAGCAACTGTCAGATCGAATTTATAATAAACCTACAAAAATAATTACAATAAAAAAAATCATCTTACAGTGGTTGTCTAACTCATAAAACAAATAATATTTGTAACCTAAAATTGCCAAAATATTATTTCCACAAACTTCAACTGCTTAAATTATTGAAAAATTAAACTGTATTAGATTACGTAATCAAGATGAGTAATTATGATGAAGTTATCGATGGAGCACTTATGCTTGTTTTTACGGGATGAAAAATCAATAAAAAGGATTTCGCTTTGTCACATCATACAATTTCCCCCCATAAAATCTAACCTGTACGTTATTTTCACATTCTCATGATTTACATACGCACCACTCAAATTCAAAATTTGAAAGTATTTTAACACACAATAGATTATTATGAATGTATTTCTAAACATAAAGTTACGTTTGTCCGATATAACTTTTCATGTGAACATTCGCACAAACTTAAAGTTCTAATCTTAGTGCCCGCGAAGAAAAAAAATCAGAAATTTGCCTTTAGTTGTCATTGTATTGACTTTAGTGTTTGTCAAATATTTAGTTTTATCAAAAAAAAAAAAAAAAAATGATCGTTTTGTTTAAATATATCATTTTTACTCACTGAATCATTTTGCCTAGCGCTTCAAACTCAGTATCAGCGTAATGTAAAAATATTAAAATGTAGCTGATTTATAAAAAATAATGCGCGTTTTTTTTTTTTTTTTTTTTTTTTTTTAATGTCTGACGTCATTTTCTGTTCAAAAATTATAAAAAAAGTTACTTTTATTTGTAATGTGAAAATGGCATCAATAAGGATATAATCAATAAAAATAATAAACCATGAATATTTTCCCTTTACTTTCAATATAAATGTAGTACTTAAGTTCCCACGATTACAAAATTTGTATTAAAAACTACATAAAAATTAATATCTCAAAAACAAATTGAGGTACAGATTTCAAACAAATTGCATTTAAAAGCACATTTTTTTCCCTGTACGAAGGTGTAAAATTTGAAAATGTTCGATGTTTAGAAGTTTAAAAATTTGCAGTACGAGAATTGCAATACCGAAATTTCATTTCAAATTTCAAAGTGTTGCCATTCGCAAAATGACGTATGCGTTACGCACAGATATGTTTGTCCTTTATAATATAGATAGATAGGGTAGATATTAAAAATAAACTATAATATGAATAAATAAAAAATTATACGAATAAATAAATAACAACACTGCTAAATAAGCTGTAACTTGTGTAAGTTCAAAGTTAAATACAGATTTGAGTATCAAGAAATACGCTATATGGCCAAAGGTGACCGGTCACTTGCGATTTTAGACGTTTTGTTAAATATCTAGAAAACTGCATGAGGAATTATCCTGAAATATCAGGTGTGTAAACAGAATAGTACAGGTCATACATTTACGTGAGGACCTCATAGCGGACCGTCAACAAATTGAAGAAAAGGAATATATTTTGGATATCCCTGTAACAACTAATGTATCAAAAGTGCACAAACTATAGATTATGTTTAACTGCCTTATTGTAATAAACTGTGCTCATTTTTATGAGGATACCATGTACACTCGTAGAGAACTTAAAGTTTTTATAAAAATATTCCCAAATTTTACCAAGTATTTTGTTCATAATTTGCAGAGTTCTTAATATAAAGAAAAAATGTTCTTCCCATAAAATATGACAAGCAACATTTTACACAATACCCTGTAATCAGAATTAAAAAATAATAATAAATGTATTAAAAATGAGCACGTTTACTAAATAATTATGCACTGCGCATGCCCGAATGTAATCAAAATATAATTTACATAATTCGTTAACTAAATGTATAGAGCAACTTTTGTGAAAGTCTCAAAAATATAGTTTGAAAGTCTGAAAATTATCGTTGATAGAATAAACTCAAAAGTTGTTATACCAATAAGGAAGCAAAAAGATGAGTGGTTGTATCCAAATACAGTAGTGCGTGCAATATTATGTATGCTACATTGGCACCAATCAATGGATATAGGGATACAACACCTCATTTTTTTGCTTAGTTTTGGGAACAACGGATTTTGAGCTTATTCTATCAACGATAATTTCCAAATCTTTTTGAAACTTTTACAAAAGTTGCTCTATACAATTATCTAATACATTATGCACATTATATTTTGATTGCGGAGCATGCACAAGTGAAACATTATTTAGTAAACCTGCTCATTTTCATACAATTTTTATTATATTTTCATTCTGATTGCAGAGTATTGTGTACAATTTTGTTTGTCATATTTTTTGAAAAGAACACCTTTTTATTATATTAGGACTTTGCAAATTATAAGTAAAAAACTTGTGAAAATTTGATACTGTTTTTATAAAAACCTTAACTTTTTTACGAGTATACATGCTATCCTCATTAAAATGATCACAGACTATTGCAATAAGCTACTTAATCATAATCTATAGTTTGAATGGTTTTGCTACATTTGTTTTTACAGGATTATTAAAAATGTATTCGATGTTTTTCAATTTGTTAACGGTTCCCTGTCGAGTTTCGGGAAAAAAACTTCACTGAAATATTTGAGCTATACTATAATGGTTACACACCTGGAGCTTTAGGTTAATTCCCCACGTATATTTCTAGATATTTAACAAAACGTCTAAAATCGCAAGAGACCGGTAACCTTTGGCAATATAGTGTAACATAAAACATTTTGCAGCATCTTACTTCATACTTTAAAGCATGAATAAGTTAAGGTATCAGCAATGGGTTAGATATGAAGTCATTTATCATAATTTATGATTGTTATTTGTGCTTTAATTACATTATTTCAATTCCTATTTAAGTTATGTTGTTCAATGGTTTCATTTGGTTTTAAAATCATCTACAATTTTTTTTATAATTATGTTTTTGGTTCGTAGACACAAATGTGAATTACCCTTTATAGTCATCACAAAATGTTTGATCTTGAGAGAGTCATAATTTCAAACTCAAGTGTGAAAATACATATGCAAAATTATAATCAATTCTAATTAATTCAGTTCTAAATCACTCCAATAGTCACGCCAACCAGTTGTATTATTTTGTGTCTATAACCATAATTTTCATTTAGAATATAATTTCACTGCTAAAAGCAGTTAATAATTGCAAATGTCTTAACACGCATATGTATTTCTAGTTAAAAAAATAACTGATAACACCTCAATGTTCTTTATTACACTATAAAAAAAATCATCATTTTAATAAAGAAAAATATAATATGAATTGGAATATAAACAATAACCATTTTCATGTTGCTAAATAATCAGAAGAACTTTCTTTATATTTAGAAACATCAGAAAACAATATATTTTTGAGATTAAAGGAGGTATTTAACATATTCAAGTTTCATTTGCCGCCAGATATTTTTAAAACATTACTGAGAACTTTTTTAGTGTATTAGGGCGACAGTGGATCACGAAATTTGACAAAAAAAATGTATTTTTTCTTTTTCAGAATTATGAAAGTAGATGGTCAAAAATTTATCTGATGCAAAAAAAAAAAAAAAAAAAAAAAAAAAAAAAAAAAAAAAATCAATTCTGTCGCTTCTTCCTAGATGTATAAGCTTTTCTGTTTGTAAAAGCATATTATATTTATGCGGTTTGTTTTACTTAAAATGCTGTTTTCTCAGAATTGAAAATCTCGCACATTTCTAAGCTTTGAAGCGTTCCATTCGATGAAAAAAGCTGAATTTCAGGATTATTTTAAGGCTGGAATTTATGTGAATATGAAAACATATATATATATTTTTTTTTTTTTTTTAGAAAAACGAAGCATAATTATAAAAATATTTCTTTCCCTACTTATATATTGAGCGAACTTTTACAATTCAAGCCAACTTCCATTGTAACAAATAAAAAGTATCTCATGAGTAAATATTGCCGTGTTTTATGGAAAAGCAATGCGCATGGAACATTTTAAAATCGTTATTTTAAAATTTGAAAAATTGAATAACTTAAAAATTCCTTACTATTTTATCGCCAAATTTTGAATATAACTATTTCAGCTTGTGCTGTCTGCTTGTACATGTCTGCCAATTTCCAAATGAATCCATTGAAAATAAAGGAATTTCTTTTTTGTCCACTGTACCCTTTTTTTCCAGTGGTTAGAAGGTTGAATTCGGAATTAATTAGGGGAAAGCTGGAAATTGTTTTAATCCCTTCTCTTTAGGTCTAGAATCAATATGCTATGTTTTCCTCCTCGTACTACGTGAGCGTTACGAAATATGTATAGAATTATAGTAAAAACACGTTCTTTTGCATTCCATAACAATATTTCAAAACAGATAACTCTGTCAACAACACTGTCAATACAAATGTTGTAGAGCTTAAAATTTTGAGTAAAATGCGTACCTACACTCAATACTTATGTTGAATATTAAAGTCACAATTCTACTTCAAAATGTTAGACCAATCATCAGGGGGATGACCTCAGAATTAATTAGGAGAAAACTGGAAATTGTTTTAATCCCTTCAGTTTAGGTCTAAAATGAACGTACTATGTTTTCTTCTTCGTACTTTGGTGAATGTTATTTAATATGTACATATTTATTTTCGAAAAACACGTCTTTTTTAGTTTCCTTAACAATATCTCAAAACAGCTAACTCTATAAAAAACATTGTCAATACAACTGTTGTAGAGCTTAAAATTCTGAATAAAATGAGTACCATCATTAATATTTTTGTTCAACATTAAGTTCGCAATTCTATTTCAAAATTTTTCAAGTCATGAGCTTGAAGCCAGGAGAGACCAGGTTAACTTAACAATATCTAAAAATTGCGGTCTTAATATTGAACAAAAATATTAAGTGTAGGTACTCATTTTACTCAGAATTTTAAGCTCTATAACTTTTGTACTAACAATGTTTTTGATAGAGTTAGTTATTTTGAGATATTGTTAAGTTAACTTGGTCTCTCCTGGCTTCAGGCTATTGATTAGCGATTAAGGCAAAATTTTGAAATAGAATTGCGACCTTAATGTGGAACAAAAATATTAATGACGGTACTCATTTTATTCAGAATTCTAATCTCTACAACATTTCAATTGACAATGAGTTTTATAGAGTTAGCTGTTTTGAGATATTGTTAAGGAAACTAAAAAAAAAAAAAAAACGTGTTTTTCGAAAATAAATATGTACATATTTTCCAACATTCATCCAAATACGAGGAAAAAAAACATAGTACGTTCATTTTAGACCTAAACTGAAGGGATTAAAACAATTTCCAGTTTTCTCCTAATTAATTCTGAGGTCATCCCCCTGATGATGGGTCTAAAATTTTGAAGTAGAATTGTGACCTTAATATTCAACATACGTATTGAGTGTAGGTACTCATTTTACTTAGACTTTTAAGCTCTACCATATTTGTATTGACAATGTTTTTGACACAGTTAGCTGTTTTGAGATATTGTTACAGTATGCAAAAAAACGTGTTTTTTTACTATAATTTTATACATATTTCCTAACGCTCACCTAGTACGACGGGGTAAACATAGCATATTCCTTCTAGGCCTAAAAAGAAGGGATTAAAACAATTTCCAGCTGTCCGCTAATTAATTCCGAATTCGGTTTTTTTTTTGCTCCCCTACCACTAGGCTATTAATTTTATTTCTTTATCCAAAATGCGTTTTCGAGTGAGCTATGGATTTTGAACTAACCATTTTCATGTTCAACAAACATGTTTCCCAAACGGATCTCAAATATTAACAGCATTATCATTACTATTATTAGCCCCCGGTATGTTATTTCTTTCTCTCAGCATATTTTGTCTCGTCTCCAAAAAATTATGTTATGTTGTATAAGCCAGCCGTAAAACAAAGCAGATGCATCATTGTACAATTAAATACTCTATAGCAATTTTTTTAACTTCTAATCATTGCACATTTTAATTTTTTATACCGTCGTATTGGGAGTAAAAATAATTTTTTATGCATTTTTTTTTTTTAAACTGTATCTGCTTTTATTTTTGAAATATTAATTTTTTTTGCAGTTTTTAGAGCTATTTGCTTAATATTGGTAAATGAAGTATTCCATTTCTGTAGAAAGGAAAGGAAAAATAGTTCTAAAATAGTAAATATACCGGGTGATTATAATTAAAGTTACGATTTCAAAAATCGATAATTTTAGAACTACTGATCAGAATGACTTGATATTTGAGCAGAACAATAGTGAGGCAATGAAATTTTGTTTGGCGAAGGAAAAAAAAAACAGTTTCAAAATGTGCCGATAGAGGGCGCTGTCAGGGTTCACATTGTCTAGTGATATGCAAATTACTAATACGTGACATGCACACCGTAGACATAGCTTCTATAAAAATGCAGAGCACCAACTCTTTGCCTGAATGCTTCATCATGACTCTGACTATGAAGGATCGCGCTCTGCTCTTGAAGGTTTTTTATAAGAACGATGACTGTGCACTTACAGCTATTAGGATGCTTCGGACATTAAAATCTATAAACAGGGATCCAATAACCACAAATGGTCTGCGAAAAATGATTGCTAAATTCAAAGAGACCGGTTCATTTGACTTTAAACGGGGTAGAGGAAGGAAACCAGTTTCGGCTGCGGCAGTGGAAGATGTGGCTGCAGCATAACAAAAACAGACTAACAGTGAGGCTGGAATCAGCAGTGAACGGGGAATTGGCCGAATACTGGGTATGCCGAACAGCACGGTGCGTAAAGTCCTACAGAACATCTTGCGCTGTTATCCGTACAAGATAACTCATGTGCAGGAGTTCCTACCTGCTGACGTGGAAGCATTTCAATCTTTTGCACTACAATTTCTTGCCCAGCTGGAAGTGGACAACGGAAAATTCTGCCATGGAAAAATGGCCATGGAAAATTCTGTGGTCTGACGAAGCCCACTTTCATTTGCAAGGTCCTGTAAATACGCAAAATTGCAGGATATGGGCAACCGAGAATCCGTCCCAGCTACAGCCATTACCTATTCAGTCTGAAAAGGTCACTGCGTGGTGCAAAATAACGGCAGCGTTTATCGTCGGTCCGTTTTTCTTCGAGGAGATCACACCAGCGGGTCCCGTTACCTGCACCGTTACTGGCAAGCGGTATAAAGCACTTTTGCGTAACCATGTTCTTCCGACATTTCAGCAGCGTCATTGTGTGGAACCCACAATATTCATGCAAGATGGTGCTCCTCCGAACATTGCTACTCCTGTGAAGCAGCTACTGGGTGCTAATTTCGGAGATGATAGGATCATATGTCGCCATTTTCCAACAATGTGGCAGCCACGTTCACACGACATAAACCCGTGTGATTTCTGGCTTTGGGGGTACCTGAAGAATGTTGTTTACAGCGGGCGGATCGAGAATCTAGCCGACTTGAAGGCAAGCATCACACACCACACCTATTGCATCAGTACAGATAACCTCCGATCTGTTGTGGAGCATGCCGTTTTGCGCTTCCAATTAGTAGCGGAACAAGGCGGAGGGCATATCGAAGAACTTATGCCTTAATCATCAGTAAGGTGTTTGTTCCATAAAGATCTTTTTTTTTTTTGTCCTTATCGCTGTTGTCGCTGTAAACACGTATTCTTGTCTTTTCGCTAGTAAATTTTTAGTAAATCCCTGAACTCTATTTTTTCCTTTCGGCTAACAACATTCCTGTGTTTAACGATTACATTTTCGGTCTTTCCACTGACAGTACGCTGACAACGCCATCTATCGACACATTTTGGAACTATTATTTTCCTTCGCCAAACAAAACTTCCTTGCCTCACGATTGTTCTGCTAAAATATCAAGTCCTTCTGAGCAGTAGTTTTAAAATTATCGATTTTTGAAATCGTAACTTTAATTATAAGCACCCGGTATATTGTTGTTGCCATTTCCTCAAAACAACCGAAAGAAAATTTAATTTTAATACGTGCTATTTTTAAAAAAAATATATAAACGAATGATTTCTTTTAAAACATAGAGTTATTATAAACTATATTTAATTTTAAGTATCTATATTAATGTTACAAACAAATGAAGGCATATGAATCATTAGATAGCCGATTAAAAATCCCCACTAGGAGCACTGCAGTCTCTCTCGCCCTATGATAGCGCATAATAGATTTAATGTCGATAGACACGTGTTCCATAATTTTATGTTTATCCGTTCAAATGAATGAATCATCAGATATCCGTTTTTGTTGTCGAGTTTTTTTTAACCAATTTAGGGCCATGGGTGCATATCTGCACCCTCAAAAAGAGAATATATAATTTCTTTAGTATATTCAAAGAGAATAAAAAATTATCATTATGAAAAATATAAAGCAAAAAATAAAAATTTGTATATATAACACAATTCGGGCCTCGAAGGACATGAACCCGTAGCCTCTAGTCTCGAGATCAAAGCTCTTTACATTGAGCTATCTAGCTCACCTTTCACTTGTAACAAATTATCGTTTTAATTAGCAACATAATGAATCAAACCATGATCGGTTCGTGAACGCACTGAATGTTTATTCCATTCGTGATATAGACCCTCTACATGATCATGTCCCCAGAGCTCGCGCGCTCGTCGGGGTGCATATACAACACACTCTATGACTCGTATGTGTCCGACACTTCTTGATTACACAATTATATTGTTTGATGTTTCAGTCACTTGCATGCATCTAAACTCACAAAAAATAAAAAAATAAAAAAAAATTAAAATAAAAAAAATATTGAGTTTAAATTGACTCGGATACAACAAACTTTCCCCGCCATATGATGTCATAGCCTACAATGATATTTACATTTGTACCACCTTGCAGTCACATTTTAATGACTTTTTTTCAGTGCTAGATTAAGTTTATGTTGTAATATGTACAGTCGTGAAAAAAACGTAAACACCCCCTATTAACTCTTCAACTAATTATAATAGAAGAAAGTTACTGGCACCAAAATATTAGAAATAAACTCTCTTTTAAATAAAGTACATGAAATTTGCGTAGAGTAACATCTACAAATAAAAATTAGAGTAAACATTTTTTTTTCAATGGCAACACCAATTTTTGACGATATATTTTAAATCTTTTGATTAAACTATGCCCAGAAATGAAATATCTGTTCATTTGTATACCTTTTTGAATTATAAACATAAAAAATGAGCTTCTAATATTAAATTACATTTTCATATTTTTAATAATATCTCCTGAGATTATAAATCTAATGTGATAATTTTTTATGCGGTTATAATACTAAAAAGTACAAACATAAATAGGTTGAATTTGTAGTTTTAAAAATTTTATAAAATAAACTATGAAATTAATAATAGAAAAAAAAATATGAAGTGCAATCTACAACTTTTTTGATATTTTTATATTTATTAAGTCCTGCTTTATAGTCCAGGCAATAGCGACCGTATAGGGGCTCTACCTAGCAAAATCCATGGTAGTTCTGGAAAAAGGCTTACTATATGTCTTTTGGGTCGCTGAATCCGAATTTTTAACTTCTCACCAAAATTTCCCCCGGCAACCCCCCCCCCCAAATTTTGTTAAAATGCCCCCCACCCCCCCCACCCCCCAAAAAAAGGGTTTTAGTAAAAAAATCTATTTTTTTATTGTTTTAGGGTGAAAGTATCTAGAAATTCAGAAAGTAGACAAAATTTTCAACAAATTAGATATATGACATTATGACTTAGGGTGAAAGGGAAGGGGGGTCTGCCTCGGAACACGGTGCGCACGGTGCTGCGTGAACTAAGTTGCGGAATTCCACTTAACCACTGACAAGTTTACATTCGCCCTCCCATCTCCCCTCCGAACTTTCTCTATAAGGTTTACTTTAAGTTTTTGGGTCGGAGAATCCGAATTTTTAACTTTTCCCAAAAAATTTTTCCCCCGAAAAACCCCCAAAATAGTTGTTTTTAACTTAAATTTCTAATTGTTTTAGGAAAAAACATTACGAAATTCAGAAACTAGACAAAATTTCTACAAATAGGATACATGACATTATGACGTAGGATGAACGGGGAGAAGAAGGGTTGCCTCTGAACATGCACTGCGGCGCTACGTGCACTAAGTTATGAAGTCCAGGCAATAGGGGATTTTACCTGGCAAAATTAATACTAGTTCTGGATTTCGACTCACTATGTTTTTTGGGTCGCTGAATCCGAATTTGTAACTTCCCACCAAAATTTCACCCGGCAACACCCCCCCCCCAAAAAAAAAAAAAAAAAAAAAAAATGATTTTTTGAAAAATTTGGTTTTTGAGAAAAGCGCGCGGGTATGTTCCGAGGCAGCCCCCTCTCTCTCCGTTTATCCTACGTCATAACGTCAGATATCCTATTTGTTAAAAATGTTGTCTAGTTTCTGAATTTCGTAATGCTTTTCCCCTAAAACAATAAAAAAATTAAGTTAAAAACAAGTATTTGGGGGGGGGGGGGGGGGTTCGGGTGGGGGGAATTTTGGAGGTAAGTTAAAATTCGGATTCAGAAAGACACACACACACACACACACACAAAAAAAAAAAAAAAAAAAAAAAAAAAAAACCCTTAAAGTAAACCTTATAAGGAAAGTTCGGAGGAGAGATGGGAGGGCGAATGTAAACGTGTGAGTGGTTAAGTGGAATTGCGCAATTTAGTCCACGTAGCACCGCGCGCATGTTCCGAGGCGGATCCCCCCCCCCTTCCCCTTCATCCTAAGTCATAATGTCATTCAAATTTGTTGTAAATTTTGTCTACTTTCTGAATTTCTAGATACTTTCCCCCTAAAACAATTTAAAAAATTGATTTTTTTAATAAAAACCTTTTTTGGGGGATTTTTACCGAATTTTGTGGGGGTTGCCTGGGGAAATTTTGGTGGGAAGTTACAATATCAGATTCAGCGACCCAAAAAACATAAAGTAAGCCGATTTCCAGAACTACCATTAATTTTGCTAGGTAAAATTCCCTATTGCTTGGACTATTATGCGAATCCTTAATTTTTAATCTTTTTCCGAGTAGTTTTTGATTTATGATTTAAAAAGTCAAAATGTTGGTTTATGGAACCGTCTATGATGTGCAGAAAAGCATAATTTGAAAGAAATATATTTTACTCATTTTTGGAAACATTTGTGGTGGCAATAGTCGAAACATTTTAAGCGACTGAAATGGTCATATTGGCATGAAATAATGTATTAATAGAAGTGACATAGTAATCCTGTACATTTCAAGACTCGAGTACGTAACTTGGATACATCTACTAAAATATGCTAATTTTAAAATAATCCATTTCTCTGAATCTATTCGTAGGTATTTCATGAAAATTTGTTTTTCTACTGATTAAATGGTGCAGAATTTTTTTATGGTGTCAAACTTGGGTACTGCTACTGAAAAAAACAAGGTTTGTGTTCGTTTTGATATGTAGATGGCTCTCTAAATAAATATTAGTACATCATTTAAAATAGACTTTATTTCCAATCGTTTGGTAGATAAATTGTTTTCGCCAATAACATCAATTGAGTTGATTTCAATGTGAAAATATTCTAATTAAGTTTCACTGCCGCTTTTTAATGTTCGATAATTTAATTAAGATGCAATATTTATGTTTTTCTATATTTATAGCCACACTGATCAATATATAATTTATTCTGCTTAAAATTATAATTTCTTCTGCGCCTCTTCATCTAGGAAATACCGCTGATTATTTTTATATGCGTATATGTTACAAAAAATAAAGTTTCTACCACACTTCTTTAAAGTTTTTTTTCTCATTATCATGAAATTGAAAACAGCAGATGTTTTACAGATTAAAAAGCAACAACAACTTATTCCTTATTAAACTTTTCTAGTGATATTTGTTTTTCTATACCGCTTTACATACTTGTACATTATTAAATTTCGCAAAAGAAAATATATGATAAAAGAAAACGATATTCTGATTTTCAGCAGAGCCACACTACACGAAAAAAGATGTTTTAAATCTAGACTTTTCATTTTTATTTTTTTTTTTTACTATTCAATTCATTTCAGTAACACTTTAATTAAAATCTGAAAGAATAGGATTGTGAAATGAAAAAGAATAACAAAAATAAATGATTTAACCGCTTGAATAAAAAAGTTAAATTATATTTTCTTATCTGTCAGAAACAAAATCTCATTATGAGATTGATTGAACAAAAGAGAATATTAAAAAAAGGGTTATTTGCTTTCTTTTTTCTTTATATAGCGAATTTTTTAATAAATACATCAACGTTTACAAAAAAAGTATAATCTAAAATGCACAATTAATTTTGTAGAGCATTTATAGCAAGGAAGAAATTAGGTTATTTTATATTCATTTTTACTTAGTTCTACGTAAAAATATCGATATTTTAAATTTAAGAGTTTATACAAAATGTACATGTTACGGCCAAAACCCGAACTGGCCAACAACGCTTTATACTGACTGGCCAACAACACTGACTGTCCAATTCCCTAACTGGCCAGATGCGGTTGGCTAGTTCGCGAAATATTTATATCGAAACTAATTTTTACGTTTTATCCTTTTCGATAGTTGAAAGTGTTTATGAATTCAATTTGTCTGGCCGTCTGCCTGTCCGTGCTTTAACTCAAGTAAAGACTCGGATTGACTTGTGTTATATTATTTAGGCTTATAAATTAATATCGGTATTGGAAGTGATGATGTACTATTTTTGGTTAATTTACAGCTACACACAAAAGTATTTCGTTACAATATCATCAATGAGAAAAGTTTTTTCGGTGTATTTTAATGTTGTTACATTATCTCAATTATAATAAAATTGGTATGCAGCCTTAAGATGGACAACAAACTCTTACTTAAGGTGTATGAATTAAGTAGCAATTACAGTTTTTTTACAGAGACACTCGAAAGTATTTCATTACATTATAGTGAATAGTGAAAGATCGTTTTTAGTGCACTTAAATGAAGTCACTCTATTTCAAACATAAGAAAATTCACATGCCTCACACATGTGTGAGCAATATGTATTTTTTATTTTATTTATTTTATTTATTTATTTATTTATATTTTTTTAGAGTATTGATTAATCATTATAGTTCGTTTATAGGAACGCCCAAAAATATTCCGATAAAAAATTATGATATATGTGAAAAAATCATTTATATGGTATTTTAATGATGTTACACTGCTTCAAACATAACGCAAATGTTATACATTACTAATATGCTCTGCAACATGTTTTCTATAGATTATTCACTAGGTAGAATTTATCGTTTATTTACCAAGTCACTCAAATAATTTGGTTGTTGGATTGGCTATGGGCCATTATTGTTTGAAGTGCGTTTTCAGCTGTTATAGGCTTTTAACATTTTATTTATTTATAGTGTATTACCAAGTTTGTAGATCATATGCAGGGCTGCATGAAATTAAAAGAAACACATTACCGGCTGTGGATACCCTTTGCTAAATACTTCGTATATTGGCCAAGGCTTCCCGGCTAATTCGCGAATAGTCCGGCCAAAACCCGAAATACGCTATTCATTTCAATTATTTCGGTTTCTGGCCAGGAATCTCGGCCAGTTCGCGAATTGGCCAGCCAATTCGCATATTGGCCAAGCTCCAGGTTTTGGACGTAACATATATATGAATAAAAATATATCGTTGGAAATGTCACATTCACCTTGAAACATAGCGAAATAAAATCAAAGAAAAACTTGCTTAAAAGGTACATTTAATATAAAAGATGCCATAATATAAAAGATGTTATTACACATTAAACCTTTTTAAAAACTTATAAACGTTCACGACATTCGCGCCGAGCGCTTTCAATCAAAAGCTTGATTGCCTTCAGGGCTGCTTTACATACTGACATGTCTTAATCGTAAGGGTGTCACCTTATGACAGCGTTTCAGTTTTTTGGATGCAAAATAGCATCATAAAGGTTTTATGTTAAACGAGCTTTTTAAATGTGCGCAGACACTTTTCTAGACAGCGAGATAAATAAAATTAAATGCATAGCCAAGGAAAATGGTTTCCTCCTTCAGTTTATTAACAAACTGGTCTACAAAATGAAATATAAATTACAGAAGTGGAATCCAGTTAATAAATTTTGTAATTTATCCTATGTTACTGCTCTATATGAGGAGCTAAGATATGCGGTAAAGAAGTTTAATATTAATCTGGTAGTTAAAACAACAAGACAAATCAAAGACGTAATCCATAGCAAGATTGAACCGGTTCCTAATGATGAAATCGCAGGTATTTTCATAGTTCTATTGTGAACTGAAACACAAGAAAAAAAGTTTTATATGGGAATGACCGATCGGAAATTCTAGGAAAGATTGAAAGAACACGTGAGTGACATTGAGTTTAAAACAACCACAACAGCGTTAGCAACACTTAACTTACAGCATATTTTAAATATCCATTTTAATGAAGCAAGAATAATTATTCCTTTATCCCATTATCATTTGTCGTTAATAAATGTATCTTAATAAATCTTAATAAAGAATAATAAGGCTATTAATGATGATACGTCATATAACTTTCCGAATACATGGTTTAAATTTTAAAAATAGATGATGTATTACTAAGATTGGTTAGTAATGTTCCGTTTACTGTCCTTCCTCCCCTCTACTGTAAATTTGGACTGTTTTACTGCCTTATCTCCCCCTCCACTGTAGTATAGACTAGCCTGGTTGTACATCCGAGGACGAAAGTACGATTAAAACGTGTCAGTACGCAAAGCAGCCATGAAGACGATCAAGGTTTTGATTGAAAGCACTCGGAGCGAATATTGTGAACGTTTTTAAGTTGTTAAAAAGGTTTAATATGTAATAACACATTTTAAATTGTCACATCTATTATATTAAATGCACCTTTTAAGTAAGTTTTTATTTGATTTTATTTTGTTAAATCTTTATATTCAAATGGAACTACGAAAGAATCGGCTTTTCCCAATTGAAATAAATTTGAGTATAATATTAATACACTTAATAAAAAAATGATCAAGTGGTCAAACACTCTATATATGTATGCATTGTTAGTATTTTACACTATATGTTTTTGTCAAGGAGACAATTTTATTCGAACAAAATCCCTCATTGTTATATTGGTAAAATATCTCACCAAAATGTATGCAAATTAGATATTGTCCCGAGACTTTATTTTTTGTATGCAGCTAATGCTCATATGCGTTTTATAATTTTAGAAAGTACTTTCCACTGTTGCTTGATGTAAATAGAAATATTAGGATTCGAATATTTGTGGAAAATCGTGTGGGGAAATGACGATAAAGGCGATATTTGCGCTTTTGCTTGCACATCGAAAAGAACCTATAATGATTGTGGTTCTGCTTGACAATATTCACTAGAATTTCCATGTTAAACGCGATGAGTTTAATAATTGGGCATAATATTCTTCATGTCGATTGCATGGTTTTCATATACGCGTTTCTAATATATGTTTGGCAGAGGCCAAATTTAACACGTAACAATATAATGCCACCTGAATTTTCATTTTCCTGTGTTATGCATTCTATTTATGATATTCTATTTTCTGAAAAATACTTCTTTGCAAGAAATCTAAATTTATATGTGTCTTAATTTAAGAAATCATTTATTCTCATCTAGTATTTAAGAAAAACTGCCAGTTTCGCCTACTGGCACAGGTAGATTTTGAAGTTTAATACTAATTACGCCAACAAGAATTAAATCAAGATTACAGAAAAAAGTTTAACAATTTCATGAATCCGCTTTCGATGAATTTTAATTACATTTTTGTTTAAGAGTTGGTTTTATCAGAATCGTTGATACTATATTTTTTTCTTCATCCCCATTTTTTATCATCCTTTGTTTAGTAATATCATAAATTAGCACAGTTCATCTTATCAAAACTTGTTACTACAAAAGTTATAGATAATATTAAGAAGATTTATATAATAAATTTTAACCGTGTGGTGTTTGTTTCATTAAATGAACCGCATACTATATTTTAAATTCTGACGTTCTTTTTATTAAAACACGCGCACTTTTAATAATTCAACACTATATACATCATCTCTTACGGTTGTAAAAAAAAAAAAAAAAAATCACCACTCCAATGATACTTTTTTATCGCCTTAGTAGCGTTTTAATGGAGAGGTGATTTTGGTTTATTAGAAACCCCCACCACCACCACCACCCACCCACCTATTTATTTTATTTTATTTTCTCTGTAAGATAATGTGCTATCAAAAAGTTATCAATACAAAAGTTCTAGCTAGTATTCCGAAGATTTATAATAAATTTAATGGTATTTGATACCTTGTAAATTTATGAAGTTATGATTTTTTTTTTTTACAACAGCCAACTTAATTTTTTAATTTTTCTTTTGCTGTAATAGTTGGTCCTATCAAACACTTGAGAAAATAAAAGTTTTAGATAACATTAAGAAGCTTTAAAATAAATTAAAGTCGATTTGATATCTTGTAAATTAACGAAGTTGTGAATTTTCTCTTCTTAAAACCCCATGGCGAACAAAAATGACTTCAGAGGATTGTTTATTAAATATTCATGTTCCCAACTGGAAACATTGGCCTGCCGCCATTATTCTGCGTCGACATAATTTTCTGTACGAGGAATTTTTCTTGAAAGGTAATAGAATGATGAACCCCCTTTTAGCGAAGAAAAGGGAAAATTTCAGAAATATTTTAAAGGGAATCCCCCTTCGAAGGGAAGAAAAGAGAACATGCATAAATACTTGATAGGGGAATCACCAAATTTTTTGAAGGAATAGTGGAATTTTATTAGCAGTTCAGTGCGTTCGCTTCTCAGATTTAATTTTTAAAGGCATCTAATGTGACTTTTTTAGCGAACTAACATAGTATGGAGAAAAATTTTTAAACTCTAGAGGCAGCTGTTGACTGTCTGATGACTCTCAGAGATTCTGATGTTCAGATTTTTCAGACGAAGTTCTTGAAATTTGTCAGCTTCCTCCAGATGAAAGTGATCGCATCTCAGAAGAAAAGGATATCGATGACAATATCCTTAATCCTGTTGTACCCTCAGATGTTTGAGGTCACCTTAGTATCTTTACTAATAAATCGCCAATAAGTCAAAATGCGAAAATCAAGTTTCAGGATCTGCTTCCAGTGAACAAAAAAATAAACGATAGAAACTTTGTAGTTCTGATAGAGTGGAAAAAGAGAAATCATTTACATCAAAATTGACAAAAAAAATGTTCTGTTTTTAGTAAGCCCATCAAGAGTGAACAAACAATAAATATTGCTGATACATTTCCAGAACTAATAGAAGCAGAATCTATTGACATTTTTTTCAAATTTATTTCCAAGGAATATATAAGTTTTTTGGCAGAAATGACATCAACTTATTCCGCCCAAAAAGAGACTAACATACGAAAAAGTTATTGGTCATTTTATTGGGTAACTGTTACTGAGTGGATAGCATAAGGTACTCACTGAAAAGGATACCTGGAGCACTTCTGAAAACATAACTATCCCTATTACCTCTACCGTCATGCCAAAAAAGAAAAAAAAAAGAAATAGATCAAAAGAAATTTTCATTTGATGGATAACACTTCATTGCAACCTGGTGATAAGTTGGGAAAAATCCAACCAATCTATGATGAACTAAATAAAAATGTAATCAGTTTGGATTATTCCACAACCAGCTTAGCATTGATGAATGAATGGTTCCTTTTTATGGCCATCATTCCTCTAAAATGTTTATTCGAGGAACATTATTGCTCTCATCTCCCAATGCAGTCGACAAAAATATATTCACTTAAAGATCAGAAGAAAGTGAACACAGATCAACCAAATGTAATAGATAAATATAATACTGGGATGGAAGGAGTTGACCATTCATGGAACTACCGTCCAAAACTTTGCAATAAGAAATGGTTGTGGAATCTATTTATTAATACATTAAATATCATTGTCGTCTCTGGTTGGCTTTTACATTCAGCAACTCATGGAAAAAATACGAAGCTGACACATCTGGAGTTTTGCCGGGGGGTTAAAATCGCTCTTCTGAAAATTGTTTGAAGAAAGGATGGTCCTCAACCCGGTTCAAAAGTTCACGCTATATATCACAGAGAAAGTGTAATGGCCATTTCCTTGTACAAACCACACAAGGTAGATGTGCACTGAACATGGTAAGTGTAAGATTAGCTTGCAATGATAGCCCAGTGGTAGAGGAGCAAAAAAAGGCCCAATTCGGAACTATTTAGGGGAAAGCTGGAAATAGTTTTAATCCCTTCAGTTTATGTCTAGAATGAATTTGCTACGTTTTCCCCCTCGTACTAGGTGAGCATTAGGAATTATACACAGATTTATAGTCAAAAAACACGTTTTTTTATTTATTTATTTATTTTTTTTTAATACCATAACACTATCTTGAAATCACTAACTTTTTCAAAACATCGTCAATAAAAATGTTGTAGAGCTTAAAATTCTGAATAAAATGAGTATCTACACTTAATACTTTTGTTGAATATTAAGGTCATAATTCTACTTTAAAGTTTTAGCACCGTGGTCAGAGGATTGAACTCAGAATTAATTAAGGGAAAACTGGAAATTGTTTTAATCCCTTCAGATTAGGTCTAAAATGAATATTCTATATTTTCCCTTTTGTTCTAAGTGAGCGTTAGGAAATATCCCAGCTAAAAATGAACTGTAGTTTTTTTACAGAAATGAGGTATTTTTCAAGTTTTTCTTCGGTCAACTGTAGTTTTTTTTTGTAGTGCAATATCAACAGTAAAAACACTTCAGTTATTTTCCAGTTATTGACAAGTATTTTTTCAACCCAAAATTTAAAAAAATAGTAAGACTTTATGTCTACAGTAAAACGGCAGTGAATTTCAAGTGATTTTATAGCAATTAATTCACAAAAATTTTCGGTGATGTCTCTGCAGTCTGACTGCAGTTTCTGAAGAACTTTACAGGTCTTAATTTTGTAAGTATGATTATTATAATAGTAACTACAGTATAACAGCAGTTACTGTAAGATTCTTTTGCAAGACACAATGCCGTATGATTGTGTGATATTTCCCGAATTTTCTAAAGTGTTTAAAATTGTTTTAATTTTGTGAGAATTGCATGTTATGAAACACACTTTTTAAATACTAATGATAATTAATACACTTTCCAAGACTTTTAAGGACTTAATTGAAAGTCACATTCCTACCTAACGCAAAATTTTTAGTTCCTCTTTCATTTTAAGTTAAGATAAAAAAAATTAAATTTCACTATGATTTTCAAAATCAGAGAAAAAAAATTAGTTAAATTTCAAAATCGAGGGAGGGGCAGTGGCATCAACCCACCTGTGCCCCTGCCCACTACGGAAAATTCTTAGTTTTTTTTTAACTTACTCTAAACGAATAAATTTTGCTATTTTTTTTTTTCAAAATCGGAGAAAAATATTTTAATTAAATTTCAAAAGCCAGGGGGGGGGGGGGGGGGAATGAGAAATTTCTTCATTTTTTTATTGTAAGTTACTCGAAAAGTATACATTTTACTATGTTTTTGAAATAGCGAAGAAAAGGAAATTTTAATTAATTAACTTTTGAATTCCAGGGAGGGGCAATAGGTTTCTCCTACCCCCTACCCTATCCCTAACTGAAAATTCTTAATTCATCTTTTATTCTAAGATAATTAAAAAAAAATTCAGTATGTTTTTCAAAAGCGAAGAAAATAGTTAACATTTAAATTCAAGGGAGGGGCAATCGCTCAGCTATGCCCCTTCCCCTAACAGGAAATTCTTAGTTTCTTTATTTTTAGTTAGTCGAAAAGAATAAATTTTACTACTTTTCAAAAGTGGAAAAAAATAAATTTTTATTAGTTACATTTTAAAATCCAGGTAGGGGAAGGCAATGAACCTATCAACCCCCCCCCCCTCCCTCCCTCTTAATGTAAAATTTCTCATTATTCTATTCTAAGTTACTCGAAAAGTATAAACTTTACTATGTTTTTGAAAACAAAAGAAAAAGAATATTTAATTAATTAAATTTTTAAATTTAGGGAGGGGCAGTAACTCTCTTCTAACTTCGTTCCCCTAAGAGAAAATTCTTAGTTATTCTTTTATTTTAAGATAAGAGAAAAGATCAAATTTCACTATGTTTTTCAAAAATCAGAGAAAAAAATAGTTACAATTTAAAATCTAAGGAGGGGCAATGACTCACATATGCCCCCTTCCCCTAACAGAAAGTTCTTAGTTCCTTTATTTTAAGTTATTCGAAAAGAATAAATTTTACTATGTTTCTGTAAATTGGAGAAAAAAATTGCTAATTAAATTTCAAAATCCAGGGAGGGGCAATGAGTCTCACCCCCCCCCCCGCCCACACACACACACACCACCACCACCACCACCCCTTAACTGAAAATTTCTTATTTATTTTCATTTTAAGTTACTCAAAATATTTACATAATGTTTTTGAAAACAGAAGAAAAGAATTTCTTATTAATTAAATTTTAAAATCAAGGGAGGGGCAATAGGTCTCCCTTGCTCACTGCCCCACTATCTTCATAACTAGTTTTTAGTTCCTCTTTTATTTTAAATTACTCGAAAAAAATTTACTATGTTTTTCAAAATCGAAGAAAAAGGAAATTTAATTAGATAAATTTCAAAATCGAGAGGGACAGTGGCCCAACCATTCTTTTATATGTCGCCCATGATTAGAAATTAGAAACACAGGTGGGTTTACTCATTGTATATTGCATAAATTGTCTTTCTTCCATATCGGACATACATATAACTTCCAGTTTTCCACTTTTACCTCATAAAAACAAAGAAGAACAACAAAAGAATAGTATAATTTTCTTCCTTTATTTTATTTAAATTTCTCATTTGGACATATGATTTATTTTTCAACCCCTTACAGCTGAATGTCTGACCCCATGGTTTCGTTGCAACTGCAGGAGAAGCATTAAAGAAACACCTCAACTCACGGAAACGCCGGCTTGTTTATGAAAATCGGCGCGGAGTACCACGTTGATTTGCTGAAAGAAGATCATTTATTTTGCAGTTTGGCGAAAAATATCACTACTGTTTATTGAAATAAAGTGGCTGTATGGGTATTTTTACATTCTCAATCGAAAGAAATTAATTTCAGATCCACACGATTGAGTTAATTTGAATAAAGTGATAACGATTTATAAACCGTCGCAATTTTTGTACAATCATCGTTAGTATTTCAAATCCAGATGAGATTGTACTATTAACGGTTAATGCATGCGAAAAAAAAAATAGGTCCATTTCATATTAACAGGATTAATTAAATTCAAATGTCATCCAAAACATTTGATAAAATTTTGTTTCTGACAATCCAGATAGTTCGATTTTACTTGATTTAGTGCACTTATCTATTTATAGTAATTAACAATGTTTTATTTCAGATTTACACTTGCTTCAATCAGTATGTTCTTTTAGATTAGGAGTTTCAGAATTTAAATATCTTACACAGATACTTATCTGTGCTTTGTATTAAAGTATGTTGTTCAGTTACACAAACAATCAATACTGAACTTCAAATTATAACTTGATGCCTGTCTAGGATACCTACAATAAGTGCATAACATTTCACAGGTAAGTAACTTATTTTCTTTTTAGGAATGAAACAGTTTTATGTAATACAAAGCGGTTTGACACATTGTGTTAATAACATAACATAGAGTTAATAATAATTTTTATTTAATGAGTACATACTCACTAATTATGTAAAATATTAAATTTTTTAAATGAAGCAATCTTTTTTTACTGTCATATGAATTGTGTTATTGTAAAAAGAAAATTTACACTTCTGAATGGTAATAGGGCCAAATTAGTTTTTTTCGTCAATTATGACACTTCTCAGAATCAAATAATAAAGGCAATATTTTGCAATATTATATTTCTATTCTACCCACTGTTAAAATTTAGTTTTTTCTTGATACTGATTTGTGAAACTCGTGGGATTTTTATCATATGGTCGATGAATGAATTTAGACTTTCAGAGCACTTTTACAGATTTTCCCTGCAAGCGATCGAAGAATTATTTTTTTTTCCACATGACAGAGTTTTCGTATGCGTTTAAATTTTTTAAATGATTTTTTCATTTATTAAGAAGGTTATTGAATGAGCTTAGTACACCGTCATGTTACAATACACACAAGCTAATGTTAAACCACTGAAAATATCCTTAATTATTTTAAATGTTTTTTCATAGGAGGACATTGAATGAGCTTAGTACACTGTCATGTTACAATACTCACAAGCTAATGTTAAACAAATGACAATATCCTTAAATTTACGTTAACACTTTGGCTGCCGCCCATTTTTCAAAATCTGTTCACAGGCATCGAATGCGCGACCTAGAGATCTGCACGGGCAGACCCGTGGCCCCAGAGTTGATTTCAGGGGGTGGTCCGGGGGGGGGGACATTCCTTCCAGAGCAATGAGAGCTCTCCCCCCCCCCGGGCCACCCCCTGAAATCAACTCTGGGGCGTGCAGATCTCTAAGTCACGCATTCGGTGCCTGGGAACAGATTTTGAAAAATGGGCGGCAGCCAAAGTGTTAAGGTGAATTTTTGATCAAAATCCGCAACTAAAAGATTTCTCTTTTTTGTCCAACAATCAACTGGCAAATTTCACAAATTTTTCTGATGACTTAATGAATATTTTCAATTTGTTTTCATGCAACTGATTGACAAATTTTGCAATATTATATTTCTACCCACTGGTAAAATTTAGTTTTTTCTTGATACTGATTTGTGTGAGCTTAGTACACCGTCATGTTACAATACACACAAGCTAATGTTAAACCACTGAAAATATCCTTAATTATTTTAAATGTTTTTTTTGCATAGGAGGACATTGAATGAGCTTAGTACACTGTCATGTTACAATACTCACAAGCTAATGTTAAACAAATGACAATATCCTTAAATTTACGTTAACACTTTGGCTGCCACCCATTTTTCAAAATCTGTTCACAGGCATCGAATGCGTGACTTAGAGATCTGCACGGGCAGACCCGTGGCCCCAGAGTTGATTTCAGGGGGTGGTCCGGGGGTGGGGGAACATTCCTTCCAGAGCAATGAGAGCTCCCCCCCACCCCCCGGGCCACCCCCTGAAATCAACTCTGGGGCCACGGGTCTGCCCGTGCAGATCTCTAAGTCACGCATTCGGTGCCTGGGAACAGATTTTGAAAAATGGGCGGCAGCCAAAATGTTAAGGTAAATTTTTGATCAAAATCCCCAACTAAAGGATTTCTCTTTTTTGTCCAACAATCAACTGGCAAATTTCACAAATTTTTCTGATGACTTAATGACTATTTTCAGTTTTTTTTCATGCAACTGATTGACAAATTTTGCAATATTATATTTCTACCCACTGGTAAAATTTAGTTTTTTCTTGATACTGATTTGTGTGAGCTTAGTACACCGTCATGTTACAATACACACAAGCTAATGTTAAACCACTGAAAATATCCTTAATTATTTTAAATGTTTTTTTTCCTTTGCATAGGAGGACATTGAATGAGCTTAGTACACTGTCATGTTACAATATTCACAAGCTAATGTTAAACCAATGACAATATCCTTAAATTTACGTTAACACTTTGGCTGCCGCCCGTTTTTCAAAATCTGTTCCCAGGGACCGAATGCGTGACTTAAGAGATCTGCATGGGCAGACTTGTGGCCCCAGAGTTGATTTCAGGGGGTGGTCCGGGGGGGGGACATTCCTTCCAAAGCAATGAGAGGCACCCCCTGAAATCAACTCTGGGGCCACGGGACTGCCCGTGCAGATCTCTAACTCATGCATTCGGTGCCTGGGAACAGATTTTGAAAAATGGGCGGCAGCCAAAGTGTTAAGATAAATTTTTGATCAAAATCCCCGACTAAAGAATTTCTCTTTTTTGTCCAACAATCAAGTGGCAAATTTCACCAAATTTTCTGACGACTTAATGACTATTTTCAGTTTTTTTTCATGCAACTGATTGACAAATTTTGCAATATTATATTTCTACCCACTGGTAAAATTTAGTTTTTTCTTGATACTGATTTGTGAAACTCGTGGGATTTTTATCATATGGTCGATGAATGAATTTAGACTTTCACACCACTTTTTCAGATTTTCCCTGCAAGCGACAAGGTACAAGTGTGCTGTTTTTTAAACATTTCCGCCCAGTGGCCCTTTTTATCTAGAATCAACACTAGGATAGTGATGATTCTAGAAAAAAGGACTGCTGTGTGCGAATTTTTAAAAAAGGGCACTCGCAGAACAGAAGTGTAAAAATCTAGGCGCCAGCAGGCAGTTTCTCACCACTAAATTTTATTAGTTCTCTTCACTTAAATTCTTACAAAAAATTTAGGTGAAATATTAGACAAAAAATAACAAATAAAATTTAGTGGTGAGAGACTGCCCATTGGCACCTAAATTTTTTTCTTGCATTTGTGTACCTTGTTCACAAAAAATAATTTGAATTGGTTTTCTTAGACTCCTTTTTTATTAGTGGTGTACCGAGTAGTACTTTGGCCGAGTACCGAGTACTCGGCCACTGACTACTCGACCGAATACCGAGTAGTTGTGTAATAAGAAAAACTTACTTTTATTTGTATGTGTGAAACTAAATTTTAATCTTGAATTATTTTATGAGGGGTTTTTGCTTAACTTTTTTTATATTTTGTACACATATTGTTAAATACTGAGTAAATAGTTTTATGAATTATTACATATATTATACATTGATATTCGAATAACTTTTTACTGATCAGTTTGAAATTCTTACAACTACTCGGCCAAAATTTCGCCGAGTACCGAGTACTCGGCAAATTGGCCGAGTATGCCGAATACTCAGTATTTACCGAGTACTCAGTACAGCTCTATTTTTTATCAATAAAATTTTGCAATGTTTTCCTGTGACAGATTGAATTTTGCGATTTCCCCCCCCCCCATTTAATGTTATTATGCATTCCTTTTTTTAAATATTAATATTCAATAACTATTTTTCAATTATCAGTTAATGTGACTTATTTAGCAGTTTTTCAGCTGCAATCGGTCGACAAATTTCACATTTTTTCCTACCACCAACTGAAGAATCTTGTGAGTTTTGTCTCGATTGATGAATTTCACGATTGATTTCTGCAACAGGTTGACAAGTTTCACAATATTTTAAAGCAGCCGACTGAAGAATTGTTCTGTTTTTTTTTTTTTTTTTTTCAATAATGGTTGTTGGTTGTGTTTATGATGGCCAGTTATCAGCACGAGGGATATAGGCCCTAACGGGGGGGAGTGCCCTCCGTGGGTGGTCTTTCTAAGGGAACTTAACCCGTATTTATGCTTGGAAAACCAAGGTCCGAAGAAAACTCTAAAAGATTAGGCCGACGGGCGCTATTGGGATCGAACACAGCACCTCCCGTCCTACCAGCTTCGAGAGCAGAACCTCTCGGCCACTGGTGGGGCTTTTCAATAATGGACTGGGTAATTTCATAAATCTTTTCATTGAGTGAGTAATGATTTTTGCAATTTTTTTCACGTTACCAATTCTCAAGTTTTGCAATATTTTATTTCTACTGATCGGGGAAATGTGCGGGAGCTTCCTTGCGATCGATTTGCAAAACTCGTGCGATTTTTTTCATATTGTCGATGGATGAATTTCGCAGATTTTCACCACGTCCGATCGAAGAATTTCATTATTTCTCTTACTTTTTTAATATTTTCATCCTTTTAGATCGGATTTTTTTACAGAGCCCTCCGATAAATGTCATTTATAATATATAAAAATTTCATATAGAAGTGAGGGTGTATTCCAGGTGGTGCAACCCCCACTTTTCAAAATTTTGCCGACATCCCTCATGTAACTTGTTAGAAAGGCCCCATCACCACTTATTTATGTTATGCACATCCGGCTTTCCTCACCCGCTTTGCCCCCCCCCCCTCCAAGGGGGAACTTTTCTAAATTTCGCCAACATGCCTTGTAACATATTGTTGGAAAGGCCTGTGAGCACTTATTCATGTTGTGCACATCCGGTTTCCCCCCCCCCCTAGGGGGCACTTTTCTAAATTTTGCAGTCACCCATCATGTGACATATTGTAGGAAAGGCCTAATACCACTTATTCATGTTATGCACATCTGGTTTCTCCCCCCCCCCACTTTGCTCCGCCCTGAGGGGGCACTTTTCTAAATTTTGCTGACACCCCTCGTGTGACCCATCGCTGGAAAGGCCAATAACTACTTATTAAGTTATGCACATTTGGCTTTCCTCCCCACACTTTGCCCCTTCCAAGGGGGGGCACTTTTCTAAATTTTGCAGTCACCCATCATGTGACATATTGTTGGAAAGGCCTAATGCCACTTATTCATGTTATGCACATCCAGCTTCCCTCCCACACTTGCCCCCCTCAAGGGGGGCACTTTTCTAAATTTTGCAGTCACCCATTATGTGACATATTGTTGGAAAGGTCTAATACCACTTATTCATGTTATGCACATCCGGCTTCCCTCACCTGACTTTGCCCCCCCAAGGGGGGCACTTTTCTAAAGTTTGCAGTCACCCATCATGTGACATATTGTTGGAAAGGCCTAATACCACTTATTCATGTTATGCACATCTGGTTCTCCCCCCCCCCACTTTGCTCCCCCTGAGGGGGCACTTTTCTAAATTTTGCCGACACCCCTCGTGTGACCCATTGCTGGAAAGGCCAATGGCTACTTATTCAAGTTATGCACATTTGGCATTCCTCCCCACACTTCCCCCCCCAAGGGGGGCACTTTTCTAAATTTTGCAGTCACCCATCATGTGACATATTGTTGGAAAGGCCTAATACCACTTATTCATGTTATGCACATCCGTCTTCCCTCCCCCCACTTTGCCCCCCCCCCAACGGGGCACTTTTTCTAAATTTTGGAGTCATCCATCATGTGGCATTTTGTTGGAAAGGCCTAATACGACTTATTTATGTTATGCACATCCGGCATTTCTCCTCATATTTTCTAATAAATTTTTAAAAGTCTACAGTCAAACTGCAAAAAAAATGTAGTTGGGAGACTGCGGTGATTTGGCACAAATCCCTGCAGTTCTTTTGAAGTCGACATAACTATAAATTTACTGCGGTGAGTGTGTAGTTATCAACTACACATTTACTGCGGTTAATTTATAGTTATGTCGACTTCAAAAACACTGCAGGGATTTGTGCCAAATCACCGCAGTCTTCCAACTACATTTTTTTTAAAGTTTCACTGCAGTTCATTTTTAGCTGGGATGTACACATTTACATTCGAAAAACATGTTTTCCTTTAATACTTTTAACAATATCTGAAATTGCGAGTTTAATTTTGAACAAAAATATTAATGTGAGTATTCATTTCATTCAGAATTTTAAGCTCTGCAACACCTGTATTGGCAATTTTTTGATATAGTTAGCTGTTTTGAGATATTGTTAAGGTAATCTGGTCTCTCCTAGCTTGAAGATCTTGATTAGTGATTAAGGCAAAATTTTGAAATAGAATTGCGACCTTAATTTTGAACAAAAAAATGTGAGTGCTCATTTTATTCTGAATTTTATGCTCTACAACATTTGTACTGACAATGTTTTTGATAGATTTATCTGTTTTGAGATATTCTTAGGTAACTTGGTCTCTCCGGATTTCAAGCTCTTTATTAGCGATTAAAGCAAAATTTTAAAATTAAAATTGCGACCTTAATTTTGAACAAAAATACTAATGTGGGTACTCATTTTATTCAGAATTTTAAGTTCAGCAACATTTGCATTGACACTGTTTTTGATAGAATTAGTTATTTTGAGATATTGTTGAAAAATCAAGGAAAAACATGTTTTTCGAATGTAAATATGTATATGTTTCATAACGCTCACTTCGTGCGTGGGGGAGAACATAGCATATTCATTTTAGACCTAATCTGAATGGATTAAAATGATTTCCAGTTTTCACCTAATTGATTCTGAGTTCAATCCTCTGACCACGGAGCTAAAACTTTAAAGTAGAATTGTGACCTTACTATTCAACAAAAGTATTAAGTGTAAGTACTCATTTTATTCAGGATTGTAAGCTCTACAACATTTGTATTGACAATGTTTTTGAAAGAGTTAATAATTTCGAGATAGTGTTATCGTATATATATATAAACGTGTTTTTTTACTATACGTCTATGCATAATTCTTAACGCTCATCTAGTACGAAAAGGAAAGCATACGAGGGGGTAGCATATTCATTCTAGACCTAAACTGAAGGGATTAAAACAATTTCCAGCTTTCCACTAATTATTTCCAAATTCTGCTCTCTAATCACTGGGCTATGAGTGCAAGGAAAAATTGCATTTAAAATGCTTTCCACTGTATCATGGAATAAAGGTATACACTTAACTTTGTGATATTTTGATTAAGTAAAAGGAATTGTTTTCATTTAAATTTATAAATTTCCATCTTAATTCATACGTGTACTTAATTTAAAAATAAATGTTTCATTTATCTTTATTCCTTTGCTTATAATTTAACCGATTCATAACTATATTCCACTTTTGAATCCAGGGTGAAAGTATATTCGGAAGTGACCAATGTCCCCAATTGGGAACATTCCGAAAATTATATATAAATTTTCTTTTCCACCATATTAATATCTAATATCCCTTAACCAAAGCATTAGATGGCATAATGTGCCCCAAAAAATTCACAGAGGCAAGACCACAATCACAGAACGCCGTTTGACAGATAATCAGCGTAGAAAACGAATTCTTGCCTCTGTCATATGCAAATTATCTCCGTGCGCCCCGATCCTGTTATTTTTGGCCGTTGGCTGAGCTGTTTTTTGTGCGTGCATGACGCGTCCGTTTATTGCGATACACATACCGTTCCAGTACTATTTAGGGTTTTCGCATGCGCTGAGCATTTTGCGACAAAAAAGTGGGCGTTGCCATTCGAAAATTTCGAGTTTCTGTACTTATAACAATAACCGTGACCGCCAATTTGTTGCCGTTCCTAGAATCCCGAGCTCATACCTCTGAATAACTATATCTGAAATCTCATTTCGATCGGTTAAACGGAACGGCCGCTAGAGTTCCATATATCGGCAAAGCTTTATTATGACCACCCTGTATATCTAAACAAGTGGTAATTTTTTAATGGTTCTGGAAAAATTTGCTGACACAGTCATTTTATCTTTAGATTTCAAAACTGCACTATCGAAATCGAAACAGTTTACTTCATTTAGAACAGCAAACTCTTTTGAAAGTTAATAAGTTATTTGGATTTTAAAGAGTTCCGATGAGTTGAGTTTGTTATTTTTTATGTAGCAAATCTTTTACCATGTTTTAAAATTGAAATTTGTTTTTAAATTGCTTTCGCTGTTAACTGGATGTGATAGCGAAATTTTAAGAGGTTAAAATTTGTGAGCGATCAGAAATAAGCCATATTTGTGCAGAACTTATGATTGAGGCCCTACAGGACAATATTCACCAGAGTTATCTTTATAAACGCGAGGAGTTCAGGAATTGAACGAAATAGTATGTTTTTCTCTTACGTAATCTTCACACAGGTATATCTAATGTCTTCGAAGAAGGCAAATTTTTCGCGAAACTGTTTAATATCACAGGCTTTTTAGGTAGATTTCGTATGAAATATTAGGTAGATTTCGTATGAAATACTACCTATTGGGATCATTCCTATGTTGGAATTTCTAAAAAAATTTTGCAGATCTACACCGATCATGACCCCTAGAACCCAAAACCACCCTCAGTAAAAAACGTTATATATATATATATATATATATATATATATAGTGATATATATATATATATATATATATATATATATATATATATCACTTTCTTCTGGACACGATAACTTTCGTAATTCTGCACCAATCTCTTCCAAACTGATACATAAAATCAATGGGCATAAAATCTCGGTCAAGTTCGTTAATGGGTAAAATCGGACCAAGGGGGGGAAATAGGGAGGGGTTTTGTGAAAACAGAAAACCCCTATAACTTCTTAATTTTTGTACATATCAAATCAGTTTAAAGTTTTTATTACTTCTAAAAATAGGGCCAAAAATTTATGTATCACAGATTTTTGATAAATTTAAAAATGGGCTCAAGGGGCGCAAAAAATACGGTTTTGGGAGAAAAAAATTCATAACTTCGTCGATTCTCAAGATATCAGATTCAATTAATTTTATTATAAATCTCCTTAACATTATCTAAAACTTTTATATTCACAAGTTTTTGATAGGAGCAATTCGTACCGCAAAAAAAATTAAAAACGAAAACGAAAAGGGCGTTTAAGAAGAAAAAAATCCATAACTTCGTCAATTCTCAAGATATAAAATCCAATTAATTTTATCATGAATCTCCTTAACATTATCTACAACTTTTATATTCACAAGTTTTTGATAGCAGCAATTCGTACCGCAAAAAAAAATTATAAACGAAAACAAAAAGGGCGTTTGAAGTAGAAAAAAATCCATAACTTCGTCAATTCTCAAGATATAAAATCCCCATGAATTTATCATATATCTTCTTAATATTGTCTAAAACATCTATATAGACAAGTTTTGGATAGGACCAATTCTTAGAGCAAAAACAAATTAAAAATACATACCGGTTGAAGAAAAAATATGATCTTAGTAAGGGTGTATTCAAATCCAAACTGCTTATTTTCTGACTCATTTTACAATTCATTTTTGCTCTCAAAGGCTTCCAATTGGTACGTTTTCTTACTCAGAAACTGTATAATGTACCGTAATGGTCGATTTTCTGATAGGGGCAGAATATATTTTTTAAAATTCTGTTAAAAAGGGCATTTTGAACCGAATTTACCGAAGCGGATTGTGTTGGAAAAATCATTGTATTAAGGATGATCTTAAATCCAAATTGCTTATTTTCGGACTGGTTTTTAAATTCATTTTTGCTCTCAAACGCATTTAATTGGTAGATTCGCTTATTCAGAAACTATATAATGTACCGTAATAATCGATTTTTAGATAGAGGCATAATATATTTCAAAAAATGATGTCAAAGTGGGCATTTTGAACGGAATTTCCCGAAGCGATTGTGTTAGAAACGAAAAATATTGTCCTTCTGAGAAAATAATTGTTTATATATCAAGTTTTAATTAATTGAACAAAAAATAAAAACACCGACCGCTTATAAATCTCTTCAAAAATCACGTCAGCATGTTTCATATATTTTTTTTATTAAAAATGAATCTGGAATTATGACAGAAAATTTCGAGTTGTTGAGCATGGAAAAGTATTTTTTTTTAATGCCGCCCTAACATGATTCTGATAAAACCAGCTATTATATGAAAATGAAATAAAAACTCGTCAAGAGCGGCCAGATAAAATTGTTAAAGTGGATTTATATCTAATCATGATTTAGTTTTTGTTTGTGAAATTAGTATATTTGACTTCGAAATCTACCTCTGCCTGTATGCCGGGCCGGCAGGGATTTTTTTTTCAACGTTATGCGTTCTTTTTGGGAGTTTCTATATTTAGCAAAATAATTATTTGGTAAAATAATTATTAGCAAAATAGATTATTAATTTCATATAGGTGTATTGATTAAGAAATAATTTATTCGCATTTAGTATAAATAAAGGCGCGGCAAACCATAACAGAAGACCAACTATAGTCATGTCAATAGCAATTAAGAACAGAAAATAGGCAGCTATAAACATAAACGCTGCGTCTTTGTTTTCTAAAACACTGAAAATTTATAAACATCTACTTATCATAACTCGCTAAATATTGGTCGTAAAATATTTGCTAATTTCCTTGTCAAACTTCTGTATCCTCAATAAATAAATTATAGGATCCAAATCATAGTAATATTAGATTGTTATCAGACTTGCGGCAGTATGTAAAATGTAATCTCGATCGGATATTTGAAAGTGAGTTAAAGTTCGAGTACAAATTTTGAAGTAGAAAAAAAATCGTTCGTTCCAATACGATCGTTGAAGTAACATAAAAACTTATAAAAATAACATAATTTTTGTTAAAAGAAATCATAAAATAAATAGTTACAAATCCTGACAAAATAAAACACATGTTATTTTAGCCAATCTGAAACTTAATAAATGTTAATTTAATCGTAATACTTGTACGATCTTTTCCAAAGAGCAGATACACATGAAATAAGATCTTTGAATACTTTAAGCACTTGGTATGTGACGCCTCAAAGCCAAGCTGAACTCACTTGTTTTCAGAGCAGAAAAAGTGGCATAAGTCATGCATTTTTAAAGTTTCATAACTCGATCAATTTTAGAGTTATATGTATGGGCCTATTCTTGTCTTACTTGTGAGTGTAATAGGAAAAATTGACTAAATATAAATTTTAGGCCCGGGGGACCGTATAAAAATTTAAATTTCGTATTTTTTTAAGAAATGATTTTATTGACCCAAATCGCTTTTAAAAAATTTCTTTACCTGAGTTAAAACATTTTTGTGATTGGAAATATATGTCTATGTCTAACGGTTTAGGCATTAGCCATTGGACACCGTTGAGAGCGGACAAAGTGTATATTCATAAAAATCAGTGCCTATATTCCAACAGTAAGCTGTATAAGAAATAATTGTTTTAATTAAGTCATGAAACCACTTAAAAAGTTCACAATGTTTTGTAAACAAATAATAAAATTTATTGAATTACAACCAGTAAATACCATTGTAACAGGCAGCTTTACATGATTAGGTTATATATATCTTCCAACAAAGTAGAAGAATCTTTCGACTAACTATTTAGGTTTTAAAGTTTCAAGGCTTGTATTATATAAAAACATGGGTCTTTAAATATGTGGCTTTGGCGTAAACGTTTTTAAATATATTTTACTTTGTGCGTATGACTTAGTTTTTTTTGTTATGAACGAATCAAACTTATATGTAACCTAAAGTGAGTTTTTGCATTTTTTTTTTTTATTTTTTGGAATAAAAAATGAAGCTTTCCAATACCATGATAGTAACAAGTCTGAAAAAGTATGCGTCAATATCACTAAAACTACATACTATGTTAATGTGGTCGATCTACGCTATGAGCAGTGTGTTAATCGATAATATAAATTACATGTTTTTTTTAGATTGTGCAGTCTTATGTGACATCTTATTGTGTTCTTCCAAACACTTACAATTAGTGTAGTTGCTGTAAATATTTAAAAAATTACAATCTAAATACGATATTTGAGTACTAAAATTTTCAATATAATAAAATTACAAACATGTTTTTAATTACAAATATTAAAGTGCATTCTCTGGAAAATATTTCCCATCTCAGTTAGGAATTTAATTAATTTTTTCATACCTTTTAATTACTTTTGCGGTTCGAAAAAATAGTTTTAGATTAAGTATAATTATATTTATTCCAAAGGATTTTTTATTGCTACGCCATCATACAATATCCGGCTATAAAATAGCACAATGTTTTCGTGTATAATTTAGTACTTCTCTTAAATAGGAAATAATTTTAAATACAAAAGAAATTTCAAACCATGTTTTAGAGAAAAAGGATTCTACCATTTAGATTATATGAGAAAAGTATTTGATCATTTTTCTATATAGAAGGAAGAATTCGTTTTTGGTATTGATAAATTTGCTATTGAATTAACTTATAGTATATATTAAAATAAAATTATTAAGAATTTAATAAAGCATCAATTTATTTTTGATTTGTGAAGTAGAATATTTACACATTATTAAAGACCTAAATTTAGAGTTATTTTTAATTTTGAATAAATATTTACTGATTACTCAAATTGAAGATATTAATTAAGAACATAAATAAATCAGATTGATAATAAAGCAATCATGAGAGCCGCATCTGAAAATCATCATATGTACCACATTTTAAAATAAGTACAAAAATTGATAATTAGTTCACGTTCGTGTAAACATTACTGATTAATTTCAAAATCGTTGAATTAAAACATTATTTGAATAGACTTACGAAAAATCATGTCGATCAGCGGACCAACTATCCACTGTACAACCAGATGTCAACCGAAAATTCAACTGGATAAACCCGCTTTTCACATGATGTCAAAACCCGTCGTAGTATGTATGCTTTATGTCATGCACCGTACATCAATAGCAAGGTTTTGGCAATTCATTTCGTAGTGGCATTGGTAACGTTTCAAATGCGGAACCCGTGCGGAAACTGTACAAATCTTTGAATGCACTAGCAAGATGCTAGTGCTTTCAATAACTACGCGTGGCCCATTTCTTGTACAGTTTGTGAATGAGTGCAGATAAGATTTTTATACCTTTCATCGCATTTATATCTTATATTATAATACGAGTAGAAATTGTGTGTGTGTGTGTAAATTTTATCTTGAAAACGGCTCTAACGATTTTGATTAAATTTTGCACCCTACCGTTTTCGGGCTCGAAAAGACAATTAGGATGGACCACGTGTTCGAGGAAATTCGATTAGTGGGTTATTTTGTGTCATTATCGGTCATGGTCAAGCTAATTATATCTAAAGAACGGCTCAATCGATTTTGACTAAATATTGTATCGAACCGGTTTCGGAAACGAGAAGACTATTGGGCTAGGTCACATGTTCGAGAAATGTCGATTTGTGGGTCATTTTTGAGTCACTGTGGGTCAAGCTAAGTTTATCTAGAAAACGGCTCTAACGATTTTGTCGAAATTTTGAAATTTATCGTTTTCGGGCACGGAAAGACCATTGGGACCATTGACCTATGGCTCAGGGTCAAGCTAATTGCATCTAAAACAGCAAGAATGATTCAGTGGATTCAGTGGGAATAATATATCGAGATAAACACAAAGCTAATTTTTACCGAGCTTAGCTCGGTCCTCCTTGCTAGTTTAAAATTATCCTAATATACGACACACTTTGTTTATATTTCATAGTAAAAAAATAATAATAATTTTCCAGTAAATTTAGAGTATCCTTCCAAGGAACAAGACCATGGAAATGCACAATGAACAACAAGTCGTACACAAAAATATAACATTGAGATTAAGATGCCTCCAGATTCACGTATATACTTGAAAAACAAAATAACATATCATTATTAAAAAGAAAATAAATAAAAAAATTTGTTATGTTTTTCTTTTTCTGATTAAAATGCAATTCTTATTATACGTTCTAAAACGGATACTATCGCTATAAAAAAAATCGTAACAGACTTCTAATAGTAATGACTAACAAATTACAATAACGATTTAAAGGTAATTACATTTAACAACACACATTTTCCTTTAATAGAAATATGCGTTAATGAAATTTTTACCTTTGTCTCCGAAAGGTTTACAAATAATTTTAAAATGTTACACATATTTCTTCTCTGAAATATATAAAGATTTAAAAAATATCTGTCATGAAATTTAAAATATAATCATATTTGACATTCTATAAAATTATCGCCATCAAAATTATTAAGTTATACTATTCTAAAGAACGCCTATATTTTTAAGTACATAAAATTTTGTAGAATTCTTATGGTGCCTCTCAAGAATATCTTCTTAAAATAAACTGAGAATGAAAAGAAATAAAGAAGTTCAGTTAAGCTTTATTTCAAGCACATGTTTTTTCTTTAAAGTTTAAGCAAAGGTTTTATTTCCGTTAACAATTGCATACCCCTTGCTATTTCAAGATAAAAATAAAAGATAAATTTTCAAGAGAGTAACTTTTCTCACTTTGCTTTTAAAACTTTTAAGGAGAAAAGGGAATCTGACCTTAAGAATACAGTATAAATCTAATAATATTTCAAATTTATTTCAAATTACGATTAAATTAAACTTGCATTACCGAAGTAAGAATATTCATGTACTACAGAAAGCAGTGAATATAAAAATATTTAAAAATATATTAAAATTCTTATTATGTAATATGAATTATATAAAAAAGAAACGTATTTATACATAATTTATTTCATTGAAAAGTTTCCTATACCTGAAAATTATTCAACCAATATTAAACTAATTCTAATTAAATTCTAATCATTTAATCTACACATTTAAGACAGAAAATAAACGATCAAGAGGTGAGTATTGTCCGCGCTCAGAGGGTTCCGTACAATAAGTATATGAATTATTAACTGTATTATTTAAAAAATCGTTGCATACAGAATAATAATTTGTACAAAACAATACAACTGGGTATCTCTGCCTATACTAGAAAAGTATAAATGGGTATACGATAAAAGTTCAAAGGGATATGAAGCCTAAATAACATCAAATATTGCTATTCAGTATAACTCTTTTTTTAATCTTATCCTAATCTGTTTATGGTGAACTTAATTCGGTACTGGAAATAAAAGTACTGCATATTTAAACTTCATTTGTCATTTCATAAAACTAAATTCAGCGAGGTAATAATATTTTCTTCTTACAGTGCAGCTAAAACTTGTTCAAACTTTTAAACTTGGCAATGTTATAAGCGCGTTTCCAAAGAAGATCAAAAGTTGCAAAGCCACCGTGCCGCGTTTTTGCAGTTTGTTTTTTTTAATTAACATTTAAAGACACGGGACGCGTATTGAGTGGTCAACTCAATGCAAACTATTCGCGAATCCCGTAGTAGTTATGTGATTAATGTTAATTAAATTAGTCTGTTTTAAACAATTTGGTGTTTATTGCTTTTATACTGCTACTGGGCATTGGATTACACAAATATATCACTAAAAGTTGTTATCTAGGGTTTAAAAGCGATGGTAGAGTACGTCGCGCATGTCATCATGTATGTACAAACCGTTCGTGCCTTTAAGGGTTAATATCTCGGCTAATTTCTTAATAATATTAATAAACAATTAAAATAATATTAATAAACAATAATATTAATAAAATTAATAAACACAATAGAGTCTTTTCGAAAATCTTTATCAACAATGCTTTTATACTCCTGCTACGATAGGTACCTCCAGCGCTCCTCAACAAATTTGCTGAAAGCCCGCAAATTGAAATTTGTGTGTAACGGAAAAAAATGCCCTTTTTCTCAAAAAAAATGTGATCCTAAGTGATCCTAAGGTGATTGCTATAATTTTTCTGCAATGTTTAAATTAACGTCTACTACCTCTAATTTTTTTCATAATTTTAGTTTCAGTAGATTCGGAATAGATGGGGGGGGGGGGGGGGCATATTTTAGCACTACATTTTTGACGATATCTCTAAAAATATAATACCTAAAATTAAAAGAAATGTATTTTTGAGTTCAGCGTTACGAAAGTTTCACACGATATCCTACACGGTATACAAAGAAAATATTTTTTGTCAAGTAACATAATTAGCTCCTCTACGATTATCGTAAATGCATTTGTGAATGTTTAATAATCTGTAAATGTGTGGGTCAATTATTTATTATGTGGGTAAATATGTGGGTAAAAAATTTTACGTGCCGGGCCGGGCCTAAGTTATTTTTTCTGTACAGAGCCGGACTAGTTTCTTTTCTAGTCTTCACGACCCAAAATTTTCAGTCCTAGTTTTGAGCCAGCCCGTATTGAAAATCATTGTCTCGGCGTGACCTGTCCGTTCAAAGGTCAGTAAAATTAAGCCTGGCCCAAAGATTTTTGCAAAATAAGCATACATTTTTGAATCGCCATTATTCTACAATTAAACATTAACATTTATTCTTTTTTAAAGAATAGTAAATTTCTACGCTAATTAAAATATAGCTAAAATAAATATAGTAAAACGTGTGAAAAGGAACCTGCCTATGACGGAATCCTGTTTTAAACTGAAAAACGTATAGATACATGCAAAATTAATATACTAATACGTAAGAAAAGAATATATAATGCATTTACATTTGCTAAGAAGTGAACTTGTCTATAACGCATTCTTTTTTCCTTTCTATGTAATTGAGTCTTAAAAGATTTTACTGTAAAGCATTTTTCAGATTTTTAACAATTCAATGCATGGAATATGGATTAACAATATTAATGATAACTGAAACATTTACATAGAAGAAATAGCGATTCATTAAAAAAAAAATTATCGCAGCCTGCGGCACTTGTATAAAAATGAAGTTTAGAAACATGAAAAAAAGGTTAAGATAAATATTTTTGTCTAGAACTCCTCTTAAGAGTCCAATTTTTAACCAAATCGACGCAAAAATCAATGTTTTGTAGCAATTCACTCAGGCTGGGCCGGGCCAGGCGCGGTCCGAAATTTTAACTTTTTTACGGGCCGGGCCGAAATTTTTTCCCTATGAGTCGGACCTGGTCCGGACCTGGAAAACTCGGCCCGTGCAGAATTCAGTATAAATGTTTCAGACATTCCGTTAGCTGTCTAAATAAAAATTAAATAGAGCAATCTTCGATTTACCGTTGTGAAAATACACACTAAGAATGTCTATGAGATTTCGACTCTTAACAGATGGAAAACATTTGATCGGCCAATGATACTTTGCATACATTTACTACATAGTATGTTAAATGGCTAATTTCACCAACACATTCCAGCAAAAATTTTCTCTATTTGGCGCTTAATGCGATTAATTTTGTTTGCGTTTTTACTGCCGCGACGCTTTTTTTAGATAGTGATTAACTGACAATAGAGAAATACCTATAACATAATCCTTTCTGTGTCGTTGCCTGTTGTTAAACTAAATTGGTGTTGCGTCAGTATCTCTATAAATAGAGCAATGTAAATGGCACGGTGCGATTGAAGATGTAAAGTGACATAAATCGTTCAGTAACGCGAATGAGAATCTCGACTATATTGGCGCACCACACACACAAACACTCAACCTTGCATTCGCAATTTGGCGAATTTGACTGTTGGTTTACTCGCCTAATGAAGAATTTTGTGGCGATTTGGCGCAATGGCGAGCGCCAGCGAGAACTCTGCATAAAATTAATTTTGATAAAAATTTAAATAAAAATTTTAATATGCTGTTTTAACATCAATTTATTACTTAGATAAATTTAGGAAGAAATAAGATGAGAAAGAAAAGTAAGTTTGCATTTTGAAACAGAAAACAAGAATGAAAAATCCTGTGTCAAGTATTGATTATGAAACACTTTCTAATACATTCAGAATTGTGTAACAAAACTGCACCGTTCAAAAAAAAATAAATATTACGTCTAATTCAACCATATGGAATCACATAACACATTTCAAAACCCATTTTCAACTGTTCCCATCTACAATCGTAAAATTATCCGCATTTTTTAGCAGCTCTGTATATGATATATAGATTTGTATCTATTAACTACATGCATGCAAAAATTTAGTTCACATAAAAAATACATGTACTTCAATTGAAAATTCCCCTTCAGCAATTTCACCTATTAAGTAGAATGGTACTCGAATACTTTTGCGTAGACATGTTAATAAGGTATCGGATTTATGCATGGCAAGTAAAATGTAAAAATAAATAAATAAATTTAAAAGCGGAGACCTAATTTTAAACCATACACTCCAGCAATTATTACTCAAAGACAGTACTATAAGCGATTTCTTTTGTGTCTCCCTGTTAATGAATAAAAAATGCTATTAATGGCCTTTTCTAACGTAATTGTAGTTAAATTTAGTAATTTATATCAGTTTCAGTACATTTGAAATAACGTAATGTTGTTAAAATACTCAGCAAACATTTTATCCTTTGGCGACTCTAAATAAAGATTATCTCTTGCATGAAAATCTGATTATATTTAAGGGAGTTAGAGCGTGGACAGACAAACAGACAAACCGAATGCATAAACACTTTTTAACTTTCTTGGAAAGTGTTAAAAAGCATAAATATTTCTTAAAATTTATCGTTTTAAACTTATTTTAATGTCATCGAAAATAAACGTCACTAGTGCATTCAAAAACTTTAAATTATATTATATTGAAACATAGTTTATTTTTTAATGCCTAAATTTTTACTAAATATCTAACGTAGGTAGTATTTGAACTTTAATTTTAGAAATTTATAGATCACAAAGTAATATCTACTCGTTGTTCACTAGTAAGTAAAGCAATTATGATTATTTTTGTTCAGAGATTTTGGATAGATCATAAATAAAATTCAAATATACTTCAAAAAGATTGCTGTAAATATAACAGTGTAGAATTAAAAAAAAATTAAAATTTCATAATTTATTTCATGAGGGCTATTAGACTATGATAAATGACTTTTCCTAATGTAATCGAGTTATAAGCAGGAAAAAGTAAATTAAATTTAAAACTCTAAACATTTGTAAATGCGAACGAAATCTGAAGATTTTGTTTTTATTAAAAATGAAGTATATATATATATGAAATGTTTAGTATTAAAAGTGCGTAAATATAATTGTTATTAATATTTTAATAGAAAAATTTGCTTTTTAGTAATAATGTTTTTTTCACTCTGAAATAAATGCATAACATGTAACATATTGAGATTTATAGAGATAAGTACAAGGTTATATGTAATAAGTTGCAAGATAAAATACCGCACAGCCTTCTTAAAGAAATTAAAACATTCTAAAATGAAATTTCTAATAACCGGAAAAGTATATTTTCGAGAGCTTTAAGTCTTTGAAAATAATATTGTATAATGTTACTTCAATCATAATTATTATTTTTTGCAGCTTAAAACTGGATTTCGTTTGAGAGTTGCTACTGCATAGATCAAACGTTTAATAACGTTATGCAACATGTATTCGCACAATACAAATTAAATCCTTTATAAATATGTATTCATGATTAATAATGTAACGCTTATACTGAAACAGCCATTGCGTAACTCATAAATGTTTTCTTCCAAATTCAGAATTTACTTTTCACTTATGTGTTACTTAAAAAAAATATATTAACAATAACTTAGATTCCTGATACAAACCACTTTATTGGAGTGGACTTTTGTTACAAATCAACATGTATTAAATACTGTATACCTAATGGTATGGGTAAAATTAAAAAAAAAAAAAAAAAAAAAAAAAAAAAAAAAACTGTAAGACTTCAATTCCTAAGAAACTTGTTAGCTAATAGTAAAAAAGAGCAAACGTCGCAAGATTAAAAAATCAAATCGAAAAGGTAAACGTTCAGTCGTGATGACCCTTAAAAGAATATATTTATTCGGAATACAATGAAGTCATTCTCAAGATTCATTCGCGGTTGTGAACAAAAAATTAAAATAGACTGAATATAAAAATCACCTTACACCTTCACTTGTCTTTTTAAGAAAGTATTGAAGCATTGAGTTCGTTCAGGTCGCTATATTGCCAAGGAGCTCCATAGTCTATATATTAATGAATCTCAAAGTAATGAATCGGAAACATTCATAATTAAAACTTGTTTTGAAATCGTGAAATTATTGCAAAAAACAGTAAAATATTTTTACTTGATTGTTTTATATTGTCATTGAGCAAAATTATTGCATCCATGGTACATATTTTAATGAATCTCAAATTAATGAATGGGATCCGGTTGAGTTCACACAGGAAGCATTATGTACTTAGCGCTATTATATATGTAATTTTAATTTTAAAAATACTAGTTCGAAGCAGAAAAGCACTATATATATTATGCATTTACTTAAAAATACAATAAATATAATATATTAAAATCTTTCTCATACAAATATTGTGTTTTTGTTTAATTTGTTTGTAAGGCCGTTGCTCTAACGTTAAGTTTGACACACACAAACAAAGGCTTGGACCTTGTGGCTATAATTTAGATGTACAATGTGACACTAGCGTGGATGTCTGATTATGTTCCAAAGTTTTCGTTCTCCCTACAATGTTTATCATTCGTATATGTGATGTCTGCGAGTTCGGTATTTCAGTACCATGTACCAATCTTTTAGACCACAAAAAAGACGTGGATATATATGACATCCAAACTAAACCGAAAGCCAAAGAGTGTTATGAGTACATCACCCTCCTAATACTGGGCATGCTCGAAGCGTCTTAACTTCGCTGATTTGGCTTGAACCGGTGTTTACCCCAGGGTCCTTAGTTAAACTTTAACTATTTATATCTCTCTGCATTAAGATTATTTGGCAAAGTAGTTCAAGGACATAAAAATGTTATTTTCATCAAATATGCTTAAAACACAAGAAATAGTGACTGTTTTAACATAGTCGTCTATTCCCGATAAATCAAAAAGTATTGTAAAAAAATCCCTGCCGGCTCGGGCCTACAGGCGGAGGTAGATTTCGAAGTTAAGTACTAAATTCACCAACAAAACTTAAATCAAGATTAGAGATAAATCCAGTTCCTTCACTAAGAATGAGCTCTAGAGAGCTAAACATTTTGTGAAAATTCTAATATACACGAATACACACACGCAAGTATATGGGATAGGTTTAAAAAATAGCTAAGCAAATTCAGAGAACTTCAAAGTGTTAAAATAAGATAATATTTCCATAGTCGGGTTTTTATCATGTTTTAATACGTTTTTTCAAACTCACATGACGTTACATATTCCCTGCTGAGGTCCATTTTATATCCAATATGACGTAATATATATATTTTTTTTATTCGTCAAACTATTTATTTCATTTTGACTTTTCATGCGGAAATCTTACTCTGTAAAACTTATGACGTAATATTCAATTTGTTTTCAACTCGTCAAACTATTTAGTTTATTTAATTTTTCACGTGAACTTGCAATAGAAAAGCAATTGTTGTTGAATTTTATTACTTTTTTTTAATTGTTGGCAACTGCTATAACGAAAAATATTTATTTTTTCCTGTCATTGTTGTGTAAGAGCTGGTTTTATCAGAATCATGTTAAGACGGTATTCAAAATTTTGAACCCTCCCCATTGCCATTCCCTTTGCCCGATTTTGCCCATTTTCAATCCCCGCCGAGATATTAGCCATGTCAAAGTTGTTGGCGAGTTTGAAGACGATCCGTGTATAATTGCGACTTTTATCGTGCGGACAAAATTTAGTACATACATACATACACACACACACACATATATATATATATAAACTTTTTAGGTGGGGGTGGTTTTGGGTTCCTGGGGTCTTATAATGAAAAGTTATGAAGGAATTTTTCAAAAGTCGCACCATGGTAACGACTGCAATAGGTAGTATTTCTTACGAAATCTACTTAAAAAATAAATGCGTAAATTTACAATTTTAAATAAGCATAAAAATGATACAAAAAAAAAAATCCCTGCCGGCTCGGGCCTACAGGCGGAGGTAGATTTCGAAGTTAAGTGCTAAATTCACCAACAAAACTTAAATCAAGATTAGAGATAAGCCCAGTTCCTTCACTAAGAATGACCTCAGGGAATACACACACGCATGTATGTGGAATAGGTTTTAAAAATAGCTAAAGCAAATTCAGAGAACTTCAAAGTGTTAAAATAAGCTAATATTTCCATAGTCGGGTTTTTATCATGTTTTAATACATTTCTTCAAACTTGCATGACGTTACATATTCACCTGTTGAGGTCCATTTTATTTCCAATATGACACATTATTTTGTTTTTGTTTTTAATTCGTCAAACTATTTATTTCGTTTTGAGTTTTCATGCGGAAATATTACTCTAGAAAACTTATGACGTAATATTCAATTTGTTTTCAATTGGTCAAATTATTTATTTAATTCAATTTTTCACGTGAAAAACTTTCAACAGAAAAGCAATTGTTGTGGTGAGAATTTTATTGCTTTTTTTTAATTGTTGGCAACTGCTATAAAGAAAAATATTTATTTTTTTCTGCCATTGTTGTGTAAGAGCTGGTTTTATCAGAATCATGTTAGGACGGTATTCAAAATTTTGAACCCTCTCCATTTCCATTCCCTTGGGCCGATTTTGCCCATTTTCAATCCCCGCCGAGATATTAGCCATCTCAAAGTTGTTGGCGAGTTTGAAGACGATCCGTGCATAATTGCCACTTTTATCGTGCGGACAAAATTTAGTACATACATACATACATATATATATATATATATATACATATATATATATATATATATATATATAAACTTTTTAGGTGGGGGTGGTTTTGGGTTCCTGGGGTCCTATAATGAAAAGTTATGAAGGAATTTTTCAAAAGTCGCACCATGGTAACGACTGCAATAGGTAGTATTTCTTACGAAATCTACCTAAAATCTCTATGTGTGTTAAATGGCGTGAAAATTGTCAAATACACGCATGGTTCAAAATTTAAAACACACATTGTTCTGTGTATTTTGATGATAATCCATGAGGCGGCATATATGTTTAAAATGTTATCAGATAACTCTGAAGTACACAGCTTAATGTGTAAATTGTACACGAGTACACACATACACATATATGTGTAATATACAAAACAATGGTTTTTTATGTACATAATACATAACCTTGTGGTTGCATGTCCATTTTTATTTTAATATTTTTATGGTCGCAAATCCAATTTGCATGAAGCAAAACTCATGTGCTTCGTGTGTTTGTTCTCGTTCCAGCAGATTTGTTTAGATTTGAACAGCGAATGATACGATTAAATTTAAGCAGGGAATTTTATGTACCCTTTTACTCTTGGATTTCCAGTTCTTCCTAGAAAATGACATTTCATGTTTTTTAGTAAACGTGTTTTTTTTTTAGTTTTTTAATATATTATCTTTATTTCATATTGTAATTTTATGTTTAACATAAGTGGAAATCATTCTGGAATTTTACAGCATTTATACTACTTATTCTAAACAGAAAATCCTCTTTCCTCTTTAAATTTTAAATGGAAACAGACGAAAACTTATTCCACTGAAAATTTCTCTTTTTAATCTTGAAGTAGCATGGGATATGCAGTTGTTAACAGAAATAAAACCTCTGCTTAAACATTAAAAAAAAGTCCTTTGAAATAAAGCTTAACTGAACTTTTTATTTCCTTTCTACTGAGTTCATTTTCTAAAGATAGTCTTTAGAGACATCTTAGAAATCTGTTATAAAATTTCATGGGCTTAAAGAATATAGTTGTTACTTACAATGTTTCACTTTATAGCGTCTTCTAAATATTTTATGGTGGTAATTTAAAATCTAATATCAGAGTAGGTGATTTAATATCATATTGTAATCATTAGATTGAGCACGCAAACATATATCAATTTTTAAAACTGACAATCAGGGGCACTCAAATCTGCAATAAAAGATAATTTTAAAAATTACGTAAGACATAATTTTGTTTAAAGAATATTTTTTAGAAAGTCATTTAGTTATTCATTACTTAAAAAATAAGTACTTTTTATTATTTCTGTAGCCAAATAATTATTAATAAACACATCATGTCCTTTCAAGGTAATTTTTTGTTTGTATTGTACTAATAACATTACTTAGAATACAAAACATTTTTGATGTAAAATAGAAAATCTACTATACATAAAGTAGAATTATTTTCAAACACGTACGGTTTCTAAAATTCACTATATATGTTAAGCAACAAATACAATTTTTATGACTAATATTGCAAATAATATGACTAATCTAGAAATAATATTAATTTACGTTGTTTAAAAAAAGTATATATATATATATATATATATATACAAGGGGGCTCTGCCCCCTGCAAGCTACGCTCGCCAACCCCTTTAAGATACCGCAGAACCTAAAAACACGCTAATCTGATGGGTTTTTAAAATATTAGAGACGATTGAATTATACTGAAAAAAGCTGTGCAGATCTCCCTGTAAACGGGTTTCCATTCAATTCCCTTTGATTGCAAAAATTTGAGGGCGAATCAGATGCTGTTAAGACATTCAATGGTTGATTTCGATTTTGATTAAAGAGGATCAGTTAAACGTTTGAAAAAAGCTAAAATAAAATAAATAAAGTACACAAAGTCTTTGTCTCCCGGTATTTTAAAACAATCTCTATAACAATGGCCAAAGTCATGTGACTATCATCAAGAGTTCTAGGCGGACCACTTCGCTTTCTATACTCTAGGTGCAATTTTGGTACTTTAATGTTAGCCAGGCACAGGTGATAAGTTGCCAAATATTATTCTATCGCCATCATTTCATCTATATTAAAATAGTTCAAGTCGTCAACTGCCATAAACAAATACGGTCTGATCCCTTCACCGTTCATATGAAATTTTGGCACAGATGTCATATATGTCTCATATTGGCGCGATTTTTTAACGCCGCCAATTTGGGGAAAAAATCAACAGCATAAATAACAATATCCGGCATACCATATCAAGCAAAATAACGATACTTTGGCGCCAGTTATGTGCCCGTTCCATATATGACATTGGCGTCAGAAAAAAATCACGCCAATATGGGACCGTAAGTTTTCCATTTTGATTAAAAAATCTATTTTTTTTTTTCGAATAAAACTGCATAAAATTTGCCATGGTTGCAAAGAATTCTTGCTACTGTTACGCTAGCCGGATGCAAATCTCGCCAATAGCTTTCTTTCAACTCGCCAGTTAGATTTTTTTTTTCAGAGCGGTAATATTTGGCCAGATGTCATATACGCACAGCAAGTTTGGCGTGATTTTTTTTTTTACGAAAATTTGGCCAAAACATCGTTTTTAAATACCAGTTACATATGCATTTTGGTATTACTTAGTTAACCCGTCGACCAAAAATCTATCACCAAACTATCATATTAAATGCCAATAATGGTTGATCGTAAATGTTACATTAACTGGACTTTAAGCAAGTTACACGTGTTTACGTCCTCAAGTGATTTTTATTTCTACTTTTTATTCGTATATTTATTAATGTTATGCTAATTTATTTGTTCTTTCGTTATTTAAAATAAAAATTCAAATTCAAATTCAAATATTGGAGATTTATATAATTTGGCGAAATTGGTCGACGGAATAACTAAGAATTTTTAAATATTTTCTATTATTTTCTAAAGAAAATATAAAAAAATAATCAATAATTATAGAACAAAATAATTTATATAATTTATAAAAAGAAATAAAAGTAAATAAACATTTATTATCAAATAAACAGCAATAGGCGGATTACCATGTCACACTTTTCTAAAATATGAAAAAAAAATATATATATATGTTTGATTAAAATTTGAGTTGCCATCATTAGAAAAATGTATATAAAATTATAAAAAAATTAATATTTCGAAAACTAATCCGAATTTAAAAATTCTAATACCAGTTTTGAGATCTGCTGATCAATGCTGATTTGTGGTGTTAATTTCAACGCAAAGTATTCCATATTTTAGGAGAAACCACTTGAAACATAATCAGTTGTTTAATCAGTCGATTCATATATCCGTTTCATAAATTTGTTTCATTATGATTTTATATATATAGGATAGATATGTATTAAATACGAAACATTTGAAAAGAGGAATCTGTGTATTTATAATTTAATTTTATATATCTGAAAGATGAATTGTCTGACTTCTGTAAATTACATTCAAATTAAAATAAATTTATGTTTAACAAATAAAATATTAATAATTTCAGTTTTAAACTAGTTTTTAAAAGAACAACGATACTTAAATTTACCGTACCAAGTTAGCATAATTTGGTCGACAACGATTAAGGTCAACTCATATAAAATCTCCAGTCAGACATTTTAAAAACTCAAAAACAGTGATGTTGTTGTCAAATTGTGGAAGATGTCTTATAAAAAATTTACTTTTAGAAAGCAATTTACTAAATCATCCATGTATTTGGGAATTTTCGAAATATTTCACTTGACTTTCTTTATAAGTTGCACTAAATAGCTGATTACCAAATTATGAAATAAATATTTTGTAGTCTTTCACGCAAGCACAGTTAAAAATTGTTTTATACAAATAACCATATCACATCAAATATTCAACATATTCATGTTTTATTTGCAGTATACTGTTTGTACTATTAATTTTTCACTTCACAGTAAGCGTTATTAAATTTGTTTAAAAACTATATTTTGTATAAAGAAAAGAAATTTTTCACAGAAACGTTGACTTCATCACAAATAAGCGAACTATGCTTACACAAATGCACAAACCCGTTAAACTTGATTTATGTACATAGTCATTTGCCGCAGTGTCAGACCATTTTCAAAATTTTCAGTTACATGGTGGATCGCAAACTATATTTTATTATTGAATGCATTCTTGTTCCCTTACGCGACCCAAATATTCACTGAAAAATATGAAGAAAAACATTTTCGTTAGATCCTCGAAGTTCAAGCACAATTCGTAGGGATGATTTTTGGTAGATATCGCCATATCATGTAGAATCGAAATCATGTGGTAACTGTTCTTTAAATTTTGATAGACAGTTTTCATTCAAATATAAATAAACATTTTTTAGAACTACTAAAGAACGCTTACCTGCATAATTTTTTGATAATTGTTTTTGTAAAATCATTGAGTTTTTTTATTAAATTTTATTATCATTAAAATTCATTATACAAAAAGTATATTAAATGATGTTTTAGAAAATTTATAGGTGCAGACTATTTGTACGAAAACCGCCTGTGTTAGAATATTTATATGATCATTAGCTACTAAAAATATGTGTTTCAGATTTTGTATTCATGTTAAATAAAAATCCTGTCTTACCGATATCAAAGTTCTGCAATGCTAAGGGTAGTGAACTAAAGAACTTTATTCATTCATGTTTTAGACTTCTATACACATGAGAATGTATTAAACAATACAGAGTGAATTAACATGCGTCATCTGTACTGTGATATTAAAAAAAAAAAAAAATGCAGCTAAATTCGGCAAAACGAAAAGAAATATTTACTAAAAATGGAGTGAATACGATAAATATTATTTTAAAAAATTATAGATTCAATAGATACTACTAACAGCATCACATCTCATATGCCATATTTTTCGGTAAGTCTTAGCTATTTTTTGAATAAGAAAATATTCATATGATCAACGCATCAACTTAAACACTATAATTCACATTATACTCTTCATAATATGTGAATGATATAAAATTATAGTTCCGTTTGAACATTATAGATATTTCTTTCGGTTACAATATCATTTCTGAATCAGTTACACGTACACGTCCTACATATTTAATAGGAATAGCTAATCCTGAAAATATTTTAAATATATATGAGGCGTTAAGAACCACAGTTGACCAAACTCTAATTTTTCGTTGTCGTTAAAATTATTTCGAAAATTCGGAACACATTCTTGTCAAACTCTTCTATTCCAGTTTTTAAAATATCCAGATTAGACAAACATTCTCAGGAATCATATGGAGATTAAGTTGGCAGTGCCAGAGTGGCCAAGCTATACTTTTGCACTGACAGATGGACATAAAATGATCCATCTATAAAATTCATTACACAATTAATAGATGCCATGATATACAATGTTTGACAATTCAAACGCATTTTCCCCCCAAAAATATAAGGTGGTCCACTGTGGTTCTCAAAAGTTCATATAAAAATATTTTTAACACTATCCACTATCATTGAAAAGGGCTTATGTATTGGGTTTGTTTGGTGGTTAACTTGTTGGGCAGGGCATGCAGATCTTAAGCCATATGATAGGCATACTGGTCTGATTTGACCTTGTCCAAGCTCTAACTGACGAATATATTCTATAGTCGAATAATCATTTAATTGATATGTGTTCTTTTGATTTGCCCTGGCATGTTCGTAATTGATAATAAAGTATGTAAGGTCATTTACTCGAACACTCAAAAGTATTTCATTCCATTTTAGTCTATATGGGTATAATAATTTACCATGTATATTAACTATGTTACACTACTTTAACCATAATCACGTTAGTATACACTATTCAGGTGCACTAGAAGAAGATTATCTCAGAATATGTTATTTGTAGTATTTTAGTATGTATACAGGGGAACTTAAAAGTATTATGTTAAATCATGGTATATGAAGAAAACCCTTTCTTGCGTATTTACCTGATTTTACTCTGTTACAAACATACTGAAAAGGATAAGAATTCGTTCATTTACAGGGAAATATAAAAGATCCCGAATACAGCGCCGTGACCGATCAATTGTCTTTCAGAAAAGGTTGCCGAAAGTGCGTTTGCAGTTGTGGTATATGTATATTTGTATCTTATTTACATTATCAAACGCAGAAGTTTTATTAAATTATTTTTTAAGTATTGGAATGTGTCTCATAATATATGCTTCATGCAAGACTTTTCTTTCTGCCCAAGTTTTTAGATCAAATAACAGTTTTATGTTGTATTAGTTAAAAGAAAAATTCTTTATCGTTATGCTGTAGAAGTACAATTAAAATATGTCACTTCAGTGAAAAAATCTGTTTTGATAAGAAATATGAAATACGCAAATTAATAATGTAGTAATGAATATTTTTAAAACAAACTTTTTACTAAAAACAAATTTTTCAGTTAAAAACACATAAAAAGTGTATAAAAAATCTAATTGTAATAAAAAATGATTATTTTGATTGCAAAATTATTTTTTATATAAAATATTCTCCATCACGGAATAACGTATTGCTTAAGGTAAATAGTTGTTCTACTAGCTTCAAGTTTTTATATTTTTGTATAATATATGCCTGCCACGGACGAATAATCAACTAAAGTAAAAAAAAAAAAAAAAAAAAAAAAAGAGAGATATGCCTTCATAAAATTTTTACGTTGAAATGAGATGATTCTGAAAAATGATACTGGGAGTAGGTTGACAAATACTTGAGTATATTTAAAGCCATTTATTTCCCATGTGTTTAGAAAAGCGATTGGTACAATAAAAGAAATATATAAATATATAAATTTGTTTTGCAATTCATAACTATCTAAATAGGATATACTGCAGTATTTTCTTTTTATTAATATGTTTGTTTCTCCTTGATAATTACTAATATTAAAATGCCCAGAATATCATCAACCTTATTGAGGATTTTAAATAACGTTTGTTTATAACATTTTACTTAATATCACTTTTTAAAAGCCACTATAATTTGAATTATTTACCTAATAATGTAATGGTTATAGGTTTAAATATATTAAAAGGGACCATTTTATTTCGTCTTACAATTTCATTCCAAAGACGGACAAAGCAGTCAATGAAAATTGTAACATTCAACATTGCATTAAGATATTAAACATTTATTATTGAATGTGAAGTGTTATCTGTTTTCAATTAATGAATACAATAGTTGAATTCTAGTGTAAGAAATAAGTTCTTTTTTCCGTTTAACACTATCATACTTAATTTTTCTAAAAGAATTCAAAATAACTTTCCATAAATGATATCCACCATTTAATTGCACATTGAAAAAATATTTAACACTGGATGAAATTGGATTTGAAAACAAACTTCCAGTAGATGTAATAAATATATTTTTTTGTTTTTATATTTTCTTTATTTCCATGTGACACTTTTACATAAGAATTAAGCAGCTGTAACTAAATATATATTCAGCTAATTTTAAAAATTATGTAAACACATAATTCTATTTAAATTTCGCAAAAGTGTCTTTTATTCACAATAAAATACATTTAAAAACTAGTACTTTCAAGTATATTTATGCTCATAATCAGAATTGAAAACGATAAAAGACAGTATACCCGGCAAACTCCTTTATACCAGATGGGCTGATGCAAACTTCAAAGTGAAAAATTAGTGAGGTTATGCAGCCGTATTGTTCCAAAGTTTTAGAGGAGTAGGGGGCACCCAGGTTTTTAGGTAGATTTCGTATGAAATACTACCTATTGAGATCGTTCCTATGTTGGAATTTCTGAAAAATTTTTGCAGATCTACACCGATCATGACCCCTAGAACCCAAAACAACCCTCAGTAAAAAACTTATATATCACTTTCTTCTGGACACGATAACTTTCGTAATTCTGCACCAATCTCTTCCAAACTGATACATAAAATCAATGGGCATAAAATCTCGGTCAAGTTCGTTAATGGGCAAAATCGGACCAAGGGGATGGAAATAGGGAGGGGTTTTGTGAAAACAGAAAAACCCCCATAACTTCTTAATTTTTGTACATATCAAATCAGTTTAAAGTTTTTATTACTTCTAAAAATAGGGCCAAAAATTTATGTATCACAGATTTCTGATAAAGTTAGAAATGGGCTCAAGGGGCGCAAAAATAGGGTTTTTGGGAGAAAAAAATTCATAACTTCGTCAATTCTCAAGATATCAAATTCAATTAATTTTATTATAAATTTCCTTAACATTATCTAAAACTTTTATATTCACAAGTTTTTGATAGGAGCAATTCGTACCGCAAAAAAAATTAAAAACGAAAACAAAAAGGGCGTTTGAAGAAGAAAAAAATCCATAACTTCGTCAATTTTCAAGATATCAAATCCAATTAATTTTATCATGAATTTCCTTAACATTATCTATAACTATTATATTCACAAGTTTTTGATAGGACCCATTCGTACCGCAAAAAAAAAAAATTAAAAACGAAAACAAAAAGGGGGTTTGAAGAAGAAAAAAATCCATAACACCGTCAATTCAAAAGATATAAAATCCCCATGAATTTATCATATATCTTCTTAATATTGTCTACAACATCTATATAGACAAGTTTTGGATAGGACCAATTCTTAGACCAAAAACAAATTAAAAATACATACCGGTTGAAGTAAAAAATGATCTTAGTAAGGGTGTATTCAAATCCAAACTGCTTATTTTCTGACTCATTTTACAATTCGTTTTTGCTCTCAAAGGCTTCCAATTGGTACGTTTTCTTACTCAGAAACTATATAATGTACCGTAATGGTCGATTTTCTGATAGGGGCAGAATATATTTTTTTAAATGCTGTTAAAAAGGGCATTTTGAACCGAATTTACCGAAGCGGATTGTGTTGGAAAAATCATTGTATTAAGGATTCGCTTAAATCCAAACTGCTTATTTTCTGACTGGTTTTTAAATTCATTTTTGCTCTCAAACGCATTTAATTGGTAGATTCGCTTATTCAGAAACTATATAATGTACAGTAATAATCGATTTTTAGATAGAGGCAGAATATATTTCAAAAAATGATGTTAAAGTGGGCATTTTGAACGGAATTTCCCGAAGCGATTGTGTTAGAAACGAAAAATATTGTCCTTCTGAGAAAATAATTGTTTATATATCAAGTTTTAATTAATTGAACAAAAAATAAAAACACAGGTCGCTTATAAATCTCTTCAAAAATCACGTCAGCAAGTTTCATATTTTTTTTTTAAATTAAAAATGAATCTGGAATTATGCCAGAAAATTTCGAGTTGTTGAGCATGGAAAAGTATTTTTTGAATACCGCCCTAACATGATTCTGATAAAACCAGCTATTATATGAAAATGAAATAAAAACTCGTCAAGAGCGGCCAGATAAAATTGTTAAAGTGGATTTATCTATAATCATGATTTAGTTTTTGTTTGTGAAATTAGTATATTTGACTTCGAAATCTACCTCTGCCTGTAGGCCGGGCCGGCAGGGATTTTTATCAATATACTGTACCAAATATTTTAATGATGTAACGTTTCGTTGCAAGTAAAATTAGTACGCCGAAGAACTTCTATTGACTCCGTAATTTCTTAATTTTGGTAATTTGATAATTTCTTTATCATTTTATTTTTTAAAATTAGTCATAATCTGTTGCTCCGTTAGCTTTGAAGTTTAGATCATAACATTTGGTATTAAGGACTCAGCCTCTGTCTTTTATTGTTTTTAACGCTGAAGAGGAACATAAATATCCTTGAAAGTACTAGCATTTATATAAATCATATTGTGACTAAAATCACCTTTAATTATTTTAAATAGTATTTTATGTTTAAAAATTTTTTAAACATGTAATAGTAATGTGAATTTAAGGATATCAAGAAATGATGTCATTTTTTAACTTATTTATACACAAAGAATATAAAAAAGGAAAATTTATGAGATGGATTCCTAATTTTTTTACAATAAGACAATCAGTATCTTAACCTTATTCGTGCTTGAAAAGACAAGGAAAACAAATCATGCTTCAAACATTAGATACACTTTCCAACGTAATCAGGAAACTGTAATAAAACTTGCTCGTTTAATAAGGTGAAACATAATGTCTAATTACACAAGTTTCAAAACGCCTAACATAAGTGAAATTCAATAGTAGCACTTATCATTGATAGTTGAAAAAAAAATTCTGTGAATCGCGGTATATGATCATTCAGTTTCTATACATACTACATAGTATAGGCAAAATTAATTCAAATATGAAACGTGTAATACAGATGGAAATTCCCCTTGAGCAAGTTCTGTCAATAAGCGGATATGTTTTCGAAACTTTTTGTACAGCTTATATATTTTATACGCAACAAGTAATTTTCAAAAAAAAAAAAAAAAAAAAAAAAAAAAAAAAAAAAAAAAAATTAAAGAAAGCATATCACAATTCACAAAGAATTTCCAGAACTTACTGCTCATAACGAGTTTATAAGAACAAGCTCATAACCAATTTCTTTTTTATGACACTATAAATGAACGATAAATGTCACTCAGACCATATTTATCAGAAAGGGTCTTCCAGCGCCCCTCCGTGGTGTATATTAATTTTACTACGTTTGTAACATCATTAAAATACACTGCAAATATTTTTTTTTTCCCACACGGGCACATAGAAGGCGAGACGATAAGGAAAACTAAATTCATAAAAGCATTTCAACTATGTTGGAAAATATGTAAAAATATTTGTTTCCTAGGAATTCGTCATACTGTTGTATTGTTTATCATTAAAAAATATTTTATTTGATAATAAAACTGTACGTAACTTTCAATAGTTCAATACCAACAGAAAAACTTTACTTTTTAGGTCAAAGGCTATCAAAGCCTGAGAGCTAATGTGCCCGCAGGTTTTGTATAGGGGAGAGTAGCCATATTTGGACCGCCACTTTAAACGGACCGTTTCCATTCTGCCATTAATTACAGAGAGAGACGACGTCTGCCACTGAAATCCTATTCTTCAAAATAATATAATTTTTGATTAGAAGAAGTACCCGCCTACCACTAGCTGTTTTCAGACAATTTTTAAAAACCTAAAATTAGCTGTTTTGATCTAAATTTTTCACACTAAAAATAAGCGAATATTCTAAAACTAAGGTAAGTTGTTATGTTTTATATACATACCTAAATTCATCTGTTTATTGCACATATTTTTCACGATATACGAACATAATTTGAATTTTTTTTTTTTAATAATGGATTACTATCTCTATCCAAGTTTTGATATTTTTTTGTATGTCTAGATCAATTTCTTTGTACAGTTTAGGCCTATATAAAATAAAAATATTTTTACATGTCACTGCAGTAAATTATGTTGCAATTTCTTTCATCTTGTATATATTTGTATTTATTTTCTTTGAATTGTTTATTCTTACGACGTATTTGATTTACAGAATTTAATTCATAAATTCCCCCCCTGGAGGATATTTGCGACTCTGTGAGGGGCGCAGACTTTTTACAGTTCTTGAGAATGTAATTACACTTTTTTGCAACTAAAACGCTTAATTCTCAATTCTACCGGGTGGAGTGGTTATTTCAAAACTCCGGTGGGGATCCCCTGAATTCCAAAATGTTTGAATAGTTAATATTTTGCGTTTGATTAATCGTAGCGTATTTTTTTTTAACATAGCATATTTTTAAACACTTTTTAATATAATAGGAAAATGTTGAAAACGACACAGAAAAACTCTCTGGAAAAAAAACTCACGTCGCGTAAAAACTGTTAAAGATATAGGAAACGAAAAGGAGAGAGTAAGAAATTGACGTTCAAGAAGGCTGCGGCTACAAATCCTCCCAAAAGCCAAATAATCATTAGAAATGTTATCTTCCTTCCTAAAATCAGTTAAATGAAAGTACAGATTGAGCCAAAAGACAGCCATATAAAGTAAATCTTTGAAAAAAATCCAAGAAGCATTCACAGCACAAAACAAATTGGAACATTAAAATTGAAAAAATGGGTGTGATGCAATTGGAAAGAAAATGATGAAAGGAGTAAGAAATAAAGTAACATAAGGTAACATAAGGTAAAGGAAAATTTTGTACAAAAAAAAAAAAGTCTAATGATTCAAAATGTAAAACAAATAATCTAGACAGTGACGATTGGTTTTGCCTAATTTGCAAGAAAAATAATATAGCAGAAATGATTCAGTGTTCAGATTGCCAAATGCGGTTCCATGCTGTGTGCGCTGAAATAAAATATGAATAATTGAAATTCATGTGTAATCTTTTCATCGCTTCTTACATGATATTCAAGTAATTGGTAATTAGTTCCATAATTTCCATCCGTAATTACTGATAACTGGGTCATTCCATGTCAGTTCAGGCAGGCATGTAACCCACCATCACAGAATTTGATGAAATTGCGTGTGTTTGTTCCTTTTATTAAGATATGATTCCCAGTATTTTTTTTTACTCCTTGGTCAAATAGTTTCTGAGAAAAAAATTGTCAAAATTTTGAAAACTGCCATCAGTTGGCATTCTTGACTGCTCGATTTTCAAATGTAGCATGACATAAATATGATCATATTTCAATATCTATTCCACAAATCATCTTCAAATAATTTATGCATAATATATAGGGTACGTATTTTATGAAAAAAAAATACTGTTACGCTTATATAACATTTTAAGTGTGTCTAAAAAAATGTTTAATCTTTGAAGTCGTGATTTTTTTATGAAAAATAATGCATTACCTAAAATAGCATTATTAACAAAAGGCGGTATTTTTATTAAATTTATTTTTTGTGGGGGATATATTTAAAGGTGTCCTTTACCTGATTCTGAAATAAAAGTAGTGGGATTTTGGGTGTTTTTAGTAGTATTTCATATTTAAAAATATTTTGAGGCGTATTTCAAATCAAATCAAGCAGAGTCATTCCATGTCAGTTCGCCTAAGATATTTAATTCACTGTCACAAATTTCAATGAAACTGGGTATGTTTATGCTCATTTTAAGACAGGATCAAGGAAATTAAAGGTGATTACAAGTAAAATATTTTTTAAGATAAAAAAAATATCTAAATTTTGAAATTTTTTTAAAAATGTTTTTAATGGCAGATCTGTATTCAAAGACTGCATAAAAAAAAAAGTCATTTCAATATAAAATCACTAAATAAGTTTCAAATAATGTATATGTGACAAATAATGTAGGCAGATTATTATTTATTGTTGTTTGTCATGTTTAAATGCTAAGAGTGTGTTTAATCTTGTGAAATCTTAAAATCAAGAATTTTGTGAAAATAATGTGTTAATCAAAAATTTATTATTAACCGAAGGCAGGCTGTTATTACTTTTTTTAATTGTACGTAAAAATATCTTTTCAATAGTTATAAAATAAAAATAGTGAAAATATGAGCAATTTTAACAAAATTTTCATAAAATGTGAATGTTTAATGATAAATATTGAAGCTTTTCATGCTAAGATGTACTAAAATGACTACGATATCGTGTATTTCTACTCTTGCTTAAATATAATACATACAATAATAAAATAACAAATATTATTTACAGCAATAAAAATTAAATTAAACAGTACCAGTTCCTTTACCAACACTACATTGCTCAACACCCGACTTAAAATCAACAGCCCGCACTCTTATTGAAAAATACTTTCAACTGTTCAAATAATAAATAAACTGCATTTAAAAATTTTAATATCAACTTATTATCTTAAGACGATAATAATAACTAAACAATATGATGAATTTATAAATCAGCTTTTAATTGAAAAGCCATGAAATGGTCCCTTTAAATATTGTTGTTCATCGAGTCAATCGAAACAAATTATATATATAAAAAAATAGTGAGCCTAATATGCTGACTGCAATGACACTTCTAACAAAACTAATTAATTTATTACCATCTGAAATCAAACCCGAAAGATCAAAAAGAAAAAAAAAATCATCTGTAGTGTGAATGTGACATACTCAGTGGTTGTTGAGGTATGTCTTTGTGACATTTTCACCTGTACTTCAATAAAATATAAACATGTAAGCTTTTTTCATTCATCCAAATTAAGTAAAACAATTATAAAATTTTGTTGTCATTACACCAGATGTTAAATTTTTCGTTACATACTATTAGATAAGTTCTTTACTTTTAGACATTATTGACATAATATCATAAAATTTGCTATATGTATTTTCTGTAAGTGTATAAACAATATATATATGCTTTATTAAACATAAATGAATAATTTTTAAATAATTTGTTTGAGAACAGGGATATATATACACACATATATATGTTGATAATCCATCTTTCAGCAATATTGTGATGAAATAAATCAAATTACCGTAATTTCCGGTGTATAGCCCGCGGATCATACAATCGTGTTTCGACCCAGAAATTTTTAAAAATAAAATGTAACTTCTTAGATCACAGTAAATATTGGTCTTCAAATACTGAATAAAATTTCTGGGTCCAAACTGAATTGTTTGATCTGCGGGCTATACACCCGAAATTACGGTACATATCATTAGAAACTGAATAAAGTTACAAAAGTGCAACTCATTAAGTTTTAAATATTTTTTTAGATATAGTTATTTGAAAGATATAAATATAATGGATTATGCATTTTTTGCATATATTTAAAGCACAATACGTCAAAATTTTCTTCAACAGAGTGAAATTTGTTTTTTTTTTTCAATATTAGCAGCTCAATGCTAAATTTTCAATATTAACAGCCAAATATGAGTTTAAAGATTAGGACTGTGATTTTGAAAATTTCTATTGGGCGGTGAGGAGCTAGTGATTTTTCTCTTTTTCGGAAAGGGATAATTGCTCTTCGCCCTAGAAGTTTTACTAAAAAACAATATTTTTTATTTTTTTCCTTAAGAAACGAACATAAAAGATAATTTGAAAAATAAAATAAATGTATAAATAAAAATATTTCCAGGGATGATACATTGGATAGGTTTTACATTTGTAAATATTGATAATTTTAAATATGATTTAAATACAACTAAAACCAACCAAAATCCCACTATTTTTGTTTCAGATCCAGTTATAATGTAGTATTATGTACAATTTAAAATTAAAAAATTAGTCATAGAAACTCCGCCTCTGATTGATAAAGATTTTTTAATAATTTCATTATTTTTTGTAAAATATTTTTGATTTCAAAGATTATACAATTTTTTAGACACATTTAAATATTTTTTAACATTACAGCAATATTTTTTTCATAATCTACATACTTTATTTACCTTGCTTAAATTATTCGAAGAAGATTTCTTTATTAGTTATTGAAATATGATTTTATATATAAAATGAGGCCTTTGAAAATTGAACAATCATTAATGGCAACTCGTGGCATTTTTCCAAAATGTTATAATTTTTTCTCATCTGTTCACTATTTTTATTTTATAACCATTTAAAAGATATTTTTACGTACAATTAAAAAAAAAGCAATAACACCCTGCCTTCGGTTAATAATAAATTTTTGATTAACACATTATTTTTGACAAAATTCTTGATTTTAAAAATTCATAAGATAAAAGACACTCTTAGTGTTTAAACATGATAAAAAACAAGAAATAATAACCAGCCTACATTATTTGTCACATATACATTATTTGAAACCTATTTAGTGATTTTATATTGAAATGACTTTTTTTTTTTTATGTAGTCTTTGAATATCAAACTGTCATTAAAAAAATTTAAAAAATTTTTTCAAAATTTTGATATTTTTTATCTTAAAAAATATTTTACTTAGGATCAAGAAAATTAAAGGTGATTACGTCTTAAAATAAGCTATAAATAAACCCAATTTCATTGAAATTTGTGACAGTGATTAAATGGCTTAGGGGAACTGACATGGAATGACTCTGCTTGATTTGATATGAAATGCACCTCAAAATATTTTTAAATAGTAAATACTACCAAAAACACCCAAAATCCCACTATTTTTATTTCAGAATCAGGTAAAGGACATCTTTAAGTATATCTCCCATAAAAAATAAATTTAATAAAAATACCGCCTTTTGTTGATAATGCTTTTTTTGTTAATGCATTATTTTTCATAAAAAATTCACGACTTCAAAGTGTAAATATTTTTTTAGACACACTTAAAATGTCATAAGCGTAACAATATATTTTTTTCATAAGCTGCGTACCCTAAATATTGTGCATAAATTATTTGAAGATGATTTGTAGAATAGATATTGAAATATGATTATATATATGACATGCTACATTTGAAAACCAAGCTATCAAGAATGCCAACTGACGGCAATTTTTCAAAATTTTGACAATTTTTTTCTCAGAAACTATTTCACCAAGGAGCAAAAAAAAATTACTGGTGATCATATCTTAATAGTAAGAACAAACACACGCAGTTTCATTAAAATCTGTGATGGTGGGTTACATATTGATATTTTACTGCCTGATTTGACGTGGAATGCCCCAACTTTGATTTATATTTTGAATACATTTTGATTTAAAACAAAAATAAAATTAGTTATATTCCTTAGTCATTAAAACAACCTGATATTGTTTGGTCCCATTTAGGAGAATGGGGGTCCAACTTAGGCGACTAGTTGCTGAATTTGAACCACTTTTGACAATTTTTTAAAATTAAAATAAAGCTTAAGGTTTTCAAAAAGAAATTGATCTAAAGATTTATTTGGTTAGTAGATGAATAGATTGAATCCGTGTAATAATGCTTTGCAGATATACCAAAAATTAAATGAGTTACACCTGAAAATATGTGAAGTGGTCTATATTCGGCTACTCTGCCTTATACGTAAAGCGTTAACTCTTGATAGATATATACGATTTGCTTCAAATTTTGGATGGAGTTATATTTTTATAAGGCGTTTTCTTGATTAGTTTTCGGGATTCATTGGTTAAGTATAAAGAGAAGAACGGCAGGCTTATACCCCCTTAATTTAGAAAAATGGTTTTTCATGTAGAATTATCCGATTTGCTTCATATTTTGTATACCGGTTTATTCTGGTACGATACGGAGCTTCAATGATTAAACTTGGAGGTTCATTCGTTAAGTATACAGAAGGAAATGGGAAGCCAATCACTCCTCTAATTTACCATAATTAAACCCATAAATTGTGGGTTTTTTTTCTTTTTCTTTATTTTTTGAAGGGTATTATTCCTTGAAACAAGTGCATAATGTACAATTAGTGTGAATAGCCTGTGATCTCAATGCTACCAGTTTAACTGGTCACTTTTCTTTTTATTATAAACATTTGGCATGTAAACAGACTCGAGTATCATTATATTTGGCAGTTGTTCATCGAGGTAAAGAAAATTGCAGAAATATCCATTTATTGTTTAAGATATAATTAAAATATTAGAGTTTAATGATTAGACAAAGGAATGATAATTATTTTAAACGTAATTTTTTTAAGCATTATAATTTTTAAAAACTGCAGTCATTATTTTCAACAGTTTTAAAATCGTGTAAAAAGTGTCAGCTATTAATAAAATTTTAAATTAGGAAAATAAAAATAGAACAATGCATTTTTGGTGTCATATTGATTTAAGATTTCACAACATCTAGTGGATTTAACAAAGTTACAAACTTACGCAAAATAATAACCAATAACCTTGACTGCAAACGATTTTAGTTTGGTACATAAAATACAAATAGTGTTTTTTTACCCTACTTATACTATTTGGTATGAAAATCTTTATTATGTCGTGGATTTTGTAGAAAATATTACTTGAATTCCAGTATTACGTTTACATAGCTACGCACAGTTGTTTTTAGAAAATGAATGCATACATCTTATTTTAATGCCGAATCTCAAATTTAAATAGAAAATATTTTGATAGATATCGGACAGTTCATACCAATGCTTACTTTAAATTAAAAAATAAAAATAAAAATAAAAAAAAACATAATTTTCTAATGTGTAAAATAAAACACTTTTTAAATATTTTGTTTATTTACTTGTTTATTTCTTGTAAGTACTATTTTCACCTTAAATGTCAAAATTGACTAAAACCAACCTTGCATTTTTTAACTCATTACGTACGAGAAAAATTAACTCATTAACAATATATTAACATGTAGGTAAAGATGTTTTTTCGTGAAAATGTCTTACTTTTGTATATTTTCAAAGATTGTCCATCTGCCACACTAAAAACACATTTTAATATATTCGTACTAGCCGCCAGCGTGCCGTTTAAAACGAAAAAAACTTTAATTATAGAAACAGTTTTTATTTTTATTGTTTCAGTGTTTAATGACGTAGTTCGATCATTACATGGTTTTTTTATTAAAGTATTTTTGAAGTTTCATTTTCATTTGCAAATTAATAATACACGAATACACACAAATTATTATTTATTTACATCATATTAAGTTAAAACGGGTTAATATGCTTTTATCATTTTATACGTTCTTTTTTAATGTGAATTTTAGAAAAAGTAAAAATTCATACTTTAAAAATATATCAAGATACATACAGATTTTTCCAAAAGCGTAAATACAGCAGAACGAGGTAAACTCTGCACAGATATTACTTTTCTAGGTACTTTTAGCTTCAATTTGACGGAGTTAAACTTAAAATTGTCCGAACTTTAGAAGATACAAAATTTGCTATAAAAGGAAATCGATCATTCAGGCGTTAATCATGGTCATGTTTTTCTTTTATAATATAGATATCATCTTTTAAAAATTGAAGCATTAAAGCTAAATACTTTATATTTTGGGCAGTTACACCTAACAATATTTGTTTATTTCGAAATATTTTCGAAAACTGGCATTGTATGTATAAATGAATTACCAAAATTAGTATGTTTGTATACATTGTTATAAAATTTCCTTATAATATTGAAATAACAAATTTAGTATGTGCTTCACTATTATTATTTTTCAAATTTTAAGTATTATTTCATACCAAATTAGATAAAATATGTTAGTAAAAAATGTACACACTCTTTAAGACGATGTATGTTAATTTTATGCGCAATATATTAGCATGTAAATGTATAGTTAATGGAGACTTAAAAAGGACATTATCAAATATCAAAATTTATATATTAATCCTACCTTTTAAAGTATATGTTGCATTTCAGTAATACAATTAAATGTAAATAAAAAGCATTAATGACAAAGGGTTTTTACCGATACATATACTAATTTAAAATACATTTCGATTAGCATATTATAATAATTTATCTACTCTTTTAGCTGTTTATCTACACGTTTTTTTTTTTTATTATTATTAATGATTTTTTTAAACACTAACTTGTATGTACGTGAAACTATATAACTTCATTTTATATTGAAGAATACAGAATGTAAATAAATAATTTAATGACAACTTAAAAACATTTAAAAATGCTGTTTTCAGATTGTTTAGGTGTACAGGTTTCATTTTCCTTTCCAAATTCTTTTATATCAGAAAGAAACACAAAAATTCCCTCTAATTTACTAAGATTATTTCCGATGCATTTACTTGTATAAAAAAATATTTGAGCATGTTTACCTTTAGAAGTATGTACATTTTTTTTTAATGTAATGAACATATACGTCGCCTGAATAATTTTAATCTGCCATATATTTATAGAAGAAAATTATCTTTTATTCTGTCAAGATCAAAGACACAGTGGAAGGAATAATGCCAATGACATGGGATTAATATTGAAAGTCAGTCTGTGATTCCGAAAGAATGTCATCACAACATCTTGCCTTACAGCTTAAATATGTCATGCTTGTCACCTCTCTTTGTTATCTCACTTAAGAAACTCTTGATTGATAAATAAACCAAGCATATAATTTTATCTTTGAGTGAAAATCTTAAAGCGAATTACATATTATATATATATATATATATATATGTGTGTGTGTGTGTCATGTGAATTTATTATTATATATATATATTAAATTTCATAAATTCTTAAGTTTAATACAGCCATCATAATTAGCTTATAATTATCGATCCTAAATAAGCTCCATTCACTAAAGCTTTTATGAAATGTTTTACACACAAAATGTACCATTTATAAAACTTTCAAAAGTAGTTAAAATCTGTTTAATTTTTCAAGGTGTTTGTCCGACAGACTGAAACTCTCCGAAATGTTCTCGGATTGCAGATTATTTTTATCAATTATTGAGACTTATTGTGTAAGTAAGTGTGTGTACAAGTCCCCTTGAAGTTTTTGCACCTTAAATTATTAATAAATTGCTTCCTTTAATCCGATCTTCATTTTTAGAATCCTTTTTCCATTTAGCTAATCGCCCGTTTCTACAATCCAGTTAAGACCCTGGAACCGTTTCGGGTCCCATAAGGCCCGGTCAAGGGTCCCTTGAACTTTTTGTATGCCATGCATTTTTCAAACCCTAATTTTTTTCACATTCTCAGTACGTAATTTTAAAGGTTGAGTCTTGGACTCATCTCCCTTAACCATAAATATTATTAGATGTAAATTTCCAACTGGGCGAAAAATGTCCGAACCAGGATTCGAACCCGGGACCTCCTGGCTGAAGCCGCCAGTGCTCTGCCATCTGAGCTATCCCGGACGATTCTGGTCGAACTTTTTCACCCAGCTAACCTTGATGATTACAGCCTCTGGTCTGAAACATAGTTCAGCCCAACAGAATAAATCTCAGGTATAGCATAAATATTATTATTGAGGCCCTAGGGCCCTTTTTTAAGCAATTCTCCAATTTTTTGCGCATTTCTTTAAAATTTACTTCTAATGATTAATTCATATTCTATGCGTAATTTTGACTAACTGAAGATCCAAAGTGCTAATAACTTAATCTCTTTAATATTAATCTTTTTCTTGGGGCCTTTGTTGCAGCTTCTATAAAATATATCCGATACTATTACAATTTTCGTTAACATAGTTTAAGCGTCCTACAGCTACTTTTAAACTACTAAAAAATTTCTTATACCCAACTACACTCCTGCTAAGTCACTGGCCGACATGGCCCGGTCATTCATTATACCTCAGCAAACCAATTTTTTCGACAATTAATCTCCTTTTTCGGCGTCAACTTACGTTTACTCACTACTGCCGTAAATTAAAAATTGCGGTACTTTAAAGGTAACTTTAGACAAGGGATTTCATTCGTTTATTAAATATCGTGATAATGTTAAAAGCAATTCATTAATTTTACAAGGGGGGGGGGGCATCTTCCACCGCTTGAAGGGGCATTCTTTCCTCGGATTCTAAAGACTCAATTTCAACGGGATTTGGTTCATTCATCTTAGATTACAATGCAGCTACTTTCTGTATTATGAAACTTTAACTTAGACTTCAGTTACCAACATTTTCTAACTTTAATGATGTATTCTTTTTTTTTATTATTATTATTCTTTGGGATTGGCTCACACAACTTGGGTTTCGATTGCCTCCGGCACGTGCGGAGCACTTCCGGTTCATGCTGCCTTATGTAGCGGGGACCCAGACTACAGGTGCGTTCGGAAAGAAGTTTGTTGGGAATGCACTAGACGCTGCAGAAGGCAATGGGTACCTCCGAAATCAGGTTCATTTCAAAGAATTTCATGAGATATAAAATCATACAAACGTGATTTGTTTAAAGTTATTATTTACGGACCCGTGCAACACCGGGTGGGTCTGCTAGTAGTGATATAAAATTGGCTTTAAGCAAACAACTACACAAGGAGTATTTTACACATGTTTCGAGTGAATCTCATCATCAGGGCACTAATTGCTTACACAAGCAACAGTTATAGAAACAAAGATTTAAATCCATATGTAAATATTTGCAACATCTGCCACCAAAAAAAAAAAAAAACTAGTCGGATGTACCAATCCCAAAACTTTCTTCTATCTCATACATGGTAATATATCAAAATTCACTATCACACTGCCAGAATTAAATGGCAATCTATGCATCTCATGAGGATTCTAAAGATATGAAATTCCGTGCATTAGTTCTTGAGATATGACTATCGCTGAAATCGTGTAAATCCAGCAAAATGCTGCCCAGCAGCGCCACCTATTGGATAATTTATACCAAATCCTAATCATCAACAATTTATGTCAACGTCTGACTGAATGTGAAGTTTGGAGAAAATCCGTGCATTAGTTTTTGAGATATGACTATTGCTGAAATAGTGTAAATCCAGCAAAATGCTGCCTAGCAGAGCCACCTATTGGGTGATTTATACCAAATTCTAATCAGCAACAATTTATGTCAACGTCTGACAGAATCTGAAGTTTGGAGAAAATCCGTGCATTAGTTTTTGAGATATGACTATCGCTGAAATCGTGTAAATCCAGCAAAATGCTGCCTATCAGCGCCACCTATTGGGTGATTTATACCAAATTCTAATCCGCAACAATTTATGTCAACGTCTGACTGAATCTGAAGTTTGGAGAAAATCCGTGCATTTGTTTTTGAGATAGAGCTACAGCGAAAATCGTGAAAATTCCTACATAGCAGCGCCACCTATTGGGTGATTAACACCAAAACCTAATTTACAACAACTTGTGTCAACATACAACTAAACCTGAAGTTAGATGAAAATTCGTCCATTAATTCTATAGATAGAGCTATTGAGGCAATCGTTAAAAAAGCAGCACAGAAGCGCCACCTGTTGGGCGATTTACACCAACACATAATCAGTAGCAAGTCATATCAATGACTAACTGAATCTGAAGTTTGGAGAAAATCCGTGCATTAGTTTTTGAGATAGAGCAACAGCGTCTACAGCGAAAATCGTGAAAATTCATACATAGCAGCGCCACCTATTGGGTGATTAACACCAAAACCTAATTAACAACAACTTGTGTCAATATACAACTAAATCTGAAGTTAGATGAAAATTGGTCCATTAGTTCTATTGATAGAGCTATTGAGGCAATCGTGGAAAAGGCAGCAGAGAAGCGCCACCTGTTGGGCGATTTACACCAACACCTAATCAGTAGCAAGTCATATCAAGGACTAACTTAATCTGAAGTTTGATGAAAATCCGTGCGTTAGTTCTTAAGATAGAGCTATTGGGGAAATCGTGTAAATCCTGCAAAATTCATCATAACAGCGCCACCTGTTGGACGATTTACACCAAAACGTATTCATCATCAATTCATATCAAGGACTAACAAAATCTGCAGTTTGATCAAAATCCGTGCATTAGTTCTTGAGATAGAGCTATTGCGAAAATCGTGAAAAATGCAGCATTGCAGCGCCACCTGTTGAGAGATTTACACCAAAAACTAATCAGCATCAATTTGTATTATGCACTAACTGAATATCAATTTTTATTAAATTCCGTGAATTAGTTCTTGAGATAGAGCGCCCACAAAATTTGTGTCACATACACACAGACAGACAGACAGACTCACAGAGTCACAGACAGACATTTTGTAAAAACATGTTTTTTGGAATCTCTGACCCCTAAAACGTGCAAATTCGTCAAAAACCGGAATTCGAAAATTTTCATGAATCCAATACTTTCTTCTTGTAAAGATAGAAGAAAGTAAAAAGAAAAAAGTTAAAGCAATGAAATTACATTGTCGTTAAGCGATGCTTTTTAAAACACGACATTGGTTACAATCCAGTTTACGGAACATTCCTGTAATTGAATTAATCACGGTACTTTTTTTATGAAGGTTATAATTTAGCCAAGGCCATTTTTTTTTCCGCCAAAAGCAGCTTTTTTTCACATGTGTAACTTAGGAACATTTTTTTATGTTGAAATATAATGTTTTGACTTGCGTTATTATTAAATGAAATGAGAATTATTATGAGTCAAAGTCGTGTTTTTTAATGTATTTAATATTTGTGTTATAAATTAAATGGATGTATTACGAAATATATCGATAAGGACATTATTTGCGATTTATCATTTGTGCTCTTCTAAGTGCCTCGTTACCATGTATCTCATACCTTTCACGGTACTTCGCTGTTATATATGATTAGACCCATTTTTACAATGTTTGACGCAATTCGGGCATTAGAAAGCTAAATTTGTTTTGAAAATGATATAAACGACTATGAAAATTAAAACTGACGTAGCATTATACTGGTTTATGTATGTATTTAAAAACATATTTCCGCTAACACGGATTAGACAAATTCTTGCTGTTTTTAAAAAATAAAAAAATAAACGGTATCTGTATCTATTCTTATGTGCTAACACCATAAATATGTAACGTTTGTGTGCTTGTGGGTGCAATATGTGAAACTACCTAGCAGATTTAAAAAATAATGGTGGCAAAGAAAAAAATGATGGTGACTATCTCTGCTCCGAAAAAAAATACTATATTTTATGTTTGTACAACATCACCCTTAGGTGCAGGAGAAAAAAATTCTAAAATTACGATTTCTGTAATATTATATCGGATAGAAATTTTAAATTTTGCAAGGAGGTTACTTTTAACATTTAAATTGTCGTTATGATTCTGTCTAAAGTGTTTCAAATTTTAAAGTACTAAATAAACCCAAGACTTTCTAGAAAAGTTGTAAATCATTATTTATTTGAATTATTATAGATATTTGAAATTTCACATGGCTGTTACATTAAAAACTGCGTGCACAGATGAATTAAAAAACATGATAATTAAAAGGGTGCCAGATAAAATAACGATCTAAACTGCAATTCCGGTGATACTGCAGGATCTAGAAATTTAGACTCGTAGTAACTTATAAGATGTAAATGTTTGTTATTGATCCAAATCTACAAAATTCGAAATATAGAAGACTAAATGAAGATAACAAAGTTCAAAATATGATCTGACTAACGAAGTATTTAGAATTGTTAGGAATTTAAACATGAAAATTTACATGGGTGTTACTTTTAAGACGTAAATACTCACAATAAAACATTCCCTAAACATTTTTCTATTTAAAAATGGTTCAGGAACAAAAACTTTCGAAAAATTTCTATTTATGTGTTACTGCTGAACCTAAAAACATGATAGTTTGCTTAGGTTTACTTTTAAGAAGTAAAGGATTTCTAAGAATAATTTCTAAAAAAAATCAAATTTAAGAAAAACGAAATGAAAGGAAACAGTATAAATTACTATTATTTAGGAATTGTTAGGTATAGAAGCTATAAATATTTAATAATACTACATTTTTTACTACCCAGATTTGAAATGTATATGCATCAATACGAGTAGCACCCAGTAGTCATTTAGGATTGAAAAAAATTAGTAAATATTGCATAAATGTCCATATGAAGCAGTGAATAGGTTGCCTGAAAGTAACTCTTGTCGAAGTGTCTCTCGCCAAGGCCATTAACAGAAGGACCTGTCGGTTTAAATATGATATGATTTTATTTTAGGTTTCACTGATATAGATATTTTATGAAAAGGTCATTTTCTCAATTATCATTAGCCCATTGTTTTATACAGTAAATTATTTGGGTTTAATTCCATAATCGGGTTGATATTGACCTATTTTAGCTAGCATGATTTATTGAGAAAACGCATGTTCAGATTTGCATTATACCTTACGATTTGTAATTACCGATTCTTTTTATTTAATGCATGCTAAAGAGAAAATATCTCAAGATGTGGAAACAAATGTTTTAAAATAAAACAATACAGCGTATTTAGCGGTAAGCATGCACTCTTCATTTAAATCTGATTGAGCATATCTGGAACATACTCGAACAACGTGGTGCATGCCTCTGTTGACGTGTCCGGGACTTTGATATGTCACATATGAAGAGAGATGTCTCTAAACTATTATCGACAATTTCATCACACCCGTGGATAACATATATGCAACAACATTAACTATTCGACGGGGACCACACAAAAATGTCATATTTTTTTGTCATTTTAAAAATTAGTGCAGTGCGTATGTTACGTTCTTGACATCCTTTCAAATAGTTAATATCAAAATATAATATATTTAAGTGTTTTATGTTCTGTATTACCTTTAACGTATTGCGTACTTCCAATTTTATACCCATGCATGGCTGTCTTGCTAGGATTTTTTCTCATTTTTAAAATATATATATATGAATTAATATGCACAGTGAGTGTCAAAAGTTTAAGCACAACAAAAGTTTTAAAATAAAATTTTATTATTGACTGAAAGCGACTTTCCTTTTCACATGACCTACAAATTGTAGTTTTAATAAGATATTTGACAGATTTATGCTTTAAAATTTATCTCAAATATTAGAATTTATCAAAAGAACAAAAATGGGTGCGTAAAAAGTTTAAGCACAGTAGTTCTTTAATCTTTAGTAGAACAACAAAAACAAAATACTTGATTATTGCTCCATTCTTGTAAATTACTTTAAATATATATGGTCTTCTATCAATAAAATGAGGTTCTGTGTTGTTTTGGGTTTAATTTTAAACCACGCGTTCTCAATGGCATCTTTCGATTCTTTGATTGAAAAATACTGCTTTCCATTTGGATAAATTGCATGCGTGAGAATACCCTCATATTTTCTATAGGTTTTCAATCTGGTCTAAAAACCGGCCATTTCAAAAGAGATACTTTTTTCGGCTTAAGCCACGTTGAAATTGAGCTTGAAGTATGGCGCGAAGCATTGTCATGTTGAAATAACTATTTTTATCACCCGAAATCTCGGCAACGGAAGCAAAAGATTGGCATGTGTCTCGTGATAGTTTGCAGGGTTTTCACAACCGCTGGTGAATGCTAGAGATGTCTGACCATTGAAAGAACTAGCCCCTCATACCAATACAACATAACCACCACCATATTGCCGGCTAAATAGACTCCTCAGATCTTTGCGAATATCATGCCATTAGTACCTAAATCCATCAGGGCCATCGAGGTTCCAGTTTTTTCATCACTGAATATGACATTCAGCCACTTATCACCAAATGACATATGCTCTTATACCCACTGTATTATAGCTTCTTTATGGTGTCGTTTCAAACATGGTAACCGTGTCATTTTACGTTTTTAACGTATTTCGTTTCAAAAACTCTTCTATAAACATTTTTTTTTTCGATATTTGTCTTCCAACAGCTCATTTTATTTTCAAAAGGGAGTAACTACCAGTTGAAGCTAAGTTTTTGCTGCGGCGGTCTTCGCGGAAAAAAGTTGCTTGTGGCTTTCCTGAACGTAATTTTCATTTAAAATCATTACCACGAGCCAAACATTTTATGAATACCTCGTTTTGATCTTTTTAATGCACTTGTAAATTCAGAAAAAAGACTTATTTTGCCCTTATAGCCCAGATATTTATCACCTCCTCCTCTGAAAATTCTTTCGACTTAGGTATTTTTGTACTAACTCCAAAAGAACAACTAACTGATTTTATATATCCAGAAATGATTTGCGCGCGGAACTACTTACATCAGTTTATAAAATTTGCATAAAAATAATTTTGTGCTTAAACTCGAGACTTTTTTTTTTTGTCCTATTCTTAAAATCCATGGTTTGAAAAAAAAAATAATTCCATTGAATATGGTGTTCAAACTGCTATTATTAACATATACAAGACATACATTGAAATAAAGTGAATATTTAAAGTTTTATTTTAAACTTGTTATTGTGCTTAAACTATTGACACGCACTGTATTATTTTGTACTTATTTCACTCAATTTGCTCGTCATACGAATTTGTGACAGTATATGGTCAATTAAAGACAGCTTCTCATTTTCTTTGCTTATCACAAGTTATTGTTAAATCTATGTTCTCAGCAATATTGCTCAAACTAATCCCTATGTAGAAAGCCCTAGTGTTCGAAAATGTTTCATAATTCATTAATAAAGCATCATTTATTGGTCTTGTTTTTTTATTACCATTAGAATTTCCTTACATGTTTATAATTATGCACTTTATGCATAATTCTTATATCATCAATGTAAATGCCAAATAATATAGTTTGTATAATATTATGATTGTATCAGTTACGACCTTAAAGTAGTAATACAGAACCAACTGAACAGTGAAAAAGAACTTTAACAGAAGAATACGGGTAGAGAATTATTTAATAAAAAAATTTCAATTTAAAAAAAATGATATTATATATATAAGATTTGGCAAGGAATCCTAGTGATTTATTCTACTGTTTTCTCTTTTAATATTTAAAATTAAATACAATTCTTAAAACGGAAACATAGTTTTAAAAACGCATCCAATAAAACACAACAACGCATATAACTCATTTGTATCAGTTCCATTAAATATCGTAGTTTTTCTTTAAATAATAAATTCCCTTTATAAATGTTGCCACAAAAGCGTTCCGATAATATATAGATTAATTCTTCAAAGTACAATGAACTAAACGGATCAAGGAATAGATAACAAATATTTTGGCAGAGTAAAATATACTTGATCAATAACAGTGTCTGTGAAATGCCATTGAAATTGGGATTCGATAAATTGAATTATTCAGCTGCATTACACGTACTAAATCAAATGCAAATTTATTATTAAAACGTCAATTTCTTGGTTATTTCCATTAATATGGTTAACAGTTAGTAAGAAAATGTTTAATAAATTTGAGATAGAATTTATTTTACTACATTTATTATGGTGCCGTTTTTTTTTAAATGACAAGATACATTGAAATATCCTGAAACCTATTTTGAGTGCATATATATATACGAGACGCAAGAACTCCTCATATTTCAGAAAATAATACTAATATCTACCCTATTTATATAAAATCCTAATGAAACGAATATATGAAACGCCTGAAATGTAACGATTCTTTGAATCGACTGATTAAACAACTGATTATGTTTCACGGTGATTTCTCCTTTAAAAAAGAATACTTTGCGCTGAAATTAACACTAAAAATCAATATTGATCCGCAGATTTCAAAACTGGTATTAGAATTTTTTAATTCTAATTAGTTTTCGAAATATTAATTTTTTTGTGATTTTATATACATTTTTCTAATGATGGCAACTCAAATTTTAATCAAACATATATATATATATTTTAGATTTTAGAAAAGGTTACTATTTTAAACTAATTTGGCGAGAAGTCTGGCCTCCCTTAAATGTATGCTAAGAAATGTATCATGTTACTTTTATTCATAATTCAATTTGTATTTCATTATCATTTTATTTAATACAAGCAGAAACATTTAAAATAAATAGCTTTCACTTCTTTATTTTTTTTAAACGAAATGAAAAGAAAAATATTAGGCACAGGTGTCATATATGCACTGGGGTACCTAATTGGCACCAAAATGACATTATTTTGGTTGACATGGTAACAGGGCTATTGTTGTTTATTTAATAATAAGTGTTTATTATTTTATTTTTTTTTTAATTACATAAATTGTTTTGTTCTATAGTTTATTATTATTTTTTTTTGTTATTTTCCTTAAAAAAAATAATAGAAAATAATTAAAAAATACGGTACTATTTAGTTATTCCATCGAACCATTTCGCCAAATTATATAAATCCCCAAACCACTCGCCAAATTATACAAATTGACATAATTTTTATTTTAAATAAAGAAAGAACAAAGAAAATAGTATAACATTAATAAATATACAAATAAAACGTCGAAATAAAAATCACTTGATGACGTAAAGACGTGTAACTTGCTTAAAGTCAAGTGAATGTGACATTTATCAACCATTATTGGCATTTAATCTTATAGTTTGGTGATAGATTTTTGGTCGACGGTATAACTAAGTAGTAGCAAAAATACATATGTAACTGGTATTCGAAAACGAGGTTTTCGCTAAATTTTCGTAAAAAAAAATCACGCCAAACCTTGTGCGTATATGACATCTGGCCAAATATTAAATGATGTAACAAACGATGACATTTAATTCCAACTTCAAAGCAATGTTATAATTTACCACTCGAAAAATAAAAATAAATGCTAACTGGCGAGTTGAAAAATAGTTATTGGCGAGATTTGCACCCAGGTAGCGTAACAGTACCAAGAATTCTTTGCGACAATGCTTTTATGTAGTATTATTCGAAAAAAAAAAGAATTGATTTCTTTTTTTATCGAAATGGAAAACTTTCGGCACAGATGCCACATACGGTCCCATATTGCCGCTATTTTTCTCAGACGCCAATGTTATATCCGCAACGGGTACTTAACTGGCGCCATAGTATCGTTATTTTGCTTGATTTCATAAGTCGGATGTTGTTGTTTATGCTGTTGATCTTTTCCCCAATTTAGCGTCGGAAAAAAATCGCGCCAATATGGGACCGTACATGATATCTGGGCCAAACTTTCATATGAAAAGCGAAGGGATCAGAGCGTATTTATTTATGGCAGTTACATGACTTGGACTATTATAATATAGCTGAAATGATGGCGATAGAATAATATTTGGCGACTTATCACCTGTACCTGGCTAATATTAAAGTACCAAAATGGCACCAGGAATATAAAAAGCGGAGTGGTTAGCCCGGAACTCTAGATGATAGTCACATGACTTAGGCTATTGTTATAGAAATTGTTTTAAAATACCGGGAGACAAAGACTCTGTACACTTAATTCCTTTTATTTTTAGCTTCTTTTCAAACGTTTAACTGATCCTCTTTAATAAAACACGAAAACAACCATTGGATGTCTTAACAGCAACTGATTCGGTCTTAATTTTTTTAAATCAAAGGAAATTGAATGGAACCGCGTTTACAGGGAGATCTGCATAGCTTTTTTCAGTATAATTCAATCTTCTATATTATTTTTTAAACCGATCAGATTAGCGTGTTTTTAGATTCTGCGGTGTCTGAATGGGGGTTGGCGAGAGTAGCTTGCGGGGAGCAGAGCCCCCTAGTTTTGTTTTATAAAATTAAGAAGTGTAACAGAAGTAGTATTTAAAAGTGTTTGTTTTACAAGGAGAAAATGCACATCTGAGGAAAATTGAATACAATAAAAATAATAACTATGCACTGAAGAAAATTTCACTTTATACTTTTTTCTGTAAATGTAGCGATATTTGAATTCTATTATTTCAACAATTTTTAATATTCTATGTTTTGTTTACAAACATAAAATTTAATAATTCTAATTTATATTTAGCTTAAAATATTAAAGCGTTTAATGTTTTAAATCTTCTGAATTTATCCATAACAAGGCAGTCAGGGATTTTCAGTTTGATTTCATTCAATTTCGTTGAATGGGTTTTTTTTCTGTTTCATTAAAATTAGTTAAAAAGGTGAATATAATATATTTTTAAAATTGTATTTATGTCTGGTAAGCATTTTTTTTTTTTTTTTTTTTTTTTTTTTTTTTTTTGTCTCTTATATATTTTTCTCTGTCATCCTTGATAATTAAAATCAAACTCAACTCATTTTTTCTTCAGGTGTGTTTCTCCATAATCTACCTATAATACTTCTAATTCATAAAAAGAAATATCACTAATAATTTTGTTTAAAAAATATACAGGGTGTCCCTCTCAATGTTGGCTAATGGCTAATTCCTAATCCATTAGTCATAGACATATAGTTCCAATTACAAAAATGTTTTAAATGAGATAAAGAAATATTTCAAAAGCAATTTGCGTCAATAAAAACATTTCTTTAAAAAAAAATTACGAAATTAAAATTTTATACTGTCCCCCGGTCCTATACGTTATATTTAGTAAAATTTCCTGTTACACTGACAGGTAAGACAAAAAAAAAGTCGAGTTATTCTACGATTAAAATTGACCGAGTAATAACTGTTTAAAGTGGGAGCTTATTTTCTCTGTAAATTAGGGGTCATTCACAAATTTCGTAGAAATATAATTTCGTCAGATGTATTAAAAATATGATTGCAATTAAAGTTAACATTACAATGTAAATTTGAAATCTTTTGTCATTCTTACATATTAAAGCAAAATATACAATTTGTAATAAACATATAAGAAAAAAAATACAGAATATTTGTTAAATATAATGATGAAAATTAACAGTTTATCTTTTGATGATGGATTCTTATTTATTCTGTACAGCTGAATCCGACATTGACCTTCTTTTTTTACTATCACGATTTTTTTTTTTCAAATCGTAAATTTTAAACTTAAAAAGAGAAAAACAAAATATATTCATTGTTTTGCTTTAACTTTTGGTAATTGATTTTTATGTATTTTTTACCGCTGAATTCATAAATACCCTTCATCTTTAACCATCATGTCGAGATTTTTCGCAAATTGTAAATTTCAAAGTTACAAAATTTAAAGTTTAAATTGAACCTCGTATACCCCCTCATCGACCCCTCAACTGTTTAGCTGCAAGAATACCAGTATAAGTAAAAAAAAAAAAAATATTGAATAAAATAAAATAAAATAAATTACGTCTGTTTTAGAGCAACAGATTTTCGCTATATTTTTACTTTGACATTTACGATTTCTAAAAAAATTCTAACGCGATGGTTAAAAATGAACGTCATTTTCAGATTCAGTGCATAAAAATCAATTAACACAAGTTAAAAAATTCAGTCATCTCTTCTATTTTATAGTATCCCATGTTTGTTAATCCCAACTTTGTTATTTTGCTTTTTTTTTAACTTTGACAATTTATGATTTGCGAAAAATACTGACATGATGGTTAAAAATTAAGGTAATTTTCAGATTCAGCGCTAAAAAATACAATAAAGTTAAAAAAAACACAACCATCGTTGTCTTGTCTTATCTAATCTAAATCTTGTTCTTAAATTTCTTAGCGGTAATCTTTCCGAATTTGTTTGCGTTATGCTGTAAAATAAGTATAAACGGTAACCACCGAAAAACATATTATAAGATTGTCATCGGATTTACGACAGTATGTAAAATTTAATCTCTGTCCGATATTTGGAAGTGAGTTAAAGTTCGAAAGTTAGAAATTTTGAACTGGAAAAAACATACATAAAATCGTTGAAATTAAATAAATATTTATTAAAATAACATAATTTTTGTTAAAAGAAATCATGAAAAGAAACAGTCTCAAATACTTACAAAATAAAATATATGTTACAAAACAATTATTTTAAACAATCTGAAGCTTAATAAAATTTAACCCAATCGTAACGCCTGCACGACTTTTTTCAAAGCGCAGTTATACATGATATAGGTTCTTTTAACACTTTAAGCTCTCAATGCATGACGAAACTCATCTGTGTTTACTGTAGAAAAGTTGTGTAAGACATGCATTTTTAAAGTTTCATAACTCGGTCAATTTTAGCGTTTTATGAACGGGATTTTTTGTCTTACTTTTCAATGTAATAGGAAAAATTTACTAACTAAAACTTATAGGACCGGAAAACCGTATAAAAATTTAAAATTCGTAATTTTTTAAGAATTGTTTTTATTGAGCCAAATCGCCTTTAAAATATTTCTTTACCTCATTTATAAAGTTTTTGTAATTGGAACTATATGTCTATGACTAACGGTTTAGGAATTAGCCATTGGACACCATGTATATTAGAAAACATCACAGGAGTGAAGATGCTGCCATACAACCGTTTCGTTAGAAAATTTTGGAAGTTTCACTGTGATAAATATGATCCTATTTAAATATTTAAAGAGTATTTTAAAACTAAATCTTATTTTTAACCCTCTCGCTGCGCAACCCCAGATTATGCCGGACATGCATTTTTCCGTCTAATTAATCCTCCTTAATTATTCCCACAAGTTTTTTTTTTATTATTATTTTTTTTTCTTTCTTTCTTTATTTTTTTTTTATTATTATTTAATTGGAGTATTTTCCCGATTAAATTAGACAAAAAAATTTGTTTTGAAAAACCGGGGGCAAAGAAGCTAGTTTAATTATTTTGAAGCTATTTTAATAAAACAATTACGCAGAGAGGGTTAATGGTACAATAAAATGGAAATAAAATATAATGCTGCGAAATGCAGTTTTAAGTACTGATTACACTGTAAAGTGTTACAAAAGCGTTAGTACACACATAGTGTATAGAATTTCCAAAAGTAATCGATGTCACTTTTCTTACTCTGTCGTTACCTGTTTCTCTAGATTTTTTTTCTGAATAACTTTAACTATGTAAAGTCAAACCTTTATGTACCGAATATCTTTTATCGATCTGATCTAGTTAAAGAGTTATAGAGTTTTTTTTTCATTATTAATGTCAAAAATCTTTTTATTAATACCCAGATTTGCAGGAGAAGGTATACTTGGATTATTTTCTTGTCCAACAGTATTATTTAATGTCTCGAGATTTTATAAATATTAGAAATGCTTTTAAATGTTTAATTTCATATTAAATTGGAAAATAATACTACACTATAATACAAGGTTTTTACAATTTGAGCTCTAATACCAGTATTTTTATGTAGAAAAACACGACTTTTGTAATCGCGCAATTGCAATAGATGAGTTGTCCTCTAAAAATATACTGATGTTTATCTGACTTAAAGTCAAGGAATTTCCTTGAACGATAGGGACAAAGCAATATTAAATAAATATATATATATTACTTGTTTGTGTAACTTGTATGTGTTTTTGAATTATACACTTAAATATATTATTTCATTCTAAAATACCCCAAACATTTATTATTACTTAAAATCGGTTTCTAAATATAATTTATTCCCTAAACTCTTCACAAACATTAACGGCATGTGCAATGATATAGTTCATATACAAGAAGTGCAGGACTATATTATAAATTCGATCAATAATAATCAAGGATTCAGTGACAATGTGAAGAATACCATAATACCTGGTGTAAACTTAATTACCAATAATAATGTGTTTGTGTTTAACAATATCTACAACAAACAAACAGAGGGGGCCACCATGGGCGTCACCAACTTCTGATTTGTTGGCTGAGTTAAAACTTAGACCTTTGGAAAACAAGATTATATCAACTTGCACTTTTAAACTACGTTTTTTAGTCAGATTTGTCGACGATATCATAATTATATGTGATCATGGTGTCCCAGATCGTATGAATTTTCTTCAACATGACAACAAGAGTGAAAATAAAATAAAATTAACTTTGGAATTAAAAACAAATAAATCTTTGCCATTTTTAGGGTTTTCTTCATCTGACGAATCCCTATTCGTCTGGCTCATCTGTCTGTCTGTCTGTCGGTCACAGAGCCCGTTCTCAGAAACTATATATGTTGAAGACTTGAAATTTTGGATTCTTTTAGCTGAACACCTCACATCAAACGTCAAATCGTAAAATTTTGAAAAAGTATTATATTTACCCCTCTGAGCTATAACTTGTGTATTTTAAGATTTTTTTTTTCTAACTGAGCCCTTAATTAAGTTCAAGACTTGAAATTTTGGATACATATAGCTGAACACCTCACATCAAACGACAAATCATATAAATTTGAAAAAGACTTATATGTTGAACTATATATGTTGAAGACTTGAAATTTTGGATTCTTTTAGCTGAACACCTCTCATCAAACGTCAAAACGTAAAATTTTGAAAAAGTATTATATTTACCCGTTTATAGCATATAGCACCCGTTTGTTTAGCATAGAGTACGCCCTTTGTTGCGGAATGTGGAACTAACAGAATTTGCAAAAGTATTATAATGTTTTTAAAGGAATATTAAACGAAAGTCGTGAGGAAGAGGTAGCTTTCATACTCCTTATTTTTAGAAAGCAAGCTTATATTATTCAGACACACGAAGCTCAATGTAGTGAAAACCGATTATAGCAGATTCGATACTAATTTTTATCAATACTAAATCATTATGATTGAGAAATTCGCGAAATTAGTCAGCTTTATCCACCTCTCAGTGCTCTAACTTTTGTATTTTAAGCTTTTTTTCTAACTCAGCCCCTAATTAAGCAGAAGACTTGAAACTTTGGATTCTTATAGCTGGACCACCTCGGATGAAACGGCATATCATAAGATTTTGGAGTAGTTTTATCTTTACCCTTCTGGGCTGTAACTTGTGTGCTTAAAACTTTTTTTTTTCTAACTGAGCCCAAAATTAAGCTGAAGACTTTAAATGTTGGATACTTATAGCTGAATCCCTCACATCAAACGACAAATCATAAAATTTTGACAAAGTCTTACATTTACGCCTCTGGGGTGTGTTTTAAGCAATTTTTCTAACCCAGCCCTTAATTAAGATAGAGATGAGAAATTTTGCATACTTACGGCAGCACAATTGGGATCACACGAAAGATAATAAATTTTCAAAAAGTCTTATATTATTTACCACTCCAGGCACTAACTTCTGTATTTTTTGCAATTTTTCTAACCTCCACCCTTTTTGTCCGAGCTGCAATTTTCTAAATTTTGCCGGCACTCCTTTGACCACGCTTTCATATTATGCACTATAGCCGTAAATATTTTTGTTCCAAGTTTTACCGCCAGGGGGTGCCTACCTACCTCGAGTGCTATGGGCCTGATCCCCTCTATTAATATATCTACGGATAGATTGTAAAACGGAGTTTCGTTAGGATAGAGGTTTGTTTAGCATAGAGTACGCCCTTTGTTGCGGAATGTGGAACTAACAGAATTTGCAAAAGTATTATAATGTTTTTAAAAGAATATTAAACGAAACCCTCTGTGCGATCTGTTAGCACACTTACCCACTTTTTGGATGTATGCCTCACCAGGAATGAACTAACTTATTGAATTGATAAGACTGTCTACAAAAAAAAATGTCGTTCAAATAATAAAATTCCTTATGATAGCCATTCTCCATTTCATTATAAAGCTGCAGGCTACATTTTTTTTTATATTAGATGGGCTTTTGAATTTGCTCCGATACCCACCCAGGAAGTAGATAACATTAAGTTAATTGCTAATAATAATTGTTTTTCCACTAAATGTATTGAGAAATTGAATTATAAATTTAAGCAAGCCAAAACCGTCTAAAACAGACTGTATTAGTAAAAAGAAATTAAATTTATGTCAGTTGATTACATTTCTAGTTTATCGGGAAAATTAAAATTCAACTTAAGGAAATATAGTATAATGTTAATAGCTAGATATAACACCAAATTAATTAATCTTGTGCTAAAAAGATTTGATTGTATTAGTATGGACAATAAGTCTGAAGATTATATCATTCAAGCAAAAGTAAAGAAACAATTTAAATATTAAATTACAGAGGTATGACCACAAGAAAGTTCCAAATAAGAGTTAAAGAGCATATACAGGATGTAAATAAAAATAGACTGGCTACCGCCCTCTCAAGACTGTTTCAAACTAAATATATTGACATTATTTATAACAGAGCAAGAGCCATTATGCAGGATTCAAATTTTAACAGTTGTGCAATGTTAGAGTCTTTGGAAATCTTAACAAAAGCGGGAAATTGTTGTAATGCCGTATTATCATACTACGTATCTGGTTTAATTTGCTTCATATTGCAGGAGAGTTTGGTCTCCCAGAAGACAGCTTTCTGTACCTCTCCCCTCCCTTCTTTATTAGTAAAGGTTACAAACGCCTGTGGATATCATAAAAGGTATTTCCGGTCAATGTGTATCAGTGATCGTCGAGCGTCGAATGATTTCTCCGTCTATTTGTTTCTCCTTGACAAATTCTTAATGGGACTCTTCACTCACTTAAAAACAACCGCTTCATGGCATTAAACTGATGGGCAGGTTGTTTTCGAATTTCTCGTTCAAATTTGAATATTTTTAAATGATTTTTTTTTAATAGGATAGCTGAGGTTGATCTCTAACAGATCTATTTTTCATTTTTGTTTTATTTTCGGTGTCATATTTTTTAAATAAAGGCATTTTCACTTACAGAGCGATTTTGAAATGGAAAGTACCCTTGTTAAAAAAATTTGCATCCAAAATCGAAAAAGTAATTAAAAAAATGGCCGTATTAGATATCGACCTCAGCTACATTATGCAAAAAAATCGTTTAAAAATATTCAAATTTGAACGAAAAATTCGAAAACAGCCTGCCTTTTGGTATAACATTAACCCTCTCGCTGCGTAATTATTTTATCACAATAGCTTCAAAAATTATGTGTTTAAGAATTTTTATTCTTCTGTCACCGGTTTTTCAAAACAAAAATTTTGTCTAATTTAATCGGGAAAAGGCTCCGATTAAATAAGGCAAAATTTACAATTAAAAAGTCATTCCGGCCAATGCCAGGAGGAAGAGGTACCTTTCATATTCCTTATTTTTAAAAAGCAAGCTTATATTATTCAGACACACGAAGCTCAATGTAGTGAAAACCGATTATAGCAGATTCGATACTAATTTTTATCAATACTAAATCATTATGATTGAGAAATTCGCGAAATTAGTCAGCTTTATCCAAGCTGCTTTTATTTAAAGTAACTTACATTTAGTTGCGAAATTCGGCGATATCTTGAAGTGCCTGCCATTTTAAGACAACATGGTGGATTAGTCTAACGAGAGAACTTGGTTGAGACCTTAGTAGTTCCTGTGCACATGCTCACTCACAATGAAATCGGTTGATATATACATGTGCTGTCGTAGGCAAAAATCAGATTTTTCAAAATGTCACCCACATTAGAAATTGAAACTTCTATATCTGAGCCATTTTTTAAGATAGTGAGAAAACAAAAAATGCTCCGGAATCCTTATACCATGGTCAAATACATAAGAAAGAAACCTTTTTCAATTTCTAATTTTTTGCACCTCACTTTAGATAATTTTTTTTTTATTTAATTTAATGGCCTCCATTTTGAAACAAGATGGCTGATGAAGCTGGACACCGAACTTGGTCGAGACATTACGATATACTATCCACATGCCTTCTTACATCGAAATAAGTAAATAGATACGCGTGTTATCACGTGACAAATATCAGATCGTTTCAAAATGTCAGCCGTGCTAGAAATTCAAAGTGCTATAATTAAACCATTTTTTTATGGTATATACGAAACAAAAACTGCTCCGTAATCTTTGTGTCAAGGTCAAGCACATAAAAATAATCTTTTTCATTTTTCAATTTTTTGATAATTCATTTTTAATTTAAAATTATTTTTTTAATGGCAGCCCTTTAGAAACAAGATGGCGAATGAAGCTGGCTAACGAACTCGGTCGAGACATTGGTATGTACTATGTATACACTAAGTTACGTCCAAATCGGTTCATAAATACGCCTGTTATCGCGTGACAAAAATCAGGCCGTTTCAAAATGGTAGCCACAATGTAAATTCAAAATGCTATAACTCAGTCATTTTTTTAGATATAGACGAAACAAAAACTGTTCCGGAATCTTTGTATTAAGATCAAACACATACGAATAAATCTTTTTCATTTTCAAATTTATTGGTACCCCATTTTAAATTTTAAATTAAAAAAAAATAAATGGCCGCCATTTTGAAACAAAATGGCGAATTAAGCTGGACAACGAACCCGGTTGAGACATTGGTATGTACTTTGTACACATTAAGGTACATCCATATCGGTTCATGAATACATCTGTTATCGCGTGACAAAAATGAGGAAATTCAAAAAGTCAGCCACGGTAGAAATTCAAAGTGCTATAACTCAGCCATTTTTTAAGATACAGACAAAACAAAAAATGCTCCGGAATCTTTGTATCAAGGTCAAACAGATAAGAAAAAAATATTTTTCAATTTTCAATATTTTGGTACCACATTTCAAATTTTAAATATTTTTAAAAAATTTAAATGGCCGCCATTTTGAAAGAAGATGGCGGATGAAGCTGGCCAACGAACTCGGTCGAGCATTGGTATGCATTTTGTATATACGAAGTTACATCCAAATCGGTTCATAAATACGAGAGTTACAGTGTCACAAAGATCAGCTGTATATATATATATATATATATATATCAACTTTTGAACGGAGAGTGGTTTTCTTGGTCTAGGAGTCATGATTGATGAAAATGTTCCACAATTTTTTTAAATCGCTTTCCTCCGAACGGCTGTAATATGTAGCTTTTTGTAATGAAAGCTACCTAAGAAAAACTAGTGGAAATGATCAAGGAGGTTTAATTGGATGGGAAAATGCATCCTCGAGAAAATCTCGGGTTCCGCAGCGAGAGGGTTAAGGAGCGGGTGTTTTCAAGTGAGTGAAGAATGCCCGTAAGTTTAGTCGAAAGCGCTTGGAGTAGCTTTTTATCATTTTAACATCTACTGTTTTTTTTTTCTTTTTTTGGAAAAAAAAATGTCTATATTTTATGACGAATGTTTTCTCCGTCAATTTTCTTCTCCTCGAGAAAGGCGTAGGTTTAATCGATAGCGCTTGCAGTAGCTTTATGTCATTTTAACATCTAGGGTTTTCCAATTTTGGAAAACATTTGTATATTTTATCACACCTATTTAGTAATGTGTTTTGATGAAGCATTTTTGAATGTTTTTATGTTTTTATATCGTTTACTACTGGTACCAGGATGAATATTATTATTTTGATTGTGATGATTTCCCATGTTAAAGATCTGTTGTTACATGAGGACAAAAACTTAAATTTCGCTTCGCTAGATAATAAATCAAATGTAAGTACGCTTTTAGAAGAGTGTCTCAAATTTAACAGTTGAAAACATCCTTCTACACTGTAAAAAAAAAAAAATCTGTAGTTCTACAGATGTAAAGTTACATGCTTACTAAACTTTCACCTGTAACTGTACGAAAAAAGCTGCAAATCTACAAAACTAGTTTTTGTAAAGCTACAAAAATCTGTAACTTTACAAATGAATCTGCTAAAATTTCAGTAATCTTACTAAACTTTTATTTGTAACCCTGGCTGCAGTTACATGAAAAGTTCTCGGAATCCCAGTTTCCAAAAAAATTCTTAGTAACCTTACAGAATTTTTGATTTTCGGCGCAAAAGTGTGTCTGTTACATGAAATTTTGTTGTTGCCGTTACATGAAAAGTTCTAGGAATCCAAGTTTCCTAGAAAAACTTTAGTAACTTCACAGATTTTTTTTTTTTTTTTTACAGTGTACGTGAAATTTTAGGAAATAAATAAGATTTCACTTTAATAAATTAATGCACACATAATGATTATATTTAAGGTTTTGTGATAAAGAAGAAAAACATTACATGCTCGAAACACATTTGTAGTTTTTTTAATAATCGTACTGTTGTTTAAATTTAAAAACCGTAACAATTTTAGAAGCTATAATGTAATTTCTAAAATAATATAAAAAAAAACTTAATTGCAAAAACACTAACGCCTTTACGCTATAAAATGTCACTTGTACTGTTTAATAAATATATTTGCCTACAATTTGGCATTCTGATATTAAATATCGTGGATACTGAAATAATATTGAAATAATTGTGCGTAAACCACACTGTAAAAAAAAAATCTGTAGTTCTACAGATGTAAAGTTACATGTTTACTAAACTTTCACCTGTAACTGTACGAAAAAAGCTGCAAATCTACAAAACTAGTTTTTGTAAAGCTACAAAAATCTGTAACTTTACAAATGAATCTGCTAAAATTTCAGTAATCTTACTAAACTTTTATTTGTAACCCTGGCTGCAGTTACATGAAAAGTTCTCGGAATCCCAGTTTCCAAAAAAATTCTTAGTAACCTTACAGATTTTTTGATTTTCGGCGCAAAAGTGTGTCTGTTACATGAAATTTTGTTGTTGGCGTTATATGAAAAGTTCTAGGAATCCAAGTTTCCTAGAAAAACTTTAGTAACTTCACAGATCTTTTTTTTACAGTGCATTAAATTCATAGTCATGAAAAAGCAGCATTAGGTTGTTTAAAGAGTAAAAAAAATATTCTTTACTTATAGTTAAATTATAATTATACCATTGAATGTATTATATAATTGCAAATTATGTTTTAAAATCCTTTTACAATTTTATTTTCGATATTTCAAGAAAGGTATTATTTATCTATTAGCTTATCGTATGTGGATTTTAATACTATGATTAGATGATGTATTTTAAGAGCATCTAAAAAGAATGAATGTTTGTTTTATATTTACTCAATATAAATATTTCTTAGAAATACAAAATAAAATTCATACAGTGTCGTTTTTCATACAGTAAATCAAACATATGTATAATGGAACCTACAATTACCATTTACAATACATTCAGCGTAGTAAATTACATGTGAGTGCAGTGTGTATCTTTTTAAAAGGAATATGGTTTTGTTGTATTGTATTGTTAAAAAAATCCAAATTCCGCAGTAGTTTACTACGACATATGGAGTAGAAGGAATGAGAAACATATATAAAAATTTAAAATCCTATAAATATAATAATGTGTGTTTCGGGTATTAAATATACCTAAATTTCAAATGTATACATTGCATAATCTACCCTATTAAAATCCGTGCGCGTATCTATAAAACCTCAAACACTTGGAAACCACAGGCGCAAGGCTACAAAAATTGGCACTCGGGTTGATGGTAGGGTTGCCCATGAACGATTAAGACAAAAAAAATCCAAAATTTAAAATAGATTTTTTCTATTACATTTTTCACGTATTTTTGCCTTTTGTTTTTTCAGCCGGTAATCGCGCGAGTTCTCATCATATCTAAAGGTTTACTGCAATGTGAAATATGCATATTACGTACGCCACACTGCAATACTAAGAAGCTCTAGGGGGTATTACAATACGGGGTATTCTTTATCTCGCATGTAAATAATTAGAGATTATTTAATTGCGCTTAATTATTAACTTAAAAAAATAAAGAAAAACATTTTATCACAAACATCTACAAAACTTTTTATTCTATTTATTCTCTTATTACAAAGATATAGCTTTATCGTTTTCTGCCATAGCAAGATGATAAATAAATTTTATTAAAAAACGCTCGGTAGATGAAAAAAATATTTTTCTAAATCTAATAATTGAACACGAACTCCCATGCGTAGAACACGTTAAACAGCTTGTAATAATAATAATAATAAATGGAACTTCCTTGTTCCCATTTTATTTGAAAAACTTTTTTTAAAACCTTACACTATTAATGAAAACAATTACAGTTTAGTTTTACTTCATAAGTCATTAATATGGAAAATATTTATTCAAGAACGGACTAAGGCCTCTATGTGACGAACTTTAGATATTTACATTCGGAAAATTTTAGAATTATTTTTTATATTCCCTTGATTAATAATGTTTATATTTTGATTTACAGTTTATGTTTCATTTTTAAAAGTAATTTACACATTGAAATATGTTGCAAAATTTTCCAATCGTTTAGATAAAGTATAATACTTTTCAACCGTTAGAATCACATACGTTCATTGGTAATAAATTTGAAACCATATCACATGATCAGTATAAAGCGAGTTACTAGCTTAGAGTAACTGGCTTGGTGCGAACGCTCTCGCTTCCTCATCATGATATCCATGGTTCAAATCCCTTCGGCGACAATCCCCAATCCTCTCCTCATTGGTGAAATGAAAAAATACACAAAACAAAATCATCTCATCTCATGACTAATAATGGCAGCACTAAAAAATCTTGTCCTGCACCCAAATTCTCTGAAACGATCACAGGACAAAGCCTGTCATTCGCACATCACACGTGCGTACGCCAGCATCATTAAAAAGTGCATATCGCTCGTCAGATGTCAGCAATACGTCTTTCTCACTGGAGATGGAGTGTGTAGACATCTCATCTCACATGATCAGAATAAAGCTAGTTACTAGCTTAGAGTAACTGGCTTGGCCTTTTGCTCTATGCTAACGTTCTCGCCTCCTGATCATCAAATCCCTGGTTCAAATCCCATCGGCGCCAATTCACCATTCTCCTCAAATTTAAGTCAGAAAGTATTTATTTGTTAAAGTATATTATTAAATTTTTGATTACAATTATTTTATAGAATTTAAAATTTAAGCAGAGGTATATAAGACAAAAGGCTTTTGAAGGTTTAAAAGATCGGAAAGAAAGTGGGTTTTGTTCATTAAACTATGCAATTAACTGCTATATATTATATGTAATAAAATATAAAATAAACTACTAATTTTATAAATCGAAGACCAGCGAACGGTGTAATTTATGCAAAATTATATAAGGAGTCTCTCTCAATATGCGAAAAGACATAATAGCACGTTATCTTAAATATTGTTTTGTAAAATGTTAAATGGTTTTGAATAAATTGTCACCAAAGCATATTACTATACACCAACTGTGCAAAAGACAAAATATTTATACAAAATTTAGAGACATTTTACATATGGGCAGCAATCGTGAGTAGTAAAAAAGAATAAACTGGCAGAAAAATTTAAATGGTTGGCCAGGGTAAATGAAAATTTTATAAACTATAATTGTTTTACTATTTGAAATAATTCGCGTAATTATTATTTTTTCCCATTCGATAAGTTCCCATTCTGCATAATATATTTAAAATAAGCGTTAAAGGTATTACGTATCTTGAAATAATTCTCTATAAATTTAAATATTTTTCATTAATATGTATTTTCTTTATGTGATACACAATATATAAAACATATGATTTTCTAAAAAAAGATAAATATAGTACTTTGTTTTTTTACTCCTATTATCTTTTATATATGTTGGACATAACGGGAAAAAACAGAAAACATCCGGTATAAGGTATCTCTATCTCCTGCATTAGAGCAATTCTTTTCCATTACAAGAAGTAATGGGCATAATTGAATTTGTTCTCTTAGTACGTGCTCTGTATTAAAGGTCCTTACAAGAATTTAGTTGAATTGGATTATCAGTTTATTCACTTATGTAAGGTATATTTTAATATAGGATATCTTGCGTTTGGTATATTTATTATTTTATATTTAACAAGATGGTTGCAAAATTTTCGATTTATATAAATTACAAATAACTTTAAAATAATACGTTTTACCGTATAACTGTACGAGATTCTTTATTTTGTAATTAAAAAAAGATAACGCAGCTTATTCATATGATTTTGAAATGGTGTGTAAAAAACTTCATGAAATAATATAAATATTTACATAACTTTTAAGAACAACAAAGTTAATGATGAACAGTCAAAATAAATATAGGCATTATTGAATCATTAAAGATTGAATACTGTTCTTTTGAGATAGGAAAGATTTCATTAGGCCTTCTATTAACTTCGAGTATGACATTACTAGATTTAATATATATAAAAATGAGTTAATGTAAAATGTTATTTAAAATTATATAAAAAAATAATAAAACAGTCACTGAAACAAAAGTAATAAATATTTAATATTTGTTTGTTTAAAGAAAATGTTTGTGTAAACCTATAGAGACACAGAACATGCTATGATAATTAAATTTCTTTTAAAAATATTCCGCTAGTATATCACAAGCTTCACGGGGATGAACGATCAGTTTACGAGAAACATTGATGATTACGATACGGCTTAATAAGATTTTCTTTGAAACAATTTAAATTTGAAATAGTACACTATTATACATTTCGAAAAAAATTAACAAATTTAGAGAAAATAAATATATAATTACCGTTAACTCAGATACAAAATATTTCATTGATACTTATTTGAATTTCGGTAGTGCTAGTTTTTAATTCATTCTCAGATATTGTAAAAATACATGATTTAAAAAGTTAAAACTAATTTAACTTTTAATGTAAATTTTAACTTTCTAATAAAAAGAACAGATGCATATGGTACATTAATAAATATAAACAAATCATGTTTTGTGCAAAAGATTAAATCATTCCAATAAAGGTAAAAAGTGACCTTAACAACTACCATAAAAATACTTCACGTAGATATTAAATTATTTATTTGTTATTATTTTATTTATTATTATTATAAATAAAATCATTTTTCATATTTTGTGTATCATTTATAAAATTTTAAATCATAATAATTTATCTAATAAGAAAGCTGTGTTTAAACATTAAATCCAGATTTGGCAGATATTTTAATATGGAAAAAATATCTGTTAACACAAAATATTTGTGTGTTTTACAGTAAACAAAAAAGAAAAAAAAATCAGAATGAAAGAAAACAAAATATATGTAATAATCTATATATATATATATATATATATGTAATGAACTGTAATAATTCCTTATTATTAACATTGGCATTACTAAAATAATAAGGTACTAAAGAAGAATTTATCTCCAAAAACGAAATTTATAAATCCGAAAAGCCAAATTCTTTTTCTTTACTTAATACAAAAATGTTAAAGCCGCATGTGTAAAATATTAATCACAGATTCCTTAAAACAAAAGCACGAAAAAACTTTTATCTTTTATAAAAGATATATATTAATTAAACAAACAAAATTCAGTTTATTTAAATCTTTTTTTTTTTTTTTTTATAAAGTATATGGTATATTTGCTTGTTAACTTTATTGATCCGAAAACTAAAGAAAAAGTGACATTTGCATCAGTCAACTTCACTTGGGTACAAGAGCAGCTACTCTCGTTCCTATTGATTTTATCATTATAAGGTGTTCCAACAGCATTTACCTCAAACATATAAGCTACAATCACGCAATTTATTTCGACAGCATATTGCTTTCTCTTTATTTTTTTTCCTTCAAGAGTTTTCTTTGGAAATAAGTTTAATGCCAATAAAAATTGATACTCACAAATGTAGAAGAAAAGACAAAATTAAATAAATGATTTTTAAATTTGTTTCCAAAAAGAAATTATTTTTTAATATGCCTTAAAACTTTGTGCATTTTACTACACTACTACTATTTTTAGGTATTTCAAAAATTGTTTACGTTTTCCATCTTGATTGTTGATATTTATGTATACGGTTTAGCTATTTTTTAATAAAAAAAATAGTGTTAAAATGGAAGCTTTTGCATTTATAACAAATTTGTTTTGTTTTATTCATCTAAAATTGATTACATTGTTTATTTCGAATTACTCTATAATTTTTTTTTTAAAAGCGTGAAATATTTATAGGTAATACAAAAATACTTATATTAGATTCCCTAGACTCTTGGGAATACAAAAAATCTTAGATGTTAAATTTCAGATCATTGATTCGTATGTATTGATTGATATGTATCCGTATTTTATCTCAATATTTTATTTGGATTCCTTTTTTAGATTGATCCTATCTTACATAGATTGTGCAATGCTTTCATAAGTAACCAAAACGGCCTTGAAATTTCCATCATTTGTTTTGATGACAAAAATCTGTAAATAAAGAATATATTAAACAGCAATGCATACAGAATATTTTGTTAAATTTGAATTTTAATCGCAATGGAGAATATTCTATCTGCGTCAAGAAGAATTATTCAAGGCAAATAAATTCTGGCGTAAATAATAGAAGGCGCTGAACAGGTAATGTAAATCTCCGTGTGACAGCAAAACAGTTCATTGTTTAAAGCAGCAGTAGCTTACCTTCTTATCGGTATTTTTTCTATATTACAAGTACCAGGTGACTCTATTCGGCCTAGTACCCATATTTGGATTACTATTCATCAAACGAGAGTCACAGGAAAATGTTCATATTAGGAATTTATATATATATATATATATATATATATAAATTCCTAATATGAACAATCATGTAATATCTTTGTAGCAACCCTGAAAATGGATGTTTTTCTTTTCTACATATATGCGGATGATGATATGTTTAAAACGTAATTTTAACAAATGACTTTGGAACTATTTTTATAGCAACAGTAATAAAATATGTAGAAATTACCTTTTGCAGCTTTTTTTATATATACGGTCCTGTATCGAAACGATGAATGAAATACACACAGACTATTTCATTTTGATTCATGTAATTATGACTGTTTTATTCTTATTAATTTATTTTTAAAACTGTACGTTTTCCAACATTACGATAATGCGGTCAGGAAAATTCTATTACTTTGTATGCTCACTGGAATTCTCTAAATAGAGTTCAAAAAGATCGATGAATTAAAAGCTTTTATTTAAGGAATTTTGAAGCGTTCATCGCAATTCTTATAAGGAATATTGTGGAAAATGCATAATACAAGAAGAAGAAGCTTATGATACATACACTATTAAAATCATTAAATTGCCGCAACTTGAAAAAGCGAATGTTACTATCGATCTCATCATAAAAACAAAATTTTAAAACGTATTTTGAACGCATGTGACTGGAGAAGCATTTATTGCAAAAGAAACGAAACATGATGAAATTATTTATTCAGCATTTTTATGTTTTTAAATAGTAACGAAGAATGCAATGCACGCAGCAAATTATATGAAAATGAAATCTCGAGGAAAAAAGAAATTAAGTTTGTATTTATCAAATACTAAAATGTATGCCTGCTTTAAAATGTGTAATACATTTCAAAACGCGTTGTAAGCAATAAATATACACACTGTAAATATGTATTTATTAATTATTTATTGGAATTTACATTGTAAAACACAACAAAGCGTTATATAATTCAAATATTCGAATAAGTTGCAGTATTCCTAAATATGCAATTTGTTAAATAGCAGAGGCTGGTACGTAATTTTCTTCAATATTTTTTATATTTTTATTTTATAAGTTTTTTATTATTTTATTATTTGTACAAACAGCGCATCTTGAAGCTCAATTAGGCATGATAAAATTTGAAAACTCTTAATAGTTTATATATGAAACTGAGAGCATCTTGTCACTGGACAAATCTGCCTAATAGAACGGGGTAGGTTAGCTTACTAAACTGCATCAATTTTTATTATTTTGATTTTATTATGTAAATGCTACAAAAGATAAGAAAATGTATTTTGTTCAACTTAACTACTGCCTAAAATACATTATATGAATCTAAAATGTTCACTGTTTTACTTAAAATGTAACTGAAAGAATAAAAGAGATGTTACAAGGTAAAAAATATGCATTTTATTTAAAGCGTCTTAGTACATTCAATTTGCATAAATAAACAGCAATTAGTTATGAAAATATTCTCCGATGAAGAGCTTGGAAAAGCTTGAAAGTACTAAGAAGTTTTAAATAAAATGTATATTTTTTAACTTGTAACCCATCTTTTGTGCTTTTAATCACCTTTTAAGTACACCAGTGAATTATTTAAAGTTCATATAATGTATTTTATGTTTGAAATATTGCGTTTCAGTTTATAATATTATAAATTAACTACTGCCTTCATCGATATCTTTCTCATCATCAAAATGAACGCAAATATAAAATATTCCATTCTCAGTGACACATGATTCGTGTACCTAACATTTACACGTGGTACATTGAATCCACTCTTGTCGTCTTGTTTGCTTTTTAGTTAATACAGACCTGCACAGTAACACACATAAATCTCCAATTAAAAAAAAAAATACATATATATAGGCTTATAAATGAAGAAAATACCTCTTGGGCAACGATTAAACATGCCCCACAAAACATGACAACATGTGGTATCAAAATATTCTGTCACTATATATTTTTTAAATCAGTAGGTATAAATAATCTCTGAACAAGGGTCTTTTAGATTGCCATTAACGAAAGTTAATCATTAATTTAAAAACAAATCAGAAACGATTACTTATGAGTGAAAAAATAAACTTACCTGAGTGAAAATCGGAAAATTTTAAGTGGCTTTCGACTGAATGCTTTTTCGCTGCAGACGTTGTTGACATACGTTGCTCAGGTAATAACGCCATCAACCGGATAGTTTGAATAGTATAGCGAATATGCCAATGTACTCTTATGGCCAACATGCCGCAGTTTACCCTAATAAAGACGAATTTTATTGTAAATATTATATAATAAAAATATTAAATGTAGATGCACAACCATTCCCATAAAGAATATATTTGATTAGTATGACTAAATAATGCAAAAAAAAATCTATGTGCTTTCAAATGAGTAATGTTGATAAATTGCATTTCAAAAATTAATTAAAATGTATGATTATTTTCGTGAATTCTTCGGTGAGTATTTGTAACATAATTCTAAATGCTGCACTGTGTATTTGTAATACGTTTACTTCATACATTCCACAAAAATATATATCTAACTCTTATATTTTAAAATAACTGGAAATCATAACTCGTCTAGAAACAAATATAATTCATAGACAGAATTAATAAGAAACATTTTGAAGTTTACTGTAAACGAACTAGAGATAATTGACCATTAATTTTAAACAGAGTGGATCAGAAGTGTCTGTTATACTGGATTAATCCCAAATTAAATAAGTGTAGATTAATAATAAATCAAAAATTAAAACTTTTACGCCTCCGAATAGGGGAAAAAAATTAATTTTATATGTAAATTGTTTGAAAACTCTCTCTCAGTTCACTGTCTGTTGACAGAAATTGCTTATCAGTTTTAAAATAATTTTTAAGCAGTAGTAAGTTTTAAATATATCTCTATCCTTTGCAGCGAGAATAGAAAATGTTAATCCTAAGAACATAAATAGTTCAGCATTTCTTTCTGTCTAATAATCCAGAACTTCGGAAATAAGTAATAATAAATAATTAAATAAATTAATGCAAATGAAAAATGAATTTAACAGGCGTGAATAGAACTGAGCGCTTAAACCGCTGAAATTAACAAAATAAAAATTTATTGTTTAAGAGAAAATATCTTTGGCGATTTTTCGTGTATTAACTCCTAACATGTGTTTAATATGAAAGTAGGTTCCAAACATTAATATATTTCGTATATACCCTATCGCATATTTTGTATTAATAAATTTAAAACATTTATTAAATGCATTGTTGATATTTTTTATATAAAAAGGATTTTTGTCGTTGTTATTGTGCAATCTAAAAAAAATTACAGCGCTTAAAACAATTAGAGGAGCACATGGTTTTAACCAAATTACGCAAATATTTACAACGATAAGTAACGTAAATTAAAACATTCATAATTTAAAGGGTAGTAAGAAACTGATAAAAAAATTTCACATGTAAATTAAAGTTTATGACGTCAAAAAATAGAAAAAGGAAATAAGTGCAGAAATCGGTATTTTGCAGAAACGTATGTTTCCCTGTCTCAGTTGTAAAATTTAATGTTTCAGCTTGTGTTTTGAGAAAAGGTAACTTCAAAATCACAAAAATGTGACTTAACGGAATCCATGGCTTGGCGTGTTATCGGGAGTGTTGAATATGGGGAAACACAACTAAGTGTAGCGGACGCTGTTGGGGTCGCAAGAAATGTCAATGCAAGGCTATGGAACCGGTTCCAAGACACATGGAAGGTAGATATCAACAAGGGCAAGGTCGATCACGTGTTACCACAGAAACTAATGACCGATATATCCTGTTAACAGCTCGCCGAGACGGATCGGAACGGGGTAGGTTAGCTAGCTAATCTGTATTAATTTTCTGATTACGATTATAAATGAAAAAATACACTTAAAATATCAATTATTATTTTTATTTTATTGTAAAAATGATACAAAAGATAAGAAAATGTATTTTGTTCAACGTAACTACTGCCTAAAACACATTATATGAACTTTTAAAAGTTCACTGTTTTACTTAAAAGGTAACTGAAAGAATAAAAGAGATGTTACAAGGTAAAAAATATACATTTTATTTAAAACTTCTTAGTACTTTCAATTTGTATAAATAAACAGTAATTAGTTATTAAAATATTCTCCAATAAAGAGCTTGGAAAAGTTGGAAAAGTACTAAGAAGTTTTAAATAAAATGTGTATTTTTTAATGTGTAACATATTTTTTATGCTTTTAGTCACCTTTTAAGTAAAACAGTGAATAATTTAAAGTTCATACGAGGGTTACTCTGAAATTATTGAGATACGCGCAGACGAGAATTTACAAAATAAAAATAACGGTTTAATTTTAAAATACAAAGTATTTTAACACAGCAGACGATTTTTTACTGACTTACTTCAACTTGTTTAGCGTAGAATAAATTTTAAACAGAAGAGAAAATGGAGTTGACGCGATAACATTTTCGCGCTATGATTTTCTACGATTTTAAAGCAGGAAAAAATCAAGAAGAATGCGTTCAATGGTTGAAATTAACACTTGGCGATGAATCTCCAGCTCGTGATACTGTATTCAGATGGTTTAAAGAATATTGCAGAGGTCGCAATTTTCTTCAGGATGAAGAATACACAGGAAGGCCGCCGTCGGCAGTAATCCCGGATAATGTGTCTGCCGTACGAAAAATGTTAATGGATGATAATCGCTGTACCTATCAAATGACACAGAAGGAACATAACATTGGATCCGCAGCCATACACAAAATTATTCACGAAGAATTGCATATAAAAAAATAGTTTGCCGTTGGGTTCCCCATAATCTAACTGAGCACCAAAAAGAGGAGCGTGGCAGAATCAGTAAAGAAACTCTTAAATTGCTAAATGATGGTGGCCACCGCATCATTTCTAAAATTGTAACGGGTGATGAAACGTACATACCGTTTTTTGACGTTCCAACACGTCAAGAAAGCAAAGTATGGGTCTTTGAAGATGATCCCACGCCTACAATGGTGAAAAGACAACGCACACTGAAAAAGTGATGTATGCGGTTTTCTTCAGAAGTAAGGGATTGGCCAAAGCCATCATGTTGGAAGGACAGAAGACAGTAACAGAAAACTGGTATACCACTAAATGTATTCCAGAAATTCGACAAGAAGTGAATGTTAGGGGACTAATGCTTCACCATGACAATACATCTTCACATACAGCCGGATTAACAGTTGAGTTTCTTAAACAAAAACGAATTACAGTGATAGAAATCCGCTGTCTTCACCTGATCTAGCTATGTGTGACTTTTGGTTATTCTTTAACCTAAAAAAGAACTTACGTGGACGTTGTTTTCATGCAGAAGAGGAGATTGAGGTGGCTATAAATGCATTTTTTCATCTATTCCAAGAAATGAATGGCTTGAGGCATTTAATCTGTGGAAAATTCGTCTACAAAAGTGCATTGATACTGGAGGAGGCTACTTTGAACACACCTAAAATTTTGTAAGTATAACTTTAAAAACCTAGTTGTATCTCAAAAATTTCAGAGTGATCCTCGTATAATGTATTTTATGTTTGAATCAACGTGAAATATTGCGTTTCAGCTTATAATATTATCAATTAACTACTGCCTTCATCGATATTTTTCACATCGTCAGAATTAACGCAAATATAAAATATTCTGTTCTCAGTGACACACGATTCGTGTGTCCGACATCTAGACGTGGTACATTGAATACACTTTTGTCGTCTTTTTTGCCTTTTAGTTAATAAATACCTGCACAGTAATACACATATATCTGCATTTTTATTTTATTTTATAGGCTTATGAATTAAGAAAACGACCTCTTGGACTACGAGTAATCATGCCCCACAAAATATGCCAACATGTCGTTTCAAAATATTTTGTAAATATATATTTTTTAAATCAGAATGTATAAATAATCTCTGAACAAGAGTCTTTTAGTTTTCTATTAACGAAAGTGAAATATTAATTTAGAAACAGTTTACTAATAAAGACTGATTTTATTATAAATATTATATAATAAAAATATTAAATGTAGATGCACAACCATTCCCATAAAGAATATATTTGATCAGTATGACTAAATAATACAAAAAAAATTCTATGTGCTTTCAAATGAATAATGATGGTAAATTTAATTTCAAAAAATTATTTAAAATTTATGATTATTTTCGTGAATTGTTTGGTGAGTATCTGTAACATAATTCTAAATGCTGCACTGTGTATTTGTAATACGTTTACTTCATGTATTCCACAAAAATATTTATCTAGCCCTTACATTTAGAAATAACTAGAAATCATAACTCTTCTAGGAACAAATACAATTCATAGACGGAATTAATGAAACATTTTGAAGATTCCCGTAAACGAACTGGAAATAATTTATCAATAACTTTAAACACAGTGCATTAAAAGTGTCTGGTAACTGGACCGTAGCGGGCGCGGTTGGGGCCGCAAGGAGTGTCAATGCAAGGTTGTGGAACCGATTCCAAGACACATGGAATGGTAGACATCGACAAGGGCAAGTTACCACAGAAACTAATGACCGATATGTCCTGTTAACAGCTCATCGAGACGGAACGGGCAATGCTTTTCTGCCCCAAACACAGTTTTTCTTGGCCACAGGACAAAGGATGTCCAGCCAAAGAATCAGAAATAGGCTTCATAGGGTGGTCTCTACGCACGTAAGTAAATGGTTTGTATTCCGTTGACCACCTTCTGTGCGTGACACAGAAGGTGGGCAACTGAACATCGAGTTTGGAGGTAATGTTGTTGGAGTCAAATTCTGTTTACAGACGAGTCCCGATTCAGTCTGGATAGGACATCTGCTGTGTTTTGGCATGGAGCGAAAGAGGCACTCAAAATAATCCCACAATCGTTCATGAAAGATCACATTACAGACGAGGTGGTTTGATGCTATGGGCTGAAATCAGCATAGGTGAGCGTACGGGCTTGAATATCATTCAGAATGGCAATTTGACTGTCCGAAGTTATACAGACGAGATACTGAGACATCATGTCGTATTTTATGTCGCAGCAATCAGTGATTTCTTTTTTTCCATGCATGATAATGCCAGACCTAATACAGCTCGTCTTTTGAAAAACATGCTTGAAGCTGGAGCAATACAGAGTATGTAATGACCAGCATGCTCTCCTGACCTGAATCCGATCGAGCATCTTTGGGACATACTCAGAAGGCACATTGCTGCGAGACAAGGCCCCCTTTTACTGTCCGGGTCTTGGAGATTACAATTATTGAGCAGTGGAACAGTATTCCTCAAAGCCTTATCGATAACCTCATCGCATCCATGGAAAAAACGTGTGCAACAGTCTTAGCTGTTCGAGAAGACCACACGCCATAATAAAATATTCATCATTTCTAAGCGATGCTTTTTTTATCATTTACATGCAAATAAATTGTTGCCCTAAACCATCTGTTTATGCTCTTTCCATCTTTTCAAGGAATAAAAGCTCCTTTACAATTTTTTTTGCGTCTTTATTGCTGTATCGAGCATTGATACACGTGTACTATCCATTTTATGCCCGTTTTATGGCTGTCTTATACTGTTCTCTTCACTTTTTTGCTTTCTCTCCTAATTTGTTTGAAGAGTGCATATTAAAGATAATATATATATTATAGTTAGAAAAAAGTGTTTTTCGCGTACGTTCAGTAACTTTGGATGACCAGGTTATATCACCTAGCTTGTTTAAATGGCAATGTGTATGAAAGAGAAGTATGAAAAGTATTAGAAGTTTTTAAAAATTAGTCCTTTTTTAATTAAAAAAATAAATATTTAAAATCATTTTGCTTTCTTTTCGTAAATAATATGTTAGGATTGTAATAAAATTCTACTAGAGATAATACATCATAAATAATCTACAAATAACTGCATTGATTTTTAAAATATCGATAAATTCATATCAATGGTAGTAAATAATAATTCAATGATAAATATACGCTATTAATGAAAGTACCAAAGTCATATCACCGCAACGAAAATTCAATAAATTAAATTATTCAACCGCGTTACGTAATATCATATACAATGTAAATTCTCGATTAGAATTCCAAACTCGTGGTATTTCTATCAATACACTTTTCAGTGCTTATATTGGTATTTATTAAACTTTGAGTTACACTGATTGCAGAATTCTGATAATATGTGTAATATGAATAGCTTAAATTTATAAATCAGCAGAAGTTAGAAATCTCGTGGATTCTGGACATTTTAAAGACATTTTCTTTGGGAAAACTGTATATTTTAATTACACACATTTATATAAATGAAGAATTGTTTATTTCTAAAGAACGCTTTTACTAATTAACTCAATTTTACCGTTATTATAAAAATATTATTTATTTATATTGGATATATTTATTTTCGTGTGTCCATTTTTTTTAGATATGGATTATTTTTTGAGAATATCAATTTAATAGATTGAACAGGCAGTGCTAAAATTATATTATCCATTCAAACTCAAGAATTTGTGTACTATCATATAATTCAATATTATTAAACAGAAAAAAGTTATTGTACATTGCTCTTTTATTTGATGAATATAAATATGTATAGATTATATATACATATTCAAATTAATTAAATTTACACAAATAAAAAAAAAAAAAAACAATCATTTTTAGCAATTTAGCTACGACAAGCTTTAAATAGTACATCGAAAACATCACATTATAATTTAACATTCTTGAATAGTTAACTTAATGAATTTCAATCATGTACGTATTGTTTAAGTGACTTCAAATAAAGGAAGTTATACAAAAAATATGTAGATTTTTTTTTAATTTAGGTAATTATTTTTGAAATTAGGAATTTTATTTAATCTAATCATAACTGTGAGCCTAACGTAAGCTTTTCTTCATTTTACTTTCTATAAAATTTATTCTAGTACAAATTATAAAGCAAATTAAAATATTATGACTTTAAAAAAAAATTACATAAATGTATATTTACACATACATATATATAGATATATATTATAACATGGAAAGACAATTTATGTATAAATTTGATTGAATTTCAAAATATTAAAAGCAATTTCAATTTTAAACTCAAAATTCTGCAAATAAAAAAAAAGTCCTTCCGGCCAGTGCCGGGAGGAAGAGGTAGCTTTCATATTCCTTATTTTAAAAAAGCCAACTTATATCATTCAAACACACGAAGCTCAATTTAGTGGAAACCGAATATAGGAGATTCAATACTAATTTTTATCAATATAATGAATGAGAATTTCGCGAAATTAGTCAGCTATATCCAAGCTGCTTTTCTTTAAAGTAACTTATATTTGGCTGCCAAATTCATAAATTTCTTAAAGTGTCTGCCATTTTAAGACAACATGGTGGATGAGGCTAAGCAGTGAACTTGGTCGAGACCTTAGTAATTGCTGTAAACATGCTCACTCACATCGCAATCGGTTGATATATACGAGTGCTGTCGCATACAAAAAATCTGATTTTTCAAAATGTCACCCAGAATAGAAATTGAAACTGCTATATCTGAGCCATTTTTTAAGGTAAAGACAAAGAAAAAATGCTCCTGAATCCTTATATCAAGGTCAAATACTTAAGAAAGAAACCTTTTTCAATTTCTAATTTTTTTGAACCTCACTTTAAATATATATATATTTTTTTTTTTAATTTACTGGCCGCCATTTTGAAACAAGATGGCTGATGAATCTGGCCAGCGAACTTGGTCGAGGTGTTGATGTATACTATCCACATGCCTTCTTACATCGAAATAGGCGAATACGTGTGTTATCGCGTGACAAATACAAGATCGTTTCAAAATTTTAGCCATGCTAGAAATTCAAAGTGCTATAAATCAACCATTTTTTAAAGATATAAACAAAAGAACAAATTTTCAGAAACAAAAACTGCTCCGGAATCTTTGTATCAAGGTCAAACACATAAAAAAATCTTTTTTCATTTTCCAATTTTTTAATACCTCATTTTAAATTAAATTTTTTTTTTTTTTAAATGCAACCCTTTTGAAACAAGATGGCGAATGAAGCTGGCCAACGAACTCGGTCGAGACATTGGTATGTACTATGTACACACCGAATTACATCGAAATCGGTTCATAATTACGAGAGTTACAGTGTGACATTGGTCAGATATATATATATATATATTCCGGAATCTTTGTATTAAGGTCAAACACATACGAAAAAAAATCTTTTTCATTTTCCAATTTTTTGGTATCTCATTTATTTTTTTAAATTTTTTTTTAAATGGCCACCATTTTGAAACAAGATGGCGGATGAAGCTGGCCAACCAACTCTGTCGAGATATTTGTAATGTACTATGTACACACCAAGGTACATAGAAATCGGTTCATAAGTACGCCTGTTATTACGTGAGAAAAATCAGGTCGTTTCAAAATGTCAGCCACGCTAGAAATTCAAAATGCTATAACTCAGCCATTTCTTAAGATATAGAAGAAACAAAAACTACGCCCGAATTTTTTTATCAAGGTCAAACACATAAGAAGAAAATATTTTTTTCAATTTTAAATTTTTTGGTACCACATTTCAAATTTAAATTTTCCTAAAAAATTTAAATGGCCGCCATTTTTAAACAAGATGGCGGATGAAGCTGGCCAACAAACCCGTTCGAGACATTGGTATGTACTATGTATAAACGAAGTTACATCCAAATCGGTTCATAAATACGCCTTTTATCGCGTGACAAAATTCAGGACGTTTCAAAATGTCAGCCACACTAGAAATTCAAAATGCTTTAACTCAACCATTTTTTAAGATATAGACGAAACAAAAACTGCTCCGTAATCTTTGTATAAAGGTCAAATACATAAGAAAAAAATATTTTTTCATTTGCAATTTTTTGGTACCACATTTCAAATTTTAAATTTTTTTAAAAATTTTAAATGGCCGCCATTTTTAAACAAAATGGCGGATGAAGCATTGGTATGTACTCGTACACCGAATTACATCGAAATCGGTTCATAATTACGAGAGTTACAGTGTGACATAGGTCATATATATATATATATATATATATATATATATATCAATTTTGAACGGAGGGTGGTTTTGGGGTCTGGGGGTCATGATCGGTGAAAATATACCAAATTTTTTTGAAATCGCTTTCCTCCGAACGGCTGCAATAGGTAGCTTTTTGTAATGAAAGCTACCTAAAAAATGATTTTATTGCAAAAGCTTTCTTTTCTGTTGAAAATAGAGAAGACATCTACTGTTTAAATACATTTAATGATGTCACTACTCTTCTGTACGAAAGGTTTTGAGATACAGGAAATTGTAAATCCGTATTTTCGACGTCTTTTTATTACAATTACTCTTACACAATAAACCTGATATTCAAACTGACCGAAATTTATTTATTAAAATTCTAAAAAAATTAACATGACTACATTTGTATAAGATCTGCTACTAAGCAAAATTATTTTTTTTTTTACGAATTTAGAGATGATATATTTCTTTTTCTGTTTTTTTTTCTTTTAATTAAATGCCTACGAAATTAAACCTGAGTATCTGTACTTCCATATTTATACCGGATCTATTTATATTTTATCGAAAATGATTGCCTTTTTTTTTACTTTCTGAGGGCATTTTTATTTTCAAAACAGGTTCTAAAATTGAAAGTATCCTCAGAACTGCAGTCAAATTTAAAATAGTAATAAAATAAAATACGTGGTTAAATAACGAAATCAAATCTCATGTATAGGAGCTTCAACGTCAGCTCCGGGAGTCATTATTTTTTAACACACTTTGCGCGATATTCAACTTTCTACAAAATGCAATATAAAGATTTTTAATTACATAAATATTTATGAGAATAAAATTTTTTTCGAAGGTTTTAGAAATTAGAACCGTTAAATTAAACACGTTGTTATGGAATAATATTATGCAATTCTTCAGGCAAATTTTTTGGTAATAAACAACATTTCACAAAGATGCTTTACCTATGATGCAAACCTATGTTGCAGAGGAGATTACATAAATATTAAATAACCTTTTATCTCCCTCAACCAGCGTTTCTGCTTCATCTTTCGTAATCGGGATTATTCGACTTTTTTATAGGATATGGAATACACTTACAAGGAAACTGATAAAATAAACTTAAAAAATGAAATATATATATAATGCTAATTATGTAAAACTATAAAATAAAATGTTTTATATTGTATGAACACATTTATAAAATTCAACAAAAAGTGATACATCTAATTTAAACAGTCTTACAAATAAATTGAAAAAAAATGGGAAAAAGGGAATTATTTAAGACCTTTAATTAAAAATTTCAGCATACATCACTTACTAGTTAATTCCATTAATCAGATGCGCAATTTTCTTTCAAAAAATGGAAACAGTCTTAATTTCCAATGAATAGTGTTCAAAATAAAATGTTCTGTATTTTCCGAACGTATGAACCAAGTATAACCCAAACTTATACAGCTGAATCTGGTCACCTAAGCAACATGATCACTTAATTCGAAGCTAATCGGATGATTTTTACGGCAGTTATCACGCAAATCACAGAATAACAGAAACGAAAAACAAAATCGTTTCTCCAAAGTAAGTCTTCAATCACGTTTCGGCAATAAAACATTTGGTTAATCATTACCATACAACATACAGGAATTTCGTTTATAACGGTCTTGTTGGATCGAAGACAAAACATTTTCTGATTGAACAAATTTGTCCAGGTGTATCTTATACATATATATATATATATATATATATATATATATATATATATATATATATATATATATATACTAGCAATCTGCCCGGCGTTACCCGGGTACGTCAAAAGATAGCGCGAATTGCGAAAAAGCTATGAAAATCACAGTAAGATACCGTGAGAAAATTTTAAATCGCTGCACAAATTTCGGAAAGAAAAAAATTATATATTGTGTTCGAAGATTGAAAGTTGATTCCTTTCACTAACGTGGAAAAATAGTAGCAAATCGCTAAAATACACTAAAAATCATATACAAAATTCCCGAAAAACTCGAAAATTGCTATACGAAATCCGAATAAACTTCATTGAAATGAGGGCAGAATGTACTTTAGGTCAAAAATGGAATGTCAAAAAATTGCAGCAGATCACGAAGAAACGTAAAAATCGCATTAAAAATCAGAAAAAGTTAAAAAATTACGAAAGTCAAAGTTTACTATAATTGGATAAAAGTTTCAAATCTAATTCCTTTGATGAATGTAAAATTTTATTCAGCAGCATTATTACACGTTTCAACCATTCAAGTGCTTCTGGATAAACAATGTTAATTGTCTTCCCATCAGGTGCTAAAATATAAAGATGTTGTCTATTTCCAACTCTAGAGCATCCAACGTATAACTGACCGTGTGAGAAACATGGATTGCGGAGAACAAGTCCAACAACTTTTAAACACTGGCCTTGGGCTTTATTTATGCTCATTGCAAAACTGAGTCGAATTGAGATTTGTACACGTCCTAATTCAAATGGTACTTCTGTAGGTACCATTGGCATCCTCATAATGAAGACATCTTCACCTGCCGCATGTCCAGACATAATAGTGGCCTCAATAACATTTTGCTTCAAATTCTTAACAATAAGTCTTGTTCCATTACACAAAGATGGTGGATCCAGATTTCTAAGAAGCACAATTGGTGCCGCAATTTTCAACTCTAAAATGTCTGAAGGTATACCAGGTAGTTCAAGGGAATTCAAAAATTCTGTTGGATAGTTCAGCACTCGTTCTGCATCACATGTTGTATCAAATGATTTGTAAACATGAATTGTACCTGGCAATTCTTTTAGCAATACTTTGTTTGTAGAATTTACAGCATCATTTTTTGGAGCAGGAATTGCACGTTCACTGAGCCATTGAGGATTCCTATACTGCTGAATTAAATCAGGGAACACTGCTTGTTTCAACTCATCAAGTGATAAAACACATCTTCCAATATCTTTTGCTGATATAAATCCATGCTCATCAGAAACCATGGCACCATTACCAAGCTGCAAAAGTTTATCTGCAAAGTCTTCTTCTGAAGAATCTCTGTTAATATGAACTCTCATGTTTGTTGTTAATCTGAGTCTTATTATGCTGTTTCAGAGATAGGATGATTTAATGCAGGCTCTCATTTCATCTGCTCTTGTTCCCCGTGGAATCACAGGCAGTGTCGGAAGAAAATCTCCAGCCAAAACCAAAATAATGCCTCCCATGATATGACTGTTATGCCTTATATCTCTTAAACTAACATCCAAAGCTTCTAAAGCAGACTTATGTAACATAGTACACTCATCCCAGATAATTAATTCGCATTTCTGCAAGACTATTGCTTTGTTTGATCCCCTTGAAATGTTGCAAGTTGGTGTCTCTGTGCTTGCTAGATTTAGTGGTAATTTCAAAGCAGATTGAGCAGTTCGTCCTCCTGTCAATAGTGAAGCAGCAATATCAGATGAAGCGACTGCTAGAGCAATTTCTTTCCTAAGTCGCACTTGTGCCAAAAGCAGGTTAATAAGTAATGTTTTTTCAGTACCACCCGGAGAATCCAAGAAATAAATACCACCATGAATGTTAGACACTGCATCCATAACTTTGTCATATGCTTCTTTTTGAACTTGAACCAATTTCGGTTCCTTTTCTTCCAAATATTTTTTAAGTTTATCCGCATCGTAAGATAATTCTGCAAGTAATTCATTATTTAAACTTAATTCTTGTTCTCGAGGAAGTACTGGTAAGCCATAAGTTTGTAAATACTTACCACGTAATCACTGAATTTTTTTCTCGATCATTGTGAGAGTCTTATTGAAAATAGTCTGATTGTAACTAATATCTGTATTATTCTGTTGTAGTTGAACTTTGTGAAGTATATCTTCAGAAAGATTTTCTTTATGGTTCTCCCATAATTGTAAAGGATTGGACATGTTACATGATATAAGCATAACTGCAAAAAGGTTACGTAACATCTTTGGAGATCGAGTGGCAGCTGCCTCTTCTAAAGTCTTGTTTCAGTTTTCATCATTTTCAAGAAGTCCTCTCAGATGGCAAGCTCCTTTGTATGTTTCACAAAGCCTATTGTCAACTGTTCTGAGATATTCAAAAGATGTTGGGCCTCGAACTTCATGTAGCAGCAATCTCAAGTGAAAGCATTCAGAATTGTTTGGATGCACCGTGTATACTCGTCCAAGTGCATCGGCGGACTTTATTCCTGGGAAGCCTGGTACATTTTGTCCGTTACTGCGGCGTTTCCATTTCTTGTTATCTTTATTCCATGTGTAATACCTTGGCACTTGATGGTACAGCAAAGTGCAAGCAAACTCATCTTCGATACAAAGCTTGAAAAAGGCCTTAAGGGTTGTTTGTGGAGGATTTTGTGCACGTTCTGTTGCATTTTAAGTTGTGAAATAGATCCTCTGTTCATTTTCAAGATGAACACCTAAGTGCATTACTGCTGGGTGACGTTTATGAATCTTAAAATCAAGTATTCTCCAAACTGCTTCATTGCTGTTTATGCATCTTCCCATTTTATATTGCATGACCCCATCATAATCATTAGCATTATTGCTGGTAATTTCATAAATGGCCGTGTCTGATCCTTTATTGACATATTTACAGATGGATTTTATGGATTTTACAGAATTGCAAAACTCTACATTAATGTGGGCATTAGAAATTCTGGATAATATTGGACAATACGGCACGATCCATGTCTTATCTATTACAACAGGTGATCCCCGAACTGTTATATTGACTGTAAAACCACTATCCTGTGGGCTTCGTCGTCGATATGATGGATACTCATCTTTTCCTGTCTGTGTTTCTTTTAAAAATGGACGTGGATATCTTTTAGTGCATGTTCCATCTTTCATGCAAGTAGAATGTAGATTTAAATTGCCACAGGGCCCATGCACCATCTGCGTTTTGACAACATTAAATAAATGAGGATCATCATCAGGATTTGAAATTTCAGCACTTATAAAACTGTCAACTCTGTGTACGTGTAATGGGTCTTGAAGCCATACCAGAATGTGAGCATGTGGCAATCCACGTTTTTGCCATTCCACAGTATAGATAAAGCATCTTGATTTTCCAAAAATGTGACCTTTATAATGTATTAGATACATTAGTGTCTTCATTTTTAAGTGAAAAACTCTGGCCAACAAATCATGACGGTCTTGTGGTTTTTGTCCCACGAACAGCTCATTTTTTATCTCTGGCCAAGAGGGATTGTAGGTGAATGTGATAAAAAGATCAGGACGACCATAATTACTTACGTACGTCATTGCATCTTGTGTCCTTTCTTGCATGTATCGTGGTCCACCAGTAAAAGTTGATGGTAAAATTATTAACTGTCTAATTTCTGAAGCATTGCCATCATTCATAATAGCATATCCCTCAAATACACATAGTCTTCTACCCTGAGTGACCTCTGATTCAAACGAATATACCTCAATCTTTCTGCCTCTACCTTTGCATACATGTCAACTATGAACTGGTGGAATAGATCTTTACCTCGAAGCAATATATTGAAACTTGAAGTTCGCATCATAATTCTGTAGGAGTAGAAATCCATAGCAGAAATTTTTTTAGTAGTAAGTTCACCAGTATTGGGATTTGCCTGTCTGAGATCAAAATGATAACCATCCTCACCTCTCGGAAATAAAATTGGATATTGTAAGGAATCGTATGCTCTGTTAGTTTCAGCAATTTTCTGTAAAGTACAACTTCTTGTTTCTAAGACAATATCTCTGTTTCCGTGTTGCTCTCCTGACATTATTAATGCAACTTCTGATGCCATAGGGACATTAAAGCGTCTCTCATGTTCACCAGGTGGTGTTTTATCAGCATGTATAATCAAATTGTAATCAGGTCTGGCTTTCTCCATAGCAGATTTAAAGTCATTTACATATATATCTGTTTCCTTGTTGAAACATTTGTTGAAGCTACAACACTAACTTTTGATTTGTTGCTGGAATGTTCTTACAACGAAGTTCAGCCTGTTCCACATTGTCAGACACAAAGTAAATCAGCAAAAATTTAGGCTCCTGATCAGGCAACGGTTGAAGGCTTCCAATTCTATGATACACTTGTCCCTGTATCTTGAATGTAGGCATATAGCCAGGTTCTCTTATCCGCTTTGTTGTTCCAAACGATGTCATTTGAAAACATGAGTTGTAACAGCTGATATTAGACAGAAAAGTATTTTACTGAAATGATTCCCCGGAAAACAGATTATACAAAAGCTGTGGAGGATCAGTTAATGGCGACAGTTTTACCTTACCACTACTACAACACATGCCTTTACTTTCGCCTTTCCATTTCAGAGCTTCACAATATATACAAACCATACACATTGTTCCAACGCTGCATAAAGGGTCTTCAGAATAATCAACAAATGGGTTGAAATTGTATGCTGCATTTTCTTTTTCTATCCAAGCATTAATTCGAGTAGTTGCAAAAGAAATGCGTGCCCGTGCCAATCTTACATCCCTTTCTTCGCTTGTCTCATGTTGGCGCAATTGAGACATTGAAATCCTGTTTTGCTTTCGCCTGGCATCTCTTTCTTCGCTTGTTTCACGTTGGCATGATTGAGACATCAAAATCCTGTGTTGTTCTCACCTAGCATCACTTTCTTCGTTTGTTTCACGTTGGCGTGATTGAGACATCAAAATCCTGTGTTGTTCTCGCTTAGCATCAGTTTCTTCGTCAGTTTCACGTTGGCGTGATTGAAACATCAAAATCCTGTGCTGTGCTCGCCTAGCATCTCTTTCTTCGTTTGTTTCACGTTGGCGTGATTGAGACATCAAAATCCTGTGTTGTTCTCGTCTAGCATCTCTTTCTTCGTTTGTTTCACGTTGGCGTGATTGAGACATCAAAATCATGTGTTGTGCTTGCCTGGTATACCTTTCTTCGCTTGTTTCATATTGGCGCAATTGAGACATTGAAATCCTGTTTTGCTCTTGTCTTGCAGCCCTTTCTTCAGATGTTTCTTCTTCTCTTCTCCTACGTTGTCCCTCTCTATCACTTTGTTGCCTATTCCTGAAACATTTTTTTTTTCTTGGTGGTCGAGGCATTTTTTAGATATAAACAAACACACAAAATAAAAAAAAATAAAAGACCTGTAGAAATCAAATCCTAAATATACCTAAATTTGTATATTGAATCAACAGAAATATAAAAACACTGCAGAACAGCCGCTAAAGCATCGGTATCAAAATATACAAATGCAGTAAGTTATCGTTGCCAATTTCGGAAAAGAAATACAGAACTGTACGTGAAAAATTTGAATACGTGAAAAATAATATAATGATCAAGACTACCTTATCATATTATCAGACTTGACAATCCGGTGAAAGTCTATGGGTGAGATTGTCCCCGATAATTGCCAACTTATTCACTGACTTTGGCCCGTAAGTTACGCCACCTGGTGCATACTACTGGTAACACTACGTAAACAAATGTATAGGGAAAATGGAAAATATTGTGTTATTGACATTAAAAAATATTTTTTTAATTCCACTAAAATAAATACGTAAAGTCAAATTATTTCGCACAATTATTTTCTGGCTTTTAAAAATCTTGAAAATGAAGATTTAAATGCAAGATTTATTGGCACTTTTTCAGTAAAGAGAAATTTGCGTTTTTTTTTTTTTTTTTTTTTTTTTTTTTTTTCTAATCTCGGCGCAATTTGGGCTTCAAAAGATTACATTTGTTGCCAAATGATACAAACAGTTACGAAAACAAAAATTTATGATCTGTTACATGTATAAATTTAATTTGCAGATATTATTATTGTTTTTATACACAATTTACTTATTTGTATATAAAAATAGATAAATTGCTTTTTTATATTAAATAAATTGTATAAATATTGAAAAACATTGCTTCTTTATACGGAACCGTGAATAGGTTTTTATGTAATCTGTTCCACAGTCAAAGCTAGCTGCAAGAAGCGCGATGCTGGAACAATGTGGTATCATTTATACGGTTTAAAAATTAAATTAGTTTTGCGCCAAAGTACACTTACTGTAATAAGCGGGCGTAATACTGTAATAAGCCAATTGGCTGTAGGTCTGGTTAATGAAGAATCCCAAAAACAAGATTTAAAAACACCAAAGTCGTAGCACGACAATAATTTATCTTTTCGGGTAAAAGTTGAAGAACACGTATAAATTTAAGTGATTATTAAACTTTTGGCACAGATGTCATATATTGGCGTGATTTTTTTTTTCTGTCGCCAATGTCATATACGCAGCGGGTACTTAACTGGCGACAAAGTGTCGTTATTTTGCTTGATATGGTAACCTGGATGTTACTGTTTATGATGTTGATATTTTCGCCAAATTTACTATATATAGCATCTGTGCCAAACTTTTTGATGTTTCCAATTTTTTAAAGTGTTTATGGCTTCAGTCCATTTGTTTTTCCTATCCGTGTTATAACTTTCCTAAAATACTTTGATTGTCGCGAAATTTATATATGTTATTAAGTTTCACTGTTATTATTATTATTAAGGCTGCTAATTGCAAGATTCGTGCTTAGATAAATTTTAGTACATTATGAAGTGCATTGAACTTCTATATATCATATACAGACGTACATAATTTCTCATATACACAGTAAAAAACATAACACATGTGAGTTACAACAAAGATATTAATTATGCGCCAAGATATGCCAATTGGCTGTGGAACCGATTATGAAACTTTTCATGAATGGCTAGTGTATTAAAAATCGCAGAAGTCAAAGTTTACTCTGATGTGTAAAACATTGTAATCGGAAATCTTTCGTGAATGATAGAGAATCGAGGCAACACGGAAAAAATATCGCTAAAAATTGCATTAAAAATCGCTAAATTGCAAATTCGTAAATGGCGAAATTTACTATATCAGGCTGAAAGTTTGAAACCAAATTTTATTTCGGAAAGTCAAAAGAATCGCCGTAGAACTCTAAAAAATACTAAAATTCGCATTGAAAAATGCGTTAAAAATCAATAAATATTTAAAAAAATCGCAGGGGTCAAAATTTACTTTAAAGGGGTAAAAAATATTTCATAAATGACAAAAAAACGACGCTAAACTAAAAAAATCTCGAAAAATCACTAAAAATCGCATTGAAAATCGCTGAAATTCAAAATTCGTAGCGTTCAAAATTTAGCACATTAGGCTGAAAGTTTGAAACAAAACTCCTTTTACCAATATCAAAAATAGCCGCAAAATGAGAAAAAAACACTAAAAATCGCATAAAAAATTCGCTAAAAATTCAAAAATCGCTGCACGAATTCCGAATAAACTTTTTTGAAAAGAAAACAAAATTTACTATATTGGGTTAACAGAAAGAAACCGTATTCTTCTCATTTATATGGAAAAATCGCCTCGAAACTTAAAATAAGTGCTAAAAATCGCATATAAAATTAAATAAAAAAATCCAATCAAAAAATCGAAAATCGGGCTTCGAGGTGCAAAACTTCATATATAGACGTCACTTTTCCCCAAATTTTGTAACTCTACGTGCAGTGGACTCTTCAGAACTCCGTCGACACACTCACACACAAACTTCTTTCCTTATTATATATATATATATATATATATATATACATAATACTTTTTGTAAAAATTGGGACGGCCGAAGTGGTACCATTGTTTTCGAAGTACCTCTTAGTTTAACACAAATTCTACCGGTGTCAAATGACCCCTTTGAAAGTTTTGATTTATGTTTATTTTGCCTCCAATTTTTAAAGCTAATAAGTATTAAAACAAGTCTTCAATGTGTTAAAAATATTTGTGATTGTTTTAATGTAAAAATTACAAATAAAATAATTATAAATAAAAAACTTTAAAGGTGTCATTTGACACCATAAGAAATAGTGTTAAGAAACCCAAGTAATTATTTTGTCCACATAAAAAAATAGTCATTTTCACTGAATTATTTTTTATTACACAAAAAGCTGTACAAATGATTATTTATTATACTATGGGACTCCGGCCATTGTTCAGTCATCGTCGCCAACACCCGTGAATTGCAGCGTAATTCACAATGAGGACGCTGTGCGTACACAGCTAGCTTAACTCGCTCGCGAAATTTCACGTCGACACAATTCTGAATGAGTAGTATCATAAATAAAGTTAATATGCAAATGAGCAACAATAATCAAAAAAATTATTGGACTTATTGTAATGTTTCTAGATTTTTTGCAACGAAATTTTATTTCCAGAAATTGTTAAAATACTTTGTTGTATAACATCTGTACCAATAATAAAATCAAGTGATATGAAATAATCTGGAACTACATAAACATTAGTTGTATAATTAAAATCATCAATCATAATATCCGGAGAGAAAAAACCCAGGGGGTTGATTATAGTATTACCTAATCCAGTTTATGTGATGGTTGAATGTTCAAGGTTCGAGACTGTAGGGAGTTTGCGGTAAATACTTTCCTTTAGCAAACTTCTTTCACTGCCCGTATCTACCAATGATGTAACATTCACAGACGAAATAATGACTTGTTTGGTCATGAAAGTATTCGACATAACTGTGGAAACATTGGAGGGTTCAGGCGTAGCTCTAGACCTCCTTGGTTGATCTCACTGAGCCAATTTATGGCCAAAACCCAAGCAATTGAAACAACGAGGGCCTTTGACTTTATGTATGCATTGGCTACGTTTATGATTTGTCAAAACACAATTAAAGCAAAAAATATCAGATTTTGGTCGAAAGGATTTCTCTTTAACTGGAGTTTCAGGTTTTACTTTAAGAAAGTTAGTGTTCTCAGAGTCATGTCGAATTTTGTAATAAATGTTGAGCTTTTGTTTGAATTCTACAATGAATTGGCATCCATATAATATTGATTTTCTAAAAACAGGGCCGGGTATACCCTTTATGATATATTGCATTAATGCGGAATCTCGATGTTACCACGAGAGCATAATTGTTTCATAACAAGAAAATATTCTACTATTAATTCATTTTCTTGCAATTTTCGTTTATTTAATATATCATGTAACTCGGCAGAATTATAAGTGGTACTGAATTCTGAAATTAAGAGTTGTTTAAGTTTGTCGTATGATTGGACATGAGACTCTGTCTGTAGTAACTACTGGGCTTTTCCTCGTAAGGATCTTTTACAAAATATGAATTTATGAAAGTCAGATAAGTTAAACATTATTCTCTGCATTATCTAAATATTAACTCTGCAAATTATAACGAAAAAAACTTGGCGAAATTTGGGACTGTTTTTATAAAAACCTTAATTTCTCTACGAGTATACATGCTAGCCTCATAAAAATGAACACAGCATATTGCAATAAGCCACTTATTAATAATCTCGAGTTTGAACGATTTGCTACATTAGTTTTTACAGAGTTATCCAAATCATATTAGTTCTTTTTAATTTGTTGACGGTCCCCTATGGGGTTTTGGAAACAAATATTCGCGGAAATATATGACATATGTTATACCGTTTACATACCTGCAGTTTCAGGTTAATGTCTCATGTATTTTGAACAAAACGTTTAAAATCGCAAGTCACGGATCACCTTTGGACATATAGTGTATGTAGACTAGACAAAATATATCACACACCTTATAGTTTAAATTTAAATTAATAAAAAATTAATAAATATTAAATATTTTTAACCATATTTTATATGAATACTTATACAGATACAGATTTACGCATTTTTTTTTTATATCACTCGTATAAGAAAGATACTTTCTATATTTATTGTAGTACAGTACAAATGAATGTTCTCATCCATTACGAATTATTTCGCTATATATCATAAGTCAAATATTTAATCGGCCGTATATCATCCGTTAACTATTTCTCGTGATTGCTTGAAAATTTACTACATCGGAAGCAACCAATCTGATCATTGTCTGATTAATTCTGTCACGCGCATAGGCTTTGAAGTAATAGAATAACAGATAAGTTATATATTGACAGAGCAGAAGATGTCATGTTTCGCTTCCAAGAATATTAGTATGCTTCCTAATTTATATATTATGTTGTTAAAATATTGAATAAACAGTCATTTTAAAATATTTAAATGGTAATGGATTAAACATGTAACACAGTATGTATAATATTATAAAAAAATATTTTTTAAGCATATTAAATGAATGAATTATTAAAAGATACTGGAGAAAATTAATTATTAGTAATATTCAACCAAGTTAATTTTTATTTTTCTTCTGGAGCTAGGAAGGTTACACAGACAAGAACGTGATTAAAAGATGATTCATTAAAGCTTTTCTACAAATAACGTCAAAGAGATATATTTAAATAACATTAGTCTAATTTAATCAATTTCCTGTTTCATTGTCAATCTATAATAATAAAATATTGCCTAAAAATGTTTTTGTGTTATATCGTGAAACTGATTTTCATATCTGTACATAGCACTAATGATCGTTACCTTTCATTAAGACATGGGCTTTCATTTTCATTGAGTGATTTTAAACAGGAGGTCCTTTGTATTTCAGTATATATATATGCATATATATATATATATATATATAGAGAGAGAGAGAGAGAGAGAGAGAGGAACTATATTTCTACATATAAATACAGCTATAAACCAATTCTGCTCTCAAGCAAGAGATTCGAATGAATTAAATTTTACTCTTGAACATTAAGCACTTGATAATGTAATTGATCTAATGCAAAAAGGGAGTAGAAGCTGTTGGATTTATCCGTCATTATGTGCCAAATGTTGGCAATACTCTTGTTCGGCCAATGTATGCAAGCATAGAAACGCAATTCGTTTCGTTATTCCTAGTTTTGGTCTTACCATGAGGGCACGCATCGCATCGTATTGTCAACAATAAAGTAGAGATACAGTCCTTTCAAGAATGTGAGTTTATTAATTTTGTTAATACGTACAGCTACAAAATGGTGATCGTCCAGCCGGTGAAATAAAATGTCGCAGTTTGAAAAAAAAATTCTATGATTGTGAATGAAATATTTTCATTAGTTGCTTCGTCGAAGTCTTAGAGAAGGTTGATTTCACGAGCTTGGATGAAATAGTCTGCTCAGTAAACAAGTTAGGAAATATTTCCTTATTCCTTTTTTCTGTATTATACGTTTTTAAAAATGGATAGTATTGACAAATTGAAAAAGAAATGTTCGACATTCAGAACGTCTGTGACAAAATTGTTAGTAAATTCGAAACACTAATAAATGACAAAAAATCTAGAAATAGATTGTGTAGAGATACAGTCCTTTCAAGAATGTGAGTTTATTAATTTTGTTAATACGTACAGCTACAAAATGGTGATCGTCCAGCCGGTGAAATAAAATGTCGCAGTTTGAAAAAAAAATTCTATGATTGTGAATGAAATATTTTCATTAGTTGCTTCGTCGAAGTCTTAGAGAAGGTTGATTTCACAAGCTTGTATGAAATAGTCTGCTCAGTAAACAAGTTAGGAAATATTTCCTTATTCCTTTTTTCTGTATTATATGTTTTTAAAAATGGATAGTATTGACAAATTGAAAAAGAAATGTTCGACATTCAGAACGTCTGTGACAAAATTGTTAGTAAATTCGAAACACTAATAAATGACAAAAAATCTAGAAATAGATTGTGATGTCTGGAGATATCTGGATAACTTTTCTTTCGATTTCTGTTACCGCCAACGTCACGTGATAAGTGGGCGCGCGGAGAGGGAGGGGATACTGTTTTTGTTTTGAGAAGTGTAGAGATAGGTCGTGCATGTTTGGCCGGCGAAAGTTTTGATTTATAAAAACGGAAGTGTGTCAGGTGCTATGAGCACCGAAGTATTATAATTTGAGTAGTTTGTGAAGTAATTTAATAATATAGTGAAGTGGTGCTTTTGGAGTGAAATATAGCTGTTGTTCAGCTGTTGTTCAAAGCTGTTGTTCAGCTATGTGAAAAACATAATTATTTGCATATAATGTATCGTCAAATTTTTTGTCATCTGTAACGTATTTATGTACCATGTAAAAAAACTACCATTTCTGTATTTAAAAGAAGGAGTGATATATTTACCGAGGATTATACACTTGTGATGATTAGCGAGGATCGAGCATATCACACGCTCTATTTTCTAGAACGACAGCTCTTATAAGAAGTAAGATGCAAGTTTATGTATTTTTAATTGAATATAATATTTGAAGATGATTAAGTAGATAAAGAAATAGCATGTAATTTATTATTATGAATTTGTATATTTATATAAATGATTTAAGGAGACGAGAGAAAAGTATATAGTTTATTATTATGATTGATTTAAGCATGTCAGAAGGAAGATGTAAATTTATAGTATGACATTTATTGCTTGATTTATTTATTTAAGATGATAGTATCTGTTACATGTAGAAGTTATTATAAATGTGTTTGAAATTGAAAAAGGGAAATGTTTAGCTTTAATGGGCTGAGGAAAGAGGATTTAGTTATAGTCGCAACTGAATTAGGCTTAAAAGTGGAGGCAGAGCACATAATTATAGATTTGAAAACACTCATTGAGGGAAGCGACCAATACGCTAAGGATACTGAATTTATAAATGCATTTTTAATTACTACGGTATCAGATAGAATAGAAAAAGAAAAACGCGAAGCCGCGTTACTCAAAATTGAAAAAGAAAATGTCAAAACAGAACAAAACACAGAACTAGACTTAGAACGCACAAAATTAGAAGTCATAAAAGCCCAGTTAGAAATGGCGAAGATTCAATCAAATGATAAGAATTCGGTTTCGGGGGGGGGGGGGGGATGTACAAAAATTCCATACTAATTCTTTAGAATATCTAATTAAAAGTGTTAGAACTCTGAGCATGCCAGTCCTGACTAAACCGGAAGAGTGGAATTTATTTTTGAGTTCGCTTGGAAAAGCATTCGAAATGAAATATGTTGTGGAGGAGTTAAAAGTTGAAATTTTACTAAATTTAGAACGCGCGATACATTTATTAGTTTATGTAAATACAAATGAAATGAAGAGTTATCCGAAGGTTAAGGCTTTAATTTTGAAAGAATTTGAACCTACCACGAAAGCTTGTCTAGAAAATTTCCTTACGGCAAAAAGAATGAAAAATTAAAACCATTTACAATTTGCAAGCAGAATCTGAGCTAAATTTGATTTTTAGGACAGTAAATGATTTTGATAAGCTTAATGAATTAATTGTTACCGATAGATTATTAAGTTCATTAGATTTAGAAACGCGTAGTTATGTTAAATTGGAGCAAATGGATGACTGGCTAAAACCACGCGAAATCACGGAATTATGCGATAATTGTTTTACTTCAAAGGGTAGAACATTTGCGGAATTATATGATAGACCTATAAAACCCTTTCGCAACTATGCTGAACCCAGAAGTGTGAAACATTGGAAATATATCCCACTTCATATCAGAAATAATGTTCTTTCTCGCGATATGAAAACTAATGACATTTGTAGCTGTATAAACAAACAATTTATTTGCGTTTCTGTTCGAATAATAAAGAAAAAATAAAATGGGGAATTTCTGCGATCAAACGAAAAAGGAATCGAGTATTGAGAAAAATAAACATGATGAAAAGTTAGTTGCTAAAGTGACAGCTTTATGTTCTGGGAACGAGGCAATAAATACGCAAGCCTTGCAATACCAGGATGTCTGGTTAGAGGGGCGGAAATTTAATACACTGATTGATAATGCGGTCGAAATTCCAGTAATTAATTCAAATCAAATACCGGATTCATTTAGATATAATGAAAATTCAAAAATTCAGTTGATATCTGCTTTTGGAGGAAAAAATAACCGCTAACCTTATAACTTTACCTATAGTTTTAGATTCCGGACAGTCAAATAATGTAGTTAACTGCGTAGATGTTTTGTTCGCAGCAACAGATAAATTATACGAGTCATGTATTATCACGCCAACAATTTATGAGTTATTATAATCAGCTCAGAGTGCAGGGGAAGGAAATAGATTAGGTGATGTGTCTACGGATGAGGTGCAGTTAAAAAGAGGGGCGGAAATTAAATATCAAAAGGCAGGGGGTAGTGAAATGGAACAACAAATATGAGTGATGAGAATTTATGTTTATTAAGCCAAAATGAAACTGCAGAAAGAGAGTTAATGATTAGCTGTATTGGAAGGAAAAATAATAGCGAAGATCTAAATGTGGGTCGTCAATCAGATGCGAGTATTTACAGGGCGCGACAGAAAAGTTGCGAATCGTTACAGGGATCTTTCAAAGATGCAGAAAAAGAGAAAAACGGGTTTGTTATGGTAGATAATTTGCTTTGTCATAGGGAAAGAGTTTCGGGAGATCAAGTTATGCAATTAGTGGTAGCAAAGGTGAGGAAGGGGAAAATTTTAAAAGTTGCGCACGAATCGGTTTTCTCTAATCATCTCGCCATGAAAAAAAAACAAAAGAGAGAATTCGTTATTCATTTTTTTTGGCCAGGTATGTCGCGGGATGTGGCAGAATATTGTGCATCGTGTAAGGATTGCCAACTACGGAGCAGGGAGAGGGCCAGATACCCATTGTTCCAATTGAGAGGCCGGGACTTCCGTTCGACGTTGTAAATATTGACATAATTGGAAAAATTGAACCTCCTTCAGTGCGTAGGCATCAGTACGTACTTACTTTGGTAGGCCAACATTCCAAATTGCCAGATGCAGTTCCGTTACGAACAATTAGGTCTAAAGCTACGTGCGATGCATTGTTAGAGATATTTATGCGAACGGGAATACCCCGCGTAATAGCAAGTGATCAGGGCAGAAATTTTTTATCAGGTTTAAGACAAGAGTTTCATGCTAGACTGGGCGCGTCTCCTAGATTTGCTACGCCGGGGCACCTACAGAGCGCGGCACTTGTTGAACGATATAATCAGGTATTGAAACGTATGTTACACCATATAATTCGTAGAGACCCTAAAAATTGGGATAAACACATCCCCTATCTATTATTAGCGTACAGAGAGATCCCGAATAGCACTACGGGCGTATCGCCATTCAAATAGATTTACGGAAGGGAGGCCAGGGGGCCACTGGCTGTATTAAAATCTACATGGGCAGGCGAAATCCCACTACCCATAAATCTAGGAATGTGTGCGAACGAATACCTCCAGGAGTTAAATATTAATTTAGAAAGGACAGCGAAACAAGCGGCAATAGTATCGTAGGTTAAGCAAAGCTCGTATGCGAAGTACGCTAATCGATGAGCGATTTACAAGGAATTTTGACTGGGGGATCAGGTATATTTATTAATCCCGGACTCTACGAACAAACTTTACGCGAGGTGGACCGGGCCAACCGAAATTTTGGCGCGCTGTAACACTGATTCTTACAAAGTGAAATTAATAAACGGGAATGTTAGAAATGTCCACGCAAATAAGATCAGAAAATTTACTCCAAGGTACAGGCGATGGGGGTGATCTTCGTAAATTAGGAAGAATTAGTGGAAGTCCATCCAACCCCCAGTACGAAAGATAACTCCGACCTATTCAATATAGAAGAAGTTTATATAATCATTTAGATAAGGTGGAGAAAGAAAAAATGTTAGATTTATTGTATAAGTATAAAGAGTTATTTTCCAGAAAAGTGCAAGTAGCTAAGGTAGGAGAGTATAAAATACGAATAAATGACGCAGAAAAGAAAAGCCCTATGTTTACCGAATCTCAGAGACCTTGAAGCCACAAGTAGATAAACAAACTGATGAGCCATTGGAACTAGGTCTGATTGAAGAAAGTGAGGCAGAGGCGCCACACCCAGTAGTATGCGTGATGCAGAAGGATGGGGCCTGGCCTTGCGCCTATACGTAGATTTTCGAGCCCTAAATGCTATTACGAAAACTGATGAATTCCCTATGGAATATGCCACCGATCTGTTGGCCAGTATTGGCAAGGCAAATGTGATAACCACTATAGACTTGTTAAAAGGGTATTGGGCCATACCATTAGAAGAGGAGAGTAAAAAAATCGCATGCTTCAAAACTCACAGGGCTCAGTATCGCTTTAAAGTAATGGCCGTCGGTCTCAAGAACGCAGCTGCTACTTTTCAAAGGGAGACGAACAAAGCACGGTCCGATTACATGGAGTTCACCAGAGCATATATAGACGACATAGCCGTTTTTTCGGAAAAATTTTCTGAACACCTATTACATCTAGAAAGCATATTTTCTAAGTTATCCCAGTTACGGTTCTCAGTGAACTTGAAAAAATGTGAATTCGCAAAACCACAGATCAAGTACTTAAGACATATCATCGGGTCCGGTAGCCATCGGACAGACCCCGGGAAAGTGGAGGCCAATCGAAGGCTAGCTGTGTCTCAAACGAAGAAACTGTTGAAAAGTGTTCTTGGTCTGTGTAATTACTATAGAGATTACATTCCCAAATATGCTGAAGTAGCATATCCTCTAACAGAACTGGCGATAAAGAACAGTCCAGAGCAGTTGTGTTGGTCAGAAGACCATGACCGGGCTTTTAATGAGTTGAAAAGAGGTCTTATTGAAGCACCTAGTCTACATACTCCCATTATAGGAGTGCCATTTGTCATCGAGTGCGACGCATCTGCAGTCGGCATCGGCGCGTGTTTATCACAATGTAAAGACGGAGTACTGTACCCGGTAAGCTATGCCAGTCAAAAGCTCACCAAAACTCAACAGGCTTGTCCGACGATTGAAAGGGAGTCATATGCGGTCATCTGGAGTCTAAAGAAGTTCGAAACGTGGATTTTTGGTTCACCTGTGGAACTTATCACCAATCACAACCCACTAACTTTCATCACCAAAAATGCCCCTCAGTCTTCCAAACTGCAGCGGTGGGGATTAGCACTGCAGAAATATGACATAAGAATTTCGCTCTGACCTGGTGCTAAGTTGATAAATGCAGACGTACTGTCTAGACTTTAGACATTTGGATAAGAAAATAAACTGTGAAAAACTTTCCAAACTGTTTGAGACTTTAAAGTGTTAAGATTAATTTAATTGTTCCTGCATCTATATCTTGTATATGTTTTATTTGTTATTGCATTTATTATTGTTATTATTAAATCTTAATTATGTTTTGTATTAGTAGATAAGAAGTGTTTTAGGCGGTGTGCCCAGACTACTTCGAACATTTAGTTTGTATATTTTTATATATATTTATTAATTTGTATTTTCATTTGGGTAAATTGCTTAAAAAATGGAGTATGAGGGCGTCTCCAGACTAAATTTCAGATCGAAAATGAAAGACCCCCCTCCCCCATTTTCAATATTGGGGGGGGGTGATGTCTGGAGATATCTGGATAACTTTTCTTTCAATTTCTGTTGGTGCCAACGTCACGCGATAAGTAGGCGCGCGGAGAGGAAGGGGGACACTGCTTTTTATAGAGGAAAAGGGGTTTTGAGAAGTGTAGAGGTAGGCCATGCATGTTTAGCCGGCGAAAGTTTTGATTTATAAAAACGGAAGTGTGTCATGTGCTATGAGCACCGAAGTATTATAATTTGAGTAGTTTTTGAAAAATTTAATAATATAGTGAAGTGGACCTTTTGGAGTGAAATATAAAGGTGTTGTGCAGCTATGTGAAAAATATAATTATTTGTATATAATGCATCGTCAGATGTTTTGTCATCTCTAACGTATTTATGTACAATGTAAATAAACTACCATTTCTGCGTTTAAAAGAAGGAGTGATATATTTACCGAGGATTATACACTTGTGAGGATTAGCGAGGATAGAGCATATCACATAGATAATTACTCAGAAATTTTAGAGCAATTAAAGGATAAAGAACAATCGCTAAAAAACTTAAATAAGGAAATAGAAACTGCTGTTATTATAAAAAAAAAAGATTATGAAATAGATATTAACACTAGTGCGGAATATCATAGTAACATTATGAAGACTAAATTTAAAAAAAAGGGATTAGAAGAAAGTAAAGATATAAGAGAAATTCAATCAAAACCTATTCTAATAAATAACGCAATAAACATTAAATTACTTGAAATAAGACTTCCGAAAATTTCCGGAAAATCCGAAGAGTAGAATACGTTTAAACTACAATTTAACAATATAATAACCTCAAAGAGCAACTGTAGGATGCCGAAAATCACCATTATTTATCTTCCGCATTAATAAATGATACAAGGGTTTTGATTATAACAGTAGATACATTTTCATCCTTGTTCCAAGCATTAAAGGACAGATACGAAACTGATAGAGTAGTAATAGCACAGTAGTAATTAATAAACACATTAATTCACTTTTAGATGCGTATAAGCTCACGCAGTCTTCCGCTAAAGACCTACGAAATTCGGTCGACAATGTAAAATTAAATTCGCGCATTAAGTGTTTTAAACTATTATAGAAACAACCATTCCGATGTTTTAATATTAAACATCATTCTTCAAAAGTTAAATAAGGATACTCGAAAAAATTATGAAATGAGTATAAGTGCAAATAAAGTACCAACATTAGATGAATTCATTTTATTTTTGGAGAAACGTTCTCAAATTTTGGAACATATCCATAAATGCACTTTCATAAAGCCCTTTATTAAGTATCAGAAATGTTGTTTCAATTCTAAGTCATTAAACTTGTTAGCAGAAGGACAACATAATTGTTTAATGTGTAAGGTGATCACATTTTAATGAAATGTTCGCAATTCTTAAATTTGCACCCTAAAAAAGATTCTTCATTGTTAAAATTAAAAGATCATGCTACAATTGTTTATCATCTGTCGCAACATTAGTCAATGCGAAAGTTCATGTACGTGCAAAAAATGTTGCAAGCGCCATCGCAGCTGGATTCACCTGGAACGCGGTGAAGAAGGTATTGTTACAAATCAGGCTATACCAATTTAAAACAGAAGTAATCTTAGTAACTTGTCTCCAACCGCAAACGCATTTTTTCCTCATAGTTACACAAATAGTCAGATGTCTGTCACCACTTTCGGTGAAAATACACATTTCATAACACGCATTCTACCATTAACAATACTCTAATGAATATGACGTCTTCTTTTCGTAAACAAGTACTGTTTTCAACAGCGATAATATCTGTACAAAATGCCTGAAGAAAATTTCTTCCTCTTAGGGCATTGCTAGATGCATGATCTCAAAACAACTTTATACCGAAATAATGTACCGAGTTATTGCTCTTGAAAGGAAAGAAAAGAAACGCATCAGTTTCAGGCCTAAATGGTTCAGTCATGAATATAAATGAAAGTGTTATAACAACCATCGCAAATGAAAATAGATGTTTTAGTGAAACATTGCAATTTTTTGTTGTTCCTAAAATTACGCGCATAACGCCAGCTACATATCTAAACATCATGCCTATTACGCAATTAAAGACATTTCAGTTAGCTGATCCACAATTTGATAAACCATGTCCAATATATGTTTTATTGTAGAACGAAGTATTTTTTTAATTTAATTTGACAAACAAAATAAATATGCAAAATTTGTTTTTTCAAGAAACAGTTTTTGGCTATGTTGCCAGTGATTCTATGTCTATGCCACAAAAAGACAATTTTAGTAATTATTATGGTCTTGTTCGATCTGTGGGCGATTTATACAATACTATACATAATTGTTTTGGGAATGATTTTGGGAAATTGAAGCGGTTCAATATACAAATCTAATAAAAAGTAAAGAAGGCCAATATTGTGAGGAACATTTTCTGCTTACACATAGTAGAAGGGAAGATTGCAGATATGTTGCGGAAATGCTCATTAAAACTGGAGATTTTAAATGCTTAGGAAAATCAAATGAAAATGCAAATAAACGATTAAATCATTTACTTAAGCGATTTATGCACAATCAAGCCATGCGATTCTTGTATGAAGATTTATATAACAAATATAATAATTTGGGACACTCTCTTGGGGCACTCTCTTTGGAAGAAATCTCTTTGGAAACTAAACCCAGATTTTCATATTATTTGCCACATCATGGGGTATACAGAACCGACAAACCCAGCTCGAAATTAGGGGTTGTCTTCGATGGTAGTGCAGCTACTACTAGTGGTGTTTCTTTAAATAATGTTTTATTAAACGGAGGATTCGTTCATGATGACCTTATTGATATCATTTGTCGATTTCGAACACACAAGTACGACTTTACAGCCGACATCATAAAGAGGTATCGCCAGATACTAATTGCGGAAAATCAGAGAGATTTGCTGCGCATTTTGCAGAAATGTGGTAAAAAAGAACCGGTAAAAAAAATTAAATTAAAGTCAGTTACATACGGAACATCAAACCATACATAAATCAGGTCGCATGCGAGCTGATTTAGCGGAAAATTAACTTCTTTACCAATTGCAATTGGTGAAGAAGTTAATTTTCCGCAAGCATCATGTGCAGTAGTCCCAAATTTCTACGTCGACGACGTGCTAACAGGAGCAAACTGTTCAGCAGAAGCCCTACAACTGCAAGCATAGTTAATCTTGCTTAAACGTGGCGGCATGGCATTCAACCGATGGTGTGCTATCCATCCCGAACTGTTAAAAATGGCAACTAGTAAAAAGGAGTACACATTCAATGATCGTGATGAGGACCAGAGCACTAAAACTCTAGGACTGTTATGGAATCCAATTCGTCACTCCTTTTTCTTTAATTCATCAGTTAAGGGACAAGCTGTGTACACGAAAAGAACTGTTCTATTAGTTATAACTCGAATTTACGATCCATTGGGATTACACGGCTCTGAAATAGCTAAGGCAAACATTTGTATACAGAGACTTTGGTTATTGAAGTTAGGTTGTAACTATCTAGTTCGATTTGAAATTAAAGATTAATTGCGACGTTTTATCAGAACAACTCAACATATAAACAATTTAAAAATCAATCGTTTTGTTTTAAACGAAAGAATTCGGAAATTGAACTGCATGGTATCTCCGATGCATCCGAACTCGCATATAGAGCATTCATTTATCTACACTGTCCCACATAAAATTCAATACATCTTTAAATTTACTGTTCAGCAAGTGTAGGGTTGCACCATTGAAACCATTGACAATCCCAAGACTAGAATTGTCCGCAGCTGCCTTATTGTCTCAACTCGTAACTAAGGTAGTGAATTTACTAAAGTTGCATATCAATAAGGTATGTTTTTGGTATGACTCAACCATCGTCTTAGTATGGATTCTGACTCCTCGTCATCTACTACAAACCTTTGTGGCCAACAGAGTTTACAAAATTCAAGAGTTGACCCAGACTTATCAATGGAAACATATACGCTCAGAGGACATTCCAGTAGTGTCTCGAAGACTAGCTTTTGACAAGTTAATTGATTGTAAACTTTCGTGGCACGGCCCTTTCTTACTAAGAGAAGAAGACTTCTCATCCAATAGGAACATTGACTTAAAATATGTGAAAAATACTATTGAGTTTTCATCAGATTTAAAACTGAAAATCAATACTACATTAACATTTTTTAATTATGTTGAATTTATTAATGAGATTTTACGTATTAACAATAATTATGGTAAAATATTACGTGTTTTAAGTTATATTTTCAGGTTTTTATATAATACAAAAAGATCAACTGAAAAAAGAAAGGGACACGTAAGTATAGATCAATTATCAAGAGCAGAAACATTTTTGAAACGGGACGTTGAAAAGAGCGAATTTAAGGCAGAATATATTGCATTGTTAGAAGGTAGGCAAATTTCTAAGAAAAGTAAACTTTGATTGTTAAACACCTTTTTGGATGCAGATAAGGTGCTAACAGTAGGAGGTTGTTTGAATGATTTCGACGTAAATTTTGTTCAAAAACATCAATATATTCTGCCAGCTAAGGGTAAATTGTGTAGCTTAAATGCAATTTACTAACATAAAAATATCTTCATATAGGGGCACAAGCAATGTTTTGCTACTTGAAGAAAAAATCTGGCAATTACAGGGAAGAAATTTAGTTAGGAAAATAACGCATGAATGTATAATTTGTAGTAAAAACAATACTATAACAATACAACAAATCATGGGTTCCTACCCACAGAGAGAGTACGTCCTAGCGCAATTTTTAACTATGTAGGGGATTTTGATGGCGCTTTTTTATAAGATATAAGGGGAAAAGAAAGGGAATTCTTAATAAGATGTATTTGGCAATCTTTGTTTTATTTTGTAACTAAGCAGTGCATCTCGAATTAGTGTCAGAATTGACCACAGACGCAATCATTTCAACACATTCATTGTTAGGCACGGAATGTGCGCAGATAATGCAGAAAATTATGTTGGCGCGAACGCAGAGTACAGATACTCCATAATTTGCTAAGACATCCTTAAAAGAGGTTGGCGAATTATTTATCAGAAGAGAATATTACTTGGAAATTTATTGCTCTCGAGCACCTAATTTTGGTGGGTTGTAAGAGGCAGGAATAAAATCTGTAAAATATCATCTAAAGCGAACAGTAGGTGATGCAAGGCTAACTTTCGAAGATATATTAACTGTAGTGGATCAAATTGAGTCTATATTGAACTCACGCTCAATCACTCCATAGTCTTCAGACATGAATGACTTGGAGGCCTTAACGCCGATTCACTTCTTAATCGGGAGACCTATGACAGCCATAGTTGAGTCAAAATTAATTAATATAATCAAAAATAGACTTTATAGACGGCATAGGATTACAGAATGCGTTCAATTGACATGGTATCGTTGGAGTAGAGAGTATTTGATTACGCTTCAACTGCGTTCCAAATGGAATTTTAAAAATAATAATAACGTAATTTTAGCTATTCTAGGGTTGATAAAGGAAGACGATCTTCCTATAAATAAAGCCACCAGTGGCCGAGAGGTTCTGCTCTCGAAGCTGGTAGACAGGAGGTGCTGGGTTCGATCCCAATCGCGCCCGTCGGCCTAATCGTTCGGAGTTTTCGTGGTTTTCTTCGAGCCGTGGATCTTCCATGCGTTAATACGGATTAGGTTCCCTTAGAAAGACCCCCACGGAGGGCACTCCCCCCGGGCCCATATCCCTCGTGTAGATAATTGGCCGTCAAAAATCAACCCAACCCAACCCAACCCCTATAAATAAATACTTACTAGGATGCATTACAAATGTTTTCCCAGTTGCAGATGATAAGATTAGGGTAGTAGAAATTAAAACTTCAAGGGGAAAACATAATAGAAGTATATATAATATTGTATTACTGCCACAACAAATTTCAGAGAATTAGTTATGGACTATTAAACAAAAATAGGGGAGCTTGGTTGTGTCTTTCCTCTTAATTTGTATTCCTGTATTTTCATAATTGTATTATTCATTGTTAACCCGAGAGTAGTCGCGACTTTTTTTAGAACGTTAGTAGTCGCGTTCGGTCCATTTGCCGCCGTTACCAGCAGGACGAAAACGTAGAGGAAACATGCCGGTGTTATCAGATGATCGAAGGAGAACACGGGGTGAAAAAATTTACTGAACTTTAACAGATTACAGCAATTATTTATTTGACATCCTTTAACAGCAATTATTTATTTCGTTTAAGTATATATTTAGTTGGCATCTAGATAAATGTTTTTAATAACTCTTTCTTCGTTTTGCATAATATATTTAAAATCAAAAGTAAAAGAAATTAATTGAATTTCTGATGTTACTATGAATCAATAAATAGGAACAAAATTACGAATATAAATTTGAATTCGTGATAGTTTTTTTTTTTTTTTTTTTTTTTTTTTTTTTTTTTTTTTGGGGGGGGGGGGGTGGAAAGAATCACAGTTAGGTAGATTTTTATGATACTCCGGCACTAGGGTCCAATTGAAGTTGATAATATTACATCATTATTTATGTAAATTAAATAAATAGTTGTATATTTCCGGACATGTTGTTAATAAGTATTATTAATATTCAATTCTAATATTTCTTCCTAAGAATTTCTGCGGCATTGTTAAAAAAATGTATTTTTACTAACAGTATGAAAATTTAAAAATAGATAAGTTTTAGAAAAATACTTAACAAACTTTTTAAAATTATAGTATAAACATTCACTGAATTATCCAAAAAAGATTTTTATTTGCGTAATTTCTAATCTACATTATAAAATTCGTATTATTTTTCTTATTATGCAAATAAATTATATGTATCTTCTTCGCAGATATACATACTACATTCCTGCAAAAATTGTTTTATTTTTCAAATTTGTTTTATTGTACAAAAACGATACTTTTCAGATTTTGGTGATACGTCATTTTTTTTACTGATTCTCACAAAATTCTCTTCTCTCTTTTTTAATGGTTTGGCAGTGTTATTGTCTGTTTTCTTTCATTTATATGTTCCAGTAAAAAAATGAAAGCAAGTTCTTTCAAATAATGATGACGAATTTCCCTTTTTTTACATATTTAAACGATTATTAATTTGAGAATTTATTACCGCGATATTTTACAATGAAAAAAAAAAATGAAAGTGACCATCCATCAGTTTTTCGTGCGAACTGATTTCACAACTAATATAATAAAACAATTTTAAGTGACGTTTTAAAAATAAAAAAAGTACTTTATGAACGGGTAAAAATAACAAGAGGCAGAAGATCCGCACTTCGAAGAAACTTTCCCCGCAGATTTCGCGGAAATGGGAAAGAATGAATAGGAGAGGGGGGAAAAACAACTAACGCAAGTGGTCGCAACACGGTCATTTAGACCGATTGCAACTTAAGAATGCGATAAAATGCTAAGAAATAGCAGGAATGACTTGAAATTTTACTACACAAGAGTGTGAACACTCAAGGTCAGCTACACGGAATTTGGCTATTGTAACTTTAACGGGAAATGAGTTACAGTAAGATAACGAATTTCGGGCGGGGAAAAGACCAACGCGCGACTACTGACGGGTTAAAAGATTAAATTAATTGTTGTGTTGTATCATATTATTCAAACATTTGTAATCTTAATGTTTTAGTTTCTATTACATAATTGATTTTAGTTGACCCTTCAATGTAGGGGGACATGTTGGAATTATCTGTTATTATGTGCCAAATGTTGGCAACGAAATTGTTATGCTAATGTATGTAACCATAGAAACGTAATTCGCTTCGTTATCCCTAGTTTTTGTTTTTGTCCTGCTATGAGGGCACGCATCGCATCGCATTGTCAACAATATAGTAGAGATACACTACTTTTAACAATGTGAGTTTATTAATTTTGCTAATACGCACCGCTACAGAAGTTAAGAATTGTTTTTCGATGCATACTCGACAGGCGTTGAAACACTCATCACAGCGTTAACGTAGTTCACGAAGTTTGATATTCCTGTTCTGCAAGTTTACTGTATCGATAGAATTATGTTTATTTTTTTTCCTTGGCGCTACCGGGAATTGGTAAGTCGATAAAATCCTGCTGTTATTTTTCTCCAACATGTCAGCATCCAGCAAGACATCATCCTCATGTGTTCTCTTTAATATCCAGTCATTTAAAATGTGACTAGATAAGTTTTTTGTTAAATTATAATTAAAATTTTAGAAGTGAGATTGTCTCATGTGAATGTGTATATATTTTATTGTAATGTACAATACAAATTGTTTTTTAACGCAAAAACAGCGAATAATTTAGGAACTAATAATTTGCATTTTTATTATTTCTTATTGTAATAATATCATATAAATAAATTTGGTCAAGTTTTAAAGGAAATAATACACTGAGAGATTGCTTTTGTAATCATTAGTGCATTACTGAATAATTAAAAACATTACAAAGAGCGTTGTGAAACACAGATAACCCTCTAATTATTATTTTAGGTCTAAAATTTTAGGCAGAAAAGTATAGCAATAATAAAGTGGATCTTACTTAATAAATGTAGACAAGGACGCTTGAAGATAAATGATGATAAGATATTGTTATGAAATCTTGTTTATTAAATACAATCTCGAAAGGAAGGAAAGAAGTTTTTTCGGGAAACTTGCCACTGAAGATTACCAACAAAGTCAGCTGGGTGAATCCGTTTTAGGTAGAATTCGTATGAAATACTACGTATTACATTCTCCCCTATGTTGGAATTTCTAAAACATTTTTGCAGATCTAAACCGATCATGACCCCTAGAACCCTAAACCACCTCAGTAAAAAACTTTATACATCTATCTATCTATCTATCTATCTATCTATATATATATATACGTATATATATATATATATATATATATATATATATATATATATATATATATATATATATATATATATATATCACACTTTCTTCTGGACACGATAACTTTCACAATCCTGCACAAATCTCTTCCAAACTGATACGTAAAATCAAAGGGCATAAAATCTCGGTCAAATTCGTTAATGGGCAAAATCGGACCAAGCGGATGGAAATAGGGAGTCCAATTAATTTCATTATATATCTCCTTATAGCCCAGTAGTATGGGAGCAAAAAAGGCCGAATTCGGAATTAATTAGGGGAAAGCTGGAAATTGTTTTAATTCATTTAGTTTAGGTCTAGAATTATTATGCTAAGTTTTGCCCCTCGTAGTAGGTGAGCGTTAGAAAATATATATAGATTTATAGTCAAAAATCACGTTTTTTTACATACCATAACAGTATCTCCAAACAACTAACTCTGCCAAAAACATTGTCAATACAAATGTTGTACAGCTTAAAATTCTGAGTAAAATGAGTAGCTACACTTAATATTTTTGTTGAACATTAAGGTCACAATTTCAGTTTTAAGTTTTAGACCCATGGTCAGGAGGTTGAACTCAGAATTAATTAGGATAAACTGGAAATTGATTTAATCCCTTCAGTTTAGGTCAAAAATGAACGTACTATGTTTTCTTTCTCGTACTTGAGTGAATGTTAGAAAATATGTACATATTTATTTTCGAAAAACACATTTTTTTAAGTTTCCTTAACAATATCTCAAAACAGCTAACTCTATAAAAAACATTGCCAATACAAATCTTGTAGAGCTTAAAATTTTGAATAAAATGAGTACCATCATTAATATTTTTCTTCAACATTAAGGTAGCAATTCTATTTTTAAATTTTACCTTAATCATTAATTAATAGCTTGAAGCCAGGAGAGACCAAGTTAACTTAACAATATTTCAAAACAGCTAACTCTATCAAAAACATTGTTTGTACAAAAGTTATAGAGCCTAAAATTCTGAGTAAAATTAGTAGCAAAACTTAACATTTTTGTTCAATATTAAGGCCGCAATTTGAGATATTGTTAAGTTAACTTGGTCTAGCTTCAAGCTCTTGATTTGAAAATTTTTGAAATAGAATTGCGATTTTAATGTTGAAGAAAATTATTAATGATGGTACTCATTTTATTAAGAATTTTAAGCTCTACAACATTTGTACTGACAATGTTTTTTATAGAGTTAGCTGTTTTGAGATATTGTTAAGGAAACTAAAAAAAAAAAAACGTGTTTTTCGAAAATATATATGCACATATTTTCTAACATTCAACCAAGTACGCCGAAGAAAACATAAAACGTTCATTTTTGACCTAAACTGAAGGGATTAAAGCACTTTCCAGTTTTCTCCTTATTAATTCTGAGCTCAACCCCTGACCACGGGTCTAAAACTTTAAACTGGAATTGTGACCTTAATGTTCAACAAAAATATTAAGTGTAGGTACTCATTTTACTCAGAATTTTAAGCTGTACAACATTTGTATTGACAATGTTTTTGACAGAGTTAGTTGTTTGGAGATACTGTTATGGTATGTAAAAAAAAATGCGGTTTTTGACTATAAATCTATACATATTCCCTAACGCTCACCTAGTACGAGGGGGGGGTGGGGTACATAGAATATTCATTCCAGACCTAAACTGAAGGGATTAAAACAATTTCCAGCTTTCCCCTAATTAATTCCGAATTCAACCCCCTAACCACTGGGCTATTAATACTATCCACAACTTTTATATTCACAAGTTTTTGATAGGACCGATTCTTACAGACAAAAAATAGGGGGTGGTGAAGAAGAAAAAAATCCATAACTCCGTCAATTCATAACGTATAAAATTTTTGATAGCTCCAATTCTTACAGCAAAAATAAATTAAAAATACATTGCGGTTGAAGAAAAAAATCACCTTATTAAGGGTTTATTTAAATTCAAACTGCTTATTATATTACTCATTTTTAAATTCATTTTTGCTCTTAAACACATCCAATTGGTAGATTATCTTATTCAGAAGCTATATAATTTACCGTAATGATCGATCTTTTGATAGAGGAACAATATATCTCAAAAAATGATGTCAAAGTGGGCATTTTGAACAGAATTTCCCAAAGCGATTGTGTTACAAACGAAAAATATTGTACTAATGAGAAAATAATTGTGTATTTATCAAGATTTAATTAATTGAAAGAAAAAGAAAAACAAGTGTCTCTTATAAATCTCTTCATAAATTACGTCAGCAAGTATGTTTTTTCTATTAAAAATGAATCAGAAAATGTGCCAGAATATTTCGAGTTGTTGAGCATGGAAAAGTATTTTTTTTTAATACAGCCTTAATATGATTCTCATAAAACCAGCTATTATATAAAATGAAATAAAAACTCGTCAAAAGCGGTCAGATAAAAATGTTAAAGTGGGTTTATATCTAATCCTGATTTAGTTTTTGTTGGTGAAATTACTATACATAACTTTGAAATCTACCTCCGCCTGTCGTCCGTATAGGCAGTGATTTCTTATGTTCCATACTCAATAAATTAAATGCTGGCAAGATTCGTTGAAAGCATTCATGATACTAAATATTCTAACTTCGTAATTGAAAATTGTGAGATAAAATACCGTAATCCAAGTAATTTAACCATTAACTCATGTGAAAAAAATGCATCATAACAAGAGGTGAGCGGTCTCTCAGACCGCTAAATCGAAATATGAATAAAATATCAACTAAGTGGTAAAAAATGTTCACTTACCAATACATATCTACTTAGTTGATTCATAAATGATCTTTCGAAACTTTAAGTTGATTTTAGAAGAATGAAGACAGGTATCCCGTTATATAAGTACAGTAAGCGAAAGCGAATCATTGTGAACATCGAGGAAAAGGAATATGTAAATTCAAACTCTTCAAAAACTGTTAAATAAAAATTCTTTCTTTGTGAAAAATGCATGAATATCTAAAAAATGTTTAGTTAAATAATAAAAATTAGATTATATTTCCAAATATATATATATCATTATAGAAATAGTAAGCGCTCATAAGTTAAAGTTTACATACATATCTACATCTTGTTTTTACATGGAGATGAGATAATTACATGAGAATTTATACATAGAAATAAAATACCATAGAAATAAAATAAATAAAAACAATACCTTTTTTACTACACAGCACAAAAGCTCGAGTTACAGTCAATGCATAGCTGTCTAGAACATAGTTGGCAGACTGGATCTTTACAAGATTGTTTTCCTCTTTTACTTGGGAAGCATCTTCTACAAGTTTTCATTTTTTCCATTTTCTCATCTTGATTACAATAATTATCTCCTTCGTCTTCAATTTTTCCAAGCATTCTACTAATTACTATTTTTAGTTCTTTAGGTAAATACAATAAACTGATTCTGCGTTATAGATGAGGCTGTGTTAGCTGACGCGACAAACAAAGCATGCAATTTCATCTCTTCATATTCGAAGCTTTAGGATAGGGTTGAAATAATATATACGCATTTTCCGCACATATATCCAATATTCTGAAAAATATTGCCATTAACCAACGTTGTGTACGACGACCTGTTGAATAGATAGAGCATTTATTGTCGAATTCATCAACACCTCCTGTATTCAAATTACACATTGCGACAATTTCAGGTTTACATATAGAATAATCAGTTTCAGAAGAATGATGCATGGGAGAAATTAAAATAACGGCTTTCCTTTTCTTGGGAACGTAAGAAATAAGAGTCATATTTTTAGTAAATCCATAGAGGCAGCTTCCTAATTCTCGAGCTTTATTATCTTGAAACTCCTTAGGTATCTCTTTTTTATCTTTTCTCAGTATTCCGACATATGCAGATCCTTTCTTTTTGAGGCATTGGCCTAATTCTGCAGAAGAAACCAGTTATCTGCAGTTATATTTCGATAAAAAAATTTTATCGGTTCAACCAGACGAAGAACTGCTTGAGTTGGTTTATTACACTTTTTATTCATCTTCAATAAATCTATCTCCATCAGAATCTTTTCCAGAATATATGTACGCGTTTAAAAGGTAACTATTTCGTGCATCACAAAGACACATTATTTTCAGCCCGTACTTTGCAGGCTTCATTGGCATGTACATTTTATTTCTACGTAGCTCTTGAAATTTACTAGCCTCTCATCGATACATGTATATGCGCCAATTGAATAATCATTTCTGAAATTTTTTATCACCATACTGAATATTTCAGATGACGGAACTATTTTGACAAAAGCAATACGTTTTTTCAGCGCTTTTGAATTATCAAACCGTAAACAACTGAGTAAAAATAAAAATCTTACTTTTGATATAACACAATAAAATACCTCTCGTCCTGTTCCATGAGTTGCAAACAAACAATCCGCATCCTCTCGATTTGATTTGAAAGTTGCTGAACACAATAGCAATCCTAAAAGGCTTTTAATTCAATATCATCTGCATCATTAAGTTCATGTCTCATTTGACCAGAATAATGCATTCTATATTCTTTAATTTTTACGTTCGTCTATTTAACTATAATTTCTACGACGTTTTTATCAAATAGTAAATTCCAAGTTTATTCTGGTTCTACTTGTGACCCAACATTTATTTTTTTGCAGGAACTTTCAAATCCGGCAACTTCATCACAATATTCGGAGTTCGAACAGCACGATTTGGTTCTTTTGTACTTCATATAAACATTTTTTTTCCATACAAATGCTCTGAGTTACTTGAAATATCTTCTTTCTCGTCAGCGATAATTCCGAACGGGAATCGAGATCACTTTCAATAAATTAATTTTCAGAAAATTCAGAATCTGAATATTCTATATCCGATCAATTTTTTACAAGGTCCTCAATTTCATTTTGTGTGAGGTACACAGGACGTTTTATTCGAAAAATTAGATTCCACATTTTCCGTAGTATCATGAAAAAAAAAGTATAAAAATATCCGCAAAAAAAACTTCCTTCTCGAACAAAAACAGAATCTCAACTAATATTATCGGTATGACAGGCCGCTTTCGAAATGAAATGACTAAAAAAAAAATAACGAAAGCAGCTTGCAGAATGATAAGCGGAATGTGACCATGGAGGGTGTAATATTGTTTAGTGGGATGGTTCGCTTGAATGCAAAAACTCCAACCATATTACAGGAACTATTTTTTTATTAAAAAAATCTTATAAAAGGTGGTTCAAGTGGAGCCAAAATGGGAGAGAGAGACCCCCATAATACATTGGACGCCGAAGCGCCTTTTCTTTTTAGACAACTTTACATCTCGAGAGCTGAAACAGAAGTGATGGTTTTGCACGAAATCAAGAAATCTTGGCGTTGCACAGCATCGCCAATTTACAACTTTTGGTGACTGCGCGAAAGTGTACAAAGGCTTTTGGCGATAAACATTACCGCAAAAATGTGGTGACACTACTGGACGGGTGAGGCCGAGATTGCAAGTAAGCGCTTCTAATTAGGATGAGAAAAGTAACAGACAAACCGAAATTGTTTATCTTGCAGATAGGCCTTTGCCCAACTAACTGTTACATGAAATTGCAGACTGCAGATTGCTCGATGAGAAAAATGCAGAAAATCCAGGACATCTGGCTTTTAGCCCGACCACAAAACACGATAAATACATGCTTCTCATAAGATTCGTTCATTTTTACTTTTTATTGTTAATACATATTCAACGTTCACGTATTACAGAGATAAAAATTTCTTATCACTGCGGCGGGGAAAGAAATCCAATGGAAGAAAATGAAATGAGACTAGCAGCTGTGCTATTTAATTCTTATTTATTTCTTTGCACACGCAGCGTAACGGGTAGATACAGATTAAAATAAGAAAGGGAAAAAGGAAATGATTATTTGAGCGCTTTGAATTAAAGATGATTTTAGAAAGAAGAAAGAAATCACTTTAATAAACTCTGGATGGATTTGAGAAATGAATTTAATCACATATTTTATTATAGGAAAGAGGGGGGGGGGGGTAATATGATCTAAAAGCAAGAAAGTTATGTTTTAAATTAATTTTGAATAAAAATGATAGCAATGGGACAGAAACGCTGTCACTTAACTCACCCTCACAACAGAAGAAAGCTGAAACGTGTACGTTGCAGCTTTATATCTACATAAAATCCTTTGTCCACCTTCGCACTTACAGAATATGTACCAATACAAAATAAGTAAAATTAACTATTTAAGTTGATATCTACCAAGAAATCTAATTTAACTTGTCTGTGAAACTATTACCCTTTAGCTCCTGTAAAATATTTTATACAACTATAAGTAAGTAGAAAAAAAAGTATTTGCTTGCTTTCAAAACAATTCACAAGAATTGTGTTATGTCCATGACTGATCGCTCATAATTTTCAAAATAATCTTTTTTTTTTAATTAAATATTCCACAAAATAAAATGGCCACATTAGTTGATAACACAGGATCCTATATTTATTTTTTTTCTTTGTGGCATTGAGTTTGTGGCGCTGGTACCAGCATTTTAGTCATGTATCTATTCATATAGAGAAGCATTTACTGTATTTACGAATTCTCAAAAATTTGATCTTGCATGAGATCGTAATATTAAATAAATGCAAGCAAATAAAAAAACAAAGGACAAAAACACACCAGATAAAAAATTGTTACTTTAAGGAAAGATGAATTATTTCATAAAATTGAAGCTTATTTGTATTATCTTAGGTTGCTTCATTACTGGCATAAGAAACTTACAAAAATTTGTGAATAAAGCACAGGACTACCAGAGACAAAATTGTGCAAGCTGCACGCGCTCAAACAAGTGCAACCCTAAATATTGAAATTTTGTGAATTCTAGTGGCATCAGCTTATGACTTCTGCCTTAAATAATAAGGGGTAGTTTTTTTAGATTCCTGCAATTTAACTAAGTCCCCGGTTTCCAAAAAAAAACACAGTATGTTATAATTTAGCATTTTATGAATTTTTACACTGCCATCCTGACTTTCCGTGTATTGATCAAAATTTAACCCCTGGCAAACTTTAAAAAAAATTTACTAAGAAATTGCATACAATTTTGTATAGTGTAACAAGATATCTTACTCGATCTGCCACCTCCAAGTAAGAAGTATCCAATGAAAGTGTAAAAAAATGTTAAATGTTAAAATTAACAACTTCGAAATGTATGTGTAGTTTAATATGTCATATGACGGATAACTCCTAGAAACATTAAAATCTTTGTATAGAGACAAAGTATTGATGCCATTGATATGTTCTGACATTATGCAAACACACAAAAAAACTGTTAAAAAAGAAGTATTTTAATATTGAAACATGGTGTAAAATTTAAAAAATAGAAAAGTAAAAGGAGAAACCGTATGTGTGTGGAGGGAGGGGGGTAAAAACTCTCAAACTCATGAACTACTTGTAATACAACACATGAACAAAATTGTACGCAAGCATACACAACGTGTAAGTAAACACATGAACAAATTGTATAATATCACATGAACTCTATGTATTAATGTCTCAATGAACTAAAATTGTAATGTAATTGCCAACAAAATAAACAGACAGTATATGTGTAAAAACCCAAGACACTTGCATACGAGTGAGATTCAATTACATAATTAATGAGTTATCATCAAAATGTAATAAATAAGGGTTAAAAACAAATGAACTACTTGTAATGTGTGTGAAAACTCTGGTTAAAGTCGAAACCAGTCAGTGTGTACAACTCAATGAACTACTTGTAAGAAAAAAAAAAAAAAAATCAATACTGCCGAATAAATCGCTAGCAAAGTACAATGCATAAAAGCAAATGAACAAAATATGTAAATCAACACATGAACTAGTGTAATGTATGTATAAGAATGCACCAAAATGTATTAAAAAAACAACTGTTGTGAAACACAAACAAATATCCAACATATGAACTACATGTGAAAGAAAACTGTTGAATAAGTGGTTGACTAAGGGTTAAAGAGAAACTAAAACTGCATCTGCCAAATTCATTACTGTCTTAAGTTAACAGAAGCTTGCATAAAATGTATAACTCTACGCCAAAAACTGTAGAAGCTATGCAAGCCAAACATGTTCCAAGAAAAGAATGAAAGGGAAAAAAAATATATATATTGATTGCCAAAAATAACAAGCAATGTACCTTATGTGGTATGAATGTATGTATCCGCCACAAGACAACTATGAGACTTGAACTCACAAATTAAAAAAAATTTAAATCTGAAGAAAAAAAATGCCAAAGATTTAGTTTAATGAGTATATGTGAATAGCCCTTTACAAAAAATAAAGTGTACCTAACAGCTCACACTATGCATGTGACTACATTTTATAAGAAAAACACTTACCGATATCAAATATCATGTCAGTTATAATAAAAAAAATACCTTATGTTATAACTTAAAATAGCAACGAGTCACCAGCCGCGCGTAAACAATGAAGTCTAACAGTACATTAGCTGCATGTGTAAAACTGTACACCTGGTTAATTATCCCTTGCAAAAAAAACCCCTTAAAGATGACTGTGTAAACAATGTACAATAGTTACATTATGTTGTAATTTCTGCAAAACTTTTAAACACACGAACAAAAAAAAAAAAAAACACCTGACATTAAAAGAAAGTTTATCTAAAAACAACTACGAAGTTGTGAATGCAGTGAGAAAAAAATGCAATATTTAAGCTAAACACAAATGATGCTAAAAGAAACCTATACATGCACAGACGGTAATGAATGTCCTTAACCATGGTGAGTATTAATTGAAATATAACAAAATTCAGCAAAACAGAACGAGTCAATGTGTGTGTGTGTGTGAAGTACCAGGCCAAACCTGACATCCCAAACCATGTGCATGAGAGGGGGAGAAAAAAAAACATGTGTGATTAATACCTAACAATGCTATCTGCCCATAGCAAGTTAGAAGTCAAAGTGTAAACTAGTGTAAAAGTGGTATACATAATCAGCATTAGGAAACAATTACAGGTGAAATTTTAGCAATCTAAAAATAATTTCTAAAATGTAAACAATACTCCAATTGTAAAATTAATATCAGTGTAACTCCATCAGTCATGTTAGGAAACATATCCTATCCCTGATTAAGTTAGCGGTCAACTTGCTTAACCATAGATCGAAATACACACCTCAGACATTTTGCTATCCCATGGTAAATAGCGCAAGGACTGAGGTATCCCTCATAAACCATGACAGAAGTACTAGCAATCAAACATACACACACACAAAAAAAACACTGTATGAATGTGAATGCGTGTCATTGAGAAACATACAAAAAACTAACTGTTTAAAACTATACGTCAAACCTATGTTGTACATCTTATGTATTTTGCAAAAGCAAACGAGAGCCAAAAGGGAAAAAAAAATATTTTTTTTTAACCATGACATGATGACTCGAGCTATGTAATATGCCTAAATAAAATGTATGCCAGGATAAACTAATCTAAGCTTACTAAATATTTTGCCAAAGTTCACAATCCAAGAAAATATTTATGTGAAAGATAAATAATCTAATATATATATATTTTTTAACTTATGATTACGCCAACTGTATGTAAATTTCTAATCAAGTGCCCACATAAAACTGAGAAAAAATGTTATGCTCACCTCCTCTATACTTATTTTAAATTGCCACGAATATGCAAATCCAACATATTTCACATTACTCTTAATCAGTGCAAAAAAATTTAATAAAGTCATAAAACATAAAACTTTCTGCATAGAAAAAAAATAATATCTATTAACTATAAAAAGAAATTTCAAAAGTGTGTCCGAGATCTACTAGTGTAAAAGGTATTTAAAAGTAAGTCATTTACAATCTAAGATAAATATATCTGTAGACTTTTTTTTATCACAATCTTTAAGAAAGGCTGAATGACAACATCTTAACTAACAATAAAAAAAAAAAAAAACATTTAAAAATCCCCAGAAAACTACTCATAAAAGACACTATACTGAATAAGTTGCAATATGACACAACATATTATTTAAATCATACTGCTAACAGACAGCATACGAGCCAGCGTAATTATGTGCAACAAATGATAAAACAACAGAGAGGCAACTTCAAGGCCTAGAGATAAAATAAAAGGAATATATTATCTCTGAAGTGCGTCAATGTGTCAATGCAAGATACTCAGGAAGTTTCTAATATGAATCAAATGCAACAAACTTAAAAAAATTACTACCCTTTTTTTTTTTTTTTCATCCCCTTAGAAACGCATTCCAATTATTCATAAATTTTACTTTACACCTCAACTGCCGATCTGTAAGTAACAACTTATATTTTAGAAGCAGGTGAAATATTACCTAACATATTAAATGTTCATAACACAGATAAATACAAATACATCTCTTTTCAATCAAAATAGAAATTAAATTAAAAATAAACACACCTTTCGTTAAAAATATGTCATTCATAACTATAATTGTCTGAGCGAAGCGAAGGCTAATACTCAGCGAAATATTACTGTCCGGACACATTAGAACTACGATGGATATTAACGCCATGTCCTACTAAAAAAAGCTTAATAAAAACATTTCGTCAAGCATAACTCAAAAAATATTTGTCGGATTTCGTTTCTGATTGCACCAGAAGGTACCTATGAGGGTCACCTACTGAATGCACCTACTATGAAAAATAAGTTCCAAACCGTTTAAAAATTATATTAAAAAAAACTAATAAAAAAGCACAATTTATCTTCATTCGTCACAGAAATTTGGTGTGCGTCACTTTCACCTGTAGATGTTTTCGTAGACAACTGGTTTGTACACATGGATCAAATAATAATAAAAAAAAAATACTCACGCAGTAATATTGAATAGATCAGTTTCAACCACGTGATCACAAACCTTGAAACAACACGTGGCAACCAGTTTTGGTGGGCAAACAAATAATAATACAGTACTCCGTACCACGGTGACCGTTTTTAGGTGCGTTCGTAATTATATAAATACGTAGCACCTATAGTCGTCGTTCAGTCTGTCCGTCTGTCCGTCTGTCCGCATGTAACAGAGCAAAAACTACCCAACCGAATAGTCTGAAATTTCAAATATGTGATTGCTGCAAACTTTTGTCGAGCCATTTCAAATTTTATGAAAATCGGATGTATAGTTTAATTACAGGGATAGTCAAAAGTTTTTCTTTACATTACGGCCAATGGGAAAAATTATTGCATGTGGATTTTAATGATATTAGAGCCTTCCGAATGATCTGAAATTTTAAAGATATAATTGTTGCAAAATTTTGTCGAGCCATTTCAAATTTTAGGAAAATCGGACGTATAGTTTAATTACAGGGACAGTCAAATTTTTTCTTTACATTACGGCCAATGGGAAAAATTATTGCAAGTGGATTTTAATGGTATTAGACCCTTCCGAATGATCTGAAATTTTAAAGATATAATTGTTGCAAAATTTTGTCGAGCCATTTCAAATTTTAGGAAAATCGGATGTATAGTTTAATTACAGGGACAGCCAAAAGTTTTTCTTTACATTACGGCGAATGGGAAAAATTATTGCAAGTGCATTTTAATGATATTACAGCCTTCCGAATGGTCTGAAATTTTAAAGATATAATTGTTGCAAAATTTTGTTGAGCTATTTCAAATTTTAGGAAAATCGGATGTATAGTTTAATTACAGGGACAGTCAAAAGTGTTCCGAAAAAATTATTGGAAGTGCATTTTAATGATGTATCAGACTATGCACGTTATGAAGTGCAAAAAATTATACATTCAGTACAATATGGGGTGCAAAAAATAATTTTAAAACTAGTTATAGTACGAACGCACCTCATTTGCCACGTTTGACGAGCAATTTCCAACTTGTTAGCCTGTTGAATAAAATCTGGCCTGTTGTATGACATACAATTGTGGATGATTAAAACAAAAGACATGAGTATTTATTGCTCAGGGAGGATATCTTTCTCTGGATGTCTGTCTGTCAGCATGCAATTTTCTTGTAAAGGATGATATTATTATGCAGTAAAACCTCCATAACGGATACACCCGATTACTGGACACCTCTATTTAGCGGGCATTTTTTCGATTATCAACCCTTAACCCATTAAACGCCAACGCTCCCGTTGCGGGAACAACAATTTATTATTTTTCCCCTCAACATATTTTTCAATTATTTAAAAAATACATTTTGTGCCGAAAAGTTAATAGTATGGCGTATCGTATACATATTTTTTCAGAATGATATATATATATATTTACTATTTTTTGCAGATTTTTAAAAAAAGAGAATTTTTGGTTTTTAGACTTCCTCAAGTAAAATTAGTAAAAAGAAAAAAGTAAACTCTTTAGTTTTTGCAAGTGTAGTGAATATTTAAAGCCAACAGATCATCTAATAATAAATTTCTAATACGAAGTAAATATATTCATTTAAAGCAATATTAGAAAGGGTTCTTTCGTATGTTCCCACAACGGGAGCGTTGGCGGCTTGTGGTTACATTCCCGTCCCTTTGTCTGCAAGCGCGCTTCCATAAACAGAGGAACATTTTATAGTGATTTTTCATGAAAAGCAGTGTATGTCAGTTCGCTTGAATGTGGATTCGTAATATTATACGGAAAAACAGATTCATTGTGAACAAAAAAACCCTTAAAATTTACATTTATGATGTTCATCCGCAGAAAAAAAAATCTTTAAATTACAATTAAAATGCAAGATGCAAAAATAAAAGATTGCGTTTTGCATGGAAGTAAGTTATTACTAAAACATTAAAAAAGAATTTTGGTAATTTCTTGTAACAGTAAATTTGACCATAAATTAAGATATAATACAGTAGTAGTTGGCAGCTACTTTTGAAACTTAAATCCATAGGTAGATTCATATACAATATAGAAAAAGAAGGATTACGAAAATTCTAAATTGTTTCATGTTATATTAATTGTACGAACGGTGATACTGTTGTAGATCGATTTTTAAATATATGCAGGCCTCTTATTAAAGAGATAATATATATATTTTTTTAAATAATTTGAAAATCGATGTTTGGTAATAGTAACATGAAAGGCATTTATTATATTGAAATAAGAGATGTCTCAATTTTCATTTGTAAAACAGCTACTTTATTTGAAACAGGTAATAAAGAAAATTCAAAATATCATTTAGGAATATATAGAGTTATATATATCAGTTACGTGTCGATGAAAAAACTATATTATCATATAAGTATATGCTAGAAATCTAGGTGTAAAACAAATTTATACATATGTGCGTGTAGTGTTTATTACAACATAATGTTATATCTGAGTCATTCCTTTCAAGTTGCATAGACAATGTGTAGGGAAATAATAAAAAAGAAAGAGTGACGTTATATTCCTAATATTTTGAATAATCGTTAAAAATTTTGAATGAAAGTGATTTATGAATATTAATATTAAATTTTTAATCCATATATTTTTAGTAAATGTTTATATGTTTGTTTATTTGTTTGCATCATGCCTAAAAATGAAGTTTTATTAAATTTTCTAATCGCAATTGCATTATGGCAGGAGAAAATAACGCGCGTTTCTTTACAGTGCAGAGGAAGGTTCAACCCCCATTAGATGCCAACGCTCCCGCTACGGGAACATGTTATACATTCTAAACGGTTACAGTTATTAAAAAACTTTCAACTGCTTTATCATAGGGGCATCTTATATATATAAAATAGATAAATAAACTTTATTTATTTAACGTGCTTAATATAGCGGCGCTTAATGGGTTAAATAACTGTACATTTTTTACTCTCAGTAGCGGACACCTCCAAATAGAGGACAAATTCTGCCCTCCCGAAGTATTCGCTATTCAGAGATTTTACTGGTAAAACCTCCATAACGGACACACCCGATTAGCGGATACCTCTATTTAGCGGACGTTTTTTCGATTATCAACACTTATAAAACTGTACATGTTTTACTCTCAGTAGCGGACACCTCCATATAGAGGACAAATTCTGCATTCTCGAGGTGTCCGCTATACTGTATAGGTTTTACTGTATATATTATTGATAGTTATTTTACAGGGCCGCACAAAAGAATGAGAATATATGAAACGAATATGAACTAAATTCGGGAATGGTCGATCGCTGATGGTAATGTAATTTTAGGATGTTGTTACAGTCATCTGCAGTATGTTTTTAGAGTTTCGTTCATTTAACGAAACCCTACCTGTCTCACTCCTTTGTCTGTCTGTCTGTCCGTCTGTCACAGAGCCCGTTCTCAGAAACTATATATGTCGGAGACTTGAAAATTTGCATACTTATAGCTGAACACTTGCGATAACACGATAAATCATAAAATTTTGAAAAAGTCATATTTAACCCTCCAGTCTCTAACTTCTGTATTTTAAGCAATTTTCCTAACTCAGCCCCTAATTAAGTTGGAGACATGAAATTTTGCATACTTATAGCTGAACACCTCACATCAAACGACAAATAATAAAATTTTGAAAAAGTCTAATATTTAACCCTTTGGGGTCTAACTTATGTATTTTAAACAATTTTTCTAACTCATCCCCTAACTAAGTTGGAGACTTGAAAGCTTGCATACTTATAGCTGAACACTTGCGATAACACGATAAATCATAAAATTTTGAAAAAGTCATATTTAACCCTCCAGTCTCTAACTTCTGTGTTTTAAGCAATTTTTCTAACAAAGCCCCTAATTAAGTTGGAGACATGAAACTTTACATACTTATAGCTGAACACCTCACATCAAACGACAAATAATAAAATTTTCAAAAACTCTAATATTTAACCCTCTGGGTTCTAACTTGTGTATTTTAAACAATTTTTCTAACTCAGCCCCTAACTAAGTTGGAGACTTGAATGTTTGCATACTTATAGCTGAACACTTGCGATAACACGATAAATCATAAAATTTTGAAAAAGTCATATTTAATAATCCATTCGCTAACTTATGTATTTTAATCAATTTTTCTAACTCAGCCCCTAATTAAGTTGGAGAAATGAAATTTTCCATACTTATAGCTGAACACCTCACATCAAACGACAAATAATAAAATTTTGAAAAAGTCTAATATTTAACCCTCTGGGCTCTAACTTATGTATTTTAAACAATTTTTCTAACTCAGCCCCTAATTAAGTTGGAGACATGAAATTCTGCATACTTATAGCTGAACGTGAACACCTCACATCAAACGACAAATAATAAAGTTATGAAAAAGTCTATTATTTAACCCTCTGGGCTCTAACTTGTGTATTTTAAGCAATTTTTCTAACTCAGCCCCTAATTAAGTTGAAGTCATGAAATTTTGCATACTTATAGCTGAACACCTCACATCAAACGACAAATAATAAAATTTTGTAAAAGGTTTAATATTTAACCCTCTGGGCTCTAACTTCTGCATCTTAAACATTTTTTTCTAACTCAGCCCCTATATAAGTTGGAGACATGAAATTTTGCATACTTATAGCTGAACACCTCACATCAAACTACAAAAAATAAAATTTTGAAAAAATCTAATATTTAACCTCTAATATTTTGTCTCGCGCAATTTTTAAATTTAAACTGTTTTGCAATACTATTTTTTGTTCAATTTGCATAATAAGTGTAATGTAAAAATCCACAATTTGGAAACCAAAATTGTGAAAAGATACGTACATGTGTATTAAAACATGGCGGAGGCAACTCAAGTAATCCGGAATCTAAATAATTTATAGTTAATTTTTAATTAATAAAAAACCACCAATTTAACAGCAATTTCTTATCAAATTTAAACATTTTTCGTTATAGCAGTTGCCAACAATTAAAAAACACAATAAAATTATTACTACAATAATTAATTTTCTACTGCAAGATTTCCAAGTGAAAAATGAAAATGAAATAAATAGTTTGCCGAATTTAAAAAAAGGTGAATATTGCGTCATAACTTTTCTATTGCAAGATATTCACGTGAAAAATGAAAATGAAATAAATAGTTTGACGAATTTAAATGAAAGTGAATATAACTTCATAACTTTTCTATTTCAAGGTTTCCACGTGAAAGAGGAAAATATTACGTCATATTGGAAATATAAAGGACGTAGTGGATATAGTATAACGTCATATGAGTGTGAAAAATGTATTGAAGCATGATAAAAACCCGATTAGGGAAATATTGGCGTATTTTAACATTATTGCTCCAATTATAAATTGAAATAAGTTCATTTATAGCTGTATTCTTTTGAGTCTGTTATATGCATTTATACATTTTTATATAGCGTTTTCATATGATTCATTAGTACAACATTTCGACTGCTTTTTTTAATGTTTGTTTTTTGTTGTATGTTAAATTTTGAAATTGATTTATCAGAACGAACATCTTTCAAATTCCGGGCAACGCCGGGCACTTTAGTTTGTAACAAATAAATGGCTTTAATATCTGTACATCTAATGCTAATATTATAAAGAGTTATAATATTATAAAGTATATAATATTATTAATGCTTGTACGTTTGTGATGTGTTACCTCTGAAACTACATAGCCAACTTAAAAAAATGTTAGTGGCCATCTCTGTTCCGAAAAAAGACTATTTTATGTCAGTGCAAGAACCTACATCGCTGCAGGATCAAAAAAGTTCTAAAATTGCGATTTCTGCGATATTGATTGGGTTAGAATTTTTAAATTTGGTGCGGTAGTTACTTTTAAGATGTGAGTACTCGTAATGAACGCTCTCCAAAAGGTTCAATTTGACGGATAAACGTAAAAATTTCTAGAAAGGTTTTAAACTATGATTTATTTGGAATACTGAAATTTTTGGGATACTGTTGGGGTTAGAAACTAGAACTTTGGCATGTTAGTAATTAATAAGATGTAAATGCTCGTTGTAGAACGAATTCTAAAAAATCGAAAGACTAAATAAAAGCGGAAAAAGATCTAAAGATGATCTAAGTAACGAAGTACATGGAATTGTTAGGAATATAAACATGAAAATTCACATGGCTATATTTATCATGACGTAAATTGCCGCAATAGAACAATTTCTAAAAATGTCGCTATATTAAACAGTGCAGAAACAAAAAACTTTCGAAAATTTTCTACTTCTGTGTTACTGCTGAGCCCAAAATCTTAAAATTTTGCTTCGGGTTAGTTTAAAAATATACAATTGTCTCTATGAATGGTTTCTAAAAAATTTAATATTTAAAAAGATGAAATTAACTGAAAGCGATCTCAATTACCATTAATTTGGAATTATTAGGTACAGCAACTTTAAATATTTCATAATGCTGCATTTCCTCAGCAAAAAATGCAATTTAAATGCAACAAAACGGATAGATACCCACCTAGCATTAAACAAATTGTGTAAATATTGAATAAAGACCTGTATGAAACAGTGAGTAGGTTGCCCGAAAGTACTTGTTAAAGTGTTCCTTCTCTAGGCTTTTCTCTTTCTCGCCAAGGCCACTAACAGAGGGAAGTGCCGTATTAAATGTGATATGAATTTTTTATCCGATTCATTTTTCTAGACATTTTATCATAAGGCCATATTCTCAATTGTCGTTACTAGATTTTTTATATATTAACTTATTCTGGTGAAATTTCATAATCGGGTTCATATTGGCGTATGTTAGCATGCAGGATTTGCTGAATAGATATGTATGGATTTGTAAATTACTTCAAATGACACTTTGACAGCTCAAAAGTTATGCAGACGATATATTCAGATCTTGTGTCAAATTTTATGTTGTAATCATTGCCGATTTCTTTTATTTAATACATGCTAAATACAGCTCAACTTGTGCAGAATATGTTTGAAAACAAAACAATACAGCGTATGTTGTGGCCAGCATATACTCCTCATTTAAATCCGATCGAGCATATCTAAAACACACTCTAACGAAGCATTGCATGCCACTGTTGATGTACTCGGTACTTTGATACTATATCAGATTTTGAGGAGAGAATTCTTTAAATGTTATCGACAACCTCATTGCATCAGTGGAAAACAGATATTGTACAATATTAACTATTCCGGGGGAGCACACACCATATAAAGTGTAGTCCATTCTTTTTAAACATCATATATTTGTCATTTAAAGTTACTCAAATTTGTGCGGAGCGTCTAATTATGCTCTTGACATCATTTTATACAGTTAAAATTCCGCTATAAGTAATTTAGTGTTTCATTTTCAATTTTACTTTTAATATATTGCGTACTTTCAATTTTATATCCATGCATGGCTGTCTTGAATGGTTTGATTTCCCATTTTTTTAAACAGTGTATACGAATTTATGTATAAGATTTTGTAATTCTACGATTCGTTTATTTTCATCATTTCAATTTATCGCAGTATATGGACTTAAAGATAACATCTCATTTTCTTTGCTTCCACATGTTATTATTAAATCTATGTTCTCAGCAATGTCGCTCAGACTAATCCCTCTGAGGGCAGTCCTAGTTAAAAACAACAAAATGTGCACAGATAAATTAGATAAATTTTAAAAGGCTATTGTTTGTGCAATAGCGACAAGGAATGCAAGCGCAATATCTTTCACGATAAATGTTAAACCCAGAAAATCCTTGTCATGCATGAAAATAAAGTATATTTAAACATTCATAAAATAACTGAACTTAAATAGCACTTACCTTTTAAACATTAACAGGCAAAGAGCAGCTTAGAAATATAGCTGCAAGTTTAACGATTTTTAAAAAAATTTTCTTTATAAAGCCGATATCTTCTCTCTTCCTGCTATTACCTTGTACTAGTCGATCATACCCGGGCTTCCCGGGTTAAAGAATATAGGTGAAAACATTTTTTTTTTTTTTATTGAAAAGTAATAATTTTGTTTTATGCAATAATTTTTTTAGGTTGACCACTTACATTAAAAAAGCATTTTTCATATGGAAAATACGAATTATACAATCAAATTAATTTTTGAAATTTATCAAAAGCGATATTTTTTTATTAGCCGCATGCTAAGAGGTATTTTCCAAGATTTTGCTACTTATGGCATCCTTTTATATTCTGATAATTTCAGAGCTTATACATGTCTGGTAAATTTGTGTTTTATTTATATTATTTTATTTATTTATTCATAGGGCAATTTTTTTTTATGGATATTAGCCGTAAGAAAATGATGAAGTCTTTATTTTGTTTTAAGGGCAATCGGATTAATCTTTCGTAACCGAGCTCCATGCAATATAGATAAATTAAAAAATATTTGATAAATTAAAATAAAAAATTCCATTTGAAAAAAAAATCCTATTTGGTGATCTAAAAATTTAAATTTTACTATTACAAATGTGTTAGCTTTTTGTCTTTACAATATTATTCTTTTACTTGTTTATAAAAGAAGTATTAATTTCGTTAATTCGTCTTTCACAAATATGTTAGATTGGTGTTTTTTTTTTAAATATTATTCTTTTATTCGTTTATAAAGGAAGTATTAATTTCGTTATGCAAAAATAGTCGGAAACAAATGCTGAAAAATGTTTGTTGCTTTATGTGCAAAATGTTTATTATTATGACGTATTGAAACCGGCACGTGATAAGATAAACTTTAAAAAAATTATACTTAAAAATTATTTTAGAAAATATAATACATCAGTCAATGAATACAGTTTTTAAACAAATTGCATTTGAAAGTAATTTTTTTTCCCCCTATGCGACGAAAATTGAAAATGTACGATGGTCAGAAGATTAAAAAAATTGCAGTAGCGAAAATTTCAAGGCCGAAATTTGATCGAGAGGTGCTGACATACTCTTGATTCCAACATCACAAGACACAGAGACAGGAACTGGCAGGGAACTTTAAGAAGACAACTGTCCTTTTAATATCTAACTGGAATTCGTCGAAAGCGGAGCATACATCCATTTTAACAGTAGGTGGGTGGGGGGGGGTATTTATCTCTCTCAACTATATATATATATATATATATATATATATATTTAGGTTGGAGAAAATACCGTCCGATGGGCCAAATTTATGTAATGTTGTTTAGTGGGATGGTTCGCTTAAATGCAAAAACCATATTACAGGAACTATTTTTTTATTAAAAAAATCTTATAAAAGGTGGTTCAAGTGGAGCCAAAATGGGAGAGAGAGACCCCCATAATACATTGGACGCCGAAGCGCCTTTTCTTTTTTGACAACTTTACATCTCGAGAGCTGAAACAGAAGTGAAGTTTTTGCACGAAATCAAGAAATCTTGGCGTTGCACAGCATCGCCAATTTACAACTTTTGGTGACTTCGCGAAAGTGTACAAAGGCTTTTGGCGATAAACATTACCGCAAAAATGTGGTGACACTACTGGACGGGTGAGGCCGAGATTGCAAGTAAGCGCTTCTAATTAGGATGAGAAAAGTAACAGACAAACCGAAATTGTTTATCTTGCAGATAGGCCTTTGCCCAACTAACTGTTACATGAAATTGCAGACTGCAGATTGCTCGATGAGAAAAATGCAGAAAATCCAGGACATCTGGCTTTTAGCTCGACCACAAAACACTATAAATACATGCTTCCCATAAGTTTCGTTCATTTTTACTTTTTATTGTTAATACATATTCAACGTTCACGTATTAGTAGATATAAAAATTTCTTATCACTGCGGCGGGGAAAAAAATCCAATGGAAGTAAATGAAATGAGACTAGCAGCTGTGCTATTTAATTCTTATTTATTTATTTGCACACGCAGCGGTAACGGGTAGATACAGATTAAAATAAGAAAGGGAAAAAAGGAAATGATTATTTGAGCGCTTTGAATTAAAGATGATTTTAGAAAGAAGAAATAAATCACTTTAATAAACTCATGATTGATTTGAGAAATGAATTTAATCACATATTCCATTATAGGAAAGAAGGGGGGAGGATAATATGATCTAAAAGTAAGAAAGTTATGTTTTAAATTAATTTTGAATAAAAATGATAGCTATGGGACAGAAACGCTGTCACAGAGGGTCGTTTCAGGAAGGTAGAAGAAAGGGCGAGGATCATTATCTATTTTGAAGGGAGGAAATGAATGCGGAATAATATGCAGCGGTCTGTCAGACCGCTCACAGTAGTTATCGGTTAAATTTACTATTATCAGTGACACAAAAAATGGGAGTATTGAAAAAAAATCGTTCTCGGTACTTCGTAGTACGCGCAAGGCTCGGCCTTCAAAGTAACAACCACAATATCAAGAATGTTATGAATTCACGCAAAATCTAAATTCTGAAATATAAAATCTTAAAATTCTTGAATTCTGACATAGAACTTGAATGTATCAGCATAAAACCTAAACAAAAGGGGTAAATTGAAATTACGATGAAAATTGAACAACGAATAATATCGAGAAAAATCAAAACAAACTCTCAATTCGTTCAAAACACTCCGACACCCCTTTGCATCAACACCGAAGTGAGATAAAAATAGACTAGAAGTAACGAAACAGGAACAAGCGCATTGCGCATAAAACATGATGCGATCGAAGGAGCAACATAGGGAGAAAAGACTCTAACTGCAATATTATGATGGCAAAATCAAACGATGCCTTTATCGGTGCTGAAAATAGATTTCGGAAGAGGCTTAATCAACGTCGCTGGCATGCAAGAATGGAATTACGGCAATTAAAAAGTAAAAAGAAAGTGATATCAAAATGATAAATGCTAGATTCGGCCTTGTCATAAGTCGTTTTTAATTCAATACTTCGTAACGAGTTGCGTTTGACAACCGACGTACTACCGTGTACAGCTTCATTTATTCCTTTTGTTGTCGGAAATGATTATTTTCTTGCTTATCATTATGCATTTACGATTCAAAAGAAATGTTTATCAAACTTTTTTTCTGCCTTTATGCATTTTGTAAAAATTAAGATAAATAAAAGGGTAATAAGCTAAAATCAAAAATATTTGTGAGGTGTTACTGTATATATTTAATGTTTATATTTTTCCTTAGTCATCATGATATTTTATAATTTTTCACCGAAGCGCATGAAAAAATTTAACAATCGATAATATCACCTGCTGTAACAAAATAAAATTGTAACAGCATTGTTCTTATTACCTGACTTTATTTTACAAATATATCTCTTTACAAGGAAAAATTTAAATTATTTTGAAATTTTGAACAACTGTTTAAAATTTTAGGTTTTGTTACATTTATTGCAGTTACATTGAGTTTTAGACAGTGTATTAGTATATTTCGCTTTATTACAAAACGAACTGTGTGATGTTTTTAAAGAGAACAAATTTATAAACTGTATATAACAATCACTTTAAAACATTAAAGTACTTGTGACAGATTTCTGTCACATATTTCTCTTTTTATTCAAAATTAATTTAAAACATAACCTTATTACTTTGAATGCATGTTATCTTCCCCCACCCCTTTTTTTCATACTGATATATATATTTAAATTCATTTCCTAAAACCACATGGATTTTTATTAAACTATTTTCGTCCTTTCTGAAACATTTTTGATTCATTCCGCTTAAATAATTCAGTTACTTTATCCCCTTTCTCATTGAACTGTTCGTTACTGCGTCCAGTGCAATATATATATATATATTTATATAAAATCCAAGTCTCTGTGTGTCCCTCACGATTCCGGTAGGACCACCTCATTGAAATGAGTAATTGTTGAAAAATACTAATGCAGGGTTACCACAGTAGCGCCAAACGTTGGCCAACTTGGCGATAGCTGGCTGATTTGGCGAAATTCCCATTTAAAACCATTAATCTTTCATAAAGGAGGTCACCAAAGTTTAATTTAAACTCCGTTCTTTTAAGATATTTTTTTCAAAATCTATGGGTGAGAATTTAAAGTACATCTTTACATCTTCCTCCCGATGCTACTAATAAAATAACCGCCAATAGACGACGCTGTACTGTATCAGCTCCTAACTTCGCGATTTTAATGTGCTTTAGGTACTTTTCCAGTATAGGTGACTTGGCGAAAAAGGAAATTTGGCAACATATTTTCCGGGAACCTATCCACTGTTTCATTTTATATATACACACGCATTTTTTTTTCGATATTTACACGATTTATTTAACATAAAAAAGCTGTTTCTCTAATTTTATACAGAAACAGATGTAATTTGTACATAAAAACATGAATAATATACATATAAAATAAACATATAAAAAAAAACGCTCATCAAGTTTGTTTTCATAGCTGTTTATATGATTTGACAACAAATCTCAATATTTTTCCGTTATACGGACATCATGCCAAAATGTATGCTAATGCGCCAATTATTTCAAAATGCTAAAAGATATTTGTAATTTTATGTCAGCAGTTTAATATGAGTTTTATTTTATTGCTTTATTTTATGACAGTTATTTTTTCAATTATTTTAAGTATATATTTGTGATTTAATGAAATAGTTCGTAAAAGTCTGGAATTTTCAAATGTTATATTTTTTAAATGCTCACTTTAGTATCGACAATATTTTTTTTTTAATTTTTCAAATGCCTCAATTCACGTGATTTTCATTTTGCGCCAACTATTACACTTGGCGACAATGGTATCCGTATAATGGAAAAGTACCCAAATCTCACTTTCTGATGCCCAAATTACACCAAGCTTTTTGTAAAAAACGCCAAAGCCCCTACAGTGGAAAAGTATCAAACTGTCTATTATTTTGCACTATGTGTGTTATAGTTTATACTATATGCAAGGTGAGTGGAGTGAAGAGTTTAAACATTAAATATTAAAGTTTCGGCACAGATGTCATATACGCCCCATGTTGGCGCGAATTTTTTCTGACGCCAATATCATATACACAACGGGTACTTAACTGTCGCCAAAGTGTCGTTATTTTGCTTGATATGGTAACCCGGATGCTGTTGTTTATGCTGTTGATGTTTTCGCCAAATTGGCGTCGGAAAAAAATCGCTCCAATATGGGGTATATATGACAACTGTGCCAAAGTTTCTATAAAGCAGTACAAGACTAAAAAATTAAGAATAAAATAAATACAAAATAAGACTAAAGAAGAAAGAAAAATCATGCGTTAAGCATAGAATATGAAACACTTTCCAACAGATCCTGAATGCTTTAACAAAGCTTCGTTATTTAGGGAAATAAGGTAAATAAGATAACTAAGTAAACATTTTAGAAAACGCATAAAAAATTTTAAAAATTGATTTCAGCAGTTACCGTCCATAGCCAATAGTACCGTTATTACATGCCACTATTTAGCTAAAATTTAATTTAAACTACTCTTAAAGCTACTTAAATCACATTTCCAGATATTATCATCCATAGACGGTTAAGTATCCAATTCTTTGCGTGACCCTGTATATCATTTTATCTATATTCTACAAACATTTCTTAGTAAACTAAATGCAGTTCAGCGTGAAACTGCATAACTCCTTTAAAAACCACCTTTAAGCAATTTATTCTCATACTCAGTAACCCTTACGAATTCTTTTGTGTAGCCCTGCATATGAACTGTAGCATTTATACACACGGTATAGTATGCATAAATGTAGTGAAACATAAAAGCGCATATCATAATTAAAAATGCATTTCTAGCAATCATTGCTTATGTACAATACTTCGGAGAAAAGTTTCTTGGCGAGAAAGAAGTTTGCCAACGTATTTTCTGACAACCTGTTTACCGCTTCATACTCACAAGCAATTTTTCGCATATGTATACAATTTATTTAATGTAAAAAAAGCTATTTACCCATTTTTATAAAGAAACAGAAATAATTTTTGCACAGATTCCATATACGCATCGGGGTTGGCGTGATTTTTCTCTGACGTTAATTCGGCAGAAATCTCGCTTTCGAATACCAGTTACTTATATATTTTTAAATTATTTGCTATCATTTTGAAAAGGAAATAACTATAAATAAATAAAAGTTTGAGTAATAACTATAGAACAAAACAGTTTATATAATTTAAAAACAGAAAATAAAATTTAATAAACAATTTATTAATAAATAAAAAAAACAATCGCCGGGTTACCATAGCAGGCAAAATAACACCATTTTAGCGCCAGTTAGGTGTCCCGGTTCATATCTGAAATCTGTGCCGTAATTTGTATATAAAAAATATTATATATATTTAGAAACGATTTTTTTATGTATATAAGTGCATGTATAAACAAAAATAAAAGTTCATTAGATTTGTTTTCATAGCTGTTTATATATTTTGGCAACATATCTTACTTTCTGATGCCCGAATTACGCCAAGCTTTTTTTAAAAATGCGCTATAATGGAAAAGTACCTAAATAAATAATTAACAGAAATAACCAATTATACAAACTAAAACTTTTTATTTCGAGATCACAGCATTGTTTTAATTTCGATTAAAAATACATATATCCTTGGATAACTTTAGTTGCAATTAGGTTCACGGCTTAATATCTCATTCCATAAACCTAAACAAACACAAGTGATTCATTCATCGTGAACCGTAAAAAATATTAAATCATTGAGGTAATCATTCACAAAGTAAGTTCTCCAACAATCAATGGACAATATTCTAATGACGTCATAGTAGGTAAAATGGTGGCGGTATCATTTGTTTATGGTTTAAAATCACAAAGATTTAATTTTGCAATGTCTCTTAGTTACATTATTTTATTGTCATATTTATGAGCTCAGAACAAAAGCATATTTTTTCATTATTTAGTTATTAAAGACGGAAAAAAATTACAAATGTGAATGATTTGAAAAATTTAAATAATTTTCTTTCTTAATACTAAAAAATAACATCGGGAAGTATCAGCGAGTTTAAGTTAAATAAGTTTAGCTGTTTAATTATGTTGTAATATTCAAAATAACTGTATTTATTAGATTTCAGTAAACAACATCAGGGCCCGATTAAACTTTGAAGTTAGAGGAATTACAATGCCATTTCAGGACCTTTCTTTTGGAGAAACTTTTCTAAATTCCACATATACATGGAAACTCTTCAGTGTTAGAAATATTATTCCTAGGACTGGCATAACTTGAGAACGGCCTGCAATTTTACACAAGTTTTTGAAAACTACTTTATATCAGAAATTTTACTAAAAACTGGTTACTTTTTTGTTACAGAGGCCCACACTATTAGAATTATGACAAGTTGCAGCCAATTTCGCCAAAGTCGTAACCAAGATCGTGAAGCACACACATATAATACCATATAATACCATTTCATGAAATCGTATACGATAATTTAATAGTTTTTACCTTACCGTGTGTAATTTATTTATTTTTAAGGCTTAACAATCTAAATTGTCCAATATATGAATTAAAAAAAATGTAAACAAATATTGAATAGACATGACCGCAAAGAGCCTCAAATCTGCATAACACTTGGAACCAAACTGTGCAGATTAGTGGTCTTCTACTGTACACAGTTTTCTATAAATGCGTTTCGTTGTTAAAATGTGTTATTTTTATCTATCACTGCGGAACAAACGAACTCATATTCTTGCACATGAGTTGTATATATCATTATATCTAAATTTCCGTCATTTTTGACGGGCTACCTTTCTAGTATATATATAAAGTGCAGCTGCTGGTATCAATATATATTCATTTAATTGTATCGGTTTTTTGCCCACCGCATAGATAAGTAATTCTTAATAAGCCCTTGATCCTCGGCGTTTTTATCAGACAGCAGTCTGCAATTTTATGTAACAGTTATTCAAGCGATTGCCGGTCTGTAATATAAACACCTCCAGAGGTTTTTCTCTGACCTCTCTCATCGAAATTAGATGCGGTCTTTTAAATCAATTTTCATGTATGTTAAATCTATTTGTCAGTTATTTTACCAGATGCCTTTCTTGGCATTTTCGCAATTATATGCACTTAACGTAATCATTTGGTTTAGATAATCATTCCCAAGATTTGTGGGCTCGCTGAGAAATTCATATGTAGAACAGTTATATCTGGCAGCCATTTTTGCTCTGCGAATAGAACAATTTGTCTTCTATTCGGTCACGGTGCTAATGTTTGAATTTTGGCGATGTATAGCCCCAAGTGTTATTTGCTTCTTATGAAATCACCCACTAGACTTTTTTTTTTATCTCGAGCTGCAAATATGTAAGACATAGTGGTCTGGGGTTACGCTCAGGCGTATATCTTATATGCGGATTTTCTCTCTCTACCATTTAATAATTTTAAGTTATTTTGCCTTTTATTACTATACATAAAAATGTTAAATAATTTTTTTTAGTTCCTGTAATATGGTTGTAGTTTTGCATTTAAGTGAACCATACAACTGAACATCGTCACAGTACTCATTAATTGCTATACGTCATAAATAAAAAAATTAAAACGGCAAAATACCTTATTTATTTACATTTTGACTTGTTTCATTGCATCAAACGGCAACATTTTCAAATTTTTGGGAGCTCTTTTAATGCGGATTATTTTATGCAATACTTTTTTTGCGAAATGATATAAAAAAATGACATGTCCAGGAAAGTCGATTATTATTTTCTACAAAATACATTTTAAAATAGAAATGTTTATAATTTCTGAAATGTAAGCAATCATACAAGTTCTATTTATTTACATATTTCTGGATTAATCTATAACATACTCTTTTTTTAAAATATACAAACAACATATCTAAAAAAAATATTATTACAATTATTGTAACTTCACGAGACAGGGTGTTTTGGTAAAGTCTCAATAATATATTTTTTTCTCTGTCAGACTCATAATTTTTCCCTTGTTCGTAATAGGTAAGTTTACGAAGAAGAAAAGGTAATATTCCGCTCCACTGTTATGAGCCGTATACACATTTATGATCTTGAATGTTTTAAACTTGCTCAGCCGTTAGATTTATCCATTTCATAAATAAAGTAGCGTGCAGCAATCATTTATAAAGAGATATGAGCCATTTTAAAGAAAATGTCGCATAAAATATTCACTTCATTAATTTTAAAACTACCTCTCTGTGTTTAATGTTCCTTCAATATGCGAAAAATACTTTAAGAATCTTGATTCAAATATTGTGAGCGTAAAAACAGTCTTCAAAAATTAACGTTTTATTTATTTTATATTAACTTTTTGAATTCTTGTACTTTTTTTTTATTATTTTATCATAAAATTTATAAACAAAAGTACGTTCAATTAAGGTTTATATATATATTTTTTTTAATAAAGAAAATTTTAATTTTGATCTATAATCAGATATTTTTTTCCTACAAATCTCGAAGCATACTACATTATTTATTCAAAGTATATCTTTCAACAGATAAAATGTGATGTGATTTTTTCTACAGGGTAACAAACATTAATCCAGATAAAGGGGATCTAAACTAAAACCACCACTGAACTTCGCCTTTAAAATTTTATTATTGTCGCTTGAATGGAAAACCTCGAACCAACTAAAGTTGGTAATTTAGGCTTTGTAAAAACGTAGTTTCAAAAGAATTTTATTCTCAAATTACACATTAAAGGTATGAAAGAATGCGCTTGTTCGATTTCTCAAAATTTCACGATACACAGTGAGACGATCTCGGTGATCTCGGTGGCTTTTTTTAATGCATCACTAATCAAAATACTCAAACAGCGATAAATATTTGATTATTTACCAACAATGTCTTAAAATAAAATTACACGGTGCCCACTAAATTCCATTCCCACCCTCTTAACTGCCGAACGACTGCATCTATATTCATAAACATGGTGTCTAGTTATAGTAAAGAGGCTCTGCGCTACTAGATGAGACCGCTTACAGCGCCACCTGGTTCAAAATGACGGCATTATCATTCCTATTGCGAAAACGGTTCGAAAGATGGGTTAAAAGTGAATGACAAATTTTTAGAGCATCATCGATTTAATTCAAAAGAACACCTTGTGAACATATACTCTAAATGAATCTAGTTCTGAGCATGAATCGTGTTTTCGAGATAGGAATAATAACTCAGCTGTTTTGCACCAGGTGCCGCTGGAAGTGGTGTCATCTGATAGAGCGTAACCACTTTACTATACCTAGGACTACTTTTCTAAGTATAGCTGCAACCGTTCGGCAATTAAGAGCATCGGAAGAACTTTAGTGGGCACCCTCAATAATGCGTTAATATACTTATTTTACAATTAAGTAAACAACAATTTAATGCAAACGTATAAGTTAACTTTTTTTTTTTTTTTTTTTTTTTTTTTTTTTTTTTTTTTTTTTGTATTTTTGTCTTCTCAGAATTTCTCGAGACATTTGTGTAGTAATCCTGAAAAAAAAAAAAAAAAAAAAAAAAAAACATATATTTTAAAATAAAATAATATTAAAAAAAAACTTTAATGTTTTGTGGTACCCTGTAAAACATTTAAATGATACTAAAATTATTTTCGGTAGAAAAAATGCTTTGTTTTGAACAAACAATCTCTATAAATTTTATTCAATAGGAAATAACGTTTCTACATATAGAAGATATTAGAATTTTTTATACCTCCCTGTAAAAGAAAGACAACTGCTACGCACTTTTTTTTAATTTAAAAAATGCTATAGTGTATTTCAATAACCTATAGTAATTTTGTAGAAATATAATTAAAATTTCTGCAACAATCTTTCGGCGATTCTTTGTGTGGCCCTGTAAAAAATGCATAATTTATACGTCCGTAAAATTCTAATTAAATTGAACTGAAAACACATGTAGACAAAGCTTCAGCTTAATCAGATAATTGAAACTGCCTTAAAATTGTCTTGCAAGAATTTAATAAACATTTCATGTGGCCCTTTAAAAAAAGCGTAAATGGTACATTCCATGAATTAAAATAATACTGCATTGTAATCAAAATTCTGATCAAACTTTCAGTTGAATCAGATTATTGAAATTGGTTTAAATCTTGCATTTTTTAATCTATTTTTTTGTGAAGTCCTGTAGAAATAGTATTCTAAACAAACTTTTACCTTCTTTAAATTATAATAATAATTGTATTGTCATTGAAATTACACATGTACTTTCGCTCAATAGGATAATGAAAAGTGATTTAGATTTGACTTGCAAGATTTGAATTAAACATACATACATGCACTGGAAGTTAAAATAATCCTTGTTTCTTAATAAAAACTTAATGATCTGCAGCTATCTGCAGGAGTTTGTTTAATTTTCCAATACTTTCGGAATGGCAGTTTGATTAAAAAAAAAATGTTTATTGCTGAATAATGCTGAATAATTTCTTAAATATCAAGATGAAATTTATAAACAGCACCAAGGATCATCCAGAATTTCAGCCTTTAATAAAAGCGGTAAAGCGAGTTTAATATCGCTTATTTTCGAACAAAAATGGGTTAAATCTGACCTTGACAAAGCTGTGACATTAGATCAGCAAACTCGTGCTTTCAAATAAAACAGAATAGTCACGACGTGTTTTCAAACTTAAAGGAAGCTAGTACAACATTTGAAACTCCCTCAAACCAACTGCGCAAATGGGTACTTTACGGTCAAAATTAATCGACACTTCTGACTTCTTACGCCAAAACGAACACGGATCTCGAAAATACAGACCTTCAGCTACCAGTACCAGTGGTTTTGTCACATTCCGAGATCATCGGGAAAGTGGATTTTGTCCACCTAGATCATCAAAACGTCCCACTGTGCGACGGTTGTTATCAGATTGCATTATTAATAGTTTCAATAGTTAGGTAACAGCGTTTAGAATACCTAGTGTGGAAATATGCTATCTAAACAGTGCTAAAAATTTGTATCCCTTAAATGTGCGACGACAGTACTAAAATCCCAAGTGTCGATCGCAGCGATATCTGCATATCTTGCAGTTGTAGAAAATACCCTGCAGATGTCGCTGTGATCTTCATATTTCAGCAGCATCGTTGCACATTTAAGGGATACAATATTTTAGCCTTTTTTAAGTATTACAGGGATAGCCGATTTCCACACTATATATTCTAGGCGCTATAGTTAGGCCATATTAATGACAGAACATGCCGACGTTAAAACAAAAGTCGATCTGTATACATTTAAGGAAGATTGGATGCTTTCTGAACGTTTTGATAATGAAAATTGCAATAAAGGTGAGAATTAACAAGGAGTAAGGCATCACTCGTGTAACAGTTGGACCAATTTTAAGAGCGTCATTTAAAACCAGTCTAACAAAATGAAATTGAAAAGATTATAATATCTTAACTTGACAAAAATAAACATAAGATTTCAAAATTAGTTTCAAAATTGCTATTTAATTGCTATTAACCGCTCATAAGTAACATAATTTTTTTTCAAACATTTGCCTTATAACTTGTGAAATCAATCGAATATAATTGAAGTACGCGCTTTGTCCGTAGGTGATTAGAGATATGCACATCTTTATGTTGTTATCCTGAGAGTTGTATCTGGTCAACTTGCAAAACTTGACTTTCTTTTGTTGATGGTCGCGCTAAAATAAATAATAATAAAATGTAGTAACTCTAAAAGTTCTTGGAAGTTGTTCTGCTTTCCAACTCAAAAAATCCCTTTTTATAGGATGTAGATTGTTTGGCTCTTTACTTGAAATAAATATGTCAGCCTTTTCCAATTGTATAAAAATCACAGTCGTTAAAAAAACCCGTCATCAGGAATTTAAATTGAAGTTAATATGCGGCCTATCGCTTTATTTACTGACGGTATTCATAAGTACCATTAACCCTTAACCGGAAACGTACATCTGTGAGATGTTTGTGTCTACATATCTGCTCATAATATTTTCTCTCTCCAACATGCCAAACTTCTTTTTATGCTGTTATATTAAAAAAAATGGTCCTGTTAATGCATTACTATTACAGATTAAATGTTTAAGTTCACTATTTGGATTGAGTGTTTTGTTTGTGCACGGGATTTTCACGTTTCCGGTTAAGGGTTAAAATAACACGTTATAAAATTCAGTATGTAATACAGTTTAGAATGATTTATAGATTCATTAGGTTATCTTGTTCCAAAAGCATTATTGGTTACGCAAAACAAAAATATTTAAAAGGTGATTTCTTTCGACTTTCAGTATTCTTGACGTTAGAAGGTGGGATATTTCAATTCGGAAATATTTCTATATTTCTATTGTAAGAACATTATATTTGTACCTTTCCTAATATACAAAATACTAAGAAAAATAGTTCAAATAAAATATTTGATTGGGGTTACAAATACTGCACAAAAGCCCTATACATTCAAATTTAATTTATTCTTCAATCCTTCTAAAACCCTACTAAAATTTATTAACTGATTATGTATATTTTGTAATGTAGTTTAATCAACTCACGAAAAGTGTTTCAGAAGATAAAATTTTCATCAATTCATAATTTAGTACATAAAGGGTTAAATTGCGCGCGAGGTAATTGACCGGTACGCATTCCTGCTCAAAATCCACAGAATCCAACTACTACCGTACGTTATATTGCTACTATAGAAACAGAGTTAACTAATTAAAATATTATTGTTGAAAAAGTTACAAAGAGATTTTTGTGGATACATTCGTTCTTGACAAAAATGAAAGAATATCAGAACAGTTCTCATTCATTTACAAATGTTAATGGTTCGGAAAACCAAGACCTCAAGCAAATCTTAAAATCCACTTGCAACATTCAAAACAGTACGCAGGGCTCTGTCACTGTTTTACAGAATGTTTATTTATTTAGGTATTTTATTGTTCAAGATGTATCCATGAGTTTTTATTTATATTTACTAAGGGGGCACCGCCCCCCTGCTTGCTACGCTCACCAAACCCCCGCGTAATAGCTTAGCTATTCCATTCGGTATAGCGAAGCAATTCCTATTTTCTAGCCAACCCCAGATTATTGTTTGAGTTTAAAAATAATATAAATAGTTCAATTAAGCTCTATTCATAAGCTAATATTAGTTTTTGTTGCATTGAAATATCTCAATTTGTTGATTTCCTGCATGCAAGTAAACCCTATTGTATTACAATGGGAGTCTATGGAAATTTGGCGAAATACTGGAAATAGCGCTAAGTTGGTGTCACTTTTGGTGACAGAGAGACGGGTTTCCCCTTGGTAACCTCCCTTATAGCGTCATAAAGCTCTGACCAATCAGTTGCATTTCACGGTACCTACGCAAATCTTCATTTTCTTCCATTTCCAAAGCATTACTTTTTGCAAGGCATACTTAGATACTACGACCGGCAGACCGATTTGCGTTTAATGTATGAAGTTGCTCGCCAGAGGACTCTGATACGCTGCCAGAAACAGAAATTTGACTCTGACCGTAACTTCAACGACGAGAACCAATCAAACCGCTCTGGGCAAGGTTCAGAGAATTCCAATGTGTTTACTTTTTTTTTTCGTATAGATATGATTCAAAAGAGTTTAATATTAAGTATATTAACTCTAATCATCAAGTAAAAACATTATCATTTTAACAATTATCGGAATAATAAATGGTCCGACCGGAGAATACTTCCAAGGTTGCTACTTAATACCAAGTTAATACTAAATACCAAAGTTGCCACTTTGGCGCATTTATCGCCAGGTTGGGGAGAAGTAGAGTATTCTACGATTCACCCCAATAAATAAAAACATGCATAGTCTAAAAACATCAATGTCACAAATTTATTTGCTATCTTCACTGCTGAAACAATAAAACTAATGGAATTTCTTTTAAATATATTAAAGTACTCATAAAATTCCTTGTAATAATTAATAAATATAATTTATTAAGTAACAAATACACTTACATGATTTAATCAAAATTGCTTGGATAACATAAAATATTGCAACGATATTTAAATCTGCGATCACCATTTCTTTCTATGATTAAAAATAATAATATTTAATGTTTAAGGAAGATCGTCTTTTTTATTTTTTATTTTTTTTTTTTTTTTTACTATTATATTATTATTTAGTTCCGACGATATCAATAACAAACATTTTACGGGTAGCAATAAATTCGTCAAAAATAACTGCTTCAAGCCAGTTATGAGAACTGTAGTTTGATAAAAACCAAATTTTAATTTTAAAACGTGTATATGAAACACAAGCTATTTTTATGTAAATACGGGAGATTAAAAAAAGAATAACAGAATTAACCAAACGATGAAGTAAACAATAAGTAATTTAGCTAATCTTAAAAGTATGTGAACACTAAAATACTACAAGCTGTGTAAAATATACTTTTAAATCGAAGGAAATCGAAGAATATAAGTATTTAATTTATTATTCTGAAAATACGATCAATGATTCTGAAACTTCGACGATGAGAAACAAGCCGCCGCTATCTGGGCAGGGTATAAATGTAAACAAAAAAGAGCCCGTTGTGATGTTTTGGTTCAAAGTTTGAAGCTGAATCCAACTTCACGTTTTCGGCGAAATGCGTGGGCCGTATATATCATAGTAGGCTATGCTTTTTGGTACTTTACCGTTATACGGACAATATTGTCGCCAAGCGCAATAGTTGAATGAAAATCACGTGAATTGAAACATTTGAAAAATAAAAGAAAAACATTGTCGATAGTAAAGTGAGCATTTTAAAAATATAACATTTGAAAATTAAAGAATTTTACGAACTATTTTATTAAATCACAAATATATAATTAAAATAAGTGAACAAATAACTGTTATACAATAAAGTAATAAAATAAAAAAAATCATATTAAACTGCTGCCATAAAATTACAAATCTCTTTGGCACAGATGTCATATTGGCGCGATTTTTTTTCGGTTGCCAATTTGGCGAAAACATCAACAGCACAAACAGCATAGGTACAGATGTCATATACGCCCTACATTGGCTCGATTTTTTTCTGACGCCAATGTCATATACGCAACGGGGATTTAACTGGCGCCAAAGTGTCGTTATTTTGCTTGATATGGTAACCCGGATGTTGCTGTTTATGCTGCTGATATTTTCGCCAAATTGGCATCGGAAAAAAATCGCGCCCATATGCCGTATATGACATCTGTGCTACTACATAATCCGGGTTGCCACATCAAGCAAAATAACGACACTTTGGCGCCAGTTAAATACCCGTTGCGTATATGACATTGGCGTCAGGAAAAAATTCGCGCCAATATGGGGCGTATGTTGAAAGCATGGTTTTAATATTTCTACACCTAAAATAATAAGATCATTAATAAAAAAGAATAAAATGTGAAAGTTCACATGAATAGTAAAAAAGTAAAAAAATGCATACCTAACACAAGTATGATCAGAGGATCAAAAGACCTAAAGTATTGATTTACAGAAAACGATGAACGGTGAAATTTTATGATTATTAACGATGGAAAACATAAAATAAGAAAATAAATAGAAAGTGACAGAAAAAACTCAGATTACAATAAGAAACATGTTTATCACTTCTTTTCAAATAAGACATTCCATCACTTTACCCAAGTAATATTCATTGTGGGAAGTTATACCAGAATAAGTCTACCAGTCATACCTCCATATCCACTGCTATGCTTTTATAAAAAATCAGACAGGAAACAAGAATTGAGACTATTTTATTAAAATGTAGTCCTCACCCATTTGGTATCTCTTAAGCATTGCTGCGCATTTGAATTTCTCATTACAGACGGCATCCCAAAACATGTCTGTATAAATTTGGCCGATGAGTGGAACAACACCAACCTTGATATTTTAAGAGAAACCATCCCCAACAGCAAGAGATATCGGCTAAATTTCGGCCTGTTATAAGAAATGTCGGTAAATAAACGGTAATCAAATAGAGAGATTAACGCGATGTTTTCTCGACAATAACTGACGATTCCTCTAGTTATAGGTCAAATGCTAACGTCGGAAGAGTATCGAATTGATCTATGAAAGAAATTGATTGGCATAGTCTGCAAATATAAAATCGGCCGATCCTGTTAGACGACCAAAATTGAATCATTTTACTGGGAGCGTATTATTTTGCCTCGAGGGTAACTATACCCCCCGTAGTACAATGTTTCACGTGATATCACCAATATCTTTATCTCTTATCCCCTCCATATCCTCTATTTACGTTTCAAGGACAGACCAGACCTCACTTTTAAGCGAACAAACGAAGGGAATAGAAGTCAAAATTCTTTCGAAGAATTGTTTCTTGGTGAGAATAAATTCCTTATGCACAAATCAATAAACCTTAATCTATTTAATGTTAGCAGATTCTCCACGATAATTGGATACTAGACTGTAATCGAAATTGAACAAATTTTTAAAACATTCTAATTTTCTCTTCATTTTCTTTTTCTGCAGTTACATATAGTCATTCATAATAAAAGTATACTTTGATAAGTATTATAACTTATACTTATTAATAAATTAAATGAATTAAACTGATATATTTCCTAAATGTTGATAAAAAGACTTACCATTTTTTATTTAGATAAATACGAGAAAATATCTTAAATTAAAAACTACAAACTATTTGCCCTAAATGTATTTTTTAAATTATGAATTTAAAAATTCCGAGTAAATAAATGAATTTCTTTAGAAGTTTATTATGTACAATTTTTGGAATTAAGAAAATACAGCTCTAGAACTGTAATAAAATTAAAGATGATTAATTGTAATGATACATAAAAAATTTTGAGATTTTCTTTTCTAAATGTTACGATTTAAATTGTCTTACAGAGAAGTAAATCATCTTTTTTGTTCCAGAAAATGAAAAATCTAATTTTATGATATTTTTTATAAGTAAAAAAAAAAATAATAATAATGACTGAATAAAGTATTCAATAAATAAATATTTTGATTTTGAAAAAATATATTTTTTATACATAACCATAATAAAATGAGAAGTGTTAAAGAATGTGATTTTTACAGTTGGGAAAAAATGTTAAGTTGGAATAATTTTTATTGTAAGATGCATATATTGTAAAATTCATTTAAATGTTTGACAGTCTGTTTTTATTCAAATGATATCGTTTGCTAAATGGCAATATTATCCACTATAAAATGCAAAAATATTTACCTATGGCGGGTGTAACTAATTAAAATGTAAGAAATATAGTATTGTTTAAAATCTAAACATTGCTGTTAAATGATGTTACAATAAAAATTACAAATAATTATACTTACAATTTAAATTACAATTAATTTTTCTTTCTAAGATTGAAAAATATTTATACATCAATAGAATTAATAATTGGTAAGAACGTAACTTTTAATTTAAAAAAATGTTTGTTTCTTACGCTAGAAAATTAATTGCAATTAAAAATTTAATTGTAATTAAGTATTATTTTTATATCAAATACCTTTAACAGCAATTTTTAAACTTTAAACAAAAACAATTTTTTTAACTTTTTAATTGCTATGTAATCGACGTGTAAATATTTTTGCATTTTATTTGTAAGAATAATGCCGATTAGCAATATTTATCCTTTGAATTTGAAAGAGCTTTCTTACTTTTAAATATTATTTTTGCACCTTACAAATTTTGCTGTATGATATCACTAACTAATCGGCAAAATATCATATGATATTGGAATGTTGTCGCAAAAGATTACCTAGCGACCAAATGATCAAAAACAAATAGGCAAAAGATTCAAAACTGATTCAATAATAATCGGGATGCGATGCTGCTTATCTGCTTTGCCGGGCGGACAAAAAGCCTTTCCCGCCAACCTCAGGGGGTGACATCGTTTGAGCGAAACATAGTCAAATTAGGACATTTGGCGGAAGCTCGGCTAGGGATTATTTGCTGCTTGGGATTATATTTGAAATCAGTATATAATACGATATTACATCAAAGAGCTATGAAATACATCATATCGACATATTAGAAAACAAACTTTTTTTCCTTGATTGTATATTTATTTTTCCAAAATCGTTACAAACTGTGTAAACAACACTCTCTGTATATTTTAAAGCAGATACTTTTTTTAAATATAATTTTTGGAACATTTTCAATCATGGTACATGAAACAAATATCAGGACTATTTTTTCTCGCAGGGGGATATCTTGTTTGAATATCATAAAGATTGAAAACTGATTTTAATTATTCACATTCTTCTAAAGTACCATCCCAGCAAAGAGGAAATTGCTGGCCAGCAGCAAGATAGGTGCTGGCAATGATGGAGAAGTGCTGGCTAATGGTCTACCACTGCATGACCACTGCTGGACAGCTCCAGTCAACTTTGCTGTTGGAAATCATCAGATAAAATTCTGGTGGACTTCAGTTTTATCTCATGCGCTGGCCCACGACTACATGGAAGTGCACGAACTTTTGCAGTATTATTGCTGCGAAACCTTACGCTAGATGGCGTTGCGAATATCGAAGACATTGAGTATTTAAACACAAATCTGAAATGAATATCTTAACACAATTTAAGCTGTGAATCAAAAATTTTTTGAAACTGTAAATAATATATCACCACTGCCATCAAGAAAATAAATAAGTAAATGGATAAATAAATAAATTCTTTATTTCATCGTATTTTTTTCCCTTAAATCTGGTTTTACTAAGTTACAAAGGATTTCGGATTTCACAATTTACACAGTTCAGAATCAATAATAAAATAAACAATTAAATTAAAAAAATCCAAAAACCTGACTTTGTAAAAAGCGAACTAATTAATTATTTCTCATCAATGTGAAACAATTTTTTTTTTTCAATTCCTACTCTTAGATCACTCTCTTGCCATATATATCTTGTTCAAAATTTCAATTGTTGATAAAATACTTATTATTCATCCAATCAAGCTCAAATAATTTTTCTGAACTTGTAGTGGATGGCACTTGATGTTAATCCAGTTTTTCTCAAAAATTAATTAATTAATTAAATTAAATTAATTAATTTTAAATAATTCAGATACCCCCCCTTCTTGATCAAGGTATTTTAAGACCGAGAGAGCCCTCTTCTTGATCAAGGCATTTTCAGTGCCACTCAAAAAGAAAGAAGAACGGGTGAAGAAAATTCTCTTATTGACCTAAGTAGGAATTGACTTAAAATATATTTTTTTTATATTACTTGTTTATATTACTTGCCTTTTTTTTTTTATTTGCTTGTATTGATGACTTTTAAGTTGTATTTAAATGTTAGTTCCTATCTATAAACACTGTTTTGATAAGGTCTATACATGGCTATGATACTTAGAGTTGCAGTAAATCTAGAGATCCACAATACATACACAGCTTGCAGGTTGTATAATATTTTAATGGAGCATGTGACTGTAAAATAGTCAATAAAACATCGTCTTCATTTTGAAAGACCTATCAAATGACATGACACTCAATAGGGTGCGTAATTTGTTTTCTTCTCTACCGCCACTTTGTATTTTACGACCGCCATTTTGAATTTATAAAAATAAAACCTAGCCTATAACCATCGGGGCATTAAGACGAATCGATTGAGATCCCATTCATTAAAATCCATCCAGCCGTTGGGATGTTTCGAAAGTATAAAAAAATCCACATACACAGATACGCGTGAAACACATAATCCTTCTTTTCAGCCGGGTAAAAAGCGTATAAAATATATAGGATTTCTATACAAGACAATAATTCCTATACCAGTTTAATGATTTGGAACGTAATTCACAAAAGAAACAAGCTTGAAATAATGTAATGATAGCTTGAAATTACGAGCGGTCGTAGCATACGCTGAGAGTACTTGTGTATGTCCGATCACGAAAACCAAACAGCATCGAGCGCGGTTAGTACTTAGGAGGGTGACCACATGGAATCCGCTGCGAGTTCAAATATTTCAATAGACATTTCTTTATAAAAGAGCTATAGAAATATCTGTAGGCAGACACTTCTACAGATATTTCTATAGCTCATAGTGAAACTAGCTTATAGAAAATGACCCATAATACTTCTTTCTTTTATAGAATTCTATAAGAAAATTTTGTAAGGGAAAGTGCTGGGCCAGCAAAGGAATAGCAGTGGGATAGGTGCTAGCACTGCAGGAAAATTACCGGATTGAAGTAGTGTGATGCATACTAATGCTGGCCCGCTGTTGGCCGTAACTGATGGGCCAGTTGCATTCCACATGGGCACTTTTTTACAGGTGTAAGTAATGGCACCATTGCACTTTACCGCTGATGGCAGTGCTGGCTGCCATCTTTTTTCCAGCTGATGGCCCACTGTTTCTTTCTTTTCCGAGATTAATGTGTTATTTCAACTAGAAGCAACTATTACTATTTTGAAGATATACGGATTATTTTGTTCTGAATCTTAACTGTCTGAATATCATAAAAAAATATATTACTAAGTTAGAAAGAGTTAGTACAAAAATATTTTAGACCATAAAACTTTCTCTTAACAAAAACCATCCTTCGATCTTTAATATTTACAAATGAAGAGAAAAACTTTTTTTTTTTTAAATCCTACTTCACCTTCGACATTAATGACACAAGACTTAAAGTTGTTAATAGTAATAATCTCTAACTTAAACTTTAAAGAAAAACTTTTTCTTGAAATAAACATAATAGAAATTTTGTATTTTATTCTCATTTGCAATAATTTTTTAAGATAATCTCCACCGATTTTATAGAAATCCGCAATAGCATTTTACCAGCTTACAAAAATACATTCTTTAAGGGTCTTAGAATAACACTTAAATTTTCAAGGAGAAAATATTTCGTTAATGATTTTACACCTATTTCAAAATGAGTATATTCCATATATTAACTTAGTGTAATATATATAATGTTTGTGTTTTCAACATAATAATCTACATCATTTATATGCAAACGTAATGCACTTGAAAGAAAAAAAAGGTAGAAAAGTATATTACATTTAAGGTTATTTCACGAGTAATAAATAAACAATTTACATCTTCAAGTAAAATACGTGTAAAATAGCAAACAAGAATTATGGAGGAAGACAATGACGAAAAAAAATACAGAAATGCTAACATAAATTGAATTAAAAAAATCTGAAAGCATGCATACATATATAAATATAAATATATATTTATGTACATTACAGAATTCATGAAAAGTTCCTTTATCGTTATAAAAAAAGAAAAGAACAAAAATATTACACCAGTATATTAATATATACATGTGCTACAAGAATTTCGTAAATTGAGTGCGTCCGATATAATTTAACTTATAGTAGCACTCTCTACTCACATTATTTGAATGATTAAAACCTAAGATAAAACACGAACAAATTAGGAACAAATAACATTTGAAATATTTAGAATATCTTCGATTTAGTGTGAAATTATGTGAATCTTAGGAACTTAAGTTTAGTAGAAATCCTTACATGTAATTTTTCGAAAGCCAGGCACCTGTTCAAATTAATCATTAATCGTGGAAAGAAATGTGAAATAACAAATGAATTTTTTATAATTAACATTAACGCACAAAGACAATTTTACAATTTTTTTAAATAAAAAAACTGAAGATAAAAGTTTAAATGTATGTACTATCGTCACTTATGTATGTATATGCTTTCAAATGCGGGAATATTCCTGTTATTGTGGAGACACTGTGCATACTTAAGTTTATTTTATTTTATATGACATTTATGTATTAATTTTTATTCCTAATTAAACATTTGAATTGTACGGACACAACTGTACATACTATTATTGACGTATATAAGCCAGGGATTGGATATCGAAAACCATACATTTTTGGTCTTCTAAAATTCGTTTTTAAATTTAAGACGAAATTTCATATTAAATCAAGCTACTACTTTGTATGATTTTATACTAGCTCTGATGTGTATCGAGTAATAGCCAATAACTCCCAAATTTAGCAATTAAAAAGTTACTATTAGTTACGTTAGGTAAGCGTAAACAGCTTACTATACGGTTATTAAACATTAACAGCTCCGTCTATTCATAAGTATTTGCAGGATATTTTCAGACAATTATTTTCAGGATCAAGTATTTACAGCCGTTCTTATGCACCATGTATATATGACATAAAATTTGTATTCAAATTTAAGAACAACTATCTTGAAATCAGAGTCTTAAAAAAAAAAAAAAAAAAAAAAAAAAAAAAAACCTACAACAGAAAGATTTTCAGTTGACATCCGCGAGAGACAGTTGCACACATTGATCAGAGTATTTTATGTATTAATCGAGGCGAAATTTTGCATTATTCTTCTTCCCCATATCACATTTTAATGCTATTAATGTCGTTCTTCTCCCGATAACTCGCAACAGGAATGTGTTTAACGTTTGTATGGACCAAATTTGAGAATGCACTAGCATCTTTCCGTTTTATTTCCGACCATGGATTCTTTGATAAAGTTGTTCGTTTGTATGTGCATTATCAATATTTAAAGTTTTGCCCATCTTTTGTGAAACACCCTATATATATATATATATAGAGAGAGAGAGAGAGAGAGAGATTATTTTGTTTTTAATGTAACTTCATTCATAGCACCTGTTTTTTAAAAAATAATGGATTTTTTTTTGGCTCGTATCATTATAATGAAAATACACACAATTATTAACTAAAATTTATGTACACCAAACAATAATTGAATGATAACATACATGCTATTGTGTCTCGCAGTTAAAAAAAATAATAATAACCAAAAAAAATAATATTTTAACAAATGTGTTCTATCCATCACATCTGAAAAAAATTTAGTGTCTGGAGCATTCATAAATCATGTTCATGAATCGTTCTAAATCAATAATAGTCGAAATATCTAAGTGTAATGTCTCACATTTAAATTCTTATAAAATAATTTCGATCCGAAAGTTTTATCGAATGAGTCTACAAAGTTGTTTCCTGGAACTCATTTGTCACCACAACTTCCAAAAGGTAATCCTTGCCTTAAGTAATGGCAAAATTATTTGATATTAAATAAGACTTATTATTCCAATTTAAAATGGCTATAGGTTATCGGGTTGAGGTACGCTCTATAAAGATTATTTTTTTAAACTTAAATGAACTTTATTATGTAAAATTTATTGATCATAACTCAATATATGCTTGGCATTTATGCTTACTTAAAGATTAGTTTAGCTTTGGAAGATTCACTTAAACATCTAAAATACTGCCTCAACTTTAGCTGCATTAAAAAGTTTTATTCGTCAAATTTCAGCAGATGAAAGACATTCGATTACGATAAATGAATATACACAAAATATCGCGTTATGTGACAACGGAGATAAAATTTAAATGCGCAATAATATTTTTAGTTTTTTTTGCTTAATATTTTTTTAAGTTGTTTATATTAAAAGGCGTCTAATTTCAGAAGATGAGTTTTCAATTAAAGAAAAAACACTTTAACACTTTAATTACGAAACTACAAATACATTTTTAGCATTAATTTACGCAAAATAAAATTTGGAGTTTATAAAAAAGTTGTCTATTAAGAATAATAAAATTGTATCTTAAACTTGAACAGACGTTATCAATAAAAATAGAAAAAACATAATCATTATCTTTCCTTTATATAAAAAATAAAATCAATAATTAAATTTTAGGACTTATATTTCACATAATGTATATAACTTTTAAATATTTCGCATGAGATGTATTGTATTCACAAATTAAGAGCTAAAACGTAGTGTAATATTCAAATTCTAAACGTAATATTTGTTGACTGCTTATACTAAAATATTTCTATGCTGCACAATACTTAACAGTTAAACATGATTATTAGCTACATGCGATCTTCTTGCATGCCATTATACTCTAGATGAGTACACATAAATCTGTTTTTCAACGCCATGGGGTTAACAGTTGACGGATATTAAATATCAGTATTTTTTAATAGTAGCATTTGTCTTTTATTCGGATTTATGTGATTAAATTATAGACAGCAGACAATTGAAAGAATAATCGTGTTAAATATGTATAAACCTTTAAACATATAAGATCGTAAAGACAGAAATGGTTGTACAGGAAGGAAAAAGAAGCTGTTCTCATTAATTATAACTTGAATGTAGCTTTTGTCATTTATTAAATTAAATAAATGATAATTGCTTTTTTACTACTAAATTCCAGATTATTTTACATGTGTGGAATCAAGTATTATCTGTATATTAAAGATAAGTATGTCAATTCTTCAACTGTGATTAGGTGGAATTCTTCTTAACTTCTAAAATGTGTTCTATATGTTACAATCAATTTGATTAATTGGTAATTAATAATAATACTCTGTTATTATTAATAATTACCGAATAACATCCAAATAAAAAGGTTAATATGAATCATTTATGAGAATTTATCAAATTAAACGGTTATTATTAATAATTGCCAGTGAAGATCGGTCAATAAGATAAATTTCGAATTGTTTAGCTTAAGATTTCTATTATGCATGGGGATATTTTTTCCGTGTCAGCGGCTCATTGTTATCAATAGTACCTTTTGTGAGTGCACAAATTTGTTTTTAGCAGTTGACAACAGTTGACGATATCATTTGATTGTTTATTTTAGGTGCAGGTGACCGCAGATTTCTAGATTCACACGAGTATTTATTTTTCGACAGGTTTTATTTTTTTAAGTGCAAATTAGTGTCAATTTGATGTTATTTTCTTTTGAGTTTCTGAAGCCTCCTAGTTTGCGTCAAAATGTTTATAAATTTTACTGTACTTATTGCTACAATAGTTGATGATTTAGAAGTCATAAAGTCGCATTTTGATGATGAGTTAGACATTCTGAAATTTAAAAAAAAGGGGAAAAAATCATGGATTATTTACAAAAGAAGAACAATTCCTTTCTTGCAAAAGTTAAGGAAAGCAAATAGAAGACTTCTGGTAAAACACCTGAAGATTAGGAACGAGTATCATGATATGCTATTCTAAATACTGATAATGATAAAATAACCGAATTTTTTACTTGAATGGAGGGGATTTTCATACAATTCGCATTGGAATCGGCAATGAAGAGCGAAACAGCAAGATTAAAGAAAGGTTAAGGCAAAGTGTTATAACATTATTGTTTAAACAGTAATGACATATATGAATCTTTGATAACCCTGTGATCTTTGTGTTAAAAGAAACAAAGCGTTGACTATATCGAAATGCAATCACAAGCGGGCGGAAACATTAAATTTATAATGGTTTATTAAGATAATTTAATGATTTTTTTTCATTTAAAAGCTTAAAAATAAAAGGAGCCGAGGAGGTTGCTTATCAGCTACTGGATATGTTCGCAATATTTTCAGCACCGTGCATCTTGCAACGTGACAATGGCGCAGAATCTGCTAATCAGATTATTGAAGAAGTTTATGAAATGAGGAGTTAACTCAAAATTGTTCATGGCACAATTAATCGCATGGCTCAATAGAAAGGAGAAATCAATACATTGGAAAGATGTTATCCACTTTGCATGAAACTAACAATACAACATAATGGTCAGAAGGAATAAAATTCATTATATTTATGAAAAAAGAGCACATTTCTCTGGAATAGATTGTAGACCACATGAAGTTTTATTTCGCTGTAAAGCGAAAGTATTATTAGGAAATTACAAATAAAGAAGATTTTATTGTATGTAGCAATTTGTCTATTAATGATGTCCAAATTCAGACAATAATCTCAACCGAGGATGAGTATAGGGTAAATTTAGGATAGATGGCCATAGAGGAGATATGGTCATTCTAAATATTTCCAAAACTTGATTATAGATTGCAACATAAACTTTGTTCGTGGGAAATGGTTAAACGAGTTCATTCATTTCGACGTAGAGTTGTGCTTTTCTATTGAAAAAATAGGTGTAATTTTAATGTGCATTTAATTTAGTGGTTGATTTTTTTTTTTTTTTTTTTTTTTTTTTTACTTAGGTATCTGAATGTTTTACAGTACGTATGTTATATATATTTTTTACTATAAGCACTTTTGCGGCACGCATACAATCTAATATTTACTTCTAAGCCTAAAACAAAGACGTACAATTGGTATTGATGCTCTAAATTATGCGACCATCTGTCCTTCAATTTCAGGAGAGATGGACACATTATATCGAGGAGAGATGACAACATTTAATCAATATTTCAAAATTATACGGAGTGAGCATTTTAACTAAATTAAATTAAATTTAAAATAATTATATAACTTTTATGTTTATAATTATATTAATTGATATAATTGTTTATATTTTAACTAATATAAATTTTTCAATAATAATAATAATAATATAATAAGACGAAACAATGTATTTTTTTTTTTCAGAACATATAGAAAAACGTCGGAAATTTTCATCTACAACGCAGATAAAGTTGATAAATAAACTAAATAAACAAGATAAACCAAAAAATAAACGCGTTAGAATAACAAAACCAAGGCACTTCCAGCAGCGAAGAAAATGAAATATATTAAAAATTATTAGATTCTAAATATTCCGAGGGAATAGAATTGGATGAGCATCACTGTAATGATCGTGGAGAACAATATATCACAGTCAAAAAGAATGACTCGATGCAATGAATAATGTGCCTGAAGTAGTTCCATGGAACGTGTAAAAACTATCAAGACATTTGCCAAAAATGCGGTAAGATTTTACGAAAAGTGAAGTATGGAAATTATACTTGATTTTTTTAAATTCGTGTTTTATTCACTCTTTTACATGATGTAACTGCATCTTTACAAATTGCTATGTGTTGTACACGATTAAATATATGAAATATGTTAGTTTTTGCTATTTTAGCTTCACTTTTTCTTTCTTGTATTGGATGGCCATATCTCCTCGGCTTCAAGGAGAGATGGCCATCTGCCATTTTAATTTCAATTTTGTTTCCCACTTTTTGTTCTCAATATTTAATTATTTTTTTCCCAAAATATGATGAACATATAAGAATTTTAAATATGTAGAAATATTTCTTTCATTTGTAATCTAAGAATTTTTATTTCAATCTTTATAAACTATACCCATCTCTCCTAGAGTTACCCTATATGTGCAATGAATGATGCTAATACAGACGTGGAATTGGAGGCAACTGTTGCAGATCCAGACAAGAACAGAAATAAGAGTGTTAGCCAGATTGGAAGGGAACAACATAATTATGAATCAGAAACGAGGAAAACAGTTTCGGAGAAGTTGAAATGGAAGATTTTGAAGAAAACTTGAAATATTTTTCTTTTTCACTATATGAAGTCTCGGAAAATGTTCCATAAGCTCAATGCTCTACTAAACAGTCTCTAAATAAGCTAGCGTAAAACATATGTATATATATATATAGATCTCGAAGATAAACCGCCACGGTTCTGTCTTTATATTAATAGTACGAGTCTTTTGATTGAGTATTATTGTCTCTTAACAATTAGATTTTTCATTTTCTACATAAGGTAATGATGGTACATTTCCAGTAAAGTACTTATTCCTGATAATATTTTGTTAATACTATTGATGCAGTTCATTGGTAATTGTTAATTATAACCGGTGAATACGATTAATATGCAACATTTATCAAATTTACCAAAAGAGGCGGTTATTATTAATAATAACCAGTTATTATTAATAATAACCGAATTCAACAAATTGACCGTAACATATACATTCTTCCTACATTTATACTTGATTAAATTATCTTATTCAATAACTATAATACATGCAGATTGTATATTTTTCTTACAGTAAATCTATATTTTAAAGGACAAACGTATATGTGCGTGACGCTGGCGTCATTTTGCGAATGGCAACACTTCACGGTGAAATTTGGTTTTCCAATTTTCGGTGCTGCAATTTTTTAATCTTCTAACCATCGCACATTTTCAATTTCAGTACAGTCGTATACAGGAAAAAAATCTTGTTTCAAATGCAATTTGTTTGAAAATTGTATCTTAATTGATTGATTTATTATGTTTTTTTAAATACTTTTCAAACATGAATTTTTGTAATTTATCTTTATCACGTGCCGCATAAATATTTTGCATATAAAGTAATAAAAACTGGTCAGCATTTATTTCTGCGTAATGGACTTTACCCTCGAATGGCTACAGCCACGCCTCTGCGGGGAAAAAATCTCCGAAAAAGACTGTTTATTGGACAAAGGGGGAGCAGTGTTAAAATGTTCTTCACGCCTATTGGTGTTTTTCTTCTGTTTATCCGCGGCTGACGTCAAATGGGTAAAGTCCATTTTGCATAATGAAATTAAAACTTCCTTTATAAATAATAGTCCAGGTTGCTACGGTTGAGAGAACTGCAAATCGTGATAAGAATACACCGATTGGTGAGGGTCTATTTTGTATTAATACATTTCAGACGGGGAGGCATAGCGTAAAGTAGTGGGAATTCAAGATGGCGGCTGTTATTCAAAATGGTGTCATTTTCTGAATTTTCTTACTATCCATCATATAAATTTGTGTTTCTGGCCGATTTTGATTTTTTTAACGTCAAAAATTGTGTTTTTAATACTTTCCTGCATAGTTGAATGAGTTTAGGAAATCAATTTGTCTGTTTATTTGTCTGCCTGCCTGCTTGCTATTCCAAGATCTAACTAAGATGTCGCTACTTGCTTAAATTCCCTCAGATTGTCATGCAATTTATATGTGTTGATGGAGTTTACAATAAATTGTTCCAAATAAAAATGAAGTGTATATGTTTAGTCCGTTTACAGGACCCTCAAAAGAATTCCATTACGTTATTGTCTACAGGACCACCAAAAGAATTTCATTACGTTATTGTCTATTAATCCGGATGCTACGGTTGAGAAAACTGCAAATCGCGAGAAAAATATAAAGGTTGGTAAGTGTCTACTTTATATTAATACAATCCATATAAGAGGGGTAGGCATCACGTAAAGTCGTAGGAATTAAAGATGGCGACTGTTATTCAAAATGGCGTCATTTTCTAAACCTTCTTACTATCCATCATAGAAATATGTGTTTCAGGTCGATTTCGATGTTTTTAAAGTCAAAAATGTCTTTTTTAACATTTTCCACCATAGTTTAAATGAGTTTAGGAATTCAGTTTCTCTGTTTGTTTGCCTATCTGTCTGCTTGCCATTTCATGCTCGAACTCGCTTAAATATCGCTACTTGCTTAAATTCTATCATAATGTCATGTAATTTATAGAAGTTTACAATAACATATTCCGAATATAAATTCAAGTGTATAGGTTTTATAGTCCGTTTACAGAACCTCAAAGGATTCCATTACGTTATTTTCTATAGGGGGAAATCGTTTCAATGTGTTTTCATCATGTTGTATTCTTTGAAACACATTCGAATTGGAAATGCATCAGTGAGCTGCACTACAAGATACTTACTATAGAATAAGGTATGCATAGTATTTATATTTTATTTACAGTGGCACATCAAAGAAAGAATACGTGCGTTTATAGATCGTGTATAAATTCTATAAAGATCATCAGTTAAATCAACTGTTATTAGTGGAGCTGCCAGGTATGAAGAAAGTGCATTTTGTGATAAATATATCTCAAATGGTCAGTATCTACTTCATATTGCTATAATGTATATAAAAAGTTGAGTCATCGTGCAAATTCATAGGAATTAAAGATGGAGACTGTTGTTCAAAGTTGTTTGCATTTTTATTCCTATATATCATATCATATAAAAGTGTCTATGATGCCAATTTTGATATTTTTAAACTGAAAACTATCAGAAATATGCTTAAAATGAAAATAGGACAATTATTAAAGTATTTTTGTATTTTATAGTGAGGAAAATGAAAGGAATAAATAAATAACAAAGATGCATTTTTATTAATACCTTAATTATACAAGATATTAAAAAAATCGCATGTTACATTTTAAGTTAGAGAATATAAAAACTTCACTTTGTATCATCATATTTCTCACATTTGTTTTTCCATTTGCACAATAATGTGCAATAAAGTCCAATCTTTCTACAGCCACACTTATTTTTACAGATTTCGCACATAAATTATACATCAAACACATTTTTCTACAATGAATAGTATTAAAATTCCAAGAATTCCAGAAAAAGACGCCATTTTGTGCAACAGCCGCCATCTTGAATTCCTACGACTTGACGCGATGCCTCCCCTCTTATATGGAATGCATTAATATAAAGTAGATACTCACTAACTGTATATTCTACTTACGATTTGCAGTTTTATCAACCGTAGCACCCGCACTAATAGATAATAACATAATGGAATTATTTTGGGGGCCCTATAAACGGTCTAAAAAAGCTATACAATTCAATTTTTATCAGGAACATGTTATTGTAAACTTCAAAAACATATATAGATTACATGTAAATCTGAGTGAATTTAAAATAGTAGCGTTATTTAAGCGAGTTAGAGCATGAAACGGCAAGCAGACAGACAGACAAACAAACAGACAAACTCAATTGATAAACTCTTTCAACTATGAAGGAAAGTATTATAAAAGAAATTGTTGACGTAAAAATATCGAAATCGACCTGAAATGCACATTTATATGATGGACAGTAATAAAATTCAGAAAATGACGCCCTTTTGAATAACAGACGCCATCTTGAATTCCCACGACTTTACGCGATACCTCCCCCTCTGAAATGCATTGTATTAATATAAAGTAGATACTGACCAGCTGGTATATTATAATCACCATTTGCAGTTTTCACCTTATTTTGGTCGTGTAGCACTCGGAGTATAAATGAAAGAACAACATAAAAAATGCAGACAAATTTAGCATATATGTGAACCAAAAATTAAAATTTTTACACCGCGAAATAAGAAAATAAAAAACTTTTAAAGGAAATTTGCTTGTACACTGCATCTCAGTTTACTGATTTTCTATGGTTTTAAAAATTATTTTCAAACATGAAGTATTTTGAAATTTAGCTTTATCACATGGTGCTGGATTACGAAAGATTAATTCGCTTGTCCTTAAAACAATGTGAAGTTCAGCATTTTCTTACTGTAATATTACATATAAAAAAATTAATTTCTTCTATAAATAAAAAAAATAATATAAATAAAACAGAAATGTAACATACAAGTTAGTAATTAAACTACGCACTTAAAGCACTAAAATGATCAGAATAAAAATGGCTGCCGTAACTAGCAAAATCTTGGGCTAATAGAAAACATCGCCTTTGATAAATTTCAAAACTTTATTTTGTCGCATATTTCCTATTTTTCATATAAAAGTGCTTTTTTGGTATCTGTGCGCAATATGAAAAAATGTATTGCATGTAAATAAATTATCAGAATTTTCAAAAGCCTTTTCACTTCTACTCTGAACCCGAGAAGCCCGAGTTCAATCCCGTAGTTTAATATAAAAAACCAATAAGACAATTATTATTGTAATATGTTCACAGTGGTAAATGAATTATAAATGGAGAGTGTTTTCAGGCGGAATGTTCTGTTGTTTTTGCACATAATGAAAAATAAAAATAATTGCGCAGTTAAATAAATAAACCTTTCTTGTGAATATTTATTCTGAGATATTTTTTTAAAGTAATACATTATTTTTACAGAAATTACAATTCACCTAATAATATATAAAAGTATACTAAGCATTTAAGCGTAATGTTTTTTTGATTGATAACAAAACAAGACAAAGGGTTAATCTGGTATCACAATCACTTTTCCTGAATCTAAGAAGTATATCTGAAAAACTCTTGCAAATTTCGTTTATGGAAAGGAAGTTTTCAAACAGTGTCTAAGAACAATAACGATAATATATTGTTAACATTCGTCTATATAAAATGCAGAACATTTTTAAACATCTCAATTAGATACATATAATAAATTATTTGATAACAATAATTCAGAGGATTTAATATGTATGTATTAGTTTATCGGAAAAACATCTGTTAAGGTATACAATTTATGAACAGGAGGGTGTTTTGTGTAATAAAAATATCTAATAAATCCTATATATTGTTATTTTACTGATTCTTGATTAGAGACCGGTTGCAAATTCTAAAAAAAAAAAAATGTAAAGTACTTTTTTTTTATCATAAAAATAGAATCCCGTGGTAGTAATTTGGGTTAAATGCTTTTGTTAAAATACTTAACGGATTTGAATAAATTGCCATCAAGAACTATTATAAATTAAAAAAACATGTAATTCTATATATATCCCACCAAAATCTGAGATATTTCACATACGCGTAAACACCTACAGTACCTACATACGACACAGAGACGCTCAAGATTGACTGTGCCAACATATATTATATCCAGAAATATAACTATTTTACTATCTATACAATTTTGCGCAATATTCAATTTTTTTCATTCAATAATTTCACATTCTTTATAGTTTATTTAAATAACTCACTTATTTAAATACGTGTTTATAATTTCTCTTAATGACTGTTGTGTCTTGAATATATAACATTATAAATATTTTTTTTATTAATATGTATTGATATTTGTAAAAAAACTATTTAAAAACTATTTATTTCTATTATGTTTTTGGATACCTTGGACAGCGCGATAGAGAAAAAAAAAACCTCCCTTGTGATTCATCTCTATCTCGTGCATTAGTGCATTTCTTTTTCCATTGGAAGAAGTAATGTACAGAATTTAGTTTGTTCTATTGCTACGTTCTCGTTATTAAATGACATTAGAAGAATTTAGAAGAATTGGTTTTTAACTTTATTCGGTTGTGTAATATATGTATATATTTGTAACCTCGTAAAATATCTTGATTATGGTTAAAAAAAAATAATAATGTGTGTAAAAAAATATGCATACGTTATTGATTTATATAATTTTCAAGTGCGTTCAATATCATAATGTTTTATATATTAGTATATAAGTCCTTTCACTTAATGCTTGTAAACAACAAATAATGTAGTTAATACTTTAATTTTTGTTAAATTCAGTGAAAAAATATTAATAATTTAATACTTTTCATGACAAAAGAATTTACTGAAGAAGGAACAAAATTAAATTAAGAAGTATCTTGTGATAATAACAAAAGTACTAATAATAAGCTTAATTTTTATACAAAAAAGCAAAATATTTTTGGATATATTAATAAAAATGTTGGCAAAATTCGCTAAAGATATTGATTGGAATTTTTCAGAGAGGATAATTTTTTACACTAAGAGAATGTTATCATAATTTATCCTAAACATTTAATTTTTTGCATAAAAAATAACTGTTTTGTTCACATTATAATTAAACGGAAAAAAAGAAATCTTTGTTATGCATTTTTTTGTATGTAAACACGAAGAGACATATCTGATACGCATTATATGATATCGCTTAAAAATTCTTCAGCGCTTTTATCGAAAGCTCGGAAAACATAAATGATTGTGATATGCCTTAATTAGTTTTTCTTCGAAATAATATCAATTCGATAAAAGAAGCTAGTGAAAGTATTGCCAGCATTTACTCTATTTAGCGAAAATAAACATATATTTGGCATCGCGCAAGCACAACAGTGTTTAAGTGATACTTATTGGAAGCAATGGCTATTAACACATTTACAGTAATTGTAAAATAAAATGATCTTACTTCGTTTGCTATAGTTAAAATCGGATTTATAGGGAAAATATCCATAATAATACATTACTAAATATAAAAACTTATTTAATGCTAGAAATAAAATGTTTGCAATAAGTATAAAGTGCAGCAATATCGATTATCGTAAATATGCTTCATACGGGTACTAAAATATTAATTTTATACTGTGTGATTCATATATATCGAAATAACAGGCTGTTTCCTTAAATGGTGCCTCTAGACCCACACTTACAAATGCAAAGTTTCATAAAAAAGGATGTCAAATATAATCATACATCAGTTCCATGGGGGATCTTTTTGAAAAAAAATATACATACGGAAATTAAATTTTTATTCGACACCCATAGGCTAAAAATTTCAATTAGGAAAACTTTTCAAATACATTTCGGAATTAAACACAAAATTGCTTCTTTATATCAGCAAAACTCGCATAGGTATGGCCGTTTAAATAATTCATCAGGTTTTAAGGGAATAGAAACAAATTGAAATGTGTGCAATTCAAGAAACTATGTGAATTCAAGAGTTCTAGGAACATGAAAAAAATATATTTATTAAGTTAGAATTTTGATTTTTTTTTCTTTTTTTGTGATGGTTAACCAAATAATTTGCAAACAAAATCACATCCTGAAATTTCTCATAACGCTTTTTTTTTCTTTTAATGATTAGCATTTTTTAAGTGGTGTAATTCAAAATCGTTATAACTCGAAACATTAGTCATCGGAGTTCAAATATTTTTCATTTAATTGAAGAGGAAAGAATAATTTTAGTTTTGTTTCAGGATTTTTTTTTTATATGATTTTTTAAAATGTTAAACATCTTTACGCAAAAAATTATGTATCTTATTAAAAAAAAAAAAATCAAGAGTAAATGTTTTTTCTTTTATTATTTATTTATTTACCGAAACAAAATTAATGTAAAATATTTTAAAAAGTCATGTTGCAAGTTTGCACGATTTTTATTTATCGATACTTGTTTTATAATAATTCTAATTTAAAGGAGGGAAAATGGTAAAAAAAAAAAAAAAAAAAAAAAAAAAAAAACATCATGCAGAAAAACGCATTTAGAGTTTTTGACAAAGATTGACTCCTAATAAAATGTTTAAATCCTTTTCAAAAAAAATTGCACGTGAAAAAAGTAACTCCTTTCTGTTGCTTAAACTTTCCATTCAGTTTAACGTTTGCCCTTTTTAACTCCTTTCTGTACTATTTAAATGTCAGTCGATAAATGTCAAATGTGTAATTTAAAACAACGCTTTTTCTAACATGCCGATTAAGAATTTTTTCATAATTTTAGCTCTCGCAACTTCAGGTTTTTTATCGTCCCGACGAGACCGTTAAAAATGTCTGCATTCTGGGGCCGGGCCGGGCCGGGCCACGCCACGCCACGCCACACTCGGGACTGGCAACTTTTTTCTGAACATTCGGCCAGGCCGCGCATAACGTATTTTTTCATACTGGCCCGGGACTTTCTTCCTTCTTCCTAGGTCTGCACAGGGAGAAATTTTCAGTCCCGGTCTTGACACAACCCGTATTATAAGCATTGTGTCTAACTGACCTAATCCGTGAAAAAATAAGGAAAATTTGGCTCAGCCCAAAAACATCTACAAAAAATACATAAATATTTAAATGGTCATTATTTTACAATAAAACTTTAAAATCATTTTTAAGGGATAGTAGATTTTAAGGCAAAACAATTAAAGTGCAGTAAAACTAGTGAAAAAGAACCTGCATATGACAGACTGATTTCTTAAACGAAAAAATCTGTTGATCCCGGCAAAATGAGTATAATAATACCCGAGAAGTAAAATAGACCACATTTACAACTCCTAGAAAGAAACTCTATAATAAGTATATTTGGTCAGAACTCCTCCATACGAAATAATTTTTAAACATATCGATGTAAAAAACTTCGCAGAAATTCAGTCAGTCCGGGCCGGGGTATAAACCTTTTTCCATGCCGGGCCGAACCTGTTTTTTCCTTGGGTTGATTCAGGAACAGAACTAGACCTTTCGACCCGTGCAGACCTCTAGTGCAGATCACCAACATTTTTTTGAAAGCAGGTTAAACGTGATATCTGCTATTTCACACGTAACACTGCTATTTTATGTCCAAAGGAGATGCACTTTCTTAAATCGGCTTTTATGGATGATGCCTATCTTGTATTCAAAATGAATCAAAAACTCGTCGCTTAAATGTATGGATAAACGGTGTATGTCACGAATTTTGAATTTTAATATCTCTGTGAATTTTGAAGATACCGAGATAATTTTTTGTTTGTTTTTAATTAAGAAAAGGATAAGGAAAAAAAATTCCTAATTAGGAATTTTAGTCTACGGGCCCCGTATAAAAATTCAGTTTTTATATTTTCTCAAATAGACCCCCCCCCCCCTATGGAGTTGCAACTTATGACATTAAATTTTGTACCTTTTTTAATGAAATTTGCAATTGGAAGTATATGTCTAGAGGCAATATTTAAGAAAATAGCCTATTGTTTCGATATTTACGAATCACACTGTATAAATTAAATTTTAACTATTATTAATATATAGCAAGACATTGTTAAAGATAAAATTAAAGTGTAATATGGAAACTTTTATTTCTTAAATAGTCTTTTTTCCTTATTTGTGATATATTTACAGATTAGAAATGATAATTATATTCTATAAAAACAGTGTTTTAAAATTAATTGTATTTTCTGAAGAAAGGAAAAGTTATATTTATATATAAAAAAAAAAAAACGGCATTTGAAATTTAAATAAACTTACTTTCTTCGATGTATACTAAAAAATATCACATAATATAAATAAAGATATATGTATGCTTTAAAATTGGACAAAGTAATAATATTTTTGCGTGGAATGAATAATTTTCTTATAGTTATGATCTACGCTGTAAAACATAATCAAAACAGTTACTGCGAATTTTCTAGGATACTGGGATTCCGAGAACATTTTATGTAATGGCAACATCAAAAATTCTTGTAACAGATAATTATTTGCACTATATATCAAAGAAATCTGTAAGGTTATTAAGTATTTTTTATTAAACTGGGATGCCTAAATTTTTTTATGTAATTCGAACCCGGGATACATATAAAATTTTAGAAAGATTTACGTAATTTCAGTAGATACATTTGTAAAACTACAGATTTCTGTACCTTTACAAAATCTAGTTTTGTAGATTTAAATCTTTTTTTTTGTACTGTGTACAGATAAAATTTTAGTAATCATACAGATTTTTTTAACTATATATCTGGAAAGTTATTTTTTTTACAGTGTACAATAACTCTACAAAGTAATAAATTTGAAACTATTGAAAACACAAAATAACAAAAAACTGTCTAAAATAAATGAAAATTTCTATTAATCTCTAAACTGAAATTCCTTAGCAGCGGAAAATTTTTATTTACTAAATAGAGTAAATTTAAAATCCTAGTACACATATATATATATTTTAGGGTGGTGCGAAAAAAGTCAAGTTGATATTTCCGAGTTGCTATAGTGCGGAAAAGTTGCGATTGGTAAATACAAGAAAAACAAAAAAAAAATTATTTAAATCGGACTTTATCTTCCGATCCCGCAAACCGCCTAAAAATTTAAAAAAATTGAAAATTTCCGATTTTTCCAGAATTTTTTTCTTTTTTTACGTATATATATTTTTTATCGCTATAGTGAAAAATATTTGCAGATTGTAATGTTTAATAATAATAAAAATAAACAGTTGCGTTTAAAGAATAGCTTCTGATCACGCAAGCTCAATACAAATCGGCAAAAATTCAATTTTCAGTGATTTTGATGAATAAAGAAAGTAATCACCTGAGATCAGTTTGCGTTCCAATATTAACATTTGCATATAAATTGTACAATGTACAACTCTTTGCTTGTTTAGATATTTGATAATGTTTAAACAAACCAGAACTCACCACAGGAAGGTAGCTGCACTTCGAGTTCAAACCACACCCTATCCCCCATCCAACCAATGAGGGTGTTTGCTATTTACATTACTTAAATACATAATTTGTTATAATAGAATCAAAACACTGTATTAAAAAACTAGTGTAGTGACAGTATAAGATATGCAATTTGTTATGTCATCTGTTTAAGTCTGACTTTTAGACGCAACTTTGTACTGCGATTTGGTGGTAATGTCTGGTATTATGGACATTGATTTCAGTGTGGCCCTGATGCTCTCTTGATTGGGGCCCACATACCTTAAATGATGCTTCCGTTACCAATTTAATGCACCGCTGGACATCTTACGTGTGGTTGAAAAACTTTTTATCATCCTAGACTGAGATATGACCTGATTGAACGAAGAAATGCATTTCTTCATGGGTTAATCTCGGAAAAAGCGGTGGAAATGTTAATTTTGCTACATTACAATCAATTAATTTTGGATTGGAGGAGTGATAAATATTCAGATGCCTTTACCCTTTGAAACATTCTGCCTGGCTTTTAACAGCCCTAGCTCTCTTATGTGCCTCCTTTTATAAAAGACCATTGCCATCAGTAGATTTTCCGGGTGAGCAAAGAACGAGTTTCGTTAAGTTTCAAAGACTACACTTTCTTCAGGTTGTCACGAAAGTATCGAGATGTTTCAATTGCTCTGTACAGATGAATAGGCCCGTCTGTAATGTACTTACAGCATTTTATTTCAAAACAAACTGGCAAGTAAGATTTTAAAATAAATGTCAATATGGCTTTAAGGCATCCGATGGGTTTTCCACGCTCGCGTAAAGTCGAAGGGCTCTATTTGCAGCAATCTGGAATATGAAATTGGACCGGAGTCACACTTTAATAAGTCATTTGGAAAGTTGTAACTGTTAATTGCTTGACTTATGCCAAGAAGATATCTTTTGTCCTTGCTCAACAGTTGCCTGTCCACTTCTGGAATTTCACAATCAGTCAATTGAAAATTTATCACCGAGAGCTTTACACAACAATGATATTGTGTCCAAATGGTGTACTAAATGATCTTGGGCCAGTAGTTTCAACATTCATATGTTGAAAAAGATGGCGGGAAGGTAATTCAACAAAATGGAATAAACAAACAACCCACTGCAGTGGTCGTCAGAGATAAACTTCAAGCTTTTTGATAGCACCACCTTTCTATCCAGTATTGGTATTTTTACCATCACAGCCTACCAAATCTAAGTATTCTAGTGAAACCCCTTGTTCAGTAAGACATGATACTATGAAAGCTACAATGTCCTTAGCAGGCCCGGAGTTTGGAGGCACATGGCCTAAATAAACTGAGTCACGTTCTTTTATGACAGGAAAGTGTTCCTCTTTAATAGTTCGACGAACTTGTTTAGATGCAATACTTTCTTTAACTGGGGTATCGTCCTTTCTTCCGTCAAAATAGTATATGCCATGTAGTTCATCTGAATCCAGTTGACTTTTCTGTAAATTTTATGGAGTTAGGTGAGACTAGGTGGGAGCGCGACTTCAGCGCTGTTTTCCAACGTGGCTAACGGCAGTTGGGTGCACTACTAAACTTTTCAGACCTGAAACGAACTCTTCGTGGTAAGTTCTAGGTTGTTTAAAAATAACTTAATATGCTCAATAGTATCAATTAACATTTAAATCTTAACCTGAGACTGCAAACTGACCTCAGTTGATTATATTCCTAATGCATGAAAATCACTCAAAATTGAATTTTTGCCGATTTTTATTGAGCTTGCGCGATCGGAAGATATTCTCTAAACACAATTATTATTATTATTATTATTAAACAGTACAAACTGCAAATATTTTTCCCTATAGTGATAAAAAATATATAAACGTAAAAAAAAAAAGAAAAATTCTGAAAAAATCGGAAATTTTCAATTTTTTGGAATTTTTAGGCGGTTTGCGGGATCGGAAGATAAAGTCCGATTTGAAGAATTTTTTTTTGTCTTTCTTGTATTTACCAATCGCAACTTTTCCGCACTATAGCGACTCGGAAATATCAACTTGACTTTTTTCGCACCACCTTAATATACATATCTACACATTAATCACAAATAAATAATTCTTAAAAATAACTTTACATTAAACATAATACTTGAATTTTAATATTATTGATATTGGAAAAAAAAAAAAAAAAAAAAAAAAAAAAACGAAAATGTTTTAAAGAATAATTAAAATAGTGATATCGAAGTAATAATATTAACAAAACTTTAGTAATTAAGTGCTAATATCTCAGCTCATTCATAGCTTTATTTTTCAATAAAGATTATATAGTATAGTAATATAGTTACAAGTCCATTTTATTGATCTGAGAAGTAAAAATAGAGTGTCAATTGCTTAGGTTAACTTGAGGTGACAAAAAGAAGAGCTACTCTCAGTTGTATTGATTTTGTCATCAAAAGGTGTTCCAATGCCATTTACCGACAACATATAAGCTACAATCAGCCAATTTATTTTGACAGCATGCAGCTTTCTCGATAAAATATTTATTTTGTTACATATATGAAGCAACTATGAGTTTCTTTTGGCTGGAAAGTGAATGTCATTTAAAATTAATTGTCACAAATATATAAGAAAACAAAAAAAAATGAAGAAAGAAAATTTTGTAAATATATTTTCTAAATCTGTCTTTTAATTTTTATTTTATATGACTCAAATATTTGTTTTGTTTAATATACTACAATTTTTCTTATAACCTTTAAAAAAAATAAGTTTTTCTATTTTGAATGCTGCGTTTATGTATACTTTTTAAATTTATGCCATTTTATTTTTAAGACTTCCTATAAAACGTAAACTTTTGTAAATATTGTTAATATTTTTAATATTGTTGTTGTTACATTGATTATATTGATTACTAAAAATTAATCTACAATTTCTTTTCAGCATGAACAAAATAGGACATAACAAAACACTTATAGGTAATAACAAAACACTTTTACTAAACGCTGGAGAATACAAATAATCTGAAAGTTACGGCAAATGCATAATGCAAGAAAAACATAAATGTCGAATTCTATACTCTATTAAAATAATTTCTTGCAGCAACATGTAAAACTAGAATTGTTGGTTTAATATCTACCTCAGCGTAAAAAAAAAAAAAAAGATTAAAATGTAATTTTACAAAATAACTGTTAATTTTTCTATATAAAGAAGTTTTTAAAGCAGTGGTTCCCAAACTATGAGTCGCGATCCAGTTGCGGGTCGCAGATCAATCGAGGTGTGCCACAAAAATATATATTTTATTTCAAGAATTTATAAATTTACAGGGTCCCCAAACTGTTGCTATTTCTTCTGCATACACGCACAGACCTGACACCTTAGGTACCTAAATCCCCAACCAGATACTTGACTGAAAAATATGTTATCCCGCACAAAACTACTCCGCTATTTGGCAGACATTTTTTGCTTCCTGATGGACCTGACCAATCTTACCTCTTAGCTGTTCTGCATATGCGTCCTGAGTATCGCTCATTGTAGCGTTAGAGCCTTCGTCGAACTCTGCCAGTCCTAGCGCCCCTTGTCACGAAGTCTCAGGCCTCCGACGCGCATACCATCGTGGCGATGTGGTCTTAAATCATGATCCTCTAGTTTTATTTTTAATTTTATCAATGGACTTCTCCAGTATCAACTCACCACTGTTTGTCGCTAAGGAGTTTCGTGCTCTAGTGGCTTGTTTATTTTGTGTTGTATGCATTTCATGTGTTAATGTAAATGTTTTCTGATGTGCCTTCTCTGTCAGAGAAGAAATTGAAAGTTTTTGTAACGAATCCTCGAATTCCGGGGAAGTTCCAGGGTGGAGCAAATAGGGTCTACATTGGATCATAGCGATCTAGTGATCTTGCTCCACTTAAGCTTAAATAAATATTTTACAACTACAATAATCACGAAAGCTAATATCTTAAACTAAAACTTCGTGGGAAGAAAGTGATTTCCTCAACAGTCACTCGGTATTATGATTCGGCCTCGAGATGAGATATTGTGTGATGAGATATTAGATAAAATCTCCCAGCCGTTATGGAAATTCTGGAACTCCGATCTCGAGCAAAGATGCATCCGCCCTCTTCTTGCCTTTTACTTTCTCCTATTTTCTTGTTTGTTCTTGAATCGGAACTTTATTCCTCTACTTCTCACCGTTAGTAAATGTTTATGTTTCTTTTGATTGACTGTAGATTTTGAGTTATTATGAAATGGTTGTTTAGTACTGGATCGTGCCATAAAAATGAAAATAAAAAAGTAAGGAATCTTCAACCTCCACTGCTACTATTAGTAAGTGTGAAAGTGATAGAGGGCCACAGTCAAGTATTTATAATTACAAAGAAAGCAAAGCGAAAAAGTAAAAGACGTTTATGTGGAAGTTTAACGCAGTACTAATGGAAGTACTGGTACGAAGTATTTGAAATATGGGCTTAAGTTTTCGGGAACTGAAGAGTAGCCAATTCCTCAGTGCGTCATGTGCTGTGAAAATGTTTCACAACTCAAGCAGGAAGCCATCATAAATTGAAAGGCATTTGTCAACCAATCATCCTGAGTACACAAATAAGCCTTTTGAATCCTTTCAAAAAAAAAAAAAATGACACTACATTTCGTCCAAATCTAAAATTGTAATGTCAGTGTCATACCAACAAAACAAAATATCATAGTATCTTACCAGTTATACATGATAATAGCAAAGTAGCAGAAGTAATATTTTTTTTAATTTAAAAATATGCTGTATGTTTGGGTTTATTTTTTAAATATTAAAAAACAGTGTCTATGGGTATCTGGTAGCAAGAATAACAGCTTGTGATGCGGATTTAACATTAAAATCCTCAAACTTCGGTATTTTCAAATTCTTTAAAAATACAGAAAAAAGTATATACACTTTACATTTTTCTATAGTTACCTTCATCCAAGTAAATAAAATAGTCTGTAAAACGTATTTTCTACATTTAAAAATTTAACGTCAGTATAATTAATTTTATATGTGACACCTATTTAACACAATTATAACTCGCGTACTTTCTCATGCATCTGTTGGTAAGAATTAAGTGATAAAGTCTTTTGTGGCGTGGCGTGTTTTCTTCCCAAGGAATCCAACTCTTCCCAACAGAATCGATCGCAATAAGAATCGATTCCCAAATTCTAGAATCGATACTTGAATCGATATTTCGATGTTCACAGACTCACACAGATAAGCTGAAAAATAGTAATTCCAAAACGTAGTGAATCAACAGGGCCGTAACGACTATCTCTCACCCCTCACCTCCATTTATGGGGACCCTAGATAATGTTAGCGGGCCAGAAGTAAGCTACTACAGAAATTTGAGTCAAATAATAAGGTTTTTTAACTTTTAAAACTATTATTTTTAAGATGTAATTTTCATAATAATTTACATTATATTTAAATTTATCTTTAAAAAAGATCTTGGTCAGATAGAAAAAAAAAAAAAAAAAAAAAAAAAAAAAAAGATTTTTTTTTCATCCGAAAAAGATGTACTTTCTACTCTAACTCTTATTTCCTTCAACCAAACAGATGGGGACTTATTTCCTATAAACGTCATTCTTCATAAAACTGCGCAGAAGAGCGAAATTTTGAAGGCTCTAAATTTATTTAAAAAGTTAAATGGTTTTTAGTCTTTTTAGGGTCTCCTATAAGCGTGGTGGAAATGCAAATATTGCAAATCTTCTTTTACAATTGCTGTGATGAATGTAATTAACCAATCATCACATAAGAATTATCCCCCAATTAATAATCAAAATTCTCTTTTTAATAATATATTTAACTAAAATTTCTTTCCCTTTTTAAAATATATATCTCCAAATCTCATTTACAGTTTATAAATATGTTTTTTTTTTAATGTTTACCAAATTTTCAGCTGTTAAGAAAAAAACATTCTCATCCTAGAGCCATTAACAATGAAATAACATACTTTTCTCTGGTTAACAAATAAATAAAAGTATATTCTTTGATTATATGTTGTTGTTGTTTTTCACAGCAGTAATCTAAAACTTATAAACAGTTATTGACTCATTCGCTGACATGCAGAGTGCACTCACTGAAACAATAATGAATAAAAAAGAAAAGTATCGAGTTAAACTGATGGCATTGAGCTCACAGTCTATTCATACTAATTGCATTTTATACTCTTGCTTCAAAGAATGCCTTTCGAAAAATAAATGAAGGGGGGACCACCCCGTCACATCTCTATACTTAAAAAATAAGTCCCCTAATCTCATCAGGGAAGCGCTTTATCAGAATAAACCGGTTACCAAATTTGAAGCAAATCAGATAGAAAAACCCATTTATCTAAATTAAGAGGGGTTAGCCCCTCCCTTTATACTTAAACAATGACCCTCCAAATTTAATCAGGGAAGCGTCTTATCAGAATTAACCGGTATACCAAAATTGAAGCAAATCTGATAATTCTGCATGAAAAACCCATTTATCTAAGTGTGGTGGGAATAGCCCCCGTATCCCACTCCTTTATGCTTAACCAATGAACCCCCAAAACTAATCAGGAAACGCCTTATGAGAATGAACCTAGAAAAAAAAATTGAAGCAAATCGGATGTTTCTATCGAGAGTTATCGCGTTACGTATGTACGTACATACATACATACAGAAACTATGGGCACATTAGCTCTCAGGATTTGATAGCGTGTGAGCTAAAAAGAAAAGTGCCCAGTTAAACTGATGGGATTGAGCTCACAGGCTATTCACACTAACTGTATACTATGCTCTTATTTAATAGAATAATGCCCCTCGAAAAATAAAATAAGGGGAGGAGGGAATTGCCTCTCCCCGTTTCCACTCTTTATACTTAACCAATGACCCTTTAAATGTCATCAGGGAAGCGCCTTATTGAAATAAATCGGTATACAAACTTTGAAGCAAATCGGGTAGAAAAACCCATTTATCTAAATTAAGGGGTATTAGCCCCCCATCCCTCCCTTTATATTTAACCAATGAACTTCAAATCTCATTAGGGAAGCGCCTTATCAGAATAAACTGGTATACAAAATTTGAAGTAAATCGGATAGCAAAACCCATCTATCTAAATTATGGAGGGTATTATCCCCTCGACCCCACCTCCCCCCTTTAGACTATAACAAGGAACCTTTAAATATAATCAGAGAAACTCGTTATCAAAATTAACCGGTATACCAAAATTTGAAGAAAATCTGATAATTCTGCATGAAAAACCCATTTATCTAAGTAAGTTAAGGAGGGGATTAGCTCCCGTTCCCCCCATCATACTTAACCAATGAACCCCCAAAACTAATCAGGGAAGCGCCTTAGCAGAATGAACATAGAAAAAAATTGAAGCAAATCGGATCTATCAAGAGTTATCGCGTTACGTACGTACATACATACATGCATACATACAAAACCGACGGGCACATTAGATCTCAGACTTTGATAGCCTGTGAGCTAAAAAGTGCCAAGAGCGTGTAACTAGGGGGGGGGGGAGGAGGGACAGAAAATAAATGAGGACATTAAAAGCTTTCCAACAACATGTTACACGAGATGGTTTGGTAGAAACAATTAATATGCCCCCCGGGGGACAGGTAATTCTCAAACGGTGGGAGGGGCGACCTCATATTTATGTTAGGTCAAGGTTTCAAAATGTGGATTTATAATAAAATAGAACGAAAATTGGGCATTTTTAAAATAGCATGCATATTTTGAACGGCCCTGTAAATTAAGATTGGCGAGAAAGGGGGGCGGAAAGGATTAGAAGGGACGAACTTGAAAAATACAAAATAATAAACTAGTAACCCGAATAACTAGGCTTCTAAACAAAAGTATAACGATTTAACCTAGTACTAAATTCAGAGGGTGACCCGGGAACAATGTCCCTGCCGAAAGTTTTGAGATTTTATGCTTTTTAATGGACAAATGTGCATCCATCCCCCCTTACGGAACTCTAAAATATCACCCCCCCCCCATCCCGACTGGAGCATGCAGTAAATCAACCCGCCAGTCAACACTGAACGTAGAAAGAAAAAAAAGTTCTTATACAAAATTTTACAGCAATTCTGCCACTAAAACAGTAAAATTGGAGGAATATATTCAACCCGAATCGTGGATCATGCGCGATGCGATTTGAATTGAAGTAAATCAAAAAATAACGATTTCACCCGCATCTAAAAATCGGCATTGAATCTGAACTGAATCGTTTCGCCCGAATCTAAAGAATTGAATTAAATCAAAAAATAGCGATTCTGCCCGCATCTAAAGATCGACATCGGCATCGAATCTGAACTGAATCGATTCGCCATTTCTGATCTTAATTTACGGGCAGAATCGATGCGGTCATTTTTTCTTGCTTTCTTTTGTCTTTAGAAAAAGAAAGCGTTGGATTCGTGAAAAATTTCGACTTCCGGTTTTCGAAGGTTTTATAGTTTTAGAAGATCTTGTCTGGGATACGATTTGACTATTTTTATACATTGTCTGTCTGTCAATATGTCTATTTGTTTGTCTCTGACAAAAAAATTGTGGGCGGTCTATTTCAAAAACTAATGCATGGAATCTGTTGAAACTTTAGATTCAATTAGACTTTCATATAAATTGATCTGAATACTTTTTTATGTAAATCTACCGGCAGGTGGCGCTGCTTGTTAAAGAGATTGGCTCTCGTTGCGGGGGTTGTTCATCTTTTATAAAAGAACTTCGGATATAAAATAAGTAGATGGAAATATCATTTGAATTACTTAAATGAGATTTTTAGATTTTTCCGTAATGGAGTACGAATGCGCAAACAACACAATAAACTCAGATCCAGAAGATTTAAACTAATACTCGTAGCGTAATAAGGAAACTTTAATGAAATTTTGAAGAGACACTTAAGTGCCTTGGGAGTGACCCCCCTTACACACAATCAAAACTTAATCTTTACATTCTGAGAAGCAGGCAAAGAGTGATAGTTTCACATTTTCATTCGTAAAGTTTTGGCGATATATAGATATTGGGTAAGACACAGATCTTGCCAAGGTGTGACCGTTACATTGGAATACATGGGGTAGATTATATTTAGATGAAAAGCCTAATAGGCGATAATTAGCCAAGCGTTAGTCCGTGAGAAAGTAAGAAAGAATCCGAAAGCTGTCAATAGCATTGGAATGATTGCGGTAACTTGAAAGGCGACTTAAGTTTAAAAGTACATCTGGATATTATTATCTAACCGCTGGTTTAACCAAAGTTTTGACTATCTCTTAGTAAAGGATCGAATTAAAAATCTGACAGAGAGAAATTTTATAGGCAGATGCGACGCGAAAAGAATGACTCTTTCGAAATGAAATGGCTGTGAATAATATTCTTTTTTTTATTTTATTTACATAGATAAAAGAGCAGAGAGAGAGTTTTCTGGGAACGTTAAAGTAATGTGAAAAGGAAAGTAGATTAATTTAAAACTTAGATATACAAAAAGAAATAGAAAGGGGATTTTTATATTGATAGTTAGTATTAAATTTTAACTATCTAGGGATCATATGAATTAACTTTAAAGAATAATATATGTGATATCAAACGATATCACATATTTCCCCCCCAAAAACCGACCAGCCTTGAATGCCCAGAGATGGGGAAGGGAAAAGAGAGAAAAAAAATATGTGTCTTCTCCAAAGAAATAATAAAAACTTTACATGATATAATACAAAACAATATCTTGAAATTGCAAATATATATATATATATATGATTATATATGTCATGTCTTAAATATGCTTCATAATGTCCTTTTTTATAAAGGCTCAGTAGAAGTTCAAAAAGGTTCACGTGAACTAGTCTTATAGACTATGTTTTAATAGACAGTATTCTTAACTGTACCTGTGCACATATTAATTCAACAACAGGAATTTTTTTTTACCTGTTTTGTATTTTATGACGTCACATTAAAGTAAGGTACCATTATCAATAAATTTGCAAATATTTGTTAGAAACTGGTTGTCATGACCAGTATTGAGAAGCTTTAAAAGAAGCTCTATAACTCTTCTCAAAATCCCGATCCATTTCAGATCATAAAAATAAGTGGACAAAAAAAATAAACACAACATATAACTAATTAACATACAGTATGTAAAATAGCTAAATAATATTTATAAAAATATGAATAAGCGATATAGATGGGCACAGAAATGTAATTGAGCACCCTTTCAGGAATGTCTCTCAGCACAAATGAAGTTTGTGACCATAGAACCATAATTTTAAATTGAACACAATTTCTGAGTGCAGTGATTAGAAGAGCAAAAGAGATGCATTAATTACAAAACAAAAGTGTCTAATATCAAAATATAAAATATTTAAAAAAATTCTTATTTTTTTTTTGTGAGTAGTAGTCGTTATCTACTAATAGCAACTGCAAATACCTCATGCAGTGAGCCCATTTATTTATCAAAGTTTTAACTTATTAATATGTCGAGATGACATTGTGTTAGTGAGGATCTGTACTGTGGATAAAGATGAGGAAATTCCTAACAATTTACTGCAACTGAACAGCATTTGTGATTTAAAGTAACTGTTTTTTTTTTAAACACATTGTCTGGCTTGTATAATTTAAAAGTGGTGTGTATCGAAAAAAAAACACTTTAAAAGTATTATTTGAGAAAAGGAAATGTATTATGTGATTGTAGAAAAAGAATATGACAAAAGAGAAAAGCAACTGCTACAAAAGTATAGAGTTTTCTAAAATATCAGTGAAGGATTAAAATTATGTAACTGTGAAAAAATGCCAAACTGTCAATGTGCAATTAGGCAAAGTGATGATGACATTTCTGTGTCATGGTATTTAGAACCAAGAAATTAAACGGTAATTTAATAACTGGTAACTTTTAAAATGTGAGAAAGTTTAATGATGAAAACCTGGTGTAACATAAAACTAGAAAAGAAAAAAAAACATGAGCCTAAAATAAAAAAAAATATGCATAGTATGTGAAGAGGTAGTTTCCTATTTAGTGAGAAATCTTTGTTGTTAAACAAAGTGATGGTGACATGAGAATGTCATTACATAACAAAATATTAAAAAGCAAAAAAAAAAAAATAAAGTGTATGCAAAATGTAAAGTTTAATAAATGTTTATGTTGCAATGTATCATGTAAAATTAAAAGTAGTCCTGGTATAGTGAGACATAAAAACAAACATACAAAAAGAATGTTAATGTGCAAAGGTTCAAAAACTTGAAAAAAAATGAATATTTTCAATTCAGTATGCAATGTTTAAAAACAAACAAACATATATGCATGACTAAAAATGTAAGCAAATCTCAATTAACTAACGATGTATACAAGTATCGAAGGAATGTGTGTCAGTGAACAAAGGTTAAATTCAACGACATAGTTGCATGTGTAAATGAATACAGCAATCTAAGTATATCAATGAACAAAAGTGAAAAATTATTTCAAAGTCATAATGTGTAGGGGTATTTCACTGACTAATGTAAAAGTAATACAATGAACTAAAGTGTGTGTAAAAGAATGAAACTTGCTATGAACTCATGTGTCTAACAAAAATATTATTACAATGAACTAAAGTGTCTACCAAAACAAAATTGGTATGAACTAATATGCAAAACAAATCACAAGAAAGAAAACAAACTATGAACTTATATGTGTAAGGAAAAATTCTATGAACTAAGTATTGTCATGAAAGAGAAAAAAAATAGTGCAATTGGTCCCTGAAGTACACAAAGAATTGACAATGCTATGAACTCGTGTAAAGTGTTTTTTCTATGAACTCAATGAACTATGAACTCAGTTGTGTAAACAATGAACTAACTAAACTATGAACTCAGTTGTATGAACTATGAACACAAACTCATTGTGTACATATGGAACCAAGAGCATTGTATCACAAGCACAAAAATGCTTAGCCTAAAGTTAAAACAAACAAACAAAAAAAAAACAAAGAACTGTGCTTTTAAGTAAAGAAAAGCGAAAAGGACAAATGTGAGCAGGGAAAGCTTCTTGTGTGATAAAAATGTAAACATATGTAGACAACTTTTGAACTAAAACTATCTAAACAACTGTCTAAAGTTTTATACCGAATTTCCAAAAAATATCAAAAGAAATGTAAATGTTGTAAAAAGTGTATAGTGTTGCTGTGTACCCTTCTGATAAAAAAAAAAATCTTTTACATGTGAAAAAAAAAAAAAAACGATCCACATCAGAGTATTTTCACACAAAAATAATATATTTTCAATCATCCGACCATTTGCGCGCCGAATAGTCCGATGAAAGAAAATATAATATAAAGCAGTACACAATTTCTAAAAAAAAAAAAAAACAAACCTTTAACTTTAAAGTTAAATGTGAATTAAATTATCACTTATGCCATATCGTGAAGCAATAAGATGTACCTAAGTGTATAAAAAGTGAAATATTAAAAAAAAAGTGATTTTTCTTTTAGAAGCCTTCACAATGCTGTATATATCGACAGAAAAAAAAATACTGTATGTGTGTGAAGGGAGGGGAAAAGAAACCCCAAACTCATGAACTACCTGAAATGAAACACATGAACAAATTGTATAACTCCACATGAACTACCTGTAATAATGTCCCAATGAACTAACATTTTTTATGCATTTGCTAACAAAATATACGGACAGTATGTGTGTAATAACCCAAAACACTAACATATGAGTGAGATTCAATTACATAATTAGTGAGTTAATCACCAAAATGTAATGAATAAGGGTTAATAAAATCAATGAACTACATGTAATGTGTGAATGAACTCTGGTTAAACTCTAAACCAGCCACAATGAACTATGTGTTATACTCAATGAACTACTTGTGAGGGGGAAAAAAAAGAAATACTGTCGAATAGATCGTTAGCAAAGTACAATCTGTAAAAAAACAAATTGAACAAAATATGTAAATAAACTCATGAACTAGTGAAATGTATGTATACGAATGAACAAAATTGTATTCTAAATGAGCAAATTTTGTGTAACATAAACAAATATCCAACATATGAAGTACTTGTGAAAAAAAAGGTTGAAAAAAAAATATAAGAAATCCAAATCTTTCTTAAAAGTGTTCTTTTCAACAAAAGTAATGTAAACCGGAGAAGTGAATATTATCTTTGAACCACAATGTAATTTTATTTTTAAAACGGGCATGCATGGACGACTACTGCTGTCAATAATGGTTCTAGAACAATTCTGAATACTTTACAACAAAAAAAAATTCTCACTACCAAAAAAAAAAAAAAAAAAAAATTAAAATTAATCAAAAATTATTATTTGTCACACACTTCTCTTTCTTTTACCCAATGTATTCGTGAAATTTAAATATAAAACGAAATGGGGAAAAGTTATATTTTCGAAAAAGAAAAAAAAATATGGGTAACTAAAAATTGCCGCAATATTATATGACACAACATTTGAATTTAATAACATAAAATGCATAAAATATAAACCCATCACATTTTCCAAAAAAACTTGAAATAATAATATATGCATAATCGAAAAATTATGATAAAATATGAAAGCATAAAATAGTTCTAGATTGCTTTAATTATTAAACTTTTTTTTTAAAGCACTGGGAAACGAACATCTATATATATTTAAAAGGACTTACCTTTGATTAAAAAAAAAAAAAAATGTTAAACACATATAGTCAAATTAAAATATTCTGCACAAGAACCAAATAATTGATGGCACACGAATAAAAACACAATACTGAAATTTAAATATAAATTTCCATTTTTTAGTTTTCATAAATGTAACCCTGCGTAGATAAAAACATAACCCTTGTAATAAAAACTTACCTGTTATCTAAATATATTAAATTTACTGGGAATGTTAGAAGTTACATCCATGCAGGAAAAAAAAAAATATGTAGAAAAAAAAACAGAGTGACCAATTTTTACACTTTCCCACCTGAGATACTACCTTAGTGTAAAAAGAAACAAATTACTAAAATAAAATAATACTCCTCATCAGTAAAATAAACAAATAGCTAAAATAAGATTGTGAACCACATTAAAAAGTAAAATAAAAGATAACCATACAAATAGAATAACTTGAATAACTTTCTCAATTTAAAAAAATTGTTCATTGACACAGTTTGTGTTATATGTAAATGTATCGTGGCTATTGTAACACAGTTGTAAATTGGTTTTAAAAGGGTACTTTCAATCAATTATTTTTGTTTTCATTTCTTTTTTTTTTTCAAGAGAAATAATAAACAGTTCTCAAAATAAATAGTGAAAAGAAACAATCATAATCGCAAGGTGCGTTCCTATAAAAGCGTTAAATATCTTATTCATAACCAGGTAATTTATACACAATTTGTATAAAATATCCAGACCCATTTTTTTTTAACTTTTTTTTTTATACTGACAATTTAGTTCAAAATTGTGAAGTCTTACTATATCTGTAAAGCATAAAAAATGTCGTAAAACTAGACATTTAAAAAAAAAAAATCACATCACGGGAGCGACAACTGTATTTTCGAACTTGATGAGACATATTTCAAAAATAAATTTTGAACACCGATGACTAATCAACCGCGTAGCAATTATTCTTGAAATCACACCACGTATCTTAATCACAATCCAGTTTCACACTTTTTTTTTTTTTTTGCAAGTACACGAGTACTTCTTTGAAATCTTGAATACTCAAAAACAGATTCACACACATCGCGCGCACAGGCACTATTCGAAAACTGACACTTTATTTTTCTCAAGTAGAAGATGAAAATCCTCCGATCAGGCGAAAATGACACACGAGTCGAAAATTCTTTAATCATCCGCTTTCTTATACCCTTATCAGGCGAGCGCAGGAGAAAACGGAAACAACAAACATCTTTTCGACTCAAACGTTGACATCAGAGACCAGCGTATTTCAATGCCCGTAGATCACGTAGCACCCCGTCGGCGATGAAACGGTCGACGCACAGGGCTCACAGACCCGGATGAATGTTTCCATATAATTGTTTCTATAAGTGTTTCCATATAATTGAGTAATCCAAAGAGCGAAGATTCGTAATTTTTTTTTAATAGACCAATGCTGAATAAAAGCGAGGGCCACTCCCAGCTACAAGTTTAAAAAAATCTTCTTCCTTCGGCACCAAAGTTTGTGAAAGAGATTGGCTCTCGTTGCGGGGGTTGTTCATCTTTTATAAAAGAACTTCGGATATAAAATAAGTAGATGGAAATATCATTTGAATTACTTAAATGAGATTTTTAGATTTTTCCGTAGTGGAGTACGAATGCGCAAACAACACAATAAACTCAGATCCAGAAGATTTAAACTAATACTCGTAGCGTAATAAGGAAACTTTAATGAAAATTTGAAGAGACACTTAAGTGCCTTGGGAGTGACCCCCCTTACACACAATCAAAACTTAATCTTTACATTCTGAGAAGCAGGCAAAGAGTGATAGTTTCACATTTTCATTCGTAAAGTTTTGGCGATATATAGATATTGGGTAAGACACAGATCTTGCCAAGGTGTGACCGTTACATTGGAATACATGGGGTAGATTATATTTAGATGAAAAGCCTAATAGGCGATAATTAGCCAAGCGTTAGTCCGTGAGAAAGTAAGAAAGAATCCGAAAGCTGTCAATAGCATTGGAATGATTGCGGTAACTTGAAAGGCGACTTAAGTTTAAAAGTACATCTGGATATTATTATCTAACCGCTGGTTTAACCAAAGATTTGACTATCTCTTAGTAAAGGATCGAATTAAAAATCTGACAGAGAGAAATTTTATAGGCAGATGCAACGCGAAAAGAATGACTCTTTCGAAATGAAATGGCTGTGAATAATATTCTTTTTTTTTATTTTATTTACATAGATAAAAGAGCAGAGAGAGAGTTTTCTGGGAACGTTAAAGTAATGTGAAAAGGAAAGTAGATTAATTTAAAACTTAGATATACAAAAAGAAATAGAAAGGGGATTTTTATATTGATAGTTAGTATTAAATTTTAACTATCTAGGGATCATATGAATTACCTTTAAAGAATAATATATGTGATATCAAACGATATCACATATTTCCCCCCCAAAACCGACCAGCCTTGAATGCCCAGAGATGGGGAAGGGAAAAGAGAGAAAAAAAATCTGTGTCTTCTCCAAAGAAATAATAAAAACTTTACATGAAATAATACAAAACAATATCTTGAAATTGCAAATATATATACGCGTTGGGGGGGGGGGCAAATATATATGGGGCGTTGTTATGCAGATTTTATCAGCAGCGTTGAATTCAGACAATTTTCTCCGGGAGGGATTTCTGCGGATCCAGAGAGGGGCAGTTCAGAGGGGAAGGGTATAGGACTTTTGTACATTAAGCATAAAATCTCAAACCTTTTGGGGGGACATTTGAATGTTACACGGGGGGGGGGGGGCACGTCCCTTCGGTCTACCCAAGGAATTCAACACGTTTTTCTGGATTTAAACGATTTTAGGGATCATAACTCAAGAACTAATGAACGGAATTTCATCAAACTTAATATTCTGTCATAAGTTGTTCATGATTAGGTTTTCGTATAAATGATATAACAGGTTGTTGTGCCATGCTGCTTTTATTGCAGTGTTGAATTCACACATTTTTCTCCTGGAAGGATTTCTATGGTTCTGGAGAGGGACATTGTAGAGTTTGGGGGGGGGGGGATTGGACTTTTGTCCATTAAGCATAAAATCTCAAATCTTCATGGACATTTCAATGTTCCGGGGGGGGGGGTTGTCCACCTGTACCAGCCCTGAATTTAACACTGTTTTTCAGAATTTACACGATATTAGCGATAATATCTCAAGAAGTAATGACCGGAATTTAATCAAACATAATATTATGTGTCATTGACATAAGTTGTTCCTGAGTTTTTCGTGTTAATCATGTAACAGGCTGCGCTGCTATACTGTTTTTTTTTTTTGCATGATATTCGTGATAGCTATATCTCCAAACTAATGCACGGAATTTAATCAAACTTCATATTCTGTTACACTTTCAGATAAATAGATCCTTATTAGGCTTGGGTGTATACTGCCCAACAGCTGTCGCTTTTATGCTCTTTGAATTGGGATTTTCTGTCGCGGACATCTAGGCTAATATCAGACGAACGTCTTTTTGCACGCTTTTTTTTTCGCTCTTACACCATCTCTACACATGCTAGCGAAGTGTAGGGATGGCGTAAGAGCGAAAAAAGCGTGCAAAAAGACGTTCGTCTGACATTAGCCTAAGAGGGTGTGGACCGAAATTCAATGAATTGTTAGGAAAATGCAATTCTTATATTTTCTTTTAAAATGCACATACTTCAAAGAACCTATCATTTCTTAATCCTCATGATGCGCATAGGTTATCATTTAAATTTGACATTGTGATAGCGAATTTTGAAGTTTTAACATTTATGACGCAGATGAAAGTTTTCGGATTGACACATCCAACTACTTTATCTTCAATTTTTGAAGGAAAATGAAAATGATATTACCTTATTTTGTCTTACAGACATCGATTAAAAAATTCATAGTATCGAGTAAATCGAGTTGGCCATAGTATCGGTTAAATCGATTAAAAAAATCGAAATCACCCATCTCTATCATTACCTGATCGGTGGTTGTTGTTGAAGGTGTCTTTTGAATGAAGAGACAGCAACTATTGCGTTGCTAAAATGTCGCACGGCGAAAAGACTGAAGACGAAGAATGGCATCATATCTTGTCCCCTACTAGTGAAGCATCGAAGAAAGGTGAAGGCCTGAAGAAACTGGCTCTTTGGGAGATCGGTGATGAAGCGAAAGAACCTCGTTGGCAGAGGACCAAATTACTGTGGTGGGAACCACTATGAATGATTACCGGTAGAATCGCCCACGGGGAGTTGCAGTGATCTCAACAGGGATGTTTACGGGGATGAAATTTGGAAGTGCCTCATTCATCGATTCGATGTATTCTCCACGGGATATTGCATTTCTATCCCTACAAATTGTAGTCACTGCAGAAAGTTACAACCAGGACACAGAGATGAGGATATCATTTGCCGAGTGATCTATGGCAAGAATGGAAAGCGGTCCTAAATTATTGTTCAATGTTTTCTGGACTGATGAGTCGCACTTCACACTATACGGGAATGCCAGCACCCTGAAGACTTGTACATGAGCGGCGTCTAATTTTCGTGAATATAGGACAAAATCACTGCATCCAGTCGACTTCACAGTCTGATTTGGCTTCACCTGATCTTTCACTGTCAGACAATTTTTCTTTGAAGAGCCGTATCATTTATCGGAATGGGAACGTGAACAGTAACCGCTGAGCTTTATCTTACACTTTTGCGTGAAAATGTCATGCTGTATTAGAAAGTTCTGGAGGTCATATTGAATATTTTTTATTCCAAGAATAAGTGAATGGGGAGATCTGTTGTCCTGTTATTTATGTTTCGTGCCTTCTACGCCCTCTACAGGTGATTTTTTAACTACAAACATTTGTGATGCTAAAAAAAAAAACGACTAACTTTTGAGCTCTTTCATACAAACCGCACTTCTTTAACATAATTTATTCCTTATGAATTTTTAAAAAAGTTTTGGCTTACCCGGTATACCTATATATGCAGTCCGTTAAGAAATTATAAGACAACTAATGAATTGAAGCGATTCTAAAGAAGAAAACACAATATGTAAGTTTTTAGGATATGTATTTAAAATTGATCGTAAAACGTTTTCGGTTGCAATTGCTACATTCCAATTTAAGTTACTTTTTTTTTTTCTAAAATCTTCTAATTTTTTTAAAACGCAAATGTAATGACTGTTGAGAAATTACCTGAGGAAGTTAGCATATTATACGTCACATCAGAATTATTGTAAAACTTGCGCTTTTATATATCGTGAAAGTATTCCCGAGAAGCAAATGTTCTGATTTAGATAGTGTTTTGTACGATATATTTGAAGATGCCACTGACTAAAGAGTTGTCTGCGAACAAAGTAAGGAAAATTTGATTTTATAAGAGTAGTGCTCGTAAATCTGAACGAGAAATAGTTCGATTAATGAAGTTTTCTTAAACTACCATCCTCAATGAAATAATTAGAAAAAAAGGATTAAAATAAAATTAAACGATATGGAAGCAAAGAAAAGATCGAAAAATATTCAAATATCAACCCAAAAAAAGTCTTTCAGCTCGGGATGTTTAGAACCGTTTCAGCTAAAGAAATTCACACGTAACAGTTTGGAGGAATCTGGAACCAAATAGTAATGGAAAATGTATGAAACTATTGAAGACACCCTGCTTAATGTAACGTCATACAGAATGAAGACTGAAATGGGCTAAAAATGTCATTTCATGGGACAAGAAATGGAAACAAGTGACATTTTCAGATGAAAAAAAAATAATATTGACGGTCAAGATGGTTATAAACACTATTCGCATGATTTGAGGAAGGAACAAAAACAATGCTTCTGTCGACAAAAAGGAGGAGGATCAGTAATGGTTTGGGGAACTTTTAGTCATGATGGATTATGCGATTTAAAACGAATTTTTGAACGTATGAACTCTGCGCAATATCAGGTTATGTTAATGACCATTTGATACAGTTTGGATATTTTTTATGGCGTGGTAACTGGTTGTTTCAACAGGACAATGTTTCTTGCCACGTGTCTAAATTAACCCAGCAATGGCTTAAAAAAGAAAAAAAATAATGCTTTATCATGGCCAAGTCGAAGTCTAGTCTTGAACCATATAGAAATTCTTTGGGGAATATTAAGTCGCAGAGTTTATGCTAATAATAAACAGTTTTTATCTGCCAATGAAGTAGAAGTAGCCTTTGTAAAATAATGGCACAATATTTCTGAATCTGTACTTCTATGAAAAACAGAGTGTTAGAGGTTATAAGAAAAAATGGAGGACCAATATTGTATTAATTTACATATTATTTTCGTTTTTAGATGAGTGGTGTTATAATTTGAAATAATACAGTGTATTCTTTCTTCAGTCTATTAATAAACAGTGTATTCTTCAATCTTTGCTTATATTTTTGTTAACATACTTATTTATTGCACTATTCAAAATTACTGCAAACTAATTTTAATAAATATATTGTATTTTGATATCTCACGTGCTTAAAATAACCTTTATTTACTTCATAATTTTCAAAATCAATGTGGTCTTATAATTTCTTAACGCACTGTATAAACTCACCCATATTAAACAAAATCTTATTCTTGTTGAGTGATTATAAAATACCATTTACATGCATTTATTTACACTGGTGAGAACAATTAAAGGGACAAACGGTTTTTTGAAAAAAAAACAAAACAAAATAAGTTATTCCTATACGCAAATAAGGTATCAGATGATAGTTAAGCTCGTCATGGACACACCTGCCACGCAGTGGTATGTATAGTCATAAAGCAGTGGCGCTGTGATTGCGTTTGTGCAGAGGTGCCTCATTTAGCCGACGAAACTTGTAGCGGAAGGACGTTTTGAAGCATCGTAGCATAACCCAATCCTTGTTTTTTGAATTTCTTTGTTTACCCATCGTTAGTATGGCTAGTCGACATCGTCTAGATGATACCACAAGATGGCAGATTGTTGGAAGACTCGATGCCGGCCAATCAAAGGCTACCTGCTGTAAGGACCTCGGTGTTCCGTGAAATGTGGTATCTACTCTGTGGAAACAGTTCATAGAGACCGAAACAGTGATTCCTCGACCTGGCCAAGGCCTAAAAAGAGCCACAACACCGGCTGAAGACCAATATTTGAGACTTTTAACCAAAAGGGATATGTCCGCGACAGTGAGACAACTGTCTCGTCACCTGTATAATGCTACAGGAACATCCATTTCACGGAAAACAGTCATCCAGAGACTTAATGCAAGTGGCCTGTATGCCAGGTGCCCTGTAGTCTGCATCCCTTTGACTGTAAACCACAAACTTTTCGTCTAGTACGGTGCCGAGAACACCTGTCTTGGACAGAGGATAGTTTGGGCGGGTTCTGTACAGTGATGAGTCGCGATTCAGTCTGGACAGCGACTCGAGACGTGTTCTCATCTGGAGAGAACCCGAGAGTCGATTTCGACCCTTTAAGATTGTCGAAAATGATCACTATGCTGGAGGTGGTGTGATGGTATGGCAGACATCAAGGCAGATGGGCGTACCAATCATAATGCGTTTGACAGAGATACTCTGACATGTCAGCGGTACAGGGACGACATCCTTTCACCCTCTTGAGACTTTTCAGTGGAGCATATGGAACAAATTTCGTGTTTATGGATGATAACGCCCTTCCACGTAGAGATCAACTTGTGGATGAATACCTCGAATTGTAGGATTTTCAACGAATGGAGTGACCTGCGATGTCCCCTGACCTTAATCCCATCGAACACATAGGGGGCGCCCTTGGACGATCAACTGCAGCTTTAAGACCAGCTCCACCGACCATCGAGGAGCTCAAGGGTGCGTTGGTGCAAAAGTGGGTGCAGTTGCCACAGAGATTGATAAGGACCCTGGTAAGCAGTATGAAACGCGATGCGAGAGTTGTGTAGTTGTTATAGACGATTATACACTCTATTAGACATGTTTTTCTCTGACTGACAGGTTCCGGTCAGCTGTTGTGCTGGACACGTGACCAGTTACCTTATATAGGGTGCAGGTTGTGCCCATTTTTAATTTCCCATACGTTAGTCTTATATCGAATGATATTTTGGCCAAGTTAGGTTTTATTTGCTTTGTTAGTTTTTTTTTATTGCAAAAAAACCATTTGTCCCTTTAATTTTTTTCACCAGTGTATTATGATTGGTTGTGTTTTTTATATAAATTACGAGAGTTATTTGTTATACACAGAATTTTAAATAATTTTCTAATTTGAATAAAAGAATGTCAGCAAATTTCATCTATTTGATTTATGGTGTGAAAACATGTTATACGTGTGACGTAAAGAATAAAAATACTACGATTAAATCGAGCGAATTAAACTGACGAATGTGCTTATCGGATGTCATATGCTTGCATAAGACTATCGACTTTTGAAGAGTTGCCTTCGACGTAAATTAAGTTATTACTTGTGTATTAATAGGGTAATGATTATCTGTGATTACTAGGGAGTGAGTGCGCCACGAGAAGTTCTTATGTGATCCTGGGAATTTTAAGAGCAGAAGCTGAAAAAATTAAGAATTTACACAAATATGAATACTTTACTAGTTAAGATTTACTTGTAAATTTGGCTTAGTGTCATATACATGCACTATTTGGATGTTTATACCTTTTATACATATTTTTTAGGATTTGTACTAGTTAGAGAATCCCTGGAATAATGAGAGAAAAATACAAGTATTTAATTAGAGATAAACATGCATAAACAATTTCGGGTATTTTGTATTAATAATAGCGCATATATTTTCCTCGAGTATAATTTTTTCTTATTAATTACTTTTGTTACTCTCTACATATAGAAATGATAGTATACGGCTACAACTTTCTTATTATGACTTCATTTATGTTTTGACGCTTAGTAATAACAATAATAATAAAAGTTTTCTTAACCTATATCACCGTTGGCAATCCATTTATAATGTACTTCACTCTTTAAATTTAAAATATAGGCTGATTTTCTGAACAAACCATGTATGTTAAAAAAAAAAAAAAAAAAAAAAAAAAAAAAAAAAAAAAACATTAGAAAGTTGTAATATCTGCTAAACCCTGTTGTAATACGATATTTTCTAAACGTCTTCAAAAACCTTTCCTTGACATATTATCACATAAATATGAATTGAATAGTACACAAAATAAGTATATTCGTTAGATTTCACACAATAAGATAATCTTTAAACGTCAGTAAATCTACTTGGGCAGCTAAGATTAACAATATTAAACTAAAATTAATCTTGTTCTCAAATCAATATTGAAAAAAAAATCGTACCCGAAAGGAGTAAGTAATTTCGCGATTCTTATTTTTTCACAAAGAATATGTCTTTTGAAGGAAAAGTACGAAATGCAGTAAAAATGACCGATGAAAAAATGATTTTAGAGTATGACAATCTGAAAATTTTATTTTAACCGTGAAATAATCTAAGAAGAAAATAGGAAGGTCGAATAGTTCTTTAAATGATATTGTGTATGGACGTGAGGAGAAAAAATTAAGTTTATAAGAATGTAAGTCTTCTTTTATTACAAACTAGCAAACCCCTCGGCATTGCTCGCGTAATAGTTGAAATATGACAAATGATATTTCTACGTCTAATTTTTATTAGAAGAAATTATACATTTAAGAATTATTCAAAAATTATTAATTGAGCCACTGTTTGACTAAACTTCATTATTTCATGGCAATAGGTAGAAATGAAAGTAAAATTAGTTAGAAGATCAAAAACTAATTCTAAATAAATGATAATTTAGAAAATATTTTGAAGGCATTACGCTTGTTACGGGATCGGCATTATTTATTTTTGTTCAAAATCACGCGATCAGAGATGAAAAATGTAAAGAAAAACAATTGACTTGAAATGACATTTATTTTTTTGTTTTTGCGCGTTCACATGTTATTGTCGCTGGTTAAAAAAGAAAAAGGGGCAAGTTTTGATGTATTCTGTGGCAACTTCCTATATTTTTGCAGATTCAAGTGAGAAAGAAAATAAATGCTGGTAGCTTGTTTTTTATGAGTTATTATTACAAAGTTTTGAAGTTATCTCACCGTAGGAGTTGTTCCATAAATAGTACAACTATACGAGCACAAAGGTGCTAATGTGAGTTATGTTTAGAATTTAAAGTTCAGTAAAAGTCTTTCATTCGTAGAAATTAAAAGTAAATATAAATCTGCTTTGCGTGGTACGTTTTGTGGATTTGTTACATTAGTGGCGTCCGCCGGTACAGGACCTGAGTTTAAACAAGGTTATCTATATCTATCACACGTAGTTTAAAAGGTGTTAATAAAAATTAAATGAAATAAAGATTTTCCATGATGTTTAAGTTGGTTAAAGGTTTTAAAAAGGAAGATTTGATCTTCGTAGCCGAGCAATTAGGTGAAATAGCAGCACCAACGGCTTCACTTGTGGCACTTAAAGATTTAATTTTGAATTGTAAGGCATATAAAGATGATCCTGAATTTGTACAGAGCGTTTTAGAAAATGACGTTTCAGAAAGAAAGGAAAAGGAAAAAATAGAGAGACAATCAAAGGAAAAGGCTGAAGCATTGAATATGGAAAAAGAAAAATTAGAAATACAAGCGAAGGAAAAAGCTGAAGCATTGAATATGGAATTACAAGCAAAGGAAAAACTGAAGCATTGAATATGGAATTACAAGCAAAGATTAAAGGCGAAAAGTTAAAATTGGCGCACGAGTTAGAATTGGCGAAACTTCAGTCAGCAGTAAACAGCCAGGGTGGAGCTCTTAATCCAATTATCGATAGTTATGCAATGAGAAGAAAGTTTACGCTGCCCAAATTAGAATTCAGAAAGTTTGGCGGTGAAATAATAGACTGGTTACCGTTTTGGTGTCAATTTAGACAAATTTATGAAGATACAGAAATAGCACCAGAAGATAAATTTCAGTACTTGTGCAAGCAACAGTTGCCGGCTCCGAGCAAGAGAAGTGGTAGAGAGTTTCCCGCCAAGTGCCGCTAATTACGCCAAGGCAACTGAGAGTTTAAAAACCCGTTTTGGTAGAGAAGATATATTGGTAGAAGTCTACGTGAGAGAACTACTCAAATTAATAATATCAGTACAAACGAAGGGAAAATTCTCGTTGACATCGTTATATGATAAATTGGAATTATATTTACGAGCCTTAGATACATTAGGTGTCACAACTGACAAATGTGCATCGATTTTATATCCATTAGTTGAGTCCTGTTTTCTAGCAGAATTTCTAAAAGCGTGGAATCGCACGAACATATCGTCTGAGAAAACTGAGGCACAGGACAGATTAAATAGTCTGATGCAGTTTTTGCGAACTGAAGTAGAAGGTGAAGAAAGGGTGTCACTCGCCGTAGCTGGTTTTGGATTAGTTAAAAGTGAAGACCGTAAATATGTCGCAAAAAGGAATCACCATAATTTTGAACATAAAACCGGTAAAACCTTGACAACGGCAGGTCTGTTGACTACCTCTTCCGTAACAGAGAAAAAAAGAATCTGCATTTTTTGCCAGGGAAGACATGCAAGTTCGGAATGCTTTTCTGCGAGAAAATTAAACTTATCGGAAATACAAAAAATCGCCAAGGAGAAGAGATGCTGCTTCATATGTTTAGTACCAGAACATGCCGCTAAAAGATGCCGAGCGATGGTGAAATGTATTATTTGTAATAAGCGGCATGTGCCATTACTATGAGATCAACGTAAGTCATCCGGTAAAGATACTCAAGAGGGAGCTGAGGAGAAGTCTAAAAGAGATGAAGTGAATATGACGAATATTAGTAAGAAGAGCGCCAAAGTGTTCTTGCAGACCTTGAAGGTGAAGCTAGTTTCTGAAAGTAAACAGAAGATTGTTCGTTTATTGTTAGATTTAGCATAACAGAAATCGTATATATTAAAAAGTGTGGCGGAGGAAATGAATTACAAGCCTATTCGGCAAGAAAAGATAATTCATTCTCTGTTTGGCGACATTACTACTCAAGAATGCCAACACAACTGTTACAAAATAAGAGTTAGAGATCTGAGCGAAGAATTCAGGTGTAATTTCGAAGTACGAGATCAAATTAGCATATGCGGAGATATTCAACCCGTTACACAGGGGCCATGGTTACAAGAATTAAAGGAAAGTGGCATCATGTTAAGTGATGTGAGTCAATGTTGTGGTAGTATAGAAGTTTTAATTGGAGCTGATGTTATGGGGAAAATGTTAACTGGTAAAAGAAAAATATTGTCTACTGGTTTAGTTGCAGTGGAAACATATCTTGGATGGACATTAATGGGAAAAGCACCATGTGAAAAGCCATATTCATCCGAAAACTTGGCGATGACAGTAACATCAATGTTTGTAAAAGAAGCGGATATCTCAAACCTATGGAGACTTGACTTAATCGAAATTACAGATCACATAGAGAAGAAGTCAAGAGAAGAGATAGATCGCCAAACTAAGGAGCATTTCTACGAAACAGTAAAAATAAACGATGAAAATCGATATGAGATTTGTCTTCCTTGGGCTGATGACATAACAACACTGCCAAATAACTTTAAGTTGGCGATGAATCGTTTGGAAGGCATCACCACAAAGTTAATCGCCAAGAACATGTTTCAACAATACGAGAATGTTTTTAATGATTGGATTAACGAAGGTATTATAGAGGAAGTTCCTTCTTACGAAACGAAATCTTATGGCAATTACTTGCCGCATCATCCAGTCATAAAAGAGAGTAGTACTACAACCCCGATCCGTCCTGTTTTTGATGCGTCAGCAAGACTATCAAATTATCCATCTCTGAATCAATGCCTACAATGTAGACCCAAATTGATCGAGCTCATTCCAGATGTTCTTCTACGCTTTCGAGAAAGAAAACTTGGTGTAATTGCAGATATTAGGAAAGCTTTTTTACAGATCAGCATTTCTGAGAAAGATAGAAATTCCCTACGTTTTTGTGGTGGAAGGACTTAAAGGAAAAGAAATTAATGACATTCAGGCATACCCGAGTAGTATTCGGTGTGAAATGCAGTCCATTTCTTCTTTCATCTGTCATTGAATATCACATCCGAAGGGCTCCAGATTTCTCTGAAAGTTTTAAAGTTAGATTGTTGCACAGTTTTTATGTGGCTAATGTCGTAACCAGTGTAAATAGCGAAGAAGAATTGAAACATTTCATCGAAGATGCGAGGATGCTCATGGCGAAAGACAGTTTTGATCTAAGACAGTGGGAGTACACAGGTGATCGCCAAGAAACGCCAAACACGAATGAAACTAACGTCTTAGCACTTGTTTGGAATAAGGAATCCGACATGTTGAAAATCAACCTAAGTTGGCTACAAGATTTTGACACAGAAAAGATCACCAAACGCAGTATGTTGTCAGCTGTGCATAAAATATTTGATTCTTTGGTTTTACGTCGCCAGTCATGATTTGTCCGAAAATAATGTTGCAAAAAGCCATGAAATTAGGTTTTAAATGGGATGAAGAGATAACTGGTGAGTTACGTAAAGAATTTTTACTATGGTTTCAAGAACTAACAGTTTTGAAGGATATAGTGATCCCAAGATACATGAAAATGACTCCAGGAAACATAGAAGCGTGTGCACTTCACACATTTGTAGATGGAAGTAAAGATGCTTACGCAACAGTTATATTCCTTAGAATAGAAATTGGAAGCCAATTCGAGTTAGTTTTTATAGCAGCCAAATCAAGAGTTGCACCTTTGAAGAACGTCACAATACCAAGAATGGAATTATTGGCGGCAACTATGGGAACTCGTTTGGCGCAAACTATCTTAGATGCCCTCGGTTGGGAAAAGATGAAGAGATATTATTGGAGCGATTCATCTACAGTACTCGCTTGGATATCCAGAGATGTCAATTGGTCAGTATTTGTGCGAAATCGAATTCTAGAGATCAGAAGATTAAGCAGTCCTTCATCATGGATCTATGTGCCAAGTGATAAAAATCCTGCAGATTTGCCAACTCGTGGATGTAAAGCGAGACAGCTGGCTGCCAGGAGATGGTGGGAGGGTCCAGCTTGGTTGAAAGATTCAGCAGAGTTTGAAAAATATACGAACTCTAGTGATCAAGACTATGACGAAGATGAAATTCGGAAGGAACGAATAAAGTCAGTTTCCATGATAACGAATTCTGATGTTAAACAAGATGGTTGGTATTACAGATATTTCTCGAGTTATGTAAAAATCATACGGATGGTCGCATGGATATTACGTTTTAGGCATAACTGCAGAAGTACCGAAGTGAAAAGAGGAGGAGACCTGACGTCATCTGAATTTAAAGAAGCTGAATTAAAGACTCTACGTATGATTCAGAAAGAAGCGTTTTTTCCCGAGAATGATATCAGATTGAGAACTTTACAAACATGGAAAGATGAACAAGATATAATTCGACTGGAGACTAAAATAAGGTACAGGAAAGACAATGAAGATTTTCTGAAACCTATAGTCCTGCTAGCAAAACATGAAGTTGTAAAACGACTCATATAGCATGTACATGTAAAACATTGTCACGCTGGATTACAGATTCTACTTAATTTATTGAGAGAAAAATACTGGATACTTAATGGTCGTAGAAATGTAAAACAAGTGTTAGAGCAGTGTGTTGTCTGCAAACGCTTCAGTGGGAAGAGTTTATGGAGAGATAGTGCGCCTCTACCGGAAAATAGAATAAAGGATGCTAACGTGTCAGATCACAGGTGTAGACATGGCGGGTCCGTTATACTTGAAGAAAATTGAGAAATCTTGGATATTGATATTTTCCTGCGCAATATACAGAGCTAGTGACCGCTGCTTCGACTGAGGCATTTTTGATGGGACTCAGACGATTCGTAGCACGGAGAGGAAGGTGCGCTGTCATTTATTCTGACAGCGGCACAAACTTCACTGAATCAGCTAATTTATTGAAAAGCCTAGATTGGTCACGAATACAAAAATACAGTTCTGTTAATCCTATTGATTGGAAATTTAATCCACCAACCGCAGCGTGGTGGGTTGGCTTTTGGGAAAGGCTTATCAGAATAATGAAAGATCTTCTCAAAAGTGTATTAGGTCATGCTTACCTCACTTATGAAGAAATGAACACAATTTTAACAGATGTGGAAAGTGTAATAAATGCAAGACCGCTAACATACCTTTCGGAAGACGCAACTGTGAAACCTATCTCCCCATCTCTGTTTCCGCAGAGTATAGAAGAATGCAATCTTTCAGACCTGGATGTTGTGGAACAAAAAATCATTAAGCAAGAGATTGAAGTATCGGCAGTCATTACAAAAAGAATTGAAGGATAGCTTCAGGTCCAAATATTTAGGTGCATTAATTGAAAGAGCAAGGAACAAACACCAAGAGCAAATTATAGCTGTAGATGATGTTGTATTGATCGGGTCTGATAATAAAAAGAGAACTGATTGGCTTTTAGGTCGAATTACAGAACTTATATCTGGTAGAGACAAGAAAGTTCGACTCGTAAGAGTTCAAACATCAAAACATGAGCTTTTACGACCTATACAAAGAATATATCCACTAGAGATAGCTTCGTCTACTGACTGTCCGAAACCAAAGATTTCTCCCAATCCAGTGAAAATACTTAACAAAGCTACAATTTTGGATGTATCTTCAAGCAAGGAATCTCCTAGACACAGCAGGGCTGGAAGGATACTGAAAATTCCTGAAAGACTGAATTTATAGCAAGTGACTTTGTCAATTTCTCTACGTTTAAAATTAGTTCTGATTATACAAGTTAATCAGAAGGTGGGAGGATGTTACGGGATCGACATTATTTATTTTTGTTCAAAATCACGCGATCAGAGATGAAAAATGTAAAGAAAAACAATTGACTTGAAATGACATTTATTATTTTGTTTTTGCGCGTTCACATGTTATTGTCGCTGGTTAAAAAAGAAAAAGGGACAAGTTTTGATGTATTCTGTGGCAACTTCCTATAGTTTTGTAGATTCAAGTGAGAAAGAAAATAAATACTGGTAGCTTGTTTTTATGAGTTATTATTACTAAGTTTTGAAGTTATCTCACCGTAGGAGTTGTTCCATAAATAGTACAACTATACGAGCACAAAGGTGCTAATCTGAGTATAGTTTAAGTTTAAATTTTAAAGTTCAGTAAAAGTCTTTCATTCGTAGAATTTAAAAGTAAATATAAATCTGCTTTGCGTGGTACGTTTTGTGGATTTGTTACGATGCTCATTTCAATATTCATTTGAAGTTTTGAATTGTATAAAAGCCATCTTCTTATTATGCCTTTACATCATAAATTTAATCATCATGTCTCATTCCAAGCATCTTGTCTAACGGTCTACCACCACACTGGTGATAGTGGCACCACCATAAAATGCCTAAGTTTAAACAGAGACTGCCACCATTAATTTATTAATTTTTAAATTGGTTTAGTATTTTCTAATATTCCTCAGAAAACGCAATTTAGAAAATTTTTAAAGGCTTCTTTAGATCGTTTGTTGCTGATGTCAACCCAAATTGGTACCCAGCAAAGGAAGAAATAGCGGGCAATCAGCTGGAAAAATAATGGCAGCCAGCAGTTCCATCAACGGTAAAGTGCAATGGTGCCATTACTTAAACCAGTACTAATGTGTCCGTGCGGAATGCAGCTGGCACATCAGTAATGGCCAACAGCAGGCCAGCATTGGTATGCCATCACTTACTTCAATCCGGCACTTTTCCTGCAGTGCCAGAGCTTATCCTACTGCTATTAATTTGCTGGCACAGCACATTCCCTTACAAAAATTTCTTACAGAATTCTATAAAAAAAACTTATAGAAAAACGAACCGTTTTTCTAAGAGCTAGATTAACCAACAGGTTATAGAAATGCTTATAATACAAATGTCTGAACTTGCAGCTGTTTTCATGTGGTGACCCTCCCAAGTACTAACCGCGATCGGTGCTGTTTGGTTTTCGCAATCGGACATGAACAAGCACTTTTAGTGTATTCTACGACAACTCGTTATTTTCAAGTTTGTTTCTTTTCTGATTTGCGCTCCCAATCATTAAACTTGCATAGAAATTATTGTAATGTATGGAAATCCTATATATTTTATACGTTGATTGATTCTCAATTGTGTAAATTACGAAAACTGAAATCCTTTGTAATTTAGTAAAACCAGGTTTAAGAAGAAAAAAAGGTGCTTTGAAATAAAGAATTTATTTATTTATTCATTTATTTATTTATTTTCTTGGATGCAGTGGTGCTATATTATTTACAGTTTTAAATACAATATCTTGACAGCTCAAATTGTGTTAAGATATTCATTTCAGATTTGTGTTCAAATTCATTACTCTGCCACGGAGTGATAAAAACAACTATTATTTTAATATAGACTTGACAAAATATTTAAAAGTCTCGTAAATTTTTATTTATTAAACTTGAAATATAATTGGTTAAATATTTTTACACGCCAGATTAAAATATTTGAATAAAAATTACAATTAGTGATTTTTTTTTGTGTTCTTAGATGAATTACACCACCTAGTGTAAGGGTTCACAGCAATAATACTGCGAAAGTTCGTGCACTTCCACGGTGTTGTGGTCCAGCGCAAGAGATAAAATGGAGGCCCATCAGAATTTTATCAGATGATTTCCAGCAGCAAAGTTGACTGAAGGTGTCCGGCAGTGGTCATGCAGTGGTAGACCATTAGCCAGCAATTCCCCATCATTGCCAGCACCTATCTTGCTGCTAGCCAGGAATTTCTTCTTAGCTGGGTAGTGCGCCGGCATAAAATATAGCCAGTGTAGGATCAGAAACTGTCAACATTGATTAGCAACCCTTATTTTTGGAATCTGTTCAATATATTTTGAGATTGCATAGATATTCTAATTTAGGGCTTTTTAGGCACTTTTTACTCCTTCCCGTCGCTTCAACACATTTAAATTTCGAATTTATTTTAGACAGCTCTTAGAGGGCATTTATATTTTATAAGTCACTACCATGCCATATTTCAAGTTTCTAGCCTCTTGAGTATCACAGCAATCGCAATTTTGAAAGTTTTTTGCTCCTGCAATCCACTGGTGGTAGCGTCACAAAGGTAGAATAGAGCTTATGTTAGAGCAAGGGCTATCACCGCCAATTTGAAACCAGTATTTTCAAAATCGGTTTGGTATTTAATAAGATTACTTAAAAAGTCATGTTTTAGAACGCTTTTAGAACTTTTTTCACTCACTTCCTCCTTTTAAATTTTGAATTTTCTTTTGTGAGTTCTTAGGAAGGAATTGCATGTTTTAAATAATTACCATGGCAATTTTTAAAAATATTAGAGCACTCAATATCACTAAAACGCAACTTTTTGCTGTTGCAACCCCCAGTTGGTAGTGACACCGACATGAAATAGAGGCTATATCACCTAATGGAGTAACGGCTATCACCACCTATTTCCAATCATTACTTTTAAAATTAGTTTGGTACTTCCTGAGATTGTGCATAATTTGCAATTTAAAACGTTTATAGAACGCTTATCGCCAATTTGCACCCCTTTTAAATATGGATTTTTTAGGAGAGGCTCTTAGAGATCTCTCATATGTTATAAGTAACAACCATGACTAATTTTAAGGTGCTGTCCAATGAAGTATCGCAAAAATGTAAATTTAGAAGTTTTTTTACTCCTGCTACATTCAGGTGGTAAATAGCATCGAGATAAATTAGACCTATGTTAGAGCAAAGGCTCTCAGCGTCAATTTTCGACCGTTTTTTTTTGAAATCGGTTTAATACTCTCTGAGATAGCTTACAAACTGGCTTTTAGAACGTTTTTAGAACGATTTTTGCGCATTTTCACCACTTTTAAATTTCGATTTTTTTTTATGAAATGTAGTAGAGATCATTTATATCTTCTAAGTAATTAACATATCAGATTTCATGTTTCTAGGCGCTTCAGTAACACTAAATTCGTCTTTTTAGAATGATTTTTGCTCTTGCACCTCCCTTTGAGATAGTCGAACCGACATGACATAAAGTATACCCTGTGTTAGATCAATGGCTATCACTATCATTTTGGCACCATTATTTTTTTTATCTGTTCTGGTACTTTCTGAAATTGCTTAGAAATCGCAATTTGGAACGTTTTTAGAACGCTTTTCGCGTATTTTCACCAATTTTAAATTTAGAACTTTTTGAAAATGCTCTTAGAGGTAATTTATATCTTATAACTAACTACCATGCCAAATTTAACGTTTCTCGGCCTTTCAGTAACACAAACATAGAATTTTTAGAACATTTTTTGCTCCTGCACCTCCTTTGGGTTAGAGGCATCGTCATAAGTTTTAGCCAATGATAGAAGAGGGACCATCATTTGGATAACATTACGTTTGAAATCGGATTGGTAGTTCCGCAGATTACCCCTACAAATAAACAAACAAACAAACTTACTTCTTTATTTTATTAGTATAGATTATCTTCAAATTATCAAAATATAATTTTTTCTGTTTTCTTTAATAGAATCTCAAACTTTTTCAGAAAAACTCGCCATAGAAAATATTTTATAAATATTCTACATATAATCGGATTATTTTTCAGCATATAGATAATTTCATATCACTGACAGCAAACAATTGTTCAATATTAAATATACTTAGTTAATGAAATTGTCAAAACATGTCACGATAACTAGAATTATACAAATTAAATTATTCACCCGCATTACTTAATATCGTATAAAATGTAAATTCTCAATTAGAATTTTAATCTCCTGGTATTTCTATCAAAACAGTTTTCTGTGTTTACATTTAATAAACTTAGATGATATTCAATGAACTTAGAAATACATTGATTGTAAAATACTGATACAGTTGAAATATGAATAGGCATAATTTCTAACTGGGAAGACGTTAGAAATATTATGAATGCTGCCTTTTACAATGAAATGTAAGTCTCCTTTGTGAAAAAATGAGCTGTGGATTTTTATTACATGTATTTAGTTAAATGAAGAGGTAAATATTAGGGTGGGTCGAAAAAACCGAAATATTTACAATCGAAATGTAATAGAGTGGAAAAGTTGCCTTTTGTAATAGACAATAAATTCATGAAATATTATACCTATCGGTTAATATCTTTTACCGCCGCAAGGGGGCCAAAGTTTCAAAAAATTGCAAAAAAACATGTATTTTTTAATATATTTTTTTTAATTATCTAAACGTGCGAATACAATTTCTAATAGGACGCAAAAGCTACATGAAGGTATGAGAAATGTCCCGGTAAATATTCTTTATGATAAAGGTAATATCTTTTACTGCCGCAAAGGGACCATATTTTTAAAAAAAATGTAAAAATTTCAAATTTCAAGTTTTTATAAATTTTTATAATACGTCTAGAAAAAAATTAATTTACTTTATATCTATTAATATGTCATAGATTGTGTTAACTGTTTGTCATAGACTGAAAAATAAAAAAGGTAAACATTCATTGTTCTTGGCGACCGCTTCATCTACTACTGTTTTACTGCATATCAGCAGTTCATATACCACAAATCACAAAAATGATATAAAATAAACAAAATATTTTACCATTTTATTAATTAAAATACAGAGATGTTTAACGGATTAAATAAACTTAAAATGAAGAAGCATTTAAAGTAAAGGAATTTCATAATATGGCTTGCTTTCAAATGAAGCCATTGTTCCTCGGGAGGCCGAAATTTATCATATGTGATCCTCACTCTGTTCTGATCCACAAACTTTAACAGCAATTTAGTGACTAATTTCATTTCTACTGATTGAGTGGGACAAGGAAATTTATAATTGCTGTTATCTTTAATCGAACATTCTAAACTCACCAGCGTTGTCAGATCGTCAGTCAATAGACAAATCGTAACAGGTGGCTCCGTTAGTTTGCAGTTTTGCCTTTCGACTAAAGCCATGCAATTTTAAGCTTCAAAGTTAAAGTATCTAATGACGAAATGACGGATGGCACTATTCGTGTCCACAGAACTTCGTGCTTTGGCAATCGGCTGATGCAGTACACTTTCAGGATGTACTGAATGAGTGCATCCTAAAAGTGTACTACATCAGTTGTTTCACAATTAAAATGAATCCACCATGTTTTTAAGATTCTGTGGACTATAATTAGTAACACCCGTTACTTGTCATATTATATACGAAATATTATGGTTCCTGTAATTTCACGAAATACCTTTTCGTAAATCATCCTCATTGGAATGATAGCATATGAAGAAGAGGACATCAGGACCCCAGCCATAAAGAAAAGCGCCAAAGCACGAAGTTTTGTGGACACGAATAGTGCCATTCGTCACTTCGTCATTCCAGACTTGAACTTTATGCTTAAAATTGTATGGATATAATCGAGTGGCAAAACTGTAAACTAACGAAACCAGCTGTTACGGTTTGTCTAACGACTGGCGATCTCACGACGCTGGTGAGTTTAGAATGTTCGATTAAAGATACCAGCTATCATAATTTTCCTTGTCCCACTCAGTCAGAAGAAAGTTGCGTGAAATTAGTCTCTGAAGTGCTGGTAAAATTTGTGAACCAGAACACAGGGGGGATCACATCTGATCAATTTCGGCCTCTCGAGGAACAATGGCTTTATTTGCAAGCAAGTCATATAATGAAATTAAATTATTTAAATACTTCTTCATTTTAAGTTTATTTAATTCGTTTCGGTTAAACATATCTGTATTTTAATTTATAAAATACTAAAATATTTTGTTCATTTTATATCATTTTTGTAATTTTTGGTAGATGAACTGCTGATATGCAGCAAAACAGCAGTAGATGAAGCGAATGTCAAGAAAAATGAATGAATACCGTTTTTATTTTCCAGTCTATAACAAATAGTTAACAAAATTTATGACATATTAATACATATGAAGTAAATTTATTTACTGATAGACATATTAGAAAAATTAGAAAAAACTAGAAAAAATGAAAAATTGAAATTTTTACAATTTTTTTTAAATATGGTCCCTTTGCGGCAGTAAAAGTTATGCCTTTATCATAATGAGTATTTACCGGAACATTTATTATATCTTCATGTAGCTATTGCGTCCTATTAGAAATTGTATTCGTACGTTTGGATAATTTAAAAAAAAATATTGAAAAAAACATATTTTTTTGCGATTTTTGGAATTTTTACCCCCCTTGCGGCGGTAAAAGATATTAACCGATCGGTGTAATATTTTACAAATTTATTCTTTATTACAAAAGGCAACTTTTCCGCTCTATTACATTTCTATTATAAATATTTCGGTTTTTTCGACCCACCCTAGTGGGTATTTTTAATGGATATTGTTGATATTTAATAATTTGTACGTTAAAAAAAATAAATCTTAATGTATATTGCTATATGTTTTTCTTCTTATTTTTCTAAGATATCTTAAAATGTTGAATATAGTTCGAAAAAAATGATTAATTGTCTTAACAAGCAGCGTGAGTGATACTATCTGTTGAAACTGTGTAAGTTAATGTTGACAGAAAAGAGCAAATTTTTATTGACAGCTTTGTTGACAGTGCAATGTCTACAATAACTGTTCAGAATTGCATCCATGAACATGCATACTAACTTTGAAGATTACTTAGTGTACACATACAAAGATACCTTTATATTCGGAGCCGATTACAAAACTGAAACTATAAACAGAAAAAAATATGCCAAAATTGAAAAGTTTAAAATTAGACTCTGTTAGACATCAACCTGTTAGGCATCACCAAGATATGACTTGCAGAGCAGTTCCATTATAATATGTTAATCGAGAGCTACTTTTGGAATTTTTGCGTTGAACTGAAAGGTAATACTTAGTGGAGCCGCCGTCTGTATCAATGTTACCCTGAGGAAAATGTATATTTTGACCAATATGAGAAAATTCCATACATCGAAAAACAGTAACGATTCTAGCTGCAATGTTTGACACAAGGAATTTGACACATGAGATACAAGGAATATCTTTTGTTTTAGTTAAGATGTCGTAGATGAACCTACTAGTCTAAAGTTAAGTCAGTAAAAACTGTTTATCACGTGAAATAGCAATGGACCTGAAATGCCGCGCAACTGCAAACATTTAAAATTTTTCAGTTTTCATTAATTGGAAGTTATACTTTTGGTACACTTCACGATTGTTATCTTTAAATAATATTTTGAATTTGCATGTGCCGTTTTCTTAGAAAATGAAAAGTTAACTGTTATTTACCCTTCATACGTAGTATACGGTAAGTCTTGTAATCGTTTTAAAAATCGAAAACTTTTTTTTGACGGATTTACACGTTTCAGACTCTGGAGATTCCGAAAAACATATTTTTAGAAAAACAAATTTGCCGTCCGTCTGTGTGTCTGTAAACGCTCTATCTCTCGAACAAATTGAGATAAAGATTTGAAATTTGGTGTGTAATTAGGATTTCATAATGGGAAGAAGCTTATTGAATATCAGTAACCTCGATTACCTGGAAGTATTTTTTTTTGGACTCTCGAAATATTCGTTCTGATAAAAAGTATAGGGAAATTTTCGAAATTGTTTATTTGAAGAAGTGAATATAAAAAAAAAAAAAAAAAAAAAAAACATAAATTTGCATAAAGAATGACAGCTATCGGATAATTAGTTACCGATATATTTGTAATCATATTTTACATACTCTTCGATTTTCCATAACCCTGTATTTCATTCAAATTTCGATTCAAAGAGGTATTTTAACTCGATATAAGACGCTTAATCCGACGCAGTAAACTGTTAGTTAATATGATTAGAATTTTTCAAGTTACAAGGATGTTTCTTTTACGCAATTTGGTACTGCTCGATTATCCCGCCGACACAAAAACTATCGCCAAACTATAAGATTAAATGCCAAGATTAAATACTTATCGTAAATGTCCACGTTTAATATATTTCCATACCTATAAGGGGAGTTACCGTAGGGTGGACGCTGTTCTGTCGCCAAATATCGCCAAGTCTGTCGCCAACGATATATACGACGAGTTGTCGCCAACAATTTCTCGATATATCGACAAATTTGGCGACCAAAATTAATAGCCAAAAGTGACGCCAAATTAGCGGTATCGCTAATATTTCGCCAAATTCCCATAGACTTCTATTGTAAACCAATAGTGTTTATTTGCTTACAGAAAATCAACAAATTGAGGTATTTTATTGCAACAAAAAGTAATATTAACTTAAGCGATTATATTAATTATATTTAAGGGAGTCCAAGTAAATTAAATTATGAGTAAATATAACATGATGCAATGCTTAGCATGTATGACATGTTTTATTTTCATATTTTATATTATGTATATCCATGATGGGTAAGTATTACGGTGGCCCCCACAATGTCTAAGTTTTGGCTTGTTTTCAGAATAATACATTATTTTTATTAATAACAGCTTTACTAATAAAATTTCAGGTTTTTTTTTTTTTTTTTTTTTTTCAGTGTAATAATACATTTCTCACAAAAAATATATATATTTTTTTCACAAAGCGTTATTTTTGCTTTCTGATTAGACCAAGGGAAAATTAATGTATATCGAACATTTATATTTAGAGATAGTTTATCGAAATAATTACAAGTATCCAAGTTTATGCATCGTTGTTTAATATCGTCCACATAATCAATTCATTTTCCATCTTTCTCGTTCATTTTAAATAAACTCTTACAACGCATATAAATGTTATTTATCCATTACAAATAATTTCACAATCTATCATAACTGAAGTATTTGATCAGTCAGATATGATCAGTTAACTATTCCTCATGACTCTCTACAAATTTACTAAATCAAATGCAACCGATCTGATCATTGTCTTATTAATTATGACACGCACATAGATTTAGGAGTCAGTGAATAATGCAGAAGGAATATATTGTAATAGCAGAAGTACTCTTATTACATTGAAAGAATATTATTAGGATTGCAATTTCTTCAGTACATCCCTAAAATAATAGAAAAGAGGATATTTTGAAATTGTATATAATTCAAATAATATTGTATAAGAAATATAATATCTCTCTATTCTAAAAAAAAGTAACTACCGCTGTCACCGCCGCCGCCGGTTTTGATTTTTTTGTGACCGGAGGCCTTTCTTCGTTAATATTAACAAAAATAATGCATACAAAAATATGAAAATCGGTGGTTTTATACAGAAATGTTTGATAAACAGGCTGATGCAGTCAGTTTTCAAATCGAATAATTATTTTAAGAGTTATTTAATGCTAAAGTTGGACAAAATCGTTCCACTAAAAAAGTTTTATAGCAGCAAAAACTGTACATGGCAGTGTAATCATTTTTAGATCATTTTATGCGCTAGAATTTGCCGGAGTGCAGATTGCATTAATTTTTTTTATTTTGACTCATTATTTCAGGTTTTATTTCTATTTTAAATTCAAATTTTCAGCATTTCTAGAGATATTTTTTACAGATTTCAGAAAATTGTACTAATTTAAACTGTTGCCAACTGTATAAAAAGCGCAAGCAATAATGTTTGCTTCAAATTAAAAATTTATTTACACGTGACTATTGTAAACAGGAAAAAAACTTTCAAATTAGAATTAAATAATTACGTATAAAAAGCAGGAACTTATTAAAAATTACGTCATAAAAAGTATACACGTGAATTTTAAAAGAGAAAGGATATTGTAAAATAATAAATTCATTAACATGCGTTAGAAGTCTTAGGAGAAATTACGTCATATTTACGTCACATTATAGTTATTACATAAAATGAACACAAAATAATAGAGCAAAAAAGTTTAAATTTAGAAATTGCGCCAGACATTTATTTGATATTTTGAGAATTAATTTAAAATGTCTCATTTAAAAGAACTTTCTTTTCGCTTTGTTAAAAAATACCAGGAGACAAACTCTCTTTACTTAATTCCTTTTATATTAGCTTATTTTGAAATGTTGTTACACGTGTATACGTCATCAAGTTATTTTTATTTTGACGTTTTATTTGTGTTTTGATTAATGTTGTACGAATTTATTTGTTCTTTCGTTATTTAAAATAACAAGTTGGAAATTGCTCGTCAAACGTGGCAAATGAGGTGCGTTCGTACTATAACAAGTTTTATAATTATTTTTTGCAACCCATATTGTACTGAATGTATAATTGTTTGCACTTCATAAAGTGCATAGTCTTTAACATCATTAAAATGCACTCCCAATAATTTTTTTCCCATTCCCCGAACACTTTAGACTGTCCCTGTAATTAAACTATACATCCGATTTTCCTAAAATTTTAAATGGCTCGACAAAATTTTGTAACAATTATATATTTAAAATTTCAGACCATTTGGAAGGCTGTAACATCAAATAAATGCACTTGCAATAATTTTTCCCATTGGCCGTAATGTAAAGAAAAAATTTGACTGTCCCTGTAATTAAACTATACATCCGATTTTCATAAAATTTGAAATGGCTCGACAAACTTTTGCAGCAATCTTATATTTCAAATTTCAGACCATTCGGTTGGGTAGTTTTTGCTCTGTTATATGCGGACAGACGGACAGACGGACAGACGGACGGACAGACGGACAGACGGACGGACTGAACGACGACTATAGGTGCTACGTATTTATATAATTACGAACGCACCTAAAAATTATATCAATTTGTATAATTTGGCGAGTAGTTTGGCGATTTATATAATTTGGCGAAATTGGTCGACAGGATAATCAAGTAGTACCGCAGCGGATTTGGCGTTAAAATTCCCCAATCAAAGAGAAATGAATAGAAATTTTTTTTATAGGGAGGTCGCCACTGTTTTTTAAATTATAATTCAATCTTTCGAAATCTTTTTAAAGCCGATCAAATTAGCGTGCATTTAGAGTCTGCGGTGTCTGGACGGGGGTTGGCGAGTGTAGCTCGTAGGGGGCAGAGCCCCCTAGTAGTTTTAAAAATAACAACAAAAAAGATTCATTTTTTGAGTACATCCAATCAATGAAATTTTAATATAAATGTTATATAATCCTTTAATACTTGAAGCGTTTTGGTAGAAATTAAATGTCTCTATGTTTAACTCTAATTAATAGGATTTTTACTTGACTGAAAATATATTTAAAAATATTCCCATGTCAGGTTATGCCAAGGAAGGATTCACACAATTGCGTTGTACAGACTAGTGTCTGAATCACAGAAAAAGAGAAAAATGCATTTCTTTTTCCTTGTAACCACCTACATAATTTTGTAGGTCAAGGCTTAAAGGGCTAACATGTTTTATGTTTTCGGATAAGAGATAAACCATATTTGATCAAGTATTATTTTTTTTTCCTTCAAAAGTAATTGTTTAGCTTCATAAAGACACAAGGAGAAACATAAAATTAAAAAATATACCAAAATGTTTTTATCTTCAGATGTAAAGTGTATTTTTTATAGGACAATGGATAAATCTATGTTATGATACTAATTTATTTTCGTACTCAATGTTTTCTTTCAAATCAAATTGTAAGAAAAAGTTGAAAGAGACTCCAACACCACATTTTTGTTGATAGTTTTGTTGTTGGCACTTATGCATTTTGTAACAACGTTGTCTTCCGTTAGGGTTCATTCAAAAATTCTGGATTTAGGGGCTGGGTGATTAATCACATAACCACTTGTTATACACAGTCCTAAATAACTGATTGTAGTAGCTATCCAATATTCTGGAAGTTCAATAGCTTCTGCTGAATTTAATAGTTTTGGTATTTCATAGGCTGCATTTAGTGCATTTTTGTAATTATTTACAAATAATGCCCAATACCACTTTTTCCCTTGCACGGAATACAATTATGTTTCTATGTGATTATGAAACACATTTACATATTTTTTAATTAATTTAAGAAAATACGCAAGTTTGTAATCTACTTTTCTGTCTGCCACCATTTACTATCCTTTCTTCTTTTGAATATCATCCCGTATTTTCAAAATGCGTGATTAGTAATGCAACCTTATTATCTTTCCAGCGAACTGCTTCAATTTCATTTTTCTTACTAAATTTCCACCCTGCCGCACCCCGATCCATTTTATTCATTATTTTATTGGACTTTAGTGGACTTTTGTCCATTCATTTTTCTGTAACAGTTCCCATAGCAAAGTAATTGTTTTCTCTCGGTCTAAAGACAAGAGCATAAGAACTAAAAACATCTATATAAATTTCATGCTGCGCTGGGATTTTTAGAAATGAGAGCAATTTTCTAAAACTGATTGGTACAATGACACTTTTGGTTTACTTTTCTTATCAAAATTTTGATTGAGATGTTTTTTGTTGGTTTCCAATTCCAAATTTCTAAGATACGATTGCCCCTTTTTGCGCTCCTTGATATGGGAGGATATAAAATAGATATCTTTAGAAGAATACAGTACTCACAACATATATCCAAATTTGAGTCGTTTTCCTTTTATAAACAATTTGCAGCTAATAGTTCTTGAATAGCGAATCATTCTTTTATTGAAATTTAGATATTCCGATATTTTCCAAACTGCTTTAGAGCTTCATTCAATAAGTCATATGTTAGACGTACTTTGTAATAACTGTCCAAATCAATACAGTTATTGTTATTACAATTCAATTTTCTGTTATCTCAAAGTATATATTTTGTGGCATTGTTGTAGTCTCTAGGGATGCTCCAGTATGCGGAGCATTATCTATGTCAGTGCCCGAAATTTTCACTCGCCAGCTCGCCACTGGCGAAAAAAATATTTAAGGTTGGCGAGTAAGTTTCGTCTATTAAAATGTTGTGCTTCAAATCAAACTATACATACTCAGCATATCGTCCCTCAATTCAGCGTCACGCGGAAATGTTTTAAAATCAAGCGACGGCATTTATATCCCAAAAGAATAAAAAATGCGGAGTCACCCGCTTACCCACCGTCGCCCATGAAAAAGACAATGATAGTGCTAAGACTAAGGGATTGCTGAAATGTTAAGGATTTTAAATTTCTTAAAGTACTGTTCTTCTCTTCGATTTCTACAGCACATTGAATCCTTTAAGTGTGGCATTACAAAGCATTGAATTTGTCATTTCACTTTGAGAATAAAAATTGAACATTGCATCTTAGTTCGGAGATATCTCGAATCTAGTATTGGACCAAGTGAACAGCAGTTTTTGGACCAACCATTCCTCTCATGGATAATCAAGGATGTGCAGCTGACTAATATTAAAAATGGAGAGTAAGAGTTTCAGTCTGTAAGAGGGAGATTAAGAGACATGCAAGATATACATCACAGAAAGACTGCAAACTATGTCAACAGATGTATTAGCATCTCTGCATGTTTTTGACACTTTGGGTTGGCCTCCCAAAGAAAAAATTCTTGAGTTTGGGATAGAAGAAATAAAGAAGCTTTTCATGTATTTGAACCCAAGCCTCATTAATGAAAAAATGGATACTGTATTGGCAGAGTCGCAGCTTCGTGTGTGAGAGACTTCAGCTGTCAGAACAAACTCCAGACTGCATACAGAAATTTTCTGAAGACTGAGAAACTGAATGATTTGTTCAGAATTTCTATTAAGAGGCTACTTCAGTCAAAAGAAAAGACCCGTTCGCTAATGCTAACCCTATGGGAGAAATATATAAAGACATTTCAGTTGTATTTCAATATATTTAAATGTTTTTTTATCTTTTTTTAGGGTTTCGTTCATCTGACGAAAACCTACTCGTCTCGCTCCTCTGTCTGTCTGTTTGTCTGTCCGTCCGTCTGCTGTCCGTCACAGAGCCCGTTCTCAGAAACTATAAATGTTGAAGACTTGAGATTTTGCATACTTATAGCGGAACACCACACATCATACGACAAATCATAAAATTTTGAAAAAGTCGTACATTTTCTACAAAAGTCGTACAAAAGTCGTACCCTTTGGCTCCCAAATGTGTATTTTAAACAATTCTTTCCAAGTGAGCCCCTAATTAGGTTGAAGGCATGAAATTTTGCGTACTTATAGCTAGACAGATCAGACCAAACCACAAATCATAAAATTTTGAAAAAGTCGTACATTTAACCCTTTGGTCTCTCACATGTGTATTTTAAACAATTCTTTCTAAGTGAGTCTCTAATTCGGTTGGAGGCATGAAATTTTGCATACTTATAGCTGAACACCTCACATCAAACGACAAATCAGGAAATGCTGAAAAAGATGTACATTTAACCCTTTGGGCTCCCCCATGTGTATTTTAAACAATTCTTTCAAAGTGAGCCCCTAATTAGGTTGGAGGTGTGAAATTTTGCATACTTATAGCTGAACACCTCACATCAAACGACAAATCAGGAAATGTTGAAAAAGAAGTACATTTAACCCTTTGGGCTCCCCCACGTGTATTTTAACAATTCTTTCAAAGTGAGCCCCTAATTAGGTTGGAGGGTGAAATTATGCATACTTATAGCTGAACACCTCACATCAAATGACAAGCCATAAAATTTTGAAAAAATTGTACATTTAACCCTTTGGGCTCCCACATATGTATTTTAAACAATTCTTTCCAAGTGAGCCCCTAATTAGGTTGGAGGCGTGAAATTTTGCATACTTATAGCTGAGCTCCTCACATCAAACGACAAATCATAAAATTTTGAAAGAGTCGTACATTTAACCCTTTGGGCTCCCACATATGTATTTTAAACAATTCTGTCTAAGTGAGACCATATTTAGGTTGGAGGAGTGCAATTTTGCATACTTATAGGTGAACACCATCGTGCGACAAATCATAAAATTTTGAAAAAGTCGTACATTTAACCCTTTGGGCTCCCACATGCGTATTTTAAGCATTTTTTTCTAACTGAGCCCCTTATTAAATTGGAGATTTGAAATTTTGCATACTTATAGCAGAACACCTGAGGCCAGGCGACAAATAATAAAATCTTGAAAAAGTCTTACGTTTAACCCTTTGACCTACCACTTATGTATTTATGGAATTCTTTCTAAGAGAGCCCTTAATTAAGTTGGAGACATGCATTTTTTCATACGACCTTAGACTACACGACAAATCATAAAATTTTCAAAAAGTCTTATATTATCTACTCCTCCGGGCTCTAACTTGTGTATTTTAAGCAATTTTTCTAACCTTCGCCCTTTTCACCCGAGGAGCACTTTTCCAACTTTTGCCGACACCCCTTTGTCCATTCTTTCATATTATGTACTATAGCCTTACATATTTTAGTTCCACTTTATACCACCAGGGGCGCCTACATATTACGGGTGCTATGGGCCCAATCCCCTCGTCTAATATATCTGCGGATAGTATGTAAAACGGGGTTTCCTTCGGATAGAGGTTTGTTTAGAATAAAATGCGCCCCTGGTTTCGAAATGTGGAACTAACAGATTTTTCAAAAGGATAAAGTGTTTTGAAAGGAATATTAAACGAAACCCTCTGTGCGATCTGTGATCACACGTATCCACTTAATTACATTATATTGCTGATATCGATCCGTACAAAGTCCGAAAAGGCAGAATCGACAGAGTTTTGAAAGTGAAAGCATTCGCATATAAAAATCTGCAATCAAAATCAAAAAAGTAAAAAAAGACCATTGTACAGATCGATCTCAGGTATCCAATGTAAAACTAGTATGTTGTGGCCATCACAAAACTTTCTTCTATATAAATCACGTCAATTAAATCATTTCAGTAGTACAAGAAATTACATGAATTTAGCACCAATTCATATCAAAGTATATCTGAATTTCAAGTTTGATGAAAATTCGTGCATTAGTTCTTGAGATAGAGCTATAGCGGAAATTCTGAAAACTGTAGCATAGCAGCGCCACCTGTTGAGCGATTTACACCAAAAATTAACAGCACTAAATGATATCAAGGTATACTTGAATCTGAAGTTTGTTGAAAATCTAAGCGTTAGTTCTTGTGATAAAGCTACTGCGGAAATCACAAAAAATACAGCATAGCAGCGCCACCTGTTGAGCGATTTACACCAAAAATTAAACAGCACTAATTTATACGTCAACTCATGCCAAGGACTAACTAAATATGAAGTTTGGTGAAAATCCGTGCAATAGTTCTTGAGATACAGCTCTTGCGAAAATCATGAAAATGCAGCACAGCAGCGCCACCTGTTGGGAGATTTACACCAAAAATTAAACAGCACTAATTTATATCAGGGACTAACTAAATCTGAAGTTTGATGAAAATTCGTGCATTTTTTCTTGAGTTAGAGCTATTGCGATAATCATGAATAATGCAGCATAGCAGCGCCACCTGTTGGGCGATTTTCACAAAAAAATAATCAGCACCAAACTATATCCTGGACTAATTGAATCTGAAGTTTTATGAAAATTCGTGCAGTAGTTCTTGAGATATAGCTATTGCAGAAATCGTGATAAAATGCCGCATAGCAGCGCCACCTGTTGGGCGATTTTAACCAAAACCTAATCAAGTCCAGATTATATCAAGGTCTAACTAAATATGAAGTTTTGTGAAATTCCGTTCATTCGTTCTTGAGATAGAGCGCCCACAAAAGTTTTGTCACATACAGACTCACAGACAGAGCGACAGAGTGACAGAGTGACAGACAGACTCACAGACAGACATTTTCTAAAAACCATCAAATCGTGTTCAGGACATTCTAAAACGTATACATCCGTCGAAAACCGGAAGTCGAAATTTTTCACGAATCCAATACTTTCTTCTTGTAAAGATAGAAGAAAGTAAAAATGAAGGATTAGCATTAGCAACGGGTCTTTCCACGTGACTGAAGTAGACACTTTATGGATGCACCCTGGCAACTTTTGACCCTACAGCTGGGATTACCAAGTAGTATTTCAGTTCAGAAATGCAGCATTACACAAACATGGAGTATACTAAAAATTGTACAGGATCTTTTTCTTTCATGACTTTTTGTAGTATGTGACAATTTCTGAAAGTAATGAAAATTTATGGCAACCTTATTTTCAGTTTTTTTTTTCTTTATTTTTTGAGTAAATATGTTTTGATTTTTCAATTTGCACATTCATTTATGATTTTGGTCACAAGAAAGTTCTTCATATTACATACACCTGTTAACATTTAAAAAAAATTTCATATATTTCAGGAATGTAAAATATTCTGGATTTAACACACAGCTCTTTCTATCATATAATTGTCAATTTAAATTCAGTGTTTCATAAATAATCCATTTAATGGGCAGGTGTGGTGTCCGATGTTGCTGTTGGAATGAATATAAAAAAGTGGTGAGCAAAAATTTTAATCTGGCTAGTACCATTTCAACCAAAATTTCATGCCCTAATCTAAGTATATATTTTTACAAGGTAAAACATGATATACACTGTACAAAATTATCTCTAAAATCTGTCAATCTGTTTGTATTCATTTTTCAATAACAAAATGTAATGATTTTTCTGCCTAGCATAATTTGCACTTTCGTCTATTGTGTTTCCTATCTTTCTTTAGTCATCATCTCGAAACGTTGTAGACTTTCCACAAATAAAATCCAAAATACTTTGATATAAAGTTTTAGAAGATAATTTAGGAATATTTGAAAATGTGGGCATGAAATTTTTCCAATTGGGTTCGTTCCGGTTTTAAATTTCCATCATAACTGTTGTTTCATCAGAACTTATCATTTCGCAGATGATTTTGCCCTGTATAAGTTTTGTACAGTCATCATCAATTCCGTCATTATCACACACTATATCTGATTCAGGAAGTAAACGTACCATTTCTCTTTTAAGTTTAATTTTTCAAAGATCAAAAATATTCGAAGGATTCGTTTGCATTAAAAAAATTACGGCTCATTTTGACACTTGCAGCATCTGAAGGAAATGTGAACCTCAAATCAAACAATGCAAAGCATTTGAGATTCAGATACAATTTTCCATTAACTGACTCTGGTAGAAAACGAAGACTTAAGACAGACTTTACGAAGGTGTGATTTGCATTCCTGATTGCCAGAATAATTTATTAATGGATTTAACCATTGTCCTATTGTTAGAACGCTTGTAAAAACTAAGTCAAGAATTCTGTTTTAGCTGTTTTTATAGATTGTTATTTTTTATTTCTACAGTACATATTGATAAAAATCTAAATAATTTGAAATAAGGAATTATTTTGTTGTTGTTCGACCAATTTATGATATCATGAAAAATTGTCGTTATTTAATAATCAATTAAAAAATTAAAAAATAAAAATTAATCAAGATTAATGAATGATTTTTCATAGTAATTTAATACTGAAACAAAAACTATAGTAGAAATATTTTAGAAGCACAGTGGGTTGCCAAATTATTAGGAACAATCATGAAGAATGGGTTTTTTGTACAATATTAGCATATAATTTGAAAACAAACACTGTTTTTAAGTTTAAAAAGCTTTATTGTTATAGTTTAAGTATTTATGCAATATTATATTAAAAAAAAACCCAGCAAAAATATGATACAGTCAATTTACCAATGTTAAGTAAATAATATTAATATTTCATATTTGGTGACATTTCCTTTGGCTTCGAGGAGTGCTTCGATGCGTCTCGGCATGCTTTCTATGCAATTTCTGGCACTTTCTTTTATTTTAGGTTTGTGATGCCATACATTTATTACTTTTTCGATGAGTTGTACCTTGGCTGTAATCATATCTTTGGCGATTTTCGACTTGGTGATCTCCCATAAGTTTTCTAATGGGTTCATGTCAGGAGAATTGCCAGGCCAAGGTAAAACTGAGATATTGTGGTCTGCCAAAAACTTTCTAACGCTACTAGCTTTATGACAAGAAGCTGAATCATGCATAAACATGAAGTTTTTACCACCTGGGAAACATTCTTCAATTTGCTGCAGCAGCCGAGTTTCCAGAACTTGCCTGTACTGGTCTTGTCTCATGGTTCCCTGGACAATGTAGAGGCGTCCAACCCCTTTAGCGCTTATGACAGACCAAACCATTAGTTTATCAGGGTATTTAACACTTTCCACGATGCAGTCAGGGCGGTATTTTTCTCCTGGGCGTCGCCTGACAAAGCTGCTTTTATCGGCTAAAATCTCAAAGTTTGATTCATCTGAGAAACACACCCGAAAAAAAATTAAATATGTTAATAATTTAGAAATAAATGATTTTAAATGGCATAAATAATATTTATCTTAACAACTGACCTTACTCCAGTCATCAACTGTCTTCTGGCGGTGTTCACGAGCCCAGGCAAGGCGCTTCTTCTTCATCGCTTCTGTCAACCTGTCTGGACGATGACCTGTCAACCCTTCCTCCGCTAATCTCCGCTGCACAGTTCTCTTAGAAACTGGTATTCCAGATTCTTGAATGATCTGAGTAAGGAGTCCCACACTTTTCTTTCTGTTTCCTAAACAGATATCCTGGATTTTCCTATCGATACGTGGAGTTGTTACGCGTTTTCTTCCACTTTTACCTTTTCGTTTGGGCGAAAGTTGCTGGTTTTTGTCCAGATTTATTTTTATCTTGTTGACTACTGTCTTGGAAACACCAGTAAGTTCTGATATCTTCTTTTGGGAATGACCCGTATGCAGAAGAAGGGTTTTTATCTAAGATTTTTCCCTAGGGGACAAATCAACCACTCGACCCATAGTGGAATCAATAAAAATAAAAATTAAATTAAATTCATAAATAATTTAGCAAAAAACAAATATTTAATCAATAAAAGAAAGATAATATACACATATAATTCTTAACTTTTCCAAAAAACCCCAAAGATTTTTGTTTAAATTAAAGAAAAGCGCCTTCCACTATTGCGTGTGTAAAAGACCCAGCGTCTCTCCCGTTATTAAAATATTTATAGAAAGCAAACAAACCATTTAACTTACCAAAAGTACTTAAAAGTTGAATTATAGAGATGTTGACAATGGTAAAATACATTCCTGCTATATTTAAACCACTTAGAACCGCTGTCAATTGCACCCACAGTATAAAACTAGCAAAAAATATGACTGTCTCTAATAATTTGGCAACCCACTGTATTTCACTTTTCGAAGGCAATAGCCTAAATAACTGAGACTGTAGTTTATTTATTGTTGCTAAAGATAGCACGTATTGTTATTATTCAAAACATATGACACTGGAGTAATTGAATAAACAACATTTAACTCATCACTTTTTATATTTTTTTAACTGCTGACAAGGAGATTTTACAAAAACCAGAATGCGATTTACATTCAATTTATTAAGACTTTTGTTAAAATCACTTCATGCGTATATTTTAATTTATAGGACTAATAAATATATTATCGTCTGTCATCATCAATTTTGAATAAAATTTTACATTGCAAATAAAACTTACTTAACCATGACAATTTATTTCGCAATGTATAAGCTAAATATTTGATGTCTTATATAGTACCCGTTAATTATGCTTCAGGAATGGATGCAAATTTTACATGCAACGATATCCATCTGATCTTTGTCTAATTAATTGTGCCACGCATGCAGGTTCTTGAAATCATAGATAATTGCGAAGGTATATATTCAAATTGCAGAAGTGGTAGTGTGTCACTGCCAAGGATTATCATAGTGCTTATGAATTCATCAATTAATTTTGTAATACTTTGGATAAATAGATGTTGTGAAATAAAAATGTATATATATATGTGTATACCGTTATTTTTGTTGCCGTGAGATATATTATAATATATTTCAGACATTGTTTTCTTTACTAATGAATATATAAACAAATAAAAAAAATGATATATTAAATGTAAGTTTTAAAACTTTATTGAAACATGTTGCAGAATAGATTCATTCGGTGCAAACCTTATATATTGGGCTGTGTGAATTATCAAGATTTTCCATACAGCGTTTGAATCATTGACAAACTAACAAACTATTAAAAACAGGGGGACAAAATGGGACAAATTTTCTATTAAATCGTAACACAATTAATAAAAGAAATACTTTGTAAATGATATCGCTTGGAAATAACCTAATATAAGTCTGCGGCAGAGGCTATATTTCAAAAATTGGTATGAATTATGCAGAGTAATAAACATTTTTTATTAGATTTTTAAAATTATATACTGTTAAATATGTTAAACACATACAAATATGTTGTATTATATTCTTTCAGCATATATATAACGATATTAGTATTAATATTTGCAATTTTTCGTTTTTCTTCAGTAAATAATAATAATAATATTAAGTAAGGAAAACTTCTGCATTTCGTAACTTTTACTGAATTAATTACATCAAGACGCAATTTATAGCTATTAAATTTCTATTCTTTTCTTTTATTAATTTTTTTAAATTTGACCGAAATTACGGAAAACTGCGTTTTTAAATTTAATTACACAAGTCATTGTTGAGGTGAATTACAATTTGTACTGTCCTTGCATAAAATAAATTTCCCAACAAACACATGAAAGTACGCATTGATTTACAGGGATACATTGATAATTTGTATAGTCATATTCAAGTCAACTATGGGTGTAAGTGATTGCTACGTTAAAAATTCGAAGGAGCCGTATAAGCGCTTGAGTTAAAGAAAACAAATAAAAAAAAAAAATACAGAATCAAAACTTCTTTTATAATCAATAATTTATAATTTAAAATTTGGAGGGTATGATTTAAAATACATGTTATATTCCGTGCAGACATGTAATTCATATAACGATCACATTTCTATGTATTAAAAAGAGTCTCTTAGTCTGCCATTGAGATTACACAGTTTTATGTCCAATTTGTAGATACGTAATAAAGAACCATAGGTATTGTTTTATTGCATGATAGTGCTCTTAATTTGAGACCCACTTGGTTGATAAATATCCCAAAAATTGATTATATTTGCATATTGGCTCGAAGCATTAAGGTTAGTTGCGGTAAATGGATCCACGAGGTAACTGGGACATAGGCTACTTTATATAAAAAAAAACCTTTGATGTTTTTTAAGTTTTAGCTTTTGTGAACAATTCACTTTAATCTTTACCTCCTAAAACAACGAGTGTCAACTCAATCATAACTTTCAATTTGCTGTAATAGGTTTTCAAAATTTTAAGTTTCTTTTTTTAAAAAACAACGTCAATATGGTTGAACTTCCTATGCTTTTGATTAAAATAATGTAAGTACTTTTATTAAACAACCTTTCTTTTTTATGTTTAGGCATATAACTACATTAATGTTATTAGGCGTCTATATGTATATACTTCATGTTTCAAATGTAAGTCCGGTGTCCAGTTACCCCATACGTTTTTCAAGAATGAGTTATAACTGCGACATGTATCCGGGGTAACTGGATCATGCTGGATCCAGTTACCCCAATAGTTATAGATAATTTTTTTGAGTTTCTCTTACTACGAGAAATAAATTTCTCCATTGTTTTTTTCTCACAATAAAGACAATTATAGACTGCCTTATTAAAAGTATGTAATAAAATTTTAAAAAAGCATATTACGTGGTATCAAACCAAATTTCTTGACCCCTTGAGAGGCGGTGAAGGCTGTTGTGGCATAACATAATTTTAATCCCTCATTGCCATGTTGGCACCGGAATGTTAGAATGAAAATTTCAGCTGTATTAAGCACGCGAAAATATACTTTTACTTGTTTGCAAATAGATGCTCTTGTAAATATTGGTGTGATTAAATTATTTCAAAATTTTACGAATGAAAGTACCTTGCCCTTGAAAGAGAAATAGCCAAACCTTGAAATTGTACGACACACAGCGGTTGCATTATATAGAGAAATTTTTATTGTTCCTATCACTATTTTGAAAATAATATCTTCACCGCATCTTTCTTTGGAATATATTAAATAAAATGATCATGAAGGTAACTTATTAATGGTTCTGGTAGGAACAATAAAATTCCCCCTATATAATGTGACTCATGGATACAGATAAAGTACTAAAGTACTTACGTAGCCGTTTGTTCATAGATTTACCTTGCTATTTTTTTTCCTTAAAATACCCATGTGACTTTGTACTCATTACCTATACTAAAGTACATAAGTACTTACTTAATTTGTATGTTTTTGGTATAAATAAATCTAATATTTTCACTTTAATGCTTTTTTTAGACACATTGACAGCAAAGGTTTCCCTTACAACGCTCTTTAGTTCATATATAATTTACATGATCTGCCTGGTTAAAATATTTTTTAAGTTGTTTACACTTTTTCAAACAGGATCTGATATCATATATGAAAAAAAAAAAAAATAAACGTGTGTGGAACATAGACAATCCTGGCCCTCTTAGCCCATATTTAGGGGGCAACTGGACCCATGAGGAAAGAAAGATGAAATATGCATATTTTTATATTTTAAAATATTAAAATGTAATTTTGAGCATTTCTGTCTGATAGAGGCAACAGAACGGAACCCACTTACATAAGTTCAGACTTTAATTCAAAAGGACATTAACTTTTTGAAGCTGAATTATTAGAAGTTCCAGAGTCAAATTGTAAAATCATGGCACATTTGCACCAACTAACGTTACTTAGATATATATACGATATTGTTTATGTCTCGGACATGTTTCGTAGTAAATGCGACATATATCAATCAATTCTGAGCACCAACCAAAAGTTGAAGAGAATGGGGCATTGCCATATGAACATATGAAAAGTTTTATTTTCGATCTTGTTTTGCCCGTATTTTATATTCGTATAACGTTCTACCGAAAATCATGAACACGTAAAATTAGTAAGTTTAAAGGACAACTTTAATTAATTACCTTTAAGGAATTAAATTTCTCGCGGGTGAGCATTTTTTTATGTTCATCCTTTAATTTCCATTGTAGTATTTGAAAAAAAAAATTACATGCAAAAATTTCAGTAGATCATAATGCAGTAGAAAAAGGATTAAAATCTATATTGTAGTATTTTCTTGCAATTTTATTATTTCTTTTTTAAGTATTACAATTTATGACGCATTTGTAATTCTTTTCCATGTAACGATCTCTGTAAAAATGTAAAATATTGAAAACACAATTAAATTTTAACCCTTTATGTGCTGAATTATGAATTCGTGAAAGCTTTACCTTGTAAATCAGTTTTGTGAATTTCTGAAACTATATTAGACGATTTACATGATCATTTAATACATTTTAAAACGATTTTTGAAGGATTGAAAGATTTAGGAGGATTAATTAAATTTGAATTTATAGGGATTTTGTGCAATATTTATAACCCTACTCAAATCTTTTAAATATTACTATTATTATTTTCACTATATTTTTCCTAATATTTAATAAAATTAAGAAATGAACAAATATAATGTTCTTGCACTAGAAATGTAGAAATATTTCTAAATTGAAATAGTCACCCCCACCCAACGCCAAAATTGCTGAAGAGAATACAAATGCAAAAGAAATCATCCTTTTTAAATAAATAAATATATATATGTACATATATATATATATATATATATATATATAATTTTTTTTTTTTTTTTTTTTTGGTGAGTAGCCAATAATGCTTTTGGAACAAGATAATGTAATGCATATGTAACTCATTCTAAACTCTATTAGTTCTAATAGATGTATTAAATAAATTTTATAACGAGTTTTTTTTTAAGAGTGCTTATAAGTACCGTCTGTCGATAAAGGGTTAACGTGTATTAAAAACTTATTTTCCATGACAAAACTTCTATTTATTCAAAATTCCATAAAAATGTATCTCGAAATATTTTAAGCTTTCCAGAAAAAGTGCAAATTAAGATGCAGTGAAACATTGGCGACTACGTTAAAATAAACAAATGGAAATAATAATAATAATGAGATTATTTACCATTATTTCTTAGATTGGCACAATTACAAAAAAAAAAAAAGAAAAAAAAAAAAAAAAAAAAAAAAACTTCGAATTTTTTCATCCAAATCGTTCAATTAAAATACAAAAAACATAAGATATGTTGCATTTTCTAAACCGAAAAAAAATTACACGAAATTTTATTTTTGGACTATCTTTTATTTTTAATGTAAAACCTTGGTTTTGAAATAATTGCTAGTACGTTTCGTTTTTATTTAATACTTAAAAATTTTACACAAATCCAATATAAAACTCTATTAAATCTTTATTATTTAAAATCCTCATAAAATGAAGGAGAGTTAATATAAAAGAATTACACCAGTTTATTTAAAAATGTATGTATACAAAACATGATCGGAATTGAATTATTTTAATCGCTCGACTGCAATTGTATCTCCCTATCTAATATTTGTTCCTTATTATTATATTCTGCTATCTCAGAATAATCATATAAATATGATGAATTTCATATTATCAGGTAGAAATTTAATAAGAACACATGTATAAATTTAATACAAGTGGTAATTTTGACGACATGAACAAATTAACATTATTATAAAACGGAAGCTTATTGATATTTTCCATACTGTTTCTAAAGGCATCACTGCATTTTAATTAAATTAAATCATACATTTATTTCGGAAACGTGATTTTAATTTTGAATGCCATTGATATTTGAAAATTTCGTTTTTATTCTGCACGTAGCTTAGTAATTCTCATTGGAAGTACAAGCAATACTGCATTTTATTATCTGCTACAGTATCAGAGAATGTGTGTTATTATTATTTTTTATGTTATTATTTTTTAGGGAAAATGTACTCCGTCAGTGATTATATGGAACTCATACACATTTAAAATAAATTGGAATTTGTAGTATCTGATATAGAAATGATTCTAGTTTAATTTTTTCTTTATATATTTCAAAAGTAAAATTAAGTAAAATAATTGTTCCCAATGTTTCTGTTATATATAAGTATTAGAAAATGTCGTCTATGCATGTAATATTTTATTTTAATAAAAAATAGCAAATGTACATAACGGAAAGAAAAAAAAGTCTTACGCACTTCAGATTTTGTTTGCATTTTACCATCTTAATAACTTGCAACAAACATGAAATATGCATTAATTCTTGAAAAACAGTTGCCAAAATGTAAAATTTTCAAATTATCTACTCAGAATAAATGTACATGATTATATAAGGATAAAGATAAAAACTTTAAATATATTAGTAATCAATCTAAATTTTATTGTTATCCAGACTACATGGCAAATTGAATAATTAATACGTTTAAACAAATTGGTGAACATTTACAAGAAAAAATATGCGGAATAGAGGAAGTTAGGTTTGTCTTATGTGTAGCTTATATATATACATATATAACGAAATTAAAATTTCCGTATTATCTTAAATGTATTCAATAAACATTTCGCATCTAGTATAAATTTTCTATTCCTAGTTAATTTAATTCTCGTACGATTAAAGAGTTATTTTCACTTCCCTTTAAAATACTCCAGCAATACTTGAATTTTATTAAATTAATTTTACAATATCATATATTTTTATTTTCAACTAATTTTTTAATTAAAACTATAAACCATTACTTTATTTTCATTTTAGGAGTTCATCTGTACTTACTTGTTCTTTTACTTGTTCAACTTACTTGTTCTTTTTTGTTTAGTTTTCAATCTGTAATGCATGTATGATTTTTGTTTCGCTATTAAATTATCTGTTTTGGCAATCACAAATTGCTGTGTCATTTCCCTTTTTTTCTGAAAGTTACTTTCTCATTCTTCGGAGAGAATTCAGCACGCCTGTTTTTCTTTCTCGTCTAGTACCATCATTTCGCCATGTCATTCGTTGAGTTTGTTTTCCGGATTGCAGATATTGTAGACATGCACTTCCAGTATTTAACGGCTCCTGTTACAGATAGAATTTTATAGATTTTTTTTGAGTTGCTAAAACATAAGTACGTCATCAGGAAGTTTTGTAACGTCTCAATAATTAATAAGGCATAATTGTTTTACCATCGTGCAATGATGTAGATTCTGATATATTATAATTAAAAATCCACAAATTGTAGTAACTGACGTTATTGAAAAATGATGGACTATTAGCTTGCAATTAATGTTCTTTTTCTGTGAATTGCCGATTGGAATAACAAACATTTTTCTTTTACGTATAATTGTCAACGAATTATTTTACTGAGAATCATCATCGATCCTGTGTTGTCTCTTAAGATCGGCGACTGAAAATTACTTAGTATCATGATATTGCAAGCGATGACTTTTTATTTTCGGAGTTTGTAAATTGTACTAGTAAGAACTTAGCATGGAGCGATTAATTGGTCTCTATTGGAGGCTTCATTAAACATAGCAGTTGTGGAAGGTTTTTGTGGATGTAAGACATCCATAACTCCATTTCATTGATCGATTACACGGAGGTTATATTACACATACACACACATACACGCGCATATATATATATATATATATATATATATATTTAGGGTGTCCCAAAATCACTAATTTCGGCTTTTATTCTCTAAATATTGATCATAGAGATATATTACAAATTACAAAATTACGCAAAATAAGTTACATGATTGTACAATATCGATTGAAATGTTTTGTCGATTAAATTTGAAAAATATAAAATTTAAATTTTTATACGACCCACGTACGAGTTATTTCCCAATGAGTAAAATATGCCCCATATGCTAATAAGGACCTGTATAAAATTTCAACATTTTTTGATAAAAAAACGCAGAGATATCCTTAAAAGAAAGTTGGTTAGGATTTAATCATAAATTAAAATGAAATTATTACAGAACACTCTGAATACTGTTGTTTAATTGTGGACACCTTGTATATCTGTCTGATTAGAACAGATTAACTACTATTAATAAAATAATACTTGCGAAATTCAGGTAGGAAATAATGAAGAAAAAAAGAGAGAAAGTATAAACCTTTCCTATTTCTTATGCTTGGTGAATGTAAAGACTTCCTTTAACATTGAGGTACTTAAATGTATTTAACCGTCTTTTATTATGTTTCCTAATAAATGGAGCTAAAAATGCTAAAAAAAGTACTAGACGTTTTTATAGCTACTCGAAAAAATCCCTAAACGTTCAATTCGTACGTACTTGAAAGGGTGGTTTTGGAAAAAAAAAAAGATTTATGGCTCTCTAAAAAAGTCAAGAATGAGCTGAAAGATATAATAATGCATCTTGAGAGAAGAATGGTAATATTTCAAAATTCTTTCGGCGTGATTTTTTTTTTATTTACAAAATTGCTGAAAGCATTATGAATATTTTCTTAGATACTATTTTATATTTAAATATTTTTCAATCTAACACTCTTTACGCAAACTTGAAAATTTATTTTGAATACCTAATAACTTTGTATGAAAATTTTAATATACCTTTAGGAATTAAAATAAGAAGACGCATAGATCTATTTTAACGTCTCATTATGATAATAAAAATAAATTCAACATTTAATAGTGTGGGGCGAGACTTCTATTTATAGATCATAACTCACTTCTAAGACGAACACTGATTTTTATTAAGATGAAGACAAAGTAGAAATAAAGATAGTAGTTCTTCTCACAATCAATATTTAGTTTAAAAGCAGCAATCTTTGGATTTATTTACATAACGTCGTTGGACATTTCCTATGATATTTATACTTCATTAAATCTTTTTTTTTCATTTCCACATCACGCAGCTTCGTTACCTTTTTAATCTCGAAGCGGAGGACAGCGTCTTAAACATTCAGTCTGAATGTAAGTGTCACTTGCGAAATTTCCCACATGCGGCCATCCTGACATCTGGAGCTGCCGCAGCGACTTGTGCTAAAATAGAATCAGAAAACGAAACAAAAACAAAAACCAGTAACTATTCTTAGGGGAAAAATTAATCTGCACATCAAAAAGTCCCAGTCTATTTGAAGTGGCGTAACATCATATGGAAATTTCTTTAAAAGCATTTCCACAACACACAAGAAGGAAAGACTAAAAAAAAAATGTTATTTTCACAACACACAAAAATGAAAGATTAAAAAAATTTTATTTTCACAACACACAAGAAGGAAAGATATTTTTTTTTCTTTTTAAGTTTCAGTTTTTGTCAGGCCAAGGTTTCATGTATTCAGCACACGAGATATTATTCATCGAGCCTTCGGTTGAGAGATTTTAGCTACGCCGTTAGACTTCACTTTGCTTACTTTATACGATCCTAAGAATTTAGATTTCAACTTTAAACCTGGTCCTTGTTGGGGTCTCTTAATTGCTACGAGATCACCAAGGTTGTACTTCCGGTTTTCTTACGTCGTAAATTATAGTGCTTGCGATTTTCTTGTTGAATTTGCAGAAACTTCTTCTGGGCTTCATTACGGAGCTCTTTCCTGTCTTTTATGAACTGTTCTTCGACTGCACTGTTTAAGTGGTCAATAATTTGTACATCTTCTTGCTGTTTCATTTTTGTGCAAATCAATATTTCAAACGGTGTTTTATTAATGCTTCGTTGGTAAATTGAATTAATGACATGTTGAACTTTAGAAACATGTTTGAACCCTTTGGTCGGCTCGTATTTTGACATTTTAGATATTACAGAAATTATGGTGAAATTAAGTCACCCTACTTGACCATTGCCACGGGGAAGGCTAGTTGTAACTGTCTCGTTCTTTATATTTTCATCTTGACAATAATCAGCAAATTCTTTACTTGTGAAGGTAGGACCATTAGCGCTAATGACGGCGGAAGGATTACCAAAAGTATAACTTTGTTGCCGTAGTTTTGATATAAGTTAGGTAGCAGAAGTGATTTTACAGGGATAGAATCAGACGAATTTAGTAAATGCATCTATTAAAGGCAAAATATGTTTGTAATTTTTTTTAGTTGTTTCAAGATGGCCAAAAAGATCAGTGTGGTAGGTTTAGAGAGGAGTCTCTTCTTTCGGTAAGGGTTGAAATTCACCTTATTTTTTCCGTGTTTGCGATTATACAAAAGGCATGTTATAAAATTTTCTATAATTTTATCAATTTTATTTGACAAATTAGGGATGAGAAATTCTTCATTAAGGGAGCACAGGACCTTTGAGTTTCTCGAAACAATCAAAAACATCGCCTTCTTCAAAGTACCAAAAACACAAACAATATGCAATTAAAAACTTTTTTTCCCTTCCTACCTAAAATATGTATCCTTAACTACATTATTCAGAAAAATAAATATCGTATGTAGAAAATTAATTCTTAAATTTTAAATTTAAAAATTCATTTCACTAATGCGTGCTGCGCGCACTTGCTCTAAAAAATTCTCTAAACTATGTATATAGAAAATAATTTTTGAACAAAATAGAATCATAACACACCTGCTTCTAACTTAAAACCACAATATAAGAAAAAAGCTTTGTTTAAAATTTAATTTAAAATCTTAAATTGCTTTCAAGTTTTTCAAATGCAAAAAAATAAATAACGAAAACATGAGCATGTTTTTTTGTTTTAGCCTGTAGACTATAAAGAAACGCATATTGGTTAATTTTGTTTAAGCTGTAGCTTACATAGTTTAAAAGTAACAGTGGCGCAAACTTGAAATTTACTTATATGAGAAAACGCTTTTTAATGTTTCAATGTCTACGGACCATCCATTATACTTACTGTATATAAATGATTATAACTCAAGAAATAAAGCAGATTTTTTAATGCGGTTTTTTTGTATATTGTTGATAAATTTTAAAATATTCAGAATAAAGTCAAAATCCAAAATGTCCTTTGTCATGAAAGTGTTTAATGGCATTTAGCTGCATTTCATCCGGCACAACTACCAGATTGATACCTTTATGATTTTTATAGAGAACGTTATTTTTAAGTAAATAGTTGTCATATGGTTTTGTTTTCAAAATTACTTTGATGGCCTGTATATGTTCGACAGTGTTCTGTGTTTGTATGATTTTGGAAGTAAAATTATCTTGAATGATCATTCATATTATATTTCTACATAAAGCGTTGACATGGCGCATGCATGTCTGCATGCATGCATGTTGTCTGTGTTCGATTGTTTAGTTATAGTCTGCTAACATTAAAGCCCATCGAGAAATCTTGGTGCAAAGATAATTTTTATTCATAGTACTGGTTCCATTACTTTTCTACGCACTTCTTGCTTTTTTAGACTGATACTATTTGCCAATATTTTACTGTAACTTTTTTTAGATCGAGCTTTACTTTTCTCTCTGGTTCCACCAGTTTTTTATATCATTTCACACCTTTTTCAGATCATTTCAGGAACTTAATCAACCAACTTCAACTAACCAAACAACCGCCCCAACTAACCAGCCAATGACCTAAATCAACCAGGTCAAACAATTGCCCCAATCAAAAACTAACAGAAACATAGGTTCACCAGTGCATTTCAAGAGCTCTGATGGCCCCATACTTATTGCTAACCCCCATATTGGGATATTAACCTATAATTTACTAAGGACTGGCCACAAGACTAGTCCTTAGACTAAGTATTATATATAGTGTGATCTCACGAATTTTTCTGATACGTACCTGCGCTCCTCTGCTTTAAGGGACTATGCAGTATCCTAGGTCAACCCCACAAACACACAAAAATCTAGAATAAGAAACAGTCATAAGAAATTAATTAAAACTGCGCAAAACTATAAAAAGGGAAAATTTTTGATTTGGGACTTAGTGGGAATTTAAAAATAAAAACATTCTGCAGAAAATGATGAAAAATTAATGCAGAAAAAGGATCAAAAGTCATTGAAAATATTATACAATACACCTGTAAATAATATCAGAAATATTTCTAATATTGCATATTTATAATAATATTTCGTATGTCAAACTAAAATACCACTATAATGACTAACCTATTTACATCTAACTGTAATCATTGATCTAAAAATCAGGAAAATTGGACAGTAGGTGTCCTTTGTAAAATATGCATTAATTATGAAGATAAATTACATAATCGAATTTACAGACAATTGGCGTATTTGGTACGTATAAATTACATAATTGAGTCTACAGAGAATTGGCGCATGTTACCAGGCGTCGTTTAGCACATAATTAACTTAACCGTAAGCAGACGCAGCAATTTTTGTAACATTACCACACGCGTGGGGGTAAATCTCACCTCATTTTGTCTCCCATTATATTTTTCGCTAAATGCCGTTTAAAAGCAAGCTTAGTACTCTATATTGTAAAATGCATCAGTACTACTTCTTTTTAGGGAAAAATCAAGCGTTTTATATTTATTTTCAGATTTTGCAACAGTTTCTGTAAAAATCGCGTTTTTTTTTATAGAACATATGCAACGATTTGTTTTACCTCTTAAAAAATGAAATATTTTATAAAATTTATATTAATTACATTTAATGTACTTTCTTTAATACATACAGGTAGCTTTTATGTCACTCTCAGTAAAATTATTTTAATAGTGTGTCCTATCCCGTAACGAGTGAACATATCAAAATGAAACGTTTGTACACGCGGGATTATTTAATCCCAAAAGACATATTCCTCACCTTCTAACAACAAAGAAAAGACATTCCTTCACTCAACCTTTCTCAACCTTGACCTTGAAAGGTAGAAGGAAAGGCAGAAGCGTCCTCGAGAAATTTATCATTTCATTTTCGAAGAAAAAGTGTGAATGGGCTGAGATTTACTTCAACGCGTGTACTTACACGCTAAAAAAGGGATAAATTGATTTTGTGTTTTTAAAGCGAACCTATTAGACATTCTAATTTACAGAAAATTGGCGTAATTTGGGACAAAGGTTTTTTGGAGACCTTTCGCTACTCTTACGTTATACAAAGTGTATACTAAAATGCTAGCTATTGCGCCATTTATTTTAATCCTGAACATAAAAAGATTTTTTGGTACCTTTCCAGTATAGGGATCTTAGAGAAATAGAGGAAATAGCCCTGGCGGAGAAGGAAATTTGGCAATATATTCACTGTTACATTTCATATACACAAGCATTTGTTTTCATAGTTTATACAATTTATTTAACATAAAGACGCCATTTATCTAATTTTATATAGAAATAGAAGTATTTTGTGTATAAAAACATTAATAATAGACGTATATTTAAAATACATATACAGTGTGTCCACGTATAACCTGACCGACCTTTATTTTCGCAACCATTGGTCTTAGATGCATACTTCCAATTAAAAAAGTGGTCAAAATTAGGTGCAGAGTTAAGATTAAAAATGTTTGAAGCGAAAAAACAATTTAACGAAGAATTACAGAATCTAAATTTTATACGGTCCCTTGGTCCTATAACTTATATTTAGTAAAATTTAACTGTTACACTGACAAGTAAGGCAAAAAAAGTCCAGTTATTCTACGATTAAAATTGACCGAGTAATAGCTCTTTAAAGTTGGGGCATATTTTTTTGCTCAAATTTAGGGGTCATTCACAAATTTAGTAGAAATATAATTTCGTCAGATATATTAAAGAAATGGTTGGGAGTAAAATTAGCATTGCAATATAAATTTGAAATCTTTAATCATTGTGATATATTACTGAAAAGTACTGAACATATAAGGGGATAAAAATAACAGAATTTTTGTTAAATAAATGTATGAAAAACAACAGCCTCAATTCTTTACAAAAATGATACATATTTTAAAATGCCGTTAGATTACACCGTCTTTCAAATTTTGGGTTGTGCCATGTTTTTTAGTTTTGAAAATTGATTCACGTGCATTTTTTAGCTCTGAATCCGAAAATGACATTCATTTTAAACCATCAAGTCAGGATTTTTCTCAAATCGCAAATTTCAAAGTTAAAAAGCTCAAAGTTAAAATTGATCTCCCTTCCCCTCCCAATCGCATCGGACACCTGAGCTGCTTAGCTGTAAGAAACTCAGTATAAGCCACAAAATTGAATAAATTATTGAATTAAATAAAATTAAACTGAATAAAAAAGTCTTACATCTATTTTATAGTATCGTATTTTTCGCTATTTTTTACCCTTCAAACTTACGATTTGCGAAAAACCCTGACATGATAGTTAAAAGTGAAGGTAATTTTTTTATTTAGCGTTAAAAAAAAAAAAAAAAAAAAAAAAAAAAAAACTTAATTATAAAAGTTAAAAAACACAACCATCACAGGTTTATGTTATCTAATCTAAAACCATTTCTTAAACTTGTTGACGGTAATCTATCCGAATTTTTTTGTCTTATCCTCGAATATAAGTATTTATAAGATGCTAAGCATCAAAAATCATAATAATATTACATTGTAATTGGATTTAAGTCAGTATGTAAAATTTTAACTTCGATCGGACATTTGAAAGTCAGTTAAAGTACGAGTACAAATATTAAACTGGAAAGACGATCGTTGCAAGTTAAATAAAACCTTATGAAAATAACATAATTTCTGTTAAAAGAAATCATAGCCTCAAATCCTTACAAAATAAAACATATGTTAAAATACAATTATTTTAACTAATCTGAAACTTAACTAATAAAGTTAACTCAATCGTAATAGTGGTACGATTTCTTTCAAACCTCAGATACCTTGAAATAAGTTTAAGTACTTTATATACGACCCCTGGAAGCACGGTCGAAATCATCTGTTTTGATATGCAAAAAAGTGGTATAAGTCATGCATTTCAAAGTTTTATAACTTGGTCAATTTTAATGTTAGAGAATGGGACTTTTTCTGTCTTATATATTAGTGTCACAGTAAATTTTTACTAAATATCACTTATAGGACCGGGGGACCGTATAAAAATTTAAATTTCGTAATTTTTTAGTAAATGTATTTCTTGACCCAAATCGCTTTAAAAATAATTCTTTACATTATTTAAACCATTTTTGTAATTGGAAGTATGCATCTATGACCAACGGTTGCGAAAATAAAGGTCGGTCAGGTTATACGTGGACATGGACACAATGTATAACTAAACAAAAAAGTCCATCAATTTTGTTTTCATAACTGTTTAAATCATTTCGCAACAAATCGCAATTTCTGACGACCGAATTGCACCAAGCTTTCTAAAAAAACGCAAGACCCCTATAGTGAAAAATACCATTTTTTTTTTTTTTTTTTTTTTTTTTTTTTTTTTTTTTACAAACAGCGGCAAACATTGTGACTTGCTATTTTTTAAACGCGAATCTCTTTTGTCTTTAACCCCTTGAGGGGCAAAATACTTTGGTTGCTAAAATGCTAAAATGCTAAAATAATTGACTGACACAAGGATTTACAAGAAAAGTTATATGAAAGTAAATAAAAGCATTTCTTCGAGTATATAGCATAAATCAAAATTTAATTTTAAAATGCTGATACCATTGTGGCCTTTAGGAATTACAATTAAGTGGTATATATAATATACCGGTGCTCTTCAAGGGGTTAATAATTATTCAATAATAACCATGCAAAAGATTTTAAATTACTATTTTTTTAATTGAAAATATTTTTTATTATTAAGAAAAATTAAGTTTTAAGTTCATTTTTTGCTGATTCGAAAATGGCAGTGTTTAGTGCAGTGCTAAGAGATTTTTACAATTTCATGTATATAGTTTAAAATGTGGTTTTGAAAAAAATATCTTTTTGTATTGCGCTTTTATTTTTAGTAAATTTGTATTGATTTCAAAAAATAGTTCTCAAAACTCTGTAATTTTGAATATATTTCATAATAATATTTCACAATACTATTTCTTGATACACAACAAAAAATATTTATTTAGGCAATATCATCATCATATCTCGAATATCAACATTTAAAAAAATATCATATATCAACTTCATCATAAAATATGTCACGCTTATCGTTTTATAATTGTTTCAATAAAAAATAAAATGAATACATGGAGTAACGAAATATTGTTTATTATCCGAGTGTTCATCTTTTAATAATACTAGTTGGCATAGCAACCCGCTACGTTGCATTTAAATTGCATGAGATCTTACGATTTTTTGTTGTTGTTGTTGGAAGTGTAAATCTAGTTTTGTTATACATATCGACAAAACTATAACATAAATTTGATTGAATACTGAATTTGAAGTAATAAACAATATTATAATATAGGTTAAAAGTTTATTAAATTAAAATACACATTTCCAAAATTCATTTATAAAAAGCATTGCGTTCTTTTAAGATTTGACTTTTTATTTAGAAACTGCTGATAAACAAACGAAATCATTTTAACGAAATTGGATAAAAATGTCGTCATTTGGCAAATCTAGATGAAACATTTCAGATTTGTGAATTAAAATAAATGTTTATCAAATTACATTTTTCTTGCTTAGAAATTCTGTCTATAGTGGCTTTGCGAAAAAATTTAAGCGCGTCATTAAAAAAAAAAAAAAAAAAAAAAAAAAAAAAGTAATATGAAAATCTGTGTTTCTTGTTTAAATTTACTTGCTCTAAATATAAGTCAATAATTCTATCGATGAACGCAAAAAACTTAAGTTTGACTCCTTGGTTAAATATTAGTAATAAAAAAACTCTTTGATCTAATATTTGTAGATGACAATTTGTAAGCAAACGATTTTTTCTAGTTTAGATTAAGTTGCTTCGTGAAGATGAATGTGTAAAATTATGTTTTATTCCTCCGATTTTAGTTCTTTAGGCCTTCTTTATGTCAGATACTATAAAAAAATTCAAAGGTAAAAATGAGCGAAGCTCGAAAATTTAAAGTTGTAGAACGGAGAATTAATTTAAAAATACACAAAACATCTTTTTTTCCCCCATTTATTTATGTTTCACCTGTAATTCCCATTTTTAATTTATTTCTTCTTTATTTCACGGGAAAATGGCTAGATTTCTCTTTTTTTTCCTATTTTGATTTTGCTTATAGCTTTTTAGAAATTTTAACACTAATTTTAAAAGTGCTTAAGACTCCTAATACGTAAAATGTTAGGCAGTTTTAAAACAAATTATATTTGGAAGTACATCTTCCCTGGTATTCGACGGTGTAAAGTTTCAAATTTTTGCGATTACATATATGTTAAATATTTGTTTTATTTATTTTATTTCATTGTTCATTTTATAAGTTTGTTACGGAATATTAGCTGGAGACATTTTTATTATTGAATCTATTTATATTGCTTTAAGTGATAATAGATCATTATTCTTCCATAATAGAGCCTGCATGCAATAGAGATACATTTAAAAGAAATCGTACTTAAAAATTAAATTAAAAGCCATAAAAAATGAGTAAATTGAGATGCAGTTTTCAAACAAATTGCATTTGAAAGTAGCTGTTTTGATTTCAAAAACTATTATAAGACACATTTAGCTACAATCTATATATATTTATGAAAAATGTGCATTTTCTGTTTAGAATGACGTCGATTTTTAATGCAAAAATATATCAGGAGAATCTGAATTCTTATCGACTTATAGAAACAAAGTACGCGTATTACCCTTTTTTTTTTAATTATTGAGCTATTTTTAGGGTGTGGCAACACAAAAGAAAAGATTTAATTAGAAAACTAAAAAGGAGATATTTTTATAATGTTAAATTTTGGAAGTTACAGTGCTACGTAAAGTTTAAATTAGTGCCATTCCCTTAATATTGGATATTTTTTGACCCGACCTTCGAAAGGCACATCGCTAAATTAAGAGCTTTCCAACAAGCCATTATTCATCACTGAATGTTTTCTGGTTTGGATTGTAATTGAGTTGTTGTCTTTTCATCATGTTTCAAAACGTAAAAGATGCGGCTGAGCTCTACTATACAGCACTACAGTGCTGTATGTTAAATGCTTAAAACAGGACCTGAAGAAAGGATGTGTTTCAGCTGAATAAATGCATTTCGTTGCTGGTCACGACAGTGAAATTTAGTGTCCTTTCTAAGGAGATCTGTTAAAGGATTAGCTAATAAAGAGTAATCTTGAATGAATTTACGAAAATATGAAGTTAGTCCGACAAATGAATGTTCATCTTTTAAACTTTTAGGTTCTGGGAAATTGAGGACAGCTTTAGTTTATAAGGGAATTGGATGCAGTTGGTCATTTTTAATGTTGTATCAAAAAAAAAAAAAAAAATCAATTTCTCTCTGCAAAAAGTGGTATTTTTTTAAGATTTAGTTCTAAACCATATTCGGATGCAGTTGTAAGGACGCGTTGTAATTTCTGGAGTCCTTCAACTTCGTTTTCAGCGGGTATTATGGAGTAATCCAGATAGACAATAAGTACATTTTCATTAATGAGGTCTCAAAAAACGCTATAAATATATCTTTGAAAAACTACGGGTTCATCGCTAAGAGCATTACTTATATATAAGAAATCAAATTGACAAGAATCTGTTAAGAAAGAAGTATATTTTCTACTATTTTCTTCTACTTCGACATGAAAAAATGCATTTTTAAGGTCCAGAGTAGTAAATACTTTGCAAAATGCAACTGATCAATAATGTCATCAATTACTGGGATGGGAAAACGTTGTTTATATGGTTTAGAATTTAACTTCCTATAGCCAACACAAAATCTATATGAGCCTTCTTTCTTTTTTACTAGAACAATTGGTGATGAAAAATTATTAGTGCTTTTACGAATAATTCCCTTTTCGAGCCACTCAGAAATTTGTTTTTCGACGAAGTTTTTCTCTATTGACGCCAAGCGTCGGGGAGGAGAAGTTACAGTTGTTTCGTTTTCCGGATGAATTGATAATTGAACATCAGTTGTGTTTATTTTTCTAGGAGAATAATTTTGAATGAGTTCTGAAATTTTTGAACGTATTGTTTCATCGGTCATATAAGATAAATCAAGATTAAGATCATCTAACTCATGAGCAACATTAATCAAAAAATTATTGAACGTATTGTCATTTTTCTCGATTTTTTGCATCGAAATATTATTCCCGGAAATTGTCAAAATACTTTGTTGCGTAACATCTGTACCAATAATAAGATAAAAAGATATGGAATAATCTGGGACTACATAAACATTAGTTGTATAATTAAAATCATCTATAATAATGTCCGTAGAAAAAAAACCCCAGAGGTTTGATTATAGTATTAACTAATCCAGTTAATGTGATGGTTGAATGTTCAAGGTTCGAGATTCTAAGGAGTTTGCGGTAAATACTTTACTTTAGAAAACTTCTTTCGCGCCCGTATATACCAATGATTTAATGTGCAAAGACGAAATAATGCCTTATATGGTCATGAAAGTGTTCGACATAGCTGTGGAAACATTGGAGGGTTCAGTTTTAACTCTAGGTCTCCTTGGTTGATGTCACTGAGCCGATTTATGGCAAAAATTCGAGCAATTGAAACAACGAGAGCCTTTGTGTTTATGTCTGCATTGGCTACTTTTATGATTTGACAAGCCACAATTAAAGCAAAAAAAAAATCAGATTTAGGTTGAAAGGATTTCACTTTCACTGGCATTTCAGGATTGACTTTACGAAATTTAGTATTCTCATAGTCATGTCGAATTTTGTCATACATTTTCAGCTTTTGTTTGAATTCTACAACGAATTGGAACCCTTATAATATTGATTTTCTGAAAACAGGGTTGTGTATACCATTTATGATATATTGCATTAATGCGGAATCCTCTACGTTACCACGTGAGCATAATTGTTTCATAACAAGAAAATATGTTTCTATTGATTCTTTTTCTTGTAATTTTCGTTTATTTAATATATCATGTAACTCGGCAAAGTTATAAGTGGTACTGGATTCTGAAATGAAAAGTTGTTTAAATTTGCCATATGAATTGATATGAAATTCTGTCTGTACTAACAACTGGGCTTTTCATCGTAGGGATCTTTTACAAAATATAAATTTATGAAAGTCAGGTAAGTTAAACATACAAGTGACATCGTCGAAAATACTGAGCCAGACATCTATATCTTGAAAATAGCTTCCGTCAAAAGGCGGTACAACACTTTCAACATCAGTAAAACTAATAGATGATGACACAAAATTTTGAACTGGAAACTGCTTACTTTTGTCAACATTTTGATAGTTCGGTATTATTACTTGAAGTCATATTATTTGAGGCAGTTTGGGTTCCGAGTCAGTGTCACTTTCATTTTGCATAATATTAGTTTGCAGTAAGCTCAAGTCTGAAAGATATGTAACTAATCGGGTTGCAAGATCATTTAAAGATTCGTCATTAAAAATACAAAGTAAATTACACACTGTAATCAGATAATTTAAAGAAAAATCAGTTTGAACTTTAGTTATTTTATTTTTGAACACGGTGCTTTCGGTTTGAAAACCGAAACCAGTAAAATAACGTATTCTCTTTCTCTTAGATCGATCACTTTCAGAATCAAATAGGAATTTATGTAGAAATTTAATTTTATTTGTTCGTTCATTTTCAAATGCAAGTTCCAGTTCAGGTATGTCAACTAATTTCATAATAAAATATATAACAATAGACTCACTATTAGAATAATATCCGGCTTGAATCTTTCAAATGGATAATTCTGACAAATGAATAATATTGGTGTGTTAACTGTCTCTTCTGAACACTACTTTGTGGGACGAGACTCCTATTAAGTTGGATCATTAAGATCCTCCTATTAAGATGATCATAACTCAATTCTAAGGTGAACACTGACATTTATTAAGAAGAAGACGAAACAGAAATACAGATAGTAGTTCTTTTCACAATCAATATCTAGCTTAAAAGCAGCAATCTCAGGCTTTATTTATATAACGTCGTTGAATATTTCCTAAGATTTTTATACTTCATAAAATCTTTTATTTAATATCGTTGAAAAGACTCTACTGTTCTTTTTCGAAACAGCCGTCCTCGAATTCTTTCTGAGTTCTTTTTTTTTTTTTTTTTTTTTTTTTTTTTTGGCATTTCCATCTTATGCAGCTTCATTACTTTTTTAATCTCGAAGCGGAGGGCAGCGTCGGGAACATTCAGTCTGAATACAAGTGTTACTTACGAAATTTAACACAATATTAGAAAGTACATCATTTCCCACAAATCTCATCACAATCCAAAACATTAATGTATTAAGATAATTAGAAGACAAAAAAAAAAAAAAAAAAAAAAAAAAAAATGAAAAAAAAAAAGGAACGCGGAAATATGGTTTAATGTTTGTATATCTTTAAGCATTTCGTAATTATTTATATAAAAGCTTTTTTTTATAAAATTTTAAATATATATTTATTAAAGAAAAGTCCTTCAACAGATGATGATATTAATGTCCTATATGCAATTAAATAAGTTATTTTCGTAAAACAAAAATAAATTTTGTTCAGTAAATTTAAAATTATAGCATCTAAACTTGATTGCGAAATGACAGATTAAGGCCCAACACACTCCCACGAGTGAACATCATTCTTTAAGATTTCGTACAACTCGAAACGCATTGACTAATTTTGTTCCTATTACTCTGAATAAGTTTAATGGAAATAAATGTATTCCATTCAAAGCTTATATATTTTACTGGTGAAAACTAAATTTTGTAAACTGATGTATTTTTGCCCATTTTCACATACATAGAAACCTATAAACGATCTTAAGACATTAATAAATACATTACACATTTTTTTTTAATCTAAATTTGTGAACCTTTCAGCGGTATAATGATGAAAAAAAGGAGGATTTCTCTTCGACTCACACACTTATAATCCTATTGTTATAGGGTGCCTACTAAATTTATATCCACCAAATTAAATTCCGAAAGGGGACAACCATAGTCATAAAATGGTATTTAGGTGAAAAAAGTGACTATGCGCTACACATTTATTACGCTTATATCTTGATCTGATGGAAAAAAACGGAATTGACGTTTTTATATCGAAAATATTCAAAATCATTATGGAAAAAGCAATTACGAAGACATAAAGTTCTCTCGATTTAGCTTGAAATAACCTTATGCTTAGAGATAATTTTATTTAAAGCCATGAAATGCTCATTTTGATGTCCAATCCACAACATGCGCACAACACTAATTTATAATAGAAGTGTGCCATTAAATGGCTGATGCATCTTTATTGATAAACCAAAAGAACTTTATCAAGGTGCAATATTTTCTAAATAATAAATTTTTTGGGAATACAGTTAAAATGAATAATCATTGTAGTTGATAGTCGCCGCATTGAACATATGTAAATTGTTTTACTTACATTCTTTACGTGTATTAGTTTTAATATGATATGTCCGTCTTCCTGATATTATTTCACATCTGCAAGCAATTTATTCAGTATTTATGTTGTGATTGTATATATATATATATATTATTTTAAGCTTCTGAGAAATTATTTATACACATAACGCAAAAGATCATACTGAATGCAGGACACGCTGTAACTTTATAATTGACTTTTTCACTGTATCTGATACTGTTACCAATATCGGAACTCTAATTCAGCTGATTATTGCTAGTTGAAGGTGTAAGCAATCTCAACGCGTAAAGCATAGTCATTTTAATGTATGTAGTTACCACTATTTTCTGGTTCTGAAATTTGAGAAACCTTCAATAGGCATTCTGTATACATAATGTATTTTGTTAAGGATGTTTGTCCACTTGTAAGTGTAAGTCTGTCTATGCCCAATAGGCAAGAAACTCTGCTGCTCGGTTAGATCTGAAAATTTGGATGAGGATAGTCAAAAGCAGGTCCAAATGCACCTAAGACTCTGATTTTTCGTTTTTTTGTTAATTAACGGTTAACTTAATTAAAGACTTATTAGTTATCGCGCAATGCCGTGCTGTGCTAGTCCCGGTGAATTCCATAGTTTTCTATAGCAAGCAGAAAGAAAGAAGAAGGGGAAACCCTTTTTTCTTTATTTATTTTTTTCCCTTCTGATTAACTGTTCAAAATATGAAAGGACAAAATGTACCAAACTATATATACATATTTTTCAAGCTAAAACTGCAGTATAGTTCAAAAATACCATTTACCTTAAAAAAAAAATCTTTCTGACGTGTTTTTCTCCCCCATCAATTTTACGAGTCCGTATCATGCTAAAAATTATAAAAGCAAAAACAAGAAAGCGTACAAAGTAATATTTATGTAGTTTTTGTTTTTATTTTAACGGTCAAATTCGTTTAAAATATATAAATATTAAACGTTGCATAAAAAAACCCTTTCCAAACTACTTTTTGGGGATTTTCGATATTCTATGCAATTTAACAATATGCATACTAGGGTGGTCACAAGAAATCAATTTTCGAATTTTTTCGGGGTAACCCCCAAAATGTTGCCAATTGACTAGAAAATGGGATTGGCTAATTTTCAGCTCATTTGGATAATATTAACCCGTGCCTCATTGAGGTTTAAGTTTAAAAAAAAACGTGATTTTTCGCAAAAAAATGCTGTTTTTCCTTCATGAAATGAATACAATTGAACCTAGAAACATAATGCAGGTTTCATTTTATAAAAAAAAAGTTTTGCTTTGAAGAACCACACAACATTTTTTCTAAAAATGTATAGATTTAAAAATATGCGCATTTTTCAGGACCAGGCTTCACCTGAATCCTAAAAATTGACTTTTTTTTTAAAAAGCGAAAAAAAAAATTGTAACATTCCATTTCATCTGCTTTCCACCTTTTTTTTTTTTTTTTTTTTTTTTTTCGTTTTGTGAAGTCCAATAAAGTGTTTGATTAAAAAAAATTCCAAAGAAAAGGAAAAAAATCGAATTTTAAACTGAAAGATTTTTTTTTTTTAAAGGGAGGGCAAAGGAAGTACAGAAATGAGAGCAAATAATGCTCAATTGCATTTTATTATTAAGAAAGGAGGCATAATAAAGAAAATAATTTATTTTCCCTTACAACTATCACGTTAACCCTTTCCGGCACAGAAAAATTCTGTTCGTAAAAGGATGAAATGATGGTCTACCCCGGAATTTACAATACGACATTTTTAGAAATTAAAATCACATTACTTTAACCTTTCATTGTAAAAGCAAAATTTTATTAAAATATTCTTCGTGCCGTTTGTAAGTTTGGAATTAAAATTAGGTGGTCCCGGCGTGAGACACTGCTCCGGAAAGGATTGAAGTGGTAATGGTTTAGATAAGGTGGCTTATGTTGGCTTTTTTTACCAAAGTATTATCTAAAAATGAAAATGCAACTTGATCCGAGTTAAGGTACCAAAGGCGGGTTGTCATTTTAGCAAGTGCTTTGTCTGTAACCTATTTATCAAATTTTCTGTAGTGAACAAGTGATTTTATTATTTGCAGGTCTTGAATTGGGGGCTAAAGTGGCAGTGGAAGTATTGAAGCACGCTTTTGCATAAATATTGATTAAAAATAAGAAAAGATCTCTGATACCTTCTTTTTCTAAATTTGTTATTGAAAGATGCTCCCTGAAACAATATATTTTAAGAGAATGAATGGCCTGTGCCTCCATCCATCTGACATGATTAAAAGTACCAGGTGCTTTGAAAAAAAGTCTTTTGCAGGAAGGAGTTCTATAAAAATTAAACAAAGTTGGATAAACTCTTTATAATCATCCCTGAGCTGTTAATTTTTAAGAGTTCCTGTAAGAAAATTTGAAATTTCTTCTGAATTAACTATTTATACCTAGTATTTCATCTTCAGTAACATTTGTATACTTACTCTGGTTTAATTTAGACCACCAAATCAGAATTTTTTTTTTTTAATATCTGGCTGAGGGGCAGTGATTGTGCCCATTTTACAATCAAGAACAGCTTTCTAAATTATGCTGGTGGCATGGTAAATACAGAAGACATTTCCTTTAATAATTGCTATAGAAAAATGCAGGTTAACTCTGAGGCGACCTGTGTTTACTGCAGTTGTATCAAAAAATATTGCCTGGATTTTACCAACTACCTCCCACTCTTCAACTGCTGAAAATACAGCTTTCGCCTGAATTATTCCGATACTATTTTCAAGTTGAGGAACTCGTAGTAACTGTTCTTCATCCCCACAACTAATTAAAACTTTTATCCACTCTACATTTTCTTTATTCAAAAAATGGTGCAGCAGTTTTCCACCCCAGTAAACAACAGTTCTCTCTAAACGGGAATTTTAAAATCTGTTTTTGATAATCTCAGTTTTTTGTTTACGAAACAGTTATTTGCAGAGTCGATATCTGTGGTTAGCTAGTGGATGTATTCTATCAGCTTCTCTGGCGTTCAGTTCATGTTGCGAATATTATAAAATAAAATACATAAAACTTGACACTTAGCTGCCTACTGTCGTTGCTTTGATGAGACATGTGGCCAATTTAAAAAATCTTACATTTCTGCCATCATATCAAGAGGGGCAAGGGGTTTTACGGAATGTTTTGTCAATTCTAAAAATAGATAACCATGAGAGATAACAAAAACAGCCTTGTAATAAAAAGAGAAATTCAAAGGTTCAACTGCAACAGAAATCGAGAAGCTCTTTCTTACTAGACACAGAACTAGATAACTAATAATCAATTATAATTCGTGAAATATTTTTAAAGTTAGAAAAATTGTTCACTTATTTTTGCCTATTAATAAAAATGATACAAAAAAATTATCAAAAGTAATAAAATTTTTAGTTTGTCATTTTTTACCTATGTTTCAAAAATGCAGAGTTTGAGGGTATGGTTCACTAGATGTCCTGAAAAATACTAAATGTTCATTAACTATAAGTTTTCATGAGAGTAAAAGTTCAAGGCAACAACAGTTTCTATGAAATAAAACAAGAATCAGGTTTCTAAGACAAATATTTTTCACGTAAGGAAAGAAAAACGACAATTTTTTGCCAAAAATTGCAAATTTTCAAGAATTCAACCTCGATGAGGCACGGGGTAATATTATTTATTTGAGCTGAAACTTTGCCAATCTCATTTTTTAACTAATTGGCAACTTTTAGGAGGGTCCCCCCGAAGAAAACGTTAAAAAATTTTTTCCCCATGTTGCTTGTGACCACCAATGCATACCCTCTGAGAATAGAAAAACAATACAAAGTAATAAATTTTACCAGTATGGATTTTTATTTAGTGTAATCAATTTTTACAAATATTAATATTAACCCTTCCAAAAAATCGCTTCCGTAGGACACTACAGGTTTATTTATTTATTTTTTTTTTCTGCAATGTTTGAAAATATGCATGAGCTTCTGAAATCAAAGCTCTAAAAAAACAAAAAAAATATATTCATTTAACTAGAGCTTATATATCTCCTGAAGTCTTCGGTTTAAAAAAATATAGTTAACTATTTAAATAAAATTCCTCTCTGTAAGCCACGTGGCGTTTTAGCCAGATTTTGTAATTTTTCGGCAAAAAGAATTTTTTTCACAGTATGAAATTTAAATAATTTATTATTTGAAATCAGATGAAACAAACCATACGGAGAATATTGTTATGTAAATAATAAATGAGCGTTAATATTTAAGTTTCTGCTACTTATATATGAGTCATAATTGAAATTTTAATATATCAAATTGTCAAAAATTAAATCAATATTCAATAAGTAGTGCCCCTTATTTTAATTGGAAGGATTTTAATTTAAAAATATAAAATTATTGAAATATGGCGGCATACGCTGCCAAACACAGTGAGATCCTCAACAATATTTTCGTAGTTATTATCATGGGCTCAAACAACAACATATCGCACGGTTATAATACATACATACATATATATATATGCATGCGTTTGTATTTCTGTGCATGTACAGACGATGTTCGGTTAAAATAGTAACAAACTCAGAGTATTGTTAGCAGGCATGGTGCAGATCGAAAATTGTAATATCTCAAGTTGCAAACAACTTCATGTGAGTCTGTCAAACATATACAGTGTGCTTCTTTACTCGAAATCGTATATTCGTGAATTCCTTCAAATAAGTGTAGTATTGCGCAATGGATTTTTTTTTAAATGCATGCTTTCTTCTGTGCTTGTTATGATAATAATTTACACAATTTTTTTGAAATTTTCATTACATGCGACAACGGCATAAATACTGCGTTCCATATCTTTGACTGCAATTACAAATCCATATTGTTGCGGTATTACCTTGAATGTTTCTTCAGCACTTAAAGAGAAACTATAGCATTTCACCCTGTGCAAGGTAAGTAATTTCAACGCTTCATTACAAGGCATTCATTACATACTTTTAACTGTACTTAAGATATTTTAAGGACGCATTCAACAGATTTATTTTAATTTTGTGTACAATGTGTTACAAATCAAGTGAAGTCCACTTTACTGTTGTCACTGATCCAGATGCCCATAAGCTATAATTGTGATTACAGAGTGTCTAGGTCAGTGTTGCTTGGTCGCATATCGTAGCCATTTTCAGAAAATATTGGGGCGCTATCATATTTCATTGAAAGCAAACTAGGTCCGTTTGAAATATCGGTAAAAATATTCATTAACGTAAAAGTTTTGAACGAAAAAATTTGTTCGATATGAGTGAGACACCCTGTATTTATAAATGAATAATTAATTTGGACACAGTTTTCTCATAACATTTTCTGTACATGTTTGATTTAATGATCTGTACCAAACCTAGAAGTTTGTACTGTGTAGTGCATCACACCGTATATATATATATATATATATATATTTACATAACGAGAGAGGAAGAAAGAGACCGTAAACAGAGTAATCTGCGGTCTGTGGTTAATTTGGTATTTTTTTTTTAACGCCAAACTCTTGGTGCATACAATTACAAGCAGATGTAAGTGTATTTATATTCATCATTTATCACTCTCATCAAAACTTTCCAAAATACATGAAAAGTGTTTATGCATTCGGTTTGTCTGTGTGTCAGTCTGTCTGTGTTTCCGTCGACATCCCAGTGCTCTAACTTGCTTAAATATAGTCCTACCACCATGCGATTGATCTATGTTATTGTGGTTTACTATGTCATGTTCGGTATTGAAAATAAAGTTTGTAGTATTAAAAAGCATCTGCAGTTTTTCAAATGAATTATACTATCTTAAAGATATTGAAATTTTTGTATGAGGGACTCACAACCATAGTAGACCAAGTCCATTTTGAAAAAAAAAAAAAAAAAAAAAAAAAGCATACGATTTAGATTTAGAGGGATAACTAACTATAATTACCATTTATAATAATTTATAATTTTAACTGTTACAACTAGATTTAGAAGTTGCATAAAATCTGTTTTATTCACATACACAGGGGACCAAGTTTCTAAACAGATGCCATATATGAGAAAGTATCTGAAAACATGCTTGGGTTTAGTGTGGGAGTAGTTCAAGCAATTGTCACGCAACTTCTAAATGGGCTATCTCTTTCTTTTTCCAAAATGGACTTGGTTCTGCTATGGTTGTGAGCCTCCCATATATAAATGATGTATATTAAAAGATGATTACTGTAGTATCTGGTATGCATACAATTTATATTTCATTTACATAGAAATACAAAATCACTTGGATACAGTACTGCCAGTACAGTACTGTATTGGCTACAGTAGAATGATTACTTCGAGTGCGTTTTCAATTGTGTAAAGCGTTTTAAAACGCAACTATTTTTCGCACGTCTCTTGTTGTTTGTGAATTCTGTAGATCAGATACAGGGCTGCACAAAAGATATCAAGCACATTTCCGTTCATTGTCTTATGTTGCATAACAAGAGTTTTCAGCTGTTGTATGCGTTTAATTAAACTAATTTTTAGCATACTACATAGCATAATACAAATCTATAAATCATATACACGTCTAAACAAGAATAAGATTTATATTTTTCCGACTATTGATGGTAATTTCAAAACTTGGGTTTTCAAATGAGTTATGCATTTTCGAAATTATTCATTTTTAGATATATTTTCATCATAATAAACAGTAAATCTTTGTTACAGTATTCAAAATGTGTTCGAAAGCATTTCATAATCGATGCTGGATGAATGATTTTTCAGTCTTGTTTCTTTTTTTGTCTGGGTTTCCTAATTAGTCAGTTTAACAACATTCAAAAATGCAATAATATTTACTCATAAATCTTTAGAATTAAAAGTCTATTTTTAAATAAATAATTTATCTTGGAACTGCTCCAGAAGCGTTTTCGTAATAAATTTCTCATTTGACTATTTGAAAGGAAATTCCAGTAACATTTTGGACGTAATAAAATCTTTAAAACGCATTAAGAACATCATATCTTAACACGTTCACGCCGGCGCGGTGGGTCACACTCGACTGTCTCCGGCTTTTCGCACACCACTATTATTTTAGAGAAAATGTTGCTCCTTTAAATAGCCGAATTGTTCTAATTAAATAGAACAACATTTTTTGTATTAAAATACTGGTATCCAAAAAGCCGGAGAGTTCGCAGCTCCGAGACAGTTGAGTGTGACCCACCGCGCCGGCGTGAACGTGTTAAATACTTTTATGTGAGAAATCGACAAGTTCCTACATGGAATGTTTTCTTCAAACTTTTTTACAACTGATGAAGTTTGTTTATTCGCTAATATAATCTAAAATGAATATCATTTATAAGGTAAAGCGTTTATAAATTGACAGTTTTCATAGTTAAGAGACCGTATAAAGTGAAAAAGAAAGTATGTAACAAACTTTTTTTCTTAACATATATATTAATAACACTGCGGAACAATTTTTAACTCAATTTCTGTTGACTTCGATTTTTCAGTTGTTTTTAAGTCAAAAAAGCGTGCTGATTTCAAAACTGCAATTAGTTTTCTTCTATCACTTTAAGTTTTTTCTCTACAGCTTATATTAATGTGACCACTCTACGCTGAATCGGGCGTGAGTCATAGGAAGAAAAAAGCGTCAGAAGTCTTAGCATCAAGACTGCAGGAGAAACATTTTCTTGAAAAGGGAGCTAATGTATCCAACTTTCGATCCAGAAAAAGTTAATTTCTTCAATAATTTCGAAGTAACGGTGGATTTGTTTTTTGCCACAACGTGCATGGTTTAATGGAGGAGTTAGGAATTCCATCCTATACTGCAACTGAATGGCGGCTGTTCATCGATAGCTTGGAAGAGGAGATTGAAGTGCATGCTCCTTCATAATTTAAATTTATTTGGAAGAGTCTCAATAAGCCAATCAGTTTATTTGCATTGAACATAAAAAAGCCATTGATTTATTGTAACATCATATTCAAGAATCGATCATCTGTGTTGACCTTAAAATTGTGTGTTTTTTTTTTCTTGACCAGCAACTTGGATATACCATGTATCCCTGATTTTGTGTATGTGGGACAGCAGAGCTCGTGAGAAGTATTGGTTCCACTAGAAGTGGCTTCCAAGATCTGACCTCAAACCTGGTAATCCAAACATTTTGCATCAGCCACATGCCAACTGTATGAACATAATATTTCCAACTCTGCATATAAAACTAGATCTATTGAAGTAGTTCGTGAAAGATTTGTCAATTGAAAAAGACAGTTTCAAGTATCTCATTTCGAAATTCTGAAACCTGTCTTTAAAAAAAAAAAATAAAGGCAGGTGTATTTGACGGTCCACAGATTCGGCAGCTCATTACAGATGAACATTTCATCGGAAAAATGACAGAACTCGAAAACAATGCTTACTTGGCATTAAAAAACCTTGTCAAAGACTTTCATGCAAATATGCGAGTAGAAAAGTACACCGAATTTGTCCAGCAACTTTTAGAGAGCTTCATAAGGCTTCATTGCATCATAAGTATCAAACTTCAGTTTCTGCATAGCAATCTTGATGACTTCCCGGAAAATCTTGATGCAGTCAGTGATGAACAGGATGAACGACTCCACCAAGTTTTGAAGCCAATGGAAGAACGATATCAAGGAAGATGGGATAAACATAAGATGGCTGACTATTGTTTGAGCATCAATCAAAGTTGTCCACAAATGGAGCACTCTAGGAAAAGCTACAAGCGAAAATGTTTACATTATAATGTAATTCTTTGTTTTGTAAAAGGATTTTATTATTTGTATGAACACAATGTAGTGTATATTAAGTATATACAGCTGTTGTATGAATAATATATTTGGTATTTTTTTCTTTATTTTCCTTTGTATCCCCATTAAGTATGATTTTTGAGGTATCTTGTAGCTTAAAAAGTTTACGTGATAGAAAAAAAAAACTGAGGTCATTTTTGAATTTAGATGTCAATAATTAGCCAAAAACAGGTGCCAGATCTAAGTCAATAAAATGTGTGTTCCCCAGCGTATTGGATGTTCAAATATAGTTTTATCATTAATAAGGTTTTTGATTCTACACTGTAAAAAATACACGCATTTGTTTTTTAAATTCAGGATCTCATATACAACTAAAAAACGATATATACAATGACTTCTTCCAAGCTTCACATGATTCCAAAATACTTTCTTTATCTTTAGAAGCATCAGAAATCAATGTTATTTTCTATATTTATAAAAAGAAAGTTACTTTTATTACCACTGAATTTCAGATGCGTTATCAAAATGTTTTTATAATGTAATAATCAATTTTTTATCTATAATGTAAGCTTTTGGATTCATATCAACTTTCAGGCAAATATTCTCATGTTTAAAAAACATGTTTTACCGACAATCGTTATAAATTCATAGCATTAACATTGACGATAAAATTATTATTATTTTGATATGCTTGCAAATATAAAGTGAATTATGCAGCTAAAAATGTTTAAATCAGAATTAATTGCATCCAAAAAACCGATATTCTGATCTGAGAAAATTGATTGATACATAACTACTCGGAAACGTTTCCGAAAATCAGCAAAACGCAGCAACAAAAACGTAGTGTTTACAAATGGCTCTTCAAATCTATAAAATATACTGGCTTCTTAGTTTCATAAATGTAAATCACGCTTATTGAAATCGTGGATAAATCGGATAAGGATATTACATATTTTGGTTGTTGTTTCTATAATATTTTCATATAAGAAGAAACATTTTTCTTTTTTACAGTGCATGTTCTTTATAATTAAATAGGCGTTTTCTTTTCATACTGATACAGCGTCGTTTTCTATGACTATTGTAGTTCAGAAATGTAATCTCGTGATAAAAAATAATATTTTGCATCAAATAATCAAACATTCAATGAATCATCTATGAAAGAATTTATAAAATAATTTTCAGCTACAATAAACCATTTATATATTCGAATTTTTATTATATAGTTTTTTTAATAAAATTTTACATAATATTTTTCAGAATATATTTTCAATGTATTCTGAATATTTTTTTTCCACCATAATATAAAATAATCTTGTAATAAAGGTCATTCGAATCTATCCTTAAACAAAAACATTAGTTAAAATTAAAAAATGTGGAATAGCCGATATTACTGAATGTTGCTTGCTTAGAGATGATGATCTTTATGCTCCGTTATCTTCACATAAGTACGTTTTCATGCAGATGCCTGCATAAGAGAAGCTATATTAAACATTTCTAAAACAATGCTCAGTTTCTGACTAAAAGGAAACAGAAATCTGTCAGACCTAATAATTTGAAACTTTTGTAAAATTTTTGTTTTATTTCATATGTAATCATTAATTACATCTTTGACAATTCTATATAAAGTCTTGCAGAGCGAAAAGAAGGATGGAAATGTACGAGGCGGTATCAATAAGGGTTTGCCCTCGCATAGAAATAATTGATTAAAATTTATGGAATTGTTACATTGTATTAGTCCTTTTCTATATAGCCACCGTGCACACTAACACATTTCTGAAAACGGTATTTAAAAAAGAGAGGGGATGTTATATTCCAGGAGGCGCCATAGTAGATCCAAAGGGCACTCCGGGCGGAGAGCTTTTCTAAATTTTGTGGACACAATTCATGCCCCCAATTTTGTTATATTTCAGATAGAGTTAATTTAATGCAGTGTTTTAATATTTATAATATCATTTTCTGGTAATATGTAGAATAAATAAGTGAAATTTCATAACAGATTGTAGTGATAAGTAACAAAAGTAAAAAATATTACATATATGTATATATAGATATATGTAGATATAGATATATAAGAAAATTTTAATTTATAAAAATAAATCAAGTTTTAATGTTATAGCCATAACATTGTTATAAATGCCATAGTTTTTAAAGATTGAAATAAAAATTCTTAGATTGTAAATGAAAGAAATATATATTCTTATTTAAAATTCTTATACATATGTTCATCATATATATATATATATATATATTTTTTTTTTTTTGGGGGGGGGGGGAATTAAATATTGAGAACAAAAAATGGGAAACAAAATTTAAATTAAAAAGGCAGATAGTCATCTCTCCTTGAAACCGAGGACAGATGGCCATTAAATACAAGAAAGAAAAAGTGAAGTTAAAATAGCAAAAAAGGACATATTTCATATATTTAATCATGTAAATTTCATAGCAAATTGTAAAGATGCAGTTATATCATGGAACAGATTGAATAAAACTCGAATAAACAAAATTTCAAGTATAATTTCCATACCTCACTTTTCATAAAGTTTTACCACATTTTTGGCAACGGTCTTGATAGTTTTCACACGTTTCATGGAACTACTTCAGGCACATTATTCATTCCATCAGTCATCCTTTTTTACTGTGATATGTTGTTCTCCCCAACCATCACAGTGATGCTCATCCAATTCCATAATATATTCCATTTTCTTCGCAACTGGAAGTGCCGTGTTTTTATTATTCTCACGCGTTTATTTTACGTTTATCTTGTTTATTTAGTTTATTTATCAACTTTATCTGTTTTGGGATGAAAGTTTCCGACGTTTTTCTACATTTTCTAAAAAAAAAAATTAAGTCTTATTATTATTATTATTATTGAAATATTTATATTAGTCAAAACTTAAGCAATTATATCAATTTATATAATTATAAACATGAACGTTATATAATTATTTTAAATTTAATGACATTTATTTAAAATGCTCACTCCGTATAATTTTGAAATATTGATTAAAGGTTGTTATCTCTCATCGATTTGATGTGGCCATCTCTCCTGAAACTGAAGGACAGATGGTCGCACAATTTAAAGCGTGAATAGCAATTGTACGTTTTTGTATTAGGATTAGAAGTAAATATTGGATTGTATGCGTACATTAAAAGTCCACACAGTAAAAAAAATATATATAACGTATATATAAAACATTAAATATATAAAACATTCAGATACCTAAAAAAAAAAAAAAAACCTATTCAATCACTAAATTAAATAATCATTAAAATTACACATATTTTTTACAATCGAAAGCCACAACTTCACGTCGCAATAAATGAACTCGTTGAACTATTTCCTATGAACAAAGTTTATGTTGCAATCTATAATCAAGTTTTGGAAATATTTAGTCTGGCCATCTCTCCTCTATGTCCATCTATATTAGAATTACCATAATTCAATAACATAGCCTTTCAAAATTATTTAATTTAGTTATTTATCTTTTTTTTACACAACATTTTTATTTTATTATTCATGTATCAATATTGTTTAAGCAATTCATCATCACTTTATTTTATAAATTCATTGCATTATTTGAAGAATAAAATATTATTTTCATTTTAAAAGCATTTTTTTATTATTCATAATTTTAAACAGATTAATTAATAAAACAAAACTTGGAATTTTAAAATTTAGACGCATAAATATTTATTTTGCAATTATAAAAAAAAAAAAATTAATATTTACTAATAAATATAATATGCGTAGAGTATTAAACTAAGACAAAAATATAATATTTAAACTATTAATGTATCTTTACTTTATTTATTATTCATACTGAGCTAAATATGTGAATTATTACGTATCTAAAGCTGATTCAATTATTCCGATTTTGATAAAGAAGCAAAAAAATATACTTACGCATTTCCAGTTTTGCGTGTCGTATGACATATATTTCATTTTGTCTATTTAGTCAGATTTATCTGGTTTTGAATTCCATTTATATTATTTCTTAGAATCAAGTATACGAATAATAACTAAATAGCAATATTGAAAATTTAGAAAATTAAAGTTTACTAGTTTTAGTTATTTTATATAATGCAATGTCTTACCGCTTTCAGAATTTGGGAGACAATAAGTGTTGAAAGTGTTAGATCTTATTTAACAACTGATTTGTTATTATCATTTCAATCATATGATTATATATTCGATAATAATAGCAATTTTCTATTAGTAAGTATAATTTTAAAGTTAGAAAAAAGTATTTGTATTTGGATAGCATAACAATATGCGTCCTGTTTTAAACAAATTAAAAATAATTAATATCGTAACAATTTCTGTTTTCTTTTCTCTTCATTATTTTTAGGCTCAGAAATATGCCATTATTTTTACGCTTCTGAAAGAGGTTCAACGATTCCCATTTTGATAAAGAGACAAAATGATAGGATTTCACACTTCTAGTCGTGCCGCATGAAAGGCATTTCATTCTGTCAAGATAAATCGATTTAACCGATCTTGAATTTCAGTTCATCAGTATGTATCTAGTAGAAACAGGTAGTCGTGTAATAATCTACAGAAATGTATTAACCCTTTAAGCGTCCTGCAATATTTTTCATGCATGTTTATTGATTCATAAAATAATAGCTATGAAAATTATATGTAAAAGGATTTGTTTCTGATTACCTTACATATTTATTTATCTTATGCACTGCAAAAAAATAATATTAATATCAATTTTGTGTTTAATCAGCCCTTGAATTTAAAGATTACGTCACAGAAAAAAACACTGTTAGGGCGCTTGAAGTGTTAATAACTTATCTAATAAGAATTCTGCAACTTTCGTGAAGCACATAATTCCGGTTTACAGATTTCATTGATTCGGATCAGCAATTGACACAAATTGATATATATATATATATATATATATATATATTTTTTTTTTTTTTTATTTTTTTTTTTTTTTTTTTTTTTTTTTTTTTTACTTTCGGAAAATTTTAGACATTGTGACTTTTTCTTATCTTTTGACGGTTAATCTATATCAAAATTAATATACTTTTATGTAAATTTTTGAAGCATATATTATAAAATATCGTTGTGTAAAGTGTATGATACTTTTTCTCATATTGCGATTGACATTATTTTTTTCTCTTATTTTAAAAGTGCTGATTAATTTATTAAATTAGTAGTGAATTAAAAAAAAGGCATTCTGTCAAGATAAACAGATTTGTCGGTTCTTGTACTTCACTTGTATTATCTATCGAAAACAGATAGTCTAGTACTGATCAGCAGAAATATTAATAAATTATATAATTAGAAATCTGTAACTTTCGTGAAGCACACAAGTGCGGTTTACAGATTTCATAGATTAGGATCCACAACTGACATAAATTGGAAAATCTTTAACTTTTGTACGCTTTTAGGCATTTCAAATGTTGTTTTAAATAATGTATTAAATGTATAACTTAATGAATTTTAAAATTAATACATTTTTACGTTAATATTTAGAAGCATATATCATATAAGCTTGTTGCGTAAACTTTATGGTTTTTTTATTTTATATTGCACAAAATTTAAATATTTATTTTTCCTTGTTTTAAATGAGTGGATCAATTTATTAAATTCTAGTAAATAATAATAATAAAAATATCTAAATTTTAACATTCATCATGTTATTAAAAATGATTTCATTTTGTTTGACATGTGTATAATAAATCATAATTTAGTGATTTATTCATTTAATAACTAGAATAATATATTAATTTTAAAATGTTAATTTTCTAATTTTATGTTTGAATTATGAACAGGAATTGTTTTTCCATCCCGAACCCGAGAGAACCCGAGGTAAAGTAGCATTTAATATAAACTCTTTCATCTAAATTTGAGCAATCTTTTAGCAATGTAAATTAAAGCTAAGTGATGTTTGTTATTGAAATAAAATTAGCGGGGCTTATGGCCAAGGTAACACTTCATGATACTGCAGACGCGTCGGGTATTTTTGTTTTTATAGAATTTTTTGAAATTTAAAATATTTCTATCATTACTTATTTAGATCAGTTCACCGTCTTCCATTTCAATAAGGACGCAAGGCATTCGAACGTCATTTCTCTAGTTATTTGTGTCGTTTTTGGTAGATTATTACTTTTGGTATTTGGAGCTTTATCAAATCATAAATGTGTGATTTGTACACATTAATTCTCTAATCGAATTTGAAATTTTAATCATATTCTTAATATTTCAAATGAAAAACAAATTTCAAATTTCAAAGTAATTGCTTAAAAGGCGCAAAGGCCAACATAGTGAGAAAAATTCCAAGCCGGGACTCGATCCCGGGCCATCAGTATAGCGCACTGACGTTCTACCGATTAAACCACTTGGAACGATACCAGCTCGGAAAATTTCTCACTATTATATGTTGGCAAGGCTACAAACGCAGCACAAGATGGAATATTTATCGTGAGTCACCGACCTGGGACAAACACGAAACACAATTAAATCCAGCATCGATAGAAATTATATTAATACATGGAAATTATTCCAGAGAGAAACATTCGCCTTGCATACAGTATTTCAAATGAAAATCAAATTTCAAATTAAAATTGCCTTTTAAGCAATTAATTTGAAATTTGATTTTCATTTGAAATATTGTATGCAAGGCGAATGGTTCTCTCTTGAAAAATTTCCAAGTATTAATATAGTTTCAATCGATGCTCGATTTAATTAAGTTTGGTGTTTGCCAATGAAAATCAAATTTCAAATTTCAAAGTAATTGCTTAAAAGGCGCAAAGATTCCGAGCTGGTATCGTTCCAAGTGGTTTAATCGGTAGAACGTCAGTGCACTATACTGATGGCCCGGGTTCGAGTCCCGGATTGGAATTTTTCTCACTATGTTGGCCTTTGCGCCTTTTAAGCAATTACTTTGAAATTTGAAATTTGATTTTCATTTGAAATATTGTATGCAAGGCGAATGTTTCTCTCTGGAATAATTTCCATGTATTAATATAATTTCTATCGATGCTGGATTTAATTGTGTTTCGTGTTTGGCCCAGGTCGGTGACTCACGATAAATATTCCATCTTGTGCTGCATTTGTAGCCTTGTCAACATATAATAGTGAGAAATTTTCCGAGCTGGTATCGTTCCAAGTGGTTTAATCGGTAGAACGTCAGTGCGCTATACTGATGGCCCGGGTTCGAGTCCCGGATTGGAATTTTTCTCACTATGTTGGCCTTTGCGCCTTTTAAGCAATTACTTTGAAATTTGAAATTTGATTTTCATTTGAAATATTGTATGCAAGGCGAATGTTTCTCTCTGGAATAATTTCCATGTATTAATATAATTTCTATCGATGCTGGATTTAATTGTGTTTCGTGTTTGGCCCAGGTCGGTGACTCACGATAAATATTCCATCTTGTGCTGCGTTTGTAGCCTTGCCAACATATAATAGTGAGAAATTTTCCGAGCTGGTATCGTTCCAAATGGTTTAATCGGTAGAACGTCAGTGCGCTATACTGATGGCCCGGGTTCGAGTCCCGGCTTGGAATTTTTCTCACTATGTTGGCCTTTGCGCCTTTTAAGCAATTACTTTGAAATTTAAAATTTGATTTTCATTTGAAATATTGTATGCAAGGCGAATGTTTCTCTCTGGAATAATTTCCATGTATTAACATATTCTTAATATTGATTTTAACGAATAATTTGGATTCCTGTATTCTCGAGATCTCTACTGTCCCTTAATCCTTTATCGAATTGCGTTCAGCTTCACCAAGTTTTAGAATTTGTCTTTTGAATAAAAACTTACTGTTGATTTTGCACAGAAACTTCGTACATATAAAGTAATTTAATAATAAAAATATTATTTTATTTCATTTTATCTATTCATTCAAATGTATTTCAATATTATTTTAACATAATTCTAGTAGTAATTACAGAAAATGGTAAATAAATGTTTACATGATGTTGAAATATTTGTGGTGTTATGACACCTAATATGATTATGTATCAATTGTCAGAATGCGATAATAATACATTAATATAGTGTTTCCATTTATTATTGCTTTTATAATAAAATAAAATGTGAAATGATACAAATATGTAGTATGGTTTCTAAACATAGCTAAAAACACATCACAGAATTGAAATGGAAATTATTAATGCTTAAAAGATTTTATACTCATTATGGTTTTTTATAATTTTTTAACCCTCCGACTGTCTTTGAAAAGGGCAAAATTGTAATGTTGTTTTCTCTGCATTTTGTTTTAAATGCTAAAAAAAATTGATTATTTGAACATTTTATAAAAAAACTTAATAACGAATATGAATGCAATCCTTGGAAGTATTAATCATTGTTCAATGTATTAAAAATACATTAAATCAATAGAATTATATTACTTTAAATATTGCTTGTATTGCAGTGAAACCTGGAGCTTAGTGAATGTATTAACACGGGCTTGTCAGTGAGGGGGTTTTAATCATGTAAAAACAATTTTTTCTTTACTCACTGATTAATTTCTCCTAACCTGTCTATAAAACATTATTGCAAAATGCTTGTTTTTAATGAAACAAAATTTACGGAAATGCATCTAAAAATGTGCATATTTTATTAATATTTAAACGCTTGTTCAACAATTTCAGCACGGCTTTAAATTTATTTTTAAACAGATTCTAATAATCAAAGGAAAAAAGATTAACCCATATAAATAATTTTGTTACGACAACTTAGAACATTATAATGTTTTATTATCCTATATTTCTGAAACAGTACTTTTTCGAAATATGTAATCTAATACTTTTATGATGAGATTATCCAATACGAAAAGAAGAAAATTCCTTTACGAATGACTCGGAATAAGAAAAAAAGAAATGTTTCTAAATCCCCTTTTAGTTGTCTACAAAAAGCCTTTCAATGTTTTAAATTCCATTTCTTTGAATAGAAAAGTACATTTTGAAACTTTCAAGTCTAAAGTTCAATGATCAAAAAGAACGAAGACCTTTTTTTATGCTTACAAAAATGTTCAAGATAGGGAAAGTAGCTCTTTTCTTAAAAATAATGTAGAAACCTTTTACGTAAAATACTTTTAACTTTCCATAAAATACCAGATAGCCTTATATATGTTTCAAATTTTTTAATGCAATTTTATAAACGGAAAACAACATATTTTGGTTAAAAATATATATTAGGTTCCTTTTAAAAATAAAATAAAATAATGTAAAATATGCTTATTTGGATTGTATTATATATGAAGCGTGTTGTCAAATTTGACAACATATTCAGAATGGTATAGTAAGCATCAAGATTTTAAAAAATTGCAATGAAACATGTTGTTGCAAACCACCTATTTAATGCAAAATACAGGGTTGCACCCTAAAACAACTTGATATATCTGTAATAACTTTCAGAAAAATAAATTATATTATAATGAAACTTTTAATAGACATGATCAGTTTTGTTGTAAGTGTGATAACATAAAAAAAGTGGTGTAGTTTCCGTTGTAGGTGGCAGCATTTTGAACTTGACGTTTCAGATTTTGTACTGAGATTACCAGTACATACGGTATCATCGACTGCGTAAGCTACCTGTTTTTCAGGAACTTTTCCTTACGCTATCACATTTCATACAGAATGAGATACATATCGTTACATTTTAATCGTAATATTTTTATTTTCACTAAAATTATTACCGTTAAACCGAGTTTTCATTAATGTGAAACACCCTTTATTTTGGCTAAATAAGTGCTTTGTGAAGCCATTTTTCATCCTCTTGATGATTATCTATCACCCCTTTGAATTTTTTGGTCGAATTTAGCAGAGTCCTGTATATATGTGTGTATATCAAATTATGCATGCCCTCTATATAGGAAATATTTTCCTATATTATAATACATTAAAAAACTATGGTTGCAAAATTAGAACTCAATTGAACATCAAGAACACGTGCCTCACCAACGTTAAACGTTAAAAGAGTTTTTATTTTTTATCAAATCGTAGAATATCCCATTTAAGTGCAACAATCTGTTATTTAATACCTATAAAATTAGTTTAATTATCAAATAAAACTAAAAATTGAACAATTTAAACCTTTTTGTGAATTAAAATGTCTGCTTTTTTTTAAATAATACAGTGTTTAAGAATTAGAACATATGTTAATTGTATGACTTCCAGAATGGATAATTTAGTTTTCAGTTAAGCTAGAAGTTTTTAGCTTAAACGGAAAAGCATTGGCCTTGTAAGCCAAGGATCTGGGTTCGATTCCAAGCCTGGGCATTTTTTCGCTCAGTTGGAAATATTCAATTCGTATAATAACTTTACCAATCAGTTTGATTGTGTTAAAATAATAGTTCATCTACGTATCCATCGTTTATACGGAGTTCCTTTACCTGCGGTTTATTCTGTTGAGCTGTCTACATGACAGACGAGATGTTCTACCAATAAGGTTTTCTGAGCGAAATATGCTGGCTGGTTGTCGGCCCAGTTAGCTTAAACGGAAAAGCATTGGCCTTGTAAGCCAAGGATCTGGGTTCGATTCCCAGCCTGGGCATTTTTTCGCTCAGTTGGAAATATTCAATTCGTATGTTATATTACCTATTTACAACGGGAGCAAACTGAGATTTAATTTTTTTACAGATCTTTCCTTCCTTACAGCTGTATCACTATCACGCTATTTCCACACATTTTAATGATTTTATTTTTACATTTTGCCATTAAACTGATCCAGTAGGAAAAAAAAAAAACATTCTTCGGAATTTCAATTGTTACTGAATTTTTTTATATATTCCGGAATTGTTTTTTAAACCATCTTACTTGATTTTAGTTTCCGAAATTATCGGATTCATTTTCTTTATAATCGTATAACACCTGTTATTGCTCAGGGAATAACATTCGTTTTTATTTATGAAATAATGCCTTGAGATTGAACACGATTTATATAACCGATTTTTTTATAATAATTTGACAAAATAATGATGATTCAGAATAATTAAAAAATATATAAGCACATAAATAATTTACTTATACTTACGATTTTTTTTACTTCTCAAAAAAATTAATGCAAAAGTTTTTACAACATAATTTAAAAACATAATGGGTAATCCTCTGTCCACATATTGGTCCGGCTCTCTTTCTGTAACAATATGAAACTAATATGTTGTGGCCATCACAAAACTTTCTTCTACCTCATACATGTCAATACTTCAAAATTCACTATCTCAGTGCAAAAATTAAATGGCAATCTCTGTTCATCATAAGAATTCTAAAAATATCAAATTCCGTGCATTAGTTCTCGAGGTATGACTGTCTCTGAAATCGTGTAAATCCAGCAAAATGCAGCATAGCAGCGTCACCTATTGGGTTATTTACACCAGAACCTTATTATCACAAACTTATGCCAACGTCTAACTGAATATGAAGTTTGAGGAGAATTCGTGCATTACTTCTTGAGATAGAGGTATTGTGCAAATCATGACAAATACAGCGTAGAAGCGCCACCTGTTGAGCGATTTGCAACAGCACATAATCAGCAGCAATATTAATCAAGTTATACTTAAATCTGAAGTTTGATGAAAATCCGTGCATTAATTCCTGAGTTAGAGCTATTGAGTAAATAGTTCAAAATGCAGCACAGCAGTGCCACCTATTGGGTGATTTACACAAACACGTAGTCAGCATCATTTCATATGAATGACTAACTAAATCCGAAGTTTGATGAAAATGCGTGCATTAGTTCTTGAGATAGAGCTACTGCGAAAATAGTGCAAATCCTGCAAAACGCAGCATAGCAGCGCCACTTGTGGGGCGATTTACACCAAAACATAAACAGCATCCACTAATGTCAAGTACTAACGGAATCTGAAGTTTTATAAAAATCCGTGCATTAGTTCTTCAGATAGAGCTTTTGCGGAAAACCTGCAAAATGCTGCATAGCAGCGCCACCTGGAGAGCGATTTACACCAAAAACTAATCAGCACCAATCTATATCAGGGACTACCTGAATATAAATTTTTATTAAATTCCGTGCATTAGTTCTTCAGATAGAGCGCCCACAAAATTTGTGTCACATACAGAGAGACAGACAGACGGACAGACAGACCCACAGACATTTTATAAAAACATGTTTTTGGAATATCTGACCCATAAAACGTGTAAATCCGTCGAAAACTGGAATTCGAAAATTTTCATGAAATCAATACTTTCTTCTTGTAAAGATAGAAGAAAGCAAAAATACACGGAATTCATACATTTGTTGCATCTACATAAATTAGCTATAACTACATTTGTTAAGATTTTTTTAATGACTCTCAATTTGATGCGTTTTAATGATTTTGTAGGTGTAATGTCTTTAATTCATTTTCATGTGCCTATAGATATCAAACAAAATGAATTGGTATTGAAATATTTCTAAACTGAATATAATTTTTAGAAATAATTTTGTAAGTTTATAAAAATTATATAATAATAAATATAAAAAAAACAAATTATCATACTTATTACCAATATAGCAGATTAAAAACTTATATCTTATAAACTACCTGCAGCCCTTAAACAAACACATTAATAATCGCCCTAATGTACCAATCCATAACTAACCACTAATTTATGTATGCAAAATTTGTCATAAGTCAATCAATGTATTGATGCTAAAAAATAACAGAAAACAATTGTTTGGATACAGGAAAAATAAAAATTCATACATTACGATAATCAACTTGAATTTTGAAACGCTCATCATCTGGCTGCTGAAGTGTAACAACTTAATTACTTAATGGAAATTTACGCTAAACATAATTTTAAATCATTCTAGACACTGGATACTCAGCACACATTTGAGTATGCTTTAATAGATTTTATTGTAAAATAATTTGTTTTCAAACTCATTAAGTAAAATATTTCTCCGCGATGTTTATGACACACATAAGAAACTATTATGCATAAGCAAATGTTCAATATCTTAAATTTTTCAATGAAATATCCACCTTGAAAGTACTGTAATGAAAACTATTGAAAATATACATTTTTTTCATGAAGCTTCAATTATATCATATTTTGGTATTCGAGTATTGTATAATATTATAATATTATATGGAATTAACCCATAGACTTCAAACTGCTGCCCAACATCCTATTGGCATATTGGATTAAGTAAATTGTTTTCAATATAGTGATAATAAAATATAACGCTTTATTCCTGTGCAAATTGTAAAGGGGATCGATTTGTGATATTTAATTTTATTAAAAAAATATTATTTCAATGGAAAATACAATTTAATTAAAGCTTGTTTTCAAACAAAACCTACATTTCAATTTTAGTTGTTGCTGATTAACCTTTGCGTGGATGTAATAAGGCAAAAAATTAAAAAAAAGTAATATCAATGTAAGTAAATAAAAAAAAAAGAAAGAAATGCTTCTTTTCATGAAGCTTCATTTGTATTTCGATATTAGAGTGCAGTATCATTTTATGGTATTATTGGTTTTAAAACTCTCGAAAATAGTACTGCTGTCTAAATTTTATGGATGAGTTATACAGCAGAATTGACAAAAGTACTGACGAATTTTATTACTAAAATGCAATAAGAGTATTTCAGAATAATTTAAAATCTTATAAAACCGAATATTACAAAATTGTGAACAAAGTCCTGCTTGAAAGTACGCTGCCTTAATTTATCTCATATCTCATCATATTCAAGGGTCTAAAGTAACAAACAATAAAGGTTACATAAGTCAGTTTGAAGAGGTGTGTTGTTGTTGTCACTAAAAATTGCTAATATTGAAAAGGAATTTAGATGCACTAATAAAAGTGCATCTAAATTCCTTTTCAATATTAGCAATTTTTAGTAATGAAGGTATCTTTTTGCTCTGTAAGCAAATATTCGTTTCTGACAATTTTAATTAATATAAATAAAATGGTTTTATAAACATTATATATAACATAAAAGAGTTTAACTACGCATCATATAAAATATTATTTAATGGATCGACTACGAAATCCAGAAGTACAGAAACCAGTAGGAGGTGTCAAACGTTTTGGGTAGATCATCTTAGCTGACTGTTAAAGATAATGAAAATAAATTTTTATAAGAAATAATGCTTTAGAAATTGGGTCTGAATTATTTGAGTTGTGTCATTCGCCGAAAAAAAAGTAGCTTATGTTGAAAACAGGATACATCGCAATAGGCGATGTTAAAAACCGTTTTATAACGTCCCCAATACATAAATATAATATTTTTATATTGTTGTTTTATACCGTCATGTTTTGTATTTTATTCATTAAAATTTGTTGATATTCTATAGCTACAATATCTTTTCTCCATATTTTAAGCAATATATGCATAAATAATAATTAAAAAATCGCTAAAAACTTTCATTTGGTTATCAAAAATATATACATTCAGTTCTATTTTTTAAAAAGGTGTAAAAGAAATTAGTAAATAATAATGAATATTAAGTAAATGCAAGGTTCATAATTAAAATACGGTCGCACTTATTGTAAAGTGCAAAAATGATAGCCTATGATTAGAACGAATGTTGATTTTTGTGTGCGAGAGTGTTGTCCTTCTGCGTGAAATATATACATATCCCTTCTCTCAATTTCGTTTATATTTGCAAAATTTAGTTGAATCTACAAGAATATGATATCCAATGTTATCTTACACAGTGATGTGGCAATTAAGTTTCTGCGGTCGGCCAACTAGTATAAATATTCTAGTAGAAGTGTATATTTTTGCATTTTAGCCAGCTCCATCTATTTAAGGAAAATCAGACTAGAACTTCATCCTTTTCAGACTTCTAGTGTGGACTAAAGTATTTGCCCAGCACTAAAATGTTGCTCCTACGTATTTCATTAAAAGAGTTTCACGTTCCACGCTATTCCCTTCAAGTTATAAACATTGCCTGTAGTGATTTATATATATTTATATACTGTTCCAAGTAAAACAGCATATTAGTTTTAGTTCATAGTTGCGCGTGTTAAATTATAAACCTATTTTTCTTAGATATTAGAGTACAAATTAGTAAAATATTTGGGTTCAACTTCTCTGCCTTTCAATGTTTTACAGCCTGAGTTTTATGTTTGATAAAATAAGTTAATTTTGCCCACTGAACAGATATCCTTATATAATTATTGATTTTAAATAAATCGTTTTTAATGTATTGTTATTCATAAATATTATGCCAACTTATTTAGTGTGCGGTCCTGGAAGATTTCGCTACATTTTCTTTTTAGCTTTTGAAAAATTACAAAATTTCTGACAGATTTTTCTATCAGAGTGTGCCGTATTTTTATGTTTCAACGAATAAATTTGTATCCATATTGCATATATTACAATGCTATTTAACTATCAATTAAAAAAAGATCACCATTGGAAAGAAAAAAAAGTGTATCAATTTTTAAAACAATTTAAATTTCGAAAGTTGTCACATAACTAAAATCGGATATCATAATTTACTTAATAAAGAAAAATCACAACTGATCCGTTTATCAGTGATTTATTTTTACGATTCAACACATACAATTGTTATATCAAGAGATAATCGTATTATCGTCCTTGGCAATGTAGAAATATTTAATATATAAAACTATTTTCCGTACTTCGATTTTAATATACTGAATCATCATATCATATTTTTATTCCATCCCACAGATTTTAATCAGTGATTAGCGTGCAAAAATCATTCGAGAGCATTATCATTGATTATACCCTACTTGTATTCCACCAGAATTTTGTTTAAAGTATATCTGAATTGTTTACGCAGCGCTGGTCTTACACAGAGTTATACTTAACATATATGGATCACAGACAAACATTTTGATCAATAATGGTAAAAGTCATTACTGAAAATACTGAAAATGGTATTTTCATAAGATAGTTATGAGTTATAAAACTGCTTATTTAAATTACAGTAAGACTAATAAAATTACATATTAAAAATGTAAAAATATGTTAATATGATATATTTCTGTTTAAATATTTCGCCGTTTTGTTCGAAATAAAGTTTACATTTTTAAAAATAAAATAGGATATTTAATACATGTAAAGTTTCAATAAGTTTAAATATAATATTTTTTAATTTTACAAATTATGAATCAATGGTTATTAACGAAATTAGAAATTTAAAATATCTGCAATTTACTATGAGGTACAATTAATAAAATGGCGAAAAATACTTTTTTTCTCTCTGTATTTCGTTCCACCTGCCTATACATAAATTTATTGTACAAATTATGTAAATGTGATCATTAATAATATTTAGTTAAGAGACGTGATTTTCTTCTAGCTTTTCGTGTAGCTTAATTTTAAAGCACAATACGTTATTTACATCCAAATTATTAACCTTCTGAGTGCCGCGAATTGATATATCATTTCACAAACTAATAGGTTTCGCTTCAATAGAAGCATTATATAAATCAGTATAACTCTACATATATAACAAAGTGTTAAAACATTGATTAATAAACTTTTAAGAATTATATCCATATACATAATTATTTATTTTACCCGACTACCAAGAAGGGTTATGTGTTTCACACGTATCTGGGTATGGGGATTTCTTTATACCCTCCAAACATCTCAACGGCTGGATGGATTTTAATGAATGATGTCTCTATGGATTCGTCTTAACTGTCCGATTGTTATAGGCTATGTTTTGTTTTCATAAATTCAAAGTGGCGGCCGTAAAATACAAAATGGCAATAGAGACAAAAAAAAATTACGCACCCTACTAAGTAGCATATCATTGGGTAGGTCTTTCAAAATGAAGACGATGTTTCATTGACTATTTTTCAGTCAGAAATTCCGTTTATATATTACACAACCTGGAAGTTGTTTAGGTAGGATCTCTAGCTTTACTGCAACTCTAACCTTCATAGACATCTATAGGCCTCATCAAAACAGTGTTTATAGATTAGAAACTAACAATTAAACTCAACTTAAAAGTAACTTAAATAAAAAAAAATATGTAAGTAATAAAAAAAATAGTTTCATACTGATGAGAAATAATTAATTATTTCGCTTTATACGCAGTCTGTTTTTTTTTATTTTTAAAATTTAATTAATAAACTAAATTGGTAATTTATAAATCATGTTGGGAACAACTTTCTTTATCGTTAAAAAAATATAGAAAAAAGAATACTACAATTTTACCCTATTGCTGGGTAGTCAGTTTTTTTTTTTTTTTTTTTTTTTTTTTTCTTTGTAATACCAACACATTTATATTTTTCTTGTTACATAACAAAATATTTATTTATCATTATGAGCATAAAAGTAAATGCAGATGCAGTAAGCGAAGCAGATACAAATGTATTAATTTTATAATTTTCACATATCTTGATACGTTGAGAAAGCAAACGTATCTAAGGAAATAAGGTACTAGAAAGGAAATAATAAAAAAAATAAGGTGCAAGGTCAGAAACCTTGTCAGCCTACCCTTGTCGTTGTTTTATTCATTGAGATTCTCAAGGTGGAACCAGAGATGTAACAAGAGCTACGTGGCATAGCTATTTTATTCAATGAGTTACAGTTTAGCGGAACGAATTCCAATAATATTGAAAGACAGTGGTATTTGCTAAACGCCTGTTAGTGGCAGCTGCATTCTTGGTTTAATCGGAAGCACTAACTTTAGTGGTGTCTTTTCCCGGCATCTCCGAATTCCAGTTATACCTTTTTCATGTCTAAAAAAATAACTATTTTACAACATTTAACGAAAACAGAATAAAGAACAAACTATATTTATTTATCGAGTATGACTTAAATGAAATGGTTAAATTTATTATGCTAACTAAGGTGGTAATTATTACATTTTATTTGTATATACAAAGGAAATCACTCGTTGAGTGTTGCAAAAATATATATATATATATATTCTGGAAATGAAATGCATTTATGAAATGCTTATTAATTTTTTTTTTGTTCTAAACTAAAAATAATTACCGTGTTAGTAATTAAATATATATATATGTGTGTTTGTTAGGCGTAAATGTGATTTAGAGCTGCAACATGTTTACTTTTTTAAGTTGCAATTCCTTATTCTATTACAAAAAAAAAAAAAATAAGTATGACTTTCCAATTTTAGGTTTTTAATGTGATTTCTCATCTAAATATATAACTTTATTAAAGCGGATGTAGTCGTACTACCGTTACTATATTATAATGATTGTGCAATGAATGCAGAAATGGAAATACAGGAGATACGTTAAGTTAGTTATTTTGTCAGAAAGCTGTTCAAAACCCATTTTGAAAAAAATCTTGTACAAAAATAAACATATTCAAACTAGTTAAATAAAAAAATGCTATAGTTTAAAATGCATTGCGAGAATATTTCATTTTCATTTGTCTAAGAATATATATATATTTTTGGATTCCTAATCCTGTATTTTTATGATGTGATTACTTCAGTGGGAATAAAGAAACTTTCATTAAAAATTGACATCTAAAACGGAAATATGTTTTTAAACACACTTCTTGATATCTAGAAAAGCTCTTTCGATATTTAAACTTCCATTTCTATGAAAAAAGTACATTTTGAAACTTTCACGTCTAAGGATCAATAATCAAATAAAAAAATGTCCCTTTTTAGGGTTACAAAAATATTTAAGATTTTGACCGTTGCATTTTTTGTTTAAAAAGATATTTTTACAATTCCATGTGGCGTCATATAAACTTATAAAAATGACATAATTTTAATGCAATTTTAAAAACATAGTTTTTTTTTTTTTTTATCTTGTTAAAGTAGTACGAAATAGTGATCTTACATTTTAAAATAAACGATAAACCATAAATTTTGTGGGAATGAAAGAAGGATTTTGCAATTTGTTTTAGATGTTTTTACATTAAAAACGCGAATGATTTCCTGAATTGTGAAATTGTCTTTCTAAATCGTATCATATGTGTTGTGTTTTGGAGGTAGGAGGTGAAGGAATAATATTGTAAAGATATTTTGGATATGGAAATTCCAATTAAAAAATCTAGAAATCATTTTTAAAGATCGATCGTATAGTATTATAACACTTTGTTGCGGCCACAAAAGACCACCTTGACATAACAGCCATTAATTAAAAAAAATCTGAATTTACTTATCATACATTTGGTAATTGAGAATAAAAAAGTAAAAGGTAAAAGGATTACCTGCATTGACCCGAAAGAACAGAAAATGAGGGAGACATATGCAGAAAGGAAATAAACAGAAGACAACTCTTCCTTGAAAATTTTTTATTTATGAAGCAATTTTTCTTGCAGAACATAGCGCATTATCATAGAGTACATCTCTTATTCTTTTAGTTGTACTTTTTTATGATGGAATCATACAATCTGCGTTCATTCTACGTTCTTACTAAATAAAATAAAATAATTTCTTTACTTTGGGGAGTATGGAGGCACAGGTATTTAGATGATTTTTTTAGCATCACAATTCTACGACTCCAAATAAAAGCACCATTTGAATAAAAATAATAATAATGCCGTCAACAAAATTTTTATCCATATCTTACTGAAGAATCAGAAGTAACTGATCAAAGAACCTCGCCAAAAAAAAAAGCACAAAACTATGCAGCCGATTACACATTTATAAAGAAATATTCTTGCACTTTTAATATTTCTTACTGTAGATATGAAAACCCATTTATTATTTTTTTGTAGAAGGGAAAGAGGCATCCACCCATTCTCTGCGTTCGTTGACAGAGCACTCATGCAGACGTGGACATAATTTTTGACAGAACAGCAAAAGGGCAACCATTCTGTATTAGAATCCCAACTCAACTGCACTGAATGCGCACGAGCTCTCCGAGAAGAGGAGTAAAGGGGATGGCTATAATCCTTCAAACACGCCAACTTTGATGGAACGAACATACACATTGGCATAAAATGCAATGCTAAAGAATATAAAAAACTGCTTTAAAAAGGAATTATTGATAGATTATTTGATAGATTTCACTGAGATAAGATGCCAAACAGAAGTAAAGAGTTACGAATTTTTAAATTACGAATTAAACTGATTTAAATATTATTGGCTAAGTGGTGGAGCTTCAAAAGGATATGACTTCACAAATAGAAAGATATGGAACTTTCCAGATAATTCTTTTACCGGAAGTATAGATTTCAAAACGACGTTTATGATTTTAAAATGAATGAAATGCTATGCCAGAAAGAAAAGCTTACAGGGGAAGGTTGAAAAAAAGGGAAATTGAAATAATTTTGGAATGCGGATATTAAAATTAAATGAATACAAGATTAATAAAAATATTTTCTAAATGAAATTAAATAAAAATATGGCAGTGGTTCTAAGTAACCACAACAATATGTTTTATCATCGCAACTGTTCTGGAGCGGCTATTCACAGTTTCAGAAAAAGATAAAAAAATAAAAAAAAAGGAATAAAAGCAAAAGAGACATTAAATACTCATAATGCGAATGTGATGCAAATGATACACATGTACTAACTGGCTAAAACTTAAGTATTAAATCATTCTAATATTAACAATATAAAATTAAATATCCGCAGTGATATGAAGAATAACTGGAGAATATTTCACATAATTTTTTATGGTTTATCAATACTGACAGCTTAAAAGTTTCTAGGGAAGACTAGGGAGGGTTGACTCACTTTTTATAAAATGATTTTTTATTTTTTATACATTGAACGTAGAATAAAATTTTACATTCGTTATACAATCAGTTATCAAAATAAAATTGCTACATAAGTGTAACATATAATAATTTTGAAAAATGATTGATTTTTATCCTGAGAAAAAAATGGGTCAAAACTCCCCACATATGGGAGGGTTGACTCACTATATGGGGGGCTTGAGACTGTTTATTATATATTGAAATACTTATAAAGAAATTTAAAATCAGTTTTAAATAAAGCAAAATAACTTTGTGTTACATTCTTTAATTATTATAAAAAATATTTTTGAAAATAAGATGATTAAACAAACTTGTTTAGGCACAATCGCAAGTCAGAGGAGAAAAAATTTGTTTAGAATAGGCTGAGCAGGTATAATTGTACATCAGGGAAAGTGAAATTTTAATATTTAAAATACTATTCCGTTAGAGACATCTTCCGTTATCATAGATTTTTCTAGTATTATTATGTCCGGATTTAGAAGCCACAGCCCCGCTATTTTTGTCTCATTGTCCTACTTTTTGTGAGACTCCCCCAGACAAATCTAGTTGTCGTTTGTTTGGCTTCATCTCTCTGTATTCATCCTGGCTGAATTTGTCTACATACTTTCCGAAAGCTTTTTTTGATCAATGCTGTGTTCTTTTGCAGCCGCATGATTACTTAACTTATCATTAAGATTGTTGGTTTTGGGGGCACACAGAGTTAGCAGAATAGCTCGACATAAACATTTATTAACACTAACACGAAGACAAAAATATATACATAGCTTAAGTGCGACTAAGCACTGACATGTTTTTTAACAGAACTAAATAATCTCGCTCGCAGAGCGGATTTGTAGAAACGTCACTGTACGCGCATGCGCTGAAAGAAAAGGGTAAGATAAATGGACGTTGTATTACAATAATTCCCCCTTTACAACGTGCATTTTCTTAACAAAACAATGTTCTCCTATTAAGCAAATTACAGAGAAATAATATTAATATAAAAATTACAAATACAAATTATATACTTATATACAAAAGGATACAGAATAATGCTGAAAATTATTTTAAACATTTTGTCCTATCATTTCACAACATTTTTTATGTTTATAAGCATTTAAAGCTTTGGTTAAAATGTCTGCAGGCATATTTTCTGTCTCTAGGTATTTAACCTCTATTTCGCCATTGTCGTAAATTTCACGCACAAAATGATGTCGAATATCGATGTGTTTGGTGCGCGAATGGTAAACCAGATTTCGTACTAATTTTTGAGCAGACTGGTTATCACAAAATATTATAGTAGGCGCAGTCACTGTTTCAGGAGAAAGTTCACTTAAAAACCGTCTGATATGCAAAATCTCTTTGGCGGCTTCTGACAATGCCATGTACTCCGCCTCTGTTGTGGATAAGGCGACAGTTCGTTGTTTTCTTGATTCCCACGATATGGCTCCACTGGCGTATTTAAAAATGTAGCCAGTGTACGATTTTCTGTCATTCACATCCGACGCCCAATCGGCATCGACAAATGCAATTAAGGATTCAGAATCACGCTTAAAGATCAGTCCTTGATCTTGGGTTCCTTTTAGGTATCGCAAAATTCTTTTTGCAGCTATCCAATGAGGTTTACCTGGATTGTTGTTAAATTGACTTAGGAAATTCACAGCGTGAGTTATATCAGGTCTAGTAGCGACTGATAAATACACAAGGGATCCTATTAATTGACGGTAGGGAATATTATTCATTTCAGACTTTTCTTCTTCAGTTTTGGGACACATATCTTTAGTAAGCTTCACGTTATTATCAAAAGGTGTAGATATTGTTTTGGATTCTTGCATATTAAATTTGCTCAGAATATCTTCAATGTACTTCTTTTGAGTAATTTTAATATTGTCCCCGTTTTGCATAAATTCTATGCCCAAACAATAGTGTAAGAGACCTAAATCTTTCATTTTAAATGATTTTGCTAATTCATCTCGAATATATTGATAATCTTCTTTACATTTAGTAAGAATTATGAGATCATCAACATAAACAATGATAATAGCTTCAATGGGAGATTTAGAAAAATACACACATTTATCAGCATTTAGTGATTTAAACTTCATTTGTTTCAATTTTTCATCTAATTTTTTGAACCATTGGCGACCCGATTGTTTTAATCCATAAAGGGATTTTTTTAATAAACAAACTTTGTCAGCATTAGATTCATTTTTAAAACCTTCAGGTAATTCCATGTATATTTCTTCAGTTAAATCACCATTTACATAAGCCATAATAAAATCTAATTGATATGCAGTGAACCCATTTTGGATGCCATATGCGATCGCAGTTCTTATTGAACTTAATCTAGCTACAGGAGAAAAATTTTCGTCAAAATCGATACCAGGTTTTTGTGTACAACCTTTTGCTACCAATCTCGCTTTAAATTTCTCGATTGACCCATCTGGCTTATATTTTGTTTTTAAAACCCACTTAGATCCTATAATTTTCTTATGTTTTGGCCTATCTACTATTTGCCATGCATTTTCTTGCATTAATGAATTAAATTCTATATTTATCGCATTTATCCATTCGTTTTTATACGGACTATTTAGAGCTTCAAATAATTCAGGACAAGAGTCAAAAGAATTATTTACTGCAGTTTGAGATTTTTCTTCTTTCGGAATAATAATTGTTTGATATTCCTTTCGAGGTCTCCCTTTTCTACCTGTTTTTATTTTTCTTGGCCTCCCGCGCGTTCTAAAAGAAGGGGGGTCGGAAATTTCATCAGATTGCGAATCAATTTCTCTTTCACTGTCGCCACTAGAATTGTCTGGTTCCGTTTTCATGACTGAAAATATTTCTGATTGTTGCGTAATTGTATTTGCGCTCGTATTTTCATTATTTTGAGAGAAAGGAAAAATTAATTTTATTTCGGTGTTACAGGAGGGATCATTTTCAAATTCGTTGATAAATCGAACATCACGGCTTATAACAATTTTTCTAGATTTCTTGTTTCAAAGCCTATATGCTTTTGATTCATTAGAATAACCTACAAAAATATGTTCTTCTGATCTAGGATCAAATTTTCCCTTATTTTGCCTTTTATTAAGTACGAAACATTTTTGCCCAAATATTTTGAAGTATGATAAAGTTGGCTTGATGCCAAAGAATACTTCATATGGAGTTTTATTTTCGCTTAAACGTCGTGTCGGGCAGCGATTGCGTATGTAAGCAGCACAATTTATAGCTTCGGCCCAAAAAGATTGTGGAAGATTACTTTGTAATAGTAAACACCTTGCCATTTCAGTTAACGTTCTATTCGATCTCTCAGGGGTGCCATTTTGCTGAGGGGTTAAAGGGGAAGAAAATTCTCGTTTTATACCGCATTCTTCGATATATTTATCAAATTCTTCGCCGCAATATTCTAAGCCATTATCTGTACGAAGAAATTTTATTTTCTTTCCTAGTCGGTTTTCGACTGCTGCTTTGTATTTAACAAATGCATTCTTAACCTCATCCTTGGTTTTAAGAAAACTAACTTCAATATAACGTGATTTATCATCAATAAAAGTAACAAAATATCGCGATCCTCCATGGGAAGGGACTCTCATGGGCCCACATAAATCTGAATGGATCCGAAATAATAAATCATTACTTTCAAAATTTGATTGTTTAGGAAAAGGGCGGACAGTTTGTTTACCTTGAATACAAACTTTACAATCTTTAAGAGACTCATCATCATTGAAATTTAAATTTCTAACCATATTATTAGAATTAAGTTTTTTTAAATCAGACTCATTTAAATGTCCTAACTTTAAATGCCATTTTACAAAATCACTTACCTGTGCTATTGCAGCTCTTTCGGTGATTGGATGTACATAATATAAATCACCTTGACGAACAGCTTGTACTAGTATAGAACCATTAGGCTCAATTATTTTAGCATACCGTTCTTTAAAAAGCACAGAACGATTATTAGCCGTTGCTTTTGACGTTGAAATCAAATTACATTTTAACTCAGGTACACACAGAACGTTCTTAAGGGTGAGATTAGTAGTCCCACTACCGTTAGGCACTGTAATAAGAACTGTTCCTATTCCTGTTATTTTTGCTGTTTTATCAACCGCAAGCTGTATTGTAGAATTATCACGAGGATGAAATTCTGTAAATAATTTTTTATCTTTGCACATATGAGATGTACAACCGCTGTCTAAACACCATGCCGGAGATTCATGATATACGTCGTTAAATGCCATACTAACCGGTTCTTCATAACTAATCATTGAACCTTGATTTCCTTTATTTAAAGATGCAAGCTTTCTGTCAGCTATTTTCTTTCTAAATTCGTTAGCTTTATGCCCGATTTTGGAGCAATAATTGCACTTGAAATTACGATAATTTCTCTCTGCAGGAAAATTTTTATTCGTATTAGTCTTCCATTTTTCATTTTTCTTCTGTTCTTGATTATTTCTCTTGTTTTCTATATAATAGGCATTTTGAGAATCATGAGTCGTTTTTCCTTTTCTAGCTTCCCATTCTTCTAGCATCTTAATTTTCAAAGAATCGGGTTTAGGTAATTCATCTCTCGATTCTATAGCGCATCTAAAATTTTCGAAATTCTCAGGAACACTGTAGAGTAGAAGAATTGATAACAAATCATCCGCAATTTCTATTTCCATTTCCTTTAATTTATCAACAATCTCAAAAAAGATATTTAAATGTTCAGACATCGTTTCACTGAAACTCATCTTTCGAAACAGAAGCTGTTTTAACAGCGTTGCTTTCTTTGCGGGGCCTCTTGATTCATAAACGTCTTTCAATTTATTCCATACAGAATTTGAAGTCGCACAATGCTTGATGGGGCACAATTCACTAGGATTTATGGCCAGAATTATATCAGCACGGGCTTTTTGATCAGCCTGGAGCCATTTCTTTTCATCAGCGCTACCTTCGGCCAGTTTCTCTTCTTTGCCGGTTACATAATCCCAATGATCATTTTTTATTAATACTGCTTCAATTTGAAGTTTCCAGCTATCAAAGTTATCTTTGCCGAGCTTTTCAATTGTCGTAACATGTGACATGATTAAATAAAATATCTCGCATCCACAAATCAAAACAGTTAATGACAGAACGTAGAAGAGTTCTTAATTTCGGTTTAGGCTTAAGACTTTACGATTCGAAAGTTCGAATAAAAAATATTTCTTCTATTTATAGCGCAGTGAGTAGCGTCTCTGGTACCCATAACCTTTGTTGGTTTTGGGGGCACACAGAGTTAGCAGAATAGCTCGACATAAACATTTATTAACACTAACACGAAGACAAAAATATATACATAGCTTAAGTGCGACTAAGCACTGACATGTTTTTTAACAGAACTAAATAATCTCGCTCGCAGAGCGGATTTGTAGAAACGTCACTGTACGCGCATGCGCTGAAAGAAAAGGGTAAGATAAATGGACGTTGTATTACAACAAAGATATTTTATTACTTCCAGGGGTTAAATAGTACTTTCAGTACTAAAATATTGAAATAAATGACTGGCAACGGAATTTACTAACAAATGTATCTGTAGAAAAAAAAAAAATAAAAAAATAAAAAAAGGCGGCTATATTTTACATGCATATTAAATAGAAAAGATTTTAGCAAAATTATATTGCCATTGTGCCGTGTGGGAATTAAAATTAAGTTGTTTCATAAACATACCACTGTCCCTGAAAGAGATAAGGCGGCTTATTTTATACTTTTTAGTCTTTTCCACAATTTTCATTTACCTATTTTAAGGAATATTGCAATGAAGAAAATTCCAAACAACTTTCCCATTTGTTTATCATTATTTTTTTTTTCTTGCAGTGGCTACTATAGCAATTTTTCACACCTTTCTTTAATCAGTTTTAAACATTTTATTTTCCATCACCCCATTTTACTGTAGCTTTACTGAACAAATTTACATTCTTTTTTATGTATAACCATTAACCTTTCATTATGCACAGTGTATAATAAACATATTTCCAAAACCACTTAATTAAGGGAGCCTTGAGCTTCTGGTCAACCCTCCCTCACATTGACTGGGTCAAGCCTCCCCGAATTGGCCTTTTTTAAAGAATAGCACATTGTTTTGTTAAGCCTAACTTACTGTACAATCTTTATTTCTAGAATAAAAGCTCGATATTTCTGCATTATTTAAAACCTACTTACTTAAATTTCTATGATATATTTTATCTTAAAAAAAAAAAAGAGGCTTACAAAATATTTCTAAAAAACACAACTTTTAGGTTGAAAACGCTTCACAATCGATTTTTCCACACATATTTCGATTTTCTGTATGAAACAAAGACTGTTGTTTGAGCATTCTAGAAGCTTTGATGGACACCTATTGCTAAAATATGAAAACAGATGGTTGGGTTAAGCTTCCACTATGGTCAACCCTCTCTAGGCTTCCCTACTCAAAGTAGATACAGTAATTTGCTATTTATAAATTTTAATTTTAATTAAACATTATAAAAAGTATACTTCATAAAAATCCATGCCTGTTGAAAGACAGAACTTAAACTACTAAAAGAACACGCATTTTACGTTCTGTGTTTCATTAACATTAAGCAAATTGTGTACCCTGTTTATTCGCTTATATCCGATAATTCTTTTCCTTTCAGTTTTAAATAACTTGAACCGGTTTCTTGATACCAAAATAAGCTTTAATCATAGGTAATTATTATTATTATGTATTGCAAGCTTGAAAACGTTGCTTGAGGCTATTTAGAAGAGAGTTAAAAAACATCCTTACACGATATACCATCGCAAGAGTTGGGTATATTAGTTAAAGTTTGAGGTATTAATATTAGTTAAAGGCAAATGAAACTTTTCAACCTACTCACAAGCAACATTCATGTAGACCACTTCTGTTAATAAACGTCTAAAATGAGAATAGGTTAATCGAAAACTAAGTCATTTACTAAGTTGTTAATGAACTGTCATTTTCTTGATCATTACCTACGAAACTTAAAATATTAGTTTCACACTGGGAAGTCACATGCGCTTTTATAAAAATGTACATTTTAAATTTATATAAATGGGAATATATTTTTATGAAAAACTGTGCATTTATTTCAACGTATGAAAGACTGGAGAAATGAAAGAGCTAATATGTATCGATATCAGAAAGATTATTTTCAAATGTTTAAAGATGATTAAATGTTTAAATTTTTGACCATTTGACTTTTATCACTACTTAAATGCAGTAATTGTTTTTTTTCTAATAGCACATGAGGATAATAAGCTATGAAATGTGATCGAAGAAGAAAGGAAAAAAAAAAGGCGAAGAGATTTAAAGAAAAAAAGACGTCAAAAGCTTGAATAGTTTAGTTTAAATAAAGTTTGTAATTTTTCTTATCTATATTATAAAGGACAAATATATCTGTGCGTAACGCATACGTCCTTTTGCGAATGGCAAGACTTTGAAATTTGAAATAAAATTTTCGTTTTGCAAATTACTCTACTGCAAATTTTCAAACTTCTAAGCATCGCACATTTTTAATTTTTACCCCGTCGTATAAGGAAAGCAATTCTCTTTTAAATGATATTTATTTGAAAGCTGTATCTCAATTTATTTTTGAGATTTTTTTTTTTTGTAGTTTTAATAACATTTTTCTTATCGTGGCAATAAAAGTACCCCATTTCTATTGAAAGACATTGAAAGTAACAGAAAAATAGTCGAAAATAGGTTATACTGTATCTTTTTGTTGCCATATTCTCATAAAACATGAAAAAAAAAAAGTTGAAATTAAAATATGGGCTATGTCAAGAATATTGTCTATTACTCCGTGATAATGACGTCATATGCATACTTTTCTATAGGCGAAGGTTAAAACTGGATTGTAAAAGTAGATTGTTTTAGCGGATGCAAATGACGTCATTTTATAAAAAAGCGTGCATTTTAATTCTTAAACCTGAGTTATGTTTTGTAGAAGTGCTTCATTTTCACAGCCCAGCTGCTTTGAAATTCTTCACAGGTGAAAATGCTTCGCTTTTGAAAATAATGTAATCGAAATCACACACTGATAAAATACAATGTTTTACAAAAACTTAGAGTGTCTTTATAAAAGAGAGGTGACATGCAAATAATAGCGATTTATATTACAGAAATTGATGATTCTCGCCTGGATGTATTTGCTTCGCCGAGTTAGATAAGTAAACAAATATTTCGCGGATTAAAATACTATTATGTGCTTGAAGTTTTTGTCCAAAATTCTCTCCAATAATAAAATTTTAATGCTATTCTGTAGGACATTGTACTATAATTTTATAACATAACATAATTTGCTTAATTTATTTTTTCGTAATTTTATATAATCTATATATTTAAAACACAAATTTGTTTTATAGTCATCTGCCCTGATCTTTCTGCTGAACCAATTTTACTAATATATACATATATTTAAACTGAAAGCTCTTCATCTGCAGATTTAATCGCACTATCTGCTTTTTTTTAATATCCCCACTTTTATATTTTAATTTTAAAAGCATTTTATGAAATATCTTCGAAATGGTGAAAATTAGATAATTTCATTATTGCAGACAAGAGAGAAATAATGAGGTATTTTTATCTTTTTTCATTCTATTTTCGGATAAAAATTCAAAATTGTTGTATTGGGTTTAGTATCGCAAAATCCCATTAGGAGTAGAATATTATATTAGGGGCATAATACCGGAAAATGACATACTGTTTTTGAATTGAGATTAGAATCTCAAGTAAGGAGTGCGTCTGTTCACATAAAATATATTCCAGACAATCGTAACTTCAAGTTTTGAGCTAAAATTATTTTTAAAAGATCAAACAAAATACATTTTTTTTTTTTTAAATGATGAATATGGATATGAGAAGTGCGTATGCAAATGTTGAGAAGGTGTAAATTGTTGTATTTCATTCTGGAATACCAAGCATAAGAACCTCAATTGATAACCACATCCTAATAACTGATCTTTATTATATTTTACTGATTAAGTATCTATATTATAAAGAACAAATGTATCTGTGCGCAACGCTGACGTCATTGTGCGAATCGCAACACTTCACGATCAAATTTCGGTCTTGAAATTTTCGGTACTGTAATTTTTTAGTGTTCTGACCATCGTACATTTTTAATTTTCATCGCATAGGGAAAAATTTACTTTCAAATGTAATTTGTTTAAAAACTGTATCTTAATTGACTGATGTATTATATTTTCTAAAATAATTTTTAAGTATGATTTTATTTTACGTTTATCTTGTCACATGCCGGTTTCAAACATAGTAATAATAAACATTTTGCACAAAAAGCAACAAACATTTTTCAGCATTAGTTTCTGACTATTTTTGCATAACGAAATTAATACTTCCGTTATAAACAAATAAAAGAATAATATTAAACAAAACCACCAATCTAACACATTTGTGAAAGACAAATTAATGAAATTAATACTTCTTTTATAAACAAATAAGAGAATAATATTGAAAAAAACACAAATCTAACATATTTATGGAATTTGTTTGCAAAGTCCATCTGAGTTTACTGATTGTCTATGGTTTTAAAAACAATTTTAAAGCATGAAATATATTTTTTTTAATTTATCTATATCGCGCGCAGCTTGATTACGAAAGATTAATCCGTTTGCCCTTAAAACAAAATAAAGAGTTCATCATTTTCTTACGGATAATATCCATTAAAAAAACTTCTCTATGAATAAATAAATAAAATAATATAAATAAAACACAAACTTAACAAACATGTATAAGCTCTGAAATAATTATCAGAATATAAAAGGATGACATAAGTTGCAAAATCTTGGTCAAATAACGCTTAGAATGCGGCTAATAAGAAAATATGGCTTTCGATAAATTTCAAAAATTTATTTGGTTGTATAATTCGTATTTTCCATATGAAAAAAGCTTTTTTAATGTTGCATATAAAAAAATATATTAGTTTTCAATAAAATAAATATTTTCACCTATATTCTTTAACACGGGAAACCCTGGTACGATCCCCTAGTTATTATAAAAACTAACTCCTTTCAATACAAAAATAATAGCGGTACTTTCCAATTGGAATTTCAGTTATTTACAAAGAAGTCTTTTTACATAGAATGAAGCCATCTTAAAGATACTTCGCAATCATAACATAATTATCCAAGACATTCTTTTACTGTCACCTCGACCACAGTCATTTTACATCACAAGCGATCACAGGCTTTATTTAATTAGCTTAAATCTAGTTTTAATAATTTACATTTCTTTTGAGCTTCTTAACGTGGGCGATTTAATTTTCACTTTCTAGACGTAAGGTTTTTTTTTTTTTTTTTTTTTTTTTTTTCTGAGCTAGAACAATATAATTAATGAATAGGAAAATACTTGCTTTGGTTTAGAATTTTCAGTGCTTTACTACAGTACAATGTAGAAGTATAAGAGTTAGATTTATAATTTACATTTCTTTCACTTGCATTTATAACATTAACTAACGAATAATCATTATACATATTTATATGAATTTATTACGCCAAATAGTTAACGAACTTTCTTGTATTACATATGCACCAATAATAATGTCAAATTCGATAGAGTTACCATAAATCACAAAAATAGATATTTGAAATTTGAAATCATCAATTTCGATTTCAGACTCAAAGTTACTGATTAGTCTGAATTATTTTATTTTAAACCTAATCAAATTAAAAGCATATCAGTTCTGTCTTACATAATCTTTAATTTTATCAAAATTATTTTTCTTTAAAGTAGTTCTTGGACTTACCGCATTAATTCATGGAATTAAATTTATTTAATGAATGCAACTTTACATCTTTAAGAATAAAATTCTGAGAAGTGATTAGAACATTTACTTGAGAAGCTGTAGGAAATTCTTCCTTCGCCTTACTTCTCTCCAATGATTTATTGACATATAGTTTACAATAAAAAAGGAAGGGAGCCCTTATTTTATTTCTACACTGATTAATTTTGTGGTTATTATCTCCGCAGTTATAACAACGAAAATCAGGTGTAATAAGTTTAGGTATGTTCTTAACATCCACTTTAGATTTCATATTAAGCCTAACTTTAACATCAGATTTAACATTGTCGTAATCTAATCTTAATTTTCCATAAATGTTTAATTTTTGTTTAAATTCAACAATATTAGAGGCAATCATACAAAAATGATTTTTTTAAACACAGGATCATTGATACCATTTATTATATATTGTATTAAAGCACAATATTGAATATTAGCTCCAGAACATATTTGCTTCATATTAAAAAAATTCATCAAGTGTTTCATTTTATTTCATTTTTCTTTTATATAATAATCCATGTAATGCAGCGGAATTGCATGTTTGGCAAAATTTAGAAAAAAGTAATGCTTGAAATTTCAACCAAGAACATTTTTTAGTCTCACTTTCAATTAGAGATATTGTCTTACCTGCCATTGAACGCTTGGATAATATTAATTTATGTAAATCATCCAATTTAAATAAAGAAATAAGATCCTCAAAATCAGTAATCCATTTTTAAATATTTTGGTATTGGCTACCATTGAATGGTGCTATCATATTCTAGATGTCATGTAAAGAAATAGAAGGTTTCAATAGAATCAGGAATCATAAATTGCGTCATTTCGTTTTTAGCCCTTCCAGGATTTTTTTTCAGGCATACAAATCCTATCCTTCAGGCTTCTGGAAGGCATTTGTCCAAGAAGTAATAAGACTAATTTTTTGCATCAAACAGAAAAAAAAATGTGTGGAATTTGTGGGCAGTACATGCGTTGGTCGCTGCCAACTACAGAGTCTGGCGGAATGCAGTTGTCCTTGAGCCTTTGCATCGCATGTATCGCTCTTGAAGCGGACACTTGTTTATAAGTGAGTAAATTTTGAGAATGCAGCTTAGTGTTAGCGATACGTCATAAAGTTTTGTGTAAAACTAAACAAATCGGCTAACGACGCGCTTGCCTCGCTTTCCATGTTGCAAGAAACCAACGAGAAAAATTCTTTGTTCATGTATCTAGTGTTTAGGTGGCACAAATATTTCAAACACGGAAGAGAGGATGTCAAGCAACGCGCTGGGTGCTCTTTAACTTCTAGATCTTTGAAAAATGTCCCTAAAATTAATAAGCCTTTGGACTCTGACCGTCGGATGAGTGCTCGAATGATTGCGAAGGAGCTGGGACTTAAAAAATTGATTGAGCATTGAATCGCCAATATAGAACTTCAAATGCACAAAAAAAGTGCCAATATGTTTCTTACACATCCTTCAAAATGACTCAGCTCCTGGTACAACGTCGCAACTCTCTCAAAATCATCGTATAGTCCCGATATGACACAACCGTTTTTTTTTTTATTTTTTTTTATCCTTCGATTAAAATCACATTAAAAGGTCATCGTTTTCAGAATCTGGAGAACATGCAGAAAAAAATGTAACGCAAGTTCTGAACAGCTTTTCAGCTGAAGACTTAGTGACGGGGATAAATGTTGACAGAGTCGTTATTGCCAACGGTGTGTTAATGAAAAAGGAAGCTATTTTCACGAATATTAAGTGTCTGCGAAAATATCTTTAAATAAACGTATTTTATGGAATCAGTCTCATTACTTTATTAACAGAACTTGTTGTGTTATAAAGTGTATATAAAGTATTCCTAGAATTAATATCAATGGAAATTTCGATACTTTCATTAGAATAAGATTCTATATAGCTCATTCCATCTTCATGCAAAATGTTTTATTTTAATTCATTTAAATCATATAATATAGAAATTATTCTGGTCGTCTAGAGAATCGGTATTATCGATAGATAAAATGTTACTGATGGCAATTAACTCAGGTAAGGAAAAATCTTCCTTAAATTCAAATTTCAAATGGGAATCTAGTAAATTGACGAATTCTTTGCCTAATTTTCTATGAGATATTATTTCTCCGAAAAGAAGTCTGTATAAAGTTTTGATTTTGGAATATGTCTCCGATTTTAGTGCAAGATCCAATTACATTATATCATCAATTTTCAATACCATTTTAAAATAAAAACTAAACAAAATTCCCTTTTTAGAATAGGTATTCAACTTCAGGATAATCAACACATTGCTATCAGCCAAACTCTTCCGGAAATGAGCACCATTTATTTTATTGATTATCATCAACGCTTAAATCATCAACGGCGTCGAATGTATCTACAATAACTCAATATCTCATCATCATTTATAGAAACTGACTCTATTAAAAAAAAAAAAAAAAAAAAAAAAAAAAAAGCGACGCATTCTAATTGAAATGGTTATATTTAAATTTCAGTTATTTACAAAGAAGACTTTTTACATAGAATGAAGCTGTCTTAAAGATACGTCGCACTCATAACTAATTCTCTGACACACCCTTCTTTTTCTGTCACTTCAAACATACACACTTACTAATTCCCGCCGTTCGACAACTCAATTCACAGCAGACAACTCCCTCCCTCGAGCACTTGCTTTCCGTATCTCTCATGCATTCTCGTTGCGGCGCTGCTGTTGTCAATCTGCACTCAGGAAACAGGTGGCGCTTTGGACATCAGAAGTTGCTTGGGATGCTAAATACATCCCCACATTATTATTGTTAAAGTTTTTATTATTATTATTATTATTATTGGTCTATTAAGCAATGTAAAATTTCGACAAGTTGTACCATTCAATAAATGGTTGTTTATTTTTTTTCTGAGATGTTGACTAAATTATTTTTGAACATTATAATAACCGATAGCGCATTATATTCTTAAAAAAATTCGTTTTAATATAATTATGAAAATTGCGACTTTGAAAAGAAGGGGATTATATTTTCTTTTCCTTGGTGCAGAAAATATAATTTTTATTCTCAAGACAATTACACTGAATAATAATAATAATAATAAAGCTGAATAAAAGGTTAATAAAATTTAGAAAAGTCATTAAAATAAAGTTTATACTTCAAATTATTTTGAATACTTTTAGGGTCTTTTTAAAAAACTTTAATATTATTTATTTTCTAATATTTGACTATTAAAATGTGAAAGAAAGAATTATTTTTTTTTTTCGATATCGAAAACTATTAAAATTGATTAGAGATATTATGGTAAAGTAACCTGAAGTAGACAGACATCAAATTATTTTAAAATAGTACTTGGATGAAGATTAACGATCGCAAACTCAAATGATAAAAAAAGCCCACTTGTTTCAAGTTAACATATGCAATAATGAATGAGCATTATATACTAGCAAAAAATAATAAGTAAAAAAAAAAAAATAATAATAATAGCCAGCGAAAAATATATAAAAATCACGTAAACATATATTTTTGCAAATCATTACATGATCCATTAATTAATAATCCATTAATTTCTCATTTATGAATTTAGATTTAATAAATTTAGACGACTATAAAGAGACTTCCTTTGAAAAAGTTAGACATTTCAAATCTAAAATTTAACCAATGACAGAATTTTTTTTTTCAATTTGTTCATTTGCATTTCTAGATTTTTTTTAATACTAGCCGTCAGGAAAAAGTTTCTAAAAGGGTATAACTTTAAACTTCGCCTTTTGAAGATAATCTATTAATTTCAAAAATAAATAAATAAATAAATAAATAAATAAATAAATAAAATAAAATAAAATAAATAACTAAATTGCAACGACCATTTGGAAAATGATTTTTTCGAAGACTAAAATTTAAGACAAAAGAAATCGCACGGAGTTGATCATACATTACGTACTCCATGAATTAAACATTAATAGTGTTATGACACGTAAAAATTGCAAGCAACAAAAATCGTCTGCGACCCGTCAGATTTCCTGAAACTTACGTATTATCCACCTGAATCTTACGTATTATCCAAGCATTTCATTGGCTGTTCGGGAAAAGGCTTTTTCATCGTCCAAGAAATCTGACGACCAATTTTAAATGAAATTTTATTTAACTTTTAAACATCCCACAATATTACTTTTTACACCGTCGTATAGAAAAAAAAATGTATTTTTAAATGTAATTTGTTTGAAAGCTGTATCTCAATTTGTTTCTGAGTTATTAATTTTTTTGTAGTTTTTATTACTTTTTTGTCATAGTGGCAACAGAAGTATCCATCTCTGTTGAAAGTAAAGGAAAAATATAGATTACTGTATAGACCAATCAGAAAATGATTAAAATGGGGATTCAACCGATAAAACGCTTCAGATATGTTTTTGATTTCCTACTTTGACAGAGGACAATAACAATGAAAATATGATGAGAGTCATAAAATGAAGTATTTTCGAATATTAGAATTATCACTGTAATATGTATTAATAGCTTTAAAAATGAAATACAAAATATGTTAAATCTTATCAAATTCTCTGCGCATAAACAGAAATAATATTTTTCATTATTAAATAAATTAGTCTTAAGGATATTTTAAAATATATTCGAAAAGCTAATTTAAGAGTTTAAACAATACCACTTTTTTTTTTCAGAATAAATTATTTACCCCAAACTTTGATCTAATGTCATGTCTTTTCCTACTATTGATGAAATTTATGTAGTAGCATACATTCTTGATAAGTAAATAAGCAATATTATAAATTGTTATTCGATTTAACATGGATGTGAAGTCACATTGAATTCGGATATTTATTATAATATATGATAGATCTATATGAGAAATATTTTTTTAATGCATATAAATTTTATTCTGGAACTTTTTTCCTGTTTTTTATATTGAGCATTTATATGAAAATTAGATTGTTAAAAAAGATCTAATGATTTTTTTTTTTATTATTATTGTTATTCATTTATTTATTTTGAATTGATTTTCTTTTAAATTTATAAAGGAATGTATTGAGAAAATATATATTTGTAAACAATGTTTTGGGGAGCGATTTTTGTTATTTAGTTACTTCTTATATGCAGGGTGTTCCATAAAGTTCCACACAACTTCAAAATTTTATATAAAAAATGAATAGGCTTACAGCAAAACTAGTTACAACAATAGATAGAATAACTCAAAAAGTTTTTTTTTTCTACTGCCTTAGCAAACTTCAACATAAGATTCTTTCGTAGCACAAAGAATATCAACACGATATTACAATTCAATCGTCTAACGTTTTATCAAGCTAACATCAACACTAGCTGCAACTGTATGGACCTTTTGTTTCAACTACACAAGACAATTAACTTTTGTTCGGTACATAATATATTTTACATAATCCCAAAAGAAAACCTTTCGACATATTGCGCTTTCTTCACAGAATCCACCATTTTGAATAACTAAATTCTTTAATAATCGTTTACGTGTTGTGCAACGCCATCTATGACCAGAAACATATTGTAGAAAAAAACATTTTGAGTTATGGTATTTGTTGTTGTAACTAATTTTTCTGTAAACCTAATCTTATTATTTAAATAAATTTTTTAAGCTTTACGAATTTTTTTGGGCAACCTGCATTTTGAAATCATAGATTAGTTTTTCCATAACCAGTATAAAATTAATTAAATAAATTTAAACAAACATGCATTTAAAACACCAAATAAAATAAACTAAGACAGACTTGAGCACAGTTAAAAAATAAAATTTATAAAGACAATAAAAAACAATTAAAAATACAATATGTAAACGTTTCGCCAAGCGACACGCAAGGCATCATCAGTACAAAAAATATCCATTGCATTTCAAACGTCAGAACAAATCAAGAACAGTTACAGTTAGCTATTTTAAAAACAAACAATATTCACTAGGGACAGAACATACTGGTGCTTTAAAAAAGAGTAATTTGAATTCAAAAATTGTCCAGCATTCACTTCAAACGGATCACAATCCGCTCATTGCGAACGCCAGTATTTTGAAATCTGGTTGCAACAACTACCATGGTAGATTGCTCCTTGAGGCTTGGTTCACTGAATTGCGGTCGCATGCTTTGAATGATGATCGTTCTGTCCCTAGTGAATATTGTTTGTTTTTAATATAGCTAACTGTAACTGTTCTTGATTTGTTCTGACGTTTGAAATGCAATGGATATTTTTTTGTAGTGATGATGCCTTGCGTGTCGCTTGGCGAAACGTTTACATATTGTATTTTTAATTGTTTTTTATTGTCTTTATAAATTTTATTTTTTAACTGTGCTCAAGTCTGTCTTAGTTTATTTTATTTGGTGTTTTAATGGTTTTTAAATTCAGACGTTAAATGTATATGTACTGTAAACATGCATTTATTTATGAGTGGTGTCACTCGTGACATTATTTATGTATTTACTTTAAAATAACACTTTTCTCAATTCAAACAAAAATATGTTTTATGAATAAATATTTATATTAAGTACTGGCAACTATGTCTTCATTATGACCTCATGCGGAATGTGCAATTCCGTTTTGTAAAAAATTCTTTTGTTAATAAAAGTAAATTTTGCAGTATAACGAAGTGAACAAGCTTTAAGAAAAATTGTATAGAACGTCTATTATATAGTCCTTTGGCATTCTATCATTTTCCTTTAAAAAAACTTCAAGATGTCAAAAACGGTACTTGACATTTTAGTGACAAATTGAATTGAACTTTCAAAGAGGAGAAATTTTTAGACAGTCTTAGTATGCTTTTAGCATTTTGAAGAGTTGAAATTTTAAAATTTTGCTATATATTCTTTTAAACTAGAAAAGTTGCTTTCATAAAGCCTTTAACAAAGATATACTGTAAAATAATTTTAATTTAATCGACTTATACTCGTAACGTTACGCTATTTACATTGAAATTTAAGCTACTCAAAACATTATATGCATTTTTTTATGGAAAACATTTAAATATCAGTACAGCAGGATCAGTGTTGTCTTCAATTTTTCTGTAATGTTATCATTAAGGCAATTACAATGTCTAGAAATAAACAAATTGGAAAAATATATAATGGTATCATTTTCTTTATATAATAGAAGCATTTAATGAATAAAATATAACACAATCCTTTACCAAAATAGGAGCATTTTGGAAACTTCACATAATCCAGTAATTGTGTATAGTCCAGTGATCAGTCCAGTGTGACTGATAATGCATTTCACTTTTAAGAATAAAACAGTCTGGTGATAAGGATATGACGTCAAGAATGAAATTGACTCTTTTTTAAATTTTCTAAGTTTTTATCTTTTTATTTAACGATATATTTAATAGTAAGTATGCAAATATACTAAACAAAATATATATATATTTTTTTTAAGTTTTTAAAATTAAGGAAATTGTAAAAAAGCTATATTATTTTAAAAAATGCGTTACACAAAAAAAAATATATATATATTATTTTTCTATATTTTATGTCAGGATTCCTGAAACACATATTTTAATATTTTCGCGGGTTTTAAATTGTAATATTAGCTTTTTTTGATATTTTAAAATACATAATTACGCTTCAAAATACATCCGCATCCTATAGGTATTTCTTTAAAAAACTTTTCAAATTCTAGACTAAGTATTATTTGATTGCCTAATTTGGACTGCTCAGACCAGGATCTAGTCTGTCGAGCATAGTGTCCCCCCGGTTCCCCTTAATGAGGTTTTATAAAAAATATATAACGAGAATATTACACTATGCAGCCGGAGTTGTACCCACCGCTAAACGCTACAAGGGAATGATTTGAAAATAAATGGTCTTAATAAAAAAATAAAAATTACAAACTATGGTCAAAGACCAGATCGCCTACGGGGCAGCTCTAAAAAATAAGAGCCCTCAACACTACACGGGGGAGAGATTGGGTGGATGTTCTGCATTAGAAATTGCTGCTGGCGACAATTTGGTAATGTTTTATGTAAACCTTCAGGAAAAAAAAAATATGTTATGTAATTTTCTGCTAAGTGTGTGTCTATTTAGGATATTCCAAAGTCATTACTTGGGAGACATGCAGCCTTTTTGATATACCACTGTGTTGTTAGCAGGCTGGCAATGTAATATTGGGAAGGCGACGGGACTCCGCAAAACTAGCATAGGAATGTACCTGCACATTTAAATTTGAGGAGGAATGTTTGAAAGGGAGTATACCCCGTGTGAAATTCTGTTATGCGTGGTTAGAGTTTGCAGGGGATTATTGTAAGTTTCGGTATTATATTATATGTGTGTCGGTTTTGTCGCTGTTGTCCCAGATTAATTGCCATTCCTTGATTGTTTTAGTTTCAGTGAACGTTTTTATGCATGTTTGTGGAAGTGGGAGATGGGTGGTTTTTCATAATTTAGATTTTGCTTCGTTTGAGAGAGCGCCTACTTCTTAATTACCCAAAACTCCCGTGTGCGCAGACACATGGCCGAGAGCTACTCTATTTTAGTAGGACTTTAACTTAGCTTTGATCAGATAAACGGATAAACGGATTGATAAACGGATGCTTGGTTCTATGAGCATAGATAAGTTGGAGCTATCGGTCAACATTTGTACTTTATTTCTTTCGCAAAACGAATTATCATTGCTTCACGTATACTCATATGAAGTATCAGGTCATTCTCACTTGTGGTTTTTTTACAGCCTTTTGCAAGTGGAACTTTAATTATAAGTGTATATATATATATATATATATATATATATATATATATATATATATATATATACAAGATGTCCCAAAATTACCTGGTACATTAAAATTCAATATAAATTCAAGTAATTACCGTATAGGAGGGCGGTTTGGAATAAAAAGCTTCTCATGATGAAAAGTTTTCTTCAAGCCAATGGAAATAATTAGTTCAAAGTTTCAATCATAGATGAAACCACTTGTCCCTATGATTGGTTTCAAACATGCGTTTTTTTTCATATTAGGTTCGATGCTGTAACACAGAAATGACGGTGTATGCTTCTGCTGTGACCATCATTGAAGTACTGAAGACGAGAATCCAGCCATTTCCGCAATCAATGTTAGCGAACATGTGGATTGAAGTGGTGTTCCGGTTGGATGCGCTCGAGCTACAAACGTTACACACATTGGACTCCGCTAATAGATTCCACAGATTATTTCTCTGTAACTGCTTTTGACGACACAAAATGATCTGTAACCGATTGTCTTCAGTTTAAGATGTTTTTTGATAATTTAAGGTACACCGCTATATGTGGGTGAAGACTGAAACTAACTTTGTTATTCACTTGGATAAAATTTAACATCGTGAGAATCATTTTAGTCCAAACCGCACTCCTGTATGACAATTATTTATTTTTACATTGAAATTTATAATGTGTCGGAGGCGTTTGTGACACCCTGTATGTGTGTGTGTGTCACGAAAAATCGGTTTAAGATAAGCTAATTACATAAGTCTGGGAATGAAATAACAAAATATGGTCTGTGGACTAGTACGAGGATGTTATGCAAAGCATTGGCTCAATAGCCTGTAGAATTTCTCCTATGAAAACAATATGTTGCATCAACAAGTCTTTATTTATCAAATAAATAACAGAAATAATTAGATTGGAGAGTTCTTAACAAGACGCAGTCAGTCATCTTGAACTGGACATATTACATATGATTATACAGCAGGTTATGAAAATTTCTGACAGATAAAGTAAAGGGTACTAGGAAAGAGTAGGAAATTGTGTTAAGAAGCTGCACTATAGCATTAATATTTCATTGGAACGGAAGCCGCGGATTTTAAGACAAAATAAAAGAGAAAAAAGATTTATTATGACCCAGTGAAAAGTAAATCACTGATTTGAGCGTAGGTATTGAAAAACTCACAAAATGGGAGAGGATTGCAGTCAAATTTGCTTACAGTTTGGCGATCAAACGTAAGAAGAAAACAGATAAGGAGAAAAGATGTCTTCAAAAATAGCTTTTGAAAAGGGATAAAGAACTTTCTCAAGTAGAATAATTTGTGATTGGAAAAAAATATATATTGGCGTGCGTCAAAGACGCATCTTGAATAAGAATATGTAAAGAAAATAAAAGTTTTGTAAATAGAAAATGATTATTTACAGGGAAATAACATTTATAAATGAGATCTATTATGAAAGATCGGTGCTGTAGAGAAAATGCAAGATCAGCTAATAAGAAAACTCTAAACATGAAGTAACACAATATAGCAAGTAGACGTTTACGACTTAGTTAGGCTAGGCATTGGCTAAAAAAGCACAATAAGTTCTCCTAAGAAAATAATCACTTGCGGTAACAAATATTTACAAAAATAATGGTGAAATATTTAAATGAGACAGTTAATTAATTGGGACTTCTCAAAACAAAGTCAGCCTCGTAGAACTGTATATATTCTACATGATCAAACAGCAGGTTTTGCAAATTTATGCCAGAAAATAAACTAGCTAAAAATGAAATTTTATGCTAAGTAGATACACTACAGTATTGACATTCCACTGAAACTCGACCCACGGAATTTGAGACAAGAGAAACAAAAAAGTTTTATTCTGACCAGTGCAAAGCTATTTATTGGTTACAGCTTAGGCATACAAAAAGCAAATAGAAGAGCCCAGCAGCTCAATCCATCTGAAGACACTACCCATATGCAAGTAAATCCTTCTCTCAATTCTTTCAAACCTTCAAATTTACTTACAGTGTTCACTGATGGTTCACGTACTGAAACTGGTATTGGTGCAGCTTTCTGCAGAACGGAAGTCGGAGTCGTGACCCATGAGTGATCCTGTAGAATGGATGACAACAACGCCGTTGTTTTTCAAGCAGAACTACTTGTCATTCATAAAGCTTTGGATTGGACTTCTAATGCTTCTTCCAAAAAATTGATTAAAATTTATAGTGATAGCCTTTTTAGTTTACAGGCTATTAGTGCTTCTAAATCAACAAACCCACAAGTTTTGGAAATTAAAATCCAGATGAAACATATTTTACATAAGTCGTCACTAAGTCATGTCTCAGCACACAGAAATCACAGAAATCACCCACTCGTGGACAGCCAACCTTGCGGTATAGGAGCTAAATGTCCACTAGGGGAAAAAGTCTCAGCACACAAGGGGATCTTTGGTAACGAATGTGTAAATACACTTGCTAAAAACGCAACCAACTTCCCCGTAGTAGACTACGCTCTGCCAGCTTCGCACTCATATGTTAAGAGAATTTTGTACTCAAAACTGTGGGAGCGTGGCAGGATCACTGGGACTATTCGGAAAAGGGAAGATTCACGCATGGACTGTTTCCAAAATTCTCCTTAGAGTTTCTTCCCCTCTCTCCTGCCGCTACCGCATTCATTACAGAACACGGCCCATTTAGGGACTACCTCCATAAATTCCATTGCCCAAGCTGCTGTGTATGTGAATGTGGCGATTTAGGAAGTGCCTCACATTACTACTACGCTTACCAACTTACCACACACTGACATATTCGGCGCCCTTTATCAATCCTTAAAAATTGGCTAAGTAATATTTTATCCCGTCCAGCACTTACCGAAAACCTGACAAAGAACAGTAGCAACAGTGTACTGCGATTAAAAACAACATATATCGAATATTTGATGAGATATAGGCATTTGTATGAAATAAATTTTAACTGCGCTTTTGATTAAGATTCTAAAATTTTTATTTTATAATTTGGTATTTATCTATTTAGGTCAACGTATATAAAAAGTCCAGTCAAATATCGCGATAATTCACAAACATGGGCGGCAATATATTGAGTCGCTTTCTAAAAATATCATTATTATAAGGGATTTTCCACAACCTTTCAATCAGATCACTATATCTTTCTGAGTTTTCACAATATATGAGTGAAATTTTTATAGATGTTTCCCTAAATGGCTGACTACAAAATTATGAAATAAAAATTTCGAAATCTTCAGCGCATGCACAGTTAAAAGTTATTTCATACAAATTCCCGTATCATCAAATATTCAATATATTCATGTTTTAATTGTATACTGTATACTGTTGCTACTGTTCTTTGACAGGTTTTCGGAAAGTTGTGTTAAATTTGGTTGAAAGCTGTAGATTCTACACACACAAAAAACTTTTGAATTTTTCACAGACACAATAACTTCTTCAGGAATATGGGTACTATGCTAACACAAATGCACAAAAACGTTGAACAGGACACAAATAGTCGTTTAACATAGTAACAAACCATTTTCAGCATTTTCTGTTACATGTGTGATCGCAAATATTATTTTTTTATTAAATTTATTATTAGCCCCCCTAATTGCTCTCCCGACTAAATCTTCACCGAGAAATATGAAATCAAACATATCCTTTATATCCCAGAAATTGAAGAATAATTCGCCAATAATTTTGGTAGATATTCGACAAACAGTGTACAATCGAAAGCACCCAGTCTCTGTTCCTTAACGTTTGGAGACCAGTGTATATAAAGCCATTAATGTATTAAAATTCCATGTACTGTTACAAATACTGCTTAAATGTTGTGACCTCTTACATTTAGTGCTTTAAAAATGACGTCTTAGTATCACATTCGAAATCACCATTTTTAGAGATGTACACACATATGAAACTTCCTTGGGGGAGGATCTGTAAGAATGGTTCCAGAGAAACGTCATTTTTTCCATGAAAAGAAATTATTTCCTTTGAGAGAAAATAAAAGAAGAGATTCGAAGCGCAGATAACGGAATTAATGAATTTCCGAGAAAGATTTAAAAAAAAGGTTTTGGCCGTCCGTAAGAGTGTGATTTGGGGAGAAAGTAGTCAGTCAATGTTTCGGGTAGCGATAAGATATTTGTTCTTCTAAAAACCTCCAGACTGATTCAGTTACTTTTTTTGTGGTGTTTCCACGAGGAAAACGAGATGATATGCTAAAGCCAGAAGTTTGACTTGATGTGTTCTCGTGTAGAAAACGGCGCTTGTAATCGATCGTAATGCGCACAATTTTCTATTTTTTATTTAATGAAATTTATTTTGTTTCTCATTGAATTTAGTTTTATTTCAATTATATTATGAGTGGTGCTGAACATTTCGAAAATCATCACTACCAAGCGGAGTGCCGCTATAACAAAATGTTATTCAAACCATAGACAAATAAGAAATTATTTGTACCTGGATTCTTAGTCTTAGTCTTATATTTCTTTAAAAATTACTTATTATTAAGATGGCAAATAATCATTTTATTTTTGTGTCTAACACAATTAGACTGACATATCTGTCTGCATAAGAAAAAAAAAGAAAACGTAATGTATTTATTAAATTTTAACTTTCAATACATAAGAATTATCCATAGATTATAAACACGTTATATCTCATAAAATAATAATAATAATTAATAAAAACATATTTATTATATTTTTTTTCTGTCTGAAAAAAATGTTTTATTAGTCAGTAATTTATAATATTTAAAAAAACCTAAAAGACTGCTTAAATATCTATTCACATATTTTAAGCAAACGAAAAATTCCTCATTTACGGAGATTTTTTTTTAATTTACAAAATTAAATGTATCAGACAGAAAGAAATTTAAAACACTTAATAAAGCACATGAAATTTCTAACAAAATTAGATTAACATTAAATGAATGCTATGTAGTAAATATGGCAATTCGATCTTCAAAACTACTGTAACATTCAGAATAGCCAATTACATATCATTCAGCTTCATTTATTGTTAAGTTAAAAACCTGGCACTCAAATAGTGCTATTTCTGTCATTTGTTTTGCAAGAAAGAAGTTCGCTGAGCACCAGTATAGGTATAGAAAACGAAATTCTATGTATTCCGTCTGTAGCATATTCTTGGAAATAAACCCTAAAACTTTCTCACACTATATTTTTTTTCCATAATAAAATCAACGTTTTAGATCACTGAGAATGAGACAAGTATAAATTAACTTTTATCTTCGAATTTCAACCATTCATAATCACGAAGTGTCAATTACTGTCAAATCGACGAGGATGAAGATATTTATAATTGACTTTTTAACCAAATCTACATTAATTTTCTAGACACGTTTCCAAGGACCTCCATTTCGCTTCTTGATGCACAAATGATATCGTTGCGCAATGCGCAATGTCTACTTATTTCTTTGCGTGATATACAAATTATATGCTCTTTGTTAAATCTCTCGGAAGCTTGTTCTCTTTCCAATAATTATATTAGTATGTAAGCAAGAGTTATATGTAACATAAATTTATAATCATTCTCAAGAAGTTGGACTTAAAAGAAATGCATCATATTAATTAAATCAATGATGTTTTACCGCCTATTTTCGTATATATGAGAGAATTAAAAATTAATATGCTAAAAGATTCTGTATAATAGACAAAAGAATTTATGATTAAATTTCTTAAAACTTCTTCTGAAAAAAAAAAAAATGTAATACCGATATACACGTTTGAACTATTTAAAATATATTAAACGCTCGAATCCTTCAAGGTTTTTAACTTTTCTATAAATTAAAAATATTAAAAATTCTGATTTAATAAACTGCATTACCGCTGCTTCAGTTTCTTACATTTTTTGAAGTGTTCTATCTCAAAAAATTTCTTTAAAGATAAATTCAATTATTACTTTTTTAAAAAATATATATTGCAATATAAAGTGTTCTTTAAAGCCAGATGAAATTACTTATAAACACCAACCTACTATAAAACAGATTCAGTGGAGAGTTTAAAAACATTTTGCATTATTATATATATATTTTTATCATATTTATGAAAAGTGTATTATAAAATTGTATAAAACCTAATCCACAAATAATGATGTATTTATTCCTTGAACAAAGTCTTTTTTTTTTTTTTTGTAAATGCCTTGTACGTTGATAAAAGGTTTTGAAGATATATTTTTTAGATGGATTAGAGTGACAGAAAATATTATAAAAAAATAATTGTAAGAACGTTCTACCTCTGCAATTTATGCTAAAACGATTTTTAGATTTTTATAATTTGTTATCACTTATTTAAAAATCGCAATTATTCGAATATCATTTAAAAATATATACAAATAATTAATGTTAAATTTAAGAAAATTATACAAGAAATTATAAATTTACGCTAAATATTTACCATTTCTTGTGAATACTAAGGATATATGTGTATATATATATATATATATTATATATGTATATATGTATATATATATATATATATATATATATATATATATATATATATATATATATATATATATATATATATAATTATATTATATATATATATATATTATATATATATATATATATATATATATATATATATATATATATATATATATATACATATATATATATATATATATATATATATATATAATATATATATATATTATATATATATATAATTATATATATATATAATATAATTATCTTATTCGAAATCTTAATAAAAAATTTTTAATCACTTCATAAATTTTTATCAGCTACCCAAGCTATAATATTCTGAGAGAAGCTAGTTTTTATTTAGAATGCTTTTAAAAGCCATTTTTGCTATTTTTAATTCTGACCTTAATTCCACGAATCTAGTTTTTCCGTGCCCTTTAGACGCTAGACTTCTTATCCCCGAAATCACTATATCAGATATGGGATGCATTCTCCTAAGCCATTCTCTCTTTTGCGCGCTATTAGTTTAGCTGCTCGTTGCTCAAGTGCGCCTTTCACTGATTGGTTCGTTTCTGTACTACGTCGAGATCTGTCACCTTCAGCGAGTTCTTACAAAAAAACCATGCAGAGACTTCGGAGCTCTGTTTTATGTCGTGTTCAAGTGCCTCAAACTATGTTATCCGGTGTTTAACCGTCTTGTACAAGTCTAAATTTGCTTTTAAGATCTTATAGCATGCTGTAGCTATACATGCCCCAGCTTGAATGCTTTACGAATTTTCTCATAATGCGTTGCTTGATTTTACGTGTTCAAGTTTTGTTGAATTAACACCTTACAACGTAAATTTGCTGTGTTTTTTTATGGAGAAACTACCGTACTGCAAAAACTATTTGCCAAGCTACACTTACGCCCTGACTATCGGATTAATAATACGACAACAAAACGAATACTTGTATCTCGATTGGAGTTAGCCTATTTCAGCTATTACCAGCAATTTTATGCAAGTTGGCTGGATTTCTCGACTTCAGAAATAACACAACCTTTCATCAGTCGACTTTATTCCATTAATTTAACCCCTTAATTCTTGCTCCCGTGATATTCACGAGCTGTGTCTTTTATTCAGATTATTAAGATTTGTTTCATTCCCACCAGTTTTATACAATAGTGTAGTTGGCTTTATTACGGTATCATTTTACCTCATTAAATAAGGTGAGCATTTCTTTTTCAAAAAAGTGGTGCCAATAAGCAATTTGAAATTTTAAACTGTAATTTAATGCGACCGTTAAGGTGTTAATGCACCCAAACACAACCTTTTACTAGTTCGACAAGAATTTTATACAAAGTTTCATATATATCCTTCTGTTTATATAAAAAAAAGTTTTGATTTGGAAATGGACCAATGAAAATCTGCGTAGATCATTTGGGTATACTCCTACTAGATCGGCATGCATATTTTTTATGACCGGGGGTCTTTATTCGTTAATATTAAGAAAACTGTTACATACAAAAATATGAAAATCGGTAGTATTATAGAGACATTTTTGATAAACACGCTGATGCAGACAGTTTTTAAATCGAATAATTATTTTAAGAGATATTTAATGTTAAAGAGGGTCGAAATCGTTCCATCAAAAAAGTTTTATAGAAGAAAAAATATACATAGGAACTTAAACATTTTTAGATCATTTTGTACATTGGAGGTTTCAGATGTGCAGACTGCAATTATCTTTTTAATTTGACTCATTTTTTGAAGATTTATTTCCATTTTAAATTCAAATTTTCAGCATATCGAGAGATATTTTTTACACAGTTTAGAAAAGGGCAATTATTTTAAACTGTTGCCAATTTTAAAAACAGCCCAAAGAATAATATTTCCTTCAAATAAAAAAATTTAGTTACACGTGGCTATTATAAACAGAAAAAAAACTTTCAAATTATATTTAAGTGATTACGTGTTAAAAATCAGGAAAATATTGAAAATTACATCATAAAAACTGCAGTTACACGTGAATTTTAAAAGGTAAAGAAATTTTTTAAATACTAAATTCATTATTATGCGTTAAAAGTCACAAATGAAGGAAATTACTTCATAGTTAAAAAAGGCCTAATAAATAAAAGTTGGCAAAACACTTTAAATTAAAAAATATATTTGCACGAGACGTTTATTTCATATTTTGAGATAATATTTTCAACTATTATCGTGAATTCTAAGGCAAAGCAAATAATATTTCCTTTCACACAACAAAAGAATTTTCATCTGAATATTAAAAAAAGAAAGGAAACTTTGGTGAAAATTATGTCAGATTTAAAACGATACATTTAAAAGAACTTTCTCATAGCGGGTTAAAAATTTCCGAGAGACTAAGACTCTGTGTACTTAACTCATTTTACATTAGCTTACTTTGAAATTTTTAACTAATTTTTAACACTTTCCAACAAAGTTGAAAAGTGTTATTGATTTCGGTTTGTCTGTTCGCGCTCTAACTCTCGTAAATATACTCGGTCGCACAGAAATTTTCGGTTATTGACGTTTAGCCTAGCACGAACCCTATTTCAAATGAAGTTTGTAGCATGTTTAGTTCATTTAATGGGACAGTCAAAAGTATTCCGTTACATTACGGCCAATGGGAAAAAAACATTTCAAATGAATTTTAAAGATGTTACACCCTTTCAAACATAATAAAAAATATATGCATTTACGAAGTGCACTAAAATATTCAGAATATTCTGTAGCATATGCGGTGCAACGAACAGTTACTATTCATTTACAGGGCTACACAAAAGAATTATATTACAAATGGAATAGAGGGAAATTGTTTGCGGCGTATTTTAATTATACAAATTCATATATAATAAAATTGATATACGTCGGTGAGGCTTACTTAAGTTATTTTATGTATAATACGAAGTGCATAGCATTTACAGGTATTCAAACATTTCAGACAGGTATTTTCTATCCGAAATACTGTATATTATCGGCGATGGCAGGGAATGCATTTTCAATTATGATATGCTCTTTTAACCCGTAAGGAATGGTGACGTCACGGCGACGTCGTTGTGAAGTCACACTGCAATTTTGTGACCGTCGATGTGACGTCATAGTGACCAGAATGCGAGGTCGTTATGGCCGTTTTAGAGGTCGTTTGTGACGTCACATTGTGACCACTCAGTGAAGTCACGGTGTGACAAATTTGTGAAAAGTGTGTCATTTGGGACTATTTTGGCATTAACTTTGTGACGAACCTGTGACGAAAGTGACAATGCTTTGAAGTCACATTGTGACCAATTTATGAAATATGAGTCATTTGTGACGAACTTGTCATAAACACTGTGATGATTTCAAATGAAAATCAAATTTCAAATTAATTGCTTAAAAGGCGCAAAGGCGAACATAGTGGAAAACATTCCCTGCTGGGACTCGAGCCCGGGCCATCAGTTTAGCGCACTGACATTCTACCGACTAAACCACATTGAACGATACCCGGCCTGGAAAATTTCTCACTATTACATGTTGTCAAGGCTACAAACGCAGCACAAGATGGAATATTTATCGTGAGCCACCGACATGGGGCAAACACCAAACTTAATTAAATCGAGCATCGATTGAAACTATATTAATACTTGGAAATTTTTCCAGAGAGAACCATTCGCCTTGCATACAATATTTCAAATGAAAATCAAATTTCAAATTAATTGCTTAAAAGACAATTTTAATTTGAAATTTGATTTTCATTTGAAATACTGTATGCAAGGCGAATGTTTCTCTCTGGAAAAAATTTCCAAGTTTTAATATAGTTTCAATCAATAATGGATTTAATTACGTTTCGTGTTTGCCCCATGACGGTGGCTCACGATAAATATTCCATCTTGTGCTGCGTTTGTAGCCTTGCCAACATGTAATAGGGAGAAATTTTCCAGGCTGGGTATCGTTCCATGTGGTTTAGTCAGTAGAAAGTCAGTGCGCTATACTGATGACCCGGGATCGAGTCCCGGCGTGGAATATTTTTCACTATGTTGGCCTTTGCGCCTTTTAAGCAATTAATCTGAAATTTGATGATCATTTGAAATATTGTATGCAAGGCGAATGTTTCTCTCTGGAAAAATTTCCAAGTATCAATATTGTGATGATTCTTGTCATAAACACTACGATAATTTTAAATTAAAGTTTTGTTTGAAATATAAAATCTTATCTTTTTACCGTACTTTTTAGCAAGATATCCCTATTTTGGAGTCCTATTCTTCTAAAATATTTTTAATTTTCCATTTAAAAAACAATGCTTATCAACTGACATCTTTTTTTATTAAGTTCTAAGCTTGATATTGAATTCAAGCTTAATATTAAGAATGTGTAAGCTTTTTAATTTTTTGTGATTTGTCATTGCTTTACTAAATACGAACATGGAGTCTAACGGATATTAATACAACAGTTATTTATAGAACGACATGATAAGCCCTATTTATTTAATTTTTTTTTATTCCCGTACATATTGTATTTTGTGAATATGAGCTAATTAGATTTGGTATGTTTTATAGGAAAAGACTGGGAAATAGAAACAACAAGTAAGATATATCATGCGTTAAGCATAGATTATAAAACACTTTCCAACTCTTTTTGAATGTTTTAACAAGACATCGGGGGAAATAACGTAAACAAGATAACTCACTAAACATGAAAACTCATAAAACATATGAAAAACTGATTTCAGCAGTTATCATCCATAGACAAATATGTTTTCCAATTCTTTTAAACAGTCCTGTATTTGATCTGTAGATTGATATATATACTATATAATGGAAAAATTTAGTTTATCAAGGAAACGCATAGCAGGTTGAAATTTTCTTTCTGCAATTTATACTAATATATGGAAACATACTTAAGTAATTTTGTACAACCCTGTAGTTTACCTAGAACTTTTATTACACGCCACTATTTAGTTAAAATTTAATTCAAACTAAAACACTCTTAAAACTGCTGAAATCACATTTCCAGAAATTATAATCTATAGACGGCAACGTATCCAATTCTTTGCGTGACCCTGTATATCATTTTATCTATATTCTACAAACATTTCTTAGTAAATTAAATACAGTGCAGCGTAAAAATGCATAACTTATTTAAAAACCACCTTTAAACAATACCCAGTAACCCTTACGAATACTTTTGTATATCCTGTATATGAATTATAGCATATATATATATACACCATATACTATGCATAAATGTCGTGAATCATAAAAGCGCATATCATGATTAAAATGCATTTACAGCAATCATCGCTAAATGAACAGTACTTCGGATACAATATAGTATCTGAAATATTTTGTGTGTCCCTGTAAATGCTATATACACTTTGTATTATACATGAAATAATTCAAAGTATGTAAACCTCAACGACGTATATCAATTTCATTACATATCAAATAGATTAACATAAATATAGTACGCCGCAAACAATTCCCTCCACCCCTATATCGTTATGTATTGGAATTCCTTTTTTAGCCCTGTAAATGAACAATAACTATTCTCTGCATTGCATATTCTACGGAATGCACATTTTAGTGCGCTTCATAAATGCATATCAATTTTATTCTGTTCGAAAGCGTGTAAAATCATTAAAAATCATTTGAAACAATTTTTTCCCACAGGCCGTAATGTAATGGAATACTTTTGACTGTCCCTGTAAATGAACTAAACATTCTACAAACTTCATTACAAATAGGAACCTTGCTATGGTAAACGTCAATAACATTCAAAAATTTCAGGTCAATCCGAGTATATTTACGCGAGTTAGAGCGCGGACAGACGGACAGACAAACCGAAGTCATAAACACTTTTCAACTTTATCGGGCCTGAAAAATACTTTATTTCAATGGTTAAATATTATTTTTTTTATTTTTTAATGAAAATAAAATAAATGTATGGAAAACGTAGAAAATGAGTTTACAATCAAAGAAAATTTAATAACTGATTCTGAATGTCTACAATTAAATGTTCTATTAAAATCACAAACAGCAAAAAAATGATTAAATAGAATAAAAAAAATAAATATATCAATTTGAAAAACACTAAATAATTAGTGTTTATAATTGTACTATTAAATAACAACAAACTACAATAGATGAATTAAACGCATTTAACAATTTCTCAAAAATATTTCCATATGTTATAAGGAATTCCTATTATTTTATAATTTTGTCAAATGTTAAATCTGAAAACATTGGTATGAAGATTTAAGATTTTAAATACTAATTTAAAATATTATTAGCAATGAAAAAAAAATTCTTTCAAAAGTAAAAAGACTTTTTCCCAGTATAATGTTAATTTCAAAATTGAAACAGTTTACTAATATCATTATAATCGAATATCATATTTAACTCCAAAATATTAATGACGATACATACTGTGTTAGAATCAGTCTCTGCATCAGCTTTTTTTTTCCTTCTAGCGATGGCAGATTAAGATATTTTACAGCATCGAATCGGAAAAGAATTCCAGATCAGTCACATTGCATATAACATACAACAACTATTTAACTCATGATAATAATCTATCAAACGGAAAGAAAAAATTTAAATTAAATAAGACATACCTTTTAAGTTCCATAAATAGTTTAATAATATCCGCGTTTTATATTAAATTATCAGACATATTTCTGACAAAATGACAAAATTGTCAGACATACTTCCCGCGTCAAAAGTTCTGATCCTTATTTTATTCTGCGGTTTAATCGAGCGCAGACGATATTAGCAAGCAGGTGCTTATACTGTATTATTATATATATATATTTTTTGTAGACAACAGATTTTTAGAGTTTAAATGCGCAATCATTTTATCTTTATGTGAGTGTAATGAAAATTTTTTATTTGAATGAAACACCTGCCTGTTTTCTTTCTTTTTTTTTAAAGTAAAGTTTGTTTTACACGTAAATACAAATTAGGCATCTTCTTAATAAATGAAAAGAGAGTATACAGGTTAAAAAAAAAACTTCTTTGTTAATCTGTCATTTTTTATATTCATTTTCTGTAGAATAAAATAATTTGTAAAATAGCTTTTTTTAAAGTCGTATCTCTAAAACACGAATTTAAAATACGAATCATTATATCATGGGTTTTGTATAAAATTTGTATAAATATTTTTTCGGAAAATGCTAATTTTATTTTAAAAGTCTGAAAGAAGTAGAATTTTTTAAAAAATAGTTATTTAAAATAGTTAAACACTAACAGGAAAAAAAAAGACTTGAATGTAAATTCTAAAGCAAGAAATGCATATATGACTAAACTCTAAATACTCTTTCTACGTGCTCATTAAAAGCTACAGACTTAATTGTAATAGAAAATTTTAGTTTGAAACCACAGAAGTGTTTCGATACCACTGTTCGACAAGAAAAAAAAAAAAAAAAAAAAAAAAAAAAAAAAAAAAAAAAGAACTTTCTCTCTGCAAACTAAATATGTAAAGTGTACAGATTTAATATTCCTAATTCTAAATATGTTATCCAAATTGCGCCAATACGTACTATTTTTCCGAGAAACACTTTTATAATAATAACACTCAGTGAAGGATTAAATTGCAATGATAGATAAAATTGAAATCATAAAAAAGTATACTTACACTGTCTTAGATAACAAATTGATAAAATATAGCATGAAAATCTAGTTTGTTGATACTTGTACCGTGCATTTTCCTTTTTATCCCCCCCCCCCCCACCTCTTTTTGTGTCCGAATTTACTATTTCCTATCCACTAATATGTTTTCATTCCTTATGTTGCTGTAACTCGAGCATGTTTAAAATATTTCTGTTCATTTTCAAAGATTTTTGATGTTCATATTTTTGTCACACTGTGACTTACAATATGGTGGTTTTTTCGTCACATATGTGACGTGACGTACGTTACATGCAGTGACATAACAGTGACGTCACAATTTTTTTTTAATTGCCAGAAAATATAATTTTACATAAATAACATGTTTTGAATATTTTTTGTAATTTTTTAAAGTTTTCTAAAAAGTTCATATCTCAGTCACAATGTGACATCACTGAGTGGAGGCATTTTGGTCACAGATGTGACGTGACCACAGTGACTCACAGTGAGGTCACAACGACGTCACCGTGACCATGCATGCTATGAGGGAAGTTTCACTATATTTATGCATACTATATGGTGTGTGTAAATGTTATAATTGATATACAGGGCTACAGAAAAGAATTCGTAAAGGTTACTGAGTATGACCGTAAATTGCTCAATGGTGGGTTTAAAATGTGTTATGCTGAACTGCATAAAGTTTTCTATGAAATGTTTGTAGAATATAGATAAAATGATATACAGGGCCACGCAAAGAATTGGATACATGACCGCCTATAGATGATAAATTCTGGAAATGCGATTTCAGTAGTTTTAAGGGTGATTTAGTTTGAATTAAAGTTTAGCTAAATAGTGGCGTGTAATAAAGGTGCTAGGTAAACAACAAGACTGTACAACAGTATTGAAGTATGTTTCCACCTATTAGTCTAAACTGCTGAAAGAGAAATTTCAACCTGTTTTGCGTTTTCTTGATAAACTAAATTTTCTATTATATAGTATATATATCACCCTACAGGTCAAATACACGGCTGTTCGGAAGAATTGGAATAAATATTTGGCTATGGATGGCAACTGCTGAAATCAGTTTTTTAAATGTTTAGTTAGTTATCTTATTTACTTTATTTCCCTAAATAACGAAGTTTTGTTAAAGCTTTCAGGGAGTGTTGGAAAGTGTTTCATAATCTATGCCGTAAGCATGATTTTTCTTTCTTGTTTTTAATAAAAGAAGAAAACAGCCATTGTATCTCTTATTAGCGGCTGATTTCGTCTTAAAAATGCCCAATGAAAGGAAAATGAATGAAAACCCGTTTACAGGGAGACCGTCACTGTTTTTTTAAATTATAATTCAAACTTTTTAAAGCCGAAGAAATTAGCATGCTTTTAGAATCTGGGATGTCTGAACGGGGGTTGGTGAGCGTAGCTCGTAGGGGGTAGAGCCCCCTAGTTTAAGTAAATAAAATAGTCCTAAAAATCCAAAATAGAGAATAATTATCTTTACGACAGTTACAGCTTATACCGTTTGGATTAATGGTAACAATTTACACATTAAAATGTCTAATAATAAATTTAATAATTTGCAACCAATGTGACATTTATTGTGTTTTTGAACAGTATAATGCAGTTTGAGAATGAATATTTATGGTATATATAATCCATATTTAAAATGTTACCCTAATAGGCAAACTTAAATACATTTTAAAAAGAAGTATCGAAGATATTTTAAAATAATTATATGCTAAATACAACTAAGAGTATTGAACTTTTAGATTACAGTTACTTTAATAAATTAGAACGATTCCAAGTTAATCTGTTATTAGGAATTTTTTTTATGAATTTATAATAATTTTTATATTTTAAATCTTCAGTAATATTATTAATTTTGTTAATTTAACATTTTTATTATTGTTGAAAAATCTCTGATATAGATTTTCATAGATATTTTAGTTTCTTTTGAATAAGGAATAATATAAAGTTTGGATCAATCATTTTAATACACTGAATTATTCAACCATATTTTCATGCCATCCAACATATGTTAATCATTGATTACATTGCGAAAATTATTCATTGGCGTTACGTTTAGGTTAAACACTCCTCTGAATATTCGATGAAGTTTGTTCAAAGCATATACATTTTCCTTAGTCAATATTTATCTTTTTCAGTACTATACTACATTTATGCAACTCGCAAATAAATAAAGGAATAAATCCACTTACCACATATTAAGGATCAACCATATCATGCATGCGATTAATATATTATATCATCAAATGCATAAATTTTGCTATGATATGTTTTTGTAGTACCGGATGAAGTTAATTTAATAAAGAGTTAGATAAATAATGAGAATATAATGATTATTATTTTTATTGGTGTATACAGATTTTATTTTGTATTTGCCTCGATTACATATTTTGTATTTGCCTCGTTTCGTTGTCATAATTTTGCTAATAATTTACATAATTTCATTCTATACAAATACGTAGATGGGTTACATATAATAAATTATTTAACTTATATGTTTGCTTTTATATCATTATTTATATAATATTAAGTAAATAAACGTAATATTGAAAAAAAAATGTTTTATTTAAATTAATTAAAAAACACGACTTATAGAAAATTTTACAAAATTTTCGTTAGCATTTTTTTATGTGAAAAAGCATATTAGGTATGTTACTTGCTTAAGGAATGGAATCGCATAGAAATGAAAGTAAGATTACATCTGTAATAAGCAAAAGTTTACACAATTTCGGATTTTAAATCAAAAACATATTTTTATTTAATGGCAATTGAGATGATTGTAAAACTAATAATAAAATTATGAAAATAATCGATAAAATTAAATAAATGGATCTTTCGTTGTCAAAAAAATATATGTTACAGAAAAAAATGTCAGATGAGGTTTTCTGAGGTATGAAAGGAAAATGATTTTGTAGCTATTTAAATTCTTTGGGAAAAATTTATATAAACGTGACAAATAATTAATTTATGCATTCAAATATGAAAATAGAACAGTTTATATATTTTAAATTGCATTCTTAATTTTGATAAAGTTTTTAAATACATGTCGCAAAATACATTCATAATGTAAAAGAAATAACCAAGAAGAGTTCAACTTTATTGAGAAAGCTTCAGATTGAATGAACAAATAATTTATAGACGTATAAATAAATAAATTGTTTTATAACATGCAAAATTAAAATCTATATTTATTTAATACATAAAAAACTAATTATACAGCAACCAAGTATTTTGTAATTAAAGCATTATTAATAAAAATTATAACAATAATATAGAAATAAATTAGAATTTTCTATTCTAATATAATAATATGCAACCTAATAATCAAAACACATTTGTTTTAAGAAAACCTCTAATTTCATTTAACTAAAAGTCAGGACAGACTTTTTTTCCCTATTCAGAGGTATACGAAAATTCCCCATCTAAAATCAATATACAAGAACTGACTAGTATAATCTATGTTTTTCTATATAATAATGTAAGACGTTTAAAAGTGGTTGTCCTGTATAAAGTATTCAAAAAATGCAACTCTGAATCATTTTCCTAATACGGCTGTTCAAAACGCTTGGGGGATCCGCGTATAATTTCCAGAGTCCCAGCAGAACACCTGTTAAATAAATAAATTGTGTATAACATCAAAATATATCTAACGAGTTTTTTTTTTTTTTTTTTTTTTTTTTTTTTTTTTTTTTTTTTTTAATGTGGTTACAGATTTTACTATAACAAAAAGAAATATAAAATGCAAAATACTTTATGCAATTTTAACGATTGGATTTTACCTTTCATTGTTTTATATATAAATTCTCCGGTGCAATTTAACTAATTTTTATTCTTTACGTCTACATTTCCCACATACAACAAATAAAAAAGAGTTTCAAAATTAGAAAGCAAGAATTGGAATTCTGAAAGGAAATGTGCTAAGTTGAATTTTACACAATTTCTATTATTGGGCTCTCTGTACGATTTGCATTTAGATTGTTAAAAAAAGCAATATATTTCCTTTTAACTTGCGGAATAGTTTAGGGAGAAAACATATTTCATATCATAAAACACACACACCCAACAATATATAATAAAACACACATAAATAACGCCTGCATTCAACGGTTAACAGTTATTTATTGTATGTATTACTGTTTAATATTTATAGTTGATATCATTTGATATCACATCTATTTAAAATCCTTTGTAGGTCATTGATATTATCCCTATATGTACAATTTAATGTTAACTATCTGGATAAATATGCGCCGTACTATTTCATATCTAAGTGTTAAATTAATCTACATCTCTTTTATGTATTACTTTAATTTTCCCATATAATTCACTGTGATCTTTTCTCCAAGAAAAGAAAATAATAAAAATAATACTAATCACAGCCATTTCCTTCAAAAGGTTCTTTCGCATTACATCTGCGCAATTTCTCTGTGTCAAATTTTTTAATTCAAAATTTTTCTAAACGATAGGCAAAACCTTGGTTAAACCAGCGGTTATATAATAATATCCAGATGTACTTTTACGCTTCTCTTGCCTGTAATTTACCGCACCTCTTCCAATGCTATTGGCATATTTCAAATCCTTTCTTACTTTCTCACTTTCTAACGCCTAATTAACGGCTAATTATGGTCTATTAGGCTTTTCATCTAAATTTAAACTCCCCAATGTATTCCAGTTTAACAGTCAGCCCTTGGCAAGATTTTAGCCAATATCTATCTCTCACCAAAAACTTTACGAATGTAAAAATTTGAACTCTCGCATTTTTTTGACTGAACACCATGATGTAAAGATCAAAATTAAATTTTTGTGTGTCTAGTGCATCACTCTCAAGACACATGTGCTTGTTTCCAATTCTTCATTAAAATGTCCTTTTGAGCTACAAGTATTATTTTTAATCTTCTGAATTTGTGTTATTGTTTCTTACGCGCATTTGTACTTCAGCACGGAAATATTCAATTTTATTTTAGGAAAATGCAAAACACAGTTATATCTACGTATTCTTATCTGAAGTTTTAAGAAAGAAAAAAGCCACAACAAAATAAATTGCTATTATAACATACCTACTGGAAAGATTGAGTATTAGATTTCTTACACGAAGAAATCCAACAAAATTTTGTCTTAAACGAAAAATATGAAAATTCCCAAAATAAACAATGGAAAAGTACAGGAAGCATTCAACATAATACGTTATGGACTAGCTCAGATTGCTGAAGCTCATATCATTACTGAGACTCTTTTTAAATCTTGATCGTTTGATATTATCAAAGGTTGCCTTTTTAAAGAATGTGTTTTCTAAAATTATTTATAACAGTCATATTAAACTTAAATAACACCCTTGTTCAACGAATCAGGGATAAGATTGATTACGAAAAATATACATATATCAGTCACCACATACAGATTAAATTTGCGCTACAAATGGATGAGTGAACTGACATCGCTGTTTCTGCGGTTTTAATAGTATGTGCGTACTACGTGTACTTACAAGTATATCAGATGGATCTAATTTGGACAACAATACAATTCAACACACCAATGAATAAAATATCAGAATCTTTTGGATGAAATTTTACCATAAAAAAATTACCATGACAAACCTCTACAGATATATGTGGTTATGAAGCGAAAGCAATTATTCGTAAAATTGTGGATACTATTATAGGAAATAAAGAGAAAGCAAAAAATCTAATGAGCGTCATTGCGTTTTTCATTTATAGGAACCAGCTACAAAACAAAATATCTTATTAAATTTTGCTAGTGTTGAATGTTTTCTTTAAAACAATAAACTACATAAATTTACGACTCTTAAAAGCAGGCATTTCAATGTACTTATTGCAGATATATGGGATGCCGCTAATTGGTCTTCTATTTACGAAACTGAAGTAAGATGATCATCTTGAGGAAAAGAGTTTTGATGGAACCATCTTCACTATTTCTGTCGAACTATAAAGCAAAAACGTCTGCAATTGTTAAAAATGATATCGACTGGTTTTGAAAAATTGCTTATTCAGACGATATGTTTAGAAATATGAGCAGAATCAATCTGTCATTGCAGAAATTGTAAATTTTCGACATAATGTCTAAGTTTTTTTTTAAAAGAGGAAAATTCTTTTGCCCTGGGAAAAGGTGTATTGAATGAAAAGAATATTTATCTTGAAGAAAAACAGAAGAAAAATATATAGTGGTATTACTAAACGTTGACAGGCATGTCTAAGCACAATATTCCAACCTTACATAGCAAAAATTTGACAACTTTAAATGGATGTAACTAGCGTCAACAACCACAAAAAAAATCGAACTTAAACACAGCGGAATAGCAGGTCCTAACTAATTTCACATCTGACAGCAAACAGAAGTTTCCGTTTCAAAAACAACTTCTACAAGATCCTTTAGGTGAACTCAAAAACTTGCCTGATAAATCAAAATTAGTATTATCGTCTTTCAGAAAACTTTATTAAATAATGCACAAATCGGTTTCACATTAAACATGTACACGTTAGCGTTCGTCAAACAATCATTTTAAATCCATTGTAAGGTAAATGTTTGAACATATAGAGTTTTGGAGAATTTTTATACATATCACAGTTTTTACAATATCGTGCTCAGTGATAATAACTGATAATAAATTGCATATTTTGGTTCACTTTTAAAAATATAATTTAATTTTAGGTACAGTCGTGCAAAAAAAAAATAAACACCCCCTACTAACTCCTCAACAAATTATCGTAGAAGAAAGTTACTGGTACCGAACGATTGAAAATAAAGTCTACTTCTAAATGATATAGATACAATTTGCTTAGAGGGCCATCTACATACTAAAACGAACCATAACTTTGTTTTTTCCAACATCAGTACACAATTCTGACAGCATAATTGAACTCTACACCCTTCAATTAGCCTAAAAACAGATTTTTTATGAAATTCGTACCATAAGTTTCTGAGAAATTAATTATTTTAAAACGAACGTATTCTAAGGGCTGTTTCCAAATTGAAGTTCGGAACAAGATTGTTAACCGAGGGAGCTCCCATCTTGATAAAGAAGTCAATAAAGCCTGCTAGGTTACAAGACAGCAGAAAAAATTCCAAAATATCTAGTAATTTCTATTATAGATGGTTCCTTAAGCCATCATTTTGCCTTTTTTTAAGCATAATTTGGAAACTACGTGGAAGAAAAATGTGAAATTTTGGATTTCCATAAATCCATCAAAAAAAAAAAAAAAAAAAAAAAAAAAAATACACGTTGCAATTTATAAAAGTCCTTCCGGCCAGGGCCGGGAGGAAGAGCTAGCTTTCATATTCTTTACTTTTTAAAAGCCAGCTTATATTATTCAATCACACGGAGATCAAATTAGTGGAACCCAATTACAGATGTTTAAATACTAATTTTTGTCAATATTGAATATGAATGAGAATTTCGCCAAATTAGTCAGCGTTATCAAAGCTGATTTTATTAAAGTGATTTATATTTTGTCGCCAAATTCGGCGATATCCCGAATTATATTAATAATTATATTAACCTGAATTATCGGTGATATTCCGCCATTTTAAAACAACATAATGGGTGCAGCAAAGCTCAACAATGAACTTGGTCGAGACCTTAGTAATTCCTGTGCACATGCTTATTCATATCTAAATCAGTTGATATATACGAGTGCTGTTGCATGCAAAAAATCAGATTTTTCAAAATGCACACACATTCGAAATTCAAACTGCTATATCTCGGCTTTTTTTTTAGATAAAGGCAAAACAAAAAATGATCCGCAATCTTTGTAATAAGCTGAAACACATAAGAAAAAAATCTTTTTCAATTTCTAATTTTTTTAGTACCTCATTTTAAATTATTTTTTTTAAATTTTTAAATGGCCGCCATTTTGAAACAAGATTGCGGATGAAGATAGCAAACGAACTTGGCCGGGAGATTGCTATGTACTATGCACATGCTATAACGACTATCTCGTTATATATGTTTGCGTTCCATCCCCCCCCCCCAGCAGTTTCAATTAAAATTCTGTTTAATAACTTATTTATTTTAGTGCACTATAGTCAAACAGTGCAGCCCCTAAATTAAATTCAACATTTAAAAAATAAAGCGATTGAATTAATGGCCCTGCACATTTAAATTAAATTATTCTAGTTACTCATCTCTTTAATAAAATAAAATCAGTGATTCAGTCACAATTTTTTCTTTGTGAGTCTCTCACACATACGATTTAACCATGTAGAGAAACGTTACTGCTGTCTGTCAGAATATGGACATTTATTCGATGCTACAAGTCACTTAAACAATCACAACTTCCCTAATGTTTATCAACCACATACGTATAATCTGAGAAGCAGAAAATAATATACTATTCATTACAATGTTTCTTCTTATGACATGTATTGTGAAGCTAAGTGTGCAACCAAAGGCCTAGGTTGTATGTATGTTGCTTAAAAAAGATCTTTGACAACATTATGGCTGGCCCATGACTGTTTGCTTCAAAGATCTCTTGTGAACAATATTCTGAATCACATTACACTCTTTTCATTTTACTTTACACTTTTATGTTATTTACATACACTTAATTATTATTTATATTTTTAACAATTATTTTACATTTGTTCTTTTATAGTTACATTTCAGTTAACAGTGATAACTAGCGCATTTAATAAATGCATGCAGTTATTTAAAAACAAAAAAAAAAATATTTTTTCACATGTAACTTGATAACATTTTCTTTAAGTCAACCAGTTAGTTACCTTCTAATTATACGACTTGTGCATTATTTAACCTGATTATGACTTATTATGACTTTTTTTATGTCTCTCTTCACTCTAGGAGTGTCTACCCCTTTTTGATTTGATATATATGTAACACATACCTATTTTTTTTTTTAATTCTCCCTTTCGAATGTTTTGTTCCCGTTCAAAATTATTGCCCTTAGGGTACAAAACTTCATTGTGTTGAGAGACAACCCTTTTGAATTGGTGTTCCAATTCACAGAAAAATCAAATTTTGCTTGTAAACCGACGTGTGCTCCTTTTGAGGACCGCTAGTGTCTTCGGAGGAGCAGGGACTCATATAAGCGGGCGCTGTATGAGTCTCAAAACTCCCTCCCATCTAAGGTCGAAGCCCTATGCCGACGCCATAATACTTGTGGTCTGCACAAGATTCAGGGTGACACCTTTTTCATGGGCGTGCTTCAGGCACCTTTTTTTGTCATCCTATGCTGCGTGCATAAACATTACATTTTTAATCATGTTCAATTTCTTTTAAATCATATTATAATTTCTTATTAGTTTACAAATACACATTTCATTTATTATTTTTACTATTTACTTCTAGTGTTGCATTTGTGTTTAGATATAATATAGTTTTTTTTTGTTTTGTTAGTACTTGTGTTTTTCAAAAAATGATCCGAATCAGGATCAATATTTTGATGATGTGCAGCCAATGGTTTAGTTGCATGCTGCTTAATTGTTTGCTGTCAGAGTCGACTCAGATAAAAAAAAGTACCATGGTACGTAATTTTGAAGAAAATTTTACTTAAGATGGATATCCATAAAAAAACAATTAGAAAAGATCAATTCCTAAAATCTCTTAGGACTGTTGAACTATTGATGAAAGAGATTTTTTTGTGTTCATGACTGCAACTTGTTTAAAAAAAATTCTGTTTTGAAAATATATTTATATGTGTAACTATTTTTCTTGTTGTTTTGCCCATGCACACGGGTCAACAAAAAGTTTTTTTTTTTTTTTTTTTTTTTTTTTTTTTTTTTTTTTTTTTTTTTGCGGTGTCCCAGGTGATATATATAACGACTATCTCGTTATATATGTTTGCGTTCCATTCCACCACACCCCCAGCAGTTTCAATTAAAATTCTGTTTAATAACTTATTTATTTTAGTGCACTATAGTCAAACAGTGCAGCCCCTAAATTAAATTCAACATTTAAAAACTAAAGCGATTGCATTAATGGCCCTGCACATTTAAATTAAATTATTCTAGTTACTCATCTCTTTAATAAAATAAAATCAGTGATCCAGTCTCCATTTTTACTTTGTGAGTCTCTCATACATACGATTTAACCTTGTAGAAAAAGTTACTGCTGTCCGTCAGAAACAAAAGCATTTTAGCTTCGGGCATTTCCTTATTTGGGCATGAATATAACTCATCATTTAAAATCACTTAACATGCAATCTATTCATTAGAATTATCTTCGCAATACAATTCACACCCTTTTGTTCATATGTATGTCAATTCTGCATTTTTGTGGTAAAGCACGGGGTTTATCTTTGATCTAATATCTGGTCTAGAAAAAAATACATTCTCATGTCTTTTCGCCTAACTAATTCGGTCTGATACTATGTCGTTATCCAGAAACATTTTTATTTTTTTACACTTAACCGCAGCTGTATTCAAAGTACATATTAGATTGCGCCTATCATGATTCAGGAATTTTAGCAACCCACAGCCTGGCGCCCCTACACAATTAATATATGGTAGAAGCCTACCGTATGTATTTGGCGAATCCATACCAGCTAATGCTTTTCTAGGCCTCTTGTGCATGGCGCAAAAATACTTGTAGATTGGCGATATTGTAGTCCGCCAAGCAAGAAAGTTGTAACTGTATATTCAACCCACTCCTGCGCTGTCTCTACCTCGTGATGTCATTTTAAGAAGAGGCTCTTATCGCTTCCCCCTTGTACCTCTCCCTGCTGCCTTTTCATCATGGAATAAATAGCTCTTCGTTTACAAAATTGGAGTTTTTATTTAGTAAGTCCTGGTGTTCTAAATATCTATACGTTGTCAACAAAACGGCCATCTCTGTATGTAACGAAATCGCCTTCACACATTCCTTGTCACATCCTAATCGGTTCATAAATACGCGTGTTATCACGTGACAAAAATCAGATCGTTTCAAAATGTCAGCCATGCTAGAAATTCTAAGTCCTATAACTCAGCCATTTTTTAAGTTATAGACAAATCGAAAAATGCTCCAGAATCTTTGTATCAAGGTCAAATACACAAGAAAAAAATCTTTTTCAATTTCTAATTTTTTTGTACCTCATTTTAAATTATAATAAAAAAAAAATTAATGGCCGCCATTTTGAAACAAGATGGCGGATGATGTTGGCCAACGCACTCGGTCGAGAAATTGGTATGTACTATGTACACACCAAGTTATATCCAAATCCGTTCAAAAATACGCGTGTTATCGCGTGACAAATATCAGATCGTTTCAAATTGTCAGCCACACTAGAATTTCAAAGTGCTATAACTCGACCGTTTTTTAAGATATAGACAAAACAAAAAAGGCTCCGGAATCTTCGTATCAAGCTCAAACACAAAAGACCAAAATCTTTTTCGATTTATAATTTTTTTGTTCTTCATTTTAAATTTATTTATTTATTTAATTTTAAATGGCCGACATTTTGAAACTAGATGGCGTATGAAGCTGGCCAACGAACTCGGTCGAGACATTGCTATGTACTATGCACATGCCTTGTCACATCCAAATCGGTTTATAAAAACGCATATTATCGCGTCACAAATATCAGATCGTTTCAAAATGTTAGCCATGCTAGAAATTCATGGTGCTATAACTCAGCCATTTTTTAAGATATAGACGAAACTAAAAATGCTCTAGAATCTTTGTATCAAGCCCAAACACATAAGAAACAAATATTTTTCAATGTCTAATTTTTTGTGCCCCATTTTAAATTTAAATTTTTTTAAATGGCCGCCAATTTGAAACAAGATGGCGGATGAGGCTGGCCAACGAGCTCGGTCGAAACATTGGTATGTACTATGCACATTCTTTGTCATATCCAAATCGGTTCATAAATACCTGTATTATCGCGTGACAAAAATCAGATCGTTTCAAAATGGCAGCAATGCTAGAAATTCAAAGTGCTATAACTCAGCCATTTTTTAAGATATAGACGAAACTAAAAATACTCTAGAATCTTTGTATCAAGCCCAAACACATAAGAAAAAAATATTTTTCAATGTCTAATTTTTTTGTGCCCCATTTTAAATTTAAATTATTTTAAATGGCCGCCAATTTGAAACAAGACGGCGGATGAGGCTGGCCAACGAACTCGGTCGAAACATTGCTATGTACTATGCACATTCCTTGTCACATCCAAATCGGTCCATAAATACGCGTATTATCACGTGACAAAAATCAGATCGTTTCAAAATATCAGCCATGCTAGAAATTCAAAGTGCTATAACTCAGTTATTTTTTAAGATATAGACGAAACAAAATACGCTCCAGAATATTTGTATCAAGCCCAAACATATAAAAAAATATTTTTCAATGTCTAATTTTTTTCTGCCTCATTTTAAATTAATTATTTTTTTATTTTTTTTTAAATGGGCGCCATTTTGAAAGAAAATGGCGGATGAAGCTGGCCAACGAACTCGGTCGAGACATTGGTATGTAATATGTACACACGAAATTTTATTCAAATCGGTTCATAAATACGAGAGTTACAGTATGACAAAAATCAGATCTGTGGAGAATTTCGCAAGCAACACCTGCATCAGACTGAGTGTCTCCGTATTTTCCGCTTCGAGATTAAAAAGGAAACGAGCCTTAACGAAGCTGTGTGAAGTGGAAATGCAGAAGAAGTAAAGAGAATGAAATGAGTTTGACGACGGAGGGTTTTTTTAAAAAAGAACAGAACATATTTCGGTGAAATAAGATTGAATATTTACACGACGTAAGAAAATCTCAGAAATATTCAACGACGTCCTGAATTATAGACTTTAAGCTAATTAAAGAACGAGAAGAAAGTTTATATCTGTATTTTTTGTTTGTGTGTTCGTCTCAATAAATGTCAGTGTTCGTCCTAAAAGTGAGTTGTGAGTTATGTATGGAGTCTCACCCCATAAATTGGTGTCAGAAGTGACAGTTAACCCACCAATATGATTAATTAGAGTTATTCATCCTACATATTCAAGCCGGATATTATTCTAACGGTGAGTTCTTTATTATTATTTTGATTATGAAGTTAGTTGAGATACCTGAACTGGAAGTTGCATTTAAAAACGAACGAACGCATAAAATCAAATTGCTGCATAAATTCCTATTTGATGCTGACGGTGATCGATCTAATAGAATGAGAACACGTGATTTTACTAGTTTCGGTTTTCAAACCGACAGCACCGAATTCAAAAATAAAATAACTAAAGTTCAAACCGATTTTTCATTAAATGATCTGATTACAGTGTGCAATCTACTTTGTATTGATAATGAGGGATCTTTAAACGATCTCGCAACCCGATTAGTTACATACCTTTCAGACTTGACCTTACTACAAAATAATACTATACAAAATGAAAGTGACACTGACTCGGAACCCGAACTGCCTTCAAATAATATGACTTCGAGTAATAACACTGAATTATCAAATTTTGACAAACAACAGCAATTTCCAGTTCAAAGATTTATGCCATCGTCTATTAATTTTACTGATATTGAAAGTGTAATACATCCTTTCGATGGTAGTTCTTTTAGTGATATACATGTATGGTTTAATAATTTTGAGGATTTTACTAATATGTTTAATTTATCTGACTTTCATAAATTCATATTTTGTAAAAGATCATTACGAGGAAAAGCCCAGTTATTAGCACAAACAGAATTTCATATCAATTCATATGACAAACTTACACAACTCTTAATATCAGAATTTAGCACCACTTATAATTCTGCCGAGTTACATGATATATTAAATAAACGAAAATTGCAAGAAAATGAATGAATAGAAGAATATTTTTTTATCATGAAACAAATATGCTCGCGTGGTAAAATCGAGGATTCCGCATTAATGCAATACATCATAAATGGTATACCCGACTCTGTTTTCAGAAAATCCATGTTATATGGATGCCAATCCATTGTAGAGTTCAAGCAAAAGCTCAAAATTTATGACAAAATTCGACATGACTTTGAGAACACTAAATTTCGTAAAGTCAAACCTGAAATGCCAGAGAAAGAGAAATCCTTTGGACCAAAATATGATCTTTTTTGCTTTAATTATGGTTTGTCGAATCATAATAGTAGCCAATGCAGACAGAAAGATAAAGGCCCTCGTTGTTTTAATTGTTCGAATTTTGGCCACAAATCGGCTCAATGTGATCAACCAAGGAGGCCTCGAGTTAAGTCAGAGCCCTACAATGTTTCCACTGTCACGTCGAACACTTTCATGACCAAACAAGTCATTATTTCGTCTGTAAATGTTACATCATTGGTAGACACAGGTAGTGAAAGAAGTTTACTAAAGGAAAGTATTTATCGCAAACTCCCTACAATTTCGGACCTTGAACATTCAACTATCACATTAACTGGATTAGGAAATACTATAATCAAACCCCTAGGTTTTTTTCTCTACGAATTATGATAGATGATTTTAATTATACAACTAATGTTTATGTAGTCCCAGATTATTCCATATCTTTTGATCTTATTATTGGTACAGATATCATTCAACAAAGTATTTTAACAATTTCTGGAAATAATATTTCGATGCAAAAAATCGAGAAAAATGACGATACGTCCAATAATTTTTTGATTAATATTGCTCATGAGTTAGACGATCTTAATCTTGATTTATCTCATATTACCGATGAAACAATACGTTTAAAAATTTCAGAACTTATTCAAAATTATTCTCCTAAAAAAATAAGGACAACTGATGTTAAATTATCAATTCATCTGGAAAACGAAGAACCTGTTACTTGTCCTCCCAGGCGCTTGGCGCAAATAGAGAAAAACTTCGTCGAAAAACAAATTTCTGAGTGGCTCGAAAAAGGAATTATTCGTAAAAGCACTAGTAATTTTTCATCACCTATTGTCCTAGTAAAAAAGAAAGATGGTTCATATAGATTGTGTGTTTACTATAGGAAGGTAAATTCTAAAACACATAAACAACGTTTCCCCCTCCCAGTAATTGATGACATTATTGATCAGTTGCATTCTGCAAAAGTATTTACTACTCTTGACCTTAAAAATGCTTTTTTTCATGTCGAAGTAGAAGAAAATAGTAGAAAATATACTTCTTTCGTAACACATTCGGGTCAATTTGAATTCTTATATATGAATTATGGCCTTAGCGATGCACCCTTAATGTTTCAAAGATATATTTATAACGTTTTTCGAGACCTCATTAATGAAAAAGTACTTATTGTCTATATGGATGACTTCATAATACCAGCTGAAAACGAAGTCGAAGGACTCCAGAAATTACAACGCGTCCTTACAACTGCATCCGAATATGGTTTAGAACTGAATCTTAAAAAATGCCACTTTCTACAACGAGAAATTGATTTTTTGGGTTACCACATTAAAAATGGTCAACTGCACCCATCCCCCTTAAAAACTAAAGCTGTCCTTAATTTCCCAGAACCTAAAAGTATAGAAGATGTACATTCATTTGTCGGATTAACTTCATATTTTCGTAAATTCATTCAAGATTACTCTTTAATAGCTAAGTCTTTAACAGATCTTCTTAGAAAGGACACTAAATTTCACTTTGGCGACCAGCAACGAAATGCATTTAATCAGCTGAAACACATCCTTTCTTCAGGTCCTGTTTTAAGCATTTATAACCCTAGTAACGAAACAGAAGTTCACTGTGATGCATCTATTGACGGTTACGGAGCAGTCCTCCTTCAAAAGTCTTCTATTGGCAATCAATTTCACCCTGTCTATTTTATGAGCAAAAAAACCACAGATGCCGAACGTAAATATTCGAGTTATGAATTAGAAGTTTTAGCTGTCATAGAAGCCCTTAAAAAATTTCGCGTTTACATTCTAGGTATTCCTTTCAAGATAGTCACAGATTGCAGTGCATTCGCCCTTACTATGAATAAAAAAAGATCTTTGCACCAAGATTGCTCGATGGGCTTTAATGTTAGCTGACTATAACTATACAATCGAACACAGACAAGGTACACGCATGCGCCATGTTTACGCTTTAAGTAGAAATCCAATATGTATGATCATTCAAGATAGTTTTACTACCAAAATCATACAATCACAGAACACTGACGAACATATACAGGCCATCAAAGAAATTTTGAAAACAAAGCCATATGACAACTATTTCCTTAAAAATAACGTTCTCTATAAAAATCATAAAGGTATCGATCTGATAGTTGTGCCGGATGAAATGCAGCTAAATGTCATTAAACACGTTCATGACAAAGGACATTTTGGCCGTAAACGCTGTGAAGAGCTCCTTAACGAAGAATTTCTCATCCCTAATATTTCAAATAAAATTGATAAAATTATAGCAAATTGTGTAACATGCCTTTTGTATAATCGCAAACGTGGAAAACAAGAAGGTGAATTGCATCCCTTACCTAAAAAAGAGACTCCTCTCCAAACCTACCACATTGATCATTTAGGCCCTCTTGAAACAACCAACAAAAATTATAAACATATTTTGTCTTTAATAGACGCATTTACTAAATTCGTCTGGTTGTATCCATGTAAAAGTACTTCTGCTACCGAAGTTATATCAAAACTACGACAACAAAGTCATACTTTTGGCAATCCTTCCATTATCATTAGCGATAAAGGTCCTGCATTTACAAGCAAAGAATTTGCTGATTATTGCCAAGATGAAAATATAAAGCACGAGACAGTTACAACTGGCCTTCCCCGTGCCAATGATCAAGTAAAGCGACTCAATTCCACCATAATTTCTGTAATCTCTAAAATGTCCAAAGGCGAACCGACCAAATGGTTTAAACATGTTCCTAAAGTTCAACAAGTCATTAATTCAACTTACCAAAGAAGCATTAAGAGAACACCGTTTGAAATATTATTTGGTACAAAAATGAAACAGAAAGAAGATGTACAAATTATTGACCTCTTAAACAGTGCAGTCGAAGAACAATTCATGAAAGACAGAGAAGAGCTCCGTAAAGAAGCCAAGAAGAATATTCTGGAAATCCAACAAGAAAATCGCAAGCACTATAATTTACGACGTAAGAAACCCCGTAAGTACAAGCTTGGTGACCTTGTAGCAATTAAGAGAACCCAGCAAGGACCAGGTTTAAAGTTGAAATCTAAATTCTTAGGTCCGTATAAAGTAAACAAAGTGAAGTCTAACGACACCTACGACGTAACGAAAATCTCATCAACTGAAGGACCGATAAATACTAGCTCCTGTGCTGAATACATGAAATCTTGGCCTGACGAAAACTGAAACTTTAAAAAAAAAATCTTTTCTTTCTGTGTCCTATAAACATTTTCTAAGTCACTGCTTTCAAAGAAATCTCTATATGATGTTACGCTACTTCAACTACGATGTGCAGATTAATTTTTTTTCCCCCTAAGAACAGTTACTGGTTTTTGTTTTTTGTTTTTCAGATTCTATTTTACCACATGTCGCTGCGGCAGCTCCAGATGTCAGGACGGCCGCTTGTGGAGAATTTCGCAAGCAACACCTGCATCAGACTGAGTGTCCCCGTATTTTCCGCTTCGAGATTAAAAAGGAAACGAGCCTTAACGAAGCTGTGTGAAGTGGAAATGCAGAAGAAGTAAAGAGAACGAAATGAGTTTGACGACGGAGGTTTTTTTTTAAAAAGAACAGAACATATTTCGGTGAAATAAGATTGAATATTTACACGACGTAAGAAAATCTCAGAAATATTCAACGACGTCCTGAATTATAGACTATAAGCTAATTAAAGAACGAGAAGAGTGTTTATATCTGTATTTTTTGTTTGTGTGTTCGTCTCAATAAATGGCGGATGAAGCTGGCCAACGAACTCGGTCGAGACATTGGTATGTAATATGTACACACGAAATTTTATTAAAATCGGTTCATAAATACGAGAGTTACAGTATGACAAAAATCAGATCCATCTATATATATATATAAATTTTGAACGGAGGGTCGTTTCCGGGTCTAGGGGTCATGATCGTTGAAAATATACCAAAATTTTTCGGAATCGTTTTCCTCTGAACGGCTGCACTAGGTAGCTTTTTGTAATGAAAGATACCTATTTTTTTTTTCCAAAACTTATCATTTAAATGATTTGAAATTCATATTTAGTTTTGAAAATCATATTTACTTACATGTCCATTCTTGTAACATGTTTAAATTTATTATCTCATCTCATACATTTTACAGCTAGTTAAAAAATACAATAATTTGTTATTTGTTTTTTTTTTTTTTTTTTTTGCTAGTTTTATTTTTACTTCCTTCTGTCTTCAATAGAAAAAAGTATTGCAATCGAAATTTTTTTCGACGTTCGGTTTTTGACGAATTTGCGCATTTTAAAAGTCAGAGATCCCAAAAAACCTGTTTATAGAAAATATATGTCTGTCTGCGTGTTTGTCGCCATTGTACCATCAAAAAGTGTATGAAGTTATGCATAGAATTGAACCAATCTTTTTTTAATGTTTTTGTCTATGGCAAGCAGTTTCTCTCTCAATTTGGAAAAAAAAAATCCGCCGTAAGGGGGCGCTGTAATAGCGATTTTTGTGCAATTTTGAATATTGTACCATTGAAAAGTGTATGAAGTTATGAATAGAATTGATCCAAATTTTCTGTGTATGTTTTTGGCCATGACAAAAAGGCTATCCCCGAATTTGGAAATATTTCGCCGAAAGGGTGCACCGATATAATAACGACTTTTGTGTAATTTTCTTGATTTGTCGTAGTTTAATTGTACACCGACGGCCCGTGAAGTGATGGGAACGTCCCATCCTGATAAGCCGACTATTCGCGAACACCTGATATTCCACACAATAATGGAAAACGAATGATTTTAATAAATTTCATGATCGAGATTAACTCGTTTTTACTTCGATTAATTCACTGAAGCAGAAATTTCTCATGAAAGTCAAAGTTGATATCGTATTGAACTTATAAAAATGAAATATTGACATTTGTAACATCATTTTGAAATATTAAAATATATGAGATAGTGGAAAATTTTGGGTTTGACACAACCAACTAGTTTATAATTTATACCCGATAAAAATTATAACATAGTTTTAAACTGTTCTGAGAATGAAATAATATTTATGCGAAAACGGTGAAATCTACACTATAAAGGAAGATATGTTAACTCCATAAGCTAAATATGTTTTCTTTTATAAAATGGTTTCTTTTTGTATATAATAAAGTTTAAAATGAATTAATGGAATTTACAATTTATCGAATTTTGGACGTCTGTATTGAAATAATTTTTGAATTAACGATCTTTTTATTTCAAAAAACTTCAGATATATATAAAATAATTTTCTAAAGAACATCTTTTTAAAATCTTGGTTGCGGTGTTTCGATGGAAGATAGAATCTTTTGAAAATGACAACAAAGTTATATTTATTACTTAGGATGACATTTGCTGTCATGTCCAGTCCAGTAACTGCTATAGATTTATCTCCTTCCACATTCTCTTGAAAGGAGTTCGAACAATATAATAAATTGTTAGTCGGTTTATCGATGATTTTTTGATTCTAAGTCATGTTTCAGTTAGACTGTAACATATATTTCGAATTGCTCTGAAAATGACATATTATATATGTAATAAATGGCGAAATTTGATGTCATTTGCAAAAAAAGGTATTGTTTTATTTTATAATACTTTAGTTTACGGGTTCTTTTGTAAAGAATGATAAAATTATTTAAACAAAATTCCCATCATTATTCTTTCCCTTTCTATAACTTACTATATTACACTAACAGTTTAACATCTGAATAGTAGGCGTTTTTTTTTATTTTATTTAAAAAGTAATACCAAGTTTCTAGTAGCAGGAAGATAATTGCTTAACCCTTAAGTGCCGGGTGTCGCTTTTCGGCAATATACCCAATTTAGGCTCTAAAATACTTTTAGAATGCTATTGAAGCTTTAATGCCTAATGTTGCCAATAAGATACGTTCTGAAAATATTATTAAATCGATTTTCAACATGTATATGGCAACACTTGTGCTGTTTAAGAATAAAGATAGATTTATTTTTTCAATTGTTTATACATGTTCTTTTTGTTTTGTTTGAAAGCTTGCGAAATACCCTATTTTGTTCTGCAGTGAGCAAGTAAAATTTATTTCTTATTATAGTTCCTAAAATTCTTGTGTGCTTAATATTATAGAATTTTATGAAGGGAAATTATTCTTTCATTTAAAGATCAGTATTGCCGATTAGTAACAAACTGTTTTTTAGCCGTAAACCATACTTAAAAAAAATATGATTTTTTAAAGTATTTTTCCCATGATTTATTTAAAAAATGAAAGCCAAAAAACATTATTACAATGATTTTTGAAAAGTCAGGCATTTAAGGGTGAAGTATAATTACTAATATAACGTGAACTATAGAAGCAATTGTAACATATTTTACCGCGTTTTTTCAATTAGTTTCTTCAACGTTTATTGCGTAAAGTATTAACATAGTTTTAGTATATTAGTACATAAAGGACAATTTTTTTATAGTTAAAAAGACTCATGAAATCAGAAGCAGCTTATGTATTATAATAGTTTTGGTTACCAAAGTGAGACCCAAAAGGAGTTATTTTTAAACTATATCAACTGTAGCTTAAGATATATGGCATAGAGCTTTCTGATACGATCTTCCATTACATTTGCCACATGAATCTTGAGTCAGATTTTTACTTTAGATTGAAGATAAAAATTTATACAAAATACTTTTACCGAGTAAGCTTCATCGTTCGGAAAATTACTAGAACTCTTAAAAGTTTACTATTATGAAATCTTATAGAAAGATTAGTTGAATATAGCTGTATAATGAAGTCAGATATTCTCTAAATAAAGTTAACTAATAATATTGGCATGCTCATTCTTTTCTTTGTATCACTCCGTGCAATAAATTCACTGTCGCACAATGCACTTTTACTTGTCGGAAGATGTGATTATGTCAGCAATGTTAACGCCTCTCTGCGTCAAGTGAAAATATGTGTTGTTGGCTAGCAGTAATAATTATTATAGCAGCGTAATAATAGCAGCGACATTAATTTTAAAATTTCCTGTACTCCCCCCCCCCTCTCATCCGCCATATTTGGCCGCTCCTTGAACTATAGTCTGCTGACCGCAAAATCAGATATGGCGGACCCAGAAAATATAGAAAGAACTTGATCACCTCCATCAAAGCTTTCCACAAGGGAAGGCTTATATGTTTGTGTTAGACTCATACTTATTAATTCACCACGGTTGTTGTACGTTGTATGTTAGGGATTATGACAACGAATTTGTGTAAACATGCAGTATTCAACTACAACTTGTCTGACTTATAATTATACAGTGTTGAATTCAGGGGGTGGTTGGGGAGACATTTCCCCACGGAGCAATGAGAAGTCCACCTCACTGAAGATTTGAGATTTTGTGTTGTCAATGGTCAAAAATCACAATATCTCTCACGAAACTCTATAATGTAACCCCCCCCCCCCGGAGTCGCAAACCCAGCGTCCCTCCAAGAGAAAAAGTATCTGAATTCCACACTGCTGGTGACAAAATGGGGAGTTTAAAATATTCCTCGTATATTTAGGCATTTATTAAGAAAGTTTTGTGTTTTTTATTTATCAATAGATATTTTTACGCTGAAAACAGTTCATCCTCATTGTAAATTTAATTCACCGAAAATTAATAATAACAACTGTTTGGTTGTTAAAAACAAGGATGGACTTATAAAAAAAAAGAAAAAATGTTTGCACAGTAGACACATTCTAATTAATTTATTCTTGTAGTTATTACTAAAGCTCCTATTTCAATTATAAATCCCAAACGTATTATGAATAATGTTTCAAATAAAATGTTATACATAATGTTTCAAATTAAATATCTTATACATAATGCTTTAAATAAAATATCTTATACATAATGTTTCAAATAAAATATGTTATACATAATATTTCTTTATAAAATTTCAAATAAGACATGGAATTATCATTTACAATATTTGATTTGTTATATTTATTAAACATAACAGTTTTTAATTAAATAATAGAACTTTGTTTGAATCACGATAAAACTAAAAGAACACACAAGTAGCATTTCGGGGTGGAAATTTTAACTGCCTGACATAAGCCAATATAAATAGGTGTTCATAAGGTGATAAGGTTACATTCTTTTTTATTTTGTCCCATTACAAACACATGTTTACTTTGGCTGATAACGGGCTGTTGAAATTCCCAACCAGAAACGCGCCTTGTATGTTATTTTGTTTTTATTGTGGTTCACACAACGTTTTATTATTTAATTATGATTTATAGTCAGTTTTTCTTTGCTGTTTTTATCCCTATTAGTTGTTATTTCATTTTTTAAAAATCTAATAACTTTACGATAAGTTTTAAGAAGTATTTTGACATTTATTATTAAATAATATATATATATATATATATATATATATTAAAATGCCTATTATTTACGCCTCGCATTTCCTTCATCAAATATTACTAATAATGCATTTAACATTTGGAAATGCTTAACACTTGTGATTTATGAACATATTAGCAATTTGTCATTGTCTATTTAAAGTGCATAATTAATTTCACTGGAAATACATGATTTCATCTAACGAAACTTATAAAGCAAGATAGAGAAACAAAGTGATCTTATGTTATAACTTGTTCGCAAAACTTTGAGATAAAAGTTTCTTTTAAAAAAAGTAATTATAGCATTTGCTATAATGTGTAACATTTCTATTTTGATATGTAACCATAAAATTCAAATTTCCCACTTCCTGAAGCTTTATAAGAGGGAAATATAAATTTGATTTTTATGGTAATTAATTAGATTATTAACAAAACTATATTGCGAATTCCGGCAAACACATTTCAGTTTAAAACCTAAGCAAGAAGGAGGACTTGGGCATATTTATATCGGATTGCTGTTTTAAAGCTGTTACTTTTCTATTTCTACACACGCGTGATTTCAATAAACATTTGTATTTAAATTGTAAGAATTTAACATTAAAGTATTTGATTTAGCAAAAGTTGATATACATAACCAGAACTTACAAATATTTATGATACATATTGATTTCTGTATATTAGATTATTATATATTTTAATGATATTTTCAGAAACAAATATGTATAGTAATTTGCTTATTTTATTTAAAACTTAACACATTTTTTCGACGGAAATAGAGCTTATTAGAAATTCGACTAATAAACACAAATAGATGTGCCATTTTATAGCTTTATTGATTACATTGATATTTCATATTTTGCAGATACTAAATAAAACTTTTAAATCTGAAGCTTTCTAAAACCATTTAAAAATTGAACACAGTTGGAAAATTAAGTTAAAATTTAGAAATTATGTCTTAGTTGAAAATTTTGAGACCAACTCCTAACTCAAAATTTTCGTATAACGTTTCTCCTTTTCATTGGTATCTTATGAAAATATACAGCAGTTCAGGACGTAAAAATTATAAATTACAGCCATTGTTAAGAGCAAAAGACATAAATTGTACTGACTAAAAAAGACACAGCCATAGACGTTTTTTATTTAAAAAATTAACCTAAACAAACTATTAAAGAAACGCAGCTGACAAATTAAGTTGTTAAATATTTTTATATCCAGTATTAATTAAAATAAAACATCAAATCTAATGTTTATTCAAAATTTCCAAAAATCTTTTTTTTCTTTTTTGATGTATAGAAAATTTGAAAGAATTAACTACACAAAACTAAGCAATAATATTAATTATTGCCACTGTTAAGATCACAAAATTACAAATACACGAATTGTACCAGATTACAAAATTCTCACCAATAAACGTGTTCGTCTAAATGTTTTATCATAGGTGTAAGTAAGTACCATTGAAATAAATCATTGTTTAATAAAGATATAAACTTATATAAGATAATAATCTAATTACATTAAACTCCCGAGTATACAAAAAATAAAAAACAGTCTAAAAAAATCTCAAACTTTTTTACAGATCTTATATAAGTTTTTACAGGCATTTTGAAGCTAGATGAAAAGTGTAGTTTTCAATAATGAATAAGATGTTTTTATGAAACACAACTGTTTCATAAAACAGGTTTTTTTTTTATCGAATTTATGGTATCCAATTTATGATCCTAACCTTCAATGACTTAAAGATTTTCTTAAGATAATTGCATGTATTTTTATTTTAATTCAAAATGCTTTTTAAGCAGGAAATGTGGAGGCAATTTTAAATCTTCCGTATAATTTTTTATAGCATATTATGATAACTAACAGTTCAACTAGCTTTAGTGCAGGCAGGCCCACATACAAGGAGGGCAGAAAGGGGAGGTTTAGCCAGGGAACTTAATTTTATTCGGAACCCAAACTTGTTATTTTTAAAGTCGGGGATTGTATAAAAAAGGTACAGCTAGGGACACAAAAATGCATAATTCACCATAACCACTATCATGCCTGACTGACAAATTTTTAATAATTAAGATTTTGAGTGCGACCTATGTGATTAATATTCTGTCGCGAAATCCGCAAATTTTTAGGACATTTTTTGCGACATGTTTTTGCCCATTAACTGCTGTCTCACAGACCGCTTCGTTTTAAAATTGTCAGGGATTAACTTTAAATTTTCAGTTTAAGTATAAATGTTTCTCAAATTTTGTTTAGTTTGGAACCCTTGTACTAATGCTAGAGACTTAAGAATAAGCGATTTTACAGTATAATAGTCCGGCACATAAAGTTTAGTACAAGAACAGTATCCTAATATACTCTAAATGGGACAACACTATGCGAAATTGGCACAATGACCTTACTACTATTTGAAAAAATACTCAATTCTTATTAATTTATATATATATATATATATATATATATATATATACATATATATATATTTATTTCTATTAAGGTGACAGAATAAAACCATGTCTGCTTATTTTCTTTTAACATAAAATTATTTTCCATATTGCGTAAAAATTTCCGAAAATTCACAATCTTTTGGGGAATAGTAAGGGTAAAAAAAAGGAAAATCCCTAAGTAGCAAGATTTCTGGTTTTAAAATAATGGGTTATTAAACTTGGGCGTTTTAAGTTTCAATGCAGAATAGTTCCATTGATTTAATCAATCCAAGTCAAAATAATTTATGGCTAAAAATAAAGTGTTTGGAATATATATCAACGCTAAATCTTTGAAGTTAATATAGAATATCTAATCAAATACTTATTCAATAAGTACAGCGCTTTTGTTATTTTTACAGATCACTTAATATATAAAAAAAATTTAAACTAACATGCGGTCAACGATTTTTTGTAGGGGAAGGTGGGGCAAAATGGGTCACCATAAAAGTTTGATGTTCTAAAATGCAGTCAAATGGGAAAACGAAATCTGAAGAACATTTTTATACTAAATAAAACTTTGGCTATAATAAAGTATATTCATTTCTATAAAAAATGTAATTGATTATATAAAAAAATATCTTTTTCAGACATATGCAAAAATCCGGTTTTAAATCACTGGTTGTGTGAAACCGGGTATCCATTTGAAACTTCTGGGAAACTCATTTTGGTCAAAAAGTTCTTTTTTAACATTGTAAAAGATGCATTTTTCTTATTTTTAACAAATCGAAATTGAACATGAGTTCTTTCATGTGCGAAAAATAAATCTGTAGCCTATTCGCTACATTCTTTAGGCCTACTTACATTACACTGGAATTCTTAAAGTTATTTTTATTGCAAAATGCAAAAATGAATGTATCATATTATTCTTCAATATTACGTGCTTTGTTTGCCCATCCGTGACATTTCAAACACTGCATCAAACTTTCTTTGGATTTAGAATGAGGGTATAGTTCATTGCAATGCATGTAGGTTTCATTATCTTCTTCCTCATCTGAGGATGTATCCTTATTTTATTTTTATTTTTTTTTGTTTCTTTTTCTGTTGATGGTTAATTTCGTTTTGATGACTGTTTAGCATTTTCTCCTTAGTATCTGTTTCCAGCTCTAAGTTATAAACCTAAGAAAGTGTTATTTTGTTAGTGAAAAATACGAATTAGCCCTTTAAACGCCTCGCTATGATTCAAAGATAATACAAACTATTTAATGGTAAAAAACGCATTAAAAATCAAATATAAGCATTACGAGTAATTTAGTTTTTCAAAAAAAATGTATATGATTTACAACATGTTCCAGAAATGGAACATTGGCGGGAAACACTTAGTTTTTTCACATGTTTTTATAAAATATGATTAACGATACTTAAATTAAAATCTCTATTTTTATGTCGAATATTTTTAACAATTATAGGTAAAGTTATAAAAGTTATTGAAACATAACACATGTTAAGCGTGAAAATAGTCGGGCTTCGCCCGTAGATCCTTTGCTGTGCTCAAAATTCCAGCAAAAATTGTCAAGAAACGGTAGCAAGCTTTCTCTGAAAAAAAAATTGCTATAAATTAAAAAAATATATATATTATTTAGATGATGAGCAGGAATTACTGCATTAAAGAAAAATTACAATTTTTTATCAGAATGGTAAAAAACATTAAAAAATAGCATAAGAATATAATAATAATGTGCTATGAATTTACAGTAGAGACAATAATCATATATATAAAAGTATAAATAAAAATATATTCACATATAAATAAAAAATACGAGGAGGAATTAAAAAAAAAAAAAAAAGTTATCAAAATTTCTTAAAATAAGAAAAAAAAAATATTGTCCTTAGCTTTTATCTACTACATGTCTTCTGTTTTCCATTGTAGTTAGAAAAGCTTTTCTCTTAAAGTCTTTTCTCACATTCAAAATTATTTTAGTGTTCTTCTGGCATACAGCATGTCGTCCTTATGTTGATTGCAAAAGATAATGTGCATCTAATTGTCACAAAAAGTCAGAGCAATGTGCACGAGGTTTAGGAAAAGAGTGAATTTTTGGTTTCACTTGAATCATATTCATTCATTCTCAGCATATGTATAGCCGCCGCTAGAACTCAATATCGATATTTTAAAAGCAAGTCTTATTGGTTTGCTCCGTATAAACAATTTAGCCGGATGATGACTGTAATAAGGTACCATTCATTCATCTATTCTCAATTTTGAATGAAAGGTCTCAGATTTCTGAAAGTTTTTTCCAATCTGCATAAAAGTGATATATTTTTCTCGATTTATCCCCTACTTTAAAGGTGATATTGCTATAACATCATTTGTTTTGACTTTCTAAATTTATTTCAAAGTATTACTGTAGAAACAACTGGGATCGATAGGTACTCTTGAATGCACTAATATAAATCTTCTCCGGGTACATCCACTTAACAACTACACTGTAAGAAATAATCTTGTAAAACAACAGAAAATGTCTGGCAGCAAAAGTTGCCAGAGAAATCCTGTAAGTACGAGAAATATCTGTGCATACAGATATTCTGTATGCACAGATATTTCTCGCACATACAGAATTTCTCTGGCAACTTTTGCTGCCAGACATTTCCTGTATCTACAGGTATTTCTCGTACATACAGAAATTTTCTGGCAACTTTTGCTGCCAGGAATTTTCTGTATGTACAAGAAAAGTCTGTGTGCACAGATATTTCTTGCTCAAACAGAAAATTTCTGGCAACTTTTGCTGCCAGAATTTTCTTGTACATACAAGAACAATCTGTGTGCACAGATATTTCTTGTGCAAACAGAAATTTTCTGGCAACTTTTGCTGCCAGAATTTTCCCATACGTACAAGAACAGTCCGTGAGCAGAAATAATCTGTACTATTTTTATCCCAATTACTGTACTGGATGTCCTAAAGTAGACTGACTAATTTTAAAATTTTGTAACTTGCAAGTGGTAACTTTTTTCTTCTTTTTTTCTTTTTTTTGCAGGATGATTATTGTATGTCATCTTACATAATCATCCTGAAAAAAAAAAAAAAAAAAAAAAAAAAAAGTTACCACTTGCAATTTACTAAATTTTAAAACCAGTCTGTCTATTTTAGTCTTGTACAATAATTGGGATAAAAATATTACGATTATTTCTGCCCACAGACAGATGACATAAGTTTTGCTTACTGCAATTACCAGTTTTAGTTCCAAATAGCAACGATAAATTGCACTGCAAGCTATAGGTGCTAAATTAAACCCAATTTTTTGGCCCTCTTCTCCCAGCATTTGATGCGAATGAAGGTTAAATATATGGAGTGCATTAGCGAATGAGACTCGATCCATATATTTAAGCCCCTTTTGCATCAATGCTGGGAGAAGAGAGGCTAAAAAATTTAGCCTCGAGTTAGCACCTAATGCTAGCTGCACGATCTATCATTGCTACTTGGAACTAAAACAGGGATTATAGAGGCAAAAAAACCCTGATTCTTACATAAGCCTTCTGCAAGATTTTTCTTTTTTTCTTTAATAGCAGTCACCATTTGCAAATTATTGAATTTTAAAATTAGTCCATTTTAGTACACCCAGTATGTATACTGGGCCTCATACTAACCTCAATGCTTTTAAATAAAATGCTACTTTGAACAAGAAAATTTCTCTAATTAAATTTGTATTAATTCTGTAAGATTATTCATTTGAAATCTATTTAATTAACATTCATTAAATTAAATCTGAGATTTAAAAAAATTGGCAAGTACGGTAACACATTGAATATCTCTTATGACAAATTTTGTTTACTGTACATAATTTAAAAGTTTATTAAAAACTTCCAAACTCATTAAATATCTCCAGATAATGGCTGTATATATTAGTAGTGCAAGTTTCTATTGTGATAAGGGAAGATACTGTTTCAAAGAATACTACTTTTTAAGTTCACTTATCATACCAGAAACTTATGCTGCCAAATCCTACATATTTAATGAATTTTGTAAACAGTATTATTCAATTTCATGAACAAAATTAATTAGCTTTTATTTGAATATTAATGTATTTTCAACCTTTAAAACTTGTTAAAAATCTAATATTTCCAACAATATGAGAAATGACAATGCCATACTTCAGTTACAAAATGTTATACTTTATTTTGTAAATGGTCTGCATATATTTTATTTTTCAAAAATATTTGGATATATGGTCATCTATTGCACACAAACATGAATGATGATGGCAATAATGCGGTTTAAATTAAATGCAGGATTATGTAGGAACAGAGGGAAGAAGTGAATAATTTTGTAACAAAAGACCAAATCTAGTTTCTCAAACCCAATTGTTTACTGTTAGTGAGCTTATTTTGTTTCAAATTATAATTTCAAAGGAAATCCTGACAAGTTCGTTAAGTTACTACCACAAAATATACTGCTGGACGAAACAACACTTGTTTTGTAACAAATTAAAATAGAAACATAGTCAATTTCAACAAAAAACAACAACAAAAAAAAATTGTAATTTGCTCAGGATAAATATTACTTATTTAATGCAATATGTAAGAGTAAATAAATATACAATGCATATCTTCCAAGTTTGAGTATGTTAAATAAAATTGAATACTCGAAAACAAAGACAAAAAAATATACTCTGAAAGGAGACTAAGAAGGTAGAACTCTGAGGTCTACAGAAATTTAAAGAAAAAGTTCCCTGATTATCTTTATCAGACTTCTCTGATTTTCATTATTAACAATATACAAACAGTATTTTTTAACATCTGCTGCCTCGTATAACACATTTATTGAGCTTGCTGATAGCTTATTTGGGAGAAAACCAAGACAAAAAAAAAAACTATGTATGGATATATGTTGGCCAGAAAATTCCCTCATTTTCTGAATGTTCAATCCTAAGACATATCTATATCTGACGGGATAGCTAATTGGTTATGCTAATATATAATGTAACATTTTTGAAAATAAGTAAATAGTTTTCAATAGTATAAGAGCTATCCACAGAAAATGAGGACATACGATCACCTTAATTTGTGTTAAATATAAAAAATTCATACCATGTACATTTTTTTTTCTAAATATTGAGAGCGACTAATCAGCATAGGAAAAAAAAAATGGTACATAAAATAGACGAATCAGTCTCATTCGTAAGGCGAAAATGGAAATATTTTTGCATATAGACAAATTTCCCTGATTTTCGGGTATTTTTACAAAATTCCCCGACTTTTCCAAATTGATAAAGCTCCTTGATTTTTTATGATTTTCAGATTCTGTAGACACTTTGTAAAACTTGTGTTAAACATCTACCTGATGACATTTGTCCACCTCCACAAATTGCAAACACATACTTATATAAAAACATATGAATTTCAATAAAAATCACACAAGAAAAAAAAAAATCAGAAATTATAAAAAATATTTTTATTCTTAATGAATGCATAAGCAACTTTAAAATATATGCATGCAACTGTAATCATTCTGTGATTGCCCACATGTTTTTGTAGTTTGACAGATCTTTCACAAGTTTTACACTTTTATTTAATGCTCGTTTGTTACTTGAAGAATCCGGAGGAATTTCCATCAAGCCCCTACAAGAAACAAAAAAATTAACATTTAAATCGAGCTTCACCCATTCAATTTTGTAGAATACAATATCAACAGGATGCTACAGAGTAGTGATGCAACGAATAGTGGTTTGGCCGAATAACCGAATACTCGGCCAAGTTACAACCAAATATTCGGCCTATTCGGCCGCCGAATAATGAACTTATTTTTGCCTGAAAACAAAATATAATATGCGCTATATGCACAATTCTTGTATATTTCACAATTAAAATGTATTGTTTTCTTTAAAAAAATTATTTATATACAAATTTTTAATTTTTGAAAGCATTATTTTACTCTGAAAAAATATTCGGCTACATTCGGCCTAAAAATTGCCTCAATAATATAATTCAGCCAAAAAAAAGAAATTCTTAGCAAAAGTTCCTCATCAGGTACTGTTTAGTTACATTTTAATAGATATTATGTGTGTTGTTACATTTTAAAATAATGACAAAATTTTAAAAGTACTAGGAAACATAAGTTTCAGCTTTCAAATGAAATAAAATAAAAAATAAGAAATCTTAATGTCTTGAGAAAAACCACTGATAGAAAGGATGAAAGGAATATCCTCTAAAATGGTGGAAAGAGATCATTGTAGACTTTATAAAGCTCACAATAACCAAAAATTTTTTCATCATTATTATTATCATTATTTTTTTCCCCTTGGTTTCAGCAGATAGCACTATTAAGAAGTGCATAGTGAATGTTTTCAGATTCAGAGGAAGGAAATATCTGTAAGGAAAAGGAAATTACACTCATTGCATTTAACAGTATCTGATGCTCTAACATACCAAAGATCAATAAATGATTTCATTGTTGTAGGTAAAATAATCGTTTACACATTTTAATCATTCGCCATTAGCATGTTCAAGATTAACTGATAAAAAAATTAATGAGTTAAAAATTCCTAAGAAGAAATTAGTTCAAAGTGTGTAGTTCAAACTACTTAAAAGGTGACATAAACAAATAAAAAATATTATTTAACGCAACCCTGAGATCTATGAGATATGTTCATGTCACCTTTTAAGTAAGTTATAAGTATGTTTGTATGTTATAAAGTTTATTAATAACAAGGTGAAAATTTCCTTCACGACACTAGTGTTTAATACAGTGTTTTGGCTCTATTGATTAATTTTAACAGCTTATGTTAGCCTTATTACAGATAGGGGAGCACATGTGAACAGTACATATTTTACTCAGTTAATTTGAAATAAAAAAATTCAAAAAATTACCAATTGATGGTAGCACTAGTACCCCCTTTTGGCTGAATTTTCAGAACAATGGGCCATTTTGATTTCTGGTAGTTTTAATTTGTTTGTTTTAGAAAGTGTGAAGTAAAAAAATATTCTAAGTTATTGAAGTAAAAATTCATTCAAGACATTTTTTTAAAGAAGAATATCAGCATTGCATTCTATAGTGACATCAATTAGGTAAGTTTACAAAAAGTTTTGTTTCCTTATTTCAATTTAAAATTTTTTTTTTTTATAAGTTAGGCTGAAGTTGGTAGATGGGGCACTTGTGAACAGAACGTATGGGGGCAGATGTGAACAGTTCACAAGTGTATTTTTTAAGTCTGTGAATGCATTTTTTTTTTCTTTTCTTTTTTTAGTTTAAAATTTAATTATCCTTGTCAAACATTGAGATATATTAAATGTTTTTAGGATTATTTCACAGTTTTAATTTACTGGAAGTTAGATAACAATTAAAAGTGACTCAAAAGGAGTAGGCATATTAGTGTACAATTTTGCAAATAAATTCTTGTATCTATGTTGAAACATTTATTGATTTATTCACACAACTAGAAAAAAGGCATCTAATTAGTTTTTATCACAGTTTTTATTCACAAAAAATTATATTTCTCTTATTTACGCATGTGTTCACATGTACCCCAGCTATGTTCACAACTACCCCTCCACCGGGACACATGTGAACAAATTTAGATAATTTTTAGAATGATGATATAAATAAGTTAGAAATTCTTGATAAATGTATCCAAAAGCTTCACCAAAAGAACAAACAAATTCTAAATATTCATATAAATCACTTTTTGGTTCAATAGCTCATAACAATTTTGAGAAATAGTCAAAAATGTAAAAATTGTTCACATGTGCCCCCCTCTCCCCTACTTTTTGTACTTACTGATACAGCATAAAATTTTTTTAACATGATTCCTAAATTAGCCTCTTACATAAAAATGGGTAGATAAAGCCCATTCGAGGTATGAAAGTTAATGGGATAAAAAGTATTTGTTAATTTCAAATAAAATTTTCATCATACATGATGAATATAAATTATCAAATTAAAAAGTTATATTGTGTAAATATAAAAACATTTATTACAGTATTAATATTCGGCCAAGGCCGAATAATGGACTTGATATTCGGCTGAAGCCGAATATTCGACAGACAGGCCGAATGGGCCGAATATTCGTTGCATCTCTACTACAGAGCAGGACTGGCCAACCTTTTAACATGGCATACCAAAAAAAAATTTTTTTTTTTTTTTGTTTACAAATTTTAGCAAACTACAGACTTTTTTTGTATTTGGTGGGTAAAAAGAATTATCTGGTGCAAATATGCATACAAATGACTTCAAATAAATACATTGTAAAATTCAATTAAGGCATTCATATGAGATTAACTGGCTTCTCACCCAGAAGTGACTATTAAGAACCTTGTTTAATACAAAAAACATTGACATATTGAAAATCATGGATATATATTCCTAGTATTGAACTCTTCTGATTATTTTTCACAGCTACAACAAGAGATGTATCAATATATATATATATATTTTCAAAATTAACTGAAATGACTTAAATTCTTTAGATGTATATGTTGTTTAAAATTTTAAATATTGCTAAAAATTGAAAAATAAACCCCACATTATGGGTTTTTCGGTGGGCTTTTTCAAGTGGGCCCGGACTGAAAAAAGTCCTTCCGGCCAGTGCCGGGAGGAAGAGGTAGCTTTCATAATCCTTATTTAAAAAAAGCCAACTTATATCATGCAAACACACGAAGCTCAATTTAGTGGAAACCGAATATAGGAGATTCAATACTAATTTTTATCAATATAATGAATGAGAATTTCGCGAAATTAGTCAGCTTTATCCAAGCTGCTTTTCTTTAAAGTAACTTATATTTGGCTGCCAAATTCGGCAATTTCTTAAAGTGCCTCTGTCATTTTAAGACAACATGGTGAATGAGGCTAAGCAGTGAACTTGGTCGAGACCTTAGTAATTGCTGTGCACATGCTCACTCACATCGGAATCGGTTAATATATAGGAGTGCTGTCGCATGCAAAAAATCAGATTTTTCAAAATGTCACCCACAATAGAAATTGAAACTGCTATATCTGAGCCATTTTTTAAGGTAAAGACAAACAAAAATGCTCCTGAATCCTTATATCAAGATCAAATACTTAAGAAAGAAACCTTTTTCAATTTCTAATTTTTTTGCACCTCACTTTAAATATATATATATATTTTTTTTAATTTAATGGCCGCCATTTTGAAACAAGATGGCTGATGAATCTGGCCAGCGAACTTGGTCGAGGTGTTGATGTATACTATCCACATGCCTTCTTACTTCGAAATAGGCGAATACGTGTGTTATCGCGTGACAAATACAAGATCGTTTCAAAATGTTAGCCATGCTAGAAATTCAAAGTGCTATAAATCAACCATTTTTTAAGATATCAACAAAAGAACAAAGTTTCAGAAACAAAAACTGCTCCGGAATCTTTGTATCAAGGCCAAACACATAAAAAAATCTTTTTCATTTTCCAATTTTTAATACCTCATTTTGAATTTTAAATTTAATTTTTTTTAAATGGCAACCCTTTTGAAACAAGATGGCGAATGAAGCTGGCCAACGAACTCGGTGGAGACATTGGTATGTACTATGTACAGACCAAGTTACATCCAAATAGGTTCCTAAATACGCCTGTTATAGCGTGACAAAAATCAGGTCGTTTTAAAATGTCAGCCACAAGAGAAATTCAAAATGCTATTACTCAGCCATTTTTTTTTGATATAGATGAAAGAAAAACTGTTCCGGAATCTTTGTATTAAGGTCAAACACATACAAAAAAAATCTTTTTCATTTTCCAATTTTTTGGTATCTCATTTAAATTTTTTTATTTTTTTAAATGACCGCCATTTTGAAACAAGATGGCGGATGAAGCTGTTCAACGAACTCGGTCGAGATATTTGTATGTACTATGTACACACCAAGGTACATCCAAGTCGGTTCATAAATACGCCTGTTATCGCGTGACAAAATTAAGGACGTTTCAAAATGTCAGCCACGCTAGAAATTCAAAATGCTATAACTCAGCCATTTTTTAAGATATAGACGAAACAAAAACTGCTCCCGAATCTTTTTATCAAGGTCAAACACATAAGAAGAAAATATTTTTTCAATTTTCAATTTTTGGTACCACATTTCAAATTTAATTTTTTCTTAAAAATTTAAATGGCCGCCATTTTTAAACAAGATGGCGGGTGAAGCTGGCCAACGAACCCGGTCGAGACATTGGTATGTACTATGTATAAACGGAGTTACATCCAAATCGGTTCATAAATACGCCTTTTATCGCGTGACAAATTTCAGGACGTTTCAAAATGTCAGCCACGCTAGAAATTCAAAATGCTATAACTCAGCCATTTCTTAAGATATAGACGAAACAAAAACTGCTCCGAAATCTTTGTATAAAGGTCAAATACATAAGAAAAAAATATTTTTCCATTTTCAATTTTTTGGTACCACATTTCAAATTTTAAATTTTTAAAAGAATTTTAAATGGCCGCCATTTTGAAACAAAATGGCGGATGAAGCTGGCCAACGAACTCGGTCGAGAGATTGGTATGTACTATGTACACACCGAATTACATCTAAATCGGTTCATAAATACGCGTTTTATCGCTTGACAAAATTCACGACGTTTCAAAATGTCAGCCACTCTAGAAATTCAAAATGCTATAACTCAGCCATTTTTAAAGATATAGACGAAACAAAAACTGCTCCGGAATTTTTGTATAAAGGTCAAATACATAAGAAAAAAATATTTTTCCATTTTTAATTTTTTGGTAGCACATTTCAAGTTTTAAATTTTTAAAAAAATTTTAAATGGCCGCTATTTTGAAACAAAACGGCGGATGAAGCTGGCCAACGAACTCGGTCGAGACATTGGTATGTACCATGTACACACCGAATTACATCGAAATCGGTTCATAATTACGGGAGTTACAGTGTGACATAGGTCAGATATATATATATATATATATATATATATATATATATATCAATTTTGAACGGAGGGTGGTTTCGGGGTCTGGGGGTCATGATCGATGAAAATATACCAAAATTTTTTGAAATCGCTTTCCTCCGAACGGCTGCAATAGGTAGCTTTTTTGTAAAGAAAGCTACCTAATACCCACCGGGTTTTTTCAAACTGGGTCTATCTCTGCGAATCCTGCCTAAAGCCAAATTTTACCTTAGTGAAATAACTGAAAACACAAAATTCTTTGAGAATTGCTCTTACCTCTGAATAAATTACACAGTCATCTTGCATTATTCTGGATAAACAAGGTTGAAGACAAAATAGGAGGCAAATTCATATCTTTAAAGCATCATCTGGAGTAACATATGGATTGAAGCTTTTTCTTTTGATAAAAACTACAGCCGATTTGGTTCCCATAAATATGCAAAAAATTAAAAGTACATTTTGTAAACACACACACACACACACACAGAAAAAAAAAAAAAAAAAAAAAAAAAAAAAAAAAAAAACGTAACTGAATAACAATTTTTCAGAAAACATTGAAGTACACAAATTTACCTTATTCATAAGTTGTGTTGTAATTATAATGTTGAATATAATAATCTCTGTGTTGAAATTTTACTCACCTCGACAGCTTTTACACATGAAATACTAAATCAGGCAGTCTGAGTAAGGAATTCACTCCCGATTGGCAAGATTTACAAAAGTCGCTAATTTTGTGCACTCTTGCATCTTGTCTCAGCTAGAATTACAATATATGGGAGACACTATGCAAGAGCGAGCAATTCAAGATAGCAATAATAATCCAAATGAGGAAAAAATATGCTTTTTACAACATATTGGTAAAAATAGATTTTAACAACTGAAAATATTCACAAATTTCCAAAAATCAATTTTCTTACCTTAATATTTTAAAAGCAGTGTTAGGAATGTGCGTTTGACAGTTGTAGATTTTCTTTGTAAGTGAGAGGGGAAGGGGTGTTCTTCCCAGTCCCCCTCAACTCCAATAATTATCTTGCAGAAACATTAATAATTTTAAAACAATGATAGAAAAATAGGTTATGTATCTTTACCATATTTAATAGCAAATAATAGGTATCATTCCGCGATCGTGCAACAAAGTTTGCATATTCTAAAATTGTTTGACAAAATTTCTGATGATTAAACAATGAATTCTCATAATCTGTGATTACTCAACAAAACTCGCATATTCCACGACTGTTTGACAAAATTCGAGAACTCCATGACCGCGCAACAAAGTCTAAAAATCAAGTTCTGTCTAATCCTGGAACTTCAGCCTCCAACTCGATGAGGTGACTGTATATGCTGCCGCCTCCCGGTCTAAAATCTAGGTAACTTATTGTCAGTCAGTATAGGTCAAAATTGGAAAATTTCATTAGCGGCCACTGGCCGATAGGACTAATTTTTTAGACGGCCACTTTTTTATTTCAAAATGCTAAACAGTAAAATTTCTATAAGTATTCTAAAACTGAGTAGCACAAATAAATATGTTAATATAAATATATTGGAACCAAAAAAAGTAGAATCCTTGATGAAATGCAAGAAAATTTTATTATCTCCTTGTAAAGAAGAGGCTGGAAGGTGGCCGCTGATAGACAATTTTTCACTAGCCACTTTTTTTCATTTACTGGCCCTGTGGCCGGTGGCTAGTGCTAATTTTGACCTTTATCAGTCAGTAAATAGTAGCCACTAACTTTACACAAGCTTTTTTTAATAACAAACTGAACATATAATAGTAATTACTTTGAAAATGCATTTAATAGTACTTTCAATATTTTTAGCTATTTTTCCGAGCATGACAATTTACAAATAATTAGAATTATGATATATAATTTTATTATAACTTAAATCAGCGTTCGAAATCCTTGGACCACTAATTTGAAAAATTTAATGGTCCGCAGGACCAGTAACTTCCCCTCCCTCCCTCTCTGAAAGGTAAACAAACTTTCCTGTCCCTGAGAAAACTGCAATCAAACACAAATCGCATAATTTTATTTAAAACAATAAATTTTAAAAAATAGCATTAAACCTTAGTCAGTTGAAATAGATAATCTGAAATGAAATATTTAATTAATAATTTTATAGTTTTTCTTTATGTACTGTTTAAATTTTAACAAATTATTATTTTACATTTTATTATGATGAAAATTTTGGATAACTGCAAAGGAAGTTTCACCCTAGGAAGGGAGAGGGTCACTCAAAGGGTTAAAGGGACTTAATAGAATTTTATGTAGCAGGTTAGTGATGATTACTGCGGACCAGTAAATTTTTATGCTTACTGGTCCTTGGGACCAGTGACATTTTTATATGAATTCTACCGCTGTTAAACCGCTGTTTTTTGCTCACCGCTGTTATTTGCTCACAAATTCTTTCTTCCTTTAACTATATTAAAGATGTGACAAAATGCATTTTTCTTCTCATCAAACATGACATCTTTTAGCTTTTACTTTTAAAATAGAAAGTTTGGTGGAATTTTAAACACAAAAATCTTAAATTTCTTCCACACTTTTTAAACAATCAAAATTGTACAACTTCACATGTAAACAACAGGCGGCCATATTTGTTTTCGAATAGTGTTGTCATTTAGCTCAAGTAAAAAGTAAAAGTAAAGTAGTGTTGCCATGTTTTGAGAAGTTTTCCATCTCTAATAAATAAATAAATAAATAAATAAAAAACCCTAAAAAATGATATAATTAAAATATTGAATAATGATGTAATTAAAATATTTTAAGCCTGGAAATTTAAAAGAATGGGAAAAAAAAGATTTAAAATAATATTAAAAACTAAAGGAGCCCTGGAGCAGGAGAAAATTTAGAGCTCCGGCTCCAACTCCAGGGAAAACATAGATCTGGAGTGCCCCGGGCTCTAGCTCTCTGCGGTTGGCGGCACCCTATTAATTCGTATAAAAACCATAATTGGCTAATTCCATCAAAACATGTCATGTCCATCGCATACTACGATATTTGGCTACCAGTATTTTAGAGCGGAAAAATGAGACTTATTTTATCGGAGATATATCATCAATTGAATAACGTGAAGCAAACTTTTCGAAAATAACGGTGGCCAACAAGCATAGCGATTTTGAGCTGTGTGACAGACATGACAAGTTTTCATGGAATTAGCCTAAAAAGAAGTTTTATTTCAGGCTTAGCCAGTATTAATAACCAAAATATCTTGATTAATACACAAATATATTTGGTAAAAAGATTGTCATTACCAGTGATATCAGCAATACCTTGATTTTTTTCAGAAACAAATTTACACTTCTTTCATGAAAAACTAGGAGTTCACTTATATTATCGAGAATCACACATTAAAATAGTACATACAGAATGATATAAAACAAAAAAAATTCATAAATTTTGTCCTTACATCTGAACTGAAAGTTTCATTGTTTACATCTGTGATGATGTGCAGATTTTAGGTACTTGTGGATTTTATGGTTGCGGATTTGAGGGAGTCTACTGTATATAGTGCTGTCCTCTAAAAAAAAAAAACCCACAGGAAAATGTATCCTAAAAAAAACCCACCCTAGAACTTAATCAAAAATATCACAGAAGTCAAAATTTCTTTTTGTCCTGTTTCTATATGCCATTTACAATAATACAAGCATTTAAAATTACTTAAGTGTTTATTTAGTTTTTTAAAAAATAAGCAAAAGATTACATTTCTAATTTTTCATTTGTAAATCCTTCAATTTACAATTATTAAAATATTATTATTATTATTATTATTTTGCAGAATTGTGTTTTAAAACTAATTAATAATGAAAGAAAAATTTTGCTGTTTAATATTTTGATTTCTAGAAGTGTTTTTACATGTGGGTTATTTTTAGGAAAAAGTGGGTTTTTTTTTCAAAGTCTTGTTTAATTGGCTGCCCTTTTGTAATATATTTATAGAAAAAAAAAATACTATACATTAAAATCTTAGTCAGGACAGGCTGTGAAAATGTAGCTACTTCAAATGTTTTTGTATTTTTTATTAAATTTTATATAGTGAGAAATTAAAAAAGTGGGGTTTTTTTTAGAGGACAGCACAGTAACTAAATATATCAGTTTTTAGCTTGATTTAATATAAAATAATACTAATGATTGCTAAAAAAAAGTGTGTATAAGGTTTGTAATATGTGATATCAAAAACCCAACCCTGATCTCTCCCCCCCCCCCCCCCCCCCCCACCAAAAAAAAAATCTCTTTTATTGTACAAATAACATTTGAAATGCTGATTTCTGTTGAAAATTTCTTTAGTTTGAATGCTTTTCTCCTTCTGATTTTTTTTTTTTTTTTTTTTTTTTTTTAATGTTTAAACTATTTTTTTAAAATTTTTAGGCCTAACGTTAATATAAATTACCACTTGGCAAAAACAAGTTTTTTGCGCCAAGATAAAAAACAAGATGACTGAATCTGGTCCGCAATCACTTTTTTTCCCCTCGGTGCAAAAAACTCGTTATCGCTAAGTGGTCACTTATAGCAACATTATGCTTAATTTTTTTTTTTTTTTTTTTTTTTTTTTTTTTTTTAATATAGATATTTAATTTTAAAAGAAAAGCAATCCAAATAAAGACATTTAACAGAAATTGGCATTCAAATACTATTAGTAAAAAAAAGAGAAATGGGAGGGGAGGGGGGCGAATAGATTAATTCATGAGTAAACGGTAAATAATCTGGAGAAAAAAAAAATGAAAGTATAAAGTAAAGCAAAAATTCATTTTAAAAAATATAAATTGCGAAATTACAGCCATGAAATAAAAATTTTGCCAAAAGGGTATCAAAACACTGAGATTACAAAATCAAAATAACAAAATTTGTTTAAAAAATACAAATTGTAATTATTTCAAAAATAATGCTTTTTTTTTACTCCAATACATAAAAAAACTGAGAATAAAAAAAAGAAGATATCAAAATTTAAAATCACATTTTAAAAGAAACTTAAATTAGTTTCAAAAATGGGGTTTTATAAGCCATACACTTTTTACAAAATAATTTAACATTCGAAAACTAAAAAAGTAAATACATAAAAATTTTAATACCTAATAAAATATTGAAAATATCAAAATAAAACAAAATTTACATTTTAAAAGATCAATTGTTAAATTATTTTCAAAAATAGAATTTTAAAAACATACAGTTTATAAAAAATGCCTTCCACATGCTTATGCAATAATTTAACATTTGTAAGCAAACAAAGAGGTAAATATATAAAAACATTATGTATTTAACAGAAATTAGCATTGGAAATGAACTTAAACTTTTATTATTTTGATTTAATTTGATATTTTCAACATTTCTTTAATTAGAATTTTTATGTATTTACACCTCCCCCCCCCCTTTTTTTTACGAATATGAAATTATTGCGTAACCATTTTTTATAAATTGTATGCTGTTAAACCATACTTTTAAAAATAAGTTAACAATTTATCTTTTAAAATGTGATTTTTTATTCATTTTGATATTTTCAATATATTATTCTCAGTATTTCTATGCATTGGAGTAAAAGCAAAGCCTTATTTTTGAAATAATTTACAATTTATATTTTTAAAAGGAAATTTTTTCATTATTTTGATTTTGTAATCTCAGTATTTTGATACCCTTATGGCTAAATTTTTATTTTATGGCTATAATTTGGCAATTTATATATATTTTTAAAAAAATTTTTACTTTACTATTTGCAGATTACAACCTCCCGGTAACATTTGGAATGCTGATTTCTGTTGAAAATTTCCTTATTTGGATTGCCTTTTTTTTTTTCTTTTTATGTTCCTATTTTCAAAAATTTTTAAGCCCAGCGTTGCTGTAAAGTGGCCACTTGGTGAGAACTGCCACTTGGCAAAAACAAGTTTTTTTCGACAAGTAAGGCATTTGTAGCAACATTGTGCTTAAAATTATTTGAAAATACAGAGATTAACATTAAAAAATAAGAAATGCAATCCAAATAAAGAAATTTTCAATAGAAATCGGCATTCCAAGGGTTATGTGTAAAAAAAAGTGAGATTGGGGGGTGAGGGGGGAAGGGATAAGTAATTAGCAAATGATAAATCCATAAATAAACAGATTAAAAAAATCGAAACAGTAAAATAAAGCAAAAATTCATTTAAAAAAATAAAAATTGCGAAATCTATCACAAAATAAAAATTTATCCAAAATGTATTTTCAAATAGAAGGCTTGGTTTTTACCCAAATACATAAAAATACTGAGAATAAAATATTAGAAATATCAAAATGAATAATAATAATAATGACATTGAAAAAGAAACAAATTCGTTGCAAAAATAGGATTTTTAAATGCATACAATTTGTACGAAATAATTTAACATTCGTAAACAAAAAAAGAAAAAATAATAATGAATACATAAAGAAATGCATAAGGAATACATAAGGAAATTCTGAAAAAACTACTTGATATATTACTTGGTAATTAGTATTACAAATACGAAAGAAATCAGGGGTCGATCCACGCAAAATGTGGGGCCTATTTAGGGCCCTTTCACAAAAATCTATTTAATAAAATAGGTCCCTTCACAAAAATAAATTTAATAAAATGGGCCCCTTCACAAGAATAAATTTAATAAAGTGGGCACCTTCACAAGAATAAACTTAATAAAATGGGCACCTTCACAAGAATAAATTTAATAAAATGGGCCCCTTCACAAGAATAAATTTAATAAAATAGGCCCTTCATGTAACCTTCTTTTTCATAAAAACTATTTTAAAATTTGTAAATAAAACCAGGTCACGAAAAACAAAAACTAGCGAGGGGATTCGAATTCGAGTAACTGGATTTCAACATTCGTTTCAAAATGTTATTTTTCACAAAAATAATTTCTACTTTTCACAAAATGGACCTCAAGAATAAAAGCCTGCATCGACCCCTGGAAATAAAAACTGCAAGTTGAATGGTGCTTAGATCCGAGTATTGCATACGGTGAATGTCGAAATACGATTATGTCGGATCTAGTAAGCACGTGTACATAAGGATAATTGAATATAAAACTGCATTATAAACAAAAAATGCATACTTACATTACTGAAGAATGTACTTGACTTGACTCTTGAAAAAACATTAACTTTACTAAAACGCCATAAATAATAAAACGTTGTTAGCAGGCACGGTAAGCAGCCGAACGAAAATAAACATGGCTGCCTCAGAACGCTTCACTTCACTCCTCGGTGAGGTTGCCTCACACAGGCAAAGGCTGTATGCAGCTGTAGCTGCGCGGGTAGGAGAAATTCTCAGAGGCAGACGTTGGCTGTCGGAATACAATTAATCTGAGGAGAAACAGTAGTAACGTTATTAGACAAAATAATATTGTCATAATACACTGTGGCGTTTTTTAATAATTTGAAGCTGTTAATAAGCATATATGTTTGAAAAGCGGACTGTTTATTTACAATTATTTTTTACAGTGTAGAATTCAAAATATTGACCTATATCATTTTAATCTATAGCTAGATTTTTTTCTTATGAAATGCATAAAGTGTTGTTATATTTGCTAAATGCTGTAGATATTCTACTGGAAAGAACTTGTGAAATATTTCGACTGTAGATAACGTAACTAACTGAGGAAACATTTTAGAAATGTTTACAATGCTATTAGTTTTTAGAATTTTTTTAAGATATGCATTTTTTAAAGAAATGTTGGATATTTTTCTCTCTTGACATTAGTATTTGCTTGAAATTCAGTCTTCTTTTTGATGTTGAAGGTACTTCAGGATCAAATCCATCTTTATTAGAAATTTCATTGTCATCTAATTTTGTACCTATTTCAATTTCATTACAAAAATCTGCTAGTAGAACAGGTTAAAAAGTGTCCGCATTTATATTTTCCTTATCTATTCAACATCCATTTTTTTCCGAAAGTAGTTGACAATTATCAATGCATTCTTCTTCAGAATCAACCGATAACTCACAAAACTATTCAAGTGACTCTTCTACTATATAAAATGTTTTTGAATGAGACATCGCATCTGCGGGACGTATCCTGAGTACCTGAAAAAAAATCACAGAAGGAGGTAAAGGAATAAGAATTCCTTATTTTCCAATATCAACTCTCCAATTCTATCTTGACACTAAAATTTGAGTCATAAACAATGCCTAATTATCAACAAACATACATGTTTTTCTGTGGCAGCTATAAGCGATCCACTTCATATCGGAACACCGGTGTGAAAGGTGTGTGTGTGTGTGGGGGGGGGGGGGGGGGCAGGGGTGTGCAAGGGAATAAATTAGATCAAAGTCGTAAACACATCTTTCATCGACACTTAATAAAATGTCTTGTAATCGGAAATTTTTTGTCAATATTTATTTGCACTGTGATCAAATAACTTTACTATGTTAAAAAATAAACCTTTGCACGCCAATGTTCCATTTCTGGAACATGCAAATTTGTTAGCAAAAAGAAACAATAAAAATTAATATTTTTTGTTATAACTTATGCTCTACGAATAAAATGGTCATTTTTAATTATACTCACTTAGTTATAAAAACATTTGTTGAATTTTGGATTTTATATGAATTTTTGAATTTTGTCTGACTTTTTATCCTAGCCACTATTTATTTTATTAAAGTTATATCAACGCCCAAAAATCAAACAATACTTTCTTTTTAAATAATAATTTTTATGGAGCAATAGAAATAAAATTTTATTTTGCGGAAATTTTTGATCTTGATGTTCCATTTATGGAACATTGGCGTGTAAAAGGTTAATTACAGCATGTTCTAAATAACACCGATATTTCTGTCGGTGCGAATTCACATTAGTGTGGAATTTACGGGTTAAAAGAGTATTTACAAGATAATTTTAATATTGTTAACAATAATATTTATTACACATAATTTTATTTATTATAAAATGTGATTAAGTCAAAGAGAAGCTCTGTGCCTGACATTCTGTTGCCACACCACAAAAAAAAAAAAAAAAAACATTTTCTGTACCTAAAAATACGTATATGGAAACAAATACTCATTTCAATTAATATTGTTTTATTTATTTTTTTATCGATTTCTTATTTCAAAGTAGAAAATGTCGATTGTAGTGATAGTCCAGGCAATAGGGAATTTTACCTAGCAAAATTAATGGTAGTACTGGAAATCGGCTTTCTAGATGTTTTTTGGGTCGCTGAATCCGAATTTGTAACTTCCCACCAAAATTTCAACCGACAACCTCCCCAAATTTTGCTAAAAAGCCCCTCCCCCCCCCCCAAAAAAAGGGTTTTTATGAAAAAAATCTATTTTTTTATTATTTTAGAGAAAAAGTATCTAGAAATTCAGAAAATAGACAAAATTTCCAACAAGTTAGATATATGACATTATGACTTAGGATGAAGGGGAAGGGGGGTTCTGCCACGGAACATGCGCGCGGTGCTGCGTAAACTAAGTTGAGCAATTCCACTTAACCACTCACACGTTTACATTAGCCCTCCCATTTTCCCTCCAAACTTTCTCTATAATGTTTACATTAAGTTTTTTGGGTCGCTAAATCCGAATTTTTAACTTTCCCCCAAAAATGTCCCCCCCGAAGCCCCCCTCAAATAGTTGTTTTTAACTTAAATTTCTTATTGTTTTAGGGGAAAAGCATTACAAAATTCATAAACTAGACAAAATTTGCAACAAATAGGATATATGATATTATGAATTAGGATGAACGGGGAGGGTGAGATCTGCCTCGGAACATGCACTGCCGCGCTAAGTGCACTAAATGATGAAGTCCAGGCAATAGGGGATTTTATCTAGCAAAATTAATGGTAGTACTGGAAATCTGCTTTCTAGATGTTTTTTGGGTCGCTGAATCCGAATTTGTAACTTCCCACCAAAATTTCACCCGGCAACCCCCCAAAAAATTGATTTTTTGAAAAAATTTGGTTATTGAGAAAAGCGCCCGAGGCAGCCCCCCTCTCCCCGTTTATCCTACGTCATAATGTCATCTATCCTATTTGTTGCAACTTTTGTCTATTTTCTGAATTTTGTAATACTTTTCCCCTAAAACAATAAGAAATTTAAGTTAAAAGCAACTATCTGGGGGGATTTTCCGGGGGGGGGGATTTTGGGGGTAAGTTAAAAATTTGGATTCAGCGACCCAAAAAACTTAATGTAAACCGTATAGAAAAAGTTCGGAAGGAAGATGGGAGGGCTAATGTAAACGTGTGAGTTGTTAAGTGGAATTGCGCAACTTAGTCCACGCAGCAATGCGGCGCATGTTCCGAGGCAGATCCCCCCTTCCCATTCATCCTAAGTCATAATTTCATATATCTAATTTGTTGCAAATTTTGCCTATTTTCTGAATTTCTAGCTACTTTTCTCCTAAAACAATAAGAAAATTGATTTTTTTAATAAAAAACTTTTTGGGGGGGCTTTTTACCAAAATTTGGGGGGGGGGTTGCCGGGGGAAATTTTGGTGGGAAGTTACAAATTCGGATTCAGCGACCCAAAAAACATCTAGAAAACCAATTTCCAGTACTACCATTAATTTTGCTAGGCAGAGTCCCAATACGGTCTCTATTGCCTGGACTATGAGTAAAAAGTGAAAAAAGAATTAATACACCAGATTTTAAAAAAAAAAGTGCTGAGAAAAATTATGGACTCCTAAACCAGGGCATAACTTAAGTGCATCCTGCTTTAATCAGAGACAGCATTTAAGTTACATAATGGTATAATGTTGCCAAAATTAACTTACTTAACTGCATTAAAATACACATTATTTAAGAGCTTTCAATTTACACAAGATTTTCCAAATTTTCATCTATAAAATTATTGCAAATTCCGTAATCATTTGTGTATATTATATTACTGGAATATACACCGCGTTTCTAAAACCAATTTTTTTAATTATTTTTTTAAATAAACGTATTTCTCTATTTTGAACATCTTAAAATACATATTTAAATGCTGGTTAAAGAAAACATTTATGGAGGATTATGCTGACTACACGCAGATTAATTAAACATAATATTTGCTTTAACCATAGTTTTAATACAATATAGGAAAAATACCGTATAATCTTACCTCGTTAATCTCCAAAATGCCTCTACGCATTTAAAGCTATCGGTATGTCGCTATTAAGAACTTGCATAAAACAAGGTCTCCAAAATGCGTAGACTATTTTAAATTTAATCCTAAAACTGGTCGTCTTTTTTAAGTTTTACCGGTCATGTAAATGAAACAGATAACGTAGTTCTTGACGTTCATAAGGTTATTTGATGTTCAAAGTAAACAAAGAAAATCTGTGAGCTAATTTTGGGAATTTTTGTCGCATTTACGAAACATAGGGGCGCTGTAAAATGAAAGATGTGCATTGAAAATTTCTTTAAAAAAGACTTTTTAAATGCAGGAAAAATGTTTCGGGTTTGGGCATTAAGATCGGATGCCTCATTATACAGCATTTATTTATAGTTCTTGCATTAAAATTTTAAGTAAAAGAACATTACAGCATTAAGGGGTCATCACATTTAAGCACACTGACCTTACATTTCATTAATTTCAGCCTTCGAGATGTCATATGCGTCCTTAAAAACCGCCTCATGTAAAAGTTTAATATGTTAACCATACAATTATTTATAAATGTTCTAGAAAACGTATCTTCATAAAAAAAAATTATTATTGAAGGATTTCTAATCGACCGTGACACATGAAAGAAAACTACATTTTAAATTGTTACTGAAAGCTTTTACATGTTACCGATACCTAAAATAAGAAAACAATCCATTCTGTTGATTACACTGTCATTTGAATCATTTATTATGGTTCCACTTAAGCCTATTAACTTAATTACTTTATGTTGACATATGCTTAAACATTCTTTGAATCATCGCACCTAAAACTTTAAGGACGCACATACACACGTTTTTAAAACCCTAATATCTTTCATTACGTAAAAGCTTAAGATATTGATTTTATATGTAACGGATGGGTTCTTTTAACGGATGTTCTTTTAAATATGACAGTAAAATATTTTCAGTAAAGAAGATGAAATACGTTAAACAAATTTTACGTAAAATCATAAATTAAAAAATTTGTTTATTTGTATTTAGTTGTTTTTAATTAGATTTAAAGTAATAAGGTAAAATATTTAATTATAAAAGTTTATTTTTTTTTAATGGCGAGAATAACGTATGATTTAAATTAGATGCTGTTGTAAATTCCACTCTTCGAAAAAAAAAATTGCGTTGCCTTTGTGGGAGACATGTGGTTTAAACTTAGAAAAATCTATTTTTTCTCGTATTCTTCCAAAAAATATACAATCTTATAATGAATGAATAAACATCAAATGGAAATATCTAAATTTTTATATTTAGAATGTTTGTTCTAACATACATAAAGAAAACTTTTTGACATTGAGGCGTGTTTCTGAAAGATAATTTATTTCACTGTGAAAAAAAGGACTTGTACTCGGATAAAATGAATATATCTAGAATCTATAACTTTTTTTTTTTACAATTTAACGAACAAAAATCTATTACTTACAATTGGAATGCGTTTTTGAGCACTTTCTAACAGCAAATAATGAAAGTTGCGTCTTTGAATTTGCAAAATGTTGGTAGATGTGGGTAGGTTCTATTTACATATATTTATGTAGAAAAGAAATTATCTCTCTGCAAAAAAAATATTTTCACAATGCAAGCCAGTAGCAAAATTATTGTTATAAGAAATGAAAAGAAAAAACATCCATTGCAATCTCTTATTAACTAGACATTATTAATATTAAATTGACACGGTTCGAATTTCATTATTCATATGCGGTTTGTTTTGCTTGGTTTCAGAATTTTACAAACTTAAAAAAAAAATATGTATTAAAACCAAGGTTTTTAAAGAACTACTAAAAAGGTATAACAATGCAATTAATATATTTTTTAACTATTTTATATTAGCATGTGTGTTTAATTATTCAGCGCAATAAAAGTTGCAGTACAATAAATTTTGAAATAAAATTAAAGAAAATTTGCTAAAGAGGTGCATTTAATACCGACAAAATAAAAGAGATATCATAAATATAAACGATGTAATTACATAATAAAATTATTATTAAAAATTTAAAAATTACCAAAATTTCTCTTCAATCGCTTTCGATCAGGCCTTGATCGTCACAGGGCAGCTTTGATTGCGTACTGAACATTACTAATCGTACTCCGTTCTCAACTGCGCAACCAGGTACTAAGTCTACTTTACAGTGGATGGTGGAAGGTGGAGGGGAGACAGTAAAATGAACATTTATATCAAGCGTTAACTAAACATCTTCTATTTTAAAAACATTAAGCATATACCCGGAATGTTATATGACATATTACCATTAATAGCCTTATTACCTTTCACTAAAATTTATATGCATTCTTTTATTAACGAAATATGATAAAGGAAGATAGGAATGATGATGATTCATTGAAACAAATATTTAAATTATGCTGTAGGTTAAATCTTGCTAACGCTGTAGTTTGTCTACTATACTTATATCACTTATGTGTTCTTTTAATCTGTCTTTAAAATTTGCGCCCGGTTAACATAATATATATTTTTTCTTCTTGTATTTCAGTTACCAATGGAATTATGCAAATATACCTGCCATTTTATTATTAGTAATAGGGATGAACTTGCTATGGATTAAGTCTTTGAGTTTTCTTGTTGTTTTAGTTACCAGAATAATATTAAAATTCTTTACTGCATATCATAGATTCTCATATAAACCAGTAACATAGCTGAAGTTACAAAATTTATATTTATTAACTGGATTGCTGTTATGTGCTTTATATTTAAGTTTATATATAAGTTATATATAAGCCAGTTTATATATAAAATATAGGGGAAAACCATTTTTGTTGGTGGAGCATTTAATTTTAACTATTTTATTATCTAGAAAAGTGTCTGTGCATATATCAAAGGTTCCTTTAACATAAAATCCATATGCTGCTATTTTGTATCAAAAAGCAGAAGTGACTTACAGAAAAAATTGAAATATTCGTATTAATGAAGCAAGAATCATCATTCCTACCTCCCATTAAAATACTTCGTTACTAAAAGAATCCATAGAAATTTGAATAAAAGGTAATAAGGCTATTAAGGATACTATTTCATATCTTGTTCCAGGAAAATGGTAAAAGTTTTTAAAATAGAATATGTTTAATTAATGTTGGATAGAAATGTTCAGTTTACTGCCCACATTACAAACACTGTTACCACAACTCTTATACATTCGTGGTACGAGGAAGTTTTCTTCAAGATTTGTTGCACGGTACGGCAGCGTAAGCCACAAAATTTTGTTTTGCGGTTTTCATAGAAAACTAGAGCATGAGCCACACTAAACTTTTCATTCGGTCCGCGACATTCATCAGTGACTGACGCGGCATTTAATGTGTTTAAAAAACACTTCTAAACTGTTTTTACAGTTTTATCGTGACCTAAACAAATACTCGCACGAAAACCAATTTCGACGAAATCTTATCTCGCGGATCATAGGAAAAGACAAAAAACAGGTTTGGCGCTTAACGTTGTAAAATCATATCTATTTCTTCACAGTACATAATTTAAAGTTAATGGCATTGATATAAATACGTTCCAATATAACTAATTTAAAATAAATAACAAACTAATAGTGTACTGTCAACCTGGGCTACTTTGATTCTTGCGGGGTTACTTTGGTTCATCCCATGAAAAAAAAGGTTTTATTCTTTGTATTGAACAAACAATACAAGATAATTCGGAGTTTTTGCCCTTGAAAATATTTTAGACCTTACTATAGGGTATTTGTATAGTTTGGGCGAAATTAATTTTTTTAGTGGCAACACTGGATGTGTTTGTAAACAACTGTTTTCGTGTGTAGAGTTTAACTCCCCAAACTTTCTATAGTGAGACAATCTGGATAAGAGTTACAAATAAGATAAGTGTCAAAAAATTATCTTTAGTAACCTGTAACTCATGTATGATCACAGTTTTTCCTTTAACGTTGTATTTTGACAGAAAATGCTTACGTTTTCATTAAGCTAATATGAAAACTAGTTATTCGGGGCTACTTTGTGCCGGGCCTTTTTTTGGTCCACAAGTAGCTCCATTTACTCAGAAATGTCTTTTATACCACAAATCTCTTTTATAATGTATCTTATCTATTATATATATAACGTCTAAACGGAAATTTCGTTCCGAACATCTATATTTCACGTTCTGTTGCATGGATTTTGACGAAACTTACACTGTTAGATAGGTATCGTTTCAGGGAAGGTTTGAAGCTATAACACATTGTTCTACATACAATAGTTATAGAATTATGATGGAAAGTTCTGTTATTTTGGACGAAAAGGTTGTCATTGGCGTATGATTTTCATCTTGGCATATTAAACTATCTTTTTGTTAAAGAATTGAAACGTTTATATCATATAGCAATTAAAATATAAAACAGCCCGAAAAAAAAAAAACTATTACTGATTTTATAAAAAAAATACAAAGAAATGTAGAGAAATAATAGTATAAAAAGGAAATATTTAATTTAAATATGAAAGAAATGTATTTGTACGACTTAAAAGGAGATTCAAAGGCCCATTGAAACAATAATTGGCTATTTATGATCTTTCTGGTTTATATTTCGCACCTTGAATAAGAAAATATTTATTGAACTTTTATTTAAATAAAATAGCGTTTTTTTTCCCTTTTTTTAAAGTTTGTCAGCGTTGATTTCAAAAGTACAGGATGCATTTTGTTTATCATTTATACCATTGGATAAGTTTTCGGGATCATTTGTATGCATGATTTACCTATATAAATATTATTATTATTATTTAATTAAAATTTTGTGTTTCTCTTTTTTTTTTCGAGCGCAAAGGTTGCTGTTGTTCATTGTTTCTGATCTTGGCGACGATATCTTATGATTTTATTGACGAATTGAAACGGCTATATTATTTAAAAAAAAATACGAACAGCATGGGAAAACTGTTTGTAAATTTAGTAGTTCTTAGTCTTCCAGTCGACCAATTTCGCCAAATTATATAAATCGCCAAATATACAAATTGACATAAATTTTATTTTAAATAACGAAAGAACAAACTAGAAAACAGGAATTCTGCTTTTTCAGAATTTAGTGTCGCCCCCGATGAAAAAAAAATATGTATGGATAAATAGTACAAAACATATTTCAATTTTAAGACTTAAAGCCACGCTTTTATTTTATGTAAAATGACGTCATTCGCATCCGCTTAAGAATTCCATATTTACGATCCACTCCTAAACATCTACAGTAAAGCATCCATAGAACGTCACTATCGCAAAATAATACACAAATGCAGCACAAAAATGCCGACATTAAAGAAACTCTACAAAAAAAAGGCTATCTAATGATTCATAGGAATTCATTTGTTTGTAATATTAATACAGATATTTAAAATTAAATATCGTTTATAATATCTCCATGTTTTAATAGAAATCATACGTTTATATTTTTTTCCAAAATAGCACGTAATTTTAATTACATTTCCTTTCGGTTGTTATGAGAAAATGGCAACAAAAGTATATAATTAGTATTTTAGAGCTGTTTTTCGTTTACTTTCTGCAGAAACGGAGTATTTCCGTTGCCAATATTAAGCAAATGGCTCTAAAAACTACAAAAAAAATAATTATTTAAAAAATAAATGGCGATATATTTTTCAAATAAATTGCATTTAAAAGTACTTTTTTCTCTAATACGACGGTATGAAAATTGAAAATCTGCGATGCTTGGAAATTAAAAAATTGCTATACAGTATTTAATCGCACGATGATAATTCTGCTTCTGTAAGGTAACGTTATTTTTTGGAGACGGCACAAAAAAAGCTGGGAGAAAGAAATAGCATACCGGGGGCTATTAAATTAGTATAACATTAATACAAATACAAATAAAACGACGAAATAAAAATCATTTGATGACGTAAACACGTGTAATTTGCTTAAAGTCAAATGAATGTGAAATTTACGATCAACCATTATTGCCATTTTATCTTATAGTTTGGCAATAGATTTTTGAGATAACTAAGTAGCACCGTAGTTTTATTTAAAATATAATAAAAAAAACCCGAAAGAGAACTTTGAGTGATTTGTGTACTTACGCATTATTAAAAAAATTTCATGGTGAAATATTTTTTTTTTTTTTTTTTTTTTTTTTTTTTTAGTATAACTGCGTATACACCCCCATTTTCCTGATAGGTGATTGCAGGATTTTTGAAAAATCTTCTGTAATTCAGTACCCCCACACAATTGGCTTATAAATTATGTTATTGGAAGCATCTTTCATGTTTGAAGAGAATTCTTCAGAATGAATCCTATTACAAAAGATGAACAGATTTCACAATTAGTGATTATTTAGAAATTTATGGTTTTTTACTTAATCAGTTTTCACATTGGCACACTCAATGCAGTAATGAACAATCTGGCTGAGAGTAAAAAATTGAGAAGCTTTGGCCGTTATTCGCGAATTCGAATTTATATAATTATGGTTTTACGTAATAAAATTTATTTTTTCTCGTATGCGGGAGCAAATGTTTCCAAAAATGAATTTCTTTCATCATGGCTACAACATATCTCAATATCCTTGGTTAAAAATGTTAAACTTCAAAACCAGTCAGATAAATATAGGAAACAGATCCATATCCTGTTCCCATTTTTATGGCGAGCTATTTTGGCGATGAATTTCTCGATGTGGTTGTTGCCATCTCCAGCATTTGGGATTGCTTTTTTTATTATTTGAATGTTACTGGTGGATAAGTAACAATTTTGAATGTTTTTTTATAATTATTATTTTTTATTTATATTTTTTTAATTTATAATTTTCCGGAGATTTTTTAAACGATATTTTTCTGTATATGTAATATTATGTAGATATACATAAAACTTATACATATATATATATATATTATTTTCGATTTAAAAATAAATAATTATAAATATTTTTAAAACATATTTTTCCACCATCTTGAAAATTTTGGTAAGATGCCAGATCGGCTATTGGTGCCACTTTGGATTCCTTCGCCAATCGCGCCAACCGGGACAAGATACGAAACTCTCCTCAAAATTCAAAATTTCATGCCCTTTATTTTGCTTTTTCTTTTCTTTAAAATTTTTTAGTTTTATGTCAATATTAGCATCTCAGTAATTCGGAATTCAAGATTATTCTTACGGATATTTTTGCAATTATTTATTAATATCATTTTCATAAATATTGCTATTTTGGAAAAGACAAAATATGCTTCCTTAAGAAAGCTTAGATCATATGTTTATTGGGTACTACTTGATTATCCCGCCGACCAATTTCGCCAAATTATACAAATCGCAAAAACTATTTAGCCAAATTATACTATTTAGTCAAATTATTTATAAATTTTTGTAAATTAATGAATTCAAATTAAAAAATATACTAAAGAATAGGGTTACTTTAATAATGACTTTCACTTATGGCATAGCACCATACCAAATATAAAATTTGATTTATTTAGATGATTTCCAACAAAATAATACTAATAGTTTAGGTATTTAAATGCATAATTATTGAATTAAACCACATACAAAGCGATAATTTTAATATATTGTATTTGTGAATAAAATTTAAGTAACTTAAATGTAACAATCGAATTTATTAAAAACCGCAATAAATATCAATGATACGGAAAATTGTAACGAACCTAATGCTATTTATTTAGTAAAAAAAATGTAGACGGATATAGCTAAAATATTTAATATAGAATTGAAGAAAAAAAAAATCGAAATTTGCAGCAATTTTAAATAACGAAAGAACAAATAAATTGGTAAAACATTAATAAAAATGCGATTAAAAAGTCGAATTAAAAAGACTTGATGGCGTAACAAACACGTGCATCGTGTATAATGTCCAGTGAGTGTCAATGATACGGAAAATTGTAACGAACCTAATGCTCTTTATTTAGTAAAAAAAATGTAGACGGATATAGCTAAAATATTAAATATAGAATTGAAGAAAAAAAATTCGAAATTTGCAGCAATTTTAAATAACGAAAGAACAAATAAATTGGTAAAACATTAATAAAAATGCAATTAAAAAGTCAAATTAAAAAGACTTGATGGCGTAACAAACACGTGCATCGTGTTTAATGTCAAGTGAGTGTGGCATTTACGATCATCCATTATTGGCATTTAATCTTACAGTTTGGCAACAGTTTTTGCTCGACGGGTTACTCAAGTATAGTACCGTTCATAGCATTCCGGGCTAATATTTCGTAGCTGGATACCTCGCAAATTGACGCATTAAATATGTTTTTGAAAGCATCGTTTTTGCTTGAAGCAAAACCTTCATGATGTATTATTCCATTACAGAAAATGATATCAACTTTTACCATATTTCATTTCCATTTCAACTAAACGGTTTATATTATGTTGATAGAAATTACAATCTTAGTTTCTGGGGTTGGGTATACAATACATTGTTCTACAATGCTTAGTTATAGAATTACGGGGAAAATTCTTAATTTCGTGAACCCGATTATTAAAGATTACCCTTTTTAAGAATTTCATGAATTAAAAGATTTTTTTTTTCTTTTTGAGAGAACTTTTCGTGACGTCTTAAAAAGATTGCTGCATTTCAGCTGATGATGGAAGCTACAGTATTATTTACCGCTATATTAACTACATTTAGCTGCATTTTTATCTGCTATAAATAGAAATATGAAAAACAGTGGCAGAATTGCGTTTTACGAAAATAACAGAACATAGGGCGATATAGCATATAAACTACCATAATTACACATGATACGACAGAAAAGTTCGGAATTTAAAAGATAAGAAACGAGAAAGAATCGCCTGAACATTTTTTCGATGCGACGGACAATCTCTGCTATCATTTTAATGCACTTCATTTCAGTAGTGTAGCTATTAAAGGACATTTTGATTCCTGTTGCCATAACGGCTTCATTTTCCTGCTAATTCAAACTGTAGTTGATCAACTAAAATAGTAGTTGGTGCTTAATAACTCAGATTTTGTCCCAACACATTAGTAAATACAATATTGCAATGGTACATCGTTTACATCATTTCACTAAATCAGGAAATACATTCCACAGATATATTTTCTTTGATTAAAGTTGGAAAAATAGGACCAGGGTAGCGGGCGTAGCCTGCTAGTATATATATATATATATATATATATATATATATATATATCTTAAATATATCTTTAAGAAAAGTAGCATTGTTTTCAAATGTTACAGTAATTATTTTTGTTCCAGTTGGTGAGGATAACTTGATGAAAACTGTTTCTCGTGTCTTTAATATTATCATTTGGTTTATTGTGTTTAAATGTTAAAAAGAGCATTTGTTTATCAAGTTTGCAGTGTTAATTCATCAACAGATCTTATTGCAATCAATTGCTAATTGGTTTCAATATTGCAACATATGAACTGTATTCATTTTATGGAAAAATAAGTGAATGGACCAAAGAAGCCCCCAGCAGCGGCTACTTTGTTCCAAAACTTTAAAAATATTTAAAAAATAAAAATAATAATAATTAAAAAATATCCTCCTTAAAACCATACCGTTTGCTTCATTGTTTCCTGTTAATTGATTACAATTCAATTTCGACATTTAAAAATCATATATAATATTTTTTAATAAAGCAAATGTTAGTAAAAACAGGAAAAGTGACCCAAAGTAGTCCCGGTTGACGGTAATATAATAAAAACAAAACTAAGCCCATTTTACATTGCGCACAATGATGCATGGATTCATGTCTCACACCACCAGCCACACATACAAAACATCTTCGTTTTCGATTTTTCCCTCGAATGCTATGTCGAAGGTAAATGTCTCACTGTGAGCTTCATGGTATAATTATTTCCTGATCTGCTGCACCTATGCTATTCATGATTCTTGTGGTATCTTATAATATTTCCTTAAACGGGATATAATAAATTCTTTTTTTTTTTTTTTTTTTTTTTTTTTTTTTTACTTGACTTCTTAGGTACTGCTGCACATTCTACGGTATGGATAGTATGAAAGCATATAAAATTCTTTTATAGCAGACCATTTCATTGGCAATAGATTTTCAGATGAGCTGAACACTGTCTGTCCTTTTTTCCATTTTATCAGTTATCTTAGACAAACCTTTCCGTCTTCTTTGCATGGTGCCACAAGCGTTCATACATTTTTCGAGGAGTAGGATAATAATGTAAGATTCGAAAACCAGTTGTCCAGATAAACAGTATGGCCAATGTTTAGTTGCAAATCGACATTACAATGTTCCCTGGCTTTCCAATATCTTGGTATTCTGTAGCTATTGTATTACTAGCTTCACAATAAATGATTATATCTTGTACATAACCGGTTTTGCTATCGCAATTACGAATGACATTATACGAAACCTACTCCTTTTGTAAGGAATATATTGTTTAAAGACCAGACGGCCTTTGCAGAGGAACAGACTTTCGTCGAAACATAATCTTTGGTATAGCAGTAATGCATTGTTAAATGATGTTAGTAACATTCCTACTACTTAATTTATTTTTTATAAACGATCAGTAGTGTGATCGACTCTATTTGTAAAAAGCAACATTTTCAATAATGAAAAGTAACGATGTCTGCTCATGATTTCACTGAAAATATCGCTTAGGAGAATTTTATCTTTAGACCAATATTTCTTTTGGGATGACTTTTTGTTTTAAGTGATTCAAAACGATGATATTTTATTGCTGCAATAAAACAATATAATTCTTTCAATACTGTCCATTCTGAAACCTTCGAGTGATGCCTTTTAAGTTGTCGACGCCAGTAGTTGTTTGTTTACCCACAATGAATTTAGCTAATTCTTCACAAAAAAGCGGTCGGAAGTACTCTAAAATTCTCGACGAACGATTTAAATTGTTTCCTACTACTCCCGAATGTTGTGTCGTAAAATCATGAATTTTCGTACTAAGCTATTTAGAAGCCTATCTGATACCAGAAAGAGTATCAAGTCGTATTTCAATTTCTTCTGTTTTTTCAGATTCCAAGGTGCTATGTATACATGCTAGATTGTTTTTCTTCTATTGCGAAATGCTATATTATACTCATTTTCTTCATCAGAGTATCTTCCTGAATCGATTACTTCCTTTATTCATTGTTTCCCTTAATAAAGTCCCACATCCATCCCAAAGGGATCATAATTCAAATTGTAAGTAAAAAATTAAACAAATTCACGATATAAAAAAACATACCAATTTGTTTTCTGTAGTTTATATATGTATTATATAACATATATAAATAATGAACGTTGTTGACCGCTAATATTTATATAAATGTTGGAAGTAGTACTTGAAAGTTCGCATCGATGACCACGACACCGAAATAAGTATCGAAAAATTGGCAAAGTACATATATATTTCGGAGTAGTTGATCTTCGTACATTCTCCAACATTGTCCAGAGCTGCAACCGTAGTGCCTTTTACCAGGAGTCGCTACAAAATAGTGCGTACTATAGAGAGTAATCATACCCACATCACTTTCTGTGAATGCCGATTTTAGGTGGAGTGGCGGTAGTACCCTGAGAACGTTTTGTGGATGGCGCCAAAAGACGGCAGGCGCATCAAGAGAACGTACCGTGGATGGCGCCAAAAGACGGCAGGCGCTTCAAGAGAACGTACCGTGGATGGCGCCAAAAGACGGCAGGCGCATCAAGAGAACGTTCCGTGGATGGCGCCAATGGGTTGCAGGGGTACACAGAGAACGTTTCGTGGCATCCGCCAATGGTCGGCAATAGTTACGAAAGGGGAAAATGTAAATTGATAATTTTGAGCATATTATATCATTTTTAAACAACCTAGATTTTACCAAGAAGAGTTGGATGCAGGGCGGAAAGGCTTCATAATTCACCCAAGACAGCAGTCAACCATGCAGAAGAGTTTTAATGCCAATGTAGATGTAGAATAAAAACATAAATACCATGACCGATACCAGCCTAGCAGCTCTAAGAAGAAGAAATTCCCATGGCAGATGAGGTTGATGCTGCAATCTACATCTTTACGTTGCGATGGATACAGGGTATCTGACCTTGCAGCTGCTGTTATAGCATCGATTGTGCTTGAAGATATTGGTGTAATAACTGAAATAGACGCTTCTCAAGTCATTGACCGATACAAAATTACGGAATTACACAGAATACGGGAAAAGAGACGCACCTGAAAAGATTTACAGCAATGTTAACTGGTGTTGATGAACTACATGACATATTATTATGACGGAAGAAAGGAGGATACTCTAATTATAGAGGGGGTTGAATCTAAACTGTTTTTTCGAACTATTAAAGAGGAACACTATTCGATCATAAAAGAACCTGTCTCATTTTATATAAGCCATGTGTCTGTAAGCTCTGGATCTACTAAGTACATTGTAGCTTCTGTAGTATCATGTCTAACAGAACAAGGGGTTTCACTAGAACAGTTAAATTTGGTAAGCTCTGATGTTACAAATACCAATAATGAATGGCAAGGTGGTGCTATCAGACAGCTTGAAGGGCATCAAGGATGACCATTGCAGTGGGTTGTTTGTTTATTCCATTTAGTTGAATTACCTTTTCGCCATCTTTTTCATCATTTGGATAGTGAAACAAATGGTCCTAGATCATTTAGTACCTGATTGGGTGGAATCTCATTGGTTGTGAAAAGCTCTCATTGATAAATTTTCAATTAATTGATTGTGAAATTCTAGAAGTGTCCAGACAACTGTTGAGGAAGAACCAAATATACATATGTTTTACGTAATCCAAACAATTCAAAGTGGCACCTTTCCAAATGACTTATCTAAGCGTGATCTCGACCGTGAGCTCGATTTATTTTAAAATATTATATGGCAGTTTAGTTTGAAATAAAATGCAATAAGTACATTACAGACGGGATTTTTCATCTTTACAGTGCAATAAAACATCTCTATACTTGCCTGACGTCCTAAAGAAAGCGGTATACACTGTAATTGAATGGAACTCGTTCTTTACTCACCAGGGAAACCTACTGATGACAATGGTTTTTGATATGAGGAGGTACATGAGAGTGGTATGTCTAAGAAGAGTGTTAAAGCCAGTCAGATTGTTTCAAAAAGAAAATGTATCTGTAACTTTATCCCTCCTACTTTAAACTTTGATGCGGCAGACTATACAGAATTAATTGATTGAATTGTAGGAAAATGATCATCTCCATCTCTTTTACGACGAGTAACTAATTAATAAATACATTACTTCGTTATATCAGATGATATACCAGACTGGAATGCTAAAAAATGACTCCGCCATACGCAAACCGACCTAACCCGGAGCGTACGCCCACACACCAGAGAACATTGGATTGTTCACCACGACAATGCGTCCTCTCACACGTCGCTCGCAGCCCCCAAAGTTTTGACTAAGTTTAACTCGGCAATACTGCCTCAAGCCTCCCTACAGTCCCAACCTCGCTCCCAGTGACTGTTTTTCATTCCTCCGGATCAAGAAAGACCTGAAAGGGAATCGATTCGACACGATTCCAGCGATCCACAATTCCAGCTTCGACGAAGTCACTTAACAGCCTTGCGCACGAAGACTTCCATGGGGCCTATGAACAATGGGAGAAATGTTGCAGCGGTGTGTTGATGCCCAAGAGTAAAATTTCGAAGATTTTTAGTTCGTTGTACAAAAATGTTTAATAACTTTTGTATTCTGGGACCAGTCTTGAAACTTTGTGAACACACCATGTAGATATTTCAAAACATCCAACTCATTGCCAGTCAATATGTTTATAATAATCTTTCGCTTTGAAGTGTATTTTTTGTATTGTACTTGAAAAATACTTACTTTTGGTGACTCTCTCTCATTTCTAGCACAAATTAGTTTTCATATTGCTGAAGACCTGATATGCTCTCTCTTATATGAGAGCACTGACTATAACAAATTTCCAGGATGACAAAAGAAACTATTTCGTTGAACAACAGCTTGTACTATCTTTCTTAGAAAAGTTCCAAATATCTAGAAAATGTGATAAATTTTTAAATATGCAGCGCTCCTTCTGTTATGGAGGGCTTTCTTTTGATATGGAATCATACAGGTGCATAGATCTTCATAATATATGTAAGAATAATGAGATTATCCGATGGGTTTTTATGGGCACTTAAAAACTTAAAATTCTTCCTGCAGTTATTTGCTATCTTGAGTGAACAACAGTACCAGGTTTTTTTAATTCTATGCCTGAACCTGATATTCACCATTTGATATTGCTATGCAAATATCATATTCCTCATCATTTCTGAGAATATCTGTTATCTGTCATATTCTCTAAACTTATCGAAAAAAAGGAAGCAATATGTAACTTCTCGCAGGTTTTGCTTGCTTTACCAATTGCTCCACAGAAATCTGTATGACCAATTGCTGCACGATATAAGAATTATGTAAATACCATAAAATCAACTATGAATGAAGCAAACAAATACATCATTGTAAGGATCTATTAAGTTCTAGCTCTATCAGAAGAATAACTCCTATTTTTGCCCAATATTTACATTTGACCAGTTGGCCCACAGAAATCTGTAGGACCTATTGTTGCAAATTTGCTAAAGAATTTTGCAAATGTCGTAAAGCAATTCATTTATTTGAAGCAAACAAATACACCATTGAAAGGATCAATTGAGTTCGAGCTCCATCAGAAGAATAACTTCTATTTTTGCCTAATATTTACATTTGTTTCGTCTCATCCATTTACTTTAAGCCCATTTATTATATATTATTTGGTTAAAAAAAAATGTTATTGCTTTTTTATGGCTTTTTCTTCACCTGTTGCAACTGTAACGTGTTCAATATACAGAGAGTCAGGTTATTTTACAAGAGTATAATGTGCCTCCTTGTGGTTTATGTGTAGTAATTTGTGCCCTTCATCACTTGCACTATTGTATTGTATTTCCTTCTATCGAAATATAATCCAGTTAAAATAGACACAGAGAATATTAAATTACTTCTCTCTGCAACTAAATTTCGAACTCTTGTACGTTGTTTCTTAAAAACACATTTTCTTAAAAATTTCAAGTATACTTGGGACACCGAAAGATATTCATCTATTAGATACGCTTCCAGAGAAAGCTTTAGGTTAAAAATTAAGTAAAATACACAATTATGTGGTACATTGATTACATAACTTTCTCACATAGCGCCAAATGGAATTAACATAAATAAATTACTTAATTATAAATTTTCCGAATTTTTTTATATTTTAATTATTTTGGGGTGCTTGGGACAACAGAAGATAAATGGATTTCAAGTTAAAAAAAATACAATAAACTAATTTTTCGCACCCCGCATCTATTCGATTATCCTCATTTCGAATTTTCGATCCGCCCTAATATATAATATACAGTGTGTCCGGTCTCAACGGTGTCCAATGGCAAATTCCTAAACCGTTACTAATAGACATATAGTTCCAATTACAAAAATGTTTAAAATCAGGTAAAAAAATATTTAAAAAGCGATTTGGGTCAATAAAAACATTTCTTAAAAAAAATACGAAATTCAAATTTTTATACGGTCCCCCGGTCCTATAAGTTATATTTAATAAAATTTTCCTTTTACACTGACAAGTGATACACAAAAAGTCCCATTATTCTACGATTAAAATTGACCGAGTAATAGCTGTTTAAAGTTGGAGCATATTTCTTGCTGCAAATTGGGGGTCATTCACAAATTTAGTCGAAATATAATTTCGTCAGATATATTAAAAAATGGTTGAGAGTAAAATTAACATCGCAATATAAATTTGAAATCTTTAATCATTCTGACATATTAATGCAAAATATACAATTTGTAATAAACATTTAAGAAGAAAGAAAAAACAGAATTTTTGTTAATTAAAACGATGCTAAATTAACAGCCTCAATTCTTTACAAAATTATACGTATTTTAACATATTATTAGATTACACTAGCCTGCGAAATTTGGGTTATGTCATGTTTTTTAACTTTTGATAATTGATTCATATGTATTCTCTACCGCTGAATCTGAAATTGACCTTCTTTTTCAACCATCACATCAGGATTTTTCGCAAATTTCAAAGTTAAAAAGTTAAAATTAAAATTGAATCTCCTCCCTCATCTCATCGGACCACTCAGCTATTTAGCTGTCAAAATCCCAGGATAAGCAAAAATATCGAATAAATTATTGAATAAAATAAAATAAAATAAAATAAAACAAAAAAAAGTTTTACCTATGTTTTATAGTTCGAGATTTTCGCTATATTTCAACTTACACATTTACGATTTGCAAAAAAATTCGAACGTGATGGTTAACTAGTATGTTGTGGCCATCACAAAACTTTCTTTACACAAATCACGTCAAGTAAATCATTTAAATATAGTACAAAAAATTACATGAATTTAGCACCAATTCATATCAAAGTATATCAGAATTTGAAGTTTAAGTAAAATTCGTGCATTAGTTCTAGAGATAGAGCTATAGCGGAAATACTGAAAAATGTAGCATAGCAGCGCCACTTGTTGGGCGATTTACACCAAAACATAAATAACACTAATTGATATCAAGGTATACCTGAATCTGAAGTTAGATCAAAATTCGTGCAATAGTTATTGAGATAGAGCTATGGTGGAAATTCTGAAAAATGCAGCATAGCAGTGCCACCTGTTGAGCTATTTGCACCAAAACATAAACAGCACTAATTCATATCAAGGTCCTACCTGAATCTGAAGTTTGTTGAAAATCCAAGTATTACTTTTTGAGATAGAGCTATTGCGAAAATTACAAAAATGCAGCATAGCAGCGCCACCTGTTGAGCGATTTACACAAAAATCTATAAAACGTCAATTTATGTCAAGATATACCTGAATCTGAAGTTTGATGAAAATTCGTGCATTAGTTATTGAGGTAGAACTATGGTAGAAATTCTGAAAAATGTTGCGTAGCAGCGCCACCTATAGAGCGATTTACACCAAAAACTAAGCAGCACTAATTCATATCCAGGTATACCTCAATCTGAAGTTTGTTGAAAATCCAAGCCTTAGTTCTTGAGAAAGAGCTATTTCAGAAATTACAAGAAATGCAGCATAGCAGTGCCACCTGTTGAGTGATTTACACCAAAATGTTTTAAACACCAATTCAGCTGCAGGACTAACTGAATCTGAAGTTTGATGAAAATCCGTGCATTAGTTCCGGAGATTCAGCTATTGTGGAAATCGTGAAAAATGTTGCATAGCAACGCCACCTGTTGAACGATTTACACCAAAAACTAATCAGCACCAATTTATATCAGGGACTAACTGAATATAAATTTTGATTAAATTCCGTGCATTAATTCTTGAGATAGAGCGCGCACAAAATCTGTGTCACATACAGACATAGTCAGAGACTCACAGACAGACATTCTGTAAAAACATGTTTTTCGGAATCTCTGACTCCTAAAACGTGTAAATCCGTCGAAAACGAAAGTCGAAAATTTTCACGAATCTAATAATTTCATCTTGTAAAGATAGAAAAAAGTAAAATTAAAGGCCATTTTCAGATTCTTAAAAGTACGTAAAAATCAATTATAAAAAGGTAAAAAAACACAACCATCTCCTCTACTTTATAGTATCCGATTTTTGTTATTCTTTAAATTTGACAGTTTATGATTTGCGAAATATCCTGACATGGTGGTTAAAAATTAATGTAATTTTCGGATTCAGTGCTAAAAAATACATAAAAGTAAAAAAAAAAAAAAAAAAAAAAAAAAAAAAAAAAAAAAAAAAAAAACCAACAATCGCAGTCTTGTATTATCTAATCTAAAACTTTTTCTTAAACTTCTTGGCGGTAATCTATCCGAATTTTTTTGTGTTATCCTGTAAAATAAGTATAAATGGTAACCACCGAAAATCATAATAATATTAGATTGTTATTGGATTTGCGCCAGTATGTAAAATGCACGAGTACAAATTTTGAACTGAAAAACATACATACGATCGTTGAAGTAACATAAAAATGACATAAATTTGTTAGAAGAAATCATAAAAGAAACTGTCTCAAATCCTGCTAAAATGAAACATATGTTATTTTAGTCAATATGAAACTTAATAAATGTTAACATAATCGTAATATCTGTACGATTTTTTTCAAAGCACAGATACACATGAAATAAGATCTTGGAATACTTTAAGCACTTAGTATGTGACCCCTTAAAGTCAAACCGTATTCATTTGTTTTCAGAGCAGAAAAGTGGCATAAGTCATGCATTTTCAAAGTTTCATAACTCGCTCAATTTTAGGGTTATATGAATGGGACTTTTTTGTCTTACTTGTCAGTGTAATAGGAAAATTTTACTAAATATAACTTATAGGACCGGGGACCGTATAAAAATTTAAATTCCGTAATTTTTTAAAAAAATGCTTTTATTGACCAAAATTGTTTTAAAACATTTCTTTACCTGATTTTAAACATTTTTGTAATTGGAACTATATGTCTATGACTAACGGTTTAGGAATTAGCCATTGGACACCGTTGAGACCGGACACCCTGTATAATATATAAATATATGTATATACAATTTATATATATATATATATATATAATGCATTGCGACCTACTTTTTTAAATTTTTGAAAACCGATTTTCCACTGTGTCTTTTCTAAATTGCTTACATATATATGTGGTATTGAAGACATTCTGGTGCCCTACGGTAATGCATTAAATCGAAAAACAAGGGATTGTGGTAGAAGTTATGTAAATCCTTCGTATTCAGTGCAATATAGCTGACGCGAATCGAATCCTTATGATTTGATAAATAGTCTCTGTATTGTGTTGATGTTGGTGCAGGTAGTGGAGTGAAAATACATATGCAATATAATAAAAAAAAGAAGTTTCTCCTTAACGAAATAATGAGTCAGCTTAGGTCTCCATGCTTTTATTAACAGCACACCATCAAAAACTATTCCTGCATTTCCATATATAAGCTGCGGTATTAAGATGTAAATAACTTCATCGTATGATCGTAAAGAATATTAGAATCGAAAACTAAGATCAAAGAAACTACCAGTCAGCAAAGTATTTGCAGGTGAAAAATCGATCAATTTCTGAGGAAAATTTCCATGCGTCTGCTTTTTGTCATTCCTCGCATTAACACAAATTGTTGGCGTCGCACGCTCTTTGGCGAATGAGTGAAGTAAAGTTACACGTGAAGCTTATGTCAGGTCCAAAGGGAGTGATTTTGTAAAGAGTCCTTTTAATTTGGGAGTGTATGAATTTTGAAGTAAAAGTATCCCACCGCGCTAAATATTCTCGAAATAAAATAAGTAAAAAGAAATGGTTCTTTCAAAAAAAAATCAAATTCGCGCTAAGTTATAGAAATGGTCAAATATAATGATACAATTTAGGTATAAACTAAAAGCTTTATATTTAATCAAATTGATTAAGATAATAATTAATTTAAGGAAAATTTAATAGGGTTAATGATAGGTATTATTGACGAATAAGAAATAAGAGAATATGCCGGTAATTTAGCATAATAAAAGGAAATGTCGCGAAGGAAGAATTAATAATATAACATATATTTATGTATAAATATACAGGCTGTTTCACTACCAGACCGACAAGCTTTGCGGGGTGATAGTAGACATGACGACCAACATTATTAAATAGGAAACGATGGGGCGCAAACGTATTCTGTAGGAGCTAGGGGTCATTAAAGTTTAAGGTCCAAAACTTCAAACGATGATATAAAACGGAAAAAAAGAGTAGATTCGTTTGCGGTTTTCGCTAAAATCATTCTTTATGTCACGGTTTTCTTTTTAAAAAAATTTAAAGGTTACGTTCAAAAATTGTCGATAGAGGGCGCTTTAGACTTTAGAGTAACGAACAACTACTTTTTACCGTTATTTTTTGTATGGGGTTAAAATTATTCGAAAGTTTAGACTTTAACTTAAATTTTAAGCCCCAAATCGAAAACATTGAGATCTGGTAACTAGCGAAAATTGAAATGTGAACAGAGGAGGAGCATTTTAAACGCTAATAAAAACTGAACAAACTATACGGTTTTGTTGCGGTTTGCGTGTAGGTCATTCCCTTGATAATTATTTTATTCAAAATGACGTACAGCTTTGTTGTCCTCATTTTTTGATACAGGGCGCTTCCGACACATCTCCGAGATTTCAATGACATTACTCCTGGGTGTTTTACTACCAGATCAATATACTTCCAGGAAGTTTTAGGAATGCAAAGACGACTAGGAATCACACAGTAATGAAACGTTGGAAATGTCTTTTTTGCGAGTTATGGTTACAAGAAGCAAAGAAAAAAGCAACAGAAAGAAGCAGAGAAACGGCAACACGTTAATGTGACAGAAAACAGTTTATTTATAGGTTTTATTACAAAAGGTGTTCGAAATTACGACCAGTAGTCCGGCAAGCTTGACAGCGGCGTCTCATGGAATTCATAACGCTCAGGAATATTCCTGGCATCTTTGATAGCTTTTTGGCAGCTACAGAAATACGAGCCGCGAGGTCTTCAACTGTAGGTTCAGGAGTCTCATACACGAAACTTGTTATTTGACGTTTTGTAGTAAAACCTTTAAATAAACAGTTCTATGTCACATTAACGTGTTGCCGTTTCTCTGCTTCTTTCTGTTGCTTTTTTCTCTGCTTCTTTTAACCATAACTCCCCAAAAAGTCATTTCCAACGTTACATTCCTATGTGATTCCGAGTCGTCTTTGTATTCCTGGAAATATATTGATCTGGTAGTAAAACACCCAGGAGTAATGTCATTGAAATATCGGAGATGTGTCGAAAGCACCCTGTATCAAAAAATGAGGACACCAAAGCTGTACGTAATTTTGAATAAAATAATTACCAAGGGAATGACTTACACGCAAACCGCAACAAAATCGATTACTTTGTTCAATGTTTATGAGCGTTTAAAATCCTCCCCTTCTGTTCACAGTTCAATTTTCGCTAGTTACCCGATCCCAATGTTTTCGATTTTGGGCTTAAAATTTAAGTTAAAGTCTAAACTTTAAATAATTTTAACCCCATACAAAAAATAACGGTAAAAAGTAGTTGTTCGTTACTCTAAAATCTAAAGCGCCCTCTATCAACAATTTTTGAACGTAACTTTTAATTTTTTTTAAAGAAAATCGTGATATAAGGAATGATTTTAGCGAAAACCGCAAACGAATCTACCCTTTTTCCGTTTTTTATCATCGTTTGAAGTTTTGGACCTTAAAATATAATGACCCCTAGCTCCTACAGAATACGTTTGCGCCCCATGGTTTCCTATTTAATAATGTTGGTCTTCATGTCTACTATCACCCCTCAAAGTTTGTCGGTCTGGTAGTGAAACACCCTGTATATATTCAATCATTGTATTTAGAAAGTTATATACTTGTACCATTATTAAGAAAATGTGGAATAGTGTCTGTAAAAACATGAGTGAAGCATACCAGACTTCACATTTTGCGTGTGCTACAATATTTCAGAAATTAAATAAAGACATTTGATTCCATCCTTAAAACGAAAATTTATCCATCAGAAAAAAAAAAAAAAATCAAATGACCCTTTGCTTACTCATTATGGATCACAAAAAATGTATGCAAAGTAAATTATGTATTTCCAAACTGAAAATAAAATCATTATAAAAATTTCATGTATGATATTTCACTCGCTTGAAATATACAGATGTATGTGAAAAAAAATTAGGTTATTAAAGAATTTTTCTTCAGTAACGTTAACGGTGATGTCGCTTTAAATCTATTTTTTTTAAGTCTCATTATCATAATTATCTTATGCTGACACACGCTGAAATATTCAATTTATAATCTTATAATCGAAACCTTTGTGGCATAATTACATATGTTTTAAAAATATTTTAATGCATTTTTTCCGTAGAGTTATTACATGAATGTTCACGGATATTGATTTCCGTTTAATTAAAGATTCCTGTGGAACCTAGCATTAAAATTTAATACTGAAAGCGGTTTTCGTTAAATAATTTTGAATGTCTTTTAAACAATACTTTAACATAAATATATTAAAAAATAATAAGATATGAAAAGTCACTAAAAGAAATATAAATTGACCTATATTTTGCAGTAATTTTCATAAAAATCCCTCAGACACTGAGAGCATTGGAATAGTATTATGAACATAAAAAATGCATTTCATGAACTTATTTTGAAAATACTAATAATATATCTTAATCAGCTTTTATTTCTTTTTAACTGTGTGTTAATTTTTTATTAATCTAAACTTCAAAATTCGAGACCGCTGGGGTTAAAGGTTACGAAGAACACCATTTTAGAAACAAAAAACGAAATCCACAGGTGTGGTTTTCTGTATATTAAGAATATGTTCTCTTAAAAAAGAATAGATATAAATCAATCACATACTATATCTTTCGAACACCCTGTTTTCTGTATTTCCTTTTTGCCATATTATGCACTACAGCCATTACTTTATATAAGTTAGTCGGTTTAGCTGACCATTACTTAAAATTTAAATATATTTTTTATGCAAGAAATGATTAGACTTCATTTCATTATGTGCATGCTTCTTATTACGTAGAGTAAAGTGAATATTTTATTAACCATTTGGAAAAATGGTTATTGTCCTCGTCAGGGTAGGAAATCAAAAGCATATCTGAAGCTTTTTTTCTGGTTTAATCCGCATTTTATTCGATTTCTGATTGGTCTATACAGTAATCTGTATTTCCCTTTACTTTCAACAGAGATGGATACTTCTGTTGCCACTATGACAAAAAAGTAATAAAAACTACAAAAAAAAAAAACTTAGAAACAAATTGAAATACAGCTTTCAGACAAATATCATTTAAAAGTACAATTTTTTCTCTATACGACGGTGTTAAAAGTAATATTGTGGGATGTTTAGAAGTTTAAGAATGAAATTTCATTAAAAATTGGTCCATGGAAAAGCCTTTTCCCGAACAGCCAATGAAATGATTGGATAATACGTAAGTTTCATGTGGATAATATGTAAGTTTCATGAAATCTGACGAGTTGCAGGCGATTTTTGTCGCTTGCAATTTTTACGTGTAATAACACTATTAATTTTTGATTCATGGCGTACGTAATGTATGATCAATTCCGTGTGATTTTTTATGTCTTAAATTTTAGTCTTCGAAAAAATCATTTTCCAAAAGGTTGTTGTAATTTGTTAAATTGCTTTTTTTAAAATATTATTTTTTCTTCATTTAAATAACACTTTGCTATGAGTATTTGGCATATAATTTTTATTAGTGTGAAAACGACTATTATATAACATATGAATCATTTATTTATATATCTTTAAGTCCTTCTATAAATAAACTGTATGAAAACAATCCGTGTCATGAAATTGCAAATTCCAATAAATATATGCATATACACTTGTGTGTCCATATAATATTTTACGAAATAAAAAAAAAGTAGTATGCAAAAATAGAATTAAAAAGAAATTAGTGATAAAAAAATGAGCGACAGGAATAAAGTAATATTGAAATATTAATAAATAGTATAAATATTAATAATTTAAAAATTACATAATATAATAATAGAGATATTTTAAACATTCCGATAAAAAAATCTTTCAGACTGCACATACTTCATTAAACAGCAAAGAACGGTTTTACCGTGGTAAAAGATAATTAAATAAATAAAAATACAAATAGGTGTAACTAAACCTGTTCAAATCACATCATATTGGGACAACACTTACTTATACACTAATTCTGATGTACGTGAAATTAGTTTCAGCAACATTGAATTTTCAATCCTCGGTAAAAAATATAGTTAGAATAAAAAACTGGTGTTTTCAAAATATCTGTGTTATATTTTTTTCTCCAGAAATTGTTTTATAATCGTCGCTATGAAAGAAGATTAAAATTTCATCCCAATTACTCACAGCAAACAATTAAATGAATAAAAAAAAGAACATTTTAAAAGGAGATTTTACATTACTGGCCTCTAAATAGAATAAAGCACGCACAAAATGAGAAAAAAGTGTAAACATTTATTGCATTAAGAAACTATTAAAATTTTAAGTATTAATCAGCTGCAAAAACCTCTTTTAAATAAAGTATTATTGTGATGGATAGTGTAGTAAAAAATAAATATAGAAACTGTGTTTTCAAAAAATAAAATATGTTTTTATTAAAGTTTTTCTCAAAGAAATAAAATATTACTATCATAAAGAAAATTACTCCTGTACATTTTGTTTTTATACCCCTAAAATGGTGTTATTCAATTGCTACTATTAGTTCACACTCTCCCTATACTTATTCAATTCCTACTAATAGTTTATATATATATTTATATCTATACTCCTATTATAAAGAGGTAAAATTTGTTTATTTGTAGGAGGAAAGCTCTGGAACTACCGATCCGATTCCAAAAGTAATGGTATCAAAATGATGGTGTTAGTCCAACTTAGAAAAAAAGGCTATATCTTATGTCCGTGCCACTTGCCAAAAGGGGGTGCAGGAGCAAAAAACGTTCTAAAAATGCAATTTTTGTGTTACTGGATGGCCTAAAAACATGAAATTTGGAATATTAGTTACTTATAAGATATAAATTATGTCCAAGAACAGTTCTTAAACAATTCGAAGTTAAAAAGGGGTGAAAATTCATAAAAAGCGTTCTAAAAACGTTCTAAATGGTAGTTTTTACATAATCTCAGGAAATACCAAACCGATTTAAAAAATATTGGTGTCATAATGATGGTGACGACGCTTGCTCCAACATAGACTATATTTTATGTCGGTGCCGCTGCCCCAAAGGGGGTGCGGGAGCAAAAAACGTTCTAAAAATGCAATTTATGTGTTACTGAAGGGCCTAGAAATATGAAATTTGAAATATTAGTTACTTATTAGATATAAAGGATTTCTAAGAACAGTTCTTATACAATTCGAAATTTAAAAGGGGTGAAAATGTACAAAAAGCGTTCTAAAAACGTTCTAAATGGTAGTTTCTACATAATCTCAGGAAATACGAAACCGATTTAAAAAATATTGGTGTCAAAATGATGGTGGCAACACTTGCTCCAAGATAGGCTATATTTTATGTCGGTGCCACTACCCCAAAGGGGGTGCAGGAGCAAAAAACGTTCTAAAAATGCGATTTATGTCTTACTGAAGGACCTAGAAATATGAAATTTGAAATATTAGCTACTTATTAGATAAAAAGGATTTCTAAGAACAGTTCTTAAACAATTCGAAATTAAAAAGGGGTGAAAATGCGCGAAAAGCGTTCTAAAAAAGTTCTACATGATGGTTTCCACACAATCTCAGGAAATACCAAACCGATTTAAAAAATAAAGACGTCAAAATCATGGTGACAACCCTTGCTCCAACATAGGCTATGTTTTATGTCGGTGCCACTACCCAAAGGGGGTGCAGGAGAAAAACGTTCTAAACTGAGGTTTTTGGGTTACGGAAGGGCCTAGAATCGTGAAATTTGGAATGGTAGTTAGTTATAATATATCAATGATCTCTAAGGACATTTCCTAAAAAAAATCGAAATTTAAAAGCGGGTCAAAATGCGCAAAAAGCGTTGTAAAAAACATTCAAAATTGCGATTTCTATGCAATCTCAGAAAGAACTGAACCGATTTCAAATGTAATGGTGTAAAAATGACGGTGACAGATCTTCCTACAAGATAGGCTATATTTTATATCTGTTTCCACTACCCCAGAGGAGATGGAGGAGCAAAATGCGTGAAAAGCGTTCTAAATGCCGATTTGTCAGCAATATCTCAGGAAGAATCAAACTGATTTCAAAAGTAATGGTAGGAAATTGATGCTGACAGCCTCTGCTCTAACATAGACGCTATTTTATGTCGGTATCACTATCACCTAGACTTTGCAGGAGCAAAAAAGCGTTCTAAATTTTGATTTTTGTGATCGGTAGGGGCTAGCAACTTAAAATTAGGCAAGGTACATATTTATTAGATATAAATGACCTTTAAGATCATTTTCGAAAAAATTTGAAATTTAAAAAGGGGTAAAAATGCGCGAAAAGCATTCTAAAAATGTTCTAAATAGCGATTTCTAATCAATCTCAGAAATACCAAAGCTATTTCAAAAGTAATGGTTGCAAATCAATGGTGACAGACCCTGCTATAACATAGGTTATATTTTATGTTGTTGTCACTACCATCTGAGGGTTGAAAAAGCAAAACATGTTCTAATTTGCGTTTTTTGCACAACTGAGGGGTCTAATACTTTGAAGTATGGCATGGTAATTACTTACAAGATGCAACTGCTTTCCAAGAGCAGTCGAAAGAAAATTCTAAATTTAAAAAGATGAAGTGAGCGAAAAGCGTTATAAATTACAATTTTAATGCAATCTTATCAAATACCAGGCCAATTAAAAAAATAATGATGACAAATTGTTTGTGATAGAACCTGCTCAAACATAAGCTATATTTTATGTCTGCGCCACTACCACCAGAGGTTTGCAGGAGCTAAAAACTTCCTAAATTGCAATTTCTGTGATACTGAAGAGGCTAGAAACTTTAAATATGGCATGGTAGTTACTTATAAAATATAAATGCACTCGAAGGACTGTCGAAAATAAATTTGAATTAAAAAGGGGTGAAGCGAAGGGGAGGTGCGAAAAGCATCCTAAATTACGATTTCTATGCAATTTCAGGGAATATAAACCGATTATAAAAGTAATAGTTGCGAAGCAATGGTGACAGTCTCTGATCCGACACAGGCTATATTTTATGCCGATGATTGTACCCCCTGGGGTTCACAGGAACAACAAACGTTCTAAAAAAGGCCTTTAAAAGCTTTCTAAATTACGTTTCTGTGGAATATAAGAAAAAACAAACCGATTTCAAAATTAATGTTGGAAAATTAATGATTACAGTTCCTATTTCAACATATACCTTTATGTTTAGAGAGGTGGTAGGACTTGGAATTTGACATGATAGTTAATTTTAAGATGTAAGAAGATGGTTTCTAAAAAATACAAAAATTCAAATGAATACTGAAATGAGCGTATTAATTGAGCATAAAAGTTTCAAAATATTTTCTAAATTATCATTTATTTAATTTTATTTCGTTTTATTAATTTAAGTCTCATTTATGCCTAATGCAGTGTAATAATGATGTTTAATCAAACTGTGTTTTAAATAGTAATTTTTGAATTATCCGTAAAAGCAATAAGTACCTTTTAATAATAATAATAAAAAAAACTTTTAATAAAATAAAATATTACCTTTCATTAAAATAAAAATTTAGTTACTGCCTTTTAATAAAAATTAGTCATATAAATATCACTTGGCATATTTCAAATGTTACGCGAGCAAAGCCGCGGGGTTTGCTAGTATTTATATATTTATATATATTGTTGAAATTTTCAATCGTTAATAACATACTCATTATTCATCCTATCAAGTTGAAATAATTTTTTTTTTGAACTTGTACTGGATGACAATTGATGTTAATCAAGTTTTCACAAATATTAATTAATTAATTAAATTTTAATTAATTAATTTTAGTTTTGCATGGGAAACAAAATGGCGGCCATTGGTTATTGAAGATCAATGAAAGTATTTTCAATAAGGGGTTACCATAGGCGAAACCCTGTTCTGCCGCCAAATACCGCCAAGTTTGTCGCCAACTTGGCGATATATCGCTAAATTTGGCGGCCAAAACGAGACGCCAAAAGTGTCGCCAACTTGGCGATATCTCTAATATTTCGCCAAATCCCCATACACTTATATTGTAAACCTACTTGCTTATAGAAAATCAACAAATTGAGATATTTTAATGCAACAAAATTTAATATAAGCTTAAGGGATTATATTAAGATTTTGTTTGATGACCTAAGTAGGAATTGACTTTAAAAGCAAAATTTTTATATTACTTGTTTTCATATTAGAGCGAAAAAGAAAAAAAAATCAAGGATGCATTTTTTTTTTTTGTCTATAAGGATCTTATACAAAGATACCGAATACAATTGAGGAATATTACTGGTCATGCATAGACTTTTATTCACTAACTTATTTTGAAATATATTTAAGTCTTCCCTCATGTACACTGTAAAAAACAAATCTGAAAATTTACTAAAGTTTTGCTAGTAAACTGGGATTCCTAGAACTTTTTATGTAACGGCAACAACAAAAAAAATCATGTAATAGATACACTTTTGCACCGTTAATCAAAAAATCTGTAAGGTTACTAAGAATTGTTTAGGAAACGGGGATTCCTAGAACTTTTTATGTAACTTCAACCCGTGTTCAGATAAAAAATTAGTAAGATTGCTATAATTTTAGTAGATTTTTTTGTAAAACTATAGATTTCTGTAGCTTTACAAAAACTAAGTTTGTACATTTACGTTTTTTTTTTTTTTTTTTTTTTTTTTTTTTTTTTTTTTTTTTTTACAGTGTATAAATAAAATTTTAGTAAACATACAGATTTCTCTAATTTTACATCTGATTTTACATATCAGATTTTTTTACAGTGTACATTTTAAAATCAAAATTTTATTAAAAAATTCTGAAACTATTTGACAAATTGTAATGAAATTTAAGTGGCATAAATAATGTACCACCACCTTTCAAGGTATTAAATATGTGAAATAAAAGAAATATTCGCAGTCAGCTTAACTCGAATGTACGTCCGTGGCTTATTACTGGGTAGTATTAAAATTTTCGACCTACGATGACTGTTAAATATCTTGAACATTTGCAATGACGTAAACGTAATATTATTCTTTTTGAAAGTTTCAAGATTTAATGATTTTTTATTTTTCTTGGAATAATCTTAGAAATTACAGTAATTTTACAAGTTCACGGGTAGCAAAGGAAAATCATAAGTTCAAATAATACCTGACTTTATTTTAACGTGAAATGGAATAAATGCATTTAGGCATTTTGTTTAATAATATTAATATTTGTAGTGGGTGTTTGTGCGATGTGATAGAATTTGCAAAATGAATATTCTTTACTAACATAAGATTTCCAGTAGGCCTTAAAAACAAGGATACAAGATTTATTTTTTTTTATCATGTTTCATGAATGTAGCAAATGTTTTTGTAAATTTTAGTGGCTTTCAATCATTTAAACTTTTTATAAAAAGAATTTAATTGGCACTGAACGTGTTAAATCCTACATGTGCGATGTAGGAATATTTATATAAGTATTCTGTATAAAGATTCTCTACACTGTAAAAAAAAAAATCTGTAAAGTTACTAAAGTTTTCTAGGAAACTGGGATCCCTAGAACTTTTTATGTAACGGCAACAACAAAAATTCCTGTAACAACGTCCGTTACAGGAATTTTTCTTGTTGCCGTTAGATAAAAAGTTCTAGGAATCCCAGTTTCCTAGAAAAACTTTAGTAACTTTACAGATTTTTTTTACAGTGTATATAGGAGTATTATATAAATCTGTTAAAAAATCATCTTACATTTTATATAAGGATTCCATATTCTTAAGATATATCGGTAAATACGACAAAAATATATTTTTTTAAAAAATGAAACGAAATTTGAAGATTTTATTTAGTAAAAATTATTTGTAAGCACAGATAATAATCGAAAAAAAAACTTAAATGGGCATATAAAATTGTTTTAAAAAAACATCCTTAATAAAATAATACTAATAAGAAATCTAAAAAATAACCATGTCTACTAAAGATAATAGAATGATGAATTACAAAAAGAAATAAATTAAACTATGTATAAAAAACAGAATTTTTCAAATATCGATAACAGAAAAACTATTGGGACCGTGAATGTTTGCACTGAGAATGATATGAATAATGTATGAAATTAAATCATGGATCGTGAAAGTCAGGATCAGATATTTAGGTACATTATATTAAATTTATAGAATACATTTTGTGAAATGTAAGAACAATCTTAAAAAAAATATTACTTTAAGATGCAAAGAATATGAAAGAAAATAACATTTTTTTAAATGCTGAATTGTGGAAGAAGAACTTGTTTTCTAGCATTTTATTTTCAGGTTAAAATAATTTGTAATTAAATTGAACATTAAAAAATGATTTTTAATCCTTTCATGCATATATATTGTTAGGTAGCTTTCTTTACAAAAAAGCTACCTATTGCAGCCGTTCGGAGGAAAGCGATTTCAAAAAATTTTGGTATATTTTCATCGATCATGACCCCCAGACCCCGAAACCACCCTCCGTTCAAAATTTATATATATATATATATATATATATATCTGACCTATGTCACACTGTAACTCCCGTAATTATGAACCGGTTTCGATGTAATTCGGTGTGTACATAGTACATACCAATGTCTCGACCGAGTTCGTTGGCCAGCTTCATCCGCCGTTTTGTTTCAAAATGGCGGCCATTTAAAATTTTTAAAAAATTTTTAAACTTGAAATGTGGTACCAAAAAATTAAAAATGGAAAAATATTTTTTTATTGTGTATTTGACATTTATACAAAGATTCCGGAGCAGTTTTTGTTTCGTCTATATCTTAAAAAATGGCTGAGTTATAGCATTTTGAATTTCTAGCGTGGCTGACATTTTGAAACGTCCTGAATTTTGTCACGCGATAAAAGGCGTATTTATGAACCGATTTGGATGTAATTCAGTGTGTACATAGTACATACCAATCTCTCGACCGAGTTCGTTGGCCAGCTTCATCCGCCGATTTGTTTCAAAATGGCGGCCATTTAAAATTTTTAAAAAATTTTAAAACTTGAAATGTGGTACCAAAAAATTGAAAATGGAAACATATTTTTTTCTTATGTATTTGACCTTTATACAAAGATTCCGGAGCAGTTTTTGTTTCGTCTATATCTTAAAAAATGGCTGAGTTATAGCATTTTGAATTTCTAGCGTGGCTGACATTTTGAAACGTCCTGAATTTTGTCACGCGATGAAAGGCGTATTTATGAACCGATTTGGATGTAAGTTCGTTTATACATAGTACATACCAATGTCTCGACCGGGTTCGTTGGTCAGCTTCATCCGCCATCTTCTTATAAATGGTGGCCATTTAAATTTTTAAGAAAAATTTAAATTTGAAATGTGGTACCAAAAAATTAAAAAATTGAAAAAATATTTTTTTCTTATGTGTTTGACCTTGATAAAAAGATTCGGGAGCAGTTTTTGTTTCGTCTATATCTTAAGAAATGGCTGAGTTATAGCATTTTGAATTTCTAGCGTGGCTGACATTTTGAAACGACATTTTGACATTTTTCTCACGTAATAACAGGCGTATTTATGAACCGACTTGGATGTACCTTGGTGTGTACATAGTACATACAAATATCTCGACCGAGTTCGTTGGCCGGCTTCATCCGCCATCTTGTTTCAAAATGGCGGCCATTTAAAAAAATTAAAAAATAAAAAAATTTAAATGAGATACCAAAAAATTGGAAAGTGAAAAAATTTTTTTTGTATGTGTTTGACCTTAATACAAAGATTCCAGAACAGTTTTTCTTTCGTCTATATCTAAAAAAAATGGCTGAGTAATAGCATTTTGAATTTCTCTTGTGGCTGACATTTTAAAACGATCTGATTTTTGTCACGCGATAACAGGCGTAATTATGAACCTATTTGGATGTAACTTGGTCTGTACATAGTACATACCAATGTCTCGACCGAGTTCGTTGGCCAGCTTCATTCGCCATCTTGTTTCAAAAGGGTTGCCATTTAAAAAAAATTAAATTTAAAATTCAAAATGAGGTATTAAACAATTGGAAAATGAAAAAGATTTTTTTATGTGTTTGGCCTTGATACAAAGATTCCGGAGCAGTTTTTGTTTCTGAAAATTTGTTCTTTTGTTTATATCTTAAAAAATGGTTGATTGAATTTTGAATTTCTAGCATGGCTAACATTTTGAAACGATCTTGTATTTGTCACGCGATAACACACGTATTCGCCTATTTCGATGTAAGAAGGCATGTGGATAGTATACATCAACACCTCGATCATGTTCGCTGGCCAGATTCATCAGCCATCTTGTTTCAAAATGGCGACCATTAAATTAAAAAATATATATATATTTAAAGTGAGGTGCAAAAAAATTAGAAATTGAAAAAGGTTTCTTTCTTAAGTATTTGACCTTGATATAAGGATTCAGGAGCATTTTTTGTTTGTCTTTACCTTAAAAAATGGCTCAGATATAGCAGTTTCAATTTCTATTGTGGGTGACATTTTGAAAAATCTGATTTTTTGCATGCGACAGCACTCCTATATATTAACCGATTCCGATGTGAGTGAGCATGTGCACAGCAATTACTAAGGTCTCGACCAAGTTCACTGCTTAGCCTCATCCACCATGTTGTCTTAAAATGACAGGCACTTTAAGAAATATCCGAATTTGGCAGCCAAATATATGTTACTTTAAAGAAAAGCAGCTTGGATAAAGCTGACTAATTTCGCGAAATTCTCATTCCTTATATTGATAAAAATTAGTATTGAATCTCCTACATTCGGTTTCCACTAAATTAAGCTTCGTGTGTTTGAATGATATAATTTGGCTTTTTTTTTTTAATAAGGATTATGAAAGCTACCTCTTCCTCCCGGCACTGGCCGGAAGGACTTTTTTTAAATTTTACCTATTTTGCAAATAAATTATCTTTAAAATGGCTTATTGAAAACACATATTAATGGCTCTTTTTTAATGCAATACTTTAAAACTTGCAGTATCGAACTCATATAAAATTTACATGTTCTAATAATGCATTATTTGTTGCTGTTTATTTTTGGTTAATTTAAACTCCGTATACATGAACACAAAGTAGATAAACTATTTTTGCACACGGTCTTGTATAGATTCAAGGATGAAAAGTGTGCTAGAAACGTATCACTCAATTAAATCCAATAAGAAATTTGCGAAATGCGAATTTAAAACCTTTTAGGGGCGAACAAATTCTAATCGTAAAATGCTGAAATGATTGAATTGAGACTAGAATTTACAAACAATTTTATTTGAAATTAAATAAAAGCTTTTCTTCACGTACTTAATCACCCAAATCGGTGCAAAAAAAAAAAAATAAATAAATAAATAAAAAAAGCATCGGATATAATGCTCCAGCGGAAAATCCCCATTACAATCACTGATGCCGCACACAACGGAACGCACCCAAAACAACCAGTGGAAAAAAATGATGTTACAGAACAATTGATGCAATGATTTCATGAAAATAATAATATATACTTTTGGAAAATTGTGATAAATTTAAGAACAGTATATGTGAAATACAATTACCGTGGAATGAAAAAGCTATTCAAATTACTGATAATTATGAGTTAGCGTAAGAAAGACTATATAATTGCTATATAATATTTTGATTTTGATAATATAATATTTTGCTAAGTAAAATCCCCTATTGCCTGGACTATAAGGGATTATATTAAATTTATCTTTGATGACTGTAGATGATTGTGATGATATGTGATGATTTGTAGGAATTGACTTTAAAAACAAAATTTTTATATTACTTGTTTTTTACCATTTAATCACTGAACTTATGGATTTAAAAGTTTACACTAATAAACATTCATCGCATTAAAAAATAGAAGTTTAGTAATATATTTTATTATTTTAAAAATAAGTTCAACAAATATATTTTTATGTTCATAATATCAATTTATTGCTCTGAGAATCTGAGTGAATTACTACTTTTATACAAATTCACAAAATTTTATACAAATTAATAAATTTATATATTTCTTTCAGGCTGAATGATAAAACAAAAAATCATATCACTTCATCTTGTGAAATTCTTAAAACATAATTATGTAAAAATTTGTTTGTTTAGAGTCAATTAGACTTACTTTATGAAAACCAATTACAGAGTTAAAATTGAAAGTCGAGGTCCAAAGCTATCTTTAACTAAACGGAAATCGATATCTTAAAGCATTCATGTAATGACTTTCTACAAGAAAAAACACTTTAAATGGTTAAAAAACACATGTGTAATTATGCGTGAAAGGCTATGCTTATAAGATTATAAAATGGATAAATCAGCGTGTGTCACCACAAGGTAGTTATCATAATGTGATTAAAAATGAAGATGAATTTAAAACGACACGATTGTTAATGTCATTATTTTTTTGTTACTAACCTGCTTTTCTTTAATACACTGTTTCTTTAATACATTGTTAAACTTACTATATATGGTAAGTGAGTAAAGTACAATGCATGTAATTTTTATAATGATTTTTTTTTTCTTTTTCAAAAAATAACAATTATTTTATACACATTTCGTATGATAAATACTGGTTGCGAAAACAAAGTCACGTAATGCTTCATTTTTATGAAAGACAAGTTTTCGTTTTAAAATTCAATGGGAAAATAAAATTTACACTATTAATTTCAGAAATATAGTAGAACAGTGAAACTAGGAATTGCATTTTCGATTTTTAAATACTAGTTCATGCTTAAACGACAAGCGAGATACAGTCATTACTCATATATCATGAGACCCTGGTTAACACCATCATAATGTTGTTATGAATACTAACAGTTTGAAATACTTTCTTAGAATATATACGCAAATATATAATTTAACAAATACATAAGACGATTAAAATGTATTTTTAAGACGTATTTTTCATAAGTAACAGCATATCATTCATATTAAGCGAGGTAGCGATTTTCCCGATTATGAATGACATCGTAAACGACTAGGAAGGTTTTCACGATATTTGACTCTTAATCGATCAGGAGAAAAAGATCTAGGTAGGTCCCAAATACAAGAAAATTCATTTTTACAGGGTAAAACAAACCCAGGGCTCAAAATGCTTCTTGCTAATATTGGAAAAATACTAAAACGATTTACACGAAAAGTGTTTTCTGTACTAATTTCAGCACGAAAATCGCATCTAGCTAGGTTTCGAATTCAATAAAGTTCGTTCTGACTTATTAAAATAAACTCATGTCTGAAAATGCTGCTATATGTCGAAAACAGCTTTAACAAATTTCACAATACTTGCCGCGTATACTACTTCAAGCACAAAAATTCGATCTCGAAAAACATAGAAAACGAGTTTTCTGTGGTTAAAACAAGCTCATTCATGAAACAGGGGGTACTAGTAGAAAATCATTCAACGATTTTTATGAATTATGATTTATTTGATTATGAGAAATCTATCTAAATCAAGTCTCGTTAACATAAAATAAATTGGTAGTTTTAAGCAATTTTTTTTTTAACATTCAATCTTCCGTTTTAAATTCTTGCCAATACTAATGGTCATTTATCATATACGTAATAAAAATTATCTAGAAGGTGACTGTCGTTCTGCTGCCGTTTGACAGCGCCTTGGCATATTTTTGCGAGCATTTATTGTCTCATAATTAAATCCATTGTTTTTTCAACTCCCATACAATTGTGCGAGTTATGGAGGATGTTTGTCGATTTATCACCTCTAGCCGCCTAATTGAGAAATGCCTTAAAAGGAATTTATTAATTATTATTTAAGATGTAAAAATATTAAAATGTTGTATGGTCATCGGAAACAAACCTTTGTACATAATTTACATAATTTTAGCCCATCAGGATGTGGGTTAAAAGCCGATTGGGAATCGCCATGCATAAAAAAATTAAACAAATTACAACGACCATTTGGAAAATGATCTTTTCAAAGACTAAAATTTAAGACCAAAAAAATCGCACTTAATTGTTCATATATTACGTACGCCATGAATTAAACAATAATAGTTTTATTGCACGTAAAAATTCCAAGCGACAAAAATCGCCTGCGACTCGTGCGTATTATCCACCTGAAACTTACGTACACTGTTAAAAGTTTTGCAGCATTCTGGCAGGTCATTCGACCGTTTTTTGAAAAAACGGTTTCATAACCATAATTTAACTATATTCTGACCATAAAATGGCCAATAATATGGTCAGAATGGTGTTAAAATTACGGTTGTGTAACCGTTTTCGGAAAAAACGGTCAAATGACCTTCCAGAATGCTGCAAATTTTTAACAGTGTATTATCCGAGCATTTCATTGGCTGTTCGATAAAAGGCTTTTCCATCGTTAGATTTCCAAGAAATCTAACAACCAATTTTAAATGAAATTTCATTCTTAAACTTCTAAACATCCCACAATATTACTTTTTACACAGTCGTATGGCGAAAAAATTTACTTTTAAATGAAATTTGTTTGAAAGCTGTATACAATTTGTTTCTGAGTTATTAATTTTTTTGTATTTTTTATTACTTTTTTGTCATAGTGGCAACACTCTGTTTTCCATCTCTTTTGAAAGTAAAGGGAAATACAGATTACTGTATAGACCAATCAGGAGACGAATAAAATGATGATTAAACCAATAAAAACCTTCTGATATGCTTTTGATTTCCTACCCTGACGAGGACAATAACCATTTTTCCAAATGGTTAATAAACTGTTTAAAAAATGGAAAAAATATCTAGCGAGGCTCTGTCTGCCAGTTACTTAGTATGTATTTGCGCGGCGTTGAATATAATCTACAAATTTGCTCACTTATACACTGTAAAAAAAATCTGTAAAGTTACTAAAGTTTTTCTAGGAAATTGGGATTCCTAGAACTTTCCTTGTAAAGGCAACAACAAAAATTTCTGTAACAGCGTCTGTTACAGGATTTTTTCTTGTTGCCGTTACATAAAAGTTCCAGGAATCCCAGTTTCCTAGAAAAACTTTAGTAACTTTACAGTTTTTTTTTTTTTTTTTTTTTTTTTTTTTTACAGTGTACCATATGTTTGATATTTTAGCAAAAAATGCAAAACACAACTGAAAGTAATTCTTCGACAATTACGATCCATAGAAAGCATACTATTTATAGGCATTTTTCTGCACAATGTAAGTGTTTTCATATCGCCATGTTCATCAAAACATAATCTGATTATTGTTATTTCAGCTGTAGAATTCACGTAATTATATCTTAAATAGAATTCTTTAGTGATGTTCTCTGATTTATCTTTTTTTTTTCGAATATATTATTCCGTCCATTGCTAATTAAAATCCGTCTTTTAATAGCGGAAAAAACTCTTGCAATATTCTAACTCAATCATATATAGACATGGATATTCGTGCCAAAATAAAATTAGAAATTTCTACGAATGTTTTAGTCAAAAATATTCCTTTTCGCTTTCATAATTTATGAAATTATCTCTTCCTCTTGAAAAAGCTTTAGTGAATTTTGTACTTTCCGTTATTTAATATAAATTTGGTCATTAGTGTCATTACGTATAATGTTCTATTTTCATTCCTTTTCAGCTCATTTGCGTAATTACGCATGGCCAATTAAATACTTTTATATTGCATGTTTTGAATAAGTAAATCTTTTATGCAATATTTGAAACACTGGAAATAGCATGAGAATACATAAGGTCAATTAATAACATTTTCTTTATTAAATCTAATACTATATTTTGCTCAGCAATGTTGTTAGAAGTGTTAAACATTAAAACAATTATTGTTCTTGTTCAAAGATTAATATATATTTTTTTTTAAATGTGTAGTGACAATTATATTTAGTTATTTTTAATTATTATATATTTTCAATATGTGTGTACAATAAAATTCTTGTATAATGACACAGTTTACAGAGTTTCATAATATAATTAAAAGAAATTTGTTTACATTTATACATGTATACACTTTTTAATAATAAATGCATCAAAATAATATGCATGTATCTGTGTTAAAAATCAGCATATTTAGGATTAGAAAGTTGCTATTTATATTAAATTAATGAAACAAAGAAAAATTTTTAATCATAAAATAAATGCGGTGATTTCAAATATCATATGGTATGTAAATAACATTCTGCAAACAGTTGTTTGCGCTGTTTCTGCATTTCTTTAGATTATTTACAAATGAAACGCAAGCAATATAAAACTTATTAATAACGAATGTAAATAGTAATGAACAATGTTTATTTTACATATATTTCTAGGAATTAAAAAGCTCGTTAAAATTTAGGTGGAAGTTTGGAGATAGTGGCGCCGATGTGATTTGAACGAGGGATCTTATGATAAGGAGACGAGAACGTTAGCGTCTAACAAAAGGCAAAGCCAGTTACTCTAAGCTAGTAACTCAATTTATACTGATCGTGTGAGATGAGATGATATCGCTACACACTCCATCCCCAGTGAGAAAGACGTATTGCTGACGTCTGACGAGCGATATGCACTCGTGAATGACACTGATGTACGCATATGTCATGCATGTGAAGACAGGCTTTGTGCTGTGAGCGTTCACAGGCTTTGGTTGCCGAGGATGATTTATTTAGTGCTGCAATCTGTTGGTTATGAGAGGAGGTAATTTTTGATGAAGCATGTTGTTGCGTATTTGTCGGGGTCATGTGATTTGAACAAGGAATTTTATGATCAGGAGGCGAGAACGTTAGCGTCGAGCAAAAGGCCAAGCCAGTTACTCTAAGCTAGTAACTCACTTTATACTGATCGTGTGAGATGATATGAGATCTCTACAGAAGTGTAAAGCAATTTATGATGGTTATGTTCAATATTATATATATTTTTTTATAATAAGATTATATAATTTGTATTAAGATTATATATAAGTTATACTGAAGATGGTTGTATAGAAGAGAACTTATATTAAGGCTAGAGAATTTTAAAATTTAGACAAAATTTTAAAAATATTTTTTATTGTAGGCGGGAGAAAACTGAATTTTTTTTTGAAAATGCGTCAACATTTGAAATTGATTTGAAAACATTCTTAAAAATGTTTAACATTGAAACTTATGTTATATATTTTCAATTCCAATAAAAAAAATAACAACATTTTATAAAATAGCAAAAATATAATAATAATAATAAATAATACTAATAATAATAATAGTTCGGAAATAGTGTATCAATTTCAGTTGGTCTTTGGAAGATGTTGATTCTGTTTTCCTATTATCATGTATACTTCCTAGCTGAATCTCATTAAAAGTATCAGATAAAAGGAAATGAATGCTATTACATTTCTAATTTACTAATTCTAGACATTTTACTGTAAGAGTTTAACTTTTAACCTTTAACATTTTTAAAATTTTTACAGAGAAAAAAATCCTATTTTTTACGACAAAAAATATTTTTTGTTATTTCTTGGTGTAAAGTCATTCTCTTTGTCATATGTAGAACCTGTTTCTCAAGAGAGTGTTATTTAAAAACAGTTAATACAGTTAGATTTGTGTTAAATTAATAAAAGTGCAATTTTAAAATTGTACCTGAAATTATGTCTCATTATTTGTATCTGATTTTGTAATTTAGGTGACAACACAAATTTAAAAAAAACACAAATTATATTAAGAGGTGGTTTAAAAGGAACTATATGTATATTCTTCTACATGTATCATGTAAAAAATTTCTGAGAGATTCTTTTTTTTATGTGAATTTAAGAAAAATAACTAATAAGTTACTCATCAATTTAAATTTCTGTTTTGGAACAAAATGTTCATCTTTCTAACATCTGTTCAGATACATGTTACGAGAAATATAAACAAAAGAGACACATGATTAAAAATTACTATAAAATAAAATATTACTAATGTGTTCATTATTTGTAAACTTCTTATTAAACTGCAATAATAACAAGCACATCGCATCAGTTAAAATATATAAATTTGTAATCTTGAACTATTAAGACATATATCTGTATCGCAGAATGTCACAAAGTTAATCAGTCTAGTATGTTAATCATCGTAGAAAAATATCATCTTATAACAAAGTGTTTAATGCGAAATATGATATTTTTAGTTATTTTAAGGTAAAAATATATACGGCTTACTTATTTTATATTGAAAAGAATTTTATTCTGTATCGTTTGGTACCTCTATATCCAATTTTCCATTTTTCCAAAACGAAAAAAAAAATATTTTGTTCATTTTCCATTCCTTTTTATTGAAGAAAATGTGCTTTAAGGAAAATGAAGTCAAGAGGACGATTATTACATAGACCTTTTGCCCGTCTTTCCTCTAACATCACAAAGTCTTTTGAGATATTGAAAGTGGTACTTGACATTTCAGTGAACCATTGATAAGCATTTTGAAAGAAAAGTTATATCCAAGGTAGTATGGACTATGCATTATTGATTTTGAAGAATAGAAATTCTTTAAATTGGGAATCTTATTATAACTTTATATTAAAAATGCACTTTAATATTTGTAATATCTACAGATTCATGTATAATGCTTTTAATCGTAAAAATGCAAAGTGCATACTTACTTCAAATTATATTTATACATTCGAAAAAATGATATTTCATACTAAAAGTGAAAGTTGTCTTTAAAGTAAATAACAATGGCGTTTTACCTTTATTCAGTACAATACATTAAATTAATACAGTTAACGTTATTTTGAATTGAATGTGCATTAATTAAGCTGAAATATGGATCCATTAAAAAAGATAGCAACATAACAGATATAACACACAAGCGAACATATGCGTTTAGAGTAAATATGTATTATAAGATATAATTAATTACGTTTTTGAAAAATATTTTAAAAATTGAGGTGAGGATGTAAATATTGCAAACAACACTTGCACAATTACACATATTGTGGACAAAATTAATTAAAAGAGAATAACCAGTAAATTGTAAAAAAATAAAATTATCAACTATTTTTTTCGTGTCAAGCATTAAATACTCCATATATCTTATTTAACAAGTTGCCTTTCTATGATGTGTATCGCCTAAGTAAATTAAACGAGAAAAACTGTCAAGACATCACCAATGACGAAAATTTTATTGATAGTTTACAATCATATTTGCTATCGATATTAAAGTGAAATGAAAATGCAACAAGTAAAAATGTTTCTATTAGGAATTGTCAAACATACTATTATTTTCCCCCATTTCAGAAAAAATACTATTCATAATGCGTCGCATAATACATTTGTGTGGCATTATAATATGATTTTATAAGGGAAAATATAAAGAAAATGTCACTATATACCAATCAAAGTACTTTATTGAGGGGCGGGGTAAACATAACACAGATAGTGCATACTCATATTAGAAAATTTTCCAAAACCGTTTTACCGTTTTATAGCACATTACACAACATGCCGGTACTCCATAAGAGTAATTTATGTGTGAATGATGAATGTTTTTGTGCATTTTTAGCTTCTTGACTAATGTTCAAAATATATGGTAATTTCGAAACTAAATACTTACAAACCGAAAAATAAATTTCTTTAATGTGTTTGTAAAAAAAAAAAGAAAACTTGTTAACTATTAATGATAATATAATTTCCCCTATGTTTACATTTAAAGTTTTAACATTGCTCAAGATAAAAGTTAATAAACAAAGCTTGGAGTAGCACAGTTCATGTTCATTCCAACAGAGCGAATGATGTAAAGAGCAGTATTTGAACCTGGACTATTAGTAGCACTTTTTTTTAATCTGAGAGTTAGAAATATTATCATTTATACGAAATCCGATAAATATATCTGTTATTTTAATATCGGTAATAATAAAATATTATATCAGAGAGTTTTAAATAGAATATGCACTGATATTATATTTTGTGTAATTTTTTCGCGATTAACGTGTCATACAAAAAGTTTACATCACATATACTTTAGAAAGTGTCTAAACTATCACATCTTACTTCACGTACCAAACGTAGCGCATTTTTTTCATTAGTCTCAAGAGTCTTTATATCAATTTGGCTTTATACCAATCTTATACCCATTAAGAAAGAGTCACAATGAGTACGTGTTTTTGCGCAATGTTTAGGAAAATCCACCTCACGTACAAGGCTGAAAATTTATGGGAGAGTAGTCCAAGACATATCACAATGCGCCAGCGATTGAGATTTTTTTTTTTAATTACCTATGCCAGATACTAATTAAAAATGAAAATGATGTATTATCAAAAAATCTCTTTCATTCGGAGCCCAGAAAGGCGTTCGCGCGTGCCGAGAACTCACTTTACACCATTAGAGTAGACGAAGGTTTTATTTGTGAAGGACGCTTGGTTTTATTTGTGTTTTTTAATAGTTTCCTTAAGCCTAAAGCGACCTTCGTTTGTGAAGTTCGTCTGTTAACTTGTGTTGTATTTTTGTTTCTGCATCTATCTCAAGTGATTTCACTTCGGTATCTGGGAGCACGGCAGTGCGTCCGCCAAGTTCGTACAAGCCGTAAGCTACCTTTTCCTGAACCATTTCGGCATACTTTCCACCCCCTCATAACGTCGTTTTAGGGAGAGATATAGAATTTTTTTCTTTTATACACATGTTCATATGGTCAAACTGAACTAAGGTTCCACAATTTCATGTTTCTGTATTTAGTAGTTTTCGAAATATTAAATTCCGAAAAAGCGCTTTTTTGTCACTGACTCACTTCGCATCATCAAATAACTAAGGTCTGAAAGTCGTAGAATCATGAAATTTCACAAGTAAGTTGGGTTTGTAGCACAATTAACCAGAAAAATCTGAAAACACAGAATTACCGCTTCTAAACCCTCCAAACAGGGGGTGTTGATTTGGCCGTATATATTCAATTGGCCAATGCTGGTCGCCAAAACTCGATTACAGAGTTTTGAAGGTGTCACGTAACTTCAAGCTGAATAAAATTGTATATTCTTTACCGAAAATGCTGATTAAATAGAAAAAATGAATATACCTAAAGATTTTAATCAGTATAGGTTATGATATATTTACTATATTAAAACAATAAAACATTTACAAAAATATAACCGCAATTCGGTACGTTTACGATATAGTAGCCTTGGCGAAATAGAGAAAATAGCCTTGACAAGAAAAGAAATGTGATAATAACGCATTTTTTGGCAACCTATTTACTGTGTCATATACACAAGCAATTTTTTCCATTTGTATACAATTTATTTAATTTAAAAAAACCCGTTTATTTATTTTTATATACCAACATAAATAATTTGTATATAAAAAACAAAATTTTATACATGTATAAATAGTATGTTTATATGTATATAAGGTACTTGTTAGTTATCCTTTCGACCAATTTCGCCAAATTATATAAATCGCCCAAACCACTCGCCTAATTATACGAATTGGCATAATTTTTATTTAAAATAGCGAAAAAACAAATTAGTCATTATAACATTAATAAAAATACAAATAAAACGTCAAAATAAAAATCATTTGATGACGTAAACACGTTTTGTCAAGTGAATGCGACATTTACGATCAACCATTATTGGCATTTAATCTTAAACTTTGGCGACAGTAATTTGGTCGACGGGATAACTAACAAGTACCGTATATAAATATATATATAAACTAGCCGCCCTTGGCGACCAGTTTGGTCTCCTTAAATCTATGCTAAGCATTGTATCATGTTACTTTTACTCATAATTTAATTTACTTGCTCAATCCGTCGCCAAATCGGAACATTCTGATACACAAATCATGAACTCGGTATTTTTATGTAAGCCAAGTGCAGGTGATAAATGGTCAAACATTGTACCCGTCGTATTTTTTCTTATTTTATTAATTTCATTTAAAATATCATACTTTCGCTCATATTTAAAATACATAACTTTAATTTAAAACTAAAATACTTAAAATTTATGACTCTCAATTTTCTCTTATTTCTTAAAAAAGGAAAAGAACAGAAAAGAATGAAAAGAAAAAAAAGTAATAAATAATAGTTAATTCATATTTAATTTCAACATCAAAGCTTTGTTTTAATGTACCTCGCGAAAAATTGTTTATGACAGTCGCATGAGATGGACTGTTATAAAACTAATATGATCGCAATGGAACAATATTTGGCGATTTATCCCCTGCGCCCGGCTAACATTAAATTACCAAATTGGCTGTTTGGCATATAAAAAGTGAAGCGGTCCACCCGGAAATATTGATGACAGTCACATGACTTAGGCTATTATTATAGATATAACATAAAAGTTCATCAGGTTTGTTTTCATAGTTGTTTATATCATTTGGCAACATATCTCAGTTTCTGAAGTCCGAATTGCGCCAAGATTTTTAAAAAATGCCAAGGTCCCTATAGTGGAAAAATATCCTAATTCTCATATGAAAATTTAAAAATCTCCTTTTAATTAAATGAAATGTGTAACTACTAAAGATGTCTTTAACGATGTGCGACAGATACGGCGTCCGAAGACCGCTGCTAATGTTATTATATTGTATTATTAGGCTACTTGCTGTTAATTTATTGTTAATTTTAAATCTGTAAAAGAAAGATTATAGTTATAGATAAGATATGTTGGTCGTCAAAACCCGATTACAGAAAATTAGCCTGAGTTATAAAGGTGTTACATGATTTCAAGCTGAATGAATTTTTATATGCTTTTACAAAAATCTTAATAAGGCAAATCTTTCAGTTTATCTGCCCATATTTCTATCTTTTACTTCCTTAAAACAAATTTTATTAAAGACAGGGAGGCGTCTGCACAGATCATCACCTCATCGAGTTGACGTCTTAAATTTTAGGATTAGTTAAAAATCGATTAGCGTATTGAAATGTAAATGGTCTGCCAAGTCATATCTTTGTGGAAAGCACCTGCAGACCCGATTTTACCGGGTTGATTGGTGGATTTTCCATTGTGTTTTCCTGCACCCATTCCTCCATGTTTCCATACTTTTGTATGCAGGAAAATACAATAGTAAACCTATCAGTCAACCACTAAAATTATGCCTTCAGGTGTTTTCTACCAAGATATGAATTAACAGACCAGTTGGATTTTAATATGCTAATCTAGTTTTGACTAATCTTAAAATTTCAGCTGTAATCTCGATGAGGTGATGGTGTGTGCAGACGCCTCCCGGTCTATTATAAATGTCGGAATTCTAATCTTAATAGCACTCTGGTCAATCTGGCAATTATCCCTACTATTTATGGAACACTATACCTTTAAGTGCGTTTTAGTGATGTTAATGAACTTTTTGCATATGCATCATACATATAATACATATGCATACAATACGTAATACATTTGCATCATACATATTATAGGTATGTGTATAATACATAATACATATGCATCATTATGACGTCAGAATAAACAAAACATTTTTTGTTGCCAAATTTGAGAATTGACAAGATATATTACCAAATTTGGCGACACTTCGCTAAATGTTGACAAGCTTGGCGAGTATTTGACGCTAGTGGCTATTTTTCAATGAATTAATTATTAATGCGAGCCATCTATTTATATTTTCCCGCATATCAACTGAATAGTTAAATGGTATAACGTACGAATATTTCCAAAGTGCCAGTAGTTTCATCACTGCACAAAACCTCTGCCATTGTTATTATATTGAACTGTTATTATACTTACTGTGACTATGTTGTTAATCTTTACTCTGCTAAAACTTCTGTATTATATAAAAATAATTTACGGAAACTATTAAAGCACCAAAACTGCCAGTTCTTCTTATGATTATTATAATTCTATAATATGTAAACTGTCAATAGATATGTACGTTAGAATGAATCTTCTATAATCCGGCTCTTCGCATTTCAGTTTTCAGGTTTCGAATAAAATTAGCTAAAATCTTAAAACCATGGCACATTGGCTAATTCCTCAACAAGATTACATGGAAAGAAAGATAGATTTCCAAATGGATCATTGGCAGTGAGCCCGTAGACCTTCTATTCTTCCGTAATCGAGTCTATTGAAAAGGTTAACGTGAAACAAAAAGATATTAGCATCAATATGGTTTAATGTAAATGCAGATATTGTCAAAGGATTTCATAAGAACCATTTCACTTGTACCCAATCGTAACAGTTAAAATACAACAACTGGCAGTGAGCCCAATTAGAAACGATCACTTAATAGAATTAAAAATTTCCACATTAGAGAACGAATCGTAACTGATAAGGAAACATGCATAAGTGAGCTAAGAGATATTTGTCATGAAAGATGAAATACATAACAACACAAAATATATGATGTGCTTCCATGATCGTAAAGACTTCTTGATTTCTCTATCAAAAGCTTCCGACTTGGCGTAATAATGGGCAAGTAAATTATGAATAACAGTAATAAGATGCAACGTTTAACATGCAATTAATAGAGCAAATACTGCTTGCTAGAGGCGGCTAGTACTTTAATACCAAAAGAAATAATGTACAAATTTGTAAAGCTCGATAAAATAAATCTAGATATTTTTATGTTAGCCGGGCGCGAGTGGCAAATCGCCAAATACTGTTCCTAACTCCATTGTTCATATTGCATTCATTTCATTTAAAAATATAAACTTTTCAGTCATCTCATTTAAAATAAATGTATTTCCCTCATTTTATTTAATAGAATATGTAACATAGAAATAAATAAATAAATAAATAAGAAATAATAATGTAAACCAATATATTTTATTTGAAAAATCAAACCATTGTTACTAATTTACACATGTGAAAAATGAAAACTGCTATTGGCGAAAAAACAAAATGCTAATGAGGAGATTTGCTCCCGGAGTAAAAAGTACCAAAATTTAAGTTTTTTTTTTATTACTATAGTTTAGAAAAAAAATTGAAAAACATACAAAACGTAGTGATATCCTAACAAAAAGTTTTCGGTAAAAAAAAGAAAAAAAGCGCCAAGTTCTTCTTAATGTTTCGTCCAGAAAAAGTAGTGATATCTGAAGTTCGCACAAGTTAAAAGCCAAACATCCCAAATCTTTCATTGAAAATGGCTTCCTGCGACTTGGCCGTTAATGCCTTCGAGAGGATTTTTCAAATTTTAAAGTATGTACAAATGAGCTACATGCAAACTACATTTTTTCATTATTTTAGGCATTTTGTTGCACAAAGTACAGAAATAAATTACACATTTGAAAAAAGCATTTAAACCACTTCAGTCTATTTAAATACTTAGAAGTTAACAATAACAAAATACTTGTTTCGGAAGATAATATCTCTAATTGCTAAAACATAATTAGTATCAGCTTTTAACGTTTATAAATCGAATACCTCTTAATGTATGAAAACAAACTATAATAAATGTTCAAACAAAAAAAATCTCTTTCGTCAATGCACAAGATTTCAATATTATACAATAAAATATTATGTAACATATAGAGAGATTTGAAGTAAGTAAATTTTGTTTTATTTCTTGGGTTTTACGTTAATGACTTTAGCTTTAGACCGTACAAAATGGCAATTAAACCACCAGTGAACTAAATGATCTGTAATCAAAACTAATGTTTGTTGAAACTGGATGGTATTTATCAGAAATCTTTTACTTATAATGTCTTTATGTGAATTTGCCTCTTTGCATTCTAATATTACTTTTAAAATTTAAATAATTCATAAATGCGAAATTTCCAATCATTAATTTTGAAATGATGTGGAAGGCATTAACGGCCAAGTCGCAGGAAGCCATTTTCAATGAAAGATTTGGGATGTTTGGCTTTTAACTTGTGCGAACTTCAGATATCACTACTTTTTCTGGACGAAACATTAAGAAGAACTTGGCGCTTTTTTCTTTTTTTTACCGAAAACTTTTTGTTGGGATTGATCTTTCTTTGAATAACTGCCGTTTTTCTGGTTTTTCCGGGCCTGTTGGCTTGGCGGAGGTTTCGTTTGGTGGTGGAGGGGATTCTCCTCCGGAGCATATAGCCTATGCCAAATTTGGTGGGCGCTCCGGTTGGGTGATCAAGCCTAAATCGACCAAACAGCGAACTACATATAAAATTCGAAGACATATTGCAAAGAATAATACTCTTACGTCTCAACGAGCGTAATCAGTTCGAAAAAATATCACATTTAACCCTTTTAAGAAAAATTTTCAAAAAGAGTCGTTTTCCTGAAAAAGATTTTTCACTCTTATTACAACGTCCCTCGAGGACGCAATTTTAGTGTTACCGAAAACCAATAATATTCTCCTAAGGTTGAAACCCGTCAATATATGTGTACATATACATTACATTAAAATTTAATAAGCATCCGTATTTGAACACAATATTTTTAAAGCAACACAATAGACCATACTTACATCAACAACAATCATTTAGAAAGGTTCGGTAGGTTAGAAGTGCATTTTACGAAATAAAATGCTTGAAAATTTCGATAAAAAGAGTAATAACGTTAGTAATTAGGCGCAGTTCTGATCCCTTCCGGATCACGTTTTCATTGCTAATTTTATTTAATTTTAACATTGCTAATTTTAATTTGATTAATATTTATATATTTCTTTTCGTGAAATTTTAAAAAGAGGCCAGTTACGGTTATATTTATAACCTTTTTAAGTTTTAGAGAATTCGGATGGTAAGGAGGACTATTTATTTTATTATGCTAACAGAACTGCGGGGGAAAAAAAAAAGATGAATATATTTTGTTTTTAACCTAGACCTAAAAAAAATTATGTTTTAACTCCTAAAGATTTCAAAGATTTGGTGATAATGTCTATAATTTTAATCACTTGAAATACCTAACGACACGCGCCTCTCAGTCACTTTATAGACATAATGCAAAATTACGCATCCACTGCAAAAATCAAAATACGCATAAAGGAATAGGGGAGGGAACTTCACAGTGAGACGGAAGTTATTATTACTTAACAAATGGCGACGATTTTTATTATTTTGATTTTTTTTTTGCTACATCTTTAAGCTACACAAATGCACTACATATTAATGTATAAATGATTATAAAAAGTTATCTATAAAAGTACAGAAGCAGCATAACGTAGTATTGAAAATTATCTCACTGTGTAGAACAAGAAGTACCCAGTAAGACAATGTATATATTTTCATAAATCATACATTTTTACAGTCTATCAATAATTTTCTGCAGTTTATGATTTCTAATTAATATTTCTAGATTTTCAAAATATTAAAAATATGAGCCTCGGATGGACAATGGCAGACATTAGGTTACCTTCATACAAATTTTCAGCCTCTTACGTTTAATAAATTTTCCAAGCCATCGCACGCATACACACACACACAGAGAAAGAAAGACAGAAAGAGAAATACTTCTTTTATTAATAAATAACGTTTTTAAAATTAGAACCACATAGTAGGTACACAATAAGACATGTGTACCACAACTGTGTGTTTCACTGTGTACTTTCGTTGCGTTGTAACAAAATGGATGCCACATCTGTTACATCAATTTCGTCGCTTTAAAAATTTTATGTCGTTTTGCCGAAATAGTCTATTATTGGATATAGCTAGGTTTGGTAAATTAAATATATGCCATATTGAAAGAAATGAACTCTAAAATACACGTTTATGCAACTTTAACCACTATAAAATAAGGAATGATTTACTATTTTGTCGGACGAGTAACTGAAGTGCCGAAACTACATCCACGTGTTGCATAAGGTATGTCGTTATGTGTGTGCGCCAGCTTGAAGAAAAAGTTACAACTATATGTCAAAGTGGCTGCTGTCTCACTGTGTACCAAGCCTCACTGTGTACTCCTCTACCCTATACGGATTATCATAGCATATACTTTGAATCCTCTTTGAGACACTACAAATCATTTAACAAAATCTAACACTTTGAAAAAAGTTCATTCTCCGAAGACATTTTTCGTTTTTTCCACATACATTGCCATAGTATTAACATTACGGGTATTTTGATTAAAAAAATAATCGGAATTTAATACAATATTTCTTTCCAAAATATACTAACATTTTAGCATAGAACCTGATAACTGTTTGTTTCAAGTATACTCCGATATTTAAGGGAAGAAATTAGTTTGAAAAAAAAAAAAAAAAAAACTCTTTTTTGCGATATGACAAAAAAATCATGTAAAACCCAGATTTTTATAAATAAATATCGATATTTTTGTACACAAATTTGACTGTCGTCTAAAATATCTTATTTATAACACATAAATTTTGTTCAGAAAATATGACATATAGCGGGAAAATAATCAGTTTGAATGTCAATAAAGTTCTTATATATTCCATCCAACTTTTTTAAAAAAGGAGAAAAGAAAGAAAGAAATATAATAAAGAAGAACAACACCGTGTTTTACAACTATATATTATATCTTACCAAGAAGATTGTACAAAGATTTTGGACAAGAAAGGTGGGTTTTTTTTCAAACATTGAATCCCCAACCCCATCCTCTAATGAAGCTACTTTGATGATTCTTACCACTTTATAATTTTAAATGCCATTATTTTTACTTTAGCGATCTTTCACGCAACCTTTGGACACGCATTTTATACAACCTATAAAAATCTTTAAGATTTTGAATTATTATAGGTTGTGAAATCTATTTTATTTTTGAAAAAAGGGTGAATTCTTGTAACTTGAACTCGAACAGTACATATATTAAGAGGAACTTTTATAATCCCTTTTGCCAAAGTTTTCATCATTTTTTTTTACGAAATTTTTCCACATGCATCAAAACCGTTATATGTGAAACCTATAAATTTTTCAAAGAGATCGGACAAAAATAACTCTTCGTTTAATTATTATTATTGTTAAAAAATTGCCCAAGGTGAAAAAACAAGAAAATGCATACAATCGAGATTTAATTTTCTTTCATTTATAAATATATTTTCAGACAAACTTGTGTTGAAGTTATAAAATCAAACATTTGATGTTCATGTAAGTTTCTTATCACGGGTCCTAATAACGTACGGAGGGTCAGCTAGTATAATAATATATTTTTTATATATTTATTTTTTAATTAGAGATCCCATTATGCATTAAAAAAAGAAAACGTTGTTTTAATACATCATATTTATTATTAGTACAATTCTGTATTAAAATATATATATATATTGAATTCCGAAAAAGAAAGATACGACATATATTGTTTCTAAAATTTGCATAAAATAGCACAAAAAAGTTTAAATTTGCGAAAATTTAAATATGCAAATTTCTCAAACCCTGGACCACCTAGAGATAAACGGAAAGCATATTCGGAATCAGCGCCAAAAACTGATCTAGAATCAACTAACTTTAGTTCCAGGACAAAACCACTGGTGTCCAGTGTTATTAGTATAATTCATTATTAAAAAATTATATGTATTGAATTCCCATAAAGTAATATTTTAGTAAAATGAATTAATTTCATTTCGTGTAATCTTAATTTCATCAGCGAATCGCGAATTGATAAAATTGTAGTTTTAATTAAAGCTTTTGCGGAAGATGTAAATGATATTTTACTGCCATAATATTATCAATAATAATGTTTTTAATTATGAGAGGCAACTTGCATTATTGCACAATAAAGTAATTCACTGAACATTGTTTGGATAAAGAAGAAATTTAGATTAGCAATAATATTAGATTTCAGTAATATATTAAAAATGTATATCATTACTGTAATGCAATGAATTAAATTCATTGTCATTTATTAAAATTAAATTAAATGTAATATTGAAAATTTATTCAATTAAGAGGTAGAATCAATTAAACGCACTATGAAGATTTCCAAACTCATTTTAGCATAAGGAATGAAAATAAACTATTTCGGTAAATAAAATTAGAGGAAAATATATAAATATGGGCACCCTCTATTTTTTTTTACTTAAATTGACTTTTATTTTAATTTTTTTTTAGAATTTTGACCTTTATCGGCAATTATAACAAGTTTACTTAATGAAAGGATGTAAAACGATGATTAATATCAATTGTTTCAATTCACAAACGAAAATTTACAAAAATCTTTGAGAAAAGCACTAGAAGAAATGGGGTGAAAATATGGGCCCTCTTCAAAAAAGTTAACAAAAATTAGTTTAAAATGTTTTAAAATAGGATACACAATACAAAATGGTAGGGAATTTATATATTACTGATGAAAATTATTTTCAGAAATCAAAAACATAACTGGCACTTTCAAACCAGCGCAATCTAAGTGTATCTACATTTGGCACATAGCACATTTAACCCACACTTTTCTGCGAGTGTCTTCACAGAACGTTCCATCACAAAACTTGGCTGGTCTGTTACTCCGGAAAACACAAGAGCACTTTTGAGAGCACTTTTGTCAAGAGACTTCGTCAACTGTTCCTTGCATGGTGATCCAGTGATGACACTGAACCAGTGAGGACACTGCGTCCACGAGTCGTGGTTCTTTTCTTCATGTTGTGGACAGGAGATATGTAGACCGAAGAAACTACATTTAAAGTTCCCGGGGAACATTGTGGTGCTTCAGCAGTCTCATCAATTAGCATAGCCCGAGTTTAATCAGAGCTTGTATATGAAGATAATTCGAAAACGAGGGGACTAATATTTACACCAAGAAAGGATGCCCATATCTACACCAACCAGAACTAAGAAAGTTGGCCACTTTCACGTGTAATCTATGTCACGTATAACATGCATGACTAAAGGCGCGCTTCTAAAAGTAGCTTAAGATTTTCACTTTCCCGATATCACCCTGAAATTATTTTAAACTAACTATAAGGACAGGAAAAGAAAACGATTTCATATATCTTCCAAAAGTTTGCAGTCCCGAACAAACACCAATTCGCACAATAACTCACGCTGCATTCACAATATTCGAAAAAATAGTTCCAACCGCCATGTATTATCTTATATACACAAGAGGCATCATGTACAATCCTGCTCGAGCGTCTTCAGCACCTCCAATGGGCACATCGGGGGGGGGGTGCCCATATTTACACCTGCGCCTGTGTTTACACCTTTTCGTCTAATAATAAGAAATATAATACTTAGAAGTATTAAGTATGAATGAGAACTAATAAAACTTTTTTGTAAGCTGATTTTTAGAAATAGTGATTATAAAATGAGATTTATGAAAATTGTGGTAATTATACAGTTTGATTTCTTTTAACTAATCAAATGTAGCTGTACTTTCACCATTAAAAAAAACATTTTCGTTTACGAGTAAAATGTCTGTAACAGACGGACAGACAGACACTGGAGTGATCTTACAATGGTTCCGTTTTTAGTTTTTAAATACAGAACTCTAAAAATCATGAAACTAGAATGATGCAATCAAATTGATAAAAACATTAAAATTAAAGCGAAACATAAGTACATTCATAATTTAATAGTTGGATTTCAAGGACACATTCATTGAAATTTTTGCATCTGAATCAAATACATGTTGTGAATATGTTGCAAATATGAAGAAAAGCTTATTGATTTCATCCGTTTTCTGCCCACGTTTACGAACATATTTACTCTGATTTAATATATTATTGCAATTTAAATACGTCATCCGTATGCATTTTTAGTTCTTTTATTTGATGTTCACATTAGAGATGTGTAACGCTTTCGAAATCTACACTTTTGACTAAATACACAGCTCCATAAGACACTAGTTGTCAATTACAATAAGCAGAACATAGCGGATAAAGTTTCTTCCAAAGTGGATGAAATATTTTTTGGAGTTAATCAATGATTTTTTTATTGTAGTTATTAGAATCCTACTTATGAAATAGCTTTTATTCTTACCAAATTTTCTGAAGATATTTTGTGATGTCTTAAAAATGTGGAATTAATTGGTAGGGTACTATGTATATATATATATATATAAATATATATACGATGTATATGAAATATGTACGATATATATGAAAAAATTAAAAAATATTACTGGTTTATTCGCTTACGATTTTGCAGACCTCTATAATACAATTGATTTGGCAGATTTAAAAGATAAAATAGTAGATTTTTATAATACAAATAGTACTTTGGATGTTCATTATGATTTTTTTCATAAATTTATTTCAGTTAGTAGTACAAGAAAACTACCTTTACGAAGGAAATACAATATTTAAACAGATTCGGGGTATTCCAATGGGGGGGAGTTGCAGTTCCATTTTGGCAAACATTTACTTACATATATATGAAAGAAATAATAATTTAAACAGTAACACATTATCCTACAGATATATAGATGATGTTTTGATAGTTAAATTAAACAATGATAATGAAAATGTTGATTTTACATATTATCCTACGTCTCTGAGTCTGGAACCCTCATCCCAGAATTGTAAAAATATTAATTTTCTAGATGTGAACCTGAGCATAGAAAGTGAAAATTTGATATCTAGGATATTTGACAAGCGAAATGATTTCAACTTTAATACCTTAAAGCTGATATATTTTGATTCCAATGTGCAAGTTTCGATTAAAAGAAATGTACTTAGAAATGGATTAATACGAATCGAAAGACTGAGTACTAGAGTTAAAGATATGTTTAGTGATATTTTAGAGTGGTGCCGCTTGGGATTCAAGCATGGTTATCCTCGCAATTTCATCAGGAAAATAACTTGTGATTTTATTAAGAGTAGCAGGTACGGAACTGAACTGAACTCAGTGATGGATGAGAATGGAGGTTTTGATGAGTTGATTGATCTAATGAGTTAGAGAGATATTTTGGTGGATGTTGTAGTTCTGTTTAGTTTTTCATAGTTTTTCATTTTTTCAATTTTGGTCTTGGCGAGTGAAGGGGGACGTAGCATGCGTAAAGTCTGACTTAACCCTGCAGTGTATGTCGTTAGCCATACCGCTCGCCTTCTGTTCTGTTATGTCTTGCAATTATATATATTTTCTTTAGTTTGGTTATTCAGTTTGATTTTAAGAGTTAAGTTTATGTTGGTTATTATAATATTTTTGATGTGAGTTTCAATGCAGCTATGGTGAGTGATGGATTTTGATATTTTGTTTGTGGTTTTAAATATATTTTGTCACGTGTATTCGGTGGCAAGTCTACGTTTATATCGGGACATTCCTGTAATTTAATATTTGGTGTTTATGAGTCGCCTGGATTAGTATGGAGGACTACTGTAGGCTTGAGTCAGGTATGTCTTTTATGCTTTATAATAAAATTTCGGTATATGATCATGCTTACCTTATTATAGCTAATTGATGAACGGGTGGATGGAGTTGATGAGAATTGGTTGGTTTAGCTGATTTATTTGGATTTATTAGTTTTTTATTGATTTTGGCTAGTTTGTTGAAGATTTTATGATTGTTTAATTTAAGAGTATTATTAGTTCTTTCGAGTTTATGTTATATGTTATATTGTTTTAAGTTTATTTAACTTTCTTATAGTTGTACATTTTTTAGTACACATTTAAAATATTTGGAATTGCTTATATTGTATTTACATAGAATAATTAAACATTTAATATGAATAGACAAAATTATATTGTAAAAGGTACCGGCAAGATACGGAATTTTTATAAATTTCGTAGTGCTCGGTCGGCTCCAGAATCCATGGTGGGGAGCGGATCGTCAAAAAGTTACCATGGACCAAATGTATTTAAAAATGTGGATGTATTGGAGAGTAAAGCTTGTGATTATGGTGAGATATGTGAGAAGAGGGGGAAAGGTCATGTATGCAATTTTTATAGTAAGCAGAGTTATATAAATGAGAGTTTGATAGATGATTGTTTAGTAATGACGAAAAATTGTGAATTGTGTTATAAGTTAAATAAGGACAAGGGTGTTTATAGAGATACAGAAGTTGTTAGGTATCGGACAAGATATGTTTATAATACAAATTTAATGAATAAACATAAGAAAAACATAGATTGCATCGATATAGTGAAAAGGTATAAAACAAGATTGTTTTATAATAGGGGTATAAATATTGGAAAAGTTATCAATGGAATAAACTTAATAAAATGTAGTGAAAAAAGATGTAGAGTTTGTATTTGTGCCGATACAGATAATAGAGACAAAGTGATTGAAGAAAAATCTTTAAAATTTTGTAAGGTATATAATTGTGTGTATTGTTTAAGATGTAATGTGTGCAATCAAATGTACATAGGAGAGACTTCTACTCCTTTAAATAAGAGATTCAATAATCACAAATCAGACATTAGAAATCTTAAGTATAAAAAAGAGGATCAAGAAATAGAAATTTCACATTTTTCATAACATGGCATAGATAACATTAGGATTTCTATATTGTGTATTATACCTAATAAAACGGAAAGAAAGATTCGTGAAAAGAATAGGATGATAAAGTTTGGTACGGTATATCCATATGGACTTAATGTTATGTTTTACCACAGTAATATAATTAAAAACTTTAAAACTAACAATTTAGATGATACAATTTATGACAAAATTAATCATGACATTGGAAATGAGTTGATTAGAAATAGTAATCAATATACTAATTTGAATAATTTTAAAAAATTAAATACTTGTACAGACATAGTAAATGAAATAATTAATTATAAAGGTGAGCGAAGAGTTAATGTGATTAAAGGTTTGATTTTCAACATTAAGAAGAAATTAATTCCCGTAACTTTAAGAACTTTACAGTCTAGGGTAGAAAATGGGAATGTTGACCTAGGTTTGGATTTGTTGAGATATAGAATCAAGACACAAAAATTACAAATGTATTGTAACATTGATTATGGCCATGTTAGTGCAATAAATAAAATCTATTTTATAATGGATTATTTGGGTGATAGCCATAGGGGTGTAAATTACAATAAAATGCTGAATAAATACAATGAATTACTACCAGTCGGTAAAATAAAAATAGTTAAGGCTTTTAAATATGATAAGCCTTTGGGGAGAACTATTTTTAATTATAATTTATTTGCTAAAGATCTAAAGAAAAGTATTGCAGGGAGTATCTGCCATTGCAATGATTCTGAATTTGTTAATTATAAAGACAAGTATTATGGACATGTTATTACTGGAGATCTAAAGATAGTAAAGTATGAGGAGTTGAGTAGGTTAATGGAGTACGGAACTAAATATCGTGTGAAACGTACTCTCACTAAAAGTGTTGTAATTAAACGTTTTAATATTAATATAGATATATTTATATATAAACTAATGTGTAGATACAATTTGCCATCCAGTGTTTTTGACGAGTGGAAGTATTATATATTAAGAGATTTTAAACGAGAATTTTCCAGAGATTTTGACGGAGTTAATAGAGAGAAATACAACAAACTTACACATTCAATTAAAGAGATTCAGGAAAATTTTATAATCACCTATGTGGATAAAGCAAATACAAGTTATGCACTGATATGTAAGGTACTTTACGGTAAACTTTTGAATGATTGCTACAATAATAAAAATAGCTATTTACCATTGAATTCGAAAGCTGCAGTAATAGAAAATAGGATTAAAGCCATTTATAAAAAAGTTAAGCTGAAACAAATGAGTCAAAGTTTCCCTTATCTCATACTAGTGCCTAAATTCCATAAAACCCCTATCAAATTCAGGAGTGTGACCTGTGGATTTGGTTCATATATTGGTGCCGCTAGCAAGGCTTTGCTGGGGGTGCTGGAGGGGGTGTTTGACGGAGTGATGGGGGGAGAGACGACTTTTATTATCAAAAATAGCTATACACTATTAAATAATCTGAAAAAATTAAAAAATATTACTGGTTTATTCGCTTACGATTTTGCAGACCTCTATAATACAATTGATTTGACAGATTTAAAAGATAAAATAGTAGATTTTTATGATACAAATAGTACTTTGGATGTTCATTATGATTTTCTCATAAATTTATTTCAGTTAGTAGTACAAGAAATCTACCTTTACGAAGGAAATACAATATTTAAACAGATTCGGGGTATTCCAATGGGGGGGAGTTGCAGTTCCATTTTGGCAAACATTTACTTACATATATATGAAAGAAATAATAATTTAAACAGTAACACATTATCCTACAGATATATAGATGATGTTTTGATAGTTAAATTAAACAATGATAATGAAAATGTTGATTTTACATATTATCCTACGTCTCTGAGTCTGGAACCCTCATCCCAGAATTGTAAAAATATTAATTTTCTAGATGTGAACCTGAGCATAGAAAGTGAAAATTTGATATCTAAGATATTTGACAAGCGAAATGATTTCAACTTTAATACCTTAAAGCTGATATATTTTGATTCCAATGTGCATGTTTCGATTAAAAGAAATGTACTTAGAAATGGATTAATACGAATCGAAAGACTGAGTACTAGAGTTAAAGATATGTTTAGTGATATTTTAGAGTGGTGCCGCTTGGGATTCAAGCATGGTTATCCTCGCAATTTCATCAGGAGAATAACTTGTGATTTTATTAAGAGTAGCAGGTACGGAACTGAACTGAACTCAGTGATGGATGAGAATGGAGGTTTTGATGAGTTGATTGATCTAATGAGTTAGAGAGATATTTTGGTGGATGTTGTAGTTCTGTTTAGTTTTTCATAGCTTTTCATTTTTTCAATTTTGGTCTTGGCGAGTGAAGGGGGACGTAGCATGCGTAAATTCTGACTTAACCCTGCAGTGTATGTCGTTAGCCATACCGCTCGCCTTCTGTTCTGTTCTGTTATGTCTTGCAATTATATATATTTTCTTTAGTTTGGTTATTCAGTTTGATTTTAAGAGTTAAGTTTATGTTGGTTATTATAATATTTTTGATGTGAGTTTCAATGCAGCTATGGTGAGTGATGGATTTTGATATTTTGTTTGTGGTTTTAAATATATATATATAAATATATATATATATATATATGTATAAATTTAATGTAATTACTATTTATTAGAATGAACTCAAAATTATGTAATACATCTGGTTTGGAAAGGTCTTTAAACTATTAGACATATCTTCGCTTAAGATAAATATGAATTCAGTGTTTAGCTGATGTTCTCTGCAATTGTTGTGCATGTACAAGTGATTAAAAATAAGACATTGTGTGTAGTAGCTTTTATGTTAATATTTAAGTTTTTATGGAATTTAGAGCGTAACAAGAGCGCAATAAATCTATATATATAAAATAAGAGATGTCTGTCTGCCTGCCTGCCTGCCTGACCGCGGAAAGCTCCGAAATTATAACACCTAGACCTCTGAAATTTTTGTCATGTGTAGATGCTATTACCGTAAAGTGCACTTCGCCGCCGGATTTTAAAATTTCAATTTAGATATTTAAAAAAAAATTAAAACGTAATTAAAACGTTATGTGTTAGAGGCTATTTACAGCTCTAAGCCAATCCGCTGCAATAAAACGTTATGGGTTTCAGGCTATTTGCAGCTCTAAGCCAATCCACGGCAAAGAAGAAACCAGCCAATGAGAGCAGGTGGTAAATATGAGATACAGCGGCTGCATTTCCTAGCCTAACTGTAGCGGGAAATTGCTCTGTTTATTTTTCATGCTTTATTTATTTTGTTACTATAAGATTTAATCTTATTGACATTATTTTATAATGTTTTTTATATTGTTTATTAGAAGTGATATAATACAATTCACGTAAGTTACTTTAAATTGTATTCGTTCTTCGTATTAATATCTATTTACATACGCGTAGTCGCCCAAGAATGAAATAGTATAATGTTTCTTGAACTTTCTGGGATCTTAAAGTAATTATTTTTTTTTCAAATTTGCTGATTATTTTTTTTTCAAATTTGCTGAATCAACGCTTCACTGAATGTTTTCATTTCTTAGTAAAAATAGAACTGTACATTTTATAGTAAAGTGTAAGATGAAAACTGTACTTTCTATGAAATGGAAACATTCAGTAAATAATTTCCGTTCTCGGGTGATTAAGAGATGTATGTTGTCATCGCCCAAGAATAGGAATAAAACAAATATTTCTTTTCAGGGGAAATGAATGAAGTTATTTGGGTTTTTCTTTTATCTTTTTTTTTTTCCACTTCCCCATATATTATGAGTTTCATAACAAATCCCAATGAAAACATTTTTTTTACACTTTACTGAGTGTTTTCATTTCTTATCAAAGTCATGATATGTAACAAGCACAGGAATCTGTTTAGGAAAAATTGGGTTCTTTAAAGGACCCCTCACAAAATTTTTCATTTCAAAACAGGACCCCTCGCAACATTTTTCATGTCAAAACTGGAACCTGCACAATTTTTTTCAAATCAAAGCAGGACCCTTCACAAAACTTTTCACCTTAAAAAAAAAGGATTCTTCACAAAATTGTCATAAAAGTAGGCTTTTTACAAACTTTTTCACCTGAAAACTAAACTTTTCACAGATTTGCTGAATCAACGCTTCACTGGATGTTTTCTTTTCATTTCTTAGCAAAAGTATAAGATGTATGTTTTGATTTTAAGATTTGTTATTGAACTCTGTTTCATTTAAGGAGGTTCGGGACATACCTATTTTAAAATATTTTTTATTTATTGAGTTACTATTTTGAAATTTTTTGTGATGCTTAACCATAACATGATAAAACTCATTAATTGGTATAACTCGAAATGTTATATGTAGAATTTAAACTTTTTTTCATTTAAATAAACAAAAATATAAGTTTTAATTTTGATTCTGAATTTTTAAAATGGTTATTGAACTCAATTTGCTTCATATACAAATATTCAATGTTTTGATTTATTATTGTTGACATTATTGGGCAATGACAACGTACATTTTATACCTGACTGCATGTCTATTCTTGGACGATTATTCTGAAACTCCAAATTTGTCTAATCGCCCCAAGAATCGAATGTTTTTTTAAAACATTCAGTAAATAATTTCCGTTCTTGGGCGATTAAGAGTTCATTCATGTGCGATTCTTATGAAACTCCATGTCACAAAATGCACATCTTAACTATTTTACGCACTCAGAATTTTCCATTTTCAGTTCTTTTCCTTTTGTTAATCTTTTCTCTCCACTTTCCCAGTGATAAGAAATCGTAATGAAAACATATCTTGCACTTTACTGAATGTTTTCATAGTGCCAGGGAAAATTCAAGATGGGAGACAGGCGTCACAGATTTTCTTATCTCTTTTTCAGATTATTTTTCCATCAAACCTTTTATTATTTCGCTTTACAATTATGTTTAGCTCTTTATTACTTCATGCAAAACTAAGATTATTATCTATAAAAATTAATAAAATGCTTAAAGACATTGCAGGTAAGTGGTGGTTTGATTAATTAATGCTTCAATTGTAAAATATTTTACCAGCAGATTATTTTCTGCAACTGAAGTATTTGTCACAGACACTTGGAGAATTTTCTGCAACTGTGGTGCCAGGCATAGCAGTTTAAAGTTTAGGCGTAATTCAGTGAAGAGAAATTATAATTTTTTTTTTGTTCTGTCGCCATTTGTCAAAGTTCCCGACATTTCTCAGCGACAGATTGGGAAAAATTCAGCGTGTACTTCTGCACTCTTTTGTCAAAATTTTCTATACATTTCCGCGATCTTATGATGAAATTTGCAATTTATTCCCTCGACTGTTTATCGAATTTTGTGTTTTATTTTTATAGTGATTGTTTTTACAAGATTTTTCATGAAATTCGCGTTATTTTTTTTTTGCGACCATTAGCCAAAGATTAGACAAACTTTGCTATGCGTTTCTGCGATCTTTTGATGAAATGTACAATATTTTTCTTCGTTTACTGAAATTCACGTTTTTTTCAGCAATCGTTTCACAAAATGCACGATCTCTCGCCTCCCCTCCCCCCCCCCCAAATCGTTTCACGAAATTTGCAGTTTTTTTTCACGATTTTTTTTAAACGATCAGTGACAAAATTCGTTTTTCTTTTCCATGGCCATTTGTCGAACTTTCCTATATTTCTCAGCGACATATTGGCAAAATTTGTAATCTGCACTCTTCAAACAAACTTTGCTATGCGTTTCTGCGATCTTTTGATGAAATTTGCAATATCTTTCTTCGTTTACTGAAATTCACGCTTTTTTTTCAGTGATCGTTTCACAAAATGCACGAGCCCCCCCCCCCCCCCCCCCCCAAATCGTTTCATGAAATTTGTGGGGTTTTTTTTTAACGATCAGTGACAAAATTTGTGTTTTCTTTTCCGCGGCCATTTGACAAAATTCGTAATGTGCATTCTTTAGACAAACTTTGGTATGCGTTTCTGTGATCTTTTGATGAAATTTGCAAAATTTTTCTTTGTTTACTGAAATTCACGTTTTTTTTTTTTCTGCGATCGTTTCACAAAATGCACAATTCCCCCCCCCCCCCAAATCGTTTCATGAAATTTGCATTTTTTTTTTTTTTCAACGATCAGTGACAAAATTTGTGTTTTGTTTTCCGCGGCCATTTGTCGAAGTTCCTGATATTTCTCAATGACAGATTGGCAAAATTGGCATATGCTTCTGCACTTTTTTGACGAAATTTGCCATACATTTCCGCGATCTTTTGATGAAATGTGCAATATTTTTCTTCGATTGTTTACTGAAATTCGCGGGTTTTTTTTCAGCAATCGTTTGACGAAATTCGCGTTTTTTTTTTCACGATTTTTTTTAAACGATCAGTGACAAAATTTGTTTTTCTTTTCCGTGGCCATTTTCGAAGTTTCCGATATTTCTCTCCGACATATTGGCAAAATTTGTAATCTGCACTGTTTAGACAAACTTTGCTATGCGTTTTTGCGATCTTTTGATGAAATTTGCAATATTTTCCTTCGTTTACTGAAATTCACGCTTTTTTTTTCAGTGATCGTTTCACAAAATGCACGATTCCACCCCCCCCCCCCCCAAATCGTTTCATGAAATTTGTGGGGGTTTTTTAACGATCAGTGACAAAATTTGTGTTTTTCTTTTCCGCGGCCATTTGACAAAATTCGTAATGTGCACTCTTTAGACAAACTTTGCTATGCTTTTCTGTGATCTTTTGATGAAATTTGCAATATTTTTCTTTGTTTACTGAAATTCACATTTTTTTTTTCTGCGATCGTTTCACAAAATGCACGATCTATGACAAAATTTGTGATTTTTTTAAAATTTGTGACAATTTATCGCATGTTATGTGTTCACCGTTCATGGGTGTCTAAAAATGTAGTCAACAATTTTAACAGGAAGATAGATTATAGATAACGAACACTCAAAATTTTCGCTTTATTGAATTATGCCTAAACTTTACACTGCAGTTTCAATGTGAAAACATTCAATAAAGTATAACATATGTTTTCATTAGGATGAGAAAATATTAACAAAAGAATAAGAACGGAGTGAAAAATCCTTGAGTTCATGAAATACTTAATATGATGTGCATTTTGTGATATATTAGGAGTTTTATAAGAATCGCATGTGAATGGACTCTTAATCGCTCAAGAACGAAAATTATTTACATCATAAAAAGTTCAAGAAACACGTTCCATGCTTGGACGACTATGCATATGTAAATTGCCATTAACACGAAGAACGAATACAATTGAAATTAACTTACGTGAATGATAACACTTTAAAATTTTAAAGAAGGTGGGAGAGTTGAATTTCGAGTTCGGAAAGCGGGTGACGATAATTGTCCTTACAACTGTATTGTTTTCTTCGATGAGTATCCTTTATATGTTGTTTTCTGACAGAGGTCGTTTTAAAGCTTTTGGCCTGTACATTACTAAGCACTCACTCCTCTCCTCTTAACTAATTTTTTCATCAGTAGAGGGTGTTTTAAAATTTTAATTTGTTCATGACTATGGCATACAATTTTACAAAAATTTATGAATAAAATTTGCATAACATCTCAACAATTTGCAAATGCTTCTCCCCCATTTTCACACTGTGAGTGGGTACGTATTTCAGACAAAATCGAGTTACATATAAAATCATATAAATTAAAGGTTTCTTTATAAATATTACCACGGACCCGGGCAACGCCGGGCGGGTCAGCTAGTTAATAATAAACGAGAAATGTGTTTAAAAAATTACAGTAACAGTATTAAAATCCAAAATTCTATGCATTGAACGTTTTTATCATCGGTATACTCCAATTTTGCCCTATTGAAATGAATAGTTTTATTTTTAATATCTGGCTACTTAGAACTTAGAAGTAAACTTATTAAACTTTACTTCGATGTCATATGACGCATTTATTCCTTGAAAATAATCGTAACACGGATTAAATCATTTAATATTATTAGTATGCATAATAGTATTAATATTTGCAGTATTACTACTAGCTGTATTGTAAACATGTTTTACAGCTTATTTTTAAATGTAAGAAAATTTTCTTAATCATGTATTACATTATATTCCAACACCAGATTTATCCAGAAAATAAGATTTCCATGGCCCGTAAAAGAAGCAAAACATAATTACTTGGAAAGATTGAATGAAGAAAGATACAGAAATCTTCGGCCACTTCTAACCAGAATAATCCCCGTAATTCTAACACTTGTCATAGCGTGGGATATGTTTTTGTAATACAGTATCATAGATGTATGTTGCCAGAGAATAGACCCTGCTTGTCACAGTTTTCAACCCATGTCTCCTCACTCGTAAATATTTTCGTTGCTCTCATCGTGGTATCCCAGCCGAAAAGTAAATGCTGCTACCATCTGTTTTTTTTTTTCTTTGTCCGTATGGAAGTTCTTTCGGCACCCACCTGGCGCAAAATATCTGGAATACCAAGAAACGCGTTTCTGCACATTTCTTCAACGATAACACGATGAGGGTATCTATATATTATGATTTTAAAGTTGCTTAAGAACACATTTATGAAACTGAAGATCCCCACACACGTTTTCATCATTATTCTGCTTAATCCCGCTCGTTCTCACCAATATTCATAATCACCATAAACACATACCTCTATAATGTAATTTAAATATTGGGAAATAAGATAATTCTAATGATGATAAATATATTTTTTAAACATTTGTTATATATATATATTTTTTTTTATTTATTAATCACAATGTTTTACGATAGATTAATGTAAAACAATTTTGAATTGTAATCTCTCCAAATATCTTTTAAATTCAGCTTTAAAAATAATATTACAAGAGATAAATACATTTACAAAATTTATTGTTTCAAGTAACTGGTAGTAAAAAAAGTAATTTTATCAATTACAATTTGTTTTCTAAGATGCATATTATTCTTATTATCTTTGGATTTATTTCTGATTTTTTTTTTTTTTTTTTTTTTGCAAGATGTTCATTGCGAAATCAACAGATTTTGATTAAATATAATTATTTTTTAATCATAATGAATTTGTAATTTTTTTATTCAGATATATGTATTTATAATGTTTTTGTATTTTTCATATAGTTAAACGTTGTTTTAAAAATTATTTATGTTTAATATAAGAAGATAGTTCTCTGTATATTTATTTTTATTTTCTCTTTCTTATGGTATTAATCATAGTACATACGAAAGTTAAAGTCCTATTTACTTCATCCTGATGAAATTATCATAAATGATTTCGTTCCTATAAACTAAATTATTATTGTTTATTTCGGTTTTTCTCTTTATTCCCAAAAGCCTTTTCATGTTTCGGAGCATACTCTGAGAACCTGAAAAAATACTGACAAGTTCATTGTTTTATATACAGTATTTTATTTAGATAATGACATTTTTTTAGATGAAGTGAAATATGTAGAGAATAAAATAAATAATATATAATTTTAAAAAGGAAATAATCTAGGCATGGAAACATAAATTTTATTACTTAAGTCCTAAATTTTGGTTCAAACTTTACGCATCATTTATGAAGTGAGAATTCATATTTTAGATTTCTGATCACATTTTGCTGTTATGAAGTTTTTTTTTTTTTTTTTTTTTTTTTTTTTAGAACACATGTTTATATTGCAATGAATATAATTGTAAAAATAATTGATTTTTTTCTTCGATAAAAGCTCATTCAATCAATTTCCTGGTTTATTTTGTTTATTGCTGTTAATAAATACCACCACAAAGCCGAACTAATCAAAAGCACAATAATCGAAACATACAGTAAACAAGAACTAATACAATAGTTCCACTGGTAACTTACTTAAAAACGCAATACACATATACAGAAAATTCCACATTGCACAAAGATAGGTTTTTTTTATTTATTATTGTTAATAAATGCATGCTACAGATTTTATTCAAACTTACCTTTATATGAAAAATTATATATACACCTCATTTGCCGCACGTTAATTTCCCAAACGGGCAAATAAGAAACAATAATATTTTTCTTACATTTAATTCTGAATTTCTGAGAATATCAGATATTTTACAAAAAGATTAAATCAAAACCAAACCTGTTAATTTAAAACTTACTATACTATAGTTTAATTACTTGTTTACAATATTTAATCAAACGTTTTTCGATTCTCATATACATAGTTTTTTTTTTTTTTTTGAGACCTTTTTGCATAACACGAAATTTTATTTTCTTACACTCAGCGGATACGGCTGCTTGTGTCTGGATGTATATGTATGAAATACTTTTGAACGAATTGTTATTTTTCAAAAAGTTTTCGAGTTATATTAATGTTATTTGTTCTACACCTTTTCTGTATTTTCCTTTTTTTAAAAATATATCTCCGTTTGGTAAGGAAAAATAATCTCAAACTTAAGACTTCTGACACTAATCGATTTTTCACCTCACAAATTTTGGGTCATTGATAAATCATCTGAAAACCGCATTAACAGAAACCACATAAAGCTATAGAAAACTTAAATTATGCATTATAAAATAATTAATTTCAAAGATATCGGGTTTTGAAATCTAGAAGAAAATTTTCTTTGTAGTTGGAGGAAAAAGAAATACAGAAATATATATAAAGTTAAAAGCAGGATTCTGTTCAAAGAACTTTATCGCAAGTACTAACTGAAACAAAAATTACCATCACTTTTTTTTTTTTTTTTACTGCTTGTAAAAGCTAACAAGAAGTGTAATACTTGTATAAAGTTATTAAAATATTCACATATCAAGGAAATTTATAAATGTTTGTAAATTCCAAAATTGAATTGCAATAATACCATTATAGAGTTTTTCTAGCTATACTAGAACTGTCAACGAATGAAAGGAATAGCGACAATTCTGTTTTTAAAATATTGTCATTATAAATTTATCATTTACTTTTATAGAAATGCAGCTATTATATAACGATAAAATAAAGAAATGAGAATATTATTGAGTGTTCTATTTAAAAAATATCAAAAATAATGCTTTCAATTCATTTTTCGGCTCTACTTTCATTACCTTAATGCATAAGTTAATGTCACATACATTAAGTAATACCTTCTATTTAGAATAGTCCAAGTTAAATATATTTCCGATCGATACAATAGTCTTACATACAATAGTCTATTCTACAATTCTTTTGTGAATTCTTTTTCTAAAGAATGCAATAACATTGTCTGAACGGGTTAGAAGTACGTATAGAAAAGAAAATAAATTATCAATGAAGTCATCGCAGAAAACGATATCTTATATCACCTAAATCTTTTCATTTCAAACTGAATGGACAAAATGAACGAATAAAGGAATCACCGTATATCACTTTGAAATGAGGTTATTAATAAATGGTTGAAATTAGAAATTATATTTATATAATCTTTTTATTTTGAATAAAAAAGTTTGAGACAAAAGTAGCCTTACGTATTTTATACGTAAGTGGTCTTTCATAAGAATCTCATCAATCATAAAAATTTGAAATGTAGTTTTGCGGTAATAAAACTATAAATTTTCTATCCTTTTTTTTTCTCGAATCTAGCCTGTTAAAAATACACCTTGTTATTAGCAGCTATTTCAGGTTTTTATAATTATATTAAGCAACGTACAGTCGTGGGGAAAAAAGTAAACACCCCTACTAACTCCTCGACGAATTATCGTAAAAGAAAGTTACTGGTACCGCACAATTGGAAATAAAGTCTACTTTTAAATGTTGTATATAAAATTTGCTTAGGTGGCTATCTATATATTAAAACGAACCATAACTTTTTTTTTTAATAGCAATACACAATCCAGACAGCATAAATGGATTCTACACAATTCAATTAGTCTTAAAGCAAATTTTTATGCAATTCGTACCATAATTTTCCGAGAAATTAATTATTTTAAAAAAAGCGTATCTTAAGGGCTGTATCCAAATTGAAGTTCGGTACTCGGTTGTTAACCGAGAGAGCTCCTTTCTTGATCAGGGCACCTTAAGCAGTCAATTAAGCCTGTTAGATTACAGGATAACATAAGAAATTTCAAAATATTTAGTCACTTCTTTCATAGGCGGCCCCTTAAACTGTCACTTTGCCGTTTTTTAAGCATAATTTGAAAACTACTTGGAAGAAAAAATGTGAAATTTTGGATTTCCATAAAGCAGGACTTAATAAATCTGAATCCATCAAAAAAATTGTAGGTTGCAATTCATATATTTTTTTTAATATTAATTTCATAATTCATATCAGAAAATTATAAAAATTGTACATTCAACGTATTTATGTTTGGGTATATTAGTTTTATTGCTACACAAAAATTTAGAACATCAGGATCATAATTTCAGAAGTTATAAATAAAAATATGAAAATGTAATTTAACATTAGAAGTACAAAATTTTGAATGTTTTTAATTCAAAAACTTAGTATTCAAATGACTTGAAATTTGGTGTCTAGGTATAGTTTGAACCAAATATTTGAAATATCTCGTTAAAATTAGGTATTGCCATTGAAAAAAAAAAATGAAGTTTGGATTCGTTTTAATATGTAGATGGCCCCCTAAGCAAATTTTATATACGTCATTTAAAAGTAGACTGCATTTCCAATATTTCAGTACCAGTAACTTTCGTCTACGATAATTTGTTGAGAGGTTATTAGGGGGTGTTTACTTTTTTTTTTTTTCCACGACTGTACAACACATAACCATGGACAATTTTATGAATCAAATCTATTTGTAGTTGTATCTCATATATTCCTGTATGGCTACGGTATTTTTAAAAATCTCATGTTAAGATGCATTTTATTAAACATAGAAATGCTGAAAATTTATACTCTGCCAATATCATCTACAAATGGATATTTGTTTGAATTACGGCTACTTATTAACCAATCCTTAACGTACTTCTAGCTAATGACCATTGCGAGGAACATCTTCGCAATAAGTTGAAATATGAATATGAATTATAATAACTGCCTGATTGAGTTAAATATATTTATGGCAGCTTTTCATGATTTCTTGTCTTGGCAGGATTTGAAACTTTAAGCGTTCCACGGAAGTGCTCAGCAAGTTAGTGCCGAAGACTCTTTATGTTAGATTATGCCATATTATGATTTATGCCTCACAACTTTTATGTTAGATTTGGAAAAACTTAAAGACGATTTGGATCTAGGTTTTGCAAAGAACTTTTCAAAACAATAAAATGTACCCATATGTATGCACTTAGCAAAAGTCTTCTATTTTTGAATTGAAACCTTAAAAAATGTTTCGTGGTATGTAGCTGAATTTTCATTTCATGAACATCAATACACTCTAATGTACACAAATACACAGGAATTAAGCTGATTAATTTTCTATACCCTACATTAAGCGATAAGTAAATGTATATGCATTTTCGTTTATCGTTTTCACTCTGAAACATTCGAGAAATTACATGCATGTTAATGCTCATTATATTAAGTTAAAACATAAAGCTCCCAGATATAACTTTTCAAATTTCTCCTTAAAACTCACAAATTTTACCGATCTTAAGTAGCTTTTCACTTGAAATCCTATAATCTGAGCTATATTTTCTTCAAATAACATTTTTTCTTGCATAGTATATTTTTTTGTCCATATTTTTACATTTATTTTATTTTTTTTTATCCTAAAATCGCCAAGAAATAGTTAACCTAATTTCAAAACATTCTGGAATGCTCCTATCAAAGAGACCTAAATCTGCTCAAACAACAAGTTTTCTTTCTAATCACAGGATGTTCTGGTTATTTTCTATTTCTACATTAGTTGCTTCTTTATGTTTTACGATTTGTTACGGCATTAATGGTTTAGTGCATATATAACATTGCAACATTATGTATTAAAGAGATAGGAAGATAGTAAATAAAATTTGTGTGGAAATTAAATCTCCAAAAATCAACGTTTAAACACAGAATAAATTGCATAAGGTAATGTCAGTAAAACGAGACGTATTCGTTTCGTGAGTTTCAGGCCTCACATCAGCGCATAATGTCTATTTATAAAAAAAAAAAAAAAAAAAAACATCCCCCTTATCTACATGCGCGGTGAAAACCCAAATGTCCGAAAACAACACCGAAAGTCCATCAAGTTCCAACAGTGTAGGAAATCAAAGCGGAAGTGAAGTATCGTGACAAAACAAATCCGCAAAGAAAGTTGAGATGCCTGGTACACTAGGCGAATCATTAACCAAGGAGTTTTTAAATCTATGGATATGAACAGCTTCAAGAAAGTCTAAATCTAGAATAGTAATGCATTTCTTAATACTGGTAGCTGAGTCAAAATTGAAATTATGTCCCTCCCTGCAGCAATGGGAAGCAATAGAGGTTTTTTGCAATTATTTTTCCTTTACATAGTTTATGGGTTCTTTCACTCTGTAACGGAGTTTTCGTTTAGTTTGTCCAATATAGGACAAACCACATTGGTATTGAATATTCTAAACTACCCAATAATTTTGAGAAGGAATTTGATCCTTAAGTTGTGAAAAAGTTAATTTATTAACTGGTTTAAAAACCACACTAAAATCATAATGTCTTAAGAGTATTAGCTATTTTAAAATTAATATTATTATCAAATGGTAAATTGATATGGTTAGAAAAAGAAACCGAGGTAACAGAAGATTCAAGATTATTAACACATTTACTATGACAATGATAAATTAAATTATTGATATAAGATACACTAAAACCACGATCGATAGCAATAGATCTAATTCAATTTAATTCTGCAACAAGGGAATTTTTATCAGAACAAATTATCGAGCTGTATTAATCAAATAAAGAAAAGCCGAAGCTTTTTGGGTAGGGAGGATGACATGAATTAAAATGGGGGTGGGAGTGTGGCAGCAGAATGTATACGGTAAATGCAAGTGTCAAATGTGCTAAGCTGACGAATAGCTAACACATCAAGAAATGACAATTTATTATCAATTTCAACTTCATAAGTAAATTGAATAACTGAATCTATTGAGTTCAAAATAGTCAATACATTTTCAACAGAAAAAAGTGATAGGTCTAAGAGCGCAAATGAATCATTTACATATCTACAGTAAAATGGAAAGTTGATAAGGTTAAACATTTTAACCTCAAAGTAATGCATATATAAATCTGCTAGGGTAGGACTAAGGGGATTACCCATTGCTAAACCATCTGACATAGAATAAAATTGATTTGAAAATTGAAATGAATTTTGTTTTAAACAAATACTGAATAACTCAATAATGTGATTGATTTCATAATCTGTGTAATGAAACTCTTTTAATCTAACAGTGAGACTTTGATGTACACAATGAACAGGAACATGGGTGAACACAGAAGTAACAGCAAACGAAACAATCCGCAAAATTTAGATAGGACTACTCAAAATACGACTCATTATAATTTAAATTCCAGGGGATGTTGTTTGGAATACGTCACCCAGTAAAAGATATATCTTATTGCGGTGGCACTAGCAGTTTCTGTTTATGGAATAAAAGTTATAAAGTTCATTTTATATTTTAAAACTTATACTCTGTATGCTCATTTTACGCGAAATAGTTGTTTTTATTAGAAGAAATGACTACAGATTAACATTAAGCGTGACACTAGCATATAACTAGCCTAATTGCTGAACCGTCACTATAAAGGATTTTTCTTCAGTAATTTAAGGACAAAAATTCAAACAGAAGATCTCTCCGATATTATATACACTCATAGAACAACAATACTTAAAAATCTGATTAAAAAAATTCAATCAAAGTCAATAAAAAAAAAAAAAAAAATCTTTCAAAAACATTTCTTTTGAGACTACAAGATATTGTAGATATACACGTAAACAGAATGTGAATATGCGCCGTTTGTTATTTGAAAATACAAGAATATCACACGAAATAATTATCCCTCACGCTGAGAATTTTCATTCACTTTCCAATGTAGTTTTACGTGATTTTAATGTTTAATTGTGAGGATGATAATCTTATGTCATGTTTATGAACTATTATGCAGAAATACTTTACTGTTGTCGATAATATGATAGTTTTTGTCATAAAACACCACAGCAACATAAACATAAATTCTAATCATAATTATATCGGATATACATATTTTATTAATTGAAGTTAATGTTTTTCTAAATAATTACCCATAACACATTTTCTTTATTACGTAAACGTGTATGTTAAAATTTGAAATTTCTATTCATATATCCTATTTATTGTCTGAGCGAAGCGAAGGCTAATGCACAACGCAGTATTATTTTCCGGTCAAAAACAGCTACATGGATATTAAAACCTTTCGTAAAACCTTTCGTCAAGCATAACTCAAAAAATATTTGTCGGATTTCGGTTCTGGTTTTACCAGAAGGTTCCTATGAGGGTAACCTACTGAATGCACCTACTATGAAAAATAAGTTCCAATTCGTTTAAAAATTATATTAAAAAACTGATAAAAAAGCACAATTTATCTATACATACGTCACGGAAATTTAGTGTATGTCATTTTCACCGGCTGGATGTTTTCGTAGAAAACCGAATTATAGCACATGGTGCAAAGAAAATATGCCCGCACTAATATTAAAGTGCAAAAAAACATATTTAAATGTAATCAAACAGGAAAATAAATCTGGATTTTTTTTTCTATTTCAAAGAAAAAAGTCACAATAACGTAGGATTTCAGATTTTACGATAATCTACCCAATAGCATTTTTTAATCGCTAAATGCAACCAACATTTATATTTTGCGTGTGAAAATTTGAAACAGTTATTTTATGTTTAAATAAACAATTTTTATTTGTGGCATCATTTATTCTTAATTTATTTATTTTTGTCTTTTTAGTATTTTAAATGAAATTTGGGTGCTCGTTAGTTATCCCGTCGACCAATTTCGCCAAATTATACAAATTTGCATAAGTTTTATTTTAAATAAATTTTTTAAAAAATAACTTAATACAAAATAACTTAAATATTTTAAAGAACAAATATATTAGTATAACATTAATAAAAATACAAATAAACGTCGAAATTAAAATCACTTGATGACGTAAACACCTGTTGTCAAGTGAATGCGACATTTACGATCAACCCTTATTGGCATTTAATCTTACAATTTTGCGACAGTAATTTGGTCGACGGGATAACTAACAAGTGCCGAAATGTATACTTTTCTAGAATAGGCATCTTATAGGTAAAGAAAATGTGTTTGGCGAATGAAGTAAACTTTTCATGCATATTTTCTGGTAACCTACTCATTCTTTCATGTACCCAAGCATTTTTTTAACGATTTAAACAACTAATTTAGTGTAAACAAGACATTTGCGCACAGATGTCACATGCGCACCACGTTGGCGCGATTTTTTTCTGACGCCAATGTCATATACGCACCGGGGTACTTAACTGCCGCCAAAATTTCGTTATTTTGCTTGATGGTAACCTAGATGTTGTTGTTTATTTATTAATAAATTGTTTATTTACTTTTATTTTCTTTTTTAAACACATATAAACTGTTTTGTTCTATAGTTATTAATTAATTTTTTTTTATTTATTTATTGTTATTCCCTTTTTTAAAATATACCTTTCGAATACCAGTAACTGGTATTCGAAAACGAGGTTTTCGCCAAATTGGTGTCAGAAAAAAATCGCGCCAACGTGGTGCGTATGATCTGTGCCAAAAAGGTTTATATTTATTTGTAAAAAATAAACATAAACTTTCATCGGGTTTGTAATAAATTGTCAGGTTTGTATCTTTTTGTAACAAAACTATCTTTCTGAAGCCAAAACTGCATTAAAAAAAAAAAAAAAAAAAAAAAAAAAAAAAAAAAAAAAAAAAAAAAAAAACGCCAATGCAAAGTAATGTTGTTAAAGTACAGTGAAATTAGTTAAAAACGTCTATTTTAAATGAAGTGAATGAATGCTTTATATTTTAAATGAAATGATGTAAGATGAATATAGTATGGAAATAAAAAAGAAAAATGCCCAGCTAAACTGATGGCATTGAGTCACAGGCTATTCACACTAATTATATCATACTGTTATTTTAAAGAATAATGCCCCTCAAAAAAATAAGTGAAGGGGAATTACCCCCCGTTTCACCCTTTATACTTAACCACTGAACCTCCAAATCTAATCAGGGAAGCTCCTTATCATAATAAACCTTTATACCAAATTTGGAGCAAATCGAATAATCCTGCAAAAAAACCCCATTTATCTAAATTAAGAGGGTGGACTACCCCCCCCCCCCCTTAATCCGTAACCAATGAATCCCCAAAACTAATCAGGGAAGCTCCTTAACATAATAAACTGGTATACCAAATTTGGAGCAAACCGAATAATTCTGCATGAAAAAACCGTTTATATAAATTAAGAGGGGGGCTAGCCACCCTTCCCCCTTTATCCTTAACCAATGAACCCACAAAACTAATCAGGGAAGTTCCTTAACATAAAATACCGGTATACCAACTTCGGAGCAAATCGAATCATACTGCATGAAAAACCCATTTATCTAATTTAAGAGGGGCGGGCTAACCTCCCTCCCCCCCCCTTTATCCTTAACCAATGAACCCCCAAAACTAATCAGGGAAGTTCCTTAACCTAATAAACCAGTATACCAAATTCGGAGCAAATCGAATCAATCTGCATGAAAAAACCATTTACCTGAATTAAGGGGGTGGACTAGCCCCCCTTTTCCCCCTTTATCCTTAACCAATGAACCCCCAAAACTAATCAGGGAAGTTCCTTAACATAATAAACCGGTATACCAAATACGGAGCAAATCGAATGATTCTGCATGAAAAACCCAATTATCTGAATTAAGGGGGTGGACTAACCCCCCTTTTCCCCTTTATCCTTAACCAATGAACCTCCAAAACTAATCAGGGAAGTTCCTTAACATAATAAACCGGTATACCAAATTCGGAGAAAATCGAATCATTCTGCATGAACAACCCATTTATCTGAATTAAGGGGTTGGACTAACCCCGTTTTTCCCCCTTTATCCTTAACCAATGAACTCCCAAAACTAATCAGGGAAGCGCCTTAACCTAATAAACTGGTATACCAAATTCGGAGCAAATCGAATCATTCTGCATGAAAAACCCATTTATCTGAATAAAAAGGGGGACTAACCCCCGTTTTCCCCCTTTATTCTTAACCAATGAACCCCAAAACTAATCAGGGAAGTTCCTTAACATAATAAACCGGTATACCAAATTCGGGGCAAATCGAATGATTCTGCGTGAAAAACCCAATTATCTGAATTAAGGGGGTGGACTAACCCCCCTTTTCCCACTTTATCCTTAACCAATGAACCTCCAAAACTAATCAGGGAAGTTCCTTAACATAATAAACCGGTATACCAAATTCGGAGAAAATCGAATCATTCTGCATGAAAACCCATTTATCTGAATTAAGGGGTTGGACTAACCCCGTTTTCCCCTTTTTATCCTTAACCAATGAACTCCCAAAACTAATCAGGGAAGCGCCTTATGACAATGAACCTAAGAAAAAATTTTGAAGCAAATCGGATGTTTCTATCAAGAATTATCGCGTTACATACATACACACGTACGTACGTACAGTCGTGGAAAAAAAAAAAAGTAAACACCCCCTACTAATTCCTCAACAAATTATCGTAGAAGAAAGTTACTGGTACCGAACGATTGGAAATAAAGTCTACTTTTAAATGATGTATATAAAATTTGCTTAGGGGGGCATCTACATATTAAAACGAACCATAACTTTGTTTTTTTCAATAGCAGTACCCAATTCTGACAGCATAAATGAACTCTACACCCTTCAATTAGCCTAAAAACGAATTTTTATGCAATTCGTACCATAAGTTTCCGAGAAATTAATTATTTTAAAACGAGCTTATTTTAAGGGCTGTACCCAAACTGAAGTTCCGTACTGGATTGTTCACCGAGAGAGCCCCTTCCTTGATCAAGGCACCTTAAGCGCCACTCAAGGAATCAATGAAGCGTGTTAGATTACAGTACAGCAGAATAAATTTCAAAATGTCTACTCACTTCCGTCATAGACGGCCCCTTAAACCATCATTTTGCCGTTTTTTAAGCATAATCTGAAAACTACTTAAAATAAAAATGTGAAATTTTTGAATTTCCTTGAAGCAGGACTTAATAAATCTAAATCCATCAAAAAAAATTGTAGGTTGCAATTCATAATTTTTTCGAATATTAATTTCATAATTCATAATCCATATCATAAAATTATAAAAATTGCAAATTCAGCTTATTTATGTTTGGGTATATTAGTATTATTACTACAAAAAAAATTAGCACATTAGGAGCATAATTTCGGGAGATATAAATAAAAATATGAAAATGTAATTTAACATTAGAAGCACTAAATTTTGAATGTTTATAATTCAAAAACTTATCATTCAAATGACTTGAAATTTGGTGTCTAGGCACAGTTTGAACGGAAGATTTGAAATATCTCGTTAAAATTGGGCATTGCCATTGAAAAAAATGAAGTTTGGATTCGTTTTAATATGTAGATGACCCCCTAAGAAAATTTTATATACATCATTTAAAAGTAGACTTTATTTCCAATCGTTCGGTTCCAGTGACTTTCTTCTACGATGATTTGCTGAGGAGTTAGTAGGGGGTGTTTACTTTTTTTTCCCACGACTGTACATACATACATACATACAGAGCGGGCGGGCACATTAGCTCTCAGGCTTTGATAGCCTGTGAGCTAAAAATATTGTCAATTTATCACCTGCGCTTGACTAACTTAAAAGTATCAATATTGCAATTGGTACATGCTATGCAAAATGAAACATTTATGTTATAACCACTCTTCGCGCAAGAAAAATGACCAATAATTCGTATTCAGATACACAGTCAAGGTTGACGTCAAACAAGAGTAATACTAACAGCAACATTGTTATAACGGACGGGAGTTATAATAGCTAAGTAATAATGTCTTTAAGCACAAGGACCAAACAAGCAGTTTTTTTACGTATGTTTCGAGTGAAGCTCGATCATCAAGGTGCTAATTATTCATACAAGCAACCGTTACATAAACGAAAGTTTAAAATTTAAATGTAAATATATGCAATCTCGCATTTCTCCCCCCCCAAAAAAAAATAAATAAATAAATAAATAAATAAATAAATAAATAAATAAATAAATAAATAAATAAAATAAAATAAAAAATAAAAATAAAAGCGAAACTTTCTAAAATACGATATTGGTTAAAAACCAGATTATGAAATATTTCTATAATATTTGAATTAATCACGGCACATTTTTTTTTTTTTGCACGGTTCAGATTTTTCCAAGAGTATTTTATTTTTATTTTTTGTCAAAAGGGGCCTTTTTTCCCCGCAAGCGTAACTTGTGTTGTTGTTGAAATAAATGTTTTGACTTATGCTATTATCTCTTCTTATTATTCAATTCCTACTATTAACTCACACTCTCCCTATATTTATTTATATATTTATATATTTATCTAATTCACATTTTTAATCGTTAATAAAATACTCATTATTCATCCTATCAAGTTGAAACAAATTTTCTTAAACTTGTACTGGATGACAATTGATGTTAATACAGTTTTTTCAAATATTAATTAATTAATTAAATTTTAATTAATTAATTTAATTTTGTATGGGAAACAAAATGGCAGCCATTGGTTATTGAAGTTCAATGAAAGTATTTTCAATAAGGGGTTACCGTAGGGTGACCCTGTTCTGTCGCCAAATACCGCCAAGTTTGTCGCCAACTCGGCGATATTCGCCAAATTTGGCGGCCAAAATGAGTCACCAAAAGTGACGCCAACTTGGCGATATCTGTAATATTTCGCCAAATTCCCATAGAGTTCCATTGTAAACCTACTTGCTTATAGAAAATCAACAAATTGAGATATTTTAATGCAACAAAAACTAATATTAGCTTGATTATATTAAATTTTTCTTTGATAGCCTAAGTAGGAATTGACTTTAAAAACAAAATTTTTATATTACTTGTTTTTATTTATTTACTTATTATTATTTTTAATTAAATGAGTCAAATCGTGTTTATAAATTTATTTAGTGTGTGTATTTTAAATTAAAAGAATACATTACGAAAGATGGCGATGAGAACAATATTTGACGATTTACCAATTGCGCTCACCTAAATGCTTTATTAACATGTGTTTAATTCCCTTCTTGGATTTCATTATTATATGGACTTTGCTTTTTTTAAAAAGCTTGACGCAATTCGAGTTTAAGAAAGTGAGATTTTTTGTCAAATGATATAAACGACTATGAAAATAAAACTGAAGAAGTATTATACTGGTTTATGTATGTATTTTAAAAAATGCAAAAATGTCGGTATGAAGCAGCGAATAGGTTGTCCGAAAGTTCTTGTAAATGTGTTTCTTTTCTAGGCTATTCTATCTCTTGCCAGGGCCCTTAACAGAGGGAAGAGCTGGTTTAAAATTGATATGGATTTTTTTTTCAGGTTCACTAATCTAGATATTTCATCATTTCAATTAGTAACCAGTATATGGCCAATTAAAGATAGTATCTCATTTTCTTTACTTGCAACAAGTTATTATTAAATCTATGTTCTCGGCAATATCGCTCAGACTAATCCCTCTGATGGAAGTCCTAGTAAAATTACCTTCTGCGTAGCTTTTGTTTCTTTTCGGTATTTTGAATTATGTTTAATGTCATATTCATATATAATACTGTAGCACTGTAAATGTCAATTTGAAAATCTTATGTACATCCGAAACAACGATATTTTTCTATCGTGCTTTCTTTTTTATAAGATATTTTTTATAAGCCGATATCATCTTTATGTACATTCTCACTTAAACTTTAAGAAATTTTAATTTTATAGGATATTTACCTATCTTAATATAATGATAAACTGGATATAGCAGAATATTATTAACATATATTAAATACAATTTCGATTTAAATTCAAATTAAATTCGATTTTTACTGTTTTATATATTTATCGCACAAGATAGTTAAAAATCTTATATAATTCACAAAAGAAACCAAAATCAATGGTTCACACAACAGTTATCAACGATTAAATCCGAGACAAACAAAAATTAAATTTTATTACATTAATATCGACCAAAAGTGTTCATATATGTTTAGCGGTAGTGTTTTAATATTACAATATATTTTAGATAATGTGAGTATAAGCAGTCCTTTTCATTAACTGTCAACCTTATCTTTACTTATAGTTACCAAAGTTTATACTTATGAAACTTACCGTTTTAGCTGAGATAAGAAACAATGCACATTTTCTGTTTTTTTTTTTTTTCCACTGAATGATGCAATTATCTCACTATCAGACATTCTAACTAAAAATTTTAGTGAAGAGTTTATCTTTTAGTCCTTTAGAAGATAGAATTAACAAATTTTATCTTATGTACACTTTGAAAGATATGTTCGTGAAAGGAATAATAATGATACAGCATTTTTAATTTAATATTAAACAGTCTATTTATATCATATGGTATAAATTGTAACTATTTTTATACCAGTTAAGCATGTTATAAACTGTAGATTATAGATAATTTATTTTATATTTTTATTTAAGGGTTCTTATACATATTACGCTATTTATTAATTATTCATCGTGAAACAAATTATAAATACAGTATGGCAGGTTATTTTTAAGTATTATTTGTAGATTTAATTAAATTTAGGAGAAAATGCAGGAAAACTGTAAATGAAGAAACCGGATATCTTTGGTTTGAATCTATATATGTAACAATCTTGCAGGTAATGGTTAAAACACTCAGTTAATGATAGGAAGATGGAGTTACTATTATGATACAGTAGCGCTCAAAAGTATTTGGCAACCTTATATTCTCTCTTATTTTATTTAATATAAAAATGTAAACGAAAATATATTCCCTATAACTGAGAACACTATGACTGCAGTTATTCAAATGTATCAAGTTTCAACTTGTTTGTTTACATTCGGCGCCACCGAAGAAATATGACTCCTCCTTAGCTCAAAAGTATTTTGACAATAAGTTTGCATTTAATTGTTGAAGGTGTCAGTGGCGCTATAGCTTCGGTTAGTGTTTATATTGGCTTATTGGGATTATTTTTAAGTGCCGAAATGTAAAAAATATTGAAGTGATTCTAGAAAAGCCGCTGTCAATGCACTTAAGAAAGGTAGTCTGCAAGCAGAATTAGCTCGTTCTTTTAACGTGTCTCGGCAACTTGTTATTACATGGAATAAAGTTTTTAATAAACAGAATTACGTCAAAAATAAACCTCATACTGGTCATCCGAAAAAAAACAACTTGCAATGTTGACTGTATTATAAAAATGATATCTACAAATGATTGTCGTAAGTCCGCTGTAATAATAAATAAAAAAAAGTGCCCAGCTAAACTGATGGCATTGAGCTCACAGACTATTCACACTAATTGTATATTATACTCTTATTTTAAAGAATAATGCCACTCAAAAAAATAAGTGAAGGGGAATTAGTCCCCGTTTCCCTCTTTATACTTAACCAGTGAACCTCCAAATCTAATCAGGGAAGCTCCTTATCATAATAAACCGGTATACCAAATTCGAAGCAAATCGAATAATCTTGCAAAAAAAAACATTTATCTAAATTAAGGGGGTGGACTAACCCCCCTTTATCCTTAACCAATGAATCGCCAAAACGAATCATGGAAGCTCCTTAACATAATAAACCGGTATACCATCTTCGGAGCAAATCGAATCATTCTGCATGAAAAACCCATTTATCTAAATTAAGAGGGGCGGGCTAACCTCCCTTTTCCCCCTTTACCCTTAACCAATGAACCCCAAAACTAATCAGGGAAGTTCCTTAACATAATAAACCGGTATACCAAATTCGGAGCAAATTGAATCATTCTGCATGAAAAACACATTTATCTGAATTAAGGGGAGTGGACTAACCCGTTTTTCCCCTTTATCCTTAACCAATGAACTCCCAAAACTAATCAGGGAAGTTCCTTAACATAATAAACCGGTATACCAAATTTGGAGCAAATCGAATCATTCTGCAGGAAAAACCCATTTATCTGAATTAAGGGGGGCTGCACTAACCCCGTTTTCCCCCCTTTATCCTTAACCAATGAACTCCCAAAACTAATCAGGGAAGTTCTTTAACATAATAAACCGGTATACCAAATTCGGAGCAAATCGAATGATTCTGCATGAAAAACCCATTTATCTGAATTAAGGGGGTGGACTAACCCCGTTTTCCCCCTTTATCCTTAACCAATGAATCCCCAAAACTAATCAGGGAAGTTCCTTAACATAATAAACCGGTATACCAAATTCAAAGCAAATTGAATGATTCTGCATGAAAAACCCATTTATCTGAATCAAGGGGGGTGGATTAACCCCGTTTTTCCCCCTTTACCCTTTACCAATGAACCCCCAAAACTAATCAGGGAAGTTCCTTAACATAATAAACCGCTATACCAAATTCGGAGCAAATTGAATCATTCTGCATGAAAAACACATTTATCTGAATTAAGGGGGGTGGACTAACCCCGTTTTTCCCCCTTTATCCTTAACCAATGAACTCCCAAAACTAATCAGGGAAGTTCCTTAACATAATAAACCGGTATACCAAATTCGGAGCAAATCGAATGATTCTGCATGAAAAACCCATTTATCTGAATTAAGGGGGGGGGGGTGGACTAACCCCGTTTTTCCCCCTTTATCCTTAACCAATGAACTCCCAAAACTAATCAGGGAAGCGCCTTATCACAGTGAACCTAGGAAAAAAATTTGAAGCAAATCGGATGTTTCTATCAAGAGTTATCGCGTTACGTACATACGTACGTACGTACATACATACATACATACATACATACATACATACATACATACATACATACAGAACGGGCGGGCACATTAGCTCTCAGGCTTTGATAGCCTGTGAGCTAAAAAATGAATTGAAAGAAAATTACGGCATAGACACACACGTTTCATCAGCCAAACGACGCGTAAAACTCTTTGGTTTACATGCAGAAAGCCAGCAGAAACACGTTTGATATCTACTAAGAATAGGAAAGCTGGAGTTGCATTTGTAAAATGGCATATCCCTCTCAGGGGCAAAGCAATTTCATTGCTAATGTGTTGAAATTAATGATTGACACCGGAATTTGAAAACAAATTTATTTGTAAATATGAAAAAGCTATATTTCACACACATAATAAACAGAATTTTTTAAAACCAGAATCCTGGTGTCAATCATTAATTTCAACACTTTAGCAATGGAATTGCTTTGCTCCTGAAAGGGTTATGCTGTTTTACAAATGCATTCCTATTCTTAGTAGATAACAAACGAGTTTTTGCTGTTCTCCTGCCATGTAAACCATAGAGGTTTAGGTGTAGTTTGACTGATGAAACGTGTATGTCTATGCCGTAATTTTCTTTCAATTCATTTTTTATATTTTTAAGATTAGAGGAAGGAAGAGATTTTAGGAAGATACAGAATAATAATTAAATATGCCTTTACGTGATTATGAGATTTGTTGTTTATGAGAATTGTACAGCCGCGAAAGACATGTATTTTACATTCCACGCAGTATCACTTAGTAATATTATCAGTCTTTTAATGAATGATTTGAAATAAAATACCAAATAAGATTATCTTTATTTTCATTTTTAATGGTTATAAAAAGACTTTCTTATAGCACAGATTTCTCATCTTACATTTTTACCTTATAATTATTTACTTGGTGGGATTTATACTAATTAATAAATATTTTACACAGGGTATCATTTAAGATTATCGTTATTCAGATTTCAAATGTTTTTTAAAAAAAATATTATAACACACAGTTCGCAGTTTTCTAATCTCAACATTTTATCTTATATTAAGTAGTGCTGCAATAAATTATTTTACACAGAAAATTACAAAAAATTATCTTTTTTTTCATTGCAAATGCTTTACAAAATACATGACTATAACAGAGAGGGTCTCCACATTCTTAGTCTTCTTCGACTGCATAATTTGTTTCTTCATAGAAACAAAATATTCTCTGAATTTCCAAATCCTTATAGTTGAATAAAAAAAAAAATTTAAAAAGATATAGGAATAAACATTTATCTATTTCTCCTTCCCTTTACAAAACCTTCTGAAAAGTCAAAAGTGGCACTTGACATTTCACTGAAAAATTGAAGAGTATTTTTCAAGGAAATATATAGTGAACAAAGGGGGTATGAATTTAGAGATTTTCGAAGAATCAAAGCGTCTGAAGATGATCATGATAGTATGTCTTACTATATAAAATGCACGTTAAAAGAGTTATTTTAACTTATGGTTTAGATAATGGTGAAAGGCTTTCAATTTTGTTAAAGAGATAATCTAATCCATTTAGTTTATAAGGGATTATTTTGTAATATAATGAAAATCATTTGTATTACTAAAACATTTAAAATTATCTTGCATTAAAATATATTGTTGTATTTTTTAAGTATGTATAAATGTGATAATATGTGTCAAATATGCATGCATTCATAAGTCAATTTAAATACTGTAGTTTAAAAAATAGAAGATGTATTAAGATTTTAAAAGAAAATATTTATGAGCAGTGAAATGTAACGCAGTACACCGTCATAGTTTTATTTCACATTCAATAGAAATATAAACCATAATTAAATATTTGTATAACAAATGTGATAAATGTTTCAGATTAAAATGTTTCATATGGATTATTATTATTTGCTTTGATATCTATTATAAACATACATTAACACAGAGCACACTTTTGCTTAAATTTGTATAACGTTTTAATTGAAAAATTATCTTAAACGTCATATAAAATGAAAATTTCAAGGCGAATATTTGTAAATATCTCATGCGATGTCTGAGTTTAAAAATCAACTTGAACTTAATTGAAAATAGAAATTGTAATGCGAATAATTGCAAAAATCTAATGCTGTGTCTAAATTGAAAAATCAACATAAAAATGATATAAAATGGGAATTTTAATGCGAATATTTGAAAAAACTAATGATGAGTCTAATTTAAAAACTAACCTAAGCTTAATATAAAATTGAAATTTTATTGATAATATTTGTAGATATCTAATGCTGCGTCTAACTTGAACTAAATACATATATTTTGTTTCAATATTTTTTTTTTTAATATTATCATTTCCATTTAAAGCGAATCACTTTTTAAAATCATTCCCTTTCGTTGGAATAATTTTAATATCATACGTAAATATTAAATAGTTTCTCCTTGATTCCAGTATGACAAATATTGTATTAAACATACAAATACAAGACTACTTATATAGTTAATGGTCTATCTTTGTTCGTCGTTTTTTTATGCCTCAACATTAATGACTCTAGACAATAAGAAACAGAATGTTGGTACGCAGAAACATCAATTATCGTTTGTTTTGACAAAATGATATGATTATTTTGAAGCAAAAAAGCTTCAACATATTAAGATAATACAGTGGTGGTCAAAAGTTTCCGGCCAGCATAAAATATTTGGTTAATTTGCAAGTATAACCATATGAAGAGGTATCTCAAAGTGATACGTACGCAATTTATTGACATAATAGTTAGGAACGTATTTATGGAATAAAAAATAAATATCCAAAAATTTAATTGACAAAATTAATTGCAAAAGAAAACGCACGTTCTCAAAAGTTTCCGGCCATCTTGGCAAGTTTCGAAAAAAAAATGATGTTATAAAGAGATATGACAGTGATCAACAACATTTACAATCAGTATTTTGTGTTCGTACATTTAATAATAAGTACTGCGACACAGCGACGTAGCATCGATTCAAAGAATGGTTGAAAATTGTCTATGGTCAGTTTTTTTCACGGTTTTTGCAATTTTGGGGGAAAATTCTGCTAAATTGGAATATTTATAATTCCACACACGTTTTCAAGTTCGTTCCAAAACTTTTTTATTGTTTTATGATCTGGTGATTTGGCTGTCCATTTCAAAAGAGGAACTTTTCCGTACTAAAGCCACTGTTTGACTAGCCTGCATGCATTGCATGTATGCTTTGGGTCGTTATCATGCTGAAAAAAATAGTTGCGACCATATTTTTTCCTCCAATATTGCAGCAAATGATCTTGCAAGATAGAGTTATACATTGCACCATTCATCTTGCAGCTAATTTCAATTAACAGGCCGACACATTTTCCAGAAAATGCTCCCCACAGAATAATCCCCCGCCATGCTTCATTGTAAGAATAATATATCCCGAATCTTATCTTTTGTTTTTAGGTCGTCGACCGTAGAGTCTGCCATCATTCCCAAAAAGGTTGAACTTCGATTCATCTAAAAATAGTACTTTTTTCCAGTTAACGTTTGACCAGTCTTTGTGTTCCTTGGCAAACGCCAGTCGGACACTCTATTTTTTTTTACTTAGGAAACTTTTTTTAACACCGACTTTTCCATAAAGATCTACGCCACAAGAGTCTTAACACGACAGACCGACTTATTTGAACGATATTTTAACACCGTAAATCGAGGGGAATTGCAGCGGCATTTTTATTCGGACCAACAACTTCTTTTCTCCTGCTAAGTCAGTTCACACGATTAGTCGTTTTCTGGGGTCTCCCAGACCGTGACGAGTCCTGGCCGTGGCCATCTTTATATATTTTTTTTAAATATCGTTCACAGTCAATTTTCCGATCGATAACTTTGCCGCAATCTCACGAGAGGATTGGTCCTTTAGCGACAAACAAACCACTCGTATACGAACAATATAATTGTTGAATTTTTAATTTTTGAATTTCAAATACTTTATTCACGTTGATTATTTAACAAATACGGTCAAAAAATCACTTTACCGATAGTAAAAACTAACGGATGACGAATGGCCGGAAACTTTTGCACACGCGGATTTTGAATTCCTCCCCATTGCATCATTATCTTCAGTATCCAATCAAAATGATCACGTAGACAGACGTCATTTGCGTACCTCTAACATTTGGACCAATTGTGCCTCTTCTTTGCTGAAACATTCTGGCAAATAAATTAAACAAACTAACTAGCTGGAAACTTTTGACCGCCACTGTATATGACACATTTGATATTAAATAGGACTATAAACTAAATTAAATAACTCATTATAATTATTTTTGTCATTAGTAATATTACTGATTCAGTTATTTTCGCATTTACTACTCATTACGGAAAGTACCTATAAAAATTAATAAATTAATAATATGCATGTATATTACATACAATGCACTCCTTTATTTGGTATTCTATAAAATCTTAGTTATGAACATTATTAACATTATATAATTTATATTAACATTACATAATTTATATTAACATTAAAATGCATATATCGTATGTAATATCATATGTAAATGTCAACTAGTTTCTCATTGATGTCAGTCTGACAAAAATTGTATTACAAATACAAATTGAAGACTTCTTATCTAAGTAATGACCTGTCTTTGTTCGACTTTTTCTGTATGCTTGAACATTAATGATTCCAGACAACAGAGAACAGAATGTTTGTACGCAGAAAAATCGATTATCGCTTGTGTTGACAAAATGATATGTTTATTTCTCAGCACAAAAGATTCAACTTATTAAGATGATATATGTCAAATTCGATACTTAAAAAGGACTATAAACTAAATTAAATAACTCATTATAATTATTTTTGTCATTAGTAATGTTACTATATCAGTTATTTCTCCGTTTATTACTCATTACGGAAGGCACCTATCTAAATGAATAAGTTAACAATTAGAATGAATATCAGACATAATGCAATCTTTTGTTAGGCATTCTGGGAAATTTTGGTAATAATTCAAATGTAAAAAAATAAATAAATAAATAAATAAAAAATGGAACATCTGAAAAAATGCGTGAAAACTTTTATTAACTTTATGTATATTAGAAGTTTGGAAGAGTGCATATTTGAAATTAGGTATTAATATTTTATCCTACACTTATTCATATTGAAATTGAATGTAAGTTTAGGGAATGAAAAAACAAACATATACAGCAAATTTAAGTATTTTTAATATTTAATTTATATTTTTATAGAGTATTTTAAATGTGAATACAATATTAAAGTATTCTTTTATAGACCTATTTATCTCTGAGTAAATAAAATTGCAATAACGTAATCTTTGTTGCAATTAAGTAAAAATTCAAAATATACGACGCGTTTTCCAAATGTATACACATAAATAAACTTTTTTTTCTTAAAAATATTTCTTGAATGCGTCATACTTTAAAACTGCGAATGTCGTATATAATTTATGTAATTTATTAATTGATGTGATCATTTGAAAGGGATATAAACGTATTTAGAAAAGTTTGCAGTTAATTAGAAGAAATTCATGTATGTTTCATAATGATAGTCCCAACCTTAAAAACTCTTTTAACATAAGAAAGAAAAAAAAAGTAAACAATTAATTGTGGTAAAAAAATGGATTAATAATTTAGTTGTAAAAAATGAATAAATAAATAAGAATAATTAAAATACAACAAAAACAAAGTACAGATTTGTTTGGTTGTTCTAGAAACGTAAGTTCACATCAGTGCGTTGATTTTTTTTTTTTTTTAGATAAATTTAATGCACGGGTGTTCATTAATAGTTGCTGAGCATAATTGTCTATAAAATGTAATACCGCGTATGATATATTAATGGGGAGTTTGAAGAACGCAGGAAAATAAAATATCTTTTACATAGAACAAAGAAGATTGAAATGTCTGCTTTTTCAAATTTCTAATTATGTCATCTGCGGTTGAAATATATTTAAAATAAACTATATGCTTATATGAATCTTGATAAATTTTGAATTTTTTTTTTTTATTGAAATGAACAATTTTAAGATACAATTAACAATTTTCTCATACAACTAAAAATTTCCCCATAAAAATATTCTTAATAACAGAAAGTATACTCGAATTTATGCATATGTATTTCAATTGAATTATTAGTCATCAATGACGAGGGAGTTAATAATATCAATTAATTATAATAACGTTGTGAAAATTTTTGCAGGTTTTAATTAACGCTCAATCGTAAATTATAACTTGGAACTCTGTAATTAATCATCATGATAATAAATAACAAAACAATTTATAACTTAAAAGAAAACACTAATGCTTTTTTCGATTCTTCTTCATTTCTTATCGTTCTCGAAGCATTTGTGTATAATATTTAAACCGATGTTTCAATATTTATGTTTCTTTGATATTACTATTACAAAAAAGTGATTAAAAAGTCTTTAAAAATATTAATTTTATTACTAATAAATAGTTATGTAAAAATATGCTAATTAGAACAGACCCTACATTTATATTATTATAGTGTGGCCCTGGTTGAAATGTTGATATGTTTTAGTTCAAGTGATTCCGATTCAATGAATCATTACTAATTTTGTTTTATAAAAATAGATTAAAACAGCTTTGTCTTATTTGTTTTGATTCATTATACCACATTTTCATCAGTCATTATATGAGGACAGAGAATCTCATGTCAGTTAAAAAATTTAGTTGATTTTTTTTTTCTTTTTATATAAAATATGTGTTAGATTTTAGATAAATACGAAATAAATGTGTACAATAAATTATCAATTTTAAAGTTCAGTAAACTATTTTTAAAAAAATTACGAAAATATGTTTTTTGCCATTGATTGTTCAGATAATATAACACACTGAGTGATTGCACATTATTTTATCATTTTTATTTTTTCTTGTTTGTTTCTATGTGAAATAGTTATTTTGTTATTAAAGAACTGGAACGGAATCCTTGAATTGTTTATGCATTAATTCTTCATAAAATATATAAATGAGAAAATTTTATTTGCTGATTATATTTCCTAAAATAATTATTGATTCGAAAATTACATAAATTTTTTATTGATATTTAGTATTTTAAAGTACAGTTTCATATTATAAATTATACATAAGAGAGAAACGTACATGTATTATAATGTATTTATACAACATATAATATTTTTATTCACTGTATCCATTACTATCGATTTAAGAAAATCCACATAAAACAGACAAATAAACCGTGAATTTTCTTAACCAATCTCTATTAAAAATCTGTATTTATAATGGAAAAAATGTCTCAAGAAAACGGTATTGTCCATTAATTGTCAAATCTTGTCTCTTAGAAGTTAATAAAGATTTTTACGTAACCACTGACAACTCAGATAAGATTATATAGTGAAAGAAAATACATTTTCTTACGGTATAAAACAGCAATGCTGTTATCAGTGTTTCAAGGCGGGAATATTTTTGACACATGTTTGTCTCTGGTTCTACGCAAAATATGCCCCAACATTTTTTTTTTTTTTATTATATTTCTAAATTACTTAAGAATGTTTTATGGGAATTATAATTAATGAAAGTTTGATTTAATTTAAAAAATACATAATAAAATTGTCTAAATTTGTTATACATGGAAACTATGATTATTGTAAAAATTGCTTTAGTTAAATTTTTAAGAATTTAAGGAAATATTTTTAAAATAATTTATGTACCAGAAAAATATATACCTTTTATGTCAGCAAATATATAATACAGGGTGGTCCAAAAGTTCTTGAAACACATAAAAATACTATAAAAAATAAATAATTGGCAAACGAGAGTGCTGTTTTGATCGAATAAGCTTATTATGATAAATCATTTGTTTATGCAAATGAATAAAGTTATTATGCAAAAAACATTTTAAATTGCGCTACTTAAGCTTAAAACCTAAAAGGGTCAACATTACTCCCTATGTACTAAAAACGCCAATTTTCAAATAGAAAAAAATAAAATAACAATGTTGAAAATATACAAAGTGGTCATGATAAACCCTCCTAAACCCTGAACATTTCTTGTTCAACAAACATGGTTTATATAGAAACATGATCACTTAATGGCATTAATATTAGCATTAACATTATTATTATTATTTTTACTCTTGCTTGTATAATTTCTATAATTCAGCTAATATTTTTAAATTGGGTATTGATAGCGCATTCTAAAAACCGATATGAATCTGTGAGAAATACACTGTAAAAACTACTCGGAAATAATTTCGAAAATCACTGACAGCAAGGAAAACTTTATTATTAAAAATATATGAATGTTTCTATGAATCCCAAAAATGTGTTTTTGCGAGTTTTCTAACTATACGTAACGCTCAACGGAATCATGTGTCATTCGGAAAGAGTTATTTTACATTTCGGTGTTTGATTTTGTTATAGTTTTGCAAATAAAGAATCATATTTTACAGTGTATAAACTACTAAATGTGTATCCATAATATTTGATTTAAAGGAAAATGCAACTAAGTAACTAAACGTTAAAAAAATTATTTAATGTGATTTCGAAAAACAATTACTTGGTGAACCGTTTTACAACAAATAACTTGTAAAATGAGTTCTATGTATAAAAAATAATACATGTTTCTAGCCTTCATTTAGATTACATTATTATACTTCTATTGTATTTCATTAAATATAATTACAAATAATTATAAATCACGATTATCAAAGATAACCTAATTTCTATTAATTTAGACTTTGAATACACTCCTTCAACTAGTAGGATTTATATCCTTAAATCAATGCAAATTCATTTCTTAAAAATACAACTCGAAGCTTGTACATACGTTGTGTAGTGACATATATTAGTGGTTAAGTACAACATATTAAAATATAAAATAAAAATACAAAATATTATTTTATCTAAATTCAAATAATTCATTAAAAGATTTTGTTTAAAGGGATGTCAGGATAAATTACAGGATAAAATGTAACGTTTTGTTTTAATGAGGAAAGTCATTTAAATTTGTATTATAAAGTCTTTTTTATTAAATGATCCATATAAAAGTAAAAAAAAAAAAAAAAATGAGTTTAAGACTCATTGTAAGATATTCAAAAATATTTATTTAAGGGGTGTCACGACTCTTAAAATTGGAAAAAATGAAAAAAAAAAGGACCATTTTCAACATCTAATATCTTAAAATGTATTTGGTATTAAAACACAATTTTAAATGGGAATGAAAGATACAAGTATGTTCTTTCATTTCAAATATTTGAAAAATTGCAAGATGCAGAATTAGCATTTACAGGGGGCTCAAAACTGTCAGACATTTGACGAGCAGAAAATCGGCATAACAGATTATGCGCACAACAAAATAAATTTTGCAACTAGAAAGAAAATTTTGGTGCCTACTTATACCTCAGATTATAATAATTGCCCTGAACCTAAATAAATTTGTATTTAGAGCATTTTTATATTTTTAATACAAAGTTCTATTTAGCTAATGCAAAATTTAGAAAATTTCAACAATATAAACGCCTAAAAAATATATAGTTATACAGTAAAAAGGAAATTTTAGGTTCAGTTTATACAGACTAACATGAAACATATGTTTTGAAAATTTCATGAAAAAATATTCAGAAGCTTTTGAGATATCGTGCGCATTACACTGTAAAAAAAAAAAAAAAAAAAAAAAAAAAAAAAAAAAAAAAATCTGTAAAGTTACTAAAGTTTTTCTTGGAAACTGGGATTCCAAGAAGTTTTTATGTAACGGCAACAACAAAAAATCCTGAAACAGCGTCTGTTACAGGAATTTTCCTTGTTGCCGTTACATAAAAATTTCTTGGAATCCCAGTTTCCTAGAAAAACTTTAGTAACTTTGCAGATTTTTTTTTACAGTGTATGCCCCAAAACGTCATTTGGAGAAAAATGACTTCACAGTTTTGGAAACAGCGCTTCAGCTATTGGGCGAGTATAATTCTAAACACCATAACTTCTGTTCTAATGGGAATTTCAAGATAACAATTATATCAAAATGTTCAGAAAATATAGAAATTTAACATCTAAAAAATTTAAATTTCGAAAATTTTAGAGCTTTAAGAGTCCTGAGGCCCCTTAATGTTAAAAAAATACAGTTCATAAAAAAATAATCAAAAATGTGCAGCATATTTATTGTCGCGTTTCTGAAAATTAAAGAAAAATCCTTAAGTTCAGAAAATGCATATTTCGTTATCATTCAAGTAACAATATTTCATTTATTATAATAATACTTTTCCGTTAATTACAGAAATTACCGTATTTCCTGGAGAAAATGCTTTTAGGGATTATTTCTTCATTTGTTTTCCATCTTAATCCTCCTTTTCGCAACAGTGTTAATCTCCCATTTCCTTTAATTGTAAATATAAAGATTACTTCAATTATATTTTCCTTGAAAATTATTGCGTAAGATCCTCATTATAAAACAAATATTAAAGACTGGTATTTTTTTTTTTTTAATTTTCTTCGTGTATTATGCTTACAACGCGTAATTAAAAGTTTCAATGGAAATTAATTTTACTGTCAAAATTAATGCGAAATTTTAATATTGCTTTATACATATATATGACTACGTTGCATATTATTTAAATAAAATTATAATGTCCTATGCTATTGACTGATTTAGTGTTCTTTAGTGTTAATTTATTATTCAGTGAATTATTACATATTTGTTTTTGTTTTTTTAATTAAAGATTTGTAATGGGATATTAAATAACACCTTGAAACTGTGAGGAAATGGTTTTCTTTGTAGAACATGCTAAAAAACAAAATTTTATTTCCAGTGAAATCAGATATACATTAAAATATCTTATTCATAAATTGCTAGTGAACATATTATTATTTTTTTAATAACAGCAGAAATATATATATGAATATAAAATGTATTGTCCTTTAACTGTTTAAATTATAACTGATAAATTTCTCTTTTAAAGCCATGTTTATACATGGATATATATGCGTATGTTTGCAATTGAAATCATTGCATAAGCACGTCAAACTACAAAAATTAGAAATGTTATTATAATTAAAATTTACGTATGTATAGGTTATATATACGTATTATATTATATATATATATATATTTACGTACTAATGGAAAATACAAACAGAATATTAAATAAATGCATTGGATAACGTTTAAATTAATGACATTGGAATTTAAAATATTCACTAATGCATGTACATGGAACAAAATTCAAAACGCTTTCTTTCAAAATTATAAACGAGAATTACTAAATTTTTCGATTTTCATACTTTTACTGTAATTAAATCACCGTTTGCATGACGGAAATACACACGATACAAAGCACGGAACTCTCTTGATACCATATAATTGCAAGTTGCCTCCTTAAAAAAGTGATTTGAAAATTAATTTTCAAAAAAAATTATACGTATCTCTTTCGTAATTTATTTGATATATATATAAAGAAAATAAAAGGGGCAAGTATTTATTTTTATTCATTGCGTCTAGCTGTTAATATATTGATGCGTTAATTTTTGAGACATAGTGCTTTAGGCACGGTGAGATTACTAAAAAGTAAGTAAGAAAAAAAATAAAATAAAATCCCTAGTACAGAAAAAATTTCGTAAAAAAATATTAGTTAAATGAGGTATGTAATAAAAAGAAATTATTTAAACATATGATTGAAGATAATCAATGGTCCTGTCTTTAAAATTAGTATATCCAGAAAAGGCTAATACTAACAGATATTTCAATTTATAAAAGACGCTTTCAACAGTAAACGAAAATATATATTTAGATTTTTTTAGATCAATTTCTTAAAATGATGGTTGAATAACTTACCACCTTTATCATTTTAGCTCTTCGTTTAATGAATGTACTTAGTGTTTATAAATAGGGTGATTAGACAAAATTTAAGATAAAATAGTTTTCAACTAAGTATCTTATCAAACCTTATTTAAATATAAATTTTATATATAAATAGTAAACATTTCAACATTTTACAGTATGTTAAACATTTCTAATGTTTTAAAATGGTTACTTGTTAACATTTTACAATAGTTAACACTCCATATGTTAAATTAGACGAACAACAAGAATAGTTATAACCACCTTTCATCTTTTCGTCTTTTTTTATTACAGCAAACCATGCTAAAGTTTTTAATTAGTGATACTGATGCTTTAATTTTATTTATTTACTAGGGGGCTCTGCCCCCTGCAAGCTACGCTCGCCAACCCCCACTCAGACTCTGCAGAATCTAAAAGCACGCTAATATGATCGGTCTTAAAAAGATTTGAGAAGACTAAATTATACTGAAAAAACCTGCAGCGATCTCCCTGTAAACGGGTTTCCATTCAATTCCCTTTGATTGCAAAAATTTAAGGTAGAATCAGTTGCTGTTAAGACAGCAAATGGTTGTTTTCGTGTTTGGTTAAAGAAGATCAGTTAAACATTTGAAAAGACGCTAAAATAAAATGAATTAAGTAAACAGAGTCTTTGTCTCTCGATATTTTTTAACAGCGTTATAAAACGATTGACATAAAACAATTTACTACAATTACTAAAATTTGCTGCTTTAACCCCTTCAAGAGCGGTGGTTCATTTTTTGACCACTTAATTTTAATTCTTAAATGCCACATTAGCACCAGGATATTGGGGTGAAAATTTCCCTTTTATTAAGTAAGTGAACAAAAACATTTTTGTATTTCGAAATTTGTTTGTAAATTCTGGTGTCATTCACTGATTTCAAGATTTTACGAATAGAAGTGCCTTGTCCGTGAAAGGGTTAAACGCATATTAATGTATTTATTATTTTAAAGTTTCATTTCCCTTTTAATAATCACGTGTAAATACAATTTTCAAGACATAATTTTCAATATTTTCCTGCTTTTAACACGCACTCATTGAATAGTAATTTTAAGGGGGTATTTTTCTGATTTAATAGTCACGTGAAAATAAATTTTTAATCGTTAGGAAATCTTATTCTTTGTGCTGTTTTTAGAATTGAAAACAATCTCTATAATAATAGCCTAACCCATGTGACTATCATCAACAGCTCCAGGCGGAATTATTCCAGGCGGCCATTTGGTACTTTAATGTTAGCCAGCCACAGGTGTGATAAGTCGCCGAATATTATTCTATCGCCATTATTTCGTTTATATTATAATAGTCCAAGTCATGTACCTGCCTTAAACAACGGGCTGATTCCTTCGCTTTTCATAGGAAAGGTTCCCATTTTGATTAAAGAATCAAAAATATTTTTTCGAATAAAACTACATAAAAGTTGCCGTGATTGCAAAGAATTCCTGGTACTTTTATATTAGCCGGGTGAAAATATCGCCAATACCTTTTTTTTTAACTCGCCAGTTAGCATTTTTTTATTTTTCTAGGGGTAAATTAAAACGTTGCTACTTGGTTATCCCATCGACCAAAAATATGTCGCCAAACTATACGATTAAATGCCAATAATGGTTGATCGTAAATGTCACATTCACTTGACTTTAAGGAAGTTACAGATGTTCACGCCACCAAGTGATTTTTATTTCGACGTTTTATTTGCATTTTAATTAATGTTATACGAATTTATTTGTTCTTTTGTTATTTAAAAAATATATATATATATGTCAATTTGTATAATTTGTCGAATTTGGTCGACGGGAGAAGTAATAATATTAAAACGTTGCTTTTGAAGTGGAAATTAAATCTCATGATTTGTTGCATTGTCCCATACGCACCGCGTTTGGCGTGATATTTTTTTACGACTATTTGGCGAAAACCACGTTTTCAAATACCTGTTACATATGTATTTTAAAATTATTTTCTGTTATTTTTAAAATGAAATAACAATAAATAAAAAAATAATTAATAACTATAGAACAAAACAATTTATAACATTTTGTGTAAATAAAAATAAAATAATTTCAAATAAACATTTTTTTAATAAATAAGCAACAATAGCCGGATTACCATGTCAGGCAAAATAACGCCATTTTGGCGCCAATTAGGTACCGCGTTGCGTATATAAAGAATGAAGTAAAAGCCGTTTATTTTAAAGGTTTCACTTTTAAATGAAAGTTTTATATTAAATAAAATGATAATGAAATACAAATTGAATTATGAATAAAAGTAACGTGATGCATTTCTTAGCATGCATTTAAGGGAAGCCAAATAAATTTAAAATAACCTTTTCTAAAATATGAAAAAAAAATATCTGTTTGCTTAAAATTTGGGTTGTCATCATTAGAAAAATGTATATAAATTTAGAAATAAATTAATATTTAGAAAACTAATTCTAATTTTAAAATTCTAATACCAGTTTTGAGATCTGCGGATCAATGCTGATTTTTGGTGTTAATTTTATCGCAAAGTATTCCATATTTCAGGAGAAATCGCCGTGAAACATAATAAGTTGTTTAATCAGTCGATTCATACTTCCGTTTCATAAATTCGTTTCATTAGGATTTTATATATATAGGGTAGATTTATTTATTTTTTGAGATAAAAAATTTTGTTTGTTGGGCCGAAGTGTAACTGATATTGAACTAAAACTTTGAACTGAACATTCTAAAAAAGCAAAATATGTAATACGATTGTAAGTGTTATCGATAACTCAGTATTCATTATACTGTATGTAAATTTCAAGCTCATGAAAAAAAGTATTAATTCAGTTTGCATATTAGGCTTACATCAGTATCGAAATATATGGTTTCTAATACGAATCCGAACAGCTCACAAATCTCTTGCCTTAACTGTGATACATATTGGTGTACAGGAAACTAATCGTTTAATTAATCTGTTTCTCGTGAATCTAAAACTTTTTTTAAACGCAAAAAAATTGTTTATTAAGTGATAGTGATAAAGCAGTTACTACATATTTTTTTTTTCTCTCTCTCTCTCTCTCTCTCTATATATATATATATACACTGGTGTCCAAAATTAAGGACCAATCACAAAATGCAACTTTTCGAGTACGCGAATACTCAAAAGAAATAATATAATTCGAATAATTACAGTCTCTACAGCATAGGTCACAGTTACGACGGTGAAGCAAAAGAATACAAAATTCCATACATCTCATTATGAGTCTCAAATTATCACTATATGTGACTCCGCTGAGACGTCACTGTTACTGCTGCTTTGTGACGAGTCACCGTGTGATTTTACAATGTATTTACATTGTGACTCTCATGTGACTATCATCTGCAGACTCAATTTCAAAGTCATCGTGAGCGCTGCATTGTGATAAGTTACCAAATAATATCACATTAAAGTCACATGATGACTTTCAGGTGACAGAGAGACTAGTGTGAAGTCACCATTGTGCTCTTTTGTGAAAAACTATAATTTCATATTATTTGGTGATTTATCATAATGCAACGTTCATGATGACTTTGAAATTGACAGTCACATGAGAGTCACAATGTAACTACATTGTAAAGTCACCTGGTGACTCGTCTCAAAGAAGTAGTCACGTTGACGTCTTAGTGGAGTCACATATAGTGATCATTTGAGACTCATAATGAGACGTATGTAAGTAAGCATCCACCCTGGGAACCCGCTTTTGGCTTATGGTTAGGTGTAACCCCCAAGCCCAGGGCAGGAAAAAGTTTTACTACCTGCGGAAACAAGCCCAGATCCCCAGTCTCCGGGAAAGAAGATTTCGGAACGACCCGCCTGACACCCCGAAGAGAGCACAAGAGCAAGTGCCGTGTCCTCGGACAGCCTGTGAAAATTTATTATTATTTAAGATGGCGATTCTTTACCAATCACAATTGGCTGCCCTATTGTTTCAGGGCGAGCCTAGAAATATATTGCAATTATGATTTATATGTTTTGCAATTTGTGTACTATTTGAAAAAAAAATTTAAGTATTTGCATTCATCTTTACATTTGATAAGAAATATTTTTCCCTTTTTCCCCCTTTTAAACAAAAATATTTATACTTATTTACAATATTTCCAGTGGTATTTAAGTTCTTAAAAATAAAACAATCTCAAAAACACCCTCCCATACACCACGTGGACCTATGATTTTTTTTTTTTTTTTTTGATAAAGTAGTATAATAATTTAGAGATATAATTATTTACCAATAAATAAGTTTTTTTTCCTCTTTTTGACAGAAAATATGAAATACACGGAGCGATGGTAGAACTAAAAAGACAATCACAGGACAAATTTAAGCCCAACGGAGGTGGCCCCACTGCCCATAACTGGAGGCTATCCCTGCCGCAGCAGAAATATTAGGACAAATGCTGATACACTTATTACGATAAAAAAGATATGAAGATAATGAAGTAAAATTGTAAATATGGTTAAATAATTTAAAGTTCTATGATAGTGATGTATATAGAGTGAGGATAGTCCTCTGAGTAATTGTTCTAGATATATAAAGTTCAGTTAGACAAGGTCAAGGTCAGAGTCTGTTAACTCTGCGTCTATCAGTCAACTGCGACTGATACACTGGGCGGGAGCTGGAATCGGCTGTATGCTGTTGACAGTCATTACGCGTGTGACAGTTTGTGCAGCAAAATTATGAAGGGTCATTGGCGTAAGGACAGTCTCTAGTACGGTGTCCACGCGAGCACTTTGCACATATTGAGTCTCTGCGACAGTTGGTCGACGAGTGGCCATAAAGTTGACAATAGCCGCAACGGGTAATTGGTCTATAGATACGAATTTGACAGTTATTCAGACCTACCAACAATGATTTTTTAGCTAGTAATGTTTGTGCATCATTGAAGTCTAGATTTAAGATTATGTGATAATTAGGTGATTTTTCTTTCTGGAGAATTTTATCAATTGTTATGTTGCAGATCGTAGTATTCTCTTTTATGTAATTCAGGAGTTTTGTTGTTGTAACCGATGTTGGTATGCCTGTGATGATAATTTTTAAACTTTTAGATAATTTGTAGGTTATTTCTGTGTTTTCTTTAATTTCTAAGTAGTTCTCAATAATTTTAAGTAGTTTATCTGTATGTGTGTCTTGATCTGTTTGCAGGATTATAGTGTCTTTTTGTCTAGCCGTTCTACAGTATATTGGTGGAATATCAGCTTCTTCTAGGAGTTTTTCATTCAGGAATTCCTTGAGTTTAGTTATTGTTAGTTGTTTTTATATTGTTTTGATTAATATAGCTGAGTTTGATGTTCTTTGTTGCAATCCGCCACTTGTCTGCTCAGTATCTATAATTATCCTTGCAGCATTCTTGTCACCTTGTACATTTATGCTTTCTCTGACTAGATTTTCAATCATCTTCAATTTAGCATTTAAGTGTGTCATATCGAAGTCTTCATTTTGTTCCAGGTTAGTTATACCCGTCTATGTCATTTCTGTTTGCGATTTAATCGATGTAGTCTTAGTAATATCTGTTTGGTTTCTCTTTTCTTTTGTTTTTGGTTTTGTTAGATTTTCTTGGAGTTGAGTCCTGAGTTTACCATTCTCTGCTTGCAGTTCTTTTATTTTATATTTTTCTATTATTGTTACTTCCTGACAATTAAGTTCTGCTTTTAGTTTTTTGTTCTCTTGCCTTTTTTCTTCCAATTTGTTTTCTAATAGTACCTCCAACTTGGAGCTCTCTGTAAGTTTTGAATTTAAATCTGTAATTTCCTTTGATAGCTCATCGATTCTCAACTGTAGCTCATCTTCCAGACCTTGTTTGTCTTTGTTGACATCATTTTGATACCGTAGTATCAAGGATTCATTGCTTTGTGCCTTAGAGAATACCACTTCCAGGTAATTCTCCGCTTCTGCTCTCCCTTCCTTGTTGTTTTGCTGCAATAGTATTTTGTACTCTTTAATCAATTGTTTAATGGGAAGCTTCTCCAGTGGATCCAGCCGGTTCCCATGCAGTTCAAATGGTAATAACTCTACACCCATTGTCATCGGTGATTTTTTTACTGGAGATGAGTTTACTTGCTTGTTTTTAGTTTTTGTGTTGCTTGAATTCTGAAAGGCTCCCCGCAGTTGTATCGCTTGCTGAAGATTGGACTGCTTTCTTGATGGTGTTTCCTCTCTATGTGACAACTGTTTTATCCTTTTGGTTCATTCCTGTCTTACTCTTCGGCATCTTGTATAAAGTGCATTAATTGCAAATGGTCAAGTAAATATTCATTGTATTCTTTTATTTCAGGATTTTCCTGTTTTTCCTTAGCTAATTTGTCTTGTATTGAGGTTATTTGTTCAGTGTTAAAATCTCTGAAGAATTCGTGTATTTGAGTATTTGTTTCGTCGTAGTAAGGACTAGTTTTGTATTCTTTGTTTTTAAAAGCTAATTCATTCCTTACTTCATATTCCAGGAAGTCAGCCATTTTTTGTGTTCTTGCTTGATACCTTCCACCAGAACCTTTCAGTTTAGATTTTCCTACATTCAGTAACTTTTCTAGTAAGCTTGATTTAGGTTTATAGTTTATTTTGTAGTATGGACTTAATCTATAAGTTTCATTCTCTATTGCCGCTGCATGCCCCAGCTGAGTCTCCAACAGACTTCTCCACGTCTTGTATCTGTCTGGATGAACCACCTTAGTATCCTCGATTATTTGCGTAATAAGTTTGCTTGAGATAAATGCCATATTGGCTATTGTTTCATTCTCGGATATTTTTGTTGTATTGGTGGTTTGATTTAATGTTTCGAGTCTTGTTGCCGAAACGTCAGTGAAGGCTTACTGTGGAGACACGAAAAGTTTTGATTTCCGTTTGTCTGTCTGTCCGTCTGTCTGTCTGTCTGTCTGTCTGTCTGTTCCGCGATAACTGCCGCAAAAAGCACCCGATCAGTTTGAAATTAATTGGGCATATTCGTGAGATACCCGGACGTAGCTGTATAGTTTTTGGTTAAATTTGGTCCATTCGTTCGGAAAATATGGAAGATTTTATTTTTCTTTATAATGCTTTTCTACGGCAAGTCAGACGATTTTCAAATTTCGATTTGTTGAAAGAAAATGGCACGTTTGATTAATGGATTTAAATGTCAAATTATGGATACTAAAATTCCAAATAAGGATTTTAAATTATTCCTATTACATTGAAGTTTTATCAATATATCTATCATATTTTTTTATTTACGTGTATAATGTTTTGAGGAAATTTATACATGTATTCCAATAATATAAAGAATTTTTAAATTAATTTTCTTGTTTTACATGATACATATTTCTTTTTTTTTCATTTTCTTCGTTGCCTAGCGACTGTTATTCGTAGCCTATCATTGCGTCAAATATGAATGAAGTTAGTAAATTACGTTAATTTTGTTACAGGTACTATTAAAAGGCTATCACAAAAAATATTTTATCGCGCCAAATCGATGCAATTTATGCAATTAACAGTGGGCACGATAATGAATTATTTTCCAGTAGATTTATAGATCTCCAGATATGCATATTTTGGGGGGCTTTTAATATGTTATTGCTATCGCATGGATTAGGATGTTTAAACTAATGTTTAACCATGCTATAAGTGAAAAAAAAGTACAGTTAAAGGCATGTAAATCCTTTTTAACACTTTCCAACATTGATGAAAAGTATTTATGACTTCAGTTTTTCTATCTGTCGCCTGCCGTGTTTCTCTACGTGCTCTAACTCGCGTAAATATAGTCGGGATTACATGTAATTGATATACGTTTTTGAGGTTTGCCAAAGTATGTTTGGTATTAAAAATGAAGAGTGTAGCATTCATAGCTTAATTACAGGGGCACTCAAAACTATTCCGTTACATTATAGTCTTTGGGAAAAATCGTCTGCGGTGTATTTTAATAATGTTACACAATTTTAAACGTAATGAAATTTATATACTTTATTAAGGTGCACTAGAACCTGGTTACTATAAAATATGTTATGTGTAGCACTTACAGCATGCGTACAGGGAACTCAAAAGTATTCATAATATTACAATCTTTGAAGAAAATCCTTTTGTGGCGTTTTTTAATGATGTTACTCTGTTACAAAATAATAAAATTGATATGTATTTTTGAAACATTTTTCTAGTATATGGGGTGCAAAGCATATGTTTTTTTCAGGGTCACACAAACGTGGTCGATTAAAATGTGGTCTACGCGGGAAAAAAAAAAAAAAAAAACTCTTCACAGCTTATTTTAACACATTAGCGACGGGAAACGAGAATTCTGGTTTTTATTCAGAATACATCATTGGCTAAGGGAGTGACTTCTACCTTACAGAAAAGACATTTATATTGTGTTGTCCATATTTTTTATAGATTGTAAGACATTATATATTACATCCGTACATTGAAAGATATTTACTGCTGCATAAACATGAAAAACATATCTCAGAAACCAATTTCCGAGACACTTTCAGAAGAGGGAGGAACTTCTACCGTTTTTAAACCCAGATTTAATTAAATTGCCTGTCGTCAGTGTGTTAATTGTGTTGCACTAATTCAAACATTATGAAATTAAATTACATTACTGTGGTTGACTACAAGAAGCTTGAATATGATTTGTATCGTATTTATCGTTCATTTATAGGGTCACATAAAAAATTTCGGATACAGTTCTGGTCTATTAGGGATGATTGCTGAAGAGCATTTTCGATTATGGTGTGCGTTTTAACGTTAAGTAAATTTGTGCTTAATAAGTAGTGCTTAAATATTGTATAGACCATGTACAGGGATACACAAAAGAATTCGTAAGTATAAATGAAAATAAGTGCGAATTGCTTCAGTGTTTTTTTTTTTTTTTTTTTTTTTTTTTTTTTTTGAGTTATGTATTTTCCAGCCCAATTACATTTAGTATACTAACAAATGTTTGCAGAATTTAAATAGAACCATATACAGGACTCCGCAGAAACTGGATATATGGTGCCCACTATGCATACTAATCCCCGGAAATGTGATATGAGCAGTTTTAAAAGGGTTTTTTGTCTGCATTAAATTTAAATGTTATAGACGACGCGTAAAAATCTTCACGTAATATACAGGGCTGTAGAAAAGAATTCATGTACTTTTCCGTCTATTGGTAGAATTTACTAAAAGACATTAACACAATTCATTGATAATTACAAATGTAAATTAAATTACACTACGAAGGGGTTCAGGGGGGCAGAGCCCCCCTGAAGAAATCTACTTTATTATCTAAAAATTACCAGATTAAGTAGCTCGTGAGATTTTCAGAATACCATTACATAACAAGGGGTTTAATTTAACGCTTCTAATGTCAGAAACCTTCGAAATATTTTTTCGTTTTATAAATGTTTATGTAATTTCAAAACTTTAAATTTCGTTTTTTGTAGAAAGATTAATATTACTCAAAGGGTGCTAAACACAATGAATTGTAGAGCTGACGTTGAGGCTCCTGATCTGCAGATTTACTAGTTAGTTTTACTGTTGGACTACTTCGCCCTTGGTTAAGCTGTTGACTAATTTGTTGAACATTGTCCATTGCAGACACACTCTGCCTGTCATTCATCCTTTGGTTGTTTTCCCACAGTTATAAAAACTTTAGATAGATTAGCAATTTAATTTTTTAGATAATTGATAGCAGAAGACTCCCATTCACATCACCACCACTAAAATTTATTTAAGATATACGTTCCAATGACGGTAGCTAAAACATAATAAGATATAATAAGATAATAATTCAAGATAAAGAACAGGGGTCCACTAGGCCCCAGCCATACATCATTGAAGGAAAGGGAATATAGAAAGTAGAAAGCAAAAACCGGTAGTCGTAACTACCGAAAATGACTGAGAGAAAATTAAAGGCCAAAAATGGGGAGAATTTTGAAAAACAAAATCAAAATAAAAGAAAACAATGATAGTGATAGTAAATAACCAAAAGGAGAGAAGGGGGAAAAGGTACATGAATATGCTTCCCGTGTCCATAAGCTCATACACTATAATTATTAAGAAAAACCTGGTGCCATCCAGTCAAAGGTCATTTGCTTTTTATAACATGAAACCCCTATTACAAATACATTGACTCATAAAACAGATTTCAGGAAAAGTAATATAAAAGATAGATAAGAAGTCTTAGTAATTGACGTATATGAGATATAAAACATATTTACAATAGATATATACAACTGAGTAGTATAACAATAAATAATAAAAGCATAATATTCACTGTAAGAGTTTATAATAATATTTGTGAGATAAACTCATAATTATGTACAACACTATGCAAGACAAAAACCTGAAAACCGCAGTTTACTATGTATCATTAAACCCTATGAATTTATGAGGTATTTACACACAAATGCGTTCTATCAGTAATTCCCATAGAGAAGGTTAAGTAACTTTTACTAAAGCTTTATTACTGGGATGAAAGCGATTGGGTGGACATAGGATAACTAAGTATTTAAGATATAGACAAGCAACAGCAGTGTACTTACCTTACTCAAAAGGTGCCGCTGCACTAGCCTGTAAAGCATGTTAGTAAGAGCAACTAGAATATTAAATTATGTTGGTTATAATAAGTAGGGAGTAATTACGGAATTTAAACCATTTATTACTTTGAGGCTGAATAATCTCTGTGTATGACCCGAAATCAGTGCAGGGACCGCCGGAAGTGAATTGGATGATTACTTTAACATAAACCAGTAAGTAATGTAAAATATGCCGTTGTTAAGGGAAAAATATGGTGAGTAAAAATTTAAAAGTGGGATTTGTTTGCCACTCAAAAACCTCCATGTCATCACAAATTGGAAGGCCATAACACCAAAAACAAAAAAGTTCCTATTGTTAAGCAAGATGAGATGTATTCGGATGTGAAATTTTTATTGGGACAAGTTATTAAGGTAAAGGCAGTTGGCTGTGAGAAAAAACTAGAGAGTTAGCTTAATAAATAAAAAAGTACCAAAAGTTAAGGATTAGGCCCAACCAATTCCAAACACTTAAATATTAATTGGGACAACTCAAACAGGTGAAATTAACAATATCAGAAGTGAAACCATGTCTCTAGCTCAAAAAACAGAAAAGTTGCTAATGTTAAGGTTAAGTAAGAGGAGGAAACCATTAGTGTCAAAATGTTAAAGTTGAAAAAACAATAAGAGATAAAAGAAAAGTGGGCAAAAATTTATATAAAACTTTATTTATTAGCTAAAAACAGTGAGAGCCCCATTCAGCCCCCTCTGACGGGGCCCCTAATTGAGCTATAGATAAACGAATTAACGAAAAAGAAAGAGGGGGAAAAGTTTCCTTAGGCGATTAGCAGCTGATTTCGGCGCGACAGAATTTCGCTAAAGTTGATAGTTTACGAGGTATTTGGACATTTGTCCAAAAAACTCAGCAAAAAATCCTATGAAAAGAGAGAAAATGGCGAATTTAGTGACCCCGTAGTGGCTCAATGGTTAAGAAACACCACTAATAGTTATAAAGAATCCCCCAAAACATATTTACATCGAAAAGACCATAATAAATAAATTTAAAGATAGCTTAATATAATAATATGAGATAAAGAAAATACAACTGAAAGAAACAAAATGGAGGACAAGACCTTAACAGAAGTAACTTTTTACAAGATATACCATCATCACACCCCTGAAGACCACCAGAGTCCTAAACAACCATTAATTTTGAATTTTGAATAAGTCCCGTGGGCTAATCTTTACTTTAATTCTATTACTTTGCATTTCCCATAGGGAAAACTACTGTGGTCAAAGATGGCGTCAGCGGCCCGTAAAGGGCTAAGTTAATAAACTTTAAAATGCTGCATGCCACCAAAAGAGCTATGTTTAGTTAATACAATTTTTGAAAAGCACTTTTAAATGATTCTGGTATCATTATTCATAGTAAAACTTTAGTATTTACTTTTAAATCAGTGGCTGTCGGATAATTTTTCTAATGTTTGCTATTTAGTAGCCAATCACAAATCAGTAAAAATAAATGACGTCAAATGAAGCTTTCTTTTATAAAGATAATCTAACTAAGAATTATAATCCCGATATCAATCTGCCCTTACAAATCACAGTATTTAAATGAGCAACCAATTTCCACCCAACCGCAAAAGAACAATTTTTACCAATTTTCAAACATTAATTAAAAATACTTAGAGTTAACACAATTTAATAAAAATAGTACCGCTAGATAGAGCAAAAAATACACTTTTAGAAGATATAAATAGTTAGTGGAAACGTAATAGTTAAATAGGTGAAAAATTGTACACAAAAAAGTAAACAACTAATATAACTCTATGGGAATTCTGAAAAATTTGATCTGATTTATACACTTTTCAAAAAATCATTACTTATGTAAAATATCATCCAAGAAAAGAATGGGTGGAGGCAGACAGAAGCTAAAAGATCAAAGTAACTGAATCTTAAGTTAGTTTTTCAAAATAATCAGGAAAAGTAAGACATTAAGCTATGTTAAAATTGACAAAAATTGCCTCCAAAATCCCATGCTTCTCTATGGAGATAAGGGCTATCAAGAGAAGAGCAAAAAGAACACTTTTTCATTTACATATTTTTCACATAAATCCTGCGAGTTACTCATCAAACTTAGCATTAAATTAAAGCTTATGAACTAAATAAAGAAAATGACACCATAATTTTTAACTTTAAGCACTATTTCATTGTTTAATTTACATACGAATTTGGATGTTTACGCCATAGAAATAACATGAGGAAAACGGAAATATTTTCTCAAAAACAGTACTTTTTAAATTGCTTATTTTTCATATAATTCTTGTTGAAAACTTAAAAAACTTTGTACCAAAATCTTCTACGTGCTCTACTGTATTTGAATAGAGCCATTGTTTTTAGATTTTGACAAGATATAATTAAATTAAAAGCTTGTGAAAATTGCTAAAATTTGAAAATGGGTCTATGACACTGAAAAGTGTATGATCTTTAAAGGGTGAACAAACAGTGAAAAATGGCTGTACATGTACAAAATTGGTATTAAAATATACAAAAATGTTCGTAGTACATTAAATGAACAAGTTCTGAACTTTAAATGCTTGTTAAAAGGACACAAGAAGCATTTTAGTAGGTGGCTAATGCCTGGTTCAACAAAGATATGAAACCAAAAGAAATAGAAAGTTTAAACACTCATATCTTTTGAACCCCTACACATAATTTCAAGTACCTTATATCAAAATGTTCAGCATACAAAATGAAAGAGAATGATAGCACAAGGTCCTAGCTTACCCCATTTCTGAAAAAACTAGGTATTCATCAGGAGCTTGAATTGCACGATGCTACTGTGTTTACGGCAGTGAAGGAACTCATTACATAATGAGACGTGTGGAATTTCCTATTTTTGTTTCACCGTAGTGAGTGTTACACTTGTGTCCATGTTTGACATGAATCAGATGTTATATGGACTAGCTTTGCTGTAGAGATAGTAATTATTTGAATTATATTATTTTCCTTTGAGTATTCGCTTACTTAAAAATTAGCGTTTTGTGTCTGGTCCTTAATTTTGGATGTCAGTGTATATATTCATATATATATATATATATATATATATATATATATATATATATATGGGTCGGGATGTCTAGGGCTTGAATAAATTCTCAGTCATTTTAAATGACGAACACAACATTTAATTACACATAAAACACAATTAAAATACAACCAAGATCTCATTATCACAATTGCAGCTTCCCACTGCCTAGAACAAACTCCACTATCACTACACAACTGTTACGTCACATGACGTTTTCTCCCTTTTCCCGTTGCCAAAGAATATAAAGTAAGCATAAAAATGAAACAATAAGAATGCGGTTGCAGTCATAGACGAGCAATACTGGACAGAAAGAAATTAATACTATGAAAGTAACGACTAATATTTCCTACAGAGATCGGCCATCCTGCGAGTCACTGGCCTCAGGGACGTTTTACAATACAAAACTTTACAATATATTAAAGACATAATACACAAAATGCAAATACTACTGAATATGAATAAAATGATTAAATACTTCAATACAAATTTCTAAAAATAATAATACTGTACAGTTGATGCATCAACGAAAAATTTAAACATGAAATTACAATAATGCTATACAAGTTTATTACATATTTGAGAAATACTTTATCATATCAGCAGATGTAGTAGTTTTATTGGGGCCTGGATGGTCACCAACTTTTTCCACTTCATAACTATCTCTGGGATTTATTTTAGTTATTTTATATGGGCCAAAATATTTAAATCTTGATTTTAACCCTGTGCTAAACTGAGTTCGTTGAATGGCCACCAGATCACCAATTTTGTATTTAGACGCTCTTTTTCTTTTTCTGTCATTAGTCCTTTTATTTTCAGCTTGCATTTGAGTGAAAGAATGTGACCTAAATACATCACAATCTTTGTTTCTTGAATTTATTTCTTGGTTATTCAAACGCATTACATGATCATTTCTGTTATTCTGTGAAGCTACATTAGAAATATAATGGTTTACAGAACCAGAACTCCGTGTTAATCTTGTTGGAGTGACCAAATTGCTTTTAACATCCTTCTCCTTTGGATTTTTGGAGGTACTACTAAAACATTTACCCTTTCTTAATTGAACATTACTTGATGACTGATGAAAAGATGCATTATCAATTTTTATTCTCTCCAGATGAACAGCTGACTGCCACCTAGGATCTGTAGATAGATCAATTTTTTCAGATGGGTTCAATAAAAAGTCAAGAATATTCTTGATACATGACAGTTTATCGTCCTTTCTAATATCCAGGAGTTCACATATGTGGTATATGGTTTTATCAAGTATGATTTTCATAAGGCTCTGACGTTTACTATATTGATAAGAAGATTTATCGAATTGGAAACCATTAAACTTAAGAAAGTCTCCAACTATATCTTGACTATTTGTAGGCCATTGGAAAAATAGAACTCTATACAAAGGCCGGATATTTTTTGCTTTTTGCATTCGTTCTCTTATTTCTGACATGTCTCCAAGTTTACAACCTTGCTCCTTTCCAACACCGCTCCACCAAAACACATTAGACTTTAAATCCGGTATATCTGGAGCATTTCTATTTCTTCTAAATGGTAACTTTCGGAAAACATTTTGCTTTGTACCTGATTTTTCATCCTTTACATCTAGCTTTCTGTTTAGTAAGTATCGGCTTAAATAAGATTTTTCAGATTCTGTTGGAGTGTCGTCTGTTAATACGACTTTCATAGAGACATCAACCGATTCGTTCTTCCCAGATTTACGTGCGGAAGTAACTTCTCTTAGGCCTGCCCTTATTTTCGTATCATGAACGTGGTTCAGCTGAACTTCATCTTTATTGCTTAACTGGGATGCCTGCATGAATAATGCATTTGTCGTCTCGTACTTACAAAATTCAGCACCATTTTTGTCAAAATTTAATCTAGCTTGGTCCAAAATGTACATCCCGATGACTGCTTGGTAATCTAACTGTTAACATGGCACTACGTGCCATGTTAATGAGTATTTACTTCCATCTAATTCTATTTCTTGCTCAATCGATCCCTTTGTATAAACTTTAGACGACCCTATTCCCGATAACACTGAAGAGTTGTTAGGCAGCTTTGGACGATCAGAAATTTGCCAGTATAAGTCTTCGCGTAGAAGGCACACTGAACAGCCGGTGTCGACGAGTGCAGGAATAGTTTGCTTGTTAATGGTAATTTCTTTTGTTTGAATTTTTTTAAATGCGATGACGTTACAGTTTCTTGCAATATGTGCATCAGAAACCTTCTCTTCATTGATTTTACTTATTGTACTTCCGTTTTTTCTTAAGAGCTCGGAACAATACGACCTGGCGTGGCCGCTTTCTCCACATTCATAGCATTTGAATGTTTTCTTTCTCTCTAATTTTTCAGTTTGTTGATTTGTGGTCATTCCCCGACCAACATCTCTCTGTTCTGGGTAAGATCTCGCAAACATCCTATTTTCTCGGTACTGAGATTCTTTCGGTTTTCTATTAAACGTCATTTTAATGTTTTCATAATCATCTAGTTTTTCTGAAATAACATCTGATAATTTAAACATCGACCATTCGTCGAAGAAGTGTTCTTTTACTTCAGGAGGCACTTTTCGTTTTATCTGATCAGTAATCATTAAATCGCATAACTCATCAAAGGTCGTAACCTCTAAACCTCGAACCCATTCGCTAAAATATTTCTTCAATTCGTATGCGAAATCTCGCAATGTTGTGTCTGCTCTTTTAACATGCTTGACAAACAATTGTCGAAATTTTTCAGGCGTAAATTTATATCTCCTTAGTAGTACTTCTTTAACCTTTTCGTAATCATCGGTTATTTCTTCGCTCTTCCTAGCGATTATCTCCGTAATTTCTTGGGGCAAAAGTCCAATGAGGTGTGTAACCCAAAATTCCTTTTTAATTTCCGCCCTTTTCGACTGGCGTTCAAAAAGAATTAAATAAAGACTTATATCGCATGTTTGGGGATCGAACTTGTGAATAATATTATTCAGTTTAATACGCGTTTTTCCATTACTTTCGGGTTGACTCCCGTTTTGGTTACTGGTTCCGACGATTCTTTCATTTTCAAGGCGTATTTTTTCTAATTCAAACTCCATTTGTTGTTTTCGCAATTCCTCTTCTTTATTCCTTTTCCTTTCCTCGATAACAGTATCTAAATAGCCCTTTACAAATTCTTCTTCATACTTAGCAGCTGCTATAATAGCATCTTTGAATTCAGGAACCTTTAAATTTTCTACGTCTGGAACTCCCAATTCTATCGCGACGTGCTGCAAATCTTGTTTAATACCTTTGCTGAGGAAGGCCATTTTCTCAAACACAGTTTTATGTAACTATCCTTCAGGCCCCAAAAATTAAAATTTGCTTATTAAGAAACCAAAATTTAGTTTTTATAAAATTATCACCACTAAGAAATTTAGTTCTTATAAAATTACAAATCAGAATTAAGGAACATGATTCGGGATTTCAAACACATACGTGAACGATCAGATCTTAAATCTTACTTCAAATTACAAAAAAAAATGCAAGTATTGTCAGTTAAATACCAGAAGCGAAATAAAACAAATTCTGAGATTAAATTAGGTAAATAAATCAAAATGAGCAGGCTATATCATATAAACATAATCAAAATAAAAGTTAAATGCATAATCAAAATAAAATCACAAATAATCAAATGCCAAAAATCAGAATTAAAATAACCCTTTTTGAGTACACTCAACCTTTATTCAAACAGTTAAATGAGAAAAACAAATCATAAAAACCATAAACTTACACTGCATGCATTTTAGTTCTTAAATCAGCGAAAAAGAACAGAACTTACCAAACTTAAATCTTTGCTGAAACATAAATACATTAGCAAAAATTAAACCAATGAACATTTATCTCTTAAATATCACATATTTGTATAAGAAAGCATAAATAAATAAAAATATACTTGTATTTTAAAAACTCAATCAAATAAAATATATTTCATAAACAAAGTCTTTTCCTTTTAACCACAGTAAATAAATCACTTACACACACACAAAAAAAAAATATATATATATATCCACATTGCTTATCTGTTATCTATTAAAAAGTAGAATCTGAGACCAACAAAAAAAAAATATCACTTGGTCTCTTTTTTTATTTTTTTCTGATGAAAAACACTTGCTTTCTTGTGTCGCACTGATGGAATCGGCTCACAAAGCTTTTAAATGAAACGAAAAACACACGGCTTGTTGCCGCGCTAAATATTTCACAAATTCAACGATCCCACTAAATATTTCACAAACTTATACATACCGGGCTGGTTGCTTCACTAAATTTTTAACTGACAATTGCGTCGAACACTTGAATCGGGATCTTGATTCTTTCACTTTCACAACATTTAGCTCACAAAAGAAACTAGAGTGTGTTTCTTTTTTTTTTTTTTTTTTATTCACAGATTCTTTCACAATGTGACTTGTGGAGAAAGCCAGATGGCTTTTCTTATTTTATTATTTCACAAACGGTTACAGGATGATCCAAAATAGAGAATCAGGTTGATTCTTTCTCGACATAAAACCATGAGGTTTTCACTTTTTTCTTTCACAGAGTAAGGGCGACTCCAAAATTCTTTAGAACTCGGATGGTTCACACTAACGGTTGGGCGGGAAAATTATTCCGCTGGCACAAGTTTCATTATTAATTCCGCGCCGAGACCCCAATTTTGCTGTGGGTCGGGATGTCTAGGGGTTGAATAAATTCTCAGTCATTTTAAATGACGAACAATTAAAACGACGATTAAATGACGACATTTAATTACACATAAAACACAATTAAAATACAACCAAGATCTCATTATCACAATTTCAGCTTCCCACTGCCTAGAACAAACTCCACTATCACTACAAAACTGTTACGTCACATGACGTTTTCTCCCTTTTCCCGTTGCCAAAGAATATAAAGTAAGCATAAAAATGAAACAATAAGAATGCGGTTACAGTCATAGACGAGCAATACTGGACAGAAAGAAATTAATACTATGAAAGTAACGACTAATATTGCCTACACACACATATATATATATACATATACAGCTAACTGTCGTCAATAAACTTCACAAATTCTTCAAACGTTTGAAATTTCACAGTGACATTATAAAATCATTGGGTCAAAAGCACATTTAACAAACCACTTTTAATATGTTCATTTTTAATGATTTAAGGAGAAAGGTTCACAGTTAGCCCACATTTTCTTCAAGTATTTAAAGTAATTTTTATATATCTATTCAGAAATTGCAATTAATATATCATTTAGATCTAGATTAAAATACGAGGTTTGGCTATTGAAAAACAAGACTCCTGCTTCCACAGAAGAACTGCGCATGCATCAAATTTGTACAACCCATAGTTGCGTAGCATAAAACCTCTTGAATCGATTGTCGCCTCAAGTCGGTATTAAAAGTATCCTGGTCAGGACTTTCATTTGTCCCGTACCCTGTTTTAGTGTTTTTTCGGGAAAATGATCCGTGTTTTAAAAGAACAACGGATTAATGTGAAATTTATTTTTAAAACTTGGAATATTCATTACTGAAACTCATATTTTTTTAAATACAAATATACGGCAATGGAATTTTTCCACGTGCGTAGGTTTTTGATGGTTAAAGCGTATCCAAGATGACACAGAGGACATTGAAAATTATGTTCGCCCGAGCCACACTTCCACGTCAACAACGGAAAGAATTTTCGGTAGTCATGGGATTGTGCACCTGCACTGTATTACTAAAGCTGACAGTATCAATCAACATTACTACATTGAGGCACTTACTCAACTCCTTAAAAAAATATGGAAATAACAACACGAATTGTGGAATAACAAGTCACGAAGTCTTGAACAAGATAAAGACCCGGCTCATATCGCATTGTCTTTGAAGACGTTTCTAGCCAAGAATAAAATCCCAGTGTGTGACCATAAGCATCACTCGAAGGACATGGCACCATGTAACTTTTATCGGTACCCAAATTTTAAATCTGCATTTAAAGGAACTATATTTTAGACCTTTGAAGCTGTGAAAGAAAAAGCGGCACACGTCATGAAGGACCTCACAGCAGACGACATCTAGCATTGCTTCAAACAAGGGAAAATTCGCATGGAGAGTTGTAGCGATAAAAATGGGTGTATGTGGATGCGGATAAAAAATATGCATAAATTTAAAATAAATATTTTACAGGATTATTCCCGTTATTTCACACCTCGTATGCAAAAAAAAATAGTTTAGGAAAATCTCATCTGCACAACTTGTAATGAGCTAGTTAATTTGAGAAATATGCATAACTTAACGGAATGAAATGTGGACTCATAATATTTGTTTTTTAAACTAATATAACTTTAGAAAGTGAGGTGATGCAGAAAATATATCGTAATAATTTGTGACAAGATATTTTTTTTACAAAAAAGGGGTTTAGTAAAAAATGGTAACATGTGCTACATTGAGAAAGCTATTTCGAATCCCTTTCATACTGAAGAATATTTTTGAAAAGGTATGACTAACAAATTCGAATATATACTTTAGAATAGTGTTATGTTACGTACATATTTTCTTTACAAATGATACAGAAAAATATTTAGCAGTATCGTTTTTACATTCCTGTTGTTCTATTTTTATATGTAACGTCGGAAAAGATATGCAATCTTTAAGCAAACAAAGCAACTAGAAAATTAATTTAGCTTAAATTGTAAAATCGCAATACATAATTCAACGGTATCTTTCCAATAAAAATAAATGGACAAGTGCATGTTCTACTCGCGCTCCGAGGGTTCTGTACAATAAATATAGGAATTATTAACTGTATTATTAAAAAAATTGTTGGTAAAATAATAATAGGACTCTGTAAAAACTATACAACGGAGGTTTCGGTATAACTTCATACACTAGAAAAGTATAAATTTATATGCCATCAAAGTTCAGAAAGATATGAAGCCTATATAGTATCAAATATTGCTATTCTGTATAACTCTTTCTTTTAATCCTATTCTAACTGTTTATGGTGAAATTGGCACTGACAATAAAAATAGTGCATATTTAAATTTCATTTGGCATTTCATAAAACTAAGTTCAGCGTAGTAATAATCTTTTCTTTTTACAGTGTAACGATTTTGTCTGGTTCTCTGGTAGCACTAAACAAACGACGAATTAACATCGATTGTTAACTTTATTTAACAGTTTATATTACCAAATAAAATCTCTTCAATCATTAAAAACAAATCGTCACTCCTAAACAAAAGGTACTACTTTTCAGCTCTCTCTAAAAATAGATTACTTTAAAAACACAATCAATAAAACCACACTCTTTCCCCGGCTAAAAAAAAAAAAAAAAAAAAAAAAAAAAAAAAAAAAAAAAAAAAAAAAAAAAAAAAAAAACGTATTTTTTTTCATTACACTCGGGTACTATCTGCCAAACTTTTCTCAACTACATCTCCATCTCACAAGCGACTAGCTCTCTTCATTTCACTTGACCTCTCACCTAACATCTTCAGCTCTCTTTCCGCATATCGAAAAAGTTTCTCTCCGATACGAGAGCATGGCTGATCAGTCTCCGAAAACCAGGCGGCGATCAATGGACAAGATCTGACTCTAGGCTGCGATTCAGGGATTACCGCTGGACAAAACCAGTTTCGCAACTTACGAAACAAAATAGGCTGCAGGGTTTTTCGGTCGTTACAGACGCCCCCCCCCCCCCTCCAAATTATGGACATGTCCAACGGGGCCATGGACAGGAAAAACAGTTGCGACAAGTTCCACTGAACACTAAAATTTTTCTCTCTTCCAAAATGTTCAGGAACAACTTTTGTCACAAACAGGTCTCTTCGCCCTTTCCCAATCCATCACAGCCATGTGCCGCCCTAAACAAGATTCTTTAAATTTTAGAGATACTAGCAATTTTGATACAAAAAAAAAATATAGCAATTCACAACATGCCAGTAATAATACAAATACTTAAATTACACTATATAAAAGTTACTCTAATTTACCACAATTCAATATACACAAAATTTCCTATAACTTCAGACAAAATTATAAGCAAGGTAATTTTTCTTAAAACATCAATACAATCAACATTTTTTTTTTCTTTTTCTTTACGTAAACTTAACGTAATACAAAGCAAAAATATTTAGCATTTTTTTTCTTAATGACAAAACAACTTCAATACATAATCATACAATTACAAATATTAAACATTAAATCATAACTTAATAATTCAAAAGTATTTCTATATTTTCCTAATACTGACAATAAATAAATATAATATATACACTTTTTTTCTTTCTTTAATAATACCACTTTAATATATAGAACTTAATAAATAGCACTCAATGTATGAGTATGGCTATGGGTATGGGGCCGGCTCAGAGTGTCTGCATTAAGAAATTTTCTTCTTTTCTTATGACTCCTCATTCTTTTTTTCCTTGATTTCATTTCTACCTCTTTCCCCTTGAAATTAACAACATCTGTTATTTCTGATAATCTTTTAACACTCTTGCTCGTTCTCCTGCATTGTACAGCCAAACTTTTTGGTCTACAAGTAGACAAGTTCAACACAGTTTTAATTCCAAATCTCTGGAAAAACTCTAAAATCAAGTTACTCATTAATGAGAGTTCCTGTTCAGTCTGTATTTCCCTTGGAAACATCATTCGACTAAATATCTGCAATATTACATCAAATATAGACATCGATTCAGCATTCACTACTGGCACTGCATCTGGGTAGCTAGATGCCATATACCTAGTTGTAATCAGATACAGATCTCCATTTGACGTAATAGGTAAAGGTCCACAAGCATCTACATTTATCCTGCTAAATATTTCAGATACCATGGATACCAAAGTCAATGGGGCCTTTTTCTTGTATTCAGGGTTTCCAGCTCTCTGGTAAACATCACAAGTTTTTTCCAACTTTATTTCCTTAACCATTTCAAATTCCTTGAATTCCGTTTCAGTCTTTCTGGCCAATGTAAACAATGGAGCCAATTCTTTACTCTTCTGTTGCTCCTCAGCAAATCTATTCGAATCTACTTTCATCAAATCCAAAATAGTTTCAGTTTCCAAAACCTTCGGCAAATGTTTACAATTTACATCAGGACTCTGATCTCTTTTCTCTTTCAATTTTGAAATCAATTCCGATTTCTCTTCTTGACCATTTACTAACTCCTCTTCCTTTACCTTATCAACATCACCAATACTCGATTTTATCTGTCCGCTCTCAAAATCTTCTTTAACAGACACACCAGGTCCAACAATATTTCATCCGTATAATGAAGAACTGTAGGCAAATTCACTTCCCTCTCCATCTCTTTGACATCTTCTTTAACCATTAGTTTTTCTTCCACAAGTTTAACTTTTACATCCGAAGACCTTTTTCAACTTCTCCATCAACCTCTATCTCTTCCGAAAATTGCAATTTCTTCTCTTCCAAAGTTACTAAATTTCTCTTTTCAGCAAGTGGTTTTCGCCACTGTGCCTTTGTCACTATTGCATTCCCACACAGCACAAATTGGTAAATATGACATCCATATAATGTAAAGTACATTCATATACCATGTCCATAATTCATCCTAGTAATCCCATTTTACATTGTATCTACGTAGATATTACCATCACATGTCTCTCCGAATACATCCATATAGCGTTTGTTGGGCATCCAGATCCAACATATATCGATGTAAAACGGATGTCTATGTCCATATAGATCATGCCCTAGACATAATATGTATGTATATATACATCATATCTATGTAATATGTATGTATATATACTACACATATTTATGTAATATGTACATATATATACATCATATCTATGTAATATGTACATATATATACATCATATCTATGTAATGTGTACATTTATATTCATCATATCTATGTAATGTGTACATATATATATGCAATATGGAACAGTATGTGTATACCCAGACTCTTCTGCCATCTTGTTTTTTTAAATTAAAAAAATATATATATTATACATAAAAGTTTACGATTTAAAAAAAAAATTAAAATATCAAAATTATTCGTAAAAGGCACAAGTTATTAGTAATATTAGCTAAACTGTAATAACTGTATTTTAAATCACACCAAATATATTGTGTAACTGCTCTGATGACAATAAATATAATTAACATAAGAAAATATAAGGATAAAAAAATACTTTTTATTATCCTAAAACAACATAAACGCTCTATTTTTTAAAAATCATTTTTTTTTCATTATTTTACTTTCAAAAACACTTAGTCTCACATGAATATATACAACAAACCCTCTTTGCATCTTAAACAAAACACTAAAAACTTTTATTATATAAAAACAACATATCTCCCCCCTCCCCACTTTTTTTTTTAAATCAAACAAAATAATGTAATTGCTCTGGTAACAAACAAGGTGGACGTATACGTAAGGTTGGCCCAAACTATCTTTTTTACTTAGCGGTAGATTTTATTTATGCCCCAGACTGAAATATATAAATGTTTATTTCACATTATATTTACAATTTTACTTTATTATTACATGAGCATTTAAAAATATTTTCATCTAAATAATTTTTGCACTTAATTTTCTTATTGTGTATAATGTTGTGTTCTCATAGTTTGTAGCGTAACATACTATTTTTGGAAAATATAATTTAGCGAGTAATGCTATTAAAAAACTAGTTTACAGGGAGCGCCAGTAATATTATTAAGGCTACTTTAATAAACTTAATTTATTATCTCCTCTTTTGACATAACAATGGGAGTCCTACCATACTCACAGATTTTTTTAAATCTTCGATGCTGAATCCATAATCCTTACAAAAGTAGCATACCGTCCAAGAGAACCAGACAAATTCCAGTTGCTTGCAGAAGATCACTAATGGTAGTTCCTTATTATACAGGGTGTCCGGTCTCGACGGTGTCCAATGGCTAATTCCTAAACCGTTAGTCATAGTCATATAGTTCCAATTACAAAAATGTTTTAAATCAGGTAAAGAAGTATTTTAAAAGCGATTTGGGTCAATAAAAACATTTCTTAAAAAATTACGAATTTTAAATTTTTATACGGTTCCCCTGTCCTATAAGTTATATTTAGTGAATTTTTCCTTTTACACTGACAAGTAATACCAAAAAAGTCCCTTTATTCTACGATTAAAATTGACCGAGTAATAGCTGTTTAAAATTGGAGCATATTTTTTGCTGCAAATTGGGGGTCATTCACAAATTTAGTCGAAATATAATTTTGTCAGATATAAAAAAAATGTTTGGGAGTAAAATTAACATTACAATATAAATTTGAAATCTTTAATCATTCTGGCATATTAATGGAAAATATACAATTTGTAATAAACATTTAAGAAGAAAGAAAAAACAATTTTTTTTAAAATAAAATGATTCTAAATTAACTGCCTCAATTCTTTACAAAATGATACGTATTTTAAAATATTATTGGATTGCACAAGCCTGCAAAAGTTGGGTTATGTCATGTTTTTTTAGCTTTTGATAATTGATTCTTATATATTCTGTACCGCTGAATCCGAAATTGACCTTCATTTTTAACTATCATAACAGGATTTTTCGCAAATTTCAAAGTTAAGATTTTCAATGTTGAAATTGAATTTCCTCCCCCATCTCATCGGACCACTCAGCTGTTTCGATGTAAGAATACCAGGATAATCAAAAATATCGAATAAATTTTTTAATCAAATAAAATAAAATAAAATAAAAAATGTTTTACATATGTTTTATACTATGAGATTTTCGCTATATTTTAACTTACACATTTGCGATTTGCAAAAAAATTCTAACGTGATGGTTAAAAATGAAGGTCATTTTCAGATTCAGTGCTAAAAAGTGCGTAAAAATCAATTATCAAAAGTTAAAAAACACAACCATCTCCTCTACTTTATAGTATTCAATTTTTGTTATTCTTTAAATTTGAAAATTTCGATTTGCGAAATATCCTGACATGATGGTTAAAAATTAAGGTAATTTTCGGATTCAGTGCTAAAAAATACATGAAAGTTGAAAAACCCAACAATCGCAATCTTTTATTACCTAAACTAAAACTTTTTTTCTTAAACTCCTTGGCAGAAATCTATCCGAAATTTTTTGTGTTATCCTGTAAAATAAGTATAAATGGGAACCACCGAAAATCTTAATAATATTAGATTTTTATCGGAGTTGCGCCAGTATGTAAAATGCAATCTCGATCGGATATTTAAAAGTGGGTTAAAGTTCGAGTACAAATTTTGAACTGGAAAAACAAACATACGATTGTTGAAGTAACATAAAAACTTATAAAAAAACATAATTTTTGTTAAAAGAAATCATAAGAGAAATAGTCTCAAATCCTGACAAAATAAAGCATATGTTATTTTAGCCAATTTGAGACTTAATCATAATACTTGTAGGATTTTTTTTCAAAGCGCAGATACAGATGAAGTAAGGTCTTCGAATACTTTAAACACTTGATATATGATCCCTCAAAGCCAAGCCGAACTCATTTGTTTTCAGAGTAGAAAAGTGGCATAAGTCATGCATTTTTAAAGTTTCATAACTCGCTCAATTTTAGGGTTATATGAATGGGACTTTTTTTGTCTTACTTGTCAGTGTAATAGGAAAAAATTAGTAAATATAACTTATAGGACCGGGGGACCGTATAAAAATTTAAATTTCGTAATTTTTAAAAAAATGTTTTAATTGACCCAAATCTCTTTTAAAATGTTTCTTTGCCTGATTTAAAACATTTTTGTAATTGGAACTATATGTCTATGGCTAACGGTTTAGGAATTAGCCATTGGACACCGTTGAGACCGGGCACCCTGTATAATAAAACTACACGCCTATGATTTTCTGAGAGCATTTAAATTTTAAGATCTATCCCGGCACCAGCTGATCCACCAGACGCTCAGTTCCACTGGTATACTTTGTATTAATACTGTTTCTGGATGTAACATCAAAAATAACATTGATGCTCCCTGCAAACTAGTTTTTTTTTTTTTTTTTTTTTTTTTTTTTTTTAAGATTCCATTACTCCGCTAAATTATATGTTCCACAACATAGCATATTACACAACAAACAATGTCAAAACTAGGACCTACTATAGTTCTCATTACTTCTAATATATTATTTTGATCACTGAATTTATTGAATTCATTGATTTGTCAAAAACTTTGTTATACACTGAAACATATAGACTCAAATCAAAGAATCTTATATAGAAAGCATTTCATTTTTTGATAATGAATCCCATTTTCAAAAATAGTAAGAATAATAAGTAAATGCTTTTGGGGAAAAAAGGGCAAATTTTTAATTTAATAGATAATTACATTTAAACTGAGGACCTATGCTATAAGAAAAATCTATAGTAGCTATACTTGTAAGAGAAATGCACCTAAATATCAATTTAAATGAAATTTTCTAAACATGTATTTCAAATGGAGAATCCCCTATTATTTTGGTATCTCAATGCTTTTTCAATAAATGTAAATAATCATGCCACCGCTAACAAGACATGCAGATTTAACTTAAAATACATTGAATAGATAAAATTAAATATATGAAAATAAACTTTTGAAATTAAGAAACCTTTTTATGAAACAATAAGTTTTTAATAACATAATTTAACAACATAATAAAGTGATATGTTATTTTCAATGTTAAAAAAAATATTTATTATTATTATGCAAACTGTTAACTTATCCTTGTTTTCATTGGATCTAATTTGTTAGCGATATTTTCTTTTATTCAAGACAAATTCACCATTTGAAAGTTTTTATTGATAATAAACATTCTCTCTCTCTCTCTTCTTTTTTTTTTTTTTTTTTTTTTTTTTTTTTTTTTTTTTTTTGCCAAACAGACTGTTGACCCCAAAAAGTGTTTGCACTATAATTATACAAAATAAAATTTTATATTTTATAGTTTTCGCATTAGATAAAGTTTGAGGGGTATGGGAGAAGGAGTATAAGAAATTAAATATAATCCAAACTTTGTAAAGTTTTATATACAAGATTAAGATTCACCGAAAAATCAAAACATTTAAAATGTAAAGCCGATGATTAACTATGTAAGTCAAGTATAGAGATTACTATGATCAGTCAATTATATGATAGGGATAGAGAAGATCATAAAATTTGAGGAGTTAATCAAAAATTTATATGGCTAAAAATTTGTTTGTAGTTTTTTAAGGATAAGGTTAAAAATCGTAAATGCTACAAAAAGCACCAAAATAGAATAGCAAATAAAAACCTGAAAAAAAGAAATCAAAGGACTTACTTACATATAATCCTGCTCAATATTTAATCCAAATCTCAAACTGCATCATGCACATCCTAAAGTAAAGTAAACATCACTTCTATTCTAATATCAGATTCAGTTGTTGTTGTAAATGCTAACTGTTTTGAATAAACGAGTTTGAATCTGTATCTTGATACAACTAAAAATTTATAAAATTAAAAACCAAGTTGAACTTTGATAGTCTAAATTAAACTAGCCAAAAAATGCATAAACATCTGCAAAACATGATGGCGTCGCGTCTGGCGTGTTTAGAAAACAACACAAAGCTCATGTTGCCACACGAAAAAGTGTATCGGAAGTAATATATTTAACTCTTTTAGTGCTCTTTATAGGGGGCGCTGTATCTACCTCCATAAAGTGTTGGTATATGAACGTCATGTTGACGTTGTTTCTTTGACAATCCAGTTTATATTTTAGAATGAACGTTAAGTCTACCTCCATATTATGTTGTTCCATAGATTGTTGGAATACGAATGTTATATGAATATAATGTGTTCAACCATCCATCTTAGGGCTTTGAATGAACACCATTTTGATGTACATGTATGTATTCTAGATGTAAACCGCTCTAAATAAACGAAATATCTACGTGTGTCCTGTGTGAGATTCACATTTCCTCTTTTCTTTCCACTATCACCTAAAAACTGAAAGTTCTCTTTCAACAATGCAGCAGTTCTATTTCCAAGAATATATCTCCCCGGATCCGGACCATTTCTAATAACTGCTGCCTTCGTTTTAACATGACCCAATTCACATTCAACTTCGGCTGTAGGCAAACGTGTCATTCTGTGGTTCAACAAATGCTGCATCCACACATATTTTCCTGTCATACTTTCAGACGAAACGTACCTTTGACACACAATATCGACTGTTGCTCCAGTGTCTCTTAAAATTGGAATACGAATCCCATTTATCCTTCCAGAACTCGTGTGCGGTGCAAATAATTCATCATCAGCTCTATTTCGAACATGATTTACAGTTCCTGTTTCAATTTTATTTGTAAGTCTAGGACACTGAGGCCAAAAATGATTTGTATCCCCGCATTCAAAACAACTTTGTCTTCTTCTATTAAAATTGGATTCAGGCTTCCGACCATTAAAATAGTTTTCCTTATCTTCTACATCTTGCACACGTTCATTTCTCTGGTTATTTCTTTTCCACGGTTTCGAATGCCATGGTTTTTTCTCACTTCAATTCTCATAACTCATCAAATCTTTATTACGAACACACCTTCTTATATCCTCAAACTCTTAAATTTTAGTCACAAGATCAACTGGCGAAATTATAGTTGTCGAGTGATCCAAAAATCTATCTTTAAATTCAGGCGGTGCCCTCTTTTTTATTTGATCAACAATCATCAAATCTTTTAATTGATCATAAGTCTCTACATTCAATCCATTCAACCAACCCTCCAAATATTTTTTTATCTCATAGTAAAAATCATGCCAAGTGCTATCGGTTGCTTTTTGAGTTTTTACAAAGTTCTGACGAAACTTTTCTGGACTCAATTTAAACCGCTTCAGTAATACCGTCTTAACATATTGATATTCACTAGCATTTTACACAGGTTCACGAGCTATCAATTGTGAAATTTCAGACGGTAAAACACCAATTAATTGAGTAACCGACTTTTCGGGGGGAATCCTAAGAACATTTGCTTGTCGCTCAAAAAGTTCCAAAAAAAAAAAAAAAACTGATATCATCTTCCTTCACATCAAAATTCGGCATCAATTTCTGGATCTCCACTCTCGATTCAAAACCTATACTAGATTTAACGGAATCGTCAGGGCTCTTACTATTCTTTAATTGTAACTCCAATCTCTGTTTCTCCAATTAGAACTCTCTCTCAGCCGTCTCTTCTCGTTTTATCCTTTCATTTACAACTGTCAAAAGCATTTCCCTTACAAAATCTTCATCACAAATAACACTTTTCGTTATTAATACACGTAAATCGATGATTCACATACTATCGTTAATTTCCTCCCCCAAATCCACTGCTACAACTTTCAGGTCCTCTTTTCGGCCTTTTCCAAAGTAAGCCATCTTAAAGTTCTGTTTCTGCACTCTAATGCGCAACTCAAACATTCTCTCAGAGCAACGGACACCCAACCAACTAACCGAAATTAAATCACTACACTATCAATATTCATTTACTCAGAATAATAAAATCACCAAATTCATGCATAATACATTTTAAAACAAGTAATTAACTTTAAATATTTAAGACACATCAGTTCAATCATAAATATACCAATTCTTTTTTTTTCTTTTTTTTTAACAAAAAAAAAAAAAAAAAATATATATATATATATATATATATATATATATATATATACACCAGTTCAATAAAACTTCAAGACGATACTTCAATTTCTGAAATCACAAACCCCCTAAACCACTTTTTACACACATTCAAATCAATTAATAAATTCACAAATTTGGTATTAGCAATTCTATACTTTTACACAATATGAACACAATTAACTCAAAATCAGTATGATTTCATCCAGCTATTTAACCAGTTTGGTTTTAAACACTATATTTTCCCAGTACAAAACACAATTACCTTAAAATCAGTTTGATTTCCTCCAACTATTAAGCCAGTTTGGTTTTAAACACTATTTTTTTATGTACAGAACACAATTACCTTGAAATCAGTTTGATTTCTTCCAACCATTAAACCAGTTTGGCTTTAAATACTATGTTTTTTTTTTTTAAATACAGAACACAATTACCTTGAAATCAGTTTGATTTCTTCCAACCATTAAACCAGTTTGACTTTAAACACTATGTTTTTTTTGTTTTTTTTAATACAGAACACAATTACCATGAAATCAGTTTGATTTCTTCCAACCATTAAACCAGTTTGGCTTTAAACACTATATATTTTTTTTAAATACAGAACACAATTACCTTGAAATCGGTTTGATTTCTTCCAACAATTAAACCAGTTTGGCTTTAAACCCTATATTTTTTTTAAAATACAGAACACAATTACCTTGAAATCAGTTTGATTTCTTCCAACCATCAAACCAGTTTGGTTTTAAACGCTATATATCTTTAAATACAGAACAAGATTAACCTGAAATCAGTTTGACTTCATTCAACCGTTAATACAGTTTGGTTCTAAACACTTTAGATCATAGATATCTCAAGTTTCAAAATTTTACTGAATCCAAAAAATACACACTTTTTTTTTTCATTACAATTATAAATCCAAAATTTAGAGTTTCTGAATAAACATATAAATTTCCGGCTGGCATTTGCGAACGCTATATAAATGTAATACCGGAGGCCAGTTTGGCACAAAATTTTACCAAAATGAATTCAACTTCACAAATTATAAATATCTAAAACTACAAACGCTAATGGCACAATGTAGTGCAATGGAAGAAAGGGGAAAGACATACCTTTTATTTTTCTTCACTTTACCGAAAACAAATCTCGGTAGAACCTCCACTTAATACATATCACTTTATACTGTAACGGTATTGTCTGGTTCTCTGGTAGCACTAAACAAACGACGAATTAACATCGATTGTTAACTTTATTTAACAGTTTATATTTCCAAATAAAATCTCTTCAATCATTGAAAAACACATCGTCACTCCTAAACAAAAGGTACTACTTTTCAGCTCTCTCTAAAAATATATTACTTTAAAAACACAGTCAATAAAACCACCATGTCCACACTCTTTCCCCGGCTACAAAAAAAAAAAGAAAAAAAAAATCCATCTCACGAGCGACTAGCTCTCTTCATTTCACTTGACCTCTCACCTAACATCTTCAACTCTCTTTCTGCATATCGAAAAAGTTTCTCTCCGATACGAGAGCATGGCTGATCAGTCTCCGAAACACAGGCGGCGATCCATGGACAAGATCTGACTCTAGGCTGCAATTCAGGGACAACCGCTGGACAAAACCAGTTTCGCAACTTACGAAACAAAATAGGTTGCAGGGTTTTTCGGTCGTTACAACAGTGTGGGTAAAACAAAACTCTTGTTCAAAGTTTAAACTTGGCATTGTGCTAAGCGCGCTTCGAAAAGAGATCGCAAATTTCCAATGCTGCTTTGGTCCGTGCCTAGTTTTTACAGACAGGTTTTTGATTTACTTTTAAAGACAAGGGAGGCATAATGAGAGATCCACTCAATGCGTACCAGTTGCAAATCCCACTGCAATTATGTAATTATTTCTAATATAATTAGTCTGTTTTTAACTATTTGACGTTAATTGCTTTTATACTGTCACTGGGTGTTGCATTACACAAAAATATCATTAAAAGTTGTTATCTAGGCCAAAACAACCAAGTTTTCTCATCGTCAAAATTCTTAAAAAATGGTTTAAAACATCCGTGTTACTAAGTAATATTTTATATTTGAATAATAGAACGGTTTGAAGGAATTAATTTTTTTTTTAATGTTAATTAAAGAAATTTTAATTCATTGTTTTTTTTCATTATACCCGTTTGTTAATGTGATCACATACAACAAAATAAAAAGTAAAAACGTTTTAAAAATGTTTAGATATAAAGTGCGGTACTCTTTATATTTAAAAACTGTTATGGGTTATCATATAACTATTTGTAATATATCAATATATACGTTTTTTTTATTCTGCTAAACGTATGTATAAATTTCAAAGTACATTCATATTAATATATAAAAGTAAATCTTTAACATACGGTTAACACATTGTCTTTTACATTGTTACAGTAAAATATAATTGTATTATCGTTATTTTCAGCATGAATGATTTTGGAGGAAATGCATTTTTTCTAATTGTTTTATTATTACATGAATTTCTTTAACGTATGTAATGTATGTAATATGGTGTTTAATGCCTGAATGGAAGTGTTATAAGGATAAAGCTATCTATATTCTGCTAAGAGAAACATCCAATCGTATCTGAATGTGCCAATACAAATTAGCGGATGTTCATAAATAGTTATAACGCATAAAAGTTTATACAATATTAAGACAAAATCATAAATCATTGCATTTACAGTTAAACAATGTCCTGGACTGATTTTTTTCATTCTAAAAATATTCATAAAACAATTATAAAATGTACAGTTTTGTTATAAATGTTCTTCACTTTGAAATCACAACCATTCATATACAGCAACTCAGAAATCACGCGATTGTTATATTATATTCAAAGAGAAAGATCTGACTTATCTCTTATCGAATGTGATATGGTTTATTTAATATGAATTAAGCTTTCTTCAGATATCAGCTATCAATTTATTGTATGTCATTAAAATATATGTTAACCCTTCCCACTTCGTTGGCTCCGCTGCGGAGACATAATCTTTCTTTGCAAAATTTGTTTTTGTCACCAATTATAAAGGAAAATAAAATTTACCTTATGTAGTCAGACCATTTTTGGAATTATGTACTTGAAGGAAACTTCTTTTAAAAAAGTGGTGCCTATCGAATAAAATTTGTGTAAGAGACGCGGAGCTTTAAGAATTAATATGACATAATTTATTTCTTAAAATGCGAGAAATGTTTAGTTAATATACACTCATACTATTATGGTAAACGATCTTATACTAAAATGCATTGTGTAATTAGTAAGCGGTAAATACAATACAGAAAAAAATTATACTCTCCTTATTTTAGACATGGGTACATTTAAATTAAATTAGTTTATCTCAAATATTTACCTACAGTCTAATAATTTCTAGAACGATACTGTTTATAATAATTAACCTAATGCATCAGTGCAACTGCCATTGTGATAAATATGTCGATAGTCTGCGAAGAGGAAAGAAATGTAGTCGGTACTGTTAAAGATTAATACATACTTCTAATTTATCTTTCAGATGAATGTGCAATTTTTGTGTTACTCATGTCAAAAAAATCATTAAACGTTCTGGTTAAAATGTATAGAACTATTATTACATTAAATTCTAGAACATAAATATATGTAATATTGAATTATAATGCCTCAATGCAAATGTTACAGTGATAAAGCTTTCGATATTCTGCTAAGGGAAATATTTGTCTGTTTTAGAAAGTAATAATACCAGATAGAAGGTGTTCATTTATGATAAACATCGCAAATGAAAACCTTTAATTTTAATCACGATGTTGCATGAAATGGAAATCATATACTATATTTGCGGATCTAATTTAAAGTATTACTAAATGATAAAATTCAGCACATGCAAAAATGTTTTGCAATAATTGTTTTCAATGAAAAAATGTGAAACTGAAAGTAATTGATATAATTAATATTAATATATAAATTCAGAATATCTGTGATTTAAACCCTTGGGGATGAGTGACCACAGTATTCGTGCCTTGTAAGGTGTTCCAAATCGGGGATTATTCTCAGCAATAAATTTTTATTGTAAATTTTGCCTTATTTAATCCCAGCATTTTCCCGATTCAATTAAGCAAAAATTTCTATTTTAAAAAACAGGTTGTTAAAGATTAAAAATTCTGTAAAAGACGCTCGTCTCCAAGGGGTTAAGATATTAAGGTGACAGATTAACTTACAGGGAGTGGGCCAACCCTGGTAATCACAGATTTTGATTATCTTTAGATATGTTGTCGGGTAGAAGTCCCATAGCCTCAGGTGCAACGGATTTTATATAACGGTCCTTAGTTCTCGAGAAACAGGGGGGGGGGGGGCTTAATATTGTAACAGAACTGAAATACTTACTTTGTAACAAAGTTACCGCCTGCTCATAGCTCGATCAGTACGGCGTCTGTTCGCTACTCCGAGGATTCGGCTCCGATACCGGAACGCGCTGCATTTGATTTTCACATTTTTTGTTTTATAAATAAACTTTTAATTATAATTTAATGATCTCAATTAAAATTTTAATATCGTCAATTAATTATAATGTTAACATATTTAAATTGTTATTTAGTATTTTTAATTTTTAAATCATTCTTAAACATTTCTCATCATTTAATGAATTATAAAAATGGATCTATTATTGACTAGTAAAAATTCGAAAATCGTTAAAAAATCATACTGTATTTACTATCGAATTATATAATTTTCCTGCCATCGCAATAGAAACAGACGATATTTCAGATTCTGATTTAATTGTTAAAAAAAAAAAAAAAAAACCTTATTTTGTAATAAAATTTTACAATACTTTAACGCATTTGTGACATCACTTTTCTGATTTTCATTGAATCCCGACACTTCAGATTTTCTGTCAACACCAGCTTGCTTCTTCAATTTTTATACGATTTTAAACTGTTATAGAATGATACACACTTGTTCGATAAAGATTTCAAACAGAAACCACTTAACTGCACCAAACCAAAAAAAATAATAAACAAAGTCTCTTGTGGCGCCCTAGTTATATTAGAATATAACTTTTACAAATAAATTAAAAATTAAAACAGAAAGAAGATAACTCAGAAAGGAAAATTATTTAAAGCGTAAGAAAACATATTACAAATTAAAAAAATCTTTAATATGCAAAAAATATGTTGTAATTAAAAGTTATGGTAACTTTTACTATAATTATGCTTCGTAGTTTAAAAACAGAGTAGCATTATCCTCCTTTTTGACTTCCCTTATTAAGGCAATACCTAAATAACGTGTCTTTAAAATCACGAATTGACTCAATTGTTCAATATTATTGCATTGATAAAGAATACATGGAATACATTTTAAAAGTCATTAAAAAAAGTAACAGTTTTATGTTGTTTTGTAAAACGATTTAGTTAAAAAAAAATACCTATTTATTTATTTTATTTGTAACTAAATTGTTTAATTTTTTTATTACAATAATCCACAATTTTTAATTGTGAATGAGATTATGAAATTATAAATACAAGCATATTTAAAAAAAAAAAAAAAAAAAAAAAAAAAAAAAAAATATGTGAAAATCAAAAGCAGCTCGTTCCGGTATCGAACCCGAGCCCGCGGAGCAGCAACAGGTGCCGTACCGACCGAGCTATGAGCAACGCAGTTCCTTTGTTACAAATTAAGTATTTCAGTTGTATTATAATATTAGACCCCCCCCCCCCCGTTTCTCGAGGACTAAGGAGTGTTGTATAAAATCCGTTGAACCTGAGACTAAGGGGCCTCAACCCTAAAACATATATAAATATGTTTACAATCTGTTTTTACCAGAGTTGTCCCTCTCCATGTTAGCTCAATTTATCTGCTCTATTCTCTACGACGAAAAAATTCCTAACTTCAGTGGAGTAAAATCTGATGATACGTTACAGTGTATTATTCTGAAATACTTTTTCTAAATACTCTTGATAGATCATTTCCAAATTGTAACTTATTCGATTTGTTTTTAATCTTTGTTTAACTAGTATTGTTTTAAATTCATGTTTTATTGATTATACTAAAATTATTTGATATCCTTTCTTATTACCCGGCTGCCAAGAAGGGTTATGTGTTTCACACGTATCTGAGAATGTGGATTTCTTTATACCCTCAAAACATCCCAATGGCTGGATATATTTTAATTAATGAGATCTGTATCGATTTGTCTTAACCGTCCGATTGTTAAGGCTAAGTTTATATTTTATAAATTCAAAATGGCGGCTGTAAAATACAAAATGGCGGTAGACAAGATTTTTTTTACGTCTCCTATTGAGTGGCATATCATTGGATAGGTCTTTCAAAATGAAGACGATCTTTCATTGACTATTTTGTACTCAGTAACGCCGTTTAAATATTACACAACCTGGAAGTTGTGTAGGTAGGATCTCTAGCTTTACTGCAACTCTAACCTTCATAGACATCTATAGGCCTGATCAAAACCGTGTTTGTAGGAACTAACAGTTAAACGCAACTTAAAAGTCATCACTACAAGTAAATAAAGAAAATAGGTGAGTAATATAAAAAATAGTTTAACATTGATGAGAAATAATTAATTATTCGCTTTTTACGCTGTCTGGTTTCTGTTTTTTTTTAATTAAATTATTATTTAATTGAACTGCTTTATCTCTCTATTCTACATTTTTGTCTCATTCTAGTTATTATAATTGCCATACTACTATGCAGTGCATCAACACTAAATATTCTTTAATCTCAATCTCTTCGCACTGCAAAAGCGGACGTTTCGTGTGTTATACTGTTTTGGTAAAAAATACGAAATATATTTATAAATACAACTTAATTATTCGATACCATTTAAATATGGGGTAACACATAAATATGTATTTTTTAAATAGTGAAATTTAAAAGTTTCTATTTTATAAATACAAAATGGCGGCCATAAAATACAAAATGGCGGTAGACAAGTTTTTTTACGCCCCCTATTGAGTGGCATGTCATTGGATAGGTCTTTCAAAATGAAGACGATCTTTTATTGACTATTTTGCACTCAGAAACGCCGTTTAAATATTACACAAACTGGAAGTTGTGAAGGTAGGATCTCTAGCATGACAACAACTCTAACTATCGCAGACCTGATCAAAACCGTGTTTGTAGATAGGAACTAACAGTTAAACGCAACTTAAAAGTCATCAATGCAAGTAAATAAAGAAAATAGGTAAGTAATATAAAAAATAGTTTAACATTGACGAGAAATAATTAATTATTCGCTTTTTACGCTGTCTTGTTTCTGATTTTTTTAATTAAATTTTTATTTAATTGAACTGCTTTATCTCTCTATTGTACATTTTTGTCTCTTTCTACTTTTTATAATCACAATACTACTATGCAGTGCATCAACACTAAATATTCTTCAATCTCAATCTCTTCGCACTGCAAAAGCGGACGTTTCGTGTGTTATACTGTTTTGGTAAAAAAATACGAAATATATTTATAAATACAACTTAATTATTCGATACCATTTAAATATGGGCTAACACATAAATATGTATTTTTTAAATAGTGAAAATTCATGTGTTTATTAGAATTTACAATAAGCTATTATATTTAAAAAAATATATTTTTTAAATGTTCTCAGTGCATTATCTAATCGGGAGAATCAGTGTGGCTTATAGTTCTGTTTTGTTCTTTTCAGCATGAATACTTTACAATTGTAAGTATTTGACTCATTGTATCACCAATACTATTGTTGTAGTTCCATGACGTAAATATTTGTAATATTGAGTCATCTGTTTTAGTGAAAGCTTATTCCTGATAAATATACTGATATTCTAGTAAGAGGATTATACGACTGCATTTTTAATGCCATGATAAGACAGAAGATGTTCATATTTATTTATAATTTGTAATAATTTGTGTAATATTAAGGAAATTTCATAAAGTAAGAGATTTTCGTTGAGAGAGTTTCAGTTTAGTTAACGCATTCTTGAATTTTATGACAAGAAAAATAAATCCACATGAGTCAACATGTACTTAATAGTTTTGTCTGAAGATTTTTTTTAGAAAAATACAGTTCTGTTTTTCTTTAAAAATAAGTTTCATTCACATACATTTTTAACCTAAAAACGTACATGAATTTGTATAAAACAAGAGTGCAATATTTCTTGCAATGAGATGTAAATACAGAAAGTCTCAAATAGGTAAAACATATTAAATTAGAATATCTGAATGAATTGAAAAAGCAAATCTCAGTTGCCAATTAACATACATTTTGTACCATTATGTAATAAGCATTATTTGTTTATGAATGACTACTAAGCATTGGAACATTTGTTGTTATATATTTTTCAAGATGAATTATAAAACGTTCTTCGTGTACAGTAGGGTGGTCACAAGAAATCAATTTTCGAATTTTTTCGGGGGGACCCCCCAAAAAGTTGCCAATTGACTAGAAAATGAGATTGGCTAAGTTTCAGCTCATTTGGATAATATTAACCCGTGCCTCATTGAGGTTTAAGTTTGAAAAAAACGTGATTTTTCGCAAAAAAATGCTGTTTTTCCTTCATGAAATAAATACAATTGAACCTAGAAAAATAATGCAGGTCTCATTTTATAAAAAAAAGTTTTGCTTTGAAGAACCACACACCATTTTTTTCTAAAAATGTATAGATTTAAAAATATGCGCATTTTTCAGCACCAGACTTCACCTGAATCCTAAAAATTGACTTTTTATGAAAAAGCGAAAAAAAAATTTGTAACATTCCATTTCATCTGCTTTCCACCTTTTGTTTTTCTTTTTTTCGTTTTGTGAAGTCCAATAAAGTGTTTGATTAAAAAAATTCCAAAGAAAAGGAAAAAAATCTAATTTTAAACTGAAAGATTTTTTTAAAAAAAGGGAGGGCAAAGGAAGTATAGAAATGAGAGCAATTAATGCTCAATTGCATTTTATTATTAAATTTGTGTCACAAGAATGAGGCATAATAAGGAAAATAAATTATTTTCCCTTACAACTGTCACGTTAACCCTTTCCAGCACAGAAAAATTCTGTTCGTAAAAGGATGAAATGATTGTCTACCCCGGAATTTACAAACGACATTTTTAGAAATTAAAATCACATTACTTTAACCGTTCATTGTAAAAGCAAAATTTTATTAAAATATTCTTCGTGCTGTTTGTGAGTTTGGAATTAAAATTAGGTGGTCCCGGCATGGTACACTGCGCCGGAAAGGATTGAAGTGGTAATGGTTTAGATAAGGTGGCTTATGTTGACTTTTTTTTTTACCAAAGTATTATCTAAAAATGAAAATGCAACTTGATCCGAGTTAAGATACCAAAGGCGGTTTGTCACTTTAGCAAGTGCTTTGTCTGCAACCTATTTATAAAATTTTCTGTAGTGAACCAGTGATTTTATTATTTGCAGGTCTTGAATTGGAGGCTAAAGTGGCAGTGGAAGTATTGAAGCATGCTTTTGCATAAATATTGATTAAAAATAAGAAAAGATCTCTGATACCTTCTTTTTCTAAATTTGTTATTGAAAGATGATCCCTGAAACAATATATTTTAAGAGAATGAATGGCCTGTGCCTCCATCCATCTGACATGATTAAAAGTACAAGGTGCTTTGAAAAAAAGTCTTTTGCAGGAAGGAGTTCTATAAAAATTAAACAAAGTTGGATAAACTCTTTATAATCATCCCTGAGCTGTTAATTTTTAAGGGTTCCTGTAAGAAAATTTGAAATTTCTGAATTAACTATTTATATCTAATATTTCATCTTCAGTAACATTTGTATACTTACTCTGGTTTAATTTAGACCACCCAATCAGAATTGTTTTTTTTTTAAATATCTGGCTGAGGGGCAGTGATTGTGCCCATTTTACAATCAAGAACAGCTTTCTAAATTGTGCTGGCGGGATGGTAAATACAGAAGACTTTTCCTTTAACAATTGCTATAGAAAAATGCAGGTTAACTCTGAAGCGACCTGTGTTTACTGCAGTTGTATCAAAAAATATTGCCTGGTTTTACCAACTTCCTCCCACTCTTCAACTGCTGAAAATACAGCTTTCGTCTGAATTATTCCGATACTATTTTCAAGTTGAGGAACTCGTAGTAACTGTTCTTCATCCCCACAACTAATTAAAACTTTTATCCACTCTACATTTTCTTTATTCAAAAAATGGTGAAGCAGTTTTCCACCCCAGTGAACAACAGTTCTCTTTAAACGGGAATTTTAAAATCTGTTTTTGATGAGCTCAGTTTTTTGTTTACGAAACAGTTATTTGCAGAGTCGATGTCTGTGGTTAGCTAGTGGATGTATTCTAAGTCTAGCAGCTTCTCTGGCGTTCAGTTCATTTTGAGAATATTATAAAATAAAATACTTAAAACTTGACAATTACTTAGCTGCTTACTGTCGATGATTTGATGAGACATGTGGCCAATTTAAAAAATCTTACATTTCTGCCATCATATCAAGAGGGGGAAGGGGTTTTACGGAATGTTTCGTCAATTCTAAAAATAGATACAGATAACAAAAACAGCCTTGTAATAAAAAAAGAAATTCAGAGTTTCAACTGCAACACAAATCGAGAAGCTCTTTCTTACTAGACACAGAACTAGATAACTAATAATCAATTATAATTCGTGAAATATTTTTAAAGTTAGAAAAATTGTTCACTTATTTTTGCCTATTAATAAAAATGATACAAAAAATTATCAAAAGTAATAAAATGTTTAATTTGTCATTTTTTAACTATGTTTCGAAAATGCAGAGTTTGTGGGTATGGTTCACAAGATGCCCTGAAAAATACTAAATGTTCATTATATATAAGTTTTCATGAGAGTAAACGTTCAAGGCAACAACAGTTTCTATGAAATAAAACAAGAATCAGGTTTCTAAGACAAATATTTTTCACGTAAGGAAAGAAAAACGACAATTTTTTGCCAAAAATTGCAAATTTTCAAGAATTCAACCTCGATGAGGCACGGGTTAATATTATTTATTTGAGCTGAAACTTTGCCAATCTCATTTTCTAACTAATTGACAACTTTTAGGAGGGTCCCCCCGAAGAAAACGTAAAAACAAATTTTCCCCATGTTGCTTGTGACCACCCTAGTGTACAGTAATGCTTAGTTTAAAACAATATTAAAATGTTTATTAAATACTGGACTCCGATTTAAAAAAAATATGTAAATTTAAAATTTTTTTAATGTCCAAATTACATTAGTTTATTTATTTTTTTTTTACACATTTTTTATTTTAAATGTATTATTTCTATTGCAATTAAGAAATAATAATAAAAAAAATATATAACAACTTTTACAAACTCTTTTGGAAAAAGGACAATATCAGAAAAAAATATTAAATGCTAAACAATATTTTAAACTGGAGATAATAACGAAAATAACTTATCAAATATTACCAACTCTTATCTTGTCACAGTGTTCTTTTTTTTCTGGCACTGACTTCTTAGACAAGAAGATAAATCTGAATATATGTTATTGCGGTAACTTTTATTTGCTGTAAAAAAAAAAAAAAAAAAAAACTCTAACCAATGGTTTTGACGCGATAATTATTTCGGATATTTTTATTACTTAGAAAATTTTAAGTATTTATAAAAGTTTTTAATTAAATGTTTTTTAATTACGTATAAATTTTATTGCTGTTACTTGTTAGAAAATGTGCCTTTCAGAGACCTTTTTTGCCGGTTTACGGATAATTACAGAGTTCCATACTGAATGAAATTTAAATTATGTAAAATTATATTGCTTAATTATAATAGACTTAATTCGTAATTGTATATACAGTGTGATAAAAAAAATGTATGCACAATTGACACTCTAATAATTGGCATGTGATTCTTCACCTTTGGCGATAAATTTGCTTGAGGTAATGCATGTAACTTGACTAATCTTTGAGGGTAAGAAATGTGTCCAAAATTGTTACTGTGAGTTCAAAAATGATGAAGTGCAGAGACAGTTTAGAAAATAATTTTAAACAGACCCCTTACAATCACTAGAATTAGAAATAATTTCGAGACTGATAGAATTGTTCAAAAATACTTATTACCGATTTTAAGGAAGACAGTGGCCATCGAAAAGCGCCTCAGAAACACTTCTAAATACCTTAGTTGATAGAAATGTAGAAATTTTAAGGAAATCGTGTCGACAAGCGACTTGTGGGGCAATAATTACAAAATCAAATGTCAATCGCATTTTAACGTGACTACATATGAAAAGTTAAATACCAAGATTTGATGACGCTCTCAATGAAGATTACCAAGAGCAGATATTGCAGATGTTCATACATTTTTTTTTTAAACCAACCAATATATTGAGGTTTCAACAGCACAATAATTACAGTTTCAAATTTAATTGAGAGTAATTTTTACAATATTATGATAAGTCTGTGAGGTATATGTGCTGTGCGTTGGTAGATGTACCTAAAGTCAGCTTCGATATCTATTTTTAGAGATTCAAAGACTACTATCAAATAAAACGATACTCAGTGTTCGCATTTTTGTCCATGCATCGGAAAGTAATTTTTCCTTCGAAAGCAGATGTCAGTTTATAAATGATAATTAGATGGCTTTTTTTCGAAAAATGCGAAGACAAATTGAAATAGGATTACATCTACCAAATGTTTTATAAAAAGAGTATGTCGGTCGAAATAGTAGTTTCTGTGTGTGAATGCGTGGAATTATATTTTAGTCTATTAGCACATTTTAATTTTATTGTGTTTCTTTTCTATGATATATTTTTCAATGTATGGATACTGGACATGAAGACTCTAAGATGTGTGCATTTATTCAAATGATTAGGGGGTTATACAGCTTGATATCATAATAAAAGTATGGAAATCTGAACGCTTGGTGCACTTTGACTTGTGTTCCACACTTGAGTAATTTAAGCTAACATTTGCAAGAATTAAATAAGGTTATACTCGAATAAAGTCTAAGACCCGATTTTAAAGATTCATCGTAAGTTTATCATTGTGTTATTCTGCACACAAAGGTATGAAAATTTGAAGCACCCGGAGGATGAAAATACAATGGTAAACGTAAAAACTACTAAAATCTGGTTTGCAGGTATTTTCCAACAAGATATAGCTTCACAACCAGTTGCAATTTACTAGGTTGAGCAAAAAGTTTTGGAAAATTTGTGAAAGTTGGGTTGTTATGCGCATTTAACAACAAAGGGAACAAGGACTATTATTCAATGTAGAGACAATCATAGTCCACGACTTTCTGTAATCGTTCTGCCAGATTCCAGATTTGTACCATGATGTTCACGGGATTTGTATCGGAAGTACCATGGCGGCTTCTTGGAATCGAAAAATTCTTAGCATGATTCTTCAACTTCATTAAAGGATTCAAATCGACGGCCCTTGAAAAAGTGTTGCATTAATCGAAAGCAGCTATAATCCGTTGAAGCCACGCCTGGACTGTAGGCGGGGTGTGGAAGAATTTCGACGCCGTCCAACTGTGCAAACTCATCGACAGCTTTCAGAATCGTGAGACCTTTTCTCCAATAATGCCGGAGCAATACACGCAAATGATATTGTTTAATAGGATTTTGGAGCCGAAATTCCTATACTCCTATAGATATACCACTGTTACTCCTATATACGAAACAAATTCTGGTAACTATTAGATAATAAATTTCCCAGAAATTTTTGTTCAACCTATGGAAAACGAGTTTTAACGAATCCTGGAATTTCAGCCGTCAACTGGATGAGGTTGTAGTTTGTGAAGCTGGCTGGAGCAAATTTTTATTTTTTTTTTATTATTTTTTTTTTAATTTACCAAAAACGTATAGGTGCCGAAAGTTGCCTTTCTACAAGTATCTCAACTGCGTGCACTTTTATTTTTGAAAAAAAATGACGTCGGTCTGCGCTTTTGGTCCAAAGTCGAAACTCGAGGTAATGTCAAAAGAAAAAAAAAATCCTATAAGTCTTGTTATTATTTAAAAGTGTTATTTAAACCTTTTTTTTTAAAGACTTAACATGTTTAAACGATAATACGATATCTTTATTCCGTATAACTGGAATAAAACTTGCGGTAAAAAAGGGCGTTGTCACTCTGTTGTGTGCATAATGAATTGTTGTTTTGATTACAGTTCTTACCTAGTTGTTTTAAAATTTACGCGTTACATAAGACGTGGAGGTGGTTGCATATAATGTCCCATCCGTGCCTAACTTGACTACCCTACCATCTAAGCACAATTGTTTTATTTATAAATGTGATTATTTATCAGACTGGCATAAGTTATCTCTGTATCAACCTAGTCCATCTCTTCTTTGTTTCCTCAGACTTCGGATTATGCTGCTTTGATCTCCTTCACGGATCTTTCTACTGCCTGTGCAAGAGAGGGCAAGCAATGTGATGCAGTGGGGATATTATTAATGGAATCTATTCAGCCGTCTATTATCTTCACCAAAATTTCACCTGATAAATCCATAGTGATAGGGAGTTCTGTTACCACAGCGTTTTTCCATTCAATTACATTTAGACAATTATCCGCTTGAAAAATGATTGTCGATATTTCAGATTATCGTATGCCATCATTTCCTCTCCTCTTGCCTCTATTATATTCTGAACAACTAACTGTTTTGTAAGATGGCGATCGTCAGAGAGCATTGAAATCTGAATTTGCTCTGGGTGTGCAAAGTAACCATTGTCCCAAATAACATATTTCACTATATTTTACGGCGTTTTCTGTGTTGTTTTTAATCCAAGAAATTTCACATGAGTTGTTCGATCCATTCTTTAAATGTATATTACATTTCATGCTAAACGATCCTGGGGCAGAAACTTGGACTACACAGTACTTTGTTATTGAACGTAGATACTATGATGGGCAGTGAGTGCTCATATAAAGGCGAATAATTTTATTCGTCGTTGTGAGGCATTTTTCGATTGGCAGGTTGAGAATAGATCATTAGAATAGATCACATGCGACCTCCACTCCAGTGAACTTTCTCTGTGTCGTTTATTAGACAAAAATGATAAGGCAAATTCTGACCTACAAGGAATAACCTGACCAATAACAGAATCTTTGTGAACGAGCCATTTTTGAACTCATATAGAGTAACTTGAAAAGAATATTTCCTGAAATCGAGAAAAAATATGGAGCACCGACCAGAAATACCTGCTGGGCATTTATAAAGTTATTTCATCATGATATTGCTCTGAAGATCTAACGAATAGGAACGCACGACATATGTCCCAAGCAAGATGGATCACAAAGTAAATTTCGATCTTCCGCCTTTGTATAAGCACTGATGTATCTTCACTGATGACCAATTAGTGTAGCAGTGCATTTATTTAAATATGCATAACCATTTAAACAATGTCCAGCAGGTATTTCTATCGGGGCTGAGTCTCTACATTTATTCACAAAGCTCTATGCAATCTATGTCTGTGCCCCAGGATTGTTTATCTTCAAATGTAATCCACATTTAAAGAATGGATCTGAAATCACAAGGGGATTACTAGGCTACTATACAACTCAGAAAACGGCATAAAAGCAATAGTAAAAAAAGTCATTTGGGACAATGCTTACTTTGCACACACAGGGAAAATTTTGATTGCAATGCTCTATCACGTTCGCCATGACATTAAACAGCTAGTTAAGTTCATCATATAATTGAGAGAAGATGAGAGTAGAGGATGGCACACGCAAATTTGAAATTTCGACAATCATTTTTAAAGAAAATAATTATATAAATCTAATTCATTGGAAAATCGTTTTGTTAACATAATTCCCAATCACTGTGCATTTATCGGATGCAATTTTGGTGAAGATAATAGACGGCTGAATAGATTCCATTAATAACATCCCAAGAGCATGTCATTGTTTGCTTTTTCCTTCACCAGAAATATAAATATACATGAAGAAGGTCACATCAGCTTCATCCAAAGACCAAGGACACAATAGACTAGGTTTATACATAGAAAACCTATGTCAAGTTTTGATAAAAAAAAATTACAATTCAATGTATGTATAACAAATTGCGCTCAGATGATAGGGTGGTCGAGCGCGCCACGTATGGGACATGCTATGCAACCACCTTCACATTGTATGTCGTGGGCAGTTTTGAAAGCAATTAGGTAAGAGCTGTATTCAAAAGAGCAATTCATTTTACACCGCAACAATGTGAAAAAGCACTTTTTTTACTGTGAGTTGTCCGTTTTGCTCCAGATATAAGGAATAAAGATATCATTTTGTTGTTAAATTATGTTACGGTTTTAGTAATAAAGGTTTAAATAATAACCAGTTCTACAGGAATTTTTCAATTTTTTTTTTTTTTTTTTTTTTTTTTTTGCAAAAAGGTTCAATTTTACATAAAATTTCAACTTTTGGATCAAAAGCGCAGACGCAAGTCAATTTTTTAGCAGCAAACGTGCACGCATTTGATGTACTAGAAGATAGGAAACTTTCGGCACCTACCCGTTTTTGATTATATATATATATATATATATATATATATATATATATATATACTAGCAAACCCCGCGGCTTTGCTCGCGTAATATTTTAAATATGCCAAGTGATATTTATGTGTCTAATTTTTATTAAAATGTACTAACTAAATTTTTATTTTATTAAAAGGTAATATTTTATTTTATTAAAAGGTACTTATTACTTTTAGGAATAATTAAAAAAATTACTATTTAAAACACAGTTTGATTAAACATCATTGTTACACTGCATAAGGCAGACATGAGACTTAAATTAATAAAACGAAATAAAACTAAATAAATAATAATTTAGAAAATATTTTGAAATTTTTATGCTTAATTAATACGCTCATTTCAGTATTCATTTGAAGATTTGAATTTTTTAGAAACCATCTTCTTACATCTTAAAATTAACCATCATGTCAAATTCCAAGTCCTACCACCTCTCCCAACATAAAGGGCTATGTTGAGATAGGAACTGTCACCATTAATTTGCCAACATTAATTTTGAAATTGGTTTGTTATTTCCTAATATTCCACAGAAACGTAATTTAGAACGCTTTTAAAGGCCTTTTTTAGAGCGTTTGTTGTTCCTGTGAACCCCAGGTGCTAGAATCATCGGCATAAAATATAGCCTGTGTAGGATCAGAGACTGTTACCATTGAGTCGCAACTATTACTTTTATATTTGGTTTATATTCCCTGAAATTGCGTAGAAATAGTAATTTAGGACTTTTTTAGAATGCGTTTCGCACCTCCCCTTTACTTCACCCCTTTTTAATTCGAATTTATTTTCGACAGTCCTTCGAGGGCATTTATATTTTATAAGTAACTACCATGCCATATTTAAAGTTCCTTGCCTTCTCAGTATCACAGAAATCGCAATTTAGAAAGTTTTTAGCTACTGCAACCCACTGGTGGTAGTGTCACAGACATATAGCTTATGTTTAAGCAGGTTCCATCACCAACAATTTGTAATGATTACTTTTTTAATTGGTTTGATATTTGATATGATTACATAAAAATTGTAATTTTTAACGCTTTTCTCTCACTTCATCTTTTTAAATTTGAATTTTTCTTTCGGCAGTTCTTAGAAAGCAGTTGCATCTTGTAAGTAAATACCATGCCATACTTCAAAGTGTTAGACCCTTCAGTTATGCAAAAAACGCAAATTAGAACATGTTTTGCTTTTGCAACCCTCAGATGGTAGTGACAGGAACATAAAATATAACCTAAGTTATAGCAGGGACTGTCACCATTGATTTGCAACCATTGCTTTTGAAATAGCTTTGGAATTTCCTGAGATTGAGTAGAAATCGCAATTTAGAACGTTTTTAGAAGGCTTTTCGCGCATTTTCACCCCTTTTTAAATTTCCAATTTTTTCGAAACTGTTCTTAAAGATCATTTATATGTAATACATATGTACCTTGCCTAATTTTAAGTTGCTAGCCCCTACCGATCACAAAAATCGAAATTTGGAACGCTTTTTTGCTCCTGCAACGTCTAGGTGATAGTGATACTGACTTAAAATAGCGTCTATGTTAGAGCAGAGGCTGTCAGCATTAATTTCTTACCATTACTTTCGAAATCAGTTTGATTCTTCCTGAGATATTGGTGACAAATCGGCAATTAGAACGTTTTTAGAACGCTTTTCGCTCATTTTGCTCCTGCATCTCCTCTGGGGTAGTGGAAACAGATATAAAATATAGCCCATCTTGGAGCAAGATCTGTCACCATCATTTTAACAACATTATATTTGAAATCGGTTCAGTATTTCCTGAGATTGTTAGAAATCGCAATTTAGAACGTTTTTTACAGCGCTTTTTGCGCATTTGACCCCCCTTTTAAATTTCGACTTTTTTAGGAAATGTCCTTAGAGATCATTGATATCTTATAACTAACTACCATTCTAAATTTCACGATTCAAGGCCCTTCCGTCACACAAAAACCGCAATTTAGAACGTTTTTTCTCCTGCACCCCCCTTTGGGGTAGTGGCAAAGACATAAAACATAGCCTATGTTGGAGCAAGGGTTATCATCATCATTTTGACGCCATTATTTTTTTAATCGGTTTGGTATTTCCTGAGATTGTGTAGAAATAACCATTTAGAACGTTTTTTAGAACGCTTTTCGCGCATTTTCTCCCCTTTTAAATTTCGAATTGTTTAAGAACTGTTCTTAGAAATCCTTTATATCTAATAAGTAGCTGATACTTCAAATTTCATATTTCTAGGCCCATCAGTAACACATAAATCTCATTTTTAGAACGTTTTTTGCTCCTACACCCCCTTTGGGGTAGTGGCACCGACATAAAACATAGCCTATCTTGGAGCAAACGTTGTCACTATCATTTTGACACCAATATTTTCTAAATCGGTTTGGTATTTCCTGAGATTATGTAGAAACTACCATTTAGAACGTTTTTAGAACGCTTTTTGTGCATTTTCACCCCTTTTAAATTTCGAATTGTTTAAGAACTGTTCTTAGACACCATTTATATCTTATAAGTAACTAATATTCCAAATTTCATATTTCTAGGTCCCTCAGTAACGCAAAAATCGCATGTTTAGAAGGTTTTTTGCTCCTGCACCCCCTTTGAAGTAGTGGTACCGACATAAAATATAGCCTATGTTCTAAGTTGGACTAACACCATCATTTTGATACCATTACTTTTGAAATCGGTTTGGTATTTCCTGAGATTATGTAGAAACTACCATTTAGAACGTTTTTTAGAACGCTTTTCGCGCATTTTCACCCCTTTTAAATTTCGAATTGTTTAAGAACTGTTCTTAGACACCATTTATATCTTATAAGTAACTAATATTCCAAATTTCATATTTCTAGGCCCTTCAGTAACGCAAAAACCGCATTTTTAGAACGTTTTTTTGCTCCTGCACCCCCTTTGGGGTAGTGACACCGACATAAAATATAGCCTATGTTCTAAGTTGGACTAACACCATCATTTTGATACCATTACTTTTGAAATCGGTTTGGTATTTCCTGAGATTATCTAGAAACTACCATTTAGAACGTTTTTTAGAACGCTTTTTGTGCATTTTCACCCCTTTTAAATTTTTAATTGTTTAAGAACTGTTCTTAGACACCATTTATGTCTTATAAGTAACTAATATTCCAAATTTCATATTTCTAGGCCCTTCAGTAACGCAAAAATCGCATTTTTAGAACGTTTTTTGCTCCTGCACCCCCTTTGGGGTAGTGGCACCGACATAAGATATAGCCTATGTTCTAAGTTGGGCAAACACCATCAGTTTGATACCATTACTTTAGGAATCGGTTCGGTAGTTCCTGAGCTTATCTCGGACAAATAAACAATTTTTTCCTCATTATAATAGGAGTATATATATATATATATATATATATATATATATATATATATATATATATATATATATATATATATATATATATATATATATATATATATATATGTATATATATATATATATATATATATATATATATATATATATATATATATATATATATATATATATATATATATATATATATATATGCATATTTTTCGATCCCCCTATTTTGCATCCGCACACCCCCTTTCTAATTATTATAAATATTTATTATTTTGGTGTTTTTTAAGTAAATAATCACGTTAAACATTAAATGATAGCATCATTAATAATGATAGGTAATTTGTTTGACAACTTATTTTAATCCGAAAAGTTCAAGTCTACATGAACGTCAAGAATACTTAAATGTCGATTTAATAAACTGATTCATTTACAAATATTTATTGATAGCGTTTATGTGTAATTCATAATGTAGAAACATTTATCTAAAATGCCAGAATGTCGCATCCATATAAATGCAATTGCAAAATGTTGTTTATACTTAAAAGTTTATGCGTTCCCATTATTTACCAACAGTGTTACACTTAGCTACAACGCAATAATATGAAGGAAACGCGTTTCAAAACGCATAAAAAATACTTACGTATGTATATAAAACGTATGTATATAAAACAGCATGTTCCACAAAATACATTACATGGAATGAAAAATGATTCTTGTGAATAAATTGAAATTATATGTCATTTTTAAGTGGACTACCAAATCATCTAGTAATTCACGTTACTATCAATATATAGTAATTATTATTGCATTTAATTATTATTGCATGAAATATTATTGCATCGTAATTATTATTGCACAAAATGTTCTTATTTATATTAATACAATTCAGAGGTATAACGTAAATATATTTTATCTTCATTCTTGAATTCTCAGAGAAATACTTTAAAGGGCTTTCGCAAAACGAATATAATTCTTAATGGCAAACAATTCGAAAAAAAAAAAATTATATTACACAAAAATAGAAACGTATATAAAAATAATTTGTACATATGGATCGGGGTACAAACATGACACTTTAATTCAACAATTATTTTCACATCAATAAAAAAAAAATTCTGTTGATTATCTAATTTACAGAATTTGTTTTTCTTTGATTCGCGTTTTAATATGAAAATGTATAATTTTGTAATTATTAGATAATTTATGTTTAAATATTCTTGTATAATTATCTATTCACTGTTCAATTTATAATGCTTCTATTTAGGTACATTAACATTTGAGAAAATATAAGGCGTCTTAAATCATTCATTTATTTTAAAAAAAGCAAATTTGATTTCTAAAGTGACATGACAAACATTTATTTTCATCCTTTCCAGAAATATACACTAAGTTTTTCTTATATGAGAAAATTTTAGTACATTCAAAGATTACAAGAATACCTTACAACGCGACTCTACTCAATCATTTCAACAACAATGTGAATGGAAATTTATGTAAAATACACTCTTGGGGTAAATGACTGGCGCTGCTACAAAAGAAAATTAAAGTAATTTGTAGACATCAAAAACCCATCAGTGAAGTCTATTCAGGAATATTTTAGTATTTGTTGTCAAAATCGTTCACGATGATTTACTTCTTGAATATTCTCTTTTTTGTGTTCACGAAACACATTTCATTTTTCAAGAATTGCAGAGAATATTTAGATTTGTAACTTAAGGAAAGTATTAATTATTTTGCAAAAATGTTTTAGTTTACAATATTATTTACTTAGAAAAAATTACAATTTAGTTAGCAAAAAAGTTTTAGTAATTGTAGATAACTGTTCATTAAGAGTTGTCATAAAATGTATTTCCTAATTAATTTAACAATATAGATTTTTTTTAATTCCACGTTACAATATTTTTACTTTTTTTCAAATCTTGAAATGAAAGAAACCTTCATGTAAAATTTAGAAAAGAACTTCGTCTTATCAAAATTATTGCAGTTTACTGTTTATATAATTATTAAAAGTAATTTTATGTAATTAATTGCATATGTAATTTTCACAGTCCTAATGATATATCACAAGTTGTAATTATTCACCCTAAAAAAAGATTTCACTCTTACTATTATCACATTAAAGTTTTTATTAAACGCATACGAATATGTCACAGTCTAGTCCACAGTAAAATAATAAAAAAAAATAATGCCATGTTCTGTTCTGATAATAATGCATAGATTTACCATATATGTTGTATTGTACAATTCTTTATACAGCATGTTGGAATAATATATTTACACTAACCGACCTTGGCGACCAGCTTTGTCTCCCTTAAAATTTATGTTTGAGAGAGCATGCGAAGCATTGTAACATGTTACTTTTATTCTAAATTTAATTTACTTGGACTCACTAAAAAAAAAAAAAAAACTAATATTACTCCTTAAGCTAATATTAGTTTTTGTTGCATTAGAATGTCTCAATTCGTTGGTTTTCTCTTGCAAGTAAATTATATTGGTTTACAATGGAAGTCTATATGCGAAATATTAGGTATATCGCCAAACTGGTGTCGTTTTTGGCAACTAATTTTGGTCGCCAAATTTGGTGATATATCTCCAAGCTGGAGACATAGCTGGGTCACCCTTTGGTAATCCCTCTTATAGGTATGCAGATGCATTAATGCTATTCAATAACCAATGATGTGAGTTTCATCAAGTCATTCGGGCGTTGCCATTAAGCAATTAACAAATAATCGAGATTCCTGCGGCACGTACGATAGCGTAATATACATATATATATATATATAATATAATATAATATATATATATATATATATATATATATATATATATATAATATAATATATATATATATATATATATATATATATATATAACCATTAATTAAACATAACCTTCCACCGTCAAATATTATGAATTAAAGCTGTAAATATATATATATATATATATATATATATATATATATTAGTATAATTTATTTTTGTTTGATTGGCTTTAAAAAAATATTAATGAAAGTATATACATGTTTAGTCCGAAATGCAATTATGATAATTATTCAAGTTTAACTCAATTCAAATTCAGTTTCGTAATCCTTATTTACACTTAAGATTGTCTAATTGTCACGTGTTGTTAGATACAAATGTTTATGAATGATAGCGATAATCACATATGTATATAATTTATGGTACTTAAATGTACATTCCATGCGTCGTTTTTCATGTGTACAACATGGGAATTAAAATATGTACACTTTATGAAAGACTTATGTGCGAAAGCTAAAAAAGTGTTTGCCAATAATTCAATTGGGACAAATCAATTTAATAGGATATATTCCTTGACCGTTAAAAATAGATTTTGGGGTTTAAACGGTATTTGAGGTAAATTGTGAAAGTCACCTTACGGTAATTGTGGTTTATCAATGGAAAATATGGTTTTGATAACAACACTTCTACAAGCAAATACACTATAATAAAATATGCGGTATTAATAGTGAAACTATGCTGCACTAATTTTGAAATACATACACAAAAATTCAAAACTTACTATTTACACACTTCAAATTTGATAAATCTGATGCAAAAATTTTTCAACCAAATTGCACTTTTACACATGTTTCACATTTTTTCGACATTCAGACATTAATATTTTCTTATATGTATATTCATTTTTCATTACTTTTGTTAATATGATTTACAATAGGCAACTTTATTTTAAAACACTTAGCTTTTCCATATTTAAAAATAAGAATTTCTGATAAAAAAATACATTAGAAAGAGTAAAACATAATTCTTCATTAACCATGGCTGTGATTTGCAAGAAAATTAATATTAAAAATAATATTAATGTCAGTTAATGTATATTTGTATTTTGCTATTATTTTATTTTAACTTTCAAAATATATATAGAACTAACCTTAATTCCTAAAAAATAAATCATTTATTAGGATAATTGGTTTTGATACAAAAAAATTTGAATTCAATATTTAACAAAATGAAAATTTTAGATAATTAATGCCTTGAAATAGGACATAGTAACTTAGGAGAAATAATCATAAATTCTACACAGTATGTGCATGACAGGGAAAATTAATTATAGTTTGTAAAAGATCTTATCAGTTGAATATAAATCATGTTTAATTACACCCAATTTTCCTTCCAAATATACTGATGAATTAATTTACAGCCTGCCATTTAGAGAAGCACTTATAACTGGACATAATTGCCCTTAAAGTCACTGTAATAAATAACATTATTATTTTAAGTATAGGAAAGTTTTTTTTCAAAACATTTGAATTAAATATTAAACAATAACGTGAAGTTATGAAAACGTGAAATTCATTCTAAAATACTTTTGAAAATCCCGTGTTTTCAATGAATATATTAAAAATGTGTGATCTACATAAAGTAAAAAAAAAAAATAATAATTAACCAAAATTTATAAAAATAGCATCACACGTTTCGAAATCACTGAAAGGCCATAATGGTTTTTTAACCGATGGTTTTTCTTGAGATCGAAGTTAGAGTTCTTATCTTTTTATATCAATTTGAGGGCCATTCTAATTATTGACGCCAAATGGTTAGAATAAAAAAATACTCTCGGTTTCAAAACAGTATATGCACCCGGAAAGAATTTATCGTGATCTACGAAACTTGGCGTACTGGTGATATTTGATGAGTTACGCAAGTGATTATTATTTTAGCACCACTAAGCAATGGAGACTTGTGCAATGCGCATTGAGATTGCGCAAAAGCCGAACTTACAAGACCCGATACTCCAGCATGGAATTTAGATAAAAACTTATACCTACACGCAATTGTCCTTAAAGTCATTGTAACTTATAACATTATTTTTCTAAGCATAGGAAAGCTTTTCCCTACACATTTGAATTAAATATTAACCAAAAACGGAAAATCTACGAAAAAATCATTCTAAAATACTGTTCAAATCCACGTGTTTCGGATGAATATATTAGAAATGTGTGATATATATAAAACAAAAAAAAATTAATTACCCGAAATGTATAAAAAGTAGTATAACACGTTTCGAAATTACTGAAAGGACATGATGGTTTTTTAAAATATCATGTGACCGAAATTAGAGTTCTTATCTTCTTAGATGACTTTGAGGGCCATTCTAATTATTGACGTCAAACAGCTAGCAGAAATTAAATCGAATCATCACTTTAAAAATACTCTCGGTTTCAAAACAGTATATGCATCGGAAAGAATTTATCCAGATCTACGAAACTTGTCGTACTGATGATATTTGATGAGTTACGCAAAAGATTAACATTTCAGCACCACTAACTACTTACACTTGAGGACTTATGCAATGCGCATTCAGATTGCGCAGCAGCTAGCCTTTAAAAGGCAGGTACTCAAATTCATTGGTAATTAAAATTAGTCTATCATTTTTGATAACATGGGATTCCAAAGATTGATACATTTAAGACGTACTCGACGGCACTACGAACAGTTGTTTCCCCACGAAAGGTGTCGAACCATAGACCTAAGAAAAGCGGTTTGCTCAAAAAGACGTACCAGCCAACATTTTGGTCAAAGCGATATTGTAGTTCCGCTGGAATGGAATCAATGAATCAGAGAAGGTACGCCCAGTCATTGCAGTGGCTAAATGCGTCTCCGGTCCACATATTCAAGAGAGGATTGAGCAATCAGGGGCGCAAACACGTTTACACTAACAATGTCATCATTATCTGTTCGACGCCATTTGACAGTTGAAATGGATACAGTGGTATCAAGGCATACTATACTTAGACGACTTGTCGACACTGGGCTCAACACTCGACGTTCATTTAGGCAGTTGCTACCCACCCTTTAACATAGGCGTTGTTGTCTGGATTGGTGTCGATCTCGATAAATCTGGGCAGTGTCTAAGAGAAATGTGTTATTCTGTTACGAATCCCGCTTTTCTTTCAGTACTGGTGACTATCGTATATGTGTGCAGGCAGAAAGTTCAGCGGTCCAATGCTGAATCTTTTACTAAGAGGTACATTGCCATAACACCTGGAGTGGCATCCTGGGGAGCGATCTGCCTTGACAATAGATCCCTTCATGCTGCAAAGTACTCTGACGGTTCGCAGGTGACATTTTTTTACAGTCGATGGTAGGCCTATGCTATCACGCCGCGCAGGTGCCATTTTTTAGTTATTTAACACTCTGTCATATACTGCACACAACACTCCCACAACATTGTCTACAAGAATATAATATCCTACCATGGCCTGACAGTTCATGATATCCTGCTCCAATAAGAATGTTTGGATCATGTTGGAATGCGAATATTGTAGTCTCGGGATAATACCGAACTAATTTATCAGTTGTTGCACTTATGTAATTAATACACTCCATGCCTCACTGAGTATCGGCTTTTATAGCTATCAAATTCGGATTTACAACATACTGAAATTGATATTATATTTACTGCTACTGATCAATAAAATGTTTTTTTGTTCTGAAGTTATAATTTTTTTTTTCAGGTAGGAAAACGCTATTTACATACCAAGCATCATGATCGTGGTTCGATTTGCATGCATACATAACGTGCATACAATTTTTTCCAAAATAGTATATATTTAACTTCATGGGTATTTAATGTATAATTTTAGTGAAACTTTACTCTTCTTAAACCATACAGTCGAATTCATTAAATATTATTTTATGAAAATCTGATTTTAGAAACCTGGAGCGATTTTATGTGTAACATCAGTTTATCTAAGGAGTATAACTCGGTATACAAGCGGCCTTTGCCTATTATCTCTACTGTGGGTTTTCCACTTAATTTTACTTAGACATTCTTATTCAATTATTGTAAACAAAACTGTAACCTATGTAATTCTATGTGACATTCAATCCGATTGAAGCACTAATTGGTATTGGTGAATGTGATATATCTGCGATATATTTACCTTTGTTAATAAATCGTCAGATATATTTCTGTTTTGGGCATAATTTCTACATTTTAACGAACTTATGTTTTTCTTTTTTTTTATCTGCTTCTTTTTGAGGATTGAGCATTTATACTTGATATCAATTTAATTTATTTTTGGATTAAAAAAAAAAAAAAAAAAAAAAAAAAAATCAGATTTATTTTACATATATTGGCTCCATCCAGCAACACATTTTTTATTATTTTTCCGTAAGAGTTAGACGTTTACACGTTTCAAAAGAAATTTCTCGTCCACAGCAAATGTTCGCATTCGGTTGCATTGATAAACATGGCTAGACTATCCAATTTAACTAGAAAACCTTTAAACCTTTAACTAGAAAAAAAGTGGAACTTTGCTATCGCATCAGAATTCAAAACAGTTTTTTATTTGCCATATAAATCTCAATGATAAAGATATGTGAAAAAGAATGTAACTGTATCGTAATAAAAGTTAGAAAAAATTCTAGAACAGTAAGGGAAATTTCTATAAAAAGAAATAAATGTATTTTTTCCCTTTTATGTTAAACATATAATAATTAAAATATCATTACCCAAAATACAATTCTTAAAATGTTGAAGGTTAGAGAAAACAAATTAGATTTGTTTTAATTACAGTATTCGGAGTGAATAAAGACTAAACATCACGCTATTAGACAAAGAGGCGGCTCATCACATCAGTTGATGGCAGAAAATCCAGGATTAGTTAAAACTCGATTCGCTTATAAAATGCAACTGGTCTTCTAAGTCATATCTCGGCGTAAACATCTGAAATCCGATTTTAGTGACTGACTGGTAGGTTTAGAATTGTGTTTTCCTTATCACAGCCCCCCATATTTTCAATTTTGTTGTTGTAGGAAAACACAAAGTTACACCCACAGATGAAACACTAACAATGGGTCTGCAGATGGTATCCACCAAGATTTGACTATACAGAGCAGCTGCATTTTAATGTTCTAATCGAGTTCTGTCTAAACCTAGAATTTCAGTTGTCAATTCAATGAGTTGATGGTTTGTGCAGTCCTCTCTCGGTCTATATATAATTGGGTCAATATGATGTAAAATGTGCATACAATTTTATAAAGGTTCTCATTCCTTTACATGTGTCCTTTCGTGAACATTTAACAAATTCACGAAAATAAAAGTAATCCGTGTAATTAATGGATAAACGGGGGATAGATTTAATAATCAAAATGGATTATTATAGAAAATTGGAAATTTTAAACTGAATAATTAGCCAGTTTGTTCGTACGTGTAATATTTGATTTAATCAGCCGCATATTAAGTAAAGGGGATATTAATCTTTCAAAAAAAGTGGCATGAATCAAGCAATTTTAATTAAAAATAAGAAATACATCTTGGCAAAAAGGACTATGCATTTTGAATGCAATTTTTATCAGTATTTTAGAAAATGTATTGTATAAATAACATCTTTCGGCTGAGGAATTCTAAAAGGAGTAAATCATATTAATTTTAAAAAATACACTTAATAATTTAAAATAACAAATTTAATAAACATATCTTGTAAAATAAGATAGACAATTTACATATAACACAACTTCGTAAATTATTGTTAATAAATTAATGAGTGCCTTCTCTGTGATTTTTATTAAACCGTATCTCTCAACTGATTCCTTAATTGATATATAACACGCAAATTACAATACATAATTAAAAATAATCTGAGGCAATTAGCGGGTATTTATATTAATTAAAAATGTTCCCGCGTATTTCATTGACGATTTAACGTAAAATTATATCTTAATGCATATTGCTTCAAAATAAATTACATTTATTAACATTATCAACGGGAGAACAATGCTTAAATTTCCACAAATTTCATTATGTCTCTTAAATTAGTAAGTCAATGATTAATACAAATTCTATTATTTAGAATAAATGCATAATTTTTAATACAAATAATTATAATATCTTTGTAATTTCTATAACTGCATCAGTTAAGATTTGTTGAATATAATGGAAAGACAATTGAATTTTTAGAAACACATTTCATTATGAATTGATGGGCTTTATTGTGCTGTTTTACTTAAATAAATAAAAAAATAGTAATATATATATGTTAAATTATTCTAACATTGGAAGGTTTTACTAGTGAACGAAATAACTGGTTGTTATGTTACCAGTAGTGCAATGTTGAAAATAATAGAAACACAGGTAGAGTTGAATTCTCGTCGACAAATATAACGAATTCTGTATTTTAAGGAAGAAAATGTTTCCTAGTAAATCAACATGGATATTGGAAAGTAGTTGCAGTCATCGAGTCGTAGGCCAGGTAACACATTTATCCAGTGTAGGTTTTTTCGGAATAATTGAGATAATGCATAATTTAATTCAGAATTTTATTGAAAGAGATTTCGGCGGTGCAGTTTCCACCAATTCATTTTAATCAAGCCATCACTACGTACTATTTAATTATGGGTAAGCAAATTATAGATAATAGGAAATATCATAAGGCGACCAGGGGAAGCTATCAAAGTAGAAATACGACAAAGTCTGCTGAAACACAGCGAGTATCGACTTTTTGTTCCTCAAGTGTAAGAATGCAAATATGACGTATATTGCGCTCTCAACCAATGAATAATTAAGAATATCACGTCATGAAAAAAGTCCGGACAGAGCAAGCGGATGAATTTGAATGGGAAAAGGATAACCTCAGAAATGCGCGGGAAAGTAAAAATGCAAGCTAAATGAATATTCTAGAAAGAAAAAAGCGCCGAAATGGAACATTTAATTTAAGAATACTAAAAGCTTAATATTTAAGCAATTTAGACAAGTGAGACATTAAATTAAAGGGAATTTAACAGAGTTAACGATAGAGATCATTTAAGGATAAGGATTTAGTGAATATAAAGTAGTAATTTAGAATAAGATAAGGAAATCGCGGAATTAGATCTAATAATTTAACATATATAACTCATTAGCAAAAGAACATCATTTGCTCACATAACATGATATATGATAATTCAGTAGAGAATATTATTGGACGCGGAGTAAAAGAGATATGGTTGGGGTTTTTTTCTAAATAATTTAAAATACTAAAAAAAGTTTATAATTTTAATATAGAACGACCGAATTAAAATTGCGTAAAATATTATAAATATGGAAGTAATAAATAAAATTAATAACAAATAAATTACACTTAGAAGGGCTTAAGGTTTCATTTTGTGGTGTTTTTGTCAATTGTCAAAGGTACGACATTTTTTACTTCGTATATAAATATTAGAAGAAAGGGTTAAATCCAAACTTGTGCACTTCTTTGTTACCTCTAATATTTAATAGACATTTTTATCTTATTTAATTATACACTTCTCAGATTAAATATCTCAAGATTGCTATAAAATTTTAATTGTAAGAAAAAAAGAGTAAATGTTGACAACTATGAAAGTGATATCCCACATTATCTAAAATGTGAGATAAATATTTGACAGAGTTATAAATATTCATTTAAAATTTCTGTTTCGTAATGTAAGCTTATTTAACTCTCCGAGCGTCTTGACGTATTTCCTGCAATTGCATAAAAATGATTATAAAAATAATCTTAATGTAAATTTCTTTTCCCTGTTTGTTTCTAAAATAAACTTTATACCCTTTCTTTGATATTACATTTTACAATACAATTCTTTTTAATTTTTCTACAACAGACATAAGTTGTTTTTGGGAAACGGAAAAATACATCCAACCCGCTCAGAAGGTTAGAAGGCATGAGAAAAATCACTGTAATATATAATACATCTTTTTTAGAAGTTTTATTTTTCAAGAAAAAATACCGTTTATTTATACTTAAAATTAGAGGATTTTCTTTCTCTGTTAATACAATATTTTGGAAATTAAGAAAATCAGAATGCATACATACTTAGAAAATAACTTATTTAATTAAAGACCAACTCTTGTAGCACCCAAAAATGCATTTTTTCACATTTGAATGTCTTAAAAGTGAAGGTTGATTAAGCATATAGGTAGAATTTATTGTATATATTTGTTGCTTTGCTAACTCATGCGTTGCTTTTTAATTGAATGAGCTCATTCGACTATTTTCGAGAAACTAAAATAAAAGTTTATTGTAAATTTAGAAGGCATTTGTATTATTAATTTTATTAAATACAATATTTCAAATAACATATATCGTGTTACAATTAAAGTCGTGTTACAATTTAAGTCAAAAGTTTTCACAATAACAATGCACAGGTTCTATAGCTATTTGTTCTACCTAAAATTATTTAACAAAAGTTTTTGTTTCTCCGGCTTTAAATAATGAATAAAAATAAATACATAGAGAACTATATTTTTCGTTGCAGAAACATATTGCTTTTTGTCTTCATGAAAAGGTTCAATCGCCCTCTAAATGAAATAGTTTAAAATCAGTCCTTCAGCTTTAAATAAAATTTTAAATGCTGCGACGGATATATATATTTTTTTTTCATTTTACATCTGTGGAAATTTTATGAATGTTCCAGTCAACAGACGATTGTTTGTTGTCTAAAATAAACTGGCTTCTGCAGTTTGAATATGTGACAATAAGTTTGTATTTGTTGAAGTTTTCTTGAAAAATAAAATTCAATCAAATTATTATTTCCGCTATCCATTCAAATAAAAGTTACTTTAAATTTGAAAATGATGTCAAACAAAGGAATTTGACAATCAATCGTTTTTCTTTTTGTACAACAAAATTGGGGAAGTTAGTGTCCATTATTACAGAAATGTCATTAAAGATTACGGGAAAAGTAATATCTAAAAAACTAATTCAAACATTAAATTCTAAGACCAATTTTGACATCCCCAAATCCATGCAGATAACTAGCTTTAATTTTATCTCCGGACGTTTAAATTCTAGTAGGTGTAGCCGGGCAGTCACTTTGTAATTTAATACATTAATGGATTTTTAATTTCATTATAAAAAATTAGCAAATTCTAAAAAACAAATACTAAACCATTTATATTTTTTAAATTGCAAATGGGTTATATCAAAATATATTTTGCTCGCGAAGGAGATAAATAATAATTAAAAATATATGCTTGGAAATAATTTTAAAAACCATAGAAAACAGTTAGTTAAGATAAAGTTTTCAAACAAATTGCATTTGAAAGTGCATTTTATTTCCCACATAACGGTGTTAAGATTAAAATGTACGATGTTTAGAAATTTAAAATATTTCAGTAGCAAAAAATGTAAAACCGAAATTCCACCGTCAAGTGTTGCCATTCGCATAAGGACGTCATCGTTACGCAAAGACTCGCTTGTCCTGTATAATATAGATACTATGAAATCAAACCAGGTCTTCTTTGTTTATACAATATAGGTAAAAAAACATTTTTATTGAAAACTTTTATAGGTATAGTACATGAATATATTTTTATTTAAATTTACAACTAACAACAGCAAAAAACATTAATATATGTAAAATACCAATAGTGTACAGAAATAAAGTGTTGAAATATATAAAAGCTATACTTCCACATTAGCTGTTTGCCTGAAGGTAATAGCTGAAGAAGATATATCTTCTTACAGCATCCTTTTTTATTAAAATAATTTCAGTAGTTTAATTTCGTACTTCGATTCCATGTATGCTATACGTTGTTTATACTATTTTAATGAGTTATTGTTGAACTTTTAATTACGCTTATGCAACGTTATCCAGAAACAAATGTTGAAAACATACACTGTTATAATTGTAAAAGAGTTACTCATTTACAATCGGACTGCATACAAATATATTAAAACAAATCCTGCTTGAAAACTACGAAATAAAAACTTCAGTACATTGAGATACAGTATTAAAGCAAAATGCATTTGAAAGAGTAATATTTTTGTTTTTTGTGTAAAAAGTGAAATTGTGCGATGTTTAAAGTTTAAAAAAAGACAGAAAAATATTAATCTATTGTCAAATTTAGCGACTGTAAATATGACGGCAGCGTTAGACATTAACATGTTTCTGCTTCATACTATATACATATATAAAAGATTTTGTCTCTCTTTATTCCGTTATGAAATATACCACATATATTACATTAAGAGATATGGCAAAATGAAAGACAATACATTTTTTATTTGATATTTATTATTTTTTACTACATTATACACTACTTTCAAGAGGCAAAGGAGCTTTGAACTCATTTTTTTTAAATTGCACCTTAAATACCATTCAAGGGTACACTATATGAACTATGCCAAGTATTTATCACACTAGAAAAAAAATAATGAAGGAAAAGAAGGAATTTTCCTGAATGTTTCAATTAAGATCCCCAATATTTTTTATGCGACTTTTTGGTTTACATATACATATAAACAATTAAATTTAAAAAATCAAAAAATCCCGACTGCGTAATAGTTGTATATAATATGCATAATAGATTTTAAAGGTGTGCGCAATTATTACCATGATAAACATGCAAAATATTTTTTTCACGTCATTCTACATGTTGAAATAGAGTAGTAAACTTCACTGACGTCCAAAAAACAAATGAAGAAAAAAGGATCTCCAATTACATTCTAATTGCCAAATTTTTGATAGGAAAAATGAAAACAGCCTTATTACATTGAGAAGTATGTCTTATTTTTCAAGTTACCGTACTTATTGTTTATGTTTTTTTTTTCATATTTGAAGGCATAGAGACATCAATGAAAAATATTTGGAAGCAATATTTTTAATATGCTTAAAAGAATTATTGATCATTAGAATTATTTTTTATGTCGAAATACTTTATATTTTTATTTAATTTTAAATTATGATAAATAATTTTGGATCAGGCTGTAATTTTTGTGTCCGTTAATTATCTGATACATTTTCTCCTAATTTATAATTAACTGCAATTTCTTTATTCAAACATTGTGTTTTAATGAAACATAAGTGCACTATATCAGCAGCCTGTTCCAAAAACTGGTAATATAACATTCATTCATTGTTATGAGTTTTGTATGCGTATAGAAAAAAAGAGGCTGACATCAGAAACAATATGTCTGATGATACTTATAATAGTACTATGTAACAAAATATTAGTATGCAGTGACAGACGTGGGAAAAAATATGTTTCAATGATGCATCATTCACCACTGTACGCTAAATATTTTTTAAATACATTATCCGATATGAGGTATGGAGGAACAATCCTATCCAATGATACATTATTAATCAAAATAAACGTTGTACTTTACATATTGGTTGACAAAAAGGAATGTTGACGACAGAAATAATATATATGAAATAATAGATATAAACAAAGAAATAAGTCATGAAACTCAGGTATTATTTTAGTTTTCTTTTAATTTTTTATTTGAAATATACGGATTTTTTAATTAAACACTTAATTCAGTTTATTTCTTTTTACAAAAATTGTTTAAGAAAATCCGATTAAAGTAGGGTAAATCACCTATCATGGCCCATATACCAGTAATGGCCCATTTAATATTCCTATGACGCTAAACACGAAATGCCTAACATTTGAACTTAGCGCTAATGAGAAGTGATAAATTGGTCTTTCAACTGTCACAGTATACCTTTGTTTTGACAAATCAATGCACGTCACGTGAACAGTGGCTGCTCCTACCGAAGCTTCTTTTCTCTTCCTGTTTCAGCTGTGGTTTCTTAGCAAGAATTTTAGTGCGCCGAGTAGATTTCCTGCTGTACACAGAGTTTTCAAGAAGAATAAACCAGAAAAGTAAGTTTTAATAACTTATATAAAGTTTAAGGAATATGTAAACATATTGGAGTTGTCAAAATAAGCTTATTAAGCCAGCTATTTGGGTGGGCTACTACTGATGCTGTTTTTCATGATCGCAGTAGTGATGGCCCACACTTACTTTTTATATTTTATAGCTATGTGTTGTTTAATTAAAGTTTATAATACATATATCTTTCAAAAATTTAAATCAAAGTATTTGATAACAAATTTATATTAGCATATTCCTCTTATTTATGTCACTTTATTCTATACTTTTTGTACTTGCGATATTTCTTTGTAAATGGCATAATTGACTGCTCTTCTAGACTAGAATCTACACCCTAACTGCCTAACTTTCGTATCACAACTAGCGTCTATAGCCATCGATCAATATTTAAAATTTAATCTTTCTAGAGTGCAAGATAGTTCAGTGATATAACTTTTGATCAAGAGGGATTCATATGTAGACCGGGCTTCGTTTCTAGTGAGCAAAAATGTTGAAAAAAAAGAAACTTTTTATTTTTCAGTATGTTTAATTAAGTTATAAGAAAAAATCAAAACAATTTTAACTTTAAATATTTTTAAATATTATTTTTATACTAATATTATAATGAAGAAAAGTTTGTTTGTAGGGGTTAATCAATGGAACTAATAACCTATTTCAAAAGTAATGTTGGCAAAATGATTGGGCACTCTATAGTACATCATATGCTATATTTTATGTTAGTTGCATAATCCCAATCGAATGCAGGAGCAAAATCTTCCTAAAATGCATATTTTTGTGATTTTAAAGGGTATAAAAATTAGAAATTGGACTTAATGGTAACGTGCAAGATATAAATATTGTCAAAAAACTGTTTGTAAAACATTTAAAATTCAAAAAGGATTTAAATGCGCAGAAAACATTTTCTATAAAATTACGATTTCTATAGAATAGTTAAGGATATAAAATTGAAACTTGACATGGCTGTTACTTTTAAATCGCAAATGTACGCACAAAATAGTTTTTTTAAGGGAAGTGTGTGCTGAAATAGCTCTAAAATTCAGATTTCCGTGATACAGAAGAGGCTAGAAACTTGATAAGTATTATGGTGGTTACACTGAAAAAATGAAGTACTCAAAAAGACTCATATTGAATTGAGTATGTTTTGATGAAAAATGAACCAATTCTCTCTCAATTTGGATACAACACATGTTATTAAATCCAAAGGAAACGATAATTTTGTACTTTGTAGTGGTTTATTTCATTCATGGCGGCTTAAATGATGTTCTTTAATCGGAAAATAAAGTAATATACCGTCGAAATAAGAGGTTTAATATTACATTTTTATTCCTCTGAAGGAACTATATGCCGTGTCTTCTTTATAACGCGAAAGGTTACACTGCGTTGTTGTTATCAGCGCTTCGTAGATTCGGTCTGGTCTGTTGTTAAGTGCGATGGATAGGTTCGTGAAAAAAAGAAAAAGAAAAATGTGATTATCAATATTTCGCCGCTGAATACTTTAAAAGTAGTAAGTGTTCTCTGTTAAATGTTCAATACATTTTTTTTTCTTGTTTAATGTAATCTACTGTACCTTCTGTAAATATTATATTAAAATAAATATTAAATTATGCACAGTATTTTAAAATGATTTAAATGTCCTTGGAAACAATGCTCTTGTCATAAAAGTAATTGTTTAGCGTATCTTGATAATACTTTCGCTTCTTTTTCTTAGTAAATAATCAATTAAATGTTTCTTGTTAATAATTTTCAACGGGAAATAAATGTCAGAACATTTTACTTTAATTTGTAGTAAAGTCTCGGGGGGCGAGATGGTCCTTTGACGAGAAAATAATATTTTTTCCATTGAACTTATTTTAGTTTTGAAAGTGTTTTATAATATGTGTGTCTTGTACCCCAGTATCTTATTTTGGTTTTGCACGTGGGTACTAATCGGCCCTCTTGGACTCCATCTTGTTTCACTTCATATTTTTATAACAGAATCGTTATTTTCAAATACTTTTAAATTATTTTAAAATGCTGTGCATAATGTAATATTTGCATTAATGTAATATCTACTGAAAGTACAGCTGATAGCATAAAATGAGAAAAAAATGTATTGAATATTTAACAGACAGCAATTAATTTCAAGTTCTTATTTGAATACATACATGGGATCAAAAATGAGTACATAAACATTTCATATTTGAATACATACATAAGATAAAAAATGCGTACATATCGATTCATATTTGAACTCATTCATGGAATCAAAAATAAGTACACGTGGTTCTCAATTTTGAGTGCATTTGGATTGGAGCTATTTTGAGTAAGTAACGTATTTAAAAATGAGTACTTTTTGCTCAATTTTGAGAACCCATTTTTTTCAGTGTAAGATGCAAATGCTCGTCAAGAATGTTTTCAAAACTATTTTTAATTTAAAAGGGTCAAATGAGGAGCAACCGTTCTAAATTACGATTTCTGTGGTCTTATTTGGAATATAAACTTGAAATTTGACATGGCTGTTACATTTAAGACATAAATTCTCGCACACAACTATTTTCGAAAAGTCGTATTTTAAAAGGATGCAGGAGAAAAAAAAAGTTGTAAAGTTTCAATTGCTTTGATATTGTTGGGGCTAGAAACTAAAAATTCTCATAGTGGTTATTTATAAGATATAAATGCTCATTAACCTTTTGAGGGGCAAGCAAATTTGTTTCTGAAATGTCGAATCCATACCCGAATGTGCAAAAAGATTTATTGCAAAACAAGAATAATCAATTTTACGGCTTTTTTCCACCAAAGTTAGAAAAGCAAAATTTAATATATTTCTAGTGGAAATCTTCATTAATCGTAGGCGAGATAAAATATATCCATCCTCCCCTCAAGGGGTCAAGAATGGTTTCTAAAATACATTGAAATTTAAAAAGCTTAAATGAGCTGAAAATACTCTAAATTACGAATCACTTGGAATTGATGGAGAAATTGTAATTATGATTTGCTTGTTACTTTTACAATATACACGCTATTTTGAAAGCATCTAATAACTAATTCTTGACATGGGATGATACAATTCCAGCATTTTTCCTTTTGGCATCAAGCTAAGCAAACAATAAATCTTTAATTTTGCGATTCTGCTGTGTTAGTTCAGCTATCTCTTATTTTATTTTAGAATAGAGATAATGGTTCCAAAGAAAGTGAGTAAAAAACAGGAGTATCGAGTTGAGAAGGCAGTTGATGCTGTTAAATATGGAATGTTTGTAAGAACTGCAGCATCTGCGTTTAAAATACCAAGGTTTACATTGAGACAAAGATTGAGTGGAAGAAAACCACAATGAGGACCTCCTCAATTTTGAAAATCCAAGAGGAAATTCTCCTAAAGAATTGGATTAGTCACTGTGCAAAGAGAGCATTCCCCAGACACATGTGAAATGTTATAGAGAGCGTTAAGGACTTTTTAGAGAAACGACCAGAAGTAAAAACAAGTTTTACGAAAGGAAAGATTTTAATCATTTTTGTTTATTTTTTAGTTTCTGAAAGTTTCACGCGTTAAAAGAAGTTATTATTACGTTTTATGAATGGATAGGAAATGTCTTCGCCCCTTTTCTAGCAAAGAATAATGCTAAACTGCCGGTAATTTTATTTGTAGATGGGCAAAACACGCATCTTACGCCTGAACCCAGTGAACTTTGCAAAACTCTACACATAATTTTGATAACTTTATAGAGAAATCGTCCTTAACCTGACCATCAATTGTGGTTTTACCCTATATATTATTTAATAGAGATAGGGTACATTTATTACGGTTTTTTTAGTAAAAAAAATCTGAAATGCACTGGTTATTTTAGTTCACTTATAATAATGGCGGGTACTATAACTACGTTGTCTGTCAGAATCACTGCGCAAACTTTCAAGGTTTATTTTTTTATCACAAAAGTTAATTCTAGCCTAATTAGTTTTAAATGTATTTCATGGACATATGTTCTATGTAGCAATGAAGCCAAAAATGATAAATTCTAATGTAATTTCATTTTTTCTCCCTTAAACTCAAGTTTGTATGATATTTTTTAATAAAACATTAATTCAGAATTAATTACGTGTAAATTTCATTGGCGTGCACATACATATGGCGCATTCTCAGAAACTTTTGACTTTCACGTCCCTAAATAATAATTTTTATTTTAATACACTTTTTTGTGTATTTTTTTTATTTCATATACTGGGGAACATCCCATTACATGATTACATAACAATATTAACGAGATAAATAAGTTTTGGACGATGTTAGGGGTCCAAATACCAGGAGAACTCATCTACCGTCGTGTGTCCCTGATGCTGATTTTTAAGTTTGGAGCTGTCTGTATAAAATTGTTTCAGTAAAAGAAATTCGATGTAATTTTTTTCCGAAACTGGGACAATTTTTTTATATAAATATGTAGCAAAAAATTAACTTGCACACAATTTTACGGTTGATATTATTTTTTTAACTCTGTCCCTGGGTTTTTCATCCTTAATGTCCCTCTCGCAAAACTTACACAGAAAGTCACTTCAGATGCAGCCACAGATTTTTTTTAAAGTTTTTTCTCATGCAGAATAATGTTAGAGAAAGAGTGTCTAAAATTATTTGATAGGAAATTTACTGCAGAATTTAAATCAGCATTTAAATATCAATTTCAAAATCTTGCCTTTATTGGTAGTCTTACCGTCCCGAAGGTTTATTCCTGCACATTTCGAAGTAAATAAAAAAAATAATAATCCAATGTTAACAACTGTTTCTAAAAATCAATGAACATTGTGACATTGTGGCTATCACTTAGTCTTAACATGATTTTCCTAAAAATAGATGGTAATTTTCCTTACCATTCCATCCTTACCTTCCCTTTTTTTACCATTTCGTCCCTTTTTTTCCTGTACCATCGCCCTTTTTTACCTTATCGTCCCTTCTTTAACATCCCTTTAAGACAATGTTATACAAAAATTCTGTATTAAAGGTACTACACTTTTATTACTTCTTATTTGAATGTCCTGTGGGTACTATGCAAATTCATTATAAGTAAAAATTTAGAAGAAAATAAAAAGTTATAGGGGTAAAATGGTAAGGAAAATTAAACTCGCAAGTTTAACCATTTTTTCTTTATTTTGAGACATTAAGGGTCTGTCAGATTAAAATGTTATTTTAGCAAGTTTAATTTCGCCAGATTTCTTTTCACAAAAGTCAAAAGATTGTGCGAATTCCCCATATATATATTTCAGGACTTTAATCTCAGAAGCGGAAAGCAACAGAAAAATATGAAAATCTACAACAACAGCAAAAAAAGTCTTAACTTAGATTTGGACAAAAAAGTTTTGGAAAAACTAAAGAAAAATCACGAAACATAGCAGCAAATGGATAGAAAATGATTAAATTAAAATTTACGAGTTTCCCTTATTTTACATACATCGAAATTCAGTCTAATTAAGTAACATTATAAGAATAGTTTCCATTTTTACTTTATTAAAAATACTTTTTTATTGTTGTTTTTCATTTTCATTAAGTAAAGACATCAAATAAAGAATATTAAGCAGCGTCAATACTTCAGTTTTAATAAAGTTGCTTATTTAGTCATTTCTTGGTATAATAATGATCACTTCATTGTGATTAGTGAAAAGCAATGTAGAAATAATGCATATTTGCTGAAAAATCATATTTTACAAAATGCTGACACGTCATTGATCTTTTTATCTAGAGAGATATTTTGCATTTATGCTTCCCCTAAAGGATAATTTTCTGCTTTATTTACTTTACTCAATTTATCTTTTAAATTAAATAATCTTTGAAATAATACATTGAAAATAAAAAGTAATTGAATTGCATTTGGAAATTTTTAAGATGCAGACAAAATGCTGATAACAGAAGTTTGCTTCTGGTACTTTAAAGACAATTACGTATAACTAAATAAAGCGTTTATTTCAGGAATGAACCAATTGTTTTGCTCATAACATTTTGAAATTATAAATTTGTAAAAAAACCAATTATAAAATTATTATATGAAACAGCTTTTTAAAAGTTCAACCATTTCAAATTTATCCTCTCATGTTTATTGTATAATTAAGTCAGTAATCTATTTAAATGGTTTAATTGTTAAATAAGGATTAATAAAGTATTTAAGGAATGAAAAAATAATCAATTTTTATAATTTAATAACAATTAAGGTGCATATTACATAGCTGTAATGCGTACTTATTTTTATTATTAAATAGTGAATCTAAATTAAACAGTCAGATATTTAAAAGTTATTAAAGGTGACATTTATAAGCCTAAGTTACAATATCAATCCGCTTTTCACATTTAATTTAAAGAAAATATGAAAAATCAACTTTTGAAAAGTGGAATAATATTTAAAAAATCTGAACCTAAGAAAAAGCATTGAATCACTTAATATACAGCGCATAGTGATATATACAGTGCGTCCCAAAAGTTTACAGACAACAATTTTTTTTTATTTAAGAGCTAACTGAACAAGTAAAAAAGACGAAATAAATCACGAAAATACATAATGATTAAATAAAATAATAAAATACTAAAGAAACATTTAGCAGTCATCGATTTAATATAAAAAAATGCTTTCCCAAAAATATATAGACAACCAGTGTTAAAAGCTGATTTAAGTACTGATGTACAAAATTTGCATATTCTAATGTCATGTACATGTGACGCAATAGTTTCCTGGGATAAAATCTCATCTGTCTTTCCGTTTCCGATTTCTCCTAAATATGCCTTGCAATGTGCAGTTTTCCAAAAAGAAAATTTCTGAAATCTATCGTTTAAAGGCTCGTGTAAGGAAAGTTGTGGAACATTTCAAGAAGAACTGGATGCAGCAGAGTCGTTATTTACCGAATTGTGTAAAAAAGGTGACAATCTGAAGCAAAATCTCGTTCTAAACGACCAAAGTACAGAAATAAATGATAAGACAGTTAGAGTTGATTGGGTGAAGATGCCGTAGTCTTTGACATAATTGTTTTAAAAATCGCCTGTTGTTTATATTTGTCATTCATTGATTTCATGTTAAAGTTTAGAATGTTTTGTATGATTTAAAAACTCATTTCATTTGACAGATGTTATAGATAGCATTGAAAATTTTGTTTTGTAAACACTTGCATTTCGGCATCAAATACCGTAATGCGAATGCGTAAGATGGACAACTATCTAGGGGTAACATGCCTTACGGAATTTTCAACGAACACAATAACTTTTGTGAAGCTGTATAAAACATAATGGGACAAATAAAAGAAACTTTAATATTTTAGACATACTAAAGTTGTTAATTTACTTAATATTAGGAAATTACAAAAATATGTATGTAACAAACGTTGGTAATACAATAAAAGAACAAACTAATATTCATTTATTACAAATGAAAATCAAATTTTAAAGTAATTGCTTAAAAGGCGCAAAGGCCAACATAGTGAAAAAGATTCCAAGCCGGGACTCGAACCCGGGCCATCAGCATAGCGCACTGACGTTCTACCGACTAAACCACTTGGAACGATACCTACCTCGGAAAATTTCTCACTATTATATGTTGGCAAGGCTACAAACGCAGCACAAGATAGAATATTTACCGTGAGTCACCGACCTGGGACAAACACGAAACATAATTAAATCCAGCATCGATAGAAACTATATTAATGCATGGAAATTATTCCAGAGAGAAACAGTAGAACAACAGTGCGCTATTCTGATGGCCCGAGTTCGAGTCCCGGCTTGGAATCTTTTTCACTATGTTGGCCTTTGCGCCTTTTAAGCAATTACTTTAAAATTTGATTTTCATTTGTAATATTGTATGCAAGGCGAATGTTTATCTCTGGAATAATTTCCATGTATTAATAATATTCATTTATTATATAATTATTTCTGTTATGTAAATATATTTGTTTGTATAATATTTATTTAATATTATTTTCTACTTAACATTTAAATGTATTATGGCTATTAAGTATGCCTATTTTTAAACATTATAGCAAGTTTAACTTCGGTAAAGCCACTGTGATAAATAAGCCTGTTTGTTAATGTTTTTCATATATTTCTTTGCTCTTTCTTAGCAATATCTCAGGTCTGCCAAAAACTGCACATTTGAATAGGAATTTTGAGCAGATTTTATGAAACCAACAGTTTCACTGAATGCATTTGGTACCATCATAATTTACCGAGGTTCTATTGCACTCTGTTAGACCTTCTGAACAATCATTCACTTAAAAAAAATCCCCGTCTTCTGAATTTTGGGAGGGAATTTAATCATCATCTATATCATCGTCAGTTGAAGATTCTGTCTTTCTAACCTTTGACTTCTTATCTAATTCCTTTTTAGAAAGGCTTGAGACACCGGGAAATTCGCAGTTGCTATTGTCACACCGATTTAGTTTGGCTTTTATAGGCCATTAAAAATTTTAATATTTGAATATTAAAATAAGAAAAAAAACTTTGGTGAAAAAATAAGAAAAAAAAAACTTTGGTGTGAAAATTACATCATATTTAAAACGATACATTTAAAATGTCTAATTATAAAACTCATATAGCGTCTTTATAAAATTGTTTACTTAGCCATTTTATAGAAGCTAATTTTAAATTTTTGGGTTGATCTTATTTAATCAACCACGAATGTAGCAGTTTGCTGTCTGGGCAGCGATTGATTTTGTCTTAAAATCCTCCAGACAAAGGGAAATTAATGGAAACCTGATTACAGGAGGTCGCCACCAGTTGTTTAATGACGATTTAATCATTCGTAATCTTTTTAAAGTAGATCAAATAACGGTGTTTTTAGAGTCTGATGGTGGTTGGAGAGCATAGCTCGAAGGGGGCAGAATTCCCTAGTTATCTAAAACTATATTATATGCTACTGATATTTACATTTATTAAAATTATTTATAACTGCATTTAATATAATTTTTTTAACAATGATTAAAATTAATAATTATTAAACAATTATTTATAAGGTCAATAAAGTTTATTTATAAGGCAGAATACATATTGAAACCTTTCAAATTATGGTCACCTTAGATTTTTACATTTCTTTATGTCCTTTTAAAGATTTAGAAAATTTTTAATTTTAATCAATGGTTCTTTTAATGAGTTGATTAAAATCACGATTTAATCGCTTATCTAAATTATCTGATTAAAATTGTTGGCAAGTTAGTTAATAGCCAAGAGTAATTTAAACAATGAAAAAACAACCAGGCATTTAACCGCAATGGGAAATCCCTTGCATCATACCCCCAAGGGAAAACAACCGGCATCTTACCACCAAAAAATTCCGTCGACTCACCCCAAAGTATTGGGTAAGACGCTGGTGCCCCTCACTGACGTGAAGAAGTGGGACCAGGTCAACATTTATGCTTTGAAGAATAGCTAGGTACCAGTACTCTCTAAAAACATCAGATTTGTTTCTCTGGTGTTTAAACTAAAACTTATATAAGCAAATAGAGAAGTCACATAAAAGAGTTTGGACACTTAACAGAAGTGTTAAGACGAAATAGCAATAAAGAAGTACCACTTAAAAATTTTAAAAAAGAACGCAAATAAAAATTAAAGTATCACTAGGGAACCTTCTTCCTTGCAACTTAGCAGCGTTTTCCTATGTTGCCTGCGCATATGAAAACTACGTGATACGGCATCTTGTACATCACGGCATCTCACCTCAAGTTACCGTAAATTTTGACATTAATTTCAACCCAGAACTTGTGTGTACGGTTAGTTTATATAGAAATAAACGTTTCAGCACCAATATCCATGGTCCATCGACGGCTGCTAGCAATTACATTCCTTGATATTCGAAAAATGCGGCCATTCTAAATTTATGGCATTTCTAATGCAGCAAGTCAAGTATTATGTAAGCATTTATCTGACACCTACCCTTAATAATTTTCAAAAGCTGCACAATGTTTTCAATCCTTTTTTAAAATTTCTGTGATGATGTAAGCATATCTCAAATCTATCCACTCATTTTCAGCAAAAAAAAAAAAAAAAAAAAAAAAAAAAAAAAAAAAAAAAAAGATTATATTAAATGCATACGTAACACTTGAACGACAAGAACAATTATATTGACTTTGCTAAAAGTTTAAAATAATATTCAGTAGTATGTTTTGTTTGTATAATTTTAGTTTTCTCTAGATATGAGCGAATAACACTTTTATTTAATTTAAATATTAACTAGCTAACATACGTTTGATCAAGCAATATGCTAATATAATACATTTCAAATGCACGTTAAAATGTAAAAAGTATGCAAATTCTTGATGAATCGAACTCATAACCTGATAAATTCATGCTCAGCTACTTATCAAAGCTTAATTCACGCTAGCAGTGCCTAATCTACAATATACATATTGAAATTAATATATGATACGCAAGACATAAGAAATTAAAATCCAACCACATACCCACATATTACTCAACTACGTCTAATAGAAACAGACACATTGTAAAATAATATTTTATCAACATTATACAAAAATGAAATGTAGTTAAGGATTAAAAATTAAGTATACTTTATTCACAAATTATAGTTAAGAAATATAAATAAATCCTTATATATCGTTAAGATTAAATGAAGCAAAATAAAAATGCCTTATGATCGCTTTTATCCTACACGTACAGGGCAGATTGAATGGCGGAATATGTGTTATTGGCTGAAACGTTTTGCCATAAGATGGTAAAAGGTTGAATCATACTCCAGGATTCAACAAAAACAAAACTTTTGAAATAGAGATTGAACCATCTTTTAGTATTTTTACAGATTTTGAACCATGTACTGGTTCAAGATTGAACGGAAAATTTTAACAGTGTACATACATATATTAACGCTACAAACATTAAAGATATTATAATACATTAAGTACTACAGATAATATAAGGTTGGATATAGTATATATTACACAATTTGTTTCAATATAATGAAATACTAAATAGTCGGCAAATAACTTGAATATTTCATTAGAAAAATTCTTGAATTTTATATCAGTTGCTTTGAAATGAATTATTGAAATCGTGACAAATTTCTATATAGCATAAGTGATTCCTATTTCTCTAAGAAGATAGATGATGCTGTCAACCAAGGCAAATCAATGAAGTCAAAGAATTTTAAGTTTATAATTCACAACCAATTACGCTTGCTTTTTATCAGAAATTTACCTAAAAGGGTAGAACATTTATTTTACTTACTACGATCTTTTTTTCCCCATATTTATTTTTTTTATTTATTTATTTAACTACATGACCATTAAAAGCTGCTTTGAATTTTTGTATTTATTAGTGTCATTCTCTAAAACCCTAAATTTGAAGCTTGACGCAGCTAACGATTTATAATATACTAGGGGCCTCTGCCCCCTGCATGCTACGCTCGCCAACCCCCGTTCAGACACCGCAGAAATTAAAAACTCGCTAATCTGATGGGTTGTAAAATATTAGAGAAGATTAAATTATACTGAAAAAAGCTGTGGAGATCTCCCTGTAAGCGGGTTTCCATTCAATTCCTTTTGATTGAAAAAAAATTAAGGGCGAATCAGTTGCTGTTAAGACATCCAATGGTTATTTTCGTTTTTGATTAAAGATGATCAGTTAAACATTTGAAAAGAAGCTAAAATAAAATAAATTAAGTATACAGAGTCTTTGTCTCCCGGTATTTTAAAACAATCTCTATAACAATAGCGTAAGTCATGTGACTATCATCAACAGTTCCAGGCGGACCACTTCGCTTTTAATACTATAGGTGTCATTTTGGTGCCCGTTCCGTATATGACATTGGCATTAGAAAAAAATCGCGCCAATATGGGACCCTAAGTTTTCCATTTTGATTACTTTTTTTTTCAAATAAAACTACATAAAATTTGTAATGGTCGCAAAGAATTATTGGTACTGTTACGCTATCCGGATGCAAATCTCGCCAATAGCTTTTTTTCAACTCTCCAGCAACCATTTTTTTTCGAGTGGTAATATTTGGCCAGATGTCATATACGCACAGCAGGCTTGGCGTGATTTTTTTTTTTTTACGAAAATTTGACGAAAACGTCGCTTTCAAATACCAGTTACATATGCATTTTTTATACCAATAATGGTTGATCGTAAATGTCACATTCACTTGACTTTAAGCAAGTTACACGTGTTTACGTCATCAAGTGATTTTTATTTCGACTTTTTATTAGTATATTTATTAATGTTATACAAATTTATTTGTTTTTTGGTTATTTAAAATAAAAATTATGTCAATTTGTATAATTTGGCGAGTGTCGTGGCGATTTATAAAATTGGTCGGCGGAATAACTAAGTAGTAGCGTATTTTTTTTAATTATTTTCTATTATTTTCTAAAGGAAATATAAAAAAAAAATTAATAATTATAGAACAAAATAATTTATATAATATATAAAAAGGAATAAAAGTAAATAAACATTTATTATCAAATAAACAACAATAGCCGGGCTACCATGTCAACCTTTTCTGAAATATGAAAAAAAAATATATCTGTTTGATTAAAATTTGAGTTGCCATCATTAGAAAAATGTATATAAAATTGGAAAAAAATTAATATTTCAAAAACTAATTCGAATTTAAAAAGTCTAATACCAGTTTTGAAATCTGCTGATCAATGCTGATTTTTGGTGTTAATTTCATCGCAAAGTAGGGGAGACCGGGGCTAGTAAACGCATTTTTTAATTATTGACTTTTATTTGTTTTTTGTTTAAGTTTTTTAACAAACAATAACTGCACTTTTAATGAATAGACATTTGGATATAAATATCCGAAATTTTGAGTTTGTAGCTTTTGTTGTTTATGTTTAGCGGAAGCCTAAAGTAAAAGGAAAATTGCGCGCCAACCTACCCCTTCACGGGGCAAGTTGCCTATTCCTATGGGGTGAGTTGGCACACGCATTATAAAAGTTTAAATGAAACTCAAATAACACAAGCAGTTAAGAGAAATCAATTTCATTATTACCAGTAAGTTTAAACAAAGGCGTTATCGCTGTACAATGTACATTCTAAATTATACAGACATAAAAATAATGAATAAAACATTAACATTGAGTAGCTTTTATTCTACTCGATGTCATCATCGGAGTTACAGCTGTCACAAATAAAAAATCGAATGTATCCCTTTGGGCAAGCCTCAGGTTCCAAAAATCTTGCATTGCAACCAGTTTTCTCTCTGTTTGCTGCATGTCAAGCTACCAGCACACACCAGGCACCGAGCCAACTTGCTCCGTGTTCAATGCCTCTACTAGCACCATAATAAATTTCTTCACAAAAGGGAGACGAAACCTTTTAAAGATAAATATTCCAAGTAAATCACATATCGTGTAGGTACAATTAATCATACACTAAGAAAAACTGCACAAGTTAAATCGCAATTATTAAAATAAGTATTAGAAATTAGAAAAAACATGAAGCAACAAAAAATTACTTACGAGTGCAAAAAACTGAAAAATCGTAATAAATATCCACTGCACGTAGGTAACACTGTAAAACTACAATTAATATTGTAAACAGCAAGAAGAAAGGTACTCCGTTACTGGTTGCGAAATCTATCCACGAACAGGCGATTTCTGAGGACTGCGCCTACTTACCCCTGTAGCCAACTAGCCCCGGTCTCCCTTATTCCATATTTTAGGAGAACTTGAAACATAATCAGTTGTTTAATCCGTCGATTCATATTTCCGTTTCATAAATTCGTTTCATTAGGATTTTATATGTATAGGGTAGAAATATTATTTAATTCTTGAAGTTTGTTTTACATTTTTAACATTATTTAAATATTAAATCATATATATGAAGGTAGTTTCTTTTATAGTTGTTATTTGGATATTTTTCCGTTTTTCCGTTTTATATTTTGTATTTTACGGATAAGAAAGGCAAAGTTTTCTTTCTGACAAACACATATATATTCTTGAAAATGGTCAGAAAATATAAGAGAAATTGTAGATCATCTCAATTAATTTAACTGATAATTACATGTAGAATATTTTAGCATGAATATTTTAAGTATAAAGTTATTACCATTTTTTTTTTGTTCAGTGTTAAATTTTACTTCAGTATGAAGCATTCAAATAATAATAATAATAAAATAAAAATCATATAACCTCTCCTCCTAATAAAATATGCCATTATTGAAATAAATTATCTTCAAAAATATTACAGAAATCATTTTTACGGTCTTTGGAATTGATCCTGCGATCCCTACAAAAATTCAGAGCATTAAACTGCTGCTTTAGAACGCTCGGCCACCAGGAACTTGTTTAACTTACCTCAAAATTGAATAGGTTAAAAAAAGTCTTGATGCATGCGCAGATGTCCCAGTTTTGACATACATAAATTTTTAACTTTGCGTATTAAAATGTATGATATTATTATAATATGCTTAATTTACAAAATGTATTTTTCTTTTAATTCTATGCAATTGCTCCGTATACCATACAAACAAAATATTCAGTCACTTGCGATCTCACTTTGAATTTTAAGCTTTACAGAACACATGCATACATATATTACATGTATGAAAACATTGGCGTAGCTACCTTTTTGGCACCCGGAGCAGGAAGACATTTTGCGCCCCCCCCCCCCCCCCCCCCCACCACAAAAAAAATCACATTATTTTTCCATGGAAATTTCAAACACTTAGCGGAACGTTCTGGTATATGACATTGTTTTAAGCGTATTGGGGTAGCAACATTGAAAATAAATCTTAAAAAAGGAAAAAAAAAATATTTGCTAAAAATCTTAAAATTTGCTCGATTATGGAAAAAAATCTCCTGTATCAAAACGGCAGGCACCCAAGAATTTCAAATTGCTATACCAATTTTTAAGATAGAGGGGAAACCAAAAAATTTTATTGAATCCTTCTTTCAAGACTTACGATTATACAAGTTATAAATTTACATTTATAATTTTTTCGTACATTTTTATTTTAGTTTGAAAATTTTAAGGGGCCACTATTTTCAAACAGGATGGCGGATCAATATGTCCAACGAATTTGGTCGAGACCTTAATAAACACTTAACATATGCTCAATCACATTTAAATCAGTTTATAAATACGAGCGCAGTTGCATGACAATTATCAGATATTTATAGATACATAGTTAGATGGAAAAGATAATAATACAATTCCATTTAAAATTAAAAATTAAAATTACATTTCGAAATTTAAATGAAAATCTTTAATTTCATTTTCTTAACTTTAAATCTTATATTCTAAAATCCGTTTTACCTCTTGTAACTTTGTTTCCCAGCTCAACATTTATTGCGTTCACCATTAAATTTGTGTAACTTAACCCGAGAGTAGTCGCGACATTTTTTAGAACATTAGTAGTCGCGTTCGGTCCATTTGCCGCCGTTACCAGCAGGCCGAAAACGAAGGGGAAACTTGCCGGTGTTATCAGGTGATCGAAAACGGATAGCGTAGGGTTAAAATATTGACTGAACTTTAAAAGATTACAGCAATTATTCATTTTACAACCTTTTACAGCAAATTATTTATATCGCTTAAGTATATATTCAGTTGGCATCTAGATAAATGTTTTTAATAACTCTTTCTTCGTTTTGCATAAATACTTAAAAGTAAATAGTAAATGATTTGATTGAATTTCTGATGATACTATGAATCAATAATTAGTAGGAAAACATTTACGAATATGAATCTAAATTCGTGATAGGGGTATTTTTATTTATTTATTTATTATTATTTTTTTTTGGAAGGACAGAATAAGAGTCAGGTAGATTTTTATGATACTCCGACACTCTATATCCATTTAATAAAATAAAATTAATAAATTTAGCATCAATATATTACACTGACATTAAATTCAACAATTAAACTGAAAATAAAAATGGAACCTATGACATGCAACACAAAAACCAAATACAATACCACTAATTTACCAGCATATTATACACTATGACGCAAAAGTTTAGACAATGACGTCATTCAGCTTTAAAATGTAGAATTATGACGTCAGAATTAGAAAAACCTGTAAATATATTCAAAAACTGATTTAAAATGCTATGTACAAAAGACAGTCGTTTTATTTGCTATAATACTAATTTTTTTCATAAAAATTCAAATGTGCTTGTCGCAAAAGTTTAGACACTATTCTAAATTTCTTTGAATATTCGCTGGCATATGCAAATTTAGAATCGATGATGTCACAAATTTGGAGTACTTAAGTTCTGCAAACGATTGCGCTTCATAGTCGACATGCCGAGAGGTAAAGAAATTCAAGTGAATGAGGTTTCAAGGATTTGGCAGTTGAAAGGTGAAGGGAAGGGCGTTTCTGAAATTTCTGCTATTATTAATAGGTCAAAAAAATCTATTTATTGAGTTTTATCGAGTGGTTCCGAATATAAAGCAAAATGTCGGTCTGGGAGGCCACGTGTGACAAATGTACGAGAGGATCGCCTGATACAAAGACTAGCGAGTACTCAACAAATGAGCGTACGTGGAGTTCAAAGCTCATCGGGACTCTCCGTATCAAAGGATACGATTCGTAGACGAATTTTGGAAAAAGGAACAATCATTTATAGCAAAATGCAGAAGAAACCAGCTCTGAAACCACATCATAAGTTACAAAGACTTATGTGGGCTCGAAAGCATATGTCATATGGAGAGAAATGGCAGTCAGTCATATTTAGCGATGAAAAAAAGTGGAATCTGGATGGTCCAGATGGTTGTTTATCGTATTGGCATGACTTGCGGAAGGAACCTCGACGTTTTTTTAGTCGCAGACAAGGAGGGGGCTCGGTGATGGTTTGGGCAGCCTTTTGCTATAATGGACAAGTATCTCTGACCTTCACCAGTGGTCATCAAACTTCACAGCATTATACACAGACATTAGAAGAAAACCTACTGCCATTTGCTGAGCTTCTAGGGGGTCCTCAGTGGGAATTTCAGCAAGACAATGCTTCAATTCACACTGCAAAACATTCAAAATCTTGGTTTAATTCCCATAATATAAGAGTTCTTGACTGGCCAGAATGTAGCCCAGATCTTAACCCTATAGAAAACCTTTGGAGCATCATGTGTCGCAAAGTTTATAGCAACGCTAGACAATACTCTTCTGAAAAGGAACTTAAGACATCTATTGAGAATGCATGGTACGATATCGATTCACAAACTATGCAAGATTTAGTTTCTTCCATGCAATCTCGTGTATATGATGTAATACATAAGCATGGATGCGCAACCAGGTTTTAAAAATTGTTTATTTCGATTTTATTTAATTTGTGTCTAAACTTTTGAGACAGCAGTTTATTTTTGTTACCATTTAATTTATTGCAATATGCACAATTCCACTTTTCTTTGTTATAAATATTGTTTATATGTACAGCACATTAATTTCAAGCAGTGATTTGAAAACTGAATAAATATTTTTCAAAGTATGTAAGAATTTCTTCATTGTCTAAACTTTTGCGTCATAGTGTATATATACATATATATATATAATAAAGAAAAAGGTAAAAAATACTTAACTTCGAAATTATAAATGTAAATGTTGTAACTACGTTTTATTTATTTATTTTGCGGGGTGTCTGTGTGTGTATGAGGGGGGGGGGGGGGGGCTCTCGAGATTTTTTGATTAAATCCATTTTTCAAATGAAAATGCACGTTTTGTAGTTTTTGTACTTATTTCAGGGTGGGAGCAGCGCCCTTGAATAAAAACGCTGGATACGAACTTCGCTTATATAAAGTAAATAATAAATAAGTTATTGAAAATATATATTTAATTTAAATACATTTGCAATTGTAGATTTAAATCCTAAGATGGATAAATTATTTTAATTAATAGAATCATTGAAAGGTTCATCTTAATAGAGATGTATTTTACAGCAACTATTTAATTAAAATAAATATTCAATTGTACATTTCATAATAAGGTATTAATATTATAATTTATTGTTTTATAATACATTCATTAAAATAATAAAAACAATAAGAAAATTTTCTTCGAAATTATAAATATGCAGCAATAATTTAATTTATATGAATTTTCTCTCATATTCTGGAAAACATTATTCTGAAAATAGTTTGAACAATTGATGAAGGACAACAAATTTAAATTTGTTAGATACCGCCCCCACGCCTCTATTGGATTTCAATAATAATAATAATAATAAAAACTTTTTCTGCGGCATTGCTTAAAAAAAAATGTGTTTTTACTTACAGTATTAAAATTTAAAAATAGATAAATTTTAGAAAAATACTTAAAATATTTTTTTTTTAAATCATAGTATAAACATTCACTGAATTATCCAAAAGAGATTTTTATTTCGTAATTTCTAACCTACATTATAAAATTATCATTATTTTTCTTATTGTACAAATAAATTATATGTATGTTCATCACATATATACATACTACATTTCTGAGAAAATTGTTTTATCTTTCGAATTTGTTTTATTGTACAAAAAGGATACTTTTCAGATTTTGGAGATACGGCAATTTTTTTACTGATTCCCACAAAAGTGTCTTCTCTCTTTTTTAATGGATTGGCAGTGTTATTGTCTGTTTTCTTTCATTTATATGTTCCGGTAATAAATGGAAAGCAAGTTCTTTGAAATAATGATGATGAATTTCCCTTTTTTTCCATATTTAAACGATTGTCAATTTGAGAATTTATTCCCGCAATATTTGACAATGAAAAAAAAAATGTAAGTGACCATCTATCAGTTTTTTGTGCGAACTGACTTCACAACTAATAAAAAAAAAAAAAACAATTTTAAGTCACATTCTAAAAGTTAAAAAAAAGTATTCTATGAACGGGTAAAATAGCAGATAGAAAGAAAGGCGAAATAACAACAGGCAGAGAGTCCGGGCTTCGAAGAAACTTTCCCCCACAGATTTCGCGGAAATGGGAAAGGAAGAACACGAGGGGGAAAAATTCAACTAACGCAAGTGGTCGCAACGCGGTCATTTAGACCGATTGAAACTTAAGAATGCGATAAAATGCTAAGAAATAGCAGAAATGACTTGCAATTTTACTACACAAGAGTGTGACCACTCAAGGTCAGCTACACGGAATTTGGCTATCGTAAATTTAATGGGAAATGAGTTACAGGAAGATAACGAATTTCGGGCGGGGAAAAGACCAACGAGCGAATATTAACGGGTTAAGATTGAAAATGCTGACGTTTGGGAAATCCTCCTTCGTTTGTGGTTAAAGCTTTGTACGTCACAAATCCCGGGAATTTAGCGAATCGGGATCCACATGTTAATCAAGAGCTAATTAGAAAATTAAACTAAATGTTTCACCCAAATTGATACCGTCGCCCCCCCCCCCCCCGCTGGAACACATATGGCAACATATTTGCCAGAGCACGCACAAAAAAGATTAGATTTTGCCCATTTGAGATGACTGCACAAATTACGACCATGTAGGTCCCGAGATTGACGTAAATGGCTCGTGAGATATCCGCGGACATTATTGTAAGATGCAGCGACGAAATAAAAAATTCCACTTCACAAAGCGGTTTCCGGTCAAATTCATTTCTCCCATTAATCTCCCAGTTATTCCTTACATGGATAGAAATATATATAGTTTTTTTCTAATGCATATGCACTGAATTTAAGTATATATCAAATATATTTAACTTTTAAAACGATGAAATCATCCATTTGTACTGGTCGTACCAAGAAAACTGGAAAGTCTTACTTCGTTTTTTATGTGATTTAAGAATGGAAATTTTGGTGATAGGTTGCCTACTTTTTATTATTGGCTTTTCTCAATGCCAGTTTGACGGGAATGTTGAATTTCCAATAAAGAAAAAGATATATCTTTACTTATAGTTTTTCCAGTTCAATCCATTTTGCATTAGTTCACACAAGTCCCCATCACACGAAAATATTCATATGGAATGAAGAACGCAAAAATCAGCGTAAAAACCAATTTATGTGTGTTTTTGTGTGACGGAGATGGCTAGAAATATCTACCGCACGTGGAAATCTGAAAATTTGTGTGAGGGTAGTCCAAGGCAGGTCCTGATGCACATGAGACAAATCTTTCTATTTTTTTTAATAATTAGCCAAGAATATTATTTAAATCTCATCAAAAACGTTTTTTCTATCTTTTTTTTACAAAATGGCAAAATCGCGTTCTCATCTGAACTTGATTCGAAGCAGATATAGAAAAAATAACGATTTTCACTAATAAGGAAAAATTAAGAAAACTAATTAATTATCCATTTGAAAATTTCAGAGCACATGGAGAAAAAATTTTACACCTGCGTATAAAATTTTTGAATGTCGGTCGAAAATTTTTCTTAATGTTTTCAAAACTGACAGCGACAATACAAAAGTTGGGTGAAAGAACCATACAGGCCAAACATTCATTAAAAAACAGAACTAAAAAGAGATCTTTTTCAGCCGACACCTCCATTTAATTTCCGAAAATCGATGAATCAGAGATTATACAACATGTGGACAATCGACTTAATTATTAAACGTTTCCAAATTCTAAAAACATAATTTAAAAGCATTGTATCAATTTAATAGAAGATTATTAGTGTGTTCTGTGGCAAGAGTCCCGTGATATGACTTAAAAGTTCGCCAACAAGGGTTTATCCTTTTTTTTTTACATTTAAAAGTATGTTTTCCAAAATATAGTGTTCTTTTGCACACAATTAAAGAACACTAATGACGCATTCTTTTCTCGGATTCTATGGCCAGATTTCAGCGAGAATTGATTCATTCAACGTAGCTTACGATTTTCTTGCAGTTTTTTTAGCTCCACCTACAGTGCAGGGGCGCATTCTTATCTGGGATTCTATGAACACAATTTCAACTTGGTTTTGCTCATTCCACTTGGTTGTCGTTGTCTTACATTTTTTAGTTGTACCTTCCACCGCCGAGGGGCATTTTTATCTCTGGTTTCATGGGACTTATTACTGCGGATTTCTTTTCTTTCAACTCATCTTACGATTCTCTTCAGATTTTTCAGCACGTGCGCAGCACGCTTGCTATACGAAGAAATAGGCAGCGGGACCCATGCCGGGAATTAATTTTGAAATAAAAAAATTTGAACGTAGGTTTATAGTGGTTAGGGATGCGTGCGTAGCACTCCCGGTCTACGCTGCCAAAGGCAGTGTGACCCATCACAGAGGTGTTCTGTTGATACTAGAAATGTCACTCCAAGCCGCAAACAAGCATTTTGTCTTATAAAGTTGAGGCTAGATAGTTAAAAACCACCATCAGTGATTGATAGTTATCGATCTCTTCATTCCCCACACCCACTTTCATTGAATTTCTTCAAAACGTTCGCACAGACACTCGCAAAAAAAGAAAAGGTCAACAATTCTTATTTATTGTCAAAATATTTGAAATAATTCCGGTTAGAAATGTCACTCCAAGCCGCAAACAGGCATTTTGACTTATAAAGTTGAGGCTAGATAGTTAAAAACCACCATCAGTGATTGACAGTTATCGATCTCTCCATTCCCCACACCCACTTTCATTGAATTTCTTCAAAACGTTCGCACAGACACTCACAAAAAAAGAAAAGGTCAACAATTCTTATTTATTGTCAAAATATTTGAAATAATTCCGGTTTAAACCTCCTCTCAATTTGGCGCCTCCTTTTTAATCTTTTTGCGCCTCAATTCAGGTACATAATTATATTAAATATCAAGTGTATTGAGTCATCCCTACAAATATTTACAGAAGATTTTTCTTTCTTTATTATTTGGATATAACAACATTTTTACGAAAGAAAACATTCACACAGAGACACACACACACATAACATATAAAATTCTTATTTATTGTCAAAATATGTGAAAAAATTTCGGTTCAAACCTCTCACAATTTGGCGCACCTTGGCCTCGGCGAAAGGGACGGCCGCCCCCCTCCCCCCCCCCTAGTCACGTCACTGCATAAAAATGCACATTCATACACGTATTATACATACACTGCTCAAAAAAAGGGGAGAAAGCAAAAAAGTGAAGAGTACATTGCAAGACCGCCATGTATGGGCATAAAATGGATAGTACACGTGTATCAAAGCGCAATACAGAAAAAAAGATGCAAAAAAAATGTAAGGGAGATTTTATTCTTTGAAAAGATGGAAATAACATGAAAAGATGGTTTAGGGCAACAATTTGGTTTCATGTAAATGATAAAAAAAAGTATTGTTTAGAAATGATGCAAGATTTTTAATATGTCGAATGGTCTCCTCGAACAGCTAAGACTGCTGCACAGCTGTTTTCTATGAATGCGATGAAGTTATCGATAAGACTTTGAGGAATACTGTTCCAGTCCTCAAGAATTGCAATTTCCAAGACCAGGACAGTAAAAAGAGGCCTTGGTCTCGCAGCAATGCGTCACCTGAGTATGCCCCAAATATGATCGATCGTATTTAGGTCAGTAGAGCATGCTGGTCATTCCATACGATGTACTGTTTTAGCTTCAAGCATGTTTTCAACAAGACGAATTGTATGAGGTCTGGCATTATCATGCATAGGAAAAAAAAGAAATCACAAATTGCTGCAACATAAAATGCGACATGAAGTCACAGTATCCCGTCCGTATAACTTCGGATCGTCAAAGTGCCATTCCGAATGATATGCAGGCACGTCCACCTATGCTGATTCCAGTCCATAGCATCAACCCACCTCGTCTGTAATGTGATCTTTATCGAACGAATGTGGGATTATTATGAGTGTATCTTTCTCTCCATGCCAAAACACATCAGATGTCACATCCAGACTGAATCGGGACTCGTCTGTAAACAGAATTTGACTCCAACAACATTACCTCCAAATTCGATGTTAAGTTGCCCATTTTCTTTGGGCCGCACAGTTGCTTGAGATATACGGAATACATACAATTGGCTTACGGGCATAGAGACCACCCTGATGAAGTCTACTTTGGAATGTTTGTCTGGACACCCTTCGTCCTGTAGCCCAGAACAGCTGTATTTGCAGCAGAGTAGCATTACCCGTTCCGTCTCGACGATCTGTTAACAGGATATATCGGCCGTCAGTTTCTGTGGTAGCACAGGTAGCACATGATCGACTTTGCCCTTGTTGAAGTCTACCATTCTAAGCGTCTTGGAATCGATTCCACTGCCTTATATTGACATTCTTTGCGACTCCGTCAGCGTCCGCTACACTTCGTTGTGTTTCCCCATATTCAATTGTCCGATAACACGCCATGGTATAGATTCTGCTAAATCACATTGTTGTGACATTTTCAAGTCACCTTTTCTCAAAACACAAGCTGAACAATTGAATTTTACAAATGAGACTGTTAAACAGACGTTTAAGCAAAATCCCGATTTCTGCACTTATCAGTTTTTTCTAGTTTTTGACGTCATAAACTTTAATTTTGCATGTGGAGTTTTATTTATATGTTTTCTACTACGCTTTAAATTATGGATGTTTAATTTTACGTCCCTTATCAGTGTAAATATTTGCGTAATTCCTGTTAAAACCATGTGCTCCCCTAATTATTTTGAGCAGTGTAGTATATACAGATAAATATATGGATATATAGACAGATAAATATATTTATAATAAACGCCATATTTTGATAAAAGCTTATGGAAATGTATCTTTATGAAAATCAACATTGACATTTTTTATGATATAAATGTCTTATACAGAAAATATTAAAAGTTATAATTACAATGTTTATTTCTCTGAAGGTAAAATATAATCAAAAATTTCAATATAGGACAAAAAAAATTGTATATTATTCCAAATGTTAAAACAATGTGTTGTATGACAGTCAAACATATTTTTATTTATTTGTTTATGTAAATATTCTATTTGATTTTATTTTTTTATTTAGAACTCAGGGGAAAAAAAACGCAGAATATCAAATAAAAATTAAATTTAAAAAATAAAACCTGACTTCGTAAAAAGCGAACTAATTAATTATTTCTCAACAATGTGAAACTATTTTTTATATTACTTACTTATTTTTTATTTACTTGTATTGATGACTTTTAAGTTGTGTTTATTTGTTAGTTTCTATCTCTAAACACTGTTTTGATGAGCCTTATAGATGTCTATGAAGATTAGAGTTGCAGTAAAGATAGAGATCCTACCTAAACAACTTCAAGGTCGCGTAACATTTAAACGGAGTTTCTGACTGTAAAATAGTCAATGAAACATCGTCTTCATTTTGAAAGCCCTATCCAATGACATGCCACTCAATATGTTGCGTATTTTTTTTTCGAGTATTCCGCCATTTTGTATTTTACAGCCACCTTTAAGAATTTATAAAAACAAAACCCAACCAATAACCATCGGACGGTTAAGACGAATCCATAGCCACCTCATTCATTAAAATACATCCGGCCGTTGGGATGTTTCGACGGTATAAATAAATCGACATACCCAGGTACGCGTGAAACAGATAACCCTTCTTGGCAGTCAGGTAAAAACATATATATCACTAATGTTTATTATCCTAATGATATTTAGCGCAGATAAAAACATGGGTATTTTTTTTATGTCGGTAAGCCCACATCATCGCTAGATTTGTTTATCCGACGAATACATTGCATTATTTCTGAAAAAAAAATTAAATTATGTTGTTCGCTTAGAGAGTCAGAAGAGTAGTTGTTTAAAAAACAAAACAAAAACATAGATAATAAGCGAAAAAAAATAATATTTTTAGTACAAAATTTATGGTAACTCATGTAATTATACAAATAAACTGTATTCCATCTGTAATCGTTATGTGATTTATTGTTTGTTTGTTTTTTTAGATTCTAATTATTTAATTTAAATGTGTTCCGAAACGAAATATACTCACATTATTAATAGTTTTTTTTTTATTTTTTATTTGTAATATTCACTAGAAATATTTGATAAAGAAATCTTAATGTCGAGTCAAATGTGTACGAAATCTTAGAAAAAATCATAGAAGACGTTATAAATTTTACGTTACAGAAAAACATTATATCCGACGATACACATTAGCAAATTATTATATTTTTTTCATAATGCCAGTCAACGTTTTGAATCATGGAGTTTTACAAAATGGAAAATTTGGTTAATTTTCATTCAAACCTGGAAATTTAAATTTTAACCAACACAGTGTGTGTACGATTTAACGAGAGAATAAAAGAGAGTTACAATGTTTAAAGTTCCGCACCCCACGAAATTAAAATAATGTATTATCATGCGGTCTGTCAAATCGGACTGCTTTTTTTTCAGATTTTATTTGAAATCTTTTCGAATCGAATCTTTTAAGTATATATATATACATATATTTTTCACGGGATATACCTATTATTGAGATGGGGTATTTTTAAAACCACAATTTTTTATTATTTGCTGTTTTACATTGTCGCATGGGCATGATGGGAACAATAACCTTGGAAAATCGATGAATATTATTGTGAAAAAGAGAGGGGAAATTAAAAAAAATTGAAAAAGAGTGCATAACACATTGTTTGTAGTACACCTAACTGTAATACGTCAAGGGTTTCTGTATTTGGCTTAAATCCCAATAAACAGGTCCCATTTTCTTTGAAGGCTTAGAGGTATGGCAGTAGACGGAATAAAATAACTGATTTTTTTTTTTTTGCTTATCTTGTGTTTTTGAAGATTTTCTACAGCTTTGGATATATAGCATCATCTGTAGGCCACATTTTTTTATTTGAATTTTCTTAAAAAATACTTTATAGCATATGAAACATTTTTTTTTTCTAAACTACACTCTCCAATGCCAATTACATATCATTTATTTATTTTAAAATGCAAAGACAATTTATTGCCGAATTTGTATATTCTGATAAGGAAAACTTAAGTTAAAGCTTAATATTAATTATAATTCTTAAATTCATATGGAGTAGAAAAACTGGTAAAATAAATTTAGTATACAAAAGTGTGCACAAGCGCAAAAGAAATTATTACCGTTTTGAATATCTGCACGGAATATCGTTCCTTTATATAAATACAAAAATATCAATAACGTTTTATACTAAGTATATTTTGAAACAACTCAGATGTAAAATAACATTTAGTTTTATTATCCAAATCTAATTTACTGGAAAATCAAATAGGTACAATCTTTGTTAATAGACTAAATAAATTGCAATCGTTAACAATGACATATTTTATCCATGCAATTTCGGAATGGTAGTTTGAGAATGCTTAACAAAGTAAACAGATCACAATATTTCATTACATACTCACACAATTTGTTCAAATTACATTTTGAAATAATTTTAGGAAAATTATATGGTTGTGGAAAAGAAAGTACTTTGCAGACGTAGTCAAATGTTATTCAGGTTTAAAGAATGATTTTCTACATCTTTAGTAAACTTTAGAACATTTTGTATTATAAAATATGAACTTGTTTTCTCAGTATGTAAAATTTTACACGGGGTGTAATTGTCGATATAAATTTACTGTTACAGGGAAACGTTTAAAAAAAAAATTCTTTCATTAAGTAAGTATAAGTATAAAATTTTACGTATTTTTAGATAGGAAATGAAACATTTATTATGGTCTGCAGGTAACATAAAGTAAAATAGTAGGATAAAAGGTGAATAATATACATTATCTATATATTTTAACAGCAAATAGGACATATACAGAAATTCTTGCTCTCTATACGGAACGTGACGTAGGTTCCAATCATTTGTTGTCATAAAATGTATTACAGAAACTGTAACTCTTCTGTAACTGGTACTGTAACTGTAATGCAATACAATAATGTGAATTACATTTAATTTCAGTTAAAAATTTATACAATTTGTTTTTCATCATTATTATACAGGGAAGTTTACAAACTAAATTATTTTTTTTAAATAAATAAATATTTTTTATTAAAAGTTTGATACAACAGATTTGGCATGTGACTAAAGAATAAATAATTTGAAATGATCTATAATTTTTGATACATTTGGATTTACATTTTGATAGGTAAGGCGTACATAGTAAGGAAATTTGTGAATTGTTTTCTGTAAAATAACAGAAAAAGGCAAAGGCATTTATGTAAATATATTTGTAGCACTATCTTTTTTATTGTAACTAAAAAAACTTTTAACATTATTTATTTGTAATTTTTTAAAGAATGAAAACTTGCTATTTTTGTTTTGTTTATTTGAAAACTGAATTATCTTCAAAATGTTCCGTTTTCTGTATCCTTTTAAAGAAAGTTACCCCAGACGGTTATAAAAAGAGGAGTTTTCATTTATTTTAACTATTATTAACAAATATTTTGTAAAATATATAAATAAAATAACACTATATTTACATTGTGGGTTTTTCTTTTTGTTTAAGTGTTCAGTTGTTAATTTGTTTTCACTGGGTAAAATACATTATAAGAGCGTAGGCTGTTGAGAAATGCACACATGTTTGTGGTGCGTGAGCGAATTGACCTTCAGAAGCAAGCCCGGTGGCATGTGGAAATTACTTTTCCTCCTCTATATGCATGTGCGCATTTGAGGTCGTTGAATTCATCCAGTGTATTTTGTGAATCAGAAGTATGCAGACGTGCTCTAGTGACGTGTCGGCGCCTGTTAAACAGTGTGCTGTTATATTTATAACTGCTAAAAATGTGATTTCTAGTAAGATTCATTGTCCCTTACAGGCTGTTTATGATAACGATGCTGTTAATACGACTTCTGAAAATCGATGGTAATAAAAATTCGTGGTTGCGATCCAGAAGCCATAATTGTTGATGAAAAACGCAGAGGATGTTTGATCGCTGCCACAGATGATAAACATCGAAATCTTTTCAAAGATTTGATTCAAAAAGACCTGCTAATCAGTCAAAAGCGTATAGCAAAAACTATAATGGAAGGTATCCAAAGAAGGTATCGGCTTCATTTTGCAACAATTGGGTTGGTAAAATATGTGCACCTCGCGCTCAACTGCAGAGGTTCTGCGAAACCTCAAGTTTGAACCGATAACAAACACTCCTTACTCTCCTCGATCTTGTGCCTCGCGATTTTTATTTTTAACTCTACTCAAGAGAGACCTCAATCTGTAATCGGTACACCTAGAACAATGAAGTGAAGACAGTTGTCAAGTCCTGGATTCGAGAAAAGTCGCAAGAATTTTTCAGTGACCGAATAAAATAAAGCTTGTTACACGTTGGAAGAAATTTGTTAGCGTTAACGGTGACTATGTTGAAAAATAAATATATGATTTTGTAGCATTAGAGTTGTGCTGCAATGTACTTTTCAGCCGATCTTGCTGTTTGTTTTTATCCGTGTTTACTAGCATATATGCATTTCTTTAAAGCCTAGCCTTGTACATTATTTCTGAAAATCAGAATCACAATTGTTATGCACACACAAAAGTCAGAACGATGAATGCGATCTCATAAGAAAAAATATTATACAGAAAACCGGCATTAGACACTAACATTTTTTCTTAACTGAATATTTAATGAAAATTATATTAAGTGAAATTGTATGAGCAAATAATATAAAAACTTTTCATTACCATGCTTCGTATGGATCGTCAAGAAAAAGTTCCAAGTTGTCGAAGGCACAAGCAAGTATGAAAAAAAAAATAACATAACAAAATATATATAAAATAACATAATGAAAATCAAATTTCGAATTAAAATTGCCTTTTAAGCAATTAATTTGAAATTCAATTTTCATTTAAAATATTGTATGCAAGGCAAATTGTTCTCTCTGGAAAATTTCCAAGCATTAATAAATATTTTATCGATGCTGGATTTAATTAAGTTTCGTGTTTCCCCATGTTGGTGGCTCCCGATAAATATTCCATCTTGTGCTGCGTTTTTAGCCTAGCCAACATGTAAGAAATTTTCCAGAGTGGGTATCGCTCCATGTGGTTTATTCGGTAGAATGTCAATGCACTATACTGATGGCCCGGGTTCGTGTCCTGGCTAGGAATCTTTTTCACTATGTTGTCCTTTGCGACTTTTAAGCAATTATTTTGAAATCCTCACAATGTTTATGACATGTCCGTTACAAATGACATCTATTTCACAAATTGGTCACAATGGGACTTCAAAGCATTGTTGCTTTCCTCACAGGTTCGTCACAAAGTTAATGCCAGATTAGTCACAAATGACACATTTGTGAGTTCACAGATTGGTCACAATGAAACGCCTCAAACGACCTCTAAAATGGCCATAATGACTTCGCATTCCAGTCACTTCGACATCACTTGCCATTATATCGACGGTCATAGAATCAGAGTGTGACTTTAGGACGACGTCGCCGTGACGTCACATTGCCTTAGGGGTTAATGTATGGAGTACGTTTCTGACTAAGGTTTAAAAATTAAGGGATGAAAAAATCATTCATTTGTTATGAAATGAATAATGATTAATATATATTACTATAAATGTATATAATATTGAATTACTATACTACAGCATGTTAATAATGGATACAAATATAACGTAATATTTCTGATTTAATTTTTTTTTCAAGAATTCTTTAAAAAAAAAGAGATGAAAAAAAAAAACAATCTGGTATGAAATCAACAAGGCAAATGTTATAATATATAATTCGTTTTAAATTCAAATTTTGTTTTTAGTTATTTTTTCTTTTGTTTTTGTAATTAATTTTATCAGGGATTTATTGGTCTATTTAAAAGTATTTTCAGAATATCCGAGTAGCGTCAATTCCTTTTTTGTTCGTGCAATAAATTATAATATATAAAAAGTTTTATTTTAGCTATATCAAACACATATATTAAATAGCTATATCAAATATCAAAACACAGATTTATCATAACAAGGCTCTATTATTTTTTCCTAATTGTTTACTAATAAGCCAGTGTATTCCACATATTAAACGTATCACAAAGTCCAAACTAAAAAAAAAAAAAAAAAAAAAAAAAAAAAACATCCAAAACTATAACAAACCAGATTTCAATATGACAGACAACATTCATTTTTAATAATGTTATTGCATTGTTACATGTATTTTTCAAAGTGAAAGCTTCTGGTGCGTTTTAAAACAAGTATTACAGATAATGATATATGTCGAAAGTACATATTATAAATTAAAATTGTACCTTATAAATAAAAAAAAAAAAACCTCACTGTCCATTTTCTTTATTTTTCTTTTGCAAACATTTATCATGCAGATTATCTAATTCAAATTAAAACAATTAACAGCTTTAAAAGAACTTAATATATTAATATGTTTATGTTCTTTATGTATAAAATTTATAATATGTATATATATATATATATATATATATATATATATATATATACATATTAAAAGAATATAAAGATATTTTAATACTAATTTTAAATTCGGATTAAGAAATAGCCAATTAATTTAAGAACAGATAAGTTTAAAAACCAATCGTTTCACGTTTTATTTCTGTTTTGAAGCTTTTAGTTCATTTTATTTGCTATGGCAAATTCACAGTTAAAACAAATTTAATTTTAATGTAATATATATATATATATATATATATATAAATATACATATATATATATAATATATATATATAAATGTGCGATAAATTAATTTTATACTCAGAACGAAAAGGCGTTATTATATTTAATCCAATCAAATTAGGCAGATTTTGGGTCATTTTGGGACATAATTATGAGAGTTTTGAAACTTGGTAATATTGTTTGGGAGGGTCTACTAATGAACGTACTAAAAGTCTTGATGGATGGGGGGTGAGCTCGAGGGGGAGGGAGTAAAAGAAGGTACCATTTTTCGGTTTATTGTTAATATCTCATAATCTATAAGTCCTACGGAAAAATTTCTAGTGCAAAAGTTAAATTAAATTCTCTACAAAATAGATTATATATATTTTTCTCTAGAGTCCATAGTTAACGAGATAATCGCATTCAAAAATGAAGAAATTTGCCGAAAGTCACACCAGTGCCAGAGAGCGGGTCAATGGCACTTGCATTTCATCTATTTAACTTAAATTTAAATGACCGTTAATAAATATTGTGGTCAGGTGAATGGAAGCCTGAACAATAACTTCAACAAATGACATTTTTCTTAAATATAGATTATGTTGTATAGATTACATGTTCCGTAATCGGGTTTGAAGTCATTTTAACAAGCATGGATTAACGCCAATTTAATTTCCTTCTGTAACTTTTGTTTGGTATATTTTTTTACATAGATTATAGACATGTTGAGCCTTCAATCCATCAGAACCAAAGAGGAAAACGACGAGTTTGTTCGATAGAGCTATTTCACGATTCGACGCAGCGACAAGTTTTGGACAGGAGTTTGGTTTGACATAACCATTGAACAAAAACTAATGCTGTCTATGAAATGCTCTGTAGGGCTCACACATGGACGAGGGATATGTGGGGTCTGGGCGCCACAGCTACCTTTCATATTTGTACCACTCTGGAAGAATTCTGTGGTTTAACTCTTTCTTCTGGTGAACAACATAAGGATTTTCATGAAGCTCGGATGAATAGAGATGCTGCGGATATCTCCAAACTTTCAACTTGGTTTGAAAATCCCCCGCCCTATCCTCAGATAGATATAATTATATCGATATCTTCTGGTGTTATTGGAGATGAAACTATAACCTGTTTGAAAACTTTGGAAATCGGGAGTAAAAAGATGATTCAGGTGTCTAACAAATGTTACTCAGATGGGACTAACTCGGAAAGGTACAGCACAATCACTCAACCGTATGCACAATTCAATAAAATTTCATGATACTACTAAAACTGTGGATCCACTAGTTATATTCTAACGGATTTCCCTGAAAAAACGTAGTAATGATGATTTAGCAAATTAACTACAATATGAATCTACACCTTATCCCCTCTTTCTTTTCAATGATTGCGGAATGTGCAGGACAAAGAAAACTGCTTTGTGTCAAATATTTGAACAATCAGGTGAGATATTATACCAACAACAAACAATAGTTGTGGATGGTGGCTTCCTGTTATATGAGGTGGTGCGGAAGAAGGAATCAACAATATAGGAATATGCAACACCTAAATAAAGTACGTTAAGAAACACTATTGTGGAAAGGGGCTCAGAATTGTTTTCGATGGATACACTGACACTGTAAACAGTAATAAAGTAGGTAAAAAAAATAGAAGGTGCTCAGTGATATATATTTTGAAGAACATACTGTCATCAGTGTTCCCAAAATCAGTTTCTCTGAAATAAGAACAATAAGACAATGTTGATTCCAATTCTATCCTCTAATTTGAATGGCAAATGAGTCACATGACAGCAAAGCCCTAATAATGCCGCCACTCTGACTGTTCAGATTGCTATAGATGCACTGAGTGAAAGTGACAACGTTACTGTTGTTGGACAGGATGTGGATATACTTGTTCTTCTCATAGGCTTAACCTCTTCAGATAAAATTATATGCTTACAGATACAGCTGTGGCAGGGAAATGAACTATCTCCTGATATTTGGGGTTGGAAACGTAAGCTCGTTCATACATTAGTGCATATCACAACCACCGATTCTGTTGCCCCTGGGGCAATACTAAACCTCATTCAGTGTACAACTGGTTATATGCAAAAATGTTAAGCCTTAGTAACATTTGCTAGACACCTTAATCATCTTTTTACTCCAGTTTTCCAAAGTTTTGAAGCAGGTGATAGTTTCATCTCCAGTAACCCCAGAAGATATTGATATAATTATATCTATCTGAGGAAAGGACAGGTGATTTTCAAATCAAATTGAAAGTTTGGAGATATCCGCAGCATCTCTATTCATCCGAGCTTCAGGAATTCATCCGAGCTTTCATCCTTATGTTGTTCACCAGAAGTAAACCACAAAATTCTTCCAGGGCGGTACAAATATGAAAGGTAGCTGTGGCGCCCAGACCCCACGTATTCCTCGTCCTTGTGTGAGCCAAGAGAGCATTTCATAGATAGCATTAGTTTTTGTTCAATGGTTATGTCAAACCAAACTCCTGTCCAAAACTTGTCGCTGCGTCGAATCGTGAAATAGCTCTATCGAACAAACTCGTCCTATTCCTCTTTGGTCCGGACGAATTGAAGGCTCAACTTGTCTATAATCTATGTAAGAAAAATGTATACCAAACAAAAGTAACAGAAGGAAATTAAATTGGCGTTAATACATGCTTTTTAAAATGATTTCAAACCCGATTACGGAACATATAATCTACATAACATTATCTATAATTAAGAAAAATATCATTTGTTGAAGTTATTGTTCAGGCTTCCATTCACCTGAACACAACCTTTATTAACGGTCATTTAAATTTAAGTTAAATAGTAGATGAAATGCAAGTGCCATTGACCCGCTCTCTGGCACTGGTGTGACTTTCGGCAAATTTCTTCATTTTTTAATGCGATTATCTCGTTAACTATGGTCTCTAGAGAAAAATGTATGTAACCTATTTTGTAGAGAATTTAATTCCCTTTAACTTTTGCACTAGACATTTTCCCGTAGGACTTATAGATTATGAGATATTAACAATAAACCGAAAAATGGTACCTTCTTTTACCCCCTCCCCCTCGCGCTCACCCCCCATCCATCAGGACTTTTAGTATGTTCATTAGTAGACCCTCCCAAACCTATATACCAAGTTTCAAAACTCTCATAATTATGTCCAGAAAAAAACCTAATTTCACCAGACTTAACAAGGCATGGATAGAAGACATTTGATTTCAGAAATTTTAATAGAAAATATACGTTAAGAAAAGATAAACGAATTTCATAATCTCAATTAATTTATTTCAAAAAAATTATAAAACAATTTAGTTTTTAAAGAAAAAAATACATGAAAGTGGAGATTCAGAGAAAATTATTCACTTTTTTGTCCTTTTTCTTATTTTTGTCCTCTATTAGCAATATTATATAAAAATCAGAAATTTGTAATAAAATACGAAGTTAAAGCACGTCGATTTAAAAGAGAGCTAAAATGATCATTATATAAGAATTAAAATAATTATCTTTTCTTAAATTTGATTTGTACTAACTTTACTTTATTCTACCTTCATCTGAAAAACTGTTTTTCTACGTGATAGAAAAAAAACAATAAATTCCCCATTTATGCTATAATTGTATTTGCAATTCAGAAAAACATAATAATAAGCAAGTTTTAATTCATTATAAGATGAATTTATAATAGCAAAAAAATATATATAATCTCATTTCTGAAAGGATATTACAGAATGTGCATGTCAATTAGGAGAGTACAAAAAGGCCTTTTTTTTCAAAAAGTAAAAAAAAAAAAAAAAAAAAAAAAAAAAAAAAAAAAAAAAGATATATGCTAATGTAAAAATTCTTACAAATATATATTAACTTATGATATATATATTCTTATAAATATATATATTCTGCTCTTTTAATGTAACAAAAATTTTCATAGCTATCTTTAAAAAATCTGACCTTTTTTGGCGACACGTTCAACTTAAACTAATAAAATGAATGAAATTAAATGTTATATATAAAAATTGGAATGCATGAATAATACTGAGGAAAACACCAGTAGAAAAAACTTTAAGTTTGTTGAATTTCGGGAGCTGCCAAATCCTTAAGCTTATGAATACTGACATTTAACGCAGAAAAATGGATTATGCTAATTTTGCACAGGGCAGCAGGACTACTATTTTGATTTTAAAATGAAAGGCCAAAAGATTTGCTCTATTTGTGGTTTATATTAAATTCCCAGAAATTAAAATTAAAGATGCTTTTAACTAGACAGTTATAATTTACGGACTCCTAAAGAATTTTAAAGGCTTCGTGAATAGAAGAGCCAAGTTTGTTGCACCTTTCAGAATTTTGACTCAACATTTGAAAGAACATGGGATGCTAAGAGATGCAGCCAGCTTTAGACGGAACTCTGTCGCTATTGGAACAGTAACATAGGTTGATCGTGCAATATGCATTGTTCAGCCGAAATAGAATAAGTGCCGGTCAGATCGTTTGTGCAGCAACTTGCCAAACCAATTTGCACACTTAAACAGTTTGGAAAAAAAATAATGAAAACTTTATTTGTCCATGTAAGAGATCAGAGTGTGAAAGAACCAAGAATCGAAAAAAATTAGACCTTTACCTACACAATGGCATTTCGTGTGCAAATGAAAATTGAAATATATGTCGATTAGTAAATAGTCTGGATATATATATATATATATATATATATATATATATATATTTACAGGGTGTCCAGCGAATAAGACCCTGATTTCAAAATTAAATATCTGAAAAACAAACATCAATAGAATTATGCGGTAAGCGGTTTGTTTATTAGCTAAGCTGTAAAAATGTTATACAGAAGTTTCAAAATTTAGTTACAAAAACTGTTAACAGATGGCGCTATAATCGCAATACTTGTAAACTATGCTTCGAAGTCCAGAGCACTAGTGTATCATTCCTAGATGGCTTCCTACGGAAGAACGAATATTGGGAAAGTGCACTTTTTCATTGGGGTGATGTGCAGAAGTAGAGACATCTGGTCACAGAATTATTGCATCAGATTTAATTTTAGAAAATTTCAATTAATAGAATTTTCAATAACAATTTTAGAAATCATTATATAAGAACTTATTGAAATATTTTATTAAATTCAATTTTAATGCCATATAATTATTTAAATCGAAATGCATATATTTAGAAAAATAATTTTGTTCTTTTTATTTATTTTTTATATTTTTTAATCACGGCATAATATTTTGGTATTATTGTTTATACCTGAATTATTATAAATAAAAAAGTAATTTTGCACTTTTCATTTATTTTTAAATCACGGCATAATACTATGGTTTTAGCGCAACGCATATATTTCTTTTCTTTGTGAAAAAAAGTTTTAGAGACATAAATTGTGCATTAAATTATTTCTTTTTTTAAAAGGAATTGATCATAAGTCCTATCATCAACGTCAAAGCAAAAGTAATTTGGATGCTGCATTCCTTTCCAACACTTCGGATCCTATCGCTAGAAGCTGCAACATATTTCTGTGCTCAATGATAAAAAAAAATGAAAACGAGTTTTTAAAATTAAAATTATTTTTTTAACTTAATTGAGTTTTTAAAAATAGAAACTTTGAATTTTTTCATTCAAACTATTCTCTATAATTTAAAAAAAAAATGATTTATGAATCATTATTAAAAATGCTCAGTGATTTTTAAAACAGGGGTTTCTTTTAGCTTAATTAAATTTAAAGCCAGAAACTTTGGATTTTTTTATTCAAACTTTTTTCACAGTTTAAATAAACATTTAAAAGTAAAGATTTCATTTTTTTTAAAATCCTCCTCTCCTTGGATTCGATTCCGCGATCTACCAATCAGGAGAGAAAATACATACCACAGAGATACTGGTATCCGGACCGAAGTAGCTTATAACAAAATTTGAAACAAATCTCAATTTTGTCAACACATGGCTCCGCTTCTGCACGTTGCCCAAATAAAATATTTTAATAATTTCTTATATAATGATTGCTAAACTTTTTATTGAAAATTCTTTTAATTGAAAATTCTCTAAAATTGAAGCTTTGACCAGATGTCCCCTCTTCTGCACATCACTCCAACGAAAAAGTGGTCTTTTCCAATTTTCGTTCTTCCATAGGAAGCCATCTAATAATGAGACGCTAGTACTCTAAACTTCAAAACACAATTTATTGGCATTGCGGTTACAGTGCCATCTGTTAGCGGTTCTTGCAACTAATTTTTTAAACTTCTGTATAACATTTTTTACAGCTTAGCTGATAAACAATCCGTTGTCCGCATAATTCTATTGATCTTTGTTTTTGAGGTATTTAATTTTGAAATAAGGGTCTTATTCGCTGGACACCCTGTATCTTCTTTGTTAGTCAAATCTCGCAATTTCAAATTCGAGTATCTAAAAACCTGCCAGTGATAAAGATTAAGCTAATGATTTCTCTGAAAGTAACAGTGTTTTCTAGAATCAAGGCTAACTTTATTATAGAACAAAATTCAATTATAATAAAAAAGTAATAGTATATATAACTATAAATACTTCAGCATTTCTTTATAATGGACCAAAGTAATAATGCTACATTAAGTACTTAACAAGCAGCTGATATAAAAAAAAACTGTATTTTTACCCCGACTTATCTCGGGTTGCCGTTGAAGTGGTTAATTGTCGATAGCAATTTCGTATTCAAATGAACACATAAAACATTTACGTATATATTTCTTTGGAGCTTCTGAAGAGATTTCATTTTATTTTGCACATTTGCCAGCAGTATATATCTGTACCTTGGAACAAAGAAGGCCAATGTCCATTTTTCTCAAATGGCAGGAAACACAATTTAGGTTTGAGGAATTTTAAGAATCTTGCTAAGGTTTCTGTACTATTATTTTTCAAAGTTGTACCTTTCAATTCAGTAATGTTTTTCTCACTACAATCTAATGTTACATTGATTTTTTTTTTTTTTTTTTTTTTTTTTTTTTTTTTTTTTTACAATTTAAATTGGCAATTTTTACATTAACAGTAAGTAACATTGGCCTCGACGAAATATTTTATTTTCAATGATCTAATATTGGGAGGACTTTGGCCCTTTTATCAATTACTTTATATCACATCCTGAATTCATTCGTGCATTTAACTCAAATTTCTCAATTTTGGACATTGGTGCTTTTTGTTCCAAGGTACAGATATATAAACTGGCATTTAAAAAATATTAAAAATAAACACTACAAGAGTTATGCTATTTATCAAAAAAAAAAAAATAATCAGGGCTCACGTAGATAAACATTCAATCGTATTGTGCATTTCTCATGAACTACGGAAAGCAATTCAAAAGACTGTTTCGTTGTTTTAGCTTACATAAACTATAAAATTATCGTACGTCAAGTGATACAATTAAAAATTAACTGTAACTGTTAATTTTTCAAAATGTTTTCCTTGCACAACTTGCTCTCATTTTTGGCAAAATTACATGTATTTTATGTATATGCAAAATCTATGTAATTTTGCCAACAATGAAAGCAAGTTGGGCAAGGAAAACGTACAAATTAACAATTGCAATTAATTTTTATTTGTATCATTTTTTTTTTTACTTTTTTTTTGCAGAATGTTGTTTTAATGAAAAAAAGCTTAAATGACAGGTGTTGAAATCCTATCAATAACTGATGATACAAAGATACATCAATATGTACATTAAATTTACATTTTTTTTGAGATCTTAAGGAATATATACATTCCTAAATATTTCAATAAATGACTATATAATGAGAAATTTAAACTGAAAAGCATTGTAATTTGTCTCACATTTACTCTTTATAATTAATTACACTCGTTTTAATAAAATATTTTCCTTTATAACGAAACTTCCAACCTGAAGGTTTACCAGCAGAAGGTGATGACACAGAGACGTCAAACTGCCGAATTGAAATATCCGTCCGAAATAAAATGAAGTGTATCCCGATCACAGATGATGCCAATATAAAAGTGATTTATAAAAAAGTCATTTATTTCCCTGTGCAGCGGGCAGTGCGATGTTTCTGCTGCGACACCCTTATTTTTCAGTGATTTACTGACTGGCAGTTTCATTTAATGCACTTACGAACCTATCATATGTATTAAAATCATTGATAGTAAAATGTGCTATAAGATGAAAAATTATAGATTTTTGTAGAAATATGTGGTAAATTTGCTGAAGCAAGTTGCAGTTTTAAACAGAAGAATTATTTTAAACTTTATTTAATGTTGAAATCTTTCAAGATAGTTACATAAGTTTTAGTGAATCGAAATCAATGCAACAGCATACATGCATGTATGCACTTCACTAGATTGTAGACAAGTGTGACTGATCAACTTTATATTTAGACATTTTTTTCTTTATTTTAATTTTGTTATTCTGAATTTAATTTTGTGAATAGAGCTTTATATCTTAGTTTGAAATAACCTTTTTTAAACTATTACCAAATTTTTAAAAGCATAAATAATATTATTTCCAAACAACGCATTTCTAATCGAAAGGTATAGTTATACCTGAATTTTGAAATAGAAATAAATCCTTAAGGGTACAGTGGACTCTCAAAATTATTATTTTTAATTTCCAATGAATTTTTAAAACAATTCTGGAGCATTTCATAGCATAAATATCTCTTATTGCACAAATATTTGTTAAAATATATTCAATAGTTCTTGAGATACTGACATTTTTATTTTATTATTATCGAAATATAACAATATTTCAAAATGCTCCTAGCGCATCCAGTTTGCATATGTGCAATATTTTTTCCATAATATCCATTTCATACATACAAAAAAAGTCACTGTACATTTTCAAACAAATTACTTGCAAAACATAAAAAAAAAAAAAAAAAAATGATTGTGACTTTTTTTTTTTTTTTTTCGTTAAAAATTGATTAAAAATGCTTTATAATTGAAATTTTAAAAATTTAATTGCCTCTAAACAAGTTTATTTTCAGTAATATTTGTTAAGATATACATAGAGAATATTTTTTAAAAAATCAGGAAAATTGGGCATAACGTAATGCGCATGGAACATTTTAAATCATGAAAATGGTGAAAATATTTATTGTGAGAAAAACTGGTCTTAGTAAGTACAATGGCTATAATTGCTTAATATTTTCCTACTGACACAGTTTCAGTTACATATAAGAGGTATAATATCATTTCTAGCTTATATGTAAGTTATTTATAATTTTATGATAAATTCACATAAAATGAACTGTGACATGTGTAACATGTCTAAAAAATCTTGACAGGTATAACTTGACAACTTGTACTTGTTAAATCTTGACAAATGTAACTGTGAAAATGCTCGAATTCGAAAAATGCAGTACTCCAGTAAATACAGTAGTAATAAAAAATGTCGAACGAAAACGTAGGCTAAATTTTACAGCTGCGAATCGGTAAAAGTAAACAAATGGGCGTGGTAGAATCAGCTGATTGGACAAAAATTATTTATAACTCCAGTAAAAATGTCGAAAGCGAAAACTTCTTTTTGCGTTCAATATAGGGGAGATCATATATTGTTCTTATGCTAAAAGTGAAAATTGGACAATTGTGTGATTTTTTGCGATTTTGAAAGTCCTCTGTACCCTTAAAATAATTTTATTATTATGAGTTATACTCATGAATTTGACGTTTCACGACATACACTTTTCAAGTCATGTTAAAAGATGACATAGCTGATGTATTTGTCATTGATATATGGCGAATGGATAGCAGTACATAAATTGAAGTTTAAACTCAAAAATTACTTCATGATTAAAAAAAGGAGAGATTTATCTCTATTTTTTTTTAACTTATTGAAAATATGTTATTTTTTTTAATTCAGAAATTATTTATCTTTTATGTTACCAAAATTCTAAAAGTAACTGAGTAAGAGCAAATATATATTGATATGAGTGCATTTTTTAAGCATTAATAATGCGGTTATTATTTGTGAAAGTCGCTTCATATTAATAGATCCCTTTTGTTTGCATTTATAAATCTTGAACTTTAAATCGTGAATTCTTGAAAATATTACCACATAAAAAAAAAAAAAAAAAAAAAAAAAAATGTTCGGGAAACATACATACGCCGAAACATAAATATTCCATAACGATTAATCAAAAAAGCGTAACTGCCACAATGGTTTCTCTCCATAGCCCATTTTTTTAAAGATTTTTTTTTTTTTTTTTTTTTTTTGAGGGGTGGGAAGGCTATGTTAGTGTATTAAATCAAAAGCTATTTTAATCAATATTGCATTCAAAGAGTTCATTTACTTAAATATTGTTTATCTTTACTTGCATATTGTTTCTCAATTAGCAGCCATTTTTTACGTTATTTTTAAAACAGAGCAATTTAACTAATTTAACGTATACCGAGTATTTTAGACGAAGGTCAGCAAGTGCAGTTAGTCGAGTGGACAATACAAAATTATTTTAAAATGACTAATTAGATAAATAATACGCAGCCCAGTCGCTTTGTGATCAGCACGTTGAACTAAATACCATAGGACAGCAGTTCGATTCCGAACTGCGTACTTGGAAATGTTCACTCAACCTTTCATCCCTTCCTAGTAAAAGAGCGGTTCTCATGTTTTTTTCAAAACTGAACAATGATGAGAAACCACCTCATACACTGTAAAAAAAAATCTGTAGTTCTACAGATGTAAAGTTACATGCTTACTAAACTTTCACCTGTAACTGTACGAAAAAAGCTGCAAATCTACAAAACTAGTTTTTGTAAAGCTACAAAAATCTGTAACTTTACAAATGAATCTGCTAAAATTTCAGTAATCTTACTAAACTTTTATTTGTAACCCTGGCTGCAGTTACATGAAAAGTTCTCGGAATCCCAGTTTCCAAAAAAATTCTTAGTAACCTTACAGATTTTTTGATTTTCGGCGCAAAAGTGTGTCTGTTACATGAAATTTTGTTGTTGCCGTTACATGAAAAGTTCTAGGAATCCAAGTTTCCTAGAAAAACTTTAGTAACTTCACAGATTTTTTTTTACAGTGTAGGAATATATGCTCTATAACACTTAAGGCCTGGTGACTGTAGGTCATAATCCTTAACGTATTCTAGCGCAGTTGGTTTCGTTTAATTTTTATATGAATACTATACCACATGATTAATTTAAAATACGCACAATGATGGATTTCTTATTAAATTAATTTTCATTAAAATGCTGTATTTTTTTCTCTGGACTTTGGTTTATCACAATATAATCAATTAAAAATACATTTAAGAAAAAAAAATGGTTTATATTATCATTCTTTTTTTTTTCTCATTTTAACATTTGTAAAATGCATAAACTTAAATTCACAATTTATTTATTGTGAATTAAAAAATTGATATAGATATAAAGAAATATTCAACGGAACTAAATATTTGATAATGTAAGTATTAAAGCCGAAATTTTATGTACATATATAACGGTATTCGTTTTGATTTTATCTTTTTAATCAAAAAACTTTATTAAAATACATTGAGAACAACATTGTATGTATAAAATAAGTTCGCAGATAATGCTCATGCTACATTTTTCCCCTTTTAAAACTTCAAGATGAAAAAAAAAAGCACTAAAATATATATTTTTTAAAATTATATTTCAGTGTTTCTACTGAAAAACTAAAACTTGTATACCTTAACATAATAGTTCAAATAGACTTTTTTAAAATTAAATTGTTAACATATATATGGATTCCGTCTTTTTCTTCCGTCTTGTTTTATAACATCGAATTAAAATTTTCTGATTCATTTGAATTTTTATCTTGAAAATAACTTTTTGAAAGCTTCTAGAAACTATTTTTCTATAAAGTTTCTGAAAAACAAGGTTTCAGTTTTATTTTTAAATCTCAGTTTACGAACAAAATTTCTCTTGCATAAATAAATCTTAATTACTTTTCTGCAGCAGATGAAGTAATCTTCCGCTTGCGTGAAGGTCGCCTTAAGTTTTTGATTTTTATATATATCTTTTTTTCATATTTTAATTATGTAACCCGAATGCATGTTTCTATCGCATTTTTCTTTTATTTAAAAAAAAATATATATTTCATTTTACTTGAAATACAAATCATAGCTCAAAATTTCAAAATGATTTTTTTTTCCTATATAAAATGTTTTGTTTTGTAAAAGTTTTAATGCACGGGCAGATAAGTATTTTTGTTTTAATATACTAAAATAATTAATACATTAACAAAACATGAATCATTTGCATAATTTATGATTTAAACTTCTCAGCGCAGTGAACTAAAAATTCATTCACTATACTGTAGGTTTCACTGCAATAGAAATATTATTTAAATAATTAATATTCTACAGATTCAATGCAATTCTGTAAGATGAATCTATAATTTATAGTCTCACGGATTATATTCCTATACGTAATTAAATTTGTTATATCATGTTGGAAAAATAATTGTTTTTAGAATTTCTTAAAAAACTACATAGAAATAAACGTTACAATTTTGTAATTTTGAACGACTATCAGGGGTGTAACTTCGTATGTTTTATAACGAAAGCATTTCTTTAATAGTCCTCAAAATTGGATCCGCCACTTCATGTAAACTGTAGCAGTTCCACAACTAATATCTTCCATTTGGAATAAAATTAGTCTGAATGGTTTCTAACAAATTTTATGTATTATTAGATAAAATGTACATTGCGCTGACACATGCGGATAAATAAATCAATAATTTTATGTTTTAAAGTTTGTTTTTGTAATAATAGAAATGGTATATATTATGCTGATTTAAAAATTAATTTTCACAGTAAAACAAAAAATATTTTGAAGAATTAATTCATACCAGCAGTAGAGAAAGCGCGGACACATCAGTGTAACATCGATTTCGTGACACACATCTACATACTAAAAAACATTTACTGCAGTCAGATTTTGCTTTCAGTAGTTTAACGTATACTAGATTCTTTTTGTGACACATAGCAAAGCGAATAGAAGTAGAACGCTCATTCTATAAACATCCTAAAATGTTACGTTGTATTGCAAAATGCAATTACAACCCGAAATATATAGATAATTTTAATTCTAGGGAAACATGTCAAAATATCTTAAGAGATCACTCATCTTTTTATAATAATAATTATTCTTTTTCATATTTTTAAACTTTTACGACACTCCTTAAAAATAAATAAATAAATAAATTTTCAGTGAATGACTGTGTAACAAAATTGGAACTGCCGCCGTAAAAAGTTGGGAAAAAAATGTATATAGTAAATATTAAAATAGACTTCCACAAAGGAATGAAGATAAGACTGAAAATTAACAATAATACGTAATTAGACGTAAGAATATTTTGCTTTATACAAAATTAAAGACAATGTAAAATTAGTATTTGTAAATTCAAGAATATTTCCCTTCACCATTAGAATGTATCTTAATAATGGATCCATAAATTCCAGAGGATTCGATACATAATAATGTTATTAACAGATCCTTATATGAATTTAAAACATTTGCATAAGCTTCTATTCCCATTCAATTCATAATAATACTGTATAGTTTTGAAAGGCGAATTTTAATTTTATAACTGCAAGAATATTGCTTAAAACTCATCATGTTCATTTCAGTCAGTTTTAATTAACTGAACAATTGTCGAATAAAAGTTTTTGTATTCACAATTATTCGAATACATTTCTATAACAGTATTGACTATGTTTATTTAAATAATTACATAAATTAAATTTTGGTGACTAGATGGGAAATATAATTGCATTTTAATAAATACGTTAATTAAAAAGTGCTTCATAGTGCATTCTGAAAGGGACATATTAATAATGATAACTTTTAACTTAGAGATCTTCAAAACGATTATAAATGTGTATGTAATATGTATATGACATATAATGGCGTCGTTGTGTTGAAAATGATATAGGTTCCTAGGTACTAATTATTTTCCTATTTATTAAAATATACATTTTTTGTCTTTTCTTTTGCGGAATATTTATGATTTATAATTATATAGCACAGTGATGTCATTTATATAATGTATAATACATAATAGTTGATTTAGCATAATAAAAAAAATGCACATTGCTGCTTAGCTGTATCATGTACTATGATACTTCAGAAGTAACTGCTAATAGTTTTTTTTTCGGGCTTTAATTGAAATAATAATTTTGCAATCCCTAGAATCATACCTTTAACATGCCAATACCAATTAACTCATTCCTTCTGTAGTATTATTTTGATTGAATAGAGAAAATAATTTAAAAATTAAAACCTTTGGAATTAGGACTTTTACATTTTTCATCTATATAGAAAATAAGGAAAGAAATCGTTCTTAAGAAATGCTTTACGCCTGGAAAATTACCAAACCTTATATTCAATAATGCACTAACCAACAAACACAAAACTTGTGGGTCACTGAGGGAAACGTTAGCCTTCGCCCAATGTGTTCGATATGGGCCGTTATAATTATCCGTAACGGCTTCTTTAAAAAAGTGTCACGCCGGACACAATGATACCGCAAGAAAATTGCCCACAATCATGCCACTAACTTTTCAACAAAAATGATAGATTGCTTCAAACTGGCCACATTTATTCTTGTAATGGCCACTAACCAGAAGTTCGCCCTAGTCCAGTCATTTGTGTTTGCAAGAATTAAATTTAGCCCAAAGCTGCCCACAAAAATCATTTTATGGTTTCTTTTAAACGAAAACAAGCCAAAATCCTGCCATAAAACAATTAATGCATAAATTATCAATTTGTTGTATGAAAAATTTATGTTGAAAAAAAATATTTAAACAATAAAGTGTTTTTACATGAAAAAATAATATATTATTAATCATTTAGGTACTCTTTCTAAAAAAATATATAAAAATATGCTTATCTTGAATTTTTTTTTTTCAAAAATGTTCAAAATACAATACTTGACATAGTGAATTTATTAATTTGTTTATTTATTCAATTATTCATTTAAAAAATGTATATGTAATCCGATTTTTAAATAATTGCATTCCATTTACATTTTTAAAATGATAATTGAAAAAATAAAATAATCAATTAATTCACTATGCAAAGCATCGCATTTCGAAAATCTTCAAAAAAAAGTTCAAGATAAGTAAATTTATATATATTTTGAAAAATGAACCTGAATGATTATTAATACATTGTTTTTCATGCAAAAATGCTTAATCCTTTAAATAAACTTCCAACAAGTATTTTTATAGAACACACTTTCAATTTACCCATAAACAATTTATATAATTTTAATATATGGGTTTTGTGATTTATGTTTAATTATGTGTTTTATATTAAAATAGAATGTGTTTGTGAACACATATATATACATATAATATTGCATTAATTTTATCTGTTTTTTACACTTATTAGTAAGCCTGTTACCACTATACGTTTACTTATTAAAGCAAATTATTATCTGAAACGCAATGAATATTTCTGCATCATTTAAATGTTTTAAGAATTTACATTTAAAATTTTCCCTCACACCTTAAAACTACGACGGCCGAATTTTCAATATACTTAGAACGGCCGTGAACAGTCATTTTAACCGCTCTTTCAAAAAAAAAAAAATACAATTTTAAATAAAATAATATTAAAAACTCCTTTCCAGGAAACAAGTTTAATGACAAACTACAAAAAAGACTTACATTTTAAAAATATTTTTTAAGAAAATAAAACATTTTACATTCTTTTACTCTTCCTAGGCTATCTTAATGATATAGAATCCTGAAATTAGATAATGTAAGTCTTTTTTTTTTTTTTTTTTTTTTTTTTTTTTATTATTATAAACATATATGTTTTAAAGTTTTTTCCCAAAGTCAGCAATTTTATTAATAGATTAAAAAAAAATATTGTACTGAAATGCAACATACCTCAGTTTATTTCACAAGCAAAGCAGACGTATTAGTCCAGTCAAGTTAGAGTTTGAAGTAGAAAATTCTGGTGTAATTGCATTTAGTGTCTTACTTTATGTTTTCGGGGGTACTGAGCACGAATCTGAAGTTGTCCAACAAAATTTCTCTCAGCAAATATGAAAAATCGTGAAAAAACCACTAAAAGTCGCAGATTTTTCCGGTTTTTAGCTTATAACTTACAAAGTTAGCTTTTTACAAAAAAGGTGGCCCTGTATTAAAATATAGACGAGAAAATCACCTATAATTCATGTTCTTATCATTTTTTTGTACTGTATACGGCTTCCGTAGAAGCGTTGAAAAATCGGCGAAAACCTGTAATTTTGGAAAATCGCAAAAAATATATTATTTTACATCATGGCATGTTATTGCAATTGATTTCGCAGTTCACATACAGACTGGAGCACTTGAGGCCTGATTTTTTCGCATCCACAGTTTTTCTGGCAGGTCTTCTTGCATTTGCAAGAAATAAGTTTCAAAACGGCTTCAGGTGTTGGTGGCTGTAGTGTGGTTACTGGCTCTAGACCATCTTTCCTTTTCTTCCAACCCCATTGTTCAGGATTTTTTTCATTCCCAAGCCATTGTTGAACTTGAAAATATACCCTAAAGGGATGTTTCTGAGCTGCAGAGTCAGTAGGAGGTAAGGACGCCAAATGGATTGATGTCTTGGATTGAACTTAATTTGTTTAACAGGGTCGTTAAAAACCTCAATGGTATTAGGTAATGTAGAGTTTTTCTTGTGAGTCCAAAGAAACCTCATCTTTCCTACTCTGAACAATGCTGAAGTAGTATCACAGCCTTCCATAGCATGTAAAAATAATATATTGTTAGCAATCCATTGGTCAAAAACTGAGTGGTAAAATTGTCCCTTTGCCTGGCTTTAGAAAGTATACGTTTGAATGTACACCTCTAAAGCGACAAATCATGATAACTAGCAAATCGACGTCTTCACCCACAATAACTACAGAGTTAAGTTGTTGAGCAAGGTCCCTTGCTGTGGTGACAATGCGTGTATCCGCATCCTCTCGTGTCTGTTTTGTGTGAATGTCAGCTACTGCAAATTTGTAATTGATTTTTGAAAATTACAGATTTCGAAAAAAAATATCAAAGTACTTACAATTTTCTTGATAGTGATATTTATTCATAATTTAATGCATACCCAAATGATATTGACGTGAGTAAAAGAGAAAATTGAATGTTTAAATGACTTACTTTAGTTGATATTTTATGTGTTAAAGAAAAATAAAATCTGATAAGTAGTGCAATCAATTTCTTCTCATGTAATTTCTCAAGCATCAATGTCAAGTAACTATCTTCTTTCTTGGTATTTTATACAAATGACGAATATCGATTTCGAAAGTACGATCTTGTTTCTTTGAAGATGACGTTAATATTCCGGTCAAATGAATTCATTTTTTCTGTGAGAATTATCTTCTGCTAGGTCTTCGTCCTCGTTCCTCTGAGCTGCTACCAGTGTTATCGAGGATTCTATTAAGGCATCGTTTTTACCACGGTTTTTAATTCGAAAATAATTGCTATTTTTTCTCTTCCCGTAAGTTGGAAGTGAAAAAAGGGTTTTTTTTTTTTTTTTTTTTTTAAGTTGCTGGATCTTTGAATACCGGCTTTTTGAGGTCACACAGTATACCTATATCATAATAATATATAACCTAATAATAAGTAAGTACGTCAGCAAATGTTTACAATTAAATGCTTACTTTTAGTGTTGCGAACGGAAAGGATAAGAATATCTGTTTTGCGATTTTCTCAAATTACTGGTTTTCGCCGATTTTCCAATGCCTCTACGAAAGCCATATGTCGTACAATAAAAATGATAAGAACATGAATTGTAGGTAATTTTCTCGTCCGTATTTTAATATAGGGCCACCTTTTGCGTAAAAAGTTTACTTTGCAAGTTATAAGCGAAAAACTCGAAAAATCTGCAATTTTTAGTGGTTTTTTCAGGATTTTTCATATTTGCCGAGAGAGATTTTGTTGGACAACTTCCGATTCGTGTTCAGCACCCCCCGAAAACATAAAGTAAGACACTAAAATCAATTACACCATAATTTTCCACTTTAAGCCCTTTTTTAACCTAATTTGACTGGACTATATACTATCCTTTCTCATAACATGCATGGCCCGGAAACGTGTTTCTGGCATCTTGAACACTGTTTGTATGTTTTATTTTCTTTACAGTTCCTGAGTATTTGACACTGCTTTCGTTATCGGTTTTGAATTCCGGGGAGCATTTTGATTTGATTGCCATCATACAACATGTTTCGATCAATATAGTATTTACTAAGTTCATCAGATATTTTGAAAATATATTCCCGACGACTGATGTTTGAGTCACGTGTTTCTTTGTATATCACCCGTGAATTTATTGCAACTAGATCAAGTACATAAAAAAAGACATGCACTGGCCATCCTCTGGAAGAAGATTTCGTAGAATTATTTCGGCACATTTGATCCAAAGCATCAACAGCGTACTTAGTAGAATTGTAGAATTGGGTAACATCCAGTGTCTCCTTTTCATTGTCTGATACATTCAAATTTTTATGCAAAGAACTTAGCAAAAGCCCATTATTTTGTGCACTGGTATGATGTTAAAGTAATACCTTCATCTGAAATTATTTTGCTAGAATAGAGCTCATCTTTTGTTTTTCTTTTAAGTTATATGGCACCTCTTTTTTTTTTTTTTGCTCTGTTTATTGTTCCCACCAAATTTAGACAATTTCTCTTCAAATTCTTTGACAAATTCAATGTTTTAAAATAATTCGCAGTCGTAACATTTCTCCCACTGTTATAAAAGGGTTCCTTCAGACGATACACTGCGTGTTCTTCAACTGTTATATGAAGTGGCGGCATTTCTTATTTTCCTAAATATGGAAACCATTCAGAACAAACTTCATTGATAAATCAACAGCTAACCAAAATTTTATCCCAAGTTTGTCAGGCTTTTGCGGCATGTACTGAATAAATGTGAACCTTACTTTGGTTGGAAATAACTGCTCATCAACAGTGATGGTTTCACCAAGATTGTAACACGATAAACAATCTACTTATTATAAAAGCTGAGTGCACGTGACCGACGGAACGATGCGGGTGCGAACCACTCTGGTCTGCGAAACGACCGTAGCTAAACGCCATGTTAGGCTTAATGAAAAACATATCTTAACATATGACAGCTAAATGATAATTTTTTCTACTTAAAATCATGTCTGTTCAGCATATTTTCATATAAAACATGTGTATCATATCCATTTATAATGTATTAAGTTCTAAATTAAAATTAAGCAATCAAATCTAAACAAACGATACTGTTGCCATTCAGATTCAAATTCCAGCAAATTAAGAAACAAATGAATGACTCTTTGACGATTCATCAAAAAAAAAAAAAAAAAAAAAAAAAAAAAAAAAAAAAAAAACGGCTAACATCTGATTCTGCTTTAAATATATTTTTTAAAGCATATTAAAGCCTTTAAGTTTTTTGAAATGCGTTTTTCAATGCGTATACATTTATAAGCAGCAATTTTATTTACGACTGTTTACATTTACAAGCAGTCAGTTTACGACATACATATGAAATATTACGTAATTTATTGAATAAATATTTTAAAAAAACATTATTTAATGATTATTCATCATTATTCATATGAATCATTCATATGAATATTGATTCATATCAATGATTCATGTATTTCACTCTTCTGTAGTGCAACAGTGAAACGCTGTTTCTTTAGGAAAAACAACAGAGGGATAAACGTGCTGATTTTTCGCCACTACTCGCTTTCATCTGTCAATAGTTATTTTTGAATGTTTTAAAAGTTTTTTTAATTTTTATTATGGACTTTCGGAAAGAAGGCGCCAATTGACCAGGAAAAGAATTGCGCGATCGCGGCAATCAACGGATTTCTCAGTTTGCCTGATAAACTCAGCTGAGTTTACACCGAACAGAATTAAACACCCATATGCACAATTTTTTGTTTATTTTTTATCTAAACTATGCATATTTTAAGTTCATGTTCATAAAGTGTTTATCACTCACAGGAACGTTTCATTATAATAAAGATTTAAAAATCAAAATTACATTTTTTTTTAATTTTACTAAATTTTTGTACCGTTAAAAAACATAGCTTTTTGTATGTGTATTACTTTCAATGATGCACATAATGGTGTTTTAGTTTTGGCCAAATATATGAATCAAATTTTAAAGTTTCATCTAAAATTAAAAAATAAACATTGATTTTTTAAAGAAATGCCATATGTTTTTTGTTTTATTTTTAAGTTTCTTATTTCACCTATGCTGCATTTTTTAAGCTGAATTTAATATATTTCTGTGAATTATTTTTTGCTGTTTGAAAAATGCAACAGCTTTTTTTTTTTTTTTTTTTTCAACTATGCATATATTTTTAAAAGCATTTACAGACATGCCACTTTCCAGCGAAAACAGGGAATTCCATTTTTTCGGCACAATTTATCATCCCTGGGATTGATGCAAATCAGTATTAAAATTTGTTGACATTTTTAGGACGAGAAGGGGGGGGGGGGGTAGTAGAATTTGACAAAATAAAAATGCGAGTACAAGCAACTGCAATTTGAGTTTATTTCTAATCCTTTCCCATGACCTGTGCATTTAGTCCATGTATAGAAACAAACAGGATGAAAAAAACAGAGCCAGGAGCTTGCAACTATCATCTATCTGCTTTCCCCGAAGGATTGCAAAAATCATCAAAATATCGTAGAAAAAGGGTGGTGTCATCAAACGAATATGAATTCCATCAAAGGATCGCAGAAAAAAAGCACAATTTTTCCCAAAGGGGCCTTTAGTATGCATGTTTCGTCTAAGGATCATGGAATATGTGAATGTTGCCAAATAATCGTGGAAAAAAACATGAATTTCATCAGATGACTGCAGAAAAAATGCATTATTTGATCAAAGTATCGCGAAAAACGTAAATTTCGTCAAATAATCACAGAAAAAATATGTTTTGATTAGAGGATCACAGAAAAAACGAGATTTTCATCGAAAGGTTGCAAAAGTGTAAGTTTCAACATAAGAACCTAAAAAAAAATGTAAATTTTGAAATCGGGGGATCTTGAAGCTTATTGGTTCATCAGTATCAGGTGAACCGTTAGTCAGCTAAATTTTCTGTTACGTAACTAATTTGCTGCATACATTCGGATGCACCTGTGCTTCTGTCAACTTATTTTGATTGTAAGGTAAGTCTCGCTTGCTCTGCTGTTTATTTCTTTTTTTTTTATTAGGATTTTTGCATTAGCTGTTTAAAATGCACCCTTTATTGGTGAATATATCGATTTTTACATTGTTTACCGTTTTAGAGACAGACGATTACGCCAACGGCTGCCGAAAAAATTCAGAGTCTGAAAACATCGAGGGTGTATTACCAAACATCCATCAAAATTTAAATTTAATTCAGTTAGAAGAGAAGTACCATACCTTGACGATGTTTCAGACCCTGACTAGGATCCCTTTTTCTAAACATTAAATTAATGATTTTTTTTAAATTTTAACTGATTGTTTGCTTTTTATGTAAATATTTGAAATTTTTTTTGTATGAAACTCCCCCTTATTTTTATGAATCGCCGTCTCATTTATTGGTATTTCTTTATATTTATCCTTTTACTTTTATTTTATGTTTCATAAATTTTTTGGCAGTTGTGAGCAAGATTTTACCTGCATTCGTAACAAATTTTTCAAGATGGCAGTAAAACTTCGTTTTTAAATCTTTATGTTTCTTATAAATCCATGTTTTTACATCATTTTCTATTTTTTTGTGCAAATCATTGATTTATAAATAACATAAAGATTTAAAAATTGAGTTTTTCCGTCACCTTGAAAAGATTTTTGGCACAATTTTTTTTGTCAAGCGGCACAGGATGCGAAACTCTTCTCTGAATTTTGTCAAAGAAACGTGAGAGGTGTAATTCATCAAAAAGGCGCGGGAAAAACGTGAATTTTGCAACAAATCCCGATAAAAACACTCATTTCGTGAAAGGATTGTGGTAAAAACAGTCATTTTTTTAAAAGGCTGCGAAAAAAACATGAATTTCATCAGAGATGTGCAGAAAAAACGAGAATTTCACCATAAACATTAAATTATTGATTTTTTTTTGTTTGTAAATTTTAACTGATTGTTTGTTTTTTGTGTAAGTATTTTTAGTTTTTTTTTATATATTTTTTTCTGTATGAAACTCCCCTTTTTCCTGAATTGCCGTCTCATTTATTGGTATTTATTTATATTTATCTTTTTATTTTATATTAGTAAGTTTTTTGGTAGTTGTGAGCAAGATTTTACCGGCATTCGTAACAAATTTTTCAAGATGGCGGAAAAACTTCGGTTTTAAATCTGTTATTTATAAATCCATGTTTTTACATCATTTTCTATTTTTTGGGCAAAATCATTGATTTATAAATAACACAGATTTAAAAATGATGTTTTTCTGCCATCTTGAAAAGATTTTTGGCAAGATTTTGAACAATTTTTTTTTGCCAAGTGGCACTCTTCCCTGAATTTTGTCAAAGAAACGCGAGAGGTGTAATTCGTCAAAAGGGCGCAGAAAAAAAGCAAATTTTTCAACAAATCCTGATAAAAACACTCATTTCGTCAAAAGGCTGCGAAAAAAACACGAATTTCATCAAAGATGTGCAGAAAAAATGAGAATTTTGCCATAGGGTTGTTGGAAAAAGCTCTTTATTTCCCCCCCGCATGAGGTGGTTCATATTTTCTTCATTTGAAGGTTGACTTTTACAAACACTATTTTTTTTAATGCTTTTGAGGACTTGCCACTATCTGAATAATCATGCATATCAATCACCTGTTTAATTGAGTCTGACTTAATGTTGTAAACTTACAATAACACTTTCCCGTCATTTTTAACGGGGCCATATGCTAGTTTTCAATAAAATTGTTCCAATCTTCGGAAACAAGAGCGAACTGTCATTTTGCAACCGTTGTGATCTAGTCGATTTGACATCAAATCGCAAGTATCGCTTAATTTCTTTATTTTTTTTTTTTGTGACATAGTTTCGTTAAAATACCTGCTCCCCCATTTTTTAGACCACAAGGCATCGATCAAAAGTCCTTTTGCATGCAAAGCACACCGAATGTACCGTAATGAAAAAAAGGGCATCAAGTTCATCTAATGAAAAATAAAAATTATTATCTCCAGATCTCCGCACTGCTTCAATTTCTGTGCAATATTGCATGTGTTTCAAAATCTTTTCAGTTAGAAAAAGGCACTGCTTGCATTATCAAAGCTAATTTTTCCTTTTAGCGTAAGATGAGGGACGAGCGTTTTCACGCAAAACATTATGTATTGGTTGTCTTCCGGAAGTACTTTGCGATATGTTCTTCCATAGGGTTCCACCTGCGGCTATTACTTCTGCAGAATTATTTTCATCACTATTAGTTTGTTGATTTTTTCTTCTTTCAAGACTATTTTTCCGTCCACAACTCCTCCTTGAATAACTTCTTCATATGTTTCATTATTAGAACTAGAGGATGGAATATTATGCGGATTTTCTATTTGATGTGTTTTGAAATCAAAAACTCGAATCAGACTCGATATCATCGCTTTCAATATCACTTTTGAAACCGTTTTCATCCGCATTTTCAGAAGCCGGATTTTCGGATGAAAAATCTCACATTGACTGCACAATTCCTTCCGCAGTCAGAAAGTTCTTCCCGACAGTTCTACGAGACATTATTAGAATAATAATTATTATTATTACATAAGTGGAAATATCTGTTCATATCATTTTTAAACGGAAGTAACAAATCAAGTATTACTTCACTAATAAAGCGACCACTTATTCAAATATTTTTCTGGGTATCTCTGCTGTCGGAGCATGCGCGAAAGCAACAGAGACAGGTGTCTTTCGAATTCAAGTCAAGTCAACGCAGATGCTTAAGGAGTACTTACAGTGGGTCGCGACCCCTGTTTAACCTCCATCGAAAGTGCAAAAAACATAAAGTTGCGATTAAATAAAGCATGAAAAATAAACTATTAATTTGGAAACTCGAGTGGAGGCAAACGACGGAAACTAGTTCCATCGCTGCATTCTCGAATTGGGAGCACCAGGGTTAAATATAACCCGCAGTGACGCAATGATTTTCTTAATTTTAGAAAATCATCACTTCGTTGACAGACTGTGTGATCGAAGGAGGGAAAAGCAAGCATCGGGGGGTACCAACAGGCCCAGATAAAGTTCCAGAGATATGAGAACCTTCCAAAAAAAAAAGGCCCTAAAGGGCCACATATTGAAATTATAAGAAGTCTAGGAAAGATTTTACTCTCTTCCCAGCAGTTTTCCTGACAGCCTAGTGTTCACCACAATCTGCGGTTCAAAACGCTACTAGCACCAACGGTTCAGCCTTGAAAAAGGCTTGGATTTAGATCCCCGCAGCTGCGATGTACATTTCGACTGTCAGTTCGGCTGAAGTTCAGAAATTGAGAGAGAAAGCGAAACTCCCGCCTGCTATATATGCAGGGGGTGGAGCTAGAGCTATGACGTACAGTCAAAGGGGAGGAGTATAGCTTGTTAGTTGGAGCAAGTGTCACCGTGAGGAAAGGTGGGCAATCTGCTCTATTTACATTTGGAGAAATGAGAACAATTCCATTTAAGCCAGTTTTGTTAGTATAAAATGGTTAGTTATTAGATTGCTGACAGTCAATTTAAGTTACAATGAGTAGGGAAACTATTGTAACGCTAAATAATGCTATAATAAAAGGAAAATTATTGTTTATTTTAAAATTAAACAATTTATAATAATTTTTAAAAAAATTACTTTTTTTTTTTTTGTACCTATATTCGAAGAGTAATAAAATGCTCACAATCGCGCTAAATGAATTTTTCAGAGTTATTGCAACGACCGGGGTGCCAAAGCTAGGTGAACACTTTGTTCAACCTAGGGGAGAGTAGAATTTGGAGTGCGAATTCTGAGTTAAAACTCAGAGATGGAATGAGTTAAGTGACGCCGGAGGGGTTCCTCCGTGATGTTTTTGAGCACAGATTTGAAATTGTCATCCCGTTGGAGTATAGCGAGGGGCTTTTTCTGGCCCCTGCCCACCCTGGCATCGTACCATTGAATGGAATCTAACTCAGAATTCTGCACTAGCGGGATAGAGTTATGAAAATTTCTCGTAAGTTTTTTGATTTCGGTAAATATAGGCCGAATATTTAGATCTTTATGAATCTGGTCGTTGCGAACATAGCGAGTCGCACAGGTATACTTTCGCAATTGCTTGTTTTGGAAGACTTGAATTCTTTCAAGATGAGTTTTGCTAGCCCATCCAAAAATGACCGACCCGTAGGTTATAATGGGTCTTATCATCGATTTGTATAATAACAGCTAACAGGTAGACAGGCGGCTGTTCCAAGCTAAAAGTGAATTGAGGGCTTTCATGGCGCGGTCGGCCTTTTCCAAAATTTCGGAATTATGCCTGCTCCATGACAATTTTGAATCTAGGAAAAGTCCTAAGTATTTATATTCAGTTTGCCAGGGAATTGGTTCATTATTTAATTTAAGATTAAGGGATGGGGTGAATTTTTTGAAGGTAAAAAGAATGGCAGCACTTTTTCTAGGGTTTACTTTGATTCGCCACTTCTTCAACCAATAGGAATATTCGTTGAGGTAGTCTTGGAGTGTTTCGATCACTTTGTGTGGTTTGTTGTCTGTGAAAATAACGGCAGTATCATCAGCGAATTTCGCTAATTTTACACCAGGCTTGCGAGGAAATTCGTTGACATAAATATTATAAAGAGTTGGAGAGCTGATTGCCCCTTGGGGCGTAGAACTTAGGAAAGGTTGGCGGTTAGAAAGAGAGTTACCCACCCTAACGATGAAAGATCTGATGTTAAGATAATCGGCGTAAGTTTTAATAAGTTGTGCAGGTGCGCCATTCCTTATCATTTTAAAAATCAGGGCAACATGCCAAACTTTGTCAAAAGCTTTCTGAACATCTAAAAATACAAATCCCGTCACATCGCCCCTGCCAAGACCGGCATGAATGAGTTCTGTAACCCGCCACAGCTGATGCTGTGTGGAATGACCTGCTCTGAATCCGAACTGTTCCGGTATAAACAGGTCATGCGAATTATAGAATTCCTTCAGGCGATTGACGAGTACATGTTCATAAACTTTAGAGAGACAGGAAAGTAGTGAAATAGGTCGATAGCTTTCAGGGGCGTGTAAATCCTCACCGCGTTTCGGCAGTGGAACAACAATTGCCCTTTTCCAGCTATCGGGAAAAATATTTAATGTAAGCATGCTATTAATGAGAATTACCAGATAGAAAATAAAATTTAAGGGTAAGTTCTTAAGCATTTTAGTGGAGATATTGTCTTCTCCAGGAGATTTATTTTTTTTCAAGCCTGAAATGTAATTTTGGATCTCCGAGGGAGTAGTAGGTGTGAGGGTGTTTGGTGTCTCCCTCTGGAGGTAGTTATTGACAATAGAGTTTAAGGTGTTCGCAGTTCTAGGAAAAAAGATATCTTCGTGAGGTGTGAATTGTTTCTTAAGACTTTGTGCGATAGCTTCAGATTTTTCAGAGTTTTTGATTGCCGTACCATTAGGGCCGTATATGGCCGGAATGTGTGTTCTTGTCCTACGAATTTGGGAAGCAGCCTTCCAAATGGTGTTATCTTGTGTTGTGAGGGATTCAACATATTCGTTGAATTGTGATCTACTAAACTCCTGAATAGCAGCTCTAATTCTTCTATTTAGACGATTAAATTTATTTTTAAGAATGGGTAGCCTATTGGCCTGCCATTCCCTGCGAGCACGATTTCTGTCTCTGATCATGTCCTTGATGTTTTGCGGTAAAATGTGCATGTCAGGTGTTCTAGCCTTTGGTTGAGAGCAGCTCTGGTAAACTTCTCTCATGGAGTCTCCAAGCATACTGATAGCAAGCTCTGCTTCGCGCTTTGACTCCGGTATGATAGCGGGGTTAACGTGTGCGCAAGCCAGTTAGTTTTCAGAGCTTGAGGTGTTGACAGGCTGTATGACTGTACAGAATATCGCAAATTTACCGGTAAATGATCCGAGGATAAATCGTTCACCGTTTGAATGGTGTAGGGAAAAGGGAAATTGCGGGTGATTGCAATATCTAGATAATTATTACTTCTGGGGAAGGTGGTCTCTGGGGGGGGGGGCGATAGTTTGCCCGAAATTTGGATCCACTCACCTTCGGATGATATTGCCAGAACTATTATTTAGTCGGCTGTTCTATGAGGTATGATGAGCATTTAGGTCACCCGCAATAATAAAATTTGGAAAATTATTAGTGAGACGGGAAAAATCTTGCTTCAGCAGGCGTCTGTTAGTGACTAGCCTAGGAGAAATATAAAGAGCTGCTAAAAGTAATTTTGGAATATTGGGAAAATCTAAAATTACAGAGGTATTTTCAACATAATTTAGCTGGGGTACTTTAATGGGAGATGCGTTGAAACCTCTTTTAACGTAAATAGCAGTACCGCCACCCAGACGTTGATTGCCACTACGAGGACTGTATTCATTGTAATTCTCGTAGTTTGCAATTTTTACTCCTTGTCTCTGGTCTAAATGGGTCTCATTGACCAAAATGATGTCTAAGCTGTTATTATAAACAAAATCTCTAAACTCTCTAGTTTTGGAACGAAGTCCGTTCGCATTCCAGAAGAAAACGGAGAAAGAGTTCAAATTCCTGTTCAGAGGGAACATGATGTGAAAAATAAGAAGTCAGAACTTGGGGTTTCAAGGTCGACACCTAGATGTCGCCACTTAGCTGGTCTTGATGTTAGCACATTCAAGAATGTCACGGTACAATATCGTGATGCGGTCAACTTCCGTTTGTGCTGAACGGAGTGCCGGTAAAGCTTTTTCTAAAGCTTTAATAATAATTAATTGAGAATAATTTTTCTCGAAAGCAAGGATTAAATTTATGAAGTCGGTGGCCGAATCTGCACAATTTGGACTGGGGACCGACGAATTTTGAGGTGTTTTAGACTTGGTGGGAGCGTCGCTATGTCCACTTGCAATGCCCGCATAAGAGTGGGCAGGTTGAGCCATTTTACTAACAAAAGCTTGGGGCTGGCTATACAAAGGGGCTTTTTTCATGGGATATCTATTATTATTTTTTTTTTGTTTGAGTGTTTGGGGTTTTTGTCACCGGTTTTCGGAAACCGGGGGCAATTTCTGTAGTTTGCTGGGTGAGCGCCCGAACAATGAGTACATCGACAGGGCTGATCATACGGCTTCTTGCAATCTTTAGTTAAGTGCGCCCCTGCACATTTAAGGCATGTAGGCGGAAGATTGCACGCGGAGGCGCTATGAAAATAGCCCTGACAATTGTAACATTGTGCGGGGCCCTTTTTACCTTTGTGCATTTCGAAACTGACCTTGGTTCTGAAAAATTCAGTGACATCAAAAATTTTATCAATTGGTTGATCTTGCATTTTAGGAATGCTGAATAAAAACAGGGGCATATATTTTTTATTAGTGACTGTTGCCCTGTACAGTTGAGATACAGTTACATTGTTATAACCTTCAATTTCCACTGCAGTTTTAACTAGTTCAGTATTGGTATTAGTTGGAAGCCCCCTAAGAACCACTCTAACTGGTTTATCCTCGTCTAACAAGAATGATTTAAATTGGATATTAGAATACCTAAAGAATCTTTGGATGGATCTATAATCGTCCGAAGATTGGACTTAAATTTTGAGGAATCTTCCTTTAATTTCAGATTGAAAGCTGGGGATAATATTCCTAATCTGTGACGGTAAAGTATGCCAGCCGGGGGGTGGGATGATAAAAAATGGTGGAAATTTAGGCTTTTTGGGTGTTTTTCAGAAGGGATTCCGGATGATTCATCCATTTTTTTCTCTTCCTCATCAGAATTTGGTTTTGATTTCCTGTTAGCTTTTTTTCTAGTTTGAGGGACTGTCAGCCAATCCGAATTTTCCTCATCGTTAGTAGGCTCCACCTCCAACGGTCTCTTCATCTGCGGCAGACATAGGCTCTTATCTGCGACAGCAGATGGAGCAACGTCCTCGCTCGATGGAGCATTTATGATCGTTTTAGGTGGATCCTGATCTATTTTAGGTGGAATATAAATTTCTTCTGTATGAACAGAAGATATACCTGTAGCTTGCTGCAGCAGTATCAGGAATTGATGTGTGTTGATCCGCTCCTTCCCCAGTTGGCTCAGAGTTGCAGGCGCGGATGGATCATCAGAATTGGTTTTGTGGTGCTTTAGGATGCGGCAGTCAAGTTCACACAACCGAGCACGGCCCTTAATGATCTTTTTGTGAGCCTCTATATCAGAGAGATTACACAGATCTAAGTTAGGGCAAAATATTTTAATGATAAATTGGAGTTTTTGCTCCGAGAACCTCGGCTTTACTTGCTGAAAGAGGAGCAATAGGCTGGGAGGAATCTCCCGCAATGCCAGGCGAAATAACCGCCGGCTGGTGCGTTTGCATCGCAAAATTTTTCAGAACTACTGGAAGGCGGGAAAAACACGTCCTTCTCCCTCAGTAGCTAGAACCCGAATCGTGTCTTTCAAAGAAACCGGAATAAAACAGCTATATAGCACCCTCTCCTCCCACTTATACGTTGTTTGTATAAAAACCTCTTTTACAAGATGAAAATAATACCTGACAAGTGCTAAATTCATCGGATGATAAAAATAATTGCTCCGGGGGACATTTCTCCACGGAGATGTGAGATGTTTCCATGGAAGATTTGAGATTTTTGCTTTCAATAGTCAATAAGTGCCATTCACCCTCCCGGAACTCTATAATGTCTTAATGTCTCCCTCGGAGCCACAGAAATCCTTCCCGGATAAATATATATATATATATATATATATATTTGAATTCGACACTGTATCAGACGCCTTTCACTTTGACCGTTTTGGGCCGTTCTAGGTATGTAAGTTTTTTTTTTTTTTTTTTTTTTTTTTTTTTAACTAACAACAATATTTGAATGCAATTTTTTTTTTTTTTTAATATTTCCAGGGAATATTTAGGAAAAGTCAAAAATTAACGCAGCAATAGGTGAGAGCAAAACAGAGATATGCGAGATTAAAATGCGTTTACGGTCAAAATAACCGCCTTCGCCGTTCAAGTGTCATGAGAGTACGTCACTCACTCGAAAATACCCGCTTTCTAATGTTAATCCAAAGGGGGAAATTTATAAAAATATCTCGTTTGAATTTAATATTATATATATATATTACATCGGTAGCTGTGGTCTGTCTCTACAAAGACAGGCTTTTTTTACTAGGTTACTTTAGACTGTAAACAAAAATAAATAAATTAGAAAAAGGACTTTGTAAAGATCGATCCAATAAAAAAAGTCCAACACAAAAATCTATCGTATATTGAAACGCGAACGAAATATTTAAAATAATTTCTTCCATAGGATTACCATTAGCAAGCGGATGTTTTCGCGTATGAGTGATGTAGCACACATAGTCAAAGATTACAACAATATGTTACCTTAATCTTTAAAAAAAAAAAAAAAAAAAAAAAAAAAAAAAACTCTGAAATACCTCTGAAAATTATTTGCAGTAATTTAAAATTTCATCACTATTTTAAAGATTTTTTCTTTAAAAAAGTATATGTTATCCTGATATTAAAATTAAACATTACTTAAATTAAAGTATTCCAGCTTTTGAAAAAAAAAACGTATTGCATGCATGATCAGAAAATGGCAATCAATACTTCGAAAAGGTTATAAAATTCCAAACTTTCAGAGAAAAATTAGTAAAATACGCTCATTTCGTAATTTACGCAAAATTTTAATATAATGCAGAACTTTATGTTACTTTAATTACGTAACATAAATAAATATTACGTAAATTATATATTAGCGTAATTTCCGGCGTATAATCCAAGGATCAAACAGTTGTGGTTGGACCTAGAAATTTTATTTAGTTATTGAAACCAAATGTTTACCGCGATTTTAAATGTCACATTTTATTTTAAAAAAATTCTGGGTCGAAAAATGATTGTTTGACCCGCGGATTATACGCCGGAAATTACGATACATTTACTGAAATTAGAATATATTTAAAAAATACTTGTGATTTCATAAAAACTAATGTATGTTTATATTATCAAACAATCGTAAAAATATAGATGCAAACATACAAATTTACTTATTTCCTGTCGATATATTTTTCAATCATATGCAGTGTATCATAAATATTATAAAGCAAATATAATTCTGCGTTTACTAAAATTACTCATGGAATTATAATAATTAGTATATAACTATGTTACACCCTACAATACTTTAATATCAAATAATGCAAAAGAAATACCCGATTATAATCATATAATACTTTAATAAACTAAGGGCTCTCAGGATTCTTAAAATTGTAAAAAATGGAAAAAAGGACCAATTTAAAAATATACATTAAAATGTATATGATTTTTAAAGCATAAATTTTTATTGGGTTGAAAGATAAAAGTATGTTCTTTCAGGTTAATTACAAGATATTAATATACAAGTTAAAAATTACAAGATGCAGAATTAGTGTTTATAGTGGTCTCCAAACTGTCAAACATTTGTCGAGCATAAAATTTGTATAACAGTTTACGCGCAGGATTACAAAATAGATTTGGTAACTAGAATGAAATTTTTTGTGCCTAATCGTACTTAAGATTGTAATAATTACACTGAACCTAAGTAAATCTGCATTTAAAGCATTTTTATCTTTTTATTACAAAGTTGTATTTAGCTAATACGAAATTTTGAAAATTTCAACAGTATAATCACCTAAAAAAATATTATTTTGAACAATAGAAAATAAAATTTTAGGTTCAGTTTATACACACTAACATAAAACATATGTTTTGAAAATTTCATGAAAAAATGTTCTGAAGTTTTTGAGATATCCTGCGCGCTATGCCCAAAAATGTCATTTGGACAAAAAAATGACTTCGAAGTTTCGGAGATGACGCGACGCTTCATCTATTGAGCGGGTATAATTCTAAAAGCTATAACTCATGTTCTAATGGGAATTTCAAAGAAACAATTATATCAAAATGCTCGGACAAGATGGGAGTTTAATATTAAAAAAAATAATAATAAAAATTTCGAAAATTTTGAAGGTTTAAGAGTACTGGGAACCCTTAACATAGTACTAGACTTACTAATGTAGATCCTGTTCTGTAAACAACCTCCCCCTTCTGCATTCTCTGAATGCAATTTACAGTGGAGTGAATGACAAAGCAGGATTCAACATAGCCATGGAATGAATTTCTCAGGAAAACCTCCAGGAACCTCTGACCTTCACGACTCTTCCTCTCATTTCGCCGATGACTTTGGCAAATGTTTTTTAGAGGGTACATTTGTCTATACTGAAGAAAGCTCAAGAAATAGAAAGGGGCAATAATATTTAGGGGATAGTTTTATTAGTTATTATTTGACAGTTTTTATTATAATAAATACTTAAAAAAAATGCCTTCTAACATATCTTTTTCATAATTCGTTTACTGCCTGGATATTCTTTTCCTCAGTTTTCAAAGATAAATAAAGTTTTTATGAAATTTCAATATCTAATGGAGGGGGAAGGAAGATAATATAATATTAATATTATTTTGACATTATTATATATTAATATTATTATTTTTTATTATAGTTTATTTCGTTTTACAATTATTTACTTAAGAAATTAAGTAACTTCTTAACACAATAAATGTGAATTATATCTTATAAAATATTGATAATAAATATCTTGTAGGAAATAATCTATATTTATTAAAAAAACTTAATGCAATGTTTCGTTTTCACAAAACATATCGTTCAACTTTTAGGTGGTTCTCAAATCTCCTGTTCAACAATGCGAAACGTTCTGAGTCAATTTTAAACGTAAATGCATAAAATTGGCAATCCTGAATACCGGAGTGATTTGGAATTTTAGTGAGTTTTACATTTTCTGATAAATAAATTATATACAAAATTATAAGAAATTGTTGTCACGTGACAACCGTTTTTTCTTCTGTCTCGCGTTCGAAAAATCAGTTCAAAATGCTCACTTTAACTGTATTTTCTGAAAGAATTTTTTGCATTTAGCAAAAAATGGAAAATGTCTTTCAATTACATAGTTTCTGAGTAAAAGCAGCTGCCATTTCATGTGTTTACGAAAAAAAAAATTAAATATGTGTCAGAAAGTCGACGCTCTTTCGCTTAAGAACATCATTAACAAATATCTTCGATACTTACACTTTAAACCACATTTCACATTATATGAAAAATTCTGCACAACCAATCTAGAATTATGAATTGTACTTTATTAAAAGATTATTCAGATTAGAATTTGTTTAACGGATAAAGGTTTTTTTCTGTAAAAAAAAAAAAAAAAAAAAAAAAAAAACACTTTGATGTATTTAAAGTAACATATTTTGTTCTTGTGTATTAAGGAAAATGTTTTTCCATTGAAACTGATAATGAAAATTGCTATAATTTTTCGTGTCGTTCATCTGAACATTTCTTATTCATTTTTTACATTTTACATTTCTACTTTAAATAGAAGGATTTTATATAAAATGTATCCTATTTCATTCCAGCGTGCATTGAAAAAACATACATATAATATAAATCCGGGATTTATGCCGCACATTTTTTTTTGAATTTGTGTATAAAGTTCCATGGTGGACATAAAATAAAAAAAAATCATGCTGTGCTATTTAATTTTAAATATACAACGCGTGTACTGCGACAAAAAAATTTCAAAACAAATTATTAATTTTTTAACAATTTTTTTCTAAAACATTACACTGCGTCGCGTCACCCGTACATTCAGTCTGAGACGCCGCACTTGTCCGGTAGTTATGCCGCGCTTGTAATACGAACGGAATGAAATTATAAATAAAAATATTAAAAAAAAATATTCATATCTGGACTATAATTAACGATGTAATCACAAAATGAAACTAAATGAGTACAATGAAACGTATTAGTAGATTCAAATAAATAATTGTTGCCTAGTTTCACTATTAAAATTATCGACTTATTTTTTTTTTTACATTACATTTTAATTGTTATTTCAGCAACAACGTAACAACAACGTATTAGAAGGGGAAAAGAAAAAAAGTAAAATTGCGTTTACATAATTTATTTGTTAACCCTTTCGGGGCCTGTGGCTTTTACATAAATTTTATTCGGTTGATAACACTTTTTTAAAAAGAGTTGCCTTTTCTTAAATAATCATGTAAATGCTCTAATTAAGCAAAGCCAATATTACTTTTCTTTTTTACTGGTGCCAGAAACAAATTTTGTGAGCTCTTTATGACGGTGCTTAGATGCACCTATGGTTCCGAATGGGTTAAGAGACCTGTTTTTTCGACTACAATCTACAGTAAAAGTGTCGAAAAAGTACAATCTCTATATTACTACATTTAAACACCTGATGCTACGAAGCCAATTGCACTTCCTCTTTTTTGGAGTAGTTTTCTAAACATTCCTTCCAAAGAACGTCTGTGTTACGCGTAATCCAATTTTTCATTATTATCATCTTGACTTGCATCTTTCTTGCCTTTCTTACTTTGTATTTTCTGTTTTTTCTCCTTTGGTTTTAGTAAACTTCATAACATGCCTAACATGGTTAGTCTGTACAAAAAGAAAAGGAAAAGTTAATAACACTTAATCATCCCGTTCAAAACAAACTGCAGCATGTATACCGGAATAGCAGTGCAGCATGTATCCCATTTTGCATGGTGCAGACGTCGGCCATCACAGTTACTTGTCAACGCTAAGGGGAATGGCGTAACCATACATACAGTACTCTATACAAATGCTACACTTAGTTTTGACTTTGAAATTATGCATGCATTTAGTAATTAGTGTATGAAAAGTATCTAAACATAACGTGTTTAAATTTTCGGACAGTGAAATCATGCACTTACGTCTAATTAAGGATTGTACATCTACAAGTAAACATCGAAATGGGAATCACGCTATACACTGGTTAAAAGAATCTCATTGCGCACCTACACTATGCGTTTGACTGCCATCTATCGATAATTACAAGAAATACAAGAGTTGCGGCATCTATCCCGTATGCGGCGATTCTCCCGAAGTTACCCTATATATAGTTTTAATACGTAATTTATAGACAAGAAATTTTATTTGCAATTTATAAGAATGCGTAAAAAAAAGTATGTGTTTTAATATATATATCAATGCATAAAAAATAATTTTTTTGCACCTTATTGAATAAGGAAAATTATTTTGAAAATTGAAGAAAAATAATTTTTTCTATTACTTTCAATCAATATATCTTGCAGATTAAACTAGACCGGTTATTTTCACCCGATTCTGGACTTTTATATACTGGTTAGAAATTTTACTTCAGTGGCTAGTGGGCAGGAAAAAACCACTCGTTTTCTCCACACTCGCCCGTTATCAGTTAGACAGTGGCTACCGGATGTAATGGTGCATCAGTTAATATAAAACGGTGGTTAGGTACAAGTGGCCCGAATTCTGTTGGCCCCAAATATAACCAGAATGCAGCCAGATTTTTGTTTGTTGGGTAATTTCTAATATGCAGTCTTCGATAAATTTTTCTCAATCGTAACATTGAAAATAGCACGCAGACAAGAGATAATTTATAACAATCTTAAACAAAATTAATGAACATTTTTTTTTATTATTTAACTCTTTACAAATAAATGTTTTTTTGTGGAAAAATGCTCAAAGAAGCAAATAACTAACTTCGTAAAATGTTGTAAAACATCATTTGATTAAGGAATAAAAATATTTATTTTACAAAATCGCAAATTTAATCATAATTTAATAGACATAGAGGAAGTTGGCCCAAAATTATCCTAGCGGCCAAAACGATCCACATAGGTTTTCTTCCTGACAAGTTGCGCTATCTGCAGGGTAACACATAAACTAGCTGTGTTAAGTGAAGAAGAAGCATTGGCGGTATTCAGCCGTCGCAGTATAGCGCGTCTGAATAGAATTCTTTGAAAAAAAAATGGGTTTTAGAACATCTGTTATAAGATAAGCTCTAACGTTCATATTTATTTACATATATAGTTTTTCATGTACAGAAATATGACTTGGTTTACTTTATAGAGTGCGCTATTAGATGTGAATTGCACATGCTAAGTTTGTTATGTTTCTCTGCGTCATCTAGTTTATATGATCTAAAATGGGCGGTCATATTGCCAAGTAAAATGATCTTTTATGTGGATCGTTTTACTACCGCTTTATTGGCTGAAGCAAATCCGGTATCGCTTCCTAGTCATCATGCGAGACAAATGAGTGACTGTCCCAAACCTTTCTCTTTGAATCCACATGTTATCCTAGCGTCTCCAAAGAAAATGAAGTAAAGCACTTCAAGAAAAAGGAAATCAATGAAAAGTGTCATTTTAATGAGCAGTCCTTATAAGAATGAACTGTGTTTGAAAACGAAAAATTGAGAACAGAAAAGTAAGATAAAAGTGGCTGCAGCTATGAAAAACCAATTAAAATAATCTAAATCTAAGAATGAAATAGCCATACAACCAAAGAAAAGAGCATGAAGTCAACGCAAAGACGTATTCCCATCAGTGTTGCCAGTGGGCTCCTTTTTTATATTCAGATTTCTTGATTGGCACCACTTTTCTGAAACGGTGAAATTGCTCTTGTTTTCGCCTTAATTAATATGGTCATTAAATAAGGCGAATTTTACTATTTAAAAAAAAAGTGGTGCCAATCAAGAAATCTGAATTTACAAAAAGTAGCCCATAGGCAACACTGGATATGTTGTTAAGCGTGCCTAAAAAACAATATTTGCAATAGGGTGAAACAGATTCAGGAGATGAACCTAAGTGTGTTTATTGCGATAAACTTTTTGCCTCCTCTGCAGAAGGTTCTATCCAGTGTCACAAGTGTCGTAAGTGGGCGCAAAATGCATGCGCAGGGATAGATGAGAATGAGGATTATGTGTATCTTTGCGATATGCTTAAATATTCCTTGTTTTCGGATGGGGCGGAAATAGGCGTTACTGTTCGATCATAATTTTCAAATATCCCAATTGATTGTTTTTTCAAAATTATTTGTGACACTTTTTTTATTTTAAAATTTAGATTATATCAATTATGTATGCTATTTAATTGTAAAGCTTATTTTAATTCATTATGTATTTTCATAATTACTTTTATATCCTTTATTTTGCTGATAAAAGACAATTTAAATTAATTTATAAATGAAGGATCATTTTACCCTTGGGTGAGGATAAAATTATAATTTGGATACATTTTCAAAGACTTTTTTTTCCATTACTCAGTTTATGTTTAAAATATTATTAAAGCATGCTTCTTAAGCGAAATATGGTGTAAAACATATTAGCATAGGGCCAAAGATTTATTTAGACAGTTATGTTATTTTACACACGTTTTCCCCTTAAGGGGATCATTTTAGGCCAACTTCCCTTACAAGGACATATAATGCACAGTAACCAGAAGTCTCCATATTTATTTACAATTTAAGTTTTATAATACATATTTCATTTTAAGAATATGAGTAGTCTATAGCCTAAAAAAATTATGCTTTAAACGTTAAAGTTTTAAGATCATTAAATGATGTTCTGAATTAAAAATTATCTATCCTACACCTACGAGAGTTTCATTATTACACAATAAATGTATTTGTACACGTTCTTGCCATTGTCTAATGACGTTCATAATACAAATACACAAATTTGATATCACGAATTAAAATTTATTGCCTTTACTCAGCAGGCATACATTTTTAAACAAAGACAACATCTCCTAAAACACGTTCAAACAACCTAAAGAATATCTAAAAAGTTTTAAAAAATCATGCTTCTCAGAGCGCTGATTCTTCATTGATCCTACTCTCTCGAGAAATATTGCTTTTACATTTTCTCCCTGACGCAATCTTTCCCGCTTTATTTACCTTATTAAATTTATCTTCAAAACGAAATATTCTTTTGAACAGAAATGTTCAAAAAAATAATCCTTTAACAGTTAATTTTAAAGTTTTAAAATCATTAAATGATGTTCTGTTTTAAAAATTGACTACACTACACCTACGAGAGTTTCATTAACTTTTACAAAATGAACTTATTTGTACACGCTCTTGGCATTGTCTAGTGAGTTTCATAATACAAATACGAAAAATTGATATCACGAATTATAATTAATTGCCTTTACGCACCAAGCATCCATTTTTAAACAAAGACACCATCTCTTAAAATATGTTGAAACGACATAAAGAAAATCTAAAAAGTGTTTAAAAATTCATGCTTTACATAATTCTGATTCTTCATTGATCCTTCTCTCTCGAGAAATATCGCATTTACATTTTCTCCCTGAAGCAATCTTTTCCGCTTTATTTACCTTATTAAATTTATCTTTAAAACGAAATATTCTTTGGAACAGAAATGTTAAGCAAAAAGTCAAAATGCATTTTAATATAGAGAATAAAAAAAGATTCATAGAAAACGCGGACAGGAAAATTGCACTTCTGACGTATTAAAAGCGATTTGAGCATTTTTAACAGAAACAAATTCATATTTTTAGTAATTTATTTAATTAGCATTTACTTTTAATTAGCATTAATTAGCATTTACTAGGATTTAATAATTTTTTCTAAGAATGTTATAAAAAATAAATTATATTAGCAGTTTCTCTAAGCATATAAATATAAAGTGTAACACATTTAAATATTTTAAAATTAAATAAAAATTTATTACACAAAAATTAAATCATTCTAAAATTTCTATTTCTAAGTCAATGTATTCAGAATACATGTATGTAAATCCCATACGAATAAATTTACTATATAATCTTGAATGCAATTTACGTAACGTGTGAAATAGACTTCAACAACAAATGCTTTAAAATAATGTATTTATATCAAGAATGTGTTATGACAAGTATTTTAGATATGTTTAAATAATTTTTGGTGTTCATTAGTAACTTTAGATTTTCTTTATTGAATAAATCTAAAAAAACACGATAGTCAAAATATGTTTACCATAGAAAAGTTTTCAAATCATATTAAAAACACGTTTTACATGTTTCCTTTAAAAACAAAAGCAAAAAGAAATGTCAGGCGTCAATGATATATTATAAAATATTGTACGACAGTACAATAAAATTACTAAAAGATCATTAACCATACACTGTCCAAAGATTATTTTCATTACAACAGATGTTTCGAAAACTACTTTTACATCTATTGTTGTACATGTTTCGAGAATGTCTGTTGTGAGATTTTATACCTACATTTTGTTTTCTAAAAAAAAAAAAAAAAAAAAAAAAAAAAAAAAAAAATAATAATAATAATAATAATAATAATAATAATAATATTAATGAAACACATTTCAATTAATAATAGAGATGCATGCAGATTACAATTCATGACTCTAGTAAAGGATTATAGGCGATACATATGTATCATATGCTGAAAACTATTCACACCTTTATACTAAAATATATTGCAGATTCCAAAAGTACCCTTTGATGCGCAATTGCCTGAAAAATGCTCAAGTAAAAATTTAATGATTTTTACGAGCATAGAATTAAATAATGTTTATGGTCTGTGAGCAGAAAATGTGTTTCTGTATTGACCTTTAATGCATGATCTTTTATGTTGTTAGGAAAACATTATATTTGAGTCTATTTCTATTAGTTATCCGCCAGAAAAATCGCGAGCAAATTATTTTCGTTTATATTGCGAAAATTGTCATAATGACGCTCGTGAGATCCATAACAGAAAATGCTCAAATAATGATAATTTTAAATTAAACAATTACTTTAAACTTTTTGCTTTCTACAATAACAAATGTTCAACGATATAATTATTATAACGCTTTTAATAGATGGCAGAATTAATAATTACTACTATATAAAGATAGCGAAAACGCCAGTTGGGAAACGGCAAGCAGTAAGTATCAAGGAAATATATTTTAAGGTTCCCTTGATAAATAATCAGAACGAAAACAAATTTCACGACTTAAATGCATATTATCACTTGTAAGTCACATAAAATACTTCAATAAAAGGTCAATTGAAAGCGGCAAATCTAAAAAAAAGTATCATGTAACTCCTTAATTATAATTTGAATTTAAGGGCTAACCCATGTCTGTTTCTGTTTAAAAATTTGTCTCATTTCATTAAAACTTTTTTGAGTATTTTTTTTTTTAACTTTCATTAACAAGGACTTATACAATGACATTCGGTCTCATATAAAGTTGTGTTAATTATTGGATCGAACACCAAACTGTCAGATAATAATATATTCTTGTAAAAGTCCTAGTAGGTAATATTGTATCGATTGAGTAGTTTTTCATTGTATAGTAATGTAAAATAACTGGTACCTTAAATGCAGAACTTTTCTCGATAACATTAAATACGGTCACATATATTTCAGTCATTCTTTTTTTTAAAATTGATTTTAAAATTATTAAAGCTATGTTCATTCAATTTAAACCAATATACAATAACAAATGTATTATTTTTCCGGTTATCTTTGTAAAACATATATAACTCTTCGCATAATATTTTAGCCTTGAAAATGCTATAGTGAACTCCAAGAGATAAATTGATTTCTTTATGCATGAAATAAAAAATGTGACAAGTTCATGTATAAGAAATACGTACATCAGCATAGTAACATTAATAGATGTATGTAAAAATACTTTTACATCTAGTGTTGTGCATTCTCATCTAAAGCCTTCTCCGACAATTTCTATTTGCAAATGATTTTACGCTTTAAAAGCATATGCCATTATTAAAAACATTTTTAGTTAATAATGGATATTCGTTGGAATTAAATTAATGGCTCCTGCAAATGAATTATTGACGATAGATACACGTATACACTAAAACATATTTATAATTGTACATTAAAAATTAGTGCAATTTGAAATGTATACTATTATTTGATGAGCACTTTCCTTAATAAATTCACAAAGTCGATGATCTTTCAAAGCACGAATTTAATTCTTGTTCGTGGTCTATGTGGGACGAAAAGATGTTTCAATTTTTATGCATGTCATATAACATTACTAAAATATTTTTCAGTTAATAATGGATATGCTTTAGAATTCAATTAATGAACCTGCATATGACTTATTGACAACAGATACACGTACATAATGAAAAAAAATATATTAAACATTGTATATTATAAATTAGAGCAGTTCGTAAAGTATTCCAGAATTTCCTTTCGTAATGTATTCTAGAGTGCACTTCCCTAAATAAACTCTCAAAAAAGATGATGTTTCAGAGCACAGATTTGAGTGTTGTTCATGGTCTATCTGGGAAGAAAATATCTTTCACTTTGAATGCATGCTTATTTCTATTTTTAAATTTCTTTCATTTCATTAAAACATCCGTTGATTTGTGTATTTCTTATACATTTTCTGTAACAAAATTTTGTATAATACCGTTCCTACCCATATAAAGCTGTATGAGTAATTGGAATGACATTGAATCCGAGAGATAAGAATATATTCATGTAAAAGTTCTAGTAGATAATATTCTATTAATGGAGTAGTTTTTATTCTATAGTAATATAAAATAACTGTAACTTCAGATGCATTTCTTTTCTTGAGAAGATACCTTATTGTATCCCAGTTTATTTTTTATCGTTATATTTTATCGATTCTGTTTAAATAAATTTATAATATCTCGGAACAATGTAAGCTTATATACAATAAAATATTCATTTTTTTCATCATATCAATGAAAAATAATTATAATTCTTTGAGCGATACTTTTAATTGTGAATCTGCTTTACTTAACGACAGGAGATAAATGGCTCTTTTTTCATGAATAAATAAAAATCACGATAACATAAAAAAACACAGCCAATTCGACTGGTCACTTTTAAAAACAATTGCGAACTGCTTAGCAATAAAATCACATTTACATAAATGAAGGTGAGATTTGGTGGAGGGGAGGCAAAAATAGGATGTTATTAAAACATTACATGTTGCAAATTGAAATGAATATCAACTCTTTAAAAGATTGAGCATCATTTAAAAAGACTGTAATATATAAGAAATATATATTTGTATGTACCTATGAACGATGTGTTGAAAATAAATCATCACAGGTGCGACTACTACATTTTAATGATTACAAAAAAAGGAGGTAAATCCGTGTATTAAAATTAGCACAAACACGCATTACAAAAAAAAAAAAAAATATGGATAAATCATTTTAGGTTTCTTACATTTCTTCCGTTATTGTTACGTTCTGTCAGAAACATAAATTATGAAATAAAATTGTTTCTTGGAATAAATGAAATATAAAAGTAATTAAGGAATATCTAGCTTTGATTCGGATGAAACATACAATATTTTCAATTACAGAAGAGAATGTGAAGAGAATTTGTGCGAATTTTTTTTTCCTTCTCTCAGTATGACTTATTCGAATTTCCCTGTAGATAGATGGCAGAGATTATACCGGGTGATCCAGAAGTTCCGGAGGTTTTGAAATGTTAATAATAAGAAATATATGTACAATAGAAAGGCGCGTTTTTCACATACATGCTCAAAAACGTGTGGGATTTTTGTTTATAATGAAAAAAAAATTGTTACATTGTTTAGCAACACATGGCGCTGCTGTAAACATAAAAAAATATCTGTAATATGTGTTATATAAGCAGATGAGTTCATTGCGCAACATCTGTCCTAAGATATTGCTCAGATTTCGCTTTAAGGGTCGTTTACGTTCAAACGCTTTTTCGATGGTTGAAGAAATTGCATGTAAACAGAATTTCGATACAATATTTGATGTGTAACTGCTATGTTTAGACATGCTTTCTTTGCGTGACAAAGCTTTGTTAGTTAAGCTGTTTTAGGAAAAGGATGGATCGGCAAGTTTAGCTTTGATTTCTTATCGTAAAATGCGTGGGGTTAAAACTGCAAAAGGACCGATGACCGCTACAAATCCGAAGGCTTTGATAAAAATTATTTGAGGAAATGGACTCATTAGAAGATCGTCAAAGAAGCAGTAGGCCCCAAACATCAGTTTCAACCGTAAACGATGTTGCAACAGGTAGAACACAGTGCCAATACTCAATCCGCTTTATTATACTATAGCAAAACTATATTATCAATTTCAGCACTTTCTGGTGACAAAAAAAGTAACTAATATAACATGATCTTTTTTCATTAAAAAGCAAATCCCAAATGTTTCTAAGCATTTCTTTTAAAAACGCATCTTTCTATTATACATAGTTTACTAATTATTAACATTTCAAAACACCCGGAACTTCTGGATCACCCAGTACATTGACAGAGATTTTATATTGAATTAATTGCGAATACCAATTCCAACACGAACCTAAATGTATTCATATATATACCTTTTACACATTCTACAAGATAGTATACAATTTACCAAAATATTTTTCATTCCTTGGAAATTGCTTGCCCATAGTTTAAATTTCAATAAATTACGATTGTATTATTTCATATTCTATTAAATTTGGATATTTTATGGTGAAAAATATTAACTGCTGGCAAAGGAAATTGAACTTACATGCACTATCAATTGACAAATTATACACAGTAAATTATACACAGATGCTCTGTACCAATAATGTAAATTACCTACTTTTCTGAGAGTAATCTTATGGAATAAAATTCATAAAGTCATTGGATACATTATTGATTTGCAGGAAAGTTCTATTTAAATAGAAAATTTCTTGTTTTATGTAAAAGTTGAATTCATTTGAATCCCCAGTATTAAAGATTTCTTAATCAATAAAAATATTACATAAAACCTAAAAGGTAAATTTACAAAAATCTCTTTCGGGTTATCCATTACTCCTGAAAGCGTTCTTAGTCTTGCTAGAAACAATATAGGAAACATCATAACAATGGCTCCTAGCTCGTCGTAAGGTGGGAGGGGCAACAACTGCTTCAAAAAAATATGCAGCCTTTTAGGTTTTGCTGGTCAAAGCTTGTTATAATCTGAATATGTGTTATATATTTTTTAAATAATATTTCAATTATTTTAATTTTTTTATTACGAAGTGAATGATACGTAACAAACCAGTCGTTACAAAATAGGAGAATTTTTCTTTCAAAGATATAAGTATTAAAAAAAGAAATGCACCGTAAAAAAAAAAAAAAAAAAAAAAAAAAAAAAAAAAAAAAAAAAAATGAAATATAAATCAAATTTTTCCTCCACACCTAAAATACATCTACTTAATACAATAATCTGATATATATATATATATATTATAAATAATTAATGTAAAAGCTGTTTAAAGTTGGAGCATATTTTTTGCTGTAAATTAGGGGGCATTCACAAATTTAGTAGAAATATAATTTTTTCAGATGTATAAAAAAAAATGGTTGAGAATATAATTAACATTGCAATATAAATTTAAAAATCTTTAATTATTCTGACATATTAATGGAAAATATGCAATTTGTAACAAACATATAAGAAGGGAAAAAACAGATATATATTTTTTAAATGATAAAATTAACATCCTCAATTCTTTGCAAAATGATACTTACCTTAAAGTGTCATTAGATTACACTAGACTGTAAAAGTTGTGTTATGTCACGCTTTTCTGCTTTTGGTAATTGATTCTTATGTATTCTGTACGGCTGAATCCAAAATTGACCTTCATTTTTTACCATCACGTAAAGAGTTTTTGCAAATCGTAAATTTTAAAGTTAAAAAATTATATATAGCGAAAATTTAATTGTATAAAATAGATGTGATTATTGTGTTTTTAACTGTTGATAACTGATTTTTATGTATTTTTTACCGCTGAATCCGAAAATGACCTTCATTTTTAAATATCAAGTCAGGATGCTTCGCAAATTGTAAATTACAAAGTAAAAATTAAGCATCCTCCCAGAACTCATCTGATCCCTCAGCTGTTTCGCTGTAAAAATTACAGTATAAGCCAAATAATTCAATAAATTTTTGAATAAAATGAAATAAAATAAAATAAAATAAAATTTCACATATGTTTCATAGTATCAGATTTTCGCTATATTTTAACTTTGACATTCACCATTTGCAAAAAAAATTCTAACGTGATGGTTAAGAATGTAGGTCATTTTCAGATTCAGTGCTAAAAATTACATAAAAATCAATTATCAAAAGATAAAAACGCATCCATCTCTTTTATTTTATATCATCCGATTTTTGTTATTTTTTAACTTTGACAATTTTTGATTTGCGAAAAATACTGAAATGATATGATTGTTAAAAATTCAGGTAATTTTCGAATTCGGTGTCAAAAAATACATAAAAGTTAAACAACACAATCATCGCAGTCTTGTATTATCTAATTTAAATTCTTTTCTTAAACGTCTTGGCAGTAATCTATCCGAAATTTTTTGTGTTATCCAGTAAAATAATTATAAATGGTAATCACAGAAAAACATAATAATGTTAGATTGTCACCAGATTTACGTCAGTATATAAAATTTAATCTCGAGCGGATACATGCATAAAGTGAGTTAAATTTCGAGTTGAAATTTTGAACAAAAAAAAAAAAAAAAACATACTTATGATCGGTTAAGTTAAATACGCATAAAAGCAACATAATTTTTGTTCTAAGATATCATGAAACGAAACAGTCTCAAATTCTTACAAAATAAAACATATGTTAAAATAGAATTACTATAGCCCATCTGAAACTTAATAAAAGTTAACTCAATTGTAATACTTGTACGATTTTTTTCAAAGCGCAGATACACATGAAATAAGGCCTTTGGATACTTTAATACTTAATATATGACCCTCAAAGCATTTCTGAACTCATTTGTGTTCAGATGGAGAAAAGTGATATAACTTATGCATTTTTAAAGTTTCTTAACTTGGTCAATTTTGTGTTATATGAACGGGACTTTTTTTGTCTTACTTGCCAGTGTACATTCTCAAAAATAATTTACTTAAAAATGAGAACTTCCATGTACTCGTATTTTTTTAAGTACATTTATTTCAAAAAGAAGTACATTGTTAAAAAAAATCTACTTAAAAATGAGCATTTCTATGTACTCATATTTTTTTAAGTACAATTGCTTCAAAAAGGAGCATTAATCTACTTAAAAATGAAAATTTCTTTGCACTCGATTTTTTTAAGTACAATTAATTCAGAAACAAGTACATGATATTTTGAAGTTGTGTATACTTATACTTGATTTATAAATGTATGCAGAAATGAATACATATATTTTGCATTTTAAAGTCTTAATATTCATGTTTAAATCCTAAGTGCTCAAAAATATGAGTTTTCTGATAAACTCTTTTCTGATACCGAATTGACAGTAGGGATTTCCAAGCTTTTATTTAAAGATATGTCTATCTTAGTTATAATTTTTAATTTATAATACACACTTTTAAAATGTATTTACAATTTCATTAGAAATGTTAAAGAAGAAAATTTAGCTTTAAAAATCGTTTTATTAGAAATTAGAATATTTAAGAAAGGGAAAATTCTTCTCTGATGTTAGCGATCTTCCGTCGCTGTTTCATAAAAGGTGTCATTTGGAAACAGCCGATAACTGCTCTTATAGCACAGTCAGTACAATACTGATCTCCCACCTTGTGGTCTCGGGTTCATATCACGGGGCGGCTCATACACAAAATTTATAGAATTATAATAGTAAATCCGTTGTTCTTTACCCCAAAAATTGCAGTTCTTCGCAATTCAAAATTACCGTAATTAAAAATGGTGATTTGTCGGTTCTCTATAATTTCGCTTTTATTTTTCTTATAGTGTATGTGGGTTTCTATACATACTTATTTTCGAGTCCCTGTATGTACTAAAAAAAAATGAGTACATGCGTTTTTCAAATTTAAGAGTTAAGTACTCGGAGCTATTTTAAGATCGGGAAGTGCTCAATAATTAGTACAATTTACTTATTATTAAGAATACTGTTTTAACAGTGTAGTAGAAATTTTTTACTATATATAACTTATAGAACCGGGGGACCGTATAAAAATTTTAATCTCGTATTTTTTTAAGAAATGTTCTAATTGACCCATATCTCTTTTAAAATACTTCTTTACTTCATTTAAATACTTTTTGTAATTCGAACTATATGTATACGCCTAACGGTTTAGGAATTTGCCATTAAACACGGTTGAGAGTGAGCAACCGTTATAGTATATGTATATGTGTATATGAGTGTGTGTGTGATTTTGTGTCAATAATTGTATGAGATTTTTTTTTAAACAAAAATAACCTTAACATTTATACGTAAAAAATCTGAAAAATAAACCCACTTTAAATTCATTTTCAATTTTGTCTTGTTAAAAACTCATTTAATGGATTAGAATAGAAATTTTAAAAGTATCTAATGGAATTAAATTCCAAATCGAATAATAATTAATTTCCATAATTCAAAATGATAATTCTAGAAAACTGGCAAAGCATAAAGTACAATAGTATTTCATAAATATAATAAATAGAATGTGTAACGAAGTAATTAAATAACAAGCTTTCATACTACTTTCTCAGGGTAGTTTAAATTCCCCTTTTTAATTAATTTTATGTTTCTAATATCATTGGTGATAATATTGTATCATTAAAATGTTCAAAGATATAATTAAATTCTTCCAAAATATTTTCTGCATCGTCATTAAATTTCCGACTATTATGTTTATGTAAAATATGTCTTTATTAAAACGGAATACAATATTTACACGACATATAATTCGCAATATTTGGGTGCACGTGGAAATAAATGCAGTGGTTTGAAAATTGCCTACAGTAATTAAATAGAAATTTTAAACGATTCGCTTTGATAATATATATATATTTTTCGAAAACATATATTAGATTATAGTGTCAAAAAATATTAAATAAATATAATATACATAATTTAACAAAAAAAGGATTTTAATAGAGTAATTACTTTATCTTAGAAAACTAAAATTTAATCCGTGTTTTTGTAGTTCTGTCGTACATTGACTGCTTTTGCACCTAAAGTCACTTCGCAGCTAGCTAACCAAGAATTCGCAAATATCTAAAAACAACAGAATGAGGTAAAATGTTTATTTTGAAAATGTTTTTTATATAAAAAAAAAAGTAAAGAACCCTTTCTAATGAAATTGACTGGGACGAGTTCGAAATTATCCTATTTCAATGATGATGATGATAATAATAATAATAATAATAATAATAATAATAATAATAATAATAATAATAATAATAATAATAATAATAATAATAAATTATATGGAGTAACGGGTGAACACACATTAAAAAATATATATGTATTGTATATTCGTCGAGTACAGTCTCTTCCTTTTTTGAAATCGGTTTAAAACAAGGTCTGCAAATAATATTTTATGGTTAAAATGAAAGGGACATTAATTTGCCTTAATAGCGAACTGCGTTTTAAGTTATTAATATCAAAGGTGATATAATAACAGATTTTGTTGATATATGCGAAATACAGTAACTCTGTAGCTTTTAATAATATATATAACACTGAATAAGCGATTAATATCAAAAGATATATAATAACAGATTTAATTGAAATATGCGTAAAAGTTTTTTTTTTTTTTTTTTTTTTTTTTTTTATTGCAATGTTACTGTATTTTTAGCATACATAAATTTAAAATTTCAACTGAAAAAATTCAGAAAAAGTAATAATTTCTATTAATTTTAGCGTATAAAATTTAATGCAACTGGAAAACATTTTGACCATGTTGATTATAAAAGAGCGGAATATTTAGAATCTTTTCCTTTGAAAAATGGCTTATATCTACATTTATTTCAGGGCTGAAGATGTCAGTTCACTTTATTTGTTATATCAAATTTACCTTGAAACAAAATGTTCTTAAAGCCGGCGAATAGATGAAAAAGGTCGAAATTTGATTTGGCCCTCAGGAAAGAAATAGATTCTGAAATGTAGCGATTGGGAAAAATTTATTTTTGACATTTTTGAGGATACTCTACTCGGCAGAAAATAAAGCTCCTAAAACATACACTACAATAATTTCACTGTTTTAAACTGAAATCCAATAAAAAACTTATATGCCTTTTTTTATATATAAAAGATATGTGAAAATAAAGTTGCCGAAATGTTATTTCCGTATTTTCCATGATTTTATTTTCAAGTTCATTGAGTATTTTTCAAAATATATGTATTATTAAATAAAGTGAAAATTGTTTGTTTATTTTAAAATGACTAGTTGCAATACTCAGCGTTGTCCGGATCAGAATATATCGCACACTTAATGGCATGAGAACCAGTCTACCTATCTTAGATATATACAGAGTTACAGTCCATAAACATACGATGTATATAGTGTACGCAAAATTAAGTAATCAAAGATGCGATAAAATATTATTATTTAAATAAAACACAGGTTAGAATCAAAGGTATCTATAAGAAATTTATTTTTTATTGTATATACATATTTACATTTTTTTTTTATCTACAGCAACTTTTTATGTTATTTTATGATTGTGTAAATACTCTCTTATGCTTTGGCATTTTATCTATAACAAGAACTTGGGAAAATAAATCATTAGTAGTATATAATAAATGTAAAAAAAAAGTTTATACTCACTTGGATAAAATTTTTAAGAAAACAATTGAATACAAAGGAAAGGGAAAAAAAAAGAAGAAGAAGATATATTTTTCGAAATCACTTGAATTTACCAATTGAATATTCACTTTTGACTTTTGGTTTTTGGGTGGGTTTTTCACTTTTGATTCTTTCTTCATGGTTGCTAAAATGTGACTGACGAAACTGCTCTGAGCTTCAAAATACATACCACTGACGATTGAAATTTTGGACATTTTCGAACATTCCACATTATTCTATAACATTTTAGAACATTTCATATTATTTTTTAACCTTCTAGATTAATCTTTATTATTATAGAGCGTTTTAGATTATTATAGAGCATTATATATCATCATAGATTGTTACAGAACATTTTATATTATTATCGAATATCCTAGAACATTCTATATTATTTTAGAACAGTTGAGATTATTTTCTAACAGTCTAGATTACTCTTGATTATTGTAGAGAGTTTTAGATTAGTATAGGACATTATAGATTATTCTAGATCGTTATAGATTATTTTAGATTATTATCGAACATCCTAGAATATTCTAGATTGTTTTAGAAAACTTAAGATTATTTTGGAACATTTTTGTTAAACCCTTTTAGATTATTATCGAATATTCTTTGTCATTTTGAAACTTTCTGTAAAAATCTGGATCTTTCTAAAAAATTTTGAAACTTCCTAGAAAATTCCGAATACTTCTTTGTCCCTCATTGACACATGAAACGCCACTCAAAACATTTAGACTGATGTAACCGTACAATAACCACCCCATTTATAACATAATTTGTAAGAAAAACTGAGATATATATCATTTCACATTTTTGACACCCACACCTACTTACTTCCACCCACTGCGACCAAACTCCCTTAATAATAACTGAAATTCAAGGGTTATTTACCACTACAACCGCGAGTGTGTGGCAGTGGGTGATCATGGAGAAAAGTGTCTAAAGAATTTAGAAAAAAAAATATTTTTATATATTAGTCAGTCATATGTTCTTTTATCTCAAGCATAATAATATTTCCAAAAATGTTAATAATAATCGAAAACAATATATAAATTTACTATAACGAATTTGTCCACAGAATATGCTATATTTTAGATTCTACATAAATCACAAGCACATTACTTTAACGTATTAAAATATCAGTTTGCATATGTAAATGTATATATGGAAAGAAGTCGTTCAAAAGGAAACAAAAATATAAGATACAATAATGCATTATTTAATTTAAAACTGTACTGGGCAGCAGTAGAAATATTGCTTCCTTTCCATTTATATAATAGAAAATAAATTCCTTATTCTACAAAATGCACTTTACTATTTAATACTTAATACTTAATACATTATATAATTCTAACGTGCATTATTAAATATATAAATATCTGATGAATATTTATTTTCTTTTAAACGTTTAAGAAAACCTTTATTCCTATTGAAACATATTATGTTCATCGTGTGTATTGAGGTACATGTCACACCTCAATTAAATTAATTAATATGTTTTAATTGAAGATCTAATGCTACGTAAATGCCATTTTTGGCTGGGATTATATTCTAATATTAATGGATATAGATTAGATTACATTCGAAAAAATTAATTTGTTGTATCATTGCTGTAATGTTTTAAGGTTAAGGGGTTATGTTTAAATAAATAAGTGCAAATAATATTCTGTTTAAAAAGTAACGAATGACATCGAACATTATATCTAATTTTTAAGCATAAAATATAAGTTAAGCATAAAATATTTTATTTGAATTTATTTTTAGTTGCGGCGTAGTTATTAAAAACTTATTAAGCATTATTTTAATTAAAGCACAACACTCCTTTTTGAAAAAAATGTTATTTGTTGCTCCTAGCAAAATAGAATGAACTCGGTATTTTTATTATTCTTTAATTTAAAACAAATGTTAATCTCGCATTTCGCTTTTCGTAATATTGCTATATTTTCTTGTTTATATAAATATTTTAAGTTTATTTCAATTTTGCTTTAAAAAGAAATTTTAGCCAGTGTTACACAGAAGTTTTCCATGATTTTGCCTGAAAACAACGATTAAAATTTTTAATTTTAAAATTATGAAGTAAATTTCATTTGCATACCTTAAGTTAATTATATTTCTTCCGGAAAGGATTTTTTTTCATAGTTCAACATTTTCTCATTAGTATTCATATTTCTAATATTTGTTTTAAAAATGTTAAGTATGTTTCATGTAAATATGCCTGTTTTTATTAAAGCTGGAAAACAATGTAATTTTTAAGCATAGTGGTTACATGCGCTTCGGTAATACAATGAGATAATATATTGCATATTTTTTTTAAATTATTTATTTCACGTATACGCATTTCTCATGTAAATCATTGTCTACTTATTGCTTCTTATTAATTTTAAACACTAACATTTTTTAATATATTTAAAAAATTGTTACTTATAATTTCGAAAGATCTTTGAAAAGGGGGGGGGGGCACTCTTGTAGACAGATATAAATTAATTATGTCATATTTACTCGAAAATATTTTTAAGATTTCTAATTTAATCTCTTACGGAAAACTATAAAATGTATATATAATTAATATGAATTGACTTTTTTTGTTGTTAGTGCATCGAAGTATATGTTACAACACTTCCTTGTGAAAATTATGTATTTAAATATCATGTGTGAATTATGAAATTAAAAATGAATATGTATATACATACTAGAATGTGTGCGTTTATATATAGCATAACAAACTGGTCTTAATGTAAGGATTTGCGAACTAAAATGATTATACCTTGTTTTAACTCAATTTATATTCCCGTTAAAAATATTATAAATTTTAATACATTCTTTCACAGTTAAAAATGTCTGTTCGACTCCCGGCGCTTTAATGTGCGCGGGTAATGCTCGTTAAATGTGTTCGGATAATTCTCGGTAAATGTGCTCGAATCGAAGTGTAATGAGACGCGCGTGAATGGGGTTTATAATGGTATATTCGTATTGAAAATAAAGTACATAGCATTTATAATTCGCACAGGGGCCAGAAAAAAAAATTCAGTTAATTTATAATGTAAGGGGAAAATAGCTTGATGGGAATTTTATTTTAATTGCTGTTTTACATAGCTCATTTCGCCGTATGAAAATTGAAAATTCATAAGAATATTCAGCTTGAGTTATAATGTATTTCCTAATATCTGTCGCGGGATTTTCCTTTCTTGTTTTCAATTAAAATTGATGGAATTCCTTCCCATACTTATCTTTTGAAATGTATGCATTTTTATATTTATGAAATAGTTTAATACTGTTATTTTTCAGAATTTAAGACAACATCTCCAGTAATTGCTATACATATATATATATACATATATATTGCTTTTATTTATGATGATATAAAGAGATTTTAAATTCCCCATTATAATTTGGAAATATAGATATTGAATAACACCTGTTATATTTTTCTATGCTGTTACTCAAATCATTCGTGAGAAAAAAAACGTCGATTTTTCCTTCGGTGATAATAAAGACAGTGTTTTAGAAGTAAGGGATAATAGAGATTTTTAAATGTTTCTGCATATCTCTTTTCAATGCATTTGTAAAAAATGAAAGCGCAATCAATCTCTAGAGATTAATTCTTCATAGATCACTTATTATTAAAATTTCGTAAAATTAAATCAATCTTTTTTAGGTAGCTTTCTTTACAAAAAAGCTACCTATTGCAGCCGTTCGGAGGAAAGCGATTTCAAAAAATTTTGGTATATTTTCATCGATCATGACCCCCAGACCCCGAAACCACCCTCCGTTCAAAATTGATATATATATATATATATATATATATATATATATATCTGACCTATGTCACACTGTAACTCCCGTAATTATGAACCGATTTCGATGAAATTTGGTGTGTACATAGTACATACCAATGTCTCGACCGAGTTCGTTGGCCAGCTTCATCCGCCATTTTGTTTCAAAATGGCGGCCATTTAAAATTTTTAAAAAAATTTAAAACTTGAAATGTGGTACCAAAAAATTAAAAATGGAAAAATATTTTTTTCTTATGTATTTGACCTTTATACAAAGATTCCGAAGTAGTTTTTGTTTCGTCTATATCTTAAAAAATGGCTGAGTTATAGCATTTTGAATTTCTAGCGTGGCTGACATTTTGAAACGTCCTGAATTTTGTCACGCGATAAAAGGCGTATTTATGAACCGATTTGGATGTAATTCAGTGTGTACATAGTACATACCAATCTCTCGACCGAGTTCGTTGGCCAGCTTCATCCGCCATTTTGTTTCAAAATGGCGGCCATTTAAAATTTTTTTAAAAATTTAAAAATTGAAATGTGGTACCAAAAAATTGAAAATGGAAAAATATTTTTTCTTATGTATTTGACCTTTATACAAAGATTTCGGAGCAGTTTTTGTTTTGTCTATATCTTAAAAAATGGCTGAGTTATAGCATTTTGGATTTCTAGCGTGGCTGACATTTTGAAACGTCCTGAATTTTGTCACGCGATAAAAGGCGTATTTATGAACCGATTTGGATGTAACTTCGTTTATACATAGTACATACCAATGTCTCGACCGGGTTCGTTGGTCAGCTTCATCTGCCATCTTGTTTAAAAATGGTGGCCATTTAAATTTTTAAGAAATATTTAAATTTGAAATGTGGTACCGAAAAATTAAAAATTGAAAAAATATTTTCTTTTTATGTGTTTGACCTTGATAAAAAGATTCGGGAGCAGTTTTTGTTTCGTCTATATCTTAAGAAATGGCTGAGTTATAGCATTTTGAATTTCTAGCGTGGCTGACATTTTGAAACGTCCTGATTTTTCTCACGTAATAACAGGCGTATTTATGAACCGACTTGGATGTACCTTGGTGTGTACATAGTGCATACAAATATCTCGACCGAGTTCGTCGGCCGGCTTCATCCGCCATCTTGTTTCAAAATGGCGGCCATTAAAAAAATTAAAAAATTCAAAAATTTAAATGAGATACCAAAAAAATTGGAAAGTGAAAAAGATTTTTTTTGTATGTGTTTTACCTTAATACAAAGATTCCGGAACAGTTTTTCTTTCGTCTATATCTAATAAAAATGGCTGAGTAATAGCATTTTGAATTTATCTTGTGGCTGACATTTTAAAACGACCTGATTTTTGTCACGCGACAACAGGCGTAATTATGAACCTATTTGGATGTAACTTGGTCTGTACATAGTACATACCAATGTCTCGACCGAGTTCGTTGGCCAGCTTCATTCGCCATCTTGTTTCAAAAGGGTTGCCATTTAAAAAAAATTAAATTTAAAATTCAAAATGAGGTATTAAACAATTGGAAAATGAAAAAGATTTTTTTATGTGTTTGACCTTGATACAAAGATTCCGGAGCAGTTTTTGTTTCTGAAAATTTGTTCTTTTGTTTATATCTTAAAAAATGGTTGATTTATAGCACTTTGAATTTCTAGCATGGCTAACATTTTGAAACGATCTTGTATTTGTCCAGCGATAACACACGTATTCGCCTATTTCGATGTAAGAAGGCATGTGGATAGTATACATCAACACCTCGACCAAGTTCGCTGGCCAGATTCATCAGCCATCTTGTTTCAAAATGGCGACCATTAAATTAAAATATATATATATATATTTAAAGTGAGGTGCAAAAAAATTAGAAATTGAAAAGGGTTTCTTTCTTAAGTATTTGACCTTGATATAAGAATTCAGGAGCATTTTTTGTTTGTCTTTACCTTAAAAAATGGCTCAGATATAGCAGTTTCAATTTCTATTGTGGGTGACATTTTGAAAAATCTGATTTTTTGCATGCGACAGCACTCCTATATATTAACCGATTCCGATGTGAGTGAGCATGTGCACAGCAATTACTAAGGTCTCGACCGAGTTCACTGCTTAGCCTCATCCACCATGTTGTCTTAAAATGACAGGCACTTTAAGAAATTGCCGAATTTGGCAGACAAATATATGTTACTTCAAAGAAAAGCAGCTTGGATAAAGCTGACTAACTTCGCGAAATTCTCATTCATTATATTGATAAAAATTAGTATTGAATCTCCTATATTCGGTTTCCACTAAATTGAGCTTCGTGTGTTTGAATGATATAATTTGGCTTTTTTTAAATAAGGATTATGAAAGCTACCTCTTCCTCCCGGCACTGGCCGGAAGGACTTTTTAATAAAAAAAAAGTTTTTAATTTTGAAATATTACAACAATATAATGGAGTCTATATTCCATGTATATAATATTATAAAACAACCCGCACATGCATGCCATCCCAATTAATGCCAAATTCGCAAATTGAGAAAAATGTTGATTCTTTAAATTCTATCATTTTGCGGTAATGCTGAATATGTTATAAACACGTTCAATAAACTTTACATGCATTATCTCTTGCATGAAAAGTACATCTTAATACTGCATATTCAACATTTCATGATTAAACTGATCGGGCATCGAAAAGTTTGAGTGACTGATTTTGAAAATGCTTTAAATAGAGCATTTAATTATCATAAATATTCTAAGTTGAGTATTAAAGCCGGACGTATTGTTTGATAAAGCACGTATGTTCAGGAAATAGAATGTATGTAGAATAGCTATTAGTGTCAGAATTCTGCGTAAATGTTATATCAAAATTTCTTTGAAAGATTATTATCGTAGAACGGAATGAATTTCAAAATGTAAATCAAAATCTATGAAATGGTTGTTTGATGTTTTGTGTAAAATATGAATTATGGCAGATTATTTTTTTAAAAATAATAAACCTTAATACTTCCGAACGAAATATTTAGTTTTACATTTAAAATTATTTATAATGAAGGGTTGTTTAACTGTCTAAATAATACTTTTTTTTTACTCATAGCCTAACAAATTAACGTACCTTTCCAATGAGAAAAAAAAAATAATTATCTATTGAGAAAATATTATCCGCTAGCACTGGTATGCAGGTTTAAATAAAAACAATTTCGTTAATAAATTAGTTCATTTCAAACATTGTAAATGGGCCACTTATCCATGCTATGGTCATTATTATTTTAATTAGAATATGATTGAGGTTTCTTCTTTACAAAAAAGATCTTAGATACTTTAAACGATACTTGGTATGCAGTATTAACAAAAAAAATCACGTTAAATAAAACATTACTTCAGAAAATATTTGTATACAACATTAAAAATAAATCAATTAAATAAATAATTTCCTTCTGAGATCGTAAATATGCTACGCATGTATGCAATAGCAATTATATTTTAATTCTAATATGATTGAGATTATCCCTGTACTTAAGCAGATCTTACTTATTACGTATTTTCAACGAATCTTTGTATAAAATTTTATAAATAATGAATTATTTAACAAAATAATTTCGTATACTCTTAATGAGTTAAGTAACCATGGCATGGCCATTTTTATTTAAATAATTATATTAAAAAATCAAATAAATTGTAAATTTATGCATTTCAATTTTATTCAATATTTTCATGAATTTATTTGTTTTTATGCAATTTGCGAAACAAATGCAAACATTGCTACTAAATATCGAGAAAAAATATTTAGTCAAATAAAGAATGCATTATATATATGCAATAAATTTTTAGGCCTTTTATCTTTGTAAATACTTTCAGTTTTTCAGCATGAAATGTAACTGCTGAAATACTTATAAGAAATTAGCATTTTGATGTGCGATCGAATTTGGTGGTGTTACGCATCATAAGTAAATCGAAGGAGATGTACTTTGTAATACGATGTGCATTTATTTATTTATTTTGTAAAAAAAAAAAAAAAAAAAAAAAAAAAAAAAAAACCGCACATCCTCCGATTCATAAGAGTTTATGTATACATATATATACATATTTCCTCACAGCATTTACTAAATATGCTGTTTCATAAAGTTGTAATTAGAAATAATGTTTGTCCTATGATGAATGTATGGTATGTGAAATTGATTTTATTTTTTAGATCTATTACTGTGTAAAACTGTGTATGTTACATTAACATAGGGATATGTTAATATAATTATTTGTCTCACTATAATTTTCGTTAGATTATTTTATTCCTATTCATTGTTGATTATTTTTATTAATCTACATGTTTCTTTCAGAAAATATTTCTACATCTATACTTATTATCTCGAAACACTCAAAGACACTAACAGAAAAAGAAATCTTTTTTTTTTCTTTTGCATATTTACGGGAACTAATTAAATTTGAAAAATCAAAAACCCGACTGCGTAAAAAGTGAGTTAATTAATTATTTCTCACCAATGTTAACTATTTTTTTATATTACTTACCTATTTTTTTTTTTTATTTACTTGTATTGATGATTTTAAGTTGTGTTTAATTGTTAGTTCCTATCTATAAACACTGTTTTGACGAGGCCTACGATGGTTAGAGTTGTTGTAATGCTATAGATCCTACATACACAACTTCCAGGTTGTGTAATATTTAAACGGATATTCTAACTGTGAAATAATCAATAAAACATCGTATTCATTTTGAAAGACCTATCCATGATATGCCACACAATAAAGTGCGTAATTTTTTTCGTGTCTACCGCCATTTTGAATTTCTAAAAACAAAACCTAGCCTATAACCATCGGACGGTTAAGACAAATTGATAGAGACCTCATTCATTAAAATCCATCCAGCCGTTGGGATGTTTCGAGGGTATAAATAAATCCACATACCCAGATACGCGTGAAACACATAACCCTTGTTGGCAGTCAGGTAAAAATATACTCTCGATGTCTCTCAGAAATAAAATAAAAATATTAAATCTGACAGTTTCAAACACATTTCAAATTCGAATTTAAAATTTTGGCTTCGAAATTTAATTATATAAATCTATGTGATAGTTACACTATTTTAGTTACGCACGTTTATATCATCTTGTTGTTAATAATATTATAGATGAAAGTTTTTTTATAAATAAAATATCATTCACTCTTTCCTTTAAAAATATTTAGCAATGTAAATCGAATGTTGCTTAACAAAAAGTGCCAAAAAAAGTGACTTGCATTAGAGGTTTCCTAATATTTTACAAATGAATTTATTGAACACATTTTACTAGACAAAAGTTGTTAGGCAAACTGTTTATCTAATGAGACTGCATTTTTATGTACTTATAAGAAAATACGATTTTATTTACCTGTAAAAATGTGTAATGCATAAAACCTTCATATGAATATTTATCACGTTCCTCGAAACCTGTTCCTCGTTACAAATATCGATAACTAAATGTATATACTAGAAGGATTTTATGCAATTCAATCAAGTTAATAAACTGGAAATTTTTAGCGCATGCATTTTAAAATATCACCGTTAATAATTATTTTAAGTAAACACTGAACATAACTGAAGTTTAAATTGAATTTTAAATGGATAAAATATGTACTTTTTCATGTTTTCAATTTCTGTATTTAAAATCATTTCATTACAATAAAAATATGAATCAACAATAAAAATTTTCTGAATTCACAACATACTCCAAATGAAATCACCTATTATAGCTTACAGATTTCATCAATTATGTTTTAAACATTTTTCAAACTGCAAAAGTATTTAAATAACATGATTATACCACATGTTAATGTTAGGCGTTCACAAAATTGCGAATACGAATTCAAACTTTCCATGCATATTTTCAATGCATATACATCGATGCCTTTTCGTGTAATGGATGGTCTTCTATTTGTTTAATTTCATTCGAAATTCCAGATCACCTACTCCGAAACAATTGTGATGAGAAAGGATTTATAACTCTTCGATATTTTAATTTATTCATATTTAACCTATCTCAGTCGAAATTATAATTGTTCAAATATATGCTGTACGAATTTATTTCAATTCAGAGCTAGTATAATTAAATTTCAAAAATTCTATTTAAAGTTTATATATTGATTGCATTCGATATAATTTATAATGCTACAATATTAGCTCAGTTTTTAAAAATATTTATTTGCACTTTCAAATATTTTTTTTACAATGTATTTATTCAAAGAATTTAGAATATCAGCAGATTTTCGTTTTAACGGCTAGAAAATCGAGACTGTCACCATTTAATGCATTGTTATAGATTGGACAATAGCTTAATTATAAGGCTGTCCGTAATTTTTTATACGATTTTTAATTCAGAATTCATTGTGGCGGTTTGAGAATCTTAAACAATTTTTCAATCTTAAGCTACTTTTGAGGAAAAAATGAAAATGAGGAATCCTTCCTCCAATAAAATCACCGGTTAAAGGGGGAATTTTTTTTTTTTTTTTTTTTTTTTTTTTTTTTTTTTTTTTTTTTTTTTTTTAACAAGCTTAATTTTGAATGAACATACTGTACCGATTTGCCCGTTCTTGGGGTTTGTTTTATATCCTTCGTGTAAGTTGTTACATTTACATATAGTCTGCTGTATCCTTGCGAGTCGTCAACGGAGCTTCAATGACTGCAAACATATTAAGCACAACCGGCGCATTCTTTATGAGGGAATTTCTTGCATCCAGTGCATCGTTTCGTTTGGCATCGAATTGGAATATGAATCCCCTTAAACACGGCAGAAGTACTCTTCTCCTTCGGAACTTTTTGCAGCGCTTTTGGACGCCAGTTTTTTTTAGACATTTCCATCTCGTTGAACTGGAGTCTCTTTTTTGAACCAAAACTTTTTATGACTTGCTTAGCTTTCTTCCGCTTTTCAGTTTTTTCTTCAGTTTCCAACATTTTTCGGATGGAAGAGTTGTCTAGTACAGCTGTGTGAAAACGTCTTCGTCCATTTTAATTTTTCCAGACGCAGTTTCAGGAACACATAAATGTTAAATGAATTAGAATTTGTTTGTATGTTCAGTACATATTACTGGAAATTAGATTTAGTGAATACAGACTCAGCTTGTTCTTAGAATCTTGATGAAAAGCAACACGGGACGTCCATTGTGCTAATGAGTGTAGCTGATGAATTAGAAAAGATCGTTTATGAAGGCAGCGAAATTTCTCTTACAAATAATTTTATGTGTACTTGTGACATACCAATCCCGAGAGAAAGACTACAGGTAATACTAGACAATGGATGATCTAGATCAGCAGAAGATAGAATTTCACCTTCAGTAAATAAGTTCTTGTAAGATGGTCAAACTCCCAAAGCGCGGAACCCTGATTGGATGTCTTTAGTTTTTGCAGTCTTGAGTTAACGATTCAGAAACAGTTTTTCGAACGTTATAATATCAGTTTCTCAAGATTGTTACTCATCAAAGCGTCATAAGATGTGTTAATATATTTTTTCTATCTCAGAAATCATCATAAAAGACATTCTAATAGAATAAAGCACTCAATGTGACTTTCTCGATTACCAAAAGTTTGGAAACAAATAGTTTAAAAAATAATGAATGCCAAATCAAGAATGTTTCGTTTTCTTGGCGGTTTTTCGCTGGTCGGCTTCACAATGAAATGATAAAATAGAAAACAAGAATTCTGATATTTCAGAATTTAGTGCCGCAGTTAATGAAAAATAAAATAGAATTATAAATAATTTGCTTTATATGAATTTGTAACTTTTATGTTTTATAAAATGACGTTCGCTGTATCTTCTGTAGAATTTTACATTTACGATCCAGCCTTAATCAACATAAACAGATAATCAACAGAAAAGTAAGAATATGACGTCACTATCGCGGAATAATACATCCCAGCAAAAAGCGATTTCGTAAATTCAACAAATAAAAATCGGGTACTCCATTATTCATATTCATTTACTTGTTTGTAACATTAGTATGGATACTTAAAATTAAATATAGTTTATAATAGCTTCTCGTTGCTGGACAGATAATTACACCTGTTTATTTTCTATTAAATTTATATCCAAAATTGTTAATTGGTCCAAATCATCCAAGCAACCTCATAGCAAATTGGTATATAATTTTATATACCTTAGATAAATTCAAATAATATAAGTGATCGTACTTACCTAAATTCTAGTAGAAGAGCAACGCGAAGCATTAATAAAATTAAATTATAATTCGCGTCAAAATGTAATTATTATATTTGAATAATTACGAATAAAATTAAGAGTTTGCGTTGTGAATTATTTAGACGAACTCTTCCACTTATGAATTAAACTAAAATTAAAACTATAAAAATAAATTGACACACTTTAAATATTGTTAATTAAATAATTACAGAAACTTTTTAAAACTTGATTAAATATTTTATTTACATTGAACATAACTATATACAGAAAAACATAATATTAATTCAAAAAATAGAAAGCAACACTTTTGTTTGCTTCTCATTATTTTAAGTATGTTTAATCTTTAAAAAAAAAAAGACAATATTTTCACGTACTCTAATTATTATAATTGTTTCTTTTTGCTAAAAGAATAATTCTCTTTCATTTTTAAATTACCTTTATCTTATGTAATTATTGGTTTTGTCGGATCTCAGATTACATTGATTCCAACGTTTTTATGATTTTACGATTTCTAATTATACGCCACTTTCCATTGGCTTGTCATAAAACGACACCATGGCGTCTGGCAATTGTTGTTGTCTGAGATCCGAACTCTACTCAACAATATACATTCATTTTACAATACAACAATTTTTTAAAAATATATGTTTAATATTTAAAATCAACTTAATAATTTTTGTATGAACTTACACTCTTATTTTACTTAAATATATAAACATTATAATTTTACACTCATAATTATATTTTATAAAAAATATTTATACAAACAGAAATAACAAATTACGCAATTTTACTTTGATTTAATCAACATGGTGCGGGAACATATCATAGTTATATGTTGCCCAGCACTTGTTTTATCAGAATTCATTCATTTATATTTTTTGAAAATAACACTTATTTTAATCATAATTTTTTAAGTTGTTATTAGAAAATGGCAACAAAAAATGTAATAATCTACTATTTTTCTTTACTTTCTACAGAAATTGGGTACTTCAGTCGCACCATTACAAAAAATGTATTGAAAACTACAAAAAAGTAATGTCTCAAAAATAAATTGAGATGCAGTTTTCAAACGAATTGAAATTAAAAAAAATAATTTTTTCCCCTGTACAAAGGTAAAACATAAAAAGAAAAAATTTGGAGGTTTCTAAAAATAAACAGTTGAATAACACGAATGCTTTTACCCTTGTTGAATATTACACTTCTTATGAATTACATTTTCTGATTTTGTTGGAAATCTTAAATACTTAGAGATAGTAAAAATAAGCTAACATTATTCAATTGCGGGTTTAAGAATATTACGGAGTGACTGAAATGAGAGGAAAATTTAAAAATTCTTGAAAACATTTACATTGCGGCCACTGATCTGTAGACTTACCAGTTAATGAATTATTTCACGAAGTTTCCCGATTACACTTGAGAGCATACAAACAAGCACATTTCTGGTGTGGAACATTAAGATGATATATATATATATATAAACGAAAACTGATTCCTTTTAATATATTAAATAAGACAATGTGAAATATTCCACAGGTAATTTAATGTGATATATTTTTCATTTATGCGTATGTTTTTTTTTTCTATGGATTTAAAATATTTTTCAAGGTTTTCATAAAATGAAAAATATGTTACGTGTATTTCTAGATTCAGTAGTGGTATCTAATGCAAATCGAAAGAAATTTACAGACGAACACAATAAAATCAGTATTATTGTCACGTTTCCTTTACCATTCTGACTTTTCCCATCATATATGCTCTTTTTATTTTCCTTAAGCATGTTTGAAAACGAAAATGTGTGAATATTTGTTTTACAATATATAGCAAACGCATTTGCGTTTGACATAAACTATTCTCACTTCACATTACTGAAGTACTTCTAAAAAAGAAAACAAAATACATAAATGAACAAATGAAGAAATGTACAGACTTTTTTTTTTTTTAACTTACATTACTTAAAAAAATATATAAGTTAAAAATAAAGTATCACAGTTTTTTAAAGATATTGCACATATATAAAGTTATTTTACGTCCACTTATATATTGAGTAAATACAATCATGCAATTAAGGAATTTATAGATTTCATTCACAATATATATTCGAAGGAGAAAAACTTGTAATATAATTTTATGTCATTTTATAATATTTACAAATAAACATTAAGGTATTTTTATTTTCGAGAGTAATAAATTGCAACACGTGAAATCCTTAGTATTACGTTAACAGTGGTACAATTTTATAATAAAAAATATAAATAGCATTTTTAGTAGCTTTCTTTGCAAAACAAAATAATATATTTATGTTAATTTAAAAAATAAATAAAATTTTACCTTAATAAATAAGGTCTCCTACCTTTCAGAGATCACGTGACACCAGATTGACAATGTTAACTCATGCGTGCCACAAATATTAAATTTTAATATGTATATACAGGGTGCAAAAGAAGGTCCCTCTAATCTGAAAAAAACATGCAAACTGAGAGATCTACAGCTATGCACGTGAGGTAACGGTATAGTAAAGCGACTACGACCGACCTAATGCAAACGACTGGAGCGCCTCTAGTTTCGAAATTTGGAAGATAGCCATTGCAACGAAGATGCATAGAGCTAGAGCAAAATATCCAATTAGAAAGTTTTAGACCATCAATTAATTAGTACGAAATGACATTTGGTATAACGGATAAGATAAATCGTCACATGCATACCCATAAATATCTGAAATCGATGAGCGACTATTGTACTTTGCATATTCACGTTTCGGAAATGCAGCAATGCACAATTGCAACTGTGACGCTGTACTGTAATGTCTGTAAAAATTTAAATTCAATGAATTTAAAATTTTAGTTTCATCTTTTCAGGGGCAGGAGAATTCTGTTCGTAAAATGATGAAAAAATTGAGTGACAGCAGAATATTCAAACGAATTTCTTAGAAAATAAAAACCTGCTAATTTGCAATTTCGTTACAAAAGCAAAATTTTAGTAAAATATTCTTGGTGTCATTTGTCAGTTTTTGAATTAAAATTAGGTAGCTAGTCGGTCTAGCCACCATGCTCGAAAGGGTTAAATCTATGTCGTTGTATTGAAGAGACGCAATAGACGTTCCATGCTGAGAATTGTGCATGCAGATTTACTCTCATGAATAATAACTTGTATATTGAGCAACTTGTATGGCGAGCTTTTCAATCATACTGCATATTAACTTTTTTTCACTGTGTGATAGTTTGTCTTTTTTTTGTTTGTTTGTTTTTGTGTGATGTTATCGAAATTTATTGGGATAAATACGTATATTTACATTAAATTGTACTTATTATTTCATATTTCTGGCTGTTCCATTCAAATGTTTACACAAAATAAAGTGCATCGATTTCTGACATTTTTTTTTTTTTTTTTTTTTTTTTTTTTTACAGTCGAACACTGATCCTACACTGTTAAAAATTTGCAGCATTCTGCCCAGTCATTCGACCGTTTTTTGAAAAAACGGTTTCATAACCGTTATTTAACTATATTCTGATCATAAAATGGCTAAAAATATGGTCAGAATAGTGTTAAATTACGGTTGTATAACCGCTTTCGATAAAAACGGTCAAATGAATGGACAGATTTTTAACAGTGTATCCTTGTGAACCAAATGTCATTTCATACTAATTAATTGATGCTCTAAAATTTACTAATTGGAAATTTTGCTCTATATCTTTTGGTTTTCTATTTGCAATGGCTAACATTCAAATTCCGCCACTAGGAGCGCACTTTAGTCGCTTTATTGTACTGTTACCTCATTTGCATAGCTTGAGCTCTCTCCGATCACAAGTATCTTTTTATTCAAATAAAGTTATTTATATCGTGGAACTTTCTGTAGCTAGAAAAAAATAAACCTAACATTTAAATGTGCAATATATACAAAAACATATATGAAACATTTATGTTCCCGATGTCAGAAATGTACAAACAGAGGATGTTATTAACATTTAAATATCGGTTAATGCGATTTAAGTGCAGAAAATGAAGTAATGAAATTAAAAAGATACGTAAATTGTTCAGGCTAACTCGTATAATAATTTATAAATCTCTTTTTTTTCCTATTAAATAGTACTTTATAAAATTCCAAACATATCGCACATAACTATGTCTTATAAATATGCGTACTTAAACAAACATTTTTGTTGTCACAATAACAATCGCTATAAAAGAACAACAAAATATATTTAAATAACTGGATGATACAAACCACGAATTTAGTTTGCTAATTAATATTTACCGTTTTTAATTTCTAAATACAGAGAAAAATATCAGATTATTTAAAAATTTATAAAGACAAAATAATTTTTTAAAAATTGTATTCAATATTAGAATTTATTTACGAACTCTTTGGCGTGCTTTAAAATAATTATTATTTTTATTCTACATATTCTGTCAGAAATATCTGTCCATAGTCTGTAGATTTTATGTTTCACTCCTGTATATCTTTGCACGATTTGCAAAACTTACAAATCGTTTAAACTTAAAGAACAATTTAAAAATTACCACAACATGTAATGTCATTTCTAAAAGTTAATCAAGTAATTTCAAATACAAGAATTCTCAATACTCTACGATGTCTAAACGTATTTCATTTATAGCTGGGAAAAAAATACATGTTGAATGAGTAACACCTGTGACAAAAGACATAGAATAAAAAAATATTAAAATTTGTATTTAAAATGCAAATTCGTAGCACTTTTATTGTTTCATACAAGTTGGGTGTTATATAGAAAACTAAAAAAAAAAATGGTAAGAGAAAATTTTATTCGACAGAATGTTGCATACATAAAGAAACTTACTTTCCAAACAGAAGAAAAAATATAAACATTTTTTATTATCTCAGATTTCTACACACACACACAAAAAAAAAAAAAAAAAAAAAAAAAAAAAAAAAAAATTCTAAAACTTATTTTTTTTTATTGCAAGGTCTTTCATTTCTTTCAACAAAAACTGTTGTATGATGCAATATTTCACCAAAAAACAGGGGAATATTTTTACATTTCAGTTTATGTAAAATATTGAATTTACTATTGTGTACATTCGTACGATCCAGTTATCTTTACAATACAAACATATCTTTTTTTTAAAGTTTATATATATATATATATATATATATATATATATGATAATTTTTATTAACTTAAAATATTCTGATTACTGGATATTTCCTGATCCAATATGTTTATTTGAGATAATGAAATTAAGAAAAATACTACATATTGGTCATTCCATACAAGACGAGCAAATCAGCTGTGGCAGACATGTCACAGATTTTAATAAAAAACAGTATATAAATTGATCATATCGTATCTGGGTAAATGTAAAATATTGGATTTCAGGATTAGTTATTTAAGTATTAAAACTTACATTAAAAGTGGATGCAAAATCGAGGTTTTGTCTACATGCTTAAAATTTCAAATTTGATTATTAGCCTTAGGAATGGAAAGACTATATTAAACATTACTTATAATTAGGTCTGAATAATAAGTAACGGATTGGTGTAAGTTAGTAATTGTATTTTTATTCTTTAAGGAGAAAACATGTTAATTAAAAACTTCTTGAGGGAAAAATGCAATATATCTATTGTTCTTTTTAGCATGAAAGACAGCTCCGACAAGTTTAAAATTAATTGACGTTATAGATAAAAGTATATATTTTAAATATCGAAACTTTCATTCTTGCCTTTTTATTCCTTAATGAGAAAAAAATAAATAGTATAAAATGTTTAGAGTAAAATGCAATATTTGAATCACTTCTTTCAAAGTGAAGGAAAACTTTTTTTAAAACTTTTAAATTATTTGATATTATAAATAAAAGTGTATATTTAAAATATAGAAACGTTTATTCTTGCTTCCAGTTTATTTTGCCTCAAGAATATTTTTAATTAAAGTGCAAAAAAATATTCATTTGAACCAAAAATTACATACTAATTTAAAATCCCCATACAAAAAAATAGATGGCAACACTCATTTTTTTCACCTTGAAATCGTGCAATATTTAAAGAAACCAGCTCAAATTCAAAGAGGAATAGCTCATGGAATGTAACATATATTACCTTTTTGAACCCATTCTTGTTATGTTAAGCATCAAAAGGCAATCTTGATTTTTTTAAGCATATCATGGACTTATTGATATTTTTGTCTATGCAATATTGTTAGTTTCGGACCTTTCCTTTAGTTATATTTTTGCTCATACATAAGAGGACAAATTATGATTTTGAAATTTTTTTAAAAGTTTCTAAGTTTTTTTTTAAGATGGAGGAAATAAATGGCAACTTTCAAACTTGGGGAATTTCATCTTAATTCGTAATACTACATCAGGAATAAATTTCACAGATGTTTTTGAATTCCTTTCACTTTTATAACATTTCTAATCATCTCAAAATTACTATGTGGCCACGACTTTTTTTTTAAATTTTTGCTTATTTTACGTGGAATGACCCATATATATTTTTTAATATGAAATATAAAACTGAATTGAAAGTTTAAATGAAATTAGAAAGTGTTTTTTTTTTTTTTTTTTTTTTTTTTTTTTTTTTTTTTTGACAGATGGTTACATAGAAAAGGAATTTCTACATTAGAAAACGTGGAACATTATTATATTATTTTGAGGCAGTTTTATTGAGTACACATAATAAATGATAAATTAATATCTATAGTATTCAAGTATATAGTCAATAGTATAGTAAAACACCGATAACATTTTTATAAAACAAAATTCTTGGTGATTTTGAAGGGTTCCGTACTTAAAAAGTAAAAACGAAACCATTATAAGATCACTCCGTGTCTGTTTGTCACAGCTATTTTACTCGTAATCTATGGAACTCCGAAAATTCAAATTACGAGAAGTAATAAAGACTGATACTACACGTCGTTTAAACTGCAGGCTCGAAACATACATGATAATATTATTTTGTATCGAAATTTGAAGCTTTTATATAAAACAAATTCGAAAGGTTTCTCTCATAAAAACGAAGAAAGGCAAACTGAGAACAACCCTAATAAATTCACACACTAGATCTTAAATTAAAAAATCTCGTTATAAACGTATATTTACAGTTTTTTTACAAATATATAGAAATATTAATATATTATTACTCTCCTTTGAGAGTTCCATTTTTACCGACAGACGGTTCAAATCAATCTTTTTTTACATCTACATTTTAAAGGAAAATCAGAAAACAGTAAAAGGGTGTTGCCACTGCAGCCGACTGACAGAACATGGCAAGTATCGTCAAGTTGGCATTCTCAAGACACTGACCCTGGCTGAACACTTACTTCAGCATCTACTATAAACAATTTAATAAATATAAGAATATACTTACATGCATGACAAATTTTCAGATAACATACTTACATACAGCCACAAATATACAAGAAAAATAATAAGAATGCTGCAATCAAAGAAAGAAAATAAAACACGTGAATAGAATGAAATAATAATAAAGGTATTGTATTGTATTTGTAATTGTATTTAAACAATAATAAAGGTAAATATGAGTAACAAGAGAAATTAAAAGTTTAAGAATAGGTTTTTTTTTTTTTGTACAAGTTTTTAGTGTCTATTAATTTAGTCCACGAAGTCCAGTTCCACATTATACAAGAGTTGCACAGGTCGTTTGATATCGCCTTTTGCAGTCTGTAATACACAGGATTTTATTTTAGAATCACGACCAAAAATGAGTTCTTTAACACGACCACATTTCCACGTATGTTTTGAGAGCTTTTCATCATGAATTATCACTATATCGTTAACTTTGAACTGAGGCGATGAATTTATGTTTTTCACCTGAAAAGCAGATCTAAGTTCTAACAAATATTCATATCTCCACCTTTTCCAAAAATGGTCAGTAATTTGTTGCTTATATTTATATTTTTTCGTCAACAAAATCTTGTTGGATTTCTCTTGCGTACAAATAGGTAATCCATAAGAAGGTAAGGACATTAATCGTTTACCAACCAAAAAATGAGATGGCGTTACAGGTGATGGTACAGCATTTTCTTCGTAGAGATAACATAAAGGACGTGAATTGATCACAGCTTCTATTTCAGTAAGTATTGTTTCTAGCTCTTCATAAGTGAGACAAGTTTTTCTTAGAACCTTCTTCAAAGGTGTTTTGACTGATCTGACCATTCTTTCCCAGAATCCGCCCCACCAGGAAGCCCTGGGAATTATAAACTTCCACGTTATCTTATTCTTTCTCACATAATCAAAAATTTCTTGTTTAGAAATTCTTTTCCATGCATCTTTTAACACCAAATCAGCTTTAGGAAACGTCTTGGCAGTGTCACTGTATATTATTTTGCAGAAACCTCTCCTAGAGAAAAATCAGGTTTCAGTACTTAGATTGGTAGCTAACGCTAGATGTATCGCTCTAGTTACCGCACATGTGAATACGACAATATAATCCTTCCCTGTACCTTTAGAAGTTTTATAATAAATCGGACCGGCAAAATCTACACCAGAGATTTCAAAAACTGGTGTTTTGATGATTTTATCTTTCGGTAAAGGTGCTATTTCTACCTTTCCAGGAATAGCATTAAGTTTTCGACATATCATACACTATCTTAAAACGGATTTTACAAATCTTCTTCCCTTTATTATCTGTTAACATTACTGTTAAAAATTTTGCAGCATTCTGGCAGGTCAACCGTTTTTTGAAAAGACGGTTTCATAACTATAATTTAACTATATTCTGACCATAAAATGGCCAATAATATGGTCATAATAGGGTTAAATTACGGTTGTTTTAACCGTTTTCGGATAAAAATGACCTGCCTTTTGGATAATAATGACCTGCCAGAATGCTGCAAATTTTTAACAGTGTATAAAATACCTTTCACGAAGGTGAGCTAAAGTGACAGCTACACCAAAATGGTACATTCTTTTATGAGCTTCGTTAATGAGTAATTTTACAAATAAGATTTATTAGGAAGTATCCACGGATGTTTTTCCTGCTCTGTAACTTCAAAAAACTGAAGTCTTCCGGATAAAACACGTAAGATATTGTCATCTAATTGTGGATTAAGGTTGTATAAAGAAGAAACTTTATTAAGTGGGTTTTTTTGTTTAAGTGCTTCTATTTCAACTTTAAATGAAGTTTCCTGAGTTCGTTTAATCCAGTATTTTTCTGCTATTTCTATTTCAGAAATAGTTAAAGGTTCTAAAATTTTAGGGATTTTGGAATTGGCATTATGAATAAAACGCATTATCCAAGCAGTAATAATATATACGCGATTTAAACTACTAAACTTTGCCATATCAAATACTGACTTAGGAGTAGAGTTTGATTCGTTACACAATAGTGTTACATTTGGTTTTGCTTTCATTTCATTAAAAGCTTCGGTATCAATCTCTATAGCCCTTTTTGAAGGCCACATATCTTCCGGTAGTGATAACCAAGGTGAACCGCAACACCATACTTTATTATCCATTAATTTCGATAAGTATTCCCCTCGCGTGAGCAGATGTGCAGAGTTTTCCTTTCCGGGACAATAATTGCAGTCCTTTGGATCTGTCGATGACTGAATTTCAGTTACACGATTGGAAATAAAGGGTTTCCAGTTTGTAGTAGAACCCCTAATCCAACAAATAGTTATTTGTGAGTCTGACCATAACTTTATATTTAAATTTGGAATGTGTAGTACTTGTTTTAAATATTTCCACATTCTAGCGGCAACTACTGCACTGATCAATTCCAGCCGTGGAATGGATAATCTCTTGAGGGGGGATACATTTACTTGAGGAGGGCACACTTGTACATTTACTCCAAACAAAACTTGTTTGAATTACACTAATTAACGAAATGGAACGCAGATAAGCAACTGCTCCATACGCTTTGGGACTAGCGTCACAAAAAAATGTGAATTTGTGAATGTTCAGAAATGTTTATCCCATTAGGAAAATATTTCCGGGGTATTTCAAATGTTCGTAAATGTACAACTTGTGAACACCAAGTGGTCCACTCGCATTTCAAATCTGCGGGTAATTTATTGTCCCACTCTAAACCTCTTTGTCATGTTTCTTGCAACAAGGCTTTAATACGTATTACAAATGGATTCGCAAATCCTAATGGATCACAAATTTTCAGTAACATTTTAAGCACTGTTCGCTTCGTGGGATCATTGATATAACACTCTTCAAAGGGCTGCGCATGTAACATCAAAACATCAGATTCAGTATTACAAATTAGTCCTAACACTTTTAAGATACTACCTGTGATTTCCTCACTTATACCCGAGTTACCAGATTTCCATATTTCCCTAAGTTTAATACAATATATTTTAAATTTTCTCAAATTTATCCCAGCTTCTTTAAGAATTTCAGAAGCTGTAGCTTATAAATAGTACGCTTCGTTTTCCGTATAATTTTGAAATACTGATTAAAGGTATTTTTAATCGTAAAATCATTAAATCATTAAACTTTATCATTAAATAATTATAATAATATCATAAATTTTATATCGACATCGTCAATTTGATGTGGCCGTCTACCCTTAAATTGAAAGACAGATGACCACCCAATTTAAAGCAACAGTCCGCCATTGTACATTCGTGGAAAAAAAAGTAAACACCCCTACTAACACCTCAACCAATTACCGTAGAAGAAAGTTGCTGGTACCGAACGATTGGAAATAAAGTCTATTTTTAAATGATGTATATAAAATTTCCTTAGGGGGCCATCTACATATTAAAACGAATCCAAACTTTTTCAATGACAATACCCCATTTTTTCAATGACAATACCCGATTTTAACGCAATATTTAAAATCTTCGGTTCAAACTATGCCTAGACACTGAATTTCAAGTCATTTGAATGATAAGCTTTTGAATTATAAACATTCAAAATTTAGTGATTCTAATGTTAAATTACATTTTCATATGTTTATTTATATCTCCAGAAATTATGCTCCTAATGTGCTATTTTTTGTGTAGAAAGAATACTAATACACCCAAACATAAATACGCTGAATTTGCAATTTTTATAAATTTATGGTATGAAATATGAGTTATGAAATTAATACACGAAAAAATTATGAATTGCAACCTACAATTTTTTTAATAGAGTTAGATTTATTAAGTCCTGCTTTATGGAAATCCAAAATTTCACATTTTTCATCCGTGTAGTTTTCAAATTATGCTTAAAAAACGGCAAAATGATGGTTTATAGGGCCCTCTATAATAGGAGTGACTAAATATTATGAAATTTCTTCTGCTGTCGTATAATCTAGCAGTCTTCATTGACTTCTTAAGGTGCCTTGATCAAGATGGGGGCTCTCTCGGTAACAATCGAGTTCCGAACTTCAATTTGGATATAGCCCTTAAAATACGCTCGTTCTAAAATAATTAAATTCTTATAAACTTATGGTACGAATAGCATAAAAATTTGTTTTTAGGCATATTGAAGGGTGTGGACTTCATTTATGCTGTCAGAATTGGGTACTGCTATTGAAAAAAAAAACAAAGTTGCGGTTCGTTTTAATATGTAGATGGCCCCTTAAGCAAATTTTATCTATATCATTTAAAAGTTAACTTTATTTCCAATTGTTCGGTACCAGTAACTTTTTTCTACGATAATTTGTTGAGGAGTTAGTAGAGGGTGTTTATTTTTTTTCCCACGACTGTGCGACTTTGTTTTAGGCTTAAAAGCAAAGATTTTATTAGATACCTGCCTTAAAAGTCTGTATATTAAAAATATATATAACGTACGGACTTCAAAACATTTAGAAATTTAAAGCAACAAAAATATTCGGCCTTTAATTAAATAAAAATTAAAATGTCACTTTCTTTCATGTCGCAATGAATGTTCTCGTTGAACTATTTCCTACGAACAAAGTTTATGCTGCAATCCTTGATCAAGTTTTGGAAATATTTAAACTGGAAAACTATCCTAGAGTTAGTACCATAAGTTGCTTGAAAAACAATCTTTTCTTTGTACATTGTGTGGGTTATCGTGTGAAAGCTCTCGTAATGCGTGAGTTAAAAAAAAAAAAAAATCTTTTACATTTAGGTATTATATTTTCAGAGATATCTTCCAAAATGTTGTGAAAAAATATGCCCCCCCCCCCTCTATTTCCGAATCTACTGAAACTAAAATTAGAGGAAGTAGACGTTAACTTAAACCTTGCAGAAAAATTATAGCGATTACCCTATATCACATAGATATTAAGAAAAGCCCATTTTTTCCATTGCACGCAAATTTCGATCGGAAAAGCATTGTCTGTATCTTATATTATTTCAACATAACTCATAAAAAATAATCACTTACCAAGTAAAAATATATCATATTCATTTATGAAATTAATGTAGCACACCTAAAACCCTATAAAATTACAATATGCATACTTTGCAAATTTCCTATATACTGTTCACAAATAACCAAATCCGGCTCAAGTACTCTGGAATCGTCAATGGCTGGGTATATTCATATATTATATCATATGTCACAGTGTATCAATCTCACACTGTATCGTACTTCCATGTATCATATTTGATATTCTAGTCACTTTGAATCTTTAAATCACAACCTCTACACTTTTCAGTCAAGATGTCTTTCGATTTTTTTTATTCAAATTCCCAATTTGTTTATATGGTAAACTAATATAGTTCACATTATACACAACATCCGTTTGTACCAATAAAACTCGGAATTATACAGGATTGCGTAAAATTAATAAATAAGTATGGTACTATAAATAAGTCATAAACATAGATGTGTGCATGAGATAGTATAAGGTAGTTCTACAAAATGTGACCATGATCTTAATAAGGGTATTCGCCTTCTATCTTGCAGAGTACGACTTTGTGACGACAGACGCACGGTAGAGTATTTGACCCGCAATCCTGGCCATTTTTTTTAAATGTAAATATAGTCTGATGCCCTAGAATTATTAGATGTCATTCGGTATCACTAAGACATGTTTGGTATTGTAAATGAAGTCTATAGCATTTAAGGTTCATTTACAGAGACATCGAAAAGTATTCCCTTATATTATGGTCTATGGGAAAAAACCGTTTGTTCTGTATTTTAATGATATCAGACTATTTTAAACGTACTGAAATTTATATACATCACGGAGGTGTACTAAGGCACTTATTGTATGCATAGAATTATGGTGTGCATAGAATATATGTTTCATTTACAGGGACACATAAAAGAATTTGGCTGAAGAATAAATTTAACAATTGCAATCTTTGACAATTATTTGCTTGAAGTGCGATGTAGTTGTGATATGCATTTTTAAATTGAACTCTTCTTTAATATTATTTGGTGTGGATTCATTCTATACATCATATACAGGGCTGCACAAAATTGTCAAGTACATTTCCGTTTATTCACTGAAATGGCTGAATGGAAGTGTTTAACTGCGGTATGCATTTCACTGAACAGACTTTTAGCATACTATGTAGTATACATATAAATCCATAGCTTAGTTTAATATTTTATATCTTAAAAGCTGACGAAGTGTAAGTAAGATTTTAACACTTCACATAATAATAAGTACACATTTTATAAATATTTTACAACTAAGAAAAAAAAAGGGGTCATTATTTAAGAAGAGCACGAAGAAAAAAGAAGTTAAAATATTAATTAATAAGTAGATATTTTAAAAATAGCAATACATCACATGCCCATAGACTTAACATTACCGAAGGGAGTTTGGAAGTTGAGTGACTAGCAGCCTTAAATGTTTACTATTTATAAAAGAAAGGTAATTGTTGATAGATTATTTTATTTACTAGTAATGTTTGATTAAATGTATTTAATTGTACTATCTATAAAATTTATTATTTACATTTGATAAAGTTACATTTAATAAAGTGGATTTTCCACAGTATAGAGATGCTGGTATTTCAGTGTATTTAATCGATTACCAGTTTCAATCTGATTCTTCAGAACACTGTTTTTCATATTCTTCATCACATTCTTCTCTGCTATTATCAGGACTACCATGAGACCGAGCTGGAAGACGTTGGAGGGTCTCGCTACTGTATGGCTTGCTCTTTTCCCTTGGTCTTTGTCTAGAACAGTTTATAAACGGATAACTGCTTAGAAGCCAATTTCGAAAATCTCTATTGCAAACTTCTTTATTGCATTTTCATGAGTACTTTGTACGGTACTGTCTAAAGTGTTTGGTTTTTGTCCTCGGCAGCTTATTCTGACCGTTGGCCAATGGATACTATGACACAGTTTTTGTCACATATCACGTTTTCTTCAAAATTAATTTAAATCATATTTTTGATTTTGAAGCGTGTTGATCTTCCCTCCCTCGTTAAACTAATATTTGTAATTTGATTGTTTTATTAAAACCATATGGATTTTTATTAATGTGTTTTTTTTCTTTCCCTTTTCTGATATTTTAAATTCAAAACCCCTAAATATTTTCACGGAATTATAATTTCCGTTTTCACTCTGGTCATTAAATAAATCGAAATGATATCAATTGCAGCGTTATTTTGTTGCATTGAATTATTAATTGAATAAATAATTAATTGATTTATTGCGTTGAATTGTACGTTGTTTCATTTTGCTTTGCATCAGCAAACAACCGCAGTAGAAAAGCAATAAATAAATAAAATATAGTTTATAGCATTCTGTCTCTAAAATGATTACAGATAATATTATATTTTTATTTTTTTTTTTTTTTTTTTTTTTTTTTTTTTTTTTTTGTCTAAATACAGCATAAATATGACTTTGCTACTTATTACGCATTTTCATTTAACGGTCATTTAACATATAAAACATTAACAAGCATATACAAAGTTATACAATCGCAGAATTCTGACGCCGATTTCATATGCACAGAGACAGTACTTTGCAACCATTTGATTTATAACTTCACAGGAAACTAGATTATGTGGGGTTATATTATGTTCGCCATATCCTTTGTTCACATTTCAGTCACGATTCGAATTTTTAAATTGGCAATGAATTGTAACTCCAATTGTATACACTTCTTGTGAAATCAAGGACTTTTCCTCTCTGTTTGCTGTGATGTAAGAGCAAATAATTTTGGGTTGCACCTCGGCGTACTTTTTACGCAGGACTTTTCTTTCTCTCACCTTAAGTAACTAATAATATAATTCCCTTTTTTGTAACTTGTTAAAATGTTTAAATAACAAAAAATTGTTGGTTCCTAAAATTAATGTTTTTTTTTTTTTTTTTTTTTTTTCATTTTAAGTACCCTGTCCATTGAACTACTTCCCAGGTAAGACTGTGCCACCATAAGACAAAACCTTGCGCATTGTTGTAATCATGGGATACCAATTGTAAAGTTAACATACAGTCTTTGTTGTTTCACCAGCCGATATTTGGAATTTTTTTTTCATCAATGCGATGCCCACTTGTTTCCAATAGCGCTTACTACCTCTTAATCATTTCTGTGTCTACTCCAGACTTCTTTAATTCCCTCCATTCTCCCTTTATTTTCTACTTATGAGCCCCGGAAACTATTGGAGAAACTTTTTTCAGTAAATAAGTAATTAGAAGCCGATCTAATATTTCTATCAAGAGGTATCGAGTTGCTTACGTATGTACGTACTTACATACGTACCTACATGCATACATACAGAATCTGCCAGGCAATATCCTGTAACTTAAAAACCTGCAATGCGAGAGTAAAAATATAATTTTTATTTCTTCAATTCGGTTGTCGCAAAAAAATGGAATTTAAGTAGTCCACCCGAAAACAAATTATATAAAAAATAGCAACAATATAGATTTTTTTGCAGAAATTGGCACTCAAACTATAAATATAACGATTATAATTCAAACATGGTCCGGCAAAGCCCGGAACACATTTAAAAAGCTTTAGATATGTTTGAATTAGAACCAAAAACATTCTACAAATACCCTTTTGACACATTTTATGTTTTTTTTTTACTACCTTAAAAACTAAAGTATTTAAATTGACACATAGTTTAACACTAAGATCTGATCTTTGTTAAATACGTAAACGCAGTTTAGTTTCAATTTAACAATTCATTGAGTCACAAAAAAGTTATAGTTAAACATAAGAACAATGCCAAAGAGCAACAAAAAACCACTTTTTCTCACAAAGAAACTTCCTCTCCAACTGCGGCCACGAGCCACCGGATATAATTCAAGTTCCTAAATAGACATAGATCGACGCACCGGTTAGTTAGCTATTAAAAATCATAATTTTGACAATTGTTGAAGAAATTTAAATTTTTGAATTTTCGGCCAAGTTTTACGGTCAAATACTCCACTGTGAGACGTCCGTATGTACACGACAGTTTATGTGCCGTTGACATATGCGAATAGTTTCAACCACAGCCGTGATCTTCTTCGTAGTCATTTGCGAATTATCGACACTTCGTGTTTAAAACAGTAATTAAACTTTCATCTGAAATCAAAAATAATTATTGATCAAATTTTTTAATCTTTTTGATAATGCTCTATACAATTTAACAGTATTTTAGAATATATACTGAAATAGTCTGTATTTCTTTTTGTTTGTGTTTCTAAGTAAAAAATGTGAAAAATCAGACGTCCCTTAATAGCATGTATAAAATATGGTTTTTCAGAGACAACTGATGGACGTTCACAAATATTTGGAAACATCCTTTTCAAAACTAGAAATGAAGATCCGATCAGTACCCGCAAAAATACAGTTGTTTTAGCATTTTTTTGCGGTGTGGGGAGGCTGGTATAGGTACAGTCGTGAAAAAAAAAAGGAATCACCCCCTACGAACTCCTCAACAAATTATCGTAGAAAAAAGTTACTGGTACCGAACGATTGGAAATAAAGTCTACTTTTAAATGCTGTATATAAAATTTGCTTAGGGGGCCATCTACATATTAAAACGAACCATTCCAAATTCAGCGTATTTATGTTTGGGTATTTCAGTATTATTGCTACAAAGAAAATTATCACATTTGGAGCATAATTTCAGGTGATATCAATAAAAATATGAAAATGTAATTTAACATTAGAAGCACTAAATTTTGAATGTTTATAATTCAAAAAGTTATCATTCAAATAACTTGAAGTTTGGTATCTAGGCATAGTTTGAACCAAAGATTTGAAATATCTTGTTAAAATTGGATATTGCTATTGAAAAAAATGAAGTTTTGATTCGTTTTAATACGTAGATGGCCCCCTAAGCCAATTTTATATACGTCATTTAAAAGTAGACTTTATTTCCAATCGTTCGCTACCAGTAACTTTCGTCTACGATAGTTTGTTGAGGAGTTAGTAGGGGGTGTTTACTATTTTTTTCCACGACTGTTCATTTGAACTCAGCGTTGGGGGAGTTCAAAACTTTTTAAATAGGTCAAGTGATGAATATATTTTTATGAATTTTTAATTCTGAATGGAATGACACCATCTACAAGACGGCACGGTCACTTTTTACAAAGTTTTGGCATGTTTTGGAAAATTATTGATTAGTGCAGGCAAAATCGGTTTTAGCTAAGAAATAACGGTAGGTATTCACGAAAGTTTGTGAAAAGATTCCCTTTCGACCTAGGTATGAAAATCCGATACGTCCCTAAAAGTAAAAGTTGTTTTACCTGTTTTCTTTTTCTTTTTCGGGGGGGGGGGGAGTGTGAGCAAAGGGTGGTTAACCCAGAGAGATCTTTATTATTGAGCACAGATCTGATAGATTAAGGTTTCTTTTAAAACATTTTCTGTATATCATATTCAATAAAAGGAAACATTTTAAATTCCCTCAAAATAACAATAATCAAAATCAGAGTCATGTGCGTCTTCTCATCAGAGGTAAATTGTCAAAACCAATGTATTCATAATTTTGTGCGCATGTTATCGTTCGATTCAGATATTAATAAAGACATAATAAACGATAACCCACACGACCTACTATTAAAAGTCAAATTAAAAAGACCTTCTTTTGATCCCTAAAACACAGTAAAATAAATTTAATTCAGAGTTGATTTATCGGAACTTCATTTCTAGTGCCTGAAGGAGGTTCTTGATAGGTTTTTCTCAATGGCTAACAGTTGTTTCTGTTAAAACATATCTTATGTGCACTAAAGTATAATTTTCGACTTTGTATTCATGAAACTTGCTGTAACTTTGTAACAAATGATCCTAACATGTCATTTGGCTCAGATTTAAAAATTCCATAATAAAGGGTACCCCACTTGATGTGGTTTAAACAAATCAGATTCCGGTTCTGCATCCCTGAGTTAAAATCCCTTCATTTCCCTCTTAAAAAAATCATGGTAATAAAGTTTTTATTTTTTGTTTATTTTTTATTTATTTATTTTTTTTTTTGGAGGGGACTTATCGGATCTCCATTTCTAGTGCTAACACGAAGTTATTACTAATATTTCGTGAATGGCAACTACTTATAGTATATTGTTATTTTTGTTTGGTCTATTTTGATTGTAAATTAATAATTTCAGGCACTATAAGTCCTTGTATTATTAAGCGAAAACTTATTTCCGTTTTATATGAATATTTCCAGAGCTAATTAAACTCTATCTGTGTCAATATATGAGGAAATTTAAAGAATCTATAAAACGGTGGTAAAAAGATCTCAATAGAGAAAAGTGCAAACTTAACCAGATATTTTGTCTGTTCGAAAGGGCGGGCGTATTTATAAATACGCCAAGGAATATTGTACTACAAGGAGAACTCTATATTTTGTTTCATTTTGGTGTTTTACCTGAAAAATATATGTAAGTATTTACTGTTTTTTTTTTTTTCTTAAATCTTCCCTTATTCAAAACAGATACTCCTGAGAAAGTCACTTTAAAGTGCCTTTTGTTCAGAACTCACAAACCCACAATTAAATAGTCACATGAGCATACATGATTTAATATTGTAAACATACGCAAAGCTATTACATTCAATAAGATTTAAAATCTCGAAGGTACATTATTATGCTTAAACTTTACATTATCTTTAGTTATTTTTACATAAATTAATATTATTTCATGCTTCTTCCTAATTTTTGGATATTTATAGAAAATTCATTCGTAATGAACATTGTCACATTTTGAATTAAATAAAAGTTTATACATAAAGATACAAGACGTTCTGCTACCAAATAATTACAAAGTATTTGAAAAAAATAATTTGCATTTCATTGTATCATTGTAAATGCAGTTGTCCCATATGTACTTCATAAGTGATATATTATTCGGTAATTATATAATACATTTAATATGCTTTAAAAGAAAAAATAAATGTACATTAAAATGTTGATGACGTTTTTCTTAGATTTTACAATATTAATTAATATGTAAACTGGCAAGCACACTGACAGAATGCAATGAAATTTTATTTTAAAATTTTAAAGGGACTGTTAAATAAGTTTTAAATAAAGTCAGTTTCCAATATATAAGATACATTTCGTTGAGAATTTTATTTATCCTTTCATTGATCACGCAATATTTTTTTTTCCTTTAAATAAAAAAATTACCATTCGAAAAAAATAAATTATATGTGATGTCTATAATAATTTATTTGCAAGTACACATTAGTTTTTTAAAGACATTCATATTCAGGATTTTTAATTTTTAGAACGCATTTTCTTCATAAAAACTTGCTATATTTGGCAGGGTTTTAAAGTATTCAGTAAATAAAGTGCGATAAATTTCTGAAATGCACTTTTTATAAAATCTGTAACCAACAAATATTATATGAGATTAGATATTACATGTTAGAAATTATCTATTTCAAAATACATTTTTTTTTTTTTTTTTTTTTTTTTTTTTTTACGAGAAAAAATAAAATTTGTTTTTCATTCCATTTATGTTCCAATATCACTTGATTCGTTAAAAGTCCAATTTAATCCAATTCTCAACTTTACAGGAATACATCGATGCTTATGTGGTAAAATTATTATTTTATATATTTATTTTTATTTTTATTTTTTGTCGAAAACGCAGTATTTGTGATTTTTTTACATATCACTTCACGTAATACAAATATTTTATTGGAAATAATATTGTACTTATATATTTTATATCCCATTCATCATTATATTAAATAAATTCCCTGAGCAGCAATTACATTTTTGTGTAAAATGCTTTAACTGTGAACCGTATGTTATCACATACAAGATGGCTGTCAAGGGAGCTATTTCCCTAAAAAACATGCTTTTCATGTATCATATTTTATATTATGTTATTTTATGTCTAAATCCATACTAAAGACATATCACCGAATGTGCTTGCCTTATCACAGAAAGTATGTTATTAAGGAAAAAGAATATAATACACATCTTTACAGAATTTCAAGATTTTTTCTTCTTTTTTTTGTAAAGTAAATATATATATATAAGTAATAATATTGTAAACAGCCCAAAAATATATTAAGTTTTCATGAATGAAGATAAAATAAAGAAGGATTTTAATTTTGAAATTAATGTAGTTCTAAAACACTTTACTATTTTACACATTCAACATTTTTATAGAGGAAACAATAGGCGCAATCTACGTTAATTTATATAAGCATGGGAATTTTCAAACCTAATAAAATTATAATGTTTCATAAACATAATTAATTTATTTAGCACTATAAATGTATTTAACAGAAAGGTGTAAAAAATTTAGTTAAAACAACAAAAATGGTATTCCTTTCCCTGGAATAAAGATAAGTTATTTTATATTTTATTATATACAAATTTTAGCGTCTAATAGAAGACGCATTTTTTTTTAATCATTTGTCGTTAAATTTATTTTATTTGTATGGGTATAAAGCTGACAGAAATTACCTATCATGCTAGAAACATTTCACCGTAACATGATTTTGTAGTTTTTTTATAAATATGGACGTCTAGGTATATTATTGTTTTCAATTGTAGTTTACATTGATGAAGTTCCAGAGAAATGAAAATATTCAGATTATTTTTAAAATTTTCTTTATGGTCAGAACTAAAATGCATGGAAGTAAATGCAGATAAAATGTAAGAAAGTATTGGAATGCTATTTATGTGTACTAGCTTTCTATTTTTAAATCAAATGTATTATTGCTGAATTAAAAGAAAGCTATGTAATTTCTAAAAAGATAATTTTACATATTAAAACAATTCTGACATCAATTGTTTAAGAAATTATTCTTAGTATTTCAATATACAGTGTACTCTCGATATATCGAATTTCGATGTTCCGAAAACCTTGATATGTCGAAAAATTATTTTTCCCTTGATATTACATATTCCTCTAATGTTAAGTTTAATTCTTATCTCGAAGAAGTTTCTCTCAAAACCGAATGTCGAATATTTTTCGAAGTAAAAAAGGAATTTTTCCGGAAATTCGCCGTTCATTTGTGTCGAAGAAAATAGAAGTGGTTATAAAAATCTCCACATTATCTCTGTAAGGGGCCAAAAACGATTCCGATATTTCCATCTGATCACTTAAACGGCAAACAAAGGTGAAACAAGTGTTTTCTTGTCATATGGATGGCATTTGTGTATGTAATGCTCGGGAAACATTGAAAATGATGACTTTACCGCTATTTTTCGAACAGAAAAATTGGTTGAAGAACAATATCAAAAGAAAAGTCGCCAGGCCACGATACTGGAAAAGAAATGTAAATTCATTTATGTATTTGCTAATTTTTTTCAACTTAATGTAATTATTTTCTGCTATTTAAAAAGTTAAAATTATCATCTTTTATTTAGATTTATTGTCAACAATCATTGCATATTTAGACTTATTCTCGTTTATCATGACTCTAATTTTATAATATTATTCCGTATCTTGTGTTTTCACGTGAATATTTATGTTTTAGTTATGACCTTGTTATCTCGAAAATTGGCTATCTCGAAATTTTTACAGCGTCACTTTGACTTCGAGATATCAAGAGTACACTGTAAATTAAACGTTATTTTCATTATTATAAAATTATTTATTTTTTTTAATATTACAATCATACATCCCACAAATATAATGTCTATTAACTATAATTTTGAGCTCAAAATACAGCTTATTGTGCGTTCAGAATGTACTAAATACCTATGAACATGCATGAATTTTTATAGGATGTATCATGCTTATTCAGCCTCTTGTTTCATATTAACTTGCAATTCCTGATTTTCACTTTCAAACGTTATTGTAAAGGATAAATATCTTTATTCCGTATCCATTTTAGAATATTCTAAGGTTTAAGCACTTGCAGTTAAAATAAAATTAAAGCTATTAATGATTTGGAAGATGCATTTCCAAATCCATAAAGAACTTCAAAATGCTTAAAAGTACTCTTGAACTTTTTTCTTATTTATGCACATATCTCTACAGAACTATACAAATATGTGTCATTCAAGTTTAAAAATGCATTTAACAATTTTGTATTTTTCATTCAAAACTATTAATATATATATAATTATTTGAAGATAGATAGATATTTATACATATGTGTCTATAGTATTAAGATTGATAAGTAAAGAGCTTTACCAGAACGAACATGAGAGTTGTATAAGAATACAAGCATAAATTTTAGTAGGACACAAACTTTAGTAGGACTTGAAATAATTAAAATAACAGATAAATACATAAACGGATGATTACTAGAAAACATAACTGTCATTTTTCTATGCAGTAAACAATATGTAAAAAAGCGCATCATTTTTAATAAGCTAAAATTTCAAGATTTTAAGTCGTGCCTTTCACGCTTTTTCGAAACGATCACAGTCGACATCATTCTACAACTGATACGATTCCAATTTCTTTGGATTGTGAACTGTTACAGTAGGGAGAGTAGAAAACTGCTAAATTTTTCAGATAAACTTCTATCAGTGTGTACATTTTTTTATTTAGAATAATAACGCGAACAACATGAAATAGGTTAATATCTTTAAGTCCACTTTGGATTATGAACTGATACAGTAGGGTAAGTTGAAAACGGCTAAATTTTTCAGATAAACTTCTAACAGTGTGTACATTTTTTAAATTAGTATAATAACGCTAACAAAATTAAATTGGTCTTTAGGTCTTACATCGCACTTGTACTTTGGAAAGTCTGATCAAACATGGCAATTTTTTAAACTAAATTATGAAAATTAAAAATATATTCAGACATGCATAGCCAGACCTTCTAATAGTGCATAAAAATCAAATTTTGTAACTAGAAGAATAACGAAAAAACTGTTTAAGGGGTGTGAATATCTGTAGGTCGCTCATCGCAGTAGAATTTGGTAAATATTGTCAAAAAGGACATTCTTATAATTCTGGAGCAGGGTTCAAAGTATGTTTATACTATATAGCATACTTGTGGAACTGGAAGAGATATTTTAAAAAGTATTGTTTTAAATCTATCTCAGAAGAATATATCTTTAGATGTGGTCGCCACAGTTGGAAGTAACGGCACTTGTATCAATACAGCATTGAAAAAAGAGGTCATTAGAAATTTAGAAATGTCTGTAGGAGTCCATTGCAATGGTGTGTTTGCCTTTTGCATTGCGCTGATTTGCATTGTAGGCACTTTTTTTAACCTAATTATGGAAAATGAACAAGACCGGTATAATTTTCTAGTCATAAAGATACGCAACACTCTCTGTTTTCAAACTGAAATTAATCAATTGCAATACCATAATAGTGACTGTTGAAAACCCAAACGAAGAGTAGAAAAATATTTAATTTAAATATGCAAAGTTGAGAGATCAGTCTTCAGTCCTGGGGTTCTGTTCGTAATTGGCTGATTTCTCAATGTTGATGGCTACCAGAAAACTCAGTAGTGGGTGGAGTACCGGAAGTGCATAAAATGATTAAGCGGCCAAAGGCCTTTCCAACGATATGTCACATGACGGGTGTCGGCAAAACGTAGGAAAGTACCCCCCAGGGAGGGGCAATTAGTAGGCGGAGTACCGGATGTGCATAAAATGATTAAGTGGTCACAGGCCATTCCAACGATATGTCATATGACGGGTGTCGGCAAAACGTAGGAAAGTGCCTCCAGGGGGAGCAAAGTAGTGGGCGGAGTATCGGAAGGGCATGAAATGATTAAGCACTCACAGGCCTTTCCAACGATATGTCACATGACAGGTGTTGGCAATATTTAAGAAAGTGCCCTCCAGGGGGCAAAGTGGTGGGCAGAGCACCGGAAGTGCATAAAATGATTAAGCGGTCACAGGCCTTTCCAACGATATGTTACATGACAGGTGTTGGGAAAATTTAGAAAAGTGCCCTCCCGCGCGGAAGGGCGAGTGGGGAGAGGGACACCGAAATTGCATAACACGAATAAACGGCGTACAGACCTTTCCAAAGATATGTTACCTGACGGATGCCGGCAAAATTTAGAAAAGTGCCCCTCTTAGGTGTGGAAGTGGGGGGGGGGGGTCATCGGAGGTGTATAACATGAATAAGTGGAAAGAAATTTGCATATTACACGATCTTTTAAGGAAATTCGCGTTTTTTCCACGACCTTTCAAAGAAATTCGCATATTACACGATCTTTCGTCGAAATTCACGCGATCTTTTGAAAAATTCGTATATTTTACTCGATCTTTCAAAGAAATTCCCATATTTCGCACGATCTTTCGAAGAAATTCACATATTTTACACAATCGTTTGACGAAATACGCATTTTTTTTTCGGGATCATTTGACAAAAAACACACTTTTTCGTGATTCTTTGATGAAATTCATGTTTTTTCCATCACCTTTCAAAGAAATTTGCATATTACATGATCTTACGACGAAATTTGCATGATCTTTTGAAGAAATTCACATATTTTACACAATCTTTTGACGAAATTCACATTTTTTCCGCGATCGTTTCATAAAAATCACATTTTTTGCGATTCTTTAACAAAATTTGTGTTTTTTCCACGACCTTTTGAAGAAATTTGAATATTACACGATCTTTTGATGAAATTCACACATTTCGCATGTCTTTTGAATAAATTTGCATATTTTACACGATCTTTTGCAAAAATCGCGTTTTTTCAACGATCTTTCAAAGAAATTTGCATATTTTACAGGGTCCTTAGGCAAAAATCACGTTTTTTTCACATTTCCTTGATGAAAATCATGTCTTTTCCTTTTTCGTGATCCTTTAAAGCAAAATCTCATTTTTCCTGCAATACTTTGACAAAAATCGTGCTTTTTTGTGATCTTTTGACGAAAATTGCATTTCCCAGCGATCCTTTGACGGAAATTGCATTCTCCCTGCAATTGTTGGACAAAAAATGTGTTTTCCAGCGATCATTTGACAAAAATTGAGTCTTTCAGCAATCCTTTGACGGAAGTCACATTTTCCCTGTAATTCTTTGACGAAAATCTCATTTTTTCCATGATCCTTTGACGATTATGCTCAATTTGACGGAGTTCGTACTTGCGTTTTTGTTATATTTCATCCACTCCCACTACATCTCTTCCCCCATTAAAAATGTCAACACATTTTAATGCATATTTGCATCGATCATAGGAATAATAAAATTCACTGCCGAAAATGCTGAATTCCGCGTTTCTGCGGTAAAGTAACACATCTGAAAACATCTTTAGATTACATAGTTTCAGAATACAAACACCTGCCAGTTTCATGCGTTTCCGAACAAAAATAATGTAAAACTTATGTCATAAAGTTGCCTCATTGGATTTGAGAACACCGCTAATGAAAAGAATTCACCATAACAACTGCACAAGGATAAATTCTGTCAGGAGATAGTGTTCCCACATCATATATATATATATATATATATATATATATATATATATATATATATATATATATATATACGTATACATGGGTGGGGAAATACAACATTTTACTCGCTACTGGCGAATGGATTTTCTGACAGGGCGAGTGAATTTGTAGGCAGTATTTAAAAAACTCCATGCCAAGAAATTTATTTATTATTATTTTTTTTTTTTTTTTTGACTAGTTAGCTATATTTTACAACTTTCCAAATTACTGCGATGTAAACTCGGTACTAAGTTCTATTCTTTATTAAACTTTTCTCTCTTGTGTATATTTTTCTTAATTTTTCAGGGGAAACAATATATGTGAAAATGTATTGTAGTAATAATAATCACCTATTTTTGCAATCGCCTAAGTTTTATTGCAGTAGACTCCCTTAAATCCGCGAACGCCAAAAATCCGTGTATTTTTTTTTCAGATGTAAACAATGAAATTTACAGTTAACTTCCAGGAATAAAATTCAAGATGGCGCCGAAATCAGCAACTGCTGCAATGTTTTTTTTGTTGTTGTTGTTGTTTTTTTTTTCCACTAAACTTTTTGTTAATCATTCTCTTTTGGCTATTTCAGCTGATTTATTACTAAATAAATTTACATTACTTTGATTTTGATATAAATTAACATATCTGTATGATAACGTATCGATCTTACAATCGCTTTATCACTAGATGGCAGCATATGACTTTTGGAATAGAAATGAATCAATTACATCAGTAATAATTTAATATTTTTCTAAATTTTTATTTTACATAATTATTTTAATAATTACTTACGTTTAAACTAAATTATTATAATATTTTACTTATTTTAATGTTTCACTTTATTGTAATTTCCCTTGCTTAGCTACCAATCAACTTAATTTTTCAAAAATGTAAACAAATCAATGACCTAAAATCCGCAAAACATCTGGTCCCAAGATGTGCGGATTTGAGAGAGTCTACTGTATAACAATTTCCAACTGTACATTGCATTTCGCTGGCGGGTAAAATAAATCGTTGGCTGGAAAGATTTTCTGAAAATTCCTCACACCAGTATATATACAGGGTGATTCATAAAAGATGGGCAGAACTTTAAGGGGTTATAGTACACTTAAAGACAAATAATATTAAATAGGAGACTAAGGGTCCCAGACGTATTCCCAAGGAGATAGGGGGCATTAAAGTTTAGGGTCCGAAATTTCAAATGATTATAAAACATGGAAAAATTGGTCGATTCGTTTGCGGTTTTTGCAAAAAATTTTCTTTATGCCAGTATTTTCTTGAAATAAAATTTTAAAGTTCAATTTCAAAAATTGCCGATAGGGGGCGCTTTAGACTTTGGAGTAACAAACAACTATTTTTTAACGTTATTTTTTGTATTTCTTTAAATGATACCTAACGAGTAGTTATGTAGCGTAAACTGAAATTTGAAATTTGAAACCCTTCTCCCCCCAGAACAAAAATCAGTTATTCCCGATCTTTGTGTCGTAGATTAGGCTCTAACTACTGCCGCGTTTTGCTAAAATTATTCTTTATGTCAGTATTTTCTTGAAAATAAATTTTAAAGAAAATTTTCAAAAAATTCCGATAGAGGGCGCTTTAGACTTTGGAGTAACGAACAACTATTTTATACCGTTATTTTTTGTGTCTCATTAAATGCTTTCTAAAGCTTAGACTTAAACTTAAATTTTCAGCTCAAAATCTGAATCGCTGAGCGTGGTTCAGTAGCGAGGGAGGGGGTTCAAATTTCAACTTCTGAACATAGTTCAGTTTGCACTACTTAACCATGCCCAACGATTCTGTGCTGTGATACGAGGCAAAAATACAACTTTCGTCAAGGACTGCATAGTCGGAATTCACTCATAAAGGCACTGGCACAGTTGGAAACGTCGCTCATGCAAACGTTAAAGCTCCATTCCTGACGCTAGTCACCGGGTGAAGAAGGAAACAGAAAGTATGCAAATGTCAAATGGGGAAGAAGAAGAACACGTATGCAAAATTTCGACACGATTCAGGCATAAAAACCACTGAACGGTGAGTCAAGTGTAAGTCGCTGTAGTAATGAATCGGAAGATGGTGCCCTTCGCGAATAAGGAAAAGGCTGAGATGCATTTAATTTACGGAGCGGCAGATGGAAATGGTGCAGAGGCACAACGAATGTACGGAGAGCGATTTCCCAACAGGCGGTTGCCTAACCGCAAAACTTTCGAGCGCTTGCACAGACAGTTGTGTGAGACGGGATCATTTCTCGCTTCCCGGTCGAATGCAGGTCGTGCAAAAAAGGACGAATCAGTAGTTGTTGCAGAAGCCATTCTGGATGTAGTAGCGGCGCAGCCAAGTACAAGTACACGAACAGTGGCTAGGCAGGTGGATACCTCACAGTCCATGACTTGGAGGGTACTGAAGGATGAACATTTGCTCCCGTTTCATGTGCAACGAGTCCAGAAACTGTCTCCAGGGGATTATCCAAATCGTATTGAATTCGCCCGCTGGTTTCTGCAGCAGAACGCGCTAAATCCACATTTTGGACGAACTGTGCTTTTCACCGATGAATGTACCTTCACACGTGAAGGTACATTTAACACACACAATGCACATGTATGGGCGGATGTCAATCCACATGCTACGTATCCACATGCTCATCAGAGACGCTTTTCCATCAATGTTTGGGCAGGAATCCTCGGAGACCACCTAATCGGACCGTACCTTCTTCCTGAACGCCTCAACGGTAAAACATACCTCACATTTCTGCAACATGTGCTGCCAGACCTGTTAAACGTTGTTCCTCCACGCATCCGGCGGGTCATGTGGTTCCAGCACGATGGAGCGCCAGCCCATTACGTACGAGACGTCCGCAACTATCTGGACATCACATTTCCGAACAGATGGATTGGTCGAGGTGGTCCTGTTGCTTGGCCTGCTCGCTCGCCAGATCTTTCACCCCTCGATTTCTTTTTTTGGGGACGATTGAAGGCTCTTATGTATGAGACACCCATTGAATCCCCCGAGGAACTGGTCGCCAGACTTTCCGCCGCTGTAGGGGAAGTGCTCGAAAAGCCTGATGTTTTCGCGAATGTTCGCCGTTCCATTCTTCGCCGTTGTTCTGCGTGCATAACCTCTGGTGGTCACAATTTTGAACATTTATTGTAATTACATGTTAATAAATATGCTTTGGTAACATAATCCTAATTTGTGTCTTTTTACCTCGTATCACAGCACACAATGTGTGGACATGGTAAACTGAACTGTGCTCAGGAGTAGAAATTTCAAACCCCTCTCCCCAGAAACTTAACCACGTCTAACGATTCAGATTTTGGGCTGAAAATTTAAGTCTAAGCTTTAGAAAGCATTTAATGAGACACAAAAAATAACGGTATAAAATAGTTGTTCGTTACTCCAAAGTCTAAAGCGCCCTCTATCGGAATTTTTTGAAATTTTTCTTTAAAATTTATTTTCAAGAAAATACTGACATAAAAAATAATTTTAGCAAAACGCGGCAGTAGTTAGAGCCTAATCTACGACACAAAGATCGGGAATAACTGATTTTTGTTCTGGGGGGAGAAGGGTTTCAAATTTCAAATTTCAGTTTACGCTACATAACTACTCGTTAGGACTCAGATTTTTAGATCAAAATTTAAGTTTAAGTCTAAGCTTTCGAAATCATTTAAAGAAATACAAAAAATAACGTTAAAAAATAGTTGTTTGTTACTCCAAAGTCTAAAGCGAACCCTATCGGCATTTTTTGAAATTGAACTTTAAAATTTTATTTCAAGAAAATACTGGCAAAAAAATTTTTTGCAAAAACCGCAAACGAATGGACCAATTTTTCCATGTTTTATAATCATTTGAAATTTCGGACCCTAAACTTTAATGCCCCCTATCTTCTTGGGAATACGTCTGGGACCCTTAGTCTCCTATTTAATATTATTTGTCTTTAAGTGTACTATAACCCCTTAAAGTTCTGCCCATCTTTTATGAATCACCCTGTATATAATCTAATCATGTATACATTTAAATTGAAGGACGAAATTTATAAAAACAAAACAAAAAAACCCAGAGAAAATATAGATACAATATGTCAAATTTTTTAAATTGAACAGAACTGAAATTATCGAAATCGATGCAAGTGTGAAAATATAAATTTCATAAAATACGATAAATGTCACATAATTTAATTTGGCACAGATGTCATATACTCAATGGGTACTTAACTTGCGCCAAAGTGTCTTTATTTTGCTTGATATGGTAACCTGGATGATGTTATTCATGCTGTTGATATTTTTGCCAAATTGGCAACGAAAAAAAAAATCTCGCCAATATGGGGAGTATATGACATCTGTGCGGATAAATATTACAGGGCAGGCGTTTTCATGTGAATGAAGTAACCTCTTAAGTAGTAGAGAGTCTTTGCAAAAATAGGCTTCATACTGTATAGTACTATGTTTACTCGCATAATAGTCGCACTTTTTTTGCCAATTTTTCATTGTGAAGGTCTAGGTGCGACTATTATGCGGATACATCTACTGCATAATATTGTACACGCAAATGCTGAAACATTACTGGTATAAAAAAACATAATAAAATTAGTAACTTACCAAATGTTTCCAGATTATGTGATGTTTATTAAATACCATTTTTCTTTTTATGGTAATATTTTTATAGATGTAAAATTTACAAATAATCTTTGTGAAAATTTGAACAAAAAATTCTTTTTTTTTTTTTTTTTTTTTTTTTTTTTTTTTTTTTTTTTTTTTTTTTTTACTAAAGGAGTCAGTATCACTATTGTAATGTGAGTCGGTGTCTGAAGAATCTCTGTCATTCCATAAAATGTCATCTTCGCTTCCGTTTAAAGCGTCGAAGATACCCGTCTTCTTAAATTTTTTGGAAATTATATCGCTTGTCATTAAAGTCAAGCTTTATAATATCCAACTACACTTTAGTTCCAGGGATGGACGCCTTACTTTTCCACTGGGAATTTTCTCGTTGTTCACATTGACTATTCAATATCCATATACTCGTCTTATATAGTCTTGCAGAATCTCTGTGACTCCTCCGGGAATTATCACAAGATCTGTTTTGCCTTCTGAAAGTTCTTTCTTTACATCCTCAACAAAATGTCTTCGGAAGCTGTCAAGTACCAGCATGGTTGGTTTTTTGAGCAATGCTCCAGACCTTTTATTCCAAACGTTGCAAACCCAATCTATCATCATTTTTTCATCCATCCAATTTATGAAAAGAAAATAATTTGAAATTTTTTTTTCTTCTTCAAATCAGGGGTGCAAATATTACACGAGTAAAAACGGTAGTATATTGAGCGCTGCTTTGCAGAATTGCTGAGCATCGAATACGAAGTACTATCGTATACTAAGGAAGAAACCTTCATGCACACACTCTAATCAATACTGACCACTCGACTGGAGGCAGAATTTTTTTTTAAAGAAGTCCCCAGACAAATTTAAAACAGTAATTGATTAAATTAAAAACATTGAAAAGTGGGAAGGGTTAGTTCCAGGCCATTGGACGACCATTGTGGCTTCGAGTTTAATCTTCAGCAGCAGTTGGGGGTGAGCAGATAAAAAAAAAAAAAAAAAAATAGATGTAAGATTTTTGCACTGTCTGAAAACATACATTTTCTGTTTACTTTTAAAATTTTATTTTATTCCAAACTTTAATAAGTCATGCACATTGTTTTAAAATGTTTAAAACCAGCAGCACTACTTGAAAAGTTATATTAAATAACCCGAACAATACACACACAAAAAAACTAACCGATTAAAAAACTTAAATTGATTTTTGAACTCTTTTCTTTTGTAGTAATAATGAATTATTTAAATTTGCACTATCTAGCTTTTAATTAACTATATCTCTATTATTCTTTAAAGTAAAGCCAAAAAATAAAAATAAAATATGAACAGTATCTTGAATCTACAAATCCTCCTCCGAAATATTTTATTGGTGCGACTTTGTTTTGTATTGTTTAATAATATATCCGAATTTTATTAAAAAGGGCCCAGTTTTTTGGAAGTATAATAGTCCTTTCAAAATGAGAGATCTAGCTCGGTACATAATTTAGCTATCTTACATATCCATTGTAGAAGAATTATCAAAGTATTATATGGGCAAATCAGATTACAAAAAATACTATACGAACGCAAAAACCGAACGTACATGATGTCAGATCTTTCAAAGATTAGCTCTGTACAAAATATTTGGCGAGGGGGAGGGGGTCTGGAGAAAAGCCATTTCCCTTCCCTGGATTTTGAAATTTAAGTAATTAAATTTTCTTTTTTTCTTTCTTTTTTTTATGAAATGCATAGTAAAAATTCATTCTTTTTCAACATTTTAAAATAAAAGAAATAAAAAAAATCCGTTAAGGAGGAGGGGGGTGGAAGGCCCATTGCCAATTCATGAAGTCTGAAATTTAATTAATGGAATTATATTATTTTCTCCGATTTTGACAAATATGGTAAAATTTACTTATTCCGTAATAGCTTAAAATTAAACAGAAACTAAGAATTTTCTTTGGTGGAGAGATTCACCCCACCCCCCATATCTCACTCTTAGTAGTTAATTTCGGTCGAGTTTTTTTTTTTTTTTATGTTTATGTATTTAAACTTTATCGTAAAGTCAGCTTCAAAACAGTGTTCTTTTTTTTTTTTGTGTGTGTGTGTGTGGGGGGGGGGGGGGGCGCTGTAGCCCGAGGACGGCATTCCCCTCCCGGATTTTGAAATTTAATTTTAACTAAATTTTCTTTTTCTCTGATTAAACACATAATAAAATTTATTCATTTCGGTCAACTAAAATAATTAAACACTAAGAGAAAGACGAAAAATTGGTAAAATTAAAGAGATAAAATTACTTTTATACTGCTGAATTACTACAGACGCAAAATCTCATTATTTTAAAAGTTTATGATGACTTCACTTAAAATATAGTATTTTTGAGGTTAATAGCACAGAGAATTTTTGAAATAAAGGACCACAAAATTACGACACATTAGCCGCAAAATTTCTAAAGTATTTTTATAGTAGAGTTTGCACTACAGAAAATCTATAGTTGACTATAGAAAAACATCAAAAATACTCCACTTCTGTAGAAAAACGGCAGTTCATTTTTAGCTGGGTTAGACAATGACAACATCGCGTTACTTAACAAAAAATTTGCAGGAGGTTGTAAACATTTTATTGTATGTTATTGAACGTATCGCCCTCTTTGCTCATCCCGAAAATCTGTTATTATCAATGATCACAGACGAAAGCGAACATATATTGGAATTGGTATTCAGACGGATTTCAGACGGCCTTCATCCGAAATAACAAGAACTGTGCGAGATTTTGTGATACCAAGATTAGTTTAAACACTCCTGTTTTCTCGAAACTTAATGATTGGTGTACCTACAAAGTTATTTCATCTCTTATATTGCTGAAAATCAACTGAAAGAGCATTTTATCTCACATTGATTGTAAAGTTCTCTAATTATTGGAACGGAAATTTATAAAGGCGTTTCCGTGCTACTCACATTCTCTACAATGAAGTGTGAAAATTATGACTCAAGCTTCTAAAAAGTTATGTGGTCGTAATAACAGAGACGGTTTTTTTAGATGAGCATTACTTTCAAAATCACTAATGCCTAAGTTTCAGAATAATTCTCAGTGAGAGAGTAAAGAGAATGGTTTAGCTTTATTGAGAAATGGTGTGTCATGATAAATTTGGCGATAAATAAAGATGAAATTCAGAACCTTCCAAACGTAAAAAGATACACGTAGGGTACATTAAAAGAGGTAAAAATTCAGTTTAAAAAGATATTTATGCTACCAATCCTTATAGTAAAACGAAAATATTAGAAAATTCAAGAGATCAACATGCAATTTTGCGATAATAAATAAAAAGAACTCACTAAATAATCTCACGATTAATTTAGTGTGTGTTGGGGAAGGACATAGAATAAATTTATCTCACGAGATCAAATCAGAAAATGAAAATGAAATACCAAAAAATGGATACGTCATAATACAGGAAACACATAAGAATAAATCAACAATGAAAGAAGAAAGGAAAATGAAATCAAAAATATTTCTTGAAAGTTTTAGGAAATATGATCCCTATATTATACAAATGAAGTAGAGCCATATTATCCAAGAAATAGTTTTGTTGTTGGATGTCACGAATATCACAAAAAACATAGTATACGTATAGACAGAAATATAGAAGAGACAGCAAAAATAAACTTTCACTGTCCTCGTAAAGATGAACATAATACGTTTGGCTAAGAAACTATATCCAACAGAAGAAATGATAGATTTGAATTTTGATGACAAAAGCGACCATGTCTGTTGCTTTTAGTGGTTATAGGCATAGATAAGGCAACTATGAGAGTTTTCTATTTATTCAAGATGTGGAAATTCTTATGACGGACATATGTGAAGAACTTTGTAAAATCAAACTCTGGTCTGTTTCTTCTTTTATAAATTATATGAATTTTTGTTTATTATTATAACTTTGCTCTTTGCGTATTTAAAATAATCAACCTTGTTAACCAATACATCGACGTTTTAAACTTTAGTTAGAATACCGATTAAGTGTTGTCCCATTTCTAAAGCTAATTTTCGCTAAATATGATCAATTATTATTAATTTTTTGTAGCTTCAAAATGGGTTATATGAAGACAAGAAACAGGTTCTCTAAAGAAATTTCTTGGTTTAAAAGCAAAATCGCACCAGTAGGCTGGAAATTCTTTCTTATGGGACACAAATCTTTGGCTAAACTAATCTGGGTTCATTTCAAAGGGTTTAAGGAGTAAAAGTTTTACTTAGCAATAATTAATTGCAACTGTGTCTGTTCCTCTGAGTACAAAAATAATTACATTAGGTGTGAAAGAAATAGATGAGTAACGCAATTTTTTTGTGCGATATTATTTCTGGCAAAAAAAGCCAAATGGACTGTAACATCGCCATTTCGTTGAAAAAGTTTTTAGTTTTATGAAATCGTGCTCCTATTTTGATCCAGACATTGAAGAACCATTGCATATATTTTTTATTTACTTTTTATCTCAATGTTGTTGTTGTTTTTTAATTCATACTCTCTAAGTTCCTTTCATCTCTTTCTGCTTCTAATTTTCTTTCTTCTCTTTCTCTTTTTTTTCAAATTTTCTTTATTTTCTATCTCTTTCTTTATTTCTTGTTTTTTCATTCTTTCGTAGATAACGACTTTGAGCCGGACTTTTCAGTATTCGATTTTTACTTTATTAAATCAGTATATTTTAGTGTTTTATGAACGAACAGCCCTAATCACAATAGCCGAAACTCCTCATACAATACTAACTAATCTACATTTTTTTTTTCATTATTCTAAAATAACATTGTATACTTGTTACCTTACGAAGAAATTAAAATATCAAAAGTTGTTCACATTTTGGGGAATTTTAGATTAAATAACGGAAGATGTTTTCTTATGCTCACGTTCTTCACAATTGATATTAATAATTAGAATAATTCACTTAATAAATACTTTTATTTATATCGCCGTTCGAAATGTATTTGTATTCAGGTCGCAGCCCAGCCCCCGATTTCTTTTGAGATTTACGTAGAGAATAATAGATTAAACAAAATGAAAATTACACTTGAGTGTAAAGACATTAACAGACATTTAATGAGAGACGAAACACATAAAAATAAGTATAAAGTACTTACACAAGTGATTAAAGCATCTAATGGAATGATCATTTGCCTATTAGAATACTTTCAGACCTGAAGAGTTTTCATATAAATAAAAAGTGTTGGTTTTTAAAGTTAATTAAGAGGATCATATTATATTAATACTAGGGGGCTCTGCCACCTGCAAGCTACGCTCGCCAACCCCCGTTCAGATACCGCAGAATCTAAAAATCTAAAAATCTAATCGGTTTTAAAAATATTAGAGAAGATTAAATTATACTGAAAAAGGTGTGCAGATCTCCCTGTAAACGGGTTTCCATTCAATTCCCTTTGATTGCAAAAATTTAACGGAGAATCAGTTGCTGTTAAGACATCCAATGGTTGTTTTCGTTTTTGATTAAAGAGGATCAGTTAAACATTTGAAAAGAAACTAAAATAAAATGAATTAAGAGTTCAGAGTCTTTGTCAACCGATATTTTAAAACAATATCTATAACAATAGCCTAAATCATGTGAGTATTATCAACGGTTCCGGGCGGAACACTTTGCTTTTTATACTCTAGGTGCCATTTTGATACTTTAATGTTATCCAGGCACAGGTGATAAGTCGCCAAATATTATTCTATCCCCACCATTTCATCTATATTATAATAGTTCAAGTCATTAAATGCCATAAAAAAATACGATCTGATCCCTTCGCCTTTCATATGAAGGTTTGGAACAAATGCCATATAAATGCCATATTGGCGCGATTTTTTTTTTCCAACGCCAATTTGGGGAACGCATTAGCAGCATAAACAACAGCATCCGGCTTACCATATCAAGCAAAATAACGATACTTTGGCGCCAGTTAAGTACCCGTTGCGTATATGACATTGGCGTCAGAAAAAAATCACGCCAATATGCAGAATCTAAACCGTTGACATCTGTGTGACATCAGTAAGTGACATCTGTAAGAGTATGTGACATCTGTGCCGAAAGAAAAAAAGCCGGGTGCAAATCTCGCCAATACCTTTTTTTCAATTCGCCAGTTAGCATTTTTTTTTATTGTTCGAGTGGTAAATTAAAACATAATTTAATATTTCGCCAGATGTCATATACGCACCACATGTTTGGCATCATTTTTTTATTTTTTTTATTTTTTTTTTTTTTTTTACGAAAATTTGACGAAAACCTCGTTTTCGAATACCAGTTACATATGTATTTTTGGTACTACTTAGACAAACATCCCGTCGACAAAAAATCTATCACCAAACTATAAGATGAAATGCCAATAATGGTTGATGTAAATGTCACATTCACTTGACTTTTAGCAAGTTACACGTGTTTGTGTCATTAAGTGATTTTTATTTCGACGTTTTATTTTTATATTTATTAATGTTATACTAATTTATTTGTTCTTTCGTTATTTAAAATAAAAATTTTGTCAATCTGTACAATTTGGCGAGTGGTTTGGCGATTTATATAATTTGCGAAATTGGGTGACGGAATAACTACTACATTGTATCGTATTTTTTAATTATTTTCTATTATTTCCAAAAGGAAATAGCAAAAAAAATATTTAATTACTAAAGAACAAAATAATTTATATAACTTTTAAAAAGAAATAAAAGTAAATATACAATAAACACATGTATAATAATCACTTATAAACAGATAAAGTTAAAAATGCTATAAAAAGTGATAGAAAATCTTTATTAAGATTGACGATCGTTTCGTCGCACCAACGGCGACATTTTCAAAATCATTAAATGATTTTGAAAATGTCGCCGTTGGTGCGACGAAACGATCGTCAATCTTAATAAAGATTTTCTATCACTTTTTATAGCATTTTTAACTTTATCAGTAAATATACATTTATTATTAAATAGACAACAATAGCCGGGTTACCTTGTCTATCAAAATAATGCCATTTGTGCGCCAATTAGGTACCCTGGTGCGTATATGACATATGTGCCTAATATTTTTTTTTTTTTTTTTTTTTTTTTTTTTTTTTTTTTTTTTTAAGAAGTGAAATCTATCAATTTAAATGTTTCATTTTTAAATGAAAGTTTTGTATTTAATAAAATGATAACGAAATACAAAAAAAGCATCGTTTTTAGCATAGATTTAAAGGAGGCCAAACTGTCGCCAAATTAATTTAAAATAGTAACCTTTTCTGAATCATGAAAAAAAAAAAAATTCTGTTATGATTAAAATTTGAGTTGCCATCATTAGAAAAATGTATATATAATTAGAAAAAAAATAATATTTCGAAAACTAATTCGAATTTAAAAATTCTAATACCAGTTTTGAGATCTGTGGATCAACACGAATTTTTGGTGTTAATTTCATCGCAAAGTATTCCATATTTTAGGAGAAATCGCCGTGAAACAAAGTCAGTTGTTTAATCAGTCGATTCAAAGAATCGATACATTTCAGGCGTTTCATATATTCGTTTCATAAATTCGTTTCATTAGGATTTTATATATATAGGGTATATATATATATATATATATATATATATATATATATTGTAAAAAAAATTCCGATCTCAGGATACGTAAATGGGGGGGGGGGGGGATCCACATAATTTTGTGGTACAGGCTCGGCTTTAAATAAGAGAAAACGAGGAAATTGTTTTTTCCTTTTTCCTTAGGATCCCCTATATAACTGAGTAGGTCAGGTCTTTGTTGGGAGGAAAATCGCAATACTCTGCTTCCCAAAAATTACGAAAGGTAGGCTCTGACGCCTAACGCGTGATCGGAGAAAGTGAAAGGTTAAATTTGTCGCAGTATAATAAAATATAATCATATTTAGAGCTGTGTGCAAGTATAAAACAACTATACCCCCAGATTCAACAAAATTATTCAACAGAATACCTAATGTTATTCACATGCGTTGTTTTACAAAAAAATAATTAAAGTAGATTCTACATTAAAAAAAAAAAAAATATATATATATATATATATATAACCTCATGCAAATCATAATCCTGAAATAGAAAACTAAATAAAGTATTAAAAAAAAAAAAAAAAAAAAAAAAAAAAAAAACGATCAAATTAATGAAGGCTCAAAATATAATAAAAATCCAATTATTTATCTGCAAATAAAATAAATAAATATAATAAATTAATAGATAAAATATTTTAAATGGAGATTGGGGAAATGAGTAAACTTACATTTGAAACATTAACTTTTTTAAATTGAAATATTTTGAACATATTTTCCTAAAAAAACGCTATATACATAAACCATGAAAGCAGTAAAATAAAAATTGAATAAAAAAAATGAAATATTGCCAAAAAAAAAAAAAAATAGAAAAGAGAAATATTTAGAAAAATTTAAGTATGGTGAACATTTAATTTAAAATAGTTATATAAGAAAATATCGTAAACAGTATACTAGATGGACGTCAGTCAACATAAGAGGTAGGTAGATAAATTGAAATGGGAACACGAGAATGGATAGCACTTCCCTTGTTCCTGCTAAGAATTTTAGCATTATCTTCTCGGCGTATTTTAGGGACTATAATTTTAGGGACTTATGCTATAATTTCTTAAGGTAGCCCGGGCTTGCCGTTTTCCTTTTGTTTATTTTTTCACATATTAAATATATATATATTTCACTTCACTCTCATAATTCTCTATAGTTACTCCATAATATTCGACGACTGACGATCAAGAGAGATTTTTTTTTTTACTATCTGTGCTGAGGTCTGAACATAATGGGGGGGGGGGGGGGGGGGTTGCTTTTATTCTGATTGTCTAAAAGCAGATGCGATGAAGTTGTTTTCTTGCCTGTACTATATGTGTGTACGTAAAAAATAGTTTTTTTTTTTTTTCAGTATCAACCGAACGCCCTTCGGGCATTTCACGTATGCGTGAACGGGTAGCCCATAAGTTAATAATAAGCAAATAAAGTCATAAGCAAATAATTAAAGAAAAGGCTGGCACCAAAATCTGAGAGTAGAAGTAAAATTAGGGAAAATAAAGATACTTAAATTCAGATTAAATATTTATAAAGATCATAAAGTGGACTTTAAAAATATGCTCAAAAAAAAAAAATTCTGATGAAAATACTTTGTAAAATTAATTTATTAGATTTGTTGGATTAGTTTGTCTCTCCGACAGTCTTAAAGGATTATATCACGAATACAATGGAGAAGTACTTTTGCTTTTCCTCATTATAAAAAGCTACACAATATTTACTTAAAAATAAACTCAGTTCTCTGGTTCAAATAATCTAAGTATAATACTATTTATCATAGTGGCCCGTGAATCTATCTACGGTATCACATTAAGTTCATTATTTTTGATTGGACGTTGTTGTTCATTTTCATATATATATATATATATATATACATATATTTCAAACATTTTCATTGCTAACATCTAAATAAACGGTCAAGTGCGAGCATTGCTAGCGTACAGAGGGTTCCGTAGAATAAATATATGAATTTGTAATTGTATTATTAAAAAAAAAAAATTGCTAAAGGAATACTAAGACTTTTTAAAAAACTATATAACGTAGGGTTGGGTATAACTGTATATATTAGAAAAGTGTAATCGGGTAATCAGGTATTCCATGAAAGTTCAAAGAGATATATGTAACAATATCAAATATAGTTATTCGTATAACTCTTTTTTTAATATTATCCTAATCTGTTTATGATGAAGTTAATTCGGTACTGACAATAAAGGCAGTGCATAGTTAAACTTAATTTGACATTTCATGAAACCAAATTCAGCGTAGTAATAACCTTTATTTCTACAGTGTATCTAAAACAAAACCTTTGTCCAAAGTTTAAATTTGGCATTGTGCTAAGCGCGCTTCGAATTGAGATCTCAAAGTTGCAACGCCGCCTTGGTCAGTGCCGCTTTTTCCAGATAAGTGTTTAATTAACTTTTAAAGTTACCCGAGGCGTATTGAGAGATACAATCAATGCAAACTATCGCGAATCTCACAGTATTTATCCGATTCATTCTAATTAAATATTTCGAGGGCGATGCCCTTAAAAAACGGACACCTAATTTTAGTTCTAAAACAGACAATTGGCACCAAGAATATTTAATTAAAATTTTCCTTTTATCATGTACGTGAAAATAAGCAAATTCGCATTTTCTAATAAATTCGTTTATAAATTCTGGTGTCAGTTCATTATTTCATACGTTTATAAATAGTACTCCGTGCCGAAAAGGCTTAAGTGGTCGCAGGACTCTTAAAGCTTCAAAATTTAAGAAATTTTAATTTTTTTAGATGTTAAACTCCTATCTTTTCTGAATATTTTGATATAATTGTTTCCTTGAAATTTCCATTAGAACATAAGTTTTGGCTTTTAGAATTGTACCCGCTCAATAGCTGAAGCGGCGTTTCCGAAACTTTAAAGTCATTATTTTCCAAATGGCGTTTTTGGGTATAACGCGAAGGATACCTAAAAAACTTCTGAATATTTTTTCATGAAATTTTCAAAACATATATTCCATGTTATTCTGTATAAACGAAACCTAAAATTTCCTTTTTATTGTTCCAAAAAATATTTTTTTAGGTGATTTTATTGTTGAAATTTTCAAAATTTTGTACTAGCTAAATGCAGCATTGCATTAAAAATATAAAAATGCTTTAAATACAAATTTATTTACGTTCAGGGAAATTATTACAATCTGAATTATAAGTAAGCATCAAATTTTTCATTCTAGTTGCAATATTCATTTTGTAATCCTGCGCGTAAACTGTTATGCCAATTTTTTGTTCGACAAATATCTAACAGTTTCGAGCCCCCTATAAATACTAATTCTGTATCTTGCAATTTTTTAAATACATTAAACAAAAGAACATACTTATATCTTTCATTCCAATTAATATTGTGTTTTAAAATCATATACATTTTAAGACATTAAATGTTGAAAATGGTCTTTTTTTAATTTTTTCCACTTTTTAGAGTCCCGAGATCCCTTAAATTAGTATGTTTTTAACAATTTGACGTTTATTGCTTTTATAATGTTACTGGACACTACATTACACATATATATCCTTAAAAGTCGTTAACTAGCCATAGAGTACGCCGCTCTGTCCTTGTGTATGTCCAAACTGACCGTACCTTTAAGGGTTAATATCTCAGGTAATTACCGATGATTTTTTTTTTCGAAAATCATTATCAACAATGCTTTTATTCTTCTGCAACGATAGGTATATTCACCGATGATCAACAAATTTTCTGAATGCCCGTAAATCGAAATTTGTGTATAACAGAAAAATGCTAATTACTCAAACACTATGTGACCTACGGTAATCGCTATAATTTTCCGGCAAGGTTTATATTAACGTCTACTACCTCTAATTTTTTCATAATTTTTGTTTCAGTAGATTCGGAATTAGATGGGTGGGGGACATATTTTTGCGCTACATTTTCAACAATATCTTTGAAAATATAATACCTAAAATTAAAAGGAATGTATTTTTGAGTTCAGTGTTACAAAAGCTTTCACAGGGTACTCCACATGATATACAAAGAAAAGATTTTTTTTTTCAAGTAGCATAATTATCCCCTCTACTTTTTTACTAAATATATTTATGAATGTTTATTAATCTGAAAATATGTGGGTCAATGGTCTTTATTACTTCCCCGAATTTGAACTTTCCACGTTCCATAGTTTACGATTAAAATGGATGTGACAGACAGGCAGACGGACAGACACAGGAGTGATCTTATAATGGTTCCGTTTTTACTATTTAAGTACGGAACCCTTAAAATGTAAATATATATATATATATATCTATATATAATAATAATATAATATATTAAAATAAGAAGGTATTTTTTAATATTCTCCAGTGATTAATAAAAAAGTTTGAATTAGAGTGTAAACACTAATAAATAATTATTTATGTAGATGTTTGAAATGTTAGAAATTCATTATTCATAGTACGTAAAATTATCTTTATTAAGTTTATATGTGTTGAAAGAAAATATATATATTTCCAGTCATACCGATCATTGCATTTTGTTGTCTATGCATGCTTAACCCTTTATCTACTGACGGTACTTATAAGTACCACACACTTTAAAATTTTATACCATAGTGAATATTACCAATATTCTAATGGTACTTTGCAAAAAACGCATCCGAATACATGGCAGGAGTAGTTCTAGGTTTGTTATTTTAGAGGGGAATGAGGCTATCTTTGAAGCAGTCGATGTGTTTTGTGCCAAAATTTTGTACAGATTGCCACGCTCGTCTTTTCATTGCTGCAAACACAGTAAAGGATATAAGACAAGTGTTGGATTATTTTTATGTGTTCATTATGATCTTAGAATACAATATGACTAGTTATTTTAGGTGAACAGTGCATGTATTTGATTTTACTGTTGAATTACTCGGTGGTACTTATAAGTACCTTCAGTACATTCGGTGTTGGAGAAAAAATTCTTGTTTACTTTTCGTCTGTGCAGTTATCCATCGTTTTCATCTGTTTTAAAATGTAATTACTAAAATGTAGTGTAGTAATGATTTCTCTGGTATTTCTTTTCTGTTTCATTGTTATTTTTTATAGGAAATAGAAAAAGTTGTGGGACCGGCTCGTTTTTGCTATGCTAGAAATGGCATATGTAAATTCATATATTGCTTATGTGGAGATGCGAGAGAATATGTTGTCCCTGGAATATTGACGTCGCATAACTAAAGACTGCTAACAAGATCGAAACCTAAAAAATAGGGGGTTTTTTTATACTTTCAGGAGCAAAGCATTTTCAATTCTAAAGGGTTGAAATAAATGATTGGCACCGGAATTTGCCAAACAATTTATTTGTAAATAAGGAAAAGCATATATTTCACATACTTATTAAATTGAAAATATTTTCTGGTGCCAGTTGAAATACCTAGTGGATTTTATGTTACGATATTTTAGTCATAGTGTACTGACGATACTTTAAAGTACCACTTTAATTAATTACCTCTAAATAGTTAAATTTCTCACGGGTGAGATTTTTTTTATGTTTATCCTTTAATTTTCATTGTAGTAACTGAAAAAAAATATTACATGAAAAAAAATTCAGTAGATTATAATGCCGTAGATAAAGGGTTAATGGTATTAAATTTTTTATCCCTGTTGAATCCCTGATATGCCATGGCATTTTGTAAACGTTTTTTCTGAATCATATATACATGAGTCGATACAGAAATAAGGTTCCCATCTAATTTATAAATAGACAATATTGTCTATTCTCATAGAAATTTACATCGTTGCAAAGAAGAAAGCTTGCTCTATTTCTCTACACAATCTCCATCATTTTCTACGCAATTATTTATGTGGTACTCCAATTTCTGTATCCTAATGTCGTAGAACCACGGCGCGGTGAGGACACCCGTTTCACCTCTTCTCTGACGTCATCGTCGTACCGGAAGCGTTGTCCACCCAAGCGTTCCTTTAACTTGGAGAACAAGTGATAATCACTAGGTGAGAGGTCCGATAACCGCCACCGAAACTGGCGGTTTTCCACTCCGTTCTTCATCGTGGACTTCTATCCGCTAAACTCCCTGCACCACTTTCGGACGTGTTGAATGGATATACACTTCTCGTCATACAACTCTGTGAACTGAAGATGAATATCGTCACGGGTGGAGTCTATTTTGCGTGCAAAAAGCGAATTACGGAACGAATCTCGCACTGGGCGGGGTCAACAATGGGAACCTCCATCTGGGATGGCTGCTGAGCCAAGAATGAGCGGAGTGCGGCCGGGGGAATCGCGAGTGCGGGAACAACCGCACTCAGAGCTGTTGCCGTATTTCGCCTCGTACCTTCCCGTGCAGATGGAGCTCTTTGGGAACTTTATTTCTGGATCGACCATCATATATATCTACCAAACAGAATAGACACTATTTTACTATAATTCTCTTCTTTAATATTTTAAGAATTTTTATCTCTTAAAATAAAAAAAAATATCCTAAACTTTTATTTCTGAAATATTTAGTATCAGTAAATTATCAGCGTTTTTTTTTTTTTTTTTTTTTTTTTTTTTTTTTTTTTTTTTTAATCTCTCCGTATGAAACTTTATGTAAATAAGAAGCATACTAAAACAAAAATGAAAATTATCTTTTTTTCAGAATTCATTCTTCAAAATATTTCAGTTAAAGATCTTCTAAATAAAAGTTTCATTTTTCTTTGCATTTTTTTTAACAGTTTTATTTTTTGTGCAGTTTGTGTTTGTTATATTTTCTCTTATTACTTTTCTTTATATCCTAAACCAGCTCATTTAAGTGAGATTCAAACATTTAAAATAGGATTCAATTTTTAATTATTTCAATGTTTCAAACAAAATCATTATTAAAAATTGCTTTGCATACAGGGGATAAATACGTGGAATTTCCGCTTAAAGCGGAATTGAACACATTGCAACAATCCATGTCAGAATAAAGATTAAAACCAACACATTTCGTGCTGGATCAATTAGGCCAGTGCCTTAAATGACAGAACTTATGAGAGATAAATTAGATTGATAAAATTTAAGAAATGTTTTAAAAGATCCAATGAACACATTAGTTTGTTCAAAGTACTTCAATTCCTTTATTGGTATTCAAATACGCAATTGCCCAATATTTAAAATTTACTTTCAGAAAACAGAATGCTCTGTGGCTGTTATTAGTGTTTGTTTTGGTTGAGATATTATATAGAAAAACTTTTGTTTTTGTAACTGCAACTGCATTTCAAGAGTGCGCTTATTGCATCTCAAGCAAAATTTAAATTACAACATACGATGTTTTAAATTGAAATATTCCATTTTCCATTCTTACTATTTAAATATCCAGAATTAAACATGCAGATTCTTTTCCATAATTATTTTCTAAAAAATTTATCTGTTATTCAGGCGAAAATTACGATTGTAATTTATTAATTTTACTAATAAGGGTTTCCATACTTGTGTAACGGCAGCAAAACAGAATGCACGTTGTTTACGCACGTTTTACGATCAAAATATGCATCATGCACATTTTGATCGTTAAAAAATAGATAAAAATAAATTTGGTCGAAGGCCAAACAGCGGTCGTTTTTAAATCATTTAAAAAGTGATTTATATTGAGATTTTTCAGAAAAAAATCATGCAATGTAGAGAATATTTATATAATTTTTATTTTACAGGAAATACTCTTCAAAAAGCTGACTCTCAGTGTTTTCATTAAACCCCTTAATTCTTTCGATCGTAACTTAAAGGGTAGTCTGGCTATTTGTTTTTTATTATTCAGATTGTTTGATTCCCACAAGTTTATTTATTTATTTATTTATTTTTAATAGTGTAAATGATTTTATTCTCGCATCATGTTACCTGCCATTAAATAAGGTGAATATTTCTAATTCAAAAAAGCGGTGGTAATTAAACAACCTTTTTTAAAGTAGCCTTCACGTATCTGGTGTAACGCTTAAGGGGTTAAAAAGAGATATAAGAAACGTATGATATTGTATTGTAAAGCATAAACCTGTTTATGCTTTACATTACCCATATATATTTTAGTACACATGTTATAAATATATTTATTTGTTTTTAAAAAATCAGTTAAAAAATAATTTGCTATCTTCAGTCATGCTGTTTTCGCAGAGAACTAACTATGGCGGTTTAATGTTTATTAGAATCTATAATTTTGATTACATTTTACGAAATTCTACTAAATTGAATAGTTAGATGAATGTGCATGTTATGCTACAGATAATATTTCCTGGAGAGAATCGTTTATATAACATTCTCATAATATAACGGATTAGAAATTTATTCAAATTATCTTTTTAATTTAATTTATTATTCTGTTATCTTTGACGATAATGAAATTCCATTCATATCTTCTGAAATGTAATTAAACTGTAAAGTGAGACTTTTGGAATAATTATCAAGAGACGAATAATTTCCTTTAATTTTGTTCTTAAAATGAAATTGCATTTATTTTCAGTAAAACATAATTATCAGTTTATATTAATTTTTCAAAAGAGGAAGTAATGAATATTTCTTTAACTCTTGTTGTTAAATATAAAAGCCACTTTACATCATTTTTTCAGATTGTTTATACTCCAAGAATTTAATTATTCAGTTAAATTACTAATGCATTATATTTTCGTGGTTGTCAAAAAATGAATACCGATTAAAATTGTGCATTTTTAAAATACCAATGAATTAGAGTTGAACATTCTTCGATTCCTAAATATATTGCCTGTCTTGGAAGAAAATAAGAATTTAATTAATAAAATGTCCAAATTACTCATCATATATAATAAAACGTAAAGCTATTTCTTTAAGACCAGTTCAGATACGTTTTCACATATATTTTTTTTCAGTCATATACGCATGCACGAGCTCTTCCGAGTTAACCAGCACCGGATAAACAGCGCATGTGCAGGCTGTTTCCTTTTCATTGCCAGATATTAAATCATAATTCTTAGGAATTAGAATTCATTCATTCTACCGTGCTGTAGTCGTTAGCTATACACACGTTGCGTTCTGTTAATGATATTTACTGTCGTTGCTGCCTTAAAAAAAGTAATTTATTTGTTATTATGCATTTTATTTATTATGTGTCCACTTCGATCTCTTATTATTTTGTGCATTTTAATTTATATAGCGAGTCTTAGGCTTATTTAATTGACTAATATGGACTTAGCATTCTACGATGTTTTCGAAATAATAGTGTATTGTAATTGTTTATTTAGGGTGATGTCCATTTGTTTATATGAAAGAGAAGAGCACCATCATGAGATTAAAAAACCGCTACAACCTCTGAATATCTTGGTAAAGGAAAGGATGGCATATAGATTCATGACAAAATCGCATAACGAAATCGACAGGAGCTCTGTTTTGCTTTAAAGTTGACTCACGGTCCTCATATATTTTCCCATGCATCGTTTTATATCATTTAACACATGGATTAGATTTGACGGGGGCGGTGGACGTTTAAAAATATTTCTTTTCATTTTCATAATAGAGAGATTTGAAATTTTGTGCAAATATGCATTTCATCATAAGTATCTAGAACACCTTAAAAGAAATTTCCAATGTTATTATAATTTTAAGATCTTTTAAAAAAATTTAAATTTTAAAAGGAAATCTGAAAAAGCTCCATGCGTCTTAATTTTCCATATATTTCATCGGTTCTGGATTTTAATTACGTAACACTCTATTAGAAACAAATTTATGTATCTATTTTTTAATCCCTTAAACAGTTAATTTTTTAGAGATATTTTCCTGAATTCCATATCAATTTTCATCAAAATTCTGCATTATAGTAAGTTAAAAATCAAATTTAAATATATTAATGACATCTAATTTTAAAATGCATACACAGCTTCTTTTTAACCAATATCAAGTTTCTTCCTTATCAGTTTCATGAATTTTGATGCAAAAGTAAGTAGAAAAAAGCATTTCAAAAATTTAAAAAGATCTGAAACATTAGTATTGAGAATAACAGATTCAAAGTATATTAAAAGACCAAAAAAATTATTGTAAACAAAATTAAAACACGCGTAACATTGCGTAAAATAATCATATGTACATGCGGTTTGCCGCGAGTGACAGTACAAATTGAAGAACGATAATACGAACAAAAGAAATGTCGATTTTGGGGTCGATATTGGCTCACATGAAGTAATATTTTAAACATATCCCCTCTAATGGGAACTAATCTAATGGATAAAAACTTGAAATATTATCACAAACAGCACACCGAGACTACTGAATTTTATATGCCATTAAAAATGACTGTACCTTTTTTCTATGAGCATAATTTTTTTTTTTTTTTGCCTTGCTGTTTTTGTTTTGCGGACGGAGATAAATGAACCTTTTTTACCTTAATATGGCACTTTTTATTTTGTCCTGACAGTTTTTTTGTTTTAGTCTTTTTTTAGTAATACTGTATTGTGATCTTCACGTCCATTTCCATAATACAATACGTTGACTTTTATTTTGCCTCTAGCATTTACAGCAATATTTGTAATATTATTATTTTGAAAATGAATAATAGTGACAAAAAATACGAAAAATTCTGGTTGTTCTATTTAATTCTAAATAGCCACCCTGATTTTTTTGCATAATATTCAAATAAACTTTTATCAGAGTAACTGGAACACCATAAGAAGTATCATCCCAATAATAAACGGATTATAACAATTTCAATTATCAACAATATGTTTCACAATTGCATTGCTCACATGCGAATAATGATATTCTGTATTATATAAAAACAAACGGAAAGTGCCCTAAATAGGCAATATCTGTTCGCTACAATTTCGCGAACATTGTACGATGCTAAATATATGTTACTCAACTAAATAAACCTAGGACTCGCTTAAATTAACAAAATAACAATAGATAAAACTGGACACATAATACATAAATTACTTTTTCAAAGATGCAGCTACAAAATATACACATATTACTTAGAAAACTTATGTGAATGACAGGAAATCGTTGCAGTTAAAATGATGCCAATAAAAATAAAAATTTGGCAAGTTATAATTGAAGAGCTAAGTGGAGGAAAATGTTAAGTAACAAAAATTACATTTCAAGAAATTTGAGGTGAATGTTTTTGCTGTAAATTTTAATGATTTATTTTCTGTTTGATACCATGTGTTTAAAATATTAACAGGTATGGTGCTAAACTCTCTCATAAAAACATATTCATATTTACTTTTCAAATATTAAAATTTATTAATATTATTGACATTATTAAATATTAATGAATAATCACTTAAATCTCCAAAACTATATAGAATTTTAGTACTTTAGCTTAACCGTGTGATAGGATACCTCATAACGCTTTCATCAAAAAAAAAAGAAAAAAAAAAGAAAATGTAGCATAACACGTTCATCCACTCAGCTCTTCAATTGACACCTATGAAACATAAATGCACACATTAAAATTTACAGTATATTAATGTGGGTAGACAGTTTACAGTCGAATTTGATATTATTTTAAAGCAACCAATTGAAGAAGTTCGTGCTTTTTGGTGATGAACTGACAGATTTCACAATATTTTCTGACGAATGAAGGAAGAATGTTGTTACTTTTTTCTCACAATAAATGAATTTTGCAATAAATACCTTCCACCAATTACACACACATATATATATATATATATATATATATATATTTTTTTTTTTTTTTTTTTTTTTTTTTTTTTTTTTTTTTTTTTACGCGGTTAAATGACAGATCTCAAGATTTGGCCGATTTTAGCATTTTCCACATCGTCTGATCAACAAATTTTGTGATTTTGCAGGTCAAGGATGGACAAATTTTGCTGATTTTTTGCATGGCCAACTAAGTAATCCACAAATTTCCTGCAACTGACTGGCGAACTTTGCAATTTTTTTTACAAAGGCAATCGAGAAATTTCTCTATTTCCTCGTGACAGATTGATGAAATTTACAATATTCTTCCCGTGATTAATTGATGAATTTCATATTTTTTTCTTCTGCAATAAAAAAAAAGGAAATAATTCGGAAGCGTTCATCTAAAATGGCTTTACGGGCCACAGGTCATGTTAAATAATAAACAAGTAAGAAAAATCATGCGTACGGCATAGATTATGAAACACTTTCCAACACTTCGTGAAAGCTTTAACATAACTTCGTTATTTAGAGAGTTAAGGTAAATAAGCTTACTAAGTAAACATTTAAAAATCTGATTTCAGCAGTTACCGTCCATAGGCAAATATGTATTCCAATTTTTTGAACAACCCTGTATTTGACCTGTATGCTGATATATATAGCATATAATGGGAAAATTTAGTTTAGCAGGAAAACATATAATAAGTTGAAATTTCTCTTTCAGCAATTTATACAATAAATTGAAAAAATACTTTACTAATTTTGTACAACTCTGTACTTTATCTAGTACCTTTATTACACGACAAAAATTACCTAAAATTTATTTCAAACTAAAACACTGTTAAAACTACTGAAATCACAATTGCAGAAATTATCATCTGCATACGATATTTATCCAATTCTTTGTTTGATCATGTATATCTTTTTAGATATATTCTACAAACATTTCTTAATAAACTAATTCCGGTTCAACGTAAAAATGCATAACTCACTTAAAAACCACATTTAAGCAATTTGCGCTCATACCCAGTAACCCTTACGAATTATTTTGTGTAGTCCTGTATATCAAGTATAGCATATATAGATACCATAAAGCATGCAGAAATATAGTGAAACATAAAACCGCATATCATAATTAAAAATGCATTTCCTGCAATCACCGCTAATGTACAGTACTTCTGATACAATTGCTATGTGAAATATTTTATGTATCCCTGTAAATGCTATGCAATTCGTATTATACATGAAATAACTTACAATAAACTTCAGCGACGAACTATATCAATTTTACTGTATATGAAATAGTTTAACATAATTAAAATACGTCGCAAACAATTCCCTCCCGCCCTATATCAGTATGATATGGAATACTTTTGTGTGGCCCTACACTGTTAAAAATAAAGGTTTAACTTTTCTCCAAAAAACTAGAGGAAGGAGGAGGTTTCACCATGTTTTTCGTTCAAGTAAAAATGTCTGGAAAAGATAATTACATGCCGGATGCACTATATCCGAAATTATGGTTCAACATTTGTTATCGTTGAGTGGCAACACTCGATAGACTTTAATGGCGTCTTCCGATCTGCCGATGCCGAATCAAAACTCGGATATCTCAAGCAGAAACGTGGATACTGGTATCCAGGTTTAGTTTTTCGCCATGTCAATCCATGAAATACTCGAAGTAAGTGCACTAGTGATTGTTTATTTTACTGTTATACACATAATAATGTTTTACTGTAACTCTCGTAAACAAAATTTCGTATCAACGTATTTCTTTTACCGGCAAATGCTGAATATTTTGCTTAAGCCTAAAGTATTTCCGATCTGCATTATATCCGAAGCGAAATTCGTTTGAATTAGTGTTTTAATGTGTGATATAAATTCTATTTTGTGAGTGAAATAGTGCATTCCTTGGATGAATAGAGTGTCTTAATTCAATTTTATAAACATTTGACCATGATTAATAACATTCGCTCATAAAAATTCAAATTCATAAAACGAAGAGTATCGCCTTTTCTAAAAATGCAACTTATTACTTTTAAAAACTTATAATATATATCTCTATCAGTATCTTAAACATTAGTTACCATGTTGAAAGCAATTTATGCAAACAAAATAATAAAAAAAAGAGATTTATATGATTTTTAAGCATTGTTTTTAAAAAGTTACATGTATCCAGATTTTTTTTCTATTATTGTCTTTATATTTGACATAACAACATTTACATTAATGATAATTTTGTTTTCTGGGGGAATTACTGCATTCCTTGAATGAATAGAGTGCCTTATTCAATTTTATAAACATTTGACAATAAATAATAACATTCGCTCATAAAAATTCAAATTCATAAAACGAAGAGTATCGCCTTTTCTAAAAATGCAACTTATTACTTTTAAAAACTTATGATATATATCTCTATCAGTATCTTAAACATTAGTTACCATGTTGAAAGCAATTTATACAAACAGAATAATAATAATAAAAAAAGAGATTTATATGATTTTTAAGCATTGTTTTTAAAATGTTACATGTATCCAGATTTTTTTTTTGTATTATTGTCTTTATATTTGATATAATATCATTTACATTCATTATAATTTTGTTTTGTGAGGGAATTACTGCATTCCATGAATGGATTTAGTGCCATAATTCAATTTTATTAACATTTGACGATGAATAATAACATTCGCTCATAAAAATTCAAATTCATAAAACGAAGAGTATCGCCTTTTCTAAAAATGCAACTTATTACTTTTAAAAACTTATAATATATATCTCTATCAGTATCTTAAACATTAGTTACCATGATGAAAGCAGTTTATATAAACAGAATAATAATAATAATAATAAAAGAGATTTATATGATTTTTAAGCATTGTTTTTAAAAAGTTACATGTATCCAGATTTTTTTTTTCTATTATTGTCTTTATATTTGATATAACATCATTTACATTCATGATAATTTTGTTTTGTGAGGGAATTACTGCATTCCTTGAATGAATAGAGTGCCTTAATTTAATTTTATAAACATTTGACCATGAATAATCACATTCTCTCATAAAAATTCAAATTCATAAAACGAAGAGTATCGCCTTTTCTAAAAATGCAACTCATTACTTTTAAAAACTTATAACATATATCTGTATCAGTATCTTAAGCATTAGTTACTATGTTTAAAGTAATTTATACAAACAAAATAATAAAAAAAAGAGATTTATATGAATTTTAAGCATTGTTTTTAAAAAGTTACATGTATCTAGATTTTTTTTCTGTTATTGTCTTTATATTTGATATAACATCATTTACATTCATGATAATTTTGTTTTGTGAGGGAATTACTGCATTCCTTGAATGAATAGAGTGCCTTAATTTAATTTTATAAACATTTGACCATGAATAATCACATTCTCTCATAAAAATTCAAATTCATAAAACGAAGAGTATCGCCTTTTCTAAAAATGCAACTTATTACTTTTAAAAACTTATAATATATATCTCTATCACTGTCTTAAACATTAGTTATCATGTTTAAAGTAATTTATACAAACAAAATAATAAAAAAAAGATATTTATATGAATTTTAAGCATTGTTTCAAAAAGTTACATGTATCCAGATTTTTTTTTTCTATTATTGTCTTTATATTTGATGTAACATCATTTACATTCATGATAATTTTGTTTTCTGAGGGAATTACCGCATTCCTTGAATGAATAGAGTACCATAATTCAATTTTATAAACATTTGACGATGAATAATAACATTCGCTCATAAAAATTCAAATTCATAAAACGAAGAGTATCGCTTTTTCTAAAAATGCAACTTATTACTTTTAAAAACTTATAATATATATCTCTATCAGTATCTTAAACATTAGTTACCGTGTTGAAAGCAATTTATACAAACAGAATAATAATAAAAAAAAGAGATTTATATGATTTTTAAGCATTGTTTTTAAAAAGTTACATGTATCCAGATTTTTTTTTCTATTATTGTCTTTATATTTGATATAACATCATTTACATTCATGATTATTTTGTTTTGTGAGGGAATTACTGCATTCCTTGAATGAATAGAGTGTCTTAATTCAATTTTATAAACATTTGACCATGATTAATAACATTCGCTCATAAAAATTCAAATTCATAAAACGAAGAGTATCGCCTTTTCTAAAAATGCAACTTATTACTTTTAAAAACTTATAATATATATCTCTATCAGTATCTTAAACATTAGTTACCATGTTGAAAGCAATTTATGCAAACAAAATAATAAAAAAAAGAGATTTATATGATTTTTAAGCATTGTTTTTAAAAAGTTACATGTATCCAGATTTTTTTTTCTATTATTGTCTTTATATTTGATATAACAACATTTACATTAATGATAATTTTGTTTTCTGAGGGAATTACTGCATTCCTTGAATGAATAGAGTGCCTTATTCAATTTTATAAACATTTGACCATAAATAATAACATTCGCTCATAAAAATTCAAATTCATAAAACGAAGAGTATCGCCTTTTCTAAAAATGCAACTTATTACTTTTAAAAACTTATGATATATATCTCTATCAGTATCTTAAACATTAGTTACCATGTTGAAAGCAATTTATACAAACAGAATAATAATAATAAAAAAAGAGATTTAGATGATTTTTAAGCATTGTTTTTAAAATGTTACATGTATCCAGATTTTTTTTTCTATTATTGTCTTTATATTTGATATAATATCATTTACATTCATTATAATTTTGTTTTGTGAGGGAATTACTGCATTCCATGAATGAATTTAGTGCCATAATTCAATTTTATTAACATTTGACGATGAATAATAACATTCGCTCATAAAAATTCAAATTCATAAAACGAAGAGTATCGCCTTTTCTAAAAATGCAACTTATTACTTTTAAAAACTTATAATATATATCTCTATCAGTATCTTAAACATTAGTGACCATGATGAAAGCAGTTTATATAAACAGAATAATAATAATAATAATAAAAGAGATTTATATGATTTTTAAGCATTTTTGTTACATGTATCCAGATTTTTTTTTTCTATTATTGTCTTTATATTTGATATAACATCATTTACATTCATGATAATCTTGTTTTGTGAGGGAATTACTGCATTCCTTGAATGAATAGAGTGCCTTAATTTAATTTTATAAACATTTGACCATGAATAATCACATTCTCTCATAAAAATTCAAATTCATAAAACGAAGAGTATCGCCTTTTCTAGAAATGCAACTTATTACTTTTAAAAACTTATAACATATATCTGTATCAGTATATTAAGCATTAGTTACTATGTTTAAAGTAATTTATACAAACAAAATAATAAAAAAAAAGATATTTATATGAATTTTAAGCATTGTTTTTAAAAAGTTACATGTATCTAGATTTTTTTTCTATTATTGTCTTTATATTTGATATAACATCATTTACATTCATGATAATTTTGTTTTGTGAGGGAATTACTGCATTCCTTGAATGAATAGAGTGCCTTAATTCAATTTTATAAACATTTGACCATGAATAGTCACATTCTCTCATAAAAATTCAAATTCATAAAACGAAGAGTATCGCCTTTTCTAAAAATGCAACTTATTACTTTTAAAAACTTATAATATATATCTCTATCAGTATCTTAAACATTAGTTACCATGATGAAAGCAGTTTATATAAACAGAATAATAATAATAATAAAAAAGAGATTTATATGATTTTTAAGCATTGTTTTTAAAAAGTTACATGTATCCAGATTTATTTTTCTATTATTGTCTTTATATTTGATATAACATCATTTACATTCATGATAATTTTGTTTTGTGAGGGAATTACTGCATTCCTTGAATGAATAGAGTGCCTTAATTTAATTTTATAAACATTTGACCATGAATAATCACATTCTCTCATAAAAGTTCAAATTCATAAAACGAAGAGTATCGCCTTTTCTAAAAATGCAACTTATTACTTTTAAAAACTTATAATATATATCTCTATCACTATCTTAAACATTAGTTATCATGTTTAAAGTAATTTATACAAACAAAATAATAAAAAAAAGAGATTTATATGAATTTTAAGCATTGTTTTAAAAAGTTACATGTATCCAGATTTTTTTTTTCTATTATTGTCTTTATATTTGATGTAACATCATTTACATTCATGATAATTTTGTTTTCTGAGGGAATTACTGCATTCCTTGAATGAATAGAGTGCCATAATTAAATTTTATAAACATTTGACGATGAATAATAACATTCGCTCATAAAAATTCAAATTCATAAAACGAAGAGTATCGCCTTTTCTAAAAATGAAACTTATTACTTTTAAAAACTTATAATATATATCTCTATCAGTATCTTAAACATTAGTGACCATGATGAAAGCAGTTTATATAAACAGAATAATAATAATAATAATAAAAGAGATTTATATGATTTTTAAGCATTTTTGTTACATGTATCCAGATTTTTTTTTTCTATTATTGTCTTTATATTTGATATAACATCATTTACATTCATGATAATCTTGTTTTGTGAGGGAATTACTGCATTCCTTGAATGAATAGAGTGCCTTAATTTAATTTTATAAACATTTGACCATGAATAATCACATTCTCTCATAAAAATTCAAATTCATAAAACGAAGAGTATCGCCTTTTCTAAAAATGCAACTTATTACTTTTAAAAACTTATAACATATATCTGTATCAGTATCTTAAGCATTAGTTACTATGTTTAAAGTAATTTATACAAACAAAATAATAAAAAAAAAAGATATTTATATGAATTTTAAGCATTGTTTTTAAAAAGTTACATGTATCTAGATTTTTTTTCTATTATTGTCTTTATATTTGATATAACATCATTTACATTCATGATAATTTTGTTTTGTGAGGGAATTACTGCATTCCTTGAATGAATAGAGTGCCTTAATTCAATTTTATAAACATTTGACCATGAATAGTCACATTCTCTCATAAAAATTCAAATTCATAAAACGAAGAGTATCGCATTTTCTAAAAATGCAACTTATTACTTTTAAAAACTTATAATATATATCTCTATCAGTATCTTAAACATTAGTTACCATGATGAAAGCAGTTTATATAAACAGAATAATAATAATAATAAAAAAGAGATTTATATGATTTTTAAGCATTGTTTTTAAAAAGTTACATGTATCCAGATTTATTTTTCTATTATTGTCTTTATATTTGATATAACATCATTTACATTCATGATAATTTTGTTTTGTGAGGGAATTACTGCATTCCTTGAATGAATAGAGTGCCTTAATTTAATTTTATAAACATTTGACCATGAATAATCACATTCTCTCATAAAAGTTCAAATTCATAAAACGAAGAGTATCGCCTTTTCTAAAAATGCAACTTATTACTTTTAAAAACTTATAATATATATCTCTATCACTATCTTAAACATTAGTTATCATGTTTAAAGTAATTTATACAAACAAAATAATAAAAAAAAGAGATTTATATGAATTTTAAGCATTGTTTTAAAAAGTTACATGTATCCAGATTTTTTTTTCTATTATTGTCTTTATATTTGATGTAACATCATTTACATTCATGATAATTTTGTTTTCTGAGGGAATTACTGCATTCCTTGAATGAATAGAGTGCCATAATTCAATTTTATAAACATTTGACGATGAATAATAACATTCGCTCATAAAAATTCAAATTCATAAAACGAAGAGTATCGCCTTTTCTAAAAATGAAACTTATTACTTTTAAAAACTTATAATATATATCTCTATCAGTATCTTAAACATTAGTTACCATGATGAAAGCAGTTTATATAAACAGAATAATAATAATAATAAAAAAGAGATTTATATGATTTTTAAGCATTGTTTTTAAAAAGTTACATGTATCCAGATTTATTTTTCTATTATTGTCTTTATATTTGATATAACATCATTTACATTCATGATAATTTTGTTTTGTGAGAGAATTACTGCATTCCTTGAATGAATAGAGTGCCTTAATTTAATTTTATAAACATTTGACCATGAATAATCACATTCTCTCATAAAAGTTCAAATTCATAAAACGAAGAGTATCGCCTTTTCTAAAAATGCAACTTATTACTTTTAAAAACTTATAATATATATCTCTATCACTATCTTAAACATTAGTTATCATGTTTAAAGTAATTTATACAAACAAAATAATAAAAAAAAAGAGATTTATATGAATTTTAAGCATTGTTTTAAAAAGTTACATGTATCCAGATTTTTTTTTCTATTATTGTCTTTATATTTGATGTAACATCATTTACATTCATGATAATTTTGTTTTCTGAGGGAATTACTGCATTCCTTGAATGAATAGAGTACCATAATTCAATTTTATAAACATTTGACGATGAATAATAACATTCGCTCATAAAAATTCAAATTCATAAAACGAAGAGTATCGCTTTTTCTAAAAATGCAACTTATTACTTTTAAAAACTTATAATGTATATCTCTATCAGTATCTTAAACATTAGTTACCGTGTTGAAAGCAATTTATACAAACAGAATAATAATAATAATAAAAAAAGAGATTTATATGATTTTTAAGCATTGTTTTTAAAAAGTTACATGTATCCAGATTTTTTTTTTCTATTATTGTCTTTATATTTGATATAACATCATTTACATTCATGATTATTTTGTTTTGTGAGGGAATTACTGCATTCCTTGAATGAATAGAGTGTCTTAATTCAATTTTATAAACATTTGACCATGATTAATAACATTCGCTCATAAAAATTCAAAATCATAATACGAAGAGTATCGTCTTTTCTAAAAATGCCACTTATTATTTTGGTTTTCTACTTCTGTTCATCTTAGATTTTAATAATTTTATATGTCATTTTAAAATTTAGAAAATTTGTGTTTTCAATCAATGATTAAAAAAAATCAGTTGATTAAAATCATGATTTAATCGTTGATTTAAATCAACTGATTAAAATCGTTGACACCCTATTGCAGCCAAATGGCAAACGTCAGTTTTTGTTAATCACAATTGACGAATTTTTTTCCTCAACCAGCTGACACTTTTTGCAATATTTTTCCACACTTGATTCAAGAATTTCACAATATTCTCCTTCTACCTAACAATTGGAGAATTCTGCAGTTTTTTCTTACAAACTTACTTTGCAGTTATCCAAAATTTTCAACATAATAAAATGTAAAATTATGACTAAAAATTAAATAAACAGTACATAAAGAAAAACTATAAAATTATTTAGATATTTCCAATATTTCAGTTGACTAAGGTTTACGTTTAATGCAGTTTTATTTATTTATTTTTTTAAATAAATAAAATTGTGTGATTTTTGCTTGGTTGTGGTTTTCTCTGGGACGGGAAAATTTAAGTTTACCTGTGACCCTGTGAGAGAAGGGGGAACAAGTTATTGATCCTGCTGACTACTAAAATTTTCAAATTTGTGGTCCAATGTCCAATATCATTTTTGGTTTTCCCTGACCAGTGGACCATCAATGATTTCAAACACTGATTGATTTTTCAAATGCTGAAGATTTCCTTGTAAAATAGATTTGAATTATATGCTGTTTAATTTTTTGATTATTTCCCCTGTGTGAAATTTGACTTTTATTGTTATGTCTGCACAAGAAACAATTTTATGTCTTAAAATATTTACTCTTTCATTTAAAACAGGTGGAGAAAGTAACCTGATGCTTGGATCTCTTCCATTTTACCTGACTGAAATCCTGATTCAGAATATACTAAGCTTCAAGAATTTAAATATTTGATGACCTGAATGGTCAGACAGAGTGCAGCACCCACCTAAAACTGTCTGAGAGAAACTCTATGTAAAATGATATTATATTACAATAAATATTAGTCTGACATACTATACATATAATCTAATGATTATATAATTTGTATTTTCAATAAATGGAGCGGCATACCGCAAACCAACTTAAATGTGTTGCTATTTAATTGTGCCTGTAACCATTTCTTTTTTCAGCTATTGCAAGGCTGCTGTTGGTGAATATTTTTCTTCTCTACGAGTATTGTTAAAAAATAAATAAATTGTCATCATAGATTATCATTCAGGAATACTGAAAAAATATATATGTAACAATAATTAGTCGCTTAGTGGCGACACTGCTGTTGTTAAATTAACCCTTCAAAGTAAAGTATTTAATATACTATGGACGTACATTGTGTATTTAAAAAAAAGCTTTAAAATTTAAAGTAATACTTTTGTATTAGCTGATATTAGAGGTTAAATGGATTCTGCTACTTATAGCTGCCTTTTTCATGCTGATTATTTCAGTGTTTACGCATATACTTTGATTATGTATCCGTTATGTTTTGTCTTTATTTATTGAAAAGTGTTGTATTCATTATTGAATGTTAAACAGAAACAAATTCTGAGTTTTTTTTTGTTGTTGTTTTTATATCCAAATGAGCTAATTTTGCATAATCGAGCTGTGTGCAGTATAAATTTTTAAAAGAATCATGCTTGCAAATTATTTTTAAAACTATGGAAAATCAGTAAATTGAAATACAGATTTAATTTAATTGCATTTCAAATTGCAACCCCCCCCCCCTTTTAACGACGTAAAAATGAAAATTATGTGACAATAATTCAATTTGAAGAAAAGGGGAAGTGGATTGCTTAGATTGTTACTGTCGATATATGTCAGCAACAGTAGAAAAATTAATTTTTTTTTTAGCCAATTTTACTGTTCAAAAATAGTACTATTACAAATTATGTAACTTAAAATAGTGAAAATATGTGAAATTTTCATGTGTGTAACAATTGTACCTTTATATTAAGTATATGCAGAAATGTCTATAAATATTTTTTGCTAATTAAAATACTTTTATTTTTTGTTTTGTGAAAAGAAGGTAAAACTTTGAAAACTGTATAATATAAAAATTTCAGCATCTGGGCGATTCCATGTGGAGAGTCACACACGTAACGCAGGCTTTAATTTGCATTTATTCAATTATTTATTATATTTTAATGTTAATTCTGATTTTTGGTGGTATGGTAAATAAGTTATTAACATATTTTTTAGTTTAAATGTGTGTAAGTAAAGCTCACAGAAATATATAATTTAATTTCATACTCAAACTGTGCTTTTTTTCTGAAGTAGAAAAAAAGCACATTTTGAGTAATGAAATTAAATGATATACTTCTGTGAGTTTTATTGCCACACATTTAAATTTAAAAATATATCAATAATTTATTTACCATACCACTTAAAATCAGAATTAACATTAAAATTTAATAAATAATTGAATAAATGCAAATTAAAGCCTGCATTATGTGTGTGAAACTTTCCATGGAATCGCCCATCTATGGACTCACAACAATTAAAAGAAAAAAAAAAAACAATTACAGATCATGAAAGCAGCAGCTAACTGCGTTGTGGGGAAAACTTTTTCAAACCAATGCAAAAATTAATATTGGTTGAAGAAATTCATTCAGCCATTGTTTAAATTAAAATATAATGAAAACTGGGTATGCATTTAAATCTAAGAAAATTATTATTATTTTTTTAATATTTTTTTGTGAATAAGCAAGCACTAAATAGACTAAGTGTAAGTGAGTGCAGAGAAATATTCCAAAAAGTACAATGACAGAATGGTAATATTTGTGAGAAAAAAAATGCAGTTACTTTGTGAAATCAGATTAGATCAAACTGGTTTACATTTGTTTTTTAAATATGTTCCAAAGACAATCGAATCAATAATTAAAAATTTAATAATGTTCGGTTTAATGAAAATATATATATATATATATATGCTTTCCCTACTGCAATATAATCTCGCATAATCTGAAATTTTGTTTATTATTATACCTATTATACCATAAAATGATAAATTGAAAACCAAAGTGAGGGAAAAAAAAGAAAACTACAATCCGGTGTAACCTTTCCTCATAAAGATGAGAGAAAATCCTGAATCGTGGTTCAACCTTTTACCGAAAAATTGGAATAGAGAAAACCTTGAATTATGATTTAACCTTTCACCAGAAAATATTATTTAAAAAAACTCTGAATCATGGTTAAACCTTTCACCAGAAAATTGGATTTAAAAACAATCCTGATTTGTGGTTCAACCTTTTACCAGAAAATTCGATTTAAAAAAACTGAATTATGGTTCAAACTTTTACCAGAAAATTGGATTTAAAAAAACCCCTGATTTATGGTTCAACCTGTCACTATAAAATTGGATTTAAAAAATCCTGATTTATGGTTCAACCTTTCACCAGAAAATTGGATTTATAAAAAACCTGAATCATGGTTTAACATTTCACTAATATAATGGTATTTATGAAAGCACCAATAAACTGGTGAAACTTATCACCTATATCTTGGTTGCAGCTAAATTTCAGCGACTTTTAACCGTTTTCTTGGTGAAATATCGCACTTTATTTTTAACAGTGTATAAAAGAATAATAACTATTCTTTGCTCCGCATATTTCTACAGAATGCACGTTTAGTGCACTTCATAAATGCACATCATTTTTGTTATGTTTGAATGCACGTAACAACATTAAAAATCCTTTTAAACGATTTTTTCCCATTGACCGTAACGTAACGGGAATATTTTGACTGTCCCTGTAAATAAACTAAACGTGCTATAAACGTCATTAGAAATAGGGAACGTGCTATGGTAGAGGTCAGTAACATTAAAAAATTTCAGGGCAATTCGAGTATATTTACGAGGGTTATAGCGCGGATAGACAAACAGAGGGCCACACAAACCGAAGTCATAAACACTTTTCTACTTTGTTGGATAGTGTTAAAAAGAGCCTTCGGACACATAAAGTAGTTACAAACGGTGGTCCGGCTTTGTGTCCTTCAAATTGGCCTAGATTCAACACTAAGTTAAGAATGACAGCAATACAGGATTTAAAAGATTTTTTATGGTTTACATGTTTAGCTAGGCTGAATTTGTAAATAAGAACAAATATACAATTTTTTTACTCCATTATGGGCACAGAACCTTTGTGATGTACAGTGATAATAGAAAAATTTCATGAACTGACAGATTCCTGTTTGCTGAGGGTTCTGTTTCTATTATTTGTTTTTCTTTTTTTTCTTTCTTTCTTTCCTTTTTTTCGCTCTATTACTGCAGAATGATATAATGCAGATACCTTTCAGTTAGTGCAGTAATTATTTTTAGATACTACCTTAGTGCGTAACACAAAACTGGTTATGATAATTTTTTGCGAGGAAGACGGTGAGTATTATTCAGCAATTGGTAAGTTTTCTCTTAAATAAATTAAACAGTTTGTAAGTTTAAAGCAACTCCTATGCAATAAATTTTAAATCAAGTCGTGTATTAAAAAATACAACTTTGTGATAAGTAAGCTAACATAATAAATCCTAAGAATTAAAGTAACGCTGAATAAAAATTTAAATAGACTTTGTACTGTTTCTCGCCTGTTAAATTATTAAATTAGCTCGCATGTTATATGATGCTTACATATTATCCTGGCCAGATTGTGGGAACAGTGGTGCCAAAAATATTAACTATAATGACTCTTATTAGCCCCCCTATTTCTTTCTCCCAGCTTATTTTGTCTCCAATAAATAACGTTACCTTGTATAAACCAGCCGTAAAACGAAAGCCGATGTTTCATTGGGCGATTAAATAATGTACAGCATTTTTTAAAACTTCTAAGCATCGCACATTTTCAATGTTTATACCGTCGTATTGGGGGAAAAAAGTACTTTTTAATGCAATTTCTTTGAAAACCGTATCTCCATTTATTTTTGATATATTAATTTCTTTGCCATTCATTTCTTTTATGCCATTTACTTAATATTGGCAACGGAAGTATTCCATTTCTGTAGGAAGGAAAGAAAAAAATAGTTGAAAAAAAGCAATTATATCTTCTTCTTGCCATTTTCCCATAAAAACTGAAAAAAGATGTTATTAAAATACGTGTTATATTGAGAAAAATATAAATGAATGATTTATGATAAAACATGGAGCTATTATAAACTATATTTAATTTTAAGTATCTATATTACTGCAAATGACGTCATTTTACATAAAATAAAAACATGTGTTTTAAGACTTAAAATTGAAATATGTTTTGCACTACAGTAGAATTCCCGATTATCCGAGTCCCGCTTAACCGAGTTATTTTCTTCTGATGGATTGGTGGCTTCTATTATTATGAAACAACCATTATAAATGAAGTGTTAGGTGAAGATGAAAGAGCAGCTGAAAAAAAAATGGCCATTTTTTTTCCCATTCTGACCAGAGAATCCGAGTTCTAACTTTTTACGAGTGATCTTTCATCTTCACCTAACGCTTCATTCATAATGGCTGTTTCTTAATAATAGAAACCACCAGTCCACCAGAAGAAAATGGAGTAATGGAAATATCGGGGGCGAAACTAAATTCTGAAAAAGCAGAATTCCTGTTCTCTAGTTGATAACTTTCGGGTGTCTTCTTGTTAGTTTATTTATTTTTCTACCTGTATTTTGAGAGCATAGTTGCCTAATTTAAAAAAAAAAAAAAAATGTGCCAGAGATATGTATATATTAGAATATATATATAATATGACTAGCTGTTACCCGTGACGTCGTTCACGTTACATAAAAAGAAGAAATTAATTAATTAAGCAAAGCATTTCCCTTCCGATACTTAAAAACACATATAATAAACCAATTCTTTATCACATTTTATAAGAGAAAATCTCTCCATATATATATTACGCTATCGCACGTGGCAAAGAAAGCGCAATTATTTGTTAATTGTTTAATGTCAACGCCCAAATGAAACATATCTCATTGGTTATTGAACAACATTTAATGCATCTCCATACCTATAAGGGAGTTACCATAGAGCACCCTGTACTGTCGCCAAATACTGCCAAGTTTGTCGCCAAAAGTGACGCCAACTTGGCGATATCTCTAATATTTCGCCAAATTCCCAGAGACTTCCATTGTAAACCAATAGAGTTTACTTGCTTATAGAAAATCAGCAAATTGAGATATTTTAATGCAACAAAAACTGATATTAGCTTAAGGGTTATATTAATTATATTTAACCCTCTCTCTGCGTTTTAAAAATAAATCAAAATAGGTTCAAAATTGCACCTCTTTTTTATTACATGTTTCAAATCTATATATAGCTTAGAAGCTTAGAATTTAAGTATGTAAACATTTTTTGTAAAAGAATTCAGGATCTTAGACGGGATAGGATATTAGAAATTAGACGAAATCAGGGCACTGGAGGATTAGTGTCACTGGAGGCTAATTTTATAGTCTCGCACCACTATTGTAAAAAAATCAATTTTGTAGTGCAGTTATCTTGTAGATGTTGTTAAAGTCTATATGGAAATTTGTACTTAAAAAGTGATCCCAGTTGAATTAAAAAATAGTCGCCAGTGGAAAAAAATGAATCCCCGCGGAAATCTCGGATTGCGCAAATTTTGCTACTTTTACGTTGCCCGAGGAAATCACGGGTTGCGCAACGAGAGGGTTAAGTGAGTCCAAGTAAATTAAGTTATGAATAAAAGTAACATGATGTAATGCTTAGCATGAACATAAATTTTAAGGGAGACCAAACTGGTCCACAAGGGCGGCTAGTATGGGTAATTTAAGGTATTTCTTTATTATAGGATCATTGAGATAACCCAGATTTATGCGCTGAATCAGGATGTCTGTTTACATCATGAAGTAATAAGAAAATGGCACAGATTCCATATAAGCACCAGGGTACCAAATTGTTCCCAAAATAAATTATTTTACTTGACATGGTAACCCGGCTATTGTTATTTATTTTATAATAAATTGTTTATTTACTTTAATTTTCTTTTAAAATTGCATAAATTAATGAAACATATTTTTTATTTATTCCTATTTCCTGTTTTAATAATAGAACAAAATTTAAAAATATACATGTAATGGTATTCGAAAACGGTGTTTTCACCAATTTGGAGTCGCAAACAGATCGCGCCAAACCAGGTGCGTATATGGCATCTGTGGCAAGAAAATTATCGGATGATACTTTTTTATATGTTTTACAATCATACTTGGCATTAAAGGTGGGCGAAGAAATGATCATCTAGAATATTATTAAGACTTTACTACACAAAAAACAAACCTGTTTACAACAATGTATTTATTTTTGCAACAATTGTCTTTCTCTAAAAAAAGCAAATTGACTACGAACCCGATTACAGAACATAACTTCTATCTATTTAATTTTTTATTTTTAAGAATGAAAATACATTTTTCCGGCTAATCATTACGTGATTTTCGACATTGATAATTTTACTGTGCATATTATTGACATTTGCTATCCATTTGTTCTTCAAAAGATTTTGTTTTTATTTTTAAATGTTAAATTTAAATTTAAATCTTTAAGTTAACCGTGCGCACACGATAAACCGTAAGCATTGATAACAATTTTTTTAAAATATTAAGAATTAATACAATAACACAATCTCATTTTATTTCAACATCAAAGCATATCCGTTTTATATTCCATATATGACGTCACATTTGCCTTCATTCCGCACATACTCAAAATTCATGCACCTTGTATTATTAAAAATTCTTGAAAATTTCCGTTTTAATCTTTCAATCAGAAATTAAATTATTATTCTGTGTTTTTATCTTTTGGCAACGAAAAAAGGAAGATGGTTATATTTTATCGGGAAAATGTCAATTCATTGCGTATGAAAATTAATGAAATTTTGGATTATTAAGCAAAATATTTGAATAAATAAATTAAACATAGCCTATGTTCATTTCCAGGTTGTAATCCATCTATATCCAAAAATGCAAATGCATTCATTCATCCGTTTAGATGCAGGCTTTATTCAAACTTTCGGACACACATTGACATTTATAATATTATATAAGGACTATGGGGCTCTGCCCCCTGCAAGCTACGCTCGCCAACCCCCATTCAGACACCGCAGAATCTAAAACCACGCTAATTTGTTCGGTTTTAAAAAGTTTAGAGAAAGATTGAATTATAATTGAAAAAACCTATAGCGATCTCCCTGTAAACGGGTTTCCATTCAATTCCCTTTGATTGCAAAAATTTAAGGCCGAATCATTTGCTATTAAGACATCCAACCGTTGTTTTCGTGTTTGATTAAAGAAGACCAGTTAAACATTTGAAAGGCAGCTAAAATAAAATGAATTATGTAAACAGAGTCTTTGCCTCCCGGTATTTTTTAACAGCGTTATAAAACGATTGACATAATACAATTTACTACAATTACTACAATTTACCACTTTAACCCCTTCAAAGGCGGTAGTTCATTTTTGGACCACTTAATTTTAATTCTTAAATGCACCAGAATATTGGAATGAAAATTTTCATTTTATTATTAAGTGAACAAAAGCATTTTCGTATTTCAAAATTTGTTTGTAAATTCTGGTGCCATATACTGATTTCAACATTTTACGAATAGAAGTACCTTGCCCCTGAAAGGATTAAACGCATATTAATGTATTTATTATTTTAACGTTTCCTTTCTCTTTTAATATTCACGTGTAAATACAAATTTCAATATTTTCCTGCTTGTAACACGTACTCATTTAATAGCAATTTTAAAGGGTTTTTTTCTGTTTTTAATAGGCACGTGTAAATAAATTTTTAATCGTTGGGAAATATTATTCTTTGCGCTGTTTTTAGAATTGAAAATAATCTCTATAATAATGTCCTAAGTCATGTGACTATTATCAACAATTATGGGCGGATTCCTTTGCTTTTTATATTCCAAACGGTCATTTTGGTACTTTAATGTTAGCCAGACACAGGCGATAAGTTGCCAAATATTATTCTATTGCCATGATTTCACTTATATTACAATAGTCCAAGTCATGTAACTGCCATAAACAATTACAACACTTCGCTTTTCCTAAGAAAGGTTTCAGTTTTGATTAAAGAATCAAAGTTATTTTTTCGAATAAAACTACATAAAAGATGCCATGATCACAAAGAATTCTTGATACTTTTATGTTAGCCGGGTGAAAATCTCGCCAATAGCTTTTTTTAACTCGTCAGTTAGCATTTTTTTATTTTTCGAGTGGTAAATTATAACGGTACTACTTGGTTATCCCATCGACCAAAAAACCTATTGCCAAACTATAAGCTTAAATGCCGATAGTGGTTGATCGTAAATGTCACATTCACATGGCTCTAAGGAAGTTACACGTGTTTACGCCACCAAGGGATTTTTATTTCGACGTTTTATTTTTATTTTTATTTCTATCAATGCTAGGCACAGATGTCATGTACATCCCATATTGGCGCGACTTTTTTCCGACGGCAATTTGGCGAAAACATCAACAGCATAAACAACAACGTCTGGGTTACCATATCAAGCAAAATAACGACACTTTGGCGCCAGTTAAATACCCGTTGCATATATCACATTGGCGTCAGAAAAAAAAACGCGCCAAAATGCTATACTAATTTATTTCGGCACAGATGTCATATACTACCCATATTGGCGCGTTTTTTTTTTTTTTTTTTTTTTTTTTTTTGGACGCTATTTTAGCGAAAACATCACCACCATAAACAACAACATCCGGATTACCATATCAAGCAAAATAACTACACTTTGGCGTCAGTTAACCTTTAACCGGAATCGCTAAATTGTTCCACATTAGTGGAATCGTATATCCAAAAGGACCTTTTAATTAATATCCAAGTTATTTTCTAATATATATGAAATTACCACTTAGATGGGTTATAAGCGCATTGAAAAAAAGTTTCATGTACTATATAAATCAACTTTTATTCATACTAGTTGCGTGGCAACCCGTTGTGTTGCGTTTGAATTGCATGAGGCAATCGATCTTTTTGCGAAAAATGAAATCTTAACTTTATTGTAAATTTAGAAAGCCATTGCAATATTAATTTTATTAAATACAATATTTCAAATAATAAGTTATATTTACAATTTAAGTCACAACATTCCGAATAAAAATGAACATATTCTATAACGTTATTTGCCTAGAGCTTTTCGCTCTTCCAAGATTTTGCTTCGAATTTCGGAGTTCGTAGAAATGATGTCATTTGGGTCAACTTATTCAAAAAATGTATTTGTTTGGACGAATTTATTCAGAAGCATTTTATATTTATGAATTAAAATAAATATTTAAAGAATTATTTTTTTCTCGCTAAATCTTTTCTCATTTTTACATTTTCGCATTTTTAATGCCCGCTTCTGAAAAGTTTTATTAGCCATCTTAAAGCAATGGTTGAAAATCTACTTTACGACTTTAAATTAAATGAAAATTACGTACGATGTTTTTTTTCTTTTGACGTCAACAAAATGTATCTCAATGTTCCAGTCGAGAGTCGAATTTGTGTTTCTAAAATAAACGGATTCCTGAAGCTTGAATATGTGTGAGTTCGTATTTCGTGAAATTTTCATGAAAACTACAATCATATTTTCACTATTTATTCAAATATACGTTAATTTCAATTTAAAAATGATGTCAACAATGATACCTAATAATCCTTGTAATTTTCCCTTTTCTCTCTTTTATCCACAAAAATGGAGCAATTTTATTTTCCATCATTACAGAAATGTCATAAAAAATAACGTAAAAATTTATATCTCGAAAACTAAACAAATTTTAAAATTCTACGACCACGTTTAACATCCTCGGACCCATGCGGATAACTGTCGTTAATTTGATCACCCAACATTCCATATTCTAGGAGGAACAGCTGTGAAATACAAATGGACAGTCACTTTTTAATATAATAGATTGATGAAGTTTTAATTTCGCTATAAAAAATTAGTCAGGGACAAATGCTGAATTATTTATATTATTTTAAGTACAAATGGCTTATTCCGTAATGGAGCCTGTACGCAATGGATACAGATTAAAAAAACATTATTCTTGAAAATTATTTAAAAAGACATAATAAATAAATCAATTAAGATAAAGTTTTCAGAAAATTGCATTTGAAAGTAGATTTTTTTCCCTATATAACGGGTTGTAAAAATTGAAGATGCAAGATGTTTAGAAATTCAAAAAATCACAGTAGCAAAGATTGCAAATCCGACATTTAATCGTCAAGCGTTGCCATTCTCAAAATGACGTCAGCCGTACGCACGGACATGTTTTTCCTTTATAATATAGATAGATTTTCAAACGTAAAGTTCCGTTTGTCAGCTAAAACTTTGTATGTGAAAATGCATTCTTTTGGCTTGAGGGTCTAATTTCAGTACCGCGAAGTACAAATTCCAGAAACTGATGTCTTTTAGATGTATTATTGTAAAATATATAGTTTTATCAAAGAAAAGGATTGTTTTCTTTTAAATATGGCACTTACTGAAGCATTACGCAGAGTGTCTCAAATTCGGTATCAGCCGAATGAAAATATATTGTAACATTTGCTTTATGAGTGAAAATGTTATTTAATAGTGACGTCATTTTCTGTTCAGACTTAAAATAAAGTTATTTTTTTATTGTAATCAGTAAATGGTATCAATAAGGATAAATAAACCCCAATATTTCTTTTTTTCTGCAACAGTGGAAATAATACGATTGCTACCATTTTGATGAAATTTCAAAAAATCTTTTCAAATTAAATTAAAAATATAAAAGTGAAAATATTTAGAAAAATAGCTAGTGCGAGGACATCTACAATGGAACAGCTTTCATTTAAAAAAAAAAATTATTAGCAAAATTGGTACAGTAGAAAGTTCAAGGAAGATGTCTAAAAAAGCTATCTTGTGTTTTCAATACATAGATTCATTTTTATCTTTTACTTTAACAGTTGCCTAGCAACTCTATTTCATACAAATTACATTTAAAAGCACATATTTTTCCCAATTCGGCTCTAAAAATGTAAATTGTTCTACTACATATATGTTAAATTCGTGCTTTTTTATATATTATAATTTTATTTATTTATTGATGAAGCTTTAATTTCGTTGTAGAAAATTAGCGGAAGAGAAAATCTGAACTTTTTTTATGTGCAAATCGTTTATTAATATTTCGCAATGGAGCCGGCACGACAAAATCATTTAATTGATAAATAACAACAAAATAAAGCCAAAACTCACTGGGTTTTATAACAGACGATATACTTGACATAGTACGTATTTTAATTTAATTTTTTTTTCCGGTTTTTAGGAGAAAATGGTAACAAAAAGATACAGCAATCTACTATTTTCATTTTTTCCCCTTTAGTTTCAACAGAAATGGAGTACTTCAGCTGCCACGATTACAAAAAAAGTAATAAAAACTACAAAAAAATTAATATCTTAAAATTAAAATGAGATACAGTTTTCAAACAAATTGTATTTAAAAGAGCATTTTTTTCGTTATACGGCGGTGTAAAAATTTAAAATGTGCGATGTTTAGAAGTATAAAAATTTGCAGTAGAGAAAATTACAAAACCAAAATTTTATTTCAAATTTCAAAGTGTTGCCATTCGCAAAATGACGTATGCGTTACGCACAGATATGTTTGTCCTTTATAATATAGATAGATATATCTTGAAATTATATATATATATATATATATATATATATATATTTAATTTAGTTCTTTAAGTGTTGATGAGCGCATTTCAAAATTAAACGTTTTTTTTTTTGTTGTTGTTGTTGCCCGGTCAAAATGGACCCACGATTCCGGTTACGGGTTAAGTACCTTTGCGTATACGACATTGGCGTCAGAAAAAAACCGCGCCAATATGGGGAGTATATGACATCTGTGCCTTTATTTGTTCATTCGTTATTTAAAATAAAATTACGTCAATTTGTATAATTTTGTGAGTGCTTTGGCGATTTATATAATTTGGCGAAATTGGTCGACTGGATAACTAAGAGTACATTTAAAACATTGTTTTGAATTTGAAATTAAATGTCAGGATTTCTTGCAATATTTAATCGGGTTTGGCGTGGGGTTTTTTTTACGACAATTTGGAGAAAACTTCGTTTTCGAATACCAGTTACATATGTATATGTATTTTTAAATTATTTTCTATTATTTTTAAAATGAACTAATGATAAATAAAAATAATTAATTAATAACTATAGAACAAAGCAATTTATAACTTTTTTTTTTAATAAAAAGAAAATAAAGGTAAATAAATAAGCAACAGTAGACGGGTTACCATATCAGGCAAAACAACGGCCTTTGGCGCTATTTAGGTAAGCGGTTGCGTATATGACATATTTTTCTTTTCGTTTCGTTTTAAAAAAAGAAAGAAGTTAAAGCCATTGATTTTAAATTTTTCAGTTTGAAAGGAAAGCTTTGTATTAAATAAAATGATAATGAAAAAAAAAAATTGTTCTTAGTATAGATTCAAGTGAGGCCAAACTGGTCACAAATTAATTAAAAACAAGTAATATAAAAATTTTGTTTTTAAAGTCAATTCCTACTTGGGCCATCAAAGAAAAATTTAACATAATCCCTTAAGCTAATATTAGTTTTTGTTGCATTAAAATTACTCAATTTGTTGATTTTCTATAAGCAAGTAGGTTTACAATGGAACTCTATTTGAATTTGGCGAAATATTAGAGATATCGCCATGTTGGCGTCACTTTTGGCGACTCATTTTGGCCGCCAAATTTGGCGATATATCGCCAAGTTGGCGACAACTTTGGCGGTATTTGGCGACAGAACAGGCACCCCCTATGGTAACCCCTGAAGGAAAATACTTTCATTGGCCTTCAATAACCAATGGCCGCCATTTTGTTTCCCATGCAAAACTAAAATTAATTAATTAAAAATTAATTAATTAATTAATATTTGAAAAAACTGTATTAACATCAATTGTCATGCAGTACAAGTTAAAAAAAAATATTTCAACTTGATAGGATCAATAATGAGTATTTTATTAACGATTGAAAATTTGAACAAGATAAATATATAAATATGTAAATAAATATAGGGAGAGTGTGAGCTAATAGTAGGAATTTAATAATAACTATTTCTGAAATACGAAAAGAAATATCAGTTATGATTAAAATTTGAGTTGCCATCATTAGAAAAATGTACATATAATATTAGAAAAAAATAATATTTCGAAAACTAATTCGAATTTAAAAATTCTAATACCAGTTTTGAAATCTGCGGATCAATATTGATATTTGGTGTTAATTTCATCGCAAGGTATTCCATATTTTAGGAGAAATCGCCATGAAACATAATCAGTTGTTTAATCAGTCGATTCATACTTGCGTTTCATACTTCCGTTACATACTTCCGTTTCATAAAATGCGTTTCATAAGGATTTTATATATATATAGGGTAGATAAAGCTTATAGATGTAATATAGCATTGTATTCATTGATACACTATATTTGTATTACACTGCGTAAAAAAAGTAGAAGGACACTCGGCTTTTCAAATTTACTTAATTGTGTTTTACATTTACAGTCTGATATTTTTAAGGGTATCATTTTATACATATTCTTTTGTTATGACACAAAAAATTGATTGCTACAGCAATTAATTTATTGAAAATTGAACATTGTTAACTATCGCACTGTAAAAAAAGTAGAAGGACAGCTTTGAAAAGCTGAATTTATTGGACGCTTCTGCTATAGATAAGGTAAATAATCATTACTGTTTTATTGTTTTTATCAAAATGCATACATATTTCTTCATTTTTATTTTTATTTTCTTTTTTAAATGCCTAAATGAATACCTTTAAATAATTTTCAAGAAGGCCAAGCCATAGAATTTAGAAAAAAAAGGATAAAAAGCATCAGAGTGATTGCTAAATTGCTTAGTGTTAGTAAAACTGCAATATCAAACTATCTTAGAAATCTAGAGGATCACGGTACTAAAAATAAAGACACGAAGACCTAAAACACCGACGCCTCGTGATGAAAGAGACATTATCCGAAAGTAGAAAAAGAAAAATACTACAATTTCAAAGGTCCGAATACAAGCAGAACTAACACATGTGTCACGTCAAACTGTGTATAATTATATAAAAATGCCCAAAGTCTTTATTTTTAAGAAGGGACAAAACCATCAAAGTGGATAAAAATGCATGTAGCTAACCGCTTAGCTTGGGCGAGAGACCACGTGTCTTGCAGCACGGAATGGACTTCTGTCATTTACTCAGATGAGAAAAAGTTCAATTTATATGATCCTGATGGATACCAGTTCTGTTGGCTTTGTATCGAGAATGAGGAAGAATTTTATTCCATCCGACATATGGGAGGGGTAAGTTTGGTGGTCTGGCTAGCAGTTGGATATTATGGAAGAACGAGTCTGGTCTTTTTGAATAGTAGACAGAACCATAAAGATTACATCTGATTGTTGGAATCTAAACTTCCTTATAGTACAGATTTAGGTGGAGGAGATTGCATATTTCAACAAGATGGAAAAGCGATTCACACAGCAATTAGCGTTAAAAAATTTTTCCACACAAATAAGGTTCATGTTTTTCTATGGCCAGCTAAACACCCTGAACTGAACATATTTCAAAACGTATGGGCGACATTAGTTCGTCACGTATACAATGAAAGAAAACAATATGAATGTGTTGTTGAGCTTCGGAATGCACTTAACGAAGTTTCGAATAATTTTCGCCAAAGTGAAATATAAGCACTCAATGATTCAATGCCAAACAGAGTATTCCAAGTGATAAAGGCAAATAGAAAGAAAACTTCTTACTTATACTTTAATTTTCAAATAAAATACTTAGATGTCCCTCTACTTTTTTTACAGAGTTTCATGTAAGCAACAGAAACTATCTTACGAAAATCAAATTCTGTTTGTAATTTATTTTGATTACTATGATTTTATATTCATTTAGTTGTAAAATGTTACGAAACTAAAGAATTTTGCGCTAACTTATTTAGTTGTGCTTTTCTTAGAAAAAAGTCTAGCGTCCTTCTACTTTTTTTACGCAGTGTACATATGGTTTATATTATACTCATTCTGATGGGCATAACAAAATACTGCAAATAAAATTATCATTATTAATATAATTTATAGCTAAAAACCAACAATCTGATGTTAAGAATTTAATAAATGTAGGCTAAATTACTGTTTTGTTTTAGTTTAGTTTGTTTTTATATTATTTATCATTTTTAACGATTTTCTGAATGTAATTGAATTTTGTATATTACTGGCGATTGTCGTGTCATAAACAAAACTGGTGATTGACAAACGGTCTTTGTGGTCTATATATACACCTGACACTGATACTACGTAAGCACTGTTTATGTTTAATAAAAATTCATAAAATTTAGATACTTTTTTTAAAGTTTCTCAAGCTGTAATATGCATTTTCTCAAAATAATACATTAAAATCAATATCATAGTACATTATTACACTGACTTTTTATGTGTATTGGGTTTTTGAGAAAGTTAGCTGAAGAATTTTAGCAGTAGTTCTCAACTGGTGCACCTTGAAAGTAGTTATTTATTTACCTTTTTAATTTCATGGTTAGTTATCATGAGTATTGTTTTAGTAATTTTCTTCATATTTCATACAACCAAAAAATAATCAAATAATTATATTGAAATTGATTATATTTCTTAATTATACCAAATTAATCTACATACCAGGATTTTTTGTATGACTGTCAAGAATGTACAATCACAAACTTGAGATTTATTTACCCTCGAGTGTTTCTAGCTACGTGACCAGTTTACCAGGTAGCAATGTCTGGGTTGCATTCATTCGAGAACTTAGAGTTTCAGACACTATCAAAAACTAACAGAACAATTATGTTGTATACAAAAGCGGTTAAAGAATGAAATTTAGTACATAATAAAAGAACATTATTCGGAGGTGTTTGTTTTTAAGCATTTTGCATATTACAGGTCATCTCTTTAATCATTCTTTTTGTATTTTTTAATATATACTTTAATATGTGAGTGCACTTAGGTCTGCACAAGATTTTTGTTTCTCACGACACCTGGTCAAAACAATGTTCAATACAATATTACTTAGAAATAAATTATAAACATAATAAAATTAATTAAGATTAATTAAAAAATATATATTTTTTTAAATATCGCAATCAATAAATATTAATATGAATACATTTGATTTACGTTGTGCAATAAAAACAGAAATTAGAGTATTTATGTATTTATGAATGTAATAGTATTCGCTGTTTTCTGTGGTAAAAATCTGTATGTACTAAAATTCAAATAACGTAAAAGCGTTTTTCTATTAATCAGAATGATACCGATATATATTGTACACGTTTTTCATTACCTAATATTAGTGCACACAGAATGCATTTATTGCTTTACCACCTACCGATTCTGATAAGGATTTTATAATTATTGTATAATAGGGGGCTCTGCCCCATTCAAGCTACGCTCGGCAACCCCCGTTCAGACACCGCAGAATCTAAAAACACGCTAATCTGATCGGTTTTTAAAATATTATAGAAGATTGAATCTCTCTATTCTAAAAAAAAATTAACTACCGCTGTCATCGCCGCCGCCGCCGGTTTTGATTTTTTTGTGACCGGAGGTCTTTCTTCGTTAATATTAAGAAAAATAATGCATACAAAAATATGAAAATCGGTAGTATTGTGCAGAAATATTTGATAAACACGCTGATGCAGACAGTTTTTAAATCGAAGAATTATTTTAAGAGATATTTAATGCTAAATTTGAACAAAATCGTTCCACTAAAAAAAGTTTTATAGGAGCAAAAACTATACATCGGAATTTAATAATTTTTAGATCATTTTATGCGTTATAATTTCCCGGTGTGCAAAATTCATTTTTTTTTTATTTGACTCATTTTTCGAGGTTTAATTTCAATTTTAAATTCAAATTTTCAGAATTTCGAGAGATATTTTTTACTTATTTTAGAAAATTGTACTAATTTGACCTGTTGCCAACTGTATAAACAGCGGAAACAATAATGTTTGCTTCAAATTAAAAAAAAAATATTTACACGTGACTATTATAAACAGAAAAGGTACTTTCAAATTAAAATTAAATAATTGCGTATAAAAAGCAGGAATTTATTGAAAATTACTTCATAAGAACTATATTTACACGTGAAGTTTAACAGAGAAAGGATATTGTAAAATAATGAATTCATTAACATGCGTTAGAAGTCTTAAATAGGAGATATTACGTCACATTTACGTCACATTACACTTATTATGTAAAATGAACAAAAAATAATGTTGCAAAACAGTTTAAATTTAAAAATTGCGCGAGAGATTTATTTGATATTTAGAGACGATCTTTTCCACTATTTTTGCTGGGACAGCGCAAATAATATTTCATTTCTAACAAAAGTATTTTCACGTGACTATTAAAAATAGAAAGACAAGTTTTGTGAAAATTACGTCAGAAAGAACTTTCTTTTCATTTTGTTAAAAAAATACCGGGACACAAAGACTCTGTTTACTTAATTCATTTTATATTAGCTTATTTTGAAATGTTTAATGATTTTATTTAATCAAAGGCGAATACAGCCATTGTATCTTTTAACAGCACCTGATTTTTCCTTAAAATTCCCCAATCAAAGAGAAATGAATAGCAACCCGTTTATAGGGAGATCACCACTGTTTTTTAATTTATAATTCAATCTTTTAAAATCTTTTTAAAGCCAATCAAATTAGCGTGCTTTTAGAAAATGCTGTGTCTGAACGGGTGTTGGCGAGCGTAGCTCGTATGGGGCCGAGCCCCCTAGTTATACTGAAAAAAGCTGTGCAGATCTCCTTGTAAACGGGTATCCATTCAATTTCCTTTGATTTCAAAAATTTAAGGCCGAATCAGTTGCTGATAAGACATTCAATGGTTGTTTTCGTGTTTTATAAAAGAGTATCAGTTAAACATTTGAAAATAAGCTGTAATAAAATGAATAAAGTGTACAGAGTCTTTGTCTCCCGGTATTTTAAAACAATTTCTATAACAATAGCTTAAGTCATGTGACTATCATCAACAGTTCCGGGCGAATCACTTCGCTTTTTATATTCCTGCTGCCATTTTGGTAATTTAATGTTAACCAGGTACAGGTGATAAGTCGCAAAATATTCTTCTATCGCCATCATTTCATCTATATTATAATAGTCGAAGTCATGCAACTGCCATAAATAAATACACTTTGATCCCTTCGGTTTTCATATGAAAGTTTGGCCCATATATCATATACGGCCCCATATTGGCGCGATTTTTTTCCGACGCTAATTTGGAGAAAACATCAACAGCATAAACAACAACATCCGGCTTACCAAATCAAGCAAAATTACGATACTATGGCGCATTTTAAGTACCCGTTGTGTATATGACATTGGCGTCAGAAAAAAAATCGCTCCAATATGGGTTCGTATATGACATCTGTGCCTAAAATTTTCCTTTTTGATTAAAAAATCAAATTTCTTTTTCGAATAAAACTACATAAAAGTTTCAATGGTCGCAAAGAATTCTTGTTACTGTTACGCTAGCCGGGTGCAAATCTCGCCAATAGCTATTTTTCAACTCGCAAATTAACATTTTTTTTTCGAGTGGTAAATTAAAACATTGCTTTGAAGTTGAAATTAAATATCATCGTTTGTTACATCATTTAATATTTGGCCAGATGTCTTATACGCACCGGGTTTGGAGTGATTTTTTTAACGAAAATTTGCCGAAAACCTCGTTTTCGAATACCAGTTACATATGTATTTTTGGTACTACTTAGTAACCCGTAGACCAAAAATCTATCACCAAACTATAAGATTAAATGTCAATAATGGTTGATCGTAAATGTAACATTCACTTGACTTTAAGCAAGGTACACGTTTTTACGTTATCAAGTGATTTTTATTTCGACGTTTTATTTGTATATTTATTAATATTATACTATTTTCTTTCTTCTTTCGTTATTTAAAATAAAAATTATGTCAATTTGTACAATTTGGCGAGTGGTTTGGCGACTTATATAATTTGGCGAAATGGGTCGACGGAATAACTAAGTAGTACCGTATTTTTTAAATTATTATCTATTATATTTAAAGGAAAATAACCAAAAAATAATTAACTATAGAACAAAATCATTTATGTAATTTAAAAAAAAGAAAATAAAGTAAATAAACAACAATAACTGGGTAACCATGTCAACCAAAATAATGGCATTTTGGCGCCAATTAGGTACCCCGGTGTGTATATGACATGCTGTGCCTAATATTTTTCTTTTCATTTCGTTTAAAAAAAATAATTAAATGAAAGCCATTTATTTTAAATGTTTCAGTTTGTACTAAATAAAATGATAATGAAATGCAAATTCAATTATGAAGAAAAGTAAAATGATATATTTAAGGGAGGTCAAACTTCTCACAAAATTAGTTTAAAATTAGTAACCTTTTCTAAAATCTTAAAAAAATATATCTGTTATGATTAAAATATGAGTTGCCATCATTACAGAAAAGTATATAAAATTAGAAAAAAAATTAATATTTCGAAAACTAATTCGAATTTAAAAATTCTAATACCAGTTTTGAGATCTGCATATCAATTCGGATTTTTGGTGTTAATTTCATCGCAAAGTATTCCATATTGTAGGAGAAATCGCCGTTAAACGTAATCAGTTGTTTAATCAGTCGTTTCATAGAATCGTTACATAAATTCGTTTCATAATGTCCGTTTCATTAGGATTTTATATATATATAGGGTAGATATGCATGTATTTTATATGAAAGTTGTAAAACCGTGGCATTGTTTGTGTAACTTAAATTAGATGGAATTATACTTTTAGGAGTAATTCAAAAAAAAATCCCTGCCGGCCCGGCCTACAGGCAGAGGTAGATTTCGAAGTCAAATATACTAATTTCACAAACAAAAACTAAATCATGATTATAGATAAATCCACTTTAACAATTTTATCTGGCCGCTCTTGACGAGTTTTTATTTCATTTTCATATAATAGCTGGTTTTATCAGAATCATGTTAGGGCGGTATTCAAAAAAATACTTTTCCATGCTCAACAACTCGAAATTTTCTGGCATAATTCCAGATTCATTTTTAATTGAAAAAAAATATGAAACTTGCTGACGTGATTTTTGAAGAGATTTATAAGCGACCTGTGTTTTTATTTTTTGTTCAATTAATTAAAACTTGATATATAAACAATTATTTTCTCAGAAGGACAATATTTTTCGTTTCTAACACAATCGCTTTCGGAAATTCCGTTCAAAATGCCCCCTTTAACATCATTTTTTGAAATATATTCTGCCTCTATCTAAAAATCGATTATTACTGTACATTATATAGTTCTGAATAAGCGAATCTACCAATTAAATGCGTTTGAGAGCAAAAATGAATTTAAAAACCAGTCAGAAAATAAGCAGTTTGGATTTAAGCGCATCCTTAATACAATGATTTTTCCAACACATTCCGCTTCGGTAAATTCGGTTCAAAATGCCCTTTTTAACAGCATTTAAAAAAATATATTCTGCCCCTATCAGAAAATCGACCATTACGGTACATTATATAGTTTCTGAGTAAGAAAACGTACCAATTGGAAGCCTTTGAGAGCAAAAACGAATTGTAAAATGAGTCAGAAATTAAGCAGTTTGGATTTGAATACACCCTTACTAAGATCATTTTTTACTTCAACCGGTATGTATTTTTAATTTGTTTTTGCTCTAAGAATTGGTCCTATCCAAAACTTGTCTATATAGATGTTGTAGACAATATTAAGAAGATATATGATAAATTCATGGGGATTTTATATCTTTTGAATTGACGGAGTTATGGATTTTTTTCTTCTTCAAACCCCCTTTTTGTTTTCGTTTTTAATTTTTTTTTGCGGTACGAATTGGTCCTATCAAAAACTTGTGAATATAAAAGTTATAGATAATGTTAAGGAAATTCATGATAAAATTAATTGGATTTGATATCTTGAGAATTGACGAAGTTATGGATTTTTTTCTTCTTCAAACGCCCCTTTTTTTTTCGTTTTTAATTTTTTTTTGCGGTACGAATTGCTCCTATCAAAAACTTGTGAATATAAAAGTTTTAGATAATGTTAAGGAGATTTATAATAAAATTAATTGAATTTGATATCTTGAGAATTGACGAAGTTATGAATTTTTTTCTCCCAAAAACCCTATTTTTTGCGCCCCTTGAGCCCATTTTTATCTTTATCAAAAATCTGTGATACATAAATTTTTGGCCCTACTTTTAGAAGTAATAAAAACTTTAAACTGATTTGATATGTACAAAAATTAAGAAGTTATGGGTTTTTTTCTGTTTTCACAAAACCCCTCCCTATTTCCCTCCCCTTGGTCCGATTTTGCCCATTAACGAACTTGACCGAGATTTTATGCCCATTGATTTTATGTATCAGTTTGGAAGAGATTGGTGCAGAATTACGAAAGTTATCGTGTCCAGAAGAAAGTGATATATATATATAGATAGATAGATAGATAGATAGATAGATAGATAGATATATAAAGTTTTTTACTGAGGGTTGTTTTGGGTTCTAGGGGTCATGATCGGTGTAGATCTGCAAAAATTTTTCAGAAATTCCAACATAGGAACGATCCCAATAGGTAGTATTTCATACGAAATCTACCTAAAATTACGTATTAAGCCACAGTTTGACTAAACTTCATTATTACACTGAATTAGGCAAAATGAGCCTTAAATTAATAAACTAATACTAATTCTAAATAAATGATAATTTAGAACGTATTTTGATGCTTTTATTCGATCATTTCATACATTCATTTTAATATTAGTTTGAATATATGACTTTTTTAGAAACCGTTCTTAGTACCATTTACACCATGCCAAATTCCAAGCTTCCTGTCCAATGGTCTAGTACCTCTCTGGTGGTAGTGGCACTAACATAAAACACTTATGTGTAAACAGAGACTGTCACCAGTTTGAAATTCGTTTGGTATTTCTTAATATTTCATAGAAAATGTAATTTAGAAAGTTTTTTAAAGGCTTGACAAGAATGCTTGTTGTTCCTGGAAACCCCAGGCGGTAGTGATACAGACATAAAATATAGCCTGTGTGAGATCCCAGACTGCCACCATTGATTCGCAACCATTACTATTGTAATCGGTTTATTATTTCCTGAGGTTGCGTTCAAATCCTAATTTAAGACTTTTATAGAAAGCTTTTCTATCCTTACCTTCGCTTCAGCCCAATTTAAATTTCGAATTTTATTTTCTACTGTTCTTAGAGGGTATTTAAATTTTATAATTAACCACCACGCCATATTTAAAGTCTCTAGCCTCTTCAGTATCCCAGAAATTGCAAAACAGAACGTTTTTTGCTTCTCCCCTGGTTGCAGTGACACCAACATAAAATATAACTTATGTTTTATTAGGTTCTATCTCCACCAATTTGCAACCATTATTTTTTTAATCGGCTAGATATTTCATAAGATTGCATAAAAGTTGTAATTTAGAAAGTTTTTAGAACGCTTTTCGCTCACTTCATCCTTTTAAACTTGAAATTTTCTTTCGACGGTTCTTAGTACGCATTTGCATCTCTTAAGTTATTACCATGCCAAATTTCTTAGGCCCCTCAGAATTACAAAAAAAAAACGCAATTTACAATATTTTTTGCTCTTGCAACTCCCAGGTGGTAGTGACATAGAATATAGCCTTTGTTGGAACAGGGGATGTCACCATGAATTTGTAACCATTACTTTTCAAATCGGTTAGATATTTCCTGAAATTGCGTTGAAATTACAATTTATTACGTTTTTCGAAGGCTTTTCGCACATTTTCACCCCTTTTTAATTTGATTTTTTAGAAACTGTTCTTAGAGAGCAGTTACATCTTATAAGTAATTACCATGCCAAATTTCAAGTTTCTATTCGTTGCAGTATCACAAAAATCACAATTTAGAACGTGTTTAGCTCCTGCATCCCCCAGGTGGTAGTAACAACGACATGAAATAGAGCCTATGTGGGAGCATGGACTTTCACCATGAATTTCTAATTTTTACAATTGAAATTGGTTTGAGACTTCCTAAGATTGTGCAGAAATCGCCATTAAAACTTTTTTTAGAATGGTTTTCGTCAATTTTCACACCTTTTAAATTTCTAATTATTTAGGAAATGTTCATATAGATCATTTATATTTAATAAGTAACTACCATGCCAAATTCCATGTTTCTAGGCCCTGCAAATACAAAAATCGCTTTTTTAGATCTTTTTTCACCTACACCCCTTTGGGATAGTGGCATGAACATAAGATAGAAATGTATGTTGGAACAGGAACTAATACCATCATTTTGATATCATTACTTTTGAAATCGGTTTGATAGTTCTGAGATTGCGTAAAAATCGCCATTTAGAACGTTTTTTAGAAAGCAATTTGCGCATTATCACCTCTTTTAAATTTCGATTTGTTTTAAGAAATGTTCTTAGAGATCACTTATATCTGTTAACTATCATGCCAAATTGCACGTTTCTAGGGCATTCACTAAATTAAAAATTGCATTTTTCGAACGTTTTTTGCTCCTGCACCCCTTTGGGGTTGTGGCATGGACATCAGATATAGTCAATGTTCGAACAGTGACTAACACCATCATTTTGATACCATTACTTTTGAAATCGGTTCAGTAGTTTCAGAGATTAACCCCTACAAATAAATAAACAAACAAACTTTACTTCTTTATAATGTGAGTATAGATAAGTACCAAATAATGACGTAATAATAATGTTGTTGTTATGTCAGTAAATCGAAAAGTGCCAGATAAGATAAATTCTATGAATGCGCTGTCTGCCATTTGTTGGCAAAATCTATCACAATCGTAAATATGTAACAATCAGCATCATTTAACTTACCAAAATTGTGACTCGAGCTAATAATACTTACGAAAATAAGAATAGCGAGAAAGAACAATCATGCGTTAAGCATAGATTATGAAACACTTTCCAACATTTACTGAATGTTTTAACAAAACTTCGTTATTTAGGGAAATAAGGTAATTAAGATAACTAAGTAACATTTTATAAAACACATAAAACATTTGAAAAACTGATTTCAGTAGTTACCGTCCATAGCCAAATATGTATTCCAATTCTTTTGATCTATCCTGTATTTGATCTGTAGGTTGATACATATATTATATAATGAGAAATTTTAGTTTAGCAAGAAAATGCATAACAGGTTGAAATTCATCTTTCAGCAATTTATACTAATAGATGGAAACATATTTCAATACTTTTGTACAGTCCTGTAGTTTACCTAGTACTTTTATTACATGCCACTATTTACCTAAAATTTAATTCAAACTAAAACACTCTTAAATCTACTAAACTTACATTTCCAGAAATTATCACCTATAGACGGACATGTATCCATTGCTTTGCGTGACCCTTTATATCATTTTATCTGTATTCTACAAATATTTCTTAGTAAACTAAATTCAGTTCCCCGTAAAAATGTATAACTCCTTTAAAATCCAACTTTGAGCAATTTATGCTCATACTCTTTAACCTTTACGAATTCATTTCTGTAGCCCTGTATATGAACTATAGCATTAAAACGCACTTTATAGTATGCATAAATATAATGAAAAAAGCGCATATCATAATTAAAAATTCATTTCGAGCTATCATTACTAATATATAGTAATTCGGATACAAAATAGTATCTGAAATCTTTTCAAATACACTGCAAAAAATTCCTCCTATACCATTATGAACGGAATTCTTTTGTATGGCCCTGTAAAAGAACAATAACTATTCTTTGCACTGGATATTCAACAGAATGCATATTTTAATGGATTTCAAAAATGAACATCAATTTTAGTATGTTTGAAGGAGTGTAACAATTTTAAAAATTATTTGAAACGATTTTTTCCCATTGGCCGCAATGTAACGGAAAAAGTGTGGCTGACCCTGTAAATAAACTAAACATGCTACAAACTTCATTTGAAATAGGAAACGTGCTATTGTAGAGGTCACTATCATCCAAAAATTTCAGAACTAACCGAGCATATTTACAAAACTTAGAGTGGACAGGCGGCCAGACAAACCGAAGACCTAAATACTTTTCAAAACCATAGTCGAATAAAAAATAAGTTGCATTATATGAAAAATGCCCGTGCATTTTTAGAATATTCTTTGTTATTTGTTTTGAAAATATCTCCAATAGAGTTGAAACATGTAAACAGTCTTATAAACATACAGGGTGATTATAATTAAGGTTTAAGTTTCAAAACGCTCTAAAAAACGAGCCACTGATTAGAATGTTGTCAAAATTGAACGGGGCATTATTGAAGAAGGGGGGAAAGAACATGAACCAAAAAAAAAATCTAAATTTTAGTGATAGGGTGCGTTGTAAGCTTCAAAATATATAAATTAAAATACCTGGCATGCGCACGGCCATTTTAGGTGTTATAAAAGCGTTGAGTAAACGTCGTATCCGCATTTCGCGTCTCAGACATTCGCCATGAATATTTCAATGAAGGATCGCGCTCTGTTTGTAAAGCTTTATTACAAGAACGGTGATTCTGCACCAGTACTTCTGCAGAAGTTCAGGAACCTCAAGGGTGTGGAAAAGGGCGATGGACAGATGACTGTCATGGGTCTGGTGAAAATGAAGAAAAAATTCGAAAATACAGGCTCGTTTCATGTGCAGTCTGGTAGAGGAAGGGAAAGATGTGTTTCGTCGGTAGTTTAAGAAGCGGGCACTGCAGTTCAGGAGGTGTCGAGCGTTGGTTTGCAACCATGCAGTGCACGTAAAATTTCCAGAACATTGGACAGGATTGTGAGCACGGGCATAATATTCTACAAAACATCCTGCAATGCTATCTGTACAAAATTTACCATGTGTAGGAGTTGTTTCCTTTTGACCTGCCTGCAAGAGAGGGTTTTGCTTTGGAATTTCTAGTTCGCATGGAAGTGGACAATGATTGGCCGTGGAAAATTCTGTGGACAGACGAAGCCCATTTCCATCTGACGGGATATGTCAATACATAGAATTGCCGAATATGGGCAGCAGAAAATCCACTCGCAACGAACCCAGTACCACTTCATCCTGCAAAGGTCACTGTGTTTTGCAGATTTACGGCATCATTTATCATAGGGTTATATTTTTTCGAGGAGACGGGTGATTTCGGTCTTCTTACCGTTACCGTCAATGGTCAGCGCTATGAGTCCCATTTGCGTAATGACGTCATTCCACCTCTGCAACAGCGTGGATGCCTGGATAGTATCATTTTTATGCAAGATGGAGCTCCTCCGAACATTGCAAATCAAGTGAAGCAGTTATTGAGGTGGCATTTCGGAAATGCTAGAATTATCAGTCATCATTTCCCTACAGTCTGGCCAGCCCGATCACGTGGTCTTAATCCGTGGGATTTAAGGCTGTGGGGTTATCTGAAAGATGTTGTGTTCAGTACTCCGATTGCAAACGTAGCTGAATTGAAGACACGCATTGCGCAACACATTCTGAACTTGACCCCCGTGACACTTCGATCGGTTGTGGAACATGCTGTTTCCCGATTTAATCTTGTTGCAAACAACGGTGGACAGCATATTGAACATGTTTTGCACCAGTCTCGCGATGGATGCTTTTGATGCGGTTTTGGGCCTCATGACAATTAAAAACCAATTGGATGGATGCTTTTTATGTGGTTTTCGGCCTCAGGACAATTAAAAACCGATTGGGTGGATGCTTTTTATGCGGTTTTTTGGCCTCAGGACAATTAAAAACGATTTTCCCCATCCGATGTGATACGACCTTGCCGTGGTAGATGTATTTATGTAACTAACTGTATCGCACCCGTACAGTCATGTACACTGAACAGTATAGTTGGTTTATCGTGTAACTTACGCCTTAGCCGTTGTTTTACGATTTCCCATTTGTAGTCGAAATTCCGACGCTCAGAGCGCCATTATCGCTAAATTTTTGAACTGTTCTTTTTTGTTCATGTTCTTTACCCCTTCTTCAATAATACACCGTTCGATTTTGACGTTATTCTAATCAGTGGTTCGTTTTTTAAAGCGTTTTGAAACTTAAACTTTAATTATAATCACCCTATATTTTTACTTTTTATAAAGTTTTAATTTACACTTCTGAAAAAAACCGTTCCAAGGAAACGATACTTGCATAAACACGCTTTACAACGCAGATTTTTGACTTGTATATTAAAACAAACTGTATGGAAGAAGAAAATTTGTGTTATTACAAATTGCTTCTCAATATATATTATATCCATTATTTCATTCCTTCTACGTTATATATGCAATTTCTAAAGTCTATCGTGAGCAATCTCACTCCGCGCAATAAACTGCTTTATTTTTTTTATTGCTATGCTAATAAATCATATGTATAATTACTATTTTAATGTAATATTTCAATAAATAAAAAATAGTATTTCGCACACGAAAAGCAAATACTAAGAATTATTTTCACGTTTCTTTTATTCCACACGCACAAAAAAGAATAAATATAAAATATATACATAAAATGTAAATGGAAACGTTATTGCCTAAAATTCCTTTCACTCATTTTTCAAATGTGAACCTGTGATACATTAAGCTATCTATTTTCGTTTAAGGTTTTTATGTTTTAACCAATGATATACATTTTCTAGATTTCTATTTTACTTCTCTTTGTTGGAGAAATTGTGCTTCTTTATTAAATAGTGTATATCATCTGATAAAATATCTTGTTTGAATTTGTTTAAATGTCTTTATGTTAGGGAAGTAAAAAGAGTTATCATCAATACTTGAAAATTGGGAGGATGACACTTTTTTCACTTAAAACATTTCATCCCATTTGTATATCTTAAAATATAATAACTTATAATGTATTATGAAATAATGAATAAAGACTGCATAATGTATTCATGATAATACTGTACTTAAATAATGCATAACACACTTGTTAAGGCATAATGCAATCTGTTTTAATTGGTCATAGATATGTTTTGTTTATTTTATTTCATCTGGAATACTGCTACATGTATTAAATTGTTATCTTTTTTTTTTGTTGCTATTAGTAAATATATGCTACAACTAATGTACAAAACGCGTTAGAACGCATATAGTTAATATTTTAATTATGTGTGTTTCGCGTTTCAAAATATCACTGAATTTATTTATAAAATATTTAAATTTCTTGCTATTTGAATTGTATTTTTCTGAAATCATCTGTTTGCAGAGTTTAAAAATTAACGATACCCAAAACTCTATCTCACAAGGATAAAAACAGATATATTTTTACGATAAATCTAAGATTAAAAAAGAATTGTAAAGAAATGTATCCCCTTATGTTCAGGCAAGAGATGAAACAGAAGTACTTTCTTTTAGCAGTTCTGGGTATACAGCTATAAAATGCATTTCGCAAATACGCAAATACATTTGCACTTTTTTTATGTTAGTTTCAGTAGTTTCAAAATCTAAGGTATTTATTAAATAAACAAAAATATTTGAATCGGAAATTTTCATCAAGTGTAGCATACTCTAAAAATATAAAATAAAGAAAAAGGAATAAAAAAAACTGTTTTTAAGTATTTTGAAAAACCTGTAACATAATGTAATTCTGAAATTATTCTGTCGTAAGCGGATGCAAGAGCAAGTACGCTGATGTAGGATAAGCAGAATAGTATTATATTTGATTTTTGCTCCAAAAGAAGCATCTAACAAAAAAACTTAAAAAAAGAGTGATGAAATTTCGATTTATTTTGTTAATTATATGGTTTATCAAATACGTTACTCCTTTACTAAAAGTATCTAAAAATAAATAACTTTATATCATATGTATTCTGCGAAAATTTGAATTTCTGTCATATATAGAATAACATCATCGAGTGACATTTTAATTCCGTTTACGCGCACTAGAATAGTCTTTAAAGCATATTTACATGTACTTTGTAACATTTTCTTTAAGTACAAAATAACGGGTAATTTAATGTAAATGAATAGTATAATGTTTCCACATTTACATTACAACTTTCGAAAATTTAGAATCTGACTCATTTTCAAATTTATCGGCTTTTTTAATAACTTTCCAAAAACATTTTAGGTAACTTTAAATGGAACATTTCTCGAAAACACTATTTTTAATACTCATCTAAGTTCTTGCCTGAAAAAAAAACCTACACATGTTGTGTGTAACAGCTGTGACGAAAGACGTAAGACTTTAAAAATATTAAAATTAGCGTTTTTGTACCGAAGTGAAGAGTTTGCGCTTTATGGTTTCATGCAAGCTAACATTTTGTACAAGAATTTTAAAGAAAAATATATAAGATAATATATTATCTGTCTTAAGATATCATGCATTATATAATTAATATTTTGAAGTAGAAGACGGAATGTCAGTATACTTTTTAGTCAGAGATTCGTACCCAAAATAAAAATAAAACTTTGTAAGTGTAACGAACAACAAGTAAATATCTTTATTAAACGAAAATCAATTTATTTTTTAAAATATTCAATATGCATGATAATATAATTCCTCTAAGCAAATAGTAAATTTGTAATTATTTTCCATATTTATAAATTCATTAAAAGTTTTAAATGAGTATTATGTGTATTAGTTTTAAATATCTGTATTCCGGAAGTTTAATTTAATGGCTAATTTTTCTTTTTATTAACACGATATTCAGTTTTACATTCTTTTAAAGGTATATATATATAACTGGTCACACACATAAACCAAAAACGCTCATAAAGGTTACTTTGTACAGATACATATACTTTATCCCTATGTTTATTTGTAAAAATAAATAAAGCATAACTAATACACAATTTGTCAACAACATTCCGCATCTCGAAATCTCATAATGGTATTTCCAAAAACAAGGCATTAATCATCCTGCTCGATTTTTAGACTATAACTCCTATGACGTTTGTCATCATTCTGCAGGGGATCACTATGAAGACTACGGCATTACTCCTTACGTTTAAATGTAACTTTTTCTTTCTATCACAAATGCAAAGTTTCAAAATCAGAATTTCAATGTTACAAGACTTTCTACTCAGCATAGTTTTACAACAATTGTAGCCGCAGCAAAAAGGTAGCTCAGTTTAGTGTTTCACAACAGCAGCACAAATATAAAAAAATATAGGTACATTTTTTAATAGTAGGAAGGTAAGATGTGACCAGCATTACAAGACGCAAATCCTTGATCATGTCTTCACAATAGAAGTAAACACTTTCCCTGTCTGCAGAAATGGTATTTATTAAATCCCCATATTCCGCTAGGATACATTACTGTAAACGTAAACACAATTAATCTTAAAAAAATTAAATCTAAGAACTGTTGATTCTTTAGAATCAGTAAATAGATATTAACTTCTAGAATGCTGCAACATGCCTCAAGTTACGCTTTTGTCGGGCATGTGTATTTTAATTGAAATTTTAATTAATACCTCGATGTACTCTCAAAAAATGAAAAAATCTGAGCTTTAAGTGCAACCTGACAAGCTTTGGACAGTTTTCACATAACGTTTCAGACTCCTTTCTATATTTGGTGGATTTTCATAGCCATTCCAGATAGACAAACAGAAACTTACTGTTGTTAGTTTATATAAGTCTGTAGCAATCTCTAGATTATCCTCTTCGTAACTGACAAACCAGAGCTTTCTCAGGTGTTTCCTGACGTCACATATTTGGACATATAATTTTGGTCTGAGAAACAGCGGAGGGAAATAAAGGGATGAAGTGAATTTGTTAGGACGTGCAACAAAAAAGTCTCACAAGGAGAGGGTTCGAAGTTGATCTGAACGAATGCGATGAAAATTTGTGTGTCGATAGAGTATAGTTAGCATTTAAATATATGTGCGCCATAAAGCGCAACGTCCAGGAGGTCTTGGGAAAATAAGTCTGAAAGTTTGAGCTACAGTTCATAACTCGATATTTTTCCTCCTTTGGTAAGCGCTTCAGTAGCGCGATCGGTCGAACGCTGGATTTGAGTTTTTTTGCCCGGGTTCAATACCGGCTCGGACTTGTTTTGCGGAACGAAAATTTTTATCAATCATTTTCGAACTGCAGTTGAAAAAATATGTGTAATAATTGAAATTTACGAAAAATATGCTTGAAATGCATGTTTTGTAGCATATAAGTGCTATTTTAACTACGAAATTTTGCATGTTTAAAAGTATAATGGAAAAAAAAAACGCATATTTATGTCTGTAGAGTAGAAATTTTTTGTTGTTATTTAAAATTATTTATAGTTATTTCAATGAATAATCTACTATTTTTCACAGAGAAATAAATTAAAACACGTGATATAAATGCGTGAATAATTATATTATTTAAATTTTGTTTCTATATAAAAGTATTTCGAATATTTCATGATTTTTTTAATACCCTTTTTAAAATTCTTAATATGACTTTTTTTATTACGGATTTTTGGTTTTGTAATTATTACCTACGTAATAGCTGTTTTCAGCGATTCAATATCTTTTTAGAATTTATTTTTACGCACAAAGACGGTTATTCTAACTATAATCATAAGAATCCAAGATTAAAAAGTTCAAAAGTTAAAAAGTGAGTTCGTAAAAAACAATACGTTTATTTCACTGTGAAAACTAGTACCTTATTTTTGTAAATAACAGTAATTAAATTTTAAAATTAGCTTAATTTTATGGTCTATAAAAGTTCCAATTGACTTATTTTTTAGTTTGTTATTATTATTATTTATTTACATTTTTGTACGTTTCATTAAATATATAAACATGCAAAGAATCGCACTTAAAATTGTATTAATATAATTAAACTGCATTATATAAAAATATTAAACAAGAAAACAAATTGATTTGCAAAAGAAATTACTACGTAGACACTTATTCTAAATTAAAAATAAAGGACACCAGAATTTAAAAATCATATTAAAAATATAAAAGCCTATTTTTAATAAACCATCAAATATTTGAAGTATCTGAATTAGGAAACAAAATGAAAATAATATATTTGTTCATTTATTTTTTCTCTGTTAAAAATTGTTGATTTTCATTAAAATAACTACAACTAATTTTAAATAACAACAAAAAATTTCTGGTCTATAGACATAAATATGCGTTTTTTTTGTTTTTTTTTTTCTTTCCATTATATATTTAAACATGCAAAATTTCGTAATTAAAAAAAACACTTATATGCTACAAAACATACATTTAAAGCATATTTTTCGTAAATTTCAATTATTATATACATTTTTTCAACTGCGGTTCGAAAATGATTGATAAAAATTTTCGTTCCAAAAAACAAGTCCTAGCCAGATATGAACACGGTCCTAAAAAACTCAAAACCAGCGTCCTGACTATTGCTCTACTGAAGCGCTTACCATCGGAGGAAAAATATCCGGTTATGAACTGTAACTGAAACTTTGAGACTTATTTTCTCAAGACCCCTTGGGAGTTGTGCTTTATGACGCTCATATATTTCTATACTAACTATACTCTATCGATACACAAATGTTCATCGCATTCGGTGAGACCAACCTTGGACCCTCTCCTTGTCAGATATTAGGAAATGTTTATGTGACGTTGAAGATGGTAATTTTTATTGTATGTATATAATACTTATTAAAAGTAAATAAAAATCTACCAAAGCATATGACGTACTTTCAAAAAAAAATTCCATTCCATTTCAGATGAAAAATATTTAACACTGCTATCCTTAATCGTATTTCATTTCTAGCATTAGGGAAAAAAATTAAACGCAACTTAAATGCAAAAGAAAATACATAAACCAAAAGGAAATTTAATTTTGTATTTGAATTTTTAATTGCTTTGTTTTAATTTTACAGATTAACGGAAATTACGTGTTATTACAAGGTGTGCAAAAATATAATTCTAACAGAACTTAAAAAAAAAAAAATATGTTGACATAAATACTGCATACTTTTTTGGAGTAGAAAAAACGTCACGACACTTATATTAGTCTTCGATTTCTGCATGAAAGAAATAAACTTTTATAAGTACAAAATGATATCAATAACTTATAAAGAGTAATATTAAATGTAAATTCAGTACTTTTATAAATTAATGATGTATGTATGATTAATTGCTTTAAAAAAATATAAAAATATTTTATTACATTTAAAAGTTTTAATATCTATAAAATATTAAGTAAATATTATATATTTTCAAGTATTGCGATATTGAATTATCAAAATTTTATTTGATGAAATCTTATATGTAATAAAATTTATTTTATTTTAAAATATATTTATTTTATAATTTTTAATATTATAATTTTATATTATAACTTTTAATATTATAATTTTATAGTATAACTTTTAACATTATAAATTTATATTATAATTTTTAATTTTATCATTTTATAATTTTTAATATTTTTAATGTTATTCTTAAACACAATATTCGAAATCAAAAGTGTCTTTGAAATCAGCTTTTGGACAAAATCAAGATGACAAAATGCAAATTATTATACCATGTTTGAAAAAAAAAAAAAACTATCGGATTTTTTATTTTTTTCCCTTGTTGTTGCATTTCTAATATACACTTTTTCCGAAGAAAAAAAAACAAAACATAGAAGCAATCTTTTAGACTGAGATTTCTATACAAAATAAAATTCACATAATATTTACAGAAATTTAATAAATCGATTTTTTTAACAGTTTTGTTATTTATTTAAAGTTACAAATGTGATAAAACTGATTTAACTTAAATGAGCAAATATTCGAAAATTGATTCAAGGCTTATAATGTTTTGATGTCATTAAAAATTTAAATTATTATTATATTAATAAATGTGATATAATTTTCAAATAACTCTATTAACATTACATATGTACAATGACAAAGATTTTGTATTTAGTGAATGTATTTATTTGTCTAATGTTTATACTATAAAGCTAACATTATTGCAATATATTTCTTAACCCAAAATGTATTACTTGAGTTACTTGAGTATTATTGTAAAAAAAAAAAAAATGGGAAAAATAGAAATATACATATTAAATGGATATTTAAAGGGGTTTTTTTTCAATCTAAAAGGAAAATAAAACAATTAATTTGACAACTGTTCGTAAAAAAAAAAAAAAAAAAAAAAAAAAAAAAAAAAAAAAAAAAACCTTACAATTTTCCAAAACAAGAAACTTTTCTTTAATCTCTTAAAAAACACCAGAGAAATTCGAGATTTAATTTTGCGAAAAAAATATACGTTTTTCATTACAACATTTCTTTGAAACATTGCACTACTCCAAGTACTTTTTCCAACTTTTATCACTTTTTAGAAATTTCCCCTTTAAAATTGAAAGTCAGAGAGTGAAATCAGAAACTGCATGTTATAGAAAATTACATTTTTCATTTCCCTATTTTAGATGCTAAAAGTAATGCGAAATATAAATGTAAATCATTTCTGAAAAGAAGTTTAAAAGAAAAAAAAAACCTTCTTTTTTTTATTGAATATACGAAAATTAAGAAATGTAATGATTTTTGAAATCTAATTTAATTGCAAATAACTATTGTGCGTTAAACAGTATAACAGTATATGAATACTGGATATATTTTTAAATTCATTTTTTAAATAATACGTGGAAAATTGATTTATTTCTGAGGGTAAATGCTTACACAGGATTTTAAAAAAAAATTATTTTTACAGTAATATCCAAATAAAATTTGTAAAAATCATGTATTAAATTATGTAAGTGTAATTACACAAAATATAAAGAGTCCTTTCGGCATGCGCCGGGAGGAAAAGGTAGTTTTCATATTCCTTGTTATATATATATAGCTTATTTTACACCAACGCGAAGCAAAAATTAGTGGGACTCGATTAGATGATTCAATAAAAATTCCTTACTTCTTAGTTTTAAAATTTTGCAAATTTGACTCAAATTTTATGAAGCTAAAATGTGACGAACCCGATACAAAAATATTCGTCAACACTACATTTGAATGAGAATTGCGCCAAATTAATGAGCTATAGAAAAGTTGGCATCATTTATGGTTACTTAGTTTCGTTGCCAAATTTGGCAATATTTCGCCAAGTGTCGCCAAGCTTGGAGAAAATTTGAAGCTAACGTTCACTAAGACTCATAAATTAATAACTGATTTTCTTTAATTGTTGTCTTGTTTAAAATGTCAACCACCCTAAATTTCCAACTGCTATGTCTCAACCATTTTTAAAGTTAGAGACAACAACAACAACAAAAAAATAATAATCCGAAATCCTTGTATGAAAGCCTAACACTTAAACATAAAATAAATTTGGATTTCTAAATTTTTTGCGTATTTTATTATTATTTTTTTCTAGTTTTGAAAATTTAAATGGTCGCTATTTTGTAAAAAAAATGGCGGATAAAGTTAGTCAAAAACTCGGTCGAGACATTTGTATGTACTATACACGCAATAAATCTCATCCATGTCGGCGTTTATAAAAACAAGTATTATAGCATGATAAAAATCAGATATATATATATATATATATATAAGTCGCATTTGAACGAAGGGTGGTTTTGGGTCTGGGGGTCATGATAGTTGAAACTGTACAAAAATTTGTCGGAAGGGCTTCCCGACGGCTGCAATATGTAGCTGTTTACTTTTTTTAATGAAAGCTACCTATAATCTGCGTATATTACTGTTTGTTTCTTATTGAATCTCTAAAAATAGAAAACTATATTGTGATTTAAGTACACATTTTTTGAACTAATTCCTCACTAAAAAACTAAATTTACTCGAGAAAGAGTATATGGATTAACAGATAAATGGGTGATTTTCAAAAAGTGTCGTGTTTTACTGTCCTTTCACATTTGCATAGAAAAGTAGTTAAATATCATAATTTTAATTATGGCATTTTAACTATCATGTTTTTTAATGATAATTTATAGATATATTATTATTTATAAAAAAATTAAAAATAAGAAATATATTCATTTGTAGTCAAAATGTCATTACCGTAGGTTGTCCCAACAAGCAATTTATTAGGTAAAAATTTGACTAAGTTCTATTTAAAACAAATGGTTATAATTTTTTAATAGATTTTTATTTATTAAGATGCTGCTAATTAAATAAATGTACTTATTTTCATTAATCAATCTTATCTATAATTCTTAACAATTTTTTAAACCGTGTCCTAAGAAAAAGTCTCATTGCTATGCTTCTGACAAAAAGTTCATCTGGAATTTTTTAGAGGTCAGCAGATGCATTTTTATCAAGGCAAAAATACACCTTAAAAGTCAACTTGTTATCAGGTTTAGGTGAATAGAGTTAATATTTTTATAGGTTCAATAAAACAAGAAAAAGCTTTGAATATTTTGGTGAGTATTTTTTGTACGTCATTACCGTACCCACTTCTAATTGATAATTAAATGAACTTTTATTTCTTAATCTACTTTTATTATATAAGAAATAGAAAATCATTGTATGGGCCAGAAGATATAATGGCTGCCATTTATGCCTGGGGAAGAATAAAAATATTTTGCTTAATGTGTCGTTACCGTAGATGTCATTACCGTGCTCACTTGTGTCATTACAAGTTCATTAAATATTTAAAAATTAGTTTTAAAATGTTAAATTAGTAATTTGGTCTCTGCTGATGCTTGTATAATTATGTTTATGAAGTAAGGAAATTATTTACAAAAAATTAAAACTTTCTGTTTATTTCTAAAAAATTGCCTTTGTTATTCCAAAACATGGACAGTTTTTGAAAATGACACAAATGCTGATCAAGCTAGAATAAGAGAGACAACAGCTGATCTAAAATTGTGAAAATTCCATGAAAAAATTTCCTTCACAAAACTTAAAGATGTATTTAAACTAGATCTTCTGATTTGATGGACATTGTAACGGATTTTACATAGATACCAAAAGATGAAAATAATTTATGACACACTCATATTGATATACATGTTTTAAAAAATTAAATGTTATGAATGAAAATTTTTAATAAACTCAAACTGCAGCATTTTATGCTGTTGAGTAGGGACAAAGTAGTAACAAAGGGAATTTTTCAGCTTACATGAAAGCGCATTTGTAATTCGTAGCCTTGATGCAAAAATGCAATGTATTTTTAATAACAAAATATACTAAATTACAAATATCTATGTAATTATATACGCAGCCATTTAAAACCAACAAATAAGATACGCATTTTGCCATTCGCAAAAATTTGACAATTTAATTGCGATAACAGCTTCATTAGATTCTTAAAAATATTATCTCATTTAGGAAATTTATGGGGAAAAATTCAGTTTTTAAAAATTGTATCAAAATGTTTTTAGGTGCGCTTTAAGTATATAAATTCTTAACCCCTATAGTCGTCGTGTGTCTATCTATCTATCAGTCTGTCTGTCCGTCCGTCCGCATATCTTGTCAAAAAATCTACCCAAATGTATGAATTGAAATTTAACAAATATTTTTGATATTTTATATATTTTTGAAATAATCGTTGTAGAATTTCGTCCAGTGATTTCAAATTTTATAAAAATAGAACATGTAGTTCAATTACATGGGCAGTCAAAGGTATTCCGTTACATTACGAATGGCATATTAATGGCGTTACACCCTTTCGTACATAATGAAATTGATTTGCATTTGTGAAGTGCACTAAAATATACATTCTGTAGAATATGATGTGCTAAGAACATTTATTATTCACTTACATGGCCACATACAAGAATTCCCTTACATAATGGTATAGTGGGAACCACTGTTTGTGGCGTATTTCAATTATGTTAAACTATTTGACATATAATGAAATATACGTGGTTGAGGTTACCTACAAGATGCTTCCTGTATAATAGAAAATACATAGTATTTGCAGGGGCACACAAAAGATTTCGGATGCTATACTGTATCCGAAGTACTGTATATTAGCGGTAAATGCTGGAAGTGCATTTTTAGTTCTGGTATGAGTTTTTATGTTTATGGGCCGTTGCACTGAAACTCCCAGAACTCAAAATCCCATATAAATCTATGGGAAAACTTTCAAGCGCGATTACTAATTACCTAATATAATTAGTAAAATACCGTTTACAACATCAGAAAGTAGACGTCAGATGCAGATGATGTGCGTTTTTAAAAATTGTCTACGTACATTTTAAGTATTTTTAAGCAGGTGATAAAATTTAACCAAATGGAAATTTCAATGTTTATAGGGATTTTTTATGGATTTAAAATTTACGGAGATAATTTTTAAAAAAACGCACATCATCGGCATCTGACGTCTACTTTCTGATGGTGAAAACTGTATTTTAATAACTATATTAGGTAATGAGTAATCAGGCTTGAAAGTTTTCCCATAGGCTAACATGGGATTTCGCAATCAGGGAGTTTCTGTGCAGCGGAGCCTTAAGTGCATTTTTGCATATCGCGTTGTGCGTATAAATGCTGTAGAATATATGCAGGGCTACACAGCAAAATTCGTAATGGTTACTGAGTATGAACAAATATATCTTAAGGAGTCTCAGGACTCTTAAAATTTCAAAATTTCCGAAATTTTAATTTTTTTTTAGACGTTAAACTTCTATCTTTTCCGAACATTTTGACATGATTGTTTCCTTAAAATTCCAATTAGAATAGAAGTTATGGCTATTAGAATTATACTCGCTCAATAGCTGAAGCGGCGTTGCCGAAACTTTGAGGTTATTTTTCTCCAAATAACGTTTTTTTGGCACAATGCGCAGGATAACTCAAAAACTTCTGAATATTTTTTCATGCAATTTTTAAAACATCTGTTTAATGTTAGTTTGTATAAAGTGAACCTAAAATTTCATTTTTATTCTTTTAAAAATATTTTTTAGGTCATTATGCTGTTGTAATTTTCAAAATTTTGTATTACCTATATACAACTTTGTATTAAAAATATAAAAATGCTTTAAATACCAGTTTATTTAGGTTCAGAGTAATTATTATAATCTGAAGTATAAGTAGGCATAAAAAATTCATTCTAGTTGCAAACTTTATTTTGTAATCCTGCCGTAAGCTGTTGTATATTTTTCTGCTCTACTAATATCTGACTGTTTGGAGACTCCTGTAAATACTAATTTTGCGTCTTGCACTTTTTTAAATATATAAAATCATTGAACATACTTATACATTTTAACCCCAATAAAAATTGCGTTTTTAAATGATACACATTTTAAGATATTAAATGTTGAAAATTGTGCTTTTTTTTCTTTTATCCAATTTTAAGAGTCCTGAGACTCCTTAACTGTGGTTTTTAAATGAGTTATGAATTTTTACGCTGAATTGTATTTAGTATACTAAGATATGAGGACATAAGTTTCAAAACTCGCCTTACCCTGAAAATCAAATTGGAGAAAAATCACGAAAAACCTCTGACTGCGTCCATTGGTTTTCATCGCAAATCAAGATTTTACAAAGCCAGAAATACAGGATAGAACTTTTTTTTCAGACTGTTGTGTTTTTATATGCAGGTTTACCAACTGAATAAATTTATAGAGAGAACTCGATATTATTTAATCTGGATAAGGCGAGTTTTAAAACTCACGTCCTCATATCTTTGTAGATTGTAGATAAAATGAAAATTCAGGGTCACGCAAAGAGTTGGATATATGTCAGTCTGTGGATGATAATCTCCAGAAGTTTGATTTCAGTAGTTTTCAGCGTGTATACTCTTAATTAAATTTTAGTCAAATAGCGGCGTGTATATAAAGATAGTTGGTAAAATACAGGGCTCTACAAAAGTATCCAAGTAAGTTTTCATCAATTGGTATAAATTACTGAAAGTGAAATTTCAATCTATTATTCACTTTCAACACTTTCCAACATAGTTGAAAAGTATTTAAGAATTCGGTTTTTCTGTTCGCCTGAGATTTACTGTGCCATGTTTGGTATTGAAAATAAAGTAGGTTCATAGATCATTTACAGAGGCACTTAAAAGTATTACAATACATTATGGTCTAGGAGATAATATGGTACTTATATAAATACGTAGCACTTATAGTCGTCGTCTGATCCGTCCGTCTGTCAGCTTATAGGAGAGAGTAGCCTAATTTGGACCACTTCACTTAATTTCAAGTGTAACTCACTTAATTTTTGGAATATTTGCAAAACATCACTATACGGGGTCAATCTATTCATCTACTAACAAAATAGATTTTAGATTAATTTCTTTTGTAAAATCTTAAGTTTTATTTTAATTTTAAAATTTTGTCAAAAGTGGTCCAAATTCATCAACTGGTCGCCTAAGTTGGACCCCCAGTCTCCTAAAATGGGCCAAACAATATGAGGTTGTTTTAATGACATGGGAATATAATTAATTGTGCCAAAAGCAAAGTTTGTAAATAATGAAAAAATCAAACAAAATAACAGAAATGAAATATAATGAAATCAAATATCTGAAAATAAGAGTAATTGTTTTAATTCAAAATATAAATATAAATCAAAGTTATTAGTAATTAAGAATAGAAATTATGTAACTAATTGCCTAATTGCTTTTATATCATGTAAGGAGTGATGCAAAACTTTCACATGAATTTCGTTTATTCATTTTTTATTGTATAGCACACAGCATGGAACATTATTTGGCAATCTGAACACTGAATCATTTCTGCTACTTTATTTTTCTTACAATTTAGGCTAAATCAATCTGCACACTATCTAGAAAAACACTGTCTAGAATTTTATTTTTAAATTTTGATTTTTTTAGACTTTTTTTGCAACAGAAGTTTTCTTTACATTATGCTTGTAGATCTACTCTTCCATAATTTTCTTTCCATTTGCTTTATTTTTTAAAACTTGATGTTTTAATTGCTTTTGTGTTGTGGGACCTTCCTTTTTGTCGTTTTGTATTTTGTTTTTTCATTTCAAGGTTTACTTTATATGGCGAACATGTTAACACAATTGTTTTTGGCTCCCTCTGTACTTTGATTTAACTGAATTTAGCAATGGATATGACATTTCTAATTATTTTTTTGGCTTTTTGGGGGGATTTGTAGCTGCAGCGTTCTTGCAGGTCAATTATTCACAACTTACACTCTATTTTTCATTTCGTATATCTTTAACAGCTTTTGCTGTCACGGTTTTTTCTTCCAGGCAGTTCGTCTGATCGTTTTCAACATTTTCAACATTATATTAAAAAAGTGTTTAAAAATGTGCTCTTTTGAAAAAAAAAATACGCTACGATTTCCAAAAGCAAAACATTATATATTCAAACAGTGTTGAATTCACAACCCCCCCCCCCTTCCCGGATCCTTAAATAACCACTTCCCCCAGAAGGTTTGAGTGTTTATGCGTTTTAATGGCAAAATGTGTAATTCCACATCGAGAACTGTAAAAAGCCTTCCCCCATCTCACGTAAGTGCGAATATCCTCCAGGAGGAAAATGTTTGAATTCAACTGTGTAAATCAAATACTCCGTATGAATAAACAAGTCAATGAAAACAAATAAAAATACATACCAGAGAAAAACAAAATTTATTGCATAAACATTTAAAAATATTTTTATATTTATATAGGCGTAAACTGTATAAAGAAATTGATCCAGGTATAAAAAAAAAAATAAACAAATAAATAAAATAAAAAACATTCAAAAACTTGCATGGGCATAGTAATCCATTCTAAAATATTCAAAAATAAAAGGAATACTGTACAAAGCGGACCGCCCTCGAAATTTATTACTTATTTTTCAAATTTATAATCATATATCTGGTCCAATTTAAGGAACCTAAATTGGTCCAATTAAGGCAACTGCGTCAACAGATAATCTCAAGACTAAGAACAAAAAAGAAATCAAACAAATCCGCGTGTAAAATATGCGCACTGTAAAAAAAAAAAAAAAAAAAAGTGGTGAAGTTAAATATGTATAAGTATGTAAAGTGGTGAAGTTAAATATGTATATCAAAACATAACAACTTAACTTAGTTTTAAAGTATTCACTTAGGTTTAGTATTAAAACGTTAAACCAAAACAGCTAACTTTAGGTTTTTTTTTAAATTGTCCGAAAACAGCACGTGGTAGGCCAGTGCTTCTTCTAATCATAAACGAGGTCATTCTGATGAGTAAGATTTCAGCAGCAGATGGCATCTGTTTCTGTGATTAATGGTAGAATGGCAACGGCCCATTTAAAGAGGCGGTCCAAATATGGCTACTCTCCCCTAACAACGGAATATCTACCCAACCGAATAGTTTGGAATTTAATATATATAATATTTGAATAATTCCGTCTATTCATTTCATTTTTTTTAAAATCGAAACAAAACTTTAAAATGTATTAATGAATGTTGTCTTCATTCTTCTACATCCCATCATACGTAATTAATTCAATGATAGTCCATGATAGATAGTCATTCTAGTTTGCCATGTAAATTATTATACTAAATTCTATCATACTTGATTAATTAAATGATACCCCATGAAAAATAACCATTCTGGGTTGCCATGGTCAGACGTAAATGAAGCCATATTATTTTTCTATTACTGAATTTAATATGTAGAATCGTAATAAATTTTGCATTCATGCATATTTTCATAAGGGTGTAACAGCTATTGCACCAAGATCTGAATATTTCTTAAACTAGTTACAGTACGAACTATTTATCACGCTTAATTTAATATTGCCATGTTCATTTGCCACGTTCGACGTAGAATCTTTGACTTGTTTTAAATTAAATAAATCAAATAATATACATATTCTCTCAATATTTTTAATAATAAATTATTTTGGCAATAAGTATTTATAATTTGTTAAAACAAGTGGTCTCAAAGAAAAAAAAATGTTTTTCAAAAATTTATTTTTAAAGTTTGAATCTCTGCTGGACAGAAAGCTTCCAGCGGATTTTAATGATATTTTTACACAAATAAATACAGTAAAAGTACCACTATTGTTTTTTGTTTATAAAATATATGACGTTAATGTAGTGGTATTATTAATTAAATTACTGTTTGTATGAATATAAATGTGTATTAAGAATGTATTTTAAGTATGTAGGCGTTTTTCTAAACAAGGATAGGAGACACATCGGTCCAAAGGGGTGTGCTTATCAGATTCTAGTAATCTTTACAGTGCAAGATGGTCGGCCGGGTGATGACCAAGTATGATGGGATAGACAGGTCATGTTATCCCCAAATTTATGATGGAATTTATGGAGGCCCTAAAGTGACATCCCATATGGTGGTCATGTGACGAAGGGGTCTGGAATGTGCCCGCTAAGAAGAGGAGGTTTTTGATGAACCAGGAACTTTGGAGATTCTCGAATGAGAGTTTGCCAAAGGAAAGAGGGGCCGCGGGCCCAATAGAACGATCCATAAAATTAGCATACGGGCCCAGGACCAGCCCCCTATTATTCTCGAGTAAAAATATTGAAAATAAAATATAAAAGAATTCAGTTTGGTTAAGAGCGAATGTGTGCTTTATAACGTAACGTTATAATTAGTTAAATAAGCAGTAGTAGGATATCTGTGTGATGTGCGCGGAAGTTATTGTTATTACTAAAGTAAGACATCACTGTGCCCCATTCAACTGGACTAACCGTGAGGTGCTCTTCATCTGGCAAAGAGATATATGCAGGTATTACAATTATATATTTTGTTCCATTGTTTATTAAAGTGTATGTGCACCAAAGAGTACTGTAGGGTACTGCGTGCACACTTTCACTTAAATAACCTGAGGTCATAATTAAAATGGTACAGTTAAGAAAATTGATTGTAATGATAGAAAAGTGATTTCTACTCGTAGTGGTGCGAGACTTATTCTTGGCATAAATTTAGCACATTGTATATACAAGGTTTCCAACATAAAACATAAATAAATATTTAATTATGTTACTTATTTGTTATTATTTTCCATATCACGAGTCTCTTTTATTTCAATTAATTATAATGTTTATATTTCAGAAAAATCATAATTAAGGAATGGGAATGTTATTTAATAATAAAATATTATATGTACAGTAATTCTTTTGGACGGACATTCTTTGAACGAGTAATGTACGCGCGTTGTCCGATTTTGACGCTAGTCTCACGTCAAAATCACACAACGCCCTGCGGTTGTTTTTGGCTTTTCTTCCCACCTTATTTTGGTATAATAATGTTAATGGTTATCTCAGGGTCTCGCTAGGATCCTGACGATCACATGATGTTATTATTATTATTTTTTTTATTAATTACTATGAGCAGAAGCTCTAGAGTGTTTTATATTACACTCGGGAGTGATTAAGTGTTAGGTATCATTTAAAACCACTCACCACTCTCAGTTTAGCCCCATTTACACAATAATGAAATACCCCCTCACTGTATGACAGGGTTGGACATTAAAGAATTAAGATTATTATTTTTTTTTTTTTCATGAGCCTTGATCCTCCCAGCAGTCTCAAAATCTGTAAAAACAAATGATGTGTCTTTCACATTTTATCAATATCAATTTGTGTAAAAGGCAATTTAAATATAATATATTGGCAATATTTAAATTAAAGTGATTTTAACGGTTATGTTGAGTTTATGCATTTGGAATTCAATGCATTATTGCACGTGCAATTTATTTCCCAGACTTTGAAAAAGTGACGATTGCTTATTTAATGTATTTTTATAAAATAATATTATTCCTTTTATAATCCGCAAAAGCTAAAAGGACGTTACTTTTACTTAAGCATTTAGTACGTTTAGTTTAATATACAATTAAAAATTATTTTTTAAATAAATTATTTTGTAAAATTATTTTATATATATATATATATATATATATTTTAATAATTTCACATTTACTATATTTTATAAAGTATTATTTTAGTATATTTATACTGAAACGAAGAGTACATTACTGTTTTTATTTCACATTTAAGTATTTTACAAATTATAATATTAAAATATCACACCTTCTGCATATTATAACGTTGGGAATGCATTTCATTTTTGGTCTTTATAACATCCTACATTCATAATACATTTTTTATGTACTTTGGAGTTAATCTTCAGACCATACGAGCACCAACATATGCGAAAAGATTATTTATAGCATTACGCCTTCTAATTTTTTGAAACGTCTTCTATGCATATAAATATTAACTTTCTCTTTTCAATGCCACATTATCAAGTGAAACGAATGCACGTTAAGTATATAACAAAAGCCTTAAATGATACACCAGCTAACAGATTATGATGATGATAATTCAAGTAGAGATAGCTACAAAATACTTTATAGAACATTATGTTATATTACACAATATATTACATGACATATTACAACCTGTTAAGTGAAACGCATCACATACAGTATATGACATATTCATAATACATTATATCCCGTTATGATTGATTAACATTTTAACACTAGAACGGCGGTAGGGGTCATTTTGACACCTAAGTACTTTCGTCCGTTGATTACTTTTGTTTGCTTGGGCAAAATCGTTTGAAATTTTTTGACTTTTCCTAAATAGATAACATATATTTCTTTAAAAAAATTCAGCTTTCTAGATTTGTTATTTTTTGAAATATGGGCTTGTATTCCTAGAACGGCGGACGGGGGTCATTTTGACCCCTTTAGTAAAATACTCTTTGTACTCGAAGCTGCTTTTGTTTCTATACTATATGTTCGAGGAGCAATAAAAAAAAGGGTTTAGATTTATATTCATTGTCGTCCAAGGCATGAGCAATACTATTTTGCAAATAAACCATCTCAAGATATAGATTCAAAGAAAGATTTTTTAGGTTTGATGAAAAGACAACAAGATCTAGCAGACTACAGACTGATAAATTTGATCTTGCATCTAAAATGTGGAATAAATTTATTGAAAATTGCAAAACATGCTACCGACCAGGACAAAATATTACATTGGATGAACAATTGTTCCCATCTCAGGATAGATATAAATTTACGCAATATATGCCAAATAAACCGAATAAATATGGAATAAAATTTTGGTGATCTGTTGACGTTGATATTAAATACCTCTTGAATGAATTTATTTATCTAGAAAAGGGTGAAACAGCCAATCCTTAATTACGTTTATCGGAAAATGTTGTCATGAAGTTAACAGATTCCCATCTAAACGAAGGGAGGAATATTACGACAGTTGGCTATTTTACTAACATCAAATTAGCAGAAATGTTAAAAGCTAAAAATACAACTTTGGTTGCACAATGAAAAAGATTGAAAAAGAAATGAAAAAGAAATTCCTATATCATTGAAAAATATGCGCAGTACTCTTTATTCATCTAAGATAGTGGAATGTGATAATATGACACTTACCATCTATCAATCCAAAAGAAAAAAAAGTGTTTTTCTACTGAGCTCATTACATTCTACTGTAAAAACTGAAGACGGTCTCAAGAAGTTGCCCGATTCAATAGAAGATTACAACGCAACGAAGTATGGTGTGGGTATCGATGATCAGATGTGCCGAAAATTCTCCGTGAAATCGGCTTCTAGACGATGGTCTGTACATATCTTTTTCAATATTTTGGATCATGCTGCTTTAAACGCCTGGATAATTTATAAAAGTGTAACAGGCAAGCCTATCAGTAGAAGAGATTTTCTATTAAATTTAGGAGATGTGTTCAGAATGGATCTTATGGTTTCAAATCTCCCAAAGATCTTTCCTGAGTCTTCAGAAAAAAAAAAAAAAAAAAAAAAAAAAAAAAAAAAAAACGAAAATAAAATAGATATCAAGAGAAAAAATGTCAAGTACAGACATGCAATGGAAACAAATCTCAAGAATTTTGCGCACCATGTTTCAGTGTTTTGTGCGGAAAATGTACTGGAAAAATTGCTATTTTTTGTTACAACTGAATTAATTCCTAATACGTGTGTACAATTTGGAGTACCATAAGTATTAAATAAAATTGAAACAGAATGATTAACATATTAACCATTCAGCTACACTTATAATGAAATAATGGAAACAACAGAACCTATTTCTCATTTATGGATTTAGAGAGTGAATCATTCGGCGAATGAAAATGTGGTACATCCACCATACATCCATTCACAGTGTACTCCAAAAACAGGTGCATTTAAATACTTACTTCTCGCAGTGAACTGGAAGAGGAAGATAATTTATTTTTAGAGCCATTCTTGTTATGGTCAATTTATTGTATGTTGTACCAAACATTTGTTCAATGTAACACATTAATTTTAATTGATAACATGATTTATGGCAAGATATTACTTTATATACAGGGTGGCCATAATTAAACTGCAAGTGTTCAAGGGTTGCTGGAGAGAAAACTACCCGATATATTCCAGTGAAATTTGGTATCTACACCTTTCAGAACATGCGCGAGTCAAATATGCAAAAACAAAATCGCCATTTTCTCCCGAGATGGCGCTGTACCATATTTAAACGTTCACCGGTATCATATACAACCTCCAAAATCTATAGACAGAGCATAATGACATTCTAAGAGGCATATAAACAATATAATATATCATTTACAGTCTATCAAAATTCCATACAATTCGCTTCAGTAGTTAAATTTTTACAGTATCATGTAATAAAAATTAGCGTAAATAAGATTACAAATTAAACAATCCATAAAGACGCGTTGGAAAACAAGCCATTATTTATTCAATGAAATTATTAAAAGATGTCCTCAATATGTGAACCACCAGATGCAACCACATGCTGAAAACGTAAAACAACATGGTCCACCGTCGCATTTAAAATCTGTGGTGTAACACACCTCACGTGTCTCGTTATGCTAGATTTCAATTCAGCAACAGAAGCATGTCGTTCTCTATAAACCATATCTTTCAGATGTCCCCACAGATAAAAATCGGATCGGATTAAGGTCCGATGAACATGGGGAGCCAAGCGTTGTCGAAACCTCTGCTTATGACTCTGTCCGCACCAAAGGTATCATGCAGCTATTTTTTAACATCTTTAGCGATGTGAGGGAGTGCTCCGTCCTGTATAAATACCGTGGTTTCTAAACAATATCTCTCTTGCAATGCTGGAATCAACTGTTGTCTCAACATCACACCGTAGCTAGTCCCTGTAACACTACAGCATTTGGGACCACTTGAAGTTGGGGTCTCAAAGAAATATGGGCCCATAAGAAAATCACAAGTCATTCCACACCATACAGTTACATAATCGGAATGGATGGGTTCTTCACGTTTATCACATTGTTTGTTCGTTCCCCATATCTGTCCACAATATTCTCTGTATCCAAGTGTCATCTTCACTGATTTTCGACAGGACAAGGTTTTCAAAATCAAATCTTAGGGTGTCATCATGAGGTTTCAATTCTTGAAGCATTTTAATTGTATACGGATGACGCCGAAGAATGTGGCGCAACACTTTATGCACAGTTGACCATGGAAGAGATCATGTCCGAGCCACATTCCTTTCGCTCACTTGTTTCAGCATAGTGGCTCTTGAACTGCTACACATAGTCGCAATGGCGTCATCAATTTATTGCACTCTTTCCGGGTTTACGGGACGTCGCCCTCTTGTGCCTCGAATAACGCCCGATTCTCCTCACTCTTCAAATTTTAAAATCATATTTTTCAATCAATTGACACTCATTGGACCTCTTCTTAATCGTTTCATACGCCAGTATTCTTTAAAAGTAGCTGAATAATTGCTACCATTCTGATAGAATATCTTCACTAACAATGCACATTCCTTCTTATTCAGAGTCATGACTGGCCTTTGCTCAATGTACTGATGCTTTTATGGGCTGTTCGATGAGCTTAAAATTTGCATATATGCCATCGATAAGCATTGAAACACGGTATAGCGCTATCTATCGGGTGGAAATGACGATTTTTTTTTTTTTTTTGCATATTTGACTTGTTCTGAAACGTGTAGATACCAAATTTCACCGGAATATTTCAGGCAGTTTTCTCACCAGTACCACTTGAACACATGCAGTTTAATTATGGCCACCCTGTATATATATATACACACACACGCCCACACATATATATATATATATATGTTAGTTCTTCAGAGCCCTCTAGCGACTAAGGTATTGGAAGAAACGTAACCATATTTGATGAGCATGCATAGTAGACATTGGGATTTCAAATTCAAATTAAAAAAAAAAAAATCCAAAATTTGCCACTAGAAGCAATTTTGGCGCTGCAAAAGTGTATTAGTGTATTGAATGATTAAATGCCAAACAATACAGTACACATCAATGTTATTTACAACAAATGTTTTTTACTTACAAATTAGGTTCAATATGAGCACTATTGGTATATTCCAAGAACTGCATACGATGTACAACGTTTTCTTCTGCCTCTCGCAGTGTTCAGAGTTGATTTGCCTCACTTGTAACGTTATTCTATCCTTCAACGTTGCGATATCGGAGACATGTCCTTGATAAACAAGAACTCTAAGAAATCCCCCACAACCAAAAATCATAAGGACTGAGATCGGGATACATCGGTAGCCATGCCGTATGAAATGCTTGACTAATGATTCTACTGTCAGAAAATGTTGCAGCAACACACGCTATACCTTATGTCCAATGTTGAGTTGTGCACCATCCTGCATGAATATGGTCGAATCGAGACATACTCGCTGCTGTAGTTGTCGAATTGTGAAGTTCTGTAGCATATCTGTATACCTGACAACAGTAATTTTACAGGTCACTGATCCACTTTCTCCATTTTACTCATAAAACTAAGGACCGATAATAAAAGATACTGTAAATACACACAAAACTGTAACTTTTGGCGAGTGGCTAGGCTCTTGCACACAGGCGTGCGGATTATTCGCAGCCCAAATGCGGCAGTTGCGGGTGTTAATGCCACCGTTAAAATGAAAGTGCGCTTCAGCACTCCATAAAATCTGCCACTTCCATGCTTTCAACTTTCATGCGTGCTAAAAATCCAATGAAAAACCCAATCGGGTGGCCGCATCGCCCGGGAGCAATTCTTGAATAGAAGAGATTTTGTAAGGATAAAACTGTAAAATCTGATGTAGGATCTTCCTCACCGTTTAGTATGGGATCTGCTTGTGCCGAGATACTACCCGAGCGCTGCTGGTACCCTACAATTTTAACATCTCCTATTCGACAATAGCAGTTGAAACTTCGTCAACTTGTTGCTGACTTGTCACTTTGTGTTCTTGGACTAGCTGTGCTAGAGTCCCTGTAGTTTCAAATAGTTGAATCATCTTTCGTAAATTTGTTATTCTCATCGGTCCTTTTCGCAACATCTTAATTCGGGGAAATTCACGAAGAGCATCATTGTAATTCTCGTACTGTTGCTAATACAGCTTAACTAGCAAAGCACGGTCCCATAAGGTAAAAGCCATCGCAAAGCAGTTGGTCTCAGAATGATGAGAAGTCTCTCCGTCTTCCCTTTTATACTCATGATCGCTATACTGAATGGAATTTATGGAAATTAATGCATTTTATCCGGAAAACAGCGTCAAAATTGCCCCTGGTGGCGATTTTTTTCCTTTTTTAAGAACTCGAAATTTCGTTGTCTAATATGCATGCTCATATAATTTGGTTATGTTTCGTTCAATGCTTTACTCGCTAGAGGGCAATGAACACCTCACGTCAATTAATAACCACCCTGTATATATACAGCAATGGCCAAAATTTTGAACATTTTTTTTTTTTAAATCTTCGTGTTTTTTAACTTTGTGTGCTTGAAGAGTATAATAAATTCCACTTAAATACCAATGCTTGTATGTCACATTCAAGGAAATTGAATGTAGAAATTAATAAAAAAAAATACATAATTAAAATATCTGCATTACAAATAAAGTTATGCTCACAAAAAAAATGAGATCTATCTTAGATTTCATTATATTTTAAAGTTACACTTCCACATTCAATAGTTAGTAGGATAATCCTTGTTTTTATATTAAAGCTTCAAAGTGTCTTTTCATAGAGAGGACTAGTGTTTGGAGTTCATTCTTTTTAATCACATGATGCCAAGAATCAATTATAGCTTCAATAATTTGCGTTTTATTAGATGGACGCTTTTTTGTACAAGGATTTTCAAATGTCGACTAACATTTTCTATAGGATTAAGATCAGGGCTTTTTCCTGGTCAAGGTAATATTTGTATGCTTTTCTTTTTAAACTATTCTTTGCATATTTTTGCCATATGGCATGGAACGGAATCTTGCGGAAACATAAATGGTGCTTTATTGGGGAAGATATTCCTGATGAAAGGCATCAATTATGGTTCCAGGACAGTTTCTATGTATATATATATATATATATATATATATATATATATATTAATCAGATTGCTATAAATATCTTGAATACGGCCCACACCATCTGGAGACATACATACCCAAATCATGATATATGTTGGGTTCTTCGTTGTTGCTTCAGTGCAATCAGGATGCAGCTCTTCCCCTACTCTACGTTTCACATACATTCAACCATCACTACCAAAGAGCAATATTTTACTCTCATCGCTCCAGATCATTTTATTCCACTGATTGTTTGACCAATTAATGTGTTCTTTTGCCCATTGAACTCGTTCCTTGCGTCGCTGAAGATTTAAAATTGATTTTTTTCGTCGGAATTCTACGTTACAGTACAAAACCTGTTAATTTTCTACTTAATGTTCTTGAACTAACTGAAATACCCATTGCATTCCTTTCTCTTCTAACAGCATCTGATGAAATTCTTATATCTTTGAGGCATATCCTTTTGACCTTTCTATCGTCAGAACCACTTGTGCATTTTGTTTGACCTGATCTCACTTTATTTATCACTGATTAAATTTCTTCATAAAGTTTCAGCATAAGAGAGACCATTTTCTCCCAATATGATAATTCTATAGTAAGTGTCCAATCAGTTCTTGAAGTTGATGACATTGTTTTAAATTATTTGCATTAAGAAAAAAATAGAAACATCTTTCAGAAAACATTATTCTCTTTAGTTACACTACTAATCACCCTTCTACAAAATTCAGTCCAGCAAGATACCGCTTTTACAAATCAAAACATACTGTAGTTTACTTACTGACATATGATTGGTTCTGAGAACAGTCATTGTGATTGGCTAGGAAGCTTTTATTACAATACACGGCATTCATGACTAATTGAGTTTGTATTTTTGACTAAAGTAAGTGTTCCTTTTTTTTTTTTTTTTTTTTTTTTTTTTTTTTTTTTTTTTGTAATGCAGATATTTTAATTATGTTTTTTTATTAACATTCTCACCGCCGTGAATTTATATATCCGTTCACTAAGCTGTAGGTTTCACTGCAATAGAACCATCATTTCAATTAATGTAATTCTACATATATAATACATTTTTTAAAGATTTAGTTATGATTAATAATCTGAAGAATCATATTCCTATATGTAATTAAAAATTTTATATCATATAGGAAAAATTACGTTTTGTTAGCAATTAAAATAATTATCGAGAAAACAACATTACAATTTTCTCCTTTTTCTCGCCCGTTATGGGTTGAATTCTACATTTAATTTTCATCATTTGAATTCGATATATAAACTTTAGTATTTAAGTGAAAATGACACAAAAAATGACACAAATTTATAAAACACGAAGATTTCTAAAAATGTCGATAATTTTGGCCACAAATATACATTAATTTCTGTGTTAAAGGAAAACATAACACTAAGCAACACTTTCAATTAAGCATATTTAGAGTTATATTTATAACCATGTAATTTGTTTATTTACATATATACACCTTACTGTTTTCATATTTAACATAGATATATTTTATTTTATATGTAATAAAAACGTAATTACTTAATTCTGTATGATACCTAAATTGGTTTTCATCTCTATGAAGATATTTTACACATAAATAAATAAAGTAAATCACAATTCACATTTTTTTAACACTTATGTCAATGACCAAAATTTGCCCTTGTGTCCAATGACCGGGGTACCGGGTACCTGCTGTGGTTTTAACGTACGGAGTCACAAAACTCCCCTATTTCATACAGTGTAACTGCTTGCCTTTAGAGAAGAGGAATTTGACGCCCTTTTATAAATAGTAATTACAATAGAACCCCGCTAATCCGAATTAATTGCGACTGGTTCCTGTTCGGATTACAAAAAAATCGGATTATCCGGAATTTCGATAAAATTAGAAAAGAAAAAGATGCGTGCTAGAAAAATGTAAGTTATAAGTACTCATTAGTACCGTAAACATCATCTAATCCAGCATCCTAAGGTCCGGCATGTTGGATCATCCGGCAAGACTTTCGTAAAAAAAAATATTATTCCTTGTTTAATCATTCCTGATGTTTATAATAATCCAATGGAACTTCAGGATGAGGAATCACAACCCATTACAAACCGTTCAAAATCGCGAATCTGCAAATAGCTCAGTCACCACGTCGACGAGGGGTATGAAAAAAAATTCTGTAGATAATTTGCGAAATCAAACTGTTGAAAGGTAAAATAAATTTTTACCATCCGAATTAAAAACTTTTTGCATTTTAGAAAATAATTTTATAGTACTGGCAAAGAAACTGATATTCGAGATCTTTTTAAAGATGGGTTTCTTCCAGTAGGCCTACAGTGCACGTTTTCATTTTATATTTGTGTACATATGTTATACTTTTACATTATTGAGTATTTTGTTAATTCTAACATTCTAACATCTAAAATAAAGAAAAAAAACATACTTTACTGCCAGTTTTTGTTTAATTCTATCTGCTACACGTTTTTCCCAACATTTATCCGTTAAATAAAATCGGTTCAGATTAACCAGAATTTTGGAATATCGGGATTCTACTGAAATTCAGGTGTCAACAATTCATACAAAGATCACACATTAGAAATGTGGAAAGCTTATATCGGTTTTATCGAGCAAGTATGAGTGTAGACCGATTCTTGAATATTCTTAGATTTATTCGTTTTGACAAACAGAAAACACGAGTGGAATGTCTTCAAAATGTTAAAGCTACATCAATTCGAGATTTATAGACTATGCTAAAACCTAACCTATTGAAAAAATATGTACCGACGGTAGAGTAAACGGTTGATGAGCAGTTATTTCCGCTCCGAGGAAGAAAAAGACTCAGCCAATATTTTCCGTCTAAACCGGCTAAATATGGGATCAAAATATGGTGGGTATGTGATGCCAATAGGTTTTAACCTCTTAACGCCAACTATCGAAAAACAGGTACAGACCGTGAAATAAACCAAGATGAAAGAGTTGTGAAAGACTTCGCTTCTCTATTCAAGGATTCTCGACAAAACATCATCATGTAGAACTTTTTTTCTTCTTTTTCTTTGGCAAAGCATTTATTATAATGGAATCTCACAATGGTTGGCACTTTGAAAACAGACAAACCTTATATTCCCCCAAAAATAAGGTCATATGAATCGCGCATGTTTTATCAACAGAATTTGGAATTCATGATGACATAAGTATTTGTTCGTATGTTCCAAAAAGGAACAAAGCTGCCATTATAATGTCTACTATGTATCATGATAAAAACATCACAGGACCGAATGATAAACTAGAAATTATTCAGTTTTATAAGGAAACGAAATATGGAGTGGATATAATGGATAAATTAGTGGGACAATATACACATGGGGGCATACAACCATATGGCCACTTGCATTATTTTTCTATACTGTGGATATAGCAGCACTTGCTACTTTCATTATACATACTGCAAATAATGATATGGTTGTAAATAAAACAGACAATCGTCGCCTGTTATTGGGAGAATTAGGTAAGATCGTGAGGCTTCCAGCAATTCAAGATCATCGCAAAATTCACAGGATAAGAGCCCTTTTCGACCAAATACAGAATTGAAAGTAAACTGAAAAAAATCTTTGACCGTATTTGAAGCTGCCACACATTCTGAACCCAGACCAGAAAGCTTAGAGCGATATGAAACAAGAAAGATAAAAGCAGTTTCTGTCAGATGTGCTTGTTAGAACCTCAAAAACCGCGTAGAAATACCAGAAAATCATCTAAACAATATGGAAAGCCAGTATGTGATGTACATTCCTGCTTTTGCTATTGTACAGCTTGTCCACAAAATTTCATGATATAAATAAATGAAGTATGTTTTACCTTAAAAAATATGTCTAACACTTTATTTCAAATTAAATTCAAGTTTTATTGATCTAAATCTAATTAATCTATTAATTTCTGTATTTTTCTACAGAAAATTGGCATGGGTACACAGGTACCCCGGTCATTGATGACAGGCATGTGTTGATGACAGACAAAATGTTAATGCCCCGAAAAAGTAATTTAAAAAATCCAAATTTTAAAGTGATTACACTAATGGACAGTGAACACTACAAATAATGGGGATCAAAATTGATTTTCTTTTGTTTTGATATTAACACCCTGAAAACGGCATGACAAGAGAAAAAAAGGTACCTAGGTACCCGGTCATTGACATAAGGTTTAATTAATTTTCATATTTAATAAAAGTTTTATCGTGTTTGCTTCATAATTTTTATTTTAAAAATAAGTTCTGCTCTACCTTCTTTAAAAAATCTTTATTCTAGGAATAAAGACAAATATGGTAACTAAGTTCATTACTTTTAAACTTGGGTTCATAAAGTAATTTTATTTTCATGCTTAAAACTGAATTAATTTTCAACAGCAGCTGAAGGATTACTTCACGCATATTAACGTTTTCTTTCGCAGTTTTTATTTTGAGTTTTAAAATATTTTCATTTAACATTTCATTTTTTAATGGCATTAATAATATATTTCTCAAATAAAATATCTTAGTTCAAATGTTTTAACTCGCATTTTTTACTTTATTCTGTTTACATTAGAATAAAGTTGCGGATTCATAAAATTATTTGACTGGCATTTCTTTAAATATTAAAAAAAATTAACTGTTGTCAATACCATTTGAATATTTTTGTAAATTTTGTCAATTGTATTCCAATCTCTGAATCATATGATCCATTCTTATCTTTGAATCATATGACCCAACAACTGGTAAATGGAAATTCACTAAACTTTTTATTCATTTCGGACTTTACAAATAATCATTCTGATAACATCTTGCTTCATATCGCCAAAAGTCATCGAGAGCAAGAGTTTCACGATTTTCGAGTGAGATATCTTGTAAACTAACGCACAAAATTTTATCAAACTTTGAATTCAGTTACAATATGACAAAAAATGGTGCAAATCAGATTTTGTAGTATATCAGACACAATGTGGCGCTCTTAAACTGCATTTCCTAAGACGTACGTAATAGATATATATCGGCATGGATTTGTGTAAATTGCGTTCAATTTTGAAAAAAAAGTTCAGTGTTGTTTTTCGTATAATTATTAGATAAATTAGTTTATTTCATCGCTCAACGGGAAAATTGCTATTTCATACAATATGTCTATTCAAAAATCGGATCTACAGTAAATTTACATATTATAGCTAGTTTAATTTCATTCATAAATGACACCGATTTTGCAATTTTTAGCCAAGTTCTGTATTCAAGTACTTAATGTTTTACTTTTTCAAGATGTCTAAATAATATTTATACCTAAAAGTGTTGCATTTGAAGAGTGGGACATGATCATATTTTCCTTCAGTTATGATTATGATACAGCGATAGAGTTAAATACATATATATATATATATATATATATAAATATTGTTGAGAAGATGGAAATATTGAAATCTATTTGAAAGTAGGGAAATGCAAAGATTTAAAAATGACAAAATGCATAAAAAAAATCAGATTGCTTATTTCATAGAATTAAGAAAATTTGGAAATGTTTTCTAGTCTTTATGATTAAAAAGACTAGAAAATAATTAATTTTAAACTCACCTTAAAATGTTTTTTTTTTTTTTTTTTTTTTTTTTTTTTTTTTTTTTTTTTTTTTTTTTTAATGCGTGTGCTAAGATGCACTCTGTAATATACCTCTGTAAATTTCGTTAATCGTTTATCAAAAACTTATTAAAGACTAATCGAATTACTTTAGAAAACCAATATCATAATTTTAAAGATAGATATTATCAGTAAATAGGACAATTGTTACGGCAAATTGGAATAATCCCATATAAACATAAACTTACTATTTGGCGATTTTGTGCCGGGATCTAACAAGCTACAACATTTTATTTTTCAAAATAAAGCTGATAAATGTCGATTGAGCAATTTATATGGAAATATAGAACAGTGGTGTGCAAAGTATTTTATTCTCACCCTCCCATTTTGTGTAACATTTTCACGCGACTCCTGGATAGACGATAGACTTTTTTAAATCGCCAATGTTGCTAAAGTGATTTTTTTCTTAATCGTGCTTATGTTTCTCGTTTATTTGAATAAAATATATAATTTCATGAAGTAACGGTATTATGTATGCACATGGGAATGAATATTTTTGTTCTTTAAAAACTTAACATACCATAATTCCATGTGAAATACGTGCTTGAAAAGAGCCCATGATTGTTTCTCTGTCCGTGTCTGCATTGGAAATCACAAGCCGTAAGTCATTCTCTGGATACTATTGAGTACAATATTTTGTTTATAGTATATTTTGTTAGAATTGCAACTAATTTTGAAAAGCCGGTTTCAAGTAAATGACTGAATCAAAATATTAACTGTATTTTCTTCAAATTGGCTTATTCTTTTATAATCCATGAACAAAATGTTTGAAAAGTCTGAGTTTTAAACTGAATGTACATCTTTTTTTTTTTTTTTTTTTTGCTTGAAACATGAGTTAATTGTTCTTTATAATTTAAAAGATAATGGATTTAAAAATATCAAACGAAAATGAATCACTTATTCAACTTAATTCATGGACATTTTTCGAAAGGTTTTCTCCTAATTTTATCATATGATAGGAAATGATGATTTTAAATAACTAGAAGATAATACTACTTTCATTAGTTAATTCTGAAAAGTTTTGGAACTTGTGTGTGTTGTTTTTGATTTATTATTTCTTGTTGCCAGAATATCAGCTTTTTCTTAAACGATTCAATTTTACTGTTGTGTGTTAAAATGTTTGCAATCGCTCCCTGTAGAATTAAATTCAAATCGTTAAATCTTTTGAAAATCTGAACGATATAACTGACTTTTCCAAGCCAATTTTCACGTACGAATAAACTTGCCAACGTGTGTTTATTTTCTAGTAAAAAGAAATTAAACTGCATTTCTCAAATCGAAACTAGTTCGCAGTATTTTACAGCGAAAGAACCATCTGTTTTCGTTATGTACGCTGCAATTTCTTAAACACAAAAATAAACACATTTTACAGCACTTTTTGTCACCAAATTAACAACACATGGATGTCTTGTGAATCTGAAAACTTCATATACAAAATATTTTTTGTGTTGTGATTGTGTTCTTAATATGTTGCAAATGTGTTGCTATATAGAAATGGGTTCTTAATATGTTCGAAGGTGTTGGTATCTAAATATGTGTTCTAAAAATATTGTTGTTAATTGTGTTGAAATCGTGTTGTAAATAGTGTTGATGAAAATATTTTCTTACAATAGTGTTGTGCTGCACAACTCTTTGTCACCATATTTAGAACACTATAAAACAACACACGTAAAACAATTTCAAAATACTTTCTACATGGTGACTTTAAAATTATACACACACACTTAAAACATACTATTTATTAATCATCTATAACACAATTTTAAAAAAAGAATGTTTTGAAAACACAATTTTTCCTCATGTAATTTTTAACAACACTTTTTGCACCACAATTTTATTTGGCACAACACATTCGCAACATATTCACACCACAATCGAAAAGGATTTTAGTTAGAAGTGTTAACTATTATGTTCAGTTAGTGTTTCAAAAGCGTTTCATGAATTTGCGAGTAGTAATAATGTCTCAAACACAGAAACAATCGCATTACAGAGAATTGGAAAGAAACAACTGTTTAGTCTGCTTTTCATGTAATTAATTACAATAACAAAACCCAATTAACAAAAGAAGCATATAAACACAATTATAGAATGCACTTGAATGAACATATAAGAATTAGCAAAACAGAACTACTCAGTCACAATGGGAAAAGCTGCACACTCTTGGCTATGACCACAGTATACGGACTAAATAGCAGCTGGTGAGGATCACTTAGATCACAAAAGTTGTAGCAAAGATGGCCACTACTAAACATCAGACGGACATAAGTTTAATATGAGCAAGTTTCATGTGATCCAGAAGCATCTCTATTTGTCATTTATCTTTTATCACTATGTCTGTGCGCCTGAATTATAGATGTTATATGCTAAAACAGAATTTTGTTTTCGTAAAAAAAAATATAGTTATATTTTTATAAATAATGTTTTCTCATGTCTCAATTTTACAGATAGTATTTTTATTGGTATTTGATACCTGTTCAAGAAGACATTATTTTTTTTATTATTATCAAATAAATTACTTTGATTTTAGCGAACCACAAAAAATTCTCGAGAACCACAGTTTGCGCATCATTGATATAGAACCAAAATACAGATGTAGACCGGATCTTTGAAAGGTCTGCAACAGAGTACAGCATATAAAAATCTCTCGTTTCATATTACTACACTGGCCCATTTTAATATCTTCTCTTCGATATATTTATTTCTATACGTGTATTTAATGAAAGCACAAATTAGTCTGCTCTATTTTTTTGTCTTCAAATCTGCATTTATTCCAAAATAAAATGAACGAACAGGTTAATAAAAGTATTGTCCATCACTGACCACTCCAACCACCTTTGCTACTCTAAGACAATTTTTGTATTCCATATCTTAAAAATAACTCGTACTTTGGGGCTATTAAATTTTAGAGACAATTTTCGATTTCTACGAAACAAGTGCACCAGTGACCTGCTAAATCATGCTGTATACGTCGTAACAACAAGTAATCAGAAGGAATAATATCCAGAGAATACAGAGGGTGCGGTAAAATATTCCACTTGTGTGTTTCCAAAATGTTTTTACGACTTTTGCGAAAAATCTACCTTCAACATCTCTCAGTTTCAGTTCATAAGGCACCCAATTTCTTGCTTTTTAAACATTCCCATGGATTACAATCTTACGGAAACGGCTTGCTGCTTCACGTCCAATGATTCTGCCGGACCCTCTTGAGTTTTACTCGGATCTTCATAAAGTAATTGCTTCCAAATCTATGTATTCGAATTGTTTTTGCCCAGAGCAAGGCTTTGGTTAAAGCTGAAAAGAAAATTTTTGAAACGTCAAAACAACCATTCCCTACTCGATTTATCAGTTGGAGCAGCGTCACCAAACACTTCCACAACCACTCGATTGGCTCCAGCTGCCCTGTTCCTCCAATTAAATCAGCAAACTGAGACACCTCCCATAAATGCTTCTTAGGAAACACAAAATTTGAGATATTCAACAATTTAAAAAACAAGGTTTTTATATGAAACACAAAGCGATATAAACTGAGTAATCATGTCAGGAATTTCACCTTTTTGAAACCGCTGAAATCAGCTGCCATTATAAAACATTCAGAACAGCCGGTCCCCATTTTTAAAAAGGGACAAAAATAATTTGTTAACCCAATATATATATACGTATTAGTATTTTACGTTGGTTAATAATAGAACGTTAAAAATTGCTGTTCCATATGATTGGTAACATTGGAAAAAATATTAAACTTAAATAATATTGAAACCATACATTATGATATTTATTATTTTACTAAGTCCGGTTTTTTGATTAAATAAAATAATTAATTTTCAAATGAAATTTTCACAGTTCGTGTGTTACATTATGGAAATCATTGTTACTTTAAAAGTAAAGTACTTTTATTTTACCATTACATGTGTTACTTTACCAAGTTTGTTAATTCGAATTTGTATTGACTATTTTAATCATGTAAATGCTTTTGTTTCATAGCAATCGACATTATTTAAAATTTATGCGTTTAAATCCATGATACGAAAATCTAAAACTTTGCGTGCTGATTAAATTCAGAATAAAATAAAGCCTTTTGCTGTTGTTTATATTGCGTACATTTCCGGTTACAGTTTCGTGTTCATCCCTCTTTCATACAAACTAATTTTAACCAATTGTTATGAATAAGGATATAAATCACGGGAATAATGTAACTAATTCATATTTAAATACGCTCAACTATATTCAAAATTATCATTGTGTTTATTCGGAAACTCTTAATTAAATTATGTGCAGTTTTGTTTGAAAATATTATTTTGCATGCGCTATGTTATCTGGTTTGCATTTTAATTACAATACACTTATATATTTTAAAATATATTATTCCAAGAAGCAATAGGGTAAGATCTTTCTTAAATGCATACGAAAATGTTAGTTTTGCTAATATTTATATTTATTATAAAACTAAATCATCAAAGCGTACTTTACATAGAAATTATTTTTTATAAATATTAAAAATATGTTTTATTTTTTTAATATTTTAACATATACGACGACAATCTGAAAATTAGCAATAACACAGTGTTTACAATTGTTAAAAAAGGTAAAAATATTTATTATATGGAATTTAATTTTTAATTTTTATGTAACTGTAATTTAACATTTAATTAAAATTTCTCTTTTGTTTTCCATGTTTTAAGAATAACTATGTAAAAATTCTAAATTATGAGAAAAACTATTTATTTACTGAAACAACACTATTAGTAAATAGGAAATTAAAGTAAATTTGAATATAACTTATGGTGGTTTTTCCTAATTTATTTTTACGTAATTAATCACTTTGGTTTACGATCATCATAGTTTATAAATGGAATGTTAAATATAAATGAAAAGTATACTTCTTATTACATTTTTAAAATTTCCAGATCGGATAAGGGTGATTAAGTTTTAAATTAATTATTAACTTATTGATTTTTACAGTTGACAGGGGCGGTGAACAGCTGCACCAAAAGATCAATTACCGCCACTTTTAATTATTATTTATATTAGAATTACATATAAAAAAGCAGATTTCGTTAAGAAGCAGCAGAAACTATTGGGTGAGTGCAAAAGTTCTAACCGTTTTTTAGTCAAAACAGAACACAAAATGTTAATCACCTATGAATTCACACAAGAACCATCATTATGTATGACCTCTTAGCATCTGTATGACAGTAAGTGAATCCCACGTCAATAAAACTCCTCTTTTTTAGAGTCAAAATACAGTTGCAATGGGGTTTTTACAGTCTCACCATCATGGAATGTTTGGCGAGCGGAGGTGTTGTGTAACGATAAAAAAAATGCGATAAATCGCAAATGCAAGGTCAGGGCTATACGCCTGACGTGAGTTATTCTCACAGTCTGTCCAATTGTTGGCAGTAGAGGTCTGCATTGATCGTTTGGTTTGGTGCGAGGACTTCTTACATGGTTATCCACTTGGCATCCCACCATTTTCTGAGGAAAACATTTTCGGGATGAAGTCCTGCTGTTTAGGTCGATGGAGTACCCTCTGCAACATTGGCACACGGTCCTTCGACACGTCACATTACGGTACAGTATTCACTTCTCATCATTCGTTAAAATTTGGTTCAAAAATGGTTCCGTCCGGTGGTTCTGTCTCCGTCCGGGGATTTCCTAAACCATTGGCAGCAGATGCTATCGTCCTTGGCATCCTTCCCATACACTTAACAAATGTTGCGATAAGCTGCGTCTGCTATAACGGCTTTGTCATACTCGTATAGTTATCAATGGCTGATGTGGTCTTTCTTGCTTGCCATGTTGTTTCCCGTTCGGCATGAGTTCTTCTGATAATCGTTGTGCCTATGCAAACACTACTGCTGTATGCGATATAGGCTACTTTCCTGTCCTCGAAACGTCAACTGTAACGTTCGTTCTTCACTTGTCATTTACATTATATCAAAACGGGTAGAACATTTGCATTTACCCTTACTTAAATTAATATATATGTGTATATATATATATATAATATATATATATATATATATATATACATATATAGCTCTATTGAAAGTGAATGATTATGAAAATTACTATGAAAAGAGGGTGCAAAACAACAATAAAAATCCATGGAAATTTATAACGAAAAAACAACAAACAAACCACTCCCTGCTCTTCAGAAAGTGGGAGGAGTGAAAAAAGCAGGTATCAAAAACAGAAATTGGATCCTCACGGGTTTCGCAAGATATGGCCAACCCACATACTCCAAAAGTATAACAATAGATTTAAACTTTCAAAAACACAACATAACAAAGCTATTTTATAAAAAAAGTTTTAACGAATCAAAACTGCTTTAAAAACAAATATAACCAACCAATAAAACCGATTTAGCTTATAAAACGTAAATAAAAGTTAATATTTTTTTATTAATATGACTAAATCATTAAGCAATTAGAAGTATTGAACATGTGAGAAGGCCATATCCCCACCTTTACCCATGAAGACCTGAAAAAAACTTGCTACCTTTAAAACAATCACTACGCTCCACTTCTTTCCATCGGCAGGAGTTGCAAGCAAGGCCATAATCCAAGTTAGACCAGCGTCCTAAAGACTTGTCTTTCCATTATCCTCATAATAATTAATTTTCTTTCCAAGTCACCGCAGTTTCTACTTGAACCACATCAACATGCAGACGTTCTTAAAAAGACTTTAATCCACACCCTTCATATATTCAAGCAGCTACCTTGGCATCCATTACGGTGTTTGGCCGCTTAGCTGTTGCCACTTTAGAAAACTCTTCTCAAGTTGATTTACATAATGAAAAATAAACTGGTATGGAAATAAATTATTATAAAAAAGATTAGCAGTAAATTTAAAAATGTGTGAACTGAAAAATTCTCTATTACTACAAATTCTATAAAATCTATTAATTTGTCCCACAATAATGTTATTAAAAACCTTCTTACTTAAATTTGAATACCAGTGTGGCATCGATTGAGTATTAAAATTAAAAAAATTCCGTTTATCAAAAAGCTTAATTAGTATATTGCTATCTTTAATTAAAATGTCTAAATCCAAAAAAATAACATGTAAATTATCAACAGAAGCCTAATTTAATTTTAAACATGGAGGATAGATATCGTTAATCGATACCAAAAGTTTGTCATCGAATATTATTAAATCATCGATATACCTTAAAACTGAATAACTCTTATTACTGTTTAAAACATAATTAAATTCATAATAAAAAAGAAGCAGATTTGCAGCAGAACTCGAAAAATTAGTTCCCATACCGATACCACATACCTGGTAGAAAAATGAGCTATTGAATGTAATGAAATTATTAAGGAAACAGAAATTACATAAACTCAAGAAAAAATCTCTTTTAATTCCAAGCTCCTCCTCAATACAAAACATATCAAAAATATTTTTTAGTGTATCATAAAGTAAATCTATAGGTATATTAGAAAAAAGGTTTTCAAAATCATAGGTATACAAATTTGTGGGCGTTATGGGCGTTTTTTTAATTTTATTTAAAACCTCATTACTATTGTCTATACACCAAAAATAGCTAGTATTTTTATATTTAAACTTCAAAAAACCATAAATGCGCTTCAAAAACTCCTGTAACTTAACATTTAAACTTTTACCTATACCTCTTGAATTACAACATATAAATCTGAATTTAATAGGTGTCTTGTGAAATTTTGGGGTCATAAACAGAAATGGAAAAGTATGATGATTATTAATAGCAAAATTATATGAATACATCTTTCTAGCCTTCTTGGTGTATGCATTAAATTTGTTTACAACAACCTTGTGACTTAATTTACATTCTTTATAAAATTTACTATTATTTAACTCATTTTTAACTTTGTCAATATAAAAAAGCTTTCAAATAATTGCATAATTTGAAGCCGCTTTGTCCACAGGTACTATTACAAAATTGTTATGTAAAAATTGAATATAATTTATATCTTCTTTATTGAGACTATGATAAACATAATCCTTACTGTTCAAATAATTATTAACAAAAAACTCAAATTCCTTTAATATATGCCACTCCCATTCAAAAAAAGCTTCAAAAGGGGTGTTAAATCTGTAACATAATTGCATAATGAATTTTTTCAAATCCCTTTCAAAAATCTGAATAGCCGTTTTCTTGATAATTGTTTTATTTAATCTAAACTTAGTACCTAATCCCATCATAAAATGTAAATTTTTGTTCTGTATAATATCTAAATTTCCAGTAATAACATGTTTATGGAAATCATCAATAAAATCTAAGAAATCTGTGTCACATTTACATGTTTCAGGAATTTCATCAGAAAAAGCAAGAGATCTATAATTGAACAATTTTTTACAAAGAGGAATGTTATATTTATAAGCAACAGCTATATCAATATCTCTCAGAGGGAAAAAAGTGTCATAATATCTGAAAAAATCTTTAATTTTAAAATTGTCGAAAGACTTCTGTTGAAAATTCAAAGTAAAGAAAACCCTGTCAGTTTTGGAATCCAAAAAATTCTTTAATCTAAAATTAATAAAGTCACAAAGCAGGTCCCTAAAATGCAAATTAGAAAATTTATAAATTTTACTAGCTTTCCTAATTTTGTTTAAAATTTTAAGCTTAAGTGTGAATACCGCTTTTTTTACATTTTTAATACTGAAATTTACTACAAAATCTTTTTCAACATTACAGATCCAATCCTCTGGCACTAAACAATTTAATTTATTGGATAACATATGTGATCCCCTGGTGTCTCTTTTAATTTTCAAATTACTAAACAAAATTAAAAAACTATAAACATTATCAATACTTTTTATATTGTAAGAATTTAATACTGTATTTAGGCCATAAGGATATAAAGTCCTGTGTTTCAAAATGAAGTCATTTTCTATTTTCAAACGCTCATTCTGATTCTCAACATGTGCCAAAATTTCAATCAAAATGTTATCAAAAGTATGCAACTTAAAATGCATAATTTCAAAAGATGGATATTGTAAATCATCATTGTAAACATTTGATCTGTGATTGATAATTCTAATATTAAGAGAACCAGAAGTCTCACCAACATAAGCCTGTGAACAAGTCATACATGTAATTTTATAAACAACATTTTTAAACTTGCAAAATGTACAATAACCTGATGGTATATCAACAGCCTCGGCACGACTCACCAATCATCTTTTACAACGTTTATCTTTTCATTTAATATATTTCATAATTTCATTGAGGAATATATACAAAATTCCATTTTTTTTTTTTTATAACTTTTTGTAGGCACTTACACCTAATTGCATAACAAATATATATATATATATATATATATATATATATATATATATATATATATATATATACATACATATTTTGTAATTCAGTCTGTTTGGATTAGATAACTTTTATTTATATTTCAATTGGAATTGTTATGTATTTCATGTTTATTCCTAAATGCAGATATTTAAGTTTTTTTTACAAAATACAGAAAATATACAGTAATGGAATTTTTTATCAATTCTTGATAAAAATGAAAATATATAAGCTTCAGAAGACATATATATATCATTATGTACACATGTTCCAACAGAAATTACCTATTTTTAAATAAACAGGTTAAACACTCGATGGCTACTTTCTGAAATAAAATTTCCTTTCATTACAAATATACTGATATAATCTTAGGAATAATGCTAATGAATCCTTGCCAAATTCAATAAACTGCAACTGTAAACCGAAATTTCATATATATCTAGTTTTATTGTTTGTAAGTTAATACTAAAAATGCCTAACTAAGTAAACAGATAATTGCTTTGAAAGTGAAAGCTTTGAAAATTTATCAATGATGATAATGAAATTCATTACGTTTCTTCCGAAATTAAATTTAATTGTGAAGTGTAACTTTCAGAATATCTATTGAAAGCATTTACCTTATTATATTTATAGATATGAAAATGCATTTGAGTTCTTTCCAAAGATAAGTAATCCATAAATATATTAAACTCTGGAAATTCTTTTGAAAAGCATAAAAACATCTTGTGCGGAATTCTCGGTATATCTGTAACTGTATATATAAAATGACATAGGCAAAGAAATTATTAGTGTTAGCTGTTCTTCTGTATAAGAAAAAAATGAAAATATTATGATTTATAAAACTTCACTAAGTTATCATTTAAACTTCGTATGCATTAGATATTGTGTTGAATGTCATGATGTACGTATGAACTGTATTTAAAAAATACAAAATTAAACATGATTGAAAATTGGTTAGTTGCAAGCATGCTAACTGAAATGTAATAACAAACGTGATTTATCCAAATATGTGTTATGAGAAATAGTAGTGAAATGAAAATATAACATTTGTTGGTGATGCTTAAATCGCTCATGAAAATCATATGTGAAGATGTCTCGAGACATCGTATATTTGTAACAACAAAACTACTGTCCGCAAATATATCTCATGTCCATATTCATGTAAAGTTTTATGATTAAATGCTTAAACATGATAAAAAATAAACGGCCAAGTGCGAGTATAAATCGCACTTAGATATATACTCGCGTATAAGAAATATATTAATTAGTAACTGTATTAATGCAAAAAAAAAATTGCTAAAAGAATAATAAGACTTTGTAAAAAATTATAGAACGCATTGCTGGGTAAAGATCTTTAAACTAGAAAAGTAGAAATGTATACATCAGGGAAGTACAGAGAGATATGAAATTAAGTTTTTCAATATGTAATATATCATTTTAACAACTTTTTACATGGAAATATTTATTAGTCCTCAGCTCATAATTCATTTTATGAAATTTCAACTTCATCATATCGTAAAATTTAATACCAAATAATACTTCCTTAAAAGGATTATCATATACAAGTTGATTGTTATCATTTAGACCTTTCTGAATATTTTTAACTATTTCCTTTTCGATATTTTAAAAAACCTGGCAATGTTTATTTGTTTGTTCATCCTCATCCCCAATAAAGTAAATCTGTTGTAATTTTTTTTCTTGATTGGGTGCAGGAAGAAGAGAGCCAATCCTATGATATACTTTTCCTTGTACAGTAAATGTTGGTGAAAAAAACAGACATTGTAATGATTTTGTCAGCTCCAAAAGATGTCATGTGGAAGTATGCGTTGTATTTCTTAATACTGTCCAGGAATCGTCGTGATTCATCTGTTTCACTCATAAACAGACTTCGATCGGTTCTTCTATCGTAGGAATAGAAACTTTGCCTCCAGAACAACACATTACTGGCGTATCTTCTTTCCATTTTAAAGCTGTGCTGAATCGACATCCATTATTCATTCCTTCCCTCAGAAATTAGTAAATGACTTCGATAATCTACAGCAGAATCATACTCAAAAGCTCTGTTATTAAAAGCGTCCCAGATGTCTCTAGTAAATGACTGTCTTCGGTGCGCCATTCTCTGTGCATTTTCTACTCTGCAGGCATATTTTGTTTCAATAGATTCAGCTGCTCTTGAGATTGCCTTGCGACCAGCATATTTTTTAACCTATGTTGCGACAATTCAGGTATATGCATTGCCTTTTTGAAGCCAAATAAGCAACGTTATAATGGTAACGCAGTGGGTACTTTTCAGCTATATCAGCATCTCTAAGATTAGCCTGACGATTGGCTTGTTCCAGTCTACGAAATTCTGCTTGAGGAAAAGTTTAATTATTTTTTTCATCTCTTCAATGCTCTTGCATTACGCGAATTTCTCGATAAATGTGATTTTCGCTTTGATGACATTCCTATATTTAAATTTTTATAAACATTTTAAATTCAGTTAGACATTGTATTAAAAGCTAAGGCATATTTATCTCAATCTTCACAAAAAATATTATAAAAAAGAGCATTAAAAAGAGATACTTTTTTAAAATGTCAACAAATATTTTACCTTTTTAAAGCTAAAAAAATGTAGAACTAAAATTCAGCTGCCACACTACGATTTACAAACATTTCTTCATTAAAAAAATTTATACTGAATGTTACTTGGACGACGCAATCATATTAAACTTTTATGTTCGTTTGACGAAAATGAAAATTTCTTTTAAAGTAAAGTCATTTTTATTTAAATTTCCTGAAATGAATGGCTTGAAAAAAATTGTTTTATTCAGATAATCTAGTTAATTTTTTACTTTTTAAGAATAAAAATACATATTTCCTGCTAATCATTACGTCATTTTCGACATTGATAATTTTGCCGTGCATATTATTTACATTTCCTATCCGTTTGATATTCAATTTTTTTTCTTTTTAATTAAAATTTAAATCTTTATGTTAACCTTGCGCAGACGATAAACCGTAAGCATTTATAACAATTTTCTTTAAGTAATAAGAATTAATACCACAACACAATCTCATTTTACTTCATCATCCAAGTATATCCGTTTTATTTTCCATATATGACGTCACATTTGCCTTTTTTCCGCACTTACTCAAAATTCATGCATCATGTATTATTAAAAATACATGGAAAATCCGTTTTAATCTTTCAATTGGAAATTAAATTATTATTCTGGGTTTTTATATTTTGGTAACGAAAAAAGGAAAATGGTTAAATTTTATCGGAAAAATGTCAATTCATTGTGTATGAAAAATAATGAAATTTTGGATTATTAAGCAAAATATTTGAATAAAATAAGTTAAACATAGCCTATATTCATTTCCGGGATTTAATCCCTCTATATCCAAAAATGCAAAAGCATTAATTCAACCGTTTAGACGCTGAATTCATTCAAACTTTCGGACACACATTGACATTTATAATATCATAAGGATTTCTCCCCCCAACAAGCAAATCTGATGACCACATTAACGAAGTGCGTTTTATGAATAAATTAACGAAATTTGTTGAAAAAAGTACTTGTATGAATAAGAACCTCACAATAATTTACTGTTTCCTACAAAAGGTGTAAATTTTAAATTATAGTTAATCATTTCCTCAAAATAATCTTTTGTGATTCTTGTGTCATTGAAAATCAGTTTAAATTACAAGTTTGACATAATTAACTGAAAGATCCGATGCTTTTATAATAAAAAGGGAAACATTTCTCGATAGATTTTAAATGGAATAACATTACATGCTAATTAGATTTACTTACGAAAGAAAGTGACTTCATGAATGTTAAGAGGTGTGACGCAGCATGAACAGCGTTCAGGATGAAAAATGGATAGAGTATCTAAAATTAGTTTCAGAAAAAGAGCGATTATGACTCTAACATATAAAAGACTAATAATTTACAAATCTTAGGCTAATGCTGGTTGACTAATACAAAAGAAAATATTTACTTCACGTTTGATCTCAAGCAAAAATATTAATAATAAAAGTTCCAATTAAAGAACTTTTCTAATTGCGCAATATTAAGAGACAGTCGCTGTTAATGCCACCAATAAATCTGAAAATAAGACACATTTTCTTTTAAAATATCGTTGTAACACCAGAATAAAAACACTATTTCTGTCTCCCCTTCATTCTGATAAAAATATCATTAAGATGACTTGAAATGGTATAAGTATTTTTTTAAGAATATATATATATATATATGTAGTATATAACAATATAATATGGGTATATAACAATACCCCAGACCAGATGTTGGAAAAACTCAAAGTCAGTTCGCATGAGAAGTTGGTGAGCTCAGTGAAAACGAAAGGCTGGGCACTGGAATTTGAACAGATGAGCTCCTGCGTTGGAGAGAGAGAGGTGCTCTCTCCTGGCTGATCTTTTGATACCGCGTTGCCTACTATTATTATTATTTAACGGGATTTGTGAGCAAACCCGTGATTCAATCTTTCTCAATTAATATTTAAATGTCGTGTCCCTGTATATCTTATAGCCAAGATGAATATTCGTATTTTTTAGTAATAGTCTAGAAGATTTTTTAATTAAATTTCTAAGTGTTTGAATATTAGTTTTTTACTTTTGCCGTCTTCTGACTGAATATATATATATATATACATACATACATATATATATATATATATATATATATATATATATATATATATATATATATTATGTACGAGAATAAATAAAATTATTAATTTCAGAAAGAATGAGCACGAAGTCTGGTATAAAAATCGAACCCAGGTCATAGCCTCCCAGCAAAGAAAGAAACAGTGGGCCATTAGCTGGAAAAATGATGACAGCAAGCAGTGCTATCAGCGGTACAGTGCAAGGGTACCATTACTTAAACCTGTCGAAAAGTGTCCAAGCCGAATGCAGCTGGCCCATCAGTGATGGCCAACAGCAGGCTAGCATTGGTATGCCATCACCTTACTTCAATTCGTCACATTTCCTGCAGTGCTAGCACCTATCCCACTGCTATTCCTTTGCTGGCCCAGTACTTTCCCTTACAAAAATTTCTTATAGAATTCTATAAAAAACAAAGTACTATATAATTATGGCTGATTTTTCTATAACCTAGTTTCACCAAGAGCTATAGAAACATCTGTAGAAGTGTCTGTAATAGAAATGTCTATATAGTCCAGGCAATAGAGACCGTATAAGGGCTCTATCTAGCAAAATTCATGGTAGTTCTGGAAAAAGGCTTACTATATGTCTTTTGGGTCGTTGAATCCGAATTTTAACTTCCCACCAAATTTTCCCCCGCCAACACCCCCCCCAAATTTTGGTAAAATGCCCCCCCCCCCAAAAAAAAAGAGATTTTTATTAAAATATCAATTTCTTTATTGTTTTAGGGAAAATGTATCTAGAAATTCAGAAAGTAGACAAAATTTGCAACAAATTAGATATATGACATTATGGATTAGGATGAATGGGAAGGGGGGATCTGCCTCGGAACATGCGCGCGGTGCTGCGTGAACTAAGTTGCGCAATTCCACTTAACAACTCACACGTTTACATTCGCCGTCCCATCTCCCCTCCGAACTTTCTCTATAAGGTTTACTTTAAGTTTTTTGAGTCGCTGAATCCGAATTTTTTAACTTCCAACCAAAATTTTCCCCCGACCCCCCCCCCCTCCCCCCAAATAGTTGTTTTTAACTTAAATTTCTTATTCCTTTAGGGGAAAGGCATTACGAAATTCAGTAACTAGACAAAATTTGCAACAAATAGGATATATGACATTATGACGTAGGATGAACGGGGAGGGTGGGGGCTGCCTCTGAACATGCACTGCGGCGCTACGTGCACTAAGTTATGAAGTCCAGGCAACAGGGGATTTTACCTGGAAAAATTAATACTAGTACTGGATTTCGACTCACTTTATATTTTTTGGGTCGTTGAATCCGAATTTGTAACTTTTCACGAAAATTTCACCCGGCAACCCCCAAAAAATTGATTTTTTGAAAAAAATTGGTTTTTCAGAAAAGCGCGCGGGTAATGATCCGAGGCAGCCCCGTCTCTCCCCGTTTATCCTACATCATAATGTCATATATCCTATTTGTGGCAAATTTTGTCTAGTTTCTGAATTTTGTAATTCTTTTCCTCTAAAACAATAAGAAATTTAAGTTAATAACAATTATTTCGGGAGAGGCAATTTTGGGGGTAAGTTAAAAGTTCGGATTCAGCGACCAAAAAATCTTAAAGTAAACCTTATAAGGAAAGTTCAGAGGGGAGATGGGAGGGCGAATGTAAACGTGTGAGTGGTTAAGTGGAATTGCTTAACTTAGTCCACGCAGCACCGCGCACATGTTCCGAGGCAGATCCCCCCTTCCCCTTCATCCTAAGTCATAATGTCATGTACCTAATTTGTTGCAAATTTTGTCTACTTTCTGAATTTCTATACTTTCCCCCTAAAACAATAAAAAAAATGATTTTTTTAATAAAAACATTTTTGGGGGGGCTTTTTACCAAAATTTGAGGTTAATTGCTGGGGGAAATTTTGGTGGGAAGTTACAAATTCGGATTCAGCGAACCAAAAAACATACAGTAAGCCGATTTCCATAACTAACATTAATTTTGCTAGGTAAAATTCCCTATTGCCTGGACTAATAGCAATATTTGAACTGCATGTGCTCACCCTCCCAAGTACTAACCATGATCGACCCTGCTTGATGTACGTGATCGGACATGAACAAGTGCTTTCAGCGTACGCTACGATTGCCCGCAGTTTTCAAGCTCTCATTACACTATTTCAAGTTTGTTTCTTTTGTGATTTACGCTCCCAATCATTAAACTGGTAGAGAAATTATTCTATTGTATAGAAATCCTATGTATTTTATACGCTTTTTTTTATTATTGATTCAGAACTGCAAAAATTATGAAAACCGAAATCCTTTGTAATCTAGTAAAACCAGATTTAAGGAGAAAAAAAAAGTGTGTTGAAATAAAGAATTTATTTATTTATTCATTTACGTAGTTATTTTGTTGGTGGCAGTGTTGCTATATTTTTTACAGTTTCAAAAAAAAAATTAGCTTCACAGCTTAAATTGTGTTAAGATATTTATTTCAGATTTGTGTTCAAATACTCAATGTCTTCGATATTCGCAGCGCCACCTAGCGTAAGTGTTCCCAGTAATAATACTGCAAAAGTTCGTGCACTTCCATATAGAGGTGGGCCAGCGCATGAGATAAAATGGATGCCCAGCAGAATTTTATCTGATGATTTCCAACAGCAAAGTTGAATGAAGTTGTCCAGCAGTAGTTATGTAGTGGTAGACCATCAGCCAGCACTTCTCCATCATTGCCAGCTCCTATCTTGCTCCTGGCCAGCAATTTCCTCTTTGCTGGGCTGTGACAGTCCCTGGCTGTGGCTCGGGCTTTCAGACTCGTGCTTATCCAGTCTCACCTCTACTACGTACGCAGCATTTTACTGGAGTTCCATTATCTACGGCTTGTTATTGTTATTATCAGAGCTTACGCTCGGTTGTTAGGATTTAGCTACACTCAATGAGTGGCTTTACATCTCAATTACTCTTCTCCTAGGTTCAAATACAATCATTTCTCAATGGTACCGTCTGCACCCAGAAACACCAAAATGTAGATGCAGTGTCACTAGAGCTATGAAAACTCTCTTGGTATCAGAAACCATTATCATGGTGGTGCGTCCTTCCCACCCGACCACCGTACATGGGAAGGCGGACTGGCGCTACAACTTCTTTTCTGCCTGGTCTGGGTAGAAGAAAACACCTGTAGATATCTGCCTGGCAACACGTGGGTCCAGCCACTCCTGTGTTCTGGCCACTGTTGCGTATTCTTGTATCAATCCTTTCGTTGATGTATCTAAAGATCTCTGGTGAACTATGTTATAAGCATTCGTGTGCGGTGGAGAGGGATTCTGTGTTTTTTTTTTTTTCTAGGTAGCTGATTGGATTGGGAACTAGCCTGGTTCTCTGTTTTCAATATTTTTCTAACTGGGCTGCTCGTTTCGTGAGTAGTGGGGAGATCATTTTGCTCGATAGAACTGTGGTCTTCATGCATTCCTTGGGCTATAGTTTGAATCGATGCTATTTTCTTCTTGGGCTTCCAAAGTTGATGTTATCAGGGCTGTGAGTGTAGATAACGTCTCTGTAATTTTTGTAAGAGCGCATGCCACCATCTGTGATATTGCATACTCGGCATGAAGATATCCACGCTGTGTTGGTTGTGCAGCAGCTCTCGCGTATCCGGACAGTTCTGCCGTTGATCTGAATCTTCGCCGTGCTTCACTAATAGACAAATGATGTGTGCTTTTAAATTTCTGTATTTTAATTTCTTCCTGGTATTTCGGACAATTTTTATCTCCTGATAGGTGGGGGGCCCCAACACGAGGCCCACATGGGAACCTCCATCTACGGCTTATTCTGTCGAACTGGCTACATGTCAGAGCAGATGCTATTGCCGATTAGGTTATCTGAGTGAAAAATGCTCGCCTGTTGTTAGCCTAAGTCACGCAAACGGTAGAGCATTGGCAATGTATTTCAAAGTTTCTGGTTTCGAGTAGCGGCATTTTTTTGCTCAGTGGAAAAATTTGAATTTGTATGATAACTTTACCAATCCGTATGACTGTGTTAAAAGTAATAAAATATTTGCTTAAATATAATTTAAATGGAGTTTCTTTACCTGTGGCTTATTCTGTTGAGCTGTCTACATTGTAGACCAGATACTAAGTTTAGCAAATATTTCTATTAATTTGGGAATTTGTGTTGTTATGCACGAATTAACAACAAAAGCAACAAGGACTATTCTTCAAAGTAGAGACCATCATAGTCCACGACTTTCTGCCATTGTTCTGCCAGATTCCGGATTTGCTGGAAGTACCATGGAATACCAGCACCTTCACCCTCATTAATCTCATCGACGGCTTCCAGAATCATTAGAATTTTTTTTCCAATAATACCAAATCAACACAAGCAAATCATACTGTTCAATACGCATTTTGGAGCCGAAATTCCTGAACTCCTATAGATATACCACTAGTACTCCTATATATGATACAAATTCTGGTAACTATTAGATTAAAAATTTCCCAGAACTTTTTGCTCAACCTAATATTATTGCCAGTTAGGTTATCTCGGCGAAATTTGCCCGCCAGTTGTCAGCCCAGGTAACTGAAACGAAACAGCTTTGACAATGTCAGTGAATGTTTCTGATTTCGATTACCGGCATGGGCATTTTTTTGGCTTAGTGGAAAGAAAATGAATTTGTATAATAACTTTACCGATCAGTATGACTGTGTAACTTTACCAATCAGTATGACTGTGTTAAAAGTAATAACATATCTACATAAACATCATTTAAATGGAGTTTCTTTACCTGTGGCCTTTTCTGTTTAACTGTCTATATTTTAGACCAGATATTATTATCAGCTACGTTATCTCAGCGAAATTTGCCCGCCGGTTGTCAGCCTGGGTAACTGAAACGGAACAGCATTGATAATGTAATCAAAGTTTCTGGTTTCGAGTAAAGGCATGGGAATTTTTTGCCCAGTGGAAAAAAAGAATTTGTATGATAACTTTACCAACCAGTATGACTATGTTAAAAGTAATAACATATCTACTTAAACAGCATTTAAGTGGAGTTTCTTCACCTGCTGCCTATTCTTTAGAGCTGTCTACATTGTAGACCAGATATTTATTGCCAATTAGGTTATCTCAGCGAAATTCGTCGCCGTTTGTCAGCCCAGGTAGCTCAAACGGAACAGCATTGAAAATGCAAGTCCAAATGTTCAGGGCTCGAGACCGAGTTTGAGCAATTTTTTTCTGAGTTGGAAGAATTGAGTTCGTAAATAATTCTATTATTTAAGATTATTTATTATACTAGACTTCTATTATTTAAATTGACATTACTTTTAAAATTTTTCAGATAGAATCTCCTAAAATGCTTATATATATATATATATATATATATGTATGTATATAATTTCTGTTATAAATTGCGTTAATCAAAAAGCTAAATAAACTAAACAAATCATGTTACTACTTCTAGATAAATTTTGATATAACTATTTTTAAGCTATTCAGCAGTATCAAAATATCTCAATTTGTATTGTGTTTCAGGAATGGAATTTCGAAAGCAATTATAACAGACTAAGTTAGCAAATTAAATGCTGACTAGGTACAGAGCAAGCGTTTTAAGCATTTTCTATGTTTAAATTGGATTATTCAATAAACACGAATCTAGCCCGTAATATGTTTTAAGATTATTAAATTAATATATATTTTTTATTTTTACATCGATATAATCAAATATTTCCTCACTTTGTAATTTAATAAAAAAGAGATTTTCATTACCATTTATGTCATTGCACAACCCCTGCTTTTTGTTTAACACAATAAATATATATTATTAAATAAAAATTCAAACAATTTTTCACAGTTAAAAAAAAATGCTTTTAATTATACATACGAAGTGTTACAAGAGTATTTTGATATTTTTATATATTACTTTTAACAATTTTTATTTTCCACATAAAAATAGTCTTAAATTTACCTGTTGTTGTTTTTTTCTAATATTGTATTTAAAATTTAAATTTAATGATTCACGTCTTTTGGCAGTTTTGAAACACTGTTACTGACTTTTTACGTAAAAAGTAACATTTTAAAATTCTAAAAAATGTATATAATTAATTATCAGTACTAAAATTATTTTCAATAAAGACCTTTTTAATTAAAATATGGAAAGAACGAAGTTTCATAAATTGAATTATGTTAACCGAAAGTATAAATAAAATTGAAATATTTATATAAGTTTCATTTTACATTAAACAAAATACATTGTTTATAAATGAAGGTTCTTTTGAAGTGAAAGTGAGAATTTCAAAGAGAATTTAAACCACTGAACACAGATATTGCTATGAAAAACCCCCATTGGTTCTTGTTTCGTAAATACAGATATCCGACGTTAAGCTTTTTTGTGTTTTTTTTTCTAACGCAGCAGATACTGTAATAAAGTTAGCAGGCATTTATTTATAAAAGTTAACGGAAATTGAAACCTAGAATCTTCACATATATTATTGAAATATTTATATATGTTTCATTTTACATTAAACAAAATACATTGTTCATAAATGAAGTTGCTTTTTAAGTGCAAGTGAGAATTTATAAGATAATGTAAACCGCTGATTTACCGCTGAATTGCCGCTGACGGATATTGCTATGAAAAACCATCCTTAAAATTTAAGCACAATCTGATTAGTAGTTTTAAAGTTATACGTGAACAAATTTACCTCAATACAGTTGGTTTTGCAACTATTAAAAATGAATTGAATCTTCAGAATTGAAATTTTTATTTCCGTTCAATTCCTAAATTTCTTCATGTAATGACTTCTGTATTTGAATGTGAAATTTAACTTCAAATTAAAATATAATCCCAAAACTAGTTGACAGCATAAAATCTTTCAAAACGTCTTACATATTCAATTAGCAAGAGGTCCCCGAAAACTTTTTTTTAACAAAAATTGCAAGAGTACATAATACACAATGGAATGAAGATTGTAAATTTTTTCTGTGAAATTTGTATGAATGAATTGCACGGAATGTTGAATCGTGACTTTCTATGTTTTAGTAATCTGTACTAATCTCAAAACTAGATTTATAGAAATGTAACGGAAAAAAAAATATTACACTGCTTAATTTTATTCGTATCATGATTACTGTTATTTTCTGGTTATCTGATTGACATTTATTGGTCCTAATTCATTCATTTTCGAAGATGTGAAATGCATATCATACTCAACATGTAGAGGTATAAAGATATTAAGGAATACGTATCGCTAAATTAAAAATAAATAACCATATTGAATTTAGCTTTTTAATTGCCCATCCAATTTTTTAAGTATCAACACATTCCATATCGGAATCATTCACTCCATCGTTTCTTTTGCACAGTGGTGATTATAAAATGTCTGAGACAAACATATTATAATAAACACTGAGGGTAATTAAAAAAATGTTTTCGAAATGACATGGCAAATCAGACAATCAACAAGGATAAAAAATCCCATAGGAACATAGGGTCGCAAATCACTTATTTAGTCACAAATACGGGACGTTTCATACTAACTGAACCTGGATTGTTGGAAATAATTTAAAGAAAATTAAAAACATTGTAATAAAAATTTAACGATTATTACCTTGTTTTGTGTGAACAACAGGGACACGTATTGCAGCTTTTCTCGGAAGGCGGAAACTTTAGAACTGAATGTGCCCATTGCCGGTGGGAAGTGGAACTAATAGATTTCGCAGCACGTTCGCAGCAGATACAGGATCATACAAATTTAAGGTTTATTTAAGAATATTATTATATGACCGGGCAACGCCGGGCGGGACAGCTAGTAAAAAATATTTTTCAAACATTTTACGCTTTTGATATTGAAACATGGATTTTACCAGGTTCGAACAATCCTAAACTTACCCCAGAAATTTGAAATGGCTAAGCACGTCTGCAAAATTTTATCCCTTATACTGTAAAATATATAAAATCATATTTAACATGTGGAGTTATCTTACATCTATTTCTTAATATTCATCATTCTTCAAAATATTGTCAAACATCATGCCTCCGATGATTTCTAAGTTTTTAATATTGAGTACATAAAAATATACCATGGATAGTATGGGCAGTGGGTTGAATTTCGAAATGTACTTATTATGTCGCTTTGATTCCAAATTTGAATATTTCGCGAAATTTAAAAGTATATAAAGAATATAATAACAAAAGCGAGTATTCAATTAATTAAAATTTTCGGAATGTATCGATGTATCAACATTCTTCACTTTGAAAAAAGCGGTGCCGGAAATATTAGACACTCATTGACCTCTGTGAGATCGAAACGCTTTCAAGCAGTAAAAATATGAGGAAAATTCGGAAACAAAGAAGAAAGAACATTTTATTTAAAGACATAAGAAAAAATCGCTGGTCTTGATTTGGTATGTGTGCTTCGTATATCTGGGTTTACAAGAAATTACGTACAAATCTTAAATAGAGAAATTCTTTTCGGCTAAGCAATAAACAATTGTTCGTAACTGTAGTGGACAAGCATCGTAAGTAAAATAACCTAACATCCCTTAATAAGTACAATCCGGAACCTGTCCAGGGTTGGGTCTGTCTACAAAAATCAAACGCAGACAATATGAGACCCCTAAAATAATAATTATTTTTCTGGAAGTGAACAAGTCATCTTCTTTGTCTCAACATAAATCCCACATAACTGAGTCCGATTTCCTTCATTAACACTCCAGCTCACTTTTCGAAAAAAAAATGTCTTCCGTTCGGTATCACTACATCTAGTGTCTTAATTGCTCTTTGTAGTTTTAAAAGAGCATTGAAGTCTGTAAACATAGTATTTCTAATAGATTCCATGCGCCCGCATTGTATTATCACGTTTGTGGGGTGATTCTATAGAGTATCACTTTTTAACCATCATATCCGGTTAAACATATCACAACTTGGAAGTGGTTCATTTCTCTGAAAACTACAGAACCATAGCCAGCGGCTCAATCTAACGTCTCTTTAAATGTATGTTTCTTATCCATTACCTTTCATCATCTTAGTGGGCGCTAAATTTACTCTCGTGGAAACTATGCTGACCATCACGAAATTTTTTCTCCCTGCTATAGTGAGATTTTATTACTTAGATAAAAAAAAGCGTTTATCTCATTTTCAGCATGAAAGGGTAATTGAGAGAACTAATACTTCATTTATTATACATATAGAATTAAAATTCACAAATTTATATTTCCTTTTCAATTTAAATTACAATTAATTCATAAAAATAAGTTTTATTTCATAGAAAAAAAATTGTTATTAAGATTTTTTTTTTTCCCTTTATCTGGGAAAACCGAATAAAATATATTTCGAAAAGAAATTGTCCTTACTTCGAAACCTTTCACCCCATTATTTAAATGTGATCGGTGAAATGTAAAACATTTCTTTTCCGTTTAAGATTGTTATGTTAAAAGCAATGTCTTATGCAGATTTATCTATTTTGGAAATTCCACTTTTATTTCTATTTTTGCAAAGAAAATGTGATTCTTGTTTAATAGCGTATTTTATCAATTTAAAAAAAAAGAGTTTTAAAAGGTAATATTGAAAGTTAGAAAACAGAAAAATACCTCATTTTCTGTAATCATCTCTATGTCGGTAAAATTAGATTAGATATTATTTTTAAAAATTATGTTTTTTTTTTTTTTTTTTTTTTTTTTTTTTCAAGTTAGATATCTTCAAATAAAATACGATTTACTGCTTAATTTTTAACAAGGACGGGTGTAAGAATGTGTGTTTACAATCTTTAAAACTTTTTATTGCATAATTAAATGCATCATGCTAAATATTACTATTCTGGAATTAATTATACCTGTAATTGCCATTTAAAGTTATATCTATTTATCTCTCTATCTATCTATCTATATATATATATATATATATCTAATAATAAAAATTTTCACCCTTTTATCTTAGTAAAACTATTTCAAATTCTCAATATTTATCCTTTTTTACCTATCTTTACTACTATCTTAAATATCCTTTATCTTTTTTCCATGCTTTAAATGCGTATTCTTTTATTATTCGAAAAACCTGAATCCATTCGTCTAATCTTATAAAACCTATTAAATTACTTTTTTTCATTTTATTCTAAAACTTAATTCTTTTTGTTTCGAATGTTTTTAATAGCATTTGTTCTCTGACATTCTATTTCCCATAATTCCATAGACAGCCTCCAGCCAACAAATGTTTGCGTAATTATTCTGACGCCGAGGCTAAGGCGTTCACATTGTCGTCACGCGTGCTTTCCCCCTTCCCCCCGGAGCTAAGTCCTACCGTATTCTGCATCTCATCGCGTCCTTCCAGCTACTTTTACGGGATTTATTCTTTCACTAGTAATGTATTTGTCCGCGCACTGCTTCTTTGAGTATTCATACTGTTACATCGACGAGGAGCGAGATATTTTTATGTTTTTCGGTTGTTTAATAAATCTACGTCACTTGGGGTGAATGACTTCTAATGTGTAGTTTCTAATAACTTTTAACATCATAAGTTTTTTATCAAGTGGAGCAGAGGTTATTCGATAGCTAGATGGAACTTCTACTGGAAATGTTACGATATGGTCAGCCAAATAAACAACCTTAAAATCTTGACGCTTCTATTATTCATTGAAGAAGAAATTCTCCCAATGTTTTCTTTAATTAATCTACTATTCGCCACCAGGACTGCGCTCCAGTTGTCTCATGATGACGAAGAGTTGACAAAGTATTTATCATTAATTACTGTTCTATATTTTCGTCTATATGTCACAAAAATTGAACGCAGCATGCAACATAGATATCCTGCAGAATTAGTATACTTGTTTGATAGTAAGAAATAAATGAAAGATTTCAGAAGAAATAATTGAATACCTGCTACGCCATGTGACTTTATTCTGAACATTTAATGATGACCCACAATCCGGATAAGAATATTCGTCTTATAATATATTTAAGTACATATTCTATTAAGATATTCTTGTATTTTCATAAGCATTTATTTTTCGTGAAATGATAGGAGGTTCCAATATTCAGTTCTATTGGTAATTTTGCTATTTTGTTTCGTGTCAAATATTGAAAATCCTGTATTTTATTTTTTTTTCGTTGTTTTATACTTTAAACTAGTTCCAGTTTCTTTTTTTAATTCTTCTTGTATTCGTGGTTCGTACGGGTCCTTGAAATTCCAGACTAAGAAATTCTTCGGTACCAGTATTTTTTATAGAAAATATATCCATAAATAAGTCTAAATTTCGCGCGTTTAACTAGAATTAATTTTCTATAAAACAAATACTGGTATTCGTCTTTAAAAATAACGGTACCCGTACGAGCCCTTGTATTATTAGTAATAATATCTTTACATGTCGTTTTATATAAATTGTTATTCTGTGAATTACTTGCTTGTGCTTAAATGAATTCATTGTTAATTTCTACTAGCCATTGAACAATATCTTAAATAAATAATTTCACCGAAAATACTCACGTAATATTCATTCCAAATATATTTATTAAACATATATTTTAGACTAAATGTGAAATATTTAACAATAAAGTTGAAACAGGTAAATAAGATTTATTTTTATAATTTTATCTTTACAATATTTTATAAATATTAAATATCTGTGTCACAATAAAAAATATTAAATGATACTTTTTCTGAATGAAAAAAAAGTGATCATGCCATGATAGAAAAATAGAGCAGAATTTACTGCGACATATGATTGTAGCCATCTTGGACTTGCTCTAACGTAAAATGTTTTATAGAATAATAACATGTAAAAGTGAAGACTATGTTTTTTGAAAGTATATTTTTGTTTGTTTAAAAACTCAAAAATAAAACATGCGATATATTTCAAATATATAAATTTCCCAATGTTTCTGATTGAAGTTAAAATCTTCTGAAAAATTTAATTTTACTGAATGATATTTTCTCAGAAAGTTAATATTTCATGAAAACTATATATTTTGCTTCATTGAGACCATGTCAAACGTTATACTTTGTCGGAAGACAAATCCAGTTACTGTGTGTGTATATAATCTGAATTACTGATTGTAAAATGATAACGACCTACCTCACGGGAGTTCATCTGAACAGTCTAAGCCATGAGTACATTTTATGCGCATCTTGGAGGACTAGAGAGAAAACGTATGGCGCCACCTTGACACGTGCTACCGACCAAGAAAGAGCAGCGTCCAACGCGCGTCTCTCTCATTGTGTTCCAAGCACCATTGAACGGCATTTTCACTAAAACAGCCAAACACAAAATCTCGGAGCCACGCAATTCAGGGATCACCCGTGTTAGTTTGAACTATGATTACACCAATTCTCTGTCAATGGCGAATTTGTCCAGCACATCTGTCCTCTTATTGTTGGTGTGCTCCACATGATCTCGAATCAAATGCATATGCACCTCGACGTCAGTCGTTTTAAATAAGTTTTTAATATCATGTATTTCCCTGTACTGAAGAAATAGGCAATAAAGTGTTTGAACCGCTTATCTCGAATCTGAAAAGATGTCGAGTTTCTTGAGATCTGTATGATGGATGTCTGTAATTAATTATTTAATCTCATGGAACTGTGCGGTAATTTACGTCTGCACCATCTGAAAGTAGGAACTTGCTTTCCTTTTGATCTGTCCCTCCTGATGAGCAAGGAAAGGCACAATCAACTGTTCCCTCCTATTGCTAGGATCAATCCGTGAAATAAGAGCACGTAGTCTTCGGATTAACATTTGAAGTCCTCTAGATTTGTCTTAGGCATTCACGTTTAGGAGCGGGCCTCCAGAACTCAAAAGACTTGTATCTTGGTCCAGTGTCATCGACGTAGCATCCAGCAAACATGGATCGTGAAGGCACTGGTCATTTCTGCACTTAAGTGGAGGGGCTAAACCTCAGAAAAAACATGTAGCGCATCTGTCTAAATCATGGAGTAGTGTATTGCCACAGAGATGATGAGTGCTGTCTGAAAGCTGAGCAACCTATTTGCAATCGCCACTTTTCCGGAGCACAAAATTTATGCCTCGTGCAAGTTTATTCTCTCTGTTACATTAGAATATATTATCTTACAGATTTGAAGAATTTACTACCAAAATTTTGAAGAGTAACGACTCATTTTCTGTGGAATTCATTGTATGCTCATTTTCTGTGTGAATGGTGTGCTCTGAGTGGCGTTTAGGTTGGGCATCCAACTCAAGTTCGCTCCGAAAGTAACACCTTAATATTTCAAACTCTATTTAAATTCATCCTTATGTATATGAAATGTTGGTTAGAGAATGTTCACCATGGAAGAACAAACGGGTAGTACATACGCGTAGCCAGGGGTTGTGCACAGTGTGCCCGGGTACTTACCTGCTCGCGAGCACACAATGTGAATTATTATTATTTTTTTTAATTTCGAGATCGACAAAAAAAGGAAGCAACAGAAAAAAGGGTAATTTTAACTCTTTTATTAAGTCAGTATGGTTCAGAAAAAGATAATTTTGAAAAGATTGTCGTAAAACATTGTCAAAACCGTCAAACGTGGCTACTTTGGTCCTTGTAGGGTTTCTTTGGTCTATCCCATTAAAAAAAGTTTTTATTCTTTGTTTTGAACAAACAATAGAAGATAATTTGGAGTTTTTGCCCTTGAAAAATATTTTATACGGTACTATAAAGTATTTGAATAGTTTGGGAGTAATTTATTTTTTAGTGGCAACACTAGATATGTTTATAAGAACTGTTTTCGTGTGTAAATTTTAAATCTCCAAACTTTCTATAGTGAAACAATCTGGATAAGAGCTACAAATAAGGTAAGTATCAAAATAATATATTTAGTAACCTGTAATGCATATGTGATCATAGTTTTTCCTTTAACTTTTTATTTTGAAAGGAAATGCGTTTTCATAAAGATACCATGAAAACTAGTATTTCGGGGCTACTTTGTTCTACGCATTTTTTGTTCGGGAAATAGCCCCAATTATTTAGAAATGCCTTTTATACAACCAAATCTCTTAAAACATGTTTTAAGTAACATTTTTTTCAAATGATACCGTAGCAAAATGTTTCAGTAATTGTTTTTGTTCCAGTTGCTGAGGTTAACATGACGAAAAATTTTTTCTCGTTCTTTTAATATTAACAATTGCTTTATTGTGTTTAAATGTAAAAAAAGAAACATTTCTTTATCGAGTTTGCAGTGTTAATTTATTAGAAATGCTATTGCAAGGGAGTTTCAATAAAAATGTATTCATTTACAGATGAAATTTATTCGTATAACATAAAACTAAGTGAATGGACCAAAGTAGCCCCTAGCAGGGGCTACTTTATTCCAAAACTTTGAAAACAGTTTAAAAATAAAAAAATAAAAGATTTCCTCTTTAAAACCACACAGTGTGCTTCATTGTTTCACGTTAATTATTTACAACTCCATTTCGACGTTGAATAATAACATATAATATTTTTTAATAATGGAAATGTGAATGGAACCAGGAAAAAGTAGCCCAAAGTAGCCCGGTTCACGGTAGTTATGTAGGAAATAACGCTTTGAAGAGAAGTACAAATATTTTCATTTATTTATTTTTTCTGAAAAAGAGGAAAAAAATTATTGCCGCCGAATGTAAAACTTCAAAATTTATTATAATTTAAAATAACTTAAAAGCTCTTGTCCATTCATCCATGATTTTTCATGTGTTTTGTGATGTCTGTAAAAACATTCTTTCAATTTTTCACTGTTTAACTTGTATCGCTTTAATATAAGAGTTTTCACGAAATAGTAATTAACTGTATCTTCCGGGTGTTCTCTAGCTTGCATATTTGCAATTCCCACCGGTAAAACGGCCAATAGGTAAGCTCCACACTCTTTCTTTGGTACTTGTGCCATTTCCGCTCTTCTTTCAATATTTATCAAAAATAATCCCATCTCATCACATTTTTCATCAAACTTCTGGACAATCTGTGCTAATTGAATTTTTGGAGCTATCTCAACTTTTGATTCAGTTCTTTGTTCCGGAAATTTCTGTAATTGTTCCAGTCTTTTCATTTCCAATTCATGTTCTTTCACTTCCCTGGTTTTCGCTCCTCCATTTCTTCTTGCCGTATTTTTTCTTCCGTTTCTTCTTGACGTCTCGCTTCTTGACGTATTCTTTCTTCCCACTCCATTTCTTCTTTCTTTCTCCTATCCTCAATTACACAACTCAAAAATACCTTAACAAACTCTTCTTCGTAGTCTTCCACTTCTAGTATAGTTTTATTCAGATCTATAATTTTTAAATTTTCGACATCCTGAACTCTAAGTTCAATCGCTACTTTCTGTAAGTCTTCTTTTCTACTACCTTTGCTTAAAAACGCCATATTTGAAAAACCAAATTAAAAAAATCGAAACAATCAGCAATATTCTAACAGTGTCTCTACCCTAATTGGAACTTTCCCTAAGAACGCCTTAAACCAAATTTAATTTAAACCTGCACATTCTTTTGTACATAACCCCCCCCCAAAATGAATGAAATTTATTTTGTTTAAATACTTATATCAGTATTACTGAATAGATTAAAACACATTTGCACACAATAAAAATATATCTAGAAAACAATTTTTGCAATAATTAAAATATACTTTTACCAATATGTCAAGTTAAAAATATAAATAAAACATTTGTGCTCTAACAAAATAAGAATTTGTCAATGCTTTACTTATTAATTTTTAAATACATCCTTCAAAAATAGATAATACATTAACATGTTTTTTTTTTTCTTTTTACAATTTTATCTCTTATTAAAATATATTTCAAAACGAACCAAATATATATAAATCACAATCTTAAAGTAACACCTTTTATTTAAATTAAATTATATCCAAGACATGCAAATCGTTCCTTTATCTTGATTTGAAACGCAAATCAAATCTCTTGTAAATCAAAAATAAAACAACAGCAACAAAAAAATAAATAAATAAATGCTTAACAGTCTGCCACAATTAAAAAAATAAACAGCCAAATCTGTAATAACCAAATTTATACATTCTCAGTTTCACTGAAAAAAGATTACTCAACTTTTATCTCATATTTCCATCTGAATCAGTTTCAAAGAATTCCAGAATAATACGTAACAAAACAAAAAATAAATAAATAAATAACTATTACTTCCTCGACATACTTTAAAATAGCACCTTTTTTTATCTAATCACAAAGCTAAAAAGAATAAATAAAAACATTTCCAAATATTTTTTTTGTTTCCTGCAAACGCTAATTCACTTAGCTAACACTTTTTTCAACAAAGTTTATTCTTAGCGAATAAATAACTTCCCCAATCTCTATTATGAAATTTTAATACAAATGAAACTCATTTTTTATGCTTCTTTTTCTTTCTTTTTTAAACACAATAACTATAAGATATTTACTAAATAACAAAATTTAAACTTTTAGGCTAAACATAATTATTTATAAATACCTTTGTATCTGAACATTCTATTAATTTAGCAATCGTAATAAATAATTCTGCATTCATATTATGAAATATACAATAAAAATGTAATTCTTAAGCCTTACAAACAGCGCAACATCAATAATTATTTATTTTTCAAACGTAATTACTGAATAAAATTCCATAATTATTCAATTAATTGAATAAACATTAACCCGAGGTTTCGAAACATAATATAAAACATTTACACTTTAAATAACCATATTAATAATATACATTTAAATTAAGCTCTCGATAGGCTGAAAATAAATACCTTTATGATAGCCAGACCAGCCATCGAATACTCTTTGATGTCAATTAATTACTATCGCCACAACTTTATCCACTTAGATTAGGGCACAACTTTCTTGCTTACACCACAATGACACCACAATTTCAATGCGATGACATTTTATGCTGGAGTAATACTGCAATTGATTTTTAACATCTGAAGACCATCATCCTAGTCGACTGCGCCATTATCATGACTGGTTCGAGTTCCATGATATTCATGAAGAAAGAACACCAGATCGGATTAAAGAAGTGAGGTCTAAGCAGTGATAGGATTAACTAAGTTTAATATGTACATTTGACGATTACATTAACAACACACACACACACACACACACATAATATAACTTATTAACACTCTTCAAAATTACATATTATTTCATACCAGCTTTTCGAAAACAACGCATCCAAGATTTCATCGTCTCCCTGACTGTTGCCATTCCGAGTTTCCTCAAAAGTCTTTTGACCACGGAGTATAGGCGACTTTCACAGAAACTGTTCGTCTATTAAACAGAATGAAGGTGTGAAATGGTAGTGGGACACATGTGTAGCCAGCGAGGAAGGGTGAATGTGCACCTCTTCAAAAATCAACACAAACAGAGAGTAAGTTATTAAAATTGTTTAATAGCAGTTTTTTTTAAACTGAAATAAACTTATTGTATTTAAATTTTAAATTTAGTTATATTTTGACATTTCCAACCATAAATTCTGTGCTACTGTTTATCATCATTTCATAAACCTTTATGTTAGACCTACAAAAACGGATCTTCACTTAAGGCTGTTTTTAAATCCAAACTGTCCATTTTCTGACATGTTTTTTAATTCATTTTTGTTTGCAAATATTTCAAATTAACATTAGCTATTAATAAGAAACTAGCTATTTTTTTTTCGGTAAACGTCGCAGATTTTACAGAAAATTCTGTCAAAGTTGTAAATTTGGACAGAATTTCCGGGCATGACAGCCCTGGAAAGAAACAAGCCGTCCTTATACAATAATCGCTTATAAATTCAATTTGTAATAAATTTATCCGAAAAATAAAATAAAGCTTGTTCGATAACAAATCACTTTAATAATCCTTCCTGCAAAAATCGTGCTTTTAAGTGTGGCTTTTTGAGAACCGCATTAAGCACCCTTTTTTCACATAATTGTGTAGAGAAAAGAATAAAATATATATTTAATTACTATAGAAATTGAATCTTCTGAAACATAAATAAAAAGAAATATATCCATGAGCTATGTTGCGTTTTAGCAGGACTTGCCTAAAGTAACACTTCGTGATTTGTTATATATGTTTCTCTCCTTTTGCATTAACCTTACCTCTTTGATCAGACATACTTTTCTACCGTTTGAATCCGGATTAGATGTCCAGTCGGGTTAGTTGCCCCAATCACAGTATTTCACCCATATGACGTGTGACGGTACTGTTGACGTTGTTCTGCTTGCTCTTAATCGTTATAAAAAAGAGTAGTAGACAAAGTTAGAGCATTTCTTCAACTAAAAGTTATATTCGTTTAAATCGGTAAGTTTGGCTTTTCGTATGTTCTCATTATATAGAGATAGTAGCCGATGAAAAAAAATGTATTTATCAGAGAGTTTACATGAAATATTTAGTGAATGTGTTTGCAGCAGGTTTCGAATAATTTTTGTAATTTATAGGTTACAGACATACTTCTTTCGACTTCCAGAGATTTTATGAGGCATCTGTTCTGATCATCTGGGACGTCTAACTATGAGGACCGGGGTAGATCAATCCAGATAATTAATTTTGTTGATAAAAATCAGATTTTATATGTTATTTACATTACAGTATTTTTTTTTAATGACGCTCTACATTAAATCTGGAGTAAATAATTTAAATGCGCACTTCAAAAATCATGACTATCACAGATAAAATTTAGGGGCTTGGAGGTGGCAGCATTCACTGTTTTACCTCAAAACTATTCTTCAATATATTTCAAAATATTTTTTATTCTCTAAAATCCCAGGAGGATGCGAGTGAAGTCAAATTACATTCTATCCTATTTTATATTAAAACTCTATATAATTTAGATATTAGTATAGTACAAAGCTTTTTCCCGTATCCTAATATTTCATTAATCAAAAATGGTGCATAAAAGGTGGTTCAGAACTATATATCAAAAATGTAATGGTGGATAGAGGGGACCTAAATAAACAGATTTCGTATAGGAATGTTGGTGCGGAATTGCAGTTTTGAGGCAGTACTGGGTGCTGTTGAATGCTCTTCGTTGGCTTGAATTACCATTTCCCGCACGCATGCCTATCAACTTAGATTATTACACCAATGCGGAGTTTACCGACATGCATTTCATGCATGGGATTTCACAAAGAAATGGATTGGATGCTCAAAGAATCATAGATTAAACGATATCAGGGTAGGATTCTTCCGGATCACCAAACATTTGAGCGTCTTCATTAGGTGTTCAGCTTGAGTGGATCGTTTTATGCTTCCAGGCGTGATAAAGGCACTGTAAGATATCGCAGAATCCCTGCAGTGAAGAAGCAGTATTACGCACAGTAAAGGATATTCCTTCGACAATCTCAAAAGCTGTTGTACATGGACGTGCGTTGGGTGTCCTTGAACTTCCTTGCTTAGCCCCATACATAAAATGGATGTCGGTAAGCTCTACATTGGTGTAACAATGCATGTTCCTCGAAATCAGTGAGAGAATGACAATTCAAACTAGCGAGGAGCTTTCATCACCAAACTTAACAGCGCCCTCTACTGCCTCTACGTTGCATTTCTGCATCCACATACCTATACGAAGTCTGCTTATTTAGGTCCCCTCTACCTGCTTTACATTTTTGACATACATTTCTGAACCACCCAGTATCTTTATCAGCATTCTTGGGAATTATTTTCAATCAGTTTTTTTTTTTCAGCACATTATTTCAATCTTATTTTTAAATTTTATTCCGGCTGTTTTCCAATTCTTATCTTATAAGGCATTAATATAATTTTTAAAATTTATATAATTTGCCCTAAATAGCTGACTACCAAATTATACAAAAAAAAATTAGGATCTTCCACGCATGCGCAGTTAAAAATTATTTCATAAAAATGTCCATATCTCATAAAATATTCAATATATTCATGTTTTAATTGCAGTATACTGCTGCTACTGTTCTTTGGCAAGTTCTCGGAAAGTTGTGTTAAATTTGGTTAAAAACTATGTATGCTATACACCAAAAACTTTTGAATTTTTCACAGACACAATAACATCTTCCCGAATATGAGTGCTATGCTTACACAAATGCACAGAAACGTTGAACAAGACCCAAATAAGGTCATTCCATGTCAGTTCAGGCAGGCATGTAACCCACCATCACAGATTTTGATGAAACTGCATATGTTTGTTCCTTTTATTAAGATATGATTCCCAGTATTTTTTTTTACTCCTTGGTCAAATATTTTCTGAGAAAAAAATGTTAAAATTTTGAAAAACTGCAGTCAGTTGGCATTCTTGACTGCTCGATTTTCAAATGTAGCATGACATAAATATGATCATATTTCAAAATATATTCTATAAATCATCTTAAAATAATTTATGCATAATATATAGGATACGCAGTTTATGAAAAAAAAATACTGTTACGCTTATAACATTTTAAGTGTGTCTAAAAAAAAGTTTAATCTTTGAAGTCGTGATTTTTTTATGAAAAATAATGCGTTAACTAAAATCGCATTATCAACAAAAGGCGGCAGTTTTATAAAATTTATTTTTTGTGGGGGATATACTTAAAGGTGTCCTTTACCTGATTCTGAAATAAAAATAGTAGGATTTTGGGTGTTTTTAGTAGTATTTCCTATTTAAAAATATTTTGAGGCGTATTTCAAATCAAGCAGAGTCATTCCATGTCAGTTCGCCTAAGACATTTAATTCACTGTCACAAATTTCAATGAAACTGGGTATGTTTATAGCTCATTTTAAGACGTAATCACCTTTAATTTCCTTGATCCTAAGTAAAATATTTTTTAAGATAAAAAAAAATATATATATATATATCTAAATTTTGAAATTTTTTAAAAAATGTTTTTAATGACAGATCTATATTCAAAGACTGCATAAAAAAGTCATTTCAATATAAAATCACTAAATAAGTTTCAAATAATGTATATGTGACAAATAATGTAGGCAAATTATTATTTATTGTTGTTTGTCATGTTTAAATGCTAAGAGTGTGTTTAATCTTGTGAATTCTTAAAATCAAGAATTTTGTGATAAATAATGTGTTAATCAAAAATTTATAATTAACCGAAGGCAGGCTGTTATTACTTTATTTAATTGTACGTAAAAATATCTCTTCAATAGTTATAAAATAAAAATAGTGAAAATATGAGCAATTTTAACAACTATTTCATAAAATGTGAATGTTTAATGATAAATATTGAAGCTTTTCATTCTAAGATGTACTATAATGACTACGATATCGTGTATTGCTACACTTGCTTAAATATAATACATACAATAATAAAATAACATATATTATTTACAGCAATAACAATTAAATTAAATAGTACCAGTTCCTTTACCAACACTACATTGCTCAACAGCAGACTTAAAAACAACAGCCCACTCTTATTGAAAAATAATTTCAACTGCTCAAATAATAAATAAATTACATTTAAAAATCTTAATACCAACTTGATATCTTAAGACGATAATAATAACTAAACAACATAAAGAATTTATAAATGAGCTTTTAATTGAAAATTCATGAAATGGTCCCTTTAAATGTTGTTGTTCATCGAGTCAATCAAAACAAATTATAAAAAAATAGTGAACCTAATATGCTGACTGCAATGACACTTCTAACAAAACTAATTAATTAATTACCATCTGAAATCAAACCCGAAAGAAAAAGAAAAAAAAATCAGCTGTAGTATGAATGTGACATACTCAGTGGTTGTTGAGATAGGATTGTCTTTGTGACATTTTCACCTGTACTTCAATAAAAAATAAACATGTAAGCTTTTTTCATTCATCCAAATTAAATAAAACAATTATAAAATTTTGTTGTCATTACACCAGATGTTAAATTTTTTGTTACACAGTATTAGATAAGTTCTTTACATTTAGACATTATTGACATATCATAAAATTTACTATATGTATTTTCTATAAGTGTATAAACAATATATATATATGCTTTATTAAACATAAATGAATAATTTTTAAATAATTTGTTTGAGAACAAGGACATATATACACACATATATATATTGAAAATCCATCTTTCAGCAATATTGTGATGAAATAAATCAAATTACTGTAATTTCCGGTGTATAGCCCGCGGATCAAACAATCGTGTTTCGACTCAGAAATTTTTAAAAATAAAATGTAACTTTTTAGATCACAGTAAATATTGGTCTTCAAGTACTGAATAAAATTTCTGGGTCCAAACTGAATTGTTTGATCTGCGGGCTATACACCCAAAATTACGGTACATATCATTAAAAACTGAATAAAGTTACAAAAGTGCAACTCATTAAGCTTTAAATAATTTTTTAGATATAGTTATTTGAAAGATATAAATATAATGGATTATGCATTTTTTGCATATATTTAAAGCACAATATGTCAAAATTTTCTTCAAAAGAGTGAAATTTGGTATTTGTTTCAATATTAGCAGCTCAATGCTAAATTTTCAATATTAACAGCCAAATATGAGTTTAAAGATTAGGAATGTAATTTTGAAAATTTCTATTGGGCGGTGAGGAGCTAGTTATTTTTCTCTTTTTTTGAAAAGGGATAATTGCTCTTCGCCCTAGAAGTTTTACTAAAGACAATATTGTTTCTTTTTTTCCTTAAGAAACGAACATAAAAGATAATTTGAAAAATAAAATAAATGTATAAATAAAAATATTTCCAGGGGTGATACATTGGATATATTTTACATCTGAAAATATTGATAATTTTAAATATGATTTAAATACTACTAAAACCAACCAAAATCCCACTATTTTTATTTCAGATCCAGTTATAATGTAGTATTATGTACAATTTAAAATTAAAAAAAATAGTCATAGAAACTCCGCCTCTGATTGATGAAGATTTTTTAGTAATTTCGTTATTTTTTGTAAAATATTTTTGATTTCAAAGATTATACAATTTTTTAGACACATTTAAATATTTTTTAACATTACAGCAATATTTTTTTCATAATCTACATACTTTATTTACCTTGCTTAAATTATTCGAAGAAGATTTCTTTATTAGTTATTGAAATATGATTTTATATATAAAATGAGGCCTTTGAAAATTGAATAATCATTAATAGCAACTCGTGGCATTTTTCCAAAACTTTGATAATTTTTTCTCTTTTTTTTTTTTTTTTTTTTTTTTTTTTTTTTTTTTTTTTTATAACCATTTAAAAGATATTTTTACGTACAATTAAAAAAAGCAATAACACCCTGCCTTCGGTTAATAATAAATGTTTGATTAACACATTATTTTTACAAAATTCTTGATTTTAAAAATTCACAAGATAAAAGACACTCTTAATGTTTAAACATGACAAAAAAGCAGAAATAATAATCTGCCTAGATTATTATTATATCACATCTACATATCGTATCACATATACATTATTTGAAACCTATTTAGTGATTTTATATTGAAATGACTTTTTTTTTTTTTTAATGCAGTCTTTGAATATCCAACTGTCATTAAAAAAAATTAAAACAATTTTTCAAAATTTGATATTTTTTATCTTAAAAAAAAATATTTTACTTAGGATCAAGAAAATTAAAGGTGATTACTTCTTAAAATAAGCTATAAACAAACCCAGTTTCATTGAAATTTGTGACAGTGATTAAATGGCTTAGTGGAACTGACATGGAATGACTCTGCTTGATTTGATTTGAAATGCACCTCAAAATATTTTTAAATAGGAAATACTACTAAAACACCCAAAATCCCACTATTTTTATTTCAGAATCAGGTAAAGGACACCTTTAAGTATATCTCCCACAAAAAATAAATTTAATAAAAGTACCGCATTTTGTTGATAATGCTTTTTTTGTTAATGCATTATTTTTCATAAAAAATTCACGACTTCAAAGTTTAAATATTTTTTTACACACTTAAAATGTTATAAGCGTAACAATATATCTTTTTTCATAAGCTTCGTACCCTAAATATTATGCATAAATTATTTGAAGATGATTTGTAGAGTAGATATTGAAATATGATTATATATATGACATGCTACATTTGAAAACCAAGCTGTCAAGAATGCCAACTGAAGGCAGTTTTTCAAAATTTTGACAAGTTTTTTCTCAGAAACTATTTCACCAAGGAGCAAAAAATATTACTGGTGATCATATCTTAATAGTAAGAACAAACACACACGCAGTTTCATTAAAATCTATGATGGTGGGTTACATATTGACATTTTACTGCCTGATTTGATGTGGAATGCCCCAATAGTCATTTAACACAGTGACAAACCATTTCCAGCATTTTCTGTTACATAGGTGATCGCAAATATTATTTTATTATTAAATTTATTATTATTCCCCAAATTGTCCTCCCGACTAAATCTTCACCAAGAAATATGAAATCAAACATGTTATTTTTACTCGAGAAGTACAAGACCAATTCGCCAATAATTTTGGTAGATATTCGACAAAACGTGTGCAATCGAAAGCATCCAGTACCTGTACGTTAATTTTTGGAAGCCAGTGTATTTAAAGTACTTTTCTGTACAATTTTGCTTCCCACAAAAATAGTACCAATAAGTAATTCCTTTCAACAATGGCAAACCAAACAACATCGAGCACAAAAGAAAGAAAATTCAAAGGTCTAAGAACATTCTAAGAACACATTTTATGTCGAAATGAAGATTGTAATTGCTGTTGAAATGCTTTGAAAATTGCGAAATACCATTTTTTATTTAGTTTTAGATAAACAAAATATTTGAAAGCATTCGATTGCAGTGAAGCACCGTTGCTTATGTAAGAAATTTTTTTAAAGAAATTTCGTATTCAAGCAGATTTACTTACTGGAAGCCGTGTAATATTTTTTATACATTTAAATTATTATGAATTAAATAAGATTTTTTAATTATAAACAGTTGAAAAATACTTTTAGTAAATTAGTTATGAGTATTACAAATATTGAAATCTTTCTATCCATAATACTGTGTAACAAAATATTTCGTAATTTAATATTAAAACAAGTAATATAAAAATTATGTTTTTAAAGTAAATTCCTGCTTAGGTCATCAAAGCAAAATTTAATATAATCCCTTAAGCAAATATTACTTTTTGTTGCATTAAGATATCCTAATTTGTTAATTTTCTATAAGCAAGTAGGTTTACAATGGAAGTCTATGGGAATTTGGCAAAATATTAGAGATATCGCCAAGTTGGCGTCACTTATGGCGACTCATTTTGGTCCCAAAATTTGGCGATATAGCGCCAAGTTGGTGACAAACTTGGCGGTATTTGGCGACAGAACAGGGTCCCCCCTATGGTAACCTCCCTTATAGATATATAAAGATGAATTAAATGCTTCAATAACCGATGGCCGCCATTTTGTCTCCCATGTAAAACTAAAATTAATTAATTAAAATTTAATTAATTAATTATTATTTGAAAAAACTGTATTAACATCAATTGTCATCCAGTACAAGTTTAAAAAAAATTATTTCAACTTGATAGGATGTATAATAAGTATTTTATTAACGATTGAAAATTTGAACAAGATAAATAAATAAATAAATATACGGAGAGTGTGAACTAACAGTAGGAATTGAAAAAAAATAGAAAAAAATAACATTAAATTCATTTTATTTTCAAATTTTTATTTTTTTTATTTATTTATTTATTTATTTTTTTTTACTTTTTAAAGTTAAAAATTGTGAATTTATGTCTTAATAATGCGGTGTTTTTTAATTATGTGCCCGGACATTTTGTACGCGTGGTATATATTGAATTAAATGTCGAGCAAACAGCACTTTTGCATCCAACAATTGTCAGTCCTGTGGTGAACCTGTATCTTTTCCTTACTAGTAATACGATCATCAAGTGTTTACGAGATTGTTCCAAATGTCGAGTTTTACCCTTAAATATCTCAATATTGAGATATCATAAAAACTGTTTTTTATTTCCGATGAACAAGGGACCCACCAATGGCCGAGAGGTTCTGCTCTCGAAGCTGGTAAGTGGGAGGTGCTGTGTTCGAAAACAATCGCGCCCGTCAGACTAACCGTTCGGAATTTTTGTGGTTTTCTTCGAACCTTGGTTTCCATGCTAAAATATGTGATAGGTTCCCTTAGAAAGACCCCCACATAGGGCACTCTCCCCCTTGGATCTATATCCCCCGAGTAGATAATCGGCCGTCAAAAATCAACCCGATGAACAAGGTTGTATTTTTTTGTTCGCGTTTAGTATCCCTCCAAAGGCAGGACATTATTTTATGAACACACTGTAATTCATTTTTATTTACTTTTTAGCTAGTTACTTTTTTTAGCAGCTACAGGACATTGAAGATTTTTTTTCAGACATTCTAAGCAAATGATGTCTGGTGTAATGTGAATTCAGCTGCTTTATTTTTCAAATTTCTGAAATATTCGACAAAATTATTATATCTCATTTTCATTTATTTTTTAAACGGTTAACAGTGATTTTTTTAATCTTTTCTTGGAATGCTTTTCTAGTAATGGAGAAAATGGTTTGAAAATGCTTCAGTCTATTTTACGCTATTGTTTTAAAGCAAAGGACGAACACAAAAATATTGTTGTTTACAGAATAACAAAAAAAATTAACTTATCTGAAAAACTGAGTTATAAGTAATACATAAAGTTCAATTTCTAATAATAAAACTAAAACTTCATTGCACTCAATTGCATCTTTTATTCAAATCAAATCTGAAGAGAATAACAGAAATAGCGGAAAAAATGGATTTCAATGTAACCGTTACTTACATCAGAATTAAAATTGTCTCCAAATATCTGATTCTCAAAAATACTTACCGTTACTAAATTCCAGATTAAATAAGTCTTAAAAATATAAATATAATCAATCTTAGTATGGTTTTTTTGGCAGAACAGGTTGCTAATATATATCAAATTGTAAAAAAAAAATATTTTTTTTTCAAAATGTCAATAAGATTTCTGATTAAAATAAACTGCGAAAAAGAAATAAAACACGAAAAATCCTAGTTCTAATCAAACAAACTATTTAAACTACGTTTCTGTGCAATTTTGTTTCCCAGAAAAATAGTACCAAGAAGTAATTTCTTTCAACAATGGCAAACCAAACACCATTCAATAGGAAAGAAAGAAAATTCAAAAGTTTATCATTCTAGGAACACATTTTATTTCGAAAAGAGGATTCTGATTGCAGGATTCTGTTGAAATGCTTCGAAAATTGTGAAGTACTTTTTTTTTTTTTTTAAGTTTTAGATAAACAGCATTTCGATTGCAATGAAGTCCCGTTTCTTTTATAAGAGTTGTTTTTAAAGTATTTTCGTTTTCAAATAACATTACATATTGGAAAAAGAAAAGTTACCGTGTATCTATTTTTTATATAGTTAACATTTTATGAAATAAATCAAAATTTATATAATGATACAATTCACAATTAGTTATAGTAGTTTTCGATATCATAAATAATATCAATTTTGAAATATTTGTATCCACATTTGTATGCTGTGTTGTAAAATACCTCGTAATTTAATTAAAACAAAATATTTTGAAGTTTTTATTTTTTTTTTAATTTTTAAAATTACTATTTGTGAATGCCTATTTTTATAATGCAACGAATTTTAATTATGTGTCAGGACATTTTTGTTTGCTCATTTACTATTTAAGTAAATGGATAAGTTGTTTTCGAAATACCATAATTTATAATCAGCCATTCGCATGGCTGAAGTGAACGTGTATTTTTTCCTTATTAGAAATTCAAACATTAAGCTTTTGCAAGAAAGTTCTAAAAGTCGAGCTTTACTATTAAATATATCGATACTGGGATATCATAAAAATAAATAAGAAATGTCAAATTTGAATGCTGTATTAGATCTATTCAATTTATCAATTTTATGTAATTGTATTAAGGGTTCCTATAGGAACGGATGGTACAGAAATTTCAGGTATGAAATTTTATAACTTTGATGGAGACAGAAGTCTGCTTCCAGAAAAATGGAGTTGCAACGTTAAGGAGGCTGATTTAGAACGAGTCATGAAGTCAATTTCGAGTGCAATACAATGAAAGCATAATCGGTCGAGACACCAGGAAGGAGTTGGCCACACATTGGCAGTATTTTGAGTAGTTTCAAATATCCTGAGAACCTATTTATAGTTATAACTGGCCGCTCAGGTACTGTGCCCTATGAAGAGTAAGATGGGAAACCTTTCATCCTCCTTAAATATCGTTCACTGTCTGAGTTTTTCCGGATATTTGGACATCATATTTTTATCTGTGCCTTGTCCTATATATAGAGTTCGGATGTTTAGTCTACTTTTAAATTCTTGTTGAGAAAAATATTTTTTCAAATTACAAAAAATGTATGTTTTTTTATGAGGAATGCTCAAATGTCTTGTAAAGTCTCTTTATCTGCATCTTAAAGAATATTTTTATACTGAACTAATTTACAATATAGATAAAAAATATTATCAAATCCGCAAATTCCGTTAGCTAGAATATATTACATGAATTAAATTGCAAATTAAATAGAATTCAGTCAAATTTTACTAAAATACGTTTATTACATTCATAAAAAAATAAAGTGCAAAAAATGTGCATCTAAAAACCTCGCACTTACATCTACACTGTAAAAAAAAATGGTAACGTTCCATGTAAAATCCAGGAAAGTTTCACCTTTTCTCAGGTTTTCAGAATAATTTATCTCTTTCCTGTGAAATTCTGGTTCTCTTATCTGAAACGTTCCTGAACAAAAGTTGGAAACAGCAAAACGCTGCGGCCGCCATTTATTATTTTTTTGCTATAATCCGTTGCTCGCGCGCGAGTGTCGAAAACGAATTCCTTAAATGAATGTAAAAAAATCAATAAGGAATGCAAATAAAACAATAGACGACATAATCCTTTACGTCTCTATTGCCAAGACAATTCAGATGAAAATACAATACTCCGTGACATCGCTAAGAGATTATCTCTCGTACTTGTCTGTGGAATGTTTAACGAGCAGACCGTGTAAAAAAATACACCTATTATTTGGATCTCTATTAACCAGGGGACCATCAAACATGATTCACACCGATTTTGATTAAAGTATGTTTTAGAGTTCTTACCTCTAATTATTCTTGTGAAAGGATTTCTTCAAATGGGCCTTAGATTTTCAGAAATTAGATGCCGAGGTTTAGCATACGTTTCAAATACCCATTAGTTTGTAGCTCTCAACGTGTCTTTCGTGGTGTGGACGCAAAAGGCTGGCACGCCACCCGTACGGCCCGAGTTCGATACTACCTCTTGACTTTTTTTTTCTTTTTAATTAATTTTATATTTTAACACTTTATTATAATTTGATTTAAATTTGATATATATTTGACACTTTGAATTGCTGCAAATTTGAATTTTTTTTTTCGGAAAAAATATACAATTACGGTTAGGTTTTTTTTTTTTTTTTTTTTCCCATGAAAATTTATATGTATTTTATCTAACTTGTAAACTAACATAATTACTGACGAAAATCCAAAATATTTTATGTCTAGATTTTTTTTTCTAATTATTATTTACATTTATATATTTTTATATTTTAAGCAAAGTTCAGAAACAATATATCATATATATATTTACTTTATTGAATTTTAACTGAAAATTTATTTTTTCGTGTAAATTATAAATAATAATTTTGATGTTAATTTCAAAATATTTTTTCATTCTAACAAATAATGATAATAAAGCAAAATTGTCAACTGGAAATGTAAAAATCGTCTGCGGATCCCGCATGCTGTGAAATGTCAGTAATGTTTTGCTGTCAACAGAAATATTCCTGGTATTTCGCAGGAAACTTACTGGCAATTCTGTAGAAAGTTTTTAACATATACAGTAAAGTTCCAGTCATTTTCAAGAAATGTTTCTTGGAAAAAATGGGCATCTCAGCTGCCCATTTTTTTCCCAGGAACGTTGCGGAATTTTTTAAAGTGTATAATAACACCTGTAACGATACTTTATTCTGCAATATTCTCAAAATCTTGATAAATTTACTAAGTTAAAAAAGCCCATTTCACCTACCAGCCAATTTACACTACGCTTCATTTTGGAACATTCCACCGTGATTTTAAACATGAAATGATTCGTTTCTCTGCTTTGTATTTTTATTTTGAAATCCCTGATGACGAGTATGTGTGTACTTGAACGTACAAAGTGCATATATATATATATATATATATATATTTAATATTTAACAACGTATTAAACACATTTTAGTAAAATTTGACTTAATTATTTTTTGTAATTTTTTTAATACATATAATAAAATGTATTTACATTCGAGGAAACTATAAACAACCTGGTGTTTAACATGAAAACGTGTGTGTGTTTTAACGTAAAAGATAAGCCATGCTATAACAGTTTTCCCCGTTACATATGCTCTTTTAACCTCCCCACCTCAGGAAACCAAAAATTAATTTTAATGCTTTAGAATGTCATATTTTCCATGGTTACCCCCGCCCTCAAATAAAATATTTAATTTACTTTTATATTTTAAAGGTAATATTATACCTTTGTACTGATTCACCTTCTCTCTGCCCCCTCACATTTGTGTAAGTTAAATGAATACTTTTAAAGTTCTTATCAATTAAACTGTAAGTTTAGTTATGTAAAGTTCTTATCGATTAAACTATTTCTGTAACACTTTTACTTTTACTTTTCATTTTTACACAGACATATGTATATAAACAAATCTTATCGGCCAGTGATTTCCATTAATAAAAAAAGAATATAATATAAATGAATGCTCTTTGCATCGCACCGACAACATGTAACACATATTTCATGGTTAGCGCAGAGCTGCACCCTCTATTTTCTCTCATAGTTTTATGCTCGTATTTGCAACAGATCTCTCCCGTTTCTCATGAGACATAACTTCCATATGTCCTCCTGAGTAATGCAAGAATTTGTTTAAAAACTTGTAACGTACATGTAAAAAGTGTAATGCTATGTCCTCATCTACACCGCCTGACCACAAGAATTTGTTACCTTGCAACCCTATAAGTCTTCTATGGCATGCAACTTAACTCCTGGGAATAGTTTATGTTTTCTCCCAATACTTTGTTTACTCATTCGCGTTATCGCCAATGTAATATGTGTTCTCATCTTGTACCGCCAGCCGGTGGGCTAATGTATCTGAACCTTACGTCACTTTGCTTCCAACCGAAACTAACGAAAAAGACAGGCTACTGAGGTACTTTGCGTGTATTTTTTCTACAGACCGCAGTAGTCACTTCATGCTCGAAGCACCAATGCAGTTCTATGAAAAGAGCATCGCCTCAATCTAGCGGTCTTTAAAAAAAAAAGGACTCGTGGAATGCAACGCGGTAGCCTGTCTTTTTCGTTATCCTCGGGATACTACCCTTCAACTGGCGAGTTATTAACTGAAGTGCTCTTCGGCGAATTCCCTTCGGGCAATCTCCCCTCTCAATGATTTTCAGGATCCTTTTAAAGTTTTAAATAAAAAGCATAAGTCCTCTAAATTGTTGTTGGAGTTTTTAGTGCTTTTTGGACATGGGTATTGAAATCTACGCCGCACATGCGATGCCTCCTGACATTCTGAGATTGTAATTCCTGCTACAGGTTGTAAGAAGACTTTCAAGGTATTTCCCTGCATTGTATTTAGAATTAAAATTTTTAGTTAATAATTAAAATGTAAGAGGTTAGTGTGAAAGTGGGATATGGTGATTTTGAATTGATGTAATTTTAATATCTAATTATGAAGAAAGTGAAAAATTTATAATGTCATTTTCTGTTCCTAAAAATGTTATTATATGTTTAATGAAAATATTCTTTAATCTAAAGTTGTTATTTATTCCGTTTATGGTATAATATTTACTAAAGGGGTACCTTACACATCTGAGGTGGTTATTGCAATTATTTTCCATGAAGTAAAACTGTAGTTAATTACCAGTTATTCCAAATGGGAAATTAATCACTAGTAAAAGCGGTATTAAAAGAATTTCACTTGTGTTGTGGTTTTTGTTATAAGTCTAAAAGCAAAATACAGGGAGGGCTGCCACAGGTGACTATTTTTTCTATTCTATTTGCACCACTATTAACAAAAAACAGATTTTGTAGTATATTTCTCTGGCAAATGTTCTCAAACAATATGTCAATAATTTTGTTTTAAGAAAGTAGTGTGAGGTAGAATTAAAAAATAGTCGCCTTTGGCAGCCCTGAAGGTAGTTTTATCTCACTAGCGGAATTATACTAAAAAGTGATTGAATACTTAAAAAAATAATTTAGATTCCTTGATTTTAATTTAAACTACATTGTAGCACTGTCAATGTTAGTATTTAATTATTTTTGTGGGTTTTTATGTAACTTGTAGATAATTTACAGAATAAACTGTATTACTTGCTTTATTTGTTTTGTATTTATTTTGATTATGCATCATTTGACACTATTAATTTAAGAGTATCTTTAGGTCGGTTTTAATTGTCTCAGTGTAATTTCTATTTATTGGTAAATTTATTTTACCAGATAAATGGCTATTTCCTTGTTGAAATAAGCTAAATAATCGCATCGCTGCACTTTTATCATTTATGTTTTACAGTTTAAGTATTTAGCTAATCGCAATTTTTAGCTACGCACTTATGGTCATTTATGATTTTGTTCATAATCTATTGAAAGTGCCATATAAATGAGGATGAGGTAACATGTTGAACTGATATGTTCGATGAAATTATAATAATTTAATTAATTATAAAAATAATTTAAAATGAAAATTAGTGTAAAAATAAAATCAGATCCTAAACTGTGGCATTTCCCCCCATATTGATCGTAATAATATTCTGACTTTTAGGATACAAATGTTTATCTGTTGTCATTATTCTATGTCACGGAAATATTCATTTAAAGAGCATGAACGTATTAATAATGAATCTGTTTGAGGTAGAAAAATAATTGGATCACATGTTAATACAAAAATGGGCTAAATGGCCTGAGATAAATGGCCTCAGAAAATAAGAGCTAAAAATGAGATTAATTTACACCTAAGTGAATGTAATACAAACAACCATATTTTTGACAAAAGCAAAAAGAACGCGCTAATGAAAACTGTTACTAGCGTATGTATTTGTAAAAAAATATTTAAGCCTTTAAAATATCCCCAACACATTTGTAATATGCACGTTAGCTTAATTGAAAACATTTTTTTTTTTACTTAAAGAGAAAACTTTATTTATATTTTAAGAGAAATTTACATAATTAATTTTCCTTTTTGGTTCGATATTTTTTCTTTACATATTTGCTGATGAATTTTTAAAACTCTAAAGTTTTATGAATCACGAATGTAAGAAAGTATTTTACAGCACTATCACATTTAGATTTTTTTTTAAATTCAAATAAAATACTTTTTACGAGGCAGTAAAATATGATTACATACTTTTTACATCGCGGATATGTATTATATACTTTTTTCTCAACAAAAAGAAAAATCTCTACAACTAAAAAACTTATTTGTCTACCTATAAAGTTTTTGGCATATGTATAGGATTTAAAAATTAACTACATTTTGTGTTAAATCTGCATTTAGTAAATTTGTTAGAGATTCATAGGTTAAAAAATGAAATAGAATTTAAGTTAAATTCATTTACTAACAGAAGAATATACAAGATTTACCAAAAAATTGTGAATTGAAAATAATTTTTGAGACTCTTCTTGACATAAAATATAGATAGAAATATATTTATTCGACTCTAGTTCAAAATCGTTTGCTTACAATTTAAGATAACACAATTTCTATATGTACATACGTATGTATACTGTATAATAGGTGGTTAAAAAATAATAATTCATATAAGCTTTGCACGTATTTCGATAAAGGTGGTTTTTAAAACAATTACAATTACCACTGCCATAAAATGGCGTTGTAGACACTATCACATTAACTGTAAGAAAAAGAGAGAGAGAGAGAGGAAGTAAAAGGCATAAAGTGAAATAAAGTGCTTTCGGAATTATTATAGAGTAGAAAGACATAAAATAAAAATAGCAACAACGAATATATAATTTTAGAAAAGTATGGAATAGTTTACATCATAAAACTCACAACGGGAATTGGGGAATAAAATTTTAATCCCATCAGTGAGATTAATGGGAATTTTATAAAATACCGAAGTTTTTATGATTATTCTTAGCTATAAAAAAATTGAAGAGTTGCATTACGCAATCTGGTTATGCTGTTAAAGCATTGATCTGGACAATGATAATTGAGGCCCCCAGACGCCAAGCGATACAACCGACAAAATTTAGATTTGGAGTAAATTGAGTTCAAAGTAGGAACAGCAATAGTAATTGACTTAATTAAAATACGAAACTGTAACTTATTTCACAGCGGTCTCTGAACTCATTTCAGTAACTGTTAAAAGAAAGTGGAGTGCAATATATATTTTTTTTAATTTAAGTAGAGATTAAAGTGTTATGTAGCACTTTAAAACGCTTAAATAGTTTACTCTAAAACGCAGTACAAAATTAGAAAATCACTTAAACTTCTTTACATCCAAACCTTTACCTTCTTTACCTTTATTTCCAAATAGCCTGTGCATTAGTTTTTTTTTTTTTTTTTTTTTTTTTTTTTTTTTTTTTTATTGTCATTTATACCCCATTGGTTTCTGAAGTACTCTATTGTTTGATTAACTTAGTTTGAAGATTATTTTCAATCTTAAAGTAAAGAATTACGATTAAACATGGGCTGAAGATTATTTAAGCATAATAAAATTGAACGTTCTTTATATATTTCTATACAATTTATTATATTCTGGGGCAGTAGATTAAAAAATTGTTTTTGTTATGAAAGCGTTATAATCTGATTAACTACACATTGTGATTGAAAAAGTGCATTTTTGGAATAAATTAACATAAGTGAGTTTCAACTTCTGTATTAGAAAACTATATAAAACAGGGATATATATATATATATATATATATATATAGTGATATGTAATATGAGATATTTGATATACGATAAAGTAATATATATAATGGGAAGGTATATAATTTCTTTATATAGTTGATTGACATTGTGCCGCAACCGGTATAGATGCGTGATACAGAAAACGGTGTAATTTCGACAGCAGTTGACTACGACACTTCAAATAAATATTAAACTGAACATTTACTAACGACATCCGTCAACATTTAACATATATGGAAAATACAAAATTTCTTTTACAGGTAAGGATATTGCAGATTCTGCCATATGTTAAATAAAACTTTGGGAAAATATCCACTCAGTAGATTATAACAATATGATACACTACTCTCATCTCTCTTGACGTACAGCAAGTCCTATCAAATACTACGACCACACAGGTCTATACGAACTCTCGGTACACACTTAGGCTTCTCCTACAACTTCGAGACGCTTACTTATAAAACGCAGCGAGCTCAAAGCACCACTTTCTCCTCTCAACTGTAATATGGTTTTATCGATCTCCCTCCTACATTATTTACTACGCTTTTATCTTCAAGTATATGGTTGTTTCTTATCTATTTTTTTAAAAAATATCACGTGTCCTGTTGACCGCTTGCATGGTGACAGGTTATCAATCCAAAATATACTCTGATCATAAACACTTCATCCTACTTTAAGTACATTCGTTTCGTACTTTACAAGAGACGCTTACCAATTTCTGGGATATCCTACACTACAATGCAAAAATATACATACCATTTAAAATTTGACACATTTGATAAATCTGTTTATATTTGAAAAAGGAAAAACAAATTACATGAGTGTAAGTGGCAATTTAAACAGCACAGAAAGGGAAAAAATGCATATTTTGCTATTAGCATAGGAAAAAAAAATACATTAATGTTTGTTTTTGTGGTTACAAAAGAAATATAATTATAACAAGGACGTCCGTGAGTCATATGATGCCACAAATCCGGGATGGTACTTTCGATAAGATTTATCAACGTAGGTTAGTAAATTTAATCACTGTAAAACAATTAAAAGGTTCTGCCGGCGCAATCCAAAATTATTTGAGGAAACAACGAAATCAATGTCTTAAAGAGCGAACAGGACGTCCTTGGAAACTTTCAATATGTGAATATCGGAAAATTGTGAGGGCTGTATAAAATGAAATGAAAAATGCATAGGAAGTAAAGACAGAATTACAGCTTAACATTTCACGGGTTACCGTTCTTCGAGCAATTAAACGTAATTCCATTATTTTTTTTGCAAATATGGAACCTGCATTACGTCTAAAATCTAGACACAGAAACAAGCAGCTTCTCAATTTTGACTTAGTAACATAGCCACAGACTAAAGACGTAAGTTCTATCTTTTTTTCTTCATGGTAAAAAGGATAAAACAAATAAATGTTACAAATGATTCTTTTATGTTTCAGAATATTTGTGTGAAGGAAAGAAATTCAACCTCGAAGGACCTGATGGTGTCGCATATTACTGGCGAGATTATAGAAAGGAACAGAGGTTCTTTTCTATAATAAACTTTGCAGGAGGTTGTTTAACGGTATGGGAGCATTCACTGATCGTGGTAATCTTCAGCTGGCCTTCGCAACATCAAAACGGATAGTATTGAGTTCCAACAGATATTGCAAGACAACTTTATTCCGTATATCCGGCAATTAATTAAAGTAAAGTTCAATTTTCAGCACAACAATACCTCTGTACGTATCAGTACATGTAAATGGTTGAAGGAACAAAAAGGTAATGTCTTGAATTGGCCACCTTGTTCCCCAGATTTCAATCCTATGGAATACCCGTGGAGAATTTTAGTTCGCGAAATTTTTGCTCCCGACAAACAATATGATAGCTGACGAAGTCTGTGAAACAAAATTAAAAGCATGGGATGGAATTGACAAACCAACGTTCATAAATCTTACTGAACGCATGCCATCCCGGATTTAAATCATCATCTGACGTTACGGACGCCCTTATAATTATTAGCTTAATATATAATTTATTCCTTTTGTAACCACAATAACACATTTTAATGTACTTTTTATTCTGCGTTTGCATATTTTTGTATTATAAAGAAAGAACATTTTATGTATTTATTCCTGTGTTATTAATTAAATATGCATTTTCCCCCTTTTGTATTGTTTCAATTACCCCTTACATCCAGCTAATGTATTTCTCTTTTCACAATTGTCAGCATATTTTTTCTGAATTGTCAAATCCTAATTGGTATGTATATTTTTGCGCTGCAGTGTACATTCCTTTTACTCATTTTAATCACGTAGATAAGAACATGTGTCTACAAGTAAAGTCTTAGATAATTATACCCAGGTAATTATAAAAAAAATTAATTAATTAGTAATTTATATTAAAAAGGAATCTTATTAATATCAGAAACCTGACAATGTCCATGTAAAGAATTTTAATTATTGAAATTATCTTTTAACGAAACTAGTTGCATAGCAACCCGCTGTGTTGCTTTCGAATTGCATGAGACAATCGATCTTTTTGCGAAAAATGAAATCTTAACTTTATTGTAAATTTAGAAAGCCATCACAATATTAATTTTATTAAATACAATATTTCAAATAATAAGTTATATTTACAATTTAATTCAAGAGCTTTCCCAATAAAAATGCACATATTCTATAACGTTATTTGCCTAGAGCTTTTCGTTCTTCCAAGATTTTGCTTCGAATTTCGGAATTGGCAGAAATGATGTCATTTGGGTCAACTTATATAAAAATGAATATGTTTGGACGAACTCATTCAGAAGCATTTTGTATTTATGAATTAAAATAAATATTTAGAGAATTATTATTTTTCTCGCTATAACATTTCATATTTAATGTCCGATTCTTAAATGTTTTATTAGCCATCTTAAGGCAATAGCTGAAAATCTACTTCTCGACTTTAAATTAAATGAAAATAGCGTACGATGTTTTTTTTTTTTTTTTTTTTTTTTGCAACATAATTTATCTAAATGTTCCAGTTGAGAGTCGAATTTGTGTTTCTAAAATAAACGGATTCCTGAAGCTTCAATATGTGCGAGTTTGTATTTCGTGAAATTTACTTGAAAACTACAATAATTTTTTCACTATTTATTCAAATAAACATTAATTTCAATTTAAAAATGATTTCAAACAATGATATATAATAATATTTTCCCCTTTGCTCTCTTTTATCCAGAAAAATGGAGCAATTTTAGTTTCCATCATTACACAAATTTCATTAAAAATAACGTAAAAATTTATATCTCGATAACTAATCAAAATTAAAAATTCTACGACCACTTTTAACATCCTCGTACCCATGCGGATAACTGGCGTTAATTTGATCACCCAACATTCCATATTTTAGGAGGAACAGCTGTGAAATACAAACGGACAGTCACTTTTTAATATAACATATTAATGAAGTTTTAATTTCGCTATAAAAAATTAGCCAGGTGCAAATACTGAATTAATTATATTATTTTAAGTGCAAATGGCTTATTTCGTAAATGAGCCTGCACGCAATGGATATAGATTAAAAAACATTATGCTTGAAAATTATTTAAAAAGACATAATAAATCAATCAATTAAGATAACGTTTTCAAGCAAATTGCATTTGAAAGTAGATATTACTTCTCTATATAACGGGTGTAAAAATTGAAGATGCGCGATGTTTAGAAATTAAAAAAATTGCTGTAGCAAAGATTGCAAAACCGACATTTAATAGTCAAGCGTTGCCATTCTCAAAATGATGTCAGCCTTACGCACGTACATATTTTTCCTTTATACAGATAGATTTTCAAAGGTGAAGTTCCGTTTGTCAGCTAAAACTTTGCATGTGAAAATTTATTATTTTGGCTTAAGGTTCTAATTTCAGTACCGCGAAGTACAAATTCCAGAAACTGATGTCTTTTAGATGTATTCGTGGTAAAATATATAGTTTTATCAAAGAAAAGGATTGTTTTCTTTTAAATATGGTACTTACTGAAGCATTACGCCAAGTGTCTCAAATTCGGTATCTGCCGAATGAAAATATATTGTAACATTAGCTTTATGAGCGAAAATGTTTTTTTTAAATAGTGACGTCATTTTCTGTTCAGACTTAAAATAAGGTTATTTTTAATTGTAATGAGTAAATGATATCAATAAGGATAAATAAACCTAATATTTCTTTTTTTCTGCAACAGTGGAAATAATACGATTGCTACCATTTTTATGAAAAAAAAAAAAAAAAAAAAGAAAAAAAAAAGAAAAAAAACACTTTTCAAATTAAATTAAAAATATAAAAGTGGTAATATTTAGAAAAATAGCTAGTGCGAGGACATCTACAAATGAACAGCTTTCGTTTAAAAAAATAATTATTAGCAAAATTGGTACATTAGAAAGTTCAGGGAAGATGTCTAAAACAGCTATCTTGTGTTTTCAATATATAGATTATTTTTTCTCTTTTACTTTAACAGTTGCCTAGCAACTCTATTTCATACAAATTACATTTAAAAGCACATATTTTTCCCAATTCGGCTCTAAATATTTAAATTGTTCGATTACATATATGTTAAATTCGTGCTTTTTAATATAATATTATTTTATTCATTTATTGATGAAGCTATAATTCCGTTGTAGAAAATTAGCGGGAGTGAAATTATGAACGTTTTTTATGTGCAAATTGCTTATTAATATTTCGCAATGGAGCCGGCACGGCAAAATCATTTAATTGATAAATAAAAACGAAATAAAGCCAAAACTCACTGGGTTTTATAACAGACGATATTTTTGACATAGCACGTATTTTAATTTCAATTTTTTTCGGTTTTTATGAGGAAATGACAACAAAAAGATACAGCAACCTACTATTTTCATTTTCCCCCTTTACTTTCAACAGAAATGGAGCTGCCACAATTACAAAAAAGTAATAAAAACTACAAAAAAATTAATATCTTTAAATTAAATTGAGATACAGCTTTCAAACAAATTGCATTTAAAAGAGCATTTTTTTAAATGCTCAAATACAATGCTCTTATACAAAAAAATTAATATCTTTAAATTAAATTGAGAACAGCTTTCAAACAAAAAATTGCATTTAAAAGAGCATTTTTTTCCTTATACGGCGGTGTAAAAATTAAAAATGTGCGATGTTTAGAAGTTTAAAAATTTGTAGTAGAGAAAATTGCAAAACCAAAATTTTATTTCAAATTTCAAAGTGTTGCCTTTCGCAAAATGACGTATGCGTCACGCACAGATGTGTATGTCCTTTATAATATAGATATGAAAGTACTTTGTCATAAGCATTGTCAAGAAACTTTCAGATGCCCATTCTTTGCTGTGTGTTTTGTATGTGCATAGAAAAAAAGAGTGTTTGGCATCAGAATTATTAGGTTTCATTGTTTGTTGACACTTAACGTAAATGCATAACGATAATTCAGCATCCAATGTCATATGTGGGTAAAAACATCTTATTCAATGATGCATCAGTCATCTTTGTACATTACATATTAGTTAAATTTAGTATGAGATGTATTATGTGGGCAAATATTCCTATACCACATATATCGTCGTACGCAGCATGATAGTTGAGAAACAGGGATATTGACAAGGGAAATAATATATATGATTGATTCCTAAGCATTACATAAATATGCAACAAAGTAATAAACGGTCAAGTACGAGTATTACCCGCATACAGAGGGCTCCGTATATTAAATATATTAATTAGTAACTGTATTATTAAAGAAAAATCGTTGCTAAAACTTAGAAGAACTTATAAGACTAAACTTATAAGACTAAACTTATACTTTCTAAACTTATAAGACTTAGAAAAAAACTGTACAACGTAGGTTTGGTTATAGCTACATATACTAGAAAAGTATAAATGGAAGTTCAGAGAGATATGAAGCCTAAAAGTACCAAATATTGCTATTTTGTTAACTATTTTTTTAATCTTATACTAATGTATTTATATTGAACTTAATTCGGTGCTGAAAATAAAACTAGTGGAAATTTAAAATTCCTTTGTCATTCCATAAACCAAAATTCAGCTTTATAATCTTTTCTTTTTTTCAGTGTGCCTGAAACAAAATCCTTCTTTGAAGTTTGAACTTAGCACTGTGCTAAGCGCTCTTCGAAAGGAGGTCGAAAAGTTGCTACGCCGCTTTGGTCCCAGTCGAGTTTTTCCAGCTAGGTTTCTAATCACCTTTAAAGAAACATGTGGCTTATTATCAGATCCATACAATGCAAACTAGTCGCCAATCCGATAGTAATTTTGCGATTTATTCTAATTAAATTTGTTTTTAACAGTTTGACATTTATTTCTTTTATAATACTACTAGTCATTGCATTATACAAATATATCATTAAAATTTCTTATTTAGGCTTTAAAAGCCGATGTCGCATAGAGTACGCCGCCGGTATCTTTAAGTGTGTCCAAACCTTCCACACCTTTACGGGTTAATATCTCGACTAATTACCGATATTTGTTTTCAAAAATCTTTATCAACTATACTTTTGTACTTTTACGGCGATAGGTAATTCCAGCGCACGTTAACGTCTTTTCTGGACGCAAGCAAATCGAAATTTGTATGTAACGGAAAAACAGATTTTCTCAAAAACTCTCTAAACTTGTGTAATCGCTATAATTTTCCTGCAAGGTTTAAATTAACTTAAACTATTTCTATTTTTTTTTTTTATTTAGTTTCAGTATATTCAGAAATAGAAGGAGGGGGGAACGGATTTTTGATTAAATTACCGATATTATCTCTGAAAATCAAATACCTAAATTTAAAAGAAATTTATTTTTGAGTTCGGTGTTTCGAAAGCTTTCACAGCATAACCCCACACGATATACCAAAAATGTTTTTTTTTTTTCATGTAACTAAATTTGCCCCCTACATTTTATTTTCTAAATATATTTATGAATGGTTAATAATCTATAGATATGACGGTCAATAGTCATTATTAATCAAACAATTTGAAGTTTCCATGTTCCTTAATTTTCGAGTAAAATGGATGTGACAGGCGACACAGGCGTGATGTTATAATGGTTCCATTTTCACTTTTTAAGTACGGAACACTAAAAATCATTCAAACTGGTTTCATACCGTCATATTTATACAAATGTATGGAACACATTTCTATATGTTTATACAAATGAATATGCAATATGAATGTAACATATCAAACAAAACATATAGATGTAACCAATCATTTCATACACATGATTATGCATAAATGGAATATCTATATTCAAGATAGTTCCATAATTATAAAACAAATGTAGCACAATCATAAAACTAATAAATTTTTCACATAAAAAATTAAATTAGATATTTTATTTCGTTTCGATAAATAGAACCACATTTTCTTTTTGAAAAAAAAAATATTTATTCATTTAGATCATCTCAAAAATGTCGCAATGCTAAAAACAAATTTAGTTCAAGTATAAAAACGTGGAACAGATTCTTAAACAACTTGCCCCAAAAATATGTAAATTTATAAACAGTCATAAAACATTGCTTCCATTCGAATATCATAAACAAAAACAAGCATTCGAAGGCGTAGCTACGTTCCCGAATTTTTAATATAATTTTTTATTTTACACTAAATTAAGTTTGTCAAGAAAATGCAAATCTATTCAAAGCATAAATATTTATATCTCTTTTTTCGCAATATACTTAACTTTACCAATTTTTCAGTTTATGAGGTTATTAAATTTAATATACGTTTAACAGTACCTAATAAAATGTTATTTTGAGGAAATATATGCATTTTGTGTATATTGTTTACTAAATATCTAAAATAATAATAATGATAATGAAGGTGACGATATTCAATTTATATAGGTATCAATAATTAGATTTAAAGAGATTTTTTCACACATTTGTTATTCGCTTTTCTTCTTTGGAATTAAAAATCTAAAAACAAAGCAATTGTAGATGCCCACGTTTTATAATTTTCAAAATACATTTTTCTGTCTTTAAAAGTAAAATATAACTTAGTATTTATTTAATGTCAACAGAATCGTAAAATAATAACCATTTTTAGAAAGAAAAATAACTAAAAGCAATAGCAATTTATTTACTTTTATTTACTTCATACAAGTAATAGATGAGATATCCTCACATAATCATACCATTTTTAATATAAACAGTTAATTTTTATTTCTATAAGTTTTTTATTACAAAACATGACATTAAAATGTACATAATGAGCGATATGTATTCTGCCGCTTTATATAAAATAATTCAGAAATATATTCAAATTCTTATTAATTAATTATTTAATCTTATTAATTATTTTAGTGCAGTGTTTGAACATTAAATGCCAGGATACGATTTAAGATAATAGAAGAATACGTTAGGTAATACTTACTACATAATAATATCACAAGGGAATCCGAAACACAAAAATCTTTAACTTTTCAGAAAAAAAAAGAAACAGGAAAAGAAAAGAAATATATCTATATATATATATATATATAATATTGGAATAGGGAATATTAAATTTTTTGTTTTGATTTGATTCCTAAATCAAGCTCACAAGCAATGGTTGTCGTGTAAACGACTTCTTGTGAAAATACGTTTTTCTTCATGATTGGTTTTTTCCCCATTCCTCATATTAAAATTGTTGTAATTCAAAAAAAAAAAAAAAAAAAATTAAAGATAAATGGTTCAATGGTCGTTTCCAATTGCTTAACTTTAATTTTGATTCAGCAAATTTGAAAAAAAAATTACATTTGAAAATACGATTTTTTCTAAAGTTACATATATATTTTATATTTTTAATTTTTATTTAAATTAATATTTTTTTAAAATGCTGAATCTTTATTAAAACTTATATATTTAAGTTTATTTAAATAGAAAAAAAATGAAATTCTACTAAAAATATTTCCAGTTATAACGATTTTAAATTACCCCATTATTTTAATAAATTTAAAATTTTAATTAAAAAAATGACAAGATTTATCATAATATTATTTTGTAAATTTTAATAGTTTTTTAAACCTAGAAAAATAAACTTAAAACGTTCATAATGAAATTGGAAATATATAAAAGTATTCGTTAAGATATATGTTAAAGGAATTTAATGCAAAACTTTCACTTTAAGAATGTGCAAATGAGTTGGTGTTATGACTAAAAGGTTTGATATGAAATGGCGCATCTTTAGAATTTATTAATTGCCTCAATTAACCCATTATGTACTGAATTATGAATTCATGAAAATTTTGTCTTCTAAAGTATTTTTCAGGAAATTTTGAAACATCATTAGAATATTTACATAATAACTTAATACATTTTAGAAGGATTTTAGAAGGATTGAAGGATTTAGATGGATTACTTAAATTTAAATTTATAGGGAATTTGTGCAATATTTATAATGTGTGCAACTTCTTTATTTTAAATATTTTTCTTAGTATTTTGTAGAATTAGGAAATGTACAAATCTAATGTTCTTACAATAGAAATATAGAAACATTTCCGAATTGAAAAATCCCCCACCCCCCTCACTCAACGGCAAGAAAGTTGAAAAGACGCAAAAGAAAAAGAAACCATCATTTAAAAAATATTTTTGTTTTGTGTGACCAATTATGCTTTTGGAATAAGATAATGTAATGCATCTGTAACTCATTATAACCTGTACTAATACTAATCAATGTATTAAATGAATTTTATGACAAGTTATTTTAATGGTACTGTCAGTAGATAAAGGGTTAAGAGGAAATTGCACTTGTAGCTTGACATGACTAATAATATATGACAAATAATATATAAGTAAAAAAGTAAATAAGTAAATAAAATAAGTTATATCAGTTAAGACAAATAAGTTACAACTAGATCACATTATATTTCAGAATTTTACAAGAAAATGCCTATTTGACAGATTTTTACTGAAGTGTGAGGTACTGGTAAGGTGTCAATAACTGTGGGTTTCTCCCTATGTATATGTGCGTGTGTGTTGCTATTTTGGGGGTTCCGTACTTAAAAAATAAAAACGGAACTATTATAAGGTCACTCCTGTGTCTGTCTGTCTGTCCCAGTCATTTTACTCGTAAACTATGGAACATGGAAAGTTCAAATTTGGGGTAAGTAATAAAGACTATTGACCCACATATTTACAGATTATTAAACATTCAGAAATTTTTGATTTATGAGAAATTGAGAAATTTAAGGGGCCATACATACGTAGAAAAAAAAAAAAAAAAAAAAAAAAAAAAAAAATCACGTTCGGCAGCCGCCATTTGTGTGTCAGCGTTCATTCAGGAGGCGTTCGAAAATCGCCAAAATGTATACGTACCTAAATTTCATTGGACTTATGGGGATAATTTATATTAGTACAATAGGAGGAAAAAATAATTACTTCAAAATCGTACCGTTAAATACCGTTACCGTGGGAAGTTATTATTTAGAATATTTTGAATAAAACCTTGATATGATGAACTTTAAATGAGCAACATAAGTATGAAATATATTAAAAACTGGAATTATAGAAAATCGCGATATAAATAGCATTACAGCCAGAGTATTAACATTCAGTAATTCAAGGGATTTATAAGGTATTCAGGAGTATAAACTTATTTTATGAGAAGAAATAGCTTATCCCTTATTTATTTTGAAGATGTCCACTCAAATTTTCAGAAATAATCTAATAAACAAAGGTCGTAATTTTAAAAATATATTTACACTCTCAAAATCAGGACCTTGGAAGAGAAAGGGCGAATCACAAAATTGGGGTGTTGGGAAATCAAGCTCAAGTTTTGCAAGTAGAAAAATACCTAAAAACAACGTTTAAACACACAATAAAATAAGTTAATTTAAACAGATGTATACGTTTCGTGAGTTCAAGGATTCACACCCTTAGTGTATAAAAACTATAAAAACCAAAATATCCCCTCAACTACATGTACTGTGAAAACACAAATGTCAAAACACAATACCAAAAGACCATCAAGTTCCAACAGCCAATGAAATTAAAGCGGAAGTGAAGTGCCGTGACACAACAAATCCACCCAGAAAGTTGAGATGTATGGTACACTAGACAAATCATTAACCAAGGAGTTTTTAAATCGATGGATATGAACAGCTTCAGAAAACTCTAAATCCAGAGGAGTAATGCATTTCTTCATAATGGAAGCTGCGTCAAAATTGAAAATATATCCCAACAGCCAGCAGCGAGAGGCGATAGAGGTTTTCTGCAATTCTTTTTTCTTTACATAGTTTATGTGTTCTTTGACTCTGTAAAGGAGTTTTCGTTTAGTTTGTCCAATATAGAACAAATCACATTGGCATTGAATGTTGAAAATACCCCAATAAATTTGAGGAGGAATTTGATCCTTAAGCTGTGAAAAATTAATTTATTAACTGGTTTAAACACCACATTAAAATCATAATGCCTTAAGATATTATTCATCTTAAAGCTAATACTATTATAAAATGGTAAAATGATAAGGTTAGAAATGGAAACTGCAGTAACAGAAGATTCAATATTATTAGCACATTTATTAAGACTATGAGAAATTAAATTATTGATATATGATAAAACAAAATCACAATCGATAGTCACATATCTAATGTAATTTAATTATGTAACAAGTGAATTGTTATCTAAACAAATTAAACGAGCTCGATTAATCAAATACAGAAAAGCCGAAGCTTTTTGGAAGGGGGTGACATGAATTGAAATGGGGGAGAAGTGTGACAGCAAAAGGTTTGCGATAAACGCAATTGTCAAAGGTGTTAGGCTGACGTGTAACCAACACATCAGGAAAGGGCAATTTATTATCTATTTCAACTTCATACTTAAATTAAATAACTGAATCTATTGAGTTCAAAATCGTTAATGTATTTTCAACAGAAACAAGTAACATAAAAATTTTGTTTTTAAAGTCAATTCCTACTTAGGCCATCAAAGAAAAATTTAATATAATCCCTTAAGCTAATATTAGTTTTTGTTGCATTAAAATATCTCAATTTGTTGATTTTCTATAAGCAAGTAGGTTTACAATGGAACTCTATGGGAATTTGGCGAAATATTAGAGATATCGTCAAATTGGCGTCACTTCTAATGACTCATTTTGGCCGCCAAATTTGGCGATATATATAGCCAAGTTGGCGAGAAGCTTGGAGGTATTTGGCGACAGAACAGGGTCTCCCCTATGGTAACACCTTATCGAAAATACTTTCATTGAACTTCAATAACCAATGGCCGCCATTTTGTTTCCCATGCACAACTAAAATTAATTAATTAAAATTTAATTAATTAATTAATATTTGAAAAATCTGTATTAACATCCATTGTCATCCAGTACAAGTTTAAAAAAATTTATTTCAACTTGATAGGATGAATAATGAGTATTTTATTAACGATTGAAAATTTGAACAAGATAAATATATAAATAAATAAATATAGGGAGAGTGTGAGCTAATAGTTGGTATTGAAAAAGAGAAAGATCCATGAGCACAAAAGAATCATCTACATATCTACAATAAAATAGGAAGTTGATACGGTTAAACATTTTAACCTCAAAGTAACGCATATATAAATCTTATTGCATATATAAATCTGAGATTTATATATGTATTTATGCGGATTTACATTTTAAAGTTTATATATCACTTCTAAAAATTGCATTATATATTTTTTTGTTTATTTATTTTTTCCATAATTGAAAAAGACAGAACAATTTTTTTTTTTTCAAATTAGATCTGTTTGAGTAGTTCAATTAAATGACTATTCATTACTTTAAATTATTATCCAGAATGCATTTTTTAAATGCTTACGTCATTATAACGTCATAGTACCAAAAGACATCATTTGGTCCGTCCGTCTGTCGCATGTAACAGCGTAAAAATTACCCAAACCGAATGGTCTGAAATTTAATATATATAATCGTGGCAGAATTTTCTCGAGTCATTTCGAACTTTATGAAAATTGAAAGAAAACTTAAATGAATATTAATAAATGTTTTATCTTATTCTATAAAATCCTATGAGACGCAATTAATTCACTGATATCACGTGATAAGTATTGATTCTAGGTTGCATGGTGATTACTTCATATTTAAGATGGAGTCATATTATTTCCGTGTTGCTGAATTTAATATATGTAATCGTAATAAATTTTGTATTGATGAATTTTTGCATAAAAGTGCAACAGCTATTGCACAAAGATCTTTATTTATGAAACTAGTTAAAAAACGAAAGTACTTCACATGACACGTTTGACGTACAATTTCTGTCTTGTTTAAATATATCAACAATGGAGGCTTGTTTTCTACCATTATGTAAAGTAACTACTTGTAGGATGGCAAGAAATGGTAATTGATTTTATAGAGCGAACATAAAAGACACAAAAAGACAAAAGAGCCTAAAATCAGATTAATTATTAGATACACTTTGCAGTTATATCGAAACCTGTCAACGAACAGCGATATTTTCCTTTTTTAAATTGAACGTAAAATTATTATCATATTGAGTTAAATTAGTTAAAATATACGATCATTCGAAATATTCTTCATATTGTGTTTAAAGTATTTTTCATATGGTTTTTGGAAGGACCTCAAGGAGATTTTCTTCTTTTTGATTGTACATAAAATTAATATCATATTTAGTTAAAATTTCCGATTATTTGCATATGCGCAAAACAATGTTTTATGTAATTTTTCTTACAATTTTTGAAGAACGTATTATATGTTAATTTACTCATAACAATTAAAAACTTTTTTTTTTTTATACTCCTCGTTCTGTAAGTGCAGCTGACAAAGCAACCTATATTCGATTGTTTCAACAACCATGTCTGGCAAAAAACTGTAAATTATTTCCTGACGCATTAATAGAAAACACTTTAGAGCTTGCTGCTGAAGGAAATACTTTGTATTTCAAAGATGATTTCTAAATTTATTTCACTGAAATATGTTTATTTGATTTTAAACAACATTTGTCACTTTTCTCGATTTTAGGTAGATTTCGTATGAAATACTACCTATTGGCGTCGTTCCTATGTTGGAATTTCTGAAAAAAGTTTTAAAGATCTACACCGATCATGACACCTAGAACACAAAACCATCCCCAGTAAAAACTTTATCTATCTATCTATCTATCTATCTATCACTTTCTTCTGGTCACGATAACGTCCACAATCTCTTCCAAACTGATACATAAAATTAAAGGGCATAAAATCTCGGTCAAGTTCGTTAATGGGCAAAATCGGACCAAATAGGGAGGGGTTTAGTGAAAACCGAAAGAACGCCATAACTTCCTAATTTTTGTACATATCAAATCAGTTTAAAGTTTTTATTACTTCTAAAAATAGGACCAAAAATTTATGTATCATAGATTTTTGATAAAATTAAAAATGGGCTCAAGGGGCGCAAAAAACTTTTGGGAGAAAAAAATTCATAACTTTGTCAATTCTCAAGATATCAAATCCAATTAACTTTATTATAAATATCCTTAATATTATCTACAACTTTTATATTCACAAGTTTTTGATAGGACCAATTTTTACCGCAAACAAATTTAAAAACTAAAACAAAAAAAGGGGGTGAAGAAGAAAAATTTCCATAACTACGTCAATTCACAAGATATAAAATCCCCATGAATTTATCATACATCTTCTTAATATTGTCTTCAACATTTATATAGACAAGTTTTCGATAGGACCAATTCTTACAGCAAAAACAAATTAAAAATACATAGCGGTTGAAGAAAAAAATCATCTTATTAAGAATGTATTCAAATTCAAACTGCTTATTTTCTTACTCCTTTTTAAATTAATTTTTGCTCTCAAACGCGTCCAATTGATAGATTCTCTTCTTCAGAAACAATAAAATGTACCGTAATGGTCAATTTTTTGATAGAGGTAGAATATATTTCAAAAAATGATGTCAAAGTGGGCATTTTGAACAGAATTTCCCGAAGCGATTGTGTTAGAAACGAAAAATATTGTCCTACTGAAAAAATAATTGTTTATTATTTAAATTTCTATTAATTGAAAGAAAAATAAAACACATGGCGCTTATAAATCTTTTCAAAAATGACGTCAGCAAGTTTCGTATTTTTTCTATTAAAATTTAATCTGAAAAGGTGCCAGAAAATTTCGAGTTGTTGAGCATGGAAAATTATTTTTTTTTAAACCGCCTTAACATGATTCTGATAAAACTAGCTATTATATAAGAATGAAATAAAAACTCGACAAAAGCGGCCATATAAAACTGTTAAAGTGGATTTATCTCGATTTAGTTTTTGTTGGTGCAATTAATATACTTAACTTCGAAATCTACCTCCGCCTGTAGGCCGGGCCGGCAGGGATTTTTGTCTATGTGTGATGTTCCTTTCTGAATTTTCAGGGGGTTTTAAATTATTATTCCTACGTAAATTGAAAGTATGAGTTATAAAACTAAATCAAAACTGGTCTCAAAATAAAAGTGAATCAAAATGAAACTTTATGGTATATAACAAAGTATTATTTGTATATTGTGAGAAATATTGTGAAGATAGACTTAGTTTTCAGAATCATTGCAACATGATAATTATGGTTGATGCGTTCAAGTAATAGAACATTGTGTGGAAAATACATTTCCCAGTATGCAAGTTATCGAACAAATATAAATTTTCTCGATGAGTACTCGCTCATTGAGTGTAGTTTACATTAAACAGCATATATTCGATATTTTCATCAACCATGTCTAGCAAAAAGCTCTAAATTATTTGCTGAAGCATTATTAGAAAAGCCTTTATAACTTCATGTTGAGGAGATCATTTGTATTTCTATGAGGATTTCTAAATTTATTTCACTGAATCGCGTTTCTTGGATTTTAAACTACGTTTGTCACTTTTCTCGAATTTTTTGTATGTATAATGCTCAATTGTAAAATTTCTGGTAAATTCAATATGGGTTTTAAATTATTAAAACTACGTAAATCGGAAATATGCGTTAAAAAACTAAATCGTTAAAATAAATTAAAAATTAAAATAAAAATAATGAAATAATAAATAAAATTAAAAAATTAACTTAAAATAATAAAATAATAAATAAAATTAAAATATAAAAGTTAATCAGAATGAAACTTTATGGTATAGTAGTGTCTGAAATGTTTTCCAGCTCGATTTTTTTGCCAAGATTGATATTTTTTTTTCTTGTAACTTTTGACATGTAGATTCCAAATATCTTAGGTGCCTTTTTTTTTCCTTACACATTTTTGAGGTGATTTTCAAGATGGCTTCCAAGATGGCTGCCATTTACTGATTTTTTTAATATTTGTGGGATAGTATTGACCAGTATATCAAATTATATGTTTTTGGGGTCAAAAAATTCAAATCTGCAATCAAAATAGGCATAAATTGTGTTATTTAATGTTTATTTATAAATTTACTACAAAATTACCAATATACTAGAGGCATAGATTTCACATGACTATCGTTTTGGCATGCTACGACTTTCTCTTTGAAACACTGCCACATTCTTCAGAGATGCTTTCCCTGTAAGAAAACTGCAACTCACTACATGAGAAATTGCACAATTGTGAAGTTGAAACAACAATATTGTTTGAAAAGATCAAAGTAGTAGTTGAAAAAAATTGTCTTCCACATATTACACAATGCAGAGATGATCTGGCAAAGTTCTTACCAATTTGGATCTTTGCAATGTTTCATCCGTGCCACTCGTCAAGGAGATTGGGCATTGCATCTCGCGTCATTATAGCAAAAAATCAAGTATTATTTTGCTCATGACTTATTTCATTATGTCAGACTCATTCCAGTATACATATCACAGATGAAGGACCTTAAAACAACATATCCAGTAGTATGGAATGCTCTTGAATCTGATTGTTTTGCAGTATTCAAATCCAATGGCCGTTTCCGAAGCTATTTTCAGAACAGAACTTGGAACAGAAAATCTAAGAACTGAAGAACATTGGTGGAGTTATTCGTTTAACTCAGAATGAAAACGCCTTCGAAAGGTATTCCTTGTGTGCACAAGAAGTATTACGCATTGTTTCAAGTTTCTTTGAAAAGTAGTGTCCAAATAAAGTCTCTAAGCAGCCCAAGAAACACTATCATCTTCAGACATGTCGCTAAGAATTTTTCACTATGCAGGAGAGTATTCGGGATCATTGTGGATGAATCTCTTTCCCCGATATTACCACACTAATGAATATTGCATTCTCGACGAAAGTTCCAGAATCTGCGAAGGATGATATTCTAAATTGTGACCAAAAAGACCAAAAGGAATTCAAAGAATTTGTAAGAAATAGACTAATTCGAGAAGATTGGCAACTTCTTGCTTGTTCTCTTGTTGTTATGGAATCAAGACCTCAAATGTCTACAAACATAAAAGATGTAATTGGAAACTACGAGTTTTCTGTAATACCAAATTATTATTTTATCCTGATGGATATCTTCATATTCCATCTGACAAAAGTTCATTTTTAATGTTGATCCATTATCCAAACTGTCGTTGTTTGAAAAATTCACCAACTTGGCTTATTTGAAAAATACTAATTTAAAATTACTATTTTCAGAGGAGGGAGAGAAATTACCACCAACCCTTGGAGCACTGAAGCCACATATTCTAAGATCCAACTTAATTTGTACCAATGGAAAGGGCTACAGAAATCCTCGACCTACAATACCCCCACATATTGGCAATTGTTACGAAAAAAATGCCGAAGGAGTTATTTCTCCAGTCAAATGCCTGGAGTTGCCTGCGCCCACAGGAGCTATTGAACTTGTGAAATGTGAGTGTAATAGAACATGTACAGTTGGAAAATGTTCTTGCTTACAGAATTCTCTGGTTTGCACTGCCCTTTGCAAATGCAGTGACTGCAACAATACGAAGGACTATCAATATCATCACAGCGATAGCAGTGATTCAGAAGAGGATACATAGCATCCCAGTACTGTATATACATATAAATGCTGTTTTTAATAATTTTGTTCAATATATTCAATAATTTACGTTATTTCATTTAAATACTTTGGTTGCGTATAACTGGTTAATAAAACGCTATTATATCTAATGTCTTTCATATGTTTGTGCTTTATTTGCACCTTATCGCTTAAAACACTTGAAAAACTCAATTTACTCCTAATTTTATTATATATTTGTATTTCTTGACCCTGAAAATATAAAATTTGACATACTGGTCAATAATAAGCCTGAAATATTAAAGAAGTCAGTAAATGGCAGCCATCTTGGACGCCATCTTGAAAATCACACCCAAAAATGTGTATAAAAAATGCCACCTAAGGTATTTGTAATCTACATATCAAAACCTTCAGAATGCAACAACAATATCAAACTTGGCACGTCAATTTAGCTGGAGCCACATTTTACGACATTTCAAACCCTATTAGTATGTCAGTAACAATTCCGTATATATTGTGAGAAATATTGTGAAGGTAGACTTAGTTTTCAGAACCATTGCCAAATGGGAATTATAGTTGATTCGTTTAACTAATAGAAGATGGTGTGGAAAAATGCATTTCACAGTATACAAGCGCTCAAAAAATAAACATTTTGTCGAGGATGAGAAATGAAGTTAGAGGCACGAACTCATAATACATATCTGAAATTAGCAAAAGATTTTGAGACGAAAATGTTTTAGTTTCAAAGTGTGATTTCTGGCGGATAATGCATCTGTAACGTCATCATCAAAAGTATGTAAATAGTTTATTATAAAAAAAATCTATAAAAATTGCGTTACATTTAAATAATAATTATGTTTGCAACGGCTAGCACTACTACTTTCGTTGTATTACTTATACTTATGTACTTGGAAATGAATTTTTTTTTTTTTAAATCTGTAGCTGGATGTATTTATAATAAAGCGTCTATTTAAATAATTTTCAAGCGTGAATTAATTTAAAGTTCTAACTCGACTCAAGTTGGTTTGCTGCTATAAAATAGAATAAGTTGAAACAAACGGCAAAGTTAAAACAATCGGCAATTTATTGACTATACTTTGTGGAAAGAAATTAAAATAAGAACAAATTATTTTCCTTAAAAAAAAAGTTTTAAATATATTCAATTAAGTTTCCGTATTTATTTCATTTTTTTAATCAAATCGCATTTTCGCAAATACGCCACTTGGCTATAAACCTTAATACGGATTATAAATATGAGAATTAAAAATATTTCAAACTTATGTATTTACTGTAGATATTGTATGTGAAAATGTCCCTTGATCGCAGATCTCCGAAGATGTAAAACATACCCTATACAAAATTAACAAGATGTCCTAGACAATAGATGATGAATTGCAAATTTTTGGGGTCGTATTTCCGTTGCGTTCGGTCCCAAGCCCACCCTTCCCGCTTTTCGGTGACTTTAATTTGTGTAATTCTTCTTTTAAATTTGTCCGGTTTCAATTTTCGATTTTTTTTCAACGTTGCTTCTGCTAGAGTCTCTTATACTCGGGACGTGTATGAGGATCTACGAACCTTACTTCCGAAAAAGAGTCGGGATAAATAGAAAAATTAAAGGCTGCGGACGAAAAGAGGACGCTCGCAGCGGCGGTTTATGTAATGTAATATGTAATTAATAAGTAAAGAAAACCATCTCGGCGAGCGACCTCTTTTCGTCCGCAGCCCTTTATTCTTCCACTTATTCAGGCGCGGATCCACGGGGGGGGGGGGGGGCGCCCAAAAGTATAAATCCACCGCTTATCGCGAATTCTAAAAAATGGTCGCCGAAAAAAAAAAACAGTTTCGTAATTCGTTCCCAGAAAAAATCTCTAAATTCGTCAAAGCATCGCGCAAAAAGCGCCAATTTCGTCAAATAATCGTGAAAAAACGCGAATTTCGTCAAAAAATCACGCATTTCGTCAAAGGATCGCGAAAAAAACGCAAATTTTGTCAAAGGATCGCAGAAAAAACTTAAATTTCTTCAAAAAATCGCGAAAAACGGGAATTTCGCCAAAGAGTTGCGAAAAACGCAAATTTAGTCAAGAGATCTCAGTAAAAATGCGAATTTCGTGAAAGGATCGCGAAAAAAATACGCGAATTTCGCCAAAGAATCGCTGAAAAAACGCGAAATTTGTCAAAGGGCCACGAAAAAAATGCATATTTAGCGCCAGGAGGACATACTCCGAGGCACGGATCCAGGGGAGCGATCGGGGCGGTCCCCTCCGCCCCAAGATATAAATCCAACTCTTTTAACGGTAGTTTTCGCGGAACAAGCAGAGCAGCAAACGAAAACTAAACACTTTTCGGGTGTCAATGGTAAACCTCACTGACGTTTCGGCAATTAATGAACAAAAAATGATTATGTATTGTCAAAAGGCACATGGCGGCATAATTTTTGACACTATGGGTTGATGTGGGGGTCGATGTTACTTTGTGTACCTTTTCTTGAATTTATCCAACAGAAAATTGATACCGTTATGCGGATTCCTTTAAAGTGTGGAAACTTTTTCATCTGTTCAAAGAAGCTGCAATTCTAATTTCTGTATAATATTTTTGCAGAGAGCTCTTTTGTTTGAGAAAAGAATGGGATTCGTAGCAAATTTCAAAGAAAGAAAGAGACAAGAAAAAGAAAGGACCTTTTAAAACTTCAATCATCTTAATATTTTCTGAAAAAAGCCACTAATGTTTTTTTAAAAAATGTACTGCTATTACCACCCACATAGGTGAATTTCAAGGGGTATTTGATGAATGAACAAAAAAGGATTATGTATTAGTCAGTTAAAAGCTAAAATGCATATGGTGTGTTAATTTTCTTAAAGCCAACTTGGTATACAGTTCTTCTTTTGAATATTTACTTAATGAAAGGTCTATGTGATTTGAATAGAAAATGTCGCTCTACTGTCACCCACCATTCATTGTTCGTTTTACCATTTTTCGCTGTCTTTCTACCTCTTGTAGAGAAGCTATGGAAACAGACGTAGGTCACAGTAACAAATATTAACCTTGATGGACTTATAATGAATAGATTATGAAGAATTATTACGCACCACTTAGATGACACATTTTTACTTTTCAAGGATGTTAAGACCCCTTGAGATTTTTATTCAGTCCCTTTTCTGAATAACCCATAAGATAAATACTTACCAGAGTAAAACTGAAAAGCATAAAAATAAGACATTTAATAAAAAAATTCTATGGTAACATTTTTAATTTTTCGTCACAATTAATAACAATGAGTCAGATTTTGAGAAGAAGAGGCTTATACAATAGGGTGGGCCGAAAAAAACTTTTTTCGATTATGGGTAGTGCAGAAAAGTTGTCACTGGTGGCACTAAATTCACACAAAAAATTTGAGATTTTTCGGCCTTCCCTCCAGTTCGGCGAACCAAACAATACTTATAATTTTTTCTCAGTTATACGCAAAAAGGCTATAAAAATCGCCTAATTCAAAATACACATAACTAATAAATAATAGATAGTCAGAGCTTATTTAATCATTTCGTACACTAAACATGACATTTCAAGTAAATTCAGCGAAAACAAATTTAATTTGCCATTAAAAAAATTTTAGCTAAAAAAGTTCAAAAATCAGCATTTGAGCAAAACTTCAAGCCATTTCCGCCAAATGAAGGAATTATCTGAAAAATCTCAAATTTTTTGTGTAAACTTAGTGCCACCAGTGGCAACTTTTCCGCACTACCCATCATCGAAAATTGAAAAAAAAGTTTTTTTTCGGCCCACCCTATTATATAACAAGTGGGTAAGTGTGATCACAGTTCGCACAGAGGGTTTCGTTTAATATTCCTTTCAAAACACTTTATCATTTTGCAAAATCTGTTAGTTCCGCATTTTGCAACCAGGGGACGCACTCTATTCTAAGCAAATCTATATCCGAACGAAACTCCGTTTTATAACCTATCCGTAGGTATATTAGTCGAGAGAATCGGGCCCATAGCACCCTAGATATATAAGCACCCCCCTGGTGGTAAAAAGTGGAACTAAAATATGTAAATTATGAAAGAGTGGTCAAAGGGTGTCGGCAAAAGTTAGAAAAGTGCCCCTCGGGTGAAAAGGCGAGAGAATAAAAAAATGCTTAAAATACACAAGTTAGATCCCGGAGGGTAAATAATATAAGACTTTTTGAAAATTTTATGATTTTTCGTGTCATCGCAAGTGTTCTGCTATAGGCATGCAAAATTTCAAGTCCAACTTAATTAGGGATTGAATTAGAAAAATTGCTTAAAATACACAAGTTAGAGCCCGGAGGGATAAATAATATAAGACTTTTTGAAAATTTTATGATTTTTCGTGTAATCCAAAGTGTTCTGCCATAAGTATACAAAATTTCATGTCTCGAACTTAATTAGGGCCTGAGTTAGAAAAATTGCTTAAAATAAGTTAGGGTCCGGAGGGGTAAATATAAAACTTTTTGAAATTTTTTATGATTTGTCATGTGATCGCAAGTGTTCCGCTATAAGTGTGCAAAATTTCAAACCTCCAACTTAATTAGGGGGCTGAGTTAGAAAAATTGCTTAAAATACACAAGTTAGAGACCGGAGGGGTAAATATAAGACTTTTTTTTAAATTTTATGATTTGTCGTTTGATGTGAGATGTTCAACTATAAGTATGCAAAATTTGAAGTCACCAACATATATAGTTTCTGAGAACGGACACTATGTCGGACAGACAGACAGACAGAGGAGCTAGACGAATAGGTTTTCGTCATATGAATGAAATCCTAGCAAGAGACATCCTATAAGAAGAGTACACAGAAAAAATAAGTAGCATGTATCTCAGGATTCCCTCAAAAAAGGCACCTAAAGCGGTCAGAAACTCTATTTTTTTTAAAAGAAATCTAGCGCCCCACCCCCCTTCCCGGAATTTCACGCGTCATTCTTTTTTACACTTTATCTTATGTGTTATAAAATATGTTAATGTTTCAAACAGGTCGATTTGTTAGATTTCCTAATTTTAACAAAATCGCGTTATGTTAGTTCCACGTTCCACCACCAGGGAGCACACACTACTCTTAACAAAAGCGTAGCTGAACGAAACTCCTTCACGCAACCTTTCCATAGATACATCGGTCGGGATGTTGGCAGTCTTAACCAAGAATTTAAAACATTTGCTGCGGTAACAAACGATAAGATTTAAAAAATAAATCTAACCTCCCCTCCCTCATCGAAATATCACACACCATTCTTTTTTACACTTTTTCTTATGTGTTATAAACTACCTTAAAGTTTCAAACAGATCGAGTGGCGGTCTTAACCAATAATTTAAGATATTTCCTGAAATTACTATTCGAAAATAGTGGTATGAATTCTTGTAAACTTTCTGATGATGCATAAGTTATACTTATCTCATAGCGCTGTTCAAAAACCCCACGCAAATTGTTAGATTTCCTAATTTAAATTATTTCGTGATTAACCCCTTGAGGGGTGGTGGGATAAAATATATCCCACCTAATTTAAACAAGATTCGCACCAGGAACTTTTAACTAAATTTTATATTTTTATCTTTGGGGGAAAATTGTTGAAAAATTGCTCTTCCTCATTTAAAAGTAATTTTTTTCGATTATTCCGGTGATAATTCAGTATTGTAGAGACATTATTGCTTGCCCCTCAAGAGTTAAAAAGCTCGTGTCTCCATTTTAATCGACGCATTTCATAGAAATTAAACCGAATAATTAATATCTCAGCTTGTAATTAAGATAGGACTTAGAAATGGGTATCAATGGAATCAGCGAGAAATTTCACATCGGGATGCCAAAAAATTTAATATTTAAAAAGTTAAAATTTCGTATTAAAATATCCTAATATGAAAAACTGCAGCGTCGCCATGTCTGACACCTGCTTTCCCGCCGAAATGAAATTTTTTTTTTCTTGTCTTTCAAATTAAAGAAATTAAATTTTTATCGATTGATTTTTAGTGGATATTTTAACTTATACACATCGCAGAAATGTGAAGGCTATACGAAATGAAAGTAGATTTTTTTCCGCGTCTGTCTATACCATTTACAAATTTCTCGGACTAATACTTTCTGATATGCGATTTCGCTTTAAAATGTCCTCTTCATTTTTCGGCTTAATTTACTCCGTGGTAACCGTACATCGGCTGATTTTATTGGCAACCCTTAGGAGAAACTCCGATGATTTGGAGAAGGTTAATTTTTACCTGCGTTAAAAAGGTTGATTGGTTAATTTTAAAAGTTAACTAGCCCGTAATTCGGTTAATTACGGCCTTTTCAAAATTTTATGATTTGTCGTTTGATGTGAGGTGTTCAGCTATAAGTACCCAAAATTTCAAGACTCCAACATGTATAGTTTCTGAGAACGGGCTCTGTGACGGACAGACAGACAGACAAAGGTGTGAGACGAATAGGGTTTCGTCAGATGATCGAAACCCTAATAAGAGGGTTGGTTAACCGAGTGTGTCTGTTAATTGAACGTCGGATAATAAAGAGTCTATAGTAATTTTAAATAGCATTAATTATTTCATATTCATATACTAATTAACTGTAACGCATGATTTAACAATAGAAACTATGACTGCGTTGATATATATCATCCATCCGGTATCGCCCCCCTAAAAAACGAGTCTCTGGATCCGCCCCTGCACTTATTTCGACTCTTTTGCCAAAGCAAGGTTCGTAGGTCCCCAGGAAAGTCTAGAGGGAAAGACAATCTAGCGAAAACCAGGTAAAAAATTATACTTTATGTTGTATTATACAAAATTTCATATTTCTAAAACTCTAGTATCACTCCTAAAATCTAAAAAAAAATATATATATATATATATATATATATATATATATATATATTTAATACCTATTGATCCAATATATATTTTTTAATGTAACATGATATTTAAAAATAAAAATAAAGAATTATGAATGAAAAAAATTAATGATCAATAATGAATGTATGCCAGCGCACCAGTTATGAAATATGTTCTAGCACATACATTTCTGGACTGAAAGTCTAAAATGTAAATTTATCTGTCACGCCGTTTATTCACAATATTTATACAACTTTAATGCTGCAAGACACCATAACATTCTGACACCTGACGTTGACATCCGATTTGAAATATCTGCATTTTAAAATATGCACCGAATCATGTGTAATGTATTTACCGAATGATAATGACACTTATAAGAGTACACAGAAATTTGTAAATTATTCTGGACACGCTTGAATAATTTTATTTTAAATTAAATGGGTGGCGTAAATAAAGATATATATTTAGATACTTGTTCTTTAAAATATTTATTTGTATTTTCATGAAATTGCGTGAAAAAGTTAAATTTATACTTCTACTTTTTAATAGTGAAATATTTGTAAGTAATTAAATTAATTAATAATCAACATTTAATTGCAACTGATTTTGACGGAAAGCTGCAGTATATTAATGCATGTCTTTTTAGATATATCTTACTGGTGTCACCTGTGATATTTCAGAGGTGTCTGTTCCACTTTCTTGCAGTGGAATTGCACGTTGTGTATTTATCTACATATGTTTTTTCGATAAGATTCTCTAGTATATAAAAAATTTTTAAGCGCCACGTCACCGGTGATTGACGTGGCGCTTAACGTGTTAAATGATATACTCATCATTCAAAGAATATAGTACAATTTGCTATAATCTTTATGAGGAATTGAGAGTATTATTGGTATTTTCTAAATAAATATAAATCATCCTAAAATTGAAATGTGAACGGAACACTTTCAAATTTATTTATATAATTATGAGTGATCTGCAACATATTTTACAGCATTTCGATCAAGAGTATATATTATGTTAATAAAAATATAAAATATTTACACAACGGTGAATAGTTTGACTGTTATACTGTATATGATTTCCGTGAATTTTTGTATATGTAAGTTCATACAATCTTTGTTTTCATACATAAAGTTTCAATGAAAATATTTCCATTAAAACATGGGTAAAAGAAAAAAAATTCTTAGTTATTCGCCACAAATAAAACAAAGACATTGTTTTATTTCTTTTTCCCAATGTGTAATATGTTGCTCCCCCTCCCCCCTCTTTCTCAATAACTACATTATTTTTCATGGTATTTTCGCTTGATGTTTTTGATTGAAAACCACAGGATTCTATCTAATTGAGATTATAAAAATTACTAAAGTTGTAACACGTGCATGATAAAGAGAAATCCATTTTAATTAAATACTACAACACACACAAAAGTCACACGTCTTACATGCATATGAATTATTCTTATGACAAAATGTCGCGGAAAGCAAGCAGCACACTTAAAAAATGACAAAAAAGAAATAAAAATATTTGATATAAAATAAAAGATGAACCATATGTGGAAGATAAATATTCTTTTGACGTTTATACAGAAATTTAATCTGCTACAAAACCTAATTTTATGTGGTTAGACAGATTTCAATTGGATATTGTTCTATGGTTCTGTCTGAATTTTGTCATAATTTTATTATATTTATCTTTTGAAAACTGAAAATTTAGTCAAATTCTAGGAATTTTTCAGCAGTTGATTCTTATAATTTCATTCTGAGTATATAGTTATTCAATTTCATTTTGTTTTTTTTTTAAAGCTTTTTTGGATACAGTTTATTCTGGAACAAATGTAGTTATGAAAATTTTTTGGCTTATAAATATTTTGCTGTAAGCCGCATAAAAACTCGTTTTATGAATAAAATTTAATTACTAACTGCATAGATATTTCAATCTGATTATAATAAATATATTTTTTTCAATTTACGTAATTATTGTTGGAAATTAACCACCATCAATTTATTATGATTTAAACTTTTAGATTCTTCAATATTTCTATTAAAATTGTAGTACTTAACCCATTAAACGGCACTATATTAACTACGATAAGTAAATAAATTTTGTATAGTTAAAAAAATACTTACGGAGCTAATATTATAAAACAGTTGATTTTTTTAAATAACTGTAACCGGTTAAAGACTATAATATGTTCCCGTATCCGGAGCTTTGGCGTTTAATGGGGGGGGGGGGGTTGAACATTCCTCCGATTTGGAAAGAAAGCGTGCGTCATTTTCTCCTGCAAAAATACTAATGCGATTAGAAAAAATTAATAAAAACTTAATTTTACAAAGCATCAAAGAAATGTCCACAGATACAACCTGAACAAGAAAACCAAAACTTAAAATTTGTGGACTCGTCGGCACTGGATATTCTATAAAAGCACAGCAATGTTTCAGACTAAATATTAAACACAGCAATCTATTGCAGTAGTGGCGTTACTGCAATAGTTTGTTATGTATGGTATTTAGTATGAAACATTGCTGTGCTTTTATAAAATACCCAATGCCTATAGGGCCACAGCTTTTAGTTTTGTTTTACTTGTTCCGGTTGTATGTGTTGACATTTCTTTGATGCTTTATTGTTAATTCTCAGTTTAATATATTTGCTGCCTCTAAAAATATTTCCATCCTCAGAAGTCATATTACAAAACAGTGCAGAATACATTTTATACATCCTGCAGAATACATTTTATACATAATGTGCTATATATAATTCGTGTGTGTGTGTGTGTGTGTTTCAGATGTAGGACTTATCACATGGAATTAGTTTTATGTTTAACCTTTTTCGAGTATATATATATATATATATATATATATATATATATATATATATTGTGTTTTAACCCGGCAGGACGGGCGCGGGGTGTTTTAACACCCCACTCCCGAAAATATTGTCGGTTGTCTCCCCCTATAAACCGAAGTGGTCGGGTGCATCAGTACCTGCTTCCAAGGTCACTTTTCGTCCGTAGCGCATGACAACGGAGAATTCAGACTTTTTTTTTTTTTTGTCCCATAGAATTATAGAAATTCTTATAGAAATTGTAGCTATATGTAATAAAAGCAAAAACTCTAAAGTTTCTGATCCATGCACACTCTAATTATTTTGAAAATTCATAAATTTTAGTATTTTTATCCCCAATAATGTATAATTTTATTATAATGAAAATTGTAAAGAAAAGTTACGTTTTTCGAATAAGGAAAATAAAGGTGAGTGCTTGTAATTTACTGTTTATTAATTTTCAAAATTAACGATAATTCAACATTTCAGTTATTATTCTTCACGAGAAAGAGCGTAATTATCATGATTTTCACTAACAGATAGAATCTTCAGATTATTTTATATTTATACGATTTAATATGTTTGGGTTGTGCTGACACCCCATGCCCGTTCTTGTGTTACATTTCACGGTGGGCGTCCTGTCGGGTTAATATGCAAATCGATATTTAAATGATTCTGGAATTTTGTTCGTGAACTCGATGAGGTGATTGCCTGTGCTTTCGCCTCCCCGTCTACATCGTTTCCGTTACCATAAAACAACAACAAAAAAAAAAAAACTTCTTACCATCCGAATTCTCTTAAATTTTAATAGGTTATAAATATAACTACATCCGAGCGCTCTTTATAACTGCTTGAAAATATATGTATATTTTGTAGTGAAAACGTGATCCGAAAACGACAAAAACTTTTTCGAAACACCCACGTGTTTCCAGTTCGATATATTCAAACGTTTTATATTCTAAAAAATACTACTTCCTGTCTGAACATATCGAATTTTTTATAGGTATTGTCATTCTGGTTTGCCGAGATAGATTCAAAATATTATATTGAAATACGGACGTTTAGTTACTTATAGCGAAAAAGAAAAAAACAAAAACAAAAAAACAACAAAAAAAAAACAGTGGCACTCCGGGAGTGCCAATAGAAATGAAAACTTCAACAATTACGTGTGTGTTTTTTTAATCGTCAGGAAATGTTTTATTGTGCAGGAAATACTTTTAAATGTAGTGTTTTTTTATTCATTATTATACAATAGCATACACCATAGACATACACCATAACGCAAAAATAACACTGTGATGTCTGGAAACGTTTAGATTAATTTCTCTTCCGATTCTTGTGGCGCCAACGCCATACGTCACGTGGTATGCGGGCGCGCGCGGAGAGAAGGGTGGATATTTTGTTTTTTCAGGGTAAAAAAGTGATTTTTGAGAAGGGTAGCCGAGCCGTGCATGTTGGCCGGCGTGTTTTTTGGATTTGTGAAAACGGAAGTATATCGGGTGCTAAGAGCACCAAAGGATTATAATTTGAGTAGTTTGTAATACAAGTTAATAGTATAGTGAAATGTAGTTCGTGGAGTTTAATATGAAGGTCGTGCACCTTGTGAAACCCTTTCTTTTTTTCAGTGTAAATAGTCATCATCATTGTGTCGTCTTGTAATGTCTTCATGTTCTTTTTAAATAAACTCAATAATCTTTGATTAAAAAAAAGGAGTGCTATTTTTAACAAGCTATACACCACGTGGGATGGTCAGAGGAGCGGCGTCGACTTTACAAACACGAATTTTAAAAACAAGAGATTTTTTCTGCTAAACTTACCCGATATTTGATCGAATAGTTCACTTTTGCGCCAACTATTGACATAAATAACAACTGTTGAAAAAAAGATAATTTTATTTTGCTAGAGCAAGGAGGTTTTATTTTAGCAAGAGTCACGAGACTTGGCTAATTTTTACATAAGATGTTTTTGATGAGATTTCCTTTTTCTAACTCTTGTACGTGTAGTTCGGGAACCAATAGCGCACAGGCAAGCATGCGGCGCGCTTGCCTGTAAAATGTTGTTATTGTAAGCAATCAATAATAAGTAATTGCCCGCCCTCCTCATACCGAACTATGCACAATACATGTACATACTTATATACAGAGGTGTCCCTTACAATAACAGTATCACGAGTTTAATGGTTTTTCCCACCTCAAAAATTGCCAAACGCGCCCAAAAAAGCTTTCACTTCAATAATGAAAGTATCAAGTATTTGTCTTTAACAATAAACACAACAGCGTACTGCAACGAAAATGTAAATTTTGTGTGTGTTCCTGTGTGAACGCCGGAAGAAAAAGTGAGTTTAGCTTCATTCTTCTTTTACGGATTGAGCTGAAGAGGGAAAAGTTCCTGTCATTCACCGCTTGGCGCGCTAGTGTCTATGTGCCAAAATGCTAGCATGTCGGTTACGTAACAGTGTCTCCAAATCAGTGGTTTTTCTCCATCTCAAAAAAAGCTCAACGCGCCTAAAGAAATTTTCACTTAAAAAAAAAAAAAAAAAAAAAAAAAAAAAAAAAAAAAAAAAAACATTGTATTTGTTATGTGCGAAGTGTCCTGCATTCGCATGTGTTTTTGAAATTGTTTAAATTTGTATTTTTTTAAACCAATCGCACCGCCGATCAGGTGAAATTATGCACTTTAAAAACATTTTATTGGTCGTAGCAGGGGCGACGCCATAAGAAAAAACGCTTATCTGGAAAATGATAATTGTTTTCAAAGGTTAACAACGATATGTTTGCAAAATTATTGAGGAATTTTAGACGTAAGAGACGTAAGAGAGTTTAGACGAATCTTTCCGTATATGTCTTCTAATTTTAACTGTACCCAGTAGCCTAGAAGATTTACGTTAAAACAAAATTATTAAAAACACTATGAAACTGCTCTTTCGGTTCTTCATTTCCTGCTGATGCGTAAACCGGGCTCTGGGTGGGTGGGAGCACTTGTGCTGACGTGGAATGAAAGTAATGAGTTTCAAAAATTGAAAATTCTGAGTCTCAGGCGTACAGACTCAGGTCCACACTGACTCAGGTGCCTCGGGTTACTCTCACTCAAATTTTCAGCCTTGTACGAGAGGTAGTTTTCCAAACGATTGAACACAGACACACACAGCAAAACTTTCTTTTAATGGTATAGATATTTTAGGTTAATGATGTTTTAGTGTAATTAATTAATCATACTCGCTTCATTTTATCATTTCAAATGAATCACATAATACGAGCGCTTCATATTAGGAGTTTTTTTTTCTTCCTGTACTCTATTATAACACATTTTTGATACTATCCTAATAAATAATTTAAATCTTTCAGATTCCAGAAATATTTATGTACTTTTATTGGAAAAGACATGAAAGGATATAGTTATAATATGAATTTAATTGACTCCCTTACTGTGTTATAAATTTCCGTTTAATTGTGAAAAACGATGGCAGAAGTTTAAAATGTTTAATTATTCATGAAAAATAGGTTAGCCAAAAAGTTATGGTTAGACATTTTAAACTACATATTTTAAAAATCACAGCAAAATTTAAATTTTGAAGATATTAATATTTAAAAAATTGTATTTCTTAGTCGATGCACATATGCTAAAACATTTATACATATTATTAATTATTTTGTGCGAATAACTAAATAAACTATTGTGCGAATTTCTAAATCATACAATAATTGAGGAAAATAAGTAAATTTACTTTTGATATATATGTTTATCCATGCGTGAAATTTCCATTTAAAATTATTCAAATAGTATACATTAGAGTAAGGTTGTTCAGTGTATATTAAATGTTTTTAATTTTCTAAACAATTTTGCAATTTTTACAAGCGAAGATAAATTCTTTGTAGCTAAATATGCAGAGTAAATACATTTTCTTTTTTCACGAACAACAATGTACATAGCAATGTCGAATGAGAATATTTTCAAAATTTTCACGCTTGTTTCCACTTGATAGTTAAGTTTAAGAAAAGAAAAATGCATAATTGAATCAGTAAAGGAATGCTATTTAAGCGTGCCGGAAAATAAATTCGTTTACATTTTAATAAGAAATGCATGAAGTGAAGAATATGTTTCTTACATGAACTTGGAAAAAAAATACCACTGAAAATTTAATAATTAATTTATTAATGCGAACATATTTCCTTGACTTATTTGTTATTAAATAATGGTGAGGTGTTGCAGTGTAAAAAATTATTATTTAATTAAATATTACCAAATACTTTCCGAAATAAAATTAACATATGTAAAAAATATATATAAATCAGAATTATGTACACCGTATTAAAGAATGGTTCATTATTTAAATTTTATCCATTTTATAAAATATAACTGCATATATATTCTGCAAAAATATGAGTACTTATGAAAGCCAAATGTGCCCTTTTAAAACTACTTATTATTAAAATGACAAGTAAATCTACTGATCAGGAGCCTCAGCATCGGCTCTGCAAGTCATTGTTTTAAAATCTCACTTTACATAATATTCAGCAGTCGTATTCATACATATAAAATTTTTTATTATTATTATAAATATTTCTAGATTCCATATTATTCATATTTTTCCTGTGTCTCTAAAGTTGTAAAAAACGAAATATAAATTTAACACAAAAATTTTCGCGAAACATGCCGAAAGTGGTTTATGTGGGATTGCAATTAGAATTTCACATTAATTAAATGTCTGTAATGTGATAGTAATTGTGTTTAAAATTTAATACTGCGAAAAAAATATTCATACCATACATATTTTCGTCGGGTAATGATAATTCATGCATAAAAAAGTATACTACTTTAATTTATTCATTTATTTATAAAAATCACTATTTTTAGATAAATTGTTTGGATTTACATGCGTGCGACATACAATATTACTTGTCCGGACGGATAAAGTTAAATAAAATATTTTTCAAAAGACTCAACAAAATATAGGATAACTTGCTGTGAGTGGCGCATTGGAAAAGTGTCGTGTCACGGGGTTTTAAATGCGTATGTGGTGTAGGGAATCACCGCACAGTTTTATGGAAGAGGGTTCCCTACTGATACTACAATTTCAGCTTGCGTTCTTAAAAAAAATAATAATAAAGTGGTGTATTTTTATTGCTATTTCGTTTTACTACTTCTGGCATGTGTCCAAAACCTTTTACATGAACTTTTTATTTGCCTATATAAGTCATAGTTGAAAACCAGATAAATAAATCTGATGTTTTTAGAGAGTACTGATATCTGTGCTTTCTGCAAAGCATAAATGACAGCCGATTCCGGATTCCTCATGTCAGTGGAGGGGACCGGTGACCTGTTCCAATACTTTGGGATGAATTGGCAATTTTTTTTTTTTTTTTTTTTTTTTTGGTGAAAGATGCCGATTATTTTCCTTTGTGCTCAAATGTCTGTTTGTTTCTTCCTTGTTTTAAATTACTCTTGGAAATTAATTAATTTGTCAAGATTTTATATTTAAATCAGTGATTAAATCGTTATTGTAATTATCTAATTAAAAAAATCATTGATAAAAATCATAAATTTTCTAAATGTTTAAAAGGAGAAATTTTTAAATTTAAGGTTAACATAATTTGATATTTTCTATATGTAGTGTGCCTTATAAATAAACATTATTTATAATATAGGTAATTGTTCAATAATTATTACTTTTAATCATTGTTATAAAATTGATGCTAAATATGTTCAATAAATATAAATATTGATAGTATGTGATATACTTTTAGATAAATAGATATCTCTGGAATAAAACGTCGGAAAAATGTGATTGGATCAAGTGCATTCAGTGAAACTGTTGTTTGCACAAAAGTTGCTGAGAGTCCCCAAACAAATGTGCAATTTGTCGCAGATCTGAGATAGGGGAGAGTAGCTGAATTTGGACCACTTCGCTTATTTTCAGGTGTAACTCACTTAATTTTTGGAATATCTGAAAAATCTCACTACACGGGGTCAATAAATTCATCCACTAACTAAATAACACTTTAGATCATTTTCTTTTTGATAATCTTAAATTTTATTTTAATTTGAAAAAATTGTCAAAAGTGGTCCAAATTCGGCAACTGGTCGCCTAAGCTGGACCACCAGTCTCCTAAATTTGACCAAATAAAATCAGGTTGTTTTAATGATTAGGGAATATAACTAATTTTATTAAAAGCAAAGTTTGCGGTTACTGAAACAATCAAACAAAATAACAGCAATGAAATATAATGAAATCAAATAGCTGAAAATAAGTGTAATTGTTTTAAATCAAGATGTATTCAAAATATAAATCAAAGTTATCAGTAATTAAGAATAGAAATTATGAAACTAATTGCCAGTTACTTGAATATCATTTAAAGAGTGATGCAAAGCTTACACATGAATTTCGTTTATTGTTTTATTTTTTTCCAGCGCACACAACTTGGAACCGTATTTGACAATATGAACACTGAATCATTTCTGCTATTTTATTTTCTTACAAATCAGGCATAACCAATCATCACTATTTAGATTTTTCTTTTTAGATTCTGAATTATTAGCCTCTTTTTTTTTTTTTTTTTTTTTTTTTTTTGCAACAGAAGTTTTCTTTACATTACGATTGTAGTTCTCTCCTTTCATCATTTCCTTGATAATTGCATTACGTCTAATTTTTTAAAACTTTGTGTTCCATTTGCTTTTATGCTGTGATAGCTTCCTTTTAGTCGATTTTTTGTGTTTTTTCATTTCAAGGTTTACTTTATATGGAGAAGATGTTAACAACAACTGTTTCTTTGGCTCCCCCTGTACTTTTTTAAAACTAAATTTAGCAAAGGATATAATATTTCTAATGATTTTTTGGCTTTTGGGAAGGATTTGTAGCGACAGCCTTATTGCAGGTCAATTTCTTCACAACTTACTCTCTCCTTTTTATTTCCTATATCTTTAACAGCTTTTGCTGTTTTGATAATAATGACTTTAATTTGTGTAATTTCCCTTTTAAATTTGCCCGGTATCAATTTTTGATTTTTTTTTTTTCAATCTCGCTTTTGCTAGAGAGCCTCTTACTCGGGACGTGGCTGGGGACCTATGAAACTTGCTTCCGGAAAAGAGTCGAATAAGTGGAAGAATAAAGGGCTGCGGACGAAGATGGCGGCTCGCCGCGGCGGTTTCACCTGGACACACCTTTTTTTTTTTTTTTTTTTTTTTTTTTTTTTTTTTTTTTTTTTTTTTTTCAGACAGCTTGTCCGTGACTTTTTCAACATTTTCAACATTATATTATAAAAATGTTTAAAAAAATGCTGTATTGAAAAATACGCTACGATGATTAATTATACGCAAACATTATATATTCAACAGTATGGAATTCACCCACCTCCTCCCGGAAGGTTTGAGGTTTTATGAGTTTTAATGGCAAAAAAGTGTAATTCCATCCTCCAGAACTGTAAAAAGTCTGCCCTTCCTCAGGGAATCGCAAATATCCTCCAGGAAGAAAATGTTTGAATTCAAATCTGTAAACCAAATACGCCGTAGGAATAAGGTATTCAAAGAAAATAAATACAAATACATACAAGATAAAAGAAATTGCAAACAAAATTTATTGCATAAACATGTAAAAATATCTTTTTGTTTATATATGCCTAAACTGTATAAAAAAATTAATCCATATATACCACCCCCCCCCCCCAAAAAAAAAAAAAAATAATAATAATAATAATAAAAATAAATAAACAAAAATAAAAAACTTGCATTGAGATAGTAATCTATTATAAAATACTAAAAAATTTAAAAAAAAAAGTGTACAAAGTGTACCGTCCTCGAAATTCATTACTTAATTTTCAAAATTTATGATCGCATATCTGGTCCAATTTAAGCAACTTAAAATGGTCCAATTATGGCAACTGCGCCATTTTTAAAACAGATAATTTCAAGACTAAGAACAAAAACGAAATCAAACAAAGCCGCGTGAGAAATATGCGCAATTAACCGATGAATTTATATATGTATATGAAAACATAACAACTTACCTTAGTTTTAAAGTATTCACTTACGTTTAGTAGGAAAAAAGTAGATGAAAACAGCTAACTTTAGGTTTTTAAAATTGTCTGAAAACAACACGTAGTAGGCGGTTGCTTCTTCTAATCGTGAATGACGTCATTCTGATGAGTAGGATTTCAGCGGTAGATGGCGTCTCTTCCTGTAATTAATGGCAGAATGGCAACGGTCCAATTAAAGCGGCGGTCCAAATTAGGCTACTCTCCCCTATTGATGATAAAAACAAAGGGACGTATAAAACACATTTACAAATAAACTGGGACTTTATTACACTGTCATTACTGTATTTAAACGTGTTATGTCTTAAAAAGAGGTATACTTAAGGACCATAATTCTTTTAAATGTTAAGTAGAACATAACTTTTTTTTTTTTTTTTTTTTTTTTTTTTTTTTTTTTTTTTGACATTTAAACTCTATTAGACATTTTGCCCCTAGATTGTTCTACATTTTACCCCAATCTTGTGGTAAGTTGCCGAAAAGCAAGCGTTTAAAAAAAACGAAAAAATTGTTGCTTTTTATAATATCTGTAAAACGAAATAAATTTTGAAACCACACATAAAATTACAAACTTTAACAAGGAATTAATAAGTCGCTTTTATACTGCCATTGGGCGTTGCGTGCACAAATATGTCATTAAAAGTTATTATCTGGGCTTTAAAAGCCGATGGTTTATAGACTACGCAGCCCCTGTCATCACATATGGGGCATTCTTACAATCTTTGAAAATTTAAGTCCCTGGATATATTGTTTTCTTATTTTAGTACATATTCTTGTGGGTCTTTTTTTATTTAATATACAGGGGATCATCCCATTGCATGACTGCATAACAATATTAAAGAGATAAATATGTTTTGGATGATGTTGAGGGTCCAAACATCCAGGAAACTCTTATACCGCCCCGTGTTCCTGATGCTGATTTTTAAGTTTGGAGCTGTCTGTATAAAATTGTTTCAATAAAAGTAATTCTATGTAATTTTTTTCGAAACAATGACTATTTTTTTATATAAATATGTAGCAAAAATTAACTTGCACACATTTTTACAGCTGTTATTTTTATTTTTTTTTTTTAACTCTGTCCCTGGGTTTTAGATTACTTACCGTTTCTCTTCTAAAATTATACAGAAAATCACTTCAGATGCAGCCACAAAATTTTTGTCAAGATTTTTTCTCATGAAAGAATGTCTAAAATTATTTGACAGGAAATTTACTGCAGAATTTAAATCAGCATTTAAATATCAATTTCAAGCATCATGGCTTTATTGGTGAGTCTTAACGTCTCCAAGGTTTATTCCTGCCCTTTCCGAGGAAAGTGATTTTTTTTAAAATTATTTATTTAATCCAATGTAAATAACTGTTTATAAAGAGCATTGAACATTGTGACTATCTGTTAGTCTTAAAATTATTTGTCTATAAATAGGTGGTAATTTTCATTACCGTTCCATCCTTACCATCCCTCTTTTTTTTTCTCTTACCGTCCCTTTTTTCCCTATACCTTTCCCCTTTTTTTTAACTTACCATCCCTCCCTTCTAACACCCATTTAAGACAATGTTATACAAAAATTTTTTACTAAAATTTCTACATTGTTGTTATTTCTTGATTAAATATTTGAATGTCATGTAGGTACTATGCAAATTTATTATAAGTAAAAAATTAGAAAAAAATAAAAAGTTTTAGTGATAAAATCTTAAGGAAAATTAAACTCGCAAGTATAACTTAAACCTCAGTTAAAAATACATTCTTCGGTTCTGACTATTTTTTCTTTATTTTGAACCGTCCATGCATTCATCTATCAGATTAAAATGTTACTTTAGCAAATTTATTTTCACCAGATTTTTATTCCTGAAAGTCAAAAGATTTTGAGAATGCCCCATATGCCCAAATCGTCCGTGTCTTTAAAGGTTAATATCTAATTAACGACGGGATTTCTTTTCGAAAATCATTATCACAAATGCTTTTATACTTCTTCTACGATAGGTACCTCCAGCAATCCCCAACACCTTTACTGAATGCCCGCAAATCGAAATTTGTGTATAATGGGAAAATGAGCTTTTCTCAAAAACTGTGTAACCTATGGTTTTCGCTATAGTTTTCCTACAAGTCTTAAATTAAAGTCTACTATTTCTAATTTTTCATAATTTTATTTTCAGTAGATTCGGAAATTGAGGCGAGGGTGACATATTTTTGCACTACATTTTCAATGATATTTCTCAAAATGTAATACCTAAAATTTAATTAAATATATTTTTGAGTTCAGTGTTACGAAAGCTTTCACATGTTACCCCTTACGATATTCAAAAAGAAGATTTTTTTTTTCGAGTAACTTACATTGCTCCTCTACATTTTTCTTAAATACATTTGTGAATATTTTAAAATAATCTGTAAATATTTGAGACATTACTCCTTATTACTTGCCTCAATTTGAACTTTCCACGTTCCATAGTTTACGAGTAAAATGTTTGTAACAGACAGACACAGTAGTAATCTTATAATGGTTACGGTTTTACTTTTTAATTAGGGAACCATAAAAAGAATGTATTTTTTTATAAAAACGATTATTAAATTATATTTTTAAATTTTAAATAATATATTCAAATTACCTTTTTAATGCACGACTACTGTTTAGAAATTTCAAAAATCTTAATACAATTTTAAAAATCTTAATACAATTTTTTTGAAAATATATGTTTGTCGAGAAAACTCAAATATATTCAAAATGTAAACGTTAACATTTTGTCTTATTTTATAACAAACATTTACTTTACCAATCTTTAACATTACGAGGTTATAAAATTTAATATCCGTTTACTTACATAGCACAGAAGCCAATGAAATCTTATTTCGAGAAATTATATGCATATTAAATTTATCGTTTCGTATATAAGAGGAATATTATCTCAATAAAGTTGAATTTATTTCGGTATCATAAAAACATAATTAGATAAAGGTGTTTTTCTTATTTGCTTTATATCTTGCTAACGAAAATATCTATACATATAGGTTTGCTTCTTATATATTTTTTTTCTTTTATAAAGGATAATTTTCTAATATGATAAATGTTTAAAAGCTATTTTAGTATTTAATGTTATAAAAGTCATAAACAAAAATATTTTCTTGTAAATCATATTAAATAAAGGGTCATTTTCAAGACACATTTTTGTAAAGACTTTGTAAAAGTAAATAATATATATATATATATTTCATTACTGCTTTAAAAATGCGAAAAACAGAGTAACTCTGAAAAGAAGGTGTATATCAGCAATATTTAACGATAAAAATTTTCAAAAATATACAGGTAAAAAACAAAAACATAGGCAAAAAACAGTCTGTTCTTCATCAGTGGGAGGACAGACAGACCTAAATCCACCCCCACTGTTAAAAGCTTGCAGGTTTCTGAACACACGTCCATCCTGCACTCAATACAGAAAAACCTATTGTCATTTTAGAAACAAAACTCAAAAAGGCTAAAATAAACCAAATTTAAACAAAACAAATAATGTAAACAAAGTGTAATTTAAAATATAAAAACAAAAAATTTTTTAATAAAATGGTCTTTTAGAAAATTACTGCAATTTAAATATAAACAAATGAAATTAACATGTATGAATGCAGAAGAATGTGCACCCTCCCAAACATACAAGAAAAAATTTCAAAAACATGACACCAGTAGTACCTGTACAATGTCCTTCACGTGTCAATAATATCTTATATATATATATATATATATATATATATACATATATATATATATATATAAAGAGAGAGAGAGAGAGAGAGAGAGAGAGAGAGAGAGAGAGGGAGAGCGAAATTCGAGAATATATATAGAACAAAAATTAGACACACTAAAAAGTAATAAAAAAAACAAACTTTGACTATTTCTGAACACATATTTAATGCGTAGAGAGTAGAATAAAACATACATATCGGTATTTAACTTTTTTTAAGTTACACTTTTAGGGTAATGACAACCAGGTATTCGGGTATTAGGTATTCGGTTAAAATACAATAGTGTTAAAAGGAGAAAAAAATTGTAAGAAAAACCACGTTTCAAAAATTAACCAAATTTATTTATTGTGTAAACCTTAGTGCATCATTTAAAAATAATCAGATTATTTCAAAAATCATTTTAATTATTATATATTCGTCTTGAAATAATTGTCTAGCTAATAAGCAATACTACCCGATACAAAAGCTTGAAAAACATAACCGCTTCAGTTGTCAATATGTTAGTACAGATGAAAACCTACTAACACAACAGTAAATAAAACTTTTCAACTTTATACTGAATTTAGTTATCATCTCTTATCTTGAGATTTTATAATTAATATGTATTTCAATATATTTACTTTCAAAGAACTGTAAATATTCAGAATAAAATTTCAACTCACCGCGTTTCTGCAACAACAGGTTTCAAAACAAATCTGAGCCCAGTGCCGTATGGGACTACTAGAAATACGTGCACTGAGAAAAACAAAATATACAGCTTTCAGCTAGAATGAATATATAGTCATTTTCTGACTCCTTAAACTAGAAATATAGATTTACGAGCTATGCGAATAGGGTAAACAATTAAGATGGATAGACGAAATGACCTATAATTTCAAGTCTCTTGTTTTATAGATGACGAAAAGATAATGAATCGTTTCAATAGCAAGATTTTATCGATTGATTTCTGGAATGGTTTCAGAAACTAGAATTATAGTTATTAAAACTAACCTCTTGTGTTCGTATCTATTTGAAAAGATTTTTAAATAAACTTGACCACGAGAATATAGGAAAACGCTTTTGAATTCTAGTAGGAGATTCTAGAAATCTTTCTATAAGGGAACTAAAATTTATAGGGATAACATGTAACTATCTTATCTAGAGTCGCAATTTAGATTCTAGATGCCAGAACCATAATTTTTTCTCAGTGTGTGGTAGCTTTACGCTTAGATGCAACACCGCGTGCACCAGATATTGCAGTATTCCATTTTGTCCAAATATTCTATAATACCCAAACTCTCTCTGTAAGAATTTTATTTTTTAATATGTTTAAACTTATTACACTTTTGTTTAACTTTCATACTACATATTGATTTCTAAGATAAAAGATCTTTTCTTAACAAGACTTTCTGAGCAAGTAAAATTTATTTCTTATTATAGTTCCCAAAATTTTTGTGTGTTTAATATTATAGAATTCTGTCAAGGAAAATTATTTTTTCAATTAAGACCAGCATTGCCGATTAGTAACAAACTGTATTTTAACCGTAAACCATACTTAAAAGAAAATATGATTTTTTAAAGTATTTTTCCCATGGTTTATTTTAAAAATGAAAGCCGGAGAACACTATTAGAATGATTTTTGAAAAATCAGGCATTTAAGGGTTAAAAGTCCTAATGAGCAGTAATACATAACAGGAACAGCACGGTGGCGGGTAACTTGGATGGGAGGCTTTTAATTAGAATTACCGCTATTCGGTTTCATTTCCCATTTCTTCTAAAACAAATCAAGAGATTTTGAGGTATGGGATGGTTAAGATCCTGGGTGACTGATCTTGATGGAACTTAACAAATTGTAGATTGTTTGGGAGGAGTGATGGAATGGTATTTTTGGAAAAAGGTGTTAAAACATATTTCTGGGAGAAATCCTTGTAAATTTTAACGTGTTTGCTAGTTTACTTGCTTTAAATTTCCCGTTATAATAGAATGCAACAATGACATTAAAATCTTCAGCAATATCTTTTTTTTTCAAGTGAACCATCATTTAAAGAAAAAAATCATTGTATTAAATTCGGTATTAAATCTGTTTTAATTCTTTTGCAGTTAGATCAAAATATCCAATCGTCACCATTTGTAACCAGATACTTCCATTTTTCACGTGCCCAAAAAATTTCTTACGAAATCTGTATATAGTGTTCCGCTGAGAATTTTTTTTGCACATTGGTTTATGAATATTTTTTTAATTAGATTTAAATCAGATTTTATACCTTTGTTTACAATTAATTCCTTGATTCTAATAACGATATATTGAAAGTACAGCAAACAATCATTCACTGGTTGAACTTTTTTCTAACTCATGAGATGTGACATTAGCTACAATAAAGCGATAAAAGGTCGTCTGTTGGGGACTTTTTCCGAGTCAAAGGTAAATTTGGTAGTTTCTTTCTGTTTTTTAATAATTAGCCTCAAGCCTCTTCATAAAGTGCAAATACATTATATTTCATCTATTGTTTTTAATTTTCCAACGGCATTTTAAACCAAAGAATATTTTTATTGATGCATGCAATAATTAAACAATATTCGAAATTGATGTAGTGTAGCTGTTTTCCTCTACATCTAAATCATGGGAAAACCCAAATTCATTTTTGTTTATATTCTTCAATTATACATCCAGTTCGTTAAAATACATCTTTTATGAAAATTCGAAGAAATAATAGAATAGTGGTGGCAATACTAATATTATGTGGATAAAATGTAGGTAGCAAAAAGAAAAAAAAAAAAAAAAAAAAAAAAAACTAAAATCACAGCAATCAAAAAGTAACAATTCCTATATGAGAAATCTTTTATCTCTGTACTTGTAAACATTTTTATATTGTTCCTTTTTTTTTTTTTTTTAAGTTGTAGTTTTTTTTCTTTCCTTTCTAGTGCTTTTTAAAATTTTGTTTTCTCAGGAGTGTTTATACACTTGGAAAAAAGATTTACTGAAGACAATATTTTGGTTTTCCTAATTTCTTTATGCACATATTCTCTAAATGATATATATATATACAATTGACATAAAATATTTTATCTCATTTATATGACTTTTAAATGTTTCTGTAGAATGGCATGGTTGAATGGATGAATGCAAAATAAAATTCAGAATTTTTGTTTCATCGTTTTTCATATCATATACATATATCCATATTTAAAGTTTCATATGTTGTACATAAATGTTTACTAAAGTCATAAAAAAATAAAGAAAATTATTTTTATTCAAGTTATAATAAAGTATATATCTGAAAATCACGGAAATGTTCTTCGAAAAAGTGGTTAACCAGTCGAATTAATCCGTCTTCAAAATACATTGTAACAAATAAGAAAATAATATTTATCTGAGAAATATTTTCATTTTATTTTTAATTCCTATGATCGGGGATGTGGGGCAGTTGGCCCCAGGCTCTTCGAATAACAGTCAACAGTCCAAAGTAGTAATTTTTCTTTTAACATTTACTGCTTAAAACGTATGTAATGCGCCATTCCATCTCCTGTGTGTTCATCTTTTGTCGTATATCAACAAATATTTTACGAACCTCAGTAATGTCACCGTAATACATACAACTTTGTCCCGTATAATGTGACAAAGTTTCCACAGATTGAAAAGCAGCGGAATAAGAAATTGTATTTCCCTCAGTTAGTACGTCTTCTGCATCAGTACTATCATCACTATTAGAAATAACAACACAGTAATTAACGATATCTACATCAGTCAAATACTGAAAGTCAGGCTCAAATGCATGCCTTTGAAACCAATCTTCTAAATTTTCTTCACCAAGATTTTCAAAACCTTTGAATTCTTTGGCTTGTTCATGAATACTTTTTTTTTCATATTCTTCCTGAATATCTGAAGCATATTGTTCATGAAGCAATATGAACTTTCTCCACAATCATGATACGCAGACGATTTTACCTTTGACCATGCTGCTGATATTCCTTATACAACATAGAATAACAAAGATTGCATCCAAAAACTTGCCATTATTTTAACTTTATGAATCATTTTTTTTTCAAAAATTCAGATATGTAGTGCAGTCTAATTGCTTAAAATACACCTTGAAGCATGGGCTGTATCGCTGCTGTAACATTTGGACGGGAAATGTACTGATAATCTATCCGCCATCAGATGCTAGGAAACATTCATTTGGATTTCTTTCCGTTTTGGTGGGTAAACATGCTTGTATGTGTGTCACGACTTCAGGATCGGAGAAAAACCTATTTCCTCATCCATTCCCGTAAATCCCGTAATCCGTATTTTTTTTTTTTTTTTTTTTTTTTTTTTTGTCTGTACCTTTTAACGATTTGGGTTTCATAGCCTTTCCGATCATAACGAGTTTCATATGGCCACCTGAAGCATTTGCACAGCACATGGTGTTAATGCCCTGTTTCGACGATTTGTGACCCAGAGCTGATCTTTCTTCACGTGTAGCAATTAGTTTTGTTGGGAATCATTTCTAATACAATACTGTCTCATCGGCATTAAAAATTTGATCGAGAATCAAATTTATTTCGTCATTAAATTCTTGGAATTATACACAAAGCGATTCTTCAGCAGTCACATCCGCACTTAGACATCCTCTTTCAATGCTTAACTGCGGAGTTACATAGCCTTACTTCATATAGTGAGCCAACTAGATAAAGCATTAAAATATTATTCTAATTCAAGTGCTTGATGAAAAAAAATCTTAATTTTTCGGAACACACGACCCACGAAATATGTATACCTTCTGCTCTAAACCAATATAGTAGGGCATAATCTTGATCTGTGTATCTTGACCTTTTCACACTTTAACGGATCGAAAGTGAAGTTTCGCCATGACAACCTCACTTAAAGTTAATGATGTTCTTTTTTACATCACATACATTTTGTACTCCTATTTGAAAATCATTTTCTAATTTGCCAGCTGATTCTCCATTATAAAGTTTTCGACGGATTTGTAATTCTTGTTTAACATTTAAAACGTTTCGTTTTCATTTCACACCAATCATTTTTACCATTAAATATTTTCACGCTACTATTTGACAATAAACATAACGCAAAAACTAAAGGAATACAGCTGAAAGGCTATTGCACAAAAAACATTATTAGTTTTTGCATTCCTTTATACAATGCTCCAATGAAAATCTCTCTCTTTTTTTTAAATCAAATATGGGATTAAACATATAGGTGAAATGTGTATAAATACCTGAGAGGATTGTAATTATTCGATTGCAATTTAAGATGTTATAAGTTCTTAAAGATCATTTTCAAAGATTTTAAAATTCCATTTCTCCCTTCTTATGACAGTCCTAATTGCAATATTATAATACAAATATCAGTTTGATTATAGCTAGAAAATATCTCGGGATTTTCTGTGATTGAAAGTTGTTATAAATTTTTGAATTTCGGAAAATATATTTTAATTTGTTTTTAAACAGTATGAAACCATACTTTATCAATTCATCATTTTAGATTCTAAAATAATATGGTATTGTTATTTTCACTTTCTCCTATCTTTACAAGAAGAAAGTAGTATTGGATTCGCGAAAAATTTCGAATTACGGCTTTTGACGGATTTACATGTTTTAGTTGTCAGAGATGCCGAAAAATATGTTTTTACACAATGTCTGTCTGTATGAATGACACAAATATTGTGGGCTCTCTATCTCAAGAACTAATGAAGGGAGTTTAATAAAAATTTATATTCGGTTACGGGCTGATATAAATTGGTGCAGATTACTTTAATGTAAATTACTCAGCAAGTGGCTCTGCTATGCTGCATTATTCATGATTCTCGGGATGGATCGAACTGAAGAACAAATGCACGAATTTTCATCAAACTTCAGATACAGTTAGTGCCTAATATAAATTAGTGCTGTTTGACTTTTGGTGTAAATTGCTCAAAAAGGGGCGCTGCTATTTTGCAATTTTCACGATTTCCTCAATTGTAGTATATCAAGAACTAATGCATGAATTTTCATCAAACTTAATATTCAGTTAGTCCCTGCTATAAATTGGTCCTGATTAGTTTTTGGTGTAAATCGCCCAATAGGTGGCACATCTATGATTTTCTTTGCGAGTTACGCAATAGCTCTATCTCAAAAAGTAATGCACGGGTTTTATCAAACATCAGATTCAGTTAGAAGTTGACATAAGTTATTGCTGTTTACATTTTGGTATAAATCACGTAAACGGTGGCGCTGCTATGCTGATTTTTTCAGGAAGTATTACATGTATGAGATTTTGTGATTGCCATATCCGACTAGTTTTCTTTTGATTTTAACTATTTTTGCTTATTATAAAATGATATAATAATTATTCTTTTGAATTTAATTAATTTTCTCTATTGCAAGTTGAAATTTTTATGTTTCATAAATGGCATATTATTTAGTAGTTTAATTACTATATATAAACGAATCCAATTAAAATACATCCACAATTACAAGTTTTAAGCAAGTGGATTTATAAATGACAACTAACCATATTTTATTCCTTTCAGAATGCACTATATAGACTTAAATATTAGTTTTATTTAATGTTTTATGTCAGAAAAGATATAAATAATACAATTTATAATTTGTTTAACTTTCAAAACTGTTCCTCAAAAGAAAGGGAAGTAAACAATACACCCAACTTATTCGTCTATAAAATTTCTATTTCAGAAAATTTAAATACTATTATTACATAGTAGAGGAAGAATGTTTAAAGGATATTAAACGTTATCAATTTTCAAAGCAGTTTCGCAATTTTTGCAAGAGAAAATATATTATTTCTAGTTGAAAACACATAATAACAATTTTTTTTTCGCGAAATGCAGAATACACAGCAGTGGCAAATGAAAATATTTCGACATTAAACACGCAGTTTTCCGCTTGCAGATTTAACAATCTGCAAGCAGTCTAAGAAACTAAAATAAGTATACTTGAATCGAGAAATGAGCGCTCTGTGAGATATGTTTATGCAAGAACATGGTTTCTTTTTAAATTACAATAACAGATGCATGAAATTATGTGGTGTACTTAATTAAGGTATTTATTAAGAGAAAAAGTCTTTTATCCGCTGAACAATTTAGTGTTAGTAATTATTAATTGAGAATTCGCTTAGAGCCAACACTAGTCACGCAGATAAATTCGAAAGCTAATGGTAAGTCTATGGGAGAAATCTTTACAGTTTTCTCACTCGCATTTTAATATTTTTGAATGGTTTATTTTGCACAGGATACCTGCGGTCGATGCCAATTATTGTGCGTTCGTACTTTTTCCATTTTGATTACAGTTTTTTATGAGGATACTTTCACTTTTGGAACCGGTTTGAACGTGTTCCGAAAATGAAGTTATGCTGATTAAAAAAAAAAAAAAAAAAAAAAAAAAAAAAAAAAAAGTACAAAAAACGTTCAAAATTATTAAAAGTAAAAAAAGTAAAAAAGTAAATGAGTAAAAACTCTCCAAAAATTTCTCCCCGAGACTTAGCATTTGTGTACGAGTTTCTCCGCGTGACTAGTGTAGGATCTTAAGTATGAAAATCAGAAATTTGTGAAATATTATCGAATGAATATAATCTTGTAATCAGAAAATATACTTATCATTTATGCATACAGGTGATAACTTTTAAACTGAAAAAATATATAACTTTATTCTATATTTAGAAAGTATAAGTCAAAGTTACGTGATTGGTTCTATTAAGAATAAATAATTCACTAACACACACACACAAAAAAAAAAAAAAAAAAAAAAAAAAAACAGTCATTTTTCTCATAAAGAACTTAATATTCGAATTATAAATGCACACATTACATAGGATAAGGAAATTTTATATTATATTCTATTTGCTATCAATCAAAATAATTACCTTCCACATTCGTAACACAATTAATTTTAATTATTTTTTCTGGAAAGTAAAATCTACCAAAATGTAATTTTCCATTGCTACAGAAATACCAAATCAACGGGAAAATAAATAACATAAGCAGAAATTGCTTCTTTAACAATTTTTCATTAAAAATACAATAATTAATAACTTCTTTAATTGTTAAAAATACCCAAATCTTGATATTTTGATACCGTCTTTTATTCTTTGATTTCCTACTCTTTGAAGTAATATAAAAAACAAACTTAGAATATAAATGAATGGTGATAAAGTCTACCAATGAATATAAATTGTGTCCTATAAAAGACAACAACGTAAAATTCGAAAACATTAAACATAATAATCATTAATATTTTTATTTGGAATATTTATTGAACAGCTCATACATTTCGCATACAATAAATTTAAAAATAGTTACAATTTAAGCAATCAATACCCGTTGAACAATCAATAAAAATAACATAAAAAAGTTTATCTCAAACAGATTTAATTTATCAACATATGTTTCAACATTATTAATATAAAATAAAGTAACTTAAACAGTATTAATATGTTGTGAACTAAAAACAGGAAAAAGTCCAATGGCAAAAAAGTCCTTCCGAAGTGCCGGGAGGAAGAGGTAGCTTTCATATTACTTATTTTTAAAAAGCAAGCTTATATTATTCAAACACACGAAGCTCAATTTAGTGGAAACCGATTATAGGAGATTCAATACTAATTTTTATCAATACTAAAACATTATAAATGAGAATTTTTTCGAAATTAGTCAGCTTTATCTAAGCTGCTTTTATTTAAATTAACTTATATTTGGTTACCAAATCCGGTGATATATTGAAGTTCCTGCCATTTTAAGACAACATGGTGGATGAGGCTAACGAGTGAACTTGGTCGAGACCTTAGTAATTTCTCTGCACATGTCACACACATCGGAATCGGTTGATATATACGAGTGCTGTCGCAGACAAACAATTTTTTGGTACCATATTTCAAATTTTAAATAAAAAAAAATTAAATGGCCACTATTTTGAAACAAGATGGCGGATGAAGCTGGCCAACGAACTCGTTCGAAGCATAGGTATGCACTATGTATACACGAAGTTGTATCCAAATCGGTTCATAAATACGACAGTTACAGTGTGACAAAGATAAGATATATCTATCTATGTATATATATATATATATATATATATATATATATATATATATATATATATATATATATATATATATATATCAACTTTTGAACTGAGGGTGGTTTTGAGGTCTGGGGGTCATGATCGATGAAAATATACCAATTTTTTTTTTTATCACTTTCATCCGAACGGCTGCAATAGGTAGCTTTTTGTAACGAAAGCTACCTAATTGTCAAATGGCTATAGAAATGAATTCTTCTGGCTAACGCTGTTCTGGGGGATTTTAGTATTCTTTTTATTACACCCATAAACTTTCCAGTTTCTCAGTCGAGTACGAATTAGTTAAAGCCAAGCTATTTTTCATGTTCGTCAATAATGTGCAATATCAAATTTATAAAACTTAAATTATTCTATTTTGCAGCTAATCTAATACTATATGATTGATATTGAAAATTTTAACATAAAGGTTCGAACAGATGAGTCAAGAAAATCGTATATCTTTTCAAATAAATATAATTTTCCAAGTAGTAAAATAAGAAGATAAAAAAATGACATTTCAAATTTTAACCGACAGCGTGAAAACATGTCCAATCCGTGACATAAAACCGGTCATCTGTCTAGTGCACGAAAGTTCTACCAACTGAACCACTTAGAGCGATATCCAGCCTGGCACTTCATAGTATCATATGTTGTCTGTACGCCTTTTAAGCATTTAAAATTTGAAATAATATTAAATGAAAGTCATGCGAATTTTTCTACAGAAAAAAATTCTAAGAATTATATAGATAAAAATATATTATATAAAAAAAATAAATAAATAATAATGTCATCATCATACTTTATTTTTGTACACATAAAAATGTAAAAAAATATAGTTAATTTAAAATTTTATAGTTAAGAAAAAGGCAATAGTAATTTCTTAGAAATCTGCTCAAGATAAATTTATTGTAGGCATATAATTAAAATATATGTCATTCATTTTGTGAGAAGAAATACTTTAAACATTATACAATTCATAGTAATCTCCAAAGGCCTTTATGAAAGTAAAGATAGTGAAAGAAGTGAAATACACAAAATAAAATGTATGTAAAATTTGAATAAAAAAGGATGCATATATTTTAAAAAATATGAACGCAAAAAGCCTTTTTAATATTATGGGACTTCAAAGAAAAAACTAGAACACCAATGATAAGTGTTCGGGTGAATAGAATTTGAAGTAGAGACCGACATTGAAATATCCATTTGGAGATCTATCGAAAGTAATATCATTTTAAATCTGGATGTAAAATCAGAATTTTAGATGGATTTTTGAGGCTATATTTTTTTAACAAAAATGAAAGCATTTCCCATTTTAAGAAAGTGGCTTAACTGATAGTATGACTTATAAATATTCATACAAATTCTCTGGTTACAATTAAAATATGTTTATAATGAGAATGGAATATATTAAACATTAAACACAACGCATAGATTTAATATTTATTTTAAGGATACTAGGGGATCGAACCCGAGCTCCTCGGGTTACAGAGTATAGGTAAAAACAATTCTTTTTTTTTAACTCTAATTATTATTATTTTACATGTAATATATATTTTAGATTGTCCACTAACATAAAAAAAAAATTTTATATGAAAAATATGAATTATGCAATCAAATAAAGCTTTAAAATTTATTAAAAGCGTTACTTGCACATGCCAGGAGTTCTTAGCCCAAGATTTTGCGACTTAAGGCAGTCTTTCCGATCATTTCAGTGCTTTAAGCGCGTGGTTCAATCCCATGTTTGTTAAATTTGTTTCTTATTTACATTATTTTATTTATTTTTCTATAGAGGAAGTTTTATTTTTGTTATGGGACATTAGACGGAAACAAACGCTGACATTTTTACATTGTTTTAAAGGCAAGCGGATTAATATTTCATAATTGAGCTACATGTGATAGAGATACATTTAAAAATAATTCATGCTTGAAAATCTTATATATATATATTACGCTATCGCATGTGGCACAGAAATCTCAATTATTTGTTAATTGTTTAATGGCAACCCCCGAATGAAACGCATCTAATTGGTTGTTGTGTAATAGTTTTCAAAAGGGAATAACAATAAATAAAAAAAGTTTAATTAATAACTATAGAAAAAATAATTTATATAATAAAAAAAATAAAAGTAAATAAACAATTTATTAATAAATAAACAACAACATCCGGGTTACCATATCAAGCAAAATAACGACACCTTGGCGCCAGTTAAGTACCCCGGTGCGTATATGACATTGGCGTCAGAAAAGAAGTCGCGCCAACGTGGTGCGTATATGACATCTGTGCCGTCTTTTACTTATTTATTTATTTATTTATCGAACAACAAACATACGACTTCATCTCATTTAAAATACAATAAATAAATAAATAAATAAAGGTACTTTTCCAGTATAGGTACTTGGCGAAATAGAGAAAAGGTCCATGGCGAGGAAAGAAATTTGGCAACGTACTTTCTGGCAACCTATTTAATCAAAATATTTTTTTCGAATAAAACTACATAAAAGTTGCCATGATCAGAAAAAGTTTGTACTTTAATGTTAGCTGGGCGCAATTCTCGCCAATGGCATTTTTTAACTCGCCAGCACATTTTTTTTATTTTTCGAGGGGTAAATTAAAACAATGCTTTGATGTTGAAATTAAATAGTTTATGGTTTTATTTATTCTTTTTCTTTTTTAAAGATTTTCTTTTTAAGTGAAAGTCATGAATTTTAGACGTTTAAGTTTTAAATTAAAGCTATCCATTTTAAATAAAATGAGTGAAAGGATTATATTTTAATCATGAAATATGAAAAACGGGTACAATGTTTGGCGATTTATCACCTGTGCCCGACTAACATAAAAATACCGAGTTCTTGATTTCTCTATCAGAATCTTCCTCTTTGGCGAAGGATCGAGCAAGTAAATTAAATTATGAATAAAAGTAACATGATACAATGGGATTACATGACATGATACCTAGGATACATTTAAGGGAGACCAAACTGGTCGCCACGGGCGGATAGTTATTTTCAAAACCATAATAACTCATTCAATTAAGATACAATTTCCAAACAAATTGCATTTGAAAGTAGGTTTTTTCTCAATTTGACGGCGTAAAAATTGAAAATGCGCGATATTTAGAAATTTAAAAAATCGCTGACATAGCAACCATTTTAATTTAATTTTTTTTTTCAGGTTTTATGGGAAATGACAACAAAATATACAGTATCTCGTATTTTTGACTATTTTCCGTTTACTTTCAATGACTTTCAATAGAAATGGGTTCTTTTGTTGCCACGATTAGAAAAATGATATTAAAAACTACAAAAAAATTAATATCTCAAAAATAAATTAAGATACAGCTTTCAAACAAATTGCATTTAAAAGAGCATTTTTTTCATCATACAACGGTGTAAAAATTTAAAATGTGCGACGGTTTGAAGTTTAAAAATTTGCAGTAAAGAAAATTGCAAAACCAAAATTTTATTTTAAATTTCAAAGTGTTGCCATTCGCAAAATGACGTATGCGTTACGCACAGATATGTTTGTCCTTTATAATATAGATAGTTATCCCTTTCTTAAAATAATTTAACTATATGATCTGTACCATATATTATTAAAAAATATATTATTTATCTAATATTTTTGTATTTTAAATATATGTTATCAACAGCGAAAATGTCATAGACATTAATTATTTACTTAAACGCATTTGAGCTAAATACGGTGATTAAATCTTAAATTCAAACGGTAAGTCTTTCTTCAGACGTACAAAATTATTTTATCGAAAAACATTAACATACTCACATTTATTTATTTATTTTATTTTTTATTTTTTAATAAGAAAGGAAACATTACGCATTATTAATTATCCGGGTTACTAAATATAAGAAGTGTATACATTAGGTAAAAAAAAAAAAAGGAAGAAAATCCTAATGTGATTATCTTGTGCGCATTATTCAATGGATATAACTGCTAATAAAAATAATTGGTTATTGAATTTAATTAGCTTTTCAAATAATTTAAATGAAGTCTTTTGGAAGAAATCTTGTTATTTTTTATACTCTGCGTAAAAGAAAATTACAAGTCTATTTTTATACACCAGTAAATAGAAATACAAAACTATTCATTCCAGAATGAAGTTATACAAAGTACACACAAAATAAAACATATAAATTGCACAAAATGGTTCATTATGGACGGTTTTCGGAGTATTATCGCATATAATAAGCCGTGTAGAGTTGTAAAGGTGTTCAAAAAGTCAGAATACATTTACTCCACTCGTAAATTTATATTAGATACGTCTTTGCTTACATTTAATTCTATATCTTAGTAAGAAATCGTTTTCTCCTATTATGAAATTGATTTCAATGGTTACCTTCAATATTAGCTCATAATTTTTATATTCAGACTTAATACATTTCTTTTTATTATTGCTGATACATTAATTAAACTATTCATTTCGTTCAAGTTGTTCTTTTTCCATGTAAGATTCGTAAAATATGTAATAAATATTTTAACAATACAATACAAGATGAGATTCTAATTTGTTATATTAGAATCGACATTTTGTACAATATCTAGATTCCCAGTTATTATATGTCCATTATGTTTGTCTACATATTTATTGTAAATATCATCATTACATTTACAAATGTCTGCATTTTCGTTCCTATTAATATTTTTACCATGATAACTATAATTAAAGATCCTTCTACTTAACTGCTTGCCATGCTTAAATGCTTTAACTATATATAATTTTTTTGTTGAGAGCATTTACTGATTATTTATTAAAAATCATTTTGTAATTTACGTTACCATAGCACCCTCCCATGTAATCTATAACGAAGTATACCTTATCCGCATTTTCTTGATTTTCAGACTTTGACTTACAGTAACTTTGCCAATTATTTAATTTTATTCTACATTTTAATAGATCAATACCCAGATCTATATAAAAATTCCGATTTTTTTGTTAACAAAATCAAAACATCAACTTTTTTTTTACAATGAATATGATATATTTGATACTCTTAAACTTGTCTATACCTTTACAATTCATTAAAGCAATGCTCTCAACGCTGTTACAATGATCTCAACGCCCTTCAATCCAACCAAACTTTCCCTAGTGAGCTCTAATTCACAATTACTTTTTTCCACATTTATACTCGATATAACCATTAATCACTACTTTATCTTTACGTAAATGCAGTCGGTCATATTTCGATTTTTAAAGGTTTGTGTAATGTTACAGCTACCAAACATAAACTTCAACCCATAGGGATATAGTGTACCATGTGTAATTATCATATCCTTTTCATATATCTTTCTTTTAATTTTATTTGACACAAATTTTAAAATTCATATTTTAATGTTATCTGTACACTGTTCCGCGAAGTGTTTTATTTCTATATCTCCATGCTCTTTTTTAATTTTTTAATTTCTTATATCCTATTTATGGTTAATGAAGCGTTTGTTTATTGGGGTTAAAGTTTGACCAATTCTGCATTGCACACTTGACATCTTAATTTATACACGCATTTATATGTTTTACAAAATTTTAAACATTTTTTATTATTTTGTATAAACCTATTTTCCATGTTTTCTGTACAGACCTTACAACATTTATCTGTACATTTTTTCAAAATTTAATACAGTAGTAGTCTTATCATAATAATTTCTGTTTTAAAAATATCTAGTTTTGTAATATTTATGTTTGATATATTTATTATCTTTTCTAATACTGTCAATTATATGATTACTGCTGTATAAGTACCTAGTATTATACCTAATGTAATTCTCACCATCATTACTGATACAATCCAAATTCAAAGACACTTAATTCAAAATACAATTTTTATTAGTTTTACCACAATTATTTAATATTTTATTGTAAAATACGTTTTTGCCAGCGCTCACGCTCTCCCACTTTTCCACACTTCCAAATACATATACTCCATAAGCACAGTACTCCAAACTCGCATATTCATGGTTACTTTCTAACGATCCGCTCCCTACAATTTTATTGGCATTCGACTTGGCACAACTGTCATCATTGATATTCCATCTCTTACCGATATCAATATAATTTTTTTACAATGCATGTTAAGTATTTTTTTAAACTATGCTAATTCATAAATTCAAAATTCAATAATTTAGTGTCATCGCATACCGCAAAACATACTTTAGTCACCATGACCATACCCAAACAACCACATTAAGTAAAGAACCAAAAAGAACAGCATCTGAGAGTCGTATAACACAGGAATGTGCAAATGCGCTGCGTATTATATATGTATTACATTTATTAATTAGGTTCCGCTGTTACCTATTCTCAATTTTTCTTTAACGTTTAATTTTTTTAAAAACGTGACAAAATATGTTTATAATGATAAAAACGTCGTAATAATTTCTTTTTCTAACACATTGATATGCTTAGCGAAAATAACATTAAATACTTTAAAATATTATGTTATGCCCTTTAGAGAGTCGTTTTAAAAATATAATTGTGTTTGTAAATGTTATTTTTATCCCATTTATTTAAAATTTTAATAAATATCAGGATTTCAATGTGCAATGAAGCTTATTTTACCATTATTCAATTATCAATCTAATGGTTAAGTTATGGAACTAAAAAAAAAGTTTATAATGAAAAATGTTTATTTGAGACATTCAACGAATATTTAAACTTAAAATAATGAAAAAGGAAAATGTTTGTTCAATAAAAGTTGAACATGAGAATAAAATATAAATAAACGATTTTTTTTTTTTTTTAACAAACAAACCGAGTTAAAATGAGAGAAATATATATTTATTACTTAAGAATTTTTAAATCTACTTATAGGTACAGTAATAATAAAAAATAGTTGCAATAAAAATATATATTTGGGAATCAATTAAAACTTCTATAATATGATCTATAAAGTCGTTCAATTTTTCAAAATAATTCTAAATTTAAATGATAGTTTATACAAACATGATTAACAAATGCGTAATCAGGCGCAGCTTCATCAGCATTCAAGCGAAAATCCTGCATTGCCAATTGACAATGGACTTTTCTTTTAAGATTGCAATATTTAAAAAAAGCATTGTAGGTAATTAAAAATATATTAAAGTAGATATAAACGTACCTTTACAGTTGTTTCCATAAACTTTTGATTCATTGGGGGGAAAAAGTTAACGTAAAATGTATCTCTTTTAAAGAATAATTTTAAAACTTATACGAGAAAAATAAAAATTGGTTGAAGAATTTGTACTGCATACGAATGCCACCAAACAGGAAATTATAGATTTTTTGCTACAGTATAGCAGACTAGCACGACACGCTGTGACAATTACATTTTATTAAACTTAGTACACACATATTTATTTACAGCTTCACTCTCTCATTAAAAACTTTTTAACTTTAATTATTATATATTTTTTCAAACATGTGATGTATAAAGTTTAAAACATACTTATAAATACTTAAAAGGTAACAGAAAAATATAAAGATATTATTTATTATAATCCTGAGATCTTTCAAACGCACACGCGATCATTTTCAAAGTGACTGAAAATGTGACTGACTATTCCCTTATATGGTTGCATTATAGTAAAAATTTCCCTTTGAAAATGAACGTTCCAAGATCTCAGGATAATAATAAATAATATTTCCATGTGTCTGTGTTACCTTTTAAGTAACTACAAGTATGTTCTAAAGTTTATGTTAATAACAAGGTGAAAACTCCTTCACGACACTAGTTTTATTATTACAATGTTTTGGCTGTATGTGATTTTATTTTAAACATGTATATAAATAAAATGTATATGCATATATAAATATAATGTAAAACAATAAAAATAAATTCCGGATATAAATATATTAAATGTCTTCCCAGGAGAGTTATATCTTTAAAATATTTTTTCTTAAGTGTGTTTCAATAGACGGAAGAAAAATTAGAACTATTGGAAAAAATACAAAACGTACAATCAATAATTTTTTTGTTTTCTTATGAATGTTCCAAATAATTTTCAACTTGAAAAAAGTTACAATAAGTTGCAGAAAAGTCTTCTTAAATATAGATTTATTTCAAATATTTATGTTAAGACAATTAGCGATACACATGTCTTAGAAATGTATTGTGCGTTTCAAAGCGAAATAATTTCAGAAAACAATAAAAATAGATTTTTGCTTAAATTTTATATTTTTAAATTAGTTTGAAGAGTGCAATAATGCAAAAGTTTTATATTATACAAATATAACTAGTTTTTTTTTCACAATCCTAATGGAAATAAAAAAACATTAAAACGGCAATAAAAAAAAACATAGTTTTCTCATCGTACCGCACTGTTCAATTTTGTACCAATTGTGAACAATATATAAAACCTGATATTTAAATTAAATTAATCAATAATTGATGTTTTTCGAAAACTGAAAACTTGTATTTATGCGCAATGATAAATATATTGATTTATATGTTGTAAATATTTTCTAGAAACATAGTATTTTTTTTTTAAATCACAGAAAACGAAATTATGAATATTAGATTAAAATACATAGTTTAATATTATATTTACCACACTAGCTCACCCACCCGGGATTGCCCGGGCCGTTTATAATAACTTTAAACAAAACTCAAGTATGATTTTATACCTTTTGAAAATCTTTTAAATGAATCTCCTCTTTCCGAACGAACTTGGAACCTGGATCCCAGCTACCTAAAGTATCATGCACCGGAAGTACTCCCGACTTGCTGGAGACAATCAAAAACCAGGTTGAATGAGCCGAATCTTGTAGTAATCAAGTCCATAGAACCCGAAAAAAGAATGCATCATTATTGTTCGAAAATGATGATAAATAATGTCTAAGATAAAATTTCATAATACAGAAAAAAAGCCGAATTGTCATCTAAGTTGAATGAACCAAATCCCTTTGAAATAAGGCACTTAGAACTCGAGGAAAGAATGAGACCTCAAATGGTATAATGTGCTTCCTCTTGTAAATTTAACAAATTACTTTTAACATTACTTTAAATAACGCGATTTTTAATTTACGGCTGTAGTGAGTAAACGTACGTTTTTGCCGCAAAAGGTAATTAATGTTGGAAAAAGGTCATAGCGGAGGGAAAAAGAAAAACCGTATTATGTGTACCAGGATCATAATTGGAATAAAGTTGGCAGTTTTAAAATAGCTGGATGACGCTAAAACTATGTTACAAAAAATTGTAATAAAATCAGATCATTTTTCAAGAAGCTGCATCAAACGCCCTTAGTGGGAGATTAATATTTATTATTGTTAGTAGCTGAAGTCTGAGAAATATTTTTGTAGTTCATGTAATAGTTGGACGGCATAAGAAATTGTTAGGGAGAAAAAAGCGAGAGAATAGGACTATTTTCAATGGAGCTATAACAAAGGATGGAAAGGGTGCCAACTGATAGTTAAGATTAGGGTCCTAACGCATGAAAACGTGTTAAATGGTCTCAGCTCTTAGCACTTTACTTCTTCAATTAGTAAATATTAAGTATATGTATCAATTAATCATAAGAATGAAACTTTAATGAAATGCGGAAAAAATGGAGGAAAATGCTCAGAACAGGGCCCCAGGGTCCCAGTAAAAATATTAGGGTGTTGGTTCGGAGAGAGGAATCCAAAAATCAACTATAAAATTTTGCATTCAGAATGCCAGAAAATTAGGAGATGAATAAACCATGCCGCACAAAAGATGTAAGTGACCAAGGATCGAGCACTATATGATTCTAGGGTGCCGCAGGATTTAAACAGGAATCTAGAAACGGGAGAAAAACTAAATGGAAAAAGGATTCCAAAAATGAAAATTGGATTAAGAGGGTGCAATTTATTAACTATTTATTTTGGAGAAACTTCAATAGGGCCGGTACCGGGCCCCAATATACCAGGAATTCAAATGGCCTGTAGTTGGGTATAAAGATATTTCTAAAAGTTTTTTAAATAATCGACGGTCGCTAGAACTATGTTAACCTTCAACTGATGTGACGCGGTCTCACATACCCTGCGACTCCCAGCTACACACTTTGCAAAAATTTTATTTTTACTGGGAACTTAGAATATATCGACACTCATGTCCAAACCCACCTTAAATTCATCTAGTCCAGTACCCCCACGACCTAAAATAAAATTACAACATTTTTATCCCAAAACAACTCCTAACATATCTAATTACAGTGCTGAGCAGATGCAGGGGCTCACAGACTAAATGCCTCGTTACCTTCCCACCCACTATTCCAAACCTAAACATGCAACAGGCCGGGACGGCGCACAGGGGCCTGTAGATGGGCTCCCACAATCCGCGGATCATTCTTCTGATTTATAATATATTTTTTAAAACTATATCTGCCATTCTAGTTCTCAAAGCCATTTTTTATTTCTCACATACCATCGCTGCTCAAAATGGGAGAAAGCCAAACATATTCCATTGCCGAATTGGCAAACAAGGCTAAATCCCTCGTTACCTTAGTTCTGCCAGAGGACGAAAACACATTCACAGAGGAATCTGCTGACCACCTGAAAAATGTGAAACTGATCCTCCAATCGATCAGAAAACAAGACCTCGCCAATCAAAAATCAGTACAGGAGTCCAAACAGGAGTTTGAAAAGCTCCGCTTCAAAGCAGATCTCCTTAAGGAACAGCTCACCACACTAAACGAGAACATTGCCAGCCAGATCCAACAGATCCCAAAGACTGAAGAAATAGTAGCCAGGCTTGAGGAAAGTCTCCATAGCAGACTAGACAAATTAAGAATTGATAATGATAGAGACGCATACCTTCGTAGTCAACAACCTGCCCTGCTCTATAATGATCAGGACGGCAAGTCTCAAGAGGTCCTTTCACCGACAGAGGAGGTAGTACCGGCGAGCCACAGCGGAGGCCAGGAGAGGAGACGCATCTTCGAACAATTGTGGTCAGGGGCAAGAAAAGCTCCATGTTCGGACTGGCCATTAGAAACCTGCTCGAAAAACAAAATATCGCCTGTCCAAAAGTAGTATTGGAAATCAAATGCCTTCGAAGACAACTGGAACTCTTCTGCCGATCCGCCGAAGAAACGAAAGTCGTCCTAAGTGATCTAAAATCCCATGCTAGAATTGCTGAAGATCTATTCTTCAGCATTAAAACCCTCCCATTTCACAAAACTATCCTGTTTGGAGTTCCCGACGGAACAACACTAACTTATATTACCTCGACGTTGGATGAAATTTAAGATTACCACCCAGACGAAATCCGATTCATTAAAGCCGTTCCTTCTAAAAGACCCTCATGCAAGAACTGGCACCTCATTCTGTCAGAAAAATTAGCCATGGCAGTAATCCAAGATGGAGGCATGTCACTGGGATACAATTTCTGCAGACTGCGGCCACACACCACAGTCCAAAGGTGCAGAAATTGCCAGCGATATGGCCACGTAGCAAAGTACAGCCATAATGATGAAACCTGCGAAATTTGCGGAGAACTCCACCCATCCTAAACCTGCAACAAATCCCCCTCGTGCGTGAACTCTAGACGCGCAAATAACCTTTTCAATGCACACTGCAGAACTGATCACATAGCCTCTGCCTCCAACTGCCCAACCTTCAAGTTCGAGTATAACAAAGAGCGGGCAAGACTGAACGATCTCTTCCAACTTCCCTTTCGAAATCCCCAAGCACCTCCCCCGGCGGCTCCATCATCCCACTCTGGTCCGGGACTCCTGGGCGAACATCCTCCTCCACATCGAGGTTATTTTCCTTTTCCGAGTCATGCTCCACCTCCGAACCTCTACTCACCTTACTACCAGGAGAACTACTTCAGCCAGCAGCAGAACTTGGGCTTTCAAGGTAGGAGGTTTTAAACTTTTTATAACATACACAATACAATGTCATCCTCAGCACCTTCTCCCCACCCACCCCTTCCTTTAGGCCGTCTAAATTTTCTCCAAGTAAACCTCAATCACTGCATAGCAGCCAGTGTAAGCACAATCAACCACATGGAAGAGAACGAGATTGACATCGCTCTACTGCAGGATGTTTACTGCTCCGATGGAAACCTCGCTATCTTCAGCAAGGACTGGAGAAGGTTTTTCTCTCGGAATCTCTCCGCCCACATCGTTGTCTGGAGCTCGAGTGTTGTATGTACCCATCTCTTTACCGGCGACAATAGCGTCTTCATCTCCATAACGGCGAAGGAGAACGAGATTGTCGTCGGATCTTGCTACGCAGCCCCCTCGGCAAACTTTGGCCTTTGTCTCTCGGAATGGGAACACATCATCACAAACAGGAAGGCTTGCATCTGTGGTGGCGACTTCAACGCGAACTCATCTCTCTGGGGATGTCCGCGTGAAGACGCCCGGGGTGACTTGCTGTCAGGACACATAATCATCCATAACTTGGAACTTGCAAACATGCACAACTCTGAAGCCACTTTCGAAAAACGAGATACAGAATACAGAGTCATAGCAGAAGGCTGGCCTGACCTAACAATTACAAATTCCTTCACCCTACCACGAATATCACAATGTTCCGTATCAGACAAACACAATGGCTCAGACTATAAATACATACACTTTTCTTACATGACCTCTCCACTCTACACGCAACGTAGACGCTGCAACACAACTCGCGGAAACCTTCGCAAATTTAACAACGTCATCAAAAGTCATAAGTCATTACTTTCAGCACAACTCGAAGGGGTGCACAACGAAGACACACTCAACTCTTTCACATCTAATTTAATCGAAACCATGCAGACTGCGGCGAAGGCTTCTTTTCGACTGAAAACAGTCCAAAAATCACACACTTTCTCATTCTGGAACAAGGATCTTAGAAAGCGTAGGAACCAACTGACAGCCCTCAGACGCAAGATTAAAACATTGCGCCTGCTCAATCCTATCCCCCTGAAGTAAGGACCCTTGAAGCATGTCGTACGAGACTTAAAGCAGTTTACAAACGTGAGATTCTGGCGGCGAGACGGGCGGCGTGGAAGAAATTCTGCAGCAACAATGAGAACCCTTTCGGCATCACTCAAAATTTTCTGACCGACAAGTTCTTCACTCCGGATGAAATACGTCTAGAAAGACCAACTCACGAAACCTCGCGACAAAATAATCTGGAATACCTGACACACACTCTATTTGGCCCCTCGGCTTATCCCCAACAAGACAACCAGGATATCCTTTTCACAGCACACGAAGACAAACGCTTCACAAACGCAGAAGTAAAAACAGCACTATACACATTGAATGACAAGAAGGCCCCAGGGCCGGATTCAATTGATTTTCGGATACTAAAACTCACTCACAAACAACTTCCACACATATTCACGCGCTGGGCCTTCGCCGACTATTTGCCTTCGCCGATGATTTCAGCTTCATTTTCTCCGGTCGTTACAGACGTCATCTGGAGGAACAGTTTGCCGAAGCTCTTCCTATTTTCTGCCGGCTCCTGGATTTACTGCACCTAACACTCTCACCACAAAAGTCTCAAGCACTAGTATTCACCAAACCACACAGATATGATCCAAAACGCCCTCCAGTGATGAGGATCAATAATGTCTCCATTCGACACGTACAATTCATAAAACTCCTAGGTATAACCATTGACCCAAATCTTAACAGGATCCCACACACTAACGACCTAAAACTTAAATTGACAGCATATCATAATAATTCATTAAGACTAACTTCTAAATTGGGAGGGGTAGACAACAAAACACTGAAGATCTGGTACCTAACAATAATCGAAAGAATAATACTTTACGGGGCCTGTATCTGGGGGGCTAATTTATCATCCATAGCACAACCTAAACTAAAATCAATACAACGATCTTTTCTCCTACAAATTTCAAGGGGCTACCGCACAATCTCCACATATGCACTGCATATACTTACAGGTATTCCACCCATCACGCTTCAACTAGAATACGAACACGCCAAATCCTCAATCCTACAGCTAAAACGTGACAGTAATAGATTCTCTTTTTCCAAACACAACATTGCAGTACAAAGTCAGGAGCTGGCAGCTCCACCCCGCTGAGGAGACTTCACATTTTCAAGTAAACACAACACGCAACAGCTACACACCTGCCCTTAGCACCACACTCTTTACTGATGGTTCAGGCACTGAGACTGGCGTGGGCGTAGCCCTCTGCGCCACGGAGGGCACGGTGGTGGTCCATCAGTGGTCTGCAAGGCTAGATGATAATAACTCCGTATTCCAAGCGGAGCTGTTCGCAATACTAAACGCATTAGAGTGGGTGGAATCCCACTCTAGCAATAGTATTATCATCTACAGCGACTGCCTCTCTGGCCTGAAGGGAATACAGGCACACAGGACAAAACATCCTCTAGTACTGCAAATCAAACTAAAACTTAAGAATCTCCTCCATCGTATCTCAGTAGGTCACGTCTCGGCTCACAAAGGTATCTTTGGCAATGAACTAGCAGACAACCTAGCGAAGAAGGCCACACAGAAAGAAACAATATACACACACCTCCCACTGCCCCAGTCATACGTCAAAAGGGTCCTTAGAGCAAGGATACTGACGCGATGGCAGGAGCACTGGGATACTTCAAAAAAGGGCAGGCACACATATAAGCTAATTCGTAAAGTTTCTCTCACACTATATAACTTAACACCCTACACCACTAGCTTCTTAACAGGACATGGCCCTTTCATGGCATATCTGGACCGCTTCAGAATAAGATCCACTGCCCCTTACGTCTGCGGTGAAGATGGCACTATAAGTCATCCGTACTACAGTTGTACTCTCACGCAACGCTGGCACTTGAGGCGTCCAGACATACTGCCAGTCAACTGGCTCCAAAACGTCCTTTCCTGCACCCTCCTACTCAACAAATTAAAACACATTCACAATTTCCTTACATACTTAACAAAATTAACTTAAGCCCTGGTTCTGCTTATCCAGTCTCAAAGCCACCATATCAATCTTCAAACAGCACCAGAATCCAGTCCTCTTTGTAGGCTCGAGTAAATTCTCCTACTCATCAATGTGTGGTTTCCTACGATCGCAAGAGCCTCTGCTCGTGCTTCTGACCATTCTATCAAGAGTTACATCTCCAATGTATCTTGAGTATCTTACTTGTGCCACACAAAGAATTACATCTCCGATGGACGCTGAATATTTGCTCGTGCCATCTTACTTGTGCCACACAAATCATTACATATCCAATGGACGCTTGAGTATTTGCTCGTGCCATCTTACTTGTGCCACGCATTCCATTCTTTTCCCTTCCTGCCGCCCCTTGTCGAGACAGGGGTTCCTCCCCGGCGGCCAGGATCAGTGATGTTTATTATTATTATTATTATTTATTTTATTTTATTTTTACTTTAAATGTTCTTATACTCCCGCCCTCTGTCGCGAGCAGGCGTTTTCCTGGCGGGAAGGCATTCGTCTAATTTTTGTAATCCCACTTTGTTCTTTTTCAAATAAATTCTGGGTTCTGTGGTCGGTGGTGCGTAGACGCCCTTAGCGGGTGAGCGTCTCCCCTTGAGCATTTTGTGTTTGTACGTCTGCATACGGCCGAACAGGGCTGGACTCACTAACGAGCCCCAACGTGTCGGGGAACATACCGGGAGAGACGTTAAGCTCGAAGGGGCAGGCCTAGACAGCCCTGAGCAGTCTCTCTTAGGCTGCCTAACGTGTGCATATTAATTGACCGTACCAGTACCTTCTTCTAGCAGATTGCCAAGGTCACACACAAAGCGAGAATTCTATTAGTTGATTTTAATTCGTTACGCTGGGGTCTATGAGACCGCATCACATCAGTTGTATGATTATTTGAAACTGTAGTACAATACTCATTCATAAGTTTATTTTTTTATATTTCTTAAGAGGTTTTTTTCTGATTTGTGACATGATGTCGCTGCCACCTCGAAAATGGTCTACTTTCCTCAGCCAGAAAGAAATAGAAGATATTATGAACAACTGATCAGATCAAGGATATTCCGATATTGAAAGTTCTGACGATGCAGATTTTATTAACGAATGAGGTCACGATACGAATTCTGAACTTTCGATGTTGAAAATGTAAATATTTCCGATGGAGTTCAACATAGTTTTTATTATGGAAAGAATAAGTTTGAGAAAGACATCTTATAAGTGCCTTTAATGCCAAAAGCCAATATAAATTAAATGTACACGAAAAATATGTATTGACTGCACTAATGATGTACTTTGACTCTTGCATACATGTAGGATAAATATTATTATTTTTTAATAAACACTGCGTTTCAATTAGTGCTCCCTATTAAAAGTTTATATGAGTAAACGTATAATACGTATTATACGAATAAACGTATAATACGTATTATACGTATAGTACGTATTTCAGATACGTATAATATATCTACGACGGTTATACGTATTATGCAAAACAGCATATACGGTATATCGTATATACGGATATTTCCCAAACAGTTAAACGTATAAACGCCTAAACGTTTTTCATTCAAGGAATGAAAATAGATGTTTTAATGCTTATATGCGGATTAGAAACATTGAGAAATATCCTCTATTAGAATTTTGTATAAAGAGTGGTATACGGTATAAAGAGTGTGTATGGTATAAAGAGTGGCCATCGCGATTCTTTGTTCAATGAAACACGATGGTCTGGTGTTTACCTAACTTCTGTTTGGTGCACAGCTACTTAAAAAATCTGAATACTTTTCCTGTGTTTAGATTTTGGTTGTTTTTCCTAAAAATTAAGCTATTGATTAATAAATGTTTTACTATTGGTAGTAGATAGCTTCAGAGCTACCTTTCGCAGATGTGTAGCACAGCTTCTTTTGATTTATGGCATGAGCACGTCGCACAATATTTTTGGATGCGACCAGAGACCAGAATTAAATTTACTTTATATTTTATAGTGACATTGATTAATCCGACTCCTGGGAAGTTTTGCAATAATACAGTTATTGTATTTAAGAATATTGTTTTCTAAATTTTAAATATTTTGAAAATATATTGTACTCTGAGAAAGAAAAGAAAAGACAAGTCATTTCAAGAATATGCAATTGCGTTCTAAAACCTGCAAGTTCGTTATTTGCCAGTCTATAAGTAATCGAAATTTATAAGTACTTTATACAAAAAATTATGTATGTCAATATTAACAAATCTTAAGCGTAATGCCTTACATTTTGTATAAAAAATACCTACCATGAGTATCTTGATTAAAAAAATGGATTTTCATTATACATTAACAGAGTAGAAAACATCATCTCCGTAGAAAAAAAAAAAACATTTGCGCCCGGATGCAATTTTGAGTGTAACACACACGAATAAAGAAATTTTAAAAGACTAAAAAGAAAAAAACATACTTAACAAGGATTCACAATAAATCTGAAAGAATTATACCCTCATTCTTTTCTCAAAAAGTGTTTAATTTTGCTAGTTACTTATAATGAATACAATTTGTATATATTATATACACAATATATAGATATAATGGGGTATCTGAGCTCAATACCATGAGAGTAACAAAAAATCTAAATAAATTCAAAATAAAAATTTGCGTAAGTAATTTTTCAATTCGCGGTAATAACATTCAGCTTTGAAATAAAAACACTAACATATTAACATTTTCGGAATTCAAACAACTACGTTTTGATGTTACTATGTTACCTGTAGCTGAAAAATCTCGTTCAGAACAGGCAAAATGAACAACTACATATCCTTGTCCTTCCAAAACATGGCTTTCTTAATAGGCATATATGACCATGTTTACTCCGACAAGCAGTTCGTAAACAGAACCAATACCGCACTTATTTTTAAAACCATTATGAGAACATAATTAAAACACCTATAATGACTACTTTCAGCAATTATTATTTATTTATAAAACAATTTTCACTGTTCCAATAAATTTAAGTAACATTTTATCATTTAATTTAATGAAAATTAGAAGAAAATAAATGAAATAAAATATTTAAAGAACAAAATAACAAGATCTTATATATGAAACATAATATGCAGATTGCTACGATAACGCCACCGATTTCCAGCTTATTCTCCATTCAGTGACGTAAGACTGATGAGGTCCATTGTTATTAAAAGTAGATAAAGTACATGTATACGTATACTTTAAATGTACGTATGCTTAAATATATGTTAAACCGATGTACCCTTATACGTATCCGGATACGTTTAAACGTATATTTTGAGATATTCGTATTTCTAAGAAGCGTATTACACGTATATACGTATATCGTTTAAACGTATAACTCAAATACGTATCCCATCGGGAGCACTAGTTTCAATTTTCACACTTTGTTGCACGATAATTTGTAAAAAATTTCGTAAACGATTAATTTTTATATTTAATTAGCAAAATTAACAAACTACCGTTTATTTCGAAAAAAAAAAACACTAATTATTTCTCTACGGAAGTTAAATAATATGAAGTAAATACTTTGCTCATGCAAGTTAATTCGCATGCTGTTAACCCCTTGAGGGGCAAGCAATTATGTTTGTGAAATGCTAAATTATGAAATGCTGAATCTTTGAAAAATTCCATTTCAAAATAAGTAAAAGCAATTTTACGGCTTTTTTCCAGCAAAGTTAGAAAAGTAAAATTTAAGAAAATTTTTCTGGTGTAAAACTTCATTAATCGTTGGTGGTATATAATATATACCGGTGCCCATCAAGGAGTTAAGCGAAGTGCAGCTATCTTGTTAGGGCAGAGTATAAATAAATTCAAACATGTAAGTTCTATTTTTTATAAATTTTATTCGAGTGGTCTGTGAGACCACATCACATCAGTTGTGTGAAAAAGTTTAGTCACATCAGTTAAAGATGAAAGAAAATTGCATGCAATTCGGATCATTTTTAAAAAGCTAAACTATGGCCCCAAGAAGGCGATTAATATTCAAAATTGGTGTTATCTGAGGTCTGATATTTTTTTGTCGTTCATATAGTAGCTGGAAAAACCTGAAAAGATGAAAAAACACTAATGAATCGGACCATGTTTAACCCATTAGTGCCTGGATTTTTTTTTTTCAATTCAATATTGTGCTTAATTATAGTAAATGGTGTAAAATGAACTTAAAAAATAATAAAAAAATTCTCTTTGAAAAAATATTTATTTAACATATAAAAATCTAAATGTCCCAATTTTGGGACACTAGGCACGAGAGGGTAGGGGTTTTCTCCGTTACTGTCTAAGCATTATATCTATGTTTTATGTCATTTAATATGTTTCAAAAAGGTTATATATCATTTGAGTTATTATTTGACTATAAAGTTTTCTTTATTATTACTATAGGGGGGGGGGGTCGATTCAAGAACAAGACCCCCTTCCTCCACACCATTAGCCATTGGCATAGTAAAAATTTATATAGCAAAAATTTATAATAATCAATAATCACTAATAGAGTATATATACCGTATATACTTGCATATACGCCGACCCATTAACTTTTGAATGCAAAAACTCGCGTATGTCGACCCCCTAACTTTTTACTTCAATTTCGCACAAAATGAAACCAAAGATTTCACTTACTAATGCGAAAAATTAGTAAGTAAACAAAAACAAATCATTGAAATTTTTTAATAGTAAATTATTATTATTTGTATATTTTATATATTATTTTATTATTTATATACATAAAAAATCAAACTTTTGCAGTATTCGAAGGTTTTTTTTTTTTTTTTTTTTTTTTTTTTTGGCTTTTGTAATTTATTTACGTATAAGTTTACACCCCCAATTTACTTGCAGAAAATTGTCAAAAATTCTTCGTTTTACACACGAGTATATATGGTATAGTAGAACTTCAATTATCTGACCCTCGTGTAACCGGAACTCTCTGTAAACCGATGTCAATATCCTGAATTTTTTCCAACTATTTTTTTTTTTTTTTTACTTTGACATTCCTAGTGTATGCAAGTGTTCCTTTCCAAACCTCGAGTAGATATAAGCATTTTGGTTCCCCTTTCTTCGAATTCCATTGAAATTAGCTTGAGCTCCCGCAAGATCTGATCCCGTGAAGATTATACCCCCCCCTCCCCCCCGTGTACACGTCCCTGTTCTAAACCAATAAAATTATTTTCATGTACAATTTAAATTTAGATGTTTATTAAGCAGTTTATATAGTCCTAATAGCAGTTCGATGATGATGTTGCATATTAGCATATTAAACTAGATGATTATTGATAAATTCTCGATTATCTGGAAATTTGATTATCCGCTGTCGGTTCGGACCCAATTACGTCGGATAATCGAGGTTCTGCTGTATATATTTTAGTAACCTCAGGATTTCAAATACTAAACTATGTACAAAATATAGCGGTATGATATAACTGTTTACTAAGCCATAGCTAAGGGTAGGAAGGGGTGGGTGTCTTGTTCTTGAACAGAGCCCAGTCCCTGTTCCCCCTATAGTAATAACAAAGAATAGCCAAATAATAATCCTAATAATAATTTTATAACCAAATAATAATCCAAGTGGTATGTAACCATTTTGTAACAAAATAAATGGCATAAAACATACATTTAATGCATAGGCAGTAACGGAGAAAACCCCTTACCCATTCGTGCCTAGCGTCCCAAAATTGGGACGATATATAAAGGTTCAAATTCGAGCAAAAAAATAGAAATATGAAAAAATTCAAAAATAAGTATTCTAAAATAATATTTCCTCTTATAAATAATACCAATTATAAAATTATTGATAAAAAAATAAAAGAAATATATTACCTTTTCTTACGCACCATTTTATTTCAAGAAAATCCAACTTTGCGCTACAACAAACATTTATTTCACCTTTTTATTCTTAAAAATGCACCGCCATTTATGGATAAATATTTAAAAAAAGATACTAAGGTTATATTTTACTAAGTTTTGAAAGGATATCATAATTCAATTTGTAATGGAAATCTTTTTAAGAAAGCGTCCAAAAATTAGGACGCCAGGCACAAATGGGTTAAGGGAGCTATAATAGGAGGCAAAAAAGGGGGTCAACTAATAGTTAAAACTAGAGCCCTAACATGGAAAAATGTTAAAATGTCTTAGTACGTAGCACTTTAGACCTATAATTAGTCAAAATTAAGCATAGGGTATGAATTATTCGTTAGAATAATATTTTAATGAAATGCATAAGAAATTGACTAAATGCTTTAAAGAGGTCTTAGGGCTCCAATAAAAATATGAGGGTGTTGGTCCTGGAAGAAGAATCCAAGACTGAACTTTAAAATTATGCATAGAGTAGTTGAGAAAGTCAGGGGCTGAAATATGCATGGCACACAAACATTTCAAGGGCTCAGAACCGTTCCTTACGGGACCATAGGGCCCCAGGGTCTTAACTGGAATGCAGAAACATGAGAATATCTAACTGTAAAAAGGGTTCCAAAAATGAAGATTGTATTAAGAGGGGGCAATTTAATAACAATTTAAGGGACCAAAACTTCATGGGTACCTGTACCGGACCCAAGGAGGACAGAATGTAAATAAATTCAACCATTTAAGTTCTATTTTTTATAAATTTTATTCGAGGGGTCTGTGAGGCCACATCACATCAGTTGTGTGAAAAATTTTAGTCACATCAGTTAAAGATTAAAGAAAATTGCATGCAATTCAGACTATTTTTTTAAAAACTACAGCAAGTGCCCCAAGAAGGCGATTAATATTCAAAATTGGTGTTATCTGAAGCCTGATATTTTTTTGTCATTCTTGTAGTAGCTGGAGGACCTAAAATGATGAAAAAACGCTAGTGAATCGGGCCATGTTTAAAGGAGCTGTAGTAGGCGGCACAAAAGGGGTCAACTAATACTTAAAACTAGGGCCCTAACATGGAAAATGCTAAAATGTCTTAGTACTTAGCACTTTATACCTACAATTAGTCAAAATTAAGCATAGGGTATGAATTACTCGTTACAATAATATTTTAATCAAATGCATAAGAAATTGAGTAAATGCTTAAAAAAGTCCTAGGGATCCAATAAAAATATGAGGGTGTTGGTCCTGGAAGAAGAGTCCAAGACTCAACTTTAAAATTATGCACTGATAAGTTGAGAAAGTCAGGGGCTGAAATATGCATGGCGCACAAAAATTTCAAGGTCTCAGAACCGGGCCTTACGGGACTATAAAGGGCACGGGGTCTTAAATGGAATGTAGGAACATGAGAATGTCTAACAGGAAAAAGGGTTCCAAAAATGAAGTTTGGACTAAGAGGGGCAATTTAATAACAATTTATGGGGCCAAAACGTCATGGGTTACTATACCGGACCCAAAGGGCCAGGGACTTAACTGGATAGTAGTTTGGTATAAAGATATTTTTCAGTAGTTTTTAAAATAATCGGCTGACGCTAGAAAAATGTACAAGAAACCTACAAGTAATTCGGATCATTTTTTAAAGAAGCTGCACAAAGGGCAACAAGAAGGCGGTTAATGTTCAAAATTGGTAGTAGCTAAAGTCTGAGATTTTTTTTTTTGTTGTTGTTGTTCATCGTTCATGTAATAACTGGAGGACCTAAGAACCTGTTAGAAAAAAAGCTAGTGAATGGGACTATTTTTAAGGGAGCTATAACAGGAGGTGCAAAAGGTGCGAACTGATAACTAAAAACAGGGCACTAACATAAAAACATGTTAAAATGTCTTATTACTTAGCACTTTAGATTTTAATTTAGTCAAAATTAAGCATAGGGTATGAATTTTTCGTTAGTATAATATTGTAAAGAAATGCACAAAAGATTGGGTAAACGTTTAAAAAGGGTTCTAGGTCCCCAATAAAAATATGATGGTGTTGGTCCAGGAAGAAGAGTCCAAGACTTAACTTTAAAATTATGCACTGTGAAGGTGAGAAAGTTAGGGAGCGAAAAATGCTTGTAGCACAAAAAGTTCAAGGGGCCCCGGACCTGTCGTGTGGTTGCCAAGGTGGCCCCAGACTCTTATATGGAATTTAGAAATGTTAGAATAACTAAATGAAAAAAAAATCCCAAAAATGAATATCGGATTAAAAGAAAGCAATTTATTAACAATTTATTTGCACAAAAATTCCAAGGGGCCATACAACGGAACGGCACAAAGGGTCCGGAGACATAACTGGAAAGTAGAGAGGTGAGAATCGCTAAATGGAGGAAGATACCCAAAAACGAAGAAAATTGGATAAAAAGCGTTAAGTTATTAACAATATAGTGCATACAACATTTATTTTGTCCAGGGGCCCTGGCCCTTAAAAAATTAAAAGTGTGAGCCTCAGGTGCATCAGGGACTTTCTTGAACTATCGTCGCCTAAATTTTCAGACTTCTACGTGCGGTAGAATTCTCTAGCCATCGTAGAAACTCACACAGACTGAGCAATTTGTTCTTTTATTAGTGTAGATTTTCTATTTTAATTTGTTGTAGTTATTTTATTTAAATTGAGTAAATATTCTCTTAAATAAGTTAAATTATTGGGTTAAATTTCACTTAAATCACTAGATCAATGATTAGAATAGCAAGTTTCGATTATATACTGAAAAAGAGAGTTTTATTAAAATATAACAAAACAAAACAACCTAACGCTGCACAGTGGGACATATTGATGATCTAGGTGGACGGAATTCCAAACTTAATTTTTCCGATTATCTTTGAATTTTACAAAAGAGAGTGCACTGGTAGCTAAATGTCGGTATTTTCTAGATCCGTACGAGTTGTGTCGAAAAAAATCAAAGGTGTCGAATAATTATGACAGTAAAGAAGACATTTGCGCAGTTGGTTGGAGGGATTTTCAAAAGTTGCACTAGCTTCCACTAAGTTTGAAAGCACGGCGTGACTATTCTGTTTTATTTGAAAGAACAAGCTTACTGAACACCTGTCACATGTTTGCCAAGGTCAGATGAAACCCATTTTTGTTTGATAATTAGCGATATTAAACCCGCTTAACCAATTTTTTAAAAGGTTGTAATTCTGGATGATCCTTGATGTTGTTTACAAATGTCACCTTTACATTTACATGTTATTCTGTATTATTCAGCAATAAGCATTTATTTTATATCAAAGTGCAATTCCTAGATTATTAAAAAAATGTAAAAAACTATTGCAGATGTCTGCCGATCATTAAGATTTTATTAATAAACAAGCGTCATATTATTAAAATTAGATTGCCTCTCCCCCTTTTAAGCATCATATTAACTGCAGCGCATGTATGTATGTTTATATCAAATCTTGCTACTACATTTAAACCACTTTTGATTATCCGAATTAGCCGAAACAATGAAAACATGCGTAGTTTGATTGACGATACAATATTAAACTAGATAATTAAATTAAGACTTTAAATTATAATAATACAATATTATTATGATTTAAAGAAAGTAGAAGTTTGTTTAGAATACTGTATCTACAGAGGTCCACAAAAATTTAGACTAAACCTTGCAAATTAATTTTAAACCAGTTTCAATAATCTGATTGAGCTGAAAATTTGCTCAGGATATGTAGTTCTGATGACAATGCAATATTATTATAATTTATGGAACGTAGCAGTTATGCTTTTATTACATGGCCACATAAAAGATTAGTTCAAATATTGCAAAGAATTTTAAACCACTTTCAATTATTTGATTGATCTGAAACTTTGTCTACATTTGTTTTTCCCATGACAATTCTATTAAATTACAGTTTGACGGACGAATTTGTTACAAGGCCACACAAAATATCGCGGAAAGATTGTTGCTAAAAGGCAGAAATTTTAATTAAATTTCAACAAAATTACTATATGTTATTGAGATACACAATAGCATTTTTTAAATTGAAAACAAAATGCGTAGGAGTTTTATTTCTTTTACAGAGACACATGAAAATTCCGGATACATTGCCGGCTATATGCAGAAGTTTTATTTCAAATTGAATAATATTCATTTAGGTAATTTATTCACACAAGAGCATTTTTTAAAGGAAAAATAGTTTTGGTAGCATTTATATGCTTTACACGGTAAAACAAAACACACACACACACATATATATATATATATATATATATATTAATGTGATTTTATTTTAAAAAAATATTTTTCAGGTTCACTACACAAATTTATCGAGCAATTCTGATTAGGCAAAAATACAAAAAAAGAAATGAATGTTAGCTGACATGTTTGCATTAAAATGTTTTTTACTTACTTGTAAAATAAGTATGTTTAACGCATTATTTGTAATGCATTATACAGGGTGCCCACTAAAGTCTTTCCCACGCTCTTAATAGCCGAACGGTTGCAGCTATATTCATTAAAAGTGGTGTCTAGGCACAATAAATTGGCCATGCACTACCAGATGAAACCGCCACCTGGTACAAAACAGATGAGTTAGTATTCTTATCTCGAAAACTTGATTCATATTCAGAACGAGATTCATTTAGCATTCATATTCACAAGGTGTCCCCATTCACTTTCATTCCATATTTCGAGCCGTTTTCGCAATAGGAACGCTAATGCCTCCATTTTGTACACGTGGCACTGTAAGCGGTCTCATCTAGTAGCGCATAGCCTGTTTACTATACCTATACACCATGTTTATGAATATTGGTGCAGTCGCTCGTCATTTAAGAGTGTTGGAATGGACTTTAGTGGGTATCCTGTATTTTTATTTTAAGACATTTTTGTTAAATAACTAAATATTTATCACTGTTTGACTGTTTTATTAGTGATGCATTAAAAGAAACAGCAAAAAATAATTAAACTACAACGAAATAATTTCGTCCATCTTAGTTTGTGTCTAGATCGTCAAAACATCCCACTGTGCGCTGTCTTAAAAACGAAGATAATCCTCATATATAAATGGAGAAAGTTATTAATGCTAAATTTTAATTTCTCTGATTAAATTGAAAAAAAAAAAATCTATTATAAACTTTTGTGTCTGCCTCAAAATAAAATATTCTGGTGCACATTGGATATATATATATATATGAGTTGCAGCAAGGAAGCAAAGAATAAATGAAAAGTTCAATTTAACTTTCAAATATTCAATGTAATGTCTTGGTTAAGCAATGATTTTATGAAGAAATTTTCAAATGATAAGCATTTGAATAAACATGCAAATAATTCAAATATTTATCATCAGGCTACCATCCAAGAAAGTAAGGGCCAACCCACCAACGATATAATTAACTTAACTAACCACAGGGACGTTTCAAAGCTTAACAAACTCTGCCCGGCAATCAAGCTTCAGCTTGTTAGAAGAAGAATAGTGCTGAGATTACATTAATTTGCAGACTGGCCTGGATCTTTCGACTGGTGGTTAGGTCCGCATCTTATCTGCGGTTGTAATTTCGGGAACCAAATATATTTAGTCCATGCTCAAATTTATTGATACATCAATAATACTTAATTAGCTAGGAGACAAAATTAAGTAATTGTTTTTATCAAAGTAAAATTACGTATATCTCTAACTATAAAATGAAATCAATATCCGATCTACGTTTACTGAAATTCACAATGTTACTAAAATACATTTTTTTTTTTGTTTTTACAATAATACAATCAACATGGTAACATTTATTTTACTTGAAGTTCATTTAGAAAAGAGTCTATTATTCATGGAGTAGGAAATTACGAAATTTATTAAGTAAGCAATATAAATTAATTAGTATCGCGTATGAGAAAAGGAATTGCATTACAGATACATTGTTTTTAATTATGCTACTTCGCGTAGACATACGAAATCAAATTTTGATTTCTTATTCATTGATTTTCTGATTAAGTGGTAGGGGAGATTTTTTTAAACTACGATTTATGAAAAAAAAGTATGAGAGTTTTAATGAATTTCGTATAAGAAAGTAAACTGTTTGATAGAATTAAAGTATTGTATAAGGAAATTTTAGACAATGTGATAACGTTTCTGTCAAAATTGTTGAATTATTGGAAAAATCATTAAAAGTGCAATTTTTCTTTATTAAACTTTTTGCAGATATTTTTTTTTTAATGTAGTGCAAATTCAAAGACAAACATTTACTATATATACAAGGTTTATCAATACACTGTTCACAAACTTTAGGCATAATTATATGGGGATAATTATAGGGATAGGCATAATTATAGGGAAATAAGTATTGTACAGAGATGCAGCATTATAATTTATTTAATTGATAAAAAGTGAGAACGTCTCAATCTTATAGGAACTTACATTATTTATTGCAACTTAAATAATAATGAAGATATGGCACGTGATATTATTATCAGCCAAAATTTTGACGCTATCAGGAGATGTGGTGCAATCGAACACCATTAAAATATCAAGGAGTTACATGTTGTACCTTTCAGAAATTCGCAACTAATAATTTTGGTGGAAATAACCAAATATCAGTGCAGTTCTAGATCTTTCCAATGTATTCACTACATTTCTGAATGCAAATGCATAATATTTCAATGCATTTCGATAAGATCATCAATTTATTTTTGATAACTCTTGATCTGTTCAAAACCACGATAAAATATTCTTCTTATTGTTAATATTCTTAACTAAACTAACCGTATAGCTTAAAGTTATATAAATGCAATAAAATGGCATTTAAAATCGGTCATTTATTAAAACCGAAAACCCTGTTAGTATCTCGGAGTAAAATTAATAGCAGAAAACGTTTCAAACTCTATGCAAGCTCCCCAACAGTACAAAAGTCTATCTAAATTAAAAGGTGTTGTTTACACATACACCCGTTCAAAGTATGAATTTAAAATTTGAAATCAACTATGTGTATATATTGACTTTTTGCAGACAATAACGACTAATTTCAACGTAAAATTTAGTTCAGACAATTATAACATAATACACTTGAATGTAGGTCTTAACAATTATTTTTTTAATTTGGATTATTAATATATTTCGCAATTTAATGTATGTTTTTAATGAAAACGTTGTCATTATATTTAATATATCCATTATATTTTATAAGAAAACACTTTACAAACATAGGATAAAACCCCCCGTAACTAAAATCTTAAGCATTCTGACTTGTTAAAATCGCTATTACAAAATTTTAGATCAATTTCATTTTTATCTATCTTTTTTAATGAGATAACAGACACACATTAAGCAATTATCAATTCTAAAAAAATTATATAAAGTATTATTAAAAAATTATTTTTTTTAACAAATATGGTCAATACTTCCTATAACGAACACCAAAAATACTTTGATTAATATGTTCTTTCAACAGTATGAATAATAGATTTAAACTCTTCTTAATAAAACTGACAGCTCAGTCGGAGACCTGAAAGGAAACTACTGCAAATAATAACTACAACTTCCCCTCTAAACTAAGTTAAATAACTTTAACCAATAAATCATGGCCCTAATGTTTCCTAGGTATCTTTTAACTAATATCTACAACTATAACATTAATAAATGTATGTGATGGTGGAATTACAAATACATTGAAAGAAACGCTACTTTAAATTTAGAATGAAGACGATTGCCTCAAATGGCAATTTTAAGCTCTAAAAAGTTTATTTTACATTGAACACATTGTTGGCCTACTAGTGGTGAATAGCTTAATATAAAAGCAAAAATAAATGTCTATGTTACCACAAGATTACGTTATATTGAAGAATTTTACAAGATAATGCAAAATAGAAGTGTAGGATAGGAAGCAACAATTTATGTGATTTATTTTGTGGATTTTAGCATTGACATAATTTCTAAATGAAGTAAATTAAGAATGGTTGTACTAAGAAAATATGCTTTAAATAAAATTGAATAATTTCCGGCATATTTCGTAAAGATGTCTAAAATATAACGGTTGCTCGCCCGTATTACAAAAAGAAGATACCCGTACTTTTGGTATAGAATGTACAGTCGTGGAAAAAAAAAAGGTAAACACCCTCTACTAACTCCTCAACAAATTATCGTAGAAGAAAGTTACTTGTACCGAACGATTGGAAATAAAGTCTACTTTTAAATGATATAGATAAAATTTGCTTTGGGGGCCATCTACATATTAACACGAACCATAACCTTGTTTTTTTCAATAGCAGTACACAATTTCGACAGCATAAATGAACTCTACACCCTTCAATTAGCCTATAAACAAATTTTTATTCAATTCGTACCATACGTTTCTGAGAAATTAATTATTTTAAAACGAGCGTATTTTAAGGGTTGCATCCAAATTCAAGTCTGCAACTCGATTGTTAACCGAGAGAGCCCCCCATCTTGATCAAGGCACCTTAAGAAGTCAATGAAGCCTGCTAGATTACAGAACAGCAGAAGAAATTTCAAAATATCTAGTCACTTCTATTATAGACGGCCCCTTAAACCACCATTTTGCTGTTTTTTAAGCATAATTTGAAAACTACTTGGAAGAAAAATGTGAAATTTTGGATTTCCATAAAGCAGGACTTAATAAATCTAAATCCATCAAAAAATGTAGGTTACAATTCATATTTTTTTCGAATATTAATTTCATAAATCATATTATATATCATAAAATTATAACAATTGTGTATTTCAAATATTCATACATTATTCATTAATACATTTAAACATTATATTTTCAGTCCGGGACAAAAAATGTCTTTTAGAAATATTTTAAAACATAATTCAATGTAAGTGATAATAATATTTTTGAAAAAAAAAAAAGTAAGGCGTATTCTGAATATACCACTTTAGAACAAATGAAATGAATTTGATATATTTTAGAAGTATCATTGTTAAATACTTGTTTAGAACAACGTAAAAGTATTCTTAAAAAAAAAAAAAAAAAAAAAAAAAAAAAAAAAAAAAAAAAAAAAAAAACGAATATTTTAAAAGGACGTATGAAATTAATGTTCAAATGATAAAAGGGGAGGTAATTATTTTATAATCATTTACAATTAATAAATTATAATAAATAAGTACATTTTCATTTTTTTACTCTACGATTTTGTCAATGACCCAAAATTCATGTGAATAAAAATCCGTTGATGTGACATTGTGTAAATATATTTTGTAATCACTATTACTATCATGAAGTTTTAAAATAAATCCCATAAAAATTCTTTTGAAATCGTACATAAAAATTCATGCAATATTAGATGACAGTATTTTTATAGTTTAATTAATCCATGTCTACGTTATAAATATTTATATTGTACTCATCAAATCTTTTTATACCAAAATTTGCATCACACGAGAATTTTTTTTTTAAACCATATCACAACTCTATAAAATCTATCTATCGATGTACCAAATTATCAGTATGGCAGTGTTTAATGTTAATGGTGGTTTCTCATAAAGCTGCTGTTTCATTTTCTCTTTATTGCAATACTCTAAATTACTCTTCCATGTAAATGAAATACAAATTATTATCTCCCTAATCTCAGCGCAAGCACTAAGGTCTGTCTTTTAAGATCTGTCTTCACATTCAAGATTGTCACTAATAGTTAAGGTGCTAAGTCAACAGAGACCGGTTTCAAAACGCAATTTGAGAATGAATGTTTTTACTATTAAAGACGGGATTTTAGTTTAGACGACCAAATTATAAACTTAGTGCATCAAACCGAACGGATAAATCCTTCAACATTCTTATTTAAAAATGCATTAAAACTAAATCGTAGAAATTTTTTCAAATGTTTATCAATGTTTCTTTCCTTTTACACTAATAAGATCTCCGAAAATCGAATTTGAGGTTCGCACACTATGCAGAAATAATAAATTTGGAGATTAAACACAGAAAATGATATCCTGAAAAACACCTTTTTGTGATTTAGTAGTATGTACCTGTTCATATTGAAATGTATATGTAAAAATAGTAAAAAAGAAATTTATTGATTCTAGTAAATCAATATATCTTTCAAACTTAGATCACTTTTATTTAAAACAAGTACCAGTTTTATATAAAAAAAACAACAACTGCAGCACTTTCAATAAATTTTAGGACTCTATTATTTTTACTTTAATATGACAATTTAACACAGCAAAACATTATTACATCTGATGCTTTATCATATGTCTGTTTTGATAAATTATAAATTGTCTTTATATTTAATATGAATATTACATTATTTATTCTTCTTTTTCCTCAAACGTAATTCGTAAAAAAAAATATTCCAGTTACAGATAAAGAAATACAAAATTTATTTCGCAATATTTCTAGAATCAACGTGATAGACGAAATATTGTTCTTCGTTCTAGCAAATCTAAAGGAATCCTCTTCTATAAATAATATGGAATCAAATATATATGTATGTCCAGATTTTGTTAACGTGATATAAATGAAATATCACATGCAATTTCACATGTTACTTAGGATTTAAAGAAAATAATTTAACTGTAATTTCTTTATATTTTTCAAATGGAATAGATGTAAATACCCAGTTTACATTAAATTCATGCAACATCATATGAACTGAATCAGATATAGTAGAAAAGAAAATAAAATGTTCCATATCTATTAAATTTATTTTAGAAAACCAGTATTATTTCTCATGTGATGTAAAAATAAATATCGTGTTGAGTCATATTTTTACTTTTTTACATGAAATCAGAGATAAAGATTATTTATGTGAATTATCTATAGATTATTGTGAATTAATTTATTTTCTTTTATATAATATTAAATTTTATACTAATTGAAGACAATAGTTAAATTTATGTTTTAGAATTTTATAAGATTGAGATATTAACTTCAAATTATAAAACAAAAATATGTTTATAAATATATAAACGCTTAACGGATGATAGCTATAAAAGTTAATAACGCATTGAGCGTTATTAACGCTAGCTTATATGTAAATTTCATAGATATTTTGACGGAATTCAGTAACATTTATCCTACTTACAAGCAAATGCATTTCTCAAAATTATACATGAAATAAAAAAATTCATTAATTTATTCTTTAAAAGAAATTTAGAACTAAAATGTCAATGAAAATAGAATTTGGACAAATGTTCTGTAATCGTGATCATGGAAAGCAAGAAACAATAAAATAGGGCTAGTGAAATATTATACTGCAAAACATATTTATCATCATAATGCAACTGAAACATTGCATAAATTTTCACATGTACAGACGTTTAAAAAAATTGCTTATGGGACCATCTGCATATACAAGCAAACCCAAAAATTGTCTATTTTCAATAGCAATACTCAAGTTTGGCAACATACATAAATTCTACACGATTTATTTAGCCTAAATACAAATGTTCATGAAATTCGTACGATTAGTTTAAGATAAATTATTTATTTTAAAATGAGCATATTTTTGGGATTTTATCCAATCGGAAATACGGTATACGATAGTTGAAATTCTTCAGAATGACTATGTTACTTCTTTTAATGTATTATTCCTTAATAATATGATTATTTCAGACGCTTAATATGTTTCGAATATTGCCAGCCCAAATATTCCAATAAAAGAATAATATATAAATATATATATTTCAAATTTTACTATTCTACACGTCATAGACTCCCAAACTATAATTTTAACATTTTTAAAGCGTAATTCGAAATCTACTTGAAAGAAAAATTTGAAATAGAGAATTCGCATTAAGCCTGACACAATAAATACAAATCTATCAAAAAAATTGTAGGTTGCAATTCATAATTTTTTCGAATATTAATTTCATGATTCGTAATTCACATTATATTTTTTTTAATTACAAATTCAATGCATTTATGTTTGGGATTTTTAGTATTACAACCACACTCAAAATTATCACATTAAGATTATTATATCTGGAGTTACTAATAAAAATATGAAAATGCAATTTAACATTAAATACTCTAAATTTTGAATGTTTTTAATTCAAAAACTTATAATCCAAATGACTTGAAATTTCATTTCTGGGCTTAGTTTGAACCGAAGATTTAAAATATATTGTCAAAACTGGGTGTTGTCATTGGATAAGGACATCAAAATATATTCTATGCATTACATAAAAGTTTCAGGCGTGAAATGCCATTATCACAATCTTTTGTCTTTTGGGAATAAAAATCTGGTGAAATTAAAATTGCTAAAATAGCATTTTAATCTGATAGACGAATGCCTTATGATTCAAAATAATGAAAAAATGGTCAGCAGCGATTTTTTTTTTAACTGAAGTTTAAGTTAAACTTGCGAGTTTAATTTTCCTTACCATTTTACCAACTATACCTTTCTATTTTTTTTTCTAAATTTTTACTTATAATGAATTTGCATAGTACCCACAGGAGATTCAAATAAGAAATAATAAAAATGTAGTATTTTTAGTACAAAATTTTCATATAACATTGTCGTAAAGGGGTTTTCAAGAAGGGACGGTAAGGTAATAAAAGGGGACGGTATAGTAAAAAAGGGGCGAAATGGGATAAAATGGTAAGTAAGGATATTTAGTAAGGAAAATTACCACATGTTTTAGGCAAATCATGTTAAGAATAAGTGATAGCCACAATGTTAATTGATTTTTAGAAACAGTTGTTAACATTGAATTAAATTAAATTTTATTTTTAATTTACCTCGAAAAGTCCAGGAATAAACCTTGGGGACGGTAAGACTAACAATAAAGCCACGATCTTGAAATTGATATTTAAATTCTGCAGTAAATTTCCTGTCTTAGAATTTTAGACATTCTTTCACTATCATACTTCTACATGAGATAAGAACTTAAAACAATTCTGTGGCTGCATCTGAAGTGATTTTCTGTCTAAGTTTAGCAAGAGGGACGGTAAGGATGAAAAACCCAGGGACAGAGTTCAAAAAATAATATCAACCGTAAAAATGTGTGCAAGTTAATTTTTTGCTACATATTTATATAAAACAAGTTTCCCAGTTTCGGAAAAGAATTACATGGAATTACTTTTATTGAAACAATTTTATACAGACCGCTCCAAACTTAAAAATAAGCATCAGGGACACGGGACTGTATAGGGCTTTTCCTGGTATTTGGACCCCCCAACATCGTCCAAAACTTATTTATCTCGTTAATATTGTTATGCAATCATGCAATGGGATGTTTTCCAGTATATGAATTAAAGAAAACACAAAAAAGGTATTAAAAAAAAAAAAAAATTATTCAGGCACATAAAAGTCCAAAGATTGTGAGAATGTCCCATATATTATTGAAAATGCATAATGATTGTTACTATGTACAAGGAAATTCCTAAAGAAATTTACTCCATCTGATATATAGTTTTCTATAGATTTTTATACTCTTTCCAAAATAAATATATCAGACGAAATTCTATGCAGCTTGGGGCTTAAGCTTTCGTATTCCTTTTAGTAATGTACGATTTAAAATTATAAGAAATAACATAAAAATCAATATCCATATTTTATTATGTTTCTAGAAATGTAATTCCCCTTATATTTTCTAATGTACCATATGATTCAATGGGAATATGATGGCTTAAATTTACGCTTCAGGTCGGAGATATTTTTTCCTATCCGGTTGTGATAAATTGATATTTCATAATATACGTTAGTCGAAATTTGTGCAGAATGAGACAATATTTTTTCATTTACTTATTTAAAGCGAAAAGTTTCAAAAGAAAAAAAAAAACAAGCTGTTTCACAAATTGTTTTTAAAATTCAAACATATTTGATATTTAATTTTTTTTCAGCCACTCTGAAATTTTTATCCTCATTTTATACCTTTAATTAATAGAAAAATTGTAGAAAATGGAAAACAGCAAAATTAATTAGCAAATATTTTTTTTGTCTCATCAATTAGCGGGTTGATGTACTAAGTTCATTTTGTTCTACATAACCCAATAACAGTAAAAAAATCGTCAATAGCAAGAGAACTCGTATTTTGCTGTATGTTCCAGAAAATAGAGATAAACCTAATTAAGATTCATATAAAATAAGATAATTGTAAAATTTTCCTAATTTCGGCCACTAAATAATGTTTCTTAGTTAAGTCATTGAACTTTATTCTTACGCAATTTTGTATAGAAACATGTAATAACAATTCATTAGATTTCTTAAAATTATATTTAAAAAAATACACTTTTAGTTCACTGAGCCACATTCATCGTCACAAGTACATTAGTGCTTGAGGTGGGGGGTGAGAGAATCCTTTTTGAAAGAGCAAATAACAAGTTTTCTTCAACAAAAAATATATTTTTGTCCATTTCTACTTTGTAAAAAAAACATAAAACCTGACGGTGACCTTATTTTACTATTTTTTTTCCTCTAACAGTGCTTTAAGTTCCATTACAGGATATTTAATCCTTCTGTTACTAAAACAATATTTTACAGTTTATTCCACATGATATGCTGAATTTGTTGATATTTGGAAAGGACGGTGAAATAATCGTAGCTGAATATTTTTTAAAGGCGATGTTTTATCTTATGATGTTTTATCTTATATATATTTATGCAATTTACGTAAATGTATCATGGAAATCAAAATTTAATAATTTCGATAAAGAAATTCTGTAATATATCTTCAGATATTAAGGAATAGATCGATTTTGGTGATGAAATATCTCCAATCATAATTTGTGGCATGAAGCTTTAAAAATCGTTAATGACTTTGTAAGTTACTTAATTGAGCCTAAGTTGAGGCTAGAGTAATCTGAAAAAGAACAAAGAATACAGGTATACTCTAAATAGATTTGCTGGTAGAAGAACCAGGTTTCAATGAAATTACCTGTAAATAAAAAAACAACTAAAATAGTGAAAATTTGAAAATCAAGCTTGATATTTATGATACCAATTATTCTTTTTAACAATAAATATTTCTCTTACATTTTTAAAAGCTCATCAGGCTACACACTTCAGCTATGCAAAAAATGAAAATTACGCAAATAAATAAATATAAATTTATCGGAATTAATAATTTTGAATCTCCACCTTAATAAATATTATAAATCCAGGTACTCGTTTTATGCTTTTATATTTTAGTATTTTATACAAAAGAAAAATATTTTGCTAAAAGTTGTTTAATTAAATTTGTTTATAAATATGTCATGCTGCATTTTATTAAAACTAGGTTAAAAATGGATTCATGTTGTTAATGAAAATTAAACATGCACACAAACACAAACAAACAAACAAACAAAAAATATTACAAATATATATATATTTACAATACAGATCCTTTAAGTATTTTTTTAAATACATATTTATAATAAAAAAAAATAAATATTAAATTATATGGATCTTTAATGAGATTGTGTATATCATATTTTCATATATATATATATATATATATATATATATATATGTGTGTGTGTGTAGATATATATAAGTGTGACTTGTGGTTTTCGATCATATATTGGTGTTGCTAGCAAGGCATTGCTGGGAGTATTGGATGGAGTGTTTGACAGAGTGATGGGGGGAGACACGACTTTTATTATCAAACGCAGCTATACACTATTAGATAATCTAAAAAATTTAAAAAATATTACTGGTTTATTCGCTAACGATTTTACAGAACTCTATAACACAATTGATTTGAGAGTTAAAAAAAAAAAAAAAAAAGTTAGATTTTTATAATACAAATAGTACTTTGGATGTTCATAATGATTTTTTCATGAATTTATTTCAGTTGATAGTGCAAGAATACTACCCCTCTACGAAGGAAATACTATAATACTATATTTAAACAGATTCGGGGTATTCCAATGGGGGGGGGGGGGGAGTTGCAGTTCCATTTTGGAAAACATTTACTTACATATATATGAAAGAAATAATAATTTATTTATTATCACATTATCCTACAGATATATAGATGATGTTTTGATAGTCGAATTAAATAATGATTTTGAAAACATTGATTTTAATTATTATCCCACGTCTTTGTGTCTGGAACCCTCCTCCCACAATTCTAAAAATATTAATTTTTTAGATGTGATTCTAAACATAGAAAGTGAAAATTTGATATCTAAGTTATTTGATAGGCGAAATTATTTCGATTTTAAAAACCTTAAAGCTGATATATTTTGATTCGAATGTTCATGTTTCGGTTAAAAGAAATGTCCTAAGAAATGGCTTAATACGAATCGAAAGACATGTTTAATGCCATTTTAGAGTGGTGTCGTCAGGGTTTCAAACAGGGTTATCCTCGCAATTTCATCAGGAGAATAACTAGTGATTTTATTAAGAGTAGCAGTTACGGAACTGAACCGAACTCAGTGATGGACGAGAATGGTGTTTTTGATGCTTTGATTGATCTAATGAGGTAGAAAGATATTTTGATGGATTTTGTAGATCTGTTTAGTTTTTCGTTGTTTTTAATTTTTTAATTTTTTGTTTCGGCGAGTGAAAGGGAACGTAGGATGCGTAAAGTCTGACTTTACTCTGCAGCCATTCGTTAGCCATTCCGCTCGCCTTCTGTTCTGTTTTGCTGTTATATATATATTCCTTAGTTTGCATTTAAGAGTTAATGTTTATGTTGGTCATTTTATATATATATACACATATATACACATATTTACACGCATATATATCTATATATATATATATATATATGAGGGCGTGAATTTCAAAACTCGCCTTATCCAAAAAATCAAATTTTGGGAAATCGCGAAAACCTCTAACTGCGACTCCGTGGATCGAATACCTCGAATTTTTTTTTTTTTTAATATAATTATTTGATCTATGATATCATTGTGTTAAATTGTAAAATCTACTTTAATTAATTTAGTTAATAATTTAGAAAAAGTTTCAGATAAGAAGAGTTTAGTTGCCAACCTATATATAAGAAGAGTTTTGTTGCTAACCTATGAATAAGAAAAGTTTTGAAATCAATTTCTTTAAACAAAATACATCGTTTATCAGACTTGCTGAAAGAAATTAATAGTTTCTATTTTTTCGTCGTCAGGTGACAATATTTTGGATCAAAAAATAATCCTTGCGAGAACAGTAAGTATGATCAAAATTTAGTATTACGTTTTATTATAAAAAAAAGCAAACTTATCAATAATCAAATAAAACTTATCATAAATAGCTTATGATCAAAATAACTTTTTGTTAAGTAAATAATAAAGAATAGAAATAGAGTACCGGACATGGAGTATTCAACTGTCTCAATGCAAGATATTTGACACTTCAACCACGCTTTTTTTGAAGCAGAGACAAAAATGCATAAGATAACTTTATTTTGAAGTTCACATCTCAAACACTTCCTTCAAGAAACCGTCCTGTTTTTTCCCTTCCATGAAACATCCAGGAAAGTAAAATTTTCCCCTTGAAAAAATTTTTAAATGTATCTCACTGCGCTTTCAAAGGCATTACAATAATGTACTATATAAAAACTAAGAACCATGGCCATCTTCAAATTTGTGGAAGTGTATTTTTGAATACTCAAATAAAGAATACAATATACAATATACAATATAATAATATGTATATGTATATATATAATATAATATAACATACTTAAAAAATATACAAAAAGAAAATTAAACAATTAACTCAAGTTTTTCTTCTGGAATATCCATTTTTCTCGACCATCTCCTACTATTCTGATTCTTTCGAAATAATATTTTTATAGAAAACCTCCATTTTTGACCGGTTTTCATCAATGTTTTTTTTTTTTTAATAATGTTTGGATACTCTTAAGTTTACTTGGCTTCACCGGGACTCACTCCCCCTTCTTTTTAAGAAAAAATCCAGTTTTTAGATTCCTATAGCACAACTTTTACACTCTGAATTTTGATATCTCAAGAATCTTCCAAAATACACTTCCACAAATATGAAGATGGCCATGGTTCTTAGTCTTTATATAGGACCTTATTGTAATGCCTTTGAAAGCGCGCTGAGATGCACTCAAAAAGAAAACTTTCAGAGGGAAAATTTTACTTTTCTGGATGTTTCATGGAAGGAAAAAAAAACTGGACGGTTTCTTGAAGGTGATGTTTGAGATGTGAGCTTGAAAATAATGTTGTGTTATACAGTTTTGTCTTTGCTTGAAAGAAAAAACTTGGTTGAAGCGTCAAACGTCTTGTATGGAGACAGTTGAATACTCCAGGTTCACTTTCTGGTGTGTGCACTTTCAGAGGACCGAAAATGCGTTAGGTTTATGCCTCAGAATAATAATTAAATCTTAAACACCTTCTGATAGTAAGAAATATAGAAAGTGATTCTCCATTTTGAACTTACATTTTAATCTTCTTTTGCGTGTATTCTTTAGTAGTCCATGTGTTCTTATTTCTTTTCTCTTTTCCCTCTCCCCTCACAAAATGCAAGAGCTTATTCACTGTCCGTTATACATAAGATATGCTGTAAAACTTATTTAATTAGTTTATATGATTAGAACAAATAAAAACTTTAATCGAAAATAGCACCAGGTCGCAGAGAAATGAAGGAAGATTTATGTGAAGTAGCTGATAAGCTAGTCGTCTGTTGGTCTATGCATTCACAGGGGTAAAGCTAGTTTTGTTGCCAACTCCGTAGTGGATAAGGCGAGTTTTGAAACCAAACCAATATTTTAAAAACCCAGAAATAAAGGATAAAAATATTTTTTCACAGGTTATAGTGTTTTTTCGGTGCAGGTTTACCAATAGAATAGATTGTTAGAGAAAATTCTATTTTTTTTTTTTTAATTTTGGATAAGGCGAGTTTTGAAACTCACGTCCTCATATATATATATTACATACAACGTTTAATGCGTAAAAATAATAGCAATGAGAAAATTGAAAATTAAACATTTGTATTTTCAGTTGCAAATGACAATAATAAATTTAATTTACGATAAGATTTAAGGAATTTGAACTGTATGTGCTTAGATGTAATGAATAAGTCGTTTCATAACTGTACCCTTTAACTAGGATAACGATTTCAGCGGAAATAATTTTATACTATATTTGTAGAAATCTACGCAACCTCCACGATTTGCTCATATTTCAATATTTGAAAGTCTCTTTTATATGACAGAGAGTATGTGCAAGTGCACAGTGTATTCAAGTGGATGGTAATTTTTGACATAACTGAGTCAGACAAAATAAATGTTATGTGAAATTCAGAAAATATACAAGGTACTCTGCAGATTATAATAATATTTCATTTCATAAGTTCATAGTAGACAAAACAATGATCACTTAAAACAATATATATATTTACTAATTTTTTTTAAAGTTTAGTGCATTATAAGAAATGGTGGATTGTTGAAAAAAGTATATATTGTTCAGATATGTATCTGAAAATGTACCTATTTTCATTTAAAAAATCGGCGATGGCTGTGCACTTCACTGGAAATGTGACCCTTCATTTCGCATAAACGTGGTTCAGCATCGTCCAATGGAAGCAAAGTTAAAATATTTATGATTACACAAGTTCATAGCGATTATATTTCAGTAGGCGCATGACATTAGCAAATGTGTTACATATATTATATATATATATATATATATATATATATATATAAGCTACCGTTTTAAACTGCAGGTGTGATGAATGAAATGATGATTATATGAAATGATGATATGAAATGATGATTATATGAAATATAGAATCCTTGTGGATGCAGAACGCGTGAAACTGGTTATTTAAATTTTTATGTAAATAGCAATACATAATCAAAAGAGTACACTAGCACATATGCAGATGTTTTGCAAATGTGAAATATAGCATGGCAGCATGACGTAGTTTTTTTTCACCAAGTTCTTCACGAAGCATAAATATGAATATTTAACACATTTCAAAATAGTTTAAAAGTCTTTATGAATTCGGTTTGTCTGTCTGTCTACCCGTGCTCTAACTCGAGTAAATATAGCCAGATTGTCAGGTTACTAAGATTTACTATAGAATGTTCGGTATTGGAAATTAAGTGTGTGATATTTATGATTCATTTACAGAGACACTCAAAAGAATTCCATGGGCAAACTATTTTGCGGTTTATTCTAATGAAATTACACTATTTTAAACATAATGAAATGTGTATATATATATATATACATAGGTATGCACATAATTTATCGTTCATTTACAGGGACACATAAAAGTATTTGCCTACAGAACTGCCTGTGATTTACGATTGTTGTAAGTGCATTTTCATTTGCGGTACACGTTTTAAGATTAAACTTTTGTTTCCATATTACTTGGTGTGTAAAAAGTTTGTAGATAATATACAGGGCTACACAACTGATACCAAGTTCATTTCCATTTGATGACGTAAATTGCTGAATTGGAATTTTCCTCTGTACTATGCGCTTCATTGAATTAACTTTTAACATACTATATACTGATATAAATACAAATCTATTAATAATATAAAGAGCTGAGCAAAAAATTTCAGATTTTTTTTTTTTTTTTTTACTATTGATAATTACTGCAGAAATTAGGTTTTCAAAGTAGTTGTGTCCCTTCTAAATTTTTTATTTAGACATCGAATAAACTGTAAATGATTCTACGGTGTTTTGAAAGTTTTCAAAAGTGTTTCAAAATCTATGCTGGATGCATGATATTTCGTTATTGTTTTTAGTATGTCCGTTTTAACTAATTTCCTGGATGAACATGGTGATTTGCATACTAAAAACATACGGGCTAAGGGTCGGGTTACTTTAGTCTCTAAGAAATTTTAGTTTTCGAATCGACTATCTGCTTACATTATAAGAACCAAGTCGTTTTGTTAAATTTATATTTTATTTTATTATATTTCCCATTTCAACTTTGAGCTGTTGTCGCATCATTTTCAGAATGCAATATACCTGTTTACCACAGAAACAGTCATTAAAAAGTGTTATGTCTAATGATTCTGCCACAATTAACCTTTAAAAAAATACTATGTTAACTCTGACTGACAACTGAAATTAAAAACTCAATTTTGTAATGACCGTCTTCATGATATACGTACACACGCATACACACACACATATATGTATATACATATAAGGATTATAAATTTATATAATTTAAAGGTTTGAAATAGTCTGTGAAATAATATTTTTTTACTATGAAATATGCTTCTGAAGCGCTTCTAATTAGCCCAGAACGTATGTTTTTTCTTATTTTGCAATTTCAGTCGCTTGTGTTTATTGAGTTTTATTTAATTTTCCAATTTTTACAAAGGTGATTTATTTTTAATTATATATATATATACATGTGTGTCTGGCTATAAAATTTGAAAATGTCGAATAAATCTCAGGTACTTTATAACATACGCAATTCATATACAGGGTGCATTTGAAGAGATACTCATTGAAAGATGATAATACGCGACGAAAAATATCAAAAAGAAAAAAAGGACAGAAATACATCATTTCAGAAAATATATTATGTGTCTTAGCTAAACACTCATATTTGCTCAAAATTTTAAAAGAACACAGTAACTTTTAAATCGTATTTTGCTAGTTGCATGAATACCTATGTTTTAAAGTACTATAAATGTATTCTACTATTTCACATTGCATAGCCACACACATATATATAATTCAAAACAATGACCTTTGTAAAAATTGTAAAATAACATTAAACTCTGAAAACATAGGAGAATGACGATGCAAAGAAAAACATATGTTAGGGGCTAATCAAAAGCGCTTCATGTGCATATTTCGTAATAGAAATATATTATTTCTTATGTAATATGTGAGGTAATGTCTTAAAATCTTTAATCACCTTAAAACAAAAATGCGAAAATTGTCTCAACTTGCATTATTTATATAAAACATTACTTAATAACAATATAAACCATACGAGAATATGAATAGCATTCATAATTATAAAAAATATTTATATAAGTATAAAAAAATTAAATTCTACAATCGTGTATGAAATATTTAGTAACTTCTTTATTATTAACGATAACCATTTGAAATTACACGTTTTTAATGATGTAGTTATATTTTAAGCCAATAAAAATCGTTATTTTGGCCATTTGCAAGGTACTGTGTTCACTTACCTGTAACAAATGCTTTTTAGTGAGATCGTTACCTTATTAACATGCTGTGTAGAAAAAGTTCTGACATCTTGTGAAATTCTGGAAAAGCACTGAACTACATTATTGATAGAGTATATACTTTAAGAATTTTTGAAATTACTGAGCGTCTACCTCAATGTTGTTTTAGATCTTTTTTTTTTTTTTTTTTTTTTTTTTTTTTTTTTTTTTTTTTACTTTTTTCAAGATGTCATCATATTATATAGAACGCAAACAAAATTTGCTGAGAATTTCGTTAAAATGCACTTTTTTTTTTTTTCAAAACTACGAAGTATATCTATTCCAAACAAAAGTCAGACTAATGTCGGTGTGACAAATGGTTTAATGTTGTCATTGTGTTATATATAAAAATGAAGAAGGAAACAGAGAAAATAATAGACATGTTTTTCGTGAAGGTTGAAAGGAGGTGTCCGAGGGGCCCATGGGATTGTAAATGGCTTGATACAAGAACTTATGGGGTTGCATGAAAGTCAATTCTTAAACTTCGGTCTGGACTTCACTATTTTTTTTGCGAATATACTTGTGTTAGGAACTTTCTTAACTGGTCCAAAGACGTTATATTTCACACGATGAAAAATCAATTTTGAATGGGAGAAGTTCCAGGTATTCTCATCTATATAAAAGAAACAAATTTTTTAACAGATACCCATATTAATTGGACGTTATTATACTGAAGAAGGAAAAAAAGACCTTTGAACAGCATTAAATATTCGGAATTCTTGATTGCTGTTTTCAGATAGTGTAAGGTGGTGCATAAGTCTCTGAGAATATTTGGAGGCATCCGCGATACCGTCCATTAACTCACTCGGCACTGATTTTTTTTTCCAATTTTGGGAAAAATTACTTTTACGCTAACAAAATTAAAAGTAGCTATCGAAATCACAGATGTTATAATTTACTGAAATTTAACGAATATGTTCTCTACAGAAACCTAACGAATGTAGTTATGTTGCGTGTTTTACACATAAAAATAGTCTCTGGAAGAATTTTTTAAGATGTTTGGAAAATGTCGCATTGCAACCAGATTAAACAAACATAAAAAAATTAGTAGTATTTTTTTTATCTTTTATCACAAATTACTAATTCGGGAAAGTAGTTCCTAATTTAAATTTAAAGAGTGAAACATATGTTTGAATTAACAGAAACGCCAACGGGTTACTAATAATTAATAAAACATTTATTAATATTATTATTATTCAATGATGATACATAAGTAAAGTCATAATAGTAAATGCATCGACATATGCTATCACTATTAGGTACTGGAATTTAAAAGAACTTTTTTTTTTCTTTCAAATATTGCAACTAGAGGCCTCATACGAGGCTCAGGGTGACGAGAAATTTAAACAAACTTCAAACCACGCAATCAAACAGACAGCTGTTTTATTCCGATGGTACTGCCTATCTTCGTCACACTCAGAGATTTCTATTGCTTTATGATCAGCCTGCTTCTTCTTCAAATATAGTCAGACTGATTATCAGGTGAGCGACTCTTATATCCAAATCGAAATTTGGCTTGAAGTGATTACATTCCTTGGCTAATGCGTTCTATCAATGCAGAGAGTTCTGACTACATTTTAACATCCGCCCTATCTATATATATAAAAGAAAGTCTGAATTTTGTATTAATCAACGCGCAGCCCAAAGTACTGACCCTAAAGTTTTGAAATTTGGGGTAAAAATCCTTCTTATGACATAGAGTGCCGCTAAGAAAGGATTTTCTAAAATTCCACCCCTAAGGGGGGGAAAAATCGAACGAACTTTTAAAAAATTCCTTAAAAATCTGATTTTATAGCTACTTTTCAACTGATAACATATTTTGGTGTATTTTTGTATGCTGAATCGAATGGTACTAACTAAATTCTTTTAAGCCCAATAGTTCGCGAGATATTTCATATATTTCTAATTTGGCGATGTCTTTGCCGCCAAAACCTCGAAATACCTAACATTATAAGTGATAATTCATTCATATTCATTCATCTTATACATCCGTTACTGTAGCAACGGAAGAAATTCAAATTAAATCTTTTTGTTAAATCTTTTGGTTAAAGAATTGAACCGGCTATATGAGTTTGAAAAAAAAAAATAAATACAAACGCCTTGAAAAAAAGAAAAAATATATATATTGAATTTATTTAAAATACAGGGAAGCGATCCACTTAGAAATTAACATTATAAAACGAAAATATTTAAAAAATGAAAGCAATGTTTGTAGGATTTTAAATAGTTTTGTGGTACTTACATCCGGGCCATGTCAGATACAACTGCGCCAAGCATGGCAATTACATTAATTATAGCAACCCTTATTTTTTGTCCATTTGATAGTTTATTTAGTATAGTTTTAAATTAATTTTATTATTATAATTTTTATTTATTATAGTTTATAGTATGCAGTTTTATGTTATATATTTTATTTATTTATTTACTTAAAACAATTTGCCATTTTTAACAAGATTATGCATTTAAGAATGTTAAATTACTTTTTTGAACGTAATTGGCAAACGATAAACAAGATTAGCAATTGTCAACCATTTTTGGCGATCTATCTCATGGTTCGAATAATGCGCATTACTTTTTTTAATGAAAGAAATTAGAATTGAAATAATGCATCGCGATTTATCACTTACCCTGGATAAGAATAAAAAATGGGTACTTTTATGTCAGCCGTATCCGTATGTAAATATCGCCATAGCATTTTTAAAATTGCCAATAGCAGTAGTTACATTTCGCGTATGTAAATTAAAAACAATTCTTTGTTTTAAGTTATGGCATTATTTCCTATTGTTTTACTTTTCATCTTTTTCAATGACATTAGTGTGAAGCATGTAATATAAATGAAATGAGTGAAATGTTTTTATTTTGAAGAAAATAATAAAATAAGAATAAGATATGGAAACAATCTTTGTTGATTTATTACTTGCGCCCGGCTAACATAAAAATATCACAAAAGCCATATATTCACCTTTCTTTGGGTAGTTGTTCATTGAATATCTTGTATATTATAAAATAAAGATCCTCTCCTTTAAAGAGTCTGAAAAATAAAATATTGAAAATAAAATAAATGTATATCTAGTAAATATCAATTTCAGCTTAAACTTTATTAATTTATATCTGTCATCTTTAAGAAAAAAATTTCAAAATATTTTTCTTCGGTATATATCAAGGAAACTCCATGATTCATTGATAATTGTTTTACTGTCGCTTTAACTTGCTAATTTGTCTCGTCAAAGTCGTTTCTCGTTAAAATATATTACACTAAAAGCATCGTAAGTCGTCCACAATTATTTAAAAATTATGATAGATTAGAAATTTTAACACTTAATAGCTAAAACAAAATTTTAAGGATATGCTCACCTTTCCAATATTTTAAAATGAGCTAATTCTTTAAAATATGGTTTATGAAACTCACTTGTAAAATGATATATTGAACATTTTTACTCTAAGATTGGGATAATAAATTCTGCAGACATGCAGAGAGTAAAATTAATACGACCATTTTAATTAAAACATAAAATGAAAAAAGAAAAGACTTTGTAAATTCATGGTATTTAATAGAATAATTAATATTTTATATTAATTGAACACTATTGAGACGAGTAAATATTTTTAATTAAGCATAAATATACATGACATATACATTTTTATAAAGCGTCTCCCAAAAAATATTTTTCCCTGCTCAATAACGCGAAATTTTGTCTGACCATTTTTCAACACAAAAGTTTTAGCACTTGCAGAGAATTTTAAAGCGCTTTTAAAGCGCTTTTTTTTTTTAATTTAATAGTATTTTTCATTTATTCTAAAATAATTAGTTGTTGAGTAGTTATCTGAGCAAGTAAAGGATAATACACAGCGCAGTATTACTTCTCGTCCATATATAGCTACGACGGATATTAAAATCTTTCGTAAAATATAATAAAAAAAATATTTGTCGGGTTTTGTTCTAATTATCACAGATGGTCCATAGGAAGGTGGCACCGTCTACACCCCCCTCCCTCTTTTCAAGAAGACTAAGATTTACATTAAAAAAATAATACAAACAAAACAAGAAAAAAAGCTCATTTTTGTGCGTACGTCATTTGTAATAGCGGGAAAGACAAAAGATTATAGTAAATAGAAAAAAAAATACACAAGTACTAATATTAAAATATATTGAAACGTATTTCAATTTAATCATATAAAAAAAATGAATTCCGATTTGTTTTATGTGGAAAAAAATACCCGTGATAACATATTAGTACAGATTTGGAGCAAATCTCGCCAAAAGCATTTTTTAAATCACCATAAGCAGCTTTTATATTTCCTATGTGTAAAATACAAACAATTATTTGATTTTTAAATGAGGTGTTTTGATATATTGTGTTATTTCTTCAAATTTTATATTTTAAATGAAAGTGAAACATTGCATCTAAAATATTAGAAGACTTAGCCATATGAGACTTTGTAGGATACAAGCAAAAGAGTAAAAAAAAAAAAAAGAAAAAAAAATGCGTCCTCTTCTTTAGGATAAGTTTTATATCATACTGAAAGCATTTGATCGAAAGTAAAGTCATATTTAGGATTTTTTCCTCTGAATATTTTTCTTTAAATTTAAATATAATAATATATTAAAAGGCAAAAAACCAAGTTTCAAAATTAAAAAGCATCACAAAAAATAGCAGCAACGTTTAAACTTTGGTTTTGTACCTTTTAATATTCTTGCACAAAGGTTTATTTGCTATTTTTATATACACGGTGGTTCAAAAGTGGTCCAAACGGAATCACGGGGGTAGTGTGGGTGTCTCATGTCATGAGGAGCAAGAATTACATAGGGAATGGGAGGGTGGGGGAGGGGGCAAAAATATGATCGCGACGGTTCAATTGCATCATGACCGTGTCGCAAAGAAAACAAACGGTATAAAATGACCTTTATTTTACACACACACACACACAAAAAAAAATAAAATAAATAAATAAAAAACATAATCGAAACACAAAATATAAATGAAAAATTTAACAACTCATAACAAGTGCTGAAAATGAGACCCATTAACCATGGTGCATGCTTCACATCGGCGCCGCATGGAATCGCGAAAACTTTCCAATTGACTAGGAGTCTCCCGGACACGTGCCGCCTCTTCAGCGATACGTGCCCTGAGGTTCATTATCGATGGAACGGGTGTCTCCTACACCAAAGAATTAAGATATCCCTAGAGGTAGAAAACCGTGGTTTTTGGTTCGGGGATTGCGGTGACCACGTTAAGGTGTCGATCGGAACGTTTTTGCGATTCAATGCAGTGTCGCACAGTGGAGTATTTGTATATTCCCTGTGTAACCATAATGACATTAAACGCGGTAATGTGCAAGAACCAGCGTTTTCTTACTAAACCAAGTGGAAGAGATGACCTTGATTCACCAGATCTAAGGAAGCAGACATAGCTGAGCGTGTTTTCCAGAGAGAAGTGTAATTTAGAGATTTCCCCATGCAAAGGACTAATCCTACTCTTCGACTGAAAAGTTGAAAAGTGGTCTTTCAGGGAGGGATACTGGAAATAAGTGGTCCTTGAATAGAGGAAAATTAACATTGAGCCTATAGCCAAGATTTATAGTCTCCTTATGGAAGTGATCTTTTATGGAGGTTTGACTATATATGTATTTCTAAACTCTGGCAAGGGGTTAGAAAACGTGGTGAAGAGATGAGTGGTAATGGCAGTAAATTTACTCGTGTTTTAAAGCGTAATGGCATCAAATTTTGTGCAAATCGGTCAAAAACAGTAGCTTTGTAAAGGAACATACAAACAGAGAATACCTTTTATTTATACGTATGCTGTAAGCAGCCTTGTACAGGATCTATAAATTTTATTTACATTAAGTAATATACTACATTTGAGTTTAACTCCAAATGTGTTGTTATTGCTAAAAGATTGTAAATGCTATATAATTCATTTGCAATAAGGATGAAGCATTTCTAAAAATCTATAATTTAAATATTTAAAAACCAAAACTGAGGGTTGTTAAATATATATATATATCTCACATAACAAAAAATTCAAATCGCACAAACGAAAAATTTGTAATAGGAAGCCCAAAGATATTTATTGAAAATCCAAAATTACAAAATTTTAATTGTTTATAATATATGATAATTGAATTACGTGAATTTTTATTCACATTGCTAATAAGGTGTACATACAAGAGAGTGAAAAAGTGCAAGAGTTTGAATCTGGGTCTTTGCTTCAGCGTAACATCGATCGATCAACTAAGACACCTGGATCGATATACCTAGCCTGGAAACCTTCACACTTATATGCTAGTAAAGTTGCAACCACATCACAAGATAGGACAACTTCATGAACTACAATCCTGCGGTAAACGTGAGAGCAAAGTACCGCAGGATTGTGGTTCAAGAAGTTGTCCCATCTTGTGCTGTGGTTGCAGCCTTACCAACATATAAGAATGAAGGGTGTCAGGATAGGTTTGTCGATGCTGTTAGCTTAGTTAGAAGAAGCTGAACAAAAGAACCAGGTTCGAACCCTGACCTGTATATTTTTTCATTCTGTTGGTTTTACACCTTGTTAGCAATGTGAATAAAAATTCACGTAATTCGATTTTTAGATTTCTTATAAAAGTCTGAAAAAAATGACAGATACATTGTACAATTAATAAAGGTAAAGCAATTCAAATTAATGTTGAAATCATTCCTCATATTCTATAAATAAATACAATCAGAATTAAATGCAATGGTTTAAATAAGCTAAAAGCTGCAATTCTTTGAAAGAAACTTTCACATTAATCACATCAAGATCAAAATGGTAGCTCAAGGGCTTTTTTGTACTCGTCTGACAGAAAAGCAATATGTGCCAAAGATTTAGCTATCCATTTGGGAATCTAATATATTTCATTGAAAAATCATGAATGAAGATTTTTATTCAATTGCAAAGTTCTTGTAACTTTCAAAATAGACTATGAGGTATGAGAAGATTAAATAAAATTCTAATGTTAATGATTATTTGCTTTCTTAATTCCAGGAATCGCTAATATGAAGAGAAATAAACGGGGGAAATTTTCACTTCATTGAAACAAGCATAAGATCATATTGTTAAGAAAAGTAAACATAAATTTTTATTTAAATAAAATGTATATATGAAATAAAATTAATATATACCTATATATATAGCAGAAAGTACATTTATGCATATTTCACAAGAAAAGTTATTTTATATGTAAGAATGTTAATATCAATATATCTTCAATATTTTTTAGTGTTTTTAAAACTCTACAAAAGGATGGAAATTCCAAAACTTCCCGTTATTCGGCGTGACAGATCACTTTATGCTTCTCATTTATTTATTTATTTTTTTTACTCTGTAAATATTACTAAAATCAACTAACAACATGTTTCCATACACCTTTCCAAATGGTATATGTTAATAAGCCATGGAAATATTGCACAGCAAAAGATTTGGAAAAATATATGCATTTCTGTTACAAAGATAATGTTAAAATGTGTGTTATTAGTTTAATGAATCTCAGGAATTTTTTTAATGTATCTTTAGAAATTATAAGCATCGAATATCTAGAAAACCGCACTTCCTACACTAAATTTAAGCTGGATATACTCATGGAGGCTTTGCATTTAATTGCGGCAAATCATATGCTACATATATGTGTTTTAATTTCAAAATCTATACATTAGCCACTACAAATATATATATATAATAAAATATATATATTTATTTCTAAAAAGTTGGTGAATGAAAATCTTAATGTTACAAACTTTAAGAATGTAATGACATATTGTAGCAAAATGAACATACCAATGGATATCGTAGCTATTTAAAAGTATGTGTGTTCCCATGTTTGCATCAAAACTTATAACAAAATGACAAAATCTAAGTAAAATAATACTTTTAAATTAAAATATGAATGTATTACTTTGAGATATAGTCCATAAAGTTAAAGTACAACGGTGAATTAAGATCAGACGTAGATTATTATTGTGAAAAAAAATGTAAAATTGTAAACTATTATTATTTTTTAATATTTATTAGAATACTTTTATTAATATGCACATATACATATATTGTACATATACACGATCGTACCTGTATATAATTGAATTATTGTTGTGAAGTAATCATACTATTTTATCGCCCCACAACTGATATGGCATCTGAATAAAAACATTTGGCTCGTATTTAAACTAAAAGTCTCTCGAACTCAAAATTTGCCAGTAATACACATCTTTTGAAATTCGTTCTTTAATTTCCGCAAATGTGATTATACCAATGTTTGATTTTATATATATATATATATATATATATATATAACGTTGTCACTTAAACCCTTAGCACTCGCATTAAGTTACGGTTTAAACATTCAAATTAAATATTGGCACCACATTTTGGAAACAAAAAATATTCAACTTGTTTAATGACAGGTAAAATGATACCACAATAAAGCCAAATTACACTATTTTATAAAACTGGTGGGAATCAAACAATCTGAATAAAATAAACAGCCCGTGAATATCACAGAAGCGTTAATTAAGGGGTTATGCACAGTAAATAATGTTTCTTGTGAGCAAAGCTAAAAAAACATATTTATTGAACTTAGCAAATGATTTCAGACCGATTACTCTTCAAAACGACAAAATTGTTGACGAAATTAAATTACAAACTGAATCCAAAGATTATGATGGAGATTTCGTTAAAATTAGTCTTCCAGTTATTGCCGATAAAAAAAAGACATTAGAAATCCCTTTTGAAGCAGAAAAAAAGCAAGTACAACCAGAACAACAGAAGGAGAAATAGAAGAAAGAAGGGAATGAAAAGGCGAAGCCCAAGGAAAAGCACTTAAATATTAGCAAAAAAAGAGGAAAAAAACAGAAGCATAATGAGAAGTACTGGAGCAATAATACTAGAAGCAGTAAGAGAATAAAGTAAATTGCAAGCAAAATAGAGAAAAGAAAAGTAGAGACAGTAAATAAATAAAGAAAACTATATAGAGAATATGCATTTAAAAAATCTTCAAAGTTAACCGAATGATTCAAATGACAACTCTTTGATATCAAGTTCAAATAAACAAAAAGATTCTATACAGGATACGCACATGTTGATTCCACGGGTAATATTAGGGTCAATTTGGAATTATTTCAGAGAGAAGCAAAATTTTACAATGGAATTGGGTTGTATTTTCATTGAGTTTAATTTAAAAAAAAAAAATTAAATATTGTAGCCAGAATGCCACATTCTGATGCAACTAATCGAAATTACGATTTCTTAAACCACTTATTGCTTAATCGCACTAAAATGGGGCCAGAAAAAATTAGAGAAAAGTTATTTTTTTACAAGAAAGATTTTCAGCCTCTTGGCGCGATTCTACATTTGAATTAAGAAATTACTTTGAAGAATGGATTAAGAGTCTCGGAATACCCAATTTAAAAGAATAAAAATCCAATGATTATTAATCACATTAAATGAAAATTGTCCTTAAAACGGAACAACTTTTTAATGATTATCATCATTAATTTATAAATCTCGACGCATTATTAAATATGTTGGGTGATTATGAACTCGCAAGACTTAATGTTAAAAAGATAAATTGAAATTAAGTAATTTTGAAAATAAAAAAAAATTAAAACTAGAAAAATAAAACATTTCTTTCATTCTCAATATCACAAGTGCAGAATCAACAGCGAAATTTATGATTTCGGTCAATAGTGCTGTTAATATAATAGAATTGCAAATATCGATGTCGTAATTTTCATTCACGGAAATAATGTAACTTTAATACCGATGCATCTAAAAATAAGTCAGACTTTAAACAAAATGGAAAAAATAATTGATATTAACGATAAAGCAATAAATATCTTAATTATCACGGAAAGTGACCTTAAACAAAAAAGCTACGAGTGTTAATTGCATATTGGGTCACAAAGGTTATCATTAGATAATTAACATTATATGATGTTGATGGAGAAATTGTGTCCACAATGAAATGTTTTTCGTGTGAATTATGTATTGAGAGGATTCCTATTTATATCAGGTTTTATGTTCTTTAGTCCTTTGTCTATTATGTATTACTGTGTGAATTAAAAAAATAACGCGATTATATATATATCTATTTGGCGATGTATAAATACGGTATTAAAGTTGTTTGCATACGCAGTAATATCCAACTAGGTTACATTAGAATAGTAAACAATTCCTTTCAAAATTAAATTATGTTGCCAATTTCGACAATGAGAAGAATATAAAAGAAACTAATAATTTACATGAAACAAAAAAATATTTTTTTCAATAAATATAGCTCATTGAATTATTTGTCTATTCATTTAAAACGCGTTATGAAAGCTGACTTTTTTTTTTGTCATGTCACGACATCTATTAAATCTTGAACATAGTATTTTTCTTCAGCATTACTATATTAATAACTTATTATTCATTATAACTATTATTTACAAATACTACTAATTCAAATAGAATGGATTAGGCTTGCCTACATTCTTGTTGTTGGGAGATAAATAAAACCTATTCGTTTAATTTGATTAAATAAAGTGAATAAATATTGGGTGAGCGCAAATGTTCTACCCGGTTTTTAGAAAATAAAAAGGTAGGAAACATAAAAAGTTAAGCACCTATGAATTCACGCATGCACCATCAACATATATGACCTTTTGCCATCTGTCTGGCACTCAATTAATCCCACGCCGATAAAACTCTTCTGTTTTACGGTCAAAATACTGTTGTAACGCCGTTTTCACAGTCCCCCACAGTTTCCACATCATTGAAGGTTCGGTGAGCAAAGGCGTTGTGTAACAATAAAAAAAGGTGATAAATCGAAGGCGAAAGGTCGGGGCTATACGCCGGCTGAGGTAAAAGTTCCCAACTAATGCCCAGTAATTTTTGCTGAGTCCTTAAACCAACATGAGGGCTGGCTTTATCTTGTTGAAAGAGAACGCCTCTGCGATTGATGAATGCTGGCCACTTACACGTGAGTTTTGCTCACAATTGTTGGCAGTAGAGGTCGGCGTTGATAATTTGGTTTGGTGAGAGGACCTCCTAGTTGATTATTCCACTAGCATTAAACCATACAGTGAGCAAACATTTTTGAAATGGAGTCCTTCTGTTTAGTTCGATGTAGTAGGGGGGACCGGGGTTAGTCGGCTACAGGGGTAAGAAGGTGCAGTCCTCATAAATCGACTGTTTGCGGATAATGTTGCGCAACCAGTCACAGAGTACCTTTCTCATTACTTTTTACAATCCTCATTGTAGTTTTGCATCGTTACTTACGTGCAGTGTACATTTATTACGATTTCTCTGTTTTTTGCACTCATACGTAATTTTTTGTTGTTTCATTCTTTTTCTAATTCCTAATACTTATCTTAATAATTGTAATTTAACTTGTGCAGTTTTTCTTAGTGTATGATTAACTGTACCTACCCCATATGTCATTTACTTGGATTATTTATGCTTAGAGGATTACGTGTCCCTTTTGTGGAGAAATTTATTATGGGGCAAGTAGGCGCATTGAACACGGGGGAAGTTGGATCGGTGTTTGGTACATGCTGATAGATTGAAAAACAGCAAACAACGAGAAAAGTGGTTGCAATGCAAGATTTTGGGCACACGAGACTAGCCCAAACGGAGACACTCGATTTTTTATTTATGACAAATGTAACTCTGATGATAATATCGAGTAGGATAGAAGTTACTCAATGTTAATGTTTTATTCATTATTTGTATATCTGTATAATGTAGAATTTACATTTTACTGCTATAACGCCTTTGTCTAAACTTACTGGTAATGATGAAATTTATTTCGCTTAACTGCGTGTCTTATTTGAGCTTCATTTAACTTTTTATAAAACGTGTTCCATCTTACCCTATAGGTATAGGCAACTTACATCGTGTGGGGTAGGTTGGCGCACAATTTTTCTTTTACTTTAGGCTTCCGCTAAACATAAACTACAAAAGCTACAAACTCAAAACTCCGGTTATTTATAGCCAAAAGTCTGTTCTTTAAAAATGCGGTTAAAGTTTGTTAAAAACCTTAAATAAACAAAATTATAAAAATCAAAAACTGAAAACTGCGCCTACTAGCCCCGGTCTCCCCTACCCACTGCAACATCGGCACATGGTCCTTTGATTCTTCACATTACGGTACAGTACTCACTTCTCATCACCCGTTACAATTCGGTTCAAAAATGGTTACCTATTGTTACAGGAAAGCAAAGAATTACAGGTGCTGATCCTCTTTATCGTTGCCTTACTCTCAGCTAGTGTGCTACCCACTGATTGAATTTGGTGATGAAGCCAAGCGCATTCATCCGTCTTTTGACTATTTTTCTGTGTACCGAGAACATTTCGGCTGATTCTCAGACTGTTGGATGTGGGGAATTAGCTATGGCTTTGTCCAGATCCTCGTCAGAAAGCACTGACGGGCGTCCAAAACGGCCATGATCTTTACAACTCCTGTCTCCGTTTCGGAATTTATTAAACCAACGGTAGCAGGTGCTATAGTCCACGGCATCTTTCTCATACGCATGGCAAATGGTGTGGTAAGCTCTGGCTGCTGTAACGGCTTTATCATACTCGTACCTTTAACAATGTCTGACGTGATCTTGCTTGCTTGCTATGTTGTTTTCCGTTCCGCATGAGTTCTTCTGTCAAATGTTGTGCCTATACATACTCTACTGCTCTATGCGTTATTATCCACTTTCCTGACCTCGAAACAACACGGCTGTATTCCACTTGACATTTACATATGCTGAAAACGTGTAGAACCTTTACACTCACCCAATACTAAAACAATGACAAAACATGTAATACAAAACGTCACGTACAAAATTACATAAAAAATTACTCGTACTTTCTATACCACTATACCAAAAACAAAACACTGTGTAAACATGACCAATCATGTTCCAAAGAAAATAAGTTAAAACTGGTGTGAATGACTAAGAACAAACAATCTTCTTGAAACACCATCAAAAATTTGTAAATGCGCTAGGCCTTTCGAAAGATCTGAGTCTTTCTTCGTCAGGCGCAAAAAAGACGTCCTTCTACTATGAAGGCATGTAATTCTCAACTATCAAAATATATTGTATTTCATTTATTTATATATTTATTTAAATCAAGTTTTGCTATATAGAAATAAAAATAATCAATGAACAAGTCTTGCCTCTGCTTTCATAGTAGAAGGACGTCTTTTTTGCGCCTGACGAAGAAAGACTCAGATCTTTCGAAAGGCCTAGCGCATTTACAAATTTTTGATGGTGTTTCAAGAAGATTGTTTGTTCTTAATCATGTTCCAGTTAATATATATATATATATATATATATATAACAGAGTAGTTTGTCAACAAAAACAAAATCCATCGTCTGCGTGAAGGGAAAATTAAAACGATTACAAATAAATGAAAGTCCTTGGAAGCAACAATAAACGAACACTTTGAGTTCTGAATTCAGTGAAACTCAAACATCACTTTAGGTCTGAGTAAGCGACCATATCGAAATCATTTTTTTATCATCAGTTACTGCAAGAAAGTCACTAACAATCGTCTAGGTCAGTAACATCCCCAGCAGTTGCATTATAAACTCCGTAAATGCGAAAAATCTTTTTTACCCTACTTCAAGAAGGACAGATATTTTTATCCAGTCGGTCATCGTGGCATTAAAAATAGATATTATATTTATTTTTTTTTTTAATTGATGTCATGGAGTTCAAATTTCTTTCCGTAATTTAAAAAAAAGTTTGAACTTTCAAACATAATTCAAGAAAGGGTTAAATAATTTAAGAATACGTTTTTAATGATCTTAAGTATGTCATAATTAAACATACAATTTAAAAAAGTGGAGCTCTTGGGCCTTTTCCTATTGCGCTATTCCTCATTAATTAAATAACTTGCCTTATATAAACTACTATCAACATATTATTACAGCAAAATTTAGCTGATAAATACTCTATTATATTATCATAACTATCGCCTCTTGCGGGATACGAATTAAAATTTATTTTGCCTTTGAACCCTTCATTACAACATATACTGGTAATTATCTGCTTGCAATTTTCCTCACCGCTATATATTTTTTAACTTCCGATATGCTATTTATTTCGGAAAAAAAATTTAAGTGTCGTCACTAAAAAATAACGATCCGTTACATAATCAAGCCGTAAAATGAAGCAGGTGTATTACTGTACGGTTAAATACTGATAATCGTTACTGCATTCTTTTTTAACATATAAGCATCGCACATTTTAATTTTTTATTCATTCGTATAGGGGAAAAAGTATTTTTAACTGAAATTTGTTTGAATACAGCATCTCAATTTAAATGGGTTTTATTTTTTGTACTTTTTAATGCCATTTATGGAATGGTGGCAACTGAAGTAATCCTTTTCGATAGAAAGTAAACAAAAAAATAGATAATGTGCGTGTTTGTCGACAAACTGGCTTGTTTCGTGATTACAAAACTTAATACAGGCGAAAATTCGAACTAAATTTCTCGACATTATACTAAAATGCTCGTAAATTTTATGTAGTTATAATATATTGCATTATATATAGGAAATAATACGTTATAAATTACTAACCCTGCAAGTATTGTTACTTTCTGCCTACACCAAGTTGAGAAGAACCTCTTTTTTTTGTTAAATAAATTCACATGCACATTATCTATACTTGGAAAATAGTAGATTGCTATATATTGGGTGAGTGCAAAAGTTCGTGCGGAGGTGCAATAGATGGCTTTAGAAGCGGCGTAAAGTATTGTCATTAATACTGCCATCTACGTAAGACAGATCGTTGGAAAGGTGACGTGTGCAGCTTTCATCTCAAACAAAATAATTTGTGTAGATAAAAACTGCTTCGAGAAAGATTACTTTCAAAATGAGTGTCGATAAGGTGCATTTACGGCATGTTATACTTTACGAGTTTCGGAAGGGAATAAACGTTGCAGCAGCCGTAAAAAAAACATTCAAGAGGTTTATCAAGATCAAACACCAGCTAAACGAACTGTGGAAAAGTGGTTTGCGAAATTTCGCCGCGGAGAGTTTAACTTTGAAGACGAGCCACGCTCAGGTCCACCTTCACATATTGATGACGATGTTGTGCGTACTTTAGTTCAGAATGTTGCAACAGCACTTAACGTTGACCGATCAACCACTTTTCGGCGTTTAAAGACATGGGATTCGATTTGAAGCTCGATATATGGGTGCCGCATTTGCTGATCGAGAGAAACAAAATCGAGTGAATTTCTGGTGCCGTTTCTTTACTCGGGCGGCTCAAAAACGAGCCATTTTTTGATCGATGAGTGACGGGAGATGAGAAATGTGTCCTTTAGAACAATGTTCAGAACAAACGCACATAGAAACAGGCAGATGAGCATGGTGACGCAATGGCAAAGACCAGTTTCCGCCCGATGAAGGGGAGGCTCTGTGTTTGGTTGGATTGCAAGGGTATAATTTATTTTGAGTTTCTCCCCGCAGGCCAAACGATTGATATAATTAAAGTGATATAATTAAAGTGATATAATTAAAGATGGGATCAAGGGACGAAAAAAACGGGGTTTTAAGAAGAAAAAAATTCGTAACTTTATTAATTTACAAAATATCAAATCAACTTAAAATTATTATAAATTTTCTTAATATTATCTACAACTTTTATTATTGACAAGTTTTTGATAAGATCAACTCTTACAGAAAAAAAAAAAATGTGTCGACATAATTCTGATAAAACCAGCCATTACAGAGAAAGGAAATTAAAAACTCGCCAAAAACGGTCAAATAAAGTTGTTAAACTGGGTTTATATCGTGTCTTTATTTAGTTTTTGTTGGTTTAATTAGTAATTAGAAATCTAACTGTACCTGTAGCCGAGCCAAGAGGTATTTCTCTTTTAAAAACAATTTACATATAAAAAGTTCTAAATACTTTTATTATTCTTAAACCCGTATTGAACAATAAAGCTACAGTAATATAGAATATGGAAATATCAAATATCTGTGAACAATTTTTGGCAATATATGGTAATTTATGAATACAATATATGTGAATTCAAAATTACTTAAACATTCACATGTATAATTAGTTATTATGCGATTTATTTTAATAAAGAACAGTTTTTAAAAAATAAAATTTATATTCAGGTATTCTTCTAACTACAAAAATAGAAATTTCAATTATTTTTTTCAATATTATTATTATAACATATTTTTTCAATAAAAAAAAATATTGTTTCACATTCTTTTCAAACTAGCTATTCTGTATATATATATTATATGCTAGTTAGTGATGAATATTTTTCCTGTATTTACATCCATATTTTTTGTTTCATATATGTATTTAATGCTCTGCAAAAAACTAAAATTCAGCAAACTTAAGGGGAAAAAGTTTTCTGTTCTAAAAAATTGATAAATTTTGAAGTAAATTAATGGAAGAAATTTTCATATTTTTTACTGTAAATAAAACCGACACTTTCTTTCTTTTTCTTAAAGGCGAATAAAAAAAAAATGTACTCGATATGGACATCTGGTTCTGTCAGACATAAGCACTTTTGAGTTGGGAGCATGCCAGAAACGAAATAATGCCCCCAAAAAAGTTTCAATACTTTTAAAATTGAATTTTTGTTAATATTGTTTTTACATTGGGTTTTGTTAAAGTGCTTGAGATATTTCTAAAAGGTAATTTACTAGAATGAATATTTTAAATTATAATATGTGCATTTGCGTTCTAATTACATGTATTTTAATTTATTCTAAGTTTTATCATCATTCAACGAATGAAGTTATACATATCGTGTTTATTTATATTTCCTTTTGTATGTGCAAGCATAACTCCAGAACAGATGGTTCTATTTTCATACTTTTTTTTTTTGTACAGGTCTCTCGGTCTGCAGATGGCTTTATTGAAGCATTCTTAAAATGTAAAATTCATGTTGGTTTCTCTGTCTGTTTTTGGTGTCTAATTTTGTTTATAGAGGCTTTAATATTTGTAAAAAGGATTAAACGTGTAATTATATACAGTGATCATACGCAATAAGTTATCTATCGTCGATCTTTAATTTCTCAACCGGTCATCGTAGACATATAATTATAAAAAGTTTCAAATGAGATAAATATTCACGTTGTAGCGTTGTTTAAAGTAAAAAAAAAGCAATTTTATAAAAAATACGAAATCTAACTTTTTATACGGTCTCCAAATATCTATAGTTATATTTAGTAAAAGTTTACACATATCATGACAGACATAACACAAAAAGTTTGACATCAGTACTACAAAAATTGACAGGTTATTAATTTTCAAATTTTGAGATTTTTACACATATTTTGTCTTTCATTGAGGGATTGGTTAAAAAATAACTAAAGTAATTTGAGATCAAAAAAAGGGTGCAATGTTCTTTATACTGCGAAACCACCTTTAGCCGGTATCGCCAATTCGGGGTATCACCAAAGATTGTAAAATTCATCTAAAAATTTGAGCAAAATTTTAGGGGTCGAACAACATCTAAAAGTCAAATTAGGTAGAATCGACACCCGAAAAATAAAACATACTAAGTAAGAACTAGATAAATGACAGCGGAATGCAAACGACCAGCCGAGCTATAACGAGCATGAAATTCGGGATTATGCAACTTACAATAGAACCACATCCCCATATGTTAGGGATAAAACACTAGCCATTTATCAGTGGACATGCTAGTCATAGACATGCTAGCTGAGATCGTGATGGTAGTCCATAGTTACACGCAATATGCCGAAATGATATTTATTTATGACGAATGTCAAAGGAATGCCGAAGCGGCTGCGAGGGTTTATTCAGAAAGTTTCCCTAGGGATCGGCATCCAATGAAATCTTGCAATGATATTATGACTGATGCATCACCGTCTTAGAAAGACCGGCTTTGTTGCACCGCGGCCGTTCTTTAACATGTTTTTTTTTTTTTTTTTTTTTTTTTTTTTTTTTTTTTTTTTTTTTTTTTTTCCTTAAATACAAATGAATAATGTGTATTTCGGAAATACAGCCTTGGTCCTCTAAAGCATATATTAATTCTCCAATTAGATTTATCCTTTTTTCTAGTGACTAGTTTTCTTCTGTTGGTTTTTCATTCTCGGCTTCTGAGCTGCTACTAGCATTATCGACCGTTCTATATAGACAGCGTCAGTGATCTCGCTGTCCGTTAAATTCTTCGTTGTTGATGCATTTTCGTCAATGCTTATCCAATCACCTATATCTCTATTTCCGACACTTAATGCATTTTCAGATTATCCGTGTTCAATCAGCTCATAAATTGCGGCCTGTTCACGGCAAATTTGAAAGCCTGAAAATTCTTCCTCATCATTGATGTCGCCGTGGCCGAAAATTCATTCCGGCCATATATTGTGGTATGCATTCCTCAAAGTTGCCTGCAAAGTTGTTCCCGTTGCTAAGCAACTATGCAGCTCCCAGAAAATTTGTTCAGAAAATAATCGCCTCTTACAAATGAAAAAAAAAAAGTCACAGATTCTTTTTTTGCATTATTATTTTCGATCTTGAAGTTTTTATTTCATAAAGAATTGCAATTTTTCTTCTTTCTAACTTGAAAGTGTAAAAAAAAGGAAGGGAAAAGATGGTTTTGATGCCGGATTTTTGAAGTCATACGGTATTTCCTTTCGTAGTTATATTATATTTTCTAAGATTAATAAACATTTGTCTATATAAAAATGTAGTAACTGGAATTAAAATTATAAAAATGCATTTAAAAGGAGCGCTCGTCAACCCCCGTTGAGACACCACAAACTCTGAAAGCATGCTAATTTGATCGGCTTTAACACTAGAAAGACGGGGAATTTTACTCAAATTTTAAGAAAATATTTCACACCAGAATTTTTATTTTAAATTATTAAGTTATTTATTTCACTGGTATTTTTGCTTTGTTCCTTTTAAACTAGTTTTAAGAAGAAATTTCTGGTTCCAACCGGAATATATTAATTTGGTAGCGGTCAAAATGACCGCTCGCCGTCTTTCTAGTGTTAAAAAAAATCCCGAAGAAAGAATTATAATTATTAGAAAACAGGAATTCTACTTTTTCAGAATTTAGTGTTGCCCCCGGTGAAAACAATATATGTAAATCTAAATAGTACAAAACATATTTCGATTTTAAGACTTAAAACACGTACTTTTATTTTATGTAAATTAACGTCATTAGCATCCGCTTAAGAATTCCACATTTACGATCCGATCCACTCTTAAACATCTGCAGTAAAGCATGCATAGGATGTCACTATCGCAAAATAATACACAAATGCAGCAAAAAAGATGCCGTCATTAAAGATAATCGACAAAAAAAAAAAAAAAAAAAAAAAAAGGCTATCTAATGATTTATAGGCCTTCATTTGTTTGTAACATTAATATAGATAACTTAAAATTAAATATAGTTTATAATAGCTCCATGTTTTAACAGAAATTATTCGTTTATATTTTTTCAAAATAGCACGTATTTCAATTACATTTTCTTTCGGTTGTTATGAGAAAATGGCAACAAAAAGATATAATTACTATTTTTCAACTATTTTCATTTACTATCTACATAAATGGAGTACTTAAGTTGCCAAAATTAAACAAATGGTGCTAAAAACTACAAAGAAAATTAATATTTCAAAAATCAATGGAGATACAGTTTTCAAACAAATTGCATTTAAAAGTAATTTTTTCCCAATACGACAGTATAAAAATTGAAAATGTGCGATGCTTAGATATTTTTAAAAATGCTATAGAGTATTTAATTGTACAATGATACATCTGCTTTGCTTATTGCTGGCTTCTATAAAGTAACTTTATTTTTTGAACACAAAATAAGTTGGGAGAAAGAAATAGCATACCGTAACGGGGGCTAAAAACTAGATAACAGGAATTCTGCATTTTCAGAATTTAGTGTCGCCCCCGACATTTCCATTACTTCATTTTCTTCTGATGACTGGTGGCGTCTATTATTATGAAACAGCCATTAAAAATTAAGTGTTAGGTGAAGATGAAAGAACAGCCGTAAAATGTTAGAACTCTTCTGGTCAGAATGGGGGAAAAATGACCATATATATATATATATATTTTTTTTTTTTTTTTTCAAAATAATTTATGGCCATTTTTTTTTCAATTCTGACCAGAAAATCAGAGTTCTAACCTTTTTACGGCTGCTCTTTCATCCTCACCTAACACTTCATTTATAATAGCTGTTTCATAATAATAGAAGCCATCAATCCATCAGAAGAAAATAAATCGGTGAAAGCGGAAACTCGGTTAAGCGGGACTCGGATAATCGGGACTCTACTGTAGCCCAGTTTTAAGACTTAAAACACGCGACTTTATTTATATAAAACGACGTTATCCGAATCCGTTGAAGAATTCCTCATTTACGATTCAATCATAAACATTTACAATAAAGTATGTGTTGGACGTCACTATCTCAGAATAATACACAAAGGTAGCAAAAAGAAATCAATTTATTTATATTTTTTTCAAAATAGCACGTATTTTAATTACTTTTCTTTTACAGTTTTTATGAGAAAGTGGCAACCAAAATATATAATTGCTATTTTTCCTTTACTTTCTACAGAAATGGAGTACATCCGTTGCCAATATTAAGCAAATGTCGCTGAAAACTACAAAAACATTAATATTTCAAAAATAAATGGAGATACAGTTTTCAAACAAAATGGATTTAAAAGACCTTTTTATTTTCCAATACGACGGTATAAAAATTGAAAATATGCGATGCTTAGAAGTTTAAAAAATTGCTATAGAGTATTTAATCGAACTGCTTTGTTTTACTGCTGGCTTTTGTAAGGTAACGCAATTTTTTGACACAAAATAAGCAGGGAGAAAGAAATAGCATACTGCACCGGGTTCTAAAAAACAGTGGCGAATTCCCTGTTAACGGGTAGTTTTCGTCTTTGATTAAGTCAGATCAGTGAATATAAGCTAATATAAAACGAATTAAGTAAGCAGAGTCTTTGTCTCCATTAATTTTTTAACAACTCTATAAGAATTTTTTTTTTTTAAATAAGGCATTTTAATTATAACGTTTTAAATCTTACGTAATTTTCACCAAAGTTTTCTTTCTCTTTTTAATATTCACGTTAAAATACTTTTGTTAAAAAGGTAATATTATTTGTGCTGTCTTAGAATTCTCAACAATAGTTTGAAAAGGTTATCTCAAAATATAAAATAAATATCTTGCGTAAATATATTTTAAAATTTAAACTGTTTGGCAATATTATAGTTTGGCAATTTTAAATATGACGTAATTTCCTCCATTTACGAATTTAACGCATATTAATGGATTTAATATTTTACAATTTTCATTCTATTTTAAAATTCACGTATAAATATAGTTTTTATGACGTAGTTATAAATATTTTTTCTACTTTTAATACGTAATCATTTAATTCTCAGTTGAAAGTTTATTTTTTTCTGTTTATAATATTTAATTTTAAATAAATTTTTAATTTGAAGGAAATATTATTACTTACGGTTTTTTTTTTTTTTTTTTTTTTTTTTTTTTTTTTTTTTTTTTTTTTTTAATTTAGCAACAATTTAAAATAATACCCTTTTCTAAAAGTTGTAAAAAAATATCTCTCGAAATGCTGAATATTTGAATTTAAAATAGAAATAAAACCTCAAAAAGTGAGTAAAATTTAAAAATAATAAATGCAACTGCACACGGCGAACCCCTAATGTATTAAATCATGTAAAAATGATTAAATTTCCACCTACAGCATTGGATCCTATGCAATATATTTTTCAAAATATTAACTAAGAAAGTCCCCCGGTTACAAAAAATTCAAAACCGGCTGCGGTGACAGTGTTAGTTACTTTATTTTAGAATATATATATATATATATATATATGATTGTCAGTCTGAATAAACTAAAAAAATAAAAATAAAAAATAATATACAAAATACAACATTGATAAATTTCGTTGAGGGGCACAAGAATGTTAAGCACTTAAATATTTTATCACTTGCACATAAAATGAACAAAAGCAATCTTCATTCATTTTTTATCGTACAGAAAGAAATAGAGTCCCAGTGGAAAATAGTGGAGAATAAATGCTGAAAATAAATCCTACATTTCACCGAAATTAATTAATCTCTGGAGAATTCGCAGTATCAAGGGAGGCAGTTAACTTTGGAATTAAGAAAATAAAAATGCAATTAAAAAATATATACGTAGTGTTTTTTTTTTCGTCAAACAAAGTTGGCACGTGTTATAAATCCTGTGACAAGATTTAAGAAAGTTTCACTTAAAAAAAAAAAAAAAAAAAAAAAAAAAAAAAATGCATAAAAATATTTTGAATGAAAATTTTATTTTATTGAGATATTAAATAAAAAAATGTTTTCCATATTTAAAGAGAAAAATATTTTTAAACATAAAAATGTAAATAACTTTATACATTGATAAGTATATATAGTAAATTAGTTTCAGAAAATTCAAATTTATTAAATAATAGTTTAATACAACCTTTTGATAGTAATACATTTCTACAAAGTTGTAATTAAAAATCATTAATAAAAATTTCGTTTCCAAAAAATGTATTTCTATTTTAGCTCTTTTTTTTTTTACTTAAATGCTATAAAAAACTTTTGAACTGAAAGCTTGAATTATATCACACAATTAAATATTGTTTCATTAAATAGAAAATTCTTTAAATTTTATGAATAATATCTATGTTTATCCAAACTTTTTTATCAGGATTTTTTTTTTGTTTTACTTTTTTGTTAATGTAATGAACTAGTATTTTTCATCGTGTATGATTTAGACTGTACATATAGCATATTTATGGTAAAATTTATATCACAAACGTACGAGACATAAAAAATAATCAAAAAGTAATAATTTTATTCTACTGTGTTCAGTTTCCATTTTTAAAATAAACATGCTAAATATCTAGCGTAATTCAGGCCGAAAGCGCATTTTTTGCAGAAATTGATAAATAATACTGCAGTAAGAAATTCCAAATTTATAAATATATTTTTAAATCTAACGTAATATATTACAACAATTTCGTTTACCGTATAAAGTTAGCACATATATATATATATATATAGTTAATTTTCTAAATGTATTTCAAAATATGCTATTTTGGCGGATTACTTTGTACAACCTTATATATTAATTATTTCAAATTAGGAGAAAAATTGAAATTTGCTTCAAGAAATTGCAGAGTTAGTTAAAACTAATTGTGTTGTTATTCTACACTACAGGAAACTTTAGAAAAACTAATTATTTTGCTTATATGTGTATTGTACATAATAATAAAGAATCACAAAATTATAATTTGTTACACTTGGCGAGAACAAGTAGCAACTGATATTAATTAAAGTTGTTATTACTAAATTCTAATCACATTGAATCGTACATGATATGTATCTGAGGATTTATTGTTTATTGTTAAAAGTTTGTATATTGTAATCTGTTCTTTTCACTCTATTTTTAGTAGGAGAGCTGTTGAACATTTTTGAGTAGGTATTTGAGGCACCGTGAAAATTTGTGCAGCACTTCTTTTGTAATGCCTGAATAAAAAATCGAATGTCTGGCTGAAGGATCGTGGCCCAAAACCTGTGCCAGACACGTGTCAAGTGCCATTTTTTGACTACCCAAAAAAGGTATTTGAGGCACGCTGAGATTGAGACAGAATAATATTTATACTTAGAAAAAGATATTTTGAAAACGATAGACACCTTAGTCGGCCCAAAAACTGTGCCAGACACGTGTCAAGTGCCATTTTTTGACTACGCAAAAAAGGTATTTGAGGCACGCTGAGATTGAGGTAGAATAATATTTATGCTTAGAAAAAAATATTTTGAAAATGACAGACAATTTAGTCGGCACAAAAACTGTGCCAGACACATGTCAAGTGCCATTTTTGGCAAATTGGTCCTTGACACGTGTCTGGCACAGATTTTGGGCCACGATCCTTCAGCCAGACATTCGATTTTGTATTCAGCCATTACAAAAGAAGTGTTGCACAAATTTTCAGGGTGCCTCAAATACCTTCCCTAAAATGTTTCACAGCTCTTGGACTATTTTAATCAATAATCTAAAATGATGTATGTGAATGTTTCGAATTATTTGTACTCTATTCTGGTTTTGGAAAATTAGTTTTCAAAATGTGGAGCAATAACTTTTAGAATACTTAAAATGTATGTCTGAGACGTATGTTTATATGATTACATATCAGGTGTATTTGAGTTACTTGTATTGTTTTAACTATTATTATGCAGTTATTTATTTATTGGTGAAGTTTCAATTTCGCTGTGGAGTATCAGCTAGAAAGAAAAGCTAAACTCTTTAGATTGTTATAAGATACATTCAGGGTAATCTATCGTAATCGCAGAGCACGTCAAAAACACAGATTTTATTTTAATGTAATAGTAGAAATTTATTTTTAGAACCATAAAATAATCTAACGTTGGATAAGTTATTTCAAATAATTGAATTTATTAATAAATATTTTTTTCTATTCAACTTCGTCGAATTTCAAATTTGGAGATGTTTAGATGTTACTAAGTTTCAAATAAAATTTAAATTAATTCCCTTTGTCGTTTTGACAGTCGATATGATTTCAGTGTTGCTTGGTCTTAGGACTCTTAAAGTTTTAAAATTTTCGAAATTTAATTTTTTTTATATGATAAAATTCTATGTTTTGTGAAAATTTTGATATAATGGTTATCTTGAAACTCCCATTAGAACTGAAGTTATGGCTTTTAGAATGATACTTGCGCAATAGCAAAAGCGGTGTTTCCGAATCTTTGAAGTAATTTTTCTCCAAATGACGTTTTTGGGCATAACGCGCACGATATCTCAAAAACTTCTGATTCTTTTATCATGAAATTTTCAAAACATATGTTTCATGTTAGTCTGTATAAACTGAACCTAAAATTTTCTTTTTATTATAAAAATAAAATATTTTTTTAGGGGGTTATATTGTTGAAATTTTCTAAATTTTGCATTAGCTAAATACAACTTTGTATTAAAAATATAAAAGTGCTTTAAATACAAATTTATTTAGGTTCAGTGTAATTATTATAATATGAAGTATAAGTAGGCACCAAAATTTTCATTCTAGTTGCAAAATTTATTTTGTAATCGTGCGCATAATCTGTTATGCCGATTTTCTGCTCGTCAAATGTCTAACAGTTTAGAGCACCCTGTAAATGCTAATTCTGCATCTTGAAATTTTTTAAATATTTGCAATGAAAGAACATACTTATATCTTTCATTCCCAATTAAAATTGTGTCTTAATATCAAATACATTTTAAGATATTAAATGTTGAAAATGGTCTTTTTTTTTTCTTTTTTTCTTTTTTTTCCAATTTTAAGAGTCCTGAGACCCCTTAAACGCAGAATATCCAGTTATGCACCAAGAAAATGAGTGCACAAAGCAAGTCATTAAATCACACCTATAAATACTAGCAACAGATTCATTGTAGTAGACAAATTCTTTTTAAATATATTACACACGATAATATAAAAGCTCCAGTAACCTTAACAAGGAAACTATGCAAATGTAGGATGAAAACATTTTAATGGTATCTTCTTCTTCTTGCCTACAGCTAAGTTTTTCAATCTTTACCCGCTAGAATTCTGCTCAAATTTACTCAGTTTGGGATAATGGATTTTATCAAAAATTTACATTCCTTGCCATTCTTCCCCCTACATAATTTGCCCTATTATGTGCAAATATTATATTTTTACGAAGCTAATATACAGGTGTCTACAAATTAGGTGGGCATTAGGAGTAAGATAGAAAAATAGTTCAAGTTTGCCATTATCACAAATGTTCCATGTGACTTCCTTTCGTGACTCTGTAAAACTCTCATCGGTAAATTATTTCTTGCCACTGATTTGTCAGGATGTTTTCGTCGATCAAATTAATTTCAGTGCAGATTCTTAATTTCAGGTCAGGAATGGGTAAAGGAAATGGCGGCTAGTACACTTGATCCTTTCCCCATACACCAAATCACATACACCGAATCACATAAAATCCCATACACCGAAATCAAGCGGTGAAAGATCTTGTGATCGTGGTGGCCATTGAATGACACCTCAATTTGACTCTCTAAGTGATAGCAACAGTTACGACACCTAATGCCATCTATGAATAAACTTCAGCAATAGTACTACTAGTCAGACTTTCAACAATTTTATTTAATATTTCGGAAGTTCTTAACTTGCGAAATTGCCCAACTAATATGTAGACACCCTGTATTCCAATTATTCCATTAATTGCATGTGTTTTACGATTATGTTAAAGCGATTTTCCATCATTACACAGCTTAAGTTGCAATGATTTTTTCTACGCTTTTCTCTTAAGATCGTTTTGCAAATGCTTTTAGCTAAATGGCCCACATAAACATAAAAAATTTAATATCTTACATATCTATGATAATTTCAATTTAAAATAAAGTTGCCTTTTCTCGGATTATATGACATGCAATAACAGGTATAAAAATCCCCATGTGATTCTATTCATGCCACATAAGCCAACCAAAGTACCTGTAAAAATAATAGTAACAGTACAGAGGGTGTCTTTAATATATCTTTAAAATGTTTAAGAAACATGCATCACCTAGATTCTTACATTCTCTATACGCTATATACAGATATCTTTGTAAAAAATGCTATATCTGAAATAAATATTTGATTCGAATACATTTTCTAGTTGACTGCTATCGTCACTGGTGCAAGAGATAATCGCGAACACCTATATTTTGAATCACAAGATAAATTCTATTTCTTAATGATAAATTAATTTTAACGTTTGTAATATTTTACATTAAAATTGCTGTTGTCCAAGTATAAAAGTAAACATATATACATGTATGTACATTTATACACATTTTTTTATCTCTATAATAAATAGGATTAAACATTAAAAAAAAAAAAAAAATTCTTAAAAAAATAACGGATTAAAAAAAAAATTTGAAAAGAGTTTTCATATAAAGAACTTAAAGAATATTATCTTACTTTAAAATATATTACTATTTAAAAAAATATTAACTTCCTTTCTGTTTAAATAATAATAATAATTTAATGAGAAATCTATTTAAATACTTTAATAACTCACATAATATGTTCAATAGTTTAAGTTTTCTGACGGCTTACATAATATATCCAATATTTCAAATACACAATACTACGAATTTCCTAGGTAAAGTATATTATTTATACACTTGAAAATAACAATGAAGATGATCCCATCGAAAAAAAGTCTTAACGATAGCTTTAGAGCTATTGTGATAGAGAAAACTCTGTTCTGCGCTGAAGGAAATCGTTGGATATCCACTTCAAAAAATCAATCAAAAAATACTTGAAATTCCACATATTATTATCATTATACCATTGTCCTAATTTTATTATATTATTATATTTATACTCTTTTTTTTCAATAACATTAAATTTCAGATATTTAGCACTAGTACGCTGTTAAAAAATTGGAGAAAACTGTCCCATCATTCGGCCGTTTTTGTAGAGAACAATTACATAGCCGTAAATAAACTGACTATAATATTTGAAAAAATATGGATATAATAGAGTTAAATTACAATTATGTAATTGTATTCAGGAAATAACCGCTATTCACACAAGTGGAAAACCTTGCCTAAAGCATAAAATGTGTACAAGAATCGACGAAATTTCAAAAGAAATATTAGAAATATTACGTCGTATGGGAGATGAAATATTTTTTCATGTTATAGCAGTACGATAAAATAGCTTATAATCCATAATCGGAACCACAGGCAAAGTTTGGAGTCAACTTGTGAAAACAAAAATAATTTTCTCTTAAATACTCTCTGATATTTATGATATTTGGTGTACCAATTCACAAAATAGCGCAAAATCGCTTTGGAATTTATTACGAAACTTTCTCAAGTAACACAAGCGTAGATTGTCTGTTTCTCAATTTATCCCGAGTTAAACTTGGTCCATCATGTTGTATATATAATAAATCAAACAATCTTTGACAAAAAATTCAAATGATCTTTCAATTAAAGCGATATTTTTTTTATTTTACGAAAAAATACGTTTTTTCTTGCTTTTGCATTAAATGTATTTAGATATATCTAGCATATTCTGGCGATGTTGAGTGCAGATACGATTACTAAAAATATGTGTAAAATATTTTCAAAAATTCTATTTCCCTTTAAATGTGTCACAGTTCTAATTTTCAAATTCTTTTTGTCAAAAATGTGCTTTTTCAAAGTATCAGTATAATAATAATTTCAGAATCCAATATATAATTTTTAATTATCACTATTTTTTGCACAATCCAGTAGGTGAATTTTAGAAAATTAGAGAACGTATGCTAAAAAATATAAATATAATACTTAAATTATAAATGTTATTTATATAAGTAGTCATTATCTCTATTTTTAGTACATATAAAATGACATTTAACGTATTTTTTCAAAAACAGCAAACTCTGTTTCAATCCAGTTTTTATATTTAAGCAATTGACTCCTGAAGAAAGATTGCAAAAACAAAGTTTACAGAGTTCAAAATTCTAAAAGTAGGGTTATAAAATTTACATATTATTTTGGAAAAATAAAACTGAATTTTCAAATTTTCCCGCAAGAATTAAATTTTGTCTTGATTAAATAATTTTTCTTTATAAATCTATTTAAAAATATGCGAAATAAAATATTCTAAAAAACTGAAAAAAAATCAAATATAGCGAGATCTCTCAAAAGATACATTTATTATAAATATCAGCTGTATTTTTTTTATAAACAAATAATATAACATATGTTATGTTGAAAGAAATCCTTATATATATTTATTGCCATATTGTAGTATAAATATTCTAGGCTTACACTGTAAATTTATTTAAAATATATTCATAGAGATATACATTTCTTGTGACTTCAAATTATCGTCTTGGGGGAAATTTTAACATCAGACATATTTTTTTCGATATCTATTTTGTTTTCTTTAAATATTTTTATAAATTCTGATATACGAAAAAATATCGCATAAAATATCATGGTACGTCATTGAAATCTTTCATATAAAAGTTTGTAAAACTTACTGATGTTTGAAGTTGTTTTAAAAATTAATAAATATATTTAAAAAACTTAATTCGCTATAAAGTTTGAATTGTCATATATATGTATATGTATAGGTATAGGTATATTTAGATGCAGCATCTTTTAAGCAATATGAAAAAAAGATAATTTTTATCTTCAATATAATAATAATAAATAAAATGTTTGGCAAGAAAATCCAAATTGTAAAAATTAGCAATTTTATTTGTTATTGAAAAATAATTATGTTAATTCCTTAATCTTATATTTTCGAAATGATTAAAACACTTTTGCCTTGCATATTTTTACACTTGCTTTGTATCAAATCAACCCCGACCCATATCTGCAAACGACAATGCTTTTGTTTAATTCCGTTAAATCGTCTGCCTGCAAAATACCTTGGTCTTTGTATAAATTGCTACTACTGGCATAGGATAATGACTATCAATTTTGTGTTTACATTTTATTAACACTCTACTACAATACGAGTAACAAATAACTCGACTTTTTTTTAATTCCAGCCTTTCAATATAACATCTTTATTTTGGAACAACATGCTTTCTTTGTAGAAATTTCCAGAGAAATTCCAATATGAAATCAGAATTTTATTCAATTCTATGTACAGTAATTTGTGGAAAACACCATACATAATTGGCGCATTTTTATTTTACCCAGGAAGAAAAATATCGGAGAAGCTGCTTTACTAACATTTATTAAAAAACAAATTGCCTATCACGGTTGATGCATGTAAAAAAAAAAATCTTGGTCTAAGACATTTCTTGTTATTAGCATTGCGCATTACCATTGGCACCTCGCTTTGCTCTCATCATTCAGATATTTAAAATCTATGAAATAGGCCGAATTTTATACTACATAATCCAATAATAAATCTGCTTAGATTTTACATATATTTTCTCTACGTGTACTTACCTTCTCAAGTGCGAAATGGATTGTTTCATTTCGCTCGCATGGCATTCATTAAAAAACGCCAAAATGGACAGGCTTTCGTAATATTTATACATAATTGAAACAAAAAATGTACAGTGTCGATTTTATCTTTTATCAAGTGTTTAGTCTATACGCACTTTTACTAAACGCGGGTGCTTTATTAGAATTCTATCATTCTCAAATTGCAATTTCCTTGACGCCGTCAATTTTCCTCATACGTGTATCATTTTAACGTCATTTATGGTTTTTCAGTGCGCTGATGAATCTTCGCCGGAAAACGTGGATGTAGCCATTCAAAAATTTTGATTTTTTTTTCACAGTAACCGCAACCGTGATAACTATATTGTATTAAATCTATCTTTACAAACTCGAGCGCAAAACTTTAAATAAAAGTTTCTGATATTTCTTTTTAATTAGTTGAGCGATTAGACTGCTAGGGGATCATATATCGGAGACGTTTTTTTAAGACCATTCCCAACCTGCATATATTTAGACATATATATGTATATACATATATGTAATCTTTATTAATTTAATAAACGCCATCTTTAATACACTAATTTTTCAAATTATTTTTTTGGAATAAAACCAATGGAATTCACTTGGAGTAATCGGTACACTATTTTTTATGACTTTAAAATGCAACTTTTCTTAGAAATACAGTAATTGCATCGTAAATTGATTCAAATTATGTAACATCTACGAAACATTTAATAGGTATAATTATTATTAAAGAATAATTTTCAAAAAATTATAAAACACTAATTTATCAATATGACTGTGTTCTTTGCTCATTAATATGAGATATTATATAGTATTGGTCTAAAACAGATATAATGGTTTCTTCAAAAATGCTATAACTAAAATTAAAGAGTAGAGTTTATTCTATACGTAAAGCAGGTATACAGTGTGTCCACTGTCCTGACCGACCTTTATTTTCGCAACCGTTGGTCCTAGATGCATACTTCTAATTACAAAAATGGTTTAACTAATTATGGTAATAATAATGGTTTAAGAATTATTTTTAAAGCGATTTGGGTCACGGAAAACATGTATCAAAATATTACGAAATTTAAATTTTTATACGGTCCTATAAGTGATATTTACCAAAAAATTACTGTGACACTAACAAGTAAGACAGAAAAAGTCCCATTCATCTAACATTAAAATTGACCGAGTTATGAAACTTTGAAATGCATGACTTATACCACTCTTTTGCATATCAAAACAGATAATTTCGACCATGCTTTCAGGGGTACTGTATAAAGTACTTAAACTTATTTCAAGGTATCTGCGCTTTGAATGAAATCGTACAACTATTACGATAAACTTTTATTTGTTAAGTTTCAGATTAGTTAAAATAATTGTATTTTACCATATGTTTTATTTTGTAAAGATTTGAGGCTATGATTTCTTTTAACTAAAATTATGTTATTTTCATAAGGTTTTATTTAACTTGCAATGATCGTCTTTCCAGTTTAAAATTTGGACTCGAAATTTAACTTACTTTCAAATGTCCGAATGAAGTTAAATTTTACATACTGACTTAAATCCAATAACAATGCAATATTATTATCATCCTATGCATACTTATATTCAAGGATAACACAAAAAAATTCGGATAGATTACCGTCAAGAAGTTTAAGAAAGAGTTTTAGATTAGATAACATAAACCTGCGATGATTGTATTTTTTAACTTTTATAGTTACATTTTATGTATTTTTTAACACTGAATCCAAAAAATACCTTCACTTTTAACCGTCATGTCAAGATATTTCGGAAATCGTAAATTTCAAGGTTAAAAAATTGCGAAAAATCTGATACTATAAAATAGATATAAGACTTTTTTATTCAGTTTAATTTTATTTAATTCAATAATTTATTAGAATTTTTAGCTTATACTGGTTGTATAGAATAGTTTACGGTTTAATTTTGAATAATTTGAATTTAAGTTAGCGACAAGAAATATGAATAATATGACAAAAGAATGAGACTTAACAGAATTCAATTCACGATTAGATTTAAAACAAAAACTGCGAGTTGTCATTATTAGAATTTAGACTTAAGGTTAATTCTATGTTACTTACCCCATTTTCCCAGAAATTCAGGCAGACACTGACAATAAAGGTGCAGCAGTATATATATAACACGACACAATTTTATTATACAGATGACACTGAACATCGAAGAATATTTCAATTTGAATAAGAATTTTCAATACAACATAGTATACTTGTATCAAAGATGAGAATTTCAGCTACGAAGAATATAAATGGCCATAACATCGACCAACGTGGGTGCGTTAAAGTAGACACCTTCGAATGAATTTCGTTGGGTTATTCAACAACGATGAATTATACACAGTAAACGAATACAGATGAATAACTTTCTTACTTCACATCGAATAATAAATATTAGACTCAAAGAATAAACGCCTTAGGATACTTCATTTCCACCGCTCGAATTCCGAATGTTTTGTTTTTAGAGATTGTACCTGTAGAGGCTGACGTCACGCTCTTAGGTCAGTTGCTCGGTTGCCTAGGTAACAAGTTTTTTTCACTCGCAGTACGATCGTCCACTGGTTCTTTTACAGCTAAACAGCTAGGGTGTCTGATGAGTTTGGGAGGGGAGGGGGGATTAATTTTAACTTTCAGCTTTTTAACTTTGAAATTTGCGATTTGAAAAAAAATCCTGACGTGATGGTTTAAAATTAAGGTCATTTTCGGATTCAGTGCTAAAAAAATACATAAGAATCAATTTTCAAAAGCTAAAAAACATGCCACAACCCAAAAATTGAAAGACAGTGTAATATAACAGCATTTTAAAATATGCATCATTTTGTAAAGAATTGAGGCTGTTGCTTTTTATCCTTTTATTTAACAAAAAATCTGTTATTTTTATCCTCTTATAATGTTCAGTACAACTTGTACACTTTGCAATAATATGTCAGAATGATTAAAGATTTCAAATTTATATTGAAATGCTAATTTTACTCTCAACCATTTCTTTAATATACCTGACGAAATTATATTTCTACTAAATTTGTGAATGACCCCTAATATGCAGCAAAAAATATGCTCCAACTTTAAACATCTATTACTCGGTTAATTTTAATCGTAGAATAACGGGACTTTTTTTGCCTTACTTGCCAGTGTAACAGGGAAATTTTACTAAATATAACATATAGGACCGGGGGACCATATAAAAATTTTGATTCTGTAATTCTTCTCCAAATTGTTTTTTTGCCTCAAACTTTTCTTATCTTAACCCTGCACCTAATTTTGACCATATTTGTAATTGGAAGTATGCATCTAGGACCAACGGTTGCGAAAATAAATGTCGGTCAGGTTATACGTGGACACACTGTATACCTAAGTCTAAAGTACATTATAGATAACTTGTTGTTAATTTATAATTTTTTTGACACCGATCCGATTTTAAATATTTTAAATTGAGAAGATTTTTCTTCAAAAGTGTACGCTCTACTATTTTACTGTATTTTAATTTTAAAATAATTAATGTATACTACTGCACATTTTTTATGAACGACAACGTTCTGTGACAAAACTGTACATTTTACTGCGGATTAGTAATTTCAATTTTAGTGTAGTTTTCAATTTTAAATAAATATGATACTGTATTTTTTATATGGGTATGCAATGCCAATATTTTTATGAGTAACAAAGCATAACTTACTTCATTATATTTCTTTATCATAACCAATCTAACTGGTATTGTAGTCCAAATATCTGAGTCTTTCTATGTAATACATTAATACAAAAAAAAAAAAAAAAAAACATATTCATTAACTTTTAAAACGTCATTAGAAATACTGTTAAAGAAAAAAAAAATACCTGTCATGATTGAAATTTATTCTTCTCAATAGTCTGACTAAAAAAGGGGCAGGCGACCTCTTACGAATTTGCTTCTCTTAAACGTCTTGTAAATCTACATTAAATGAAATTCACACTACTGTAACTAAATTACAAAATTTATAGTTATACCTATACATATTTTTGATGCTTTTTCATACTGATCTTCTATTCTCAAAATTAATTATATGTAACACATTTATAAGTGAATTAACATATAAACATTTCCTTGTATGACTATGGTAGTTCATTTTAATAAGTTATCGAAGAGTTTATTCGAATAACATCAATATTTAATTAATTTAATAAAGAATAATTTGGTAATCACACTTTGAGAAATATAACTTAAAAGTTTTAAGTTCCAATACTTCTTTTTCACCTAAACAATTCTGCTTTCTTAAGTATAATCATATTCTGAATCCATATTTTTAGAGACTTTTGAATTTTGATAAGCATGTCAGTTTAAAGAAAAGTACAAAAATCATATTGCAAAAACGTATATGATTTGTTTTGTACTTCTCAGGAATATGACTCGACAATAACATGGAAGGCATCTACTTATGTGTTAACTTTTCATACATTTAGTGTATATTTATCACATAAATTTATACTATTGCAGCTAAATCAATATTAAATGTCTTTTAAATAACCAAGTTAAGAGTACTTTGAATACCATCCCTAACACTTTTTATGTAATTATACATTATAAACTTTTATCTACTATATATATATAATCCAAACGGAAATTTCGTTCCGAACATATATATTTCGAGTTCTACTGCATGAATTTTGACGGAACTTATACCGATAGATAGGTATCGCTTCAGGGAAGGTTTTAAGCTATAACACTTTGTTCTACGTAGATTAGTTATAGAATTATGACTGAAATTTCTGTTATTTTGGGCGATAAGTTTACCATTTTATTTCTTGGCGAACTTTATTGTGGATGAAAAATTGAAACGGCTATTACACCTCGAAATATAAAAGAAAAAAACTGTTACTAATTTTATTTAAAATTAAAAAAAATAAAAAAAATTAAAGAGTATATCAGTTTTGACGAGTGATAATATTAAAATATTAAAATATTTAATTTAAACAGGAAAGGGAATGTTCGTAATGCTTAAAACATTACGCAGTTAAAATATTGCAATTAAAACAGGATTTGGCGATTTATCTTTCTTTTGCGTAAAGTGAAGAAAAATGCATCTGAAAAATTGATAAGATGATATCAAGGAAGTTCTTCATAACCGCATACTTAGAAATATTTAAAAATATATAGAGAGTATTCTTCTCATGAGGATATATATATTTACTTAAAAAAAAAAAATCGGCAGAACCTCGATTTCTCTTTCGTAATAATAATAATAATAATAATAATAATAATAATAATAATAATAATAATAATAATAATAATAATAATAATAATAATAATAATTTTTGCGATTTAACGCTGGTTGGCGACGCAATATAATTTGAAATAATACTATGATAAATATTCCGTAAGAAAACTTTTTAAAATCTCCATACGAAGTTAGTTTAAGTAAGTTTAACTTAAATAAATACATTGTTATAAGTGTAGTTTTGTCATGTACGTGTATGTGTACATAATGAAATTTAAAGATAGTAATTATGCTGTTTAGAACAAAGTTTAAATGGATTAAAACTGTTTCAAACTCAAAATTAAGGTCCGCTTCTGAGCATTGACAGTTTGACTTCGAAATTGTTAGTGTCAGAGACAACAAAAGAAAAGTATTGTTGCCATGGAAACAACGACTTAATATCGAAATTTTTAATGATAGAATTCTTAATCAAAATAGACTTAAAACTTATCCAGCCGAGGACACCGTATAAAATTAAATAACTACAGCACCACGCAATTTGTATAGATTATATAAGCTTACAGAAAAAAATAATAAACTATTTTATCTTTTAAGTTTAAATTCGTTGAGTATTAGGCATTTAAGTACTTATTTAACAAGTAATTTATAAATGCATTTCAATTTCTTGCATTTGGCCACGAAATGTTTTAGTTCGCCAAATTGCGTGCAGCGTTCGTCTTTTCGCGCAAAATACTCGAAAACATTATTTTTTTTGCATATTTTCTACTTGGATTCTGCCACTACATTTGACTGATCTTTTTTACATTCATGAGTAATTTTATTAGCATTTCCTTTTTCAAAATATTGTATGCCCTTTAAGGAGACCTTCCAAATGAGTTACAATTTTGTTTTTGATTTGTTATTTTTTTTTATTTACTTTTTTTTATTATCTAACCCTTACAGAAAAAAAAAAAAAAAAAAAAAAAACTAGCAGATTTTACTTTTGTCGCCAAACAATTTGATTTTAATCCAAAAAGGCGTAAACCTGACACCAGCCCCAGGGATGTTCACATTATATGTGATTTTTAAAGCGTAAGTTAGCATTTTGAGCAATTTTTTACATCCAACTTTAAACTATATAAATAGCAGTTAAAATTATAAAAGTGGAGTTAATACTTACATTTTAGTTCAAAAGTCTGCACCCCTTTCCCCCCCCCAGACACTCACACACATATTGTAAAATATTTTAATTTCAGACATTTAAAATATTTTTCACATACTTTACTACGGAAACATGCTGGTTTGTTTTTTCCAAACTTGCGACTTTTATAACCTCGAACGTAGATCAGCAAATATAATGCAATCTTTTTTTTTTTTTTTTTTTTTTTTTTTTTTTTTTTGTTAACACATACGGCCAGTTTTCCTTTTATAAATGTCTACTGCTTCAAATGTTAAGTACTAAAGATTATTCTTAAGAAAATTTATGCAATTATGCGTCTTTTATTACCACAAAGAAAAATTTTACAATAAATTTTGCTTACTGAAATAAATTTCCGATAATATTTTTAATTCGTCTTTGTCTTTTCATTTTTTTTTTTTTTTTTTTTTTTTTTTTGCATATCTTTTCTTCTTTTTTGAAGGTTTTTTAAAGATATTGGGTTAATTTTCCGTAATCTGGTTACCCGCTAATTAGCGTATTTAGTGTACCATTAGATGTTTCTTTTTATATTTGAAAGAGACTCTGGACAGTGAACCCGATTGCAGAAGATTACATGAAATTTTTACTTAGCGATTAGTAAATTCAAGATTTTTCATTATTACTGAAATTATTATGTTTCATCATGAAGCAAACGAACAAAAGAGGTTTTGTTATTATTTATTCTTTATCTCAAATTATTTTACCTCATAAAAAACAATATTTCCAATGGGGGGGGGGGGGAGGGAACTTTATTTTTCCAATGGTGGCAAATGTAATAATATCTGTCTCGACTTAAAAATTTAACCTACATAGGATAAAACTACCTCAAATTTCGATCATCATAAAGCATACTGTCCTGAAACACACCCTAGCAGCTGAAAGTAGCAATAAATTAAGAGTTATTTTCATAATCTGGGTTATTTACATAATAGACGGAAGAATAATTTACACTTTATAATGTAAATATCAAGCCTATTTATTTCTCCTTGTTAATAGGCTCTTTAGAATAATGGAAAATAAATTTTCAATCCGTATTGACCCAAATGCATATTGCTAAAATTTTGTATAACTAATTTTATTTATCGTTGTCAGTCCTATTTAAGGTATGGAGATTTGTTCGTAAAATATCTATAATTGAGTCAATAAAAACTGCATTATTTATTGGAACGTAATTTGGCGGGTAATTTTGTCTTGCAATTACTTTTGGTGCATGTGTAACAATATTGATGCATTACTTTAAATGTTTGTCCCAATTCTCACAATGAGGTCGATCATGGATGATTAGAAATATTTTATTAAATGCGTGAAGTTTATTTTTCTATGTCGTAGAGTTTCTTCCCGGGTTGACGATTACATGATTTCAACTGGTCTACAAAATGAAAAGGCAATGAAAATGACATTATTTTAATTTTATTCAAATGATTCAGATTTAAAAACACACATTTTTATGCGCCACTTTTCTGTTAAAAATGAAAGTTAAACACTCCTTTTTGTCTGCAAATCATTTAATAAAGTACATGCGATCAATCATCTTAATACATTTTTGACGGTATTTAATCTACTGGAATTTCGAAGAGGGAAAAAGTAGTAATAGAACTGTCAATAGAGGACATTTATTACGAAGTATTACTTATAATTCAGTGAGATTGTATTTAAGCTACCAAAACCTCATATGCTCAAGCTGAGAGACCAGGAGTTCAAGAACAAGCACCCAAAAGTTGACTTTTTTAACATTATTCGTATTCAGTGGTCAATCTCTGTAATCATTGTAATGCTATCTAATTTAATAGTGTCAGATTAGAGAACATTTTAATTTCTGTTATCATAATGGCCTCACTTCCCTACTAAAATGCACTGTAAATGATCAACTGAAAGTATTGCTTCTTAATAGCTCAAAACTTCTGCAATTCAGCGGTAATATAATATCGGAATGACGTTCGAATTGTTTTCAGCATTGTGGAAGGATATCCCAGATGAAGGTCCACATTTTTTTTTAAATACAAGGTCAAATTCACATTTTGTTTGACTCAAAGGTCGTTTGGAAAAATCGACCAGCGTAGCGGGCGTAGCCTGCTACTATATTGTAAAACTTTTGTACAGAATTATAAGTTATTCTCTAAACATTTTGTTTAACTAATATACTTACCGTTTATACCTGGCTCATTTTTCAATTAATTAATAATGTTGAAACTAAATGGGTAAAACAACTATAAAACATGGTTTTAATAGACATAATTTAAAACAAGAAATGTTAACTATAATAACATGATAGAATATAAATTAATATTTAATTAGAAAAATCAAAATTTAAGGGAAAGCTTTAAACAGAATGCAAGGGAATATTCTTTGAAAAAAAACGATCACATTAAAAATATCAATATCAAAAGAGTACCTCAAAGGATTTTTTAACTCGTCTGACGAAAAAGCAATATGTGCCAAATATTTAACTATCTATTTGAGAGTATAAGAAAAATCTTTGAAAAGACTTGAATAAAGAGTTTTATACAATTGGTAAAATCTTGTAACTTTCAAAGTAATGCAAAAAATACGTGATCAGATTATATAAAACTTCCTGTAAGGGGTTATTTGTTTCTTGATTTGAAATCGTTATTAGTTTTCAAAAGAAATATAACTTAGTTTTATTAGTTTTTAGTATCATTTTGAAAAATAACAATGGAATAAACCCTAAAAATATTTAAAAAATAAAGTAAAAAGTAAAATAAATGTAATATGAATCCGTAAAGTAATTATACAGAGTGATTCAAAGTGCTGTAGCCCAAATCAAAGGCATCTCATGCATACAAAAAGAATTAAACATCACAGAGGAGCATGGGGTCTCACAAACGTAATGCGAGGCTTCTGAATAGAGTTGAAAAATATATGTTATACAGGAAGAATAAACACAAATCTTTCTACATAATTTGTACTGTATTTCCACACATGATACACATTTACGAACAATACTACAACAGGAGATGTTCAAGCTTTTTGCCAGGCGCCGGGAGACAGTCGTTACATAGTTGATTTATGGGCTAGCGCACCTTTTCAAACATATCAAATGTGTATCTCCAACACATTCTGCTGCCGCAACATTTTTTCTTACTAAGTTTTCCTGCGATGAAACTGGTCTATCATTAATAAGTCCTTCTAAAAAATCCAATAAGAAAAAAATTACTGGAGGCAAATTTAATAATCGCGGTGGTAATGCGATTGGTCTACATCGAACAATCCAACCACTGGAAAATGTGGCCTGCAGATATGTTATGACTTAATGTGATGTGTTATAACTGACCATGCTACTCCCAAGGGATCCACTGCTCAAATAAAAACGTCTCAATTTGCTCAGCTGTCAGCTCATGTTGTCATGAAAACGCCCTCTGGTTGCCGCGGATGGCGTACGCGGCCTCAAGTTCCTATGTGACTTTTGATTCTTTTTGAATGCCTGATTTGCTTTTTCATTTTTGACACTTTCTTTTGAATCACACTTTATATATTTAGATATAGAAGAATTTATTAAAAATCTTCTTTAAAAAAACTCTGTTATTTGTCTTTTTGATTGTCGATGCTCACTTTCAGTAAAAAAGAAATGTATCGTCATCAGCCTCTTATAACAGCGTGATGCAAATTCACAATGTTATAGAACTCTTAAGTCTTAAGGAATTCATAGTGGTACATTTCGACAGTTATAAATATTTATACTAGAGGTAAGGATGATATTAAATTATAAGAACCCTCAAATTTTTAACCGCGTAAAGAAAGTCAATCATTCCACAATAGAGCATTCATAAAGTAAGCCTCAATTAAAAGTCACCCGTAATGAGTATCTTTGGCAAAGTGCAGCGCATGTCATCATGCCATTATCTCCTGTGCATAGGCTGCTAATGCTTGGATTATTTTACACATATTAAACATAGGATTTTTGTCTATACAAATACTTTATAACGTGCTAGGAGCCATATAATACCTATACGTATATAAATTCTATGAGCGACAAAATTTTAAATGTGCTTAGAGGTCAGTCAAGATTTGTCGATTATCATTCGAAATCATATTGCTGAAGAAAAATCATATTTTACTTTTTCTTTTTTTAACATCACTGCTCGAAATGTAAAATCAGTATAATTTAATAGTTAGTTAGTAATATCTACGCATATAAAGCAGTCGTAAATAATATATTTTTAAAAGATAATTGGTAATTAGGAGTATTATTTATTTATGCATTTGTGTAACATATAATAAATTATTTATGGACGTTTTGTGTTCAAATAATGTTTTCAGTTGGGGCGTAATGTAAAGGGAAATATTTAATATTCCTTGGCATAGTATTTCATGCCTGGAACTCTAAAGACAAAATCTGAACTTCTGTACTTAAATGGGATATATATATATATATATATATATATATATATTAGTTAAATTTTAAATTCTTTTAAATTTTTAGGAGATAAAACATAATGATTTTATAATCTGTGTAATAGAATCAAGTACAAATCTTAATATTTAGTGGTAAAATTGTAGTAGGAAGACATTTTTTCCAGATGTTCTGTCTCAGAATTTAAAAGTAATAATTCTTGAATTCCGAACTCTTTAAGATTTTTAGTAGTTTAAATATGCACCTCGTGACATAAAATCGGAATATATATATATACAGCGTGATTCAAAAAACGTTTACAAAATGGCATGGAAAATCAGGCATACAAGAAGGAAAAAAAATCACATAGGAACATAGGATAGCAAACGTCTTATTTAGTCACAAATACAGGATGTTTCATCTGTACAGATGTCATATTCGCCCCATATTGGCGCGATTATTTTCGGTTGCCAATTTGGCGAAAACATCAACAGCATAAACAACATAATCCGGGTTACCACATCAAGCAAAATAACGACACTTTGGCGCAAGTTAAGTAGCCGTTGCTTATATGATGTTGGCGTCAGAAAAAAATCGCGCCAATATGGGGCGAATATGGCATCTGTACCGTTTCACCATAACTGAACCCGGGTTGACGGTAATAATTTCGAGAAAAATAAAAACATTGCAATGAAAATGCAACGATATCTACATTGTTTTGTGTGAATTGCGATAACAACACGAAAAGATCTGGAAAAACGTGTTGCTTAAGAATGAATGATACCGTATGAATTGATAATCACTGTCCAAAATGTGTGCTTTCAAGTGCATACTGCTAGCGCGTATAATACAAACTTCTATCACTCTTGTTTGGTATTATCGTATTTATAATAAAGATGAGAGTGTCTGGTCTGTTAAATGCTTTCTTATAATATACTTCAATTTTGTGAAAGTTATTACTGTTCAACCCAAATTGAGTTGGATGAAACACTATGCATTTGTGACTAAATAATTGGTTTGCGACCCTATGTTCCTATGTGATTTTTTATTCTTGTTGAATGCCAGATTTGTCATGTCATTTTGCAAACTTTGTTGGAATAACACTGTATATATATATATATATATATAACCATTAATTAAACATAACCTACCACCATCAAAAACCGTAATATTGTGAATTAAAGCTGTAAGTATTTAAAAAAAAATGTGCCAAATAATTTATTATAAGAATTATTATGAAAGAAAAAAGAATAAAGTGGACACCGACAAATAATGGAAAAGCTTATATATTGAATTACGTTATCAAGGGCGCAGAATTCAATGATATAAGCAATATGGTCGTTTTCTGTGAGAAAAGTAAGCTAAAGCTAATATTATTTTTCCCTGAGCCCAAACAACCATTATAATCAAGTGAATAGATTAAAAATGAAAACAGAATAAAAACAAATAATATGAAATGGAAAAATCAATAAAACCTGTTTAAATATTTATAGGATATAAAATAGAAATAATACACAACATACCGATTAATATTTCAGTATTTTTCAATATATCCACACGCACATGGCTCCCAAAATATCATAAAGATTAAGGTGAATAAAACAGTTAAGAAATCAAAGTGATTGACACCAAAGGATGCAGTTAATACATATTGAAAACACATGACAAATAAAATTAATATAATATAAAATAAAATAAATAGAATGTAATTACATTATTTAAAATAAGTAAAATGCACTATAAAATTAATTAAAAACTATATAACAATATCGTCAAAATTTAGCTTAATAATCCACCTGGTGTAGTAATTTATAACTGAAAAAGAGTTGCAAAAGACAAAAGTGATATCTTATTGACAAAAGACAAATTTTGGTGCTGCCATCTAGTAGTATTTTTATTATTCAAATGTCACAAGATAAACATTTGAAATCCTAAGAATGTAAATTTTTTTTTATTAACAGCAAAACCAAACAAATCCTTATATATAGATAATTATAAACCTAATATAAACCGCACTATATATTTTTTAAAAAACTATTGTTAATAAAATTTTAAAAAAAGGAAACAAAATATTCTATATATATATATATATATACACAGAGAGAGAGAGATGGAAAAGAACGGTCTTTCTCGCTTTTTTTCCCTTCTTTTCTCCTCGGTTCCGGTAGTATAACAAAAAAAAAATGTTTTTATGCTACTACTTCTCTATAATTTTAATAGGTTATAAATACAACTGTATCCAAGAATTCTAAAAAAAATTTCGTGAAAAAATATGCACATTTAAAGTGCAAAAAACGTTCCGGGCAAGAAAGAGCTGAGATTTTGACGAGACTTCTGTGTGATTTTTAATTAATATATCAGCTTATTATCAAAAATTAAAAATCTCAGCATCAAGTGTATCAGGACCAGCTTTGGGCTACCCTGAACAAAATTTATACGCTTGTACGTCAGAGTGTGTCGAAAATAGCGAAATTTTTCAGATCAAGTTCTAATAAAGCAGAAAAGTTGCCTTTTGTATTTAGGAGAATAACGCAAAAAATACTTTTGAAATCGGTTAATATATTTAGGTCACGCATTGCACTTGAATGTTTGACAATATGATGGAAAGAGACTATTTTTGAAATTAATGTTGTAAATTTAAAAAATATATATTCAGAGCTACTTGTAATAGGGCGAAGATGTCACCCTTTGGTATTAGAAGAATAATACTAACATTATTTAAAATCGGTTAATATCTTTAGGTCGCGCATTGCACTTGTATTTTGGGAAATATGACCAAAATTGACAATTTTTGAAATTACATGATTAAAATTTAAAAACGCATTCAAACCTATTTCTAATAGTGCCCAAAAATCACTTTTTGAAATTAGAAGAATAACATAAAAACTAAATACAGGACCCGGTTTCAAAATACTTTGGCCGTATAACTACTACAACTGGAATTGGTAGAAATAGTTTTAGTAGTGTTCTTTTATATCTATCTGATAAGAACATCTCCTTAGATGAAGTCGTTGTAGTTGGAAGTGATTGCAGTTCTATCAATACGGGATAGAAAATAAGGGACTATTTGAAATTTAGCCATGCCGATAAGTAGGCCCTTTCATTGGTTTATTTGCCTTTTGCCTTTCATTGAATTATCCTTTAGGCACTTGTTTCAACATATTGATGAAAATGTGCAGGCCGGCATTATTTTCTGGTCCTACAGGTACACAGCTAAGAAATAGGAGAAAACTGCCCAGTCATTCGACCGTTTTTACAGATAACAGTTACTAATCGTACTGTTTTGTTATCGTGACCATAATACGGTCGATAATATGGTCATAATACGTTAATAATATGGACAAGTAACAGTTATTTACAAAAAAGTTCAAATGATTAAACAGTTTGCTGCCGATTTTTAACAGTGTAAGCAAGTACCTGCTTTTGTAAAACTATTTGTTATCAAATTTCAATTAATCCATTGCAAAATCCCAACAATGACTATTAATAAACCAAATAACTTCAATTAAGATTTAAAATATGTATCTTCTGTAGATATTCAACATGTGAATGTGCTATGTGGCACACTTCTGTCCTGGGAATCTTGCTGACCGTAATCGAGGCTTAATTTCTCACTAATGACCGCAAACAGAACTCTCAGATTGTATGGATCAATTGAAACCCCTACCAATGAATTAAAACACTTTTATACGCCATGTAGACATGTGCGTCTATATTGTTCGACATCAATAGGAATCATTCTATTATTCTAGGAGAAATGCATCGGTTCAGGAAAAGAACAATATCTCGTCAATTACCAAAAATAATTGGAGGAAGTGATACACTCTGTTACTGAGCGTAACGGAGTCTTTGCTCATCCCCAAAACATGTGATTGTCAATGATCACAGAAGAAAGAGAACAATAAGGGAATTAGTATTTAGACGGGTTTGGTGACAATCTGTGACTGTCTGTTTTTTACTTTTATATTTCGTTTAAATTAAAAGAAATGTTGCGTTTTTACGGTAAGAAAATCTTTTTTTTTTCATGCACGTGCAAAGTAATTATTTATGTGTATAGAATGCACAGGTGCCACTGTCAGTAGGAAAACACTTGAAAACACGCTAGAAAATGAATTATGTTACAAAAGAAAACATTTAAAAAGCATTGCAAGTAATTTTGTATTTAGCAGGGTTTTTTTTTTTCAGATTCTATATTTTTCTAAAATATTACTTATTGAAATGAAAGTTTTATAATTTCTAAAATGTGTATATCTATGTTGGCATGTGTTGTTTTGATATATATATAGAAAATAAAAATGAACAAAAATAAATGATAATTATCCATGTGTGTTGAAATTTATTTTATTGTATCTTGAAAATATCAATTGGGTTGAAATGTAATCTTTATTACACACTATTAAAACACTCAGTTCTCAAAACATAATATAAAGGGATATTTGCTGATACTTATTTTAATTAATTATTAAATTTAGAAAAATTCTACTCAGATTATGTTATTTACTTACTTTCTTTTCAATTTGCCTTGTTCTATTCATTTTTGGTGATTTCTACGTAATTGATGCTTCTTTAATTTTTTGTGAAAATTTTATTCGTAGCAAATTGATAACTGCTTCATAAAATCCAAAATGTTTTGAACTCCACTTTGCGGTGGCACAATATACGCACTTCATATCTTCCATCACTTTTGAAAGGTTTGTTAATGTGGATTGAAAATATTTTGATAATAACTTATTTTAACTTACAGCAATGTAAGTCGAGTAGTGTAGTGGGGTATTAATATCAACAAATAAATGACATAATATAAACGGCTTAAACATTTGAAGATATGTTCTGAAAATTTTACATAATTTGAATTAAATTAAATTTATTATACGCAAACTTTGAAAATACGTGTCAATTTATACTTTAATGGAAAACTCCGCGGTGTTGCTGGCGTAATAGTTCAAATATGAAAAGTCGCATTTGTCCGAGTATTTTTATTAGAAGAAATTATGCTGCTATGGATAAATTAAAAAATACTAAATAAGCCACAGTTCAATTAAACTTCATTATTGCACTGCATTAGGTGCAAATGAGACTTAATGAGAAGGGCTAAAACTAATTCTTAATAAAGGAAAATTTAGTATGCATTTTTTATCTTTTACGCACATTTCAGTATTAATTTTAAGTTCCGATTTTTAAGAAATCTATCTTAGCAAGTATGTACATCTTAAAAGTAACCATCATGTTCTATACCAAACTTCTAGTCTACCGTTCACCAACCCACTGATTGTAGTAGCACCAACGTAAAATATAGCATAGGTGGAGCAGGTACTAACATCATAAATTTACTAAAATAAATTTTTGAAATCGGTTTGATATTTCATGAGATTCCAGAGGCACGATAAGTTAGAAGATTTTTTGAATGCTTTTAGCTCATTTTATCTTATTAAATGTCAAATATTTTACATTCGAATATTTTAGATATATTGTTCTTAGAGGGAATTTACAAGATATAAGTTTTGAGTATTTCAAATTTTAATATTATATCTTTAACAATTCAATTAAAATTGTAATGTAAAACATTTTTAGTATGCTTGTCAATTATTTCAGCCTTGTATAGTACGATTATTTTTTCAACTGTTCTTAGACAGCATTTGCATTCTATAAGTAACCACAGACAAATTTCACATTTTACTCTTTAATAATTCCGTAGAATTCGAATGTTTGAAAATGTTTAGAAAGCCTTTTGCTTATGTCACTCTTTTAAATGTCGTTTTTGTAGACTCTGTTTTTAGAAAGCATTTACATCTTATAAGAAATTACAATGCCAAATTTCAAGTTTTTAGCCCCTTTAAGATCACAAAAATCGCAAATTTTTAACGTTTTTCGCCCCTGAAGCTCCCTTTTTGTAGTAGCCCTAATAAAAAATATAGACGAGGTAGAGTATGACACCATTTATTTTCAACCATTACATTTGAAATCAATTTTGTATGTCCTGAGATTCAAGAGGGGTGCTAATTTAAATCACTTTTAGAACGCATTTTGACCATTCAACTTTTTAAATTTCGATTTTTTAAATTGTTCTTTGAGAGCATTTACATCTGAAAAGTATCTACCATGTCAAATTTCAAGTTTCCATCTTTACCAGACTCCATAGAATTAGTATTTTAGAATGTTTTTAGAAAGTTTTTGAAATTTTTTTACACGTTCCGAATTTCGAAATTTATGAAACTGTTCTTCGAGAGCAGTTACATCTTATAAGTAACTAACATGCGAAATTTCAAGTTTATAGGCTCTTCAGTATTACGAATATTGAATTTTGAGAAACGCTTGAATTCAGAACGCTTTTTGCTTTTGCACACCCCTGTGGTTGGCGACACCAACATAAAGTAATGTCTATGCTTGAACGGGGACCATCAGGATCAATTTGCACCTTTTGAAATTCGTTGTTTAGTTCTATCAATTACCACTTACAAAGAACCAAACAAACAAATAATACTTCTTTATATTATTAGTATAGATAAAATGTTAACGTTTTATGAAAAAAAAGGAAATTTTCAAAAGTCGCAAAAAAGGCGTTATTTGTATCTTTGAATGATTTAAAAATTTTCTTTAAATTCAATATTGTCAATTGTTTGTTTTAAAATTTTAATGACTTTTTTAATGTTTTCGAGAATAATACATTATTTAAAAATAATAATTAAAAAACAATGAGTACATTAAAGTGAAACGCGTAGTCTTAATCCTAAACTTTCTCTACAACAGACTTAAGTTACCGGAAGACTTGTTTTACGTATAAATATAGGCATATCTTTAGAATCATATTGCTTTGCCCAAAGCTTTGTATCGTTTGACCCTGCATTTTAATTTTGTTAAAACTTAAAAGAAAACAACATCATGCTGTTTTTATCGAATAAATTGTGTATATATATTAGGTAGCTTTCATTACAAAAAGCTACCTATTGCAGCCGTTCGGAGGAAAGCAATTCCGAAAAATGTTGAAAATTCTGAAAAAAAAATTCCGAAAAATTTTATATTTTCACCGATTATGACCCCCAGACCCTGAAACCACCTCCGTTCAAATTTCGATATATATATCTATCCTGTATATATAAAATCCTAATGAAACGGAAGTATGAAACGAATTTATGAAACGGAAGTATGAATCGACTGATTAAACAACTGATTATGTTTCAAGCGATTTCTCCTAAAATATGAAATACTTTGCGATGAAATTAACACCAAAAATCAGTACTGATCCGCAAATCTCAAAACTGGTATAAGAATTTTTAAATTCGAATTAGTTTTCGAAATATTATTTTTTTCTAATTTTACATACATTTTTCTAATGATGGCAACTCAAATTTTAATCAAACAGATATTTTATTTTCATGTTTTAGAAAAGGTTATTTTAAATTAATTTGGCGACGAGTTTGGCCTCCCTTAAATGTATGCTAAGAAATACATCATGTTACTTTTATTCATAATTCAATTTGTATTTCATTATCATTTTTTTAATACAAAACTTTCATTTAAAATTGAAACTTTTAAAATAAATGGCATTTAATTCATTCTTTTTTTTAAACGAAAAGAAAAGAAAACTATTAGACACAGATGTCATATACGCAACGGGGTACCTAATTGGCACCAAAATGGCGTTATTCTGCCTCACATGGTAACCCGGCTATTGTTGCTTATTTGTTAATAAATGTTTATTTGAATTTATTTTCTTTTTATTTACAAAAAAAAAAAAAAAAAAAAAATGCTATAAATTGTTTTGTGCTATAGTTATTAATTATTTTTTAATTATTTATTGTTATTTCATTTTAAAAATAACAGAAAATAATTTAAAAATACATATGTAACAAGTATTTGAAAAAGAAGTTTTCGCCAAATTGTCATAAAAGAAAATCACGCCAAACCCTATGTGACAATGTATGTGACAATGCAACAAATCATGAGATTTAATTTCTACTTCAAAGGAACGTTTTAATGTTATTACTTCTCCCGTCCACCAATTTCACCAAATTATATAAATAGCCAAATTATACAAATTGACATATTTTTTTTTTAAATAACAAAAGAACAAATAAATTATTATAACATTAATAAAAATACAAATAAAACGTCGAAATAAAAATCACTTGATGGCGTGAACATGTGTAACTTCTTTAACACTAGATTGCCCAAGGAAGTCATTTTGACTGCTTTTTAATTTCAATTAAGAAAACAATTATACATATAATGACACAATTTCTTAGAATTTTGTAACTTTTTGTAGAACATATAAATGCGTTTATTAATAATTGTAGTTATCTCCCCCTCCTTCATTTCCGGTATATATATACGTGTTATACCTATATTGCTCAAAAGCAGTCATTTTGACTGCTTGGGAAATTTTTAATAATCAAACGATTCTTATTATTGAATTGAGTAAATTTCTTATATGACCAGTTCGGCTGTGTATTGAAATAGCAGTTGTAATTTTTTTTCGATTACCATCACATGATAAATTATCGATGTGGGCGTATACTTGATAAGTGTCAGTTGCTCAGTAAGGTAAAGTAGTACTTGTTATTCGGGTCTTTATGCAATGATACTTTTTCTAACAAGTTGTTTGAATCTTCTTTTGCGCCCTAAATTCATGAAAGAAATGTCGAATAGAAGTGAGTTATTCTAAAAGCTAACGATCGTAAGTGAAGAGGGCTCCGATATAGAAACAGATGCAACAAATTCTGAACTATCATCTGAAGATGAAGCTGATTACATTCAAAGTGAAACATCTGACACTGAAGATAGCGATAGAGAGTCGATCACCAATGATGAAAATGAAAATGTCATCAATATGCCCAGAAAAATGTGAAGGGTGGTGACTAGTTCAGACTCTAATGGAGAAACTGAAAACACCTTTCAGGAGAACGAAACAGCTGCCGATGGTACTGTGTGGTCAAAATTTGACAAAGGTGGTATTCCTGGAAGATTACCATCTACTTGTATTTTCAAGGGTGTTAAAGGGCCAACAGGCTACGCAAAAAGTCCTTCCGGCCAGTGCCGGGAGGAAGAGGTAGCTTTCAAATACCTTATTTTAAAAAAGCCAAATTATATTATTCAAACACACGAAGCTCAATTTAGTGGAAACCGAATATAGGAGATTCAATACTAATATTTATCAATACTAAATCATTATGAATGAGAATTTCACGAAATTAGTCAGCTTTATCCAAGCTGCTTTTATTTAAAGTAACTTATATTTGGCTGAGATGTTGATGTATACTATCACATGCTTTCTCACATGGAAATAGGCGAATACGTGTGTTATCGCGTGACAAATACAAGATCGTTTCAAAATGTTAGCCATACTAGAAATTCAAAGTGCTATAATTCAACCATTTTTTAAGATATAAACAAAAGAACAAATTTTCAGAAACAAAGTCTCCTCCGGAATCTTTGTATCAAGGCCAAACACATAAAAAAATCTTTTTCATTTTCCAATTTTTTAATACGTCATTTTAAATTTTAAATTTAATTTTTTTAAATGGCAACCCTTTTGAAACAAGATGGCGAATAAAGCTGGCCAACGAACTCGGTCGAGACATTGGTATGTACTATGTACAGACCAAATAACATCCAAATCGGTTCATAAATACGCTTGTTATCGCGTGACAAAAATCAGGTCGTTTTAAAATGTCTGCCACAATAGAAAATCAAAACGCTATAACTCAGCCATTTTTTTAGATATAGACAAAACAAAAACTGTTCCGGGATCTTTGTATTAAGGTCAAACACATACAAAAAAAAATCTTTTTCATTTTCTAATATTTTGGTATCTCATTTTAAATTTTAAATTTTTTTAATTTTTTAAATGGCCGCCATTTTGAAACAAGATGGCGGATGAAGCTGGCCAACAAACTCGGTCGAGATATTTGTATGTACTATGTACACACCAAAGTACATCCAAATCGGTTCCTAAATACGCCTGTTATCACGTGGCAAATATCAGGACGTTTCAAAATGTCAGCCACTCTAGAAATTCAAAATGCTATAACTCAGCCATTTTTTGAGATATAGACGAAACAAAAACTGCTCCCGAATCTTTGTATCAAGGTCAAATACATAAAAAAAATATTTTATTTAATTTTCAATTTTTTGGTACCACATTTCAAATTTAAATTTTTCTTAAAAATTTAAATGGCTGCCATTTTTAAACAAGATGGCGGATGAAGCTGGCCAACGAACTCGGTCGAGACATTGGTATGTACTATGTGCAAACGAAGTTACATCCATATCGGTTCATAAATACGCCTTTTATCGCGTGACAAAATTCAGGACGTTTCAAAATATCAGCCACGCTAGAAATTCAAAATGCTATAACTCAGCCATTTTTTAAGATATAGACGAAACAAAAACTGCTCCGGAATCTTTGTATAAAGGTCAAATACATAAGAAAAAAATATTTTTCCATTTTCAATTCTTTGGTACCACATTTCAAATTTAAAATTTTAAAGAAAATTTTAAATGGCCGCCATTTTGAAACAAAATGGCGGATGAAGCTGGCCAACGAACTCGGTCGAGACATTGGTATGTACTATATACATACCGAATTACATTCAAATCGGTTCATAAATTCGAGAGTTACAGTATGACAAAGGTCAGATATATATATATATATATGGATATATATATATATATATATATATATATATATATATATATATATATATATATATCAACTTTTGAACGGAGGGTGGTTTCGGGGTCTGGGGGTCATGATCGATGAAAATATACCAAAATTTTTTGAAATCGCTTTCCTCCGAACGGCTGCAATAGGTAGCTTTTTGTAATGAAAGCTACCTAAAAGGAACAATATGGCAGATAATCCCATCAGTGCATTCTCGTTGATAATAGATAAGTATATTATCAAACATATAAAAAAGTGCACAGAAGAAGAAGGCTGCCGAATTTTGAGGAACAATTGGATAACAGCATTACCAGAAATACGTGCATTTATTGTGATTTTATATGCTCGTGGAGCCTATGAGGCAAAAAATTTAAAACTGACTTATTTAAGGTCAGCAAAGTGGGGTCCCGAATTTTTTAGAAAAACTATGGCCAGAGTGGCTATGGCTAGTTCAAGCAAATCCTACGGTTTATTCGTTTTGACAAAAGAACCGAAAGACGTAGGCCTCTACAAAAAAATTAATTTGCCTTTGTTTCGGAAATATAGGACAAGTTTATTGAAAATAGCCCAGCTTGCTATCAACCAGGGCAAAATATAACAGTTGACGAGCAATTATTTCCGTCAAAAGCCAGATGCAGGTTTACACAGTATATGCCTAACAAACCCAACAAATTTGGCATCAAATTCTGGCTTCCATCAGATGTTAGTAGCAAATGTGTTTTGAATGGTTTTCCTTATTTGAGAAAAGATGAATAACGACCATCGTCAATGCTTCTCAGTGAACACGTTGTTCTGAAACTTGTCGAGCCATATACAAGTTGTGGAAGAAATATCACGGGCGATAACTTTTTCAATAGCATGTCACTCGCGACAAAATTATTGGCCATACAAATAACTCTACTTGGAACTATTAGGGGAAACAAAAGGGAACTACCCACAGCAGCTAAACAAACGAAGGATAACATGCGTCGTTTTTCCACTCTGCTTTATAAATCAGAGAATTGTGTTCTTACAACATATAAAAGCAAACCAAATAAAAGAGTAGCTGTTCTATGTTCTAAGCATAAATTTGTGAAAATTGATAAAAGTAATAAAAAAAATGTTACCGAAATCTATGTAATTTTATAACAGCACAAAATTTAGAGCTGATATGGCGGATCAAATGGCCGGAAAATTTACATTAAAAGCTAGTTCTCGTAGATGGCCCCTATAAATATTTTTTCAATATTTTAGATTTGGCTGCTATAAATGCTTCGATCATTTACAAAGAAGCGACAGGAATACAAATACAACGAAAAGAGTTCTTGTTTCAATTAGCAGAAGAGCTTTCCACAGAATACAGAGCTGCAAGACAGAAAAATTCATCAGAACATGAAGACCCACAAAGATCAACTACAACATCATCAAATGCAACCCACTCTAACAAATGTAAAATTTGTCAAGTACGACTTTGTCACAACAACAAAACAAATAACATATGTGAAAAATGTCAAAAGTATGTTTGCGGAAGATGTACACATAAAAAGATTTCCACTTTCATTTTCATAAAATGTACAAATAATAATGCATAGATTATTTTATTGTTAATGCTTGCTAATAACTTGTTATATAACTGTAAATAATATAAAAAATATAAAAAATATAATTTTAAGCAAATTTCTTTACAGATTAGTTATTTTTTCACAATGCAGTCATTTTGACTGCTTTCGGGCAATATAGGTATATACTAAGTTTCAGTCTTTCTAGTGTTAAAGTCAAGTGAATGTGACATTTACGATCAACCATTATTCTCATTTAATCTTATAGTTTGGCGACAGATTCTTGGTCGATGGGATAACCCAGGGCTCCCAAATGGTCCGCCAACTGAATGCCAAGGAATTTTAACAGAAAATTTTATGGTAGATTTCCGCAAAAATTAACTTTCAAATGTGATTCCGGATCGGTTTGTAAGAAAAATCTAAAAAGAAAAAATTTCTAAAAGAATATTTGTATTCAGTTGGCGGACCCTTTGGGAGCCCTGGATAACCAAGTGGCACCGTTTTAATTTACCACTCGAAAAATAAACTAGTATGTTGTGGCCATCACAAAACTTTCTTCTATATAAATCACGTCAATTAAATCATTTAAATAGTAAAAGAAATTACATCAATTTAGAACCAAATCGTATCAAAGTATACCTGAATTTGAAGTTTGATGAAAATCCGTCCATTACTTATTGAGATAGAGCTGTAGGGGAAATTCTGAAAAATGCAGCAGAGCAGCGCCACCTGTTGAGAGATTTGCACTCAAACACAAACAGCACTAATTCATATTAAGGTATACCGGAATCTGAAGTTTGATGAAAATCGGTGCATTAGTTCTGGAGCTAGAGCTATTGTGGAAATCACAAAAAAATGCAGCACAGCCGCGCCACCTGTTGAGCGATTTACACGAAAAGGAACAAAACATCAATTCATGTCAAGGACTAACTGAATCTGAAGTTTGATGAAAATTCGTCCATTACTTATTGAGATAGAGCTGTAGGGGAAATTCTGAAAAATGCAGCAGAGCAGTGCCACCTGTTGAGAGATTTGCACCCAAACACAAACAGCACTAATTTATATTAAGGTATACCGGAATCTGAAGTTTGATAAAAATCGGTGCATCAGTTCTGGAGCTATAGCTATTGTGGAAATCACAAAAAATGCAGCACAGCAGCGCCACTTGTTGAGCGATTTACACGAAAAGGTACAAAACATCAATTCATGTCAAGGACTAACTGAATCTGAAGTTTGATGAAAATCTATGCATTAGTTCTGGACATTGAGCTATTGTGGAAATCGTGAAAAATGCTGCATAGCAGCGCCACCTGTTGAGCAATTTACACCAAAACATAAACAGCACTAATTCATATCCAGGTATACCTGAATCTGAAGTTTGTTGAAAACCCAAGCATTAGTTCTTGGGATAGAGCTATTGCGGAGATATCAAAAAATGGAACATAGCAGCGCCACCTGTTGAGCGATTTGCACCACAAGGGGCAAAACGTCAATTCATGTCAAGCACTAACTGAATCTGAAGATTGGTGGAAATCCGTGCATTATTTCTTCAGATTGAGCTATTACGAAAATCGTGTAAATGCTGCAAAATGCAGCATAGCAGCGCCATCTGTTGGGCGATTTGCACCAAAACGTCACCAGCACCAATCCATATCAAGGACTAACGGAATCTAAAGTTTTATAAAAATCCGTGCATTAGTTCTTGAGACAGAGCTTTTGCGGAAATAATGCTAAATGCTACATAGCAGCGCCACCTGCTGGGCGATTTACACCAAAAACTAATCAGCACCAATCTATATCAGGGACTACCTGAATATGAATTTTTATTAAATTCCGTGCAATAGTTCTTGAGATAGAGCGCCCACAAAATTTGTGTCACATAAAGACAGACAGACGGACGGACAGACAGACAGACGGACAGACGGACAGACGGACAGACAGACAGACAGACAGACAGACAGACAGACAGACTCACAGACAGACATTTTGTAAAAACATGTTTTTTGGAATCTCTGACCCATAAAACGTGTAAATCCGTCGAAAACTGTAATTCGAAAATTTTCATGAAACCAATACTTTCTTCTTGTCAAGATAGAAGAAAGTAAAAATGCTAACTGGCGAGTTAAAAAAAAAAGCCCCGGCTAGATGTTCACCCGGCTAACATAAAGTACTTAAATTCTTTGCGATCATGGCAACTTTTATGTAGAAAATATTCGAAAAAATAATTTTGATTCTTTAATCAAAATGGAAACCTTTCTTATGAAAAGCGAAGGAATCAGCCTGTTGTTTATGGCAGTTACATGACTTGGACTATCTATTTATATAAAATCCAAGTCTCTGTGTGTCCCTCACGATTCCGGTAGGACCGCCTCATTGAAATTAGTAACTGTTGAAAAAAACTAATGCAGGGTTACCACAGTAGCGCCAAATGTTAGCCAACTTGGTGATAGCTGGCTAATTTGGCGAAATTCCCATTTAAAACCATTAATCTTTCATAAAGGAGGTCACCGAAATTTAATTTAAACTCCGCTCTTTTAAGATATTTTTCAAAATCTATGAGTGAGAATTTAAAGTACATCTTTACATTTTCCTCCCGATGCTACTAATAAAATAACCGCCAATAGACGACGCTGTACTGTGTGAGCTCCTAACTGCGCGATTTTAATGTGCTTTAGGTACTTTTCCAGTATAGATGCCTTGGCGAAAAAGGAAATTTGGCAACATATTTTCCGGGAACCTATCCACTGTTTCATTTTATATACACACGCATTTTTTTCTCTATTTATACGATTTATTTAATATAAAAAAGACGTTTCTCTAATTTCATAAAGAAACAGATGCGATTTGTACATAAAAACATCAATAATATACATATAAAATAAACATATAAAACAAACAAAAACGCTCATCAAGTTTGTTTTGATAGTTGTTTATATGATTTGACAACAAATCTCGATATTTTTCCGTTATACGGTCATTATGCCAAAATGTATGCTAATGCGCCAATTATTTCAAAATGCTAAAAGATATTTGTAATTTTATGCCAGCAGTTTAATATGAGTTTTATTTTATTGTTTTATTTTATAACAGTTATTTGTTCACTTATTTTAAGTATATAATTGTGATTTAATGAAATAGTTCGTAAATGTCTGGAATTTTCAAATGTTATATTTTTTAAATGCTCACTTTAGTATCGACAATGTTTTTTCTTTTATTTTTCAAATGCTTCAATTCACGTGATTTTCATTTTGCGCCATCTATTACGCTTGGCGACAATGGTATCCGTATAACGGAAACGAACCCAAATCTTACTTTCTGATGCCCAAATTACACCAAGCTTTTTTTTAAAAACGCCAAAGCTCCCACAGTAGAAAAAGTACCAAACTGTCTATTATTTTGCGCTATCTGTGTCATAGTTTGTACTATATGTAAGGGGTGTGGAGCGAAGAGTTTAAAAATTAAATATTAAAGTTTCGGCACAGATGTCATATACGCCCCATATTGGCGCGATTTGTTTCTGACGCCAATGTCATATACACAACGGGTACTTAACTGGCGGCAAACTATCGTTATTTTGCTTGATATCGTAACCCGGATGTTGTTGTTTATGCTGTTGATGTTTTCGCCAAATTGGCGTATATGACAACTGTGCCTAAGTTTCTATAAAGCAGTATAAGACTAAAAAATTAAAAATAAAATAAATGCAAAATAAGACTAAAGAAGAAAGAAAATCATGCGTTAAGCATAGAATATGAAACACTTTCCAACACATCCTGAATGCTTTAACAAAACTTCGTTATTTGGGGAAATAAGATAACTAAGTAAACATTTTAGAAGACGCATAAAAAAATTAAAAAATTGATTTCAGCAGTTACCGTCCATAGCCAACAGTATCGTTATTTGGGGAAATAAGATAACTAAGTAAACATTTTAGAAGACGCATAAAAAAATTAAAAAATTGATTTCAGCAGTTACCGTCCATAGCCAACAGTATCGTTATTACATGCCACTATTTAGCCAAAATTTAATTTAACCTACCCTTAAAACTACTGAAATCACATTTCCAGATATTATCATCCATAGACGGTTATGTATCCAATTCTTTGCGTGACCCTGTATATCATTTTATCTATATTCTACAAACATTTCTTAGTAAACTAAATGCAGTTCAGCGTAAAAACGCATAACTCCTTTAAAAATCACCTTTAAGCAATTTACTCTCATACTCAGTAACCCTTACGAATTCTTTTGTGTAGCCCTGGATATGAACTGTAGCATTTATATATACAGTATAGTATGCATAAATGTAGTGAAACATGAAAGCGCATATCATAATTAAAAATGCATTTCTAGCAATCATTGCTTATGTACAACTTCGGAGAAAAGTTGCTTGGCGAGAAAGAAGTTTGCCAACGTATTTTCTGACAACCTATTTACTGCTTCATACTCACAAGCAATTTTTTCCATATGTATGCAATTTATTTAGGTAGTTGTTAGCTATCCCATCGACCAGTTTCGCCAAATTATACAAATTGACATAATTTTTATTTTAAACAACGAAATATCAATTAAATTAGCAAAACATTAATAAAAATACAACTATAACGTCGAATTAAAAATCACTTGATTACGTAAGAAACACATGATCATGTTTAATGTCAACCATTATTGGCATGTAATCTTACAATTTGGCGATAGTAATTTGGTCGACGGGATAACTAACAAGTACCTTTATTTAATGTAAAAAAAGCTATTTACCCATTTTTTATAATAAACAAAAGTAATTTTGGCACAGATGTCATATTCGCCCCATATTGGCGCGATTTTTTTCCGACGCCAATTTGGCGAAAACATCAACAGCATAAACAACAACATCCTGGTTACCATATCAAGCAAAATAACGAAACTTTGGAGAGAGTTAACTACCCGGTGTCGGTGTGTATATGACATTGGCGTTAGAAAAAAAATCGTGCCAATATGGGGCGAATATGACATCTGTGCCGTAATTTTTGCACAGATGTCATATACGCATCGGGGTTGGTGTGATTTTTCTCTGACGCCAATTTGGCAGAAATCTCGCTTTCGAATACCAGTTACTTACATATTTTTAAATTATTTGCTATCATTTTGAAAAGGAAATAACTATAAATAAATAAAAGTTTGAATAATAGCTATAGAACAAAACAGTTTACATAATTAAAAACAGAAAATAAAAGTAAATAAACAATTTATTAATAAATAAAAAACAATAGCCGGGTTACCATAGCAGGCAAAATAACACCATTTTGGCACCAGTTAGGTATCCCGGTTCATATCTGAAATCCGTGCCGTAATTTGTATATAAAAAAAATATATATTTAGAAACGATTTTTTTATGTATATAAGTGCATATATAAACAAAAATAAAAGTTCATTAGATTTGTTTTCATAGCTGTTTATATATTTTGGCAACATATCTCACTTTCTGATGCCCGAATTCCGCCAAGCTTTTTTTTAAAATGCGCTGTAATGGAAAAATACCTAAATAAATAATTAACAGAAATAACCAATTATACATACTAAAACTTTTTATTTCGAGATCAAAACATTGTTTTTAATTTCAATTAAAAATACATATATCCTTGGATAACTTTAGTTGAAATTAGGTTCACAGTTTACTCATTCCATAAACCTAAACAAACACAAGTGATTCATTCATCGCGAAACTTAAAAAAAAAATTTAAATCATTGAGGTAATCATTCACAAAGTAAGTTCTCCAACAATCAATGGACAATATTCTAATGACATCATAGTAGGTAAAATGGTGGCGGTATCGTTTGTTTATGGTTTGAAATCACAAAGATTTAATTTTGCAATGTCTCTTAGTTACATTATTTTATTGTCATATTTATGAGCTCAGAACAAAAGCATATTTTTTCATTATTTAGTTATTAAAGACGGAAAAAAATTATAAATGCATGATTTGAAAAATTTAAATAATTTTTTTTTTCTTAATAGTAAAAAAATAACATCGGGAAGTAACAGCGGGTTTAAGTTAAATAAGTTTAACTGTTTAATTCTGTTGTAATATTCAAAATAACTGTATTTATTAGGTTTCAGTAAACAACATCAGGGCCCGATTAAACTTTGAAGTTAGAGGAATTACAATGTCATTTCTGGACCTTTCTTTTGGAGAAGCTTTTCTAAATTTCATATATACATGGAAAATCTTCAATGTTAGAAATATTATTCTTAGGACTGACATAAGATGAGAACAGCCTGCAATTTTACACAAGTTTTTGAAAACTACTTTATATCAGAAATTTTGCTAAAAACTGGTTACTTTTTTGTTATAGCGGCCACACTATTAGAATTATGACAAGTTGCAGAAAATTTCGCCAACGTCGTAACCAAGATCGTGAAGCACACACATATAATAAAATGTAATACCATTTCATGAAATCGTATACGATAATTTAATAGTTTTTTCCTTACTTCAAGTGTAAAATTTATTTATTTTTAAGGCGTAACAATCTAAATTGTCCAATATATGAATTTAAAAAAATGTACAAAAAGATTGAATAGACATGACCGCAAAAAGCCTCAAATCTGCATAATACTTGGAACCAAACTGTGCAGATTAGTGGTCTTCTACTGTACACAGTTTTTCAGAAATGTGTTTCGTTCTTTAAATATATTATTTTCACCTATCACTGCGGAACAAGCGAGAAAACACATACTCTTGCACATGAGTTGTATATATCTTTATATCTAAATTTCCGTCATTTTTGACGGGCTACCTTTCTAGTTATAATATAAACGAAATAATGGCGATAGAATAATATTCGGGAACTTATCACACCTGTGGCTGGCTAACATTAAAGTACCAAAATGGCCGCCTGGAATATAAAAAGCGAAGGGATCCGCCCGGAACTGTTGATAATAGTCACTTGACTTAGGCTATTATTGTAGAGATTGTTTTCAATTCTAAAAACAGCGCAAAGAATAATATTTCCTAACGATTAACAATTTATTTTCACGTGACTATTAAATGCGAAAAAAAAAAACTTTAAAATTGCTATTAAATGAGTACGTGTTAAAAGCAGGAAAATATTGAAAATTATGTCTTGAAAATTGTATTTACACGTGAATGTTAAAAGGGAAAGGAAACTATAAAATAATAAATACATTAATATGCGTTTAACTACTTCACGTACAAGGCACTTCTATTCGTAAAATCTTGAAATCAGTGAATGGCACCAGAATTTACAAACAAATTTCGAAATGCAAAAATGCTTTTTTTCACTTACTTAATAAATGGGAAATTTTCATCCCAATATTCTGGTGCTAATATGGCATATAAGTATTAAAATTAAGTGGTCCAAAAATGAACCACCGCCCATGAAGGGGTTAAAGCAGCAAATTTTAGTAATTGTAGTAAATTGTATTATGCCATTCGTTTTATAACGCTGTTAAAAAAATACCGAGAGACAAATACACTGTTTACTTAATTAATTTTATTTTAGCTTCTTTTCAAATGTTTAACTGATCTTCTTTAACCAAACACGAAAACAACCATTGGATGTCTTAACAGAAGCTGATTCTACCTTAAATTTTTGCAATAAAATGGAATTGAATGGAAACCCGTTTAGAGGGAGATCGCTACAGGTTTTTTCAGTATAATTCAATCTTCTGTAATATTTTTTAAAAACTATCAGATTAGCGTGCTTTTAGATTCTGCAGTGTCTGAACGGGGGTTGGCGCGCATAGCTTGCAGGGGGCAGAGACCCCTATTAACCATTATATAATTAATTTTCATCCTCTATTTATAATTACTACATTTAAATTGTTAAATCAATAAATTTAGCTAAAATAAATAACACTGACATTTATATATATGATCTTTGCCATACTGTAACTATCGTACATATCAACCGATTTGTATGTAACTTGGTGCGTACATAGTACATACAAATATATCGACCGAGATCGTTGGCCAACTTCATCCGCCATCTTGTTTCAAAATGGCGGCCATTTAAATATAAAAATAAAATTAAAATGAGGTACAAAGAAATTAGAAATCGAAAAAAAGATTTTTGTTTTTCTTATTTGTTTGACCTTGATACAAAGATTTCGGAGCAGTTTTTGTTTCGTCTATATCTTAAAAAATGGCTGAGTTTTGGCTAGGTCTTTGAATTTCTAGAGTGGTTGACAGCTTGAAACGATCTGATATTTATCCCATGATAACACGCGTATTTATGAACCAATTTGTATGTAACTTGATGTGTACACAGTACATACCAATACCTCGACCGAGTTCGTTGGCCAACTTCATACACCATCGTGTTTTAAAAATGGCGGCCATTTAAAGTTTTTAAAACAAAATTAAATTTAAAATGAGGTAAAAAAAAATTAGAAATGTAAAAAGATTCTTTTCTTAAGTGTTTGGACTTAATACAAAGATTTCAGAGCATTATTTGTTTTGTTTATATCTTAACGAATGGCTGAGTTATGGCACTTTGAATTTCCAACATGGCTGACATCTTGAAACGATCTGATTTTTGTTACGGGATAACACGGGTATTTATTAACTGATTTAGATGTGACAAGGTATGTGCATATTATATAGCAATGTCTCGTCCAAGTTCGTTAGCCAGCTTTATCCACCATCTTGTTTCAAAATGGTGGCCATAAAAATTAAAAATAAAAGTCATTTTAAAATGAGGTACAAAAAAATTAGAAAATGAAAAAGTTTTCTTTCTTAAGTGTTTGACCTTGATACAAGGATTCGAGAGCATTTTTTGTTTTGTCTTTATTTTAAAAAATGGCTGAGATATAGCTGTTTGAATTTCTAATGTGGGTGACATTTTGAAAAATCTGATTTATTGCCTGCGGCAGCACTCGTATATACGAACCGATTCTAATGCGAGTTAGCATGTGCACAGGATTTACTAAGATCTCGACCGAGATATTATCGAATTTGTCGACCAAAAATAAATTACATTAAATGAAACCAGCTTCGATAAAGCTGACTAATTTCACGAAATTCTCATTTTATATTCAATTTGTCAAAATTTAATATTGAATCTTCTATAATCGGTTTCCACTAATTTCAGCTTCGTGTGTTTGAATAATACAAGCTGGCTTTTAAAAAATTTGGAATATGAAACCTACCACTTCCTCCCGGCACTGGCCGGAAGGAGTTTCTTTGAAATACCACCTAAATTACTTTATTTTCTTTAAACATCAATGTCATCCATTTGTTTCAAAAAATAAATAATTTTTACTCTTTGGTGAAAAAAGTCACGTATTTTACTTTTAGGAAATTCTAGATTTTTATTGTTATTTTTATACCAAAATGTGAAATATGAAAATATTGATTTAAGTTCATGTATTCTAAATTTCCAATTAGATCTGTCGGTAAGACTTCCTTATAATAGGGAGCATTCCAGTGTCAATATTTTGTCTAAGAATTTAAAATTTCATACGATCTCAAATTAATAGTTATTTAGCATTGCTTTTTTTATATTGCACAATTTCCATATATAGTTTTACTAAGTAAAATGTAAATATTATTTTTTTATTTGCATTTATCCTTTATACTGTCAATCTTTTGTTAGGTTTTATAACTTTCTGACTCATCATCTTCCATGCTTTTGCATATTTGCTTTTAGAAAACTATAACTACACTACTGCATACATTTATCATGCTTATTTATTTTAACGAGCTTTGTAGGTATTCTAAGAAACGTAGTTGTAAAGTTACAAATTTATGTTTTGCATTTATTGTAAAGAGGTCGTTAAAGAAACGAAAGCGTGTTCAGACGATTAGAAAAATATCTAATGTTACACTTTTTAATATCTTACAAATATTTACATTATAATTGATCAACATTAAAATGAGATGGGTTTAAAAAAAATTAACTTAGGCTATATAATTTTTTATATCTGCGTATAAAAGAAAATAATTTCAATGTCATAGATGTAATGTGATTTTTTAAAAAAAAACATATCTCTATTTTAAACAGAACTCTAGACCACATTATATATCACAGTCTATCAAAAGTATGAAAAAAAAATCAGAACGAAAAAAAGTGCTGAACTTGGATAAAAAAGTATGTCTTCCGAGTATAAAGTATTAAAGCTGTAAAATGTGTTATATTTAATTTACTGTTTCATGTGTGAGACAGTTTTAAATCTTATAAATTGTTAAACATTTCTTTTAATTAAAATATATTGAAGAAATGCTTTTTATAAAACTTTTAACTTTAAACGTGTGTGATACAATATATTTATCGTGTCATTCAGAAATGCTTGTTTTAATGTGTAGATTTTATATATCATTTTTTTCTTAATCTGTCTTATGCTATGCAAATATAATTCCTTTTTTCGACGTACACTTTTATAAATAGTGTTTGGCGGATAAAGTCCCATTGGAAAATTTGTATAATTTATATATATTACGCTATCGTACGTGGCACAGATATCGCGATTATTTGTTAATTGTTTAATGGGAACGCAAGATTGAAACTCATCTCATTGATTATTGTGTAAAAGTCCTTTGGGGGGATTTTGGGCGAGGAAATCGTATTTATTTACATTTCGATCTTGCGCTGCAATTATGGAGCTTCAAAATATCATTAAAAATGGCCGTAAAAGACCTAGGCAAATGCTAGAAAGTGAAGGAGCCACGAATTAAGAACATAAAATCGAAATAGATTGAATCGAAAACGCCGTCAAACACAGTGCACAAGTGTTCACCGAAATTGGCTTAATAACTGTCGTATGCACGAGCGTGTTGCTTCGAAAATCCGTGACCTTTTGACTGTATGACTGTTGTTTCTCCTACTTCAGATATATTTCATTGTTTTTATAATGAATTTTTAGAAAATGCATCATATTACATTTCGCAAATAGTCCGGGTGCTACGGTTGAGAAATCTACAAATCGTGAGAAGAATATAACAATTGGTGAGTATCTACTTTATATTTATACAATCCCTATAAGAGAGAGGGGCATCTCGTAAAGCAGTATGAATTCAAGATGGCGGCTGTTAATCAAAATGGCGTCATTTTCAGAATGTTCTTACTATCCATAGTATAAATGTGTGATTCAGGTAGATTTCTATGTTTTTAACGTCAAAAATTCCGTTTTTAACCTTTTACGTCATAGTTGAATGAGCTTAGGAATTCAGTTTGTATTTCTGTTTGCCTGTCTGTCTGCTTGCCATTCCTTGCTGTAACTCGCTTAAATATCACTACTCGCTTAAATTCAGTCAGATTGCCATGTAATTTATACATATTATTGAAGTTTACAATAACATGTTCCGAATAAAAATTGAAGTGCATTGCTTTTATAGTCCGTTTACAGGGCCTCAAAAGAATTCCATTTCGTTATTGTCTATTAGTCCGGGTGGTACGGTTGAGGAAACAGAAAATCGTGAGAAGAATATACCGATTGGTGAGTATCTATTTAATATTAATACAATCCATATGAGAAGGGGAGGCATCGTGTAAAGTCGTAGGAATTCAAGATGGCGGCTGTTATTCAAAATGGCGTTATTTTAATTCACGGATTTATCGTCTGAACGTCAAAGAGTCTGCAAGTACAGTCAAGAACCTCACCATTGAAAAAGTGAAATATAAGATGAAATTTTAGATCACATTGAATGGTGGCGACTAATCATCATAATTATATTGCATTTTTATATGCTGCAATCCTAAGAAAATAATATTTACTAGTAATAATAACAGTTTGCAATTCTTTCATACATAGTAAAATCTGAAAAAGTGTACTATAATTAAAGGTGTTGGATGTGCCAATCCCAAAACTTTCTTCTATCCCATACATCTTAACGTTTCAAAAAGCAGTTACAGATGTCAATATTTCAATATCATTAGTTCAATACTATACCAACTTTGATTTTGATCTTAAATTTCTGCTTCAGCCCATTAATCGGAGTAAAAACGAGTTAAACTCGATCATGATATGTATTAATATCAAAAGTTTTTCGTTATTCTATTGTAATACAGCTGTTTGCTGATAGCCTGCTTAGGAGGACGCGAGTTACTGTCGCTGCACGAGCCGCCGATAGATAATAGAACTACGAAAAATCAAGAAAATTATACAAAAATCGCTATCACAACATCCCCCTCTGGCGGAATATTTCCAAACTGAAGGAGGACCTGATGGCCATATCCAAAAACATACACAAAAAAATTTGGTTCAATTCTATGCATAACTTTATACACTTTTCGAGTGTAAGATAATGAAAATGGCACAAAAATCCTATTACAGCTCCCCCTTCTGGCAGAATATTTCTAAATTGAAAGAGGAACTGCTTGTCACAGACAAAAATATACTCAAAATTGTTTGTTCAACTCTATGCATAACTTCATACACTTTTCGATGGTACAATGGCGACACACGGACACACGGACAGACTGACATTTTGTATAAAGATGTTTTTAGGGATCTGTCCCTAAAACGTGTAAATCCGTCGAAAACCGGAAGTCGAAAATTTTCAGGAATCCAATACTTTAATCTTGTATAGATAGAAGAAAGTAAAAAGCACATAGGTTATAAAAAGTACTGCAGCCGTTTTCTTTTTTGAACCCCTGTAAATGAACGATAAATGCTAGGCACATCTTATTTTACAGCAAGTATATTGTACTGCACCTCACTGATGCATGTCAATTTCAATACGTTTAAAAGAGTTTAACAACATTATAACACATTAAAAAATATTTTCTACTATAGACCATAGACCATAATGTAATGGAAATCTTTTCAGTGCGCCTGTAAACGAACTATAAATGCTACACACTTTATTTTCAATAGAGAACTTTCTGCTGTATACCAAATATTAAAATTACATATATAAATATCACGTATATAAATAAAATATTTAAATTACATGGATTTCCTAATATATTTATGAGAATTGGCGGACGGCAAGACAGACGGCCGCATAAACAGGATTCATAAATACTTTTAAACAATGTTGAAAGTGTTACAAATGACATTTTTAACCTTAAAAGCATATAATTTTATATCAAACGCACTTTTATAAGATGAATAGTATGAAAATTACAAGATTTCTAGAAAATGACGCCATTTTGAATAACAGCCATCATCTTGAATTCTCACGACTTTAGGCGATGCCTCCACCCCTTATATGGATTGTATTAATATAATAGATGCTCTCCAATCCGTATATTCTTCTCACGATTTGTAGTTTTCTCAAGCGTAGCACCCGGACTAATAGACCATAATGTAATGGAATTATTTTGAGGGCCCTGTAAAAGGACTGCAAAACCTATACACTTCAACTTTTATTCGGAACATGTTATTGTAAGCTTCAGTGACATATATAAATTACATGACAATATGAGTGAATTCAAGCGAGTAGCAATATTTAAACGAGTTAGAGCATGATATGGCAAGCAGACAAACAAAGAAGCAGGCAGGCAAACTGAATTCATAAATTCATTGAACTATGATGGAAAGTTTTAAAAACGAAAATTTTCTCATTAATAACATCGAAATCGACTAGAAACACATATGTATATGATGGTATATCAAGAAATTTCAGAAAATGACGCCATTTTGAATAACAGCCGCCATCTTGAATTCTCACGACTTTACGCGATGCCTCACCCTCTAAAATGCATTGTATTAATATAACGTAGATACTGATCAATCGGTATATTCTTATCACGATTTCCAGTTTTAATCTTATTTTGGTCGTGTAGCACTCGAACTAATATATGAAGTCTCGATCATATATTGATCTGCCATTTAGGTTCAATCGTTTTATTATGTCTTTCGGTATTACTTCCTCGTCCTTTTCATTCTGGCACGGATGTCATATACGCACCATGTGTGCGCAATTCTTTTCTGACGCAAATGTCATATACGTGGCAGGGTAGTTAACTGGCGCCAACGTGTCTTTATTTTGCTTAATATGGTAACCCGGATGTTGTTACTTATTTATTAATAAATTGTTTATTTTCTTTTTTATAATGATACTAGCAGGCTATGCCCGCTGCGCTGGTCAATATTTCCAAATGAACCTTGGATTAAACTAAATGGTGAATTTGAACTTGTATTTTAAACAATATGGATCTTCAGCTTGACCTTGCACATTCGGAAAACGATGCGAACGCCATTGCGATATAATGTTATCTTAAGCGTTGGACAAAATTTAGCAATTAAGAAGTAATTGTATTAGTTGATTATAAACAGCGCACTTATGGTCGGGTAATGAGGCCGTTATGACAACAGGAATTAATACCTCTGTAACTAATCAACATATAATGAAATCGTATATACTAACACCATTCCTAAAAGTCATGCAACAGGGCCACTTGTAACAAAATATGTTCTGTAGATTTTTTTTAAAAAGGCTAAACTTTCATAATCAGGTTCACTTAATTTTTGAACTTTTACTGTTGCTCTATAACTAAGTACCCTTGAACAATGTGTATACACTAAAACCTTTCCAAAATTATTACCTAACTAATTGTGGTATATCCTTCGAAAGTATTATAAACAATCGGAATGAAATACAAATTTCCGTTGTAAATATATAGTAGATGATGATGCGATTTTGTGTAATAGAATTCATAGTAAAGTTTTCGCTTCAAACAAAAACGATGCTTTCAACATTAAAGCTAATACACCAATATGTGAAGTATCCGATTACGGAAGGTTAACTTGAATTCTCATGAGCAACTACTCAAAGAAAAGTTAATATGTGGCTTTTGTGATACTTTTATGTCAGCCGGGCGCAGGTAATAAGTCAATAAAGATTGTTTTCATAGCATATTCTTATTTTATTATTTTCATTTAAAACACAAACCTTTCACTCATTTAATTTAAAATACATGCCTTATACTAATTTCATTTAAAAAACTGAAAAGATAAACAATAACAGAAAATAATGCCATAATTAAAAGCAAAAAAATATTTTTAATTTACATACGCAAAATGTAACTACTGCTACTGGGAATTTTAAAAAGGCTATCAACGAGATGTGCGCACGATTGTTATAAATGTACCCATTTTTTCTTCTTATCGAGGAGCAATTTATAAATCGCACAATATTATTCCAATTCCAATTTCTTTCATTGAGGAACCTATGACCGGAAAAAATGAAAAAAGACTCTTGTAGATTCTTCGGATGACGGCATCTGACGCCATAAACTGAGTTTATATATATGAAAATAATTTTTAAGTCGTTACAAACATTGCTTTCATACTTAAATATTTTCATTGGTACTACTTGTTATCCCGTCGACCAATTTCGCCAAATTATATAAATCGCCAAATTATATAAATTGACATAATCTTTATTTTAAATAACGAAATAACAAATAAATTAGTATAACATTAATAAAAATACAAATAAAACGTCGAAATTAAAATCACTTGATGACGTAAACACGTGTAGTTTGTTTAAATTCAAGTGAATTTGATATTTACGATCAACCATTATTGGCATTTAATCTTATAGTTTGACGATAGGTTTTTGGTCGACAGAATATCTAAGTAGTACCTTTTCCATTTTTGTTTTATAACGCTAAATTCTCAGTAATTTTTCCCTTTTATTTTACATAAAATCACTAATAAAAAAAAAATTAAGATGCTTGCATTTTTATTTCAAACTCATAGGGCCGTTTTTATTTTTTAGCCAAAAGGGTTGATTTGAATTTTTTCCATTGCTAGAGTAACGGATGTAATGATAGATATTTTGAGGTTTAGATGCCAAAGACACCGCCAAATTAGAAAAATATGAAATGTGTCATGAACTGTTGGACTTATAAAAACTTATTTGGTAGCATTCGATTCAGCATACAAAACTACATTAAAATATGCTATCATTTGACGCATAATTTTGATATTCGATTTTTTCCCCTCCCCGTGCAAAAACCATTAGGGGTGACACTTTAGAAAATCCTTTCTTAGCAGAAGTTTATGTTATAAGAATTATTTTTTAACACGATTTTCAAGATTTTAGGTTCAGTAGTTTGCGCTGTGCGTTAATTAGTCCCTTAATCCAGACTTTATTTTATATACTATATTAGATATGCGATTTTGCGGTGAATCGATGATCGAAAATTAGTCCAATATCATTTGAAATATTACATAACAGAGGAGAAAGTACGAAGAAAGACGAAGAAGAAATGACGAATTACAAAAGACTTGTATTTTTTTTTTTTCAAAATGTTGAATTTTTCGATAGTAATAACGTATTAAAACATAAATGTCCTTAAAAATTAACTTTATTTCCTAGATTTGTAATCTGTGAATTTTCCTATAAATGAAATTGGCGATATGACTTGAGAAAAAATGAAATAAACAATAGATAATATTTGCTTATATAAAATGGGTAATATTCGTTGATCTGAGTTCGAGTTTATAAATATCACATGCTTTCGGAATTACGGCGAAAAACATTTTAAAAAGTATGAAATTATTTTACAATAGGTATATGTGGCCGAAATTCACTCTGAAATTTAAGTATTCGATTCTATTTTTAAAATATTAACTGATATCTATATAAGTTACAATTGAATATGAAAATGTACTCAAAAAATGATCTCTTTCACCTAAAAAAACAACATTTGTGAGAACATTCTCAAGCTAATGTCACGCTTATGCATTTTTGGCTTAAAATCACATTGTTTGGCGACAAAAGAAAAATAAAAAATTGTAAAGAAACAAATAGTAATTACACATGTGACTCACAATTACATCTGCTTGTTTCTTCTATAAGTCACGTGATGGGACAATTAGATATAAAAAAAAGAAAAGAACAGAACAGAAAGAAAATGTCGTTAAAATTTCATCTAATCAAATTTTCAGATTCGTTTCCATATCTAACGCAAGCGATAAAGATCCAAATATTGCGTATCAAGTGTAATATTTCTTATTAAATTAATTTTTAAGCATTACAAATATTTCTTTCAGGTTTTGATTAAATGTTTCCGTTTTTTTAATATTATCACTCATTAAAACGGATTTTCTTCTTCTTTTTTTCATTTTTTTTCATTTAAATAAAATTAGTAACAGCTTTTCTTTTATTTTTCGAGGTTTAATAGCCGTTTCAATTTTTTTTATCAACGATGAATTTCGCCAAGAAATAAAATGGTAACCTTATCGCCCAAAATAACAGAATTTTCCGTCATAATTTTAAAACTAATATAGGTAGAATAATGTGTTCTAGCTTAAAACCTTCCCTGAAACAATACCTATCTAACGGTATAGGTTCCGTAAAAATCCATGCAGTAGAACTCGAAATCTAGGCGTTCGGAACGAAATTTCCGTTTGGAATTTATATATATAATAGATAATAGATTATATATATATATAATAGAATAGATAATAGATTATGTGTTATGAACTATCCCAAAGTTTAAAACAGATCGCATTGTTAGATTTCCTAATTTTAACAATATCGCGTTATGTTAGTTCCACATTCCACCACCAGGGAGCGCACTCTATTCTTAACGAAAGCGTATCTGAACGAAACTCCTTTACGCAACCTTTCCGTAGATACACGAATCGGGAGGGTGGCGGTCTTAACCAATAATTTAAGATAATTGCTGAAATTACTACGAAAAATATTTTAAAGGGGCCCTACGCGGGCCCCTAATAGAGTTAGAGGAAATCGGAAGACGGCAAAATAATTGCGGGGGAAAGTTTGCTTGGGTGCTTTGGAGCTACTTCTGGCGCGAGATCTAAGCTCTACGATCAATAGGAGCCCAGATATTTAAGGAAATATGAAGTAACAAAGTCCAAAATAACAGAATTTTCCGTAATAATTCTATAACTAATCTAGGTAGAATGATGTGTTATAGCTTAAAACCTTCCCTGGAACGATACCTATCTAACGGTATAAGTTCCGTAAAAATCCATGCGGTAGAACTCGAAATCTCGGCGTTCGGAACGAAATTTCCTTTTGGATTATCTGTTTATATAAAATCCAAGTCTCTGTGTGTCCCTCACTATTCCGGTAGGACCGCCTCATTGAAATGAGTAATTGTTGAAAAGTATTAAAACAGGGTTACCATAGTAGCGCCAAATGTTTGCCAACCTGGTGATAGCTGGCTAATTTGGTGAAATTCCCATTTAAAACCATTAATCTTTCATAATGAGGTCACCGAAATTTAATTTAAACTCCACTCTTTTAAGATATTTTTTTGAAATCTATGGGGAGAATTTAAAGTACATCTTTACATCTTCCTCCCGATGCTACTAATAAAATAACCGCCAATAAACAACGGTGTACTGTGTGAGCTCCTAACTGCGCGATTTTAATGTGCTTTAGGTACTTTTCCAGTATAGATGCCTTGGCGAAAAAGGAAATTTGGTAACATATTTTCCGGGAACCTATTCACTGTTTCATTTTATATATACACGCATTTTTTTCGATATTTATACGATTTATTTAACATAAAAAAGCCGTTTCTCTAATTTTATACAGAAACAGATGCAATTTGTACATAAAAACATCAATAATATACATATAAAACAAACAAAAACGCTCATCAAATTTGTTTTCATAGCTGTTTATATGATTTGACAACAAATCTCGATATTTTTCCGTTATACAAACACCATGCCAAAATGTATGCTAATGCGCCAATTATTTCAAAATGCTAAAAGATATTTGTAATTTTATGCCAGCAGTTTAATATGAGTTTTATTTTATTGCTTTATTATATAGCAGTTATTTGTTCACTTATTTTAAGTATATATTTGTGATTTGATGAAATAGTTCGTAAAAGTCTGGAATTTTTAAATGTTATATTTTTTAAATGCTCATTTTAGTATCGACAACGGTTTTTCTTTTATTTTTCAAATGCTTCAATTCACGATTTTGCGCCAACTATTACGCTTGGCGACAGTGGTGCCCGCATAACGGAAAACTACCCAAAACTCACTTTCTGATGCCCAAATTTCACCAAGCTTTTTTAAAAAAATGCCAAAGCCCCTACAGTGGAAAAGTACCAAACTGTCTATTATTTTGCGCTATACGTATTATAGTGTGTACTATATGCAAGGGGAGTGGAGCGAAGAGTTTAAACATTAAATATCAAAGTTTCGGCACAGATGTCATATACGCGCCCCATATTGGCGCGATTTTTTTCTGACGCCAATGTCATATACACAACGGGTACTTAAATGGCGCCAAAGTGTCATAATTTTGCTTGATATGTTATCCGGATGTTGTTGTTTATGCTGTTGATGTTTTCGCCAAATTGGCGTCGGAAAAAAATCGCGCCAATATATGATAAAGTATATGGCAACTGTGCCACAGTTTCTATAAAGCAGTAAAAGACTAAAAAATTAAGAATAAAATAAATGCAAAATAAGACTAAAGAAGAAAGAAAAATCACGCGTTAAGCATAGAATATGAAACACTTTCCAACACATCCTAAATGCTTTAGCAAAGCTTCGTTATTTAGGGAAATAAGGTAAATAACATAACGTTACTTCTTAGATATTCCGTCGGCCAATTTCGCCAAATTATATAAATCGCCAAATCAATAGAAAAACATTAATAAAAATACAAATAAAACGTCGAATTAATGGTTTTATTGCCCATTATTGGCATTTAATTAATTAATTAATGGCAACCATTATTGGCAATTAATCTTACAATTTGGCGACAGTAATTTGGTCGACGGGATAACTAAGAAGTACCAAGATAACTAAGTAAACATTTTAGAAAACGCATAAAAAAAATTAAAAATTGATTTCAGCAGTTACCGTCCATAGCCAATAGTACCGTTATTACATGCCACTTTTTAGCTAAAATTTAATTTAAACTACTCTTAAAACTACTGAAATCACATTTCCAGATATTATCATCCATAGACGGTTATGTATCCAATTCTTTGCGTGACCATGTATATCATTTTATCTATATTCTACAAACATTTCTTAGGAAACTAAATGCATTTCAGCGTAAAAATGCATAACTCCTTTAAAAACCACCTTTAAGCAATTTACTCTCATACTCAGTAACCCTTACGAATTATTTTGTGTAGCCCTGCATATGAACTGTAGTATTTATACACACAGTATAGTATGCATAAATGTAGTGAAACATAAAAGCGCATATCATAATTAAAAATGCATTTCTAGCAATCATTGCTTATGTACAATACTTCGGAGAAAAGTTTCTTGGCGAGAAAGAAGTTTGCCAACGTATTTTCTGGCAGCCTATTTACTGCTTCATACTCACAAGCAATTTTTTCCATATGTATACAATTTGGCACAGATGTTATATAATATTATAGCCCATATTGGCGCGATTTTTTTCCGACGCCAATTTGGCGAAAACATCAACAGCATAAACAGCATTCGGGTTACCATTACAAGCAAAATAACGACACTTTTGCGCCAGTTAAGTACCCGGTGCGTATATGACAACGGCGTCAAAAAAAAAAAAAACGCGTCAATATGGTCGTATATGACATCTGTGTCGACAATTTAATATAAAAAAAAGCTATGTACCCATTTTTATAAAGAAACAGAAGTGATTTTTGCACAGATGTCATATACGCATGGGGGTTGGCGTGATTTTTAAATATTTAACTAATTAACTATAAAACAAAACAATGTCTAATTTTAAAAAAGAAAATAAAAATTAATAAATAAAGAACCACCTCTTGGCTACCATATCAAGCAAAATAATGATACTTTGGAGCCACTTAAGTACCCCGATGCGTATATGAGATTGGCATCAGAAAAAATTCGCGCCAACGTGGTGCTTTCGAATACCAGTTACTTATATATTTTTCAATTATTTGCTATCATTTTGAAAAGGAAATAACTATAAATAAATAAAAGTTTGAATAGTAACTATAGAACAAAGCAGTTTATATAATTAAAAAACAGAAAATAAAAGTAAATAAACAATTTATTAATAAATAAAACACAATAGCCGGGTTACCATAGCAGGCAAAATAACACCATTTTGGCGCCAGTTAGGTATCCCGGTTCATATCTGAAATCTGTGCCGTAATTTGTATATAAAAAAATTATATATATTTAGAAACGATTTTTTATGCATATAAGTGCATATATAAACAAAGATAAAAGTTCATTCGATTTGTTTTCATAGCTGTTTATATATTTTCGCAACATATCTCACTTTCTGATGCCCGAATCGCGCCAAGCTTTTTTTAAAAATGCGCTATAATGGAAAAGTACTTAAATAAATAATTAACAGAAATAACAAATTATACAAACTAAAACTTTTTATTTCGAGATCAAAGCATTGTTTTTAATTTCGATTAAAAATACATGTATCCTTGGATAACTTCAATTGAAATTAGTTTCACAGCTTAATATCTCATTCCATAAACCTAAACAAACACAAATGATTCATTCATCGTGAAAGGTAAAAAATATTAAATCATTGAGGTAATCATTCACAAAGTAAGTTCTCCAACAATCAATGGGCAATATTCTAATGACGTCATAGTAGGTAAAATGGTGGCGGTATCGTTTGTTTATGGTTTGTAATCACAAAGATTTAATTTTGCAATGTCTCTTAGTTACATTATTTTATTGTCATATTTATGAGCTCAGAACAAAAGCCTATTTTTTCATTATTTAGTTATTAAAGACGGAAAAAAATCATAAATGCATGATTTGAAATTTTTAAATAATTTTCTTTCTTAATACTAAAAAATAACATCGGGAAGTAACAGCGGGTTTAAGTTAAATAAGTTTAACTGTTTAATTCTGTTGTAATATTCAAAGTAACTGTATTTATTAGATTTCAGTACTCAACATCAAGGCCCGATCAAACTTTGAAGTTAGAGGAATTACAATGTCATTTCAGGACCTTTCTTTTGGAGAAGTTTTTCTAAATTCCATATATACATGGAAAATCTTCAGTGTTAGAAATATTATTCCAAGGACTGACATAACACGAGAACGGCCTGCAATTTTACACAAGTTTTTGAAAGCTACTTTATATCAGAAATTTTATTAAAAACTGGTTACTTTTTTGTTATAGCGGGCCACACTATTAGGATTATGACAAGTTGCAGCCAATTTCGCTAACGTCGTAACCAAGATCGTGAAGCACACACATATAATACTATATAATACCATTTCATGAAATCGTATACGATAATTTAATAGTTTTTAACCTTACTTCAAGTGTGTTATTTATTTATTTTTAAGGCTCAACAATCTAAATTGTCCAATATATGAATTTAAAAAAATGTAAACAAAGATTGAATAGACATGACTGCAAAAAGCCTCAAATCTGCATAACACTTGGAACCAAACTGTGCAGATTAGTGGTCTTCTACTGTACACAGTTTTTTATAAATGTGTTTCGTTCTTAAAATGTGTTATTTTCATCTATCACTGCGGAACAAGCGAGAAAACTCATATTCTTGCACATGAGTTGTATATATCTTTATATCTAAATTTCCGTCATTTTTGACGGGCTACCTTTCTAGTATAGATATAATAGATAAATTGTTTTGGTACAGATGTCATATACGTACCACGTTGGCGCGATTATTTGTGTCGCCAGTGTCATATACGCACCAAGGTACTTAACTGGTGCCAAAGTGCCCTTATTTTGCTTGATATTGTGATTCGGATGTTGTTGTTTATTTATTAATAATTTTTTTATTTACTTTTATCTTCTTTTTAAAAATTATATAAATTATTTTGTTCTATAATTATTAATAAAACATTTTTTATTGTTACCCATTTTAAATATATAATGTAACTAGTATTCGAATACGAGGTTTTCGTCAATTTTGAGTCAGAAAAAAATCGCGCCAACGCACAGTGGGGCAGAGAACCACCAAAGTTGGCAATAAATAAAATTTACTTTGAACAAAAAAAGCACATCATGCATTCTTTTATATATTTTACGTAGTAAAACTTAAAACTTTTACATAAGCTATAGAGTAATTTATTAACCCTTAAATGCGCGATTTTTTATTTTGTTTCGAAAAAATTATATATCTGAAAGGTTTATTACACAGGGAAAATAATGAAAAAATTAGAGATACGTTTTTCATATAATACGTCAATCTTTTCTTCTGTTGCAAATCAGCAATATTGCAATTTAGTAAATATTTTATTACGTATGTCTCCAAACACCTTATTTTATATAATTATTTATTTTATAAAACCTAACCTTTAACCCTTTAATTCCCATGATAGAATACGTTCTACAAATCACGTAGTTCAGAAAATCTGACTTTACACCAGAAAAGTTCCAATGGTTAATTTCCCTTTATTTAAATACGGAATGTCTGTTATTAATTAAAGCACATATAGCTATTTTAATTTTCTGGTGTGAATTAGGTATATACGAATAAAAAAAATCTATTAAATTCAAAAGACTGTTGTTTGCATATACGTACGCAAAGCTGCGCACTAAAGGGTTAATTAATTTACAAAACTTTTTCAAATATTTTCTGTACAAAAATAAGTTTAAAACAAGAAATTAAGATAGTTTCTTACAAGTTAAATATTTATAAATCATCCATAATATCGCCTTAAAAATGCAAAAAACTGGTATAACTCTTTTTTCAGATATCATTCGAAATGGAACTAGAGACTTAATAAATACAGCTGAATCACTGGCTTCCAAGTCACAGAAAGTTTGTTTGTATGAGCTATGTCCCGAAGACCTATCAAAACCCCACTTTGATATCAGGCACAACTGCTTTAATTATTCATTTTCAAGCGATTCGATAACAGGTTCTAGTATTTGTAACAAGCGCTCTGAAGTATGATCTAGAAGAGCCTGTAACGCAACTGAAGCACCAACTTCTGTTACCGCGGTGTTTTTAGGATAACATTCTTTTTTTGCCTCTTGCACAATTTTGTAAGCGGGAAATTTTTCTGGGGACTTCTAATGACGTTAAACTGTTCGCGACATAATTTCGCGTCTATACAGTCAGAGTATCTTCTCCTGACAAATGGTGTTGTGATTTTGCAGATTTTGTATAAGCATTTTGATATTTGATAGCTCGCTTTGGACTTACAGTTATACCTTTTAAAACGTTTGAGGCCTGAATCTGTCCTTCAGATCTTAAACTCATACATGTCGCGTACACTAAAGAAGATGTCGAACTAGAATCGCGTAATCGTTTTGCTCTTAATCTTTTTGATCGCTCAGAACACCCTTTCAAACGTAATAAGGCCAGCCACGTTTGCTTTTCAATGCCGCTTCTGTTTGTTATTCAAATCGAGGAAATGAAAGCGATTTGTTAAGCCACTCCTTATTAATTCTAAAAAACTTTTCCTTTACCGACTGCTTTATGCTTGTCTCGACCAGTCTTTTGCCCATCGGAATTTATATTGAAATTTAAAATATTTTAGTTTCTTTTTTAAGTCTATAGAACTACTACATTCGCAGTTTGTCCTATTCTGGAGGTCTTTTACCAAAAAATCATATTGCTTTTCAAAAGTTTTTTTCTTTCGAACGTTTCATAATATTCAGAAGTTCTCTTCTGGTAATATATAATGCATTTAAATTCGTCTCTAAAAAAGAAACAATTTTTAATCATGTTTATGTATGTACACTAACATAAAATTGAGGATGATTAACTATAAAAAGGACCATACAATTAAAAAAGGGGCAAAAAGGAGCAACATTTTCCGACATATTTACCATCCTAAAACTCAAACCTAGTAGAAAAAATTATAGTTGACACTTAACCCGCTTTAACTCATAACTAAAACCTTCAATGTTTGTAGACACTGTTAATTTTATTTTAAAATTTGACTACTATATATTCTAAGTGTCACTTTGTCTATATAAATCATATTAAAAAAAAGTAAAAGTTATTGTATTTTTGTTAGATACCTGAAGTTGAAGATTCCATAGTCAAAAAATATTATTTTTAAGTTATTACTGCGAAATTAAATAACGAATTTGAAACAAAATTATTGATTTTTTTTTTTTTTTCATTTATTATCATCGTGCGAAATGCAGTTTAACTTCTTACTTTAGTGACGACCAAGATAACTTTGCACACTTTTGAATACTAGGCAGATGTTTACTGACATCTGCTCTATTAAATTGACGTATGTCGGAAGTTCAAACTAGAATTTCATTTTTTCGATTTTTTGCCAGATTTGAAGGCTTCTTGCCCCACTGTGCAACGGGTTGCTTATATGACATCTGTGCCAAAATGGCAGCTCTTATTTATTTATTTTTTTCAAGTTTTTAGTATGAATAAATATTATTAACTCTTTGTTTTCTGAAGTCCACTTTACTGTTATATTTTTGAATGAGAGTCTGCCCGGGCAACGTCGGGCGGGTCAAATAATACAAATTAAAATAACAAACAAATCAAATGTGTCTTGAGATCAAATATTCCTTAAGCGTGAAATATTTTTTCAATATTTATTTAAACGTTTGCAGGAAACTTTCACTTTCGATTTTCGTCTTTCTAACATATTTTTAAATTAATAATAATTGAATTTTATACTATAAAAAACAAAAAGCGATCTGCTAGCAAATTTTATTTTTCCATTTATTCATTATTTAACATCTCATATTTCATGTAAAATTTTGTACATATACTGTAATAATTAACTAAGAATTTACAATATTTTAGAAGAAAATAGAAATAGGATACATCAAGTACAAAAATACATTTTTTAAACATGTTATCGATTTTCATGATTTCGTTTGAAAAAAGAAAAAAAAAAGAATAAAGAATACGAAAGAATTTGTTAGCTCAAGCAAAAAATCCAGCGTGCTCTTTCAGCGAATGTAATCGAATATGTTGAACAGATGAATATTTTGAAGATAAAATGTATATATTGCTTCGGATGTTAAAAATATTTCATGCATTTGTAATTATATCAATTTTTGAAAATGTTTTCATTTTTGAGAATTTCGAATCACGTTGCAGTAAAAATATACTACGGAAAGTGTTATTTAAGAAAATACAAATAAAAATATATTATGTATCGCGCTTTGAATTTGAAGTTATAAACTGTCTCCTATTTCTTACTACTGATATACAGATTAATATAAACGTATTATTTGTAATATAAATAAGAATTTGGTAAATAAGTGTTTTGTAGTTTGAGACAATTCTATAATATTATGATACAGTTTCATTTATTGTATACTTGGATTATCGGCCGAAAAATAATATCTGGATTGTAACCAGCACCACCTATGAGTCTCCTATGAAAGTCTCCTATGAGTCTCGTGAATGTTATTCCTATGCAGGAGAGGTAAATATTTACTTACCTTTTTTCTTTATTGCATATAATATGACTATTTATATATTTGTTATCATGAAACCTGCTTCATAAGAAATTGCACTTTTCAGCAAGAGTTTCTGGATAAGTACTAGTATTGTGTATGTGCATGTGCATTGTGCAGGATTCTCCAAATACTGTTTACAGAATGCATATTGCTTGATAAAATTTAATATTGTTTTAATAAAACTTTGACGAATTTTGACCACTTTAATGTCGATTTGATAGAACTTTGTATCAGCGTATTTATTTTTTTTTCATTCTGATTTCTTGAATTTTACTTCTGCCTTAACCAATCACGTGTTAGATTTGGCTTATTTAGTAACATTTGACATTATATGTGTAACAAACATTTTCAAAGAAAACAACCATGCTTGTTTTAATTAAATTCCCAAAACAATAAGCTAAATATTTAGTTTTTTTTTTTTTTTTTTTTTTTTTTCTTTTGTAAAAATAAGATTAACTGAATATGAGTAATTATGTGCCATGTTCCTCGATATATTTATGCAGATAATCTGTTTAGGCATTTTTATCAAGTAAGATAAATGTCCAAAATCAACACAATGCAGAAATATTATACTGAACGTAAATAAAAGATCCTTAATCGCAGGTAAAATGCATCGTAAAGCTTCAGAACTTTGATTATACGTCTTCTGCGTACCAGACAGATATTGGAAGATTTCATGCGATTTCCGTCATGTTGTAATACGGTTCTCCAATAAAAGTTCACATTCCGGTTCAAGGGCAGGTAACTAGAATTAGTTAAAAGATTGGTTTGAAAATCATATTTTCCTTCAACTGAACAATTCGAATATTATGAAAAAGACGACGTTTTCAGAGAATGTCATCAAACTCAAAAAAGTTTCAGAAGAAACTTTAGCTCATGAAGCCGTAATTTGGTAAATAGCAGACGATTATTGTTAATAAGAATGTTAGCAAATTTGCAAAAAATTGCCCTTCTGACATAATGTTGCATTATATTTCTAAACTAACGTGAATTTCAAATGACTTTGCTGCCGTAAAATTGAACACAGGAAAAATTTGAAAAAGAAAGAAGCATTGAAGAAGAATTTTGTACACACTCAGCAGATTCTAATTAAGTAGATTGTCTATGTTTAAATGACGATTTTTGGGTACATTTTCAAACTCCCTTTTTCTTTGTGTTAATATTGTTGGTTTGTGATTTCAAAACTCCTTATTCTTTACGAAATTGAAATATGTAGCCTAAAATGCAATTGTACTGTAAAATGCACATTTAATAATCGAAAATTTTAGTAAACGTAAACATTTTAAAATTTTTGGCTTTCCCATATTTATTTAGCTATAAATATTAAAATTAGTTATTTTCTGTCTCAGCAGTTTTATATTATTTGTTAGAACCCAGTTCGTTTCTCAAAACTTATAACTCTAAATGCCCTTTTTTTTTAAACGAAGTGTTATTTTTTTTTTCTTTTTGTGGAAAACTTAATAACGCAATCTGGACATATTGTGAAGAAATGTATCGCAATCAACTTTGAATATTCACCTGGGCTATAACTGCAGACGGTCAGCTAATACTCGAATATATACGGTTAATATTACCAGCGGAATGGATCTAAAATATAAAATAGCTGTATGTTTTAATATGTAACAAAAAGTGTGGTGTATCTGAAAATATAAATCTTTATTAGTCATATAAAAAAAATATACAATTTCCGCTTATCATTTTTAGCTCACAGGCTATCAAAGCCTGAGAGCTAATGTGCCCGCCCGCTCTGTATGTATGTATGTATGTATGTATGTATGTATGTACGTACGTACGTATGTACGTAACGCGATAACTCTTGATAGAAACATCCGATTTGCTTCAAAATTTTTTCCGAGGTTCACTGTGATAAGGCGCTTCCCTGATTAGTTTTGGGAGTTCATTGGTTAAGGATAAAGGGGGAAAAACGGGGTTAGTCCACAAACTACCCCCTTAATTCAGTTAAATGGGTTTTTCATGCAGAATGATTCGATTTGCTCCGAATTTGGTATACCGGTTTATTATGTTAAGGAACTTCCCTGATTAGTTTTGGGGGTTCATTGGTTAAGGGTAAAGGGGGAAAAACGGGGTTAGTCCACCCCCCTTAATTCAGATAAATGGGTTTTTCATGCAGAATCATTCAATTTTCTCCGAATTTGGTATACCGGTTTATTATGTTAAGGAACTTCCCTGATTAGTTTTGGGGGTTCATTGGTTAAGGATAAAGGGGGAAAGGGGGGGTTAGTCCACCCCCTTAATTGAGGTAAATGGGTTTTTCATGCAGAATCATTCGATTTGCTCCGAATTTGGTATACCGGTTTATTATGTTAAGGAACTTCCCTGATTAGTTTTGGGAGTTCATTGGTTAAGGATAAAGGGGGGGAAACGGGGTTAGTCCACACCCCACCCCCTTAATTCAGTTAAATGGGTTTTTCATGCAGAATGATTCGATTTGCTCCGAATTTGGTATACCGGTTTATTATGTTAAGGAACTTCCCTGATTAGTTTTGGGAGTTCATTGGTTAAGGATAAAGGGGGAAAAACGGGGTTAGTCCACACCCCACCCCCTTAATTCAGTTAAATGTGTTTTTCATGCAGAATGATTCGATTTGCTCCGAATTTGGTATACCGGTTTATTATGTTAAGGAACTTCCCTGATTAGTTTTGGGAGTTCATTGGTTAAGGATAAAGAGGGAAAAACGGGGTTAGTCCACCACCCTTAATTCAGATAAATGTATTTTTCATGCAGAATGATTCGATTTGCTCCGAATTTGGTATAGCGGTTTATTATGTTAAGGAACTTCCCTGATTAGTTTTGGGGGTTCATTGGTGAAGGGTAAAGGGGGAAAAACGGGGTTAGTCCACCCCCCTTAATTCAGATAAATGGGTTTTTCATGCAGAATCATTCAATTTGCTCCGAATTTGGTATACCGGTTTATTATGTTAAGGAACTTCCCTGATTAGTTTTGGGGGTTCATTGGTTAAGGATAAAGGAGGAAAAGGGGGGTTAGTCCACCCCCTTAATTCAGATAAATGGGTTTTTCATGCAGAATGATTCGATTTGCTCCGAATTTGGTATAGCGGTTTAGTTAAATGGGTTTTTCATGCAGATGATTCGATTTGCACCGAATTTGGTATACCGGTTTATTATGTTAAGGAACTTCCCTGATTAGTTTTGGGAGTTCATTGGTTAAGGATAAAGAGGGAAAAACGGGGTTAGTCCACCCCCCTTAATTCCGATAAATGTGTTTTTCATGCAGAATGATTCGATTTGCTCCGAATTTGGTATAGCGGTTTATTATGTTAAGGGACATCCCTGATTAGTTTTGGGGGTTCATTGGTTAAGGGTTAAGGGGGAAAAACGGGGTTAGTCCACCCCCCTTTATTCAGGTAAATGGGTTTTTCATGCAGAATCATTCAATTTGCTCCGAATTTGGTATACCGGTTTATTATGTTAAGGATCTTCCCTGATTAGTTTTGGGAGCTCATTGGTTAAGGATAAAGAGGGAAAATCGGGGTTAGTCCACCCCTTAATTCAGATAAATGGGTTTTTCATGCAGAATCATTCGATTTGCTCCGAATTTAGTATGCCGGTTTATTATGTTAAGGAACTTCCCTGATTAGTTTTGGGAGTTCATTGGTTAAGGATAAAGGGGGAAAAACGTGGTTAGTCCACTCCCCCTTAATTCAGATAAATGGGTTTTTCATGCAGAATGATTCGATTTGCTCCGAATTTGGTATACCGTTTTATTAAGTTATGGAACTTCCCTGATTAGTTTTGGGGGTTCATTGGTTAAGGATAAAAGGGGGAAAACGGGGTTAGTCCATCCCCCTTAATTCAGATAAATGTGTTTTTCATGCAGAATGATTCGATTTGCTCCGAATTTGGTATACCGGTTTATTATGTTAAGGAACTTCCCTGATTAGTTTTGGGGGTTCATTGGTTAAGGATAAAGGGGGGAAAAACAGGGTTAGTCCACCCGCCTTAATTCAGATAAATGTGTTTTTCATGCAGAATGATTCGATTTGCTCCGAATTTGGTATACCGGTTTATTATGTTAAGGAACTTCCCTCATTAGTTTTGGGGTTCATTGGTTAAGGGTAAAGGGGGAAAAGGGAGGTTAGCCCGCCCCTCTTAATTTAGATAAATGGGTTTTTCATGCAGAATGATTCGATTTGCTCCGAAGTTGGTATACCGGTTTATTATGTTAAGGAGCTTCCCTGATTCGTTTTGGCGATTCATTGGTTAAGGATAAAGGGTTAGTCCACTACCTTAATTTAGATAAATGTTTTTTTTTTTTTTTTGCAAGATTATTCGATTTGCTCCAAATTTGGTATACCGGTTTATTATGATAAGGAGCTTTCCTGATTAGATTTGGAGGTTCACTGGTTAAGTATAAAGGGGGAAACGGGGGCTAATTCCCCTTCACTTATTTTTTTGAGTGGCATTATTCTTTAAAATAAGAGTATAATATACAATTAGTGTGAATAGTCTGTGAGCTCAATGCCATCAGTTTAGCTGGGCACTTTTCTTTTTAGCTCACAGGCTATCAAAGCCTGAGAGCTAATGTGCCCACCCGTTCTGTATGTATGTATGTATGTATGTATGTATGTATGTATGTATGTATGTATGTATGTATGTACGTAACGCGATAACTCTTGATAGAAACATCCGATTTGCTTCAAAATTTTTTCCTAGGTTCATTGTGATAAGGCGCTTCCCTGATTAGTTTTGGGAGTTCATTGGTTAAGGATAAAGGGGGAAAACGGGGTTAGTCACCCCCCTTATTTCAGAAAAATGGGTTTTTCATGCAGAATCATTCGATTTGCTCCGAATTTGGTATACCGATTTATTATGTTAAGGAACATCCCTGATAATTTTGGGGGTTCATTGGTTAAGGATAAAGGGGGAAAAGGGGGGTTAGTCCACCCCCTTAAATCAGATAAACGGGTTTTTCATGCAGAATCATTCGATTTGCTCCGAATTTGGTATACCGGTTTATGATGTTAAGGAACTTCCCTGATTAGTTTTGGGAGTTCATTGGTTAAGGATAAAAGGGGAAAAGGGGGGTTAGTCCACCCCCTTAAATCAGATAAACGGGTTTTTCATGCAGAATCATTCGATTTGCTCCGAATTTGGTATACCGGTTTATGATGTTAAGGAACTTCCCTGATTAGTTTTGGGAGTTCATTGGTTAAGGATAAAGGGGGAAAACGGGGTTAGTCCACCCCCCCCCCCTTAATTCAGAAAAGTGGGTTTTTCATGCAGAATCATTCGATTTGCTCCGACTTTGGTATACCGGTTTATTATGTTAAGGAACATCCCTGATTAATTTTGGGGGTTCATTGGTTAAGGATAAAGGGGGAAAAGGGGGGTTAGTCCACCCCCTTAAATCAGATAAACGGGTTTTTCATGCAGAATCATTCGATTTGCTCCGAATTTGGTATACCGGTTTATTATGTTAAGGAACTTCCCTGATTAGTTTTGGGAGTTCATTGGTTAAGGATAAAGGTGGAAAAACGGGGTTAGTCTACCCCCCCTTAATTCAGATAAATGGGTTTTTCATGCAGAATTATTCGATTTGCTCCGAATTTGGTATACCGGTTTATTATGTTAAGGAACTTCCTGATCAGTTTTGGGAGATCATTGGATAAGGATAAAGGGGGGAAAACGGGGTTAGTCCACACCCCCTTAATTCAGATAAATGTGTTTTTCATGCTGAAAGATTCGATTTGCTCCTATACCAGTTTATTATGATAAGAAGCTTCCTTGATTAGATTTGGAGGTTCACTTGTTAAGTATAAAGGGGGTAAAGGGGGGTTAGTCCACCCCCTTAATTCAGATAAATGGGTATTTCATGCAGAATTATTCGATTTGCTCCGAATTTGGTATACCGGTTTATTATGTTAAGGAACTTCCCTGATTAGTTTTGGGAGTTCATTGGTTAAGGATAAAGGGGGAAAAACGAGGTTAGTCCACCCCCCCCCTTAATTCAGATAAATGGGTTTTTTCATGCAGAATCATTCGATTTGCTCCGAATTTGGTATACCGATTTATTATGTTAAGGAACATCCCTGATAATTTTGGGGGTTCATTGGTTAAGGATAAAGGGGGAAAAGGGGGGTTAGTCCACCCCCTTAAATCAGATAAACGGGTTTTTCATGCAGAATCATTCGATTTGCTCCGAATTTGGTATACCGGTTTATGATGTTAAGGAATTTCCCTGATTAGTTTTGGGAGTTCATTGGTTAACCCGAGAGTAGTCGCGACATTTCTTAGAACGTTAGTAGTCGCGCTCGGTCCATTTGCCGCCGTTACCAGCAGGCCGAAAACGAAGGGGAAACTTGCCGGTGTTATCAGATGATCGAAAACGGATAACGTTGGGTGAAAATATTGACTGAACTTTAAAAGATTACAGCACTTATTCATTTTACAACCTTTTACAGCAAATTATTTTTTTCGCTTAAGTATATATTCAGTTGGCATCTAGATAAATGTTTTTAATAACTCTTTCTTCATTTTGCATAAATACTTAAAAGTAAATAGTAAATGATTTGATTGAATTTCTGATGTTACTCTGAATCAATAATTAGTAGGAAAACATTTACGAATATGAATCTAAATTCGTGACAGGGTTTTTTTTTTTATTTTATTTATTTATTTATTTATTTATTTTTTTTGAAGGACAGGGTCAGAGTCAGGTAGATTTTTATGATACTCCGACACTCTATATCCATTTAATAAAATAAAATGAATAAATTTAGCATCAATATATTACACTGACATTAAATTGAACAATTAAACTGAAAATACAAATTGAACCTATGAAATGCAACAGTAAATCAAATACAATACCACTAATCCACCAGCATATTATATATATATATATATATATAATAAAGAAAAGGGTAAAAAATACTTAATTTCGAAATTATAAATGTAAATGTTGTAACTACGTTTTATTTATTTATTTTGTGGGGTGTCTATGTGTTTATGAGGGGGGAGAGGAGGGGGGGGGGCTCTCGAGATTTTATGATTAAATCCATTTTTCAAATGAAAATGCACGATTTGTAGTTTTTCTACTTATTTCAGGGTGGGAGCAGCGCCCCTGAACAAAAACTCTGGATACGAACTTCGCTTATATAAAGTAAATAATAAGTAATTGAAATTATATATTTAATTTAAATACATTTGCAATTGTAGATTTAAATCCTAAGATGGATAAATTATTTTAATTAATAGAATCACTGAAAGGTTCATCTTAATAGGGATGTATTTTAAAGCAACTATTTAATTAAAATAAATATTCAATTGTACATTTCATAATAAGGTATTATTGTTATAATTTATTGTTTTATAATAACATTCATTAAAATAATAAAAACAATAAGAAATTTTTCTCCGAAATTATAAATATGCAGCAATAATTTTATTTAAATGAATTTTCTCTCGTATTCTGAAAAACATTATTCTGAAAAATAGTTTGAACAATTGATGAAGGACAACAAATTTAAATTTGTTAGATACCGTTCCCAAGCCTCTATTGGATTTCAATAATTAAAAAAAACATTTTCTGCGGCATTGTTAAAAAAAAAAAAATGTGTTTTTACTTACAGTGTGAAAATTTAAAAATAGATAAATTTTAGAAAAATACTTAAAATATTTTTTAAAATCATAGTATAAATATTCACTGAATTATCCAAAAGATATTTTTATTTGCAAAATTTCTAACCTACATTATAAAATTCTCATTATTGTGCAAATAAATTATATGTATGTTCTTCGCAGATATACATACTACATTTCTGAGAAAACTGTTTTATCTTTCGAGTTTGTTTTATTGTGAAAAACGATACTTTTCGGATTTTGGAGATACGGTATTTTTTTTACAGATTCCCACAAAATTCTCTTCTCTTTTTTTTTAATTGTTTGGCTGTGTTATTGTCTGTTTTTTTTTTTTTTTTTTTTTTTCATTTATATGTTCCGGTAATAAATGGAAAGCAACTTCTTTCAAATAATGATGATGAATTTCCCATTTTTTCCATATTTAAACGATTATCAATTTGAGAATTTATTCCCGCAATGTTTGACAATGAAAAAAAAAAATGTAAGTGACCATCCATCAGTTTTCTGTGCGAACTGACTTCACAACTAATATAATAAAACAATTTTAAGTAACATTCTAAAAGTAAAAAAAGTACTCTATGAACGGGTAAAATAGAAAGGCGAAATAACAACAGACAGAGAGTCCGTACTTCGAAGAAACTTTCCCCCGCAGATTTCGCGGAAATGGGAAAGGATGAACACGAGGGGGAAAAATTCAACTAACACAAGTGGTCGCAACGCGGTCATTTAGACCGATTGAAACTTAAGAATGCGATAAAATGCTAAGAAATAGCAGGAATGACTTGCAATTTTACTACACAAGAGTGTGAACACTCAAGGTCAGCTACACGGAATTTGGCTATCGTAACTTTAACAGGAAATGAGTTACAGGAAGATAACGAATTTCGGGCGGGGAAAAGACCAACGCGCGACTATTAACGGGTTAAGGATAAAAGGGGAAAAGGGGGGTTAGTCCACCCCCTTAAATTAGATAAACGGGTTTTTCATGCAGAATCATTCGATTTGCTCCGAATTTGGTATACCGGTTTATGATGTTAAGGAACTTCCCTGATTAGTTTTGGGAGTTCATTGGTTAAGGATAAAGGGGGAAAACGGGGTTAGTCCAGCCCCCCCCCCCCCTTAATTCAGAAAAGTGGGTTTTTCATGCAGAATCATTCGATTTGCTCCGACTTTGGTATACCGGTTTATTATGTTAAGGAACATCCCTGATTAATTTTGGGGGTTCATTGGTTAAGGATAAAGGGGGAAAAGGGGGGTTAGTCCACCCCCTTAAATCAGATAAACGGGTTTTTCATGCAGAATCATTCGATTTGCTCCGAATTTGGTATACCGGTTTATTATGTTAAGGAACTTCCCTGATTAGTTTTGGGAGTTCATTGGTTAAGGATAAAGGTGGAAAAACGGGGTTAGTCTACCCCCCCTTAATTCAGATAAATGGGTTTTTCATGCAGAATTATTCGATTTGCTCCGAATTTGGTATACCGGTTTATTATGTTAAGGAACTTCCTGATCAGTTTTGGGAGATCATTGGATAAGGATAAAGGGGGGAAAACGGGGTTAGTCCACACCCCCTTAATTCAGATAAATGTGTTTTTCATGCTGAAAGATTCGATTTGCTCCTATACCAGTTTATTATGATAAGAAGCTTCCTTGATTAGATTTGGAGGTTCACTTGTTAAGTATAAAGGGGGTAAAGGGGGGTTAGTCCACCCCCTTAATTCAGATAAATGGGTATTTCATGCAGAATTATTCGATTTGCTCCGAATTTGGTATACCGGTTTATTATGTTAAGGAACTTCCCTGATTAGTTTTGGGAGTTCATTGGTTAAGGATAAAGGGGGAAAAACGAGGTTAGTCCACCCCCCCCCCCCTTAATTCAGATAAATGGGTTTTTTCATGCAGAATCATTCGATTTGTTCCGAATTTGGTATACCGGTTTATTACGTTAAGGAACTTCCCTGATTAGTTTTGGGGGTTCATTAGTTAAGAATAAGGGGGGGGGGAGGGGGCTAGTCCACCTCTTTTAATTCAGATAAATGGGTATTTCATGCAGAATTATTCGATTTGCTCCGAATTTGGTATACTGGTTTATTAAGTTAAGGAACTTCCCTGATTAGTTTTGGGGGTTCATTAGTTAAGAATAAAGGGGGGAAAGGGGGCTAGTCCACCCCTTTTAATTCAGATAAATGGGTTTTTCATGCAGAATGATTCGATTTGCTCCGAAGTTGGTATACCGGTTTATTATGTTAAGGAACTTCCTTGATTAGTTTTGGGGGTATATTGGTTAAAGATAAAGGGGGAAGGGGTGCTAGGCCACCCCCCTTGATTTATATAAACGGGTTTTTCATGCAGAATTATTCGCTTTGCTCCAAATTTGGTATACCGGTTTATTATGTTAAGGAGCTTCCCTGATTCGTTTTGGCGATTCATTGGTTAAAGATAAAGGGGGGGCTAGTCCACCCCCTTAATTTAGATAAATGTTTTTTTTTTGCAGGATTATTCGATTTGCTCCAAATTTGGTATACCGGTTTATTATGATAAGGGACTTCCCTGGTGAGATTTGGAGGTTCACTGGTTAAGTATAAAGGGGGAAACGGGGGCTAATTCCCCTTCACTTATTTTTTTGAGGGGCATTATTCTTTAAAATAAGTGTATAATATACAATTAGTGTGAATAGCCTGTGAGCTCAATGCCATCAGTTTAGCTGGGCACTTTTCTTTTTTATTTTTTAATTATTATTTAGAGAGACAACTTTATTCTCAGTCGAGAATAGTGTTAAATAATTGTATAAAGAACTCTGACATTTCGCTAAAATTAATTAGTCTTATGAAGTTTACCTTCGTAACAACGTATAATAAAATGTAAAATATTACTAACTTACTTTTCGATATCGGAATTTTTTCTTTTTCCAAAAATCTAAAACTTTCAGATAGTACAAATCATACAGTGCAATCCAATCTAATTTCAAAACTTTAGAGTGTTCTATAAAAACATTTTTAATTAAAAATCCAATTAAATTTCAGTTAAATAAAAAGTTCGTAAGATATTCCAGTTCTAAATTGCTTACTTTTAAAAGGGTAAAAATACAAACTTTAAATATAGTATTCTTTCATCCAATTAAAATTAAAAAGATAATAATAATTTTTATAAATTCTTAAAACGGAAGTTCCTATATTAAAAGAACATAATCTTAATAAATTCTCAGTACTAAAACTGCTAATTCAATACTAATAATTATATTTAAAAAAACCTCCTGCAGAGGGATGTTTCGGAATAAATATATCAGCCGGTTACTTTATTCTTTCTTTACAAGAAGAAAGTATCGGTTTCAAAAATATTTCGAATTCCGCTTTTCGACGGATATACTCGTTTTAGGGATCGGAGGTCCTGAAAAACATGTTTTTTACAAAATGTGTGTCTGTGAGTCTTTATTTGACATAAATTTTGTGTTCACTCTATCTCAAAAAAGTAATGAACGGAATTTAATAAAAGGTTAGATTCAGTTAGACCGTGATATAAATTGGTGATGATTACTTTTACGTGTAAATCGTCCAACAGGTGGCGCTGCTATGTTGTATTTTTTATGATTTCCGCAATAGCTATAACTCAAGAATTAATGCACGGATTTTCATAAAACTTCAGATTCAATTAGTAATGGGTACAATTAGTGTTGATTACTTTTTAGTGTAAATCGGCCAAAAGGTGATGCTGCTACGATGCATTGTTCATAATTATCATAATAGTAGCTCAATAAATAATGTTCATGATTCTTTAGTTCAGTTAGTCCCGATATAAATCTATATTGTTTAGTTTTTGGTGTGAATTGCACAGCAGGTGGCGCTGCTATACTGCATTTTTCACAATTGCTGCAATTGCTGTATCTCAAGAACTAATGCATACATTTCAAACAAAATTAAGATTCAGCTTGTTTCTGAAATAAATCAGTCCTGGTTAGTTTTTGGTAAAAATCGCCTAAAAGTTGGCGCTGTTATGCATAATATTTTTAGGATTTCTGCAATGGTTCTATCTCAAAAACTAATCCACGGATTTTCATCAAACTTCAGATTCTGTTAGAAGTTATCATAAGTTGTTACTGATTGGATTTTGGTGTAATTCACGTAACCGGTGACTCTGATATGGTGCATTTTTCAGAAAGTATTAAAATGTATAAGATAGAAGAAAGTTCTGTCATTTTCACGTCAGATTATTTAATTTCGTAACTCTGATTTTCTTTAAAGTTAAAAATAAGGGATTTACTACATATTTTTGTTAAGCTATGATTGATAACATTTATTGTAATGATATTTGATATGCCCATATATCATCCATATGCTTCGCATGGATTCTCCAGAACAAATATCAATACGATTCTAACTTGAACAACTTTCCGCTAGAATTCATATATTTTTTTGTTTATAGATGTGAGGAAAATAAGTTTCTAAAACTTAAAAAGAAAGATATTGTAACTTTAATAAATATGTTTTATTTAATCATTAAATTTTAATAATATTATAATCCTTTAAATTCAAAATTCAAAATTTGAATTTAATATTCACATTTCAAATATCACTTTATATAATAACTTTTCGTCTAAAACATAATGAATTCTTCAGCTGAAATCTACTTTAGTACGTAATGATTTTAAAAAAATGTGATAGAAAAGAAATTTTTTTTAATATACGATATGGGACAAGCGGAAACAGAATATACAAAATTGCAAAACGTAAAACAGAGTTGAATATGATTTGGAAGAAATTTAAATATAATTAAAAAAATATTGCACTAAATTGGGCTGAAAAATTTATCGATATAGGTATGGCATTGCAGAGAGTTTTTGCACAAAAGATTTATCTTTATTGATTTTTATCTACGCTGATTTCAGAGTAGCTTATATATTATGCGAAGTACATAATGCAGCAAAAACAAATTGGACGTGTTTCTGCGACATAAGTGTACTCCAAAATACTTTTTAAACGTAAAATAATATAGCTTACCTTAAAACATATTCACATTTTTTTTTTTTTTTTTTTTTTTTTTTTTTTTTTTTTTTAATTTGCAAATTGAGCCTAAAAATTCAAGAAATACAATACAATAGATCAAAAAAAAAAAAAAAACGAGGTTTTGGATTCTGAAAATATGTTTGTTAGATTATCTCAGAATGAGATCAAAAGGAGCTCTTTTTCAGATTTTTCTTTTTTTTAATTGGATTGTTTGTTTAAATGTTATACGCCTGATATGTTATGAAAAAGCCAAATTCATACAAATAAAATGGTGAAACACTTTTTTATAAAGCATGAAAATGCACTGTCTGACCTTCTTTGTTTGTCGATTGAAAATAAGGTGACTCAAGTAAAATAAATGAATTTTTAATGCGAACGTATTCTAGAAAGCAAAAATATATGCTTTTCAAAAACACCGTATAATTGTATACATTTTTTCTAAAAATGTTTATGCCATCTTAAAATATGTTTACTAATGTATCGAAGCTTGAATTTCAGACAAGCATTCTAGTAATTGTTTTTTTTTTCTTTATATGTCCGACTAATGTTCCCTTAGAATTCATCTGAGATATATATTGCAGTACTTTGCTCTAAATCTTATTTTTAGCGTATCCATGAGAATTTATTGCTTATGAATAGCATGCTCATGCTCACTATAAATGTAAAATGTGCGGAAGTGAATCATTTTCCCCAGAAATTAATACGAAGAAAATATAGATAATAGCAAACCTTTACACCGATAAATAATATATTTTATGAAGTATGCAGATGAATAAAGTTTTTTGGCAATATTTGTAAAGTAATTAGAAAAGTCAATGTTTATTTAAAGAATAACTACAGACCTGTTAGCTAACGATGTCCGTTATATTCAATAATTTCTGCATTTTCCTTAATTAAACAAAGAAATACTATAACATTTTTAAATTGAGCATTTTCTTTCATAGCTTATAAAAATAATTTTAAAATTCTCCTAAATTTGAAATTCTCCTAAGACAAATACAATTAATTTAAAGTAAATTTGCTTCTTCATTTATTTTAAAATTTTATTCTCAAATCTCTCTCTATATTTTAATAATATTCTGCATTTTAAAATTGTAATTAAAATACCGCATGACTCTACTTATAGCACAAATATTTTTTTTTTGTTCATTATGATAATTGTTCTTATTTTAAAGCATTAATTTATTATTTAGATTGCGCTCATGAAACGAAATAAATATACCTATCTTATATATTTTCAAATTTCGCAGTACTTTCTGCTTAAACAAAAACTTAACGCGGAGTATAAAGTTTTTGATGTTCCAGTATCTGCAAACGTAAGAAGGCAGTATGTTTAAAAATAATTTGGTGCATCCTGCGAACGCGTAATTGCAATATCTTGGGTTTAGTTTGAAACATATTATTTTTTTAATACATCCATTAATTCATATTGTAGTGAACTAGCATTAATAATATATCTAACGAGTTCATCGTCTTAGTTTGACAGGCATAAATACTTTATCATTTAAAGGCTGGAATTAAAACATATAAAATAAATTCGCTGAAAAAAAAATATGCTTATTGCATGATATTTAGATTGTTTGTGCTAAATTTAACATTTTCACACGCATCTACACAAATTGAGGACATCGTTTAATGTAGTATAATGCAAGCTATTAAGATCATTCAAGTTATACCTATTGGATATCAGCCAGCAATAGTTGTAGATTATCTTTTGTCAAATTCGAGAATTTTGTTTGTTCTTTTTTTTTTACTTAAATTTTTAATACTTTTTAATTTAGAAGAATACGATTTCTAAATTAGAGTAGTGTATTACTTTTTTTTTAATTAATTTACTCATTTGGAAAAAGCAAAATAAATAAAACCTTTAAGTATGTGAAATTGAAAAAGAAAACTATATATAATTCTTTAGTTCAGTTTTATGTAAAACTTAAAGCTTATTTATAATAATCTATACTTAGATTATCAGAAAATAGTAATTTTAAGAAGACGTTTTAAGTAATAAATATTACTGGTTAAAACCATTGTAAACTAAATCAAACCACCTAATGTATTGAAAATTTACGATTTTAAAAATATTTAAATAATTTACGATTTAAATAGTATTTAAATAATTTACTTACCTTGCATAAAAAACAATATATACTTATTAAAGAACTCTTAGAACAATGAAAAAATGAAGACGTTTGAGATTAAAAGAAATAACAGTCGACAAAGTCAACAAATAAAATATTTTTCTTTTCTCTCAAGCATTAATCAGACTTTAATTATCCTCAAGAGAAAAAGAATATTCACAAGAGAAAAATTTATCTTTTCGAAAACACTCTTAAATAAGGATTCCAGCACTATTTATATGAGATATAACTTATCAATTGTGACACAGAAAAGTCTTTCTAGATATATTTTATATTGAAAAAATGATTTCTAGCAACAAATATTTCATTTTAACTTACTGCTTACAATTGCAACAAGATATGACGGAAGTAAAACTCCATAATATGATATGAAGTATAGTACTGTAAATCATTGTGATTTAACAAGAATTATTTTGTTTGTTTTTTTTTTTCAAATTTTAATTATATGTATAAAGTAATAAATAAATAATTTAAATTTCATTCAATTTTCACCAGTAATCAATGAAAATAATATAACTAATTTGGATTTAGAGAAAAAAAGATGTTTCATATTTTGAATTTTACAAATAGAGTGCAGTATTTTTAAAAGATATTTTAATAAAAATTTTTATGAATTTACTATCTTTTGTCTGTAATGTTGGATTTCTGAATCTTTCAGATATCTTATATGTTTAGTAATGTTAGTACACATGTAATCGAAAATTATCTAATTGCAGATTATTGAATTTTAGACTTTGTGTGATAAATATAAAAATGAAAACAGCTTGCAAAATTAACGTTGGGATCCTTGATCTAAAGAATTACTAATTTAAACCAAGATGTGAAAAAATATTCATGTGTACGATTTTACTATTTTAATAACAGTTATTGAGATAAAAACAAAAGCATGTGGATTAAATTAGCCGTGCAAAAAAATCACTGAGAAATTTAATTTTTATTTCCTTGGTGCTTAGTATTAATAGCAGCTAAAACACCAATTGTTTTAATTAGGTTTCATTTTAAATGTTTCTTACAAAAACGTTCTGTAGCTACATTCAATTTCAATTTATTAAAAGCTCGACGATTATCAGGCGACTCCAGTTGTGGAGTTTAATTATTGCTAAACCACTGAATATATATATATATATATATATATATATATATATATACTAGAGGACTAGCCCCCTGCAAGTTACGCTCGCCAACCCACGTTCAGACACCGCAGAATATAAAAGCACGCTAATTTTATCAGTTTTAAAAAGATTAGAGAAGGTGAATTATAATGAAAAAACCTATAGCGATCTCCCTGTAAACGGGTTTCCATTCAATTCTCTTTGATTGCGAAAATTTAAGGCCGAATCAGTTGCTGTTAAGGCATCCAATGGTTGTTTGTGTTTGATTAAAAAAGATCAGTTAAACATTTGAAAAGAAGCCAAAATAATATGAATTAAGTAAACAGAGTATTTGCCTCCCAGTGCTATTTAACAGCGTTATAAAACGATTGGCATAATACAATTTACTAGAATTACTACAATTTATTGCTTTAACCCCTTCAAGGGCAGTGGTTCATTTTTGGACCACTTAATTTTAATTCTTAAATGCCAGATTGGCAACAGAATATTGGAATGAAAATTTCCACTTTATTAAGTAAGTCAACAAAAGTATTTTCGTATTTCGAAATTTGTTTGTAAATTCTGGTGCCATTCACCGATTTCAACATTTTACGAAGAGAAGTACCTTGCCCCTGAAAGGGTTAAACGCATATTAATGCACTTATTATTTTAAAGTTTCCTTTCTCTTTTAATATTCACGTGTAATTACAATTTTTTCAATATTTTTTCTGCTTTTAACACGTACTCATTTAATAGTAATTTTAAAGCGTTTTTTTCTGTTTTTAATAGTCACGTGTAAATAAATTTTTAATCAATAGGAAATATTATTCTTTGCACTGTTTCTAGAATTGAATCAGTCTCAATAATAATAGCCTGAGTCATGTGACTATTATCAACAGTTCCGGGCTGATCCCTTCGCTTGTTTTATTCCAGGCGCCCATTTTGTTACTTTAATGTTAGCCAGCCACAGGTGGTAAGTGGCCAAATATTATTCTATGGCCATTCTTTAACCTATATTATAATAGTCCAAATCATGCAACTGCCATAAACAATTACGGGCTAATCCCTTCGTTTTTCATAAGAAAGGTTTCCATTTTGATTAAAGAATCAAAGTTATTTTTTCGAATAAAACTACATAAAATTTGCCATGATCGCAAAGATTTTTTGGTACTTTTAGGTTAGCCGGGTGCAAATCTCGCCAATAGCTTTTTTTTTTCGCCAAATAGCACTTTTTTTATTTTTCGAGTGGTGAATTAAAACGGCACTACTTGGTTATCCCATCGACCAAAAATCTATCTCCATTTTGATTAAAGAATCAAAGCTATTTTTTTCGAATAAAACTACAAAAAAGTTGCCATGATTGCAAAGAATTCTTGGTACTTTTATGTTAGCCTGGTGCAAATCTCGTCAATAACTTTTTTTTTTTTTTTCTAGCTTTTTTTCTTTTTTCGAGTTAGCATTTTTTTTTTTTTTTTTCGAGTAGTAAGTTAAAACTTTACTACTTGGTTATCCCATCGACCAAACAGACTATAATATTAAATGTCAATAATGGTTCATCGTAAATGTCACATTCACTTGACTATAAGGAAGTTACACATAACTACGCCATCAAGTGATTTTTATTTCGACGTTTTATTTTTATTTTTATTAATTTTATAATAATTTATTTGTTCTTTCGTTATTGAAAATAAAAATTACGCCAATTTGTACAATTTGGCGATTTATATAATTTGGCGAAATTGGTCGACGGTATAACTAAGTAGTACCGTTAAAATTTTTCTTTGAATTTGAAATTAAATGTCAGGAATTCTTGCATTATTTAATGAGGTTTGGGGTGTTTTTTTTTTTTTTTTTTTTTTTTTTTTTTTTTTTTTTTTTTTTTTTTTTTTTTTACGAAAATTTGGCGAAAACCTTGTTTTCGAATACCAGTTACGTATGTATTTTTAAATTATTTTCTATTCTTTTTAAAATAAAATAAGAATAAATTAATAAAAAAATTAATTAATAACTGTAGAACAAAATAATTTATAACTTTTTAAATAAAAAAAATAAATGTAAATAAACATTTATAATAAATAAGCAATAATAGCCGGGTTACCATGTGAGCCAAAATAACGCCATTTTGGCGCCAATTAAATACCCAGGTGCGTATATGATCATTGCCTAATATTTTTCTTTTCTTTTAGTTCAAAAAAATGAAAGAAATGAAAGCCATTAATTTTAAATGTTTCAGTTTTAAATGAAAGTTTTGTATTAAATAAAATTATAACGAAATAAAAAAAAAGCATTGTTCTTGGCATAGATTTAAGGGAGGCCAAACTGGTCGACAAATTAGTTTAAAATAATAACCTTTTCTGAAATATGAAAAAAAAAAACATTATTTGTTATGATTAAAATTTGAGTTGCCATCATTAGAAATGAGTATTTAAAATTAGAACAAAAAAAATAATACTTCGAAAACTAATCGAATTTAAAATTTGTAATACTAGTTGTGAGATCTACGGTTCAATACAGATTTTTGGTGTTTATTTCATCCCAAAGTTTTACATATTTTAGGAAAAATCGCCGTTAAACGTAATCAGTTGTTTAATCAGTTGTTTCAAAGAATCGTTTCATAAATTCGTTTCATTTCAGTCGTTTCATATATCCGTTCCATAAATTTGTTTCATTAGGATTATATATATATATATAGGGTAGATATATATATATATTTGTGTGTATGTATAAAACATATATATATATATATATATATATATATATATTAATAGGAGTATTTCATTATTATTGGAAAGATCACAAACACAATGTTTCAATTTTGATTCAAGTGTCTGATTCCGGCATTTTTTAGAATATATAATCCTATTGTGACACCACAATTCAATACCATGCAATATATGAACAAATAGAACGATCTGGGTAGTTCACTGAAAGTGAAATGTGATCTGGCTGGAAAACATTTTAGATTCATAAGATTATCATTTCTTACCATTAATACCACCATTATCAAGCCTCGACATTTTCATCTGATCATTCTATCGTGGCCGAGTATATTTAAATCTAGTTATATGTAGTTGAGCTAATTTAATCTTTTCAATCTTTGTGTGATTTATTAAATTTTTTGGTGAAATTGTAGCATTTAGACCAAAATATAGCAATTTGCAATAGATTATATTTGCACATTGAAGTGCGCCAATTATTTTTTTTACACTGATATCTTTTTTATGTCACCTAAAAGCAGGTTCTTTATTTTTCTGCCATCGGTTGCTCTCGTGCTCTATTTTCTGTCTATACTAGTCATTTCGTGCACTTCGCTTGGTTATTTTCTTCCGATTGTTCTTCAAATTTCTTCGTAACTGTAGGATTTGACATTTAACATTAGTATTATCCACTATTTGACTAACCAATCAACATTTTGCGCAGTTGCTATGTTCGTAATTTAAAGCACACATAAATCAGTACAATAATGAAAGCAGTCCTAAAATCCAATAATAAAAGCTACACAATCAGTATTCATACACGATATGAATTGTTATAATCCTACCCTTGATCCATTGATAGTGACTCATTAAAAAAAATTAACTCCTTCTGTCAGGCAAAAAATAATATCTGTTGAAAACTTCCATGTAAAAATCAATTTTATCAACCTAACCGAGATTTACTTATTTTTTCTAATTCTTTGACTACAACTTTTGATAAAATATTAATATTCGAACAATCGATACTGGTTTATTTTTTATACAGATTATCTTCCCAACGGTATATGCTTTTATGGTATTACTAAAAAAATTGTATCACTGTAACATTTCAAACACCAAAAAAGAATGTTTTCAAAAGGATTGTTAATTTTGGCTACTAATGTATATATTATTTGAAAAAAGCATTCCAGCCTTTTCACGAAGCAGAATACCAATTTCGTTTTTCATATAAACAAAACGTTGGTTAAATATTTCTTATGAATTACCTATCTAATAGACTATAAATGACAATTGAACTGATTTTATAACTTGGGAATAAAAGTCTACATTGTCCAAAGAAAAACTTGAAGCATCATTAAAATGTCAACCCAATTTATCTTAAAGGCAGCAATCCTCTCTGATAAGTATGATTACCGATGAAGCATCCCATCGCCTGCATGTATCGCTAAGCTTGAAAAGATGGAGACAAATGTTTACCACATGAGCTAAAGCTAAAACAAACTTAATTAACATGATCAATTATTACCTTTACGTAGGAAGATTTTAACGATGTGAATTATGCATATAACTGTTTGGAGAGTAGATTAAAGTAACACTTTCCTCCTGTTTTAATTAACAGCACATTTAAATATCATCTAACATCATTTCGTTTAAAAGATAAACTCTATTAGAAAATATTGAAAAATCCCATTGTTATAAATTTCGGTGGCCATCCATTGTTTGTTCATACTTTGACTAGCAAAAAATGTATAGCCTAAATATATTGTTTCTGTATAAAAGTGGGTTTTTTTTTGTAATTACCAAATTTTATTGTTATTAAAACTGACTAAAAAACGGAAGTAAAAAATACCTGTAATTTGCAACATTTAGTTTTGTATATTTGCTAAATAATTGAAACGCAAAGTAGAGTTTAATTTTCAACAGTAATTTCGTTTTCAGTGCAATAAATATTAAACAAAAACATAATTTGAAGAACAAATTAAAAAAAAAAAAAAAAATTATTTCCTACATTGTTTAAGCCCGAGAAGGGACAGATATTAAGATATTTTATTCAGTTAGTTTTACATTTAATGTTAAAATTTTGTAACAAATTAGTTAAGCCAATTGAAGATTAAAAAATAAAGATAAAATTGATACAATATGATACTTAAAACACCCTAAAAATTAGATTCCGTTCAAATGAAATCGAAATAAATCTTAGACTTCTTCCATTTTTAATTGAAAATATGTGTATTGCAAATTTTGCATTATGTTTATGATAATTGTGCATAAAATGAACAGATGCATGCAAAGTACAAAACTTAAAAGAAAAAAAAAGTCTAAGATTTATTTCGATTTCATTTGAACGGAATCTAATTTTTTAGGGTGTTTTAAGTATCATATTGTATGAATTTTATTTTTATTTTTTAATCTTCAATTGGCTTAACTAATTTGTTACAAAATTTTAACATTAAATGTAAAACTAATTGAATGAAATATCTTATATCTGTCTTTTCTCGGGCTTAAACAATGTAGGAAATATTTTTTTTTTTTTTTATTTGTTTTTCAGATTATGTCTTTGTTTAATATGTCAAGTTCTTTAATAACTACTGCACTCAGATGAACGCATTTCAAAATTAATGGAGAGTATCATCATCAGGCGTTGATGTATGAGGTATTGCATCACAATGTGGGATGCAGTTTACCAATGTGTAATTCAAAATGTTTCACTACTGTAGTAATGCAGGTTGTGGTAGTTTGGACAAAAACTTCTAATCTGAACATAAAAAATCTATAATCGAAACATAAAAAATTAACTTAATTTAAATTTAGATACCCTAATTTCCACTCAGGAACGCTATGAATGTAAATGTAAATTGTGTTGAATCCTTACTGCTAATATTTAACAATATTAAATAAATATAATTAATATAATGATAATAAAGCTGTGATACAGTAAAAAATAAAAAATAAAAGTTTTACTTAAATTTTTAAACCCTGTTCTCTCTCAATGGGTGATGTAAACACATAAGAAAATTATTACCTAAGTTTAACTTGGCGTATAAATAGTTCTCATCTCGGAAAAAAAATACATTTTAAAATTTAAGTTCCCCACCTTACGTAAAAATAGCTGTCCATTAGAAAATTTTTACTGAAATATAAAATTGATCAAAGCAAAAAATTTTTCTGAAAATATCCTTTTTATTTCCACTGTGCGCCATATTCACCTTTTAATTTAGGCAAAAAAAAAAAAAAAAAAAAAAAAAAAAAAAAAAAAAAAAAAAAAAAAAAAACTAGCTCAATTTAATATTTCATGTCAAAATCTTTCAACTAAAAATAAATAAATTATTATTACGGCTTTTGAAATTTTTGCAACAATGAAGTAAAAATGTTACATTTTCTATGAAAAATGTCCGTTGTTTTTCAATGGAAAAAGCTAAAATTGGAATGATTAATAAAGATATTTGAATAATGTAAGAATAAATTGGCCCATGTTTCTCTCTGGGTTATAATTCACCCATATGCAAATGCATTCTACCATTCGTTTTGACCCTGACGTTAGGCTATCGTTTTTACACTTTAAATTTATAATATCATTAAAATTAGTAAAAAATAAAACAAGTTGGAAATTGCTCGTCAAACGTGGCAAATGAGGTGCGTTCGTACTATAACTAGTTTTATAATTATTTTTTGCACCCCATATTGTACTGAATGTATAATTTTTTGCACTTCATAAAGCGCATAGTCTGATACATCATTAAAATGCACTTCCAATATTTTTTTCCCATTCCCCGTAATGTAACGGAACACTTTTGACTGTCCCTGTAATTAAACTATACATCCGATTTTCCTAAAATTTGAAATAGCTCAACAAAATTTTGCAACAATTATATCTTTAAAATTTCAGACCATTCGGAAGGCTGTAATATCATTAAAATGCACTTGCAATAATTTTTCCCATTGGCCGTAATGTAAAGAAAAACTTTTGACTGTCCCTGTAATTAAACTATGCATCCGATTTTCCTAAAATTTGAAAGGGCTCGACAAAATTTTGCAACAGTTATATCTTTAAAATTTCAGATCATTCGGAAGGCTCTAATATCATTAAAATCCACTTGCAATAATTTTTCCCATTGGCCGTAATGTAAAGAAAAACTTTTGACTGTCCCTGTAATTAAACTATACATCCGATTTTTCTAAAATTTGAAAGGGCTCGACAAAATTTTGCAACAGTTATATCTTTAAAATTTCAAATCATTCGGAAGGCTCTCATATCATTAAAATGCACTTGCAATATTTTTTCCCATTGGCCGTAATGTAAAGAAAAACTTTTGACTGTCCCTGTAATTAAACTATACATCCGATTTTCCTAAAATTTGAAAGGGCTCGACGAAATTTTGCAACAGTTATATCTTTAAAATTTCAGATCATTCGGAAGGCTCTAATATCATTAAAATCCACTTGCAATAATTTTTCCCATTGGCCGTAATGTAAAGAAAAAATTTTGACTGTCCCTGTAATTAAACTATACATCCGATTTTTCTAAAATTTGAAAGGGCTCAACAAAATTTTGCAACAGTTATATCTTTAAAATTTCAGATCATTCGGAAGGCTCTCATATCATTAAAATGCACTTGCAATATTTTTTCCCATTGGCCGTAATGTAAAGAAAAACTTTTGACTGTCCCTGTAATTAAACTATACATCCGATTTTCATAAAATTTGAAATGGCTCGACAAACTTTTGCAACAATCATATATTTGAAATTTCAGACCATTCGGTTGGGTAGTTTTTGCTCTGTTACATGCGGACAGACGGACGGACAGACGGACGGACTGAACGACGACTATAGGTGCTACGTATTTATATAATTACGAACGCACCTAAAAATGAGTGTCATCAGGGACAAAAAGGTGGGAAGAAAAAATGGAAAAGTTATGATCTCCATAGGCTTTTCCATGTTAAATTAACATTGAGATGTGACACTGGAAATAAATAAGTATTGCGTTGCCGCGCAATACTTAAATATTGTTGTGAATTTCTGCGCCCAAACTTGACTATTCTCACTTTCTTGATTATACTTTGCCTAAAAAAGCCGCTTCACTATAACACTGGGTTTTTTAGATTATCGAATCTTATTGTTATTAAAAATACTTCGAAATTGTGCAGTGAGATAAGTTGAAAAAAAAGAAACTGGAAAATAAATAATTTACAGTACTTATGTTTTAAGGAATGAAAAGCATTACAATTTATGCAGTTTAATGTGTAACAATATTTTCATTTTTTCAATATGTTAAACATATTCTTATGCATTTCTGTGGACAAAAATTGCTTGTTCATGCTTGTTTAAATATATTGCCTAACTATAACGCTCCAGTCTAACAGTTTGTTTTTGTGATTACCGAATTTTATTATTATTAAAACTAATTTAGAAACAGAACAGATGCAAATATACAAATCAGAATTTTGAAAATAACTACAATTTTCAATATTTAGTTTTGAATATTTATTAAATAGATGAAGCACAAAGCAGAGTTTAATGTGGAACTAAAATTTAATTTTTATTTAATAAATATATTGTTATGAATTTCGACGACCGAAAATTCATTACTCATATTTGATTAATTACGTATTGCCTAAATATGCAGCCTCAGTAAACAACGTTTTTCTCTTATTCCTGGATTCTATTATTATTAAAATTAACTCCGAAACATCACTATAAGATATGCATAAAAAACGGAACTAGAAAATAATAATAATCTACAATATATAGTTTTGAAAAATTGTTAAATAAATAAAACTCAGAGTAAAGTTTAATTATTAACAATTGATTTCATTTCTGCGGAACATATACATTACGACCCGCAAATGTCACATATGCATGAATTGAAAAAGTATTTAATTTTTTTTCATTACTCAAACAATTATACGAAGTTTAAAATTACTTGTACAGAAATTTGAAATATGAAACAAATATTTATAATTATTGCACTTCTTCAAATTAAATACATATATGCAATCAGAAGAATATATATCTGCTTAAGAAATTTTAAATTTTCGTTTTTGCAAAATACTGTTTCATACCAGTAATAATAGATAATTAAGACTTTTACGTTTTCGAAACGCAATAGAAGAAATGGGATCACGAAAGGCTTACACTGAGTTAAGCAAAAGTTTTTGTACAATAAAATTTCGTTTTAGACACACGAATTGATGTTGTCCGATTTTTATAAACATACCAATTATAACACACACTCCTTTTTAATCAACAAATCATGCCTAAATTTATATATGCGCAACAGTATAGAGCATTATTACTTGTTTTGCGTTATTTAAATTACAAATCAATAACTAATACAGTCGTCACTCTGTTTAACGTCGTCCTACATAACGACGATCTCTATTTAAGGATGATATTTTACGGTCGCGGCACCTTTAAGTAAAAAAATCTCTTTTTAAAGACGAAATTATTTCTATGTAACGACGATTTTCACGTAGTTTTTTTTCTTTTTTTTACCGATCCCTTTAAACATGTTAAACTTAGGAACTTCCTTATAACGACTATCTCGTTATATATGTTTGCATTCCATCCCCCCCCCCAACAGTTTCAATTAAAGTTCGGTTTAATAACTTATTTTTTTTAGTGCACTATAGTCAAACAGTGCAGCCCCTAAATTAAATTCAACATTTAAAAACTAAAGCGATTGCATTATTGGCCCTGCACATTTAAATTAAATTATTCTAGTTACTCATCTCTTTAATAAAATAAAATCAGTGAATCACTCGCCATTTTCACTTTGTGAGTCTCTCACACATACGATTTAACCTTGCAGAAAAACGTTACTGTTGTCTGTTAAAAACTAAAGCATTTTAACTTCGGGCATTTCCTTATTTGGGCATGAATATAACTCATCATTTATAATCACTTAACAGGCAATCTATTCATTAGAGTTTTCTTCCCAATACACTTTAACATTCACACCCTTTTGTTCATATGTATGCCAATTCTGCATTTTTGTGGTAAAGCGGTTTATCTTTGATCTAACATCTGGTCTAGAAAAATACATTCTCATGCTTTTTAGCCTAACGAATTCGGTCTGTTACTATGCCCTATCCAGAAACAATTTTTATTTTTTTTTTAACCGCAGCTGTATCAATGTACAGATTGGACTGCACCTATCATGATTCAAGAATGTTTGCAGCCCACAATCTGCCCCCCCCCCTACACAATTAATATGGTAGAAGCCTACCGTATGTATTTGGCGAATCCATATCAGCTAATGTTTTCTCCACTCCTGTGGATGGCGCAAAATATTTGTAAAGTGGCGGTATTGTAGTCCGCCAAGCAAGAAAGTTGTAAGTGTATATTCATCTCAGTCCTGCGCTGTTTCTTGCCTCGTGATGTCTCTTTAACAAGAAGCTCTGATCGCTTCCCTTGTACCTCTCCCTTCGCCTTTCATCATGCAATAAAAAAAAGTTCGTTTAACAAGTTGGAGTTTTTTTTAATAGGACCTGGTGTTAAAAATTTCACTACCTTGTCAACACAAAACAGCCATCTCTTTTCTAGCGAAAACGTCTTTATATATATTGGTCGCCTGACCAGTTTTTTTCTCCAAAAAAGAAGAGTAAGGGAGAGGTACGTGCTTCCAATCTTATTTTTCTGCTTGGACTTCTTGGAGCGATGGATTCCTCCCGGCTGTCGCACCGCTCTGTTGCAGTGAGCTTCGAGTATCTCGCCCCTGTCACCTAAGGAAAAGTCATCCTTGAATCAACGACACGCTGATTATCTTCGCTTCCCAGAGGTACGCGCTGCTTATCTTCGCTTACCGGCTGCGTGGATTTCATCATGGAGTGAACTTTTCGTCCCGGACGACTGCTCTTCGCCGATGAAATATCCGTGCCTGCCTGCTCCTGCTATCCTGCTTCCCCCTCTTGTTTGAATCGGAGCATCGCTCTGAATTCTGTGATATCTTCGAATATAAACTTCTATGTGTCTTTCACCGAACCGCTGCGACTCCCTGTTTGTGAAAGTATGACAAGTATAAGTGCGTTTGTGTGTGCTCAAGAATATAAAAAAAAGCCTTTCCGTTTAATTAGAAAATTAAGAAGAAAAAATGCCGCGCGATGAAGAAGAAGCCTGTGTTTTTTTGGGGTTTTTTCTTATCGCCTAAAAGGCATCCCCAGTGCTTACACAAGTCTGTGATAAGTGCCTGAATTTGTAGGAGCCCTCACTGTGTGAAATATGTGAACGCGTATTTGTGTCTTCAAAACAAACGAATCAAGTGAGTCATTTGCATTTAAAAATACACTGCAAAAAAATTGTGTGCATTTCCCGCAAGAATAAAGGAATATGCTAAGTGAAGTACTCCGCGTGTGCGATTTTTTTTCCTCAAGCTGATTTATGCTACAAAATTAGTATTTACTGTGTGAAAGTCGATATGCTAACATACAAATCACTGGTAGTGAGACGTTCAATCAAAGGAGTCAATCAACAAAAAAAAAAAACAACAACATCCAAATGACTCCTGAAGTTGTGCTTCATAAATTCTCCATTATATACCAATAAAAAAATCGTAGACAGTCAGATATATATGCACTTAAAAACAAAAGTTCACAATCTAAAAAAAAAAAAAAAAAATGAAAGTGCATTAGTAAAAAAAAAGAAAAAAAAGGTATCAATAGTGCTAGATTCACTTAAAAGAGCACATTTTAGAGTAAGAAAGCATGTTTTATTCCCCCCATTTGTTTGCTTTACTTTCGACTAATTTTCTTTTCAGTTAATTCTGGAAACGTTGTTTTAAAAATTTTTTTTAAGTTATTTCATTCCATTTTTATGCTTTCCTACTCCATAAGTACTCACAAGTACTTGAGAATTAATTTTATTAATATTATTGTGTTTTTGTACAGGATACGAAAACACAGTGATATTGCTATTTTTTATATTTTGTGAAGTTATTTTGTGCTGTTTATTATAACATTTATAAAGATAATATATATATATATATTATATATATATATACTTTCGCATTGCATGGAATTTCCAATATTTTTAGTTATTATCAAATACAGTCCCCTCTGCTTAACTCTTAACGGATGTTAAAATATGTTGAATTTTTTTTTCTTTTCCCCAAAAAGAGTTAACGAGGATTATATTTTGTCCCATACATTTTTCTATTATCTACGAAGGTTAAAATAAGATTTTTCTAGTTTGCCTTTCGGCTTGAAAATATTTTAACTTGAGAGAATTTTTAATTTCTGTCCTTTTAGAGAAACAAGGACAGATAGCAATTTTTTTTCTCTGTTAAAAAGGATAAAATAAGTTTTTATTTCAGTTGCTTGCTCCTACCAGTTTTATTTTGAAAGACGTACATGTTCCATCCATTTAAAAAAAATAAAATAGCAGCTATTGCGAAATATTTTTTTTGTTTCTCTTTCTTTTGCTTAAAATAAACAACGATATTTTTTTTACTTTGAGAAACACAATTTTTGTCCCTGGATAATTTTTTTTCTCTAATTTTTCTATAAAAGGTTTAAAAAAGAACTTTTGTTTATTTTTTTTAAGTTGTGTGTTATTTTTTAATGTAATTATTATACTATTTTATTCCATTACTTTATTTCATTTACATTTTTATCTGTTATATGTGTGTTATATTTATATCTGTATGCAGAATTTCAGTAACAATTTTTGATTAGAGAATTTGTGTTAGGTAAACCGTTGACCATGTCCGCTAAACAAATTCAAATCAACATTAACCAATTTGATGGAATTCCGGATTTGCTTAAATTCTTTTTTAACCAAATTAGTTCGGTCGCTGAAATTAACAAATACAGCCCTCAGACTACCATTGCTGTACTTGTAGGGAAGTTAATTGGTCCCGCGCAAAAATTTTATGCTCAGAATCCGGAAATTCAAAAAATCAACGATCTAGAATCAACGATCTAGAGAAAGAATTTGCGGCATTTTTCTCACCTCCGAGCAAGTGCGTGGCTGGCGTTGAACTGTCGAGTTTATCCCTTCTGCCAGCGGATTCAATTAAAAATCTGGCACACCGACTAATCGTGTTAGCCGCAACCGTGTATGCTGATATTAACGACGAAAATGCCCGTAACACAATTAAACTTATGAAATTCATGGAGGCTGTGCCAGCTAACATACGAATAAAGTTACAAGAGGAAGGTATCACAGAATATCGTGCTGCTGTTGAAAGTGCACAGACGTTACACGAAATTCTGCATAACGAAAAGATTCTACATTCCTTACCCTCTGTCAGTAAATCTCAAAATATCGTTGAAGAACAATTGAAGGAACTCTCGGAAAAAATAAATGCGTTAACACTTGCACCGCCTGGACCCAAAACAGAAACTAAAAAAATGACATGCAAGGTAGCCCAAAGTATAACGCAAATGCGATGCGCTATAGGAAAAATTTCAAAACTCGCAATTTCCCAAAATGTTTTTCCCCTCACAAATTTCCTCAAAGAAAAGTTGTGACATGCCAACTCTGTTTCCGCAATGGTCTCCAGGCCCATCAGTGCTTTAAATGGAAAAGAATTAATACACAGAGAAGGGAAAATTTTAACAGACGCAACAATTACCAGGTTCAGGAAAACTAGAACAGAGACAGAATTTTTATGTTGATGATTTTGTGTCTCAACCATGTGACTTAACATCAGCAACATTTCCTATTGACCCTACATTACCAAAGATCTCTAAAGAAAGGTTAGTTAATTCAACCGGGTCACAAACTTCAGATCACATTAAAATCTCAAGAAATATCACTACTCAAACAGAAAATGAAGGCGATAAAATTGTTCACATCATTTGTAGTGTTAATACGCATTCTCCATCACTCCCTCTTGTAAAGGCCACTATTGCAAACCATAAAATCACCCTATTGGCTGACTCTGGAATTAGCATTTCGTTACTTTCACAAAATTTATTTAATGAACTTAAACCTGTATTAAAATACAAGAGACTATCAACAGAAATAAATATTAAAACCGTCAATTCGGATGTTTCTTTTCTTCACATATTAGAGCATCCATTAACTTAGAAAAAAAATCCTTCTCACACCACTTTTATATAGTGGATATTCCTGAATCCTCCAGTTTTGAAGTCATTCTTGATTTTGATTTCATTAGTAAATTTAACATTATCATTGATACTTTCAATAAACGCATTCACATTAACAACAACTTGACTATTCCACTAGAAATATCACACAATAAGTCAAAAGTCAGTGCAAGTAATCAATGTAACACCTTATGTGATGTGGTGACAAATCAAAAAGTTTTCTTAACCCGTAAAGTAATTCTAGAACCCCAAGAGCAAACATGGTGCTCAGTTTACACAAACAATAATATCAAACATGACATAAACTATCTATTTGAATATTTGGCAGATAAAAAAGAATTAATAGGTCACGGTGCCATTATTTAAATGGATAAGAAATCTAAACGCAAAAAGAAGCTTGTACAATTAAATCATTTCTTTTCTATTTCACTTAAAAATAATTCTGACACTACCATTCATCTCCCTAAACACACAAAAATTGGACATTTATCTGAGGTTGAGGAAATTCTGGAGTACCCCTCTGATAATTTGGACAAGCGTCATAACTCAGAACAACACTTCCTAAATTTTATCCAGGCATCTAATGAAACATTAAAAAAGAGGAAAGGGGATTTGGCAGCTACCGATTTTGATCTTACACATTTAAGTTCTAATGAAGCAAATACAATGACTAAATTATTACTTAATTATTACCCTGCCTTTTCAAAATCATTAAATACACTTGGACATACTGATAAGATTGTACCTGATTTGAAATTTATGAATGACTACCCTATAAAAACTCTTCCATTCCCCCTTCCTCAATCTTTGCAAAAAGGTAATTTAGAACAAATTAAAGATCTGCTTGATGCCAAAATTATTGAACGCCACTGTTCAGAATGGGCTTGCCCCATGCTTTTAGTCAAAAAGAAACCAGACGTCACTGGTAAACAAAAATTCCGTCTCGCGTTAGATCTTCGTATGATCAATACTGTAATTCAAGGCTCATCTTACCCTCTACCTAAAATTCAAACCATCATTTCAAATCTTTCTCAGTATCGATATTTTTCTTCTCTTGACTTTCATCAGGCATATCATCAAATTGATTTGCCAGCGAAATTCCAAAATCAGTTGACATTTACTACTATGTTTGGTTCTTTTAGATACAAGAGATTAGTGTTCGGATTAAAAAAAAAGCGCTTCTATTTTCCAAGCTTTAATGGACTCTTTGCTTGATGAATTACAATTAGTTGGTGTATATACATATCAGGATGATTTCATTGTAGGTGCAAACTTTTTTGATGAAATGTGTAGTAAATAAAAAAAAATTCTCTCTATCTTAACCAAATATAACCTGACCCTGTCTCCTAGCAAATGTAATTTTCATAAATCTAGCATTGACTATTTAGGATTTCATGTAGAAAATCAGTCTGTTTCCCCGATTCAGCCAAATATCATAAAAATAACATCTTTTCCCACACCTACAATTAAACGTCAACTAAAAAGTCTCATTGGTGTCATTACATTTTATAAGTCTCTAATTCCATCCTTTTCTGAGTTAGTACAGCCACTGATAAACCTAACTACTCCAAAAGTTAAATTTAAATGGACAGTTAAACATCAAGAAATCATGGACACAATACAGAAAATTTTCTTTAATTCTCCCATGGTTAGATTACCTGATTGGAACAAGACATTTTATTTAAATACAGATTCGTCAAATGTTGCTATTTCTGGTGTTTTATTACAAGAGCATGATCAACAACTTTTACCAGTAGCATATTTTTCTAAATCTCTTAAGCCATCAGAAAAAATACCCTGCACTTAAATGAGAACTCATGGTAATTTATAAATCTGTTACCGCTTTCAAATATTATTTATATAACAGACAATTTATAATCCTTTCTGACAGTAAACCCTTAGAAAAATATAACAAGACTACTAATCCAGCTGATATTATCTCTCGTTGGCTCATGGAGCTTTCAGAGTACTCATACACTTTTAAACATATCCCTGGTAAGAAAAATGTTCTTGCTGACTATTTATCTCGCTGTACTTTTGAAAACAATCTACAAACTCTGGATACTAACCCTGAACTTATCCATGACCCTCAACCATTACCTATTGTTGACTATGATACACCAGACAGTAATAATTCATGTTCAAGTGCGACTAAGAAATATGTAAACTATCTTGTATCTGGTAAACAAACAAATCCAGATCCTTTATTGGAAATTTCAAATGAAACTTTTTGCACTGAACAAAAAAATGACACCACCTCGTCCGCTGTTAACAAGGATATTCTAAAGAAAGGACCTTCTCAAAAATATCCTAATTACTTCATACACCCTGATTCGAAAGTTTTAATGTTAAAAAAAGAAAACAATCTTAACAACACTTTTTCATATCACATTGTTGTTCCTAACTCTCTTAAAAGCAAAGTTTTAACAATCTCTCATTTATCTCACTTTGGTTTTAATAAAACCTATGAGTTCCTATTATCAAGATACTTTTGGAAAGGCATGTATGTTGACACCTTAAACTTTGTAGCTTCATGTGTCAAATGTCTTCAATGTAAACATCCTCAAACCCCTCATGCACCCTTACAACCCACCTACACGCCCAGATATCCTGGCCATACCATTAGTACAGATCTCGTTGGACCTTTTTCTAATGGTAAACATATTTTAACTATTACAGATCACTTTTCAAGACATGTTGAACTCTTTCCACTTAATGATACATCTGCGGCTAAAGTCTTTAAATGTTTATTCTCTTATATAACCACCTTTGGGAGACCTTCTGTTGTCTTATCAGAGTTAGGACCCCAATATACATCTCAAATATACAACATTTTTAATGATACTCTAGGTATTAAGGTACTTCACAGCTCTGTTTCGAGGCCACAAAGCAATGTTCTTTCGGAGAGAATCAATAAATCAATCAAATACTCTGTTAATATACTTTTGCAAGAAGGTCACTCATTTAAAAATGCAATATTTATACACAAGTCGCTCTATAATGGTTCAAAACATTCAACTACATTATTCACTCCTAATCTTCTCCACTTTGGACGTGAACTTTCATTAATTTTTGACACTTTTGATCAGCATAGCAATCAACCTTTTCTAGATAAACATACTGAAATACATAAACTACTTGAAGATTTACACAAAATATATGACAAGGCTTACAATAACATTAAAACAGCACATGATAAAAGATATAAACATTACGGTCAAAAAGCTAAATTAAGAACCATTTGCCTCAAAGATATTGTGTACTTAAAATCTGTTGATAAATTCAAACCTAAATACACTGGACCATACATTGTAACTTTCAAACATTCACCTGTGTCATCCTCGATCAAGAGGTTGTATGCTGCTGATAATACAGCATTTCGTGTACACATTGATAGGTTACTTGTTGCACCGCCTCGATATGGACATATATTCGATGCTACAAGTCACTTAAACAATCACAACTTCCCTAATGTTTATCAACCACATACATATAATTTAAGAAACAGAAAATAATATACTTTTGTTTACATTTTTTTTCTGTTATGACATGTATTTTGAAGCTAAGTGTACAACCAGAGGCCTAGGTTGTATGTATGTTGTTTACAACAGAACTTTGACAACGTTATGTCTGGCCCATGACTGTTTGCTTCGAAGATCTCTTGTGAACAATATTTTGAATCACTTTACACTCTTTTCATTTTACTCTACACTTTTATGTTATTTACATACACTTAACTATTATTTACAGTTTAACATTTATTTTACATTTCATTCTTTTACGATTACATTTCAGGTAACAGTGATAACTAACACATTTAATAATTGCAGTTATTTAATTTTTTTTTTTCACATGTAACTTTATAACATTTTCTTGTCAACCAGTTAGTTACCTTCTAATTATACGACTTGTGCATTATTTAACCTGATTATGACTTTTCATTTTTTTATGTCTCTCTTCACTCTAGGATTGTCTACCCCTTTTTGATTTGATATATATGTGACATATATCTATTTATTTTTTTTTAATTCTCCCTTTCGAATGTTTTGTTCCCGTTCAAAATTATTGCCCTTAGGGTCCAAAACTTCATTGTGTTGAGAGACAACCCTTTGGAATTGGTGTTCCAATTCACAAAAATCAATTTTTGCTTGTGAACCGACGTGTGCTCCTTTAGAGGACCGCTAGCGTCTTCGGAGGAGCAAGGACTCATATAAGCGGGCGCTGTATGAGTCTCAAAACTCCCTCCTCATATAAGGCTGAAGCCCTAAGCCGACGCCATAATACTTGTGGTCTACACAAGATTCAGGGTGACACCTTTTTCATGGGCGTGCTTCAGGCTTCTCTATTTTGTCATCCTATGCTGCATGCATAAACATTACATTTTTTTAATCATGTCCAATTTCTTTTAAATCATATTACAATTGCTTATTAGTTTACAATTACACATTTCACTTATTATTATTTACTCTTTACTTCTAGTATTGCATTTGTGTTTATATATTATATTTTTTTTTATTGTTAGTACTTGTGTTTTTCATAAAATGATCCGAATCAGGATCAATATTTTGATGATGTGCAGCCAATGGTTTAGTTACATGTTGCTTAATTACTTGCTGTCAGAGTCGACTCAGATAATAAAAAAAGGAAAAAAATACCATGGTATACATAATTTTTGAAGAAAATTTTAATTCACATGGATATGAATAAACTTAATTAAGAAATATATCAATTCATAAAATCTCTTAGGACTGTTGAACTATTGATGAAAGAGATTTTTTTCGTGTTCATGACAGCAACTAGTTTGAAAACAAACTTTTCTGTTTTGAAAATATATTTATATGTGTAACTATTTGTGTTGATGTTTTGCCCATGCACACGGGTCAACAAAAAGTTTTTTTTTTTTTTTTGCGGTGTCCCAGTTGATATATATAACGACTATCTCGTTATATGTGTTTACATTCCATTTCCCCCCCCCCCCACCAGTTTCAATTAAAGTTTGGTTTAATAACTTATTTATTTTAGTGCACTATAGTCAAACAGTGCAGCCCCTAAATTAAATTCAACATTTAAAAACTAAAGCGATTGCATTATTGGCCCTGCACATTTAAATTAAATTATTCTAGTTACTCATATCTTTAATAAAATAAAATCAGTGAATCACTCACCATTTTCACTTTGTGAGTCTCTCACACATACGATTTAACCTTGTAGGAAAACGTTACTGTTGTCTGTTAAAAACTAAAGCATTTTAACTTCGGGCATTTCCTTATTTGGGCATGAATATAACTCATCATTTATAATCACTTAACAGGCAATCTATTCATTAGAGTTTTCTTCCCAATGCACTTTAACACTCACACCCTTTTGTTCATATGTATGTCACTTCTGCATTTTTGTGGTAAAGCGGTTTATCTTTGATCTAACTTCTGGTCTAGAAAAATACATTCTCATGCTTTTTAGCCTAACGAATTCGGTCTGTTACTATGCCCTATCCAGAAACAATTTTTATTTTTTTTAACCACAGCTGTATCAATGTACAGACTGGACTGCGCCTATCATGATTCAAGAATGTTTGCAGCCCACAATCTGCCCCCCCTACACAATTAATATGGTAGAAGCCTACCGTATGTATTTGGAGAATCCATATCAGCTAATGTTTTCTCCACTCCTGTGCATGGCGCAAAATGTTTGTAAATTGGCGATATTGTAGTCCGCCAAGCAAGAAAGTTGTAACTGTATATTCATCTCACTCCTGCGCTGTTTCTTGCCTCGTGATGTCTCTTGAACAAGAAGCTCTGATCGCTTCCCTTGTACCTCTCCCTTCGTCTTTCATCATGCAATAAAAAAAAGTTCGTTTAACAAGTTGGAGTTTTTTTTAATAGGACCTGGTGTTAAAAATTTCACTACCTTGTCAACACAAAGCGGCCATCTCTTTTCTAGTGAAAACGTCTTTATATTCCTCTAATAGAAAAAAAAGTTTTCTTGGAATTCAGATGAGTACAGATAAAGGAGAAGGGTTTAATGGACTTTACCCATGTGACAAAGTTGTTTTAACAACCGACTTCAGAAATTTGGATCAAATTTATGAAGACATCGCAAATGAAAATGCAACTTCAGAGGAAGAAGATGGTGATGAAGCTGATGATACAGAAAGCGAGATACCACCTCCTTCTTACTCAGATGCGAATTCTGCTCTGGATATTCTTCACCAGTGCATTGCTTCATTAAATATGGAAGATGACTCTTCACAACATGATTACAAACTTCTTGAGAAGCTTGAAGCAAGGATACTAAAAACTTGACCACATTGAAACAATCTGCACTTTTGATTTTTTAAAATTTTAATTTGTTTAATTAAATATATTATAAATATTTTTATTAGTAAGTAGAATTGTTTAATTAAATGTAGGGTAGACCGGGGCACGTGTACGCAGTGCACTTTTTCCGAAACGAGTTATAACTGGCACGTCACCAGTCATGACATGTTGATACTGCTCCCTAGTGGGTATTCTCATACGTTTTTGAGCGTCAGTCGAGCTTCAGTCTAGCATGAGGAAAGGATAATCTGTTTTCTGTCAAGGTGAGTAAATTTTGTGGTGAAATTATTGAAACTTATTATGAACTAATAAAACTTAGTTAAGCATAAACAAATATATGACCATTAGCAGAATTTTATTCTTTTTTGAGAACTATATTTGTATGAACAGAAATTAATTTTCGTTGCACGTTAAAAATAAATCCAAACATGGCGACGGGGCACGTCTACGCATTGACATCGGGACACCGTTACGCACGTTCAAAAAGAAGAAATTACGTAAAAATTTACTAGTTCCTATGGAAGCAGAACAAGGAGACAGCAAAGGAAAAAGTTACAATGTCTAAAATTTCATAAGATAAAACAAAAAAAATTAGAAAATTCATTGAAAAAAAACTGCGTAAACGTGCCCCGGTCTACCCTATTATAAATATTTTTAATGTACTGTAGGTAACGTTTAATTAAATGTATTATAAATGTTTTTATTGTACTTTAAGTAACAATGTATGCTGTAATGTTGTTTTTGTATGCAGTTTAATTACATTTCTAAACACGCCAATATATTGAGAAATGTATTGACAATCCTAAGCCTGTAAAGCGTGAAGGGAAATGTTTTTCAAATATTATTTTTCCACAAATTCTGTTTAAGGGCGATCTCTATTTAAGGACGATTTTTCGAGTTTTTTTTTTAAAGTCGTTAAACAGAGAGCCAACTGTATATTATAAAGGATTATCTAGTTTATAACAGCCAAAAGCAGTTTTCAAAATAGTGGAAAAAGTGTTATTTATAAATTTATAAATCACATAGAAATTGCTCTGAATCCATATTAGCCATTATGCTTTTAAAATGACAAGAAAACCGATCTCTGAAAGCCCTAACATATGCTACGCCCCGAATAGTAGCAAACTAAAATCATACGTTTCATTTTGATTCATGTACATCAGATGGATTCAAGGAAAACATATAGCTATAAATTCCACTTTTCGGATCTCGACAATCGTAACTAACTGCAAGAATATGTACCGTATTAAAATCAGACAAAACGCATCTATTCTTTTCATCAAACATCTAGAGCGTAACAACGACACATTCTTAAATAGTCAATGCATTTTAAAATACAGAATTTATAAAACTTTTAATACCATTAACATAACTAAATTGAAGCATAATAATCTTTTACTGGGTTAATCATATTCACTTATCGAAAAAAAAATTATATTACCTAAAAATGTACGCTTATTAAAATAATTATTTTTTTTTAAATTTAAAATCTAAATTTATATAACCACTACATATTTGAAAGTTAGAACATTCATATCTATTTATTCATATTTATTCTATATATAAAGAAATACAAATATTTAAAAGTACATCATCCATTATTCATCATATAAAGCCAAATCAAAATGAGCTACAAGGATTATAGGTACACAGATGCCTACGTAAAACCATAAAAATAAATAAATAAATAAATAATAAAAAAACGAAATCAGAATCCATTTTAGTTGCAATCGTCGAAGGAAAAAAATCCCAAAATCGCCATTTGAGAGGAAATTATATCTTAAAAATAATTATATTAAAAAGTAAGTTAGGGAGGTCGTTTTCTTAGAGAAACTACAGAAACAACTAATAGTCCAGGCAATAGAGACCGTATTGGGACTCTACCTAGCAAAATTCATGGTAGTTCTGGAAAAATGCTTACTATATGTTTTTTGGGTCGCTGAATCCGAATATTTAACTTCCCACCAAAATTTACCCCGGCACCCCCCCCCAACCCAAATTTTGGTAAAATGCCGCCCACAAAGATTTTTATTAAAAAAATCAACTTCTTTATTCTTTTAGGGAAAAAGTATCTAGAAATTCAGAAAGTAGACAAAATTTGCAACAAATTAGATATATGACATTATGACTTAGGATAAAGGGGAATGGGGATATGCCTCGGAACATGCGCGTGGTGCTGCGTGAACTAAGTTGCGCAATTCCACTTAACCACTCACACGTTTAGATTCGCCCTCCCATCTCCCCACCAAACCTTCTCTATAAGGTTTACTTTAATTTTTTTGGGTCGCTGAATCAGAATTTTTAACTTCCCTCCAAAATCCCCCCCTCCCCAAAATAGTAGTTGTTAACTTAAATTTCTTATTTTTTAGGGGAAAAGCATTACGAAATTCAGAAACTAGACAAAATTTGTAACAAATAGGATACATGACATTATGACGTAAGACGAACGGGGAGGGGGAGGGCTGCCTCTGAACATGCACTGAGGCGCTACGTGCACTAAGCTATGAAGTTTCAGGCAATAGGGGATTTTACCTGGAAAAAATAATACTAGTTCTGGATTTCGATTCACTTTATGTTTTTTGGGTCGCTGAATCCGAATTTGTAACTTCCCACCAAAATTTAACCCGACAACCCCCCCCCCCCCCAAAAAAAATGATTATTTGAAAAAAAATGGTTTTTGAGAAAAGTGAGTGGGGAATGCTCCGAGGGGAATGCCCTCTCTCCCCGTTTATCCTACGTCAGAATGCCATATATCTAATTTGTTGCAAATTTTGTCTACTTTCTCAATTTCTAGATACTTTTCCTTTAAAACAATAAATAAAATTATTATTTTAATAAAAACCTTTTTTGGGGGAGGTTTTTACCAAAATTTGGGGGGAGGGTTACCTGGGTGCATTTTGGTGGGAAGTTACAAATTCGGATTCAGCGCCCCCAAAAACATAAAGTAAGCCGATTTCCAGAACTACCATTAATTTTGCTAGGTAAAATTCCCTATTGCCTGGACTATAAATAAAAGAATAAAAAAAAATCAATACGAACTTTTGAATTGAAATTAACCGAATATTCCGTATGTATTCGGTATTCGTGCAATTAGTATTAAAGTTTTATTTTTTTATAAATAAAAAAAAAATGATTATCCTCTTTTTAAAAAATAAATTAAAGGATATATTTTTTATGTGCGTAAAGTATACTTGTGAGAAATTATTGTTCTTCATATTGGAAATATTTATGTTAAAAATGACATACGACTTTAAAATTACCTTTTAAATATTTTTAAACCCTAAAATATAACTGCATTTGATCACTCGAATATTCGTTATTTGAAGGGCGAATTTTCAGTATTCAATTTACCTTTGTGCCGAATGTTTGGCACTTAATATTCGGCCAGTTTCTGTATTCGATGCATCCCTACTTTTGACCCTTGCATGGCATTTGTACAAAATTTTAATTTCTGATAATAAACTAAAAGTCATTTGGTTAAGTATTATAGGAGTTATAAAGGTTTGAAGTTTGTAAATTTTAATACTAAATTGGTTGCAATGAACGTAGATTTTAAACTGTAACTAAAACAAAACATTACTTGTATATATATATATATATATATATATGCACTGCTCAAAACAATGAGGGAAACACATGGTTTTAACGAAATTACGCAAATATTTACACCGATAAGTAACGTAAAATAAAACATCCACAATTTAAAAGTTTTTGTAGAAAGCAGATAAAGAAAACTTCACACGTAAATTAAAGTTTATGACGTCAAAAACTGGAAAAAGGTGATAAGTGTAGAAATCGGGATTTTGCAGAAAGGTCTGTTTCACTGCCTCAGTTGTAAAATTCCACTGCTCAGTTTGTGTTTTGAGAAAAGGTGGCTTAAAAATGTCACAACAATATGATTTACAGCAATGCAGGGCTTGGCGTGTTATCGGGACAGTTAAATTTGGGGAAACACAACGAAGTATAATGGACGCTGTAGGAGTCGCAAGAAGTTTCCATGAAAGGCTGTGGAATCGATTCCAAGACACATGTAATGGTAGTCACCGACAAGTGCAAGGTCGAAAATGTGCTAACTCAGAAACTGATGACCGATATATCCTGTCACGAGCCCGTCGAGACGGTACGGGCAATGCTACTCAGCTGCAAACACAGCTGTTCTTGGCCAAAGCACGAAGGGTGTCCAGCCAAACAGTACGAAATAGACTTCATCAGGGTGGTCTCTATGCACGTCTTAGCTGTTCGAGGAGACCACATGCCATATTAAAAATCTTGCATCATTTCTAAACAATACTTTTTTTTATGATTTACATGAAACCAAGTTATTGCACTAAACCATATTTTCATGTTCTTTTCATCTTTTCAAAAAAAAAGTTTCCTTACCATTTTTTGCGTCTTTTTTTTATGTATTGCGCATTGCTACACGTGTACTATCTATTTTATGCCCATACATTGCTGTTTTGCACTGTTCTCTTCACTTTTTTGCTTGCTTCCCCAATTTTTTTGAGCAGTGTATATATATATAAATCGATTAGAATCTATAAATATGGAAATAAAAAATTACATCACATTCTGGTATTTTTTTTCTTCGTTACGTTAAAAAAATACCTGCACTGGAATCTGGTTTGCAACAACACCAACTGAATTTAACATTAGAAGATCAAAATTTGAAACGTTTATAATTCGTAATCCAATATTTTTCGCATTTATTATTTTTTTAATTTACTCTTTTATAGATTAATAATGTGTTTAAGGCACGGCGCTCTTATTGATTAAAATAGTCACATGATTTTATACCTTTACTTGCAGATGTTAATAATACAATACGAAAGAGTTAAAGCATTCCTATACTTAGTACAGTGTTACGTCGCATTCTTTTGACAATTAAGAAAATATTTTACATCGTTAAAACTTTTCTTTTTAAATCTCATAACTGTAAATTAATTTTTTGTTTGATTCATTTAATGTTGCAAATGGGCATAATGAGCGCCTTCCACGTTCTTAATATTTATATTCACAATTTTAGAAAGTAATGAATACTTTTATAAGTCCAATAACAGCTGGAAGTCTATACATTTTAAACTAGAACTGGCGACTAAATGGGGTTCTTAGAGGACGAGCTAGATGAAAATTAATGCAATGTCTTTAGCCTAACCTGTGACATACTGCACGTTATGCACTATATATAGATATTTAACATTTATGTGGATGTATTATGAGTAATGTGTAAATAAATAATTTAAAAACACCTTTCTTTAAATTTAAATTTTACATCAGTTTTATTATATATTTTTACATTCAGTTCTATTTGATATAATGCATTGTACTGTTTATTTAAAAAATTATTTATATTTAATATGTTATTAAATACTGAAATAAGGTATAATATAATTACCTAATAATGTAAATAATCCCTTAACATGAAACTTAATTACTAAAATGCGTTCAATTACACAAGGAAAAACATCAGAGTAATTACTCTGCTGAAACATTCTTCAAATGCAGTAGGTCAATCTCCGGCAACAACAATTTTGAAAAAAGAACTATATATAAAGCACATGTACTTCATGTACTTTATTATATGTATTTTTATATTATTTATATCCTTGCTTGAATTAGATGCATGTCTGAATCAACTACTCTATTAATCAATATAAAATGTTGCAGGGATATATGAAAGTGTTCAAATGCTTAAATATAAGACACTCGTGGCATATATATCCTTACTAAAATGTATCGCTCAAAAACAGCTAAATCAACATGATAAAATATCTTTAGGATATTAACTATTTTCCCTTATGATTTGATAATTTATCTATAAGTACATTGATTCTGTTTATAAAGAGAACTATTGGTTATTTGAATGCTACAGAGATAATTCACCATTTGAGAGAATCTCTATAATTACACATTCCCTCGACATAGAATCGAAATCCATGTGCGTTATTTGAAATTCGAACTTTACTGTAATTAACTGTCAAAGAGAATTGCAAACAATATTCATTGTAGTCTCATTTACCGATTCGCATGAAACGACAAACATTTGCATTGGATTCAGGTAGGAACTTGCAGTGTATATTTTATAGCATTTTTAAAAAGTATGGCAACAATATGATAGAATATATAATTGTTAATAGAATTTATAAAACTAACAAATGTTTTAATTATTTTTAAGTTTCTAAGCTTAGTAAAAAGAAAAAAATCATTCATCGAAATGTTCAAAACTAATGATTTACCAAAGAACGCCTGAAATATAACGTTTTCAAACATATTATTAGCGTTTTTTGTTTAAATAAAAGCATCTATTTGATATTTTATAGCTTAGGTATTAAATGTCCTCATATTTCTGAATCTTTAAGTGTTTTATATTTTAATAGTTACAAAAACAAAAAATAAAATTTAAGACTTAAAATAAAGGCTCCTTCACTTCACATATTTCAGCATATTTTCATTATTTTTTCTAACAAACCTGCAATATTCACATACATATACTTACATACACCACTCTGATTTTTTGTTGGGAAAGTCTTTGTATTGTAGATTCTAATAAATATAGTTGTGATTTTTAATATGATGGTTTAAGCAATTCGTTTACTTTTCATGTACTTATTTTATATATTTATTTTTTTATAATCAATAATTTTTCATTATTAATAGAGTTTTGTATTATATACATTTCATTTATTTTATTTCATTATTTATTTTTACTTTAATTTTAATTTTATTTTATTTTATTTTTTTCTAAGTGGTACATTTTGCTTTATATACTGTGTTTCATAATACATATTATGTTTATAAACAAATATGGCTGTACTAAGTAAATTTATCGTTCCTGGCAAGATACATTTAATTACCTGGCAAGGTGCACATTTTAATATTTCTAATAGTATTAAATGTTCTAAAATACTACCACGCTAGACTGTGTCATACAAGCGCGATACGTGTGCGATGTCTTTACAAAATTTTCGGAGTTTTGCTTGCAAGAGAATAATAATTCGTGTCTGTTTCTCTTGAAAAATCCTGACTAAAAGCATTTCTTCTACAGTATTTATCCAAATAATTGTAGATGCTTAACAGTAACCATACAATCATAGGTATTCAGTAAAATGTTTTTTTATGAAATAATCAAAAAGGCGTTTGGAATTTCAAGTAGAAATCAAGACAATGTAATTTAAAAACTCTTGCTTAAAAACGAAATACGTGCATATGATAGCCAAAAGATTTATTGCATCTCCATGTGATTAAGAAGAATGCAAACAAAATTTTAACATGTTGATCAATAAAAAATATATGCTTTTAGCACTTTAAAAACAATAGCGATATAAGATATTTTATTGTAAAATATTGGTAAGTGAATATCATTACAAAACCGTCTTTTTTCAGACAGTCACAGCAATTCAATTTATACAGTTTTAATCACACGACATAGAGCGTTAATTTTTCTTGATTTCAGAGTTAAATTCAGTCACGGGAAGAAAGGAAAACGCTAATATTAAGTCTATGGAGGCGTCATTTTCAAATTTCTGGCTTTTATTTTATTTTATTTATTTTTTTATTTTTATTTTTTATTTATTTATTTATTTTTTTGCATAGGATAGCTGAGGATGATCTACAACCGGGCTAGTTTTTACTTCTTCGATATGGGTTTCATATTAAAATATAGTACTTTCACTTACTGAACCAGTTGGAACCTGTTCTGAAACTGAAACCATCCTAATATATATATATATATATATATATATATATATATATATATATATATATATATATACTATAATGAAAATCGAAAAAGTGAAACCTAGATCAGTTGTAGATCTTTCTCAGATATCCTGTCCAAAAATGTCATTTAAAAAAAAAATCATCCGAGATATATGAAAATAACGCACCTTAAGACTTAGCTTTAGAGTTCGAGTTTCTCTACGTGACAAGAGTGGCCTCTTAACCGTTTAAACGCCAATGTTCCAAAATTGGAACAGAAGTTTTAACTAAATGTTACAAATGTAAATAATTTTCGAATTATTACGGGTTGTTTGTATTATGATAAGAATGATTATGAAATATTTTTTTTTTATTAAATATTAAAAATTAAATTTTATTTTTGTTATTTTTTATGATTTTTAGAAATTTCATATTTTTGAGGTATTTTTCACTATTTCAAATAACATTTCCCAACACATATATTATGCAAAAAAATTAAAATTATATTTTATAGTCATAAGAAGAGAACTACTACTTGTAAAAAATTGCTAGTAAAAACTTTCTAAAATAAAATATAAATGTTTGACGCAGTTTGAAAAACTCATGTTCCGATTTTGGAACATTGGCGCTTTAGCGATACAGTTTTCAAAATGAGTAATCACATAAATAAGAAATTCAAATCTCATTATATAATCCGTTGACTGATTCAATGTTGGTATCGTCAAGGTCAAACAGCAGACCGTGTCAAAGCATTTACCCGGAAGAGTTTATTTTATTAGGTAAGTAAAGTGTAAATTGAAGGGAGGGGCGCAAATAGAAAGAGGGTAAAAAGCTTTTTCTTTTTCTTTATTTGAATGGAACGTTCGTGTTTTGTTGAGTCGCAGTTGGAATAATTTGTAGCATTATTAGAAGCTAAAGTAGAATAGATTTCTTTAGTAGAATACATATTATATTCAGCAGAATGTTTTTTTAGTAGAATATATGTTTTTTTTCGATTTTGATTATAAAACATGTCGAAAAAAGTTTTAACTGTAGAAGAAGCAGTAGCGTATTTAGAAACTTTTTTGGATTCAGATTTATCGGATGTTGATATATGTCAGTTACCTCCAGATGAACCAGGCGATATAACAGACGAAGAGGATATTGTGGAGAATGACTTTGAGCCCGTTATACCAGCTGACGTGACTGGAATGATAGACGTAATTTGCAAAAACGATAATACTAGTTGCCGAGAAAACGTGATACTCACTGCAGAAGCCGGTCCATCGAATATAAAAATTGAACTTCAGGGAAGGAAACGTAAGTTGGAATCTGCAGATATTGTCCCGACTTCTGAAAAAGCACAGAAAGTAAAGAAACCTCCTAAAAAGAAAATTGCATGGAAGAGAAAATGTGATTTTAAAAAACCTATTATATCAAACAGAATCGAAACAATTTTGCAGACGTTTCCTAACTTAGTAAATCTGTCGCCTGTCGACCTATTTTTTAAAATTTTGCCTCATGACTATATTGAACTCCTCGCTAAAATGACAAAATTGTACGCTTTACAAAAAGGAGAAGATATTGAAGTAGTATATGAAGATATTTTGCAGTTTTTTGGTCTACTTCTTCTAAGTGGATACCATTCTGTTCCTACTGAAGATATGTATTGGAGCACAGCTGAAGATACGTCCGTTCCTATTGTTCCAACTGTTATGACCCGCAATCGCTTTAGAAAGATGAAGAAGTATTTTCACTTGATGGACAATAATCAATTGAAAGCAAACGATAAACTTGGTAAAATAGCACCGATATATAAAGAGTTATCCAAAAATCTGCAACAGTTTGGAATCTGGCACGAGAAGTTGAGCATTGATGAATCAATGGTCCCGTACTATGGCCGGCATACATGCAAAATGTTTATCAGAGGAAAACCTATTAGGTTTGGACTTAAAATATGGATGATGTGTTCATCAAATGGATATCCATACGCTATGGAGATATACAGTGGAAGAAAAGGATCCTCGTCCGTTGGACAGTTAGGCTCGAGAGTTGTGAACGAATTATTATCTAACTTGCAAGAAAATTCAAAGCATGAAATATATTTTGATAACTTTTTTACTTCCTACGATTTAATTTCGGATCTTGCAGCACGTGGAATACGAGCGACAGGCACAATTCGTGAAAATCGCACTGCCCTTTGTCCATTGAAATCTAAAAAAGATCTCGCTAAAGAAGACAGGGGAAATTATGATTTTCGTTCCGATGGAGCGGTATATATCTGCAGTTACAACGATAATGCGGTGGTCTCAGTAGCATCGAACTGCTACACACATGAACCCGCTGGAACAGTAAAGAGATATTCAAATGCAAACAAATGCAAAATTGATGTTACTCAACCTCATATTATCAAGAAATACAACGAAGGCATGGGAGGCGTTGATGTTTTAGATAAACTTTTAGGCAGTTATAGGCCAAAAATGAGGAGCAAGAAATGGTGGTGGAATCTGTTCATAAATGCTTTAAATATGGCAGTGGTTTCAAGTTGGATTATACACTCTGAGGTGAATGACATCAAAATATCGCACTTGGAATTTCGTAGACAAATTGCAACTTTTCTTCTACGGAGAAAAGAGCGTCTGGTCATTCATCATGGAGCCCGTTGTCATGTGAAAAAGGAAATAAGAATATCTGATGGACATTATATTGTACCTACATCTCAAGGGCGTTGCGTAGTTTGTAAAAAAAACACAACAAAGAAATGTTTTCAGTGCGATAAACGCATTCATCAAAGTTGTTTCCTAGCATATCATGGGCACTAGAAATGAACATAATTCAAGAATTTTGTTTAGATTTTCCAAAATCAGGTATTTTATTATATTTTAATATTAATTAATTGTGTAATAATGTATATTAATTGTGTAATAATACATATATATACTCAGTAAATACCACAAAATATTATCTGTATTGAATATTTTCTTCTGTTGAAAATTTTGTATAAAAATGTAACCCACGTAACGCCAATGTTCCAATAATGGAACATAGCAAAAAAATAGGAAAACATTTTTTTTTCAAAATTTTATTATTGTATTAGATAGAGGTGCTCTAAAGAAGCACAATTCCAAAATTTTATATTAATAGGAAGATCCGTTCATAGTACGGCGTTTAAACGGTTAATGTGTTGTGTAATGTGAAATGTGTGAATCAAGTTTTCGGCATTGTTTATTTTACACTTGTTTAATTTCTATTGATTGAAGCAAAAATGTCATTTCACATTAATTTGTTTTATCAAACATAATGTTATTATTAAAATAAATACATAAATAACTCAGATTATGAAGGATGCACTTCAAACGTTTGATACAATTGTAGATTACAATGTATTGTTAATTACAATGAGGTTGCATAAGGAGAAACGGCTGTTTATTAGCGTTTAATGCGGATTATCTTTTGGCAACAAACGACTCTTAAACCTTTAAAAAAATTGATTTTTCGAAAAAAATGTGTTATTGCTTAAACATTTCTGCGTATTTAAAAAAAACCGCTTCAAAATATTTCAAATATTTCTAAAGATACGATAAAAACGTAAAAGTCACTCTCCAAATTTCACTGTCTGACGGCAGCTGGCTAACATAAACAACAGTCAAAGGGATACGTAATCTGTGTTTTTTACAGTTGTTCTCATCTTTCGCGTACTTGCATAGCTCTTATTGCGATGTAATTTCACCACAAAGTTTAATTTTTAAAAGCATTGAAGTAGGAGGAATTTTTCTCAGCTTGTTACTTGCAGTGTTTGTTGTTATTTCATCACCGATAGCGTATGAGCTAAAGCGAATGATTTTTATATTGCTTCTTTCTGTTACTGTTAGAATTTTGATCGTTTTAACTTTGAATTTTTTTATTTTTACGTTTATTAAATACAATAATATATTATTCGATATTATATTTCTGTAATATGTCTGCAAATGATCGATATCGTTGAGGAAAACGTGCGAAAAGACATAATTTTTATGGAAATTGTTTCACTATCAAAAACAAGGTGGTGAAAAATCATTCATTATCAGCAACTAATGAAGAAAATGTGGCTGAACAATTCTAAAATGCATCCCAGAAAAAAATTGATGGATCATTTATTTCCGAAAATACATCTAATAGAGGAATACGGAATACTTTTCAAAGTTATCTGCTTATATATAAAAATATTTTGTTTAATTTGTTTTAATAATTTAGTTTGTAAAAATTGTTCTAAATAAGAGAATTTTTCACAAAAGAAAAGACTTTTTTATTATTTTCATCTATCCATATCATTTTCGAAAACTGCTCATATAGCTGCAATTTCAATACTTCCAAATTAATTGGTCAGAATAAAAACATTCCTGATATAAACAGAAGGATTGCTTTTGCCATGCACTGTATTGGACAAAGTTTGGAGCCTCTTAAACATTTTGTGGAGATATGGACCTAGATTATCCTGTATCACAAAATGCGTATGATGAAAGATCCAAACATATTAACAACGCTTTAAAAACTGTTTCTATTCAAAGCATGAAATCTACTGCGGTTTTAGAAGCAAACAGTATGAGGTCAGATTCAATTACCATCAGTGGCGATGATACATGGAAAACACGAGGGCATGCATCACGTATAATGGTATGTAGCGTAATTTGTGCTAATACAGGAAAAGTAATAGATAGTGAAATTTCCCGTCAATGTGCAAAGGTTTTGAATCGTGGAAAGGTGAACGACGTGGAACATCGTTCGAGGAATGGCAAAAGAAACATAAGCCAAACTGCCAAAAAATCACACTGGTTCTTCAAGTAAAATGCAAGTTGATGGAATATTTTCAATGTTTCATAGATCGCATAGTGAAATAGGTGTGAGATACACGCATTATATTTGAGATGGTGATGCAAAAATATTTCTGTCTGTGTGCGAAAGCAAACCCTACAAATAATTAACTGTGTCAAAGCTTGAATGTGTTAGACACATTCAAAAGAGGATGGGCACTCGGCTCAAAAAACTTAAGCAAGACTACAAATCCAAAAGACTAGAAGACGGAAAAAGTTTAGGTGAGAAAAGACGACTAAGAGATGCTATAATAAATCAATTAACTGTTTATTATGGAAATGCAAGTCTCCAAAATCCTACTTCCATGGAAGATATGGACAAAGCAGTATGGGTTTTATCTACCTTCATACAAGGTCATCCGAGAATGAGCCGTTGCATACATTTTGCCCCTCTGGTGCTGAATCTCGGTGTAAATACCAACAGGCAGTGTCAAATGTTTCTCTAAAAGATTATCGCCGAAAAGTAACATTACCACTTGCAGTCATGAATGATATCAAACCCATGTTTTTAAATGTTTTTAAAGCTTTGTCAACCCCCGATTTATTGAAGCGTTGTCTAGGAAGCCATACGCAAAAACCCAATGAATTATTTAATGGAGTCATATGGCAGATATGTCCAAAGATCTCTGGGTGTGGCAAAAGAATTGCTGATATAGCTGAGTTCGAAGCAAGCATATTATTTAATAACGGAAAAAAAGAGAAGACTCTTTGTAATGAAATAATTAGGCATAAAAATGCAGGGATAAATGCAATAACATATGATCTTCGCAGCGATGTGAAACGCATAAACTTTGCTCAAACGTTCCTGTCTGAAAACACTGTGGAATCAAGAAGAGCAAGTAAAACAGCAAAACTGTTTTTAAATTTAAAGCAAAGAGATGACGAAGGCTTATTATATGAGCCTGGAGGATTTTAATATGTCAAGAACTAATAAGTCGAAAATATTTGATTTATTTATTTCATCGACTACGGTTAAAATTTAATATTTCAAATAGCAATCCCATTTGATGTTTTTCAAAGGCTTCTAATCCTAGCCCCTTTTATTTAACCCCATAAAGGTCGCATTAAATTACGGCTTAAAAATTCATACTGCTTACTGCCGCCACATTTTTCAAAAAGAAATATTCACCTTATTTAATGACAAGTAAAATGATACCAGAATAAAGCCAATTGTATTACTTTATAAAATTGGCGGGAATCAAACAATCTGAATAAAAGACACAGCCTGTAACTATCACGCGATCAAGAATTAAGGGGTTAATATGTATAATAAACAAATAAATGCCATTAATCACACACACACACATATATATATATATATATATATATATTGTTTTGTGCTAAGGATTTCTGTAAACTATTTTTTTTTTCAACATGGAAAGTTTGAAGTTTTTTGTGCACGAGGTATCTCGAATACTTTTTCTGTTTAACTTCATGAAATTTTGCAAGCATTATTGTCGTATAATTTTCATAAATTTAAATTGGAAAATTACATTGTCTACATATTTATATGTGTTAATGCGTTAAGTACTCATTGACAATCATGTGAAAATGAAGTTGATGAAAAATGAAAACATAAACAAAACTTGTATACATACATATGTATATATACATGTATATATAATTAACATGCATATATAGGTGTATATATACATAGTTAACATGTATATTTATTTAAAACACATTTATTTATACTAAAAATAACTGTAACTATTTTGGCGTAATTTATTATTATTATTTATTTATTTATTTATTGTAAATAATCAAAGAATTAAGTTTGCTTTTAGAGACTTTATAATGTAACCTTTAAATGCGTTCCTTTTTTATTAACTATTCCCTGTTTGATCTTCTATTATGAAAATATATTTTTTTTCCTTTATATAGAGAAAATAATTAATATATAATATAATGCTATAAATAAATTCCTCTTAAAATTCATTTTTTGAAATAAATGCTTTTAATTGATTTTGCAAACTTTAAACTGCATTTTCTCGAAATATGATTTTTTGACGGTGCGCGTAGTATTTCTCAATTTTTTATTTTTTTTTATTTTAATGTCTTGGGATTTTGCATGTGCTATTATCATGGTATTTTGAATTATTTTTCCTGTAATTATTGTATTCTGCGTACGTTTTTTATTAGGAAATTACATAGTGAAATTCATTTAAAATTGAATTTTTTAAAATAAAGTTTTAAAAATATTGAAAAATGCCTAAACCAATAAATATTTTAATTATAATTATATTTTAAGGCATTTATCTTCATACAAAATATAAAATTAACCATTTTGTTAGGAAAATACGTTTGAAATTGTTCACGCAAGCAACATTATTTTCACCGGCCTCAAAAATGCGGCTCATATAATAGCATTTTATTTTAATAATCCTAGTTTTATTTTTTATTATTGAAAATTAACTTATTATGCTACAAATTCTAACATTTACATAAAAATGGAGAGTTTTTAATAATAATATGAAAAGTTATAAGAAATCGAAAAATGCATAAAAATACTGTCGTTTTTCCAATTAAGAGTCGTATGTCCCCTTAATACATTTAAGGTGTTTAATTTATATTTAAGGTATTTAATAGAGTTTGAACCCTAATTACTTTGCTATTAGAGTAATAGTAAAAAAAATCTAATAAAACATTGTTTTCTGAAAAATATTCTAAAACCTTTATTTCTATTATAGTCTAAAAACATGTCCGCGAGAAACGAGTAAATCGTATTGACGATTAGATCTGACTGATAGACTTTGTTATTACTGCAATTTTTTCAATTTTTAAACATCACAAATTTTTCATTTTTATCAGTTTAACAGAAGAAAAACAATGTGCTTAAATATGGAAATTCTATAAATAAATATCTCAATTTACTAATTTGTAAAGTTTTTAAAGTAATTTTCAAGCATGGTATTTTAAATCTGCATGCAATAAGCTCGTAATAAAAACTATGCAAATAATTCGGCATTAGTTATCTTACCAATATCGTATTAATGCCAAATGAAATTAAAACTTATCCCTTTCAGGCCGCATTTTTATTTACAAGAGGAAAAATCTGAATTTCTGGAATTAAGACTATTTTTAGCTAATATAAACATAAATATAATAAAAAAAATATTTAAGTTTTTTAGTAGTTTTTTTAAACGATGCCATTTGGCATCATTAGGGCAAAAAAAAAAAATGCACACAAAATGCTCATGATGCCATTTGGCTTCATTGGAATCAAAAGAAAAGAAAATATAAATTAAATATTTAAGGTGCATTCATTTTTTAATTTCGATCTCATGTATAATTGTATTTACTGAAGTTCCAAGCTTTTGGCAAGAATAGAGATTTGTTTGATGCACTAAGGTGACGTTGGTGTTTTTAATGACGGCCGATTACCTACACGAGAGATATATGCTCGAGGGAGGGTATCCTCAGTGGGTGTCTTTCTAGGGAGAGATATCCATGTTTTTTATGAAAACAATGAGAAACTCCGAACAATTAGGCCGACGAGCGCGATTGGTTACGAATCAGTACTTCCCGTCTACGATCTTTGCCGCCGGAATATCTCAGTCACTTGATACACTAAGTTATCTGTAATTTATCCATCTCAATATAATTTAAAATACTCATAAGGGTTCAAATTTCCTCAAGAGGCAATGAATAAGTTTCTCTAAATGTTGTAGCAAATGGTTCAATATTCTCATCTTCTAATTGACTTACATATTCGATTCAAACTTCTAATACTTATTACCTACAGAAATAGTAACAGGACCAACTGAATCATTTTTAATATCAGGAATATTGATAATTGAATTGGGCAACCATGGAAAACTCCGAACAGTTAGGCTGACGAACGAGACAATTGAATTGTGAATTCCCTTAATCAATTGTCGCAGTAGTGCACGAAGTCCTCTGCATTTGATAGATTGCATGCACTTTCACTGTCCTCTTCGTCTGATTTTGCAATTGCTTTATCAGAAAGATCATCATTTCTTAGTAAATAAATGCCTCTTACAAATGATACAAACTCCTTTTTTCGCTTTGATGTTATGCCAGTGATGCATGATAAATAGTAGAGGGGATTTTTTTCCTTTCACAAAACTACCAAATCAGGAAAGAAATTAAAATAGAGAGTTAAGTTGTAACTATCTACCTAGTACCAGTGATGTCATTTGGAATCATGTATATTCACTATGCGTTGTTGTTCAAATAAAAATACAATTGATGAATTATAAATACATAAATATGTACTTCATACATATTACAGCTTATATTTTAAAAAATTGTAATTTAAAAAAAAGAAAAGTGGGAATAATATATTTTTTTTTTACAGTCATGTTTTAACTTCACGTTTTAAAAGGAAATCAAGAAATACATTTCAGTTTCTGAAACCTCTGCTACCAACTATTTGGGAAATAAAAAAATACTACTGAAAAGACAGAAAAAGTGCCTTTTGACTGACATCAAACAGAATCTCCGAGTTTCAATTTTTAAATATATATATTTTAAAAAAATCATGAATATCATGATGCTATTTGGCATCACTGGTCCCTTAAGTGTTAACAAAAAAAGAAAAAAAAACATGAATTAACATATGTGTTTACAGCTTTTAAACATTGAAATAATTACAATCACAAAGGTTGCCATATTTATAAAATTGTTTTATGATTGACTGCTAGCATGATATTAATGCAAAAGTACCGGAAATCTGTTTAGAGTAATTATTTTTGAAGTATAATAAATTAAAAAAAATCATTAAAGTTTTAAATTTATCCATGTTCACACTGTAACAAAAAGATGTAATTCTACAGATGTAAAATTACAGAAATATGTATTCTTACTAAAATATTATTTGTATACTTTACTAAAAAATATGTAAATCTACAAAACATTTTTTTTTTGTAAAGCTACAGAAATCTGTAGCTTTATAAAAGAATCTGTTAACATTTCAGTAACCTTAGTAAAATACATGTAACCGGTGTTGAACTTACATAAAAATTTCTAGGCATCGCAGTTTCCTAAAAAATCTTAGTAATTTTACAGATTTTTTGATTTACAGTGCAAACGTGTATCACATGATTATTTCTTGTTCCCGTTACATAAAAAGTTCTAGGAATCCCAGTTTCCTAGTAAATATTTAGTAAGATTACAGATTTTTTTGAAAGTGTAGTACGCGCTGTTTTTCGGGTATATTAAATGGTGGGAGATAGGGTTGTATTTCATGGATTTTGTAACGCAAATTATTTCATATTATAAGTGTGTGAAGCTTTTGTTATTTTTAATTTTGTTAGATTTTTTTAATTATTCATGAATGTAAAATATATGTTTATATAATATATATGCATATAAAATATATGTATATATATATAGTTAATTTTGCCTTTAGCTGAGCATAAAATTTAGCATTTCAAATTTAAGTACAAATTTCAACCTCTGACTCAATATATATATATATATATACATAAAAATGAAACTCCGACTGAAATATTTAAAAGGAAATATTAAAGCGACCTACATAGTTTTTTATTTTAAATGGAAACAGTAAAATGTTTTTTAATCAAAATTTTCACTTACAGGAAAAGTTTTGAAAGTTTGTTGAAACACGAACTAAAATTTGATACGTATTAAACTATTTGATTTCAATAGATTAAAAAAAAAAAACATGAATGTGCTGCAATTTTTTTTGTTTCCTATTTCGTTTCCATTAATGAAAAAGTGTTAGGAGAAATATAAGAAATTTGAACTTTCCAAACTCAAATACTGAAAGTATTTTTTCGTATCCAGATTTCTCTTTTTATTGATTTTGTGAAACATAATTGCAAAAAAAGAAAATTAAACTAGAAAATATTTCATAAAAAAAGATTCATTTAAGATTCATCAAAAGATTCACTGAAAAAAAGATTCATTTTATCATTTTTTTTTTAAATTTAACGATGAACACAACTCTTTAATCCATTCAGGGTTGGTGGTACCTTTAAAAAAACGCTTAATTTGCATTCCCAAATGCCACAATGGCACCAGAATTTTAGTAAAATCTTTCCCATTTAATATGTATGTGAAATATGATATCGTTCCTCTCTTTCCTATCGGTGTGTTTCAGATCTACAAATAAATTTGTTGATCAATTCCGGTGCCAATTATTTACTTCAATACTTTACTACTGAAATGCTTTGCCCCTGAAAGGGTTAATGTATTAAGTTAAACTGAATTAAATTTTCCAAAAAATGTATGGAATAATACAGGTAAAACTTTTGTCAATAACTGTTTTATTTTGAGAACTGATATCAAATCAATTTATTAAAAAACTATAAGGAGATGTTTTCATTCAGACAAACGTCTCGTGTGCTCCATACTTCCACACCAAAGTCTTAAAATCTTTTACTTTTGCTTAAAATTTTCTTACGAAAGAATCGGCTACGTTTAGATATTTTTTAATATTTTTATAATCTCTTTGTAACAAATACAAAATACACTTTCTTTTAAAGCCGCCAATTTATTTTTCCACGACCTATTAGAAAGTGGCTTAAGATTTTAAAAATTGTTTTTTCCACACTAATTAATTTGAATGCTTCATAGCCCATCAAAAGCTTTTGACTAGAATGTGAATTATATTTTACAAAATTTAATAATAAAAATCGTTAAATTTCAAAAAGAAATCTGGAATTTTGTGTGTGTGTGTGTCCAGAGTTTGGAAGACGTTTTTTTTTTTTTTTTTTTTTTTTTTTTTTTTTTACTAAGATCTCAAAACATGTACTAGCTTGCTTCATTTTTTCCTTTGAATCATATTAAACAGCAGATACACTGAAAAGAAAATCGTATTACAGCTTGCTTAAGAACTAACAAGTTTCCATATGCCTTAGAATATCTGAAAATAATTGTCAAATTACATGAGGAATCTTCATGTAAAATTATAGAATGATTCAAACAACGTATTGTTAGTGTTTTATTCATACTTGTAAACATTTAAATATATATATATGTATATATATATATATATATATAATAGAATCTTCGATATCATAATATCATTAAGAAGGAAAACTAAACAAATTTGTGCAAATGGGAAATTATTTTCTTTTATGTTCTTTTCACCTTATAAACGATTAATGAGCAGATTTTTTTTTTTTATGATTCTATTGTTAAGTAATGGGTTTATAAAATCAAAATGAAATATCCAATGTGTTATTATTTTATATGCACTGGTGGATAAAACTTAAGGAACACTGTTATTTTCAAGGATTACACTTAGAAATAGATCCTCAGCAGCAGGTGTAAATTTGCATGAATGCGGGATGTACACTGTTTTGTGAAACTTATACAGATTTTGTACTTCCGTTTTTGTCGATCAAGTGACAGCAGAGATAAGAGATTTTAGGCAATAGGCGGGTGCTGTGAGTTGTCATTTGATGCAAAAATTTAACATGGAATGAATCTTGAACAATGAAATTTTGAACATGTCTTCTAGGCCTAATTTAGATGATATTACTCGTGGCAGAATAATCGGAAAGTTGGAGGAAGGGCGCAAAATGAGGGATGTTGCCCGTGAATTTAACATCACAAAAAGAATTTTTTCTCGCCCATAGGCGGCATTCTAAAAGAGTGGAATATGTACTAGGTGCACGGAAGGAGGTCGTCCTAGCAGTACGACGTCCCAAGAAGATCGCTATATTCTTATTTCGGCAAAAAGGATCCGACGCAGCACAGCTGGTCAATGAGCAAATAAACTTTATGCTGCCACAGGAACTTAAATAACATGGAAAACTGTTACAAGACGTTTGAAAAAGAGTGGTCTATACGCCCGAAGACCTGTTGTGTGTGTCCGACTCTCGAGACGCCAGCGTAGCGCCCGTTTACAATGGTGCCGTATGCATAGCATACGAACTGATGACGACTGGTCTACCATGTTCTTCTCCGATGAGAGTAAATCAGTCTATCGTGTGATTGTAGACATAAAGTGATATGGCGCAAGGTTGGTAGTGATTACTGCCGCGAAAATATTCTAGAAAGAGATCGATATGCGACTTCAAGTATCATGGTAGGGTAGGCATCATGTTCAATGGCCGCATGGATCTATAAGTGCTTGACCAAGGGTCCTTGACCGGTAGATGGTGCATTAAAGACATACTGCTTACACATGGTCGACCTTTTCGAGGTGCTCTCGGCGAAAAGTTTCGTTTTGTGGACGATAACGCACCTTGTCATCGCAAACGGTCTGTACAAGATTGTCTTGAGGCCGAAGATATCCATCGCAAAGACTAACCAGAACGTTCCCCTGACCTGAATCCATTGCAAATGTATGGGATGCCTTGGAGAGGCATTCTGCTGCTCGCTCCCACAAACAAGGAAACCCTCATCAGTGCAGTGAAGGAGGAATGGGGTAAATTGCCTCAACAGCTACTGAATGAACAGCTACTGTTGTTCTAAAAGTATGCCATGCCGTGTTGAATGTTGTCTCGCATTACTCGGTATCATCGCTCGGTATCTCGCTACATCGCTTATTGATATGGCACTGACTATTGTTAATTGTGAGTATTTTGATTGCTTTGTACAGTCATGTTTTCGGACAATACTTATTTTACATGAAATGAACCTCTGGTTATACCCAGTATACATCTTTTCAACAAAATTTTTATATTAAATCTTGTGTAGCATCCTGTTAATACTATTGTTTGCTTCTTGACCCACAATCTCACGTTTATTCTCATTTACGTGTACATTTTTTCTTGGTCCTTAAGTTTTGTCCACCAGTGTATATAATGTCTAAGATTTATTAATACAATATCAATATTTAAATTCCTGTAAAATTGTTACATTATCGCCATTATATAAACATTTTAAAGATTTCCATACAAACTTTCTGAAACAGTCGTTCTAGTGCTTTTTTATTGTAATAAAAAAATTTGATTCAATTTCTTTAGAGAAAATCAGTATTTTTACCATAAACACATTTTCCTATCATCTCTAATTTATTTTCCTTTACATCATTCTCAAAAGAAAATTCATTTATTATAACTTAGTAAACATTTGTATATAGTTTTTCTTCATTAAATTCTCGCTTATTAAATTTATTTTCTAACACAAATCTGTAACTTCCTAAATCGTCTGGTGGAGATCACTATAACTAAAAAAAAAATAAATAAATAAAGTATATTATTAGATAATAACATTTCATCAACCATTTTTTTAAAGAAATGTAACGATATTCCAATTTGTACTGTTTTTATGATGAAATAGGGGGAGTGATACCTATCAAAATCCAGATAAATATGAAATTTAAAGTCATTTTTCTCGAAAAAAGTAATTTTGACATTTCGCCATCATATTTCCAAAACTAACATGGAAACTTCATAGTTTTGTATTTTATATAGTTTTATAATCTCAACCTATTATTAAGTAAGTACCTGAAATATATTTATTTATTTATTTATTGTTATTCTTATGCATGATATAGCAAATCAACAACATAGCTATATAACAAATCAACTGTCAAAGAACTTTTCAAACATTTTCTTATTTCTTTACCATGTTGTAATTTTATATAAACTTTAATTACACTGTCAGAATAATATAAACGATGACTGGTTCCTTTTTCAAATAATGAATTGAAAAATTATCCTGTGACTTATTTCAGTTTGCTTTATAAAAAGCAAATCTTCCGATAAGTTTTTTTCTGCCATTCGATCTAAACAAGAACTTTACCATAGACTTTTTTCTTTTCTTTCACATTGTACTTTATATAACTGTATAAATTTTTTAAATTATCACAAAAATACTTGTACTAACTGCAAATTATATTTTTTAATGTGGGTAAACATAATATGAACTCTGCTTATAAGTTTGTAAGAATTGTATATATTTTTTAATTTAAACATAATCTCTCTATATTAGCAAACTTTGATCTATTTTAAATGCCTAATTTGTTCTTCATTCGTAAAAATATATTTCATACATAAGTAGGCTTATTCACTCTTAAATAATTCATTATTAATGATTTTAAATGAAGAGAGATTCATAAGGTTTATTGCTTGCTGTAAATGGTTAGATGTTTATATATGTATCTGTAACCGCATATGTAACCATAGCTTTATGTTTTTCTATAATCACGGTCTTATAAGACTAAGCTTAGAATCCCGGTAAATCAGAAGTCATTCATCTCTACTATACCGCATGTTAGATGCTTGCATCCGCAGTCAGACAAGGTTCACTCAATCTTTGATTCCTTTAAATATCATATAATAATTACCTAACTTTCTACACAACAAAAGTATCCCGCGATAGGCTGGCAATCTCACCAGGCTTAATGCTGCATAGAACCTCATGGTACATATGCAAGAAAGAAGAGATTTGCGTTGTATACTACTATCCTTAATGTGTTACAGCACGGTTGAGTATAGTTTATTTATGAGCCTTATAAACATCTCTCAAAAAGCTATTCACTCATATCATATCAATCCTTTATCATATACTAGCAAACCGCGCGGTAGCCTTGTAGCGTAATAGTTGAAATATGCCAAGTGATATTTATATGCCTAATTTTTATTAAAAGTAATTATACTTTCCGGAATAATGCAAAAATCACTATTTAAAACACAGTTTGACTAAGCTTCATTATTTCACTGCATTAGGCAGAAATAAGACTTAAATTAATAAAAAGACCTAAAATTAAATAAATGATAGTTTTAAAAATATTTTGAAACTTTTATGCTCAATTAATACGCTCCTTAAAGTACTCATTTGAAGTTTAGAATTATTTAGAAACCATCTTCTTAGATCTTAAAATTAACCATCATGTCAAATTCCAAGCTACCATCTCTCTCAGCGCATAAAATGCTATGTTGAAATAGGGACTGTCACCAATAATTTGCCAACATTAATTTTGAAATCGGTTTGGTATTTCCTAATACCCCACAGAAACGAAATTTAGAACGCTTTTAAAGGCATTTTTTAGAAAGATTATTGTTCCTCCCAACCCCAAGTGGCAGAGTCACTGGCATAAAATATAGCCTGTGTAGGATCTGAGACTGTCATCATTCATTCGCAACAATTACTTTTATAACTGGTTTATACTTCCTGAGATTGCAAAGAAATTGTAATTTGGGACAATTTTAGAATGCATTTCGCTCATCCCATTCGCATTACCCCTTTTTAATTCGATTTTATTTTCGACAGTACTTCGAGGGCATTTATATTTTATAAGTAACTACCATGCCATATTTAAAGTTTCTAGCCTCACTAGTATCACAGAAATTGTATTTATAACGTTTTTTTCCTGAAACCCTCTAGTGTTAAAGGCACAGATATATACATAGCTTATGTGTGAGCAGGTTATGTCACCAAAATTTGTCAGCATTATTTTTTAAACCAGTTTGATATTTGATAAGATTGCATAAAAATTGTAATTTAGAACGTGTTTAGAACGCTTTTCACTAACTTCATCTTTTTAAGTTTTGAATTTTCTTTCGACGGTTCTTAGAAAGCATTTGCATTTTGTAAGTAATTACCATGCATAATTTCAAAATGTTAGATCCCACAGTTGTGCTAAAAATGCAAATTAGAACATGGTTTTTTCTTGCAACCTCCAGATCCGTAGTGACAGTAACACGAAATATGGCCTATGTTAGAGCAGGGACTGACACCATAAATTTTCAATCATTTAAAAAAAATCGGTTTGATATTTTCTGAGATTGTGTAGAATCTGCAATTTAGAACGTTTTTAGAACGCTTTTGGTACATTTTTACATCTTTTAAATTTTCAATTTTTTCGAAACTGTTCTTAAAGATCATTTATATCTAATAAAAATGCACCATACTTAATTTCAAGTTGCTAGCCTCTACTGATGACAAAATTTGCAATTTAGAACGTTTTTTGCTCCTGCAACCTTCAGGTGGTAATGACAGCGTCATGAAATAGCGTCTATGTTAGAACAGAGGCTGTTTGCATCAATTTCCTACCACTTCTGTTGAAATCAGTTTCATTCTTCTTGAGATTTCTCACAAATCGGCATTTAGAAAGTTTTTTGAACTCTCAGAAATTTCATCACGTTTAAATTTCACATTTTTAGAGAAATGTCCTTACAGATAATTTATGTATACCATGCCAAATTTTATGAATTTATGTCCTTCACTAACACAAAAAATTGCCTTTTAGAACTTTTTTTGCTCCTGCACCCCCTATGGGGTTGTGGAAATATACATAAAATATAGCCTATATTGGAGCAGTTGTCACAGTCATTTTTATACCATTTTGCTTGAAATCGGTTAAGTACTTCCTGAGATTACATAGAAATTGCCATTTTGATCGTTTTTTAGAACGCGTTTTAATTTTCGATTTTTTTAGGAAATTTTCTTAGAAATCACTGATATCTTATAAGTAATTACCATTCCAAATTTCATGATCCTAGGCCCTTCCATAACACAAAAACCGCAATTTAGAACGTTTTTTTTTTTTTTTTTTTTTTTTTTTTTTTGTTCCTGCAAAACCCATGTGGTAGTGACACAAACATAAAACAGACTCTGTGTGAGAGCAAGGGCTGTCACAATCAATTTACAACCATTAATTTTGAAATCGATTTGATATCAATTCGATTATATAGCGAAGTATATACTTCCTAAAATTGCATATAAATCGCCATTTAGAACGTTTTTTAGAACACTCTTTGCGCATTAACACCAGTTTTAAATTTCGATTTTTTTTTAGGAAATGTTCTTATAGATCAGTGATATCTTATAAGAAACTACCATTCCAAATTTCTGGATTCTAGGTCCTTTCATAACACAAAAACCGCAATTTAAAACATTTTTTCTCCTGCAAAACCCAGCTGCTAATCACACAAGCATGAAATAGAGCCTATGTTAGAGCCAGGACTGTCAACATCAATTTACAACCATTAATTTTGAAATCGATTTGATGTTTCCTAAACTTGCGTAGAAATCGCCATTTAGAATGTTTTTTAGTAAGATTTTGCGCATTTTCACCTTTTTTAAGTTTTGAATTGTTTAGGAAATATGTTTAGAGACCATTTATCTAATATATAAAAATGAAAATTTGTCTGTCAGTAATGCTATACAAATCCGCAGTTTGGAAGCCAGAATTTTGAAATGCTACGTACACGTGTCTTAAAACACGGTCGAGGCAACTAAAGTAATCCGGAATCGAAATAACTTATAGTTCATTTTTAATTAATAAAAAACCACAAATTTAACAGCTATTTCCTATCAAATTTAACCATTTTTCGTTATAGCTGTTGCCAACACTTAAAAATCGACAATAGAATTCTTAACACAAATATTGCTTTTCTATTCAAGACGCATTGCACATTACGTACGCCACGCTGGAATAAAGCTACTAAAAAGCTGTAGCGGGTATTTATTACGATGATTCTTTTACCTCACATGCAAATAATTAGATATATTCATATTACGTACGCTACGCTGCAATTTTAAGAAGCTCTAGCGGGTATTACGGTAATTCTTTTACCTCAAATGCAAATAATTAGAGATTATTTAATTGCACTTAATTATTAATTTTTAAAAATAAAGAAACGCATTTTATCAGAAACATCAACAAAACTTTTTATTCTTTTTATTCCATTATTCCAAAGATATCGTCTACTGCCATAATAACACAATAAATCACATTTGATTAAAAAAAAAACTCCCAGTAGTAGAAATATATGTTACTAAATAGAATAGTTATTTTTAATTTTGGTTTTAGAATTAAATTCATGAACTCCCGTGCATTGAACGGGTTAAACAGCTATAAAGATAAACAAGTGAAAATTTGTCTGTCTGTAATTCTATACAAATCCACAGTTTTTGACGCCACAATTGTGAAATGTTACGTACATGTATGAAAAAACATGGCCGAGGCAAATAAAGTAATCCGGAATTGAAATAACTGATAGTTAATTTTTAATTAATATAAAAATCTACCAATTTAACAGCATTTTCTTATTAAATTTAAACATTTTTCGTTATAGCAGTTGCCAACAATTAAAAATCAAAAATTAAATTCTTACCTCAACAATTACTTTTCTATAGCAAGATTTGCACGTGAAAAATGAAAATGAAATAAATAGTTTGGCAAACTTTTTAAATCGGGAATATTACGTCATAACTTTTCTATTGCAAGATTTCCACCGGAAAATGAAAATGAAATAAATAGTTTGACGAATAATAATTAAAAAAAATGAATATTACGTGTCATATTGGAAATATAATGGACGTCAGCAGGGGAATGTATAACGTAATATGAGTTTTAAAAAATGTATTGAAGCAGATTTGTACCGATTTTTTAAAATAAAATTCATAAAACTAGCCGACCAGTTTGGTCTTTCTTAAAATTTATGTTTGGGAAAGCATTCTAAAATATATCAATTTATTGATTTTCTGTAAGCAAATAAACACTATTGGTTTACAATGGAAGTGTATGGGAATTTGGAGAAATATTAGAGATACCGTCAAGTTGGCGTCACTTTTGGCAATTAATTTTGGTCGCCAAATTAGGCGATATATCACCAAGTAGGCGACAGAACAGGTTCCCCCCTATGGTAAGCCCCCTTATAGTTATGGAAATGCATTAAATGCAGTTCAATAACCAATAAGATGCGTTTCATTGGAGCGTTGCCATAAAACAATTAATAAGTAATCGCGATTTCTGTGTCACGTATGATAGCGTAATATATATATATATATAGATAGATTTTTCTAATTGCCATTTTCCTTTAATCACGAAAAAAAAATATTTAAACTAGAAAACAGGAATTCTGCTTTTTCATAATTTACTGTCGCCCCCGATGAAAAAAAAATTTATATAAATGTAGATTGTTCAGTTTTAAGACTTAAAACACACGCTTTTATTTTATATAAAATCATGTCATACACATTCGCTGAAGAAGTCCTCATTTACGATCCAGTCTTAAACAACATCCTACAGTAAAATATGCATAGGACGTGACTATCGCTGAATAATACACAAATCCAAAAAAAGAGATCTCGTCATTCAAGAAACTGGACAAAAAAAATCGGCTATCTCATGATTCACATGCCTTTATTTGTTTGTAATATTAATATAGTTATTTGAAATTAAATTTGTTTATAATAGCTCCATGTTTTATCAGAAATCATTCATTTAATATAGTTTTTTCAAAATAGCAAGTACTTTACTTTTTTTTTCAGTTTTTATGAAAAAATGGCAACAAAAGATTTTCCAACTATTTTCCCTTTACTTTCTACAGAAATGGTGCTAAAAACTACGAAAAAAATAATATCTCAGAAATAAAAGATGCAGTTTTCAAACAAATTGCATTTAAATACTTTTCTTCAGTACTTAAAAAAAGTACTTATTTTTAATAGGTGGGAGAAAGAAATAGTATACCAGGGGCTAATAACAAAATACTTGGAAACAACTTTTCATCAAAAGTTTTTAATCTCGGACTCAATCGAGATCACATATTATATTTATTAAGTAGATAATCTGTCGTACGGATTAATAAAAAAAAAAAGAGTGAAAGTTACCCAAATTAATACGCAATAGTTATTTTTTTAGAATGGCAGCACATGTGCTTTGTTTATATGCAAAGTTACATTTGAAGGAATGTTAGCTGATCAATTCTGCATTTTACGTTAGATTTCGAAATTAACATTAGTTATTATTATGAAACGATTTTCATGCATTTTATTGATTTTATTTTTATTTAGAACTTAAAACCTATTAGTAGATGAGAAATTATGTTTTTTTGTGCAGAATAAAACTGAAATAAGAAAATGCCACAAAAAAAAAAAAAAAAAAAAAAAAAAAAAAAAAAAAAAAAAGAGCTAGATATGGTGGAAATAAAAACAATTCCTCGCGGAATAAAATGTTAGCAGCAAATATACAATCTTATCGAGTAGGGGGAATATGAAGAACAAAGATATAGAAGACAGGAACATGATCGTATACCTCCTGCTGTTTCCAGAGCTCAAGAATCTCAAGAAGAGAGAAATTCAACACTGGAAGCTGATCGCATAACTCGTGCTATTTCCAGAGCTAAAGAATCTCAGGAAGAGAGAAATTCAAGGCTGGAAGATGAAAGAACAAGACAAATTGGTGTAAGATCTAAGAATTTAGAATTACAAGGAGCAGCTTTTGTTTACAGTCCAGTAAGTGCAGCGGCTATTTCAGAAAGATTCGTTATTGGAAGTATGGAACATGCCTGCCGTCGTTGTGATGCTTTGAAGTGGGATGGAGAAACTGAAAGCATGTGTTGCTCAAAAGGAAAAGTAAGTTTGCCTGTGCTTCAAACACCTCCAGAACCATTGAAGTCACTTATGGGCAGTGAAACAGCTGCTTCAAAACATTTTCTACAAATTCCATTTTCAACAAAGCACATCAGACTCTACAACTCTGCTTTTCAGATGACTTCATTCGGCTCAACGAGCGTTATTGCAGAACGAGGATTTATGCCGACATTCATAGTTCAAGGGCAAGTTTATCATAGAATTGGAGCCATATAACCTCTTGAAAATGAAGACCACCAGTTCCTTCAAATATATTTTATGGGAGATGAACGGGAACAGGCACAGCATTGTCGCGCAACCATTCCGGGAACACATGCGGATATTATCTCACAGTTACAATCTTTTTTGAATAGATATAACAATTATGTTCAAAGTTTCAAAACTGCACTAGATAGTATGCCGACAGATAATTGTAGGTTAGTCACTGAAGCAGACAGGAGACCGGCTGGAGAGCACGAGCGACGTTTCAATATCCCAGTTGTAAATGAGGTGGCCGTTGTTATTTCAGGGAATGAATTTCGTCAGAGAGACGTAGTTTTTCAGAAAAAAGATAACCGCCTTCAACGAGTATGATAAACAAACAGAGCATATGATGCCTTGCAATATCCACTTATGTTTTGGAAGGGAGAAGATGGATATAATTTTGAAGTCATGCAAGTTGATCCAACAACAGGGGCACCTTCAGCTAAAAAAGTTTCTGCTATGAATTTTTATTCTTATAGGTTGATGGTATGAAAAGAAGAGTTCAATATTATTGCACGCTGTCGCCGACTTTTCCTTCAATTTGTTGTAGACATGTTCGCCAAAATAGAAAGTGAACGACTATTGTTTGTGAAACTCAACCAGAAGAAACTCCGTGCAGATAAGTACATCCATCTCCGAGATGCTATGAACAACGATGCTAATTTGGAATAAGTAGGTCAATTAGTTATTTTGTCCTCAACTATTACTGGAAGTCCACGTCACCTGCACGAATACACGCAAGATGCCATGACATATGTGAGGAATTATGGAAGACCTGATCTCTTTATAACTTTTACTTGCAATCCAAGTTGGCCAGAAATTCAGGAAGAATTAATGGAAGGACAGAAACAATTTGATAGGCATGATTTGACGGCAAGAGTGTTTCGCCAAAAGCTAATACATTTCCTGAAATCCATTACAAAATTTCACATATTCGGTGAAGACCGATGCTGGATGTACACTATTGAGTGGCAGAAGAGAGGTTTACCGCATGCGCATGTTTTGGTGTGGCTCAAAAACAAAATCATGTCAAATGACGTTGATAAGATTATATCAGCTGAAATTCCAGTTCCTGAAGAAGATCCCATCCTCTTTGAAGTCATTTACAGAAATATTATCCACGGCCCTTGCGGAATTATCAATCCTATTTCTCTATGTATGAAAGAATACAACTGTACACAGAAATATCCAAGAAATCTCATTAAGGTAACTCAGACTGGAATGGATGGTTATCCCCTGTACAGAAGGATGAGTCCCGAAGACGGTGGAAGTGTTACGAAGATAAAGGTAAAAGTTGGAAATACGTACAGTGAGTTTGAAATTGACAACAAATGGGTTGTCCCTTACAGCCCTTTACTGCCAAGGTTATTTCAAGCCCATATTAATGTTGAATACTGCAGCTCAGTCAAGTCCATCAAATACATCTGCAAATACATAAATAAGGGTAGCGATAAAGCAGTTTTTTCGTTTCAGCAAGACGGGTCTGTTATCAACGAGATGGAAAAATACCAAATGGGCAGGTACATCAGTAGCGGTGAAGCGATTTGGAGAATTTTACGTTTTCCAATTCATGAAATGTTCCCTTCAGTTCTTCACCTCAGTGTAAATCTGTAAAATGGCCAGCGTATTTATTTCACCGAAGAAAATGTACAACAAAGAATTTTGCAACCACCGAAAACAACATTGACTGCTTTCTTTGAACTGTGCCAAAATGATGACTTTGCAAGGACTCTGCCGTACTGTGAGCTGCCAAAATATTACACGTGGAAGGACTCTCGAAAGGTTTTTATGCGCAGAACACAGGGAATCGCTGTAAACGGCCATCCTGGTATCAGAGCAACAGAAGCTCTTGGCCGTCTTTATAGTGTACACCCGGCAAATTTTGAATGCTTCAATCTTCGAATTTTGCTTCACACTGTTACAGGTCCCACTTCCTTTGAAAACCTTAGGACTGTAGATGGAGACGTTTGTCACACTTTCCGTGAGGCCTGCCAAAGGAGAGGTTTGTTGGAGGATGATGCCCATTGGGTTGCAACTATGCTTGAAGCTGCTGTGACTAAATCGTCAAAAAACCTGAGGATTTTGCAATCATCCTCGTTAATTGTGGAGTTGCAGATCCCTTGAATTTATGGAATACACACAAAGGGAGTCTTTCTGAAGACATACGTCTACAAGCTCAAATGATGATGTGTGCTGCAAATGTTGAATTTTCTCCTTCAATATTCAATCAAGCTCTTATCCTTATTGAAGACAAGGTTCTAGAAATGATAGGAAAAAGAATCCTGGAAATTGGCCTTCCTACTCCCAACAGAAATTCTAACACAATCACTACAGAGATTATTAGAGAAACGTCATACAGTATTGAGGAATTGAGAAATTATATATCACAGAATGAACCACTTTTGACTGACAATCAAAGAGCCATTTACACTACCATTTTGGAAGAAGTACAAAAAAAAAGAGGGAAGATTTTTTTCTGGATGCACCGGCAGGAACGGGTAAGACGTTTCTCATCAAGTTGTTACTTGCTAAAATTCAAGAACATTCCACGATAGCTATTGCTGTGGCCTCTTCTGGAAATGCTGCAACTTTGCTCCCTGGGGGAAGAACAGCACATTCAGCTTTCAAGTTTCCACTTGATCTGTCCCGAAGTGAAACTCCCGTCTGCAATATAACTAAAGGAACAGAAAAATCTCAGGTTATACAGGAATGTCAGGTAATTGTATGGGATGAATGCACCATGGCACTCAAAAATGCTTTGCAGGCTCTCAATCAGACACTTCAATTTTTAAGAGGCAATGATTTACTAATGAGATGAGTCACTGTTGTACTTTCTGGAGATTTCCAACAAACATTGCCGGACATTCAAAAAGGAACGATGGCGGATGAAATTAACGCATGCATTAAATCGTCACATCTTTGGAGGCATGTTCGAACGTTGCGCCTAACTACAAATATGAGAGTTCATCTACATGGAAACACATTGGAAGGTCAATTTCCTGACAAATTGTTAAATATCGGGAATGGATTAATACCGCTTCAACCAGTAACTGGTCTGTTCAAAATCAGAGAAATATTTTGTAACACTGTTATGTCTATTGAAGAACTCAAGGCGAAAGTATTTCCAAATATTCGGCAACAGTTTAGAGACCATAAGTGGCTTTGCGAACGTGCGATTCTTCCACCAAAAAATGATAGCGTAAACGACATCAACCTGAAGATTCAAGAAGAGTTACCTGGAGAATATGTATTATACAAATCAATAGACACCGTTGTTGAAGAAAATGAGGCTGTGCACTATCCTACTGAATTTTTTAACTCTTTGGACCCTCCCGGAATACCACCGCATAGCTTGATACTGAAGATTGGATCACCCATTATGCTTCTCAGAAATTTAAATCCTCCAAGACTTTGCAACGGTACAAGATTAGTAGTTAAAAAGCTTGAACCTCATGTCATTGAAGCGATAATTTTGACAGGTTGTACCAAAGGTGATGATGCTTTCATTCCTCGCATTCCATCTGAAATGCCATTTCCATTCAAGCGTCTACAAATTCAAGTTCATTTAGCTTTTGCCATGTCGATCAATAAGGTGCAGGGCCAATCGCTACAAGCACTTGGAATAAACTTGGAATCGCCTTGCTTTTACCATGGCCAGTTTTACGTTGCGTGTTCAAGAGTTGGCTCTCCAAAGAATTTGTATATATTTCTTTGAATAAAGAGACCAGAGATAAAGAGACCAGAAATATAGTTTATGAAGCTGCTTTGAAGTAATTGTTTTTTAATTCGTACTATCATGTACAGTTCAAAGAGAGTTGAACAGTTTTTTTTTTTTTTTGTATTTTATTTCTTCAATAATGAATGGAAATAAGCTCATTTATAGCTGTGTACTTTTGTGTTTGTAGTATATATTTATGCATTTTTTTATTGGGTTTGTCACTTGATTCATATGTATAACACTTCGACTGCATTTTTTTTTTGTTTGTTTTATACTGTATGTTTAATTTTGTAATTTATATTTTCAAAAAAACATTCTTAAAATTCCGGGCAACGCCGGGTACTTTATCTAGTATCTTATAAGTAACTAATATTCCAAATTCCATATTTCTAGGCTCTTCAGTAACACAACTATTGCATTTTAGAAAGTTTTTTGCTCCTACACACCTTTTGGATAGTGGCATCGACTTAAGATATAGCCTATGTTCGAACGTGAACTAATACAATCATTTTGATACCATTACTTTTGAAATCAGTTGGTACTTCCAGAGATTACGTCCTACAAACAGCCAAACAAACTTTACTTCTTTAGAGTATTAGTATATATGAGTTTTATAAGAAGATCAATAATACAATCAGTGTAATGCAAACGACGGCAGAAACATATTTCTTTTTCAAATTTACAATAGAAAAATTCTTCTTTTACTTATTTGGTCCTTTTACGATTGAAAAAAATCTTCTTAAAGAGTTTCTGTTATTCAATCGAACGATAATTTGACTGTGAACTTGAGTTGAACCCGTGATTTCATAGAACGTTTATTATTATTTCTCTATCGTACAACCTCATAAAAAAGATACGTGAAGTATATGTACTTGCAAGTGGATATATGATTTCACGTATACCATGCAATCCGGTTGATGATGTTTAATTAGAGCGACGCCAGTTGCACAATCCTTTATAGCGAAATCTTAAGCTTTACACGAAGGATCAGAAGATATCAGTCCGGGTTTGCATGTACACAATATGGCCAAATGTGACCGGTCTCTTGCGATTTTAGATTTTTGTTAAATATCAATATATAAATTAAATACTTATAAATTGTTAAATATCCAAATATGTTAAATATCCAAATATGTATCCAAATCGTTAAATATCCAAATACCTGTAATATTGTGTACGCTATCTTGGCACTAATCAACATTTATTTCATACAAACCTTCATATTTTTGCTTCTTTTTGGGAACAACGGATTTCGAGCTTATTCTATCGACGATAATTTTCAGAATTTCCAAGTTATGATTTTGAGACTTTCACAAAATTGCTCTATATATTTAGCTAATACATTATGCATATTATAATTTGATTGCATTCGCGCATGCGCAGTGAATCACTTTTCAGTAAACCTGTTCATTTTCATCCATTTTTTTATTATTTTTTAATTCTGATTGCAAGATATTATGTACAATGCTATTTTTCATATTTTCTGAAAAGAACTTTTTTTATATTACGAACTCCTCAAATTATAAGCAAGACACTTGGCGAAATTTTGGACTGCTTTTATAAAAAACGTAATTTCTCTATGAGTATACATACTATTCTCATACAAATGAACACAATACATTACATTAAGCCACTTATTGATAACCTGGAGTTTGAAAACTTTTGCTACGTTAGTTCTTACAGGGTTATACAAAAGATATTCGTTATTTTTCAATTTGTATACGGTCCCCTATGGAGTTTCGAAAAAAACTCTTCGCGGAAATATATGACCTATACTATACTGTTTTCACTCCAGTAGTTTCAGGTTAATTCCTCATGTATTTTCTAGATATTTAACAAAATGTCTAAATTCACAAGTGACCGGTCATCTTTGGCCATATAGTGTATTCTGAGACCGAAGCTATTCGATCCACCGTTTACAACTTAAATTGCCAAGACCTTGTTCCAATACTTTTCATATTATTTTCTCTTTATATTATTTACTCTTATTAAGAGTACTAAACAAATCCCGCCACTTTTACACAATATTGCGTCTACTATTTGCGTACAGTTCATTAAACAATACACTAATTTCCAAGGCAGCATTAGGTATCATTTCGAATGCATTGGAGATATCATTTATGCTTTTACGATACTTTTGAAAGACATATATTTTGTATGGAAATAAATTGCACCTCTTTTATGTATTTTATACTATAAATATGCCATTGCGATATAAAGCTTCATTTGCGTTTCAGAGAATGATTTTATAAATATATTATTATTATTATATGTGCACAAATGATTTTTTCCATCAAAATTCTATAAAAAAGGTTTATGAAATTCTTTTCGTATGAAAGTTTATGAGATACTACAATTTATTATGAAACTTAAAATTAAAACATTTATTTCCTTTATCATACTTTTATAATGTAAAAATAAAGTATTTACAGATTATTACAGATTGACAGTTCTATTCAAAACAATAATTTGAAAATTTTTCATTTGAATAGTTGAATTTCTCACATTTATACGAAATTAGAAAAAGGTTCTTCGTAAAGATTTTCTGAATAAATATGACATACAAAACTGAGATGAACAAAAGAATGTATTCGGCATAGTTCCAATTCATAGATAAATGTTCAATGAAATAAAAATGCAATTCATAAATTCAATACTATGATACGCTATATATCCTATATAGGTTTACACAATGGCTTCGGATTTAGAAGAAATATATTTTATAAAGATATGAAAGACGTTTCTTTTAATGGAAAGAAAATATACTATTTCAAATTTTTATCCTTTTCATACTTATTGGTATGCTTTAAGAAATATTTTAATATCCTGAACGGGGACGTCAAAAAATTCTACTCATTTCTATTTTTAAATCGAGTTACGTTTATACGTTTGGGCGATAGCTTATTTAACATTATTTTTTGATTTGATATTAGTGCCGTATATAAATTCAGTATTTTTGAAACAATAAAATATATATTTGTTTATCTTAATTAGAAGGGTATAAGGTCAGAATTATATAGCCATGAGTCAGAAACATTTTGTCACCTTTTAACTGAAAAAATGCAAAACCGGATTGATGTATATGACAGATGATAAAAAGGGAGTGATATCTTATAGTATATTGCCAGCAAAAATTGTGTGTGCGATCTATGATCACACTTACCGACTTGTTTATTACACTATTGGCTTTATAATGGGGATTTCAAGTATTTTATTTAGATGTTTTTATTTTTTAGTAGCGATTGTATATCTTATAATGCGAGCAAAAATTGTGTATGTATATATGTGTGTGAGTGTGTGTGTGTGAGGGTGTAAATTTTATCTTAAAAACGGCTCTAACGATTTTGACGTAATTTTGTATTTTATCATTTTCCAACATGATAAGACCATTGGGTTACGTCACGTGTTCTAGAAAATTCTACTATCGGGTCATTTTGGGTCATAATGGGTGAAGGTCAAGCTAGTTATACCTAAAAAGCGGCTCAATCGATTTTGATTAAATTTTATATCCAACCGTTTTTCAGCACGAGAAAACTATTGGGCAAGGTCACATGTTCGAGAAATTTCGATTAATGGTTCATTTTTGTGAAGACAATTTTATCTAAAAAACGGCTCTAACGATTTTGACTAAATTTTTTATTCTGTCGTTTTGTATTACTAGAAGACCAATGGGCCAAATCACATATTAGATAAAATTCGATTAGTAGGTCATTTTTGGGTCACTGTGTTTCAAGAAATCTTTATCTAGAAAACGGCTTTAACGATTTTGAGGAAATTTTGTATTTTATCGTTTACGGGCGCGGGAATACCATTGGGCTTGGTCGCATGTCATTTTGGGTCACAATGGGTTAGGGTCGAGCTAAGTGAATCTAAAAAAAGGTTCAAAACATTTTGACAAAATTCTGTAATATACCGCTTCCGGTCATTGGGCTATGTCACATGTTCGAGAAAAATTGATTACTGGTCGACTGTGGGTCAAACTAATTGTATCTTAAAAAAAGGCTCAAACGATTTTCACAAGTTTCTGTATTATACTGTTTCCGGACACGAGAAGATCATTGGGTTAGGTCACATGCTGGAAAAAAATCGATTAATGGTTCATTTTTGGGTCACTGTGGGTGAAGTTAATTTTATCTAGACATTAGCTTTAATGATTTTGATTAAATTTTGTTTTCTAACGTTTTCGGATTCGAGAAGACCATTGGTATAGGTCGAATGCTCAAGAAAATTCGATTAACCAGTCATTTTGGGTCACTATGGGTCAAGGTTTAGCTAATCTTATCTAAAAAATGGCTCAAACGATTTTGACAAAATTTCTTATTACACCTTTTCCTAGCACGAGAAAACCATTGGTATAGGTCAGATGTTCGATAAATTTACATTAGTAGGTTCTTTTTCGGTTACCGTGGGTCAAGCTAATTTTATCTATTAAATGACTTCAGCGATTTTGACTAAATTTTGTATTCTATCGTTTTCGGGTTCCAGAAGAACCTTGATTAGGTCATGTGTTCGAAAAATTTCGGTCAGTGGCTCTCTACGGCTTAGGATCATGCCAATTGTATCTAAACATAAAAAATTATACAGTGAAAATGAAATATAGAATTGAACACAAGGCTAATATTGACCGAGCTTAGCTGGGTCATGCCCGCTAGTGTAAGTTGCGGCTGTAGCAATATTTTATACCTACCATTGTGGGTGATGGTGAATTATGTTAACCTATGGGATTATGTTTTTCTGAGAGTTTCTCCGATTGTCAAACAAGCATGATTTATGAAGAAAGACGAAATAAATAGACGAATAGTTTAGATTTTAAACTTTTTATCGATTATCTAGAAAAATGCTTGACGTATAAGGAATATGACAAAAATGTTTAAAATCATGTTTTTTCTATAACTAAAGTGAATAACAGCAAATTGAATAAATAAAAAAAATACCATCCCACTCAATATAAAATATTTGAAATGACTTTTATCTGCACCATAAGACTATGTTGATATTTAATAATATTTGTGTTTATTATTTTTTTTTATATAAGAATACCAAACACATTTTTGGAAATATGTAGGTTTCATAAACATGTCAAGAAATTTCCGCGTGTTTCTTCTTTCCGGCAAATAGGAAGTTCAACAAAATTTAACAGACCTTCCAGAAAACTTGAGAAAATAGAGTATAGGAAAATAATGTATTCAGAAAATAAATATTTAAAAATATATAAATTTTATTTTAGAACATGCACTACCAATAGCAAGTATGCTTTTCAATAATTTGGTAGTCAACTATGTTTGGTAACACATATTAGAAAGATATGGTGCAAATTCAAAAAGTCCTTCCGGCCAGTGCCGGGAGGAAGAGGTAGCTTTCATAATCCTTATTTAAAAAAAGCCAACTTATATCATGCAAACACACGAAGCTCAATTTAGTGGAAACCGAATATAGGAGATTCAATACTAATTTTTATCAATATAATGAATGAGAATTTCGCGAAATTAGTCAGCTTTATCCAAGCTGCTTTTCTTTAAAGTAACTTATATTTGGCTGCCAAATTCGGCAATTTCTTAAAGTGCCTGTCATTTTAAGACAGCATGGTGGATGAGGCTAAGCAGTGAACTTGGTCGAGACCTTAGTAATTGCTGTGCACATGCTCACTCACATCGGAATCTGTTAATATATAGGAGTGCTGTCGCATGCAAAAAATCAGATTTTTCAAAATGTCACCCACAATAGAAATTGAAACTACTATATCTGAGCCCTTTTTTAAGGTAAAGACAAACAAAAAATGCTCCTGAATCCTTATATCAAGATCAAATACTTAAGAAAGAAACCTTTTTCAATTTCTAATTTTTTTGCACCTCACTTTAAATATATATATATTTTTTAATTTAATGGCCGCCATTTTGAAACAAGATGGCTGATGAATCTGGCCAGCGAACTTGGTCGAGGTGTTGATGTATACTATCCACATGCCTTCTTACTTCGAAATAGGCGAATACGTGTGTTATCGCGTGACAAATACAAGATCGTTTCAAAATGTTAGCCATGCTAGAAATTCAAAGTGCTATAAATCAACCATTTTTTAAGATATCAACAAAAGAACAAATTTTCAGAAACAAAAACTGCTCCGGAATATTTGTATCAAGGCCAAACACATAAAAAAAATCTTTTTCATTTCCCAATTTTTTAATACCTCATTTTGAATTTTAAATTTAATTTTTTTTAAATGGCAACCCTTTTGAAACAAGATGGCGAATGAAGCTGTCCAACGAACTCGGTCGAGACATTGGTATGTATTATGTACAGACCAAGTTACATCCAAATAGGTTCATAAATACGCCTGTTATCGCGTGACAAAAATCAGGTCGTTTTAAAATGTCAGCCACAAGAAAAATTCAAAATGCTATTACTCAGCCATTTTTTTTAGATATAGACGAAAGAAAAACTGTTCCGGAATCTTTGTATTAAGGTCAAACACATACAAAAAAATCTTTTTCATTTTCCAATTTTTTGGTATCTCATTTAAATTTTTTTATTTTTTAATTTTTTTAAATGGCCGCCATTTTTAAACAAGATGGCGGGTGAAGCTGGCCAACGAACCCGGTCGAGACATTGGTATGTACTATGTATAAACGAAGTTACATCTAAATCGGTTCATAAATACGACTTTTATCGCGTGACAAAATTCAGGACATTTCGAAATGTCAGCCACGCTAGAAATTCAAAATGCTATAACTCAGCCATTTTGTAAGATATAGACGAAACAAAAACTGCTCTGAAATCTTTGTATAAAGGTCAAATACATAAGAAAAAAATATTTTTCCATTTTCAATTTTTTGGTACCACATTTCAAATTTTAAATTTTTAAAAGTTTTTTAAATGGCCGCCATTTTGAAACAAAATGGCGGATGAAGCTGGCCAACGAACTCGGTCGAGAGATTGGTATGTACTATGTACACACCGAATTACATCCAAATCGGTTCATAAATACGCTTTTTATCGCGTGACAAAATTCAGGACGTTTCAAAATGTCAGCCACGCTAGAAATTCAAAATGCTATAACTCAGCCATTTTTTAAGATATAGACGAAACAAAAACTGCTCCGGAATCTTTGTATAAAGGTCGAATACATAAGAAAAAAATATTTTTCCATTTTTAATTTTTTGGTACCACATTTGAAGTTTTAAATCTTTTAAAAAATTTTAAATGGCCGCCATTTTGAAACAAAACGGCGGATGAAGCTGGCCAACGAACTCGGTCGAGACATTGGTATGTACTATGTACACACCGAATTACATCGAAATCGGTTCATAATTACGGGAGTTACAGTGTGACATAGGTCAGATATATATATATATATATATATATATATATATATCAATTTTGAATGGAGGGTGGTTTCGGGGTCTGGAGGTCATGATCGATGAAAATATACCAAAATTTTTTGAAATCGCTTTCCTCCGAACGGCTGCAATAGGTAGCTTTTTTGTAAAGAAAGCTACCTAAAAAATGCTGGCGATATATCTGAATTCCAGTTACTTTTTAATGAGAGTTAGGTGATACGAGTTTTAACAGAAATTTTATTTATTTACTAACCCAGTTCTATCAAAAGAGTTACTATTCAGAATCATAATTTAAGTAAGAATGGGATAGTTTCCCCTTTAAAAAAGAAATATTATTTTATTTTTTATTAAAATTATTATTATTATTTTTTTGTACACGTATAACCTATCTACTAAAATTATATATAGATCTTCAAACAAAAATTTACTTTCATATCATAATCAGTTAAATAAGAATTTATATATATATATATATATATATAAAAAAAACTTAATGAATAATTTTAGCTATCTATCACTTATTTCTGGCTTAGACACATTATTTGATCGGGATAGATGTTCCATTAGGAATATAATGATAGGGCGCATAGATTTTTAACAGTTCTAATTCAAAAGCTAGATTTGCATTTGACTTAATATTCTAATTATAATACATTTAGCATTTATTCATTACATATTTGGTACATTTTGACACCGATATATTAAACGTATGCAGTTACTAAGCAGTTGATATGCATTTTGATATGAAACATTCTGAAAATATATATTTATAAAATGCTTATCTATAAAGCAGAATTACATAAATTGAATCCCAGGTGCATCAATTGAGAAGAAAGAACAGAAAATTGTAATATTTGCAAATAAAGGACCACGATACCAGTGGATATCGATTAATCTTAGTAGACTTATACGAAAATCTCTTTAGCCCCTAGGTTTTCAAATATTACGAAACTGGAACACGCGTTTAATTAACAGAAATTATGAGCTATTATTTACAAGAACTGAAACGCAGATGATCTAGATTGCATACAATGAATACACTGTAAAATAAAAAACGACATTTTACAGTACAAAGTACTGTTCATCTCCCGCACAAACTCGATCACAGTGAATGTGTTGTATCTTTCTTTGGTTTCATGACTATATTAACATGGAAAATACAGTAGTTGCGTAAAATTAACAGCACAATGTGCTGGCAATTTGGACGCCAGCAATTTGTGCTGTAAAAAATGCGTCTAAATTGCCAGCACATTGTGCTGTTAATTTTACGCAACTACTGTATTTTCCATGTTAATATAGTCAGGAAACCAAAGAAAGATACAGCACATCCAATGTGATCGAGTTTTTCTGGTAAATCTACAGTGTTTTTTTACAGTGTATAAAATATAATATTGGACGTAACTTGAAAGGTGATGCGTATCGAAATTACGGATGCAATTAAACGGATGATAAATTCATCCAACTTGTTTTAATATTTTATACCAAAATATCATTTAAACCTAGTTGAAAAATATTTAAATTATATAATATTCTAATTTTATAATTTAAGCTATCACAGTTACAATTATTTGATGTATTTTACACTAACAGATGATGATAATGAGATAATAAATAGGCCGAGCAATATATTTTTTAACGATTACACAAATTATTTAGCACATTAGTGTTTATTGTAATTTGACAAAGGAATGAATTTTCAAGACTATGCGGTTATTTCATAGTTGGACCATCGAATTTTGTAACAGGAAAGAAAATGGAAATTCGTTTTTATCTGTAAAATACGTAATTGGTAATATTTCACGACTTATAACTCGTGATGAATTTTCCGGATATAGACTTATAGTTATTTTACTAACATGCAATCTGAGCAGTAGGGTGGGTAGAAAAAAAGGAATTTTTTAATTTCGGAACGCTTTAGTGCAGAAAAGTTGCCTATTGTAATAAGAAGAAAAACGGCATATTTTTTTTTTAAAAAAATCCGTTAACATCTTCCATTCGCGCATGGGACTTAATGTTTACGAAAAATTGCAAAAATCGCGCCTTTTTTCTAATTTTTTAAGTTAATTAAAACTTTAAAAATAAACACGCTTTAGCTTTTATGCTGTTTCATGGTTTACATAACCTAAATAAATTAAATTCCAATCAATAATTAATTTTTTTTTGTTCACGCAAGAACTTAGAAAAAACATAAATTTATCAATTTTTACAATTTTCACTGTGCAACTCTTAGTTCGTTTTCCTAAAACAAAACGACACAGAACTCACCACGTGGTAGTGGCTGAACGCTGAGTTCCAACCACATCCTACCCAAGAAACAATCCAATTGTTAGGTGTGCTTTTTGTATTATATTAAAAATACCACATGCAATTAATATGTAATTCTAATTAAACGCTTATGTAAAAAAAAAAAAATGAAAGAAAGAAAGAAAATTCGTGTCTTTGAGTTGAGGTTCATGATTCTTCAAAGGAATTACAATTTGGGAGAAAATCGGATGTATTTACAAAACAGTTACAAAGAAGTTAAATGTCAAGGTTTAGCCGAAAGCTCGTGATCTTCAGCAGTATAGTTACTCAAATACTTTTAAAGTTCCTAAAGTGGCAGTGTACTATGAAATTGATGAACTCAAACACACTTCTTTTGAAGACTCGGAGTATGAGGAAGATAAATACAAACTGGGTACATCGACTAAAAACCCAAATGGCAGATTGGAATTAAAATTAACGCAAAAGCGCTAAACAGCGCTCTTAATGAACTTTCTATCACCAAATTTTCCAACATATTCACGGTCAAACTGAAGGGCCTAATTTTTTTTAGGGCGCCAATCAGGTAGCAGCTCACTTGATGTTAAAAACTCCTGTGGTCGATTGTGAAGCCGCAGATTATTCGATTTTTTCTGAGCGAAAAAAAAGTATTTTTGGGGCATTTTAAATGCAATCACCTTAGGACATTGTCCAGAAGACTTGGCGAATTGGGACCCTGGTACTTTCTCCGATTCCAGATGAGAAATTGCGGCCAACCGAGTCCTTAGATTGTATCAGATTCATCCGAAACTTAAAAGAAATCGCTGGCGTCATCTTAAAATCATACATGCCTCTGTAATTTGCCATAAAATAAGCAAATTTTTACTGAAGGACCAAAACAATTTAAAGCAATTCAGACATCATGCTATTTATCCAACGAATTACTACAAGTTGTCGATCCAGTAACAGAACGAAATGCGTTTTTTATACCCAGAGAATATTCTGTTGGGAATGATTGTTGATTAAAGAAAACATATTCCGATATTGATTACAGAAGGATCGTAAAAGCAAGACAAACCGTACCAAACAAGAAGACTGTTAGAAATGTAATGCCACCGAATGGAATCATTCAAGCTTCCGATTACATAGAAATTATTAATAGGAATTCTTGTGCGGTGTATCTTCCCCCGGATGCCGCGGGACCTAAGTGAAGATGATGTTAAATTGTTCATCACTTCTGACACTAATCTCATCAGAAAAATACAAATGTTTCCCTGTCACACCAAGACTGTTAAGATGTGCGTCAAACTTTTGACAGAGACCTCGAATAAGGTATATGGACATGAAGCTACAGATGACTATATACGAACTACACTGAAGTCTAAATCGGTTATGCCTCATTTCTCCAAAAAAGGCACACTTTAAATTTGCAGTAGATATAAAAAAGAAAACGTAAAAAACTCAGTAAGCCAAAGAATGCTCTATGGAAAACCTTTGTAAATAGTTGCAAATATAATGTAAATGCCACACCCAATAATTGGATGGTTGGTTGGATAGGGTAAAGGTGGAACTCTACGTGAAACTACCTCCACGTGGTGAGTTCTCGGTCGCTTTATTCTAGCAAAACAAGCGAACAGTTGCACGGTGAAGAATGCGAAAAATTGCTAAATTTATGTTTTTTTTTCTAAGATTTTGCGAGAACGGAAAAATTAGATTATTGATTAGAATTTAATTTATTTTGCTTACGTAAACGATGAAACAAGCATAAAAATCTAAAGCGTGTTTATTTTTAAAGTTTTAATAAACTTAGAAAAAATAGAGAAAAAGCACGATTTTTGTAATTTTTCATAAACTTTAAATACGATGCGCGAATGGAAGATGTAAACCGATTTTTAAAAATTTTATGCACTTTTTCTTTTTATTACAATAGGCAACTTTTCCGCACTAAAGCATTCCGAAAATAAAATAAAATTATTTTTTTCGACCCACCCTACTGAGCAGATCTGTTTTTTTAATTTATTATTAAATTACATTCTAGAATTTCTATATAGGATGTTTTTTAAACGACACTTTTCTATTTTTTTTTCTCATAGAATCTGAAAATTTTTGTTGAATAGAGATACATTTTTTTAATATTCAATCAACATAGCCTATTTCCAAGATTTTTATATATTTTAATATTGATATTTTTGAAATTACATTTAAAAGTCTTGGGCTAAGTGTCGCATTTTTTGAAGAAATATAAACCTTTTGGAAATAATTTATCAGAATTCACAAAAAATGCTTAATCTGAAATGTCAGTATAGTAATAATCAAAAAATTACTCCACGTGATACATTGAAAATAGAGTATTTTTCAAAGTCAATGTATTAATATATAAAAAAGAATTAAAATTTATTTTCTTATAACTTTATTTGCTATTTAAATCTAACTGCAGCTTAATATTTGTAACGCATTAATTGACATATTTAAAATCAGTGTAAGCATGTAACAATTTTTGAATGAATAAATTAGTAAGAGAAATATACACAATATCTTGTAATCATGTCAAACATGTAAAAAAAATACCGTTTTGTCTCATAAAAGTTTACTTTTGTAGATTTTTTTTAAATTTAAATATTTGACTAATAATAATTTTGGAAGTAATATGATGAGAATCCCTATAGTTATAACAGTGTTTTAAGATGTATGTTTAACTATATTTCCACAGCTCCACTCTCTCCATTTCGAATTTCTGAATAATTTAATAATACTAAAGTTTGTTATAATAAATATCTTTAAAATAAATTTTCATACGGTTGCTTACTTTTTTATATAAAATTCTATATAAAAAGCATATACAGTATATATACACTTAATTGTCAAAAGTTATATCATTGCAATATGAAAATATCCAGACAGCAGAAGCATCGCGTAAGAATTGTTCACAGGATTTTCATTTGCACTCAAGTCATTCATGTGAAAACGTTCTGGCATTTATTATTATGGTCGCACAACGGGGATTGACAGACGTTGAATGGGTGATAGGGCGGGTCGAAAAAAACTTTTTTTAAAATTTTCAAAAGCCTGTGGTGGGAAAGGTTTTGTATGGTGACAATAAACTCGCACACCAATTTTCATCATGATCTGAATATGATAAGGCCTGCCTCCAGGTCATTGAAAATTTTGTTATTCCTATGACGGGAAATATACGATTTTCAGTACTTTTTGCCTTCTTTTCTCGATTTTTGTAAGTGATTTTAAAGTGTTTGCACTTTTGAAGTATTTTTAATGATATTGCTATCAGGTGGATAGCATTTTCTCTTATTTCAAAATTTCTCAGTCTTCATAGTGAGTTTTTGAAAATCAAATTTGACCATTTTTGGGATTTTTTTCTGATTTTCTTTTCAGTTTTTAATTGTTTCTTGAAAATAGCTGACTTTCAATATCATTTTTTAAACTTTTTTTATATATATATAATTATGTAATTCAATATCTTTCAACTTTTGCAATGAATTTTTAAATACCCCCATCATCATACAAAAAAAAAAAAAATTCCTGTATTCACATTACTAATAATTATTATCTTAATATTGCTAATTGGACATTACTAAGACATATTATCTTGTTTCAGACTGGGATATAGAAGAGATCCTGTTCCTTCAGTGTTGAAGTGAAGGGAAAGGGGTTTTATTCACCATGGCAAAAGCAATGTTATCAAAAACTAGACAGTTATCATGTGATCCTGTTTTGGGTTACCCAAAGGATCTTAGTATGAGTAACCTTCCTACTTGTGAGAATTTGCTCCAGTATTACCTATATGTTTAACAAAACGCTTTGGCCAAAGATCATACATTTGTGGAGATATCTAGTGTGGTGGTTGAGAAAGTTAAATCCTTTTGGAAGGAGGTATCTCTTCCAATTGTATTTCACCATATTTGTTTGATATGATGTATTTGATCTCACCATATGTATTGTATCTCACCCACCATGTTAATGTTTTGTCTTTGCGCCCATTGAAGTACAAAGCTTGCAAAGTGACACCCTTTTCTGCTTGTTCAGTTTACAATTCTAAGGGCGACTTCTTTCTTTCACATCTCATCTTCCTCTTATCAATAATTTTAGATGTGCTGTCTTGTGTGATGATGCCAAAATCTTCTAATACAGCATTACTAATCATTGCCGCTGCTCTATCAGGTTCTTTGACTCTGTCAGCAGTTTTGGCCACTGTCGGGAGGGAATTTGGGAATTTCCACCACGTGTCTTGATTATTGTTGATTGCAATGGGATGAAATCTTGATGATGGGGGGGTCTGATTCAGCAAAGCCGTCAGATTCAGATGAACTATCTTTTTCAGTTTGAAATTCACCAGACTCTATTTCCGTGACTTTGTATTCACTTTTCGCAATTGGTTGTGCTGCTAATTGTTTCCTCCTTGCCTTTTAATTGTTTCCTCCTTGCCCTCTGTTTCATTGCAGTCTTCATGTCTACATTGTCAGTGAACATTTTTATGGCTGATCTTTGATCAAGAAGGAATTTCTGTTCTAAAACAAGCACTTTTATGATTTTTTGCAGTTACATGAGGTGAAGGTCTTACATTTCAGGAGGAAATATCAAACAACTTTTTCTTTATCTCTTTTTGGAAAGCATGAACCTTAGTGTTACCAGATTTTTTCTTCCAATTACTTTTCAACATCCATAACTTCTCCTGATATGATTTTAGCAATGACACACATTGTTGGTTAGATACAATTGGAAGAGAGGGTTCCTTCCAAATGGACTTAACTTTCTCAACCACCACACTAGATATCTCCACAAATGTATGATCTTTGGCCAAAGAGATTTGTTGATCATATAGGTAATACTGGAGATACTAAGGTCCTTTGGGTAACCCAAAACAGGATCATATGATAACTGTCTAGTTTTTGATGACATTGCTTTTGCCATGGTGAATAAAACCCCTTTCCCTTCACTTCAACACTGAAGAAACAGGATCTCTTCTATATCCCAGTCTGAAACAAGATAATATGTATTAGTAATGGCCAATTAGCAATATTAAGATAATAATTTTTAGTAACGTCAATACAGGATTTTTTTTTTTAAATGATGGGAGTATTTAAAAATTTGTTACAAAAGTTGAAAGATATTGAATTACATAATTATATATAAAAGGAAAGTTATAAAAATGACATTGAATGTCAGCTATTTTCAAGAAACAGTTAAAAGCTCAATAGAAAATCAGAAAAAAATCCCAAAAATAGTCATATTTAAATTTCAAAGACGCACTATGAAGACTAAGAAATTTATAAATAAGAGAAAATACTGTCCACTTGTAAACAGTATCATTAAAAAAACTCCAAAAGTGCAAACATTTCAAAATCACTTACAGAAATCGAGAAAATTAGGCAAAAAGTACTGAAAATCGTATATTTCCCGTCATGGGAATAACGAAATTTTCAATGACCTGGAGGCAGGCCTTACCATATTCAGATCTTGATAAAAATTGGTGAGTGAGTTTATTGTCACCATACACAACTTTTCCCACCACAGGCGTTTGAAAATTCAAAAAAATTTTTTTTCGACCCGCCCTAATGGGTAATGCTAGATTGAGTTAGATGCATGGGGCATTCCATTTTGGAAATTGCAGGAAGTTCAACATTTCTCAATCTACAGTGACAAATGTTTGCCGCGAATATCTAATTCCAGGCATTACTTCCCACCATGGAAAACACAATGGCCAACCGAGATTGCTTCATGGCCCCGACTAACGACATGTTTGTACAGAAGAAACTTTAACAATGCAAGAACTGTACGTGAAATAAAAGCAAAGATCAATGTGCGACGCACGACCGTCCAGTCCTTGACGACCATGCATTAAAATTTTACGTTGTCTAAATGTTGAAGTAAAAGACCGACTGTAGTACCTTTACTAACAATACGCCTTTGTCTTCAGATCCAATGCTGAGCTCGTGAACATATCGGTTGGACCCTAGATGTCTGGAAAAATGTTGATTTGTCAGATGAGTCATGATTACATTTAAAAGAGCTCATGGTAGGGATCGATTATCCCGCAGAGCCTAAGAGGTCATGGACCCCTCTTGTCAACAAGGTACTGTACAAGCTACTTGTCTCTCCATAATGGTGTGGGCTGTTTTGACATGACATGAACTAGATCCTCCTGTCAAACGGAACCAATCATTGACTTCAAAGAATTAGGTTCAGCTGCTTGGATGGCATTTCCAGCCATTTCCGGACTTAATGTACCCAAAACAGAATAAGATATTCCAGGATAACAATGTAAAATATCGTTTGCGATCGGTTTGAGGGACATTCTTTAGAATTCCAGCAAAGTACTTGCCCAGCTAGATCGTTATACATTAATCCCATAAAAAGTGTATGAGACTTGATGAATAGGTCCGTTCGTGCACAAAATTCTACGAATGTTGTATTATTGCAATTATGGACGGCTATACAGGCTGAATATTTCTTGAGGTGTCTTCTGATGACTTACTACGTCAATGACACCTCAATCTTCTGTACATGAAAGTTAGTGCCATATTCTGTTTGGAGGTATCCGTTGAATTTTGGTGTACATAAGTGTACATATCTGTATGTATAGTGCGAAAACTAAAGCTTATTTGTTCACCATAGTAAGTAACGCTTAAATAAATGTCGTATCTGTATTATAAGGGACAAACATATCTGTGCGTAACGCAAACGTCATTTTGCGAATGGAAACATTTTGAAATTTGAAATGAAATTTTGGTTTTGCAATTTTCTCTACTGCAAATTTTTAAACTTCTATACATCGTATATTTTTAATTTTTACACCGTCGTATAAGGAAAAAAAAAGGTTCTTTTCTTAAAAGTAAAGGGAAAAAAGGAAAATAGATTGCTGTATCTTTTTGTTGCCATTTTCTCCTACAAACTGAAACAAAAGATGAAACTACAATATGTGTTATGTCAAGAACACATATTGATACATATAATATATATCGTCTGTTATAAAACCTGTTGATTTTTGGTTTTATTTCATTTTTAATTATCAATTAAATTATTTTTATTTTATTATAATTTAACTTTACAAACGATACAACACCGTCTCTTTAAAAATGTATTTTAAAGAATATTTGTGTGTACGCATTTACTTAATTCGCATAAAAACCCTGAAAGAATGCAATTTTATCCGTTTGTCATAAAATTTTCCAAATTTTGAAAAAAATGTAAATGAATAACTTCTGATAAAACATGGAGCTATTATAAACAAAAAATGAAGTCATAAATATCATTAGATACCCGATGTGTTTTGCCGAGCTTCTTAAATGACGTCGTTTCTTTCTGCTAGGTCTGTGTATTATTCCGTGATAATTATGTCATATGCATACCTTTCTATAAAAATTGTTTAAGACGGGATCTTAAAAGTGAAATGTTTTAGCGAATGCAATTGACGCCATTTTATAAATAAAAGCGTGTACTTTAATTCTTAAAACCGAAAGCATTAAAAAAATTATGCTATAAATTAAATATTTAAAGGGTTGTATTGTTTTTTCCATTTCATGCCATTTGATAATGTTCTGTTTTCATCTTGAAACTATTATCTTGGTCATATTGGTTGTTTGAGTACAGGAGAAGAAAAACTTTCCCCTTTTAGCTTTCTTTCTCACAGAAAAATACCGATTTGCTTATTATCATTGAATTCCGTACTCTTGAAAACGTAATTCAATATATAAGTTTTTCATTATTTTTCGGTATCCGTATTCTTCTTTTTTTTCTTCCATATTAATACTTGTAATTAAGTATAAGGCACTTTATTTTATACATACAGTTCTATATTATAGGTTTGTGGTATCCATTTTTATTGCCATTTCATTCACAATATTGCGGTTTTTGACGATGGTCGGTAATGTTTAATAAATGGTTATATATTAGCATTCAAATTATTATGCTGCATTTGCGCATGTAATTATGAATGTAAGCTTTTTATGATGTTTTTTTATTATGATATCTTATCATTTTGAATACAACAATTCATTTTGAATTATTTTTTCCTTAATATTGGTATCTTATATATATTTATATATATACCTAGGTAGCTAAATATTTTAGCAATCTTTTAAATACATATATATATATATATATATAACACAAGGCTGTTTTTTAGTCATCTGCCCTGAGCTTTCCGCTGAAAAAAATTTACAAATAAATGTATGTATATATATATATATATATATATATATATATATATATATATATATATATATATATATATACATTAAACTGAAAGCTGTTCAATTGTACATGTGCACGCACTAGCTGAATTTTTTTAAAATATCCCATTATTATATTTTAATTTTAAAAATATTCTATGAAATTTCTTCAAAATGATGGTAAGTAGATAGCTTTCATTATTCCAGAAAAAAGAGTAATAATGCGGTTTATTCATCTTTACGTGGGTGATTATCTGATAAAAATTCAAAATTGTTGATAAAAATTTTTATATATAGGGTTTATAGGCGTATAATCTCATTAGGGACATAATACTTTGAACGGAAAATTACGTACCGCTTTTCTTCATAAAACACACATTTTCTTCATAAAGTTTCCATAATATTTTTTTCATTCTGTATGTGTACTAAGTTTCAGACACTAGGCGAAATACTTAAGTAAGTGAACATGACGTCATATTAAAAAAAACGATGATTTTCTTAGATGAAACTAAAATTATTAACACAAATGCATCTAAAAAACATAAATTACGCCAATTTTTACTCTCCTTTACTGAGATTAAAATCTCGAGTTAAGAGTACGACTGTTCAAATGCAACGATTTTGCTGTTAATCGAAACTTCAAGTTTTGAATTAAAATGATTTTAAAATGATCAAATTAAAATACCATTTTTTTAAAGGGTGAATGCGAATATGAGAGGTGCGTATGTAAACTTTGAAAATGTGAAAATAATGTCAGGTTTAGAAACATAACGGGAACACATTCTGTGATCGTGTCAAAGTTGAATAAATTTTGTTTTTTCATTTCGGAATGCAAGCATAAGAGCCTCAATTGATAACTTCAACATAATAACTGACCTTTATTATATTTTACTGATTACATATCTATATTATAAAGGACAAACTTATCCGTGTGTAACGCTAAAGTCATTTTGCAAATGGCACACTTCACGATCAAATTTCGGTTTTGAAATTTTTGCTTCTTTAATTTTTTAATGTTTTGACCATCGTACAGTTTCAATTTTTGACTGTCGTATAAGAAACAAATATACTTTCAAATGTAATTTGTTTAACAACTGTATTATAATTGACTGATTTATTATGTATTTTAAAATGTATTTCAAGCATGATGTTTTGCAATTTATCTTATCACTTGCCGGCTTCAATATGTAATTATAATAAGCATTTTACATGTAAAGCAACAAAAATTGTTCAGCATTTATTTCCGACTAACTTTCCATAACGAAATTAATATTTTATTTATTAATAAATAAGAGAGTAATATAAAAAACGCAAATTTAACATATTATTAATCGAACAATTGAAATTTTTTGACGGCCAAAAAGAAAAAAAACCCTTTCAAATAGAATTTGTTTGAAAAGTATATACCAGTTTACTGATTGTAATAATACTTATTTTCAAGCATAAAATGTTTTTAAATTTATATCTATCGCATTGATCTCGGTTAAGAGAGATTATTCCGTTTACCCTTAAAACAACATAAAGTGTTCATCAGTTTCTTATTACGACTAATATTCCATAAAAAATACTCTATGAATAAATAAATAAAATAATATAAATAAAACAGAAATTTAACAGACATGCAATTGAACTACTCGCTTAAATGTCTGAAAAAAAAGGATGAAATAAGCAGCAAAGTCTTGGGCGAATAAGTCTTACAATGCGGCTAATACGAAAAAAAAATCGCTTTTAATAAATTTCAAAAGTTTATTTGATTGTATAATTCATATTTTTCATATGAAAAATGCTTTTAGTATTTTTAGTGACCAATCGAAAAAAAAACATATTGTATGTAAAAAAAAAAAAAAAAAAAAAAAAAAAAAAAGTCACTTTTCAATTTAAAACTAATATGTTGTGGCCATCACAAAACTTTCTTTTATATAAATCACGTCGGTTAAATCATTTAAATAATACAAGAAATTATGTCAATTTAGCACCAATTCATATCAAATGATATCTGAATTTGAAGCTTGATGAAAGTTCGTGCATTAGTTCTTGAGATAGGGCTATAGCGGAAATTGTGAAAAATGTAGCATAGCAACGCCAGCTATGAGCGATTTGCAACAAAACATAAACGGCACTAATTCATATCAAGGTATACGTGAATCTGAAGTTTCTTGAAAATCCAAGCATTAGTTCTTGAGATAGAACTATTGCGGAAATCGCAAAAAATGCAGCATAGCAGCACCATCTGTTGAGCGATTTACATAAAAATGTATAAAACGTCAATTCCTGTCAAGTACTAACAGAATCTGTAGTTTGGTAAAAATCCTTGCATTAATTCTGGAGATTGAGCTATTGTGGAAATCGTGAAAAATGCAGCATAGCAGCGTCATCTATTGAGCGATTTACACCAAAAACTAATCAGTACCAACTTATCTCAGGGAGTAACTGAATATAAAATTTTATTAAATTCCGTTCATTAGTTCTTTAGATAGAGCGTTCACAAAATTTGTGTCACACACAGACAGACAGACTCACACACAGAGTCACAGACTCACAGAATGACATTTTGTAAAAACATGTTTTTCTGGTTCTCTGACCACTATAACGTGTGAATCCGTCAAAAACCAGATTTCGTAAATTTTCATGAATCTAATACTTTCTTCTTGTAAAGATAGAATAAAGCAAAAAAATGGTTTTCACCTATATTCTGCAAACCGGGAAATCGGGGTACGATCCCCTAGTTGCTTTAAAAGCATATAAAACGCGATAAGTATTTTAAATATATTTTTAATAAAATTTGTATTACTAGTACTAAAAAATATTGGTAGATGAATATAATAAATTATATCTCTCCAAAATAAAATAGAATTGTAAAATTATTGATTTTCTGTTGCACTTTAATTATTAATTTAAAAAAAAAAAACCTACGCAGGCTTCAAAGTAAAACTAAAAATTACCATTTAAGTTTATGTTTATTTATCGTTTCCCATTTAAACATTCGGTTCATAAAATTGTAATCGCCATGAACATTCTTTTGCGTCCTGGGTAAAAGAAAAACGATTCCTATGCACTTCGTATGTTACATGTAATACAAAGTGTTATTTTATTGCTTCAAACAATAGCTTTTATGAGTTCCGTTGCAGATATTCTCAGGCACATAAATTTTTCCTTGATGAGTAAACGCATCGCAAAAAAGCTGTTAAATAGATAATTAAGCTTAGTCGTTTCTTTTAATGTAAGAAATAAAAGAAATATTTTAGAATTTATACTTGCAGTAAAGGAGTTTTTTAACCGTTATGCAAATTTTAAAATACAAACTAAATTTTAGTTCTGGTCATTGACATTGTAAATATAAACTTAAATTCATACACGTGAAGTCTTTGGACATACGAGTTTATACCCGGGATAGTTTCAGGTAATACTTGTTTTAATTTTATCCATACGAAATTAAAATAAATAAATAAATAAATTTTTGTAAATATTACTGCTAAGAAATACAATATATTGCATACAAATGTATGCGAATATTTAATATATTTTCTGTCACATTTGAATATTCCTTCCATGGAATTGCGACTGTCTTAACACTAGAACGTCCGTTGTTGTCGATTCGACATCAGTCCGAATTTAGCCTTATCTCTCTATAACATTTTTCAACTATATTCTTTAAATTCAGTGACTTTTAATCATTTTACATACAAAGGAGACTGCCGAAATTTTTATTACGTGATTCTATTTATTAAAAAGTCACACCTAAATTCACCTAGCGTGTTCGTTGGTGTTATTTCGACACCACACAGAATATGACAAAACGTAGTTTACTTGTGGTTTTCTTTCCAATTCATGTGACATTGATTTCAAACACTATTATGCTTTATATTACACATGTCTATTATACTTTCTACCCTTCAAAAATGGGGGACGGGATGTTAGCAATTCAAGCGACTTCGAGTTACTTTCTTTGTGTTTATTAATATCTGTGAACATTTTATTCCTGAGAGATTTTTTACTCTTCCAAAGACTAATATTTTCGGAATTAGGTATCGTGGAAAAATCTCACTCCCGAAGAAATTGCAAGTCTATTGAACGAATTACTCTAAAATAAATAGATGATCCTGACCTTTCGGACTTATTGCCTTATTTCCAAGTTAGTGGCTTAGTTGCCCGAGTTAGTTATTTTATTACTCCGGGCTTAGTAACTTATAAGTATAAAAAGAACTTCTTAAAACACCATCAAAAACATTTAAATGGAAATAAGTCACTAAAGCAAATAAGTTGGAACTGGTGTGAATCAATAAGTATAAAAAGAACTTCTTAAAACACCATCAACAACTTTTAAATGCGCTTGGCTTTTCTAAAGATCTGGGTCTTTCTTCGTCAGGCGCAAAGAAGACGTGCTTCTACTATGAAAGCAGAAGTAAGACACATTGAGTCTTGCTGCTGCTTTCATAGTAGAAGCACATCTTCTTTGCGCCTGACGAAACAAGACTCAGATCTTTCGAAAGGCCCAGCACATTTAAAAGTTTTTGATGGTGTTTAAAGACGTTCTTTTTATACGTATTGATTCACACCAGTTCCAACTTATTTGCTTTAGTGACTTATATCCTTGTTTGGTAAAAATAAATCTCGACCTGACGGTAAACGATTAGCGGAATTCCTAATTATAAAACTAATAGAACCATATAAAAATAAAGGTTATAATGTGACAGTGATACTTTTTTTACATCACTAGAACTAGCAAAAGATCAGATAAAATGTGAATCAAGTGGGTTAGGAACTGTAAATAGGGCTAGAAGTGAAATTCCAGATTTTTTGAAGAATAAAAAAAGACAGTCTTTATTCAACGAATACATGATATCATGAAAGAAGCGGAGCCATACTTGCCATATATAATAGAAAAAAAGCGGAAGAAAGTCATTGCACTGAGCACACTTCATTCAAACTTTATAACTGCAAATAACGAATAGAAAACTCCAGAAACTAATATTCTACAAGGAAACCAAACATAACGTGGCAATTTTAGATCAGATGGCTAGAAAATATTCTGTAAAATTCAGATCAAGGAGATAGCCTGAACGTACATTTTACATTTTAGACATTGCAGTTATAAATGCTTGGCTTATTTACAAATCTGCGTAATTCCATTACATTTCAAGGAAATGTTGTATTCAATAGTATCAAATTATTTGTTTTCAAATTATGTAAAGGATAAAAAATTATAATTAATCCAAAACGAATCAACTTATATACCGAAATTAAGCGAAAACATTTCTCTTAAGTGCAGAAAACATGAAATTATAATATGCAAAGGCAATACCGTAATAATAAAAAAAAAAAAAATCCGTCCATGAAAATGGTATGTTTAAAACGTACCGAAAAAATCGCCTATTACTGCAAAAATTCTAAATAAGGGATGTATATGACATAATATATTTTACATAATGTAAAAATATGCATTAATATTATAATCTGAAGACAATTAACTGATTTATTTCGCTCTTTTCTTTAATATCCTTGTTTCGTCTTCTTTAAGTGCGAAATTTATTAACATTTATTGCATTTTTCTACGAAATAAATAATCATTCTTTTGTGAAAATGTAGGAATATAAGCTTAATTAAAGTAAAATAATCCAATACAGTGCTAAATTGGAATTTGTAGCATCCATTTTGCATAATTTAATTAGTGGTGTCGAAAATAATATTCTAGTTATAAACGAAAAGATAAAGCAGTGAAGCTTCAAGAAATTAGATTTTGAAAATTCTAAGCATAGCAACGTATTAGAACAATAACCTAACAGTAAATATCAAGACAAGGTTTCACTCTTCGCTTTTCTAACTCTCTTAAAGATGTGTATCTGTACATTTCGCTCTGTTAAAATAGTTAGTTGTGTTAGTTTTCAATTTGAGGTCATATCTGTTAATAGCATGCTACGTCATTATGGAGAAAATGAAAGAGACAACTCGAAATTCTGCCATAAACAGAGAGTTAGAGTGAAGCCAGATAACTGCATTCGTTTAATTCCATTTTCGGATTGAATGTTAAATAATAATTTTGGTTTCGATTTCGAATGTTAATTTAACTGTTATAATTACTTGGTATAAGAGAAATATTAATCTTGATCATAGTTATCTTCAAAGATATATTTGTATTTTACCCTCAAGAAAATTGTAGATTTCAATAGAATAATTGTTTTTGTTTTTATGTACAGTTCGTAATCTGAAAGTAAACTCAGTCAAAAGTTTTGGCACTTTAGTACATAAGTTTTTTTTTTTTAAATATAATAATTTTTGAATAAGACTTATCTTAATATTTCGAAACTGGAACAGATTTTCATAAATTTCAAGAAATCAACTTTTACTTACGGAAATAAAGCATTTTATAGTTTATAATTGTATACTATTTTCATGCATCCTATATAAAATTCAAAAATTTGAATTCAAATAATAATAAGAAATGTACTTGATATAGATAAAATCATGAATTAGATAGACTAAAGTCGCTTAAATCCTTCCACATATCTCATGAGACTCCTTACTGTATGTTTTCTAGGACCATATACAGATATACTAATAATAAGCTCGACACAGAAGGAGTCGTTCGGTAGCTTTATGGACCAAGCCCCACCTTACCTCTTTTCGGTGTCTTTAATTTGTGCAATTTCCCTTTTAAAATTTTCAGGTTTCAATTTTTTTGATTTTTTTTTCAAACTGGATTCCGCAAAAGAGTTGGAATAAGAGTAGAATAAAAGGCTGAGGACGGAGAGAGATTTGAATTGGAAAATTTTGAAATTAAAATCAAGCAAATTTAAAAGGGAAATTGCACAAATTAATTTCTGGGACATATTCAGATATTTTTTATCATTCCTCTAGCACAATCCTTAATTTTATGTAGTTTAATTTTTACATCGAAACTGCCTAGAGTTCTATGCACTTGGTAACAGCAATACCACTCTAATAACAATCTAATTTATTACAACACCGCGTCGTTTTTTATACACTGTCCTTCGAAAATTAAATGTGTGCATAGAAACATTGCGCTGCAATTTATTAGAGTATTTCTCTTCTAATATGGAGAGCTTTTGAATTACCCAAAATTTCCGAAACCCTTTTTTAAGCTTAACTAGCGGACATGACCGAGCTAAGCTCGGTCAAAATTAGCCTTGTGTTCAATTCGATATTGCATTCCCACTGTATAATTCTTGCTGTTTAGAAAAAATTAGCATGAATCTAAACTGAACAAAAATTTTTCGAACGCGCGACCTAACCAATGCTCTTCTCGAACGCGAAAACGATAGAATAAAAAATGTAGTTAAAACCACTAAATTCATTTTATAGATAAAATTAGCTTGACCCACAGTAACCCAAAAAGGGCCTACTAATCTAAATTTATCGAACATCTGACCTATTCCAGTGGTCTTCTCGTGCTAGGAAACGTTGTAATAAGAATTTTTTTCAAAATCGTTTGAGCCATTCTTTACATAAAATTAGCTTAACCTTGACCCTAAATGACTGGTTAATCGAATTTTCTTGAGCATGCGACCTAGACTAATGGTCATCTCGAACCCGAAAACGATAGAAAACCAAATTTAATCAAAATCATTAAAGCTGTTTTCTAGATAAAATTAACTTGACCCACAGTGACCCCAAAATAACCCATTAATCGAATTTTCTCGAACATGTGACCTAACCCAATGATCTTCTCGTGTCCGGAAACAGTATAATACAAAATTTTGTCAAAATAGCTTGAGCCTTTTTTTAAAGATACAATTAGCTTGACCCACAGTGACCCAAAAATGACCCACTAATCGAATTTTACCGAACATGTGACTTAGCTGAATGGTATTCTCATGCTCAGAAACGATATAATACGAAATTTTGCCATAATGCTTCAAGCAGTTATTTTAGAAACACTTAGCTTGATCCACAGTGAGCCAAAAATGACCCACTAATTGAATTTTCTCGAACATGTGACTTAGCCCAACGGTCTTCTCATGCCCAGAAACTGGATAATACAATGTTTTGATAAAATCGTTTCAGTCGTTTTTTAGATACAAAAAGCTTGGCCCTCAATTACTCAAAGATGACCCACTAATTTATTTTTCTCGAAAATGTGAGTTACCTCAATGGTCATCTCATGCCCAAAAACGGCAGAATATATTACATAATTTTGTCAAAATGCTTTGGGCCTTTTTTTTAGATTCAATTATCTTGACCCTGACCCATTGTGACCCAAAATGATGCACTAATAAAATTTTCTTGAACATGCAACCAAGCCCAATGGTATTATCGCGCCAGAAAACGATGAAATACAAAATTTCGTCAAAATCGTTAGAGCCGTTTTCTAGATAAACTTAGCTTGACCCACAGTGACCTAAAAAGGACCCACTAATCAAATTTTCTCTAACATGTGACTTATCTAATTGGCCTCCTCGTAATCGAAAACGACAAGATAAAAACTTTCGTCAATATCGTTAGAGCCGTTTTCTAGATAAACTTTGCTTGACCCAGAGTGACCCAAAAATGACCCATTAATCTAATTTTCTCTAATATGTGACTTAGCCCATTGGTCTTCTCGTAATCCAAAACGACAGAATGCAAAATTTAGTCAAAATCGTGAAAGCCGTTTTTTAAATAAAATTCGCTTAAACAATAGTAATCCAAAAATGACCTACTAATCGAAATGACCTAGCCCAATAGTTTTCCCGTGCCCAAAAACGGTTGGATATAAAATTTAGTCAAAATCGATTGAGCCTTTCTTTAGATATAATTAGCTTGATTTTGACCAAATATGACCCAAAAATGACCCACTAATCGAGTTTTCTCGAATACGTGGCCTAGACCAATTGTCTTATCGTGCCCGAAAATGGTAAAATACAAAATTTCGTCAAAATCTTTTGAGCCGTTTTTAAAATAAAATTTACACACACACATACACACACAATTTTTGCTCGCATTATACTATAAGATATACAATCTCTACTACAATATATACAAGCTACTAAAAAATAAAAACATCTAAATAAAATACTTGAAATCCCCATTATAAAGCCAATAATGTAATAAACAAGTGGGTAAGTGTGATCATAGATCGCACAGAGGGTTTTGTTTAATATTTCTTTCAAAACACTTTCTTTCAAAATGTCCAGTACATTTATTGCCATGGAACAACTTCTAAATTTTGGCAAACCTTTCCTAAATTATCATAAAGTTTCAAACAAATTCGCCTAGTTATATTTCCTAATTTTGTTCGTGCCCTCCCCGCCCGAAATGCTACGATGTATCACATGACGGGCATCTGCCAAATTTAGAAAAGTGCCCCCCGTCCTGGATTGGGGGTAAAGGGGGGGGGATGATCACCATGATTTTGGACGAGGACTCATTTTTTTAAATTTTTGTTATGCTTTATAAGCTCTATTAAAGTTTCAAACAGATCGTCCAGTTATATTTCCTGATTTTGTTCGCGCCCCTCCCTCAACCCCCCCTCGAAATTCGGCGCGATTTTTCTTTATAATTTTTTTTGTCATGTGTTATAAAGTATCTTAAATTTAAAACATATCGCATTGTTAGATTTCCTATTTAAAATAAAATCGCGGTCTGTTAGCACCACATTCCGCCAATAGGCAGCGCACTCTGTTCTTAACAAAAGTGTATCTGAACGAAACTCCTTTACACAACTCATCGGTAGATACATGGGTCGGCGCGTGGCGGTCTTAACAAAGAATTTAAAACATTTGCTGAAATTAGTATTCGGAAATAGTGGTATCTAAACTTCTGAAATTTTTTATCTGGTACAAGTAACATTTGTGATTTATTTATAAAAATCGGACACATTTCAGACGAATACTGCAATGAAACATCACGTGACTCCCTTTTAAAATAAGACATAATATAATATTTAATAGAGAATATAAGAAATAATATATATTATAATAAAAAATTACCAATTAGTGAAATTAGCGTCCCGCCCCCCGACAAGAAATTTTACGAGCCAATCTTTATTTAAACTTTTCTTATGTGTTATGAACTATCTTCAAGTTTCAAACAGATCGCCTTGTTAGATTTAAAAATTTAAATGAAATCGCGGTTAAAAAAGAACGTGCCTTCATTTTAATATACGCATTTGATAGACATAAAACCAATTAATTAAATAATAATTAATATCTCAGCTTGTAATTAAGATAGTAATTTGAAATGGGCATGTATGAAATCAGCGAAAATTTTCACGTCGGAATGTATAAAAATTTAATCTAAAAATAAAATATTTTAAAATTTAAATTTCGTTTTAAAATATCTTACTATGAAAACTCACGTGACCAGGTGACATTCGTCTGGAGAGAAAAATTTATCCCAGCCGTCGGAAATGAAATCTATCAGCATCTGCTTTTGTAATGGTAGAAAATTAAATTTTTAATGATCGATTTTTACAGGATTTTTTTTATACGCATCGCAGACAAACAATCTGTATACCTACTGAAAGTAGATTTTTTTCTGCGTCTGTCTGTATAAATAAAAAATTTCTAATGTCAATACTTTCTGAGATGCGGAACGATTTTAAAATGTCCAGTACAATTTTTAGCTTAAAGTGCGCTCTTGTAAACCTACGATTCCGCATCTGGAAGTGCAAAAGAACGTGCCTTCCGCATCTGTGTGGCAACTTGGAGCAGAAATGAAAATATTTCGAGAGTCTGTTCGTACCTGTGTTCATTATACATATGCCGATTCTGCGTTAATGAGACGTAAAATTGCGAATCTTTAATTAATAATGTCCGTTTATTACGACTTTTTCAAAATTTTATGATTTGTCGTTTGATCTCAGGTGTCCAGTTATAGCTATGCAAAATTTCAAGTCTCCAACGTACATAGTTTCTCAAAACGGGCTCTGTGACGGACAGGCAGACAGAGGGGTGAGACGAATAGGGTTTCGTCAGATGAACGAAACCCTAAAAATTGCATTTATTGATAATTATTTAATATTAGAAAATTAGAAATTAACTTGTTTACGGGATATATAGATGTTAACTAACAGTTAACGCCAATGGAAAAAATCATTTGAAAACTTTTACAATTACAATCAATGACTTGAAAATGTATTATTGTGTTCAACATAAACATCGTAATAAATATGAGGCTCATGTAATAATATACCTTGCTAATAAAGCTGCAGATGCACATTACATATATCTCCTATTGAATGTGGCGTTTAATTATTTACTGAGCTCAAAGATAATTATTACGACAGAGGACTGTTGAATAATGCAGTGTATTTCATTACTATGCAGAGGGTACCTATAATTAAACATGCAGTTCCGTATAAATGATATTTATGTGTTAACAAATTGTAGTAGATATATATTGCAATAAGAACGAACGAACATAAATAGATGCTAACGTCATAAGTAAAATAAACAGTTTGATCAGAGAGCGTTAGTATTATTATGAAGAAATATCTCCTGAAATTTTTAAATTCAAATTTTCGGGTAAAATTCTTTAAATTGTATGAAAAAAAAGATTACAATTTTTAAAAAGTGAAAGTAGGTGTCGGAATGACAAAAGATATTATATACTGGCATTTACGAATATGACCTTGACTCCAATTTAACGGATGTGCAAATTTTGCTTGCTATTAATAGGCCATAGAGGATTTTTCAAGAAGTTTGAAAAACGTCGTATTAAGCAGGATGTAATAGACATAAGATCTTTCCTGTATTTACATTTTTAAAAATAAATTAATGATTTAGAAATGCAATTTCAGTTTTCGAATTTTAAAACATAATTGCTTATTCGTACACAATGTGAAAATTTGCATAACATATATGTTTGAAACAAAATTTCTTCTCAACCGTGTATAGAAGATTATTTTATTTTTGATTTATAACTAAATACTGAAACATAAGTGAACTTAGAATAATAAACATAAGTATAAGTTATATGAATGCGAAATAGAGATATTAACGAAACATACCATTTAAATAGAACAGCAGATACAAAAGTATTTAAAGGAAAGCTGGACGTAAAGAAAAGTTTTTTTTTTTTTTTATCATAGAGACATAACATTTTTGGAAATATACATTTCCCCATAAATATACAGAACACATTAAAAGAAATTTCCAATCTTATTATAATTTTAAGATTAAAAAAAAAATTAAAACGAATTTTTTAAATGTTCCACGCGTCTTATTTTATGAGACATTTCCTCGATTTTGTATTTTCAGCAGTTAAAATCGATCTGTGTATTAATTTTTAATCCCTTCAATAGTTAATCTTTTAGAGATTTTCTTCTGAATTTCATAGTTTTGCCTTTTAATAAGTTAAAATTGAAATTTAATTATTTTAATTAACTCGAATTTTAAAATTCATGACCAATTTCTTCGTAAAAAATGTCAGGATTCTTCTTATCAGTTTCATGATTTTAATAAAAAATAATAACGCGTGGAAAATTTCAAAAATCTAAAAAGGTTGAAAAATCAGTTTTGAGAAAGGCAGATTTAAATATGTTAAAGGGTCGAAAAATCGTCTGTGTACAAAATTCAATTGCTTCTAACTTTACGAAAAATAATCGCATCTACATGCGGGTTTTTTGCAAATGGTTCAGAACGAACTGGAGAATAATTTTATGTAAAAAACTACTTTTCGACTTTTAGGTCGAATTTTTATGAAAAAAAGTTCCACTGCCTCCTAGGGATCAGGTACCCTCTGAACCAACAAAGTACATGAAAAAGTGACCTCTGTAAGAATTGCAGTCACTCTTTAACTAATTAACTTTTAATTATAAAATTGAAAACACGTATTAGGAACGATTTATTTTATCAAATAAAGTTGTTAAAAAAGCTATACGCATATATATTTTATTTTATTTTATTTTATTTTATTTTTTTAATGATAATACAATTTTTACGAAAGAATTATTTTTGCAAACGTGATTTTCCCCATTTAAATGACTGAAACAAGCCAGGACTTTTTTAATGAGTGTAGATATAAAGTATTTTCGATGGCCTACAATGAAAAAAATAAAACTTGTAGATCCCTGAATTTTGTTTTTTTTTTAAGTAATTCGAAATATCGAGATTTTTTTATACAAAAGTAGTCGTGAATTCGAAACTTCTTACTTAAGCAGCATAATAATAGGTCGTTTTATGCTTTTGCACGTTTAATACGTCCACCATAAATTTCGTGAAAATCTAGGTAACAGTTTTTCAGAAATCGTGCTCGCAATTATGAAAATCGCTGTTTTGAGAAAATTAGCTTTAAAGATTGAATCACCCCTTGATCATATAGCAAAATCTCAAAATGTTTTAGACATAACTTCTCTTCTAATGTGAATTTTTGAATTGTGTTTGCTTTTAAATATTCTTAAAAATTAATATTTAATTGTAAGCTATTAAAAAAAAAAAAAAAAAAAAAAAAATATATATATATATTTTTGGACGCTTTAAAGGGTACCTGATCCCTTGAAGAGGAGAAAACTATTCAACGATAAAAATGTATTTCTAAGAAGATAGAAAATGTAAAATACTGGTGTCTGTTGGGATATTTTTACAGGTAAACATTCGAATACGCGTATAAAAATAGTGAATAACAGAAAGTTATTCTTTTTAATAAATGTTCGATGTTGCTGCCATTCGTTTAATCTTAAAATATTCTATCGGTAAATTTGTGCATGCGTTTTTTTTCTCAGAATGTCTGTCAGTTCAATCACCGCTTAATTTAGATTTCATTGGGCCATTTCCTTATATTCTCGACTGAAATTCCTTTAAATTTCTACCACAAATGAGTTTCATGAAACCAGTCAGCATTTTCCGTTTTCAATTATATGACTTGATTTTGTTATGAGAACATAGAAAGGAAGATGGGCAACTGCGAACTACATCTCCGACAGTCGTAAACTTGAAACGCCAGCCTAAATTTTCTGCAATCCTGGGATGCAATCTGCTCGTGAAATGTTCTCATCTCTTACAATTAATACTTCTCAAATTATCCAGTTTCGCACCTACCAGTCAAATATGTACCTGCATTTTATAAGACATATAGTATAGACAAATACTATGATTTAACTATTAGGATATTCTAAACCTTTCTTCTTTTTCATAGATGTTAATACAACAAAATTCGCTAGCACAGTGCCAGAAATAAATGGCAATCTGTGCACATCGTTAGGTTTCTAAATATATGACATTTAGTGCATTAGTTCTTGAGGTATGATTATCGCAAAAATCATGTAAATTAAGAAAGTACACCATAGAAATACAGCAAGAAAATACAGCATAGGTGAAATTTCCAGCATTAGTTCTTGAGGTAAATTTATTGCTAAAATCGTCAAAAATACAGCATAACAGTGCCACCTGTTGGGCGATTTACATCAAAATATAATCAGCACCAATATTTATGAAGGTATATCTGAATGTGAAGTACGATGGAAATTCGTGCATTAGTTCTTGAGATAGAGTTACTGCAGGAAACATGAAAAACTACATTGAACCGTCACCTATTGGGCGATATACACAAAAACTTATCAGCACCAGTTTATATCAAGATCTAACTGAATCTAAGGTTTAGTTAAATTCCGTGCGTTAGTTATTGAGACGCCCACAAATGTTATGTCACATACTCACAGACTCGCAGACAGAGAGACAGATAGATACTTTCTAAAAACCATCAAATTGTGTTCAGGTCCTTCTAAAACGTATAAATCCATCAAAAATCGGAAGTCACAAATTTTCAGGAATCCAATATTTTCTTCTTGTAAAGATAGAAGAAAGTAAAAACACAATAAAAACCAAACTAATTTTAACGACAAATCATACTTAAATACAAAGACATGTCCTACTAATAGAACACCAAAAACGAAACAGTTAAAGTAGCATAAAAGTATTTCATAAAATTTATGTTCCTCTAACTTTCAGAAAATGTAAAATACCGCTATCTATATTTGAAGAAAAATTTTGTTTGTCATATTATGTTTAGTCCTCCTCACTCGGCCGAATCAGTCATATTCTGTGATTAAGGTCAGTCTGCCTAAATGTGATAACCCCTAAATGCGAAATGTTCTTTTATATAAAATCTTAATGCAAGAATCGTAAATACATGTTATATAATGAGGCATACGAACTTCATAAATGAAACCCGGAACTTTTTTTGCATATAAAACGGTTTCTTTAAAGGAAATTTCCAATCAAATATACATCGTTCATTTTACATCGCCCCCATGTTTCGTAAATGCGACAAAAATTCCCGAAAGTGGCTCACGGTTTTTATTTTATAACTTTGAAGATGAAATAACCTTATAAACGTCAAGAGCTACGTTGTCTGTTTCAGTTACCTGACCAAACTAAAGAAAAGGCGACCAGTTTCTTGTTTAGAATTTGATGTTGACTACGCATTTTGGAGAGCTCGTTTTCAGCATGTGCCTAATAGCGACATACAAATGCGGCGAAAAATTTAGAAGATCAAAGAAGTAAGTTTATGTGGTATTTTTTATATATTGTAATAAAATGATATTTAAATAAAATTTTATGTTTAATTAAGCTGTGTTGAGTCAGCATAATCATCCATTAATGTTTTTCTTTAACCAGGTGTTTAAATATGTGTTTAATATGATCAAAAAAGAAAAATACGCTTCTTTAAATGTTTTAATAAAAAATGTGTAAGGAACGCAGTGTTTATTCCAGTTACATAATATAGACACATGATTAAAGAATTTGCAATAATTTTACATACTGAAAATTCTGGAAAATCTTATGTAGAAGGAAAACAATTTACGTTTATTTTAATGCGGTTAAGTCAGTTAATTTTATCAACATTATACCACCCGGTAGCTTAAATGCTGTCTTTGATTAAAACGTGATGCAATTGAATAGTTTCCTGATTTAGAAGACCATAATTTTTCTTAGCACTTTTATAAAATCTGATATTTTAATTCTGTTTTCACTTTTTATTCGGTATTATCGACGTTTTCTACTTTTAAATTAGAAAATGATGAAAAATAAATCAAACCACGTTTATCTAAATGAATATTTGTTTCCATATACTTATTTTTAAGTACAGAAAATGTTAATTATTTTGTGAAAGGGCAAGAAAAATGAAAAGAGGGAGGGGGGGGGGGGGTTGTGCAATAGAATATCAATCACAGAGCTTATCTTTTGCTTATTCAGAATTGTTAGAAATATTGTACAATTTTATCTATTTCTAAGTCTGATATATTTATCATGTGACATTTTATAATAAAGATATAGGTATTAAATAGTCTAGTTAACAATATTATAAATATCTTTTAAATACTCCTTTTACCCGTAAGCTCCACATTGTGAATTCGCACCGATCGAAGTGTTGGCGTCTTTAATTAATTCGTATTTTTCATGCACAAAATAAGAATTTTGATAAAATCAAATATTTCATTTGGATTCCTTAATAATTTTCGTATATGTATCATGTAGTTATATTTCATTATTAGCTGATTGTGAGCAAAATTATGCGGAGTTGAAGTTATTGAAACCCAAATGACACTGGTGTATAAATTACGGGTTAATATTGATGAGCGAATTCCGCGAATTTTAAATGATGTTTTCTGCGACATTTAATTGTATCTATGATCATAGCTCTATGGCAAAGACGGATAAGGGTTTTTTTTTATATTAGGAACGCGTTTATTTATTTTAGGGTTATTTATATTAGGCATTACATGCAGCTTTCAATTAACTTTTGCATATTAGCAGTGTAAAATTGACAAACAGCATGGTGCCGCGGCGTGATAAACATTTGAAGAATAATATTAAAAAGTTTAATTATAAGAGTCCTGTACTTAAATTTTAGTACAGGAACAGTACCCTGTTAGTTAATAGAGACTTTCATTCGTCTTTTAGTCAAGCGGTCACGGAGACCACTCACAGTAGTTATGCAACAATTCCTGTCACAGCAGTTAAGGGTTAATTAATTAAAAAAAATAATTGCAATTAACTCTTAACTGCTGTTAGAGCTGCTTTTATTTAAATTTTCACAGTTTATTTTGTAATTTCCAGTTAAAATTGTTGATACAGCAAATTTTTGCTCAATTTGGAACCTTGAACTATTGTTTGAAAAAGCAAAATTTTATTAGAAATAGTACTGTACAAACATTTTAGTGCAAAAATAGTATTTTATGAGTTAATCGCGCCTTTTATTCATCTTCCAATAGAATGGTTTCGCAGAGCGCTCACAGTTGTAATGTGGCAATTTTCTGTCACAGCAGTTATTCGTTACATGAACTTTTTTCAGATGAATTGTCATGTATAAAATGCATTATCACATTTAGGACTATGAGCGTCTCATTTAGGTTTTAGCTGCCGTAAATGCGACAATCCTGTTTTGTCGTTTTATACTAAGGTAAAGCGAGGAGAGTCTGCGCACATTTCAAAAGAATAATAATAAAAAAATCTAAATATTAATGTTTTGCTAAACTATGCATGAATATTTTTAACTTAATTTGTTTTTTATGCATTTCCATTATTATTTTGTTGTTATACTGTAATTTAATAGAACAGCAGTAATAAAACAAAGATAACTATTTTGCGCAATCTCTCCTTACAGGGTAGGGGAGAATGCGCATATGGATAGGAGAGATTGAGCACATAGGTTGCAGAGATTGTTATTAATAATAACTGCAATTAAACTGATAACAATAAAAATTACACTTAATCGACATTGTTGAAAGGTTTTTGTGAGTAAATATTATTGTATAGGAGTGAATATTTCAACCAAATGTTTAAATAATAAGTAACAGAAAGAATTTCAACGACAGTTAAAAAAAAATAATTTAAGAAGATTAAAATAACAGAAAAAGCAAGCCCTACTAAGATTACAAATTAACATTAATCTAGTTGATAACATGTTTAACTTGAAAATTACTTCATTTCCATTTCCACAGTTTCATTGTATTTTGTTTGCTAACCGAAGTTGTCGTCGTCCACAATCGATGCGCTTATTGTTGTAAATCGCGCATCTTTCGTGCAATCACCTGCAACAAGCAATACACTGAATCCAGTAAGTTGTCGAATTTGTCACCTGGTACAATTCCAGACATTCAGTGCACTCATCCTTGTTGAACTTCGAGTTTTTTTCCTTGAATATTTTTTATCCCACTTTATGTAGAAGCACCTTATCTTCAGCTGTATTTTTTTGTCACGGCATCCTTCTTAAGTCTTTTTTCATGTATATTTTGTGGATCAGTAACATTAGTTGCACTCTGCTTCCTTTTGATTTGGATGACATTACACTACTTGGAATGGGTGAAAGCTTTTCCAAAACATTGTATTAGAAAATTTATTTTAGTTAACAAAATTAATTTATTAGCAAATTAATTGTTCATAAATTAAAAAAATATATATAAATATTTAATTAAATTATTAACAAATATATTATTAATTTTTTAACAAAAATGATTACATAAAATTAATTTAATAACAACTGTATTATTAATTTATTAATACAATTTTTATCTGGAAAAGTATTTTTTGGCAAATTAATTTGTTACCAAATTTAGTTTTGATAATTATGTATTTTTCCGAAATTATTTCAAAATTGATTCTTTGTTTTACACGTAATTTGCAATTCATACAAGAATATCAATAAGCTGCCTAATCTGTCCTAGCACTTAAACTTATGGGGAAATGCGCCATCTCTCATAAGTAGCAGATGCGCAAACTCTCCTATTTTGGTAGGAGAGATTGTGCGCCCTTTTATTTAAATGTGTTCACTTCTAAAATGAATTGTTGATGTTCACATACTTTGTCCAGGTTAGTAGTTTATAAAAAATCGTTTAAGTTCAAAATATTTTGTACTACTGACGTTCTATAAAAATTCTGACGAACAGTTATGAAAATTCAAACACTTACTTTGGAAAAACAAAACAAAATAGCACTGTTTTATCCAAGACACTTGGAACAATCAATATGCAAATTCATGTGGACACTGCACTAATGCTGCTGTACAACTACCTGGAGTTGCTGCGCGCGCACTCTACACCTTCCCGTCGAATCTCTTTGTGCGCAATCTCTCCTACCGCGCGAACTCTCCTTGCTTTACTATACATATAATTATGTATTATTAAATATTATATAATAAATATTATAAATATTATATAATTATGTATTATTAAATTTTTAAGAAACAAGTTAGTTTTGAAGTAAAGGTATAGTATTCAGTAATTTGTTGCTTAATAAAATATACTTTTCTATAATAAAATCCCAAATATACCCTAAATGGGACAAAACTACGGGGAATTGTGTCTCATATAGACAGACTGACATTATATCTAAGAAAATACACGGACTAAGTTTTTACGATGTAAACTGATTGTGCCTAAATTACACTGACACCCCATAGATTTACCTCATTTGGGAAATAACTGTTATTTTATTTAATAAATATATATTTAATTAAGCAAAATCTGGTTGAATACAGTCTCTTTAGTTCAAAACTATCTTGTTTTGTAAAAATTAAATCATTATCTGTAATATAAACAATCAGCATAGGATTGTAGCATTTGCGTAATTTTAGTCGCATTTATAGTTTTAAAGTCCAAATGATTCGTACAAAGTACTTAAATACAATATTGCATTGTATTGCTATGCATTTTTGCATATATTGCTCATATTGCTCATATTGCTATGTATTTTTGAAAAAATAAAGATTTCAAATAATAAATCTGACTTTAATTATGTAAATATTTATTTACATTGCCAACAAGGCGTTAAACAAAAGAGTGAAAAAGTATCCAAGCCAGGGTTCGAACACGTGTCTTTGGTACAACGCACCAACTTCATGTCAACTAAGCCATATTGAACGACACACCTACACTGTGATTTTTATTCACATTGCTACAAGACGTAAACCAACAAAGTGAAAAATAATCTCTATAATGATTGCCTAAGTCATGTGATTGTCATCTAGAGTTCCGGGTTGACCTCTTCTCTTTTTATATGCCACGCGGCCAATTTGGTAATTTAATGTTAGCCGGGCGCAGGTGATAAATCGCCAAATATTGTTCCATCGCCATCATGTCATCAGTATTATAATAGTTCATTTCATATGACTATCATAAACAATTTTTCACGTGGTAAATTAAAACAAATAGACCGGGAGTCGACAGCACAGACAATCACCTCATCGAGTTCACGGATGAAATTCTAGGAGTAGTTAAATCTTGATCCGCATATTAAAAAGCAATCAGTTTGCCAAGTCATATCTTGGTGGAAAATTCCTGAAAACCCGACTTTAGCGGCTGACTCGTTTTAAAAAGATAAAAATGAAAGTTGAAATAGATACAGATGGGTGACAAAATAATACGAACACCCATGAAAAAGGCATGGTCCATTTCAAAGAAGCAGAACGCGCATGTCACTTTGCCCTCAATTCTGCCACATAGTGGTTATGAAAGGTAAGTCACTCAACATCAGTCATAGGTGTTGCATGCGCTTACCATAAGCTCTAGAAAACTCAATAATGACTGACATGTCAGAATTCGAAAAAGGAATGATTGTTGGAATGTGGTGCGCTGGTTGCTCCGTGTTGAAAACAGCCAATTATTTGGAGCCAGCAAAGAGTACTGTGTAAGCCGAACAGTGTACGGAATGCGGTAAAGTGTCGTCTGTGAAATACAGCAATGGGCGGAAAAGAAAGCTTTCTGAGAGGGATAAAAGAGAGTTGACCAGCATAGCGGTCCGAAAGCGAAGGAAATCTTTATCCTGGATAACATCAGAAATATATAGTCACATCCAGAATCCCATTTCAGCAAGAACTGTCCAAAGGGAACTTAATGTTTCGTATATTTATGAAACAGTTGCAATTCGCAAGCCATTGGTCACATAGGTGTTCGTATTATATTGTCACCCATCTGTTATATTGAACTACATAATGCATTAAAAATTAATTAAATCATAACTGAAATTATAAAAATAATTAAAACTTTGAGATACAGTATATTGAATATATTGCATTAAATAATGAATCTTTCAACATTCATACTTGGAAAACTTTTAAATTTGACTATTTATAAAACAAGAAATAGCCAATGAATAACCGTTAGAATATAAATTTTACCAAAGCAATGTTTATTACAGTATATTTTAAGTAATTATTTTGATTTTCAGTTTGATTTCAACAGGTTTTTCATTTTTGTCTTCCGTACAGGCCTCAACATTTTGCTTTTGGTTTCTGGAAAATATGGATCAAGATTAGCAGCTTCCAAATATTTTTAGTTGTATTGGTAATTATATAAATACGTAGAACCTATAGTCGTCGTCTAGTCCGTCTGTCTGTCTGTCTGTCTGCGCTTCCGCATATAACAGCACAAAAACTACTCAACCAAATGGTTTGAAATTTTAAATATATAATTGTTACAGAATTTTGTGGAGTCATTTTAAATTTTATGAAAATCGGATATATACAGTAAACTCCGGACTATCCGGTCCTCCGTACTATCCGGCCTAGTATAAAAATGAGGAGAGTTGCCAGCTGCCGAGACAGGTCCGTTCTTGTCCGTCGGAAAGTGCTAACACATGACAAAAAGGAGCAAGAAGTGATTACAGAATGTAATTGACAGGAAGGGATGGGGAGTGAGTTAAGGCTTCATAACCTGTTTTGTCAGTTATGCAGCGGATGTTAACATTTGCAGACGTTATTTTCTGCTTATCCTGGTAACTTTCGTATAGTCTTTTCTGTGCTTCGCGTTTATTTATTAAAGATTAACGAAATAGGTAATAAACGAAAGACGGTTGTAGTGACTATTGAGTAGAAACTGCCAGTCAGCAGGAGGAAGCGACGCTAGCTGATATTATCTGCTTGCATAAATGGGCATTGCGTGGCGGAAGAGGGCTAACAGGGTGAAGCAGTCATCTATCAACTACTCTTTTCAAAAAATTAAAAACTAATTTTTCACTCTTTTATCTTATGCATAACTTTCCATATTTGTGCCATCATTTATTAATAAACAGTAAAATAAGATTTACTCATTTTTTTTACGAATTAGGCTTACGTTTTACGTTAATGTTTTGCTTATTTTGAAACTATATGTACTGTATATATAAAATTTATCTTAAAATTTGTAACATGTGTTTTTAATATAATGGGGGGTGGGGGGGGGTGCAGGAATTGAGTAAATATTTATAGAACTCCGGCCTATCCTCCCGCCACATTAAGCCAGATAGTCGGGAGTTTACTGTAGTTCAATTACAGGGACAGTCAAAATCATTCTGTTACATTAAGACCAATGGAAAAATATGTTTCATGTGCATAATAATACTGTTTAACCCCTTATAACATAATGAAACTGACATGAATTTATGAACTGCACTAAAATATACATTCTGTAGAATATGCGGTGCAAAGAATATTTATTATTCATTTACAGGGCCACACAAAACAATTCCATTGCATAATGGTATAGGGGAAAACATTGTTTGTGGAGTATTTTATTTATGTTAAAATATTTCACATTCAATGAAATTGATATACGTTGCTGAGGTTTACTACAAGTTACTTTCTGTATAATAGAAAGTGCATAGTATTTACAGTGACACACAAAATATTTCGAATACTATGCAGTACCCAAAATATTGTATATTAGCGATAATTGTGGGAAGTGCATTTTTAGTTGTGATATGAGTTTTTTAGTTTAACTAAATTTTTGCACATTACGTTGTGTATATAAATGCTGTAGAGCATATACGGAGCTACACAAAAGAATTCGTTACAGAACGCTTCGTTGAGTATAAACGAAAATAACTTACAGATAATTTTTAATTGAGTTATACATTTTTACGCTAAACTAAATTAAGTATAGTAAGATAGTTAAGAAAAAGGGGAAAGTCATTAGTAAGATAGGTTTGTAGAATATACATAAAATGATATACAGAGCCACGCAAAGAATTAGGTACATACTCGTCTATGGATGATAATCTCTTGGAAGTGTGATTACACTAGTATTAAGCATATTTTCGTCTTAATATAATTTTAGCTGAATAGTGGTATGTATATAAAGATGATAGGTAAAATGCAGGGCTATACAAATGTATTTAAGTATGCTCCGTCTATTGGTACAAATTTCTGAGAGTCAAATTTCAACCTATTATGCGTTTTTAACACTTTCCTATCTAGTTGAAAGTGTTTATGAATTGGTATTATCTGTCTGTCTGTCTGTCTGTCTGCCTGTCTGTCCGAACTCTAACTTGCTCTAATATAGTTAGATTGCTTTATCATTTATATTTGTTATTTCTATTTGCTATGCCATGCTCGGTATTAAAAATTAAGTATTTAACATTTATAGATTTTTAAATATACACTCAAATGTATTCAATTACATTATGGTCTATGGGGAAATATTGTAGTTATATAAACACGTTGCACCTATATGCGTCGTTTGGTCCGTCCGCCTGTCCGCATTAACAGCGCAAAAACTACATAACCGAATGGTTTGAAATTTTAAATAAATAATCGTGGCATAATTTAGTCGAATCATTTCAAATTTTAAGAAAATCGAATCAAAACTTAAAAAGATAAATAAGCAACATAAATACTTAATTCACAATACATTTTTTTTTTTTTTTTTTTTTTTACTAAATAGGTAAGCATATAGAAAGATTTAAAAACATTTACGTCATCGGGTGTCATTTTAACCGGTAACGGCTAATGTTCAGTTGGAAGCGATAGTGATTTTAATATCATCTGACACCAATATTTTTAGCAACTTAAACAGTTTTAAATGTTTTTAAAAATTTCTATATACTTGCACCTACTTAATAAAAAAAAATGTATTGTGAATTTAGCATTCATGTGGCTTGTTTATTTTATTAAGGGGAATATGTCGTTTGAACTTGAGATATAGAGTTTCTATACATATATTTTATTGACTTAAAAATATATTAATAAAAGATTTCTTCATTCTATTAAATCCTATTGCACGCAATTAATTCAATAATATCCAATGATAGGTAATGATTCTAGGAGGCCATATTTATTATGTCTATTAATATGTAGTCATATAATTTCCATATTACTGACAATAATATGTATAATCGTAATAAATTTTGTATTTATGCATTTTTGCATGGTGCAACAGTTATTGCACTATAATCCGAATATTGGTAGAACTACTTATAGTACGAACTCACCTCATTTGTCATGTTTTACGTAGAATTTCCAACTATTTTTAACTACCAACCACCTGCATTTATGAAATTATAATACCCAACCCCCGCGTTGTATAGCGTATAATTCTTATTATTTAAAACGGGAATCTCACATTTGATGCAGTTTTTTTATTGATTATAGTACTTCATTAAGAAGAAATGTAATATTTTTGGATAATAAGCTGTGTCCGTGAAAACAGATATACAAAATTTTTTTCTTTCTAAAGATAGTGGATATGGTAGTAGTATTGAATTACCTTGAAAAACTGGCATGTTAAGTTGTAACTGCTTCGCTGAAAAAGATAAGGTTTTTATTTAACTTATTATAATTTGCAGAGGGGTCCATTATAATAAAAGTTTTTGTTTTAATTACATCTCAGTTTTTAAATAACAGTAAAATTTACCTTGTTAGTAAACTTTAATTTTTGTCTTATATATATATATATATATATATATAATAAATATATATATATCTATATATATTTAAACATAAAAGTAATCCGATAAAGATGGAAATAATCGAGCGTTAATTTTTTCGGGGGTGTGTGTTGAGTCTGCTATTCGATCTTACTGTAAACAAGCTTTTCTTTCTTTCTCAACGTCAATATATTATTTGGCTGTTTCAGCATGATTAACAATTCAAAAATTGTATTGTGTCAATATTAATAGACGGCTAGATACGGCTAGATACGGTTTATTTCGGAGGGTGTCATACTGTTTTGATCATATTGCACACAGAAGAAAAAACACAGTGTTTTGATGCTAAAAGTTATCACTGGTCTCTGGTGATCCATTTTATGAATTGCCAATAGTTACACACGATGATTGGGAAATTAGCATGTTAAGCTGTAACTGCTTCTTTGAAAAAATAAAGTATCATAAATATAAAAACGCAAAACTATTTCTATAAGACCAGAACTCAAATTCGAAACAATTGCGTATGCATCAAATATTTTTCGAACCTCTTCAATTTAGAAGAAAGCAAAAAGTTCCCGGTAGCCTAGCCGGCTAAAGCAGCAGTTTAAAGCTCTGAAATTTTGTAAAGGATGCAATTTCGAGCCCAAGTCTGGCAAAGTGTGTAGTATTTTTTTGTGGATAATTCATTTTACTAATGACATATTTTATTAGGAAGAGAATGTATATGATTTATTTTATTATTATTATTTGAATGCTTTATAATTAAATAAAATTTAACACTCAATATTATTTTGAAAAAATAATGATTTTATATTTAAAATATTTTGCATATAAAATCAATAAAATAAGTTAAGCTGATCTATAATTTTCGTTATATATTTTGACTATTATGAAGAATATATATGTGTAAAGTTTGTCATTCATTTGCGTAAAAAATGAAACTGAAAAAAGAAAAATTCAAGTAATAAAAAATATATATATTAAAAATCGTTAACTGCATCAAGTTTCAAATTTAGGTTTTTAGAGCATGAGACGTATAAAAATAAAATTCATGGCAACTTTTTATGGTCATTTCGTTTTAAAAAAAATAAATAAATAGATGAAAATAAATATTGTTATTTTTTCCAAAGAAAAAAAAGAGAGAGAGAGAGAGAGAAGAGGCCGTTGTAAGTAAAAATAAATTCTCTACCCGGTAATTTTAGGTAAATTTCTGACAAAAAGCAAGCATATTGTGTTGTAAATTATAAACTTAAAATTCTTTCATTTCATTGAATAGGTTAGACTGACAGCACCATCAATCCATAGCCTTAAAGAAATATGAATAATGAAATATAGAAATTCGTCAAGTAATTCGTCATTAAATGATTAATTTAAAAGCAACTAATTAAAAATTCAAGAATTTTCCTAATGAAACATTAAAGTTATTTACCGTCAAATCTTGACGGGCACTATCTAGTATAAGATAATTATTCGAGTTTTGCATAAATTACTCAGTAAAACCAGGAAACATTTTAGATCATATAAATTATTTAAAAACGGGTTTTTTTTTTCGAATATTATATTATACTAAAAGTCAAATTTATTACGTTATAAATTAGTAACTTTTATGCTGAAAAATTAAACTTATTTTAAAAAATAGTCTTAAAATATCGAATATATTTGCAAAGCGTATTGTTAAAAACGTTTTTTTTTTAATCTTTTAGGCATCATAACATTAATTTTGCATATCACTTACATTATAAATTTTATCAATTTATCTGTATGTAACTGTTTACATGAAAAATTCAGAATTTTATCTTTTTTCAACACGGGTTGCCTGTTTTCAAATTTCTTAAAACTGCACAGTCTATTTTTATACCTTAAATTTTTTGAAATCAATCATCATATAAAAGTTTATGATACACAAAGTAAGTTTTAAACAAGTATAAATAGTTTAATCGTTTGTATAAAGGACTGGAATTCCGCCTGCTCCTCGAATAATGGAATTTATACTAATTGATGAACGAATAAAAAAATAAATTGAAGAATATGATTTATACAATAGAGCGCCGATTATCTGAACAATTCTGGTCCGTCCCTAGTTTGGATAAGCAAAAGTTCGGACAAATGGACAGGCAATTAAAGTAATGTTCCTGACTAAGAAGAAAGCTTTCGATTGTTACTTGCTTCAAAGAAGACGTTCTTTCCAACGCTGCCATTTTTCAAATTCCTCTTAAATACGTTAGTTGAATAAGATCAGAGATCTTCTGCCGTTCGAGGCATTCATAGCTGTTTCCAAACGTTCAAAGACTGCGTTATGGCTGGCTTCGTTATTGCCCTGGTCATTCTGAAAATGGCCATTCGATTTCATTTCTTTAATTTCTTTTTCATCTTCAATCTCATCCACAATGTTATCATCATTAAAAAAAAATTCTTTAAGAGAATTTTTCTGTTCGGATAAATGGAATTTCGGTTAAAATATTTTTTTTTTCGAGAGAAATAGGCTGTTCGGATAATTGGAAGTTCAGTTAATTGGAGTTCTGATAATTGGCGCTCTACTCTATATCATAAAAAATAATTTTTCCTGTAATAATATAAACTGTAAAAAAAAAATCTATTAACAATTTAAAATTTAGATATCTATTTCTTTCATCCGCAAGTAAATCCACATAGTTATTGAACTTTTCAAAAGAACACACAAAACCGTTAGTTACATTATGTTTGATTCATCAATTACTTTGTTTAGTATTCACTGAAACTCAACATAAAATGAATTGAGCGGCATAATGTGTATCAATATGACAATGAATATATCATTATATTTCAGCATAATTAAGTATGTTAGTAACTATAAATCCCTCTTATGGCTGATAGATTATGTGTAATAACGTTTGAAACCTGCTTAGATTTATTCATCTTGCCGCTTATTTATGGTTATAGATTGTTTTCGAAAACAATATTTCTCCTTTTAGATTAGTTTACACATTGAACTTATTCGATTCAAGATAAATTACGTTTACTACTAAATGTTGTTTGCCTAATTTTCTGTGTCAGTGTTGGATAAATAACTATAATTTAGCACTAATTTTATGAAATTAAATTATGTATACAGCATCAAATTAGTTCATATATTTTAATCAATAACTAAAGGTTATACTAAATTATGTAAATATAAAATTTAGGTATGGTTTCCCTAATTTTTTACAATACTGTGCAACATTTATTTTCTTAAAAACTTTAATACGTTTAAGCGTTTGGTTTATATATACACAGTGTATTCCGAAATTTATCGGACTTATTTATTGATCCAATAACCTTAACTTTAAGAAATGAAATGAAAATTTTGACCTATGTTTATTCAAAATAATCCCCGGCTTTTACATTTTATTACATAGTAGTTCTGACTATCGTATATTTCTAAACATATAAATAAGGTAATAACTTGCAAATAGAAACTAACGAATCGTATTGTCAGTAAGGAACAATTTATAAATACATAAAAATTTACTTCAATAAATTTACTCCCCGAAATAATCATTCCGATTTTTTTTTTTCTTTTTAACAGCCTTCAGTTATTTATAAGAAAATGTTTTCGGGAACCCACGTACAAATGTATATTTATGTAAATTATCAGGAATTATCTGAAAAAGAGGTGATGTAACATCCAATTCGTAGTAAATTTGCCAAAAACATTTAAAAGGAATGGTTTAAATATATCAAAGATAAAAATTATTGGCATTGCACTTATTCTACTTTTTTAATTCATTAAATTTTTGTATGAGAGTATAACAATTTTTCCAAAAATTTTTCTTTCTTTTTTGTGTAAAACTTTATAAAATCTCTTATCTATTGCCTTATTGTTTGTTTTGAAACTTATATAAATTGCTTTACATGTTTCCAACGTAATGTGCTTTTTTTCTTCGAGCTTTACTTTTTTCGATAAATATAAAAATTTTAAAAAATATCACAGAATCCAAATGGCTTAAATTAGAGTGGGTTCATGTAAAATCAATTCATATATGATCATATTTACCTATATTAAGCAGCACAATGACAGAATATTAAATATTTAGAAATATCATTATGATTTCCATTTCAAAATCGAAATATACACTGCTCAAAACAATTAAAGGATATTGCAGTTTTAGGTGGATTTTGTATCTGGTAAACTGTTTAGCTGATAGATACATGGTCGACAGACATAGTAGGTTATATGAGAATAAATTACACATGTTTGGCAGAAAAAAATGCATTTTATTGCGCATTTGTGTACTAAAGGAAAAAAACACAATTCGTGCATATGAGAAAAAAAGAATAAGAAAAGGTGTTTTCTTCAAAGAAAATCATTTTCAGTAGGGGTTATGGTTTCCACGGGCGGCCAGCAACGTTGAACACCTTTGAGGCATGGACTCAATGAGGCTATTAATGACGAGTTGGGGTATTCTGCCCCACTCTTCCAGAAGAGCACTTTCCAGTTCTTGGAGAGATTGTGGGGGTTGTTGGCGGCCAGAAACTCGTCTTCCTAGAGCGTCCCAAACGTGCTCGATTGGATTCATGTCTGGAGAACACGCTGGCCATTCCATTCGAACGATTCCTTCCTCGAAAAGGAAATCCTCCACCAGGTTTGCACGATGTGGCCTGCAGTTATCGTCCATTAAAATGAAGTTACCTCCGATTGCTGCAGCGTAAGAGACTACAATAGGTCTGAGGATCTCATCCCTATATCGGCGACCAGTCAGAGCTCCATCTCGAATGATGTAGAGGTCAGTGCGCCCGTCAATGGAGATGCCACCATACACCAACACTCCTCCACCGCCAAATCTGACACTTTCGTGCACGAACGCAGGATTATTCCTACTGCCACGGTCCCTCCAGATGAAAATACGCCTATTATCCGGATGCACAGAAAAACGGGACTCGCCAGAAAACAGAATATTGCTCCATTCATTTCTCCTCCAGTTGATATGCTCGGTTGCCCACTCCCTGCGGTCGCGACGATGCCTTGATGTTAATCTAACACATACCATCGGTCGGCGAGCATACATACCTACAGCATGGAGCCAGTTTCGGACAGTCTGAGTTGAAATCGTGGTGCCTGTAGCCGGGCGAAGGTGTTGTTGGAGAAGAGTAGCGTTCATGGTTCGGTGTCTCCGAGCTGTTAACGCTAAATACCGATCTTCATTGGGCATTGTTGCCCGTCTACGACCTTGCCTTGGTCTTCGGCCTGCACATCCACTCTCCAAAAAACGGTTCCAGATCCTGGAAATGACACTTTGTGACACTCCAATGGCTTGCGCTACTTCGGCTTGAGTTTGGCCCCCTTTTAACCTACCAACAATTCTCAAAGCTTCTGAATCTGTCAAATGACTTCGCTGAGACATAGTACTCATCGAAACAAAGCAATCACTGAATGCCGATCATCCTTGTCTTCATTCTCTTTTATCCAGTTGAAAGTCAAATTTCATTCGCTGCCGCTGAAGCGACGTTTTTGACGTCGAACTCAAAATTTGCATACTCCACAGTTTGAAAACCAGAAAAATTTGCATTTGTGATTCTCTTCTTCTATTTTCGGCAAAAAAAATTCGTTTATATCTTTATTTTATATAAAACTTCAAATATCCTTTAATTGTTTTGAGCAGTGTATATAGCATCATTTTCATCTAATACTTCCTTAGAAATGTTCTGATAAAAATATATTTCTTTGAGGTTACAAATTTTATTTTATAATGCTAATAATGTAAGATAAACTGAAGATTAATGCACCGATATAAAAGACCTAGCTTTTACATGAAAATATAATCAATATATATATATATATATATATTTTAGAAGAACATAAAAGAGTTGCTTTTACAAGGTCTAAAATGAATATTAAAGGTTCTGACGAGAAAAGTAATGATATGCTATAAATAGCTAAAATGACCATTATAAGAGAAAATTATTGGTCATCGTTCGATGAACACGTTTTTGAAGATATGAAAAGTGCTTTCAATGTAGGATAATAATATGCGGCAAATTAAATAATAAAAATGTAAAAGAGTTATCTAGAGATATTTAAAGTAGAAATCCTTGTATTAAATTAAGTTAACCTTTTAAAACTATCTCTTTCGTTACTTTGTTTAAAGATTAGCGTCTTTAAAATATTTTATTTTTGATTTAATTTAATGTAGTGTATTTTAATAGATTGCAATATATAAACCACTAAATAAAGTGTATGCATACTAATAAACAGCAAATTAAAGTTTAAAAAGTAATTGATGGATGTAATTTAAGTAATCTTTAAATGTTATGATTTATAAATGAATAAATTTTACATAAAATATAAAATAACATTATATTGCCATTATTAATTAGAAAAATTACATTTTTAGTAACGCTGTAAAAAGATTTGAATACAATAATATTTTATAAAATAAATTTCAACGAATTTTATTGTGTGTTCATATTCTATTATATTAGATTTGTAGGAAAATGTGTTTGTTAGTTATGAAAATTTTCAAGTTATTCACTTAGAGTCACAAATATGTTATATTATAAGAATCAATTAAAACATTTATTAATTGTATAAAAGAAATAAGTAAATGAATTTGTAGGCAGTTTTCATGAATAGAGTTGTGATACTGAGACGTACTATGACGTTGAGTACTGAGGTTACTTATTCTGAAATACATAGGAATTTAGTTCGCAGACAGTGTTTTACATCTCCTTCTGTGTAAGTCATGATTTTATTATCTCTTTGAAATTGTAATATTTTGTACTTGAGAGATTCATTTTTTGTTGTTTTTGTAGTTTCGTAAAGACTTTACATAAACCAGCCCTTTTCTAGTCTATATGGTAGCTTTTATTTAAATTTTCGGCAATGATAAATTTGACTAAATTTAGATTCAACAAACAAATTCATAGTGAGTCATAAAATAAAAATTAGCACATCATGTACATTAAAAACTCGAAATGTAAGAATATGCATATAAATGATATACTTATTAATCTATCTATACTTCATATTATAAAGAAGTAAAAATTGTTTATTTGTAGGAGGTAAGCTCTGGAACTACCGAACCGATTCCAAAAGTAATGGTATCAAAATGATGGTGTTAGTCCAATTTAGAACATAGGCTATATCTTTTGTCCGTGCCACTGTCCAAAAGGGGGTGCAGCAGAAAAAAAAAACGTTCTAAAAATGCGATTTTTGTATCACTGAAAGGCCTAGAAACATTAAATTTGGAATGGTAGTTACTTATTAGATATAAAAGATCTCTAAGAACATTTCTTAAAAAATTCGAAATTTAAAAAGGGTGAAAATGCGGAAAAAGCGTTCCAAAAAAACGTTCTAAAAGGCAATTTTTACGCAATTTCAAGAAGGACCAAACCGATTTAAAAAATAATAGTGTCAAAATGATGGTGACAACCCTTGATTCAACATAGGCTACATTGCATGTCGGTGCCACTACCCCCAAAGTGAGTGCATGAGCAAAAAAAGGTTCGAAATTGCGATTTTTGTCTTACTGAAGGCCCCAGATACATGGAATTTGGCATGGTAGTTACTTATTAGATATAAATGATCTCTAAGAACATTTCTTAAAAAAAATCGAAATTTAAAAGGGGCAATAATGCGCAAAAGGGAGTTCTACAGAACGTTCTAAATGGCAATTTTTACGCAATCTCAAGAAGTAACAAACTGATTTACAAAATAATGGTGTCAAAATGATGATGACAAACCTTGCTTCAACATAGGCTACATTTTATGTCGGTGCCATTACCCCCAAAGGGGGTGCAAGAGTAAAAAAACGTTCGAAAATGTGATTTTTGTGTTACTGAAGGGTCTAGAGACATGAAATTTGGAATGGTAGTTACTTATAATGTATAAATGATCTCTAAGAACATTTCTTAAAAAATTCAAAATTTAAAAGGGGTGAAAATGCGCGAAAAGGGTTCTAAAAAACGATCTAAATGGCGATTTCTACGCAATCTCAGAAAGTACCCAACCGATTTCAAAAGTAATGGTTGGAAATTGCTGATGACAGCCCTTGCTCCAATAAAGGAGCTGCTTCATGACGGCGTCACTACCACCTTGCGGTTGCATTTTAAAAATCGTCGTAAATTGTGATTTTTGTGATAATGAAGGGGCTAGCAACTTGAAATTTGGCATGTTAATTTCTTATGAGATGTAAGTGTTCTCTGAGAATAGTTCCTTAAAAATTTGAAATTTAAATGGGGTGAAAATAAACGAAAAGCGTTCTAAAAACGTTCTAAATGGCAATTTCTACGCAATCTCAGGAAATATAAACCGATTTCAGAAGTAATGATTTCAAATTGATGGTGACAGTCCCCGCTCCAACATAGCCTATATTTTACGTTTTTGTCACTACCACATGAGGGTTACAGGAGCAAAAAATGTTCTAAATTGCGTTTTTTGTTTTAAAGAGGAGGTCTAACATTTTAAATTTGGAATGGTAAATACTTCAAAGAGCAAATGCTTGCTAAGAATTGTCGAAAGAAAATTCCAAATTTAAAAGGATTATGTGAGCAAAAAAAGCTCTATAAGCGTTCTAAATTACTATTTTTATGCAATCGTATGAAATATGAAACCGATTTTAAACATAATGGTCGCAAATTGATAGTGATAGAATTTGCTCAAACATAAACTATATTTTATGTCGGTGCCACAACCTTTAGAATGCTAGAACATTTAAATATTGCACGGTAGTTATTTATCTATACTAATCTTATAAAGAGGTAAAAATTGTTTATTTGTAGGAGGTAAGCTCTGAAACTACCGAACCGATTCCAAGAGTAATGGTATCAAAATGATGGTGTTAGTCCAACTTAGAACATAGGTTATATCTTATGTCCGTGCCACTGACCAAAAGGGGGTGCAGGACTAAAAAACGTTCTAAAAATGCGATTTTTGTGTAACTGAAGAGCCTAGAAACATGAAATTTGGAATGGTAGTTACTTATAACGTACTAATGATCTCTAAGGACATTTCTTAAAGAAATCGAAGTTAAAAAGGGGTGTAAATGCATAAAAAGCGTTCTAAAAACGTTCTGAATGGCGATTTTTACGCAATCTCAAAAAGTACCAAACCGATTTAAAAAATAATGGTGTCAAAATGATGGTGACAACCCTTACCCCAATATAGGCTACATTTTATGTCGGTGACACTACTCCTAAGAGGCTTGCAGGAGCAAAAAAAAAAAAAAACGTTCGAAATTGCGATTTTTGTGTTACTGAAGGACCTAGATACATGGAATTTGGCATGGTAGTTACTTATAAGATATAAATGATCTCTAAGAACATTTTCTAAATAATTCGAAATTTAAAAAGGGGGAAAATGGACGAAAAACGTTCTAAATTGCGATTTCTACGGAATCTAAGAAAGTACCCAACCTATTTCAAAAGTAATGCTTGGAAATTGATGATGACTCCAATATAGGATCTATTCCTCCAATATAGAATCTATTTCATGTCGGTATCACTACCACCTTGCGGTTGCATTTTAAAAAACGTTCTAAATTGTGATTTTTGTGATACTGAAGGGCCTAGCAACTTGAAATTTGCATGGTAATTACTTATGATATGTAAATACTCTCTGAGAATTGTTCCTTAAAAAATTGAAATTTAAAAGGGGTGAAAATGAACGAAAAGCGTTCTAAAAACGTTCTAAATAGCGATTTCTTCGCAATCTGAGGAAATATAAACCGATTTCAGAAGTAATGGTTTCAAATTGATGGTGACAGTCCCCGCTCCAACATAGCCTATATTTTACGTTGTTGTTAGTACCACCTGGGGATTACAGGAGCAAAAAAAATTCTAAAGTTTCGTCTTTTGTGTTACTGATGGGGGCTAACATTTTAAATTTGGAATGGTAATTACTTGAAAGATGCAAATACTTTCTAAGAATTGTCGAAAGAAAATTCCAAATTTAAAAGGATGAAGTGAGCGAAAAGCGATCTATAAGCGTTTTAAATTACGATTTTAATGCAATCGTATAAAATACGAAACCGATTTGAAACATAATGGTTGCAAATTGATGGTGATAGAACCTGCTCAAACATAAGCTATATTTTATGTCGCTGTCACAAGCCCTAGAAGGTTGCAGGAGCACAAAACTTTCTAAATTTCGATTTCTGCGGTACTGAAGAGGCATTTTAAATATAGCACGGTAGTTACTCATAAAATATAAATGTCCTCTAAGAACAGTCGAAAATAAATTCGAAATTAAAAAGGGGTGAATGGAAGGGAAGGAGCAAAAAGCATTCTAAAATAGTCCCAAATTACGATTTCTATTTAATCTCCGGAGATAATAAATTTATTACAGAAGTTATTTGTTTCGAATCAAGTGTACCTGATCCTATACGGGCTATATTTTATGTCGGTGTCACTGCCACCTGGTTGGCATGAACAAAAAGAAACCTTTAAAAACATCTAAATTCCGTTTTCTGTAGAATATTGGGAAATATCAACCAATTTCAAGGTTAATGTTGGCAAATTAATGGTGCCAGTCTCTGTTTCAACATTTTTCGAGACGTTATATTTCAACTCTGTTTTGGCATTTTATGTTGGTGCCACTAACACCAGAGAGGTAGTAGACTGTTAGACAAGAAGCTTGGAATTTGACATGATGGTTAATTTTAAGATGTAAATGTGTTAAGATGGTTTCTAAAAAATTCAAATCTTCAAATGAATACTGAAATTAGCATAAAAGTCTCAAAGTACTTTCTAAATTATCATTTATTTGTAATTAGTTTTAGTTCTTCTTATTAATTAAAATCTCATTTCCGTCTATAACACTTTTATAATGAAGTTTAGTCAAACTGTGGCTTAATTTGTAATTTTTGAATTATTTCAAAAAGTGTTCTTCTAATAAAAAATATTCATGCAAATATCACTTGGCAGATTTCGCAAGGTTATTACGCAAGCAAAGCCGCGGGTTTTGCTAGTGTATTATAAAATTCTACAAGGGCTTTCATTCTTTTGCCTCAAGCGTTATAAGAAAAATGACATTAAGATATAGTATGGTGTAAAAAATGAAAATATGTTGCGAAATATTGAAGTTTTTCTATTGGAAAAAAGCACATGATGGCTTGCAAAGTGTACAATAATCATGATTCATAACCATGTACAATAGACCTGTACAATAATTACCATTCCTGTCATGATTTTTATTAATTATCATATATATATCATCTATTATTTGTTTCCTGATGCCCACATTACTATTTTTTTATAATATTAGTCAGGAATGTTTTTCATGTGCTCTAAATGTTATCTATTAAGGGATAGTACCCCTATTTGTACCGCCGTTTTAAATAAACCGCTAAAATTCTGCTGTTAATTACATAAGAGAAGTCAGCGTCATTTAAAGCTGAAACCCTACTCATCAAAATGGCATCATTTCTGATTAAAAGAAGCACCCTTCTTCCACTTGCTGCTTTCGGACAATTTAAAAAAATCTAAAGTTAGCTGTTTTTATCAAATGTTTCCTCTACTAAACGTGAGAGAATACTTTAAAACCAAGTTAAGTTGTTATGTTTCATATAGATATCGAAATTCATATGTTTATTTCGCATATTTTCCCTCGTATTTGTTTGCTTTCGTTTTTAGGTGCGTTCGTAATTATATAAATACGTAGCACCTATAGTCGTCGTTCAGTCCGCCCCTCTGTCCGTCCGTCTGTCCGTCTGTCCGTCTGTCCGCATATAACAGAGCAAAAACTACCCAACTGAATGGCCTGAAATTTGAAATATAAGATTGTTGCAAAATTTTGTCGAGCCATTTCAAATTTTATGAAAATCGGATGTATAGTTTAATTACAGGGACAGTCAAAAGTTTTTCTTTACATTACGGCCAATGGGAAAAATTATTGCAAGTGCATTTTAATGATGTTACAGCCTTCCGAATGGTCTGAAATTTTAAAGATATAATTGTTGCAAAACTTTTTCGAGCCATTTCAAATTTTAGGAAAATCAGATGTATAGTTTAATTACAGGGACAGTCAAAAGTTTTTCTTTACATTACGGCCAATGAGAAAAATTATTGCAAGTGCATTTTAATGATGTTACAGCCTTCCAAATGATCTGAAATTTTAAATATATTAAATAATTGTTACAAAATTTTGTCGAGCCATTTCAAATTTTAGGAAAATCGGATGTATAGTTTAATTACAGGGACAGTCAAAAGTGTTCGGAGAATGGGAAAAAAAAATATTGGGAGTGCATTTTAATGATGTTAAAGACTATGCACTTTATGAAGTGCAAAAAATCATACATTCCGTACAATATGGGGTGCAAAAAATAATTATAAAATTTGTTATAGTACGAATGCACCTCATTTGCCACGTTTGACGAGCAATTTCCAACTTGTTAATCTTAGTCTTGAGATTATCTATTTTTAACAAATGGCGCAGTTTTCTTAATTGGAACAATTTGCATTTCTAAAATTGGACCAGTTTTATGATCATAAATTTCAAAAATAAATAATTATTTTCGAATGATATCTTTTGGCATTTGGCCTTCTAACAGGAATTTTTAAAAATCATAACATTGCAGCTGCTTCTGCACTTATTCCTGATGAGGAGATAGGCACTACAGATGGATGCGTTGTTTCTCCTGCTATTAAGATTTTGGAGTCAGAATCAGTAACATTAAAAATGTACTAAAACTAAGAGAGGAAAAATATTATGAAAACGACACAAACAAACAGTCTGGAAGGAAAACATCAGTGACATTAAAACTTCTCCAAGATATAGGAAACTAAACAAGGTTCTGAAGAGATTGACTCGAAAGAAAGCTGCAGCTACAAAACACCCCCAAAAAGCAAACGAAATATTAGAAATGTTGTCTTTCTTGCCAAAATTAGTCAATTCAGAGTACAGAGGGAGCTAAAAAACAGCTGTGTTATCATGTGCACCGTAAAAAACAAACCTTGAGATGAAAACACACACGCACACATGCACAAAAAAAACAAAAAAAAAAAACAAAAAAAAACGAAAAAGAAAAAGAAAAAATAAATCTTAAAGAACAAAAGCAATTGAAACATCAAGCTTTAAAAAATAGGCGTAATTCAATTAGAAAGAAAATAATTGAAGGCAAGAACTACAGGCATAATGTAAAGAAAATTCCTGTTGCAAAAAAATGTATAATTATTCAGAATCTAAAAAGAAAAATCATGACAGTGATGATTGGTTTTGCCCTGAAAGAAAAATAAAATAGCAGAAGTGATTAAGTGTTCAGATTGTCAAATATGGTTCCATGTTGTGTGTGCTGGATTAAACAATGAGCAAAATAATTTCATGTTTCATTCAGCTTTTCATAACTTCTTACATGGTATTCAAGAAACTGGCAATTAATTGCATAATTTCCATTCTTAATTACTTATAACTTTTATTTATATTTTGAATACATTTTGATTTAAAACAATTACTCTTACTTTTATACGTTTGATTCAATTAAATTTCACTGCGGCTGTTTTGTTTTTTTGTTTCAATAATCGCAAACTTTACTTTTAATTAAATGAGTAATATTCCCTACTCATTAAAATAGTCTAAAAGTAATTTGTTCAATTTAGGAAAACGGGGTCAACTTAGGTGACCAGGCACTCAATTTGGAACACTTTTGCCCTTTTTCTAAAAATTAAAATAAAACTTAAGATTTAAAAAAATAAATTGTTCTAAAGATTTACTTAGATCTAAGATGAATAGATTGACCGCATGCAGGGATATAGTGCCGATATTCTAAAAATGAAGTGAGTTCACCTGGAAATAAGTGAAGTGGTCCAAATTGGGCAAACCTCCCCTACTATTTAAATAAAACTTTTTCTAATGTTATTTCACTTTTTTCAAAAGTTTCAGCCTATCATTGAAATATATCAGAACATTACTTGCATTGGTTTTATATTATGCGATTTTCGAGTTTTCATGTTCTTAAATGAGCGACGGAAAATTAATATTTAACAAGTTTTTTTTTTTTTTTTTTTTTTTTTGATTTTGTATAGTAAGTTAAAGCACGACAATATAAAATATTAGAATTTAATTTGAAAACCCTAATTTAAAACAATTTCGATTTTTTTAGAAAAGAAATAGTTTTTGAATTTTTAAGAAAATGGGATTTCAGGGTTTTCTTGACTGTTTCTTATTTCTCTATTATCTAAAATTACATTTAGATGTAATTATATTATGAAAAAACATACCATAAGAATATTTTGCTTAAAAATCCTGTATTGCTTCCTAATTTTATAACATGCTGCAGAGATTAAACGTATTTTTATTCATAATGGTCCGACCTTTGAAAAATTACTCTACAATTATGAAGCGCTTATGAAAGAGAACATTTAATTCCCATAACACATATATAAAGTTTCTTAATTTGACTCATAGTAGTCAAATTGCTATTTGATTTTTTTTAATTTGAATTTGACATTTAATTATACCCAACATATACACAAACTTCCATGTACAAAAATTTTACAAATGAAGTATAATTTTAGATATGACATATATTTCACAAACAGTTGTATACATATAAAATGACAAAATTTAATTTTTAATACTGTCCATTTTTTACGCCTCGTATAGTGAGATTTACCTATAGACCTAAAAAATGGTGTTATTTAGCATTTTATTTCTAGAATATGAATGAAGATTTTAGCTCCGAGTTTTTTTTTGCATGTTATTTCTAGTCGTATGAAGAACATTTGATTGTTTTTAATTAAAAATTGACGAAGTGTCTCGAGTACTAGGTGTTGTGTTCTAGCGTGTGTGAGGTGAACTTCCAAACGGACGGTATCCGATAGTTCATCATTGCCGTCTGCAATCAAATTTCGTTACTGATTATGTAGATCTTCAATCACTTTGAGTTCAAAAAGTTGAAAATAAACGAAGCGGCTTCATTTAAAGAAAAAAGTTTATTTTTTACTTTTTTTTTTCAGTTTGGCGTCCTTTTATTTTTAATTATTTTTATTTTTCTGTTGTTTTTTTATTATTTTTATTTTTTATTGGGGGAGGGGGGAGGTATGACTTAAAGATGCCCAATCTAAAATAAATTATGTTCTCTTTCATGTAAGAAAAAAATATAGAAATATTGGTTTAACAGTTTTTGCGTTCCTATCCCGTCCAGTTTGAAACAAGCAATTTTGCATAAAATGCATTTATAGTTTTTCGCCATATTTGTAATTTTTTTCATATAAACTCATAGACTGGTCCCTGTTGCGCCTCATATAAATCATTAGAATAAAATTTCACGTCTGTGTTGAAGTAGAAATCTAAAATCTCCTGGGCGCACACGTGGTCCACACATTAAGAAACTATAAAAAGACTTCGAATTCGGCAGTTTTTTTAGTGATATTATAGTGCTTATCTGTACAGTGAATAATCTATATGCTATGAGGAATAGAAAAGTGGAAAAATGAAAAAAATATATATATTTATTTTCAATAGAAGAAAACCAAATCATCCTTAACACCTTGACTACGTCCACTTACGATGCATACATGGTAGAAACCATTGAAACTAAAGTCGAATGCATTGAAATTGTTTAATGTTAACGTTTCTATTAATATGAGTTTGACAACAGGTGTTTATAATATAAATCTATGTTGTCTTATCTATTTTGAGCTAACCCATCTGGGATTAAAAGAATAATAATTTAAGTGTGTTTAGTCATAAAATCAGAATATAATTTCTATTTTTCTTATGTGCTTCGAAATGCTACTATTCATTACAAATATTCATATCTTAACAATTCTTATCAGTGAATTTCGTAATTTATAAAACGTAATAAAAACCTAACTTTCATAAATCCCACAAAATGTATTCAACTACTCTCCATTCGAAGACAAAAGTTATTCTGCAAAAATATCTATTTCAGAAAAAAATATGCTACAATGTTTATAGGTTTTCTATGTTCTGCTGATCGCAGAATATAACATATCATAGAAAAAACATTATGTTTTTCAGTAATATAATACTCCTCATTTTATGTACAGAATATAATTAAATATTTGATACCATATACCTGAACTAAGTGTATCGTTACAAAACTTCAAGAAGAAGAATTTTAAACATAGAATAATTTTTAAATATATTGAAACGAATGAAAATCATGAACATTTGTAAATACTCAAAACATATGAAATATTTCATCCTTGAAATATATCCAGACATTAAAATTTTATAGCTTTAAAATAAATGCTAAAATTATATATTTATTTACAAGATAGTTTATAAACATATACAGTATAACATCAAAAATCCGGCTTCATAGGAATCGAGCCTAAGCCGGATTTTTTTTTTTTTTTAATTCCGGATTTCTGAAAGAATATCAAAAGTACTTCTGATATTCATAATAATACCTTTAGACAATATTTAATAAAGAAGTGATATTATGTGAATAAAAAAACGTAAATATTAGAAAAAAACTTACTTTGATTGAAATGTTCTATGTTATAAAAGAAAAATTCTAATAAACAGTGAAAACTTCGATTTATGAGTGCTATTTTTGTTTAATCCTTTGGGACGTCACTTTTGCATAAAATTGCAATATTTTTAACTTTTGTTTTTTAATGTCAAACTATCAAAGATCCAATTCCATACTCAGTACACAAAGTTTTCACAAAGCATTTCTAACTTTCTTATCAATTCCACTTTTTCTGATAAACATATTTACATGCTTTATTTTAGAAGCAACATGTAAAAAAGCCTACGTTCTATCTCTAATAAATAAATAAATAAAAACTTTCAAAACTTCAGAAAAAAAATCCTCGTGTTCATCCCGCTATATTTGTTTCTCCCGTATGTTAGAAGTGTAAGGAGGTTTAAAGATGGCTATGCTGCCGGATATTTCAAGTTACCAGATTGCTGAATGCCGGATATTTGAAGTCACACTGTACATCTGTATCATTTGTGTAAGCTTGAACAATTATAACTCCATTAGTATACAAGGAACATATCTCTGTGAATACAAAATATCCTGAATGCCACTGCGGAAGTTACCTTCTATAATAATATCATAATGAATAGGTAAAATATTTAATATCGTATTATTTAAACAAAAAATTATACAGTATTTTTGTTACATGATAATGCAAAAGTGGCTTCAGAAACCGTATTGAAAACGCTTTTAGAAAGACTTGTGAACAAAAAATACTGGTGCTTTTGAGTTTTCGACTTTCCACTTTTCTCAAATATCAGAATGAATTTTGGAAGCAACCAGACGAATTGGAAATAAACGTTTCTTTGAAGCCTGTAACTTTAGTATATCTACAATATATTCTATATTCACATATTTACACTTTTTAAAATTCAGTCTTAATGGGTTTTACTACACTACAGTATTTATTAAGAAGTTTTGAACAATCTGTGCGAAAATTAGTCGAAATGATTGATAATTTTCATGTATTCTAATATATAACACAATTTTCGAGTCACTATAAAATACGTTTAACAGAAAATCAAATGGAGGAAAGAGTTAAAAAAAAATCAATGTATTCTGACAATGTTCCGAAAGAGTGTATATAAAGAGAGTATAACACAGGTAAATCAGAATGTTGAACTAAGTTACATTTAACTGACAGCTATTTAATTTATAATTAGAGTAATTTCTATTTCGAAAACTTTAAATTTTAAGTTAGATATTGAATAAATTGTATGTATATTCAACGAATTTTTAAGAAAAGTTTCTCTGTTTTGCAAATCCCCCAAATGTAAGAAAAATAATATTAATTGTTCCTTTTTTAAAATTTGAATCGTGTATGTAACTTTACCTGCACAAAAATACCCTTCCTAGATTACTTTTATTAATGTAAAATGCACTTTAAGATTTCTCTCTAAAATGTACGTAATCATCGAATAATATTCAAAAACCTATTTTAAACAAAAGTATGTTGATTAAAGCTTTTTGGATTAAAATAAAATCAACCAACAAATGTTAAAAGAGACCGTTAATTACTTTAAAATTAACAAAACAATAAATAATCTATTTTAAGTATTAAAAATGTATTGATGTCCATTAATATTTTATTATTATAATTTTTAAAAGCACAAATTTAATACTTATGCAAATATTTTCTTAAAGTTTTTTTTTTTTTTTTTTTTTTTTTTTTTTAATGATGTAATAAATATGTTTTTACTTGATAAGCAGGAGGATGTTATATTCTTGATAAATAATTTCCGTTAATACATGGAAATTATTCCAGAGAGAAACATTCGCTTTGGATACAATATTTCAAATGAAAATCAAATTTCGAAGTAATTGCTTAAAAGGCGCAAAGGCCAACATAGTGAAAAAGATTCCAAGCCGGGACTCGAACCCGGGCCATCAGTATAGCGCACTGACGTTCTACCGACTAAAACACTTGGAACGATACACAGCTCGGAAAATTTCTCACTATTATATGTTGGCAAGGCTACAAGCGCAGCACAAGATGGAATATTTATCGTAAGCCACCGACCTGGGGCTAACACGAAACATAATTAAATCCAGCATCGATAGAAACTATATTAATGCATGGAAATTATTCCAGAGAGAAACATTCGCCTTGGATACAATATTTCAAATGAAAATCAAATTTCGAAGTAATTGCTTAAAAGGCGCAAAGGCCAACATAGTGAAAAAGATTCCAAGCCGGGATTCGAACCCGGGCCATCAGTATAGCGCACTGAAGTTCTACCGACTAAACCACTTGCAACGATACACAGCTCGGAAAATTTCTCACTATTATATGTTGGCAAGGCTACAAACGCAGCACAAGATGGAATATTTATCGTAAGCCACCGACCTGGGGCTAACACGAAACATAATTAAATCCAGCATCGATAGAAACTATATTAATACATGGAAATTATTCCAGAGAGAAACATTCGCCTTGGATACAATATTTCAAATGAAAATCAAATTTCGAAGTAATTGCTTAAAAGGCGCAAAGGCGCATAATAGTGAGAAATTTTCCGAGCTGTGTATCGTTCCAAGTGGTTTAGTCGGTAGAACGTCAGTGCGCTATACTGATGGCATGGGTTCGAGTCCCGGCTTGGAATCTTTTTCACTATGTTGGCCTTTGCGCCTTTTAAGCAATTACTTCGAAATTTGATTTTCATTTGAAATAATAATTTCCGTTGGTAAGAATATTCTTATTATTTTCTCCACCAATAATTTAAAACAATCACGATCTCAGAGGATGTCTTTAATGTAGATGATTTTTGTTTGAAATTAGTGGCAGAAAAACAAATATAGTTGCCAATGAGAAGCCTGTAGACAGCTAGTAGTATCGGACTCGTTCAAAATATTACAATTTCCATTCTCTTTTAATCATGAACTATTAAATTTTTAGCAAAAATATGATATAAACTATTGAAAGGAAACCCATTTTAGAATGGAATCCCTGCCCTGCCATTCCATGTGTAATAAATTAAATCAAATACATCATACATGATCACATTTAGATAACGAACATCGATTGTGAACATAGTTGGTAGTTTGACAGTTGAGTTGTAATCAATCAAATTGCCTCAGTTCGACCAGTAATACAGGCTGCTTCCGACACGTTGTTCCAACAGGCTATATACAATCACATGTCGCATGGACAATTCACAGCCTCTAGGAACTATTCGACCTGCATTTCTGTACGACGGCCTCACCACATTTCTATTCCATGGAGAACATGTGAGACCTCAGCCGACTTGAGTTTCACTGAATAAAACGGTCTCATCACCGACACAAACGGTTATATATGTTTCGTGCTAGAGTGGACGCGGCTTAGCAAAAAGTAACTGGGGTAACCTCAGAAGGCATCATCGCCGTTTAGAAACCTGTATAGCTCATAGTGGGAGCCGAAATAAATACTGAATAAGTTGTTTTCATTGTATACCTTTCGTTGCGATTCTTATTTTTCATTATTTTTGTCTTTTTAATCATATATATAAATTTGTAGGAAGGTGATATGTGAAAAGGTAATTTATTGAATAATTCGAATGACTAGACGTTGAAATAACAACATACGATATTTAATATAATCCTATAAAGATAATTTCACAATGTTCCGTTGATAGCTTCTTCAACTATATTACACTTCACACTTAAAACATTTAATACGCGTTTTTTCGAACAGTCCGATTAGGCTTAAACCATTTATTGGCATTTCATATGTCGATGCTATGCTTCAAGAATGATAGAAATTAATAGACATACTCTTTTCTAATTTTGAAGATCACCAGACCTCGTGCTCGTGTTCATGAATTTTCATAGCTCATGCCTTCAAATAATGGATAATAAAAATATCAGAGGATCTGTTATTTTACTGATCGTATGATATATATCCATATATATATATCAATATACCTACATATATATATATATATATATATATGTGGGGGGGGATTTCGTAAGTGACACTTGCATCAGACTGAATGTCCCCGACTCTGTATTCCGCTTCGAGATTAAAAAGGTAACGAAGCTGCGTGGAGTGGAAATGCAGAGAAAATATACAGAACGAGAAAGAATGGGACGACGGCGGTTTTGTTAAAAGGAACAGAATATTCTCGAAGATATAAAATAGAAGATTTAAATGACGTATGAAAATCTTAGAAATATTCGACGGTACTAAGTAAATGAAGCCAAAGTTGTTGCTTTTTAAGCAAAAATAGATTGAGAAGAGTGCTTTTTACTGTATTTTTGTTTTGTCTTCGTCTTAATAAATGTCAGTGTTCGTCTTAAAACTGAGTTATGATTTATAAATAGAGTCTCATCCCACAAAGTGGTGTTCAGAAGTGACAGTTAACGCACCAATATTATATATTTGTCAGAATTATCCATTTTACAGATTCATATCGGATATTATTCTAACGGTGAGTCCATTGTTATTATTTTATTACGAAGTTAGTTGACATACCTGAACTGGAACTTGTATTTAAAAATAAACGAACAAATAAAATTAAATTACTACATAAATTCCTATTTGATGCTGAAGGTGATCGATCTAATAGAAAAAGAATACGTGAGTTTACTGGTTTCGGTTTTCAAACCGACAGCATCGAGTTCAAAAATAAAATAACTAAAGTTCAAACTGATTTTACTTTAAATGATCTGATTACAGTGCGCAATCTAGATGTATTTCTAATGAGGGATCTTTAAATGATCTTGCAACCCGATTAGTTACATACCTTTCAGACTTGAGCTTACTACAAACTAATATTATACAAAGTGAAAGTGACACTGACTCGGAACCTGAATTGCCTCCAAATAATATGACTTCAAGTAATAACAACGAATTATCCAATTTTGACAAACACAAGCAACTTCTAGCTCAAAGTTTTGTGCCATTATCTATTAGTTTTACTGATGTTGAAAGTAATGTACCTCCTTTTGACGGAAGTTCTTTTAGTGATATAAATGTCTGGCTCAGTAATTTTGAAGTTGTAACTAGTATGTTTAATTATATGACTTTCATAAATTCACATTTTGTAAAAGATCCTTACGAGGAAACGCCCAGTTGTTAGTACAGACAGAATTTCATATAAATTCATATGACAAACTTAAACAACTCTTAATTTCCAAGGATGGGAGAGCTCCGACCCAAATGACCGATTACTACCACTAAATTTTTGCAGTATTTCTCGCTTTATTTCAAGACAGAATTTTTGAAAGTTAATATAGCAAAGAATACTATTAAAATTTAGTGGTAGTAATCGGTCATTTGGGTCGGAACGCTCTCATTCCTGATTTCAGAATTCAGTACCACTTATAATTCTGCCGAGTTACATGATATATTAAATAAACAAAAATTGCAAGAAAATGAATCAATAGAAGAATATTTTCTTGTAATGAAACAATTATGCTCGTGTGGTAACATCGAGGATTCCGCATTAATGCAATATATCATATATGGTATACCCGACACTGTTTTTAGAAAATCAGTATTATATGGATGCCAATCCATTGCAGAATTCAAACAAAAGCTCAAAAATTATGACAAAATTTGACATGACTATGAGAGTACTAAATTACTTAAAGTAAAACCTGAAATGGCAGTGAAAGAGAAATCTTTTCGACCAAAATCTGATCTTCTTTGCTTTAATTGTGGCTTCTAAAATCATAAAAGTAGCTAATGCAGACATAAAGACAAAGGCCCTCATTGTTTCAATTGCTCGAATTTCTGCCATAAATCGGCTCAATGTGATTAACCGAGGAGGCCTAGGCTAAGCCTGAACCATCCAGTGTGATCAACCAAGGAGGCCTAGACTAACCCTGAACGCTCCAATGTTTCCACGGTCACATCGAACACTTTCATGACCAAACAAGTCATTATTTCGTCTGTAAATGTTACACCATTGGCAGATACAGGCAGTGAAAGAAGTTTGCTAAATGAATGTATTTACCGCAAACTCCCTACAATCTCGAACCTTCAACATTCAACCATCACATTAACTGGATTAGGAAATACTATAATCAAACCCCTGGTTTTTTTTTCTCTCCGGACATTTTGATAGATGATTTTAATTATACAACTAATGTTTATGCAGTCCCAGATTATTCCATATCATTTGATCTTATTATTGGTACAGATGTCACACAACAAAGTATTTTAACAATTTCTTTAAATAAGTAATTCGTTGCAAAAAATCGAGAAAAATGACAATACGTCCAATAATTTTTTTATTAATGTTGCTCATGTGTTAGACGATCTTAATCTTGATTTATCTTATATTACCGTTGAAATAATACGTTAAAAAATTTCAGAACTTATTCAAAATTATTCTCCTAGAAAAATAAAAACAACTTATGTTAAATTACCAAATATCTGGAAAACGAAACACCTGTCACTTGTCCTTCCAGACGTTTGGCGCCAATAGAGAAAAACTTCGTAGGAAAGCAAATTTGTGAGTGGCTCGAAAAGTGTACGTAAGATTCGTAAAAGCACTAGTAATTTTTCATCACCAATTGCCCTAGTAAAAAAGAAAGATGTGTTGACGATAGGAAATTCAATTCTAAAACACATAAACAACGTTTTCCCCTCCCAGTAAATAATGACATTATAGATCATTTGCATTCTGCAAAAGTATTTACTTCTCTTGACCTTAAAAAGGCATTTTTTCATTTCGAAGTAGAAGAAAATAGTAGAAAATATACTTCATTCGTAACACATTCTGGTCAATTTGAATTCTTATATATGAAGTATGGCCTTAGCGATGCACCCCTGGTGTTTCAAAGATATATTTATAAAGTTTTTCGAGACCTCGTTAATGAAAATGTACTTATTGTCTATATGGATGACGTTATAATAAAAGCTGAAAACGAAATCGAAGGACTCCAGGAATTACAACGTGTCCTTACAACTGCATCCGAATATGGTTTAGAATTGAATCTTAAAAATGCCACTTTCTTGAGAGAAATTGATTTTTTGGGTTACCACATTAAAAATGGTCAGCTGCATCCATCTCCTTTAAAAACTAAATCTGTCCTCCATTTCCCAGAACCTAAAATTATAAAAGATGTACATTCATTTGTCGGACTAACTTCATATTTTCGTAAATTCATTCACGATTACTCTTTAATAGCTAAGACTTTAACACATGTCCTTAGAAAGGACACTAAATTTCACTTTTTGACCAGCAACGAAATATATTTAATCAGCTGAAACACATCCTTTTTTCAGGTCCTGTTTTAAGCATTTATATCCCTAGTAACGAAACAGAAATTTACTGTGATGCATCTACTGACGGTTGCGGAGCAGTCCTCCTTAAAAAGTCTTCTGTTGACAATCAATTTCACCCTGTCTACTTTATGAGAAAAAAAAATAACCCACAGATGTCGAACGTAAATATTCGAGTTATGAATTAGAAGTTTTAGCTGTCATAGAAAAAATTCGCGTTTACATTCTAGGTATTCCTTTCAAGAAAGCCAGAGATTGCAACGCATTCGCCCTTACTATGAATAAAAAAGATATTTGCACCAAGATTGCTCGATGGGCTTTAATGTTAGCTGACTATAACTAAACAATCGAGCACAGACAAGGTACACGCATGCGCTATGTCGACGCTTTAAGCAGAAATCCAATATGTATGATCATTCAAGATAGTTTTACTTCCAAAATCATACAATCACAGAACACTGACGAACATGTACAGGCCATCAAAAAAATTTTGCAAACAAAGCCATATGACAACTATTTCCTTAAAAATAACGTTCTCTATAAAAATCATAAAGTTACCGATCTGGTAGTTGTGCCGGATGAAATGCAGCTAAATGTCATTAAACACTTTCATGAGAAAGGACATTTTGGCCGTAAACGTTGTGAAGAACTCCTTAATGAAGAATTTTTCATCCCTAATATGTCAATAAAATTGATAAAATTATAGCAAATTGCTTAACATGCCTTTTGTATAATCGCAAACGTGGAAAACAAGAAGGTGAATTACATCCCTTACCTAAAGAAGAGACTCCTCTCTAAACCTACAACATTGATCATTTAGTCCCTCTTGAAACAACTAACAAAAATTACAAACATATTTTGTCTTTAAAAAATACATTTACTAAATTCGTCTGGTTGTATCCCTGTAAAACTACTTCTGCTACCGAAGTTATATCAAAACTACGACACCAAAGTTATACATTTGGCAATCCTTCCACCATCAATAGCGATAAATGTCCTGCCTTCACAACTAAAGAATTTGCTGATTGTTGTCAAGATGAAAATATAAAGCACGAGACAGTTACAACTGGCCTTCCCCTTGCCAATGGTCAAGTACAGCGACTTAATTCCACCATAATTTATGTAATCTCTAAAGTGTCCAAAGACGAACCGACCAAACGGTTTAAAGATGTTTCTAAAGTTTAACAAGTTATCAATTCAACTTACCAAAGAAGCATTAAGAAAACACCGTTTGAAATATTGATTGGTACAAAAATTAAATAGAAACAAGATGTACAAATTCAGTCGAAGAAAAGTTCATAAAAGGCAGAGAAGAGCTCCATAAAGAAGTCAAGAAGAATATTCTGGAAATTCAACAAGAAAATCGCAAGCACTATAATTTACGACTTAAGAAACCCCGGAAGTACAAGCTTGGTGACCTTGCAGCAATTAAGAGAACCCAGCAAGGGCCAGGTTTAAAGTTAAAATCTAAATTCTTAGGTCCGTATAAAGTAACCAAAGTGTAGTCTAACGACACCTATGACGTAGCTAAAATCTCATCAACCGAAGGACCGATAAATACTAGCTCATGTGCTGAATACATGAAAACTTGGCCTGACAAAATGTAAAGTAAAAAAAAAAAAATATATATATATATATATATTTTATATATATATATATATATATATATATATATATATATATATATATATATATATATATATATATATATTAAGACATTTCTTCATATGTGTTTGTGAAAATTTTATAAGTCAATGCTTTTAAAGAAATTTTCATATGATGTTACGCCACTTCAAATAGACTGAGTGATCTTTCTGACGTGTAGATTTTTTTTTCTTTTCCCCCTAAGAAAAATTACTGGTTTTTGTTTGTTTGTTTGTTTCTTTTTCAGATTCTATTTTAGCACATGTCGCTGAGGCACTTCCAGATGTCAGGAACGCCGCATGTGGGGAATTTCGTAAGTAACACTTGCATCAAACTGAACGTCCCCGACTCTGTATTCCGCTTCGAGATTAAAAAGCTAACGAAGCTGCGTGAAGTGGAAATGCAGAAAAAATATTTAGATCGAGAAGGAACCGGAAGACGGCGGTTTTGTTAAAAGGAACAGAATATTCTCGACGATGTAAAATACAATGTAAAATACAAATTTAAATGACGTATGAAAATCTTCGACGGTACTAAGTAAATGAAGCCAAAGTTGTTACTTTTAAGCTAAATATAGATTGAGAAGAGTGCTTTAAACTGTATTTTTGTTTTGTCTTCGTCTTAATAAATGCCAGTATTCATCTTAGAAGTGAGTTATGATTTATAAATAGAGTCTCATCCCACATGTATATTAACTAATACAGTAAAATTTCTCACATTTATTTATCTAACGGTTTATTTGAGATTATACATAGTTAGAACACCATAATTAGTATGATGTTAGTCAAACTCTAACCTAACTAGCTGTATAGTAAATTAAGTGTGATATAAAAAATGATCTGTTATGAAGTTATTTTTAAATTTAATTGAAAAAGTATGATAAATGTGTGCAAATGTGATAAACTCATTACACGTTTCTTAGTTTATATTGTTAAGTCTTTAAAATTTAGTTATCATCTATTTATAATTAAAATCTATGTTTCAAAATATTTTACTTTTTCACATACAAAAAAAAAAAAAAAAAAAAAAAAAAAAAAATAATCGTTCCGTACGGAAAATGAAAGGTGTAAAAGAGTTCTAAGTTATATAGTTATATCATATTATATTGTATAAATTTCATAACTGTAATGTTTGTGTCTTTAACAATGGAATTCAATGAATAGTTTTGAATAAAGAAAAAAAAATTAAAATATTTTATATTTCATTTAAGTACATTTAGAAGGTGTTTCCCATTAAATAATTTTGTCTAAACGGACAATTCCAGATTCGAAACTCTATTTTAAATTGGATGATCAAAATATAATCTGTAAGATAAATTAAGTGTAATATAATTATAATGAAGTTTGTTTATTTTTTTTTTTGGAAAATTATGAGAAATGTGTGCAAATATGATAAACATATTACACGTTTATTAATTTTAGTGCAAGCGCTTAACCCTTTAGCGCGCAGCTTTGCATATATGCAAACAGCAGTGTTTTGAATTTAATAGATTTTTTTATTCTTATATACCTAATCCACACCAGAAAATTAAAATAGCAGTATTTGCTTTAAATAATAACAAACTTTCCGTATTTAAATAAAGCTAAATTAACCATTGTAACTTGCTGGTGTAAAGTCAGATTCTCTGGAATACGCAATTTTTAGAACGCATTCCATCATGGGAATTAAAGGGTTAAAGATTAAGCTTTATAAAATAAATAATTACATATGGAGATATGGAGATATATGGAGAATAATATTTGGAGACTACTTATTAAAATATTTATTAATTTGCAATATTTTAGTGTAAAACAGCCACACGGCAGTTGATTTTACTTGTATTGCAGATGTGCAACAGACAAAAGATTGACGTATTATATAAAAAAATTTATCTCGGATTTTTTTCATTATTTTTTCTGTCTAATAAACTTTTCACAGTATAATATATAAACAAAATAAAAAATCGCGCATGTAAAGGTTAAAATGTTTCCTATATCTAAGTTAAATTTTGTTAAGAGAAATTTTCTTATAACAGATTTGTGTACAGTTCACAATGAAAATCATTAATTGAGCATCTCCCCCATTTTTTCAGATAGAAACATAATACTTTCATTCGTAATAAGGAAGAAGTAAATTAGTTCTAATAAAAAAATAAATGTAATATTTTCGTAGTGGAACTGTTTGTCTTTCTTATATATACATATTCGAATGTCAGAGGTTATATTATTAGATTAATTAAAATACTTGTTTTATTAATGTAAATTTAATAGCTGTTTTTTTTTCTTTTTTTTAAGTTCGTTTAAATCAACAGTTGCGTCTTTTAAAATAATTAGAAATTATTGTATAGATTGTGAACAATTATTACTTACATGTAATTAATTAAAAGAAACGTTATTCGAACTAAAACTTTTGTAGCCATAAGAAAAAAAGTACAGGGGAGACTAGGGAGGGTTGACCCACTTTTTACAAACTTATTTTTTATTTTTTAAATATTGAATGTATAATAAAGTTTTGTATATTATTTTATTCGTTATACAATCTGTTATCAAAATAAAATTGCTATATAAGTGTAATATATACGAAATTTGAAAAATGATTGGTTTTAATCATGAGAAGATAATGGGTCAAGGCTCCCCACATATGGGAAGTTTGACCCACTATATGGGAGGCTTGATCCACTTTGATTTATATTGAAATGTATGTGAAGAGAAATAAAATCAGTTAAAAAAACAAAAACAAAATAACTTTATGCTACATGCTTTAATTATTATAAAAAAATATTTTTGAAAATATGATGCTCAATCGCAAATCAGAGGAGAAAAATTTTGTTTTAAACAAAATTTTGTCTGAGCAGGAATAATTGTACAGCTAGGAAAATGAAATTTTAACATTTAAGCCAATATTCCGCTAGAGACAGGTTCCGTTTTCATAGGGTTTCAAGCATTATTATTAGCCACTGTTCCGCTTTTTTGTCCCCTTGTCCTACTTTTTGTGAAATTCGACTTGACAACTTCAGTTGTCACATTGTTTGGCTTCATCTCACTCTATTCATCATGTTGAAATTTGTCTACATACCTTCCTAAAGTTTTTCGATCGAAATTTTGCATCCGCATGAGTACTTAACTTATCATTAACATCTTTTAACCCTTTCAGGGGCAAAGTACTTTCAGTACTAAAATGTTGAAATAAATGACTGGCACCGGAATATGCGAACAAATTTATTTGGAAATATGAAAATAGTTTGTATTTACTGTACGTATTAAATGGAAAAGGTTTTATGAAAATTCTGCTAACTACCATTGTGGCGTTAGAAATTAAAATTAAGTGGTTTCATAAACATTCCACTGCACCTGAAACGGTTAAGACTGCTGTTTTCATAATTTCTAGTCCTTTCAAGTCTTTTCCACTGTTTCTACATACCTATTGTAAGCAAAATTTAAATGGAAAATTTCCAAATAACTTTCATATTTATATTTCATTACTTTTTTTTTCCAGTAGTGCATTCTATAGCAATTTTTCATATCTTTCTTTAATCAATTTTAAAGTTTTTTTTTTCCGTCACCCTATTTTACGGTAGGTTTGCAGAATAAATGTGTATATTCAGTTTTATATATAACCATTAATTTTTCATTATGCACAATTTATAATAAAAAGATTTCCAAAACCCCTTAATTAACACATTGCCGACGGGCAATTTTTATCAAATCTGAATTTTAAAATAGTAGAAGCTCCTCATTGTTCAGAAAGTATTTTGTAAATTGGTGTTCTAGATATGTTTCCCTAGTTTATGCATCGGTAAATACCTTTCAATGTACGAATTTAATATACAATGTCTTACAATCTAAAAAATATGGACAACATGATATAAATGCATTAGGTAGAAGCCACGCCCTTAGACAATAATGTTTGTTAGTGAAAACAAGAATTCTCGTTTTCCGTCGTGAATGTGTTACGTGAGCCTTGATCATCTGGTCAACCTTCCCTCACATTGACTGGGTCAAGCGTCCCCACATAGCCCTTTTCTAAAGTATAGCACATTGCTATATTAAACCTAATGTAATGTATAATATTTATAACTTTAATGAAAGCTCGATATTTCTTCATTACTTAAAACGTATTTATTTAAATTTCTAAGGTATATTTTTACTGAAAAAAGCTTACAAAATATTTCTAAAAAACACAATTTTTAGGCTGAAAACGCCTCACAATTGATTTTTTCACACTTATTTCGATTATCTGTATAAAACAGAGACTATTGTTTGAGCATTCCCGTAGCTGTGGTTGACACCTATTGATAAAATTCTGATTTTTTTTTTTAAATGTGAAAAAGAATGGGTGGGTCAAGCCTCCCGTATGGTCAACCCTCCTTAGTCTCCCCTATATATAAATGTTGAAGAAGCATAAAAAAGTTTATACAATAAGTAAGATATACGCTATATTCATTTATCTTATAAATGGGGAATTTTTAATGCCAGTTTTTGGATGCATGTATTTTGATACAGAAAATGTTGTTTTATTTAATTACAACAATTGGGCGCTTTAAAGGAACAACATTTTCTCTAAAATAATAGTGGTGCGTAAAAAGCCGGAGACTTGACAACTCTGAGACAGTCAAGTGTGACCCACCGCGCCGGCATGAACGTCTTAATTCGAAAACTGTATAGGGATATAGTTAATAATAGTGAATAAAAAGAGAAAAAAAATGTGCAACATGAAATCGCAATTAATAATGAATTTAAAATTAATTTTCTTTAAATTCGGTTCTGCATTTTCCCAAAAGCCTCAAACGATAAGACATATATTTTTTAGTTTTATGTCTAGTTTAAAATATGGTTTCGTTAAGTATTATTAAAAAAATGAATTACTCTCACAATTTTTCTTAACTTAAAAAATATATATATATACATTTTAATTTCTTTTTCAAGATATCACATCAATTATTGCAGCAAATAACCTGTAAATGATTAATCAGTGAAAAATGAAACGAAATTTTTTAACATCCATCCAAGATAATTAATTGCGTAAATGCATTTTTAAAATAATTAAATACTCTTTTTATATTCTTTAATTAATAGCTAAAATAATGCACGTCTTTTTTTTTCTACACAATTCAAAACAATCTTTCATAAACAGCCGTTTTATTGTATAAAGCTTAGCTTTATATTAAATAAAATATGTCTTCATTTAAAAAATTGTTATATATTATTTTTAGTATTAAATTTATGATTTTTACTAAGTTTATACAATATAAAAGGTGCAATATGTGAGAACATATTTTTAAAAAATTTCAGTGTATCACATTTTAGGGAAATAAAGTTAATATAATAGAAATTTTTAAATTAAAAATAGTCTTTTGGTACAGATTTTAAAATTAAATGTGTTATATTTTCAAAGGTTACTGTTAAGAAGTTTCTGTAGCTCTCTCTATATAAGAATTGTTTATTTAAAACAATGTAGGCTTTGGATTAAATCATTGTTGGTGTTTGAGTGTGAAATAACCGATTATTTGAGGGATAGGCCGAGGGGAAATAACATCTGATTTGGGGCAGAGGTGCTAGATCTTCTCCACTAGTTCTACGCTTTTCAGGCTTATTGTACGTTGTACACTTAAATTTTTCTCAAACGAAGATAATTTTTTTTCTTCCAATCGTGTGTCTGACTTTTACAATTTCGAGATTTTGCATCAGTGTATCTTTTCATTTGCTTCAAAAAATTCAATTTTGACAATTCATTTATGAAAAATCATGCGCGCAAGACATATAAGTTCTTCGCTTATTAAGAAACATTACATTTCAAAAGAAGTTAAAAAGACTTTATATGCATCTAGACTTTTTTTCAGAACATTAACGATTAGCGTATGACTCTTTTAATGTGTATTTAAAATTTCATATCCAAAAGTTAATCAGATGCGGAGTTATAGCAATCCATATCAGTGTCTCATTTACATGCATTTTCTCAGCTTCAAAGGTACCTGACCTGGCTTTTTCTCCAGGCTCATATTTGTTCAATTTCATGTTTTAAAAAAACTAAGTTTTTTTTTGTATTTCAAATAGAGATTTAAACTTTTTTGTACGTATTCCTTATTATACACTATATGGCCAAAGGTGACCGGTTACTTGCGACTTTAGAAGTTTTGTGAAATATCTAGAAAAATACATGAGGAATTAATGTGAAACGGCAGGGGTGTAAACATTGTAGTATAAGTCATATATTTCAGAGAAGATTTTTTCCAGCAACACCAGTAAGAGCAAGAAGTTCAATACAGTCATAGATAGAATGGCAAGGTTCAATTTAATGTGGAAAGCTAAATTCTTAAAAACACTTATTGAAAACTTTTATTTTTGTTTTAAATAATCTGATAAAATAGCGTAAAAGAGCCATATACACTATATGGCCAAAGGTTACCGGTCACTTGCGATTTTAGACGTTTGTTAAATATCTAGAAAAATACGTAAGGAATTAACCTGAAACTGCAGAGGTGCAGACAGTATAGTATAGATCATGTTTTTCTGCGAAGATTTTTCCCCGAAACCCCATAGGGGACCGTCAACAAATCGAAAAAGAATGAATATCTTTTTAATAACCCTGTAAAAACTAATGTAGCAAAAGCGTTCAAATTCGAGATTATTAATAATTGGCTTATTGTAATATACTGTATTCATTATTAAGAGTATAGCATGTATACTAGTAGGGAAATTAAGGTTTTTTTTATAAAAAACAGTCCAAAATTTCGCCAAGTTTTTTGCTTATAATTTGCAGAGTTCTAAAAAAAAAAAAAGAAAAAAAAAAGTTATTTTCAGAAAAAATGCAAAAAAAAAAAAAAAAAAAAAAATTACATAATACTCTGCAATCAGAATTAAAAAATAATAAAAACTGGATGAAAAATGAGCAAGTTTGCTTAAAAATGTTCACAGCGCATGCGCGAATGAAATCAAAATATAATCTGCATAATGTATTAGTTAGGTATATAGAGAGCAACTTTTTTGAAAATCTCAAAATCATAGCTTGAAAATTATTAAAAGTATCGTCCATAGAATGAGCTCGAAATCCGTTGTTCCCTAAAAGAATAAAAAAGATGAAGGGTTGTATCAAATATCTGTTGATTAGTACCAAGAGAGCGTACACAATATTGCACGAACTACTATATTTGAATACAACCCTTTAGTTCACAGGCTTTTTGGATACCAGTATTTAAATACAGAATATGTTGCTTTATTTAATTGGAACTTTTGGGCGATTTAAAGGAACAACATTTTATTTAAAAAAACAGTGGTGTGCGAAAAGCCGGAGACTTGACAACTCTGAGACAGTGGAGTGTGATTCACCGCGTCGGCGTCAACGTGTTAATTGCGGCGTATTTCAATTAAGTTAAATGATTTCATAATGAAATTGATATACATCACTGAACTTTACTATAAGTTATTCTATGTATAATGCGAAGTGCGTGGCATTTAGAGAGACACACAACAAATTTCAGATGGTATATTGTATCAGATTTACTGTATATTAGCAATGATTGTTGGAAAGGCACTTTTAATTATGATATGCGCTTTTAAGTTACTATATTTTTGCATACTATATAGAGTGTATAAATGCTATTGTTCATATACAGGGATACAGAAAATAATTCGTAAGTGTTACTGAATATGAGCGTAAATTTCTTAAAGGTGCGTTTTAAATAAGTTATGCCTTTATACGCAGAATTGCATTTAGTTTACTAAGAAATGTTTGTAGAATGCAGATAAAATGATATACAGTGCCACGCAATGAATTGGATAAATGACCATCTATGGATGATAATTTCTGGAAATGCGATTTCAGTAGTTTTAAGAATATTTTTGTTTGATTAAATTAATAGCTAAATAGTGGCGTGTAATAAAGGTACTAGGTAAACTACAGGTATGTAAAAAGTATTCAAGTATGTCTCTATATATTAGTATAGATTGTTGAAAGAGACATTTCGACCTGTTATGTGTTTTCTTGCTAAACTAAATTTTGCAATTATATAGTATATATATATATCAACCTACAGATCAAATACAGGGCTGTTCAAAAGAATTGGAATATATATTTGGCTGTGGGTTTGTAGCTGCTGAATATCAAAATGTTTTATGCTTTTTCTAAAATGTTTACTTAGTTACATTTATTTATCTTATTTCCCTATATAACGAAGTTTTGTTAAAGCATTCAGGAAGTGTTGGTAAGTGTTTTATATTCTCTGCTTAACGCATGATTTTTCTTTCTTGTTTTGTTAAATAAGGGCAAACTAATACAGTCAGATATACGTGATTTTATTTGCAAGAATATATATATATATATATATATATCACGGTATAAAACAATGTGTACGAATGGTTGTAGATGTTCTTTTATATAGCAACACAAATGGGGTTCGGTTTCAGTTTTTTACAAATTAAAATCATTTATTGGTTTGTATGTTCGATTGTCTTGATCAGCACCAGCTCTCACTGCGAAAATAAACTTGAATGACTAAAATATTTACACCAGTTTTTAAGCATTTATTGAATAATATCAAACACTTGCTTATGTAAAAAGATGCGTACTACATCTAAATATCTTATCTAGATTCCCGATGTATGATGATTTGAATGCAATTTTAAATATATCATACATTGAAAAGGATAAACTGATTACTAAATATAAAAAAAAAGATGTTTTTCATTCCAGTTTATTTTATTGTTGCCTTTGTTCAATCCCCAGATTGCCTATATTACAAATTCTTGCTTGTACATTCTATGATATACCACTGATAAATATTTTTTTCAAAAGGAATTCTGATTATTAACTAATCGTTTCAAATTTTGAAAAACTTTGGTTACCGGAAATAAAAGATTAATGGAAGATTACATGTGTGCAAATTATCATACTCACGTAAATAAAAAATAATGTTTCTAAATAAGGCTAAATAAGTTTTAAGTTTAGTTTTTGAGGTAACTATCACCAATAATTGTATGTGTTATGTGTATATGTGTATGATTATATGTGTTATTTATGTGCATGATTATACATGTTTTAAAAATACAATAAGCATCAAATTTAGTTTAGACAATTAGGGATATTTCAAAACAAACATTTTATAATAAAAATCTCTCTTAATACTTTACTGAATGATGCATACCGAACATTCTTCACTTCCTTAAATTCTTCTCTGATTACATTAAATGTATTCAGATTTCTCGAACCTATATGTTGCATATCATAAATATAGTATGCTCCATTGTAATCTAACACCAGATGTTAGTAAACTAAATTATCAGTTCTCTCTCATTTGAACACTTTATATATTATAGGAGTTTCTAGGAAATTGTTAATATATATGACCATGGATTTCCAGTTCTCCTGTTCGCTGAAATCTATTTCGTGTACATAAATCAAAGAGAAGTTTGTAATTCCCATGTGATGAATTTTAATTAGAAATAAGCATTGCAGATTTCTGAAGACATGTTCTATTATGTTCTAGTCCGATGTATACGTTCGCTGAAAGCATATATTTCATAGTATATTTTAGGATTTACTTTGTCCTTGCGCTTTTTTGTATCCTAAAAATAGTATACTTAAACCTTAAATATGCAGTATTAATAAAAGCATTTCAAAAGAACTGTCAATCATCTAAACCCCTCGGTATATTATGTTTTATCTTTATCAGTTGATATATTCTTATTTGCAGTAAAACACACATAAATGAATCTCTTTTACTATAAAAAACGCTTCGCTCGTTGTAAAACTTTTTATATTTAAAAAAAATGTTTTTAAAAGAGAAAAATCACAAAATTAATTACAATAGGATGGCTCTTAATAAATAATATGCACATAGCCCACCATAACAAGAGAGGTTACTATGTGTAATATGTTAGCATTTTTTTATATTAACTAGACATAATTAAGTTTTTGGTAGATAATTTAGAATGTCACAAGATAACAAATATGGTTGTAGAGGCTATTGTTTTTTCTTTAATATAAATTAAATTCAGTATCTCATAATAGACATTTGGACTACAATTCTTGTATGTCTACATTGTGCACCTCGTAATTATTTAAAGCATACTGAACCTATCGTAATTGGAATGTTTACAGGGAAATACAAAAAATATATACAAAATCTTAATGAGATACTAATTTTATAGTATATATTTGAACAAGTGTAATAACTGCATTTTAAGTATTTTTAAATTTGCAATTTTAACTCTTTAATGCATGACTTTTTATTTTGTTCAGAAACATTATATTTGAGTCTATTTTTGTTAATTATCCACTAGAAAAATACTAATAAAATATTCATGTTTATGCTGGACATAATTCCTTAATTGTCACTCCAAAGTTACATAACATAATCGCTCAAAAATGATAATTTTTAATTATATACCTATTTTAATGTGTCTAAAATGCACAGTAACAGCTATTCAATCATACAATAATTTTTGCAATGATTTTAATAGCTTCCAGAATTAATAATTACTATTATATAAATATAGAGAAAAACGTCAGTCGTGCACATTACAAGCAGTATATAAAAAAGATGTTATAACTTCCCGTGATACCAAATCAGAACCAAAACAGACTTCTCGATCTTAAATGCATGTTATCACAAATATGTAAAACGTAATATTTTAGCAAAAGACCAAGGGCAAGAGCCAAGGCAAAAAAAAAAAAAAAAAAAAAAAAAAAAAAATCACGTAGGTAATGAGTTGTACTATGCATTTAAGGTTTAAAATTTACTATTTTTTGTACAATTAATTTACTCAGAGGATCGTTCAAATCAATAATGTAGATGATTACACAGCGATAAATATGCATCGTAATTTTTAATACGTATAAGTTATGAATAATTATTGATGACAAAATCCTAAGTGACGTTTATGTGAGAAATTATGGTTATTGTAATAATATCTATAACGTAAAATAATAGTTCTTAGAGCATGTGCTAGTTGTGAGAGACGATATCGGCAACATGCATGCTCGTCCATAGGGGTGAGTAGCCATATTTGGACGGACGCTGTAAATGGACCGCTGCAATTCTGCCGTTAATTACAGAAAGAGATGCCATCTACCGTTGAAATCCTACTTATCAGAATGACGTCATTTATGATTAGAAGAATCATCCAACTTCCACGTGTTGTTTTCAGGAAATATTAAAAAACCTAAAATAAATTGTTTTGATCTATTTTTTCCTACTAAACGTAAGAGAATACTTAAAACTAAGTTTCTATGCTTCCATATATATATATCTAAATTCATGGGTTTATTGCGCATATTTTCCACGCGGATTAGTTTGCTTCCGTTTTTGTTCTTAGTCTTGAGATTATTTCTTTTTAAAAATGGCGCAGGTACCTTTATTGGATCAATTTGAGTTCCTTAAATTGGATTAGATATGCTATCATAAATTTGAAAAGTAACTAGTGAATTTCGAAAAGGCTGCAGCTAAAAATGATCCCCCAAAGCGAATGAACCATTAGCAGTGTTTTTACCATTTGGGGATTCCCTTGCCAAAATCATTTAATTCAAAGTACATGGGAAGCCAAAAAACAGCTGTGTTAACGTTTTAGCCATAAAGTAAACCATACAATGGAAGAAAAAAAACTACAAAAAGGAAGTTATCAAACCACAAAAGCAATTGAAACATCAAGTTTTTAAAAATAGGCCCAATTCAGTTGGAAAGAAAATGATGGAAGGACATAAGGTAATAAGGTATACAACTACAGACATAAGGTAAAGAAAACTTCAGTTGCAAAAATAAGTGTATAATGATTCGTAATCTAAAGAGAAAAATTAATACAATGATGATTAGTTTTGCCTAGTTTGTAAGAAAAATAAAACAACAGAAATGATTCAGTACTAAGATTGCCAAATATGGTTCCTGTACGCTGGAATAAAAAATTAACAAAATATTCATGTATAAGCCTTGCATCACTTCTTAAATAATATTCAAGTAACTGGCAATTACTTCCGTAATTTCTATTTATAATTAATTGCTTTTAATAAAATTAGTTATATTCCCTACTCATTTAAAAAAGTCTAATACTGTTCGCGTCAATTTAAGGGACTGGGTTCCAACTTAGGCGACCAGTCGCTGAATTTGGACTACTTTTGACAAATTTTTAAAATTAAAATAAAACTTAAGATTTTCAAAAAGTAATTGTTCTAAAGATTTATTTATTTAATAGGTGAATGGTTATTGTGCAGATAATCCAAAAATGAGTGAGTTACATCCGAAAACAAGTGAAGTGGTACAAATTCTGCAACTCTCCCTTACTATTTAATGAAACATTTTCTATTGTTATTTCGTTTTTTTTTTTTTTTTTTTTTTTTCAAAACTAGGGGGCTCTGCCCCCTACGAGCTACGCTCGTCAACCCCCGTTCAGACACCGCAGACTCTAACAGCACGCTAATTTGATCGCCTTTAAAGAGATTTCGGAAGATTGAATTATAATTTAAATCTGACAATTATAATCTGACGTAATTTTCACCAAACTTTTCTTTCTCTTTTTAATATTCACGTCAAAATACTTTTGTTAGAAATGAAATATTATGATCATCTTAAAATGTCAAGTAAATGTCTCGCGCAATTTTTAAATTAAAACTGTTTTGCAATATTATTTTTTGTTCATTTTACGTAATAAGTGTAATATGACGTAAATTCTCCTATTTAGGACTTCTAACGCATGTTACTGAATTTATTATTTTACAATATTCTTTCTCATTTAAAATTCACGTGTAACTATAGTTTTTATGACGTAATTTTCAATGAGTTCCTGCTTTTTATATTTTTTGTTTATAATAGTCACGTGTAAAATAAATTTTTAATTTGAAGCAAACATTATTGCTTGCGCTGTTTATACAGCTGGCAACAGTTTAAATTAATACAATTGTCTAAAATTTGTAAAAAATATCTCTCGAAATGCTGAAAATTTGAATTTAAAATAGAAATAAAACCTCGAAAAATTATTCAAATTAAAAAACTAACTGCAATCTGCACACCGGGAAATTCTGACGCATAAAATGATCTAAAAATGATTAAATTCCTATGTACAGTTTTTGCTCCTATAAAACTTTTTTAGTGGAACGATTTTGTCCAACTTTGGCATTAAATATCTCTTAAAATAATTCTTCGATTTGAAAACTGTCTGCATCAGCGTGTTTATCAAGCATTTCTGTATAATACTACCGATTTTCATATTTTTGTATGCATTATTTTTCTTAATATTAACGAAGAAAGACCTCCGGTCACAAAAAATTCAAAACCGGCGGCGGCGGCGGCGGTGACAGCGGTAGTTACTTTTTTTTAGAATAGAGAGAAAGTTTCACCCTATCATTGAAAGATTTCGGAACATTATTTCCGTTGATTTTATATTAAGCGATGTTCGATCTTTAAAATTTTTAAATGAGGGAAGAAAACTAATATTTAACAAGTTTTAACAACGTCTAGCGATATTTTGTAGATATTTCAAAAACGATGTGAGTTAAACCAGAAAATGGGTGAAGCGATCCAAATTCGGCTACTCTCGCCTAATTCCCGTTGACCATTCGTCAGCATGTTTCACTTTTTCGTCAATAGATTATTTAGATTTCGCACTATCATAGAAGAATTTGTACTCTAAAAAAATCGTAGAACAGGATGGTACATAGAAATGAACAAATCGTTAATTGTACTTCAACCGTGGCAAATGACAGTGACAACCGTGGCTTGTGCTATAACTAGCTTTATAAATATTCAGGTCCTTATGCAATTGCTATTAAACTCTTATGAAAAAGTGATAAATATAAAATTTATTACGATTATATATATTACATATAGTAATTTGGAAATAATACGACTCCATCTTAAATAGGACGTAATCACCATAACAAACTAGAATCAATACTTATCATGGGATATCATTGAAATATTTAAGTATGATGGATTTTAATAGAATGAAGTAAACTTTTATTAATATCTTTTTAAGTTTTATTAGATTTTCGTGAAATTTGAAGATACTCGACAAAATGGTCATATATATTAAATTTCAAACCAATCGGTTGGTTAGTTTTCGAAGTGTTAGATCCGAACAGAGAGACGGGCCAGACGACGACGATAGATGCTGCGTAATTAATATAGTGTAACTCCGAGAGATTCACCGCATACGGGATAGATGCCGCACCCCTTGTATTTCTTGTAATTATCGATAGATGGTCGTCAAACGCACAGTATAGGTGCGCAATGAGATTATATTAATCAGTGTATAGCGTGGATCCCATTTCGATGATTACTTGTAGAAGTACAATCCTTAATTTGACGTAAGTGCATGATTTAACCGTCCAAACTTTTAAACACGTTATGTTTAAATACTTTTCATACACTGATTACTAAATGCATGCATGATTTCGAAGTCAAAACTAAGTGTAACGTTTGTATAGAGTACTGTGTGTATGGTTACGCCATTCCCCTTAGCGATGGTAGATAACTGTGATGGCCGACGTCTGCACCATGCAAAATAGGATACATGCCGCACTGCTATTCCGGTATAAATGCCGCCGTTTCTTTTGTACGGGATAATTTAGTGTTATTAACTTTTTCTTTTCTTTTCGCGCAGACTAACCATGTTAGGCATGTTATCAAGTTTACAAAAACAAAGGAGAAAAAGGGGAAACTAAAAAGTAAGAAGAGCAAGAAAGATGCAAGTCAAGATGATAATAATGAAAAATTGGATTACGCGTATCGCAGACCTTTTAGCAAACTAGTCCAAAAAAGAGGAAGTGTAATTAGCTTCTTCGCATCATGTGTTTAAATGTAGCTACATAAAGACTGTACTCTTTCGACACTTTTTCTGTAGATTGTAGTAAAAAAACCAGGTCTCTTAACCCATTCGGGACCATAGGTGCATGTAAGCGCTTTCATAAAGGGCTTACAATGTTTGTTTCTGTCACCAGTAAAAAAGAAAAGTGATATTTGCTTTGTTTAATTATAGCATTTTTATGATTATTTAAGTAAAGGTAACTTATTTTAAAAAAGTAGTACCAACCAAATAAAATTTGTGTAAAAGCCACCGGTCCCGAAAGGGTTAACAAATAAATTATGTAAACACAATTTTACTTTTTCTCTTTTTCCTTTCTAATGCATTGATGTTACGTTATTCCTGAAATAACAATTAAAATTTAATGTAAAGAAGTAAGTCGATAATTTTAATAGTGAAATTAGGCAACAATTTTTAATTTGAATCTACGAATACGTTTCATTTTACTCATTTAGTTTCATTTTGTTATTACATCGTTATTTATAGTCTAGATATGAATATCTTTTTTTAATATTTTTATTTATAATTTCATTCTGTTCTTATTACAAGAGCGACATAACTACCGCACAAGTGCGGCGTCTCAGCCTGAATGTACGCTTGACGCGCCGCCGTGTAATGTTTTAGAACAAAAATGTTAAAAAATATTAATAATCTGTTTTGAATTTTTTTGTCGCAGTACACGCGTTGTATATTTAACATTAAATAGCACAACAATAGCACACAATTTTTTTTTAAGACCACCACGGTAGTTTATACACAAATTCAAAAAAATGTGCGGCACAAATCCCGAAATTACCCTATTTACGGCATTCCCCAATAGACCATAATGTAATAGAATACTTTTTGTGTCTCTGTAAATAAACTATGAAAGCTACGTATTTTATTTTCTATATCGAATATGACATAGTAGATCTCAATAAAATGTAATAATTACAGAGCAATCCAGCTATATTAAATCAAAATGTAGTTCAGACAGGCCGAATGGCAGACGGACAAACGGAAAGACAAACATAATTCATAAACAATTTTCAACTATTTTTAAAAGATTTAAAAACAGATAATAGGTTGAAATTTAACTTTCAGCAATTTCTACCAATAGACGGAAGCGTACTTGAATGCTTATGTTTAGCCCTGCATTTTACCTACTACCTTACCTACTACACACCAATATTTAGCTAAAATAATTTAAAACTAAAACACGCTTAAAACTTATAATGGTGTTATATCTACTGAAAACTGCTTAAAACTTAACTGCTTAAAACCCTGCTTAAAAATGCTTAAATCACACTTCCAAGGATCACTATCCATGCATCAATTATTTGTTTGGCTCTGTATATTATTTTATCTATAATCTACAAAGATCTTAGTATACTAAATAAATTTAGTTCAGCGTTAAGAAGCATAACTCATCTAAAAACTACATTTAAGCTATTTTCGTTTATACTCACTAATCTTTTCGAATTATTTTCTGTGAGCATTGCATATGATCTTCATCTTTTATACACACAAAATCATATGCAAAAATGTAGTTAAACTTAAAAACTCATATCAATTAAAAATAAACTTCCTGCAATCATCGCTAAAATACGCACTCCGGATACAGTATAGTATCCGAAATCTTTATTGTGTCCTTATAAATACTTTGCTTATTGTATTATACAGGAAGTAACTTGTAGTAAACCTCAGCAACGTATATCAATTTCATTATAAGTGAAATAATTTAACATAATTAAAATACGCCACAAATAATGTTTCCCTCTATACCATTATCTAACAGAATTCTTTTGTGTGGCCCTGTAAATGAATAATAAACAGTCTTTGCATCGCATACTCTACAGAATGCATATTTTAGTGCAATTTATAAACGCGTATCAATTTCATTATGTTCGAGAGGGTGTAACATCATTAAAAAGTACTTGAAACTATTTTTTCCTATTGGCCGTAATATAACGAAATAACTATGGCTTTAATGTAATTGAACTATACATGCGATTTTCATAATAATTGAAATGACTCAACCAAATTCTGAAACAATTATATATTTAAATTAAAAAAAAAATCGGTTGAATATTTTTTTGCGCTGATTTATGCGACGGACAGAATGACATACAGACAGACGGACGGACCAGATGACGACTATAGATGCCACGTATTTATATAATTACTGACGTATCTAAAAACAAATATTTATAATTCCAGAATCTGACATGAAATTTTCTAAGATAAACATACTCGGGCGTTTCTATCTTAACTTTTTATACAATCTATTGTATGTCGCATGTCCTTGAGACGATCCTTTTTTAGGTGCGTTCATAATTATATAACTACGTAACACATATAGTCCTCGCTCGGTGCGTCCGTCTGTCTGTCTATCCGTCCGCATATAACAGAGCAAAATCTAAACAATCGAATGGTTTTAAATTTTAAAAACATAATGCTTGTAAAATTTTGAAGTGTCATTTCAAATGTTATGAAAATCGGATGCAAAGTTTAACTACATGGACAATCAAAAGATTTCCGTTACATTACGGCAATGGGAGAAAAATATGTCAAGTGCTTTTAAGTATGCTACAGACATTCGAACAGAATGAAATTGATATGCACTTATTAAGTGCACTTAAAATATATTTTCAGTATAATATGCGGTGCAAAAAATATTTATAAAACTAGTTAGAGTACTAACGCACCTCATTTGCAATGTTTGACGTACGATTTCCAACATGTTAATCTAAATATTAGAAACCATTTTTTCATTTCTTTTACTAGTGTCATGTGTTGCACAGTTTAAACTTGGTTAAGTTATTTTTAACTAAAGAAGAAAATATCTGTAGAAAGTTTTTCTTTTCTTCTTTTTATAATTGAAAATAAAGATCTAAATAAAAACAGGTAAAAATATCTGAAATGTAACTGTTCATATTTAAAAATACATACAAAAATGTGTATGATATTACTACTACTATAATGTGATAAATTTTAATTAAATAAAAAGAAAAACTTACTACAAAAATCGAATTATTATTTGAAAAAGAAAAGAGAAATATTAAACAATATATATTTTACGGTTATAATTGTTTTTGAGAAATTGCTCCTATGAAGAAATTACTTTAGTTATCAGTTAAAAGTTTTAATTGTGATGCAAGATATTATTCATCAAACTTAGTATACATTCGCCGATGAATATTGAGCTGAATGTAATATGAAATACTAATCAATAAATTTATATTTTTAGAAAACATAAGATAAATTGCTTTTACAATGTCCAAAATGAATATTAAATATTTTGGCCAGAAAAATAATGATTCGCTGTGATTATATAAAATGACCATTATAAGAGGAAATTATAGGTTATTGTTCAGGGAACACGTTTTTCAAGATATAAATAGTTCATGAAATGTTGGATTAATTTATTCTGTAAAATGTATAAAAAAAATTGATAAGTAAGTATATATTTTTTTTTTAATGTTTAAAGTGACTCTCTTTCCATAGGATCTAACTAGCAATAATAAAATTCCCCTTTAATAAATGACGGTTATAAACTGTTCTATTTTAGATTTGAAGTATTTTTGTGAAAATTAAAAAAATAATGAGGCATTCTCACAATCTTTTGGCTTTTATGTCCCTGATAATAATTGTTATTTTAGTACATATTCTAGTGGTTTTTTAGGGTTCCTTACTTAAAAAGTAAAAACAGAACCATTATAAGATCACTCCTGTGTATGTCTGTCTGTCTGTCACAGCCACTTTACTCGTAAGCTATTGAACGTGGAAAGTTCAAATCAGGGGAAATAATAAAGACTATTAACCCAACTATTTTCAGATTATTAAACATTGACAAATATATTTAGGGAAAATGTAAAGGGGCTAATTACGTTACTTGAAAAAAAAAATCTTTTCTTTGTATATCGTGTGTGGGTATCGCGTGAAAGCTTTCGTAACGCTGAACTCAAAAATAAATTTCTTTTAATTTTAGGTATTATAGTTATAGAGATATTGTCTAAAACGGAGTGGGAAAATATGCTCTCCCCCATCTATTTCCGAATCTACTGAAACTAAAATTCTGAAAAAAAAATTAGAGGTAGTAGACGTTAACGTAAACCTATAGCGATCACCCTAGGTCACATAGTTTTTGAGAAAAGCGCATTTTTACGGTATACACAAATTTCGATTTGCAGGCATTTAGCAAAGATGTTGAGAAGCCTTGGAGGCACTTACCGCAGCAGAAGTAAAAAAGCATTGTTGATACTGATTTTCTAAAAAAATCGTTTGTAATTAGCCGAGATATTAACCCTTAAAGATACGGACGGTTTGGACATACATAATGACAGGGGCGGTGTACTCTATCTACAATCAACTTTTAAAGCCCAGTTAACAACTTTTAATGATATGTTTTTGTAGTGTAATGTCGAGTGGCAGTATAAAAGCAAGAAACGTCAAATTGTTACAAACAGACTCATTTAAGGGGTCTTGCATCTTTTAAATGCTGTCGAAAATAAACGAAAAACTTCAAAGTTTGAATTAGTCTATCTACAAAACCTTTTTATGTATAAACATGAAATTTTGGATATTGATTAAACTGATTGTGCTTTGTAGTATGCTACCATTAGAAACTTATTAGCTCTTTAGAGAATTTGTGTGTTGTTGAAACTCAAAATATGTCTTTTTTTACTCCATGAGTCATTGCGCGTATATCTTGAGAAAGTATGTATGGTTTGTCATGAAATTTGGGAAAGATACTAAACAAATATATGTGCTTAAAATGATCGACATTTAATTATTTACAATGGTAATATTCTTAGTTGTGACTATTTTTATTTCCTGAGAATCCCTACATACTTTCTTAAGCTATCATGTGCGCTATGACTTATAAAGTAAAAAAAAGGAGCTATTTTGATGTTAACAATACACAAATTCTGTAAAAGTCTAATTTCTAATGATAACATTAGCATATTACAAAGCACAATCTGTTTAATCAATAGTCAAAATTTCCTGTTTATACATAAAAAGGTTTTGAAGATAGTGTAATTAAAAATTTAATTTTTTCCTTAATTTTCGTCGAGGTACAAGATCCCTTAACTAGAATTAATAGCATAAATACTATTGGATTTGCGACTAGTTTGCTATGAGTGGATCTCTCAATACGCCTCCCGTGTCTTTAAAAGTTAAATAAAATCCTATCGGGAAGTACGCGGCACGCACCAAGGGGGCTTTGAAACTTCGCGACCTTCATTCGAAGCTCGCTTAGCACAATGCCAAGTTTAAAATTTGAACAAGGGTTTTGTTGTAGCTGCACTGTAAACAGAAAAGATTATTAATACGCTGAATTCGTTTTATGAAATGCCAAATAAAGTACTACTTTTATTGTCAGTACCGAATTAAGTTAATCATAAATAGATTCAGATAAGATTAAAAAAAAGAATTATACAGAATGGTAATATTTGGTGTTATTTAGTCTGCATATCTCTTTGAACTTTTATGGTAAACCCATTCGCACTTTTCTATTATATACATCTATACCCAACCCTACGTTGTATAGTTTTTTCAAAGTATTTTTATTCTTTTCGCACCGATTTTTTAAATAATACAATTAATAATTCAAACATTTATTGCACGGAACCCTCTGAGCGCGAGTAATAATCGCACTTGTCCGTTTATTATTATTATTTTTTTAAATATGTAGCAAAAAATTATCTTGGACACATTTTTAATTGTTGTTATTATTTTTTAGCTCTGCCCATGGGTTTTAAATTCCTCCCCACCCTCTTCTAAAATTATACAGAAATCACTTCAGATGCAGCCACAGAATTTTTTCAATTATTTTCTCATGCAGAGGTATTCTAGAGAAAGAATATCCAAAATTTTTTGACAAGAAATTTACTGCAGAATTTAAATCAGCATTTAAATATCAATTTTATTTATTGGTAGTCTTACCAACCCCAAGTATTATTCCTGCACTTTTCGAGGTAAATTATATATTATTTTTAATTTAATCCAATCTAAATAACTCTTACTAAAAATCAATGAATATTGTGACTGCCATTTTGACATGATTTCCCTAAAAATTGTGGTAATTTTCCTTATCGTCCCATCCTTATCAACCCCTTTTTTTCCATTATCGTACTTTTTTTTTCCTTCCGTCCCTTCTTTAACACCCCTTTAAGACAATGCTATACCATAATTTTGTACTAAAAATACTACATTGTTATTATTTCTTATTTGAATGTCCTGTACTTACTATGCAAATTCATTATAAGTAAAAATTTAGAAGGAAATAGAAAGTTATATTTGTAAAACGGTAAAATTAAACTTGGAAGTTTAACTTAAACCTCAGTTAAATAATAATAAAAAAAATTCACTGCTGACCATTTTTTCTTTATTTTGAATCATTAAGATATTCGTCTATCAGATTGAAATGTAATTTTAGCAAGTTTAATTTCACTAGATTTTTATTCCCAAAAATCAAAAGATTGTGAGAATGCCCCATATATATAATAAATTCCATGAATAATTTACAATTAAATGTATTTTTGTGTTTTATCTGATTTATTTTCGTCTAACATATACGTTATTTGTATGCAAAATATTATTCTTTTTAACTTGCACTTTGTCTGATTGTATAATAATGTTGTTTTTATATAAGAATGTTGTTTTTACATAAAATTCATATTTTTTCATTAATTTACCTATATTCCTTTACCAAATATAAAAAAATATTATAACATTTTACTTCCCTGTTATTTTATGAGATTGTCATAAGTTTTTTTTTTTTTTTTTTTTTTTTTTTTTTTTGGTGGAAGCAAAGACGAACGTTATATGTTTTATTTATTGTAAAAGAACAATTATGCCTAAAAATAAGTTCCGTTGTTTGAAATATTTTGTTCCAAACACAAATCTAAATAGTCTCGATAAATTTTAAATGGTAGAATATAGCATAATACACACATTGGTGGTACATCTTATAGCAAAAAAATTTATTAGTTCGTAATAATGAACCAAGTCAGCAATTATACATGAACTTATCATATGCATAGATTTATTCTATTATAAATTTACCTGTGCTGTATATAGTACGTTAGAAATTGGGACTAATTTCTTATAGTAAATAAAAGAACTCTTTTACATTTTACATGTGAAAGAAGGTAAGATATATTAGTTTTATGTTTAACCCATTTTTATTCATTTGAAACAGATAAATATATAATATGTCATAACTTAAAGATTAATTTATGGTGGTATAATAAAAGACTCTGTACAAATAAAAATAAATTTAATAACAAATTCAATTATTTCCCCATATTAAAGAATTATGCATGCGTCTTCAATTCTTTAAATTTCAATTCTCATTAATAAAGTTTAAACACGACATTTAACAATAACCATGTGAGTTAAATTAAAAAAAGAAGACTTCTTTGAAATTTTAAATGCTAAACGTAAAATGCTTCATATGCTACGAATCGCATGGATACAGAGCGATAAGGAAACAATAGTTACTTAAAGGTAAATATAAATAAAAAATAAGGAATAATTCAATTGCTTAAAACTACTTTAAGTAGATTTTGTAAGAAATACTACATATTACATTTTTCCCTATGATGGAGTTTCCGATTTTTTTTTTTTTTTTTTTTTTTCAGATCTACGCCGATCATGATAACTAGAGCACAAAACCATGTCACTTTTTCATGTACACGGTTACTTCCATAATTCTGCACAAATCTTTTCCAAACAGATATATAAATTCAAGGGGCAGAAAATATGGGTCAAGTTCGTTAACGAGTAAAATCAAAGAATGGCTGTTGAAATACTGTAGGTTTGTGTGAAAACAGAAAAAAAACCCACAACTTCTTAATTATGATACGTATCAATTTAGTTTAAAGTTATCACAACTTTTACAAAAAGGGCCAGGAATTTTTGATAATAGATTTTTGATATCATTAAAATTGCGCCCAAGAGCCTAACAAAAATAGGAGTTACAATTTAGAAAAATCCTAACTTAGTTAACTGCCTAGAAATCAAATACATTTAAATTTATTATAGATCTTCTTAGTATTATCTACAACTTTTATATTGACAAGATTTTCATGGGACCAATCCTTACAGCAAAGAAAAATTAAAAACGAGAAAAAAAGGGGGGGGGGGGGGTAGGGATGAAAAAATCATAACTTGGTTAACTCAAATTATCAAATCCAATTAAATTTATTACAAATCTTCTGAATATTATCTACAACATTTACAATTTCAAGGTTTTAATAGCACAATTCTTACAGCAAAAAATGAAAAAAAAAAATTAAAAAAAAAAAAAAAACATAAATAAATAAAAAACAGGAACTGGTAGAAGTGAAAATGTTTGTGTTAACGCAATTCTCATAAAACCAATCTCATAAACTCTTCAAAAGCAGCCAGATAAAATTGTTAAACTGGGTTGAGTTACATTGGTGGGTGAAATTAGTACTTAACTTTGAAATCTAGTTGTGTCTCTATGCCGACGCGGAAGGGATTTTTCTAATAATGGCGTTAAAAGCGTAACAATTCATCGTAGCAGTTTGGATTGTACTACAGAAATGTTAAAGTGTAATACATAAGTAAGCAATAATATTTTCATGAAAATGACCTATCACATGAAAATAAAAACTTATAATACAAGTATTCCTTTATTTCAGCTTGTATATTTGCATATAATTCTTTTAATACATTAATTTATAATGAAAATTTCCTTTATTATTTTCCTCTTAGATATAGTATATTTTTAAAGATCAGATATCCATGTAATTGGTTTAGAAATACAGAATATCAATTTTACTTTGATAAACCTTTTTATATAAAATATATTTAAAACTTGTTTGTTGAATTTGACTTTTATTGGTAGTTTTTTTTTTTACTAAATATTTTTTTATTTATTTTTATTTATTTATTTATTTATTTATTTATTATTATTTTTTTTTTTTTGCTTTTTATGCAGAAAGACACAAAGAAATTTTTAGTTAACGTTACATTTTCAACGGAAGTTCTCCTGAAGCAACATAAAAGAAAACTGTAAACAAAAGTAAGCTTTCAAAAATAAACAATAAATATTTTTATAATTATTCGCATCATAAATTATGCAAATTAGAAATAAAAAATAGATGCATAAAATAAAGAACTAGCTTAAATATCTTAAATAAATCTAAAATCAACCCTAACTTTACTTTAATCCATATAGCGAAATAAAACGAGATATTTCTCAAAAAACAATAATGCCATCATGCAATAGAGTGTAATGCAATCACTAACTTTATCTAAACATGCATATTCAACAAAAAATGAAACGTGTTAAGGGGTGTATATACTAAAATATTATTCTTAAATTGAGGTATGGCTTTCAAATATTATCCCTTAAATCGATCATTTGCACAGTTTTGAAAAAAAAAAAGTCCAAACAAAAAAGTACTACACCTACATTATTAGAATTACTGGAGAAGGCTTTTTTTTAAATATATGTATATTAATTGCCTATTCCTTATGAATATAAATGTAACTACATTTCTAATGTTTTGCATAATACAGGTTTCGGAATTTCTGCCGCAAATTTGTATCAGTTTTTACCCGACTGCCAAGAATGGTTATGTGTTTCACGCATATCTGGGTATGTGGATTTCTTTATACTCTCGAAACATCCAAATGGCTGGGTGGATTCTAAGGAATGAGGTCTTTATCGATTCGTCTTATCCGTCCGATGGTTAAAGTCTGGATTTTGTTTTTATAAATTGAAAATGGCGGCCGTAAACTACAAAATGGTTGTAGAGCCGAGAAAAAAAAATTATGCCCCATATTGAGTGGCTTATCATTGGATAGGTCTTTCAAAATTAAGATGATGTTTCATTGGCTAATTTACAGTCTGAAGCTCCGTTTAAATATTATACAACCTGGAATGTGCGTAGGTAGGATCTCTAGCTTTACTACGCTCTATCCATCATAGACATCTATAGGCCTCACAAAATAGTGTTTATAGGTAGGAACTATCAATTTAACACAACTTAAAAGTCATCAATACAAGTAAATAATAATAAAAAAATAGGTAAGTAATATAAATATAGTTTCACATTGATGAGAAATAATTAATTAGTTCGCTTTTTACACAGTCGGGTTTTTTTATTTTTAAATTTAATCATTACTTGTTTGGACTTGCTTAACTGAAGGAATATGAACATACTTGGCGGTTATAAAATCAGAGATATAAAAATTAAACTGATATTTTCTTATCATTATTATTTGTGCCAGACTTCTAGAGAATTCTAAGAATGTGCTAACCTTTATAATAGTACAAATATTAGGACAATAGTGATAATAGTAAAATCTTAAAATTATGCATATTACAATAATAATGTAAATTAAAAAGAATCCCTGCTATATAAAGTATACTCAATAAATCACCTGATAATTAATCATAAACTGAAATTTTACTTCTCATTTCATATGGGCTAACACGCTCTGTCTTTATATAAATATAAGTAATCTACATTGTATATTTAATTTACATATGACAGAATACTAACGCCTGCAATGCTTTTAATATAATATTGAAACCTGTGCCGCTTTAAGGTAAAATGCTTTTTAATAAATATATACTTTTTCTAATCCCACGGGTGTTAAATGGTAACAAATTTTCTATAATATTTGCATAATTTTTTCTACATATTGTTTAAGTTTACGAAATTAAACCTTGATAGTAGTTTGTGTGTTTTAGTTTAGTTTATTCTTATTTAATTACAAATTCTATTTCATATTAAAATAAATAATTATAACTTTTCATCGAAAAATCTTAAATCAATTGTGTTATTTTTGAATTATAAGTATATTTTACGTGTTAACATTTAAAATTAAAGATAAATATTGGGTATCCTGGGATAATTTTCAGATAGAAGAAGCTGGAGTAATTAACAAACAGACCTAATACTCGCACAGTAATTGGAGTCTGGCCAAAACAGTTTATTTTTAATTAAATCGACTACTTTTCAATTTAAATTAGTGTTTATTTACTATCAAACAGCTTTCTCTGTATAGTATAAAGTTAATTTCCTAAATGCTATAAAAAATTTACTGTTTAACTTTTTACTAAGCTGATTTCAAATTTCAATTTTACGGGTGTAACAATAATAGCACAAGTGCTACTTCTTGTTTGGATATTAGGTTACTCGTATGTTATCATTTTAAAAATAAAAGAAGCAACATTATTTAGATACCAATCTAGCAGAAAATGAATTTTTTTCTTTTTTTAAAGCAGTTTTTCAGAAACATCGTGTAATTATCAGACAGCTTTCGGGGTAATTTTCACACGCAAGTATGTGTTACAAAAGGCCTTTTGAGTTGTCCTACATCGTAAATTTATTATTTCCCAGTGGCTCATGGAGGATTCCGTATTAAAAATATAACTTCTAAACGTCATCTGTAAGTTAAAATGAAAATACTGAATGGAGTTTAGGCTAAAATGCTATTGATGTCTGTTTTCAAAATCTTATCGTTAAAATTGAGTATGAATAAGATTTTATCTGAAATCCATTCCAAAATCAAATATACAGGGTGTCTCAAAAGGTCGTTTACAAACTTAACATCCTGGTCTGTCATAGCAAGATAAACAAGATTTACACAGGAACTTCTGTTCGAAAATGCAAACTGAGACCGTTAGAGGGCGATGAGCGCAGGTTTACTGGAGAGTGGGAAGTGTAATTATTTAATTAATGCGAGGACGTTGCAGTAGAAGGATTAATCTGTTTAGTAACGCAGAATTGGTCGATATGCATTACGTATATGGCACCGCGGATGTAAATGGAGGAGCCGCTGTACTGATGTACCTTGAGCGCTTCCCAAGCAGACGTCAGCCAAGTCATGTTTTGTTTGGACAATTGCACCGCAGATTGCGTGAAGTAGGAGTTTTCCAAGTATTTAGCCACATCGGTCGAGAACGCACTACACGCACGCCTGTCGTAGAGGAAATCCTACTACGAAAATTTGACAGGGACCCGCAAACAAGTCTCCGAGCAAACGCACGCGTCTTCGGTGTACATCGTTCCAGTATTATACGCATACAGCATGAGGACACGCAACACCCCTACCACTTACAAAGAGTACAGGCATTGTGCGTTGACGATTATCACGAACGGTTAACAGTTAATGTAAGACCCACATTCCCATCGTTAAAGGACGAAAGTTCTTCCATTTTTCTGCCACTTATTTTTAATGTGAGCCCTGATTACAAATCTTGAGATATTTTTCGTTAAAAAATAATATAAAATGCGTTTAACTTTATAAAACTTTAGTAATTATCAATTTAATTCGCAGACAGTTTACCTGTAAGCGCTACAATTTAGTGAAACTTTTTTTAAACCGAGCTTTCGAAAATTATACAATACTGTAATACTGAAGATATAATATGACTGACTTATTTCAGTTGTTTATCGGTTAATTATCTTCCTCCGTTGTCGCACATCCCGGCTATCCATTTCAGCAGTATTATAGAGTGCATTCTTAATGCTGTTGAATTTCTGTGTTAAAATCGTTACAAACGGAACTATACTGTCTATTAGAATAGCACAATGGTGACAATTGTTTAAAGCTTAATTCATACCAAAGGGATTTTTTCGTAACTGAACGATTCTAATAACTTTATTTCCAGATCCTTAATTTTGTAGTTTTAAAATTTATGATGAAAATTCACTGTTTGGTTGAAATTTTCTGTGTTCCAAATTGTTTTCCTGTCGTCCCGATAGACAGTCATTTTCAATGATAAATTTCTCATCATTCATATGCATTACAAATTAAAGTCTGAATGAAACAGGTAACAATGATATATCTGTATGATAGCTTATATATAATTTTCTCTTATTCACTGATCCTGAAACATTGTTGTTAAGTATTTTCTATATATTACGGAAAATAATGAGACATGTTGAGTAATCTGGTCTGAAATTAGTACAAATGTTTGTCACTTCATTTATGCTAGTAAATGAGACTACTTAGAATGCGTTGCCTAATTCTGTTTGTCAATTAATCAAGTGGGAGGAAGTGTTTTAAATAACATGCATGCATTTAGATAATACGTTGACAGAATATGTAATCAAAGGGAAAATCCAGAGGAAAATCCAAATAGTGAATTTCATTAGTTAATCTTCACTGGCAGTTATGAAACGACTGCTGTTAAGGCAAAATTAATAAATAAAGATGCAGATTTATTATACATACTTTTATCTCGGTTCTTCGGTGGCATTACAATTAACTTCTTCCGACCTCCAAAGAAAAATATTACATTTATATATTTTTAATGTAATATTCAGTTTAAGAATGAAATATTTCTGTCATATCAATATTTTATGAGTAATGAAAACAAGATATTAATTTACTTATATAAAATTTCCTTAAATAAAACGAATCTAACTAAACAGATGGTAAATAGGCAGTAATTAATTTGATTTTCCATTCGGTAATTTATACTTCTGTCATTCACTTATATTTACATGATATTCGAAAGCTTAAATATAAACTTGGAATTAAAATAACACAATTAAGAATTGTAATATCTGATCTGAATTTCATATGTTTCAAAGCATCAGGTAAATTTCGACATAGTAATATATTTTCTGCATAAAACTCTGTTTTATGTTCACACACCGGCGATTTAATAACAACGGATTGAAAATTACAGATTTTATATAACTTAAAAAATATATGTATATATTTATTTATAAGAGTATATGAAACGTTTTGTCCACCTTTCGTCGCTTTCATGGATTTATATTTATTATTATTATTATTAATTTGTAAGAGATCTAATATTTTATTTATGTAATCACAATTCTGGAGTTTATTAGCTAAGTTTCTTTAAATGAGGGAAGAAATCATTTTGAAACTTATATATATATATAAAAAAATTAGATAGTTAATCGTATAAATAAAACATTTGTACATGAAAAAATAAGCAATTATCTTAATTATAAATTTACAGAAGTATTGCATAATAATACATTTCAAAATTCTTTTTAAATGGAATTTTTAAATGTTTAAATGACGGAAAAAAACATAGATTTTGAATAACAATATGGCTTCCTTAATGCATTTAGAATTTTGCAATTTGATTAAATTTATATTTTTACGAAATCTAATTTTTATTTTTAATTTATATTTATAGACATTTGAAAACACATTTAATTTAAACAGGAATATTTAATATTTTGAACATTGCGATTTTTTTTTAATATTTTCAAACTCTTTACAAAATAATGCTCATGATAAATATGCATATATAGATGGGAATTAAAATACTTTATACAGAAATATTTCTTTTCCAAAAGCAAAAAAGAGCATAAATCGTTAGATTTTCCTTCGCAAGATATTTAAATTGTCAACTGCATAACAAAAATGTCGTGATAAATTTTTTAAAAGTTTACAATCCCCCAAGAAAAAGTCACTTTCAATTTTTCACAAAATATATACGTACATAAATATGAAGGGTAGAAAGGATTCGTTTATTTTGTTGTAATATTTATGAAAAAAATGGAAAATTCCATTTCTTAAATTATAACATGAAGAGATTTTTAATAACTATCAAGTAGGGAAATTATTTTTTCAATTGAATTTAAATGTTTAAATTTCGGCATTAACATTTTGCCCAATTCATTCTTTAAGAAATTATATGCAAAATTCATTGACAAAGTACAGAATTTCTTCACTGACATATTCTTGTACATTGTCTTGAAGAATTACATATAATTCATTTTTTTTTCAATATGCACGCTTTCTGTTTATATGTTTTCAAAATCAGGAACTTTTGCCAAATTAGAAAATTTACAGCAGTCAAAAAACAAGGGAACAGCCATGCATGCATTTTAATCACAGAATTTTATCACATAAAAACGGAAATAGATATTCGACTAGAAATAATGTCTTTGGCTAAAAAATAAGAATTGATGTCGTCTTTAAATTGAAGTTGTACAAAACCCAAAAATTTCAATACGAACCTTTGACATACCTTTAACATTTTATTTAGTTTTCACGTTATCATTTACCTTAGTATACGAAATCAAAGTCATTCGATTTAATTTATTAATCATGAACGTTTAATTTTAGAAGTTTAAAGTTAAATTCATTTGCAAAACAGACAGTAATGCAATCTTTTTTAAATATAACTCAAAATCTAATTGGCGGAATGAGCTGTAACTACAGAAGTAAGTGTTTGAGACTGTTGAAAATATATTTCTGTAGTAATACTTATTGGATATGAATGTAATTTTGCAGGAACATTTTTTTTATTAATCCATATTTCATACCTTAAAATTTAAGTGGAAAATCGAAATAAGGTGTCGAAATTTGGTGTTCGTATTGAAATTTTCAGAGTTTTGTATCATTTCACTAGGAAGACGATCCCTAAGCTTATTTCTTTAACAAAAACTAACTGGTTGGATGTGCCAATCCCAAAACTTTCTTCGATCTTATACATCTTAATATTTCAAAAACTAGTTACACATGTTAATACTTCAATATTATTAGTTCAATACTATACCAACTTTCATTTTCATCTTAAATTTCTGCTTCAGTCAATTAAACGAACTAAAAACGAGTTAATCTATATCATGATATTTGTTAAAATTAATAGTTTTTCCTTATTCTGTTGTTATCAGATGTTTGCGAATAGCCGGCTTATCAGGAAGCGAGTTCCCACCTTTGAACGAGCCACCCACGGACAATAGAACTACGAAAAATCAAGAAAATTATACAAAAATCGCTATCACAGAGCCCCTTTACCGTGCGATATTTCCAAATTCAACAAGGATCTGTTGGCCAAAGCCAAAAACATGCACAATAAAATTTGGTTCAATTGTATGCATAATTTTATACACTTTCAGATTGTACAATAAAGAAAATGTCACACTATTACAGCGCCCTCCTTCCAGCAGATTTTTTACAAATTCAGGGAGGACCTTCGTGCCATGACCAAAAACAAACACCCAAAAATTTGGCTCAATTCTATGCATAAATTCATACACTTTTCGATGGTAAAATATTCAAAATGGCACAAAAATCGCTATTACAGCGCCCCTTACCGGCGAATTTTTTCCAAATTAAGGAAGGGCCTGCTTGCCATAGCCAAGAACGTAAAATAAAAATTTGGGTCAATTCTATGCATAACTTCATACACTTTTCGATGGTACAATTTTCAAAATCGCACAAAAATCGCTAATACAACGACCCCTTTGCGGCGAATATTTTCTAAATTCAGGGAGGACCAGCTTGTCATAACCGAAAACTTAAAATAAAAATTTGGTTCAATTCTATGCATAACTTCACACACTTTTGGATGATATAATATTCAAAATCGCACAAAAATTGCTGTTACAGCGCCCTCTACCGGCGTTTTTTTTTCCAAATTCAGGGAGGACCTGCCTGTGATAGCCAAAAACTTAATATAATAATTTGGTTCAATTCTATGCGTAACTTCATACATTTTTGGATGGTACAATATTCAAAATCGTACAAATATCGTTGTTACAGCGCCCACTACCGGCGAATTTTTTCCAAATTCAGGGAGAATCTACTTACCATATCGAAAAACTTAAAATGAAAATTTGGTTCAATTCTATGCATAACTTCATACACTTTTGGATGGTACAATGTTCAAAATCGCACAAAAATTGATATTACAGCGCGCCCTACCGGCGAATTTTTTTCAAATTCAGGGAGGATCTGCTTGCTATAGCCAAAAACTAAAAATAAAAATTTGGTTCAATTCTACGCATAGCTTCATACACTTTTGGATGGTACAATATTCAAAATCGCACAAAAATCGCTATTACAGCGCCCCCTACCGACGAATCTTTTCCGAATTCAGGAACAGATCTGCTTGTCATAGACAAAAACTTAAAATAGAAATTTGGTTCAATTCTATGCATAACTTCATAGATAGAAGAAAGTAAAAATAGACATAATTGCAAGTAGAATAACTATTTCCAAATTTTCTGGAATGATTTTGTGAATAAAATTGATGGAGATCTATCTCTCTTTTGGATGAGTGAAAATTTTCATTTTTACGTTGTAAAATAATTTTACATGTTTCCATTACGAAATCCGAATTAAATGAAAACAATGCATTAATGCAAAGAAAACCGATATCATTTACATCTTTGAATTTAAGTTTATTTTTACGCCCAATTATTATCATTCAATTACGTTTCACAATTGAAAAGCTGAGTGGATGAACATGTTATGATACATTTTCCAGTTTTTCCATCCAAAAAATTACTTTAACCTTCGGAACCGGATCAAACCGGCTCCAAAAGTAAAAGAATTCTTTTTAAAAAATCTGAAACCAAAATCAAAATCCCCGCCGGCCCGGCCTACAGGCGGAGGTAGATTTCGAAGTTAAGTATACTAATTTCACCAATAAAAACTAAATCATAATTAGAGATTTATCCACTTTAACGATTTTATCTGGCTGCTTTTGACGAGTTTTTATATCATTTTTATAGAATAGCTGGTTTTATCAGAATCATGTTAAGGAGGTATTAAAAAAATATATTTTTCCATGCTCAACTTTCGAAATTTTTTGGCACATTTTCAGATTCATTTTTATTAGAAAAAATATTTAACTTGCTGACGTGATTTTGGAAGAAATTTTTAAAAAAAAAAAACCTCTGTTTTTATTTTTCGTTCAATTAATTAAAACTTGAGATATGATCAATTATTTTCTCAGTAGGACAATATTTTTCGTTTCTAACACAATCGCTTCGGGAAAATTCTGTTCAAAATGCCCACTTTGACGTCATTTTTTGAAATACATTCTGCCTCTATCAAAAAATCGATCATTACGGTACATTATATAGTTTCTGAATAAGAGAATCTACCATTTGGTTGCGTTTGACAGCAAAAATGAATTTAACTAGTCGGATGTAGCAATCCCAAAACTTTCTTCTATCTCATACATGTTAATACTTCAAAATTCGCTATCATAGTGCCAAAATTAAATGGCAAATTCCGTGCATTAGTTCTTGAGATATGACTATCGCTGAAATCGTCTAAATCCAGCAAAATGCTGCCTAGCAGCGCCACCTATTGGGTGATTTATACCAAATCCTAATCAACAACAATTTATGTCAACGTCTGACTGAATCTGAAGTTCGGAGAAAATCCGTGCATTAGTTTTTGAGATAGAGCTATAGCGAAAATCGTGAAAATTCCTGCATAGCAGCGCCACCTATTGGGTGATTAACACCAAAACCTAATTAACAACAACTTATGTCAACATACAACTAAATCTGAAGTTAGATGAAAATTCGTGCATTAATTTTTGAGATAGAGCTATTGAGGCAATCGTGAAAAAGTCAGCACAGAAGCGCCACCTGTTGGGCGGTTTACACCAACACATAATCAGTAGCAAGACATGTGAAGGACTAATTGTGTCTGAAGTTTGGTGAAAATCAGTGCGTTATTTCTTAAAATAGAACTATTGGGAAAATCGTGTAAATCCTGCAAAATTCATCATAACAGCGCCACCTGTTGGGCGATTTACACCAAAACGTAACCAGCATAAATTCATATTAAGGACTAACAAAATCTGAAGTTTGATCAAAATCCGTGCATTAGTTCGTGAGATAGAGCTATTGCGAAAATCGTGAAAAATGCAGCATAGCAGCGCCACCTGTTGAGCGATTTACACCAAAAACTAATCAGAATTAATTTGTATTAGGGACTCACTTAATATAAATTTTTATTAAATTCCGTGCATTAGCTCTTGAGATAGAGCGCTCACAAAATTTGTGTCACATAAACACAGACAGACAGACAGACAGGCAGACTCACAGAGTCACAGACAGACGTTTTGTAAAAACATGTATTTTGGAATCTCTGACCCCTAAAACGTGTAAATCCGTCGAAAACCGGAATTCGAAAATTTTCATCAATCCAATACTTTCTTCTTGTAAAGATAGAAGAAAGTAAAAATGAGTCAGAAAATAAGCAGTTTGGATCTTAATACACCCTTAATAAGGATGATTTTTTTCTTCGACCGCTATGTATTTTTATTTTGTATTTGCTGTAAGAATTGCTCCTATCAAAAACTTGTCTATATAAATATTGTAGACAATATTAAGAAGATATATGATAAATTCATGGGAATTTTATATCTTGTAAATTGACGGAGTTATGGATTTTTTCTTCTTGAACCCCCCCCCCCCCTCTTTTTTACTTTCTTCTATCTTTACAAGAAAAAAGAATTGGATTCGTGAAAAATTTTGACTTCCGGTTTTGGACGGATTTATACGTTTTAGAATGCCCAGAACACGATTTGATGGTTTTTAGAATATGTCTGTCTGTGAGTCTGTCTGTCACTCTGTCACTCTGTCACCCTGTCACTCTGTCGCTCTGTCTGTCACTCTGTGAGTCTGTATGTGACAAAAATTTTGTGGCGCTCTATCTCAAGAACTAATGCACGGAATTTCACAAAACTTTACATTTAGTTAGACCTTGGTGTAATCTGGACCTGATTAGTTTTTGGTGAAAATCGCCCAACAGGTGTCGCTGCTATGCGGCATTTTTCACGATTTTTGCAATAGCTATATCTCAAGAACTACTGCACGGATTTTCCTAAAACTTCAGATTCAGTTTGTCAAGAATATAGTTTGGTGCTGATTTTTTTTGTGAAAATCGCCCAACAGGTGGCGCTGCTATGCTGCATTATTCATGATTATCGCAATAGCTCTAACTCAATAAAAAATGCACGAATTTTCATCAAACTTCAATTTCAGTTAGTCCCTCATATAAATTAGTGCTGTTTAATTTTTGGTGTAAATCACCCAACAGGTGGCGCTGCTGTGTTGCATTTTTCACGATTCCCGCAAGGGCTGTGTCTCAAGAACTATTACACAGATTTTCATCAAACTTCAGATTTAGTTAGTCCTTGACATGAATTGACGTATAAATTAGTGCTGCTGTATTTTTGGTGTAAATCGCTCAGCAGGTGGCTCTGCTATGCTGTATTTATTGCGATTTCCGCAATAGCTTTATCTCAAGAACTAATGCTTGGATTTTCAACAAACTTCAGATTCATGTATACCTTGATATCATTTTGTGCTGCTTATTTTTGGTGTAAATCGCTCAACAGGTGGCACTGCTATGCTACATTTTTCAGAATTTCCGCTATAGCTCTATCTCAAGAACTAATGCACGAATTTTCATCCAATTTCAAATTCAGATATACTTTGATATGACTATACTAAATCGTTGTTATTTCTTGTACTATTTAAATGATTTAATTGACGTGATTTATATAGAAGAAAGTTTTGTAATGGCCACAACATACTAGTTTTCTTTTCGTTATTAATTCTTTATTGCAGTACGAATTGGTCCTATCAAAAACTTGTGAATATAAAAGATGTAGATAATATTAAGGAGATTTGTAATAAAATTAATTGGATTTGATATGTTGAGAATTGACAAAGTTATGAATTTTTTTCTCCCGAAAACACTATTTTTGCGCCCCTTGAGCCCATTTTTAATTTGATCAAAAATCTGTGATACATAAAATTTTGGCCCTATTTTTAGAAGTAATAAAAACTTTAAACTGATTTGAAATGTACAAAAATTAAAAAGTTATGTTTTTTTTTCTATTTTCACAACCCCCCCCCCCTTCCCCCCCTATTTACATCCCCTTGGTCCGATTTTGCCCATCAACGAACTTGACCGAGATTTTATGCCCCTTGATTTTATGTATCAGTTTGGAAGATATTTTTGGAAAATTGTGGATGTTACCGTGCCCAGAAGAAAGTGATATATATATAGAGAGAGTTAGATAGGTAGATAGATAGATATATAAAGTTTTTTACTGAGTGTGGTTTCGGGTTCTATGTGTCATGATTGGTGTAGATCTGCAAAAAATTTTCAGAAATTCCAACATAGGGGAGAATGTAATAGGTAGTATTTCATTCGAAATCTACCTAAAAAAAGTAAAAACTAGCCCGGATGTAGATCGTCCTCAGCTGTCCCTTGAAAAAAAAAAAAAAAAATCATTCGAAAATATCAAATTTAAGCGAGATATTTGAAAATAACTTCCCCATAGGATTAACATTATCATCCGCGTCTTTGTGAGTGACTAGTGTGGCCTCTTAAGCTAAAATATGGCTTCCAAAACATATTTCGTAAGCAGCCTAGTGTTTATTTATAAAATTTATTAGCAATTTTATTAAATGTAACATTTTTATGCGATGATTTTCGGTAGAAATAGTTTGAATATTGCTCTTATGTGTATGATTGTACATAAAATCAAAAGAAATTCTTCAACATAAAATTTAATTAAGCGCAAGATTATAATTGTTAAATAAGTTCAAATTTTCATTATTTAAAATAGTTTAAAAAACTGGTCATTAATCTGGTGTTTTAATAACACTGCTCTTGTAATCTTTTGAAAAAAAATCCCTGTTATCAAAAATGTATTAATATTTTAATAAAACAAAAAAAAAAGACCCTCAATTACTGCTTCGCAAATCGAAGAAAGAACTATGAATTAATAATCAGTCAAAAATAGCCCAACACTTTTTTTCCCTATCCATTTAAGATAATTAATTGCACAAAAGCATTGCTTTGTAAATAATTAGATTTTTCCTCACTATTCAATAAATAATTTGTTCAAAGAGTGTTATTTATTTATTTATTTATTTTTTGTTTACCATTTTTCAATATAACCTGTCTTTAACAGCTGATTTAATGTAAATAGCTTTCGAAAGTATTGAACAAATTTTTTATGCATTTAATGGGGTCTGTGTCGTTAATAACCGTCCGCAAAATTGATTTTTATATTATTAGTTCTAAAATTAAATAATTCCACTGTTTCAAATATATATAGTATGTTCTCATTTTTACCGGTTTATGAAGACGGTTCTAGACTTTTGTAAATATTGAAATGTATAAAAAAATATTTTTGTTGAATATATGGTTAAATTTTTCTGAAAAGGAATTTTTTTTTTTTTTTTTTTTTTTTTTTTACAAATTTTGGGTACAGTTTGCAAAAATTCTATTTAAGAAAAAAAGTTGAAAAATGTAACGGACGTGATAAACTGTAAACCTTATGAATCAATTTATAAATTTTTGCATTTTATGACTAATATTTTTATGAATACCGAAATATCTGGGCGTAAAAATGTCATCTCAAAAGAATTTCGTTTCTTATCTATCTATATATATAAAAGCCGTTCTCTGTGTGTATGTCCTTTATACAAATCTTTAATTTTTCACCGATTTGCACGAAACTCGATGTACATACGTTTTAGAACGTGGAAAAGATCACTGTCTAATTAAAAAAAAATTCAGACCACGATTTATCCATTTTCTTTAACACTTCCATAATTTAACATTATAGAAATATCTCTTTTTAAATCTTTTTTAATTCAAAAGTTACTTTCCTGTTGCCAAACCCTGAAAAATGACACAATAATGTGAAAAAAATAAGGATAACGCGTGCATTTTGTTTCTATTTGCCAATAAAAATTCAGATTTTCTTGCTATATTTTTGTGTGTTTGATATTGACGTCATTCTAAACAGAAAATTTACATTTTTTTTGTATATAAAATAAAAACTTTAACTATAAGAGCGGGAAAATAACGTAGCACCTCATTTTTTTTTTTTTTTTTTTTTAATTAAAGCTTCTATTTTAATACAAACAGTCAAATTTCATGAAAACAATGTAATCAAACTCATTGTAAACATATGGCTCCTATATTTTGCTTACTACTTTGATTGTATACTACAGCCATATCTTATAGCTATACGTTATAGCTAAGTGTTGTATTGGTTTAGTTTCAGTGCTAACATTTTCTATGATTTATAGCAAAAAGAGAGCGGTTATTTACATTTTCAAAAAAAATCTTGACAGTTGTCTTGATTTAAAATTTATGGAAAATGACATCATTTCATCTAATCATTGTAGATTTAATTTCAATAAAATTTCAAATTTTCCAAATAAAATTTTAGTAACTACTACCTCATTTGGATGTATTTTTTTTTGCATTTTCCCCCGTATTGTGAAGATATTGTATACTTCTGTTACGCGCGTCAAAGAAAACATGTATTTTAATTTTAAAAGTTAAAAAAATTACCACAATTTGTCAAAAGAACATACTTTTTCTGAATTTAAATTTCGCGAGTTCCAAAATCAAAACTAAAAATGTGAGTTTTATCATAAACTTCAAGTTAAAGCTACTCATAAAGTTAAGACTGTTCTCAAATCCAAAGGAGCTATTTTCTGACATTTTTTAATTAATGTTTGTTCGGAAACGCATGAAATTGACAGGAGTTCTTATTTAGAAACTATGTAAACGAAAGATAGTTTCCATTTGTTGGTAAAGGTATAAGATATTTCAGTTGGTGTTTTGAACTGAACTTCGGACGCAACAGTGCAATAAAGGAAAAAAAAACGGCCGTCACGCAACCACAATTGCTCATAACTCGATAAGTATTTTATTTATGAAAAAAGGAAAAACTCTTTTCAATTCCAAATCGCTTTAATAGTCAGGCCTACAAATTTTAAGCCTTTACGTTTAATGAGTCAGAAAATGTGTCAGAAAGTTTAGCGTTGTTGAGCAGGGAACTGGAGAAGCACATTAAGCATTATTGCAGGTTAGTAATTTGTAATCAAGTTGCATGCCAGATAGTCGTTTAAAACATAAGTCACTCTATATTGTTTTAAACAAAGGTGCATGTCATAATAGGTGTAAGGCACATTCATTAAAATAAGAATACCCTAGCGCACAGCCCCATTACCGGAGATAAAAATAGTTCTGCATTTTTCATTCAGCTAATAAGACTAATCTTTCATAATTGGGTTCACATGATTATATAACTTTCCCCTATAATTCTATGACCAAGCAACGGAAAACAATACGTTACGCACTAAAATCTTCCCTAAAAAACTAATAGTGCAAGTCGCATGGAATCCGTTCTGAAGATTTCTAGTTATATGCACCCGGAAAGAAATTCCCATTTGGATTTTATATACTTATAATGTTATTTTGAGTAGTTTGAATTTATATCTGTTAAATTCGTGTTTTATTTTATCTTATTTTTTGCGTTTTAATTTCGTTTGCCAATTTAGTTATTGAATATTACTTGAAAGCAAAATAAATTCTGAATTATTTACAATGTTTTTGAACAATTGAGTTAATCTTTTGTATTTGGGTTGCAAGCATATTTAAAAAACTATGCAGGCTTAAAAATTATTTTAAAACCCATAAAAAATTCGTAAATTGAGATAAATATTACAAACAAATATCACTGAAAGTACTTTTGTTTTCTATAATACGTTGGAACAATTGAATGTACAATGTTTAGACGTTAAACAGCAATAAAAGGGAAATTTGTTGTATTAGGTTGCTGCCACCGAAAATATGATACCAGCGTTACTCATAGACATTTCTATTCTTTATACTATTGCATTAAGTGTAAACAGGTTCATCTTTCGTAATCGGGTTGCACTCAACTTGAAAAATATCCATGCTTAAAAATTACTTTAAAATCCATTAAAATCAGAAAACTAAGGTACAATTTTCAAACAAATTTTATTTGAGAGAACTTTTTTCTATTGGACATTGTAAAAAATGAAATTGTGTGATGTTTAAAAGTTAGAAAAATTGCAGTAAAGGCACATTTTATGGGTTACAATTTATGGGGCACAATTTATGGGCACATACATAGAGTTTTTACTTTATAATGTAGATAATACCATACAAACGAGAATTTCACTAAGTGCTGCGCGATTTGGATCATATATAAATCATCAGATTCTTTGACAGATTGTTTAAATTTTTAGACTCGTCTTGTAATGACTGTATTCCATATTACCGACCACACCATTTTGAAAAACATTACCGTGTCATTCGACAACAAGTTAGCGTAGAGGAAAACTGACTAACACAGCAATAAATAAAAATGTTCAACTTTATACTGAAATTTGATAACATCACTGAAAATGAGATTTTATAATTAATACGAATTTTATCAAGTCTACCTGCAAAAAATGAGAATAAGAGTTATTTAACCGCGTTCCTCCAACAACAGATATCCAATCAGAACTTGGAACAATACGTCATAGGAGTACTAGGAAGTCGCCTGAGTGTTTAACGCTTGGCTGCAACGCCGTAATCGTGAGATAATATTCAATATTGTCCGATCATTTCACAATACATGAACTTCCTCTAGTTGAAAAGAAATAATAGAATTAATTCATTACATTGCGTTTTGGATATATTTCGAAAATTGCATTGTACAATAACTTATATTTGTCTTAAAAGTATATAACAGAGATCATTGGTATTTTATTGATTTTTAATACAATAGAATTGATCAACATAACACTTTACTTTATAAATAACCTGTTAAAAATTCTTTTATCCTGAAACTTCTTAAATATCACAACAGGAAAGAACATTCCTATATAGTTATTGCCTTAATATATCCGTAACTGTTAACCTCAGTGACGGTGTAGTGATTTAATATAGATAATCTGCTCTCAAATACTACCTTAAGAGTGGCTTACGGGTGAGTTACACTCTCAGAAATAAAACTCTCAGTTTTGACGATTCAGCAATCCTCGAACTGTCTTTCGTCGTTTTTGATGATCATTTCCTATCAACATCACGTGACTTTTAACGAAAGGTAAACTCTGAAATATTTGACGAAAGTTTTCCCTCAATCAAGGTCAGACGCAATGCATTTTAAGAAAACAGTCACTGTACCTCCTCAAATCCTACGATTTTAGCAATCAGATATTTGCTTGTTTATGTTAGTCCTGTAATAAGTTATTTTAAAACAGCAATTTTTAGTGCTTTTCAGAAAATACTGAAATATAGGTAGTTATTGTTTCTTCATTAGTTATTTTTTTAGCTGTTAGAATTTTTAGGAATGCTTATTATTTTTTCTTATTTATTTATATGCTGTTGTTCGCTACGTTTTAATTCGAAAAGAATTACTTTCCTGTATTCTTGAAAACCATTCAAAAAGAAAATTTGGTCAAAAAAAAATTTCAAACTTCCAGGAAACTTTTTTTTTGTAAGAAGTATATTCTGTTTTTAATCAAATTAAAAATAAACATAACTGATCCCTCTCCCCTTTATAAACAGTAAAGTGTTAAAATCTTATCCACCTACTCAAAGTGATAAAATCTCACGCAATATTCACTTCACAATTCGTTATTTGTGAGCAGCATATTAACCAGACCATATTCTAATCATTTACTGATCAAAGAAAATTTCACTAGAAAATTATTTAATCAAGCCATAATATAATTATTCACTGACATGGAAAAAACGTAATAATAAATTAGCCTTACTTAAAACTTTCAGAAATTATAGCAGTGCCGATAAAATTGTAATCTACCTTATAAAAATATAAACACACAACCGATTCATTACACCAATCTAAAAGCGCATCTTTACAAGTCTCCAGTAGCGAGGTTGGAAGAACAACGGTCTCCTACACCAAAGGTCGTGGGTTCGAATCACGCTGAGGAAAGCGAGAAGTGATTTTTTTCTTCCCCCTGTCAATAAATACTGGAGCTTCTAAACTGTTTGATAGATACCACCATCAGTCCTCTTTTGACGAAATTTATATCGCCAAGCAAGTGGAAAAAGTAGTTTCATCAATTTCACGAAATGTTCTCTCAGAGCATTTCCTAGGAAACCGTTTCGTCAAAAACAAAGAAAATTTCGTGAAATATGAGTATTCATTTCTGACAGTGTAGAGGGCGTGGAGTCCGAGTAGGATTACGTAGTCAAAACCAGCAAAATAATGCTTTTAGATCAATGGAGGAGTCAGACATATCAGCGCTGTGATTCGGTTATTTATGCATAGTCTTTGTCGAGATCGATCGCTTTAAATAACGATACTTGTATATTTAATAATATTTCCATATAAAAACTTGAAGTGAGTGTGAGAAATATTGACAAACTAGAAAACAGGAAATCTGCTTTTTCAGAATTTAGTGTTTCCCCCGATGAAAAAAAAAATATATATGTATATATAAATAGTACAAAAAATATTTCAATTTCAAGACTTAAAGCGCACGCTTTTATGTTATGTAAAATTACGTCATTCGCATCGCTTAAGAATTCCACATTTACGATCCATTCTTAAATATCTAGAGTAAAGCATGCTTAGAATGTCACTATCGCAAGCTAATATAAAAATGCAGCAAAAAGATGCCGTCATTAAAAAAAACTCGAAAAAAACGGCTATTTAATGATTTATAGGCCTTCGCTTGTTTGTAACATTAATATAGACGATTTCAGTCATGACGTCTTGGTTGGAAACTGACTCCAAACAAACGGCTGCTATGGTTTTTTCCTATTTTGTTTGTGTGTTGCAGCTATATCTTATATCTATATCTCATATCTAAGTGTTTTGATACTTGATATGTTCTGGTAACATTTTACACGATTCATATTTAAAATGAAATGACGCATAGCAATATTTGCTTGGAGTCAGATCACAACCAAAATGTCATGACTGACGTCACACTGAAATCGTCTATAGATACTTAAATTTAAATATTGTTTATACACTATATTGCCAAAGGTGACCGGTCACTTGCGACTTTTGACGGTTTGTTAAATATCTAGAAAAATACATGAGGAATTAACCTGAAATTTCAGGTGTGCAAACAGTATTGTATAGGCCATATATTTCCGCGAAGATTTTTTTCTCGAAACCCCATAGGGGACCGTCAAAAAATTGAAAAAGAACGAATATCTTTTGGATAACGCTGTAAAAGCTAATGGAGCAAAAGCGTTTAAACTCCAGATTATTAATAAGTGGCTTATTGTAATATATTGTGTTCATTTTTATTAGGACAGCATGTATAGTCGTAGAGAAATTAAGGTTTTTATAAAAACAGTCCCAAATTTCGCCAAGTTTTTTGCTTATTATTTGCAGAGTTCTTAATATAAAAAAAAAGTTCTTTTCAGAAAATACGACGAACAACATTGTACAAAATACAACGCAATCAGAATGCAAACATATTTAAAATTGGATGAAAAATGAGCAGGTTTACTAAAAAATGTTTCACTGAGCATGCGCGAATGCAATCAAAATATAATGCGCATAATGTGTTAGCTAAGTGTATAGAACAACTTTTGTAAAAGTCTCAAAAACATAGTTTGAAAAGTCTGATAATAATCGTTTATAGAATAAGCTCAAAATCCGTTGTTCCCAAAATGAAGCAAAAACATAAGGGGTTGTATCCATATATCCATTGATTAGCGCAAATTTAGCATACACAATATTGCACGTAATACAGTATTTGGATACTATCCCTCATCTATTTACGGTCCCTTATGGGGTTTCGGGAAAAATCTTTGTGACCTATACTATACTGTTTACACACCTGAAATTTCAGGTTAATTCCTCATGTATTTTTCTAGATATTTGACAAACCGTCAAAAATCGCAAGTGACTGGTCACCTTTGGTCATATAGTGTAATAGCTCCATGTTTTAACATAAATTATTCGTTTATATATTTTTTTCAAAATAGCACGTATTTTAATTACATTTTCTTTCGGTTGTTATGAGAAAATGTCAACAAAAAGATATAACTGCTGTTTTTCAACTACTTTCCCTTTAATTTCTTCATAAATGGAGTACTTGAGTTGCCACACTGTAAAAAAAAATGGTAACTTTCCATATAAAATCCAGGAACGTTTCGCCTTTTATCAGGTTTTCAGAATAATTTAGCTCTTTCCTGTGAAATTCTGGTTTTCTTATCTGAAACGTTCCTGAACAAAAGTTGGAAACAGCAAAACGCTGCGGCCGCCATTTATTATTTTTTTTTCCTATAATCCGTTGCTCGCGCGCGAGTGTCGAAAACGAATTCCTTAAATGAATGTAAAAAAATCAATATGGAATGCAAATAAATCAATAGACGACATAATCCTTTACGTCTCTATTGTCAAGATAATTCAGATGAAAATACAATACCTCTGTGACATCACTAAGAGATTATCTCTCGTACTTGTCTGTGAAATCTTTAACGAGCAGACTGTGTAAAAAAAAAAAAAAAAAATACACCTATTATTTGGATCTGCATTAACCAGGGGACAATCAAATATGATTCTCACCTATTTTGATTAATTTAAAGTATGTTTTAGAGTTCTTATCTCTAATTATTCTTGTGAAAGGATTTCTTCAAATGGGCCTTAGATTTTCAGAAATTAGATGCCGAGTTTTAGCATACGTTTCAAATACCCATTAGTTTGCAGCTCTCAACGTGTCTTTCGTGGTGTGGACGCAGAGAGCTTGCACGCCACCCGTACGGCCCGGGTTCGATGCTACCTCTTGACTTTTTTTTTTCCCTTTTTTAATTAATTTTATATTTTAACACTTTATTACAATTTGATTTAAATTTGACATGTATTTGACACTTTGAATTGCTGCAAATTTGAATTTTTTTTTTTTATTTTCGGAAAAAATATACAATTACGTTTAGGTTTTTTTTTCATGAAAATTTATATGTATTTTATCTAACTTGTAAACTAACATAATCACTGACGAAAATCCAAAATATTTTATGTCTAGATTTTTTTTCTAATTATTATTTACATTTATATATTTTTATATTTTAAGCAAAGTTCAGAAACAATATATCACATATATATTTACTTTATTGAATTTTAACTGAAAATTTATTTTTTCGTGTAAATTATAAATAATAATTTTGATGTCAATTTCAAAATATTTTTTCATTCTAACAAATAATGATAATAAAGCGAAAATTGTCAACTGGAAATGTAAAAATCGTCTGCGGATACCGCATGCTGTGAAATGTCCGTAATGTCATAATGAAGGGAACGAACATCCAGAGTGAATTATGTCAGCCAGGTATCGGTCCGGATAGCCTAACAGGTAAGGCATTGGCACGGCACGCCAAGTATCCAGGTTCGATCCCTGGTCTGGACATTTTTCGCTCTTGTGCTACTCCAGCCTTGAATATGTCAGTAATGTTTTGCTGTCAACAGAAATATTCCTGGTATTTCGCAGGAAACTTACTGGCATTTCTGTAGAAAGTTTTTAACATATACAGTAAAGTACCAGTCATTTTCAAGAAATGTTTCTTGGAAATAATGGGCAACTCAGCTGCCCATTTTTTCCCAGGAACGTTGCGGAATTTTTTTTACAGTGCAAAATTAATCAAATGGTGCTAAAAACTACAAAAAAATTAATATTTCAAGAATAAATAGCGATACATTTTTTAAACAAATTGCATTTAAAAGTACTTTTTTTTTCAATACGACGGTATAAAAATTGAAAATGTGCGATGCTTAGAAGTTTAAAAAAATACTATACAGTATTTAATCTTACTACTTTTTTTAAGGCTGGCTTCTGTAAGGTAACGTTATTAATTGGAGTCGACACAGAATAAGCTGAGAGAAAGAAATATCATACCGTACCGGGGGCTAATAAAATAAGTCGGCGTCGGCCTATGAAGAGCAAGCCGACGCTATAGATCACGCATATCCTTGAAAGACTTATAACACAAGACCATAAAGAATGACGTACGACGCGAAACGAGTGAAACATTTCATGACTGTCACAAATTTGACAAGGCGCGCTCGGGAAACAATGGTGCGATTACTTATACCGTATCTGCACGTGAATGAATAGACATAACAAGTGAAATTGACACTCATAAATCTGTAGAAGACATCTTCGAGTTGGTGGATATCATAAGAAATCCAGTCGTTGAAATGCAAGAGCATTCGCGTTCAGATGAAAAATTCTTCAAAAAGTTTCGGCCTCGACACGTTCCTGTAGAAACAAGTCGTTACTATGCTAATTCAATATGCTTAAAATATTTTACATTAAGCGAGCGAAACTTATATCCAGTTATTTTATAAATATGTTATGTATAGTTTAAGTGTATATATATATATACAGGGTATTTCACTACCAGACCGACAAAAGTTGAGGGGTGATAGTAGACGTGAAGATAAACATTATTATATGGGAAACCATGGGACGCAAACGTCTTCTGTAGGAGCTAGGGCCCATTAAAGTTTAAGATCCAAAACTTCAAAGGATGATAGAAAACGGAAAAAAAAGGGTCGATTCGTTTGTGGTTTTCGCTAAAATCATTCTTTATATCACGATTTTCCTATTTTTTTTTAAATGTTACGTTCAAAAATTGTCGATAGAGGGCGCTTTAGACTTTAGAGTAACGATCAACTACTTTTTACCGTTATTTTTTGCATGGGGTTAAATTTTTTCTAAAGTTTAGACTTTAACTTAAATTTTCAGCCTAAAATCGAAAACATTGCATCGGGTAACTAGCGAAAATTGAACTGTGAACAGAGGGGGGGGGGGGGGTTAAATGCTCATAAACATTGAACAAACTAATCGATTTTGTTGCGGTTTGTGTGCAGGTCATTCCCTTGGTACTTATTTTATTCAAAATGACGTACAACTTTGGTGTCCTCATTTTTTGATAGAGGGCGCTTCAACACATCTCCGAGATTTCAATTACATTACTCCGGGTTGTTTTACTACCAGACCAACATACTTCCAGGAAGTATTAGAGATGCAAAAACGACTCGGAATCACACAGGAATGTAACGTTGGAAATGCCTTTTTGCAAGTTATGGTTAACAGAAGCAAAGAAAAAAGTAACAGAAAAAAGCAGAGAAACAGCAACACGTTAATATGACAAAAAACAGTTTATTTAAAGGTTTTAATACAAAAGGTGTTTGAAATTACGACCATGGCTAAAGTCTAAAGCGCCCTCTATCGACAATTTTTGAACGTAACCTTTAAAAAAAATTAAGAAAATCGTGATATAAAGAATGATTTTAGCGAAAACCGCAAACGAATTGACCATTTTTTTCCGTTTTTTATCATCGTTTGATGTTTTGGACCTTAAACTTTAATGGACTCTAGCTCCTACAGAAGACGTTTGCGCCCCATCGTTTTCTATTTAATAATGTTTGTCTTCAGGTCTACTATCACCCCTCAACGTTTGTCGGTCTGGTAGTGAAACAACCTATATATATATATATATAATATATGTGTGTGTGTGTCTATATATATAACCGAGTGCGAAATAACAGCATGAACAACAGCCACAACTTTTAACATTTTTGAACTGTCGAAAAGCAAAGAGTCTTCTTAAAAAGTATTTGTTTCAAACTCATGTGTGATATATAAACTTTATAAGTTTTTATATTTCTGAAATATAACAACAGTAGTAGTACACAATCATTTTTTTTCACAAATACGTGTTTTTTAGATTACTAGGAAAATTCTTTTGAAATACAATTCAACTAATACGTGCAGTTTTATATATTTTTTTTTCGAAAAAAAATATGAATAACTTTTTCATACTTTTCTGTATTTTTAATTGTTAAATATTATGAATAGCACATAGAATTGTTACTGAAATATAAATATAATTTACCCACAATCATATTTAGCTTTAATATTTTTTAAATGTATGATTTTTCTGAATTATATCACGTATAAAGCTATCAAGCTACAAATTTCTGTAGCATTACAAAAACTAGTTTTGTAGATTTACAGATTTTTTGTGTAATGTAAAGATAAACTTTATCTAGAATGCGGATTTTTGTAATTTTACATTTGTAGAATTGCAGTTTTTTTTTCTTACAGTGATTAAAATTTAAGTGTTATGGTCTTAAACCAAATACACAGTAATAATAAAAAAAGTGGTGATCCCAAACTAAGTCTGCTGTGACATATATGAAATTTTTAACATAAAGCAATTTCTAGAAATTTCTAGTATCAGAATTCAAAATTACAACTCATTCCTAAAAGTACTTTTAGAGTTACTCTTAAATAAACTACATCGCAGTCTGTATTTACAATTAAAAATGAATTTTATTTTAGGTTTCCAAATTTTGAACCTAGGATATTCCTAAACTGCGTAACCCGAATACTAACCATTTTGCTTGTGAAAGCCAGATTTACAGATGAATCAAAATATGATGTCAAGAGTAGGGGTTAGTATCGTATAGTTTGATACAATTTTTATATCAACTTTACCACCTAAGCAAAATGTAAACATATCTTTAATCATTAGACTTTATTGTTAATCACATGCATATTATTTTCATGCGATCATTTTCGGAAGAGTTAGTGCAAGACAATCATAGTACGTGATATTTATAAACTTTAAAATATCAATAACGAATATTTTGGAGATTTTTAAACAGTTGGGGCATTCTCACAATCCTTTCACTTTTGGGGGAAAAAATCTGGCGAAATTAAATTTGCTAAAATAACACTTTAATCTGATAGACAAATGCCTTAAAGAATCAAAATAAAGAAAAAATGGTTAGCAGCAATTTTTTTTTATTTAACTGAGGTTTAAGTTAAACATGCGAGTTTAATTTTCCTTACCTTTTCACCCCTATAACTTTTTATTTTCTTCATTTTTTTTTATAAGGAATTTTCATAGTACCCACAGGACATTCAAATAAGAAATAATAACAGTGTAGTACTATTATTACAGAATTTTTGTATAACATTATCTTAAAGTGGTGTTAAAGAAGGGACGGTAAGGTAAAAAAAAAGGGGGGGATGGTATTGGAAAAAAGGGACGAAATGGTAAAAAAGGAGACGGTAAGGATGGAACGGTAAGGAAAATTACCACCTATTTTTAGGAAAATCATGTTAAGACTAAGTAATACCCACAGTATTCATTGATTTTCAGAAACAGTTGTTAACATTGGTTTAAATTATTATAATTTTTTTAATTTACCTCGAAAAGTGCAGGAATAAACGTTGGGAACGGTGAGACTACCAATAAAGCCACGATGCTTGATATTGATATTTAAATGCTGATTTAAACTCTACAGTAAATTTCCTGCAAAGAATTTCAGACATTATTGCTCTAGCATACTTCTGTATGAGAAAAACTTGAAAAACTTTCTGTGGCTGCATCTGAAATGATTTTCTGTATAATTTTAGAAGAGGGATGATAAGGAATCGAAAACCCAGGGACAGAGTTTAAAAAATAACTACAACCCTAAAAGGGTTACAACCCCTGTGTGCAGGTTAATTTTTAGCTACATATTTATATAAAACAATAGTTCCAGTTTCAGAAAAAAAAATTACATCGAATTATTTTTATTGAAACAATTTTATCCGACAGCTCCAAACTTAAAAATCAGCATTAGGGACACGGGATGGTAGATGAGTTTTCCTGGTAATTAGACCCCCAACATCGTCCAAATCTTATTTATTTCGTTAATATTGTTATGCAATCATGCAATGGGATGTTCCCAGTATATGAAATAAAAATGTGTATTAAATAAAAAATTATTATTCAGGGCCATGAAAGTCAAAAGATTGTGAGAATGCCCCAGGTATTGGTTGACGAAATGGCAATCTCTTACAAATGTCGTTGGTCTTTTTTATAAAAATTGCGCAGAAAAGAAGTTTTAAGTAATCTTTTGAAGAAAAGGAAGTTTGGAAATAAGGATTAATATAGATTAAAGAAATTTTAAGTGGTTGCGTCCTTTTCATTTAAAAATTCGTTTTTAAGTAATGACATTGTAGGATAAATATCGAATGTTTGAAGTAACGAAATTATTATAAATTTATTATAATACGTTTAATGGTTTTCATTTATACATAGTTTAATTTGGTATTATTAAGGCCGCTTTTTTTATTAACATTGCAAAAATAATTTAAATAGAAGTTCTGTAATTTAAATTACATTCTAATGTATATTTCTGTAAATATTAATTTAGAAAAAAAAAGTATTTTCAAGCTTAAAAAATATTTTTATTAGAATTTTGTAACTTTTATATAAATATATAGTCTGAATAGATAGTTTTGACAAATTCATTAACAAAAGAATTAAATTGGTATTTTTGTCATATTTAGTTCCAATTTGCATGTTTATTAAAAATGCGTTGCTTAAAATAAAAGCATAAATTCTATGAAAAAATTAATGTAATAGTTAACCTAGTTTGGAAAATGTAAATAAAAGTAACAAAATAAAATTTAGTTCGTTACAAGAAGGTGAATGAAAACAAATGTGGAATAAAAATAAAAATATACTAAGCTTAACTTTTTAAAGTAAATTGGAGAAACTTATTTAAAATATTTTTCTTTCAGCTTATTTTTTTTCAAAATTGGTATAAAACATCTTTAAATTATTAGAAAACTTCCACAAAATAATACCTTTACAAAAAAGAGAATATTGGAATTATATGAATTCACTGATTTCACTCAAAGAAATTATTCAAGGTTTTATTTGGAAAACAATTTCAAAAGCATTTATTGGATTTGATAGCCTATAGGGACTCTCAGACGAAGAAACCAAATCTGTAGAGTATAATTTCCCTCTCGCATTAATTTATAAAGGACATAATACATATACTTAAAAAATACATTGATTAGCATGTCATCATACAATGACATTCCGACAAAAACGCGCGAAACACGACACGGGGCACTGCGGAAAGAAAAATTAATAGATGCATTAATTTATAGAATTGAATTAAATACCAAAATCTTAACCATGTAAATTTGTGATATATCATAAATCAATATGTCATATAATCTTCACATAGCGCAGAATTGTCCTTGGCTTAATAAAAAAAAAATAGGCAACTTTAAAACTGATTTCCTATAATGAAAGCTGTTTTTTCATTGTAAAAGAAATGGAAGACAAAAATAAGAGTGGAACATACTTAAAATTAATTAGGTGTTATGATGAAAAGTTTATCATTATATATATATTACTTTTCGTTACCTTGATTTGATAACATTATATTTTAACTACCTTTAGATATCCGCAGATTATTTATTTTATTTTATAAAATGTATTTGTTAAATGTAATGCATTATAGTCTTATTTAAAATATTTTTATCGCACTTGATTCAGCTTACACGCGAAAAAATTAAAAGTACAGTGACTATTTACGGTATCATAGTTTTTTTTTAATTATATATATATTTCTTAATAGTAAATATATTTTTTTTTAACTTTGTATTACTTAAGGAGTTACTGGTTGTCTCTGCTTTAATTTTAAGGAAAATTCTCGTCATAATTTTGCACACCTACATAATTATATAAAAAATAATCACACAAGTTCAAATATAATAAACATGATAAAGAATATCTATGCACACTTTATTATAATATATCATTAATCAATAAAGTAATACTCCAACGAAAGTAAAATATACTCTGATAAAACAAGCTGTGTACATAAATGTTTTCGGAAAGAGCGAAGACTAAAATTTCCTTAAAGTGAAATTGCTCAATAAAAGATTTATTATGTTTTTTAGGCACAATCATATTTTATTTAGAAAATATATTTTTTAAAATCTATTTGAGTGCTTTTAGCTTTAAACTTAACTTTCAGAGACTATATTTTATTTTAAACAATTCAAAGGATATATGGAGTTATTAAACGCTTTGTCTCAAAGAAAATACCAAGACTTTTATTTTTTATCGGGTGTTTGATTCTTTGGATAAAATAAAAACTATCAATCTAGAAACAGCTTAAATGAAAAAGTGAGGGCATATATAATTAAATGAAATTATTTGTTTTTATAACGTTAATGAAACTGACCATGTTAAAGTAGAAATTAGTGGCTTTAAAATAACATAATGTATAAGGTATATATATATATATATATATATATATACCTTAATGTATTGTGTTCTTTTTAATTTTTTTGTCTATAAATAATGAGTTTTTTTTAAACATTTATTTTGAGATAGGGGGAGAAGTCGAAATACAGATCTTTACTAACAAACTGGAAAAAATTACATTAGAAATTACCTTAAAAACTTTATCACAAAATTCAATCTAAAATGATTGATATATACTTTAGGATGCATGAACCATGCATTTCTCTATTGATTGATTTTTATGCATTACTACTTACTGAATCACAAATCTCTTAAGTTCAGGAGACTTTTGAATAATGCAATTCTCTTTTCAATTTAAGTCGATGAAACTATTGCTGTAAAAATGTGGAAACTAAAAGATCGATTGCTTGGAAAAGTAATCTTATTATAGTTTTGTAGTTTCAACTTTCATAAAATGTGAATTTATCAAACTTTAAGAAAAAAAGATTGAGCACTTATTCTGTTTGGCTGTCAAAATATTTACGGATCAAAATTTCATATCAAAAATGTCAAACGATATATTTATTGTCGCATATAAAAAATATGCAAAAATAGAAATTTTCATTAATTTCATCTATTTAGAAAAAATCTAAAATGAAAAACAAAATTATATTTTTAAACATATAATAAATTTTAAAAACATAGCAGAAAAAACAAAATAAAAATTAATTCCAAATACATTTGAAATGACAAAAAAAATTATATTAATTATGAAACTATTAACAAATACATGTAGTTTAGTCAGGAAAATATCTAGAAAATTTTAAAAGGTGGTAGATATAATCTGAAAAAATATTTTGGCAATAGAATATGTGTCCGGAAATGGCAAGATCAAGCGTTAATGTGGAAGAAAGATGCGGAATGTGAAATACAGTCACTCCGGTAGAAGACAGACATTTTGGAACACAATTCAATGACAGAAAATCCTTATTTTGATCCCTTAAAAATTTTACAAGATTGTTTATGATCGTCCAGTATATAGGGCTGTTTCCGTTAACCGATGGATGCTTAATTTTTGTCTTCTCCTTAATCATTATAATAAGATAATTTAGTTTGATAATTTTTTTTTTTTAAATGACTATTATAAAAATTGAAAATGAAATTTTGTCTGCAATTTTTTTCCAAATATTTCACCAAAAATACTTTAATAATACTCAAATGACGTACAAATGGAAAAAAAAATACTGCAAGCAACATCCAAATAGTTTGTTTATAAACAATAGAAGAGATACAAGAAAAGGTCAAATATCAGATTTATCTGATTTCAAACTCTATGCTGCTTATGACAATGAACGAAATCAAAATAAACAAGAAAGAAAAATCATGCTTTAAGCATAGATTATGAAACATTTTCCAATACTTCCTCAATGTTTAACAAATCTTCTCTATTTAGGGAAATAAGGTAAGTAAGATAACTTAGTAAACATTTTAGAAAACGCATAAAACTTTTCAAAAACTGATTTCAGCAGTTACCACCCATAGCCAAATATGTATTCCAATTCTTTTGAACAGCGCTGTATAGGATCTGAAAGTTAATATATATACTATATAATGGGAAAATTTAGTTTAGCAAGAAAACGCATAACAGGTTGAAATTTCTCTTTCCACAATCTATACTAATATATAGAAACATGCTTGAATACTTTTTTATATACCTGTAGTTTACCTAGTACCTTTATTACACGCCACTATTTAGCTAAAATTTAATCAAACAAAAATATTCTTATATAAATATATTTTATATAAATAGATGGAAACATACTTGAATACTTTTGTATATCCCTGTAGTTTACCTTGTAACTTTATTACATGCATCTTTTTAGCTAAAATTTTTATTCAAACTAAAAAACTTAAAAAAAAAAATAATAATAATAAAAAATAAAAGCTCAAATCACATTTCCATAAATTATCATCCATAGACAGCCATGTATCTAATTCTTTGCGTGGCCCTGCACATAATTTTAATATATATTCTAAAACATTTCTTAGTAAACAAAATGCAGTTCAGCATACAAATGCATAACACATTTAAAGCCACCTTAAAGCAATTTAAGCTCATTAGCCTAACTTGGCGACCGGTTTGGCCTCCCTTAAAATTTATGTTTGGATAAGCATGCTAAGCATTGTATCATGTTACTTTTATTCATAATTTAATTAACTTGGACCCCCCTTAAATATAATTAGTAAAACCTCTTAAGCTAATATTATTTTTTGTTGCATTAAAATATCCCTTTTTTCTGTAAGCAAAAAAGTAAACCTTGTTGGTTTAGTTTGGAAGCGTATGGGAATTTGTCGAAATATCAGAGATGTCGGAAAGTTTGTGTCACTATTGGTGACTAATTTTGGCCAATAAATTTGGCGATATATCGCAAAGTTAGTGAGAAACTTGGCGGCATTTGACGACAGAACATTGGTTCCCCCTATGGTAAACCCCTTATAAGTATGGAGATCAAATTAAATGCTGTTCAATAACGAATGAGATACGTTTCAGTCGGGCGTTGCAATTAAACGAATAAAAAATTCGCGATTTATGTGCCAATCACGGTAGCGTAATATATATATAGATACTCAGTAACCCTTTCGATTTTTTTTCTGTAGCCCTGTATATGAACTATAGCATTTATACGCACTGTATGGTATGCATAAATATAGTGAAACTTAACTGTGCATTTCATAATTAAAAATGAATTTCCAGCAATCATTGCTAATATAGAGTACTTCGGATATAATATAGTATCTGAAATCTTTTGTGTGTCCCTGTAAATGCTATGCATTTCGTATTATAGATTAATAATTTATAGTAAACCTCAGCGACGCATATAAATTTCATTATATATTAAACAGTTTAACATGAATGAAATACGCCGAAAACGACCCCCCCCCCCTCTCTATACCATTATGTAACGGAACTATATTGAGTGTCCTTGTAAATGAATAATTATTCTTTGCACCGCATATTCTAGAAAATGCATATTTTAGTGCACTTCTTTAATGCTTATAAATTTTATTACGTTTGAAAGGGTGTAACGCTATCATTTGAAACGATGTTTTCCCATTGGCCGTCATGTTACGGAATACGTTTAACTGTCCCTGTAAATGAACTAAACTAAACATGCTACCAACTCCATTTGAAATAGGGATCGTGCTATGGTAAAGGTCAATATCATCCAAAAATTTCAGAACAATCGGCGTATATTTACGAGAGTTATAGCGCGGACAGACTATCAGACAAACGGAAGTCATAAACACTTTTCAACTTTTTTTTTGAAAGTGTTAAAAATGGTTAAAAAGGATAACGATTATACTAAATGATTTACCATCTCCACTGATAGTATATACAAATTACTGAATTTCATGTTGTGTACTTACTAGTAAAAAATATATCCTTTACTGCATGAAAGTAAATGTGGAAGTTGACGTATAAGTACCATATGCGTATAAGTACCATATACACTCTCGTACACATACACACTCGTATACAAACATATACATATCCAATGTTCGTATATATATGTATATATATAATGATTATATAATAATATATAAATATTGTATGTATGCTAATTGTGCAAATATAAAATATTATAGCGATTAACATAAAATGTCATATACGTGGATTTTTGAACCTGGCAAAAAGTACTTGCTACTTTACAAAATTGCCTAACTAACGCTTACAATTTTATTTTATTTTTTTTTTTCAAAGCACATGATGTATCTCTTCATTATACAAATCTCCTTTTTTAAATGATTTTTTTTCTTTCTGATTGTCACACTTTTATAAGAAACTGCACAAAAGATTATAACATTTTTTGGGACTTCATAACACGAGATTAGTCGCTTATTTTTTCATAACGCTATTGGTCGCGATCGGTGTTTTTGCCGCCGGGTACGGAATACAGGAAACGTTAAAAAGAAACAATTTATCTTTAATATTCAAATTTTTCATCTCAATTAAGTTATAAATTCGTTGATTACTTACATTATACATTTTCCTCACGAACTTTTGAATGTTAGAAAAAAGGTAATAAAAAGAAAATTGCCCAGTTAAACTGATGGCATTGAGCTCAGAGGCTATTCACACTAATTGTATATTATACTCTCATTTCAAAGAATATTGCCCCTGAAAAAATAAATGAAGGGATTAGCATCCGTTTCCCCCTTTTATACTAAACCATAGAACCTCCAAATCTAATCAGGCAAGCTCTTTACCATAATAAACTGGCATATCAAATTTGAAGCAAATCAGATAATTCTGCATGATAAAACCATTTTGCTAAATTAAGGGGACTATTAGCTCCCCCATTTCTCCCATTTTGCTGAACCCATGAACCTTCAAATCTAATCAGAAGTGCTCATTATCAGAGTAAACCAAAAAAAAAAAAAAAAAAAAAAAAAAAAAAAAAAAAAAAAAAACTAAATTAGATAAATCTGCTTGAAAACCAATTAAGGGGGGGGGGTGACACTTACCCCCCTTTCCCCCCTTTTATACTTAACCAATGAACCTTCAAATAAATGAAGAAAGCCATAACGGAATAAACTGGTGTATCAAATTTGAAGTTTATCGAATAATTCTGCATGAAAAACACATTTATCTAAATTAGAGGGTGCACTAGCCACCGTTCCCCCTTTATACTTAACCAATTAACCTCCAAATGTAGTCAAGGCAGCTCCTTAACATAATAAACGGGTACACGAAATGTGGGGCGAATCAAATAACTCTGCATGAAAAACCCATTTATCTAAATTAAGGGGGTCTACCCCCCCCCTTTCCTCCCTTTATACTTAACTAATGAACCTCCAAATCTAATCAGGGAAGCTACTTAACATAATTAACCGGTATACCAAATTTTGAGCAAATTGGATATTTCAGCATGAAAAACCCATTTATCTGAATTAAGGGAGGGGGGCTAGCCCCCTTTCCTCCTTTTATATGTAACTAATGAACCTCCAAATGTAATCAAAGCTGCTCCTTAACATAATAAACCGGTATACCAAATTTGGGGCAAATCGAATAATTCTACATGATAAACCCATTTATTTAAAGTAAGGGGGGCAGCCCCTTTTGCCTCCTTTATACTTAAGTAATGAGCTTCAAATCTAATCAGGGAAGTTCCTTAACATTACAAACCGCTATACCAAATTTGGAGCAAATCAAATAATTCTGCATGAAAAACCCATTTATCTAAATTAAGGGGTGTAGCCCCCTTTTGAAGAATAATGAACCTCCAAATCTAATGAAGGAAGATCCTTAACAAAATGAACCGGTATTCCAAATTTGGAGCAAATCTGATATTTCTGCATGAAAAACACATTTATCTGAATTAAGGGGGTGAGGGTAGCCCCCTTTTCCTCTCTTTATATGTAACTAATGAACCTTCAAATGTAATCAAGACATCGCATTAACATAATAAACCGGTATACCAAATTTGGAGCAAATCGAATAATTCTACATGAAAAACCCATTTATCTAAATTAAGGGCGGGTACCCCTTTCCTCCCTTTATACTTAAGTAATGAGCTTCCAAATCTAATCAGGGAAGCTCCTTAGCATAATAAACCGGTATACCAAATTTGGAACAAATTGAATATTTCTGCATGACAAACCCATTTATCTAATATTAATCTATTATGATTTATTTACCAATTAGAATAACTGTGTTAAAATTAATCTAGTGCAATTTATCTAAATTAAGGGGGTAGCCCCCCTTTCCTCCCTTTTTATGTAACTAATGAACCTCCAAATGTAATCAAGGCAGCTCCTTAACATAATAAAGTGGTATACCAAATTTGGAGCAAATCAAATAATTCTACATTAAAACGCATTTATCTAAATTATAGGGGTGTAGCCCCCTTTTCCCCTTTTATACTTAAAAAATGAGCTTCCAAATCTAATCAGGGAAGTTCCTTAGCATAATAAACCGGTATACCAAATTTGGAATCAATTGAATATTTCTGCATGAAAAACCCATTTATCTAAATTAAGGGGGGGGGGGGGTGACTAGCTCCCCTTTTCCTCCTTTATCCTTAACCAATGAACCCCAAAAACTAATCAGGGAAGTGCCTTATTAGAATGAACCTGGAAAAAAATGAAGGAAAATTAGATATTTCTATCAAAAGTTATCGCGTTACGTGCGTACGTACATACAGAACCGGCGGGCACATAATCTCTCAGGCTTTGATAGCCTGTGAGCTAAAAATAAACTGTCAATATTGATCGTTTCGTAGATTTTTCCACTAATTTCTTCTTTGCTTGTGAAAATGTACCCGAATGAAAACAGAGATGTCTTGTTACTTCACTATGTTGGTTGAGAAACATTTAAGATTAGCTACATGGAATTTTTCAGTTGTATTTGTAAGAACATAAAAGTTACGAGTATATATTTGGTACGGGCTGCAAAATGACCGACAAGCAGCTACTCCCTTTTTAAACACATACATTTTTGGACATTTTTTACTGTCCATTGTATATTATGGTAAGCATGTTTACACATACTGTATGCTTTGTTTCAAAAGCCTAAAAATAAAATCAGTGTGACAACAACATTAATTTCAAAATTTTATTGCACTAGTCTTGACTATGTAACGAAAATATAAAACAACAAACGACTCAAATGCTCATAGCTTTAAAAGGATAGTTGAATTAAGATATTTATTTATATTTAATATTTACAGATTTTTATATTTTTTAATTATAAGGACGGTGTTTATAGTTAATGTCATCTTGAATTAATCACAAAATTATTTTATTCCGTTACACTAAAAACATTGTAAGTCAAAATCATCTAGCACATGTACATTTTGAGTAATATTTAACTTACAAAAATTGTAAGCTTAATTTTAATTGCTTTATAATGACGGCAAATAGTTCATATTTTATTTAAAATGTTGCTAGTATAATTATATATAAGTTTTTATTACATTTACATACATAAAATTTTCTGTTGTTTCATTGTTAAGAAGATTTGTAAATTAGAAGATGATTACGTTTACACGAAAACATTAAATTTTAGAAGACTTTAATTAAATTTATTATTTTTAATACTTGTAAATATTAGCAGATTGTTTAAAATTTAGTTTTCAATCGTATGATATAATGTCCTACTAATTATATGTCAAAGTCGTAAGGAAAATGATACATGCCCCAATTAATTGAGAGTATTCTCTACATTCAATTAATATTTTTTAAAAAAAGAAAGAAGAGAAAAAAAAACTAATCTAAACATGTGGCTTAACGATCCAACAAGAATCTCCGTCTACAGTGTCAAACCCTGTTTTTTTTTTTTTTTTTTTTTTTTTTTTTTTTTTTTTTTTTTTTTTTTTTGTAAGCCCCCGGTATGCTATTACTTTCTCCCAGTTCAATTTCTGTTGTCTCCAATAAATAAAGTTACCTTACAGAAGCCAGCCATAAAACAAAGCAAAACAGATATATTATCGTACGATTAAATACTTTATAGCATTTTTTTAAATATCTAAGCATAGCACATTTTCAATTTTTCTACCGTCGTATTGGAAAGAAAAGTACTTTTAAATGCAATTTGTTTGAAAACTGTATCTCCATTTATTTTTGAAATATTAATTTTTTTTTTGTAGTTTTTGGAGCCATTTGCTGAATATTGGCAACGGAAGTACCTCATTTCTGTAGAAAGTAAAGGAAAAATAGTGGTAAAATACTTATATATTTTTGTTGCCATTTTCTCATAACAACCGAATGAAAATGTAATTCAAATATGCGTTATTTTGAAAAAATTATAAACGAATGATTTGTGTTGCCTGAAAACAGAAATCATTTATTATAAACTATATTTAATTTTAAGTAACTATATTAATGTTAATTTAAAAGACATATACATTTAACGTCTGAATTTAAAAACCATTAAAACACGAAATAAAATAAACTAAGACAGACTTGAGCACAGTTGAAAAATAAAATTTATAAAGACAATAAAAAACAATTAAAGATACAATATGTAAACTTTTCGCCAAGCGACACGCAAGGCATCATCAGTACAAAAAATATCCATTGCATTTCAAACGTCAGAACAAATCAAGAACAGTTACAGTTAGCTATTTTAAAAACAAACAATATTCGCTAGGGACAGAACGACCATCATTCAAAGCATGCGACCGCAAATCAGTGAACCAAGCCTCAAGGAGCAATCTACCATGGTAGTTGTTGCAACCAGATTTCAAAATACTTTTAATAAATTTGTTTTTTATTGTCTTTATGAATTTTATTTTTTAACTGTGCTCAAGTCTGTCTTAGTTTATTTTATTTGGTGTTTTAATATATTAATGTTACAAAGAAATGAAGGCCTATGAATCTTTACATAGCCGGGTGTTTTTGACGAGTTTCTTTAATGACGTAGTCTTTTTGCTGCTTTTGTGTATTATTTCACGATAGTGACGTCCCATGCATACTTTACGGTAGATGTTTAGGTTAATGTCAGACGTACATCTTTTTGCACGCTTTTTCCTTACGTATTATCACTCTACAATCCCGCTAGCATTGTGTAGGGATAATACATAAGGAGAAAAGTGTGCAAAAAGACATTTGTCTGACATTAGCCTTAAGAGTGGATCGTGAATATAGAATTCTTAAACGGATGCGAATGACGTCATTTTACATAAAATAAAAGCGTGTGGTGTAAGTCTTAAAATTGAAATATGTTTTGTACTATTTATATATACATAATTTTTTTATCATTGGGGGCGACACTAAATTCTGAAAAAGCAGAATTCCTGTTTCCTAGTTTTTATTTATCCGTGGGCCCCGACGTGCTAAACAGAATGGGTTTTTGTCAGGTGAGTAGCCTAAATTTACCTCTGTACTTATTTTATCGATCCCGAAGAAATGCAAGTTGTCCGGGAGTGGATCACTCTAACTGTAGTGTGCCAGACCGGCGCGCTGACCACTACGCTATTATTATATTTTAATTTTTATAATATTAATTTTTTTTTAAATATTAATTTTTAAATTTTACATTGATATATAGAATTTCTAGATAATTTCTAGATAAATGAATTTTAATACGCCGAAATGAAATTTACATAAACTGCCGACGAAAACTTGTGGATTTTTAAATATTTAAATGAGTCATTTTCAGGGGTAGGATAAAACTGTCCTAAAATGACATACATAAGTAAAAAGACGTAACTTGTGTTTCTTAATATTGTCGCTATAGGACAGTATTTAACGGTAAACAGTTAGGTTGTTTAATCGATCAGTAACCATAACCATTTAATGGCAAAGTTTTCAAGTTTGTATTTTTATTTTTTTACAAAGAAAATGTTTACACTTTCGTCAGAAATTTCTAGGTAATATATTTTTGTGCTAATTTATGGCTGTTTTATTTCAGTAACTACATATTTGAAGTATGAGACGAGAACTTATTTTTTTAAGATCATTTTCTGCAAATGAAAAAAAAATGTGAATGTATGTGATCTGGAGAACTAAGTACTTTGTATGTAGAATATGGTGAATCTAGGTAAAATAAAATGCCAGTTTCTGAAAAATGGAATCTATCCCATGAACCCAGATATCAATCCTGATCATGTTTTTTTGTGTTATAGCTGTGACCGAAAGTCCACTGGAAAATAAACAAAGCAACGACATCAATACAAGTTGGTAGCAGCCTATTTGGACATAATTTGTCAATTTTCACAGTTTCAGTGTCACCACCTCCAACTGCAGCGCCGACAATATCTGTTTTGGATATTCGAAGAAGTATGTATATTTGCAACAGGCAACACCTTCAAGTTCATCATCTTCTTTAATCAGACCTCTCTAAATGGCCTATATCTCTTGTTAGATCATTCCTTAAAAAGAAGAAGCATGAAGGTGCACTAATCTGACTAGCAGTCTCAATATTGCTGAAGCGAAGTCTAAATCTGCTGAGAAACATAATTTACAATCAAGAGGTGCAGCTGTACAGGTTCAAAGGAAAATTCGCTTTGTTAGATCCATTGATGACGACAAAGGCATAGATCTTTCTGCAGATGATGATGATTAAGTATATCTTTATTGCAATGTGTTATTCAGTCACTCAAAACTGAAGGAAAAGTGGAAAAAGGTGTTAAATGTTCAAAATGGTAACATAGTGAATGTGCCAGTGTTCCTTGGGGTGAAAAATAAAGTTTTTGTGATGCAGGCAAGTACAATTAATAGCAACTTACGGGTGTGTCATTTTAGGATAGCACTGTCGATAAAATGACATAGTGCATCATTTTATGTAATTTATTATTATGAAGCTGTGGCTTTATTATCTTCTTTTTAAAATTCACCATTGTATTTTGTATAATTTTTAAACTTTGTGTGTAAACAACTAATGGTCATGAGAAAACATTTGTATGAATAAAAGCTTTTTTTCTTTAGCATATTTCATTTTAGTAGTTTCCCATACTCACGGAATTGAAATTCATTATTTAAAAATGAATATGTAACCCAATAATATTGTTTAACTCTGAAATAAACTGCTTTATTGCAGAATATATTTTATTTATTTGTGCAATGGATGGTTTCAGCTTGGTTTAAAATATATTAAAATATAACTTAGGGATATTTATTAATATTTCAAATTTGATATTTTCGCTCAAGCGCGGTATTATGACAGGTTTTTAAACATAGATAAAGCTACAAAAAACAAAAATGCTAAAATTTGTGATACACACAGGATATATATTGAAAAAGAAAGCAGACAAAAGAAGAAGACAAATTTTATAAGAAATTAACTCATATATATATATTAATAATAAAATCTTTAATTATTAATAATACTAAAACTCTCGAAAAATGTTTTTAAAAAAATTCCTAATGTAGTATTATTGTACAAAACTCCAGTCAACAAGATTATATCCTCAGGTATTACATAGAGCAGTTAAATGTGTTTTTACATTAGATGAGCAAAATTTCAATATATTTACTTCATTAAAATGTACATTGACATATATCCTCACTCAAATTACAATCCGAATTACAATTCAAATTATCGATTACAGTCAGTATGTTGGTTACTTTCAGTCAGAGAAATTTCAATAATGGGTAAAAAGATAAAATTCATGAACATATTCATATTCATAATATTTATTAAGATATTCATTTTAATAATACTTATTAAGATATTCATTTTAATAATATTTATTAACATATTCATTTTAATAATATTCATTCGCATATTCATCAAATATATTACATTGTATTGGCGATTTTTAAACTATTATTTTAAGTCAATTTAACACTTTTTATATAATTACCTAATCAGCTATCTAATTCCACAGTGATGATTATAAGAAATTTTAGTAGAACTGTGGAAATATTTTATTTTAACTAACATTTGTTTGTAGTAGATTATGAGATTACACAAATTACTTTGAAATTCAAATTTCAATGAAAACCGGAAAATACAACAGATTTTTGATGATATAGTTATAGAAATTTTATTGTAATTTTATTTCATTGCGAAGTGCATGTTTATTTGAATGACATAAACTGTTATTGAATTTTTTGTTACTCTACAGGCATAAACTTAAATACCACATGGGTAATAATATAATTTAATTGGTAAATTTCTGCAATAAAATCTAGTAAAAATCAACTTATTATATAAGAAAGTTATAATTAAAAAAAAAGAAAATGATACTAAAAATCTCAAAGAAAGAAAAGAATTATTTCTAGTGCATATTTTAAGACGAGAGACTAATTATTGAAACCTAAAAATGTAATTAACAATATTTTCATCGATAACGATAAAAGGAAAATCATAAAATCTTAGTCAATGTTCGTATAATAAAATGTATTTTATTAAATAAATATGTAATAAAGAAATATATAAAGACTTAGAAGAATTGTCACAGCTCTTTTTTTTAACTTAATTTTAGTAATAGCATAATCTGATTTTTATATATATGGACCTAAAACTAAATATAAAACGATTTCAGGACAAAAAATAATTCATGCTATAAATGGATATAACGACCTTCATTCAAGATAAAATTAGTTGTCATTTAGTGAATACAATTTAGGTAATGTGAAAACTAGATTTTATTTTACGTAGGCTAATTTTTTATTGCACAAGGAAAAAAAATCATAGCGAAACTTCTCAAGGGAATAATGCTTAGTAATAAAAATATTCTGTTGCATTTTTTTTATTTTTTTTACTCCTATTTTTTTTCATTTTATTGATTAAAGAAAGTTAAATTTAAACGTGTTTAATACTCAGGTTTACTGCAATTCCATATAATTTTTATGCTTAACTAAGTAAAATATTATTTTAAATATTTTGGGCGAAATTCATTAGATTTTTCAAGCATTTCTAATAAAAAGTATTATAAGCAATGTTTCTGAATTCCTTGTAAACATTTTAATATGTGTAGCCTATTTGAACTACTAAATAATTAAATAAAAAAAATACTTTTTTAAAGACTGAAAGATTTTAAGAAAAAATTAAATTGAGTTCAAAATAATTATTATTGATAAAATAGTTGCAGACTTTCTTGTTTCTAAAGAAAGTCTCCTGTTCAAAAGAACAAACTTGAACCAGGAATTTTAATAAATTAATTAAATGAAGTAATTTAAATACAGCATAAATATTAAACACAATCAACTAAAAAAATCTCGTTCAAATGATTTTTCTGCTTTTAAAATACTGGAAGTTTGGCGACTGTAATGAGATATTTTTTATATGTATTGAAATATGCAGTATTGTAGAATAAATTATGCGTTATACTGATTCTGTGTGTAAATAATCATATGAAAAAGATATACTTAACACATTTAATGAAAATAATATTTACTATGTAATGCTATGAATACTGGCTGTCGACATACTAAACAATTGCACTGAATGTCATTTTTCAAATAATAGAAAATTAGACACACTGTGCGGAAGTTTTTAATCAAATAATTCCGAAGAAGTACAGGGTTTAAAAATTTTTTCATTGAACCTCGGAGGAACCTCAGTTGAAATTTGAGGAAGCTGAATTTTTATACAGACAACAAACTTTAAAACTCCTCATAAAAGGAAAAAAAATCTTACTTTATATCCTTTTTTCCTGCGATATAGTGAGTGGGACGAAGCATTTTAATTTTAAATTATAAAAATTAATATTAATTACAAAAATTAAATAAAGTATTATTCATTAATTTTTACATGAAAAGAATAAACGTCATCGCAAACATGGCTATGTAACTTCTATGTATGTTTCCTATCATTATAATCCTCGATTAAAAAAAAAATAAAAAAAAAAAAAAATCTAACCGTCTAATCGTCTAATGCGATAATAGAAGCGTGACAAATAAACAACATTAAAAGCACCATTTTTTTTTAAGCATACCGGTTTCGGTAGCATGCAGCATGTAGCATACCTTCATCAGTGCTAAGGATGGCGGAAATTTGCTCATATATATAGAAGAGATGGGGTTTCAAGTAAAACGTTTATTGACCAATAGGAAAACAGAGGATTGCAGGTAATAGCCAATAGGAAAATAGATGGAAATAAAACCGAAATAGTGAGAAAAAATAAGAAAGAAGTATTTATATAATATTTACAACAATCTGATAATGGAGGAATAGGGAATTCACAATTAACAGTATTATTTAATTTTATAACTGCTATTACAGTTTGTATTAAAATTAGGTTATTAGATTTTTATTATTCCTATATCCTTTTTAATCTTGTTTAATTTTGAACTTAATGTTCAATGATTAATTATCGATTTTTGTGTCTGTTAGTCCCGAATTCATATTCGTCAGATTTTTTTTATGGCTAATATGAAAACAAACCACACACTTTATTTGTGAACTTTAGGCATTTGGGCACTGAAGATTCTGACAAAGTTCTTTAAACATCCATTTTTCTTTTTTCCTGTTCATTTTAGTAATTATTTTTTATATTTAATAGTAATTCTTAAAGTTTTTTTTTTTTATAATTTTATTATACATAATTTATTTTGTTATAGCATATAGCTACATAATATTATCAATGTTATAAAATTATTTAAATTCTCCGTATAGATTAATTGGGTGTGGTAGTAGAATATATTGTATGCATTATATTAACATTTGTATTTATTTAATTTTTTTGTGAATAATGATATATAATATGGTATTATTTATTTATTAGGATTTGAGGGATAAATCAGTTGGTAAAATTTGAAAGCATTAGATTAAATTTGGTTACTCTTATGACATTTGATCATAATAGCTTTAATATATCATGCTAGATTGCAGCACCAAAATTTAATTTGCATTTTGTCTGTAGCTTCTATTACAGTAATATTTTCTATTTTCAACTTTCAACACTAGTTGGTACTAAATGCTGGTTATTGGCGATATTATAAAATTATATTTTTGGGATTTTTTTTACTTTAGATAAGAAATTTAATAGTGTTAATAGGTATTTTAATACTAATATTGTAATTATTTTCTCTTTATATTAATTACATTTATCACGGTATTTCAAAATGGATTAACTGCAACCATTAGGTGTTAATATCTGTGTTAACTTAACTGCAAAAATAACCTTAAACTTATCGTGCTTTTGGATTCCATGTGCAGGAGTGTATTTTGATTAAATAAAACTGGGATTATATTAGGTATGTCGTGTAATATTACTATTTTCCATTGCTATAAATTAAATATTTAAAAGTTTGTATTGCTTTTTCCATTTCATGGCATTTAATTTTTTTCAGTTTTAATCTTGAAACTATTTTTTTTTGGTCATATTAGTCGTTTGAGTACACGAGAAAAAAGAAATTCAGCTTTTAGCTTTCTTTCTCACAGAAAACGACTATTTTGCTTATATAATTGAATTCTGTACTCTTGATAACGTAATTCAATATAAAAGCTTTTCAATTATTTTTATCGGTATCCACATTTTTCTTTTATTCTTCCATATTATTTCCATATTCTCGTAATATAGTACAAGGAACTATATTTTATACATAGCAGCTTGTATATTCTATATTTTTAGTATCCATGTTAAGTGTGTTGGGGGAATCAGTATTATTGTCATTTCATTAATAATCACAATTTTTGATGGCGGTCGGTAATGTTTATTTAATGGTTATATATATATATATATATATATATATAGATATAGATATAGATATAAATATATGTAGATATATATATATATATATTACAGTGTAAACGCGAAACTGTTGCATGAATTTTTTTGCTACAATTACATAAAAAGTCTTCCTAGGAAATTTTTAGTAACATTAGTAACATCATAGATTATTCCACAGTGTATACGTCAAACTTTTCTGAAATAATGGTGACTTTTTTTTACCGGTAAACATTTATAAATGAATATTTTCTGTTTATAAACAAATTTAATATAAATGACTACGAATTATTTCTTCAATTAAATTTCCCTAATAAATATACCTTAATTAAAATTTTGGAAGAAAAATTATATTAAAAAAAATATATTTGAAGTACTTTGAATCATTTTTTAACACATAAACCGAAGTGCTTCCACTCAAAAATGTGTGGAAGAACAATAAATTAATAATTAATCTAAACCCGAAAAAATGTTTTTAACATACATTCGATATAAAATGGCACAAAAGAATCTCTTCGTAAATAATGAGAGTCTTTTTTAATCTCTTTTTGTTAATTAATTAATTAATTAGTTAATGTAATATATTTTTTATCATGTATTTCAATACCAGCTGTCGTAATTATTTATCCTTTTTCAGTACCGTTCACAAAGGATAAACAAAGGCTATAAGCATTTAAAAATTACTCTAATTAAAAATCCTTTGTACAGTACTTTATAAATATAAATCACTAATTGATTTATATGCATAATGCAAAGGACATTTTAAGTTAATGTTCCACCATAAATTAAAATACATGTATAATTATTTTGTTATATTATATGTAAAATTTATTAAAAATATAATTCACTCGGAAAGCTGTAATTTGTACATTTTGAAAGATAATTAAGTTTTTACAACTTTCCAATTTTTTTAAATATATATATATATATAAACTATCTATGATTTTTACACTCGCATAAATTTAATTCATTCAATTACCTAAAAAAATATATTATCATAAGTGTATGTTTTATGTATATTTATTATACTCTAGTAAATTATCTTCATTAGCAGAAAAAAAAAAAAATATATGTCGCATAATTTTCAATTAATGTACTTTCAATATTTCCAGTTCTTTATTTGTAAACAAGTTATGGGTTGTGGTTATTAAATTAATTGTTAACGTGGCAAATATCTTAGGTAAATGTTACTAATGCCTCATTAAGTCCAATTCCGGAATACAACTTAACCATCTAAATCCTTTAGTAAATATCCACGTCCTTTGTAAATATTTTAAATGAACAATAATAATGAGGAAATTCATATTTTCCTTACTCCGTTGCCACGGAGGATTGTTTTTTCGGTGAGGGATCGTGGCAAGTTAAATAAAACACACGTGCTATGCTTTTTGTTGTCGATACGATGATGATTTTTGCACCAATTCTAGCCTACCACTCGAAAAAACTTCAAACAACAACTATTTCATTAAAATAGCAATTAAAGCCTTTGTGCAGGAATATTGAAATGCAGTAAACCAACGTTTAAAATGCACAAATAATGCGTGAAAAAGCAGCAAACAGCTGTTTCGAATCTACAGCGAGATTCTTCTTCAGTGCAAGAGAGGGAAAAAAGGAACAGCGTGCTAGAAAAAGCAAAACAACTATTTCGTTGATATGCTGCCACCAACGATATAAACACATGATATCGGACACAGCGTATGAAGTAATATAGCAATAGGCTCAGCCTTGCTTTTTCTAGCACGCTGTTCCATTTTCCCTATCTTGCACTGAATAATCTCTCTAGCAGATTAAAAACAGCTGTTTGCTGCTTTCCATATGTTATTTGTGCATTTTTAAACGTTGTTTTTTCTGCTTTTAAACAATATGTGAAGGTTTATCAGTAACTACTAAGATTATTCAAATAATATTAAAGATATAGCAGATGATACCAACACAAAGTTATGCGTTAATTTAATATCAATATTCTGATTAATATTATTAAAACACATTCTTCCATTCTTAGTTTGCCGTACTTAGCTAGGCAGGCGGGATAATCCTGCAGGTATTTCCACTTACATATGTGATGCTGCGCACAAGAGTGAGTGCTTCCTAAGGAAAACTTTCGCATCGAACGAATGGCTGAATACTCCAACCTCTACACACGAGGCTCCAGCAAAGGGTAATCAACTCTCTTTCTCAGCTTCTCCTTTGATAGAAAGCACGCGGTGTCCTCCCTTGTATAATCAAAAAATCCAGATAATCTACCTTCATTTAGCTTCATTCCTCGGACATTGACTAGTGATTTCCATGAACGTCTTTTGTTCACTTTATCTTTTCTCACTGTTTTCCACATTCTCCTATACAAGAGGAGTGTGATATTTCGATTATACAATGAATTTTTCATACAAAAAAATGAATATAATAGCTTATTACAATCTAAAAGATAAGAAGAAATATTTATCTAACGCAAGTACGTAGAAAATGGTATAGGGGACATGGGGCACATGTTATCAGTTCGCATAAATATAGCTTTTTCTCAAAACTGAATCAATTTCTATAAACAAAAACTACTTAATATAGTAAACAGAACTTTCTTTTACGCATGGTATTTTTTTTAAATCATCTGTATAGTTCTTCTTACATTTTTTAATAGTTTTATAAATTGAAAAGATTGTTCACATGTGCCCCATTAGCGGGGTAGTTTTGAACACACGTGGGGAACATATGAACACAAGGAAAAATATCCTTTTACATGTTTTTTATTCTATTATGCATTTGTCATCTTAATCATTAGTTATATTACCTTTTAAATTCACCATAAAGGAAAAAATATATACATATTTCTTTAGTTTCTGGGTGATATGTTTAAACAAAAGATTATAAAATGAAAATAAGTAGATTTGGGGGGGGGGGGGGGAGAGGCTTAGATGATTCATTAAGTATTGTTGCAATAAAAAAAAAAAAATAAAGAAGCAATTTTAAAAGGGAAATTAAAACTTTTAAATTTTGCTTAAGGGTTTTTGTTTGGGGGAAATTTTAGGGAGGGGGCATTTATATACTATTTATCTGAAATCTGCCGAAATACGAAAGATTCACACTCCTGTATTTGCCTTATTTATTTGTAATTTATAGATAAAAAAGGGTTTTTTAATGATTAAAAAAAATCTCGACTATACCCCCCCCCCCAACTTCTTTTGCTTTTGAAAGAGGGGGGGAGAGGGGGTGTACAATCGGGATTTTACTGTAGTTATCAGTTTAAAAATTTTACTTTCTTAAAATATTATTGGTATATATCTCCATTCAAAGCATCATATACATAACTGTTTTAGAGATGGAAGTAAGCCATCATTGCAAGGTTAGAACAAATGTAATAGAAAGATTTGCAAAGTTGTTCAAGGTAATACTTTTGTATTAACAGTGCATAAAAAATATTGTTGTAAACCGTTTAGTAAAATAATATATAACACTTATTGCATTTTAGAAAACATTAAATTTATTTAAAGTACAATTGAACGTAAACGAGCTTGTTGCCTTTTATGTATTTGCTGAAAGATGTGTTTGTGGAAGTTTCAAAATAAACTTTGTGTGAGGAAAATATCTTCTATTTCAGGAAAACTTTAGATAGTGGAACTTACATCATTTCTCATTAAGTTAACTGAAAGAAACAGAATCACAGAATGATTATTGGGGCACTTATTAACTGTTCATATCTGCCCCAACTGGTCTGTTCACAAGTGCCCCACATTGCTGCTTCTGTTAAATTGATAAATCGTTTACATTTCTCAATTTTAGAAGAAAAAGAACTTTATCAAAAATGTTTATTAGTGTTCATAGTATATATTCAAACACTCAAATTCAAATAAATGAAGTTATTCGCTTATCAACTTGGAAAAAAGATTTTACTTTTGAGATCTAAAAACAGTGTTTTGGCTTCAGAAGACAAACAAAATGTCATAGAGCTTCAAAAATTTTTTACCATATCTCTAGAGGTGCTATCATCATTAGTATTTTTTTTTCAAATAAAAAAACTTATAATAACTATCGAAAAATTGCGATGTTCACAAGTGCCCCCATCTCCCCTACATACAAACCACTGTAAATAAAATAAAAAATTATTAATCAGTAATTTTAATTAGTCACACGCTCATCAATGTCAGAATCCTGACCACCCCGTTATGTGTTTATAATGAACGATCTCACATTAGATTATATGAGAAAAAGGATAAACACCTCTTCCATATCCCTTAATTTTTCAGATTCAGAGTTAAAATAATTACCATCCCTTAATTTTTCGTATTCAGATTTAAAATAATTATCATATCCATCGTATAAAAGAAAAAAAAAATCCCTAGTCGGGGATACAATCAGATGACATACAAAAATAAATATAAGAAATATCTAAATATTTATAATTACTAGAATTAAAATATTGCACTAATTGCTAATTGAGCTGTGTTTATTTAGTAAAATCCCCCAAATTCTTGGAATTGTGTTGACTAGACTTATATAAAATATCTACAAAAGTTTTACATAACTCAACCCACCATCTATAAAGTAAAAAGATATAAAACACTTTCTATACGATCAATGTTATTATTAAGGAAATTAACGCATTACAAACAATTAACACAAATAAATATTTAAACTTAATAAAAGTTTGTATTTACATAGTTATAGACATAAAATTAAATGAAATAAAAAGAATTAATGTCAAAGTTATATACCCTATTTTAAGATTTCTATTCATAAACATTCTTAACTATTATTAAAAACATTAACAATATTAACTTCACTTTTGACAATCAAAAATATTTATAAATAAATAATAAGACAACCTTACTCTTCTCGTCGATTGTACTCTACGTAAATGAATATTTTCTCACTGCACATGCTCAAATTTAAAAAGTTTTACCTGTTCAACTATGGCGTCATATCGAGCGTAGCAGATTAATCTCTTAGTCTCGAGTATAATGCACATCAATACTGTCCACAATTTAGTGTTCATCTCGCAGACTAGTATTCGTCTATTTCACATAAAAGAACCGTTTCTGGTTAAATTACAAAACAAATGAGTTAAACTCCTATTTAGATTAGAGGAACGAGTTGTTGTTCTTTCACAAAATGCAGAAAAATAACAACATAATACTAAGCTACTATTTACTATTTTTTGGCCACAGCAAAAATTTAAATTTTTTGGTGGTATATATTCTTGATCAAAATACTTAACTCTTATGAGTGAAATACAGTGTGACGAGAGTATAAGGGCCATGCAAGGAGCGGGCTGATATTTACAGAGAGCAGTCCTTGTGAACCTCCTTCGATACCAAAGATAACAACAATGTAGCCACATTGTTTCCTGGAAACAAGATACCTCTCTGTCATTGCCCCACAGCACTATAGAGATCCACTACATAATATGTCCTCACGGGTGAAATGCCATGTTAAGAAAAACTGACATTTATGCTCTCCCAAATTAGTCGGCATGCACTGCCAGTCCTTTTTATTATGTGCAGACAAACTCTCTCCTACTATCAAAAAACTATAGCAATAAATAAGATTGCGTGTCGTCTGCAATCTTAGCTGAATACAATATAAGAGAATACTTAAGCTAACCCAAAAAGACGTTGTCCTTTTAGGTTATTTGCCTATCGTGTTGCCAGCATATGCAGACACACATAATATGTGTTGTAGCTATAGTAAAACTAATAAAGATCAATGAAAAGCACATGGAAATAATAATGTCTGCATATTATAGAATGGTTTCGAAAATGGAAATTGGAAAATGCCCTCAGCAGAAACCCCAGTTCCTGAATAGTATGCTAATCGTATGCTAATCGTCTAATATGCTATATCGTCAGGTTAATTGCTTAATTTATAAGTGAAAGCATCCGCTGATTGATCCAATTGATGCCTAGTTTACATAATAAAATTTGAAATGTATTAATTTAAAATTTAAAATGTAGACTTTGTACAAAAACATATAGGGTAAATTGGAGTAACTACAAGTAATGTATTTTGTGAATTTTTAAAAGGGTTCTTGCAAAAAGTGCATTACTCACTTGAATTTTAATGGAGCGCTTGCAATTGTTAAAAAATAATTTGAAGTCTATTTTTACATCTTAAAATTTGTTTTTTTTTTTTTTTCAGAAAACTGTAAAGGTAATCTAATAAGTCGATCGTCATTTATTACACATTATGAAAGACTAAGTCACTGATATTTCAGTATTCATTTAAAGATTAGATTAAATGGATTTCCGATTAACTTGACAGCCATTTAAAAAGAAAACTTTCTAACGAAGCCTGTCGGATTTTAAAGAAAAGTCTGTTTTTTAATTACAGAATACTGAAAGAATTATTATATCAAAATGCATTATTTTTCCTTCTATTTTATTTTCAGCTCTAGATATATGATTTTATATAAACACTTAGCTTAGACTAATATAAGCAACTAAATCTAAAACTTTAAACAGTCGAATTTTTATTCCCATTATTGGAAACTTACAACCTACCCTATAAATATTCAATTCAAAAAATATTGTTGTAAAATATTGACGGATTATCTTGCGAAAGGTGCATTTACAATAAAGAGCTAGAATAAATATATTCTTGCTCGATATCTCTTTTTAAAACACAGCATAAAACTGAAAATATATAGTAACATAAGATAATATGGTCACCGTAAGTTTGGAAAATTCTGAGAGGTTGAAGATCTATTTTTTTTTTTTTTTTTTTTTAAAGTAACAGTTGAATAACTAAACAAATCCTTTTTAGCACTGAAATAAAAAAAAAGTTATTTCAATTAGTCAAAATTTATACTTGTACTATTTAAATAAAATGGAGTTGCATGAAGATTATATGACCAAATGCAGGTAGTATCACCATAAGTGGAATAAAAGGAAAATGTATATATTTAGAGCAAAATATATTAGTACAAAAGTAAAATGACTTTTTAAAATCTACAATAATAATAAACGAAGTATATTTAAATAAATATAGTTTTATTATGAGGATAGAAACAGCTGACTCGCCAGAATTACGTGAGCACTTTCTAATCGCAGTGCATTATGCCATAACAAAATATGCGCAAAATTTTAACTTAAACTAAAAAATAATTCTGGAATTATTTTTCGTATAAACGACACGGAGTGACATTGTGTTCTGGTAGCTAAAAAAAAAAAAAAAAAAAAAAACCATACTTAGCATGCTACTCAACACATTTGATAACCCCTTCAGGGGCGGTGGCTAGAGGGTCTAGCCACCTAATTTTAATTCCAAAACTGACTACTGGCACCAAGAATATTTTATTAAAAAGTTGCTTTAGTAATTAAAGTGCAAAAGAGCGTTTTGTTATTTAGTAAGAAATTTTTGGGGGTATTCTGGTGTCAGTCAATTATTTTATCAGTTTACGAACAGAATTTTTCTGCCCCTGAAAGGGTTAACAGTTCAAAACTATTATTTTATACTAGAAGATAGCCCGTCAGAATCGTGTTTGCATTTTCAAAAGAACGATATAGCATTGCATTATGAAAAGAATTATGAAGTAATAAATTTTAACTTATCTGACTAGTAGGGTCAGGTGGTGTAAAATAGTTATAAAAACAGCCCATTTTCCATTGAAACTTAATTTGCAAGAAGAACTTCACTCACAAAATTTGAAGAACTATTTCACCAAAAACATGCAAATTAGTACTAATAATACTACTTTAAAACATATTGTCAATTAACTTTCGCCTTCGTTCATTGTTTTTAAAAAATCAATAACCTTATTTTTTTTATATAAATCTGAAAAAAAAATAAGAATCCTTCATGGATTAATTGCCGATAGCTGGCGCCAAAATAATAATTATGTAACTTAAATTTAAAAAAAAAAAATCAACTCAGATTAAATCCTGATTTTTTTAAACATGTATAAAGAAACCTTTAATAAATTTTGACAATTAAAAATGTTTTTTCTATCACTCAAGTAAATTGCAACTATTAATTGCATTAACAGATTTTTCCCTCAATTTCTTTTATTCAATTGCAAATTTATTTTTCCGACTAAATACAAAACTACAAAAGTTTTTTGCATTGATATATATATATATATATATATATATATATATATATAAAATCCAAGTCTCTGTGTATCCCTCACGATTCCGGTAGGACCACCTCATTGAAATGAGTAATTGTTGAAAAATACTAATGCAGGGTTACCACAGTAGCGCCAAATGTTGGCCAACTTGGCAATAGCTGGCTGATTTGGTGAAATTCCCATTTATAACTATTAATCTTTCATAAAGGAGGTCACCAAAATTTAATTTAAACTCCGCTCTTTTAAGATATTTTTTCAAAATCTATGGGTGAGAATTTAAAGTACATCTTTACATCTTCCTTCCGATGCTACTAATAAAATAACCGCCAATAGACGACGCTGTATTGTATGAGCTCCTAACTGCGCGATTTTAATGTGCTTTAGGTACTTTTCCAGTATAAGTGCCTTGGCGAAAAAAGAAATTTGGCAACATTTTCCCGGAACCTATCCACTGTTTCATTTTATATACACATGCATTTTTTTTTCGATATTTATACGATTTATTTATACGATTAAAAAAGCCGTTTCTCTAATTTTATACAGAAACAGATGTAATTTGTACATAAAAACATGAATAATATTCATATAAAATAAACATATAAAAAAAAAACACTCATCAAGTTTGTTTTCATAGCTGTTTATATGATTTGAAAACAATTCTCAATATCTTTCCGTTATACGGACACCATGCCAAAATGTATGCGGTACTTTTCCATTATACGGACAGCATTGTCGCCAAGCGCAATAGTTGGCACAAAATGAAAATAAGGTGAATTGAAACATTTGAAAAATAAAAGAAAAAGCATTCTCGATAGTAAAGTGGGCATTTTAAAAATATAACATTTGAAAATTACAAACTTTTACGAACTATTTTATTAAATCACAAATATATACTTAAAATAAATGAACAAATAACTGTTATACTATAAAGTAATAAAATAAAAAATCATATTAATCAAATCACAATGTTCCGCATGGTTTACAATAAAAATCTACGATCAAGGTTGAAATAATTGGCGCATTAGCATACATTTTAGCATGCTGTCCGTATAACGGAAAAGTACCATGTATGCTAATGCAGGAATTATTTCAAAGTGCTAAAAGATATTTGTAATTTTATGCCAGCAGTTTAATATGAGTTTTATTTTATTGCTTTATTTTATAACAGTTATTTGTTCAATTATTTTAAGTATATATTTGTGATTTAATGAAATAGTTCGTAAAAGTCTGGAATTTTCAAATGTTATATTTTTTAAATGTTCACTTTAGTACGACAATATTTTTTCTTTTATTTTTCAAATGCCTTAATTCACGTGACTTTCATTTTGCGCCAACTATTACGCTTGGCGACAATGGTATCCGCATAACGGAAAAGTACCCAAATCTCACTTTCTGATGCCCAAATTACACCAAACTTTTTTTTAAAAATGCCAAAGCCCCTACAGTGGAAAAGTATCAAACTGTCTATTATTTTGCGCTATCTGTGTTATAGTTTATACTATATGCAAGGTGAGTGGAGCGAAGAGTTTAAACATTAAATATTGAAGTTTCGGCACAGATGTCATATACACAACGGGCACTTAACTGTCATCAAAGTGTCGTTATTTTGCTTGATATGGTAACCCGGATGTTGTTGTTTATGCTGTTGATGTTTTCGCCAAATTGGCGTCGGAAAAAATCGCTCCAATATGAGGTATATATGACAACTGTGCCAAAGTTTCTATAAAACAGTATAAGACTAAAAATTAAGAATAAAAGAAATGCAAAATAAGACTAAAGAAGAAAGAAAAATCATGCGTTAAGCATAGAATATGAAACACTTTCCAACACATCTTGAATGCTTTAATAAAACTTCGTTATTTAGGGAAATAAGGTAAATAAGATAACTAAGTAAGCATTTTAGAAAACGCATAATTTTTAAAAAAAAATTTATTTCAGCAGTTACCGTCCATAGCAATAGTACCGTTATTACATGCCACTATTTAGCTAAAATTTAATTTAAGCTACTCTTAAAGCTACTGAAATCATATTTCCAGATATTATCATCCATAGACGGTTATGTATCCAATTCTTTGCGTGACCCTGTATATCATTTTATCTATATTCTACAAACATTTCTTAGTAATCTAAATGCAGTTCAGCGTAAAACTGCATAACTCCTTTAAAAACCACCTTTAAGCAATTTATTCTCATACTCAGGATCCCTTATGAATTCTTTTGTGTAGCCCTGCATATGAACTGTAGCATTTATACACACGGTATAGTATGCATAAATGTAGTGAAACATAAAAACGCATATCATAATTAAAAATGCATTTCTAGCAATCATTACTTATGTACGTACAATACTTCGGAGAAAAGTTTCTTGGCGAGAAAGAAGTTTGCCAACGTATTTTTTGACAACCTATTTACTGCTTCATACTCACAAGCAATTTTTTGCATATGTATACAATTTATTTAATGTAAAAAAAAAAAAACTATTTATCCATTTTTATAAAGAAACAGAAGTATTTTTTGCACAGATGTCATATACGCATCGGGGTTGGCGTGATTTTTCTCTGACGCCAATTCTGCAGAAATCTCGCTTTCGAATACCAGTTACTTATATATTTTTAAATTATTTGCTATCATTTTGAAAGGAAATAACTATAAATAAATAAAAGTTTGAATAATAACTATAGAACAAAACAGTTTATATAATTTAAAAACAGAAAATAAAAGTAAATAAACAATGGCACAGATGTCATATTCGCCCCATATTGGCGCGATTTTTTTCTGACGCCAATGTCATATACGCAATGTATACTTAACCGGCGCCAAAGTGTCGTTATTTTGCTTGATATGGTAACCCGGATGTTGTTGCTTATGCTGTTGATGTTTTCGCCAAATCGGCGTCGGAAAAAAATCGCACCAATATGGGGCGAATATGACATCTGTGCCTAAACAATTTATTAATAAATAAAAAACAATAGCCGGCAAAATAACACCATTTTAGCGCCATAGGTATCCCGGTTCATATCTGAAATCTGTGCCGTAATTTGTATATGAAAAAATATTATATATATTTAGAAGCGATTTTTTTATGTATATAAGTGCATATATAAACAAAAATAAAAGTTCATTAGATTTGTTTTCATAGCTGTATATTTTGGCAACATATCTCACTTTCTGATGCCCGAATTACGCCAAGCTTTTTTTTAAAAATCCGCTATAATGGAAAAATACCTAAATAAATAATTAACAGAAATAACCAATTATACAAACTAAAACATTTTATTTCGAGATTAAAGCATTGTTTTTAATTTCGATTAAAAATACATATATCTTTGGATAACTTTAATTGAAATTGGGTTCACGGCTTAATATCTCATTCCATAAACCTAAACAAACACAAGTGATTCATTCATCGTGAACCGTAAAAAATATTAAATCATTGAGGTAATCATTCACAAAGTAAGTTCTCCAACAATCAATGGACAATATTCTAATGACGTCAAAGTATGTAAAATGGTGGCGGTATCATTTGTTTATGGTTTGAAATCACAAAGATTTAATTTTGAAATGTCTCTTAGTTACATTATTTTATTGTCGTATTTATGAGATCAGAACAAAAGCTTTTTTTTTCATTATTTAGTTATTAAAGACGGAAAAAAATTATAAATGTGCATGATTTGAAAAATTTAAATAATTTTCTTTCTTAATGCTAAAAAATAACACCGGGAAGTAACAGCGAGTTTAAGTTAAATAAGTTTAGCTGTTTAATTCTGTTGTAATATTCAAAATAGCTGTATTTATTAGATTTCAGTAAACAACATCAGGGCCAGATTAAACTTTGAAGTTAGAGGAATTACAATGTCATTTCAGGACCTTTCTTCTGGAGAAGCTTTTCAAAATTCCACATATACATGGAAATTCTTCAGTGTTAGAAATATTATTCCCAGGACTGGCATAACATGAGAACGGACTGCAATTTTACACAAGTTTTTGAAAACTACTTTATATCAGAAATTTTACTAAAAACTGGTTGCTTTTTTGTTATAGAGGCCCCCACTATTAGAATTATGACAAGTTGCAGCCAATTTCGCCAAAGTCGTAACCAAGATCGTGAAGCACACGCATATAATACCATATAATACCATTTTATGAAATCGTATACGATAATTTAATAGTTTTTACCTTACTTCAAGTGTGTAATTTATTTATTTTTAAGGCTTAATAATCTAAATTTTCCAATATATGAATTTTAAAAAAATGTAAACAAAGACTGAATAGACATGACCGCAAAAATCTGCAGAAGACTTGGAATTGTGCAGATTAGTGGTCTTCTACTGTACACAGTTTTTCATAAATGTGTTTCGTTCTTAAAATGTGTTATTTTCACCTATCTCTGCGGAACAAATGAGAAAACTCATATTCTTGCACATGAGTTGTATATATCTTTATATCTAAATTTCCGTCATTTTTGACGGGCTACCTTTCTAGTATATATATAACCATTAAATAAATATTACCGACTACAAACGAAAAACTTTGAAATTATGAATAAAATGACATTAACAAATATAGTCCAACCCCAAATCCCTGCAACACAATTATTAACATAATAGATTCCAAAAACATGGTAAAAAATAGCAGAAATTGAGTAAGAGAAATAGTATGATGGAAATTTGTAGAACTTAATAATATATTGCTGATAGTCTAATCATATTTTTATAAGAAATGTTATTCATTTTTTACTCAATGTCTTCAGAGTTAAAAGAATTTCAAAAGAAACTGTTTTTATTGTAACTACCGATAGATGGCGCTAACAAAGCATAAAAGTTGACAATGAATAAGATACGAACGAATGTTTTCTTATCGGGGGGGGGGGGGGGTGATTGAGCTGCCAAAGTAATTTCAACTGAAGTTATTTAAGAATATATGCATAATTGAATATAAGTCATCACTCAAATGTTAATTTATTTTGAATAATCTTTCTAAAAATGCAACTTTTATGAAGTTTTATTCGAAAAAAAAAAATTCCATAAAAATGGCCGAATGGAATACTATAAAGCGAAGTGGGATCCGGATGAGTTCACCCCGGAAGAGTTATACACTTAGCACTATTATATATATAATTTATTTGCATTCATTTAGACATTGTGATATTTTACTTATCACTGTGCTTATTCTACTGTAATATTGTATTTCATGCATTCTTTATATGAACTTCTGTTTTATCCTTTACCTGCTATTCTTCGTAACAAATTTGCATACTTTACAAAATTGCCTTTTTTAACTGTCAGCTGTTATATACATATGACTTTACCACACTTTGAGTGTATCATCTGATTCATTGACATTCAGGATTATATATATATATATATATACATACAAATATTTATTGACATTTGAATGGAAATTCGACTAAAATTTCGTATAACAATAATAAGCGAAACTGTTAGAAACATGAAGATGTCATTGAATAATAATATACATCGCTGTTTATAGAATAATTAAGATTTATGTAATATATAGATATATATAAATATGTGTGTGTGTGTATATTATACATAGAATGACACAAAGTGTATAACGCTTCCGGGGTTGAACTCATCCGTTTCCTGATAATCCAAACGTGGGCACGCTAGGCTTAAGCATTCCGATGCCGTATTTGTCAACTGACTTATTTAATATGTCTACCTATTCGTCGTGTAACATATTCTTCTTCAATTTTTCTCAAACCTTCAAAAAGTATACTACAATTATAACGCTTTAAGGTCTAATTTAAAAATAAACAGATACCAACAACAGGGTTCCGATGTATACAAGCGATTGCCGTTGCCATTCATAAGCACAAATTACAAATCCAAAAACAAATGAATGACTCTTTCAGCTATTCATTAAATGCTCTTAAAATATTTTGCAAAAGCATATTAATATTTTGAAATATGTTTTTCACTTTTGTTTACATTTATTTACAGTTTGAATTCAGTATACACGGTTAAAAATGTCGCGAAAAATTACCTCTGTTTTTCAAGGCTATCTATTTTCTGACCAATGAGAACGCTTCATGGTGTTCAGTGAATATAGTTATATTCTGTGATTCATTCCCGTTAATTATTTTGTACCGGATTAATGTTTCCTTTCTAAACACAAACGTATTTCAAATTATTTAAAGGCTTTATTATGGTTTTACAAATATTTTAAGAGCAAAATCAGATGTCGACCGTATTTTTTAATGATTCGTTCAAAGAGTCATTCAATTGCTTCTGGATTTGGAATTTGTGTTGTACATGTGGCATCACGATTGAATGTTGATTTGATTTTCAATCTTAAAACATTGAGTAAAACGTGCTTCCTTTTCCACTATTCGCAAAAAGTTACATTTTTAGACAGATTATTCAAAATAAATTAATATTTAAGAGATTACATTCAATTATCTAATATTCTGCTGCGATAACTTCAGTTAAAATTAGATTGGTAGCTTTATCTATCCCTATGTGAAAGTAAACAAACAATTGATTCATTCATCTTGAACTTTTAAAATATTAAAACAAACGTTTATATGCTCTGTTGCGCCATCTGTCTGTAGTTTAAAAAAAAAGAAATTTTCTTTTTAAAAGGTTTTTTGAATTCTGAAGACATTGGGGGAAAAATGAATATTTCTTATAAAATGAAATTAGAATATCAGAAATATGTAATGCCGTGTATTACATATATATATGTGTATATATATCAATGCAAAATTTATTACAGGTTTCTTTTATGCATGTTTAAAAAAATCGGGATTTTCTCTGTTCAACTTTTTAAAATTTAAGTTATATAATTAATATGTTGGCAATTAATAAAAACAAATTAACTTTCTGTTGGAATTGTCTTTTATTTTACCCCATACCATAAGATAAAATAGTTAATTGACAATATGTTTTAAAATAGCATTATTAGTACTAATTTGAATGTTTTTGTGAAATATTTCATCAAATTTTGTGAGTGAAGTTCATTTGCATACTTTATATCAGTATTTTACCAATTCAATTAATAATTTTCTTGCCAATTAAATTTCAAAGAAAAATGGGCTGTTTTTACTTTACCCCACCTGACCCTATAAGCCAGACAAGACAAAATTTCTTACATCACAATTCTTTTTATAATGCAATGCTATATAATTATTTTGAAAATGCAAACACGTCATTCTGGCTATTCTAGTACTATAATAAGCAGTTAATTATTACAGCATGATTTCGTTTTTCCTTTATTTAGAATTTTCATTAAAATGTAGATAACTACACTCCCATTAGATACTACTTTGTTAATTTAATACGTTTTCGTTTTTTAAAAACGCCGGATTGCTAAATTTAATGGCATAAAATAAAATAAAAAATAAATGGGTTTGTCGTAAGTACATTAAAAAAATATTATTATTTAATAATCATATTAAAATACACTTAAAATCCTCAGTTCGTAAGAGAGAAATTTGCGTATTTCATAGAAACATCCATTAAGAAATGCATATATTAATCCGATTATACTTGCATTTTAAATTTCGTGCAGCCACAAATAACGAAAATAAAAACGAAATAACGATAATCGATTTTCTAAAAATATTTAAAAAACAAATTTCTTAATGCAAAGTTTGTAATTTTGTTACATTTAATCAATTTAATACAAACTTAGTATATGTTATACAATCCCACTAAAATATGCCCGCCATAAATAAACACCCACAGTAAATGTGCAAATCAATCGGGTAAAAGGTGATAAATATTTTCATTATCTTGCATATATATATATATATATATACATAGTAGAATGTAAAATAGAAAATATGTTTCAATTTAGCAGAGGCCTCTTAAAAATGCTTCATAATTTACAGTGCAAATATAGTGCGTTGGGCTAAAAATGGTATTAGGAATTACTAAGTAAAAAATATTGAGTAAAGAGATATACTATTGTCGGTTCGCTGTATGAAACCAGTTTCGATCAAAAATGCCCACGGGAATTTTCTTTAAGTAAAAGAAACAAGAGTACATATCCTACTAACAAAATATGGAAAAAATATTAGTCCAGGCAATACAGACCGTATAGGGACTCTACCTAGCAAAATTAATGGTAGTACTGAAAATCAGCTTTCTAGATGTTTTTTGGGTCGCTGAATTCGAATTTGTAACTCCCCACCAAAATTTCCCCCGGCAACCCCCCAAATTTTGGTAAAAAGCTCCCCCCAAAAAGGTTTTTATTAAAAAAAAAAATTTAAAGGAAAATTATTAATTATTATTGTTTTAAGGAAAAAGTATCTAGAAATTCAGAAAGTAGACGAAATTTCCAACAAATTAGATACATGACATTATGACTTAGGATGAAGGGGAAGGGGGGATCTGCCTCGGAACATGCGCCGCAGTGCTGCGTGGACTAAGTTGCGCAATTCCAATTAACCACTCACACGTTTACATTAACCCTCCCATCTTCCCTCTGAACTTTCTCTATAAGGTTTACTTTAAGTTTTTTGGGTCGCTGAATCCGAATTTTTAACTTACCCCCAAACTTGTCCCCCCCGAACCCCCCCCCCCCCCAAATAGTTGTTTTTAACTTAAATTTCTTATTGTTTTAGGGGGAAAGCATTACAAGATTTAGAAACTAGACAAAATTTGCAACAAATAAGATATATGACATTATGAGGTAGGATAAACGGGGAGAGAGGGGGCTGCCTCGGAACATTCCCCGCGCGCTTTTCTCAAAAACCAAATTTTTTCAAAAGATCAATTTTTTTTTTTTTTTTTTTTTTTGGGGGGGGGGGGTTGCCGGGTGAAATTTTGGTGGGAAGTTATAAATTCGGATTCAGCGCCCCCCCCCCCCAAAAAAAAATAAATAAAGTGAGTCGAAATCCAGAACTAGTGTTAATTTTGCCAGATAAAATCCCCTATTGCCTGGACTTCTTAATTTAGTGCACGTTGCGCCGCAGTGCATGTTCAGAGGCAGCCCTCACCCTCCCCGTTTATCCTATTTCATAATGTCATGTATCCTATTTGTTGCAAATTTTGTTTAGTTTCTGAATTTCGTAATCCTTTCCCCCTAAAATAATAAGAAGATTAGATTAAATACAACTATTTGAGGGGGGTTTCGGGGGGGAATTTTGGGGGGGAAAGTTAAAAATTCAGATTCAGCGACCCAAAAATCTTAAAGTAAACGTTATAGAGAAAGTTCGGAGGGGAGATGGTAGGCGGAATGTAAACGTGTGAGTGGTTAAGTGGAATTGCGCAACTTAGTTTACGCAGCACCGCGCGCATGTTCCGAGGCAGATCCCAACTTCCCCTTCATCCTAAGTCATAATGTCATATATCTAATTTGTTGGAAATTTTGTCTACTTTCTGAATTTCTAGATACTTTTTTAAAAATTAATTTATATTAATATTTTTTTTAATTAAAACCTTTTTTTGCGGGGCTTTTTACCAAAATTTGGGGAGGTTGCCGGGGGAAATTTTGGTGGGAAGATACAAATTCGGATTCAGCGACCCAAAAAAACATCTATAAAGCCAATTTCCAGTACTACCATTAATTTTGCTACGTAAAATCCCCTATTGCCTGGATAATATAGTGAAGCACAAATATTTGAAATTGGAGCATAAGCACGAGATATGCTTAATAAATAATGCTGAACATAATTCTAATGTGTAGATAAATTTATTTAAATATGAATGTAAAAATAGAACTATTTTTAAATAAGTATATTTATTAAAAATAGGTGAAATTAACATAATAATAGAATAAACAGGTGATTTACAATATAGCTATAAATAAAGAAAATTGCGTCTTAAACGGACGCAAAGGAGCGTATAGGAAGTAGAACGGTCAGCCTCTCAATATATTTAATCATGATCTATAATGTTAACGAAAGAAGTTCGTGTGCCAGTGTATTGAGTGAGTGAGTGTATCGACGGAGTTATCAGACCACTGCACTTAGAGCTATAAAATTTGCGACGAAGGTACACCTGTATATGAAGTTTGGTACTTCGAAGTTAGCTTTTGAATTTTTTTTATTAGATTTTTTTCTATAAGATTTTTCTTGTGTGAGAAAAGCCCTGTACACATGCTTAGTCACATCCAAATAGCTTCATAAAGGAAAAGGTTATTTAATGAGATATATCATATATATATATATATATATATCATCATCATCATCATCATCATCATCACCATCATCATCATCAACCGTTTTCAATCCACTGCTGGATGTTGGTCTCCCCAAGATTTTTCTAATGTTTCCTGTCTATAGCTTTAGTCATCCAATTAACACCGGCTACTTTTCTGATTTCATCACTCCATCTTACATGAGGTCGTCGTCTTGGCCGTTTTCCATCTCTGGGATACCACTGTAGAGTGTTTGTGCTCCATCTACTGTCTTGTCTTCTTGCAAAGTTTTCAGCCCATTTCCATTTAAGCCGTTTAATTCTGTCAATGGTTTCAAAAACTTTCGTCTGACTTCTTATACAGGTTTTTCTTTTTCTGTCTCTTTTAATTATACCTAGCATACATCTTTCCATATTTCTCTGTGTTGTTTCTAATATTTGTACCATCCGTTTTCGTAGCATCCATGTTTTTTCTCCATAAGTTAGCACAGACAAAACACATTGGTTAAACACCTTTATTTTCAAACAAAGGGGCATGTCACTCTTCAGAATAATATTGTTCTTTCCAAAAGCACTCCATCCATTTTAGGTGCGTTCGTAATTATATAAATACGTAGCACCTATAGTCGTTCAGTCTGTCTGTATGTCAGTCTGTCCGTCTGTCCGTCTGTCCGCACACATCGGAGAAAAAACTACCCAACCGAATGGTTCGAAATTTTAAATATATAATTGTTGCAAAATTTTGTCGGGTCAATTGAAATTTTATGAAAATCGGATCTCACAGGGACAATCAAAAGTTTTCCGTTACATTATGGCCAATAGTGATAAATTATTGCGAGTGCATTTTAATGATGTTACAGCCTTCCGAATGTCCCAAAATTTTAAATATGTTATTGATGTAAAATTTTGTCGAATCATTTCAAATTTTATGATAACCGGATGTGTACTTTAATTACAGTGAGAGTCAAAATTTTCCCGTTACATTACGGGCAATGGAAAAAAATTATTTCAAGTGAATTTTAATAATGTTACAGCCTTTCGAACAGAATGAAATAGATAGGCACTTATGAAGAGCACTAAAATATACATTCAGTACAATATGCGGTGAAAATATATTTATAAAATTAGTTATAATACGAACGCACCTCATATTCCACGTTTGACGAGCAATTTCCAACTTGTTTATTCTTCTATTGATTTCATTCATGATACTATTATCCGATTATATTTCCGGCCCAAGGTAAACAAAACTTTGCACTTCTTTAATTTCAGTGTTGTTGTAGACGATTTTATTTTTTGATGCAAATGAATTGAACATCCCCTTAGATTTTTCCAAGTTTATTTTTAATCCCACATTAATGCTAGCTTCTGGTAAATCTTTTAACCTATTTTTCAATTATTCAGGACTGTTACTTAAAATTAAAACGTCGTCAGCGAATGGGAGATGACTTAAATAATCGAAATTTATTCTAATCCCTTTGTTTTCCCAATCCAGCTTCTTGAAAATATTTTCTAAGACAACAGTAAAAAGCATAGGCGAAATGGTGTCTCCTTGCCTTACACCTCTTCTTTCAAACTTGAGCTTTGCTTTTCCTTTGTCCAAAAGGAAAGTTGTTGTTTCTTTCTTGTAAATATTATGATATTGATGGAAAATTTGTCTATACCAATGTCATCCAGAGATTTAACTACTGCTGATATGTAGACCGAACCAAATGCCTTTTCATAATCAATAAAGGTGAGGCAGAGAGGTAAATTATATTCCTTAAGTTTTTCTGTGAGTTTCCTTACCGTTTAGATGCGATCTATTGTGCTGAATCCACATTGGAATCCAGCCTGTTCTCTAGGTTGAGCTGAGTCCGTAGCTGATTCAAGTCATGTCGTTAAAACTTTGGTGTAAATTTTATAAATCCCTGATAGTAAGCTTATCGGAAGGTAGTTTTTAATATTTTCTTTCTCTCCTTTATTGTAAAGTAGCAGCATCAGAGCATTACTCCAATCTTCTGGTACATCTGACTTCTTGAGACATTTGGAAAACAATAGGGATAGCATTTTTGCAAATTCTTCACACGCTCCTTTGATAAGGCTGATTGTAATTCCATCTTCGCCAGGGAATTTACCTTTTTTCAGAAATCTAATGGCTTGTAAAACTTCCTCTGTCATCACTGGGATTATCGCTTCAGTTTCTGTTAAATTTTCTTTGAATCACGTGGGTTGATTTTCCTTTGATCTTTACATTAAAATAGATCGTTATAGAAGTTATTGACAATGTGTACAATTTATTTATTGATTTTAGTGATTGTTCCATCTGCACTCTTTATTTCAAAAATACCCTTTCTTCCAACACATTCTTCGCGCTTAGCTAATTTTAAACTTTTGTTATCTTCTAGAACTTTCTTGACAAGATCACAGTTACATTTTCTGATATCTTAGGTAACATATTTTCTTACCGTTTTACATAATTCAGTATATTCAATTCTTGATTTAGGATCGTTTTTCTTCATTTTAAATAATCTGCGTTTCTCCATCCATCTTCTTGTTTCTTCGGTTATTTTCTTTGCATCGCCGGCTACCTTCTTTGAAATATCTTGTAGAGTACTGGTTAGTTTTCCTGTTCGCAATCTAACATCTTGCTCTTCTTCTAAAGTTGATTTTAGTACTAGGAAACGGTTTTTAATTTCCAAATGGAATACTCAATTATGTTTCTGGAGATTTATTATACCGATTGATTTCTTTGAGTGTTTCAAAAGCTTCATTCTTTCCACTTTAGTATTTAACAGCAGTTTGCATCTAACCAACCTGTGATCACTTCCTGTATTAAAGATTTGAGAACGTTGCAATCCGGAATAAGATGCTTTTTGTTTGTTAAGATATAGTCAATTTCACATGTTGAGCCATTTGCACAACGCCATGTCCATTTTCATTGTGTCATTTTCTTGAAAAATGAATTCATGATATACAACAGTTCACATTCTACAGATTCAATCGATCTGTTTCCTCTTTCATTACGCACCCCATATCCATGATTTCTTACTGAGAACACACCTTTTTTTCCCCAAAATTCTAGCATTCCAGTCTCACATTATTCAATTTATGTAGCGTTTTACCTTTTGGTGCTTTGAAACTACTTCTTCATAGAAGTCCTTAAATTCTTCATCAGTATAGCTTACTTTTGGTGCATATATTTGGGTAATTTGTAGCTTGTATCTTCTGGACACCTGTATTATTAACCTTTTAACTCTATCTGATGCACTATCACATTCTACGATGCGATTCTTCCATCTTTTATGAATCAGAAATCCTGCACCACTTGTTCTTCCATCTTCTGTGCCTCTGTAGTGCGATACATGTCCGCTGGCAAGATCAATCTTCATTTCTCCTTTTCTTCTTACTTCACATAATTCCAGGACATCCCAGCTGATTCGTTCTAATTCTTCTTCAAGTTCTTGTATATATATATATATACACGTGCGCGTGCACAGAAACATAAATTGTATATATTTATATATATATAAAACAGCATTGGAACGGATGATGGTCCTGATCGGGAAAAATATATCAATATTTACCGGAATTGCATTCCTCCGAGTGGCTTCAAGCGGTAGGTTTTTACTTTTCGTAATGAAAGCTACGTAAGATTTATCTTTGATTAAATACAGTATGAATTTTGTAGAGTTAAAACATAAAAATTTCTCTTTACTGAAATATATTATTGATGTTGAAAAAATGCTGAGCGAGATTCGATGTACATGTGCTCTATATTTAAATACCCTAAATCCCGACTGAGAACTCTATAAAAATATAGAAATTTGTGTTGAATCTGTACCAACTACTTTGAACTTCAATGCAGCTATAGTACAGATAAATAATAATAATAATAAAAAACAATTGTAAATAATTTTGCCTATATGTTCTCGCCCAGCCAGTTATATATGCAAAAGAAAGAAAAATTCTTTAATCTGTATCACCTAATTTAAACTTTGAGTATTTGTCTTGTATGAGGAAACATGCACCATGTTACCAGCAGCACTACCAGCGTAAAAAAAGTGTCTAAATTATACTATCTGATTTAAATTTTTAGTATAGTGAAATCTTATATGGTTCCCAAAAGAGAAAACATAAATTATTCTTTTTAAATATTTACTTATGCATTTTCGAATCAATGCTGCACCACCGTAAAAAACAAATTTAAAAAAAAGGGGACCAAACCTTTTAACATATGTTGGAGATACTGGGGAACATGGGAACATGAGGCAGATGTAAGCGTAGCAATTTTTCAGTAGTTATTATTATTATTATTATTATTATTATTATTTTAATACCAAAGATTGTAGCACCTGTAGACATATGGTAATTTTTTTTTAAACATTTTGTTTGTCCATAGTAGTCAAAATACTGTTGATAGATCTCAAAAGCAAAATCTCAGTTCCATCTTGATAAGCTAATAACTTTATTAATTTATTTCAATTGTAATGTTTTAATATATACTGTGAATACTAATAAATATTTCTGATAAAGTTTGTTTTCTTCCAAAATTGAGGAACGTTAAAGAATTACCAATTTAACTCTAGCAGCCATGTGGAGCACGTGTGAACAAACTAGTTGGGGCAGATGTGAACGGTTCATAAGTGCCCTTCTGTGATTCTGTTACTTTTAGTTAACTTCATGAGAAATAATGTCAGCGTCAATACCTATATTTTTTCTTGAAATAAAAGACATTTCCGTCATACAGAGTTGATTTTGTATTGAAACTTCTACAAATACATTTGTCAGTAAGTGCATAAAATGCAAAAAGCTCGTTTAAGTTCAAGTGTAATTTAAACATATTTAATGTTTTCTAAAATGCTATATGTGTTATGTATTATTTTACTAAACGGTTTGCAACAATATTTTTTATACATTGTTAATATAAAAAGTATCAAATTAAAAAACATTGCAAATTTCTCTATTTCAATTGTTCCAAACTTGCAATGATGGCATACTTCCATCTCTAAATCAGCTATGAATATTATGTTTTGAATGGAGATAGATATCAGTAATATTTTAAGAAAGTAAAATTTTTAAACTGATAAATACCGCAAAATCCCGATTGCAAACTCCTCCCCTCCTCTTTCGAAAGCAAAGGAAATTAAATTTGGGGAAACTTATAATCCAGATTTTAAAAAAATCATTAAGAAACACGTGAATTTAGAGGTAAATAAGGTAAATACAGGGGTGAGAATCTTTCGTATTTCGGCAGATTTCTGATAAATATTATCTCAATGACACCTTCTAAAATCCCATAAAAAAAAAAAAAAAAAAAAAAAAAAAAAAAAAAAAAAAACCCTGTGCAAAATTTAAAAGCTTTAATTCTTTTTCCAATTTACTTATTTATTTATTTTATTATTTTATTGCAACAATATTTAATCAATCATCTAACGCCCCCCCCCCCCCATCTACTTATTTTCATTTTATAATCTTTTGCTTAAACATATCACCCAGAAACTGGAGAAATATACATATATATTTTTTTATGGTGAATTTAATAGATAATATAACTAATGGTTGAATCCCCAGTAGCGTAGTGGCCAGCACGCCTGTCTGCCACGCTACAGGTCGCGAGTTCTTCTACCGGCAGGGCAAGGTTCTCTCAACCTTTCATCCCTTCGGGGTCAATAAAATGAGTACCAATCTGGCTTGGGAACTAAATACCGAGGGTCTCGCGTTGGGTTGACCACCTGGCCGTTTCACATACTGCATAGCACCTTGGGGCCCAGGGTCAATTAAACAAAGTTAGAGACTGTAGGCCGTGATCCTTCATGGATCGTACAGTCACATGTTTAGTTTTGTATAACTAACGATTATGATGACAAAAGAATAAGAGAATAAAAAACATGTCAAAGAATATATTTTCCTTGTGCTCACATGTTTTCCACATCTGTTCACAACTACCCGGCCGTTGGGATACATGTGAATAATTTTTTGAACTTATAAAAATATTTAAAAACTAAGAAGAACTATAAGAGATTTTTTAAAAATACCATATGAAAAAAAAAAAAAAACTTCTGTTTACTATATCGAGTAATTTTAGTTTATATAAATTAACACAGTTATGAGAAAAAGCTATATTTATATGAATTGTTCACTTGTTCCCCTATCTCTCCTAGTTGACAATTTTACACGATATTTGAAGATTTGTGCGAAATTCGTTCGTGGGGAGTAAACTTAACACATTAGTGCCTGATTTTTTTTTTTCAACTCAATATTGAGCTTAATTATAGTGAATGGTGTAAACTGAACGTAAAAAATAATTAAAAAAATTCTCTTTGAAAAAATATTTATTTAACATATAAAAATCTAAGCCTCTCAATTTTGGGACTCTAGGCACGAAAGAGTAGGGGTTTTCCCCGTTACTGTCTAAGCATTATATATATGTTTTATGCCATTTGATATGTTTAAAAAAGGTTATATATCATTCGGATTATTATTTGACAATAAAAATTTCTTTATTATTACTATAAGGCGGGGGAAGGGCTGGGGTCGGCTCAAGAACAAGACCCCTTCCTCCTCACCATTAGCCAATTGCATAGTAAAAATTTATACTGTAAAATTTTATAAATAATCAATAATTATTAATAGAGTGTATATACCGTATATACTCGCATATACACCGACCCATTAACTTTTGAATGCAAATTCTTCAAAAAATCAAAAACTCGCGTATGTCGACCTCCTAACTTTTTACTTCAATTTCGCACAAAATCAAACCAAAGATTTCACTTTCTAATGCGAAAAATTAGTAAGTAAACAAAAACAAATCTGTGTAAACCGATGCCAATATTCTGAAATTTTTCAAACTATTTTTTTTTTTTTTTTTTTTACTTTGACATTCCTTGTGTATGCAAGTGTTCCTTTCCAAACCTCGAGTAGATATAAGCATTTTGATTCCCCTTTCTTCGAATTCCATTGAAATTAGCTTGATCTCCCACGAGATCCGATCCCGGGATAATTATACTCTCTCCCCCACCCACCTCCCCCCCCCTTCAGGTACACGCCCGTGTTCTAAACAAATAAAATTATTTTCATGTATAATTTAAATTTAGATATTTATTAAGCAGTTCAAATAGTCCTAATAGCAGTTCGGTGGCGATGTTGCATATTAAACTAGATGATTATTGATAAATTCTCGATTATCCGGATATTTGATTATCCGCTGTCGGTTCGGTCCCAATTTTGTAGGATAATCGAGGTTCTGCTGTATATATTTTAGTAACCTCAGGATGTCAAATACTAAACTAGTACAAAACTATCGGTATGATATAAATTTTTACGAAGCCAATAGTTAAGGGTGGGAAGGGGCGGGTGTCTTGTTCTTGAACCGAGCCCAGCCCCTTTTCCCCCTATAGTAATAACAAAGAATAGCCAAATAATAATCCGAATAATAATTTTATAACAATATAATAATGCGAATGGTATATAACCATTTTGTAACAAAGTAAATGGCATAAAACATCCTTTTATTACATAGACAGTAACGGAGAAAACCCCTACCCATTCGTGCCTAGTGTCCCAAAATTGGTACGATATATAAAGGTTCAAATTCGAACAAAGAAATAGAAATCTGAAAAAATGCAAAAATACGTATTCTAAAATAATGTTTCGTCTTATAAATAATACCACTTATAAAATGATTGATAAAAAAATAAAAGAAATATCTTACTTTTTCTCACACGCCATTTTATTTCAAGAAAATAAAACTTTGCGCTACAACAAATATTTATTTCGCCTTTTTATTCTTAAAAATGCGCTGCCATTTTTGGATAAATATTGAAAACAAATACTAAGGATATATTTTACTAAGTTTTGAAAGGATATCATAATTCAATTTGCAATGTGAATTTTTTTAAGAAAGCGTCCCAAAATTAGGACGCCAGGCACAAATGGGTTAAATGCGTTCAATAAGTTAGTTGAAGACACAGTCATACACATACAGATATATGAAGCATCAGAAGTTAAATAAACGTCAGTGAAAATAATTCTTCCAACAGTAATGTCGGTAAAGTAAATTTTGAATTATTTTGTTGTTATCTTGCAAAAGAATTATAAATATTACTTTATATATTTTTAATTGAGAATATGCCGCATTAAGCCCGATTAACATGTACAAATTTCGTACAGTTTCAAATAATTTAATGGCACTGAAATTAATTTTGAGTAATTATCGTGGTGTAATCAAATTCTTCTCTTCAGCTCATTATTCTAACTGTTAATTCTATATACACATTGCTCTATAAGAAACATACTGTAGGTGACTGTAAATATGTATTTTAATTTTTTAACTCAAGGTGAATATAGCAATAGAATTTTAACTTTCATTTATAGAAAATTTTAAAAGAGCCACTAAATTTGTGCATTATAGTAAAGTAATATACAGGAGTAAGTTCTTATATGTCGCGATGTTTTTTGAAGCTTCAAATAATGCAAATCAGGACTTGAGTTTCAAAACTCGCCTTGCCCAAAATTTAAAAAATCAAGTTTTCTCAACCAATCTATTCTATTCGTAAGCCTGCACATGAAAAACACTATCATCTGTAAAAGAAATATTTTTATCCTTTATTTTTGGGTTCTCAAAACATTGGTTTGGTTTCAAAACTTGCCTTATCCACTAGGGAGTTGGCAACAAAACTAGCTTTATACATGCGCATACGTAGGCCAACGGACGACTAGCTTATCAGCTATTATCACAGTAATTTTCCTTCATTTCTCTGCGTCCTGTTGCTATTTTAGTTTAACGATTTTACCTGTTCTATTCATACAAACTAGTTAAATAAGTTTTACAGCATGTCTTCTGTATAACGGACAGTGAATAAACTCTTGCATTTTGTGGGGGAAAGGGGAAGAAGAAATGCGAATACATGGACTAGTAAAGAATACACGCAAAAGAAGATTAAAATGTAAGTTGAAAATGGAGAATCACTTTCTATATTTCTTACTGTCAGAAGGTGTTAAAAGATTAATTTTTTTTTCCAGGCATAAACCCAAGATATTTCTGGTCCTCTCAAAGTGCACTTACCAGAAAGAGAACCTCAAATATTCAAGTTTTTTTTTTTTTTTTTTTTTTTTTTTTTTTTTTTTTTTTTTTTTTTTTCAAGCAAAGACAAAACTGCATGAGCTAACTTTATTTTGAAGTTCAGATCTCAAACATCTCCTTGAACAAACAGTCCAGGTTTCTTTCCTCCATGAAGCATCAAAAAAATAAAATTTTCACCTTGAAAGTTTTTTTTTAGAGCATCTCATTGCGCTTTCAAAGCATTACCATAAGGTACTATGAAAAGACTAAGAACCATGACCATCTTCAAATTTGTGGAAATGTATTTCGGGAGATTCTTGGAATATCCAAATTCAGAGTGTAAGAGTTGTGCTAGAGGCACCTAAAAACTGGGCTTTCTTTTTAAAAAGAATGGGAAGGGAGTCTCTGTGAAGCAAGAGAAATTTAAGGATGTACACGCATTGTTAAAAAAAAAACATTGAAATTGAGGTGCTTACTTTCTATAAAAATATTTTTTCTATGGAACCAGAACAGATGGAGATTGTCGAGGATGTTTACGATGAAATTCCAGAAGAAAAACTCAATGAGTTAAGTGTCTAATTTATTTTTAGATACACACATATATATATATATATATATATATATAATATTATACGTTATATAGATTATATTATATGACATAAAAAAATATTTCAATCATAAGCTAGTTATGATAAGTTTTATTTAATTGTTGATAAGTTTGCTTTTTTATAATAAAACGTAACTAAATTTTAATCATACTTCTTGCTGTCATAAGGATTATTTTTGCATACAAAATATTATCATCCGATGACCAAAAATAGAAACTATTAATTCCTTTCAGCAATTATGATAAACGATGTTTTTTTTTAAGAAATTGATGTCAAAACCATGTTTATTCATAGGTTGGCAAAGTAATACATACACATTTAAAGTAATACAGGAAAGGTAAATAGATTGACTTAACGTTTAGCTATCCAAATAATAAAAATGAGTTTTCTAGAAACTTAATATTAATTTTTAACGTTATAAATTTCTATTAACTACCCATAAAAGCAATATATATTATATCAAACGATATCGCATAAAGGAAAAAATCAGCAGCAGATAAAATAATATAAGAAATGCATAATTTAGGAGTAGCTAATATTTTAGAATCTATAATAAAAAAATATTTTTTATAAAAATATGTAAAAAGAAATAACAATCGCTAAAGAACTTTCATCCTTAACTGAAGCATTTTTTTTTTTTTTTTTTTTTTTTTTTTTTTTTTTTTTTTTTTTTTTTTTTAGGGAAAAAAAAAGAGTATTTGTCTAGATTAGAATTATGCATTATTTAACTTAATTTCGATTTAAATGTTCATAAAATCAATGAGTTTTCACGCAAAATTTATTTTCAACATCGTTTTTAAATTTAGAACAAAATGAATTCTTTTATATGGAATAAATTGGCTACCAAAAGACTTTATCGTAAAAATAATGATACGCTTTATATAACTAAAATGACCTTCGAAAGATATAAAATTAGTCGTCGCTTAGTGAACACGATTTGGGAGATTTGAAAACTAAATTTCCTTGATGCAGACTATATTTTATTTGAAAAAAGTAGGAAGAAAGCACTAAAGAAGTTAATGTGTATGGAAGTTATTACCTTTCGTGATGCTATTTCTTTTTTGTATTTAATTTTTTTCGTTATTTTCAATTAAGAAAATAAAATATTTATTTCGTTTCTATTTGATATGTTTTGTTCAGTTATGTATTTCGTAAGAATGATTGCGATAATAGTACTTTGACGTTTATATATATATATATATATATATATATATATATACAGGGTGGTTCAGAACTATATGTAAAAATTTTAAAGGCATGTAGACGGGACCTAAATAAGCAGGCTTCGTATAGGAATGTGTGTGCGGAAATGCAGAGTTGTTGCAGTAGAGGGCGCTGTTGAGTTCAGCAGTTGAACGCTCTTCGCTGACTCGAATCGTCATTTCTTGCAGGGTTTTCGAGCAACATGCATCATCACACCAATACGGAGCTTGCCGACATGCCTTTTATGTATGGGGCTGCACAAGGAAATGGATCTCACACGCTGCACATCTAACAGCCAACGAGCCAATTGAAGAACTATGCATACTGTGAGTTATATCTACTGTGCGGAATACTGCAATATATTCCCCGTATCCTGCCTCGAAGAATAAAAGTACCTACTTGAGCACAGCTCTCCATGCAAACGCTCACATGTTCGGCGATCTACCAGATCCCTGCCCGTGAATCGTTCCATGTACATACTATTAGCAGCCGCTGCATTTCCTTGCGCAGACCCATACATTAAATGCATGCCAGCAAGTTCCGCATTCGTGTAACAACGCATCTTCCTCGAAATTCGTGCGGTTAATGACGATTCAAGTTAGCGAATTGCTTTCATCCACTGAATTCAACAACGTCCTCTACTGCCTCAACGCTGCATTTTCGTGCCCACATTCCTGTACGAAATCTGCTAATTTAGATGCCCTCTACCTGCTTTACATGATTACATATAGTTCTGAACCACCCTGTACTTACATTTGTAATAAGAGAAACATAAATTAAATATTTATTAAACTCATAATATGAAACTGGAAAGATTACATAATTCAAAATATATATTAATCAGATGTTTATAGTTAATTAACGATTTACTAAAAAAAATAAATAAATTTTATGTATGATAAATTAAATAAAGTGTTCAGTGTCATGATTAAGTTCTCACGCATTTAAGAAATTCTAAAATTCAAAGTAAATATTTATTTAAATTATGACAGTAAAATAGAAAATTTCATAAATGCCAAATTTACAAAAAAAAAAAAAAAAAAAAAAAAAAAAAAAAAAAAAACTGACATGAATACAATAATATTTTAACTACTATTTGTAAAGTCATGCATTTAGCAATATGCAAAATAGCTATGAAATATTTTTTACAGATATAAAAGAGAAATATATTTTCCCATTAATCCAAAAAATAATAATTTCTAAATCGTTAATTTACAATTGACTAAAAAATAGAAAACTTTAACATAAACAAACAAAAAAAAAAAAAAAAAGAAAAAAAAAGAAAGAAAGAAAGAAAGAAAACAGAATAAATCACAGTTGAGCTGAACTAGGTTTCAGACCAGATGCTATAATATTTAAGATTAGTTGGGTGAAAAACTTCCACCAGATTCGTCCAGGATAGCTCAGATGGTAGAGCACTGCCAGCTTCAGCCAGGAGATCCCTGGTTCGAATCCTGATGCGGACATTTTTCGCCCAGTTGGAAATTTGCATCTGCTGTACTTAATGTCACACATTTTGCAATACCTAAAACCGAAAATAAATCTTCATTAAAAATGTTAATGGCAAAAAGAAACTTTCATTAATGCCATACAAAAATAAATTTGTGTCCCTTAGCTACAATTTACCAAAGAAACGAAAAAAAAAAAAAATAACATTTCAATGCCACCTTATTTCTGCTTGTTTAGCAACATCTAAAACTGAAAATAAATATTTAATCAAAATATAAAAGGGAAATAGAAATTTTCATTGCTGCCAAAAGAAAAAAGAGAGTACTCAGCGCTTTTCTTCTATTTACTGAAAAAAAAAAAATCTAAAGTCTTACATAAAACGAATAGAATAAATTTCCGGGGACATACATAATGCCAAGAACATTCAATGAATCAAAAGCCTCTCAAGTTTCAAATGACTTTGATTTAAAGCAATTTACGTTTCTATTTTAAAATGATAAAGCCATTTCTGTGAATAAGAGATATCTGAAAGAGTGATTACTTGGAAATGTAATCTTTTTAAAATTTTGCCCTTTCAAATTTTATAAATTGAAAATGGTTGAAATATTTTACGAAATACGAGAGAGACAATTATTATGTAATACAATCTTATCACTTATACGATTTTTTTTTAATAACTTGTCCTCTTTTATATTTAGAATGCAAATGGAAACAATAAGATAAATTTGTTTATGTTTTATTTTTATCAAGAATTGGTCTATCAAACCAGGGCTTCTCTTGTTACAAAATGTAGGTCAAAGCATTTTTGAAATTGAAAAATCTAATAGATTTTCACATTTAACACATATATTTTAGATTCCCCACAAACAACAACAAAAACCAATTTTATATTAAAGTGATCATTATTTTTTTTTATATTTAGCTGAACCGCCCGGTATTGTCTGGTCCCGTAATAATATTTTTAAATAAATCTGAAATTTTTATCGCAGGTCCGTACAGAGGGGTGCGGGTGGAGACAGTGCAAATTACCAGGGCCCGACTCTGTTTCAGTTCCGAAGTTGTGTAAAATCAAAGGTTAAGTTTTTTAAATTTTTATATGTCTCATACTTTAAAATTTTTTATTTCAAATTAACTGATGAATTTAATTAAAATGTAATTATATTTTCAATAATTTAATTTCTCATTTAAAATCTTTAGATGGATAAAATTGTAAGCAAATATTACTACATAGATTTTTTTAAAAACTACCATCCAGCAAATTTATTTTCTAATAGATTAAAGCCTGTTTATAACGGAATCCTGCAATAAACGAAAAAAAAAGTTCCAGCTATTATGCTAAAAAGCTATTATGCTTTGTTCAATTTAAATAACCTGCATAAAACGGAATTTATCACTTCTCGTTTCTGTCTAAGCAGGTTTTATTGTATCTTACTTCTGGTGGGCCTGTAGTAATATTCTTAAATGGACATGAAATTCCTATCGCAGGTCCGTACAGTGAAAACTAGCTGTAAGTACAAAATTATTTTTTACGTCATGACAGCATTTTGTAAACTTCTTGATGCTGTTTAATTCGCATTTTCCAAATGGCGCATAATTCGCATTTCCTTTGCAGAAATTGCACGTTTCACAAACAGTTATGCATTCAATGCTTCGGAACGTTTAAATCAGTAATTTGGATTTCAGAAGCAACGCGTTCATGCTACAGTTATTAAGCCTATTTTGCCGATCGCTTAACGGCCTTCTCGACCAACGTGTCGGCGCAACGGCGTTCGTGTTCACTTTCGAATCTATTTCGATTCGACTCGAATTTGACTTCTTCTTCACTTTCAAGCATTCGCCGAGATTTTATATGGGCATTTCAAATGATATTTTGAAGCTACATAATTGCAGCGATACATATTGTACCGAAAAGGCGAAACGTAGATAAACACGATCGCCCTAAATCCTGCCAAAGAACTCTTTCACAATAACAAATGAGAGGAGTTTTTCGGGCGTCGCCATTAAATAATCTATACTAATCTTCTATCTATACTAATATTTTAAAGAGATAAAAATTGTTTATGTGTAGGAGGTAAGCTCTGGAACTACCGAACCGATTCGAAAAGTAATGGTAATAAAATGATGGTGTTGGTCCAACTTAGAACATAGGGAATGTCTTATGTCCGTGCCACTGGCCAAAAGGGGGTGCGGAGCAAAAAACGTTCTAAGAATGCGATTTTTGTGTTACTGAAGGTTCTAGAAATATGAAATTTGGAATGGTAGTGACTTATAAGATACTAATGATCGCTAAGGACATTTCTTAAAAAGTTCGAAATTTAAAACAGGTGAAAGTGCGCAAAAAGCGTTCTAAAAAGCGTTCTAAATGTCGATTTTTACGCAATCTCAAGAAGTACCAAACCGATTAAAAAAAAAAAAAAAACGGTGTCAAAATGATGGTGACAACCCTTACTCCAACACAGGCTACATTTTATGTCGGTGCCACTACCCCTAAAGGGGGTGCAAGAACAAAAAATTGTTCAAAATTGCCATTTTTGTGTTACTGAAGGGCCCAGATGCATGGAATTTGGCATGGTAGTTACTTATTAAATATAAATGATCACTAAGAACATTTATTAAAAATATTCGAAATTTAAAAGGGGCGAAAATGCGCAAAAAGCGTTCTAAAAACGTTCTAAATGGAGATTTTTACGCAATCTTAGGAAGTACCAAACCGATTTTAAAAATAATGGTGCTAAAATGATGCTGACAGCACTAGCTCCAACATAGGCTGCATTTTATGTCGGTGCCAGTACCCCCAAAGGGGGTAGAGAAGCAAAAAATCGTTCGAAAATCCGATTTTTGTGTTACTGAAGGGCCTAGAAACATGAAATTTGAATGGTAGTTACTTATAAGATATAAATGTGTCGTCTAGTTGCAAAACCGGCCAACTCCTCAAAAATGGAAAATGTGTTTTTTCAGTTTTTTCAGCTCTAAGTAAAGGTTTCCACCATCTGGAAACGATAAACCTTGCCAAAACCGGTCAATCCCTGTGTTATATGCGTTTGAAAATCACGATGTGGTGCAAAATCGGCCAAATCCTTCAGCCGGTGAGTTTCAAAACCAGCCATCTCCATATCCGGTAGATGACGCTTCTGCTAGACCCAACAATAACCTCTCACTTGTTGATTATATTAACGTTATCGTGTTTTCTCTCACCTGTGACTGCTCTTCCTTGGTGTATACAAACTTTCTAATATTTTACTTCGTGTTTTCTCCGATTATGGAAAAGTTTGTGGAAGAAATGTCTAATAATCGACCAAGGAAGCGGCAAAATGGACCTACGATGTGGAAAAGGAGAAAAGCCAAAATTCAAAGGTAATGTATACCTTTTGATAACCAGGGACTGTTTATTATGTTAGACGTCCTAGTCCAAAATACTTTTCCGCGCCCCCTCTTCGCCCCTTCAAAAAACTGTAAGCGAATTTTCTCTGATAAATTTAAGATTTTTTTAAATCTATTTAATTAATGAATAATACATTTAAATTTTGTTTTATAAATTTTAGTATTTTGAGGATTTAGATTGGAAATGAACGGGCTTTTGTTACACTTAAAATCTGCGAGAATTTGTGTTGGTGTATCGAAAAGTAGAAAAATTGTTTTAAATGTAATTGTAACAAATTCATTTTTTATTTAACACTTTTCGTAAAATTTAAATACGTTAAAGTTCTTAATTTTGCGAACACTATACCCAACGTACACCCCTAGGCTATGGCCTGAGTCGGCCTTATGTGTAATCCACCCTGGTGATAGTATAATACGTATTTAATTGATAACATAATAGAATCATAGTTAGCATATTTTGATTAATTAATCATCATGACGCCATAAATAACTTGCTTCCGTTAATTTAGTACTCTTTTATCCCTCAGACTGTGTTTTAGCTCAAATTGGAAAAAAGATTGAAGAAAATCGAGTCCTTCGTTCAACCTGCAAAGTATGAAGAAATTTTATCTGATTACACCGACCATAATTGGAAAAAGACCAGCAATATCTTCCCCAAACCACCTGCACAGTGGCACTTCAAATTTGCTCCTATGCAACAAATTTTATAACAAAATATAAAAATAAGGTGTTGGTGCAAGGGGAGGTCTTCTACAAATCTGAGTTAGAAGTCAAAGTCTGTTGTCAAGAGTAAGAGGAGTATTATGAACAGCAAGCTTGAGGACGTGGCTCCGGTTAACGTGCTGATGAAGCCTATAAAACTTCGGAATGTCCAAAACTTACTGACAAAATATTTTGGACCAAATTGGGATTCTGACAAGCGGTTATTTTGTTTTTACAAAAATATATTGGCATCAGCTGGTCAAGAAAAAGAAAGCAGAGATGATGGAGACGCATGCATGGACCATACATAGAATGTACATAGAATGATTCAAAACATTTTTGTGTATTTGCTACCCCTAAATCCCAATGTCAGATTAAATTTAGCAAAAAATAATTTATGGTTTGTTGCAAAACCGGCCAACTCCAAAGTGAGTTGCAAAGGCGGCCAAATCCAAAACAAAAACTTAAAAAACACCCTCCCTTCATGTGCCCCTGCCACCTTATTTCGTGTTTTCAAATATACTGCCCTAATGACTATAAAACTGAAGAGTTTTGATTCCAAACTTTATTTGGCTAAGTGTCATAAAAAATCAGCTTTTTCTCAAAATTTTATTTTTTGGAGATGGCCGGTTTTGCAACTAGACGACACAAATGATCTCTAAAAACATTTCTTAAAATATTCGAAATTCAAAAGGAGTGAAAATGTGCGAAAAGAGTTCTAAAAAACGTTCTAAATGGTGATTTATACGCAATCTCAGAAAGTACCCAACCGATTTCAGAAGTAATGGTTGGAAATTGAGGATGACAGCCCTTGCTCCAATATGGGATCTACTTCATGTCGTCGTCACTACCATCTTGTGGTTGATTTTAAAATCGTTCTAAATTGTGATTTTTTGTGATACTTAAGGGGATAGCAAATTGAAATTTGGCATGGTAATTAAATATGAGATGTAAATGCTCTTTGAGAAGAGCTCCTTAAAAATTTGAAATTTACATGGGGTGAAAATAAACGAAAAGTATTCTAAAAATGTTCTAAACAGCGATTTCTCAGGAAATATAAACCGATTTCAGAAGTAATGGTTTCAAGTTGATGGTGACAGTCTCCACTCCAACATAGCCTATATTTTACGTTGTTGTCACTACCACCTGGGGGTGACAGGAGCAAAAAATATTCTAAATTGCGTTTTCTGTGTTAAAGAGGGGGTCGAACATTTTAATTTTGGAATGGTAATTACTTCAAAGATGCAAATGTTTTCTAAGAATTGTCGAAAGGAAATTCCAAATTTTAAAGGATGAAGCGAGCGAAAAGCGTTCTATAAGAGTTCTAAATTACGATTGTTATGCAATCGTATGAAATATGAAACCGATTTCAAACATAATGGTTGCAAATTGATGGTTATAGAACCTGCTCAAACATAAGCTATATTTTATGCCGATGCCACAACCCCTAGAGTATTGAGGGAGCAAAAAACTTTCTAAATTGCGATTTCTGCGGTACTGAAGAGTCTAGAAACATTATATATAGCACGGTAGTTACTTATGATATATAAATGTCCTCTAAGAACAGTCGTATATAAATCGAAATTGAAAAGAGGTGAAGCGAAGGGAAGGAGTGAAAAGCATTCTAAAATTGTCCTGAATTACGATTTCTATGGATTCCCAGGAAATAATAAACCGAATACAGAAGTTATTGGTTGCGAATCAAGAGTGATAGTCCCAGATCCTATACGGGCTATATTTTATGACGGTGTCACTACCACCTGGTTAGCAGGAACAACAAGAAAGCTTTTAAAAACATCTAAATTCCGTTTTCTAAAGAATATTAGGAAATACCAACCGATTTCAAGATTAATGTTGGAAAATTAATGGTGACAGTCTCTGTTTCAACATTTTTCGAGACATTGTACTTCAACTTTATTTCGGCACTTTATGTTGGTGCCACTAACACCAAAGCGGTGGTAGACTGTTTTACAAGAAGCTTGGAATTTGACATGATGGTTAATTTTAAAATGTAAATGTGTTAAGATGGTTTCTAATATATTCAATACTTCAAATGAATACTAAAATGAGCATATGAAATGAGCATAAAAGTCTCAAAATACTTTCTAAATTATCATTTATTTGGAATTAGATTTAGTTCTTATTATTATTTAAAATCTCATTTCTGTCTATTGCACTTTTATAATGAAGTTTAGTCAAACTGTGACTTAATTTGTAATTTTTGAATTATTCCAAAAAGTGTTCTTCTAATAAGAAATAGTCATGCAAATATCGTTTGGCCTATTTCAACGATTACAGGAGCAAAGCCGCGGGGTTTGCTAGTAACAGATAATTGCGATTTGTGTGCCACGTACGTTAGCGTAATACACTGACGGAAAAAAATCCCAACACCAAGAAAGACTTGCGTTGAATAAACAAAATTTGTAGGCGTGTTTATATATCTGGAAGATGACATCGATTGAAATTTCGCGCTTCGCGCATAAGTGTGGCGCTTGTAGCGCCACTCAGAACTTGCAGATCAGGTTTACTTTAAGTGCGTGATGTAAAGTTCGTGGGCGTTATTTAGCTTCAAAATGTGACGCATTGAATTGATGTTAGACAAAAATGCCTTTAACAAGACGAAGAAGCCACTGTCAACAGCTCACCGAGTTGGAACGAGGTCGCAAAATCGGGCTACGAGAAGGTGGATTTTCTTTCCGCGATATTGCAGAAACACTTGGCTGGAATATATCCATTGTGCATGATTGTTAGAAGCAGTGGTCAAGGGATGGTACTGCCTCAAGAAGACCGGGTTCCAGGCGGCCACGTGGCACTCCTGAGAGGGAAGATCGCCGTATTCGGCGTAAGACTGTGGCGCATCTTTCTGCGTCTGCGGCAGAAATTTGAGATGCAGTTGGTACCACAGTGAAAGAAAGAACTGTTAGAAATCAGTTACTTCAAGGACAGCTCCGAGCCAGGTGCCCTGTAGCGTGCATTCTACTGACTCCAAGCCATTGCCGTTTGCGACGACATTGGTGTCAAGCCAGAGCTCATTTGAGGACAGAGTGGAGATCTGTTGTGTTTTTTGATGAAAAAGAAACACAACAGATCTCCAATCCGCCCACCAATAAGCTCTGGCTTGACACGAATGGCTTCGCAAACGGAAATTGCTTAGTGTCACTGGAATGCACGCTACAGGTTGCCTAGCTTGGAGCTGTTCTTGAAGTAACGATTTCTAACAGTTAGCTGTGTCACTGTCATACCAACTGCAGCTCGAATTTCTGCCGCAGACTCAGTACGATGCGCCACAGTTGTACGCCGAATACGGCGACCTTCCCTCTTAGGAGTGCACGTGGTCGCCTGGAATCAGGTCTTCTTGAGGTAGTACCATGCCTTGACCACTGCTTCCAACAATCATGCACAGTGGATACATTCCACCCAAGTCTTTCTACAATATCGCGGAAAGAAAATCCACCTTCTCGTAGCCCGAATATGCGACCTCGTTCTAACTCGGTGAGCTGTTGGCAGTGGCTTCTTCGCCTTGTTAAAGGCATTCTTGGCTAACATCAACTCAATACGTCACATTTCGAAGCTAAATAACGTCCACGAACTTTACAGCACGTATTTAAAGTAAACCTGATCTGCAAGTTCTGAGTGGCGCGACTAGCGCCACACTTATGCGCGAAGCTCGAAATTTCAATCGATGTCATCTTTAGATATATAAACACGCCTACAAAATTTCGTTTATCTAACTCAAGTCTTTCCTGGTGTTGGGATTTTTTTTTTCCGTCAGTGTATGTATATACATTAAAAGCGATACTTTCGTATTTGCCATTAGCTATGGGTTAATAAACGAAGAAATCTATAAAGATTTCGCTAAAGACAACATTTTTTATAATTCTCATAATTTTAATAGCTTAAGTGCGTAGTTTAATTACATGCCTAGTAATTTAATGTTTTATTTTATCATTGTACTATTTATTAGATTATAATGTTACATTATTTATTATATTATATGTTATTATATTATTGTAATATTTATTACAATATATTATATTTATATTTATTATAATATTACGAACTTGCCCGGCGTTGCCCGGGTACAACAAAAAACAGCAGGAATTACGAAAAAGCTCGGAAAATCACAATAAGATATCGCGGAAAAATTTTTAAATCGATTCTCAAATTTTGAAAATAGAAAATATATATATATATATTGTGTTCGAAGATTGCAAGTTGATTCCTTTCACTAATGTTGAAAAATAGTAGCAAATCGCTAAAATACACTAAAAATCACATACAAAATTCCCGAAGAATTCGAAAATTGCTATACGAAATCCGAATAAACTTTATTGAAATAAAGGCAGAATGAACTTTAAGTCAAAAATGGAAAGTCAAAAAATTGCAGCACATCGCAAAGAAACGTAAAAATCGCATTAAAAATCGCAAAAAGTTCAAAAATCACGAAAGTCAAAATTTACTATAATTGGATAAAAGCTTCAATTCCAATTCCTTTGACCTGTGGGCTCTCTTAAAATTTATGTTTTGGAAATCATGCTAAGCATTAGATCATGTTACTTTTATTCGTAATTAATTTACTTGGACTCCCTTAAATATAATTAATATAATCCCTTAAGTTAATATTAGTTTTTGTTGCATTAAAATATCTCAATTGTTGATTTTCTGTAAGCAAGTAAACCCTATTTTTTAGAGTGGAAGTCTATGGGAATTTAACGAAATATTACAGACATCGACAAGTTGGCGTCACTTTTGGCGACTCATTTTGGTCGCCAAATTTGGCGATATATCGCCAAGTTGGCGACAGAACTGGATCCCCCCTACGATAACCCCCCCCCCCCTATAGGTATGGATATGCATGACATGCTGTTCAATAATCGCATAAAGAATTCGCTAAAAATTGAAAAATCGCTGTACGAATTCCGGATAAACATTTTGAAAAGAGAACAAAATTTACTATATTCGGTTAAAAGAAAGAAACCGTATTCTTTTTTCTAATGTGGAAAAATCGAATTAATATAATCCCTTACGTTAATATTTGTTTTTGTTGCATTAAAATACTTCAATTTGTTGATTTTCTGTAAGCAAGTATTACATATTGGTTTACAATGGAAGTCTATGGGAATTTGGCGAAATATTAGAGATATCGCCAAGTTGGCGTCACTTTTGGCGACTCATTTTGGTCAACAAATTTGGCGATGTACCACCAAATTGGCGACAAAATTGGCGGCATTTGGCGATAGAACTGTGTCCCTCTACGGTAACCTGTTTATAGGTATGGAAATGCATTAAATGGCGTTCAATAATTGCATAAAAAATTCGCTAAAAATTCAAAAATCGCTGCACGAATTCCGAATAAACATTTTTGAAAGGAGAACAAAATTTACTATATTGGGTTAAAAGAAAGAAACCATATTCTTCTCAATTATATGGAAAAATCGCCTCGAAACTTAAAGAAGTGCTAAAAATCGCATAAAAAATTAAATAAAAAAAATCTTATCAAAAAATCAAAAATCGGTCTTCGAGGTGCAAAACTTCATATACAGACGTACCCTTTCCCCAAATTTTGTACCTCTACGTGCAGTGGTCTCTTCAGAACACCGTCGACACACTCACTCACTCACACACAAACTTCTTTCCTTATTATTATAGATATTGTAATGTTATGTCTCTTATTATATCAAATTATTAAATATTTTATAGGTTATTTATCCATAAGATTTTTGTTTCATGGAGGAATGTTAACCAGAGGAAAATAATTTTATTTGCCAATTAGCATAGTTGTTTTAAAATCACTCTGGTGTAATTATTCATCCAGCTTTTTTTGGAGTATCTTGCTATTGTAGATTTGCTATTTATTTAGTTGAGCTGATTCAGATATTAGACCAGATGCTATAATCAATAAGGGTAGCCGGGTGAATTAGATACATAAGATTCGTCCGAGAAAGATCAGATGGCAAAGCATTGGCAACTTCAGCCAAGTGATCCCTGGTTCGAATCCTGCTCCCGATATTTTTTGCTAATTTGGAAATTAACATCTTACATGATTTATTTACCAATTTGAATAATTGTGTTAAAATTTATCTAGTACATAGAAATGAATCAGCTTATTGGTTAATTTTATCAGAAAAACCTTTTAATGCAACAGCAGAAAAATATCTTAAACGATGGAAATGGTTTGTTAGTCTCTATTCACAAGTTATAGAAAGCCAACTCAGACACATAACTCTCCTGATTCTTAACAATTTCGAAGAAACCATATGCAGTTTCAATTTTGATATCCATAAAAACGTACTTGTAAATAACCGATATCTGGAAGATTTATTGCTTAGAAAAGTACATTTCATTCTGTAATTGATAATAAATAAAGCTTTTTAAAACATGAATTACATTTATTATGTATTTATGCATATGATATTTAAGAAAATAAATTCACTTCTAGAATCTAAAATAGCTATGATACTCCAAAAGCATATAAGCACTTTTATCGTTTTGTTTCTGATATTAAAAGCATTCATGTTTATCTAGATTATAGGAAAAAAATAGAAATTAGGTGCCATCAGTAAATAACATTTACTCGTATGATAAAGTAATCTTTATAATATTAAATGATAGCGCATCATATAAATAAAATTTCAATTTTATTTTATTATTATTTTTTTTTTTTTTAATTTTCGAAATTTTTGGAGTAAAACTTGAGATTCTTTAAAACCAAGTTTATTTTAAAACTGAAAAGAGTAACTTTAAATTAACTTTAAAATATTTACAGATAGGAAAAGGGAAATTCTATCTAAATGATTGAAATAACCTTTTCCGCTCTACCCCTATTATCATGCATGAATTGTCATTGAATCACAAATCACTTCAGATTCAGAAGAAAATTGAAAGATAAAAATGCCATTTCAATTTTCTGAAGACAAAATTATTGCTGTGCATAATAAAATCTCGGAGATTGATTGCTTGGAAAAATAGTTTTGTAATTTTGTCGTTTTGAATTTAAAAGATGTGAATTTTGAAATAATTTAGAATCATTTAAACATTTATTATACTGTGTTTTCAGATGATATATAAGGAAAAAACTTTATTTTCATGAGTCAAATCTTCGTATTTACTATTGTATGAAAAATAAAGACGAAGATAAATAAATTTTAAAATATGTTTATTTACCAGTATTTAAAATGTAAATTAGTAATATATTCTTTACTAGAATCTTCCATTGATTAATACAAAACATAATACATTAATACAATACATGATAATACAAAAACAATATCGATATATGATATCCAAAAAGAATGAAAAATAAATGTATAGTAAAATTCATCGTAGTATATTTTGTCATATTTTGAAGAAGTAAAAAGAATATTTTATAAAATAATTATAACAAATTGTACGAAAAAATAATTTTCATGAAATTAAATAGTGATCTCTCACTTACGCGACTCTCAGTTATACGTCTCTCTCGGTTATACACCAAATTCTCTTGGTCCCGTCCACGCTTTATGGGAAATAATGCTAAACTTCTTTAACTTTACGACGTTTTAAACAGTTTAGGCGATTTTCCATTTATCACTCAAGAATTAATTTTAATAATCTGTAAAGTACAAATCATTCACGTTTTCTTCCCTTTACTTTTCGCTATTATTAAAGTGTTTATCAATAATGAATTACATTTCTTATCTACCTTCGGGTGTTATTAATAATGAAATCTATCGCTGGAAGGTGGTTGTATGGAATTCCCTTGTGCCTGCCATTTAACAAAAGCGAGTAACAAAACCATATGACCACCTGCAGATCACGTCTCTGTATAGCACTGAGTGGGCAATCAGGGTTATTGCAAAATGCACTTTCCTGGAAAAATTGAACAGCTTTTAAGAATGCGTCGGATGAGGCTGTTTTAAGAAAAATAGACTTTTATTTCAAACTAAACAAATCAAAAATAGAATTTCAAGAACATCACTGGAAAAAAAAATACTAAATCGAGATCAATTCGGAAACACGTCCCAAGCAAGAAATGTGCCAAAAGATCGATACGCGTACAGTCCGCAGAGCCAAGGGGGGGAAATGCGTACAATGTAAAAATGAAATCATTAAAGAATATGAGAACAATGTAGTGCAATCAAAGAACGTATTAGCTCCTCGCTTCAATCTGCCAGAATCGACTCTAAAAGGAATTCCGAAAAATAAAAATGTAATTATTAATGCATCAAAAGATGTTGATTCAAAGTGATCCAGGATACAATGTGGCAAATTTGATAAATAGAAATCAGCTTTAATAGCGTGGCTTAACGAAATGTGTGCTTCAAATTTACCGATAGATGGTGTGATTTTAAAAGGAAATGTTCGCACTCTTGCTGAAAAATATGGAATCGTGAATTTTTCAGCGTTTCAGGGGTGCCTCGAGAAACTGAAAAAAAGAAATGGACTTTCGCATCGCCGCATTACTGGAGAAAGTGCATATGTTGATGATAATGATGTTAGGCAATGTTTTCAAAATATACCTATTATCGTCAAACATTATAAACCTAAAGCCATTTGTAAATATGATGAAACGGTACTGTTTTTCCGATTGTTGCCAGATAAGACATTATCATGCAAATGACGGAGGTAGCAAAGTAAAGAATGATTAATTATCCCTTTTTGCACAAATAGTTATAGTTTAGAAATAATAGAAACTTTAATATTAGGAAAATCATGAAAACCTCGATGCTTTAAGAATATAAAAAAATAGCCATGTAGCTACAGAAATTTTAAAAAAGCATGGATGACTTCAGAGATTTTCATTAAATGGAGAGATGGATGATGAATTTCGAAAAGAATAAAGAATGGTAATAGCATGAGCCCGCTGTTGTTAAATTTTCAGAAGCAAATGCATCTTTAAATACATTAAAGATTTATGTCCATCAAAACTATTATTCCCAAAATAGCTTAAAATCTTCATTATACTTAAACGAAAAAAAATCTATGTTCGTCATCGACAGAGACAAAGTAATATCACTTTTTTTTTTTTTTTTTTTTAGAAAATCGGATCTGTAAATTTTTAAAATAGACATAGTGGTAAGTGAATTATTTTGTGATATTTTTTAGACATATCTTATGATTAATTTTTTAAGATATTTTATAAATTTTCTTAAAATGTGTTTTTAACACAAAATTTATCATCTTTAATATAGGTAAAATACTTAATGCATGTAAAGTGTGAAACTTGTGTAATAAGATGTTCAGAATCGTAGTGAGAGGTCAGTGTATATATATACTTGAAATAGCTTCTTTTTAAGGTTAAATTGTAAATCGAATGACATTATGAAGTGTTTTACACGAACGTTACTATAATGAACATTACAGCAGTGTCTTACTGGGCGAGACTGGTGAACGTCTATTAGGTAGCTTTCATTACTAAAAGCTACCTATTGCAGCCGTTCGGGGGAAAACGATTTCGAAAAATTTTGGTATATTTTCACCGATCATGACCCCTAGACCCCGAAACCACCCTCTGTTCAAAATTGATATATATATATATATATATATATATATATATATCAATTTAGAGAATTAAAGTATGACAAGCCTTTGGGTAGAATGATCTTTAATTATAATTATTATTCTAAAAATATTAATAGGAACGAAAATGCAGACATTTGTAAATGTAATGAGGATGTGTACAACAAATATGTAGACAAACATTATGGACATGTAATAACTGGGAATCTAGATATCGTACAAAATGTCGAACTGAAAAATCAAATGAGTTATGGAGCAAAATACAGAATAAAACGGAATTTCACGAAAAGTAATGCAGTTAAACGGTTTAAATATAATATAGAAATCTTTATACAAAAGTTAACTTATAAATACAGACTACCTGGAGAATTATTTGAAGAATGGAAATATCATATTTTAAAGAAACTAGAGGAGACATACGTTAAAAACTTTGAGGGTTTGTCCGAAGAGAAATATATTGATTTAAGAAAAGCTATAAAAAACATCCAAGATGATTTTATAATAACATATGTAGATAAGGCAAGTACTAACTATGCAATTATCTGTAAAAAATTATATGGAAAAATATTAAGAGAAAGTTATGAAAACACAAATAATTATGAGTTAATTAGGGCAAAAATTAATGAGGTGGAGAACAGAATTAGGGCAATGTATAAAAAATTAAAACAAAACAAGATAATTTGAATTTTCCTTATTTGGTTTTAATACCCAAGTTCCATAAATGCCCTGTGAAATTTAGAACCGTTACATGTGGTTATAATTCCTATATTGAATGTGCGAATAAAAAATTATTAAAGGTATTGAAGAGAATATTTTTGAAGATTAAAAGTGAGAATTCAACTTTTATAATAAGTAATAGTTATGAACTGTTGGAAAAAGTAAAAGGTATAAAATAAGATTACAGGATTGTATGCATATGATTTTGCAGATTTGTTTAACAACATAGAGATTGAGGATTTGAGGGAGAAGATATTGGAGGTGTATAATAGGTATGGTGATTTATACATGGATTTAAGTGAATTTCAAAATTTGTTTCAATTGGTGGTTCAAGAGAATTTTTTATATGAGGGCAATAAGGTATATAAGCAGATTAAGGGTATCCCCATGGGGGGGAGTTGCAGTTCAATTTTGGCCGACATGTATCTAGATATATATGAAAATATAAGTGAATTACATAAAGACATAATGAGTTTCAGATATATCGACGACGTTTTGATTGTCGAGCTGAATGGAATAAAGATTAACCATGAATTTAAATATTATCCTAAAAATTTAGAATTGAAACTTTCCGGTAGTCATAATAGTTGCAATACAAATTATTTAGATGTAAATCTAAAATTAGAAAACAGAAATTTAATTACATCGGTTTATGATAAAAGAGACGATTTTAACTTTAAAACAATTGCAATATTGAATTTCAATTCAAATGTCCATATATCGGTATTCAGAAACATTTATATTAACGGTTTAAACAGATTAAACCGATTGACATCGGATAGTGTCATTTTGAATGAGGATATGCTGAAATGGTACGTCACTGCTGTGAAACAGGGTTATCCTGTGAGTCTGGTCAAAAATATGACGTATAATTATGTTAGAACTTGCAAGAACAGAAGTGAATTGATGCATTTACTCGAAGCGTGTGGTTTACGGAATGTAGTGGAAACAGATCGCTTTTGATATGGATTGATTTCGGTCGGTCGGTTTCATTTAGCTTTAATCTTGTTTCATTTGTTTTTTCAATATGGTCTCGACAGGTAAATCTGGGGAATGTTGCATGCTTAAAAACAGTTTTAACCCTGCATTAGTGTGTCATAAGCCACACAGACCTGTCTCCATGTTTAATTAGTTATTTGCCTTGTTTCTTATGGTTGTTTTGTTTAAGTTAAAGTTGGTTAAGTTGTGTTTCTTTAAGTTTGTTTATTAAGTTAAATTACAGTTCTTATTTGGTTTGGTTAAGTTAATTTTGTGCTTCAATTAAAGTTTACAGTTTGTGGTAATGCTTGAAATAACTATTGGAATTTTTTAACTATGTGTATCCGGTGAGATATGTTGGCGTGGCTACAGTTTCATTAGGCATTTGAAAAGTGTATGGATTATGTGGAATATTAATAGTTGCTGGATTTGTGTTTAGAGGCTACTAGAGGCGTTTTGTCAGGTATGTCTTTTCACTGAGTTTATAGTTGAGTAAAGATGTTTGTAATTACCACCGTTTGTAGCTTAATTGATTTTTAGTGCTTTTTATTGGATTTGTCAAGTTAAGAGGTTTTACTGATTTGTGTGGTTTTGTATTTCGTTGCGTTCGTTAACTAATTCTGTTAAGTGTTTGTTTTTAATATGTTTGATAGTTAAATAGGTGTTTGTTCTAGGTATATATAAAAATATGCTGCAATTTGCTCATGTCTCTCTTAAGACTCAACCAAAATGTCCCCTTTGGAGGGTTATTGTGTATGGCTATTTCAGTATGGTCATGGTGGCTAAATGTATGGTAAGTGGTATGTGCTGGAAACATAATTTTTGAATTTGAATTGGGAATTGAATTGTTTTGAAATATGCATAACATGGAAGGTAGAATAAATTATATGGAGACCGGCAAGAGACGGTACATCAAAAATGACCGTTGTGCTCGGTCGACTCTCAATAAAATGGTAGAGAGTGGATCGTTAGAAAATGACCATGATTATGAGAGTTTGGAGCATAGTGATTGTGAAATAGATATAGTTGAAAGTGTGGAGAAGTGGGAGAGCGTGAGCGGTTGCAAAAAAATATTTTAAAATAAAAAAATAAATAATTGTGGAAAAGCTAATAAAAATTGTAGTTTTGATCGTGTTTCTATGAATTTGGATAGCGGTGGTGGAGATGGTGAAAATTACGTTAAGTACAGTACTAGGTGCTTCTATAAAAGTAGTCATATAATTAAGGGTACTGAAGGTGGTAATATAGGTATCAAATATAAATGTTATAAAACTAGATATTTTTACAACAGAAATTTTTATAAGAACAATAATGTATTAAATTTTGATAAGTGTACAGATAAAAGATGTAAGGTATGTATCTGTGCGGAAAACACGAAAAACGATTTTGGACAAAATAATGGGAGATGTTTAAAATTTTGTAAAGTATACAATTGCGTGTATAAGCTAAGATGTCAAGTATGTAATGTTGCATACATTGGTCAAACTTCAACTCCACTGAACAAACGCTTCAATAACCATAAGTCAGATATAAGAAATTTAAAAGTTAAGAGAGAGCATGAAGATATAGAAATAAAACACTTCGCTGAACATGGTATAGATAACATTAAAATATCAATTTTAAAAATCGTCCAAAATAAAATTAAAAGAAAAATATATGAAAAGGATATGATGATTGCACATGGTACACTATATCCCTATGGGTTGAACGTTATGTTTGGTGGGTGCAACATTATACAAACCTTTAAAAATCGAGACATGACTGACTCCATCTATGCAAAGATAAAGCGTGATATTAATGGTTATAACGTTTATAAAGATGGAAAAAGTAATCGTGATTCAGGGATTACTAGAGAAAAATTGGTTGGATTGAAGGACGGTGAAAGCATTGTAACAGCTTTAATGGATTGTAACGGTAATGACAAGTTCAAGAGTATCAAATATATAATATTCAATGTCAAAAAGATGTTGATACCTAAGGTTTTGATTTTGTTATCGCAAAAAATAGGAATACATAAAATAGATCTGGGTATTGATCTATTAAAATATAGAATAAAATTAAATAATTGGCAAAGTTACTGTAAGTCAAAGTGTGAAAATCAGGAAGATGCAGATAAAGTATATTTCGTTATAGATTACATAGGAGGGTGCTACAGTAATGTAAATTACAAAAGGATTTTTAATAAATATAAGGACATGTTACCAATAAAAAATTTAAATATTGTTAAAGCATTTAAGTATGACAAGCCTTTGGGTAGAATGATCTTTAATTATAATTATTATTCTAAAAATATTAATAGGAACGAAAATGCAGACATTTGTAAATGTAATGAGGATGTGTACAACAAATATGTAGACAAACATTATGGACATGTAATAACTGGGAATCTAGATATCGTACAAAATGTCGAACTGAAAAATCAAATGAGTTATGGAGCAAAATACAGAATAAAACGGAATTTCACGAAAAGTAATGCAGTTAAACGGTTTAAATATAATATAGAAATCTTTATACAAAAGTTAACTTATAAATACAGACTACCTGGAGAATTATTTGAAGAATGGAAATATCATATTTTAAAGGAACTAGAGAAGACATACGTTAAAAACTTTGAGGGTTTGTCCGAAGAGAAATATATTGATTTAAGAAAAGCTATAAAAAACATCCAAGATGATTTTATAATAACATATGTAGATAAGGCAAGTACTAACTATGCAATTATCTGTAAAAAATTATATGGAAAAATATTAAGAGAAAGTTATGAAAACACAAATAATTATGAGTTAATTAGGGCAAAAATTAATGAGGTGGAGAACAGAATTAGGGCAATTAATAAAAAAATTAAAACAAAACAAGATAATTTGAATTTTCCTTATTTGGTTTTAATACCCAAGTTCCATAAATGCCCTGTGAAATTTAGAACCGTTACATGTGGTTATAATTCCTATATTGAATGTGCGAATAAAAAATTATTAAAGGTATTGAAGAGAATATTTTTGAAGATTAAAAGTGAGAATTCAACTTTTATAATAAGTAATAGTTATGAACTGTTGGAAAAAGTAAAAAGGTATAAAAATAAGATTACAGGATTGTATGCATATGATTTTGCAGATTTGTTTAACAACATAGAGATTGAGGATTTGAGGGAGAAGATATTGGAGGTGTATAATAGGTATGGTGATTTATACATGGATTTAAGTGAATTTCAAAATTTGTTTCAATTGGTGGTTCAAGAGAATTTTTTATATGAGGGCAATAAGGTATATAAGCAGATTAAGGGTATCCCCATGGGGGGGAGTTGCAGTTCAATTTTGGCCGACATGTATCTAGATATATATGAAAATATAAGTGAATTACATAAAGACATAATGAGTTTCAGATATATCGACGACGTTTTGATTGTCGAGCTGAATGGAATAAAGATTAACCATGAATTTAAATATTATCCTAAAAATTTAGAATTGAAACTTTCCGGTAGTCATAATAGTTGCAATACAAATTATTTAGATGTAAATCTAAAATTAGAAAACAGAAATTTAATTACATCGGTTTATGATAAAAGAGATGATTTTAACTTTAAAACAATTGCAATATTGAATTTCAATTCAAATGTCCATATATCGGTATTCAGAAACATTTATATTAACGGTTTAAACAGATTAAACCGATTGACATCGGATAGTGTCATTTTGAATGAGGATATGCTGAAATGGTACGTCACTGCTGTGAAACAGGGTTATCCTGTGAGTCTGGTCAAAAATATGACGTATAATTATGTTAGAACTTGCAAGAACAGAAGTGAATTGATGCATTTACTCGAAGCGTGTGGTTTACGGAATGTAGTGGAAACAGATCGCTTTTGATATGGATTGATTTCGGTCGGTCGGTTTCATTTAGCTTTAATCTTGTTTCATTTGTTTTTTCAATATGGTCTCGACAGGTAAATCTGGGGAATGTTGCATGCTTAAAAACAGTTTTAACCCTGCATTAGTGTGTCATAAGCCACACAGACCTGTCTCCATGTTTAATTAGTTATTTGCCTTGTTTCTTATGGTTGTTTTGTTTAAGTTAAAGTTGGTTAAGTTGTGTTTCTTTAAGTTTGTTTATTAAGTTAAATTACAGTTCTTATTTGGTTTGGTTAAGTTAATTTTGTGCTTCAATTAAAGTTTACAGTTTGTGGTAATGCTTGAAATAACTATTGGAATTTTTTAACTATATATATATATATATCTGATCTTCTATCACTATATCTGATCTTCGTCATACTGTAACTCTCGTATTTTTGAACCGATTTAGATAAAATTTCGTGTGTACATAGTACATACCAATGTCTCGACCGAGTTTGTTGGCCAGCTTCATCCGCCATCTTGTTTCAAAATGGCGGCCATTTAAATTTTTTTAAGAAAATTAAAATATAAAATGAGGCACAAAAAAATTAGACATTGAAAAATATTTTTTTCTTATGTGTTTGGGTTTGATAAAAAGATTCTGGAGCATTTTTATTTTCGTCTATATCTTAAAAAATGGCTGAGTTACAGCACTTTGAATTTCTAGCATGGCTGATTTTGTCACGCGATAATACACGTATTTATGAACCGATTTGGATGTGACAAGGAATGTGCATAGTACATAGCAATGTCTCGACCAAGTTCGTTGGCCAGACTCATCCGCCATCTTTATTCAAAATGGTGGCCATTTAAAAAAATTTAAACAATTTAAAATTTAAAATGACGCATAAAAAATTAGACATTGAAAAATATTTTTTTTTTTATGTGTTTGTGATTGATACAAAGATTCTGGAGCATTTTTAGTTTCGTCTATATCTTAAAAAATGGATGAGTTATAGCACTTTGAATTTCTAGCATGGCTGACATTTTGAAATGATCTGATTTTTAAAACGCGATAATACAAGTATTTATGAACCGATTTGGATGTCACAAGGAATGTGCAGAGTACGTAGCAATGTCTCGACCGAGTTCTTTGACCACCCTCATCAGCCCTCTTGTTTCAAAATGTCGGCCATTTAAATGTTTAAAAAAAATTAAAATTTCAAAGTGAGGTACAAAATAATTAGGCATTGAAAAAGATTTTTCCGTATGGGCTTGAGCTTGATACAAAGATTCTGGAGCATTTTTAGTTTCGTCTATATCTTAAAAAATGGCTGAGTTATAGCACTTTGAATTTCTAGCATGGCTGACATTTTGAAACGATCGGATATTTGTCACGCGATAATACACGTATTTATGAACCGATTTGGATGTGACAAGGAATGTGCAGAGTACGTAGCAATGTCTCGACCGAGTTCGTTGGCCAGCCTCATCAGCCCTCTTGTTTCAAAATGACGGCCATTTAAAAGTAAAAAAAAAATAAAATTTCAAAGTGAGGTACAAAATAATTAGACATTGAAAAAGATTTTTCCTTATGTGTTTGAGCTTGATACAAAGATTCTGGAGCATTTTTAGTTTCGTCTATATCTTAAAAAATGGCTGAGTTATAGCACTTTGAATTTCTAGCATGGCTGACATTTTGAAACGATCTGAATTTTGTCACTCGATAACACGCGTATTTATGAAAAGATTTGGATATAACTTGGTGTGTACATAGTACATACTAATGCCTCGTCCGAGTACGTTGGCCAACATCATCCGCCATCTTGTTTCAAAATGGCGGCCATTATTATTTTTTTTTTATTTTAATTTTAAATGAGGTACAAAAAAATTAGAAATCGAAAAGGATTTTTTTTCTTATGTGACCTTGATACAAATATTTCAGAGAATTATTCGTTTCGTCTTTATCTTAAAAATGGCTGAGTTATAGCACTTTGAATTTCTAGCATGGCTGACATTTTGAAACGATATGATTTTCGTCACGCGATAACACGCGTTTTTATGAACCGATTAGGATGTGACGAGGCATGTGCATAGTATATAGCCATCTCTTGGTCGAGTTCGTTTGCTAACTTCATCCGCCATCTTGTTTAAAAATGACGGCAATTTAAAAATTAAAAAAAGAAGTTTAATTTAAAATGAGGTACAAAAAAATTAAAAATTGAATTTTTTTTTTCTTATGTGTTTGAGCTTGTTACAAAGATTGCGGATCATTTTTTGTTTTGCCTTTATCTAAAAAATGGCCGAGATATAGCAGTTTCAATTTCGAATGTGTGCGACATTTTGAAAAATCTCATTTTTTGCCTGCAACAGCACTCGTATATATCTACCGATTTAGATATGAGGGAGCATATGCACAGGAATTACTAAAATCTCGACCAAGTTCATGGTGAACTTTATTGCACCCATTATGTTGTTTTAAAATGGCGGGCTATCACCGATAATTCGGGTTAGTATAATTATTAATATAATTCGGGTTATCACCGAATTTGGCGGCAAAATATAAATCACTTTTATAAAACCAGCTTTGATAACGCTTACTAATTTCGCGAAATTCCAATTCATGTTCAATATTGACAAAAATTAGTATTTTATCTTCTATAATCGAGTTCCACTAATTTGAACTCCGAGTGTTTCAATAATATAAGCTGGCTTTTAAAAATAAGGAATATGAAATCTACCTCTTCCTCCCGGCACTGTCCGGAAGGACTTTTTAAAAATAAATACTTATTATACGTTGAAGTTCATGTACAAATTAAATAGGTAGTGAATTATTTCTGGTAAACGTATTTCTGGTAAACTCTAGAAACCGGAAATTTTTAGATATCATATTGTGCTTATGTAATGTACCATTAAAAATAATTAATAATAAAGATTTTATTTTTTCAATTTTTCTGATTATTTTCAGGGATGTTCAGATAATTAAAATCAGTTTTGAAAGTTATCGAGCTTTTTAAATAAATAAATTTCGACTTACATTTTGTCATCTATTTTCATAAATACATTTTGACTAATCTTAGACTTTGGTTTCTCCACACAAAATGTGTTTTGTAATTAACATAAATGAATATTTACAAAAAATCGACATTAACAAATTAGTACTTAATATATAACTTAGCATTTATTTGTGCATTATTGTTAAGTATTAATAGTATATCTTTTATCCTAACTATTTTTTATCAATAATATTAACATTAATATATTTTAATAAACTATTATTTTAATTTTTACTACATAAGTATGTATATAAACGCCGCTCTCTGTTTGTATGTTCCTTATACAAATCCTCAATTTTTGAATGACTTGCACGCAACTTTATGTATAGTAAAGTGGGGACAGACGCCGCGGTGGGACAGATGCTGAAGAGATTATGTAGGCGGCACTAGCGTTCCCTAGACAAATTTTAGAAGTTCGTAGTGTTTCTCTGTACTGTGTGATGTGTTGTAGGTGTTTCCACCGCTTAATTGTCAGAATTTACATATTTATGCCAGTTTTTATGGCTCGAAACTGCGTTGTAAGTTGCTAAAATTATTCTAATGAAGTTTTATTACATATTTTAGGAAAACCAAACAGAGATTTCATCCCAAAATCGATTGCAAGTATAGACTGGATCCTCATAGAATACAGACAAGTGCTTGCCTTTCTCTCACGTCTCTCTCATGATACAAAATGGCAGCGCGGCATCTTACCCCCCCCCCCCCCCACTATGGGACAGATGCCGCAAAATATATTTTTGTTTTTCGGCTCAATAAATTCATCATTGCGATTTAAGTACAACTTACATTTAAATGAATGTATATTAGCGCATTCTGCTACTTATCAAAATATTCTCAGCAACAATGTTAGTTCACCATGTGTGAATAAGGAAAACGCAGGCCGTTTACAATTCTCTGCATCTAAACTGTTAAACAAAATATCTCCTACCTCATTGGTCAAAAGACCTATACAGCCAATTAAGAGAAAGTAAAAGGATACAAATATTACAAGCACAGAGTTTATAAACAATTAAAAAGAAGAAGGAAATGAAAAACAAAAGAAACTAGAAAGCGTCAAAGAACGACAACTTGGAGGAAGTAAAATGTGTAAAAAAAGGAAGGGAAGATCAGTTTGAAAACGCCTTATTTGAGGAAAAAATTAAATGTAAGTCATCTTCCGACAATGGGTAAATTGTTCCTTTTATGGGTTCTGATGGCAGAACCGGACTGGAGTTTGACGACTCTGCATATGTTGAGAAGCTGGAGTCTTATCAAAAAGCAAAGTCTAAAGCGGCCAGGATTCAGTGCATCAAATTCAATTGATAGCTGCATGAAAAACGCGTACTATACTTTTGATACGTGTAGTGTGGTGTGATTGGGGGCAAACAAAAAGGAAAACAAAAGGAACAAAAAAGGCCAAAAATAAACAGACTAGGGCCTAAATAGAATAGAACTAATACTTACATTAAGAACAAAATGCAATGTTCGCCTGGATGTAAACCAGTGATTTATATCATTTTTGGAATTATGCTGTCAATTGTTTCCCGTAATTATGCTATCCATTCATGTAAATTCAAATTTATTTTCTTATCATTTTCAGTTTTTGTCAAGTTTTGCTTATAGAGATTAAACTTTTGCATTTTCATTTTTCACACAACTTTTCATAACTTAGTGATTATGTAATTTTTGCAAGTTTACTGTTATTTATTTTCATTTTAAGTAGTTTGAGAAATTAAAAATGTGATTTGCTTGAAAAAAAAAATAAACAGCCAAGCATTTTTCTCCTTGCGGCATCTGTCCCACACACCATACGGCATCTTATCCAGCACATGAAAAATGATGTTACAAAAAACCTGTGGAAAAATAATTATGCCTACTTTATTAAGAGGGTTTTAACTTGTTTAACATAGAAATTAGATTCTAAATGGTTCGATCAATGATTCCTGGTACTTAGTTTGTTGTTTTTTGCTTTATTGTACATTTTACAAGACGAAAAGAAAAACTGCGGCATCTGTCCCCACTTTACTATACATATGTTTTCGAACATGTAATAGTTTCATATCAACTTAAAAAATATACATCAATCCATTCATTATACCCTTTTTTTAAATCTCCCATAATTATTCTAAGCTGAAAATGCACATTTTATCATATATAAAATAAAAATGTTAACTGTAATTGAGGTAAAATGACGTATTACCATAAAATTTATGTTTTTGAAATTAAATATCTACTTTAATACCGACATCTACGAAAAAGGAAAAAAACAAATGCTAGTTACGACGTCACATTCTATCACATCTTTTAGACGTGTAGTCAAACTGACATTAAATAAACGACTTCTACATTTTATTTACTACGGCGATGGTATAATACAGCCATATCTTTTTTCTATACGTTATATATAAGTGTTTTATAGCTTTAGATGCAGTGGCAACATTTTCTGTAATTTGTATTAAAAAGAGAACACTTATTTCTCGTTTCAAACAAACATCATGACTGATAACACGACTAAAAATTCATGGAAAATGCGACATCACTTCCATTTATCATTGTAGATTTGATTTCTACTAGCAGGAATGACCGAGCTAAGCTCGACCAAATTTAACTTTGAGTTTATCTCAATATATTCCAAAACAGCAAATAATCCTTGGCCGATCTTCCGCCGAAAGTTCTAATTCGACTATATTTCCTCTTGGCGATCTCATTTTCCGGTGTCGGCAGATATGACTTTTTGTCCGCAAGGCAAATGACCTTTCGAGCATCGCCTCCCGACTACGATTGTGTCGGTTTTGAATTCTTTGCGTATTAGTTTTCGATAATTTGGTCACTTGGTAATCTTTTACCGATGTCATAAGATCTTTTGCCGATTAACTTATCCTATCGAATAGAAGAAATTGTACGATGCAAAAATAGTATTTAAAACGTAAAAAAAAAATCGTTTTAATTCAAAAAATAAATATTGTTAATTGGGAATATCTTCCACTATAAGACGCAAAAATATTTCCATAAAGAGGATGTAACTCATTGAAATGTAATAAATCTTCTTTTTTTAAAGTCAAAATATTGCTGTTAAGTGATTTTACAATAAAAATTACATTTTTTATTAGAATTAATTTTCTATTGTAAGATACAAATTAAATTACATTTAATTTAAAGGTTATATTCTTGCTTATAAGTAACTCACACTTTTGATAAACAAATATCTTTGCATGTTACAACGAATAATTAACTGTAATTTGCATCCCAGGATCAGCAATATTTAGAATTTAAGCTAAACAAAATATCTTACCTTTTAATTAATTACGCCCTCGATACGAAAACATTTTTATATTTTATAGCGAAAAAATTTTCCGTCTAACAATATTTACTATTTGAATTAAAGCGAACGATACATTTTAATTAGATATGTTTTGAATCTTACAATGAAAAATATTCTCATTTAACATTGCGCCCTACCTGTTGAAAATTCTATCATTTAAAGCGTCTCATTAAATTTTGGTTATGTATGAAAATATATATATATATATTTCTTTTTTTCAATATCTAAATAATTATTTTAATAAAAAAAAAATTCAATCATTTTTATTTTACTTTTAAGAGCTATAAAATAAAATTTCTCACAATCTGGAGGAAAAAGAACTTCTTTATAATTTATACAATAATCTTGTCAGAATTTTTTCCAAATAAATTATTTTTTTAATCAGAAATTTCTATTTCATAACTAGGAAAATACATTTAGAGCAAATATTTTGTTGTTGTAATAGTCTAAATTGCGAGATATTATCCTGATATAATCTAAATTTCAGAACTTATAATTTTCAATTTATTTATCCAATAATTATTTTAATTTTTAAAAAAAATGTTCAGTCATTTTTTTTCAAACTTTTAAAAAGGTATAAAATCAAATTTATCATTATTTGAGGAAAAAAAAACAAATAATAAATTGATTTATAATTTATACAATACATTATTTGAATTATTTTTAAATAAATAAATTTATAAATCAAAAATTTCTAATTCACAACTAAGAAAATACATTTAGAGCAAATAGTTTGTTGCTGTAATAATGTAAATTTCAGATATTATCCTGATATAACCTAAATATCAGATCTTATAATTTTGAATTTATTCATCTAATAATTATTTTAATAATAAAAAAAATAATCAGTCATCTTTTTTTAACGCTTAATATGTATAAAATTAAATTTATCACTATCTGGGGAAAAAAAAAAAAAAGATGAGCAACTTCTTTATAATTTATGCAATAACATTATCTGTATTATTTCTAAAAAAATTAATTTTTAAATCAGAAATTTCTAATTCACAATTAAGGAAATACATTTAGAAGAAATAGTTTGTTGTTGTAATAGTCAAAATTTCTGATATAATCATTATTTTTGATCTTATAAATTTCATTTTTTTTTAATCTAATAATAATTTTAATTAAAAAAACAGACTTTTTTTAACTTTTAAAATGTATAAAATTAAATGTATTACTTTTTGTGGAAAAAAGGAAGAACAACTTCATTAAAATTTATACAATAACATTATCAGAAGTATTTCTAAATAGATTAATTTTTAAATCAAAAATTTGTAATTCATATCTAAGAAAATACATTTAGAGCAAATAGTTTGTTATTGCAGTAGTTTAAATTGTAGATATTATCTTGATATAATTTATATTTCAGATCTTATAATTTTCAATTGATTTATCTAAATCTACAAAACAGCAAATATCTCTAACCATTTTAATAAGTATAATTTTACGTATGAATGTAAATTTGTAATTAATGAAAAAAGGAAAGAAAGAATAAACAAACGCTTTTAAATTGTTAGATTACTTTTACACTAATTCCCCTGCTATCTGTATGTTTTTAATATATTTAAGTTTACTGATTTGCAAATAATAATAAATTCTCATAAAAGAACATTTCTTGGAAAGTATTTTCTCCCCTATATTCCTTCGACTGACCATTTACAAATGATGTCCTTGAAACCTGAAATAGTATTTTGAGCGAGAGGGAGATAAGATACTGCAGGGCATTGGACAGTTTTGTTCACGTGACACACACACCCTTTCATCACTGCCGGGGGTATCTCTAGAGCGGAAACAAACAATAACACCTTAGTAAAAAATATTTGTTTTTCATTACTGTCCAATCGCCGGCCGATTACATACATAAGAATATTTATCCGATTAATTGACTTGTAATAATAATACAATTTCCTGCCGACATTTTCCTACGACATTATCTAGATAAATCCTTAGATTTCGTTCAGACGATATTATGTGAAGCGCAGCATTCGACTACACATAATTTATGTATAATTCTAGTATTAGGCCGTAATTTAGCCGATATCTCACGGAATAGGGGTTATTCCTACTGAATCATTCTTGCTGTTTGAGTTACAATTAGCTTGACTCTGAGCTACAGAGACCCAAAATGATGCACTAATCTATTTTTTTTAACATGCAACTTAACGCAATGCTCTTCCTGAGCCTGAAAACGACGGAATACAAAATTTAGTGAAAATCGTTAGTCATTTTCTACATAAAATTAGCTTGACCCACGTTGATACAAAAATGACCCACTCGAAATTTATCGAACATGTGACCTATTCCATTGGTCTTCAATGTACTGGGAAAAGGTGCAATAAAAAATTGTCAAAAACGTTTGAACCTTTTTGAGATACAGTTAGACTAACCCTGACCCATTATGACCAAAAATGACCCAATAACCAAATTTTCTAGAACATTCGTCGTAGGCCAATGGTTTTATCTTGCCCAGAGACGGTATAATACAAAGTTTTGCCAAAATCGTTTGAGCCGTTTTTTAGATAAAACTAGCTTGATTCTGATCAATTAAGACTCAAAAGGACCCGCTGATTGAATTTTCTTGAGCATGCGACGTAGCCCCATGGTCTTACGTCCGGAAACGGTATAATACAAAGGTTTGTCAAAATGTTTTGAACTATTTTTAGGTACAATTAGTTTGACCCTGACCCATTGTGATCCAATTTGACCCACCAATCTCATTTTTTTGAACATGCGACCTAGACCAATGGACTTCTCGAGCCCGAAAACAGTAGATAAGGAAATTTAATCAAAATCGTTGCAACCGTTTTCTAGATAAAATCAGCTTGACTCACAGTGACCCAAAAATTACCCATCGAATTTTCTCAAACATGTGACTTAGCCCAATGATCTTCTCGTAATCCAAAACAGTAGAATACAAAGTACAGTAAAAATATTTAGAGCCGATTCTTGGATAAAATTAGCATGACCCGCATTAACCCAAAAACATCTCATTAATTGAAATTTATCGAGCATGTAACATAACTCAACGATTATCTCGTACCCGAAAACAATTGGATGCAAAGTTTAGTCAAAATCGACTAAATAGTTTTCTAGATAAAATTTGCTTGACCCACAGTGACTCAAAAATGACCCACTAATCAAATTTTCTAGAACATGGGACTTATGACAAAAATGACACACTAATAGAATTTTCTCGAACATGTGACTCAGACCAATGATCTCCTCATGCCCAGAAACGGTATAATAAATTGTGTCAAAATTGTTTGATTCGTTTTTAGATACAATTAGCTTGACCCACAGAGACTCAAAAATGACCCACTAATCAAATTTTCTAGAACATGGGACTTAGCTCAAAATGTTTTGAGAATTTTTTTATAGATTCAATTAGCTTGACTCTGACGCTTTGTGACTCAAAATGACCCGCTAATCGATTTTTCTCTAACATGTGACTTAGCCCAATAGTAATCATATGCCCAGACACGGTATATTACAAAATTATGTGAAACTTTTTTGAGCCTTTTTTAAAAATTCAATTAGCTTGAGCCCTACCCATTGTGACCAAAAATGACCCACTAATCGAATTTTCTTGAACATGCGACCCAGCCTAATGGTATTCTCGTGCCCGAAATCGATAGATTACAAAATTTCGTCAACATCGTTAAAATCGTTTTCTAGATAAACTGAGCTTGACACACAGTGACGCAAAAATGACCCACTAATTAAATTTTCTGTAACATGTGACTTTGTCAAATGGTCTTTTCGTAATCCAAAAGTATAGAATATAGAGTTTAGTCAAAATTGTTAGAGCCGTTTTTAAGATAAAAATAGCTTGACCCGCAGTGACCTTAAAATAATCCACTAATCCAAATTTCTTAAACATGTGACCTAGTCCAATAGTCTTCTCGTACCCGCAAACGGTTTGATACAAAATTTAGTCAAAATCGATTGAGCCGTTTTTTAGACATAATTAGCTTGACCCTGACCCATAATGCCGCAAGGTGACCCACTAATGGAATTTCCTCGAACACGTGACCACTCTCAATTGTCTTTTCATGCTCGAAAACGATAGGGTGCAAAATTTAATCAAAATCGTTAGAGCACTTTTTAAGATAAAATTTACATACACATAAAAAATTTTTGCTCATATTATAATATAAGATTAAAAAAACATTTAGGTTCATATTTAAGAGTAAGGTTTATGTTATAATTACACGTAAAGTAAAGGATTTAGTTTTAAGCAAAGACAAATAAAATGCCAATAAATGCTGCATCATCAGAATGTATTTATTGTATCCCCCCCCCCCCTATTGTGAGAGAAATCGTATACTTCTGTTACACGTGAAAGAAAACATGTATTTTGATTTTAAAAGTAAAAAAATTTTCCACAATGGTGTCAATAAAAAACATCCGTCATACTGACTTTATAATTAGGTTCCAAAATAAAGACTAAAAAGTGTGATTTGTTCCATAAACATCAAGTTAAGGATGTTCTCAAATCCAAAGAATCTTCTTCCTGTCACATTTTTAAATTCAATTCTGTTCGAAAAAAGTATTAACCTTTTACCCGACAACGTTCCACAAGTGGAACATCAATTATGGGATGCTGTATCTTTTAAAGTGTTTGCTCAAACTGTTTGAAATTTTAAATATAACTTTTTAAAGACATGTTTTACAGGATTATAAATTATTATGTAATAATTTTTGTGGTTCCCATCTTAGAGCTTGTTGAAATATAACAAAAAACGTAAATTTTGTAACTGTGCTTTTTACTTTAGAATTAAAATGTGAGTACTGTGATTATGGTTATTATACTGCTTACTGTTTTTTATGAAGTTTTATGCATAAATGTATGTTTTATATAATTTTGATTTTGTTTTATGATCATATGGATGTCAATGTTTCACATGTGGAAGGTTGGCGATCAGAGTAGAAAATTAACTTATTGTTACTTTTATTAGGATTTCTATAATTTTTACAGGGCTCCCACCTGCGACTATTTTTTTTTTATTATTTTCGTACCAGTGTTATAAAAAAATAATTTTTATCATATATTTCTCTTGCACCTGTTGTCAAAATGTCTATGAAATATTTTTGAAACAATAAATGCCCAATAAAATCTTCAAAGTATTGTTTAAACATGAACGAGGATATTGTGTTTATTACAGTGATGGCAAAGTTGTTTGTGTATCATAAAACGACTACAGTATCTTTACTGTTATATCAGATGGGGAAGGAGCATTCTTAACTCAAAGTGCAACACAATATTCTCGAAATTGACACTAGAATGTTCAACCAAACATCTCTATTGATTATATTGCATAATCAGAATATGGATGTATCGATATTTTGATTCCTTTGCTTAAAACATATCCTCCAGTACTTCGATTAAAAAAATGGTGGTGAAATCTGTTTGCAAATCAACTAAGCATGACTATTGCTACCGATTGGACTCTTGTTTTCAGGTCTTTCATAAAAATTTTGCTGTTAGTGATGAGTTATCATATTCTTAAAAATATAAAACATTTTTTATTTTGCCTTTTTTCATTTGTTTTTATATGTGTGCAGCGCTGGTACGATTTGCAAAGGAAAAATCGCCAAAATTTATAAATATTATCGTACCGCCAACGTTCCAAAAGTGGAAATACATGTAACTCCACTTCTATTTTACATAACATCCCAAAATTCGGCACACAATCTTAGAATTAATCTAAATAATCTCAAAAATATTTTCAAATTAATTTGAGAAGCAGTTCATGGTGCGGCAGGTAAAAGGTTAAATTTTCAGGTGTTCTTATCATTCTTATTTCAAAAACTATGTAATCGTATAAGTTCTTTTAGGAAATACTGTCAAAGTTGACGTTTTGAACTACATTTCCCGACGCAACACCGCGAAAAAGGAGAAAACTAGGTCGTCACGAGACCACAATTGCTCATAAATCGATAAGTAATTTATTTATAAAAAAATAACTCAATACTAATAAAAAAAATAATTTCGTGTCCATATCTCTTCAAGATTCCTGCGAATTTTTTTTAATGAGTCGGAAAATGTCTCTAGATGTTTCGCGCTGTTGCGCAGGGAACTGAAGGACTGCCTTAAGCATTATTGAACATTAATATTTCGTTATCGAGTTGCGTGCTTATAATATTCGCTTAAAACATAAATGATGCTATATTGTATTAAAACAAAAGTGTACGCCATAATAGATGTGAGGTACATTCATGAAAATACAAATATGACAATTAGCGCGCATCCCGATTACCAAAGATTAACCAGTCAGCACTTAAAAATATGAAAAAAAATTGTCTTTTTTATTCAGTTAATAGTCAAAGTGAAATTAGTACTTCATTAAAAGAAATAAAGAATGAAAACACCGGATTAATAGGCATGTAATTGAACTACGCACTTAAATACGGAATAATATGTATCTATAAAATCCCAATATTTCTTCATCCCTGTCTTGTATTAATATTTTTCAGATCAGATATAAAATAATTTTAGTCTATAGTAGAAAGAGAACCAAAAACGGTAATAACTCACATTTAAAATATAACACTTTGTGAAAAACAATCAACATAAAATTTAAAACAATGCATAGGACACGATTCGAGCTTCAAAATTAACATCCCGCCATCAGCTACTGTAAACACGTGTCCGTAAGTTTACAAGATCACAAATGGACAGAAAGGGAAAAGAAGAGAGATTAAAAAGCGTGCAACAGATGGCTAGCATTAAGATAAAAACCAATCACAGACGATCGGATGAATAATTGGAATTTTTCTATCATTGTGGCAACACTTTCCAATTCTGCACGTGATCATCTGTGATTGGTTTTTACCTTACTGCTAACGCCATCTGTCGCACTCTTTGGAATATCTCCTCTTTTCCCTTTCTGTTTATTTGCGACCTTGACTCCTTAAGGACACGTGTTTACAGTAGCTGATGGCGGGCTGTTAATTTTCAAGCTCGAAACGCGTCCTTTACCTTGTTTTGATTTACAAAGTGTTGTCATTTTAATTTTACTCTAAATGTGAAAAAAAAAAAAAAAAAAAAACTAAGAAAATTTAAATCTGTTCTGTCGCTTATTAATTTCAGCGTAGTACCAAAGTGCAGGGATATAGTGGAGGGTATACGGGGCTATACGCCGTATACCCTCTGGATTTTTTTAAGGAACACCGTATACCCTCTGTTTCTCAAGAAAGCTATGGTATATATACATTAGGGTATACCCTCCGCCTTGAGCGTAAACCCTCTGCTTAGAACGTATGCCCTCTGTTTTTTTTTACGACTACACCACTGCCAAAGTGAAAGTATTTTATAGTTAATATGACATTATTATTAATCTTCCGTAATTGAGCGTATAGACGAATGGCTATTTGAACAAATGTTATGTGGTGGAAGAGCGTTGTTGAAATCTTCAGTGGTATTCATATCCATTTGAAATGACAATGTACCCATAATGGTATTACTTGCAAGTGGGCCCACTTACTGAAAAGTAATGTTAAAAAATAAAGAAATAAATTTTGACTTTGTTCTGGGCAATATATTGCCAACTGTTATAAACCAAAAAATGTCACAAAATCCAGCATACTTTTTCTGACAAACATCATTCAAAAATATATTTTTGTTGATATACGATTATGTAAAAATTTAAATGATGCGTTTAGAAAGATATAAGAACAATAAAAGCGAATGTCACAGAGCCGGCCTTTGTAAAAGCAGATATTGGTTTGGCAATATTATAAAAGCGAACCACGATTCTTCGCAGGCGACGAAAAAGTCCGTAGTAATAGAGACAGGGCGTTTTCATTAAAAAGGTAATAATAAATAAGTAATAATTAATAAATAATCAATGAATTTTTCGGCGATTTCTTTCACAATAAAAACAGACATATAGCTGATTACGGGTCTAATTTTTAATAAATTTATAATATTTATGTGAATGCGTAATTGTTATTTTCTGTATAAAAATTACTTTTGGAGCTGTTCATGGAAAATTTAAAAACTATGTTAAATATACAAAAAATATTATATTTTCAATTAAAACTATACAAATACAATATTCTAATACAAGTGTAAATACCCGTCCTAGGACGGTGGGTAAAAATTGTGTTTTTCACTTAAAATTTGAAAAACTGATAAAAAAAATAATTGACAATATGGAAGCGTTCAGATGAGCAAAGTTCGGCTAGATCATGTTATAATAAACACACAATTAGCATTTATAATATTTCTGGGTAAACCAAGTTTTCCGGCTAATATACTATAACAAAATTAAGATTTCTTAATAAAGCAAAAATTTAATAGATATGCTATAAAAGTGCGTAATTAAAACAGTCTGCTGCAACAAATGAAATAATACTATTTTTTTTATAACACTTTGAAATTGTATTTTATCGTTTACCGCCACCCCCCTTCCTCCCCCCTCCAATTTTTTTATATGTATATTGATTAATAAATAAGTATCTCGGGTTCAATCCCAACCGCCTAATCCCCTAAGCTTCTGTCCTCCTGATGCAAATCTATAAATAAAAAATTATTAATTTTACTTTTCATATAAATATTATTTTTTTACTTTTAAAATATGGAATATGTTTTTTTTCTTTTTTTTAAGTTTAAATTTACATACACCTGTATATAGAAAAGGAAAAGATAAGTAATGTGTAATTTAAAAATAAATTTCAAAATAATAAGTCTAAAATATTTAAATTGATTACTTTTTTAAAAGAAAGTCAGTTTTATCAATTTTTTGCAGGAAAAAAAAAAAGGATATTTAAAAAAAAATACCATATCATTGCTTTCCGTGAATCCCTTTATATGAGAAATAAATTAAAATTCCTTACATGTCGCAAAGAAAATTTAATATGATTGCAACTTAATACTTGAAATAATCTCAAGTGACACTTGGCGATTTATTTTGGTGGTGAAATGCGATGTATCTTCTGATTTGTTAGAAAGAAGTGTCTACCACTGCCCAATACTCAGGACTTGTAACCCTGAGAAGTAATCGCGGGATTCTTATTTCTTGTCAACCAGTGGGAGAATGTAACCTTTCACTCTTGAGTCTCTCCCTCGGAGACTGGTAAGATTGTGGATTCGCCCGGGATGCGTTACACTGCCTTTTATTATATAGAGATTGTGTGTCAGTGTGTTCTATAACCCAAGAAGGCCGAGTTGCATCCCCTGATATATATAATGTAAGAGTTAAAAAGAAAGAAAAATTGTTTTTCAGTCTTCCTATACACTCTTGCATCCCCATTTCTGTACACATTGGGGAACGCTTCAGAAAACTCGAAACATCAGATTAAATTATGGAAAAATGAATAGTTATTTTTTAAAATAGAGAAATTCAAGCAACGCAGTGTAGTACTGCTAGTTTATAAAATATTTGATTGCAAATCCATAATGTAATATATAAAATGCAAAATATTTTGTTATTAAACAAAATTAAAAAAAACTTTTTTTTCTTACTCTTTTTTTGCGGAGATATAATTAAATCTCTTTTTCATAAAATATGTAGCTATATATTGAAAAATAAGCACTTAAAATTATATATATTTCATTAATTTTTACTATAAGCTAATTTCTTTTACACAAAATTAAACAATGCACATAACAGTTATAATAATTACGTTGTTTAAATATATGTTCCATATATTTTTCGAATAAGAACCTATATTAATGTTTGTCTTTCTGGAAGAAATTGCTGTAAGAGGCTTAAACAAATAACCTTTATTCCACTGTTCATTGATTGAAAAATTCTCTTCTGAAGGTTCATTTTATTTAATGACGGCCGAGTGATTTTTACAAAGTAAAGAATTTACCCTTAAGGGCATAGTAAATTGAGTTTAAGAAATATATTTTACTTTATAAAGAAATAGAAATAAATGTAATATGTATATACGAGGGTTGTAGTGGGTAGCTGTCCGGGTACCACGCACATCCGCTGCCCCCCTCCTCCGGGATAGTTTTTTTTTATAAATCCCGTTTTTTTTTTTTTTTTTTTTTTTTTTTTTTACAATCGTAAGGATTGTAGTGCGTATCTGCCCAGGTAGACGCTCAGCCACCCGCCCGGCCTGAGTTTTGTTTTTAAAAACTTTTATATTCTACATTTAATGTTACATTTTTGTAACAAATAAGTTAAATCTATAGAAGGTTAAAAAATAAAAGTTAAACCAATTGGACATTAAAAAATGAAGTTAAACCAATTGAGCATTAAAAAATAAAAATAAAATTCATACAGTATGATACATTGAAACTCTAAAAAACTCGAAATAAATAAATTAGAATAAATAATTTTAGAATAAATTAAAATAAAAGTATTCAAATTAAATCTTAGACTTTTTTAATTTTTATGTTGTAAAAATTTAGATTGCAAATTTTGTATTATGTTTTTGAAGATTTTAAATAAAATGATAAAATTCATGTAAAATACAAAACTTTAAAATGTATAGGTTCGATTTCATTCGAACAGAATCTGAGTTTTTATGGTTATTAAACATCATTCTGTATGCATTTTATTTTTATTTTTCAATGTTCAATTGCTTTAACTTATTTGTTACAAAAACGAAGCATTAAATGTAGCAGTACTAATTGAATAAAATATGAATAGAATATTGAATAAAATCTGTGCCTTCTCGGGTTTAAACAATGTAGGAAATATATATATATATATATATATATATATATATATATATATATATATATATATATAACCATTAATTAAACATAACCTACCACCATCAAAAACCGTAATATTATGAATTAAAGCTGTAAGTATTAAAAAAATATTATAACCACAAGAAAATACGGATAAAACCATAACTAGAAAATTAAATAACATTAAAGAAAGCTATGCAATGATAGGAATGAAAAAAATAATGGAATTCTAAAATAGGTATTAGATAACTACATAGTAGAAATCATATTGATAATACACATAGACGGTGCGCTATTGCAGCAATTATCTAAGCGTATAATATTTAAAAGATTGCTAAATCATTTAACGACCTGGGGATATATAAGAATATATATAAGATACCAAAAGGAAAAAATGCTTCAAAATGAATTGTTGACATTCAAAATGAAAAGATATTTTAAAAACATCGTAAAAAGCTTACATTCATAATTACTTGCGCAAATGCACCATAGTAATTTGAATGCTAATATATAACCATTAATTAAACATAACCTACCACCATCAAAAACCGTAATATTATGAATTAAAGCTGTAAGTATAAAAAAAAAAATTATAACCACAAGAAAATACGGATAAAATCATAACTAGAAAATTAAATAACATTAAAGAAAGCTATGCAATGATAGGAATGAAAAAAATAATGGAATCCTAAAATAGGTATCAGATAACTACATAGTAGAAATCATATTTATAATACACATAAATAGTGCGCTATTGCAGCAATTATCTAAGCGTATAATATTTAAAAGATTGCTAAATCATTTAGCGACCTGGGAATATATAAGAATATATATAAGATACCAAAAGGAAAAAATGCTTCATTATTATATATATATATATATATATACACACACACACACACACATATATATATATATATATATATATGCATATATTTGTTCTGCAAATTAGTTCTTTATTAAATTGTTTCTATATATATGTTTCCAATATCGTAAGCTGCATCAACATGACTTAACAAAGAGGTGAAGAAGAACAAAAGCACACTTTTCTGTCCCTTCTTAATACAAGGTTATTACAAATGAATCATTGTGTTTTGATACGTTACTACGTGCGAACTAGGATGCGTATATGTTTCCATGACAACTCAAACGAGAGGACATTAACTACAGTGTTTCGCGATGCGTATGTGTCATGCGCGTGTGGTTGCCACGGTTGCTGCGCGAACGTCATATTCAAAATGGCGACTGGGCAGCAGAAATTTCACGCACAGCTGTGGAATGGAAAGTTCGCGGCTAGCGCGATTTGTTAAAAAATGAAACTCGTGCAAAAGTTAGCATATCTTTAATTTTTTATTCATAAACATGCATCATATTAACATGCAGCGCATGTATGTGTGTTTAGTTCAAAACTTGCAAGTCAAATTTAAACCTCTTTTAATTATGCGGTTGAGCCGAAGTAATGAATACATGAGTAATTTCAATAACAACACAATATTATTATAATTTAAAGAACATAGAAGTTTATTTAGAATACTGTTTCTACAGGGCTCCACAAAAGTTTAGATTAAAATTTGTAGGTTAATCTCACGTAGCAGTAACGCTTTCTTTCATGGCCACATAAAATATTACTTGAAATCTTACAAGAGAATATCAAACCACTTCCAATTATCTGATTGAGCTAAAAGTTTGCCTACATGTGTTTTTTCAAATGACAATTCTATTAAACTATGATTTGACGAATGTATAATTGTGCATTTTTTAAAAGGCCACACAAAATATCGCGGAAAGATTGTTGATAAAAAGCAGAAATTTTAATTAAATTTCAAGAAAATTACTATAGGTTATTGAGATACACTATAACATTTTTTAAATAGAAAACAATGTGCGAAGCAGTTATATTTCTTCTACAATGACACATATTCGGATGCATTACCGTCTATACGCAGAAGTTTTACCTCAAATTGAATAAACACAACAGCATTTTTTCAAATGTTTAACGCATTTTTTGCAATTCATAATACTTTTATTTTTAAACATTATTGTTCAATAGACGAATTATTTCACATTGTTTGATCATTTTATTGGGGATACATTCGAAAAATTAGCAAAAACTAATTAAACTTCAACGGAATTTTGTCCACCTACATCGTCAAAATGTCCCACTGTGCGGCATAAAGTAGAAAGTACTGTGGTACAAAAAATCAATCGTCTTTAACGAGCACTGAAGCTACTTTCAACGCTACTTCAAAAAAAAACAAAAAAAAAACACGTGTGCCATTGTACAAATTGCGTGTTCGCAACGTAATTTTTGTGTGCAAAATATGTTCTGCGTAAGTATTAGCGAATCTCAGTTGCAGCGTTTATGAAAACATCGTATGAAGTCAAAGAGTGTGACAAAGAGATACGTAAACAAATCAGTTAGTTAATATTCAATAACTGTTTTAAGAATGATAAATAAAATTTATGCAGTAGATATTTTTTATACAATAGTAGTCATTTTTCATATTTCTAATTCAAATGTATAGTTTATGTTTTCGTGCCTCCCAAAAAATAAGCTGTAGTTTAAATGCATTTCTTTAAGTAACTATATTTAAAATTTGATTGTAGCACTTATATCAATCTTTATCAATCTTAATTTCTCAAACAAAATTATAATACGTGTATAAGAAGCATTTTGGTGGCACAAACAAAATCTTTAGTGTTATGTTAATTTCTTAATTATTTTAAAATCCTCGGTTATATAAATCTTACTTGATTATTTAACTGTAATATGCTATGATCATCCTTAATTGTGAGTAGATTGACAAAATTTGGAAGCGTCGATGTAGAAACGTTGGCTTTTTAAAGTAAGTTGTGACGGCTTATTTTTTAAACAAGTAACTCTAGCTCAAGTTTAGCTCTAGCTAAACACTTTTTCGATAAAGTATTCAGTGCTCTACTATAATAAGTTTTTTTTTTTTTTTTTAGAACTAGACGAGATAAAATACCAATATAGTTTTTATTCCTAATTTATCGGATGATGGAGCAATAGAATGAGCCAGTATCTAATCCTACTTTATAAAGCAGATGTCTAAAACTTCGATTCCACTCCGATACTTCTTTTGAACTTTCTGAGCTATATATTCGCAATTTATTCTCTGACACTTTTACTGAAAATCCTCTGACCACAAGTAAATTTACGGTTTTCTTCAAATTTAGTTTTAAGAATGTATTTTGTATTCAATGTAATAATTAAATTCCCTGCCTATTTACAGGATAAACATTTTACCTTTTTTACACGATGCTTCAAATATAAGTATTCTCTGTATTTTAATTAAACTTTTATATGAATCAATTGGAACAAAAAGCTCCAAATATGTAAAGAAGTGCAGGCAATACTAATCGGTTTCATTTTATATCATAGTGTTTGCGCCAAAAATAAAATATTGCATAATATGAACTGATTAAAAGCAATTACGGTGTTCTTGTATTATAATATTTTCTTCCAGAATTGCGCCATATTAAAGTAGAAGAAAATAATTATTTAAATAAAATATTTAAATTAATATTTGCCAAATCCCTGAATGACATAAAATGATAAATTTTAGGTTTTCTTTTCATTTCTTTTCTATTTATTATCGGATAATTGAAGAAGGGAAATAACGTTCAAGCTAGGGATTTCCTTCTCTAATTCGTGCATCAAAAAGCAAAAAGGTTACTTTATTTTATACCACGATCTACTAACCATCACATAGCGATAATGTTTATGGATTTTTCTTTACAATAATTTTACACAATAGAACAAAATCATATTATTTTATTAAACTAACTAAAAACTCTTTACATCTTCAGTCTATAAAATCCGAATTAACCTACCTTTATCTGAATCAGATACTAAATTGTAGAAAGTAAAGCTTAATAAATATTTTCATGCATATTCCTTTGTAGTGTGTAAATACAAAGATACATGTGTACTTTTGAATTTTACTCCGCATAAAAATGTTTAATATAACTTTATATATAATATTTAAACACTAAAAGCATGTTGTAAAGATCGTTATTAACATTGTGAAATTCCATTGTGAAAGGAAAAGAACAAAAAACAAATTGAACGAAAATGTATTTTAACATTATGATATGCAGCAATAGCCAACTCTCATGCATATGATTTTTTTTTTAAATTTTGACTGATTGCTACAAAACATTCATAAATACTTTGGAAATTTAATTTGGATATGTATCATAATGCAAAGATTCAATGTATCTGAATTTTGAAAACTAAAAATAATTTAAAAATGGAAATGCCTAGTATGAATATCAATAAACTGATTTTCTTAAGCAAAACAAGAAATTGCAAAACTGTCCATAATCGGGAATATATAAATTCAAATTGCAGAAAATGCCAACGAAATAATGACAACCTGTTTTACTTCTGATTGGCGCTGCGATCGTTGTCTTTGAATTCGAGAGAGAATACATTAAATGTTGTTGCATTTTTGATCTATTTGAATATTTCTAAACTGTTGAAAAAAAAATAGAATATTTTGGAGGTAAATTTTTCGCTAAAATAGTACGATGGGTAGGTCTAACTGAATACCTGAGAAAAGTATCATTATAGTAACATCCGAAAAAAGAAAACTTCATACTGATTTTTAATGATATTGAACTAGTTTCATGTATTTTAAAAAGTCGTGGCTCAGCATTACAGTAGCAGAGCAAAATTACCATAGGGGTTTTCATACATTTTTTAACCTTTCTACCGCCTCTGAAAAGTGATTTAGTTTTGAAGTCTCATGATTCTTTTAATAATTATTTAAATTGCATAAATTTCTGTTATATAGTTAAGCCATATATCATGCATTATTAAATTTAGAAATCACACTTATAATGTAATAAAACAGTGAGTTCAGTTAATATTTAAAGATATTCACTATATAAGTCACAATCCGAGGGCTAAATTAACATAGAATAGTGTATGAAGATAAAACTTGTGTTAACCCTTATGTCAATGACCGGGTACTTGGGTAGCTTTTTTATCTTTTCATACCGTTTTCAGAGTGTTAATATCAAAAGAAACTAAAATGAATTTAGATCACCATTATTTGTAGTATTAACTCTCCATTAGTATAATTACGTGAAAATTTGGAGTTTTTTTATTGCTATTTTGGGGCATTAAACATTTGTATACCTGTCATCCATGACCAGGGTACCTAGGTATCCATGCGAATTTTCTGTGTAAAATACAGAAATTGATGGATTATTTAGATTTAGATCAATAAAATTTGAAATTAATTTGAGAATAAGCGTTAAATATATTTTTTAAGGCAAAAGATATTTCATTTACGGGAAGTTTTGTTGACAAGCTATACAATAGCCAAAGATGTACGAATGTACATCACATACTGGCTTTCCATATTGTTTACATGATTTTCTGGTTTTTCTGTGCCGTTTCTAAAGGTTCTACCAAGCACACCTGACACCAACAGATTTTATCCTTCTCACGCTTTAAGCTCTTTTGACTGAGTTCTGAACGTGCGACAGTTTCAAGTACGGGCAAAGATTTTTTTCTGTATATTTTCAATTCTTGATTTCGTCGAAAAAAGTCTCATAGCCCCTCCATTCTGCGATTCATGTTGAAATGCTGGAAGCCTCAACATCTAACCTAATTCTCGCAATAACGGGCGACGATTATCTGTTTTATTTATAACCATATCATTATATGAAGTATGTATAGCATTATATGAAGTATGTAAGTACCAAGTGTTGCTGTATCCACAATATAGAAAAATAATGCAAGTTTTAATACAGTTGTACTCTTTGTGTTGTATATTGCCCCGGAATTTATCCATTATACAGTATATGGCCAAAGGTGACCGGTCACTTGCGATTTTAGAAGTTTTATTAAATATCTAAAAAAAAAATACATGAGGAATTAACCTGAAACTGCAAGTGAGTAAACAATGTAGTATAGGTCATATATTTCCGCGAAGATTTTTTTCCTGAAACCCCATAGGGACCGTCAACAAATTGTATAAGAACGAATATCATTTGAATAACCCTGTAAAAACTAATGTAGCAAAAGCTTTCAAACTCGATATTATCAATAAGTGGCTTATTGCAATATACTGTGTTCATTTTTATGAGGATAGCATGTATATTCGTAGAGAAATTAAGGTTTTTTATAAAAACAGTCCCAAATTTCGCCAGGTTTTTTGCTTATGATTTGCAGAGTTCTTAATATAAAAGAAAAAGTTCTTTATGACAACAACATATGACCATCAACGTTGTACACAATACTCTGCATTCAAAATAATAATAAAAAAACAATAAAAATTGGATGAAAAATGAGCAGGTTTACTAAAAAATGTTTCACTCCGCATGCGCGAATTGAATCCAAATGTAATATGCATAATGTAATAGACAAGTATATAGAGCAACTTTTGTGAAAATCTCAAAATCATACCTGGAAAATTCTGAAAATTATCGTCGATACAATAACCTCGAAATCCGTTGTTCCCTAAAGGATGTAAAAAGATGAGGGGCTGTATCAAATGTCTGTCGATTAGTGCCCAGATAGCGTGCACAATATTGTACGTACTACTATATTTGGATACAACCCCTTATCTTTTTGCTTCCTTTGGGAACAACGGACTTCATGCTTATTCTATCGACTATAATGACGATAATTTTCAGAATTTTCAAGCTATGATTTTGAGACTTTCACAAAAGTTGCTTTATGTACTTAGATAATTTTTTATTATTTTTTAATTCTGATTGCAGAGTACTGTGTACAATGTCTTTTGTCATAATTTTCGAAAAGAACTGTTTTATATTAACACTAGAAAGGCAGCGGTTTTTGTATACCTAGAAAGACGGAGAACGGACATTTTGACCGCTCCATTTGAATGACCAAAATTAAAGCATTTTTTAATATTTTTTTTTTTGGTTCAAACAACTTAAAAAAACATTTATTAATATTAAAATAGAATATTATTTTTTTTATTTACCGTTTTATATATAACATTAATTTTAGTTAAAGGAAATGCAATATCTATAATCAATTATCAACAAAAATTACAAAACAAAATTTAAAGAAATTTTTGGATTTGCTCAAAGCACATTAAATTTATATAACATAATTGCTTTTTTAAGTGTATATATTTAAAAATATAAATATTACAAAAATAAATTACATTATTCATTTTTACATTCTCTGCAAACAATCAGCTTTATAACTTTGTAAGTGCAGGAGCCACAAACCGATTTTTGCAATCACTACAAATGTTCATTAGTTTTATTCCCGCCTCGATTTATTTGGCATTGTTTGCGTTTCGTACCCGAGATTGTGGGTGCACCTGTATTTGGAGTTAAGTCTGACAGCGGAGATGCCTTAGAGGCGACATATTTTGTACGCAGTTCGTCTGCTAAATTCAAAATAAAATCACGACGCTTTATATTTACACCGGTAGTCTCTTAATAAATCCCACAAGCATTTATAGCAGCTAAGTCCAGAATATTAAAAACTTGCACATTTTCTTGCCATCTGGTCAAGTACATCCACACCGTATTTCGTTGAGTTGTAAAACTGAACAACCTCAGGCGTCTTTTTTTCATTGCCATTGACTTCAAGTGTAGGATGTAAAGTGCTTAACAACAAAACATTTTTGTTTTTCATACTTTGATTCGAGGTCAGTGATATATTATCGTGCTTGAGAATTTTGCTTGAATACGGTTCTCCCTTTGTGAGCTTGAACGATTCGGGCACTTCTTTCCTTACACGTTTCACAGTTCCAACAATGCTAAGTCCTTCATTTCTTAGAGTTTTCGCTAATTTCAACGTTGTGAAAAACTTATCCGTTGTTATGTTCCTTCCTGTATTATGAAATGGCTCTGCTAAGCGACAAACAGAATGTTCTTCAATAGTTTCATCTATAGGTCTATTTTCTTTTTTACATAAATATGGAAAGCCATTCAACAAATATTTTGATAGTACGTCTGCTGCTAGCCTAAATTTAATTCCGAATTTATCTGGTTTTTGCAGCATGTACAGTGTAAATGGGCTACGTGCCTTACTTGGAAAGAGTTTTTGGTCAACTGTTATATTTTCTCCGGGTTTCTAGCAAAGTAAACAATTTTTAGTAAACGAGTTCCAGATCTCTAACACTAGTGCAAATTGATCAGATCGAAGTCTTTTAGATCTCATTGCCTTAAGATCAAACCGCAAATATCTGATTATTTCTTTGAACCTGCCCCGAGCCATTGTTTGGTGAAAAAAGTTTATTCCCCATGTCGTGGACCATAAGTTGTTTATTGAAATACCTTTAGAAATAAAAGCTCCACGAGCATACAGTAGGGAAATAAAAGCATCTAATTCATCTAAAGATATATTTCAATGTGGGTCCTGCAAACATCGATGAGCTTCCGCTCTGTGCACATTTTTATGAAACGAAGAATCTTTTCATTTATGAATAGTCTTCATTCACTTGTGAAATTCCGTAACATTACATTTCTAGTGGCAAATGAACTTGGTCCAGGAACTTCTCTCAACACATTGTGCTGCTGTCGTTTTCCTGAAGAAATATTACCAGAAGAAACTGCCCATATTGTTCCATCTTTTGCTATTTCTACATTTTGACCATTTCCTTCATTTTGGGAACATACTCTTTGTTCTTCTCTTTTACGTATTACTTTTACTTTTCTTTTGACGTTTTCTGTTTTGTTTTCGTTTTCTACCACGTGTGGTACTTGCATGACTTGAATCGACATTTATAAAAAAAAATTTCTTCATTTTCAGATTCAGATGAAAAATCTGTTTGTGCAGTTTCAGTAAAAAAAAAAAGCGGCATTCGTCCGTGGAAGAGGATTCACTTACATTTCCAGGGTTATATTCATCGTCAGATAAATTTGAATTTTCATCTGTACCAGAATCGGTTTCAGATACAGTCCGCAATATTTTTAGAAACTCTTCTTCTGACAGATTGCTTTTACCAACAGTTTTTCGCGACATAGCGTGAAAAAAATGTACATCCGATTAGGTCAAGAACTTCGAAAGAAATAAATATCTCTTACTACAAAATCAGATGCTTTCGAACATAAAAGGAATTTTACGTGACCAGAAGGTGTTTTTCAATCCCGCTTATTCTCCAAATGACAGCAGTCTATTACAGCCCCTACGAAAAGAATCACGTGACAACGAGATGTTTTTAACATCCCTGCCTACCTCACGTATGCTTCTTTCCATGAAATGTTATTAAAATTATCTCGAAAAGAAAGAATAATCGTTCACAGACAGCAAAAATTGAAAAGTAAATGTAATGTTAGATTTTATTTCTTCAGCGGTCAAAATGACCGCAATCCGTCTTCTAGGAATACAAATTTATAGGGCAAAAAAAAAAAATTAAATTTTTGCGCTACATAATTCTTATGAATAATTAGGGAAATTCAATAAACAATGTACAAATCGAAGAATATTTAAGAAAAATACAAGCGTTTGAAATTCATTTTCGGTCAAAATGACCGCTCCCGGCTTTCTAGTGTTAAGAACTCTGAAAATTATGAGCAAAAAACTTGGCGAAATTCGGAATTGTTTTTCTTAAACCTTCATTTCTCTACGTATATACATGCTATCCTCATAAAAATGAACACAGTATATTACAATAAGCCACTTATTAATAATCTCGACTTTGAACGCTTTTGCTGCATTAGTTTTTCCATTTTTATCCAAAATATTAGTTATTTTTCAATTTGTTGATGGTCCCCTATGGAGTTTCTAGAAAAAATCTTCGCAGAAATATATGACCTATACTATATTGTTTACACACCTGCAGCTTCAGGTTAATTCATCATGTATTTTTCTAGATGTTTAATAAAACGTCTAAAATCGCAAGTGACCGGTCACCTTTGGCCATATAGTGTATCCGCTCCAAATTTCGTTTCCTTATAAAACTGAATCATTTCCGGTTTATCTTTCGGTCATGTGATGGTTTTATCATGATGCATACTAGACAATAGAATGACTAGAGAATAGAATGACAGCTTTGTTCCCTTTTGGAACATAGGAACAAATACTTATGCCATCATGAAACCCAAATTCTAGATATAACACTTGCGCGATTTACTTGGCCTCATATCTTGGGGAATATAAAGATTGTTTCTTTTCAAAGTGCCAACCATTGTGAGATTCCATTATAATAAATGCTTTGTCAAAGAGCTTTCAGTATAATAAATACTTGGCTAAAAGAAAGACAGGAAAAAATGTTGTCCATGTGGATGTTTTGTGAGGAATCCTTGAATGGAGAGAGGAAGTCTTTCACAACTCTGTCATTTTGGTTTATTGCACGGTCTGTACCTGTTTTTTCCGGTGCATAGTTGGCACTTGAGAGGCTAATAATTATTTGCATCACATACCCACCACATTTTGATCCCATATTTAGCCGGTTGAGACGGAATATATTGGATGAATCCTTTCGTCCTCGATGCGAAAATAACTGCTTATCAACCGTTAAGTCTTCCGTCGGTTTGTATTTTTTCGATAGGATAGGATACAGTTCATAAATCAAGAATTGATGCAGCTTTAACATTTTGAAGACATTCCACTCCTATGTTCTGGTTGCCAAAACGGATAAATCTAAGATTATTCCAGAATCGGTCTACACTCATACATGCCCAATAAAACTGATTTAAGTTTGTTTCCCACATTTATCATGTGTGATATCTGTTTGAATTGTTGACACCTGAAGTAATTGATATTTATAAAAAATGTGTCAAATTCCTCTTCTATGAAGTCGGGGCTGTTACACTCTTTGATTTTATGGTTTGGGTACGTTAAAATCATTGCAAATACCAAGGTACTCCAGTCATTGGACACAAGGGCAAACTTTGGGCATGCACATAACGGATAAAATGACTGACAAACAATATTTTATAGAATGATATATAAATTCTTTGACAGACACTTATAGAAAATTAAGTGAATTAAAAAAAATGTTTTTTAAGAGTAATTAATTAATTATTAAAAAATGATGAAAAATATAACTATCTAAATAATATTTCAAATGAAAATCAAATTTCAAAGTAATTGCTTAAGAGGCGCGAAGGCCAACATAGTAAAAAAGATTATATGCCGGGACTCGAACACAGCCTTGCCAACATATAACAGTGAGGGATTTTCCAGGCTGGGCATCGTTCCATATGGTTTAGTCGGTAGAACGTCAATGCGCTATACTGATGGCCCGGGTTCGAGTCCCGGAATGGAATATTTTTCACTATGTTGGCCTTTGCGCCTCTTAAGCAATTACTTTGAAATTTGATTTTCATTTGAAATATTGTATGCAAGGCGACGGTTTCTCTCTGGAATAATTTCGATGTATTAATATCTAAATAATATTAAATCGTTTTATATATTATAAGTTGAAGATTATTTTAACATAACTCTTATTTTCATATAACCATTCTATGTGAAATTATCTTGCAGATTGTTATATGGCATGTAAAAAAACTTCATTATTAAATGGATTGTATTTTTTAGGATATTATATTATAAGTATTTATTTTTACATTAAAAAAAACCCTTAAATATAGTTTAAATATATTACAGAGATTTATGCAATTGCAATAAGTATTTAGAAGGTTAGCAGAACTTGAAACTACATAACTATTCACGGCCAGTGCACTGTAAAAAAAATTCTGTAGCTCTACAGATGTAAAATTACATGGTTACTAAACTGTCATCTGTAACTGTACAAAAAAAGCTGCAAATCTACAAAACCAGTTTTTGTAAAGCTACAGAAATCTGTAACTTTACAAATGAATCTATCAAAATTGCAGTAAGCTTACAAAAATTTTATCTGTAAACCTGGCTGTAGTTACATGAAAAGTTCTAGGCATCCCAGTTTCCTAAAAAATTCTTAGTAACCTTACAGATTTTTTGATTTTCGGCGCAAAAGTGTGTCTGTTACATGAATATTTGTTGTTGTTAAAAAATCATAAAAAGTTCAAAAAAAGTTAAAAAATCATAAAAGTGTTCATAAAAAGTTCTAGGAATCCCAGTTTCCTAGAAAAACTTTAGTAACTTTACAGATTTTTTTTTACAGTGTGAAAGGAATTGAAAAGTATGAGACACCATAAAAATAACATCCTACAATGTTTGATAGTATGTGGTGTTTTCTTCACCTATTTATGAGCAATAAACTATATACATACAGTGTTATGTAAATGGGAAAAAGCTTTAAATAAAAATCTATATGACGCATAAAAGCGTGTTAGTCAATCTGTGTTGAATACGTCCATTATTTAAAGCAATAAATAAGAATATATGTAATCTTTACTATAGATGTATGTGTTTTTCATAGATATCTATTTGCTTAACTCATTTTGAACGTGTGATTATAAATGTGTTACCCCCACAGCAAAGAAAAACGTACCTATCTACAATTTGTTGTCAGTTTAACTGATAATGTTTGTAACAGGACATTGCGTTTACATTCGTTCAGCGATTTTATTAATTTGTACATAACGTATGAGAAGAAAAAATATGTCGAAATTTGTATTCGTATATGTTCAGCAATATTAAGTCATAAGCCTTAAATTCAAAACTTTTTTTTTTTTTTTTTTTTTTTTTTTTTGTATATTTCGATGAAATTCTGAAATATTATAATTAATATAAAATAAAACGAATATTTCAATAGCATGTACGAATAAATTAATATTTATTTCCGTGATTATTTTTTAAATTTACATCTTTGAAAGCTTTACAGAATTTAACTGGATATTGCTCTTGAAATACAGAATAAGCGTTTGTTACTTTATTCAAGCATGCTAATGTCCAATTGATTTTGAAAGTCCGTTTAAAGCCTAATTTTATTAAAGCAATCACAATGTATTTAGGTATTTCAATAGAATGTGTAATTAAGGAGGCAAATATAATATATGAGTTATCTCAGTGATATTAAGAAGTTTTGATTACAGTTACTAAGAATTGAGAGTATACTAGGACAGTGATTTCTACATTATAAACAATCTAATTCAGCGTAATAAAATATAATACATTGCAATTTAATTTTCATACAAATACTTTATAAAAATAAAAGAAATGCGTTACGTTATACTCTAATTTAATATTAGAACGCATTAAGTACGAATAATATTTGTAAAATAAAAGTGTTTTGACATACTTGAATACATCGTAAATTTAAATATCCTTTATCATAGTGGAGTGATTTTTAAATTATGCGTGGATACGTAGTGCGTGTAGGAGTGTAATGTCGCGACTGATATCTCTGTGAGTCGCCGATCTAAAGAAAAATTAATTTTATATACCGCAATAATGTTATAAAATCAGTACTTTACAATGAGAAAAGAATTGAATGTATTTTTGAAAAGACAGAGATAAATGATTTTTTGAAAATACATTATTACTTTCTTCTATCTTTACAAGAAGAATGTATTGGATTTGGGAAAAATTTCGACTTCCGGTTTTCGACGGCTTTATACGTTTCAGAATGCTCGGAACACGATATGATGGTTTTTAGAAAATGTCTGTCTGTGAGTGTGTCTGTCACTCTGTGAGTCTGTAAGTGACACAAATTTGTGGGCGCTCTATCTCAAGAACAAATTCACGGAATTTCACAAAACTTTATATTTAGTTAGACCTTGATATAAACTAGACCTGATTAGCTTTTGGTGACAATCGCCCAACAGGTGGCGCTGCTATGCGCCATTTTTCACGATTTCTGCAATAGCTATATCTCAAGAACTAATGCACGGATTTTTATAAAACTTCAGATTTAGTTAGTCCAGGACACATAGTTTGGTGCTGATTATTTTTTTGTGAAAATCGCCCAACAGGTGGAGCAGCTATGCTACATTATTCATGATTATCGCAATAGCTCTAACTCAAGAAAAAGTGCACGAATTTTCATCAAACATCAGAATCAGTTAGTCCCTGATATAAATTAGTGCTGTTTAATTTTTGGTGTAAATCGCCCAACAGGTGGCGCTGCTGTGCTGTATTTTTCACGATTCCCGCAAGAACTGTATCTCAAGAACTATTGCACGGATTTTCATCAAACTTCAGATTTAGTTAGTCCTTGACATGAATTGACATAAATTAGTGCTGTTCGATTTTTGGTGTAAACCGCTCAACAGGTGGCGCTACTATGCTGTATTGTTTGCGATTTCCGCAATATCTTCATCTCAAGAACTAATGCTTGGATTTTCAACAAACTTCAGATTCAGGTATACCTTGATATCATTTAGTGCTGTTTATTTTTGGTGTAAATCGCTCAACAGGTGGCACTGCTATGCTACATTTTTCAGAATTTCCGCTATATCTCTATATCAAGAACAAATGCACGAATTTTCATCCAACTTCAAATTTTGATATACTTTGATATGAATTTGTGCTAAATCGTTGTTATTTCTTGTACTATTTAAATGATTTAAATGACGAGATTTATATAGAAGAAAGTTTTGTGATGACCACAACATACTAGTTTTTTTAATATTGTGCACATAATCACGTGAGCCTAAAATTAAAAAATTTCCATCCATGAATTGACTGCAAAAAATGAAATAAATCACAAAGATTTTAAAAATGCATTTTTTTTTTTTTAATAAAGAATTCATTAAAAATGTAAGGTTAATTGGGGTAAATTGATGCTGGAGTACTTTGGTGCATCATTTTGAATTATTATTATAATGAACTTATTGTATGGTATGAATTTTCATTTTTTTACAAGTACTTACACATGTGTACTTTGCATTAAATATATCTGTGTTATGTAAGTTGCACATTTTCACGAAGAAAAAAATATTTTCTGGAGTGTCCATAATGACCCTCTTCTTAAGTTTCAATATATCTCTTCTTACATAAAGAAACGGGAAAAGCGAGATGAGTTTCGTATCCGTAAAAAATTGTACTGACATATATAAAGCACACTCTGATAAATATTGCCATTCTTGCTTCTGCATTTTTGAAAATTAATCAGAAAAAAGATATAGGTGCAAGAACCGATTTGCCCAGCGTAAAAAAGTGGAGTAATTTGGTGCCGCTATTTTTCGCTTTTTATTTATTTATTTATTTATTTATTTATTTATTTATTACTGCAGTTTTAACAACTTTGCTGATTGTTACTAACATGTTTGCGGGAACAACTTGTGTTGGAATCTGTGGATAAAACATGACAATTAGCATTGACATTTTGGTCAAGTTAAAAGCACCAGTGCCTACGTCTTTACCGTTTCATGGTTTGATGACAGATGCCTTCAAAACTGCTGGAGTTAGGCTACTGAAATGGGTAAGACCTGAGACCAAACGTTTGCTTTAAATGTTTATGTTCCATAGCATTTTATTTAAAAACTGTTGGAAACGTTTTTTTTTTTTTTTTTTTTTTTTTTTTTTTTTTTTTTTTTTTTTTTTTTTTTTTTAAATAGGTTAATAATTTAGAAGACTGTAATGTCTAAAATATATTTATTTTAATTCTAAAATGCTTCACTCAGGCCTATATAACTGAGTGGGACTCGTTTTGTTGGAGTAGTTATTACAAACGTGACATCAAATTACCCATTGCGGGGTAATTTGATGTTTTCCAGTTTTTTATTCTTGCTGCTTTTCTAGTTCTAACATATTGAGTACTAACCATAAATAAATGTTTATTACATACAAGACATTGATTATGGAGAGATATGACATGAATTATCAAGAAAATGCTTTTCAAAAACAAAAGTATTTGAAGTTCAATGAAGTGTGAAATTTAACCTCAAAAATTTATTATTTTGACTACCTAGAATTTCGTGATTTTGCGTTCTTTTTAAATCCGCGCATAGCATAGCTTATTAAGTAAAATGCTGTGTGTTCTGTTCTTTTTCAAATGTCTGTGAATATCACATCTAATTCACACATCATAGTAAACGATTTCATTTTCATTGAGGAAAATATGCTTTTTCTCGTGATTATGACATCAATTTCAACAGCAGAAGCATTCCATTCATTAAACATTTTAGTATTATTTTACCTATGATTTACTTTTATTATTTTAAATATAATTTATCTCTTATGTATTGTGTAGTTTTGAATGGTAGAAGCATTCTACAGAATAGTATATTTTTCAACTGGATACTGAAATACATGTTAAAGAAATATATTTACCTGCCCATATTTCCACATGCATGAATTTGAACTCAAATATTCACCTCACGCAACTGGTCATACTTATCATACGTTATTATAATGAGAAATACTAGAGCGTCCACACATGCTTATTTTGCACCTGCATGGCAGATGTGTGAGCTTTTATGTGATTTCAAGCTATTGTATTTATCTATTGGAATCTTGTAGAATGTTCTTAAGTTTATAATTTGTTAGAAAATAAGAAAAAGAAGATTTTTTTCTGTTTTAAACTGCACGGACGAAAAAAAGAGCGTCAGTGGCATTCCAATTTTGCACTTGTATAGTGATTGTCGTTAGAATGAGAAATTTTCAAAATTCGAAGTGAACTTTCAGAAAATAATTCTTGCGATGAAAATAAGCCTAATGATGATGACGAAAATTTTGATATAAGCGAAGAAATAAATTTTGGTGAAAATGCAAAATCTCATCTTCAAAAACAATTCAAGTGACGATCTGAATGAAAATATCTCAAGTAAATTAATTGATATAAATATTGTAACACCAATAAATCATAAAAGTATTGTGAAGAAAATAAAAAAAAAGGAGAGAATGAAAGAGATATAACCCTACACAATAAACTGTCCCCTCAATATTATTTGAAAAAAAAAAAAAAAAAACGAAAGAAAAAACGAAAGGTGGAAATATTTATGGAAAGTGCTGCCGTCGTGTTCATTTTCTTATGGTCGAAAATGTCTTCAAAATATAGCGGATCAAGAACTATCGGTCATAAATGCATGTGTATTTTATAAACAGACAACACGATCTAATACGAGCAGAAGAGACTATATTCTACAATTAACAAAGGAGGTAAGACGAAAATATATTCAAAAATTTATGAAGTTATCCGTCAACAGACCACTACAGAAATTTCAGACAATTCTAAATATTGGTAGTGCAAAGACAATAATGCTAATAGTGTGTATGAAAATTTTGAAAATTCGTGTGGGATTATGCACAGCAAAAACAAGGAACAAAAGCCATAGCATTTTGTGTGGAAAAAAAGTATAATGTATGTAAAACTCATGGAGTGATAAATATGTAACAACTTATAACTCTGTAGGAACGTTATTGCAAAATTTAAATTAATAAATGAAGTTATATTATTTGAAAGATATTTCTCAGTTTTCATTTCATAGGAGCTGTCAAACTATTAAAGACTGCTAATCAATGGTGACAGTCTCTGATCTTACACAGACTATATTTTATGCGGGTGCCACTACCACCTTGGGGTTGGCAGAAACAAAAAAAACGTTCTAAACAAGCCTTTAAAAACTTTCTAAATTAAGTTTTCTATGAAATTATAAGAAATACCAAACCGATTTCAAAATTAAAGTCGGCAAATTGATGGTGATATTCTCTGTTTCATCATAGGTATGTTATGTTAGTGCCACTACCAACAGAGAGCTGGTAGACCATTAGACAAGAAGCTTGGAATTTGGCATGATGGTGAATTTTAACATGCAAATGCTAACTAAGAACGGTTTCTAATGTTAGTTTTTGTTGCATTAAAATATCTCAATTTGTCGATTTCTATAAGGAAGTAGGTTTAAAATGGAAGTCTATGGGCATTTGGCGAAATATTAGAGATATCGCCAAGTTGGTTTCACTCTTGGCGACTCATTTTGGTTGCCAAGTGTGGCGACAAACTTGGCGATATTTGGCGCAGAACAGGGTCCCCCCTATGGTAACACCTTATAGATATGAAGATGCATTAAATGCTGTTCAATAAGGAATGGTCGCCATTTTGACTTCCATATAAAACTAAAATTAATTAATTAAAATTTAATTAATGAATTAGTATTTGAAAAATCTGTATTAACATCAATTACCACCAGGTACGAGTTCAGGTACAAGGTCAGGTTCAACTTGATAGGATTAATAAGTATTATAAGTATTTTAGATTAAGACGTTAATAAGTATTTTATTAACGATTGAAAATTTGAACAATATATATAAATAAATATACAGCGAGTGTGAACTAATAGTAGCGATTGAAAAAAAAAAGAGTAAAACAGAATAAATGAGTTTTGAATCTGATTATTTTATATTTGATATTTACTATATGAATGAAAACGTTTTTTTTTTTTTTTTTTTCCTTTTCAAATATCAATGATACTGGGAGAAGGCTAGCTGTTTCTGAAACTAACACAAATTCTATTATGTTTATTAAACGTCCGATGAAGGAAACTAAAACAATGTATTATTTATTAAAAATGTATTACTGAATCACATTATTTTGGATATTTTTTTATACTAGTAATATAAAACATATTTTTAAGAAAATAATAAATTATTAAATCATTTTTTTTTTCGGAAAGCGGGTGAAAGTTCTACCTTAGTAATAGTAAATCACTATTCATGCATGCTTACTTTTTCTCGCGATTTTCTTCAGTAAAGCACTGTAATGCATTATCCGTAATTTTATTTAAAACGAAATGTATTAATGCGGATCATTGCAAATAGAATCAATTTATAATCTGCAAACTCCAGTTCTCAGATTTGTTTAATCTCATTTGCATATGTAATGAAAGATCAAACACGTAAGCTTTGCATATTTACGTTTATAATACTTCTTGTTTATTTCCAATTGCGCAAGATCTGTTCTGCGTTTCATATACATGAAGGAATTGCTTTTATTAAATCTAACAAATCCGAAAACAATTTTTAAAATCTTTGTATAAACTTCGATATTCCTTTTAAGAAAATGTTTAAGAATGTGTTTTGATTGATTGCATTGCAGCTTATAACATAATTTAACTATGGATTCAATGTTTATTAAAAAACATGTTAAAAAAGTTACAAAATGCATATTAATAATTTAAGAAATTTTGAATCTGTAAAAAACATAAAAAATCTAGAATTCTAAGAAATATCGATATAATTAAAAGTTTAAAACCCAGTTAATCAAACACGTTAAGCAACATTTCTGATAAGAATATTTTGCGATAAGGTGAAAAATAAGATGAAATTAGTTGTATCATTTAATAAAAAATTCCGCTTGCTGCAAATATTTATGGATAAAAATATATCAAAACATATGATTTACACATGATTTGAAATTTGAAAAAAAAGTTACAGAGAAATCATTATGACCGATACTACTCGGTTTCGTCCAGTCGAATGTTACACATATGTCGAATGTTACACATGACAAATGTATTCATTTTATGGGTATAGAATGTTAGAAGCACATTTTATAACATTTGTCTAGATTTGGTTTCCATATTACAACATTGCCTCGATACTGTATAGTTAAAATATAGACTTAGACCATTATATTGATGGAAAATAAATGTGGTTGAGATTACTCGGTGACTATTTTGCGCTTATCTTCTAATCGTAAGAGATAATCTTTATAGATGTACTTAGCATTCATCTTTACATTTACAAATTATGTAAGAAGTGATTGTTTACCTATTAGTCTTATGCTCATATGCGTATATAGTCGTGCACCCGATTTGAACCAGGTAGTAAGGTGCCATCTATCACGATGTACTATTTTTTTTTTTTTTTTTTTTTTTTTTTTTTATAATAACTGCAAATAAAATAAGTATCATGATTTGTGTTTTAATTAACATTCTGAGGAAACTTTTCTTGATTAGAAGTGATTATGTTAATCTTGAATACACATATAAAATTTAAACAATACATTTATGCAGCTACTGTTGCCATGACTTTCCAATATTACATTTCTAAACAGACTGAACACAAAAATATGTTATTGATTTAAAACGTACATAAATAAAATTAACGTTTCTTTTACAATCATATGTAAAGAATCATCTTTTATGTCAATATATATTACACAGAGTTCCTCATATAATCATAGTCTTGTGATGTAATGGTAAACATCAAAACAGCTTATTTTCCTCTGATTGACAGTTTATTTGGTTTAACCCAGAACGAATGTTCTATTTTGTATCAAGAATGAATAAGATGATAAAACATATTGCACGTAGTAAACATTAATCTTTATGAGAAGTAATTAACTTTATTTCAATTTATTATTTGTTTTCCTGAAGAGAATACTATTTCTGACGGATTTAATATTCGAAATGTATAGAATATATTAAGGCGATTATCAACGATTCCATAAAAGAAAAATAACATGCAAATGTTCCAACTAATGCATGAAGATTTTTCACAATAAAAGCATCCGTATGCATGAAAATGTATATCACTTAAAACCCAAGAAGAGAATGTAAACTTTGAATATGGGTATGTTCAATATTATTTTGGGGTAAAAAGGCTGAGTGTGTGAAAATGCTCGGTGGAACAGAAGTGTCTTCTGTACTTTGAGAATTTATATTAATCAGTTTTACACTTGGTTGTTTGTTGAATAAAAAATATTAAGAGTTGGCCTAATAAATAGACAATTGTCGAATGATAAGGACTGTTATTTCAAGTGGCGGGTTATATTTGATTATTCTTTTGCTTGCTGTGAAAGTGTAAGATTGAATTATATTTATACATTTAAGGTTGTGACATTAACATAATTCTTTTTAAATATATTTGGTCATCTGAAATAGGGTTTAGCGTTTTGAATTTATTTGGTACTTAAGCTATAATTATAATATATTATAATTATATAATAATAATTATATATATATATATATATATATATATATATATATATATATATATATAATTAATAAATATAAGAAAGGTGCAAAATGAATTTTATTGAAATTAAGTTTTTTGAAATAAATTTTTACATTACACTTATATTCTTTAATGGGTATAGTCAGATATACATATATATATCCCAACAAAAAGTTTTCGGTAAAAAAAAAAAAGCGCCAAGTTCTCTTTAATGTTTCGGCCAGAAAAAGTAGTGATATCTGAAGTTCGCACAAGTTAAAAGCCAACCATCCCAAATCTTTCATTGAAAATGGCTTCCTGCGACTTGGCCGTTAATGCCTTCTACAGCATTTCAAAATTAATGATTGGAAATTACGCATTTATGAATTATTTAAATATTAAGAGTAATATTAGAATGCGAAGACGCAAATTTTCATAAAGACAATATAAGTAAAAGATTTCTGATAAGTACCATTCAGTTTCAACAAACATTAGTTTTAATTACAGATCATTTAGTGCACTTGTGGTTTAATTGCCATTTTGTACGGTCTAAAGCTAAAGTCATTAACGTAAAACCCAAGAAATAAAACAAAATTTACTGACTTCAAATCTCACAATATGTTACATTATATTTTATTGTATAATATTGAAATCTTGTGTATTGATGAAAGAGATTTTTTTCGTTTGAACATATATTACACCCTGTTCACACTAGAAACTTAAGATATCTTATATTGCCAATTTTGAAGTTGTACCCTCCCGGAATTGGGTGCCTGTTTACATCGAGGAACTTACCTTAAGATATCTCAGTAGCGTCACTGTGTCTGTGATCTGATCAAAAGTAAAGTATGCGCATGCGCTTAAAATAAAAAAGGCCGCAACAGCCAATCAATAAAAGCGAAGCTTCATAGCCAACGAGAGTGAGTGGTCGTTCCTGTATCTAGCCGAAGTAAGTCGAAACTTACTGAGAGAGTTTGTGGAATTCTCTCAGAGAGTTCGGCGGCCTGAGATATCTTAAGTATCGTAGTGTAAACATAGTATTATAGTTTGTTTGCATACATGAAGAAATATTCGATTTATAAACTGTTAAAAGCTGTAACTAATTATGTTTTAGCAATTAGGGATATTATCTCCTGAATACAAGTATTTTGTTATTTTTAACTTCTAAACATTTAAATAGACTGAAGTTATTTAAATGCTTTTTTCAAATGTGTATTTTATTTCTGTAGTCTGTGCCACAAAATGCCTAAAATAATAAAAAAAAAATGTAGTTGGTATGTAGCTCATTTGTACATATTTTAAAATTTGAAAAATTCTCTCGAAGGCATTAACGGCCAAGTCGCAGGAAGCCATTTTCAATGAAAGATTTGGGATGTTTGGCTTTTAACTTGTGCGAATTTCAGATATCACTACTTTTTCTGGCCGAACCATTAAAGAGAATTTGGCGCTTTTTTTTTTTTTTTTTTTTTTTTTTTTTTTTACCGAAAACTTTTTGTTGGGATATCTACTTTTTTGTTGGGATCACTACTTTTTGTATGTTTTTTTCAAGTTTGTTATTCTAAACTATATTAATATGAAAAAACTTAAATTTCGGTACTTTTATGTTAGCCGGGAGCAAATCTCCTCATTAGCCTTTTGTTTTTTCGCCCATAGCAGGTTTCATTTTTCAAATGTGTAAATTAGAAACAATGCTTTGATTTTCAAATAAAATATTTTGGTTTATGTTATTATTTCTTATTTATTTATTTATTTATTTCTATGTTAAATATTCTATTAAATAAAATGAGGGAAATGCATCTATTTTAACTGAGATGACTGAATAGTTTATATCTTTAAATGAAATGAATGCAATATGAACAATGGAGTTGGGAACAGTATTTGGCGAATTGCCACTTGCGCCCGGCTAACATAAAAATACCTAAATTTATTTTACTGAGCTTTACAAATTTATACTTTATTTCTTTTTACATTAAAGTACTAGCCGCCTCTAGCAAGCAGTATTTACCGTATTAATTCCATGTTAAACGCTGCATCCTGTTACTGTTATTCATAATTTAATTTACTTGCCCATTCTTTCGCAAAGTCGGAAGCTTTTGATAGAAAAATCAAGAAAACTTTACGATCATGGAAGCACATCATATATTTTGTGTTGTTATGTATTTCATCTTTCGTGACAAATATCTCTTAACTCATTTATGCATGTTTCCTTAACAGTTACGATTCGTTCTCTAATGCGGAAATTTTTAATCCTATTAAGTAATCTTTTCTAATTGGGCTCACTGTCAATTGTTGTATTTTAACTGATACGACTGGGTACAAGTGAAATGGTTTTTAGGAAATCCTTTGACAATATCTGCATTTGCATTAAACCATATTGATGCTAATATATTTTTGTTTCACTTTAACCTTTTCAATAGACTCGATTATGGAAGAATAGAAGGTCTACCGGCTCACTGACATGCTCCATTTGAAAATCTATCATTCTTCTCATCTGATCATGTTGAAGAATTAGTCAATGTGCCATGGTTTTAAGATTTTAGCTAATTTTATTCGAAACCTGAAAACTAAAATGCGAGGAACCGGATTATAGAAGATTCATTCTAACGTACATATCGATTAACAGGTTACATATTATAGAATTATAATAACCATAAGGAGAACTGGCAGTTTCAATGCTTTAACAGTTTCCGTAAATTCTCTTTATATAATACAGAAGTTTTAACGGCGTAAAGATTAACAACATAGTCACAGTAAATATAATAACAGTACAATATAATAACAGTACAATATAATAACAGTAGCAGAGGTTTTGGGCAGTGACGAAACTATTACCACTTTGGAAATATTAGTAAGTTATATCATTTAACTATTTAGATGATATGCGGAAAAATAAAAATAGATGGCTCGCATTAATAATTAACTCATTGAAAAATAGTCACTAGCGTCAAATATTCGCCAAGCTTGGCGACATTTAGCAAAGTTTTGCCAAATTTGGTAATATATCATGTCAATTCTCAAATTTGGCAACAAAAAATGTTTTGTTTATTCTGACGTCATAATGATGCATATGTATTATTTATTATACACATACCTATAATATGTATGATGAAAATGTATTACGTATTATATGCATATGTATAATATGTATGATGCATATGCATAGGTTCATTAACATCACTAAAACGCACTTAAAGGAATAGTGTTCCATAAATAGTAGGGATAATTGCCAGATTGACCAGAGTGCTATTGAGATTAGAATTCCGAGATTTATAATAGACCGGGAAGCGCCTGTACACACCATCACCTCATGGAGTTTACAGCTGAAATTTTAGGATTAGTTAAAACTAGATTATCATATTTAAATGCAACTGGTCTGTTAAGTCATATCTTGGTGGAAACCACCTGAAAACCTAATTTTAGTGATTAACTGATAGGTTTACTATTGTATTTCCCTGCATCCAAAAGTTTGGAAATATGGAGGAATGAGTGCAGGAAAACACAATCGAAAATCCACCAATTAACCCGTAAAATCGGGTCTGTAGGTGGTTTCCACAAAGATATGACTTCGCAGACCAGTTACATTTCAATATGCTAATCGATATTTAGCTAATCCTAAAATTTCAGCCATCAACTCGATGAGGTGATGATCTGTGCAGAAGCCTCCCGGTCTTTAATAAAATTTGTTTAAGGAAGTAAAAGATAGAAAGATGGACAGATAAACTGAAAGATTTGCCACATTAAGATTTTTTGTAAAAGCATATAAAAATTCATTCAGCTTGAAATCATGTAACACCTTTATAACTCAGGCTAATTTTCTGTAATCGGGTTTTGGCGGCCAACATAGCTATAATTATAATCTTTCTTTTACAGATTTAAAATCTATCTATATTATAAAGGACAAACATATCTGTGCGTAACGCATACGTCATTTTGCGAATGGCAACACTTTGAAATTTGAAATACAATTTTGGTTTTGCAATTTTCTCTATTGCAAATTTTTAAACTTCTAAACATCGCACATTTTAAATTTTTACACCGTCGTACAAGGAAAAAAAATGATCTTTTAAATGCAATTTGTTTGAAAGCTGTATCTCAATTTATTTTTGATATATTAATTTTTTTGTAGTTTTTAATACTATTTTTCTTATCGTGGCAACAAAAGTACCTCATTTCTATTGAAAGTTATTGAAAGTAAACGGAAAATAGGAGATACTGTATCTTTTTGTTGCCATTTTCTCATAAAACCTGAAAAAAAAGTTGAAATTAAAATATGAGCTATGTCAAGAATTTGGTTGTTATTCCGTGATAATGACGTCATATGCACACTTTTCTATAGACGAAGTTTAAGACTGGATTGTAAAAGTGAATTGCTGTAGCGGATGCAAATTACGTCATTTTATGAAAAAGCGTGTAATTTAATTCTTAAACCTGAACTATGTTTTGTAGAAGTGCGTCATTTTCACAGCCCAACTGCTTTGAAATTCTTCACAGGTGAAAATGCTTCATTTTTGAAAATAATTTAATCGAAATCACATACTGATAAAACGCAATGTTTTACAAAAATTTAGAGTGTCTTTATAAAAGAGGGGCGACATGCAAATAATAGCGATTTATATTACAGAAATTGATGGTTCTCGCCTGGATGGATTTGCTCTGCTGAGTTGGACAAGCAAACAAATAATTCGTGGTTAAAAATAATATCGTGTTAATGAAGTTTTTGTCGAAAATTCTCTCGAATAATAAAATTTTAATGCTATTCTTTAAAACATTCTACTATAATTTTATCAAAATAACATAATTTGCTTAAATTAATTTTTTCCTAATTTTATATAATCTATATATTTAAAACACAAGTGTGCTTTTTAGTCATCTGCCATGATCTTTCTGCTGAATCGATTTTACTAATATATATATTTTTTAAAACTGAAAGCTCTTCCTTTGTATATGTGATCGCACTATCTGTTTTTAATTTTATTATTTTAATAATAATGAGGTATTTTTAAATTTATTCATGCTATTATCTGATAAAACTCTGATTTGTTGATAAAAATTGTTGTATAGGGTTTAGTGGCGCAAATTCCCGTTAGGAGCAGAATATTATATTAGGGGCTTAATAACGGAAAATAACAAACTGCTTTTGAAAACACGCATTTTTCCTCAAACTTTCTATATTGTTTTTCCTTCTGCATGTGTACTAATACTAAGCTTCAGACACTAGGCGAAATGCTTATTTAAGTAAAAACTAAGTCATATTTAAAAGAAAACGATCATTTTCTTAGATAAAACTAAACATTTTAACTCAAATGCGTCTAAAAAACATAAAATACGGAAATCTTTACTCTCCGGAAATGAGATTATAATCTCAAGTAAAGAGTGCGTCTGTTCACATAAAACATGTTACTGACAATCGTGACTTCAAGTTTTGAGTTAAAATTATTTTTAAATGATGAAACAAAATACAAAATTTTTAAAAATGATGAATATGGATATGAAAAGTGCGTATGCAAATTTTGAGAAGGTGAAAATTGCTGTTTTTGATTCCGGAAATCCAAGCATAAGAGCCTCAATTGATAACCACATCCTAATAACTGATGTTTATTATATTTTACTGATTAAGTAAAGTATCTATATTATGAAGAACAAACGTGTCTGTGCGTAACGCTGACGTCATTTTGTGAATGGCAACACTTCACTATCAAATTTCGGTCTTGAAATTTTCGCTACTGCAATTCTTTAATCTTCTGACCATCGTACATTTTCAATTTTCGGCGCATAGGGAAAATGTTTTACTTTCAAATACATTTTGTTTAAAAACTGTATTCATTGACTGATGTATTATATTTTCTCAAATAAATTTTAAGCATGATTTTTTAAAGTTTATCTTATCACGTGCCGGTTTCAATACATAGTAATAATAATAAACATTTTGCACATAAAGCAACAAACATTTTTCAGCATTTGTTTCTGACTATTTTTGCATAACGAAATTAATACTTCCTTTATAAGCAAATAAAAGAATGATATTAAAAAACCACCAATCTAAAATATTTGTGAAAGTCAAATTAACGAAATTAATACTTCTTTTATAAACAAATAAATGAATAACATTGATAAAACACAAATCTAACATATTTGTAATCGTACAATTTATTTTTTTAAATCACCAAATAGGATTTTTTTTTTTTTTCAAATGGAATTTGTTTGCAAAGTTCACCTGAGTTTACTGATTGTCTATGATTTCAAAAACAATTTTAAAGCATGAAATATTTTTTAATTTATCTATATCGCGCGGAGCTCGATTATGAAAGATTAATCCGTTTGCCCTTAAAATAAAATGAAGAGTTCATCATTTTAGATGATCATTTTATCATAAAGAGATCATATCCATTAAAAAAAAAAATTCTCTATGAATAAATAAATAAAATAATATAAATAAAACACAAATTTACCAGACATGTATAAGCTATGAAATTATCAGAATATAAAAGGATGCCATAAGAAGCAAAATCTTGGCAAATAACTCTTAGCATGCGGCTAATAAGAAAATATCGCTTTTGATAAATTTCAAAAATTTATTTGATTGTATAATTCGTATTTTCCATATGAAAAATGCTTTTTTAATGTTAATGGCCAATCTAAAAAAATTATTGCATATAAAAAAAATATTAGTTTTCAATTTAAAAAAATGTTTTCACCTATATTCTTTAACCCGGGTAGCCCGGGTACGATCCCCTAGTATATATAAAAGCCGTTCTCTGTGTGTATGTCCTTTATACAAATCTTTAATTTTTGACCGATTTGCACGAAACTTGCTGTACATAGGCTTTTGATCGTGGAATAGATCTCTGTCACCTTTAAAAAATCATCAGACCTTTTTTCTATCATCTTTCATAATTTAACATTATAGAAATACCTCATTTTAAATTTTCAAATTCAATAGCTTCTTTCCTGTTGCCACACATCTAAAAAACTGCTCAATAATTTAAAAAAAATTGATAACTCGAGTACTTTTTTTTATTAGCCAATAAAAATTCAGACTCGACTGCTATATTTTTACATTTTTGAAATCGACGTCATTCTAATCAGAAAATGCACATTTTTCATATATTTATGTAAAAACTTTAACTCAGCATGTTTTAAAATGACCTTAGAAGTACTTTAGTTAAATGTTAAAAAATCTATTTTAATGAAGTCGTTTCAATATCAAGAATCAAATAAGGAAAATGATAATAGTAAAAAAAAAAAAAAAAAAAAATCGTTTGCTGGATATGACGTCAATGTCATCAATATAATTTCAAACTGGCTCTAAAAACTGGATGCTACAATTTATTTTCCATTTCTTTGTAATCTTTAATTATATTATTTAGATAAATGTTTTAATACCTGAAATGCAGTGATAACATTCTACCATTTGTATCGAATACGGTTATATAAAATACGATTTTTGTACGATTTATATTAAACTCAAATTATAGCTACTATTTTTTAGGGTAAGCTTTTTTTTCTTTTCAAAATTTCATGACAGACTTTTCTGTTAGACGTTGAAATAATAGGATGCATGATGTTTAGAGATCAAATTGTAGTAAAAGCGTAATGTATGGTACGGTTAGGTTGTTTCCACCAACAATATGGTGCTAGGCGTTACTCTTAGATATGTCATTTCTTCATAATATTGCATTAATAGCAAACGGATATATCTTTCTGAATTGGGTTACATGTATATTTAAAAATATATCCGTGATTGAAAATTAATTTAAAATGGATAAACAATCCGTAAATTGAGATAAGCTTTTCAAAAAAAATTACTGAAAGTACTTTTTGTATCCTATTAGATTTTGGAATAATCAAATGTGCGATGTTTAAAGGTCAAATTGCAGTAAAAGTTAAATTTATGGTTGGGTTAGGTTATTGCCACCAACAATATGATGCTAGAGTTACTCATAGTTCATCAATGTCTTTACTTTATAATATTGCATTAAGAGCAAACAGGTATATCTTTCATAATTGGGCTGCATGTAGGGATGAGATTTCCACGTTTTTGCAAACCGGTATATTCTTAAAGAAAATGTTGTTCTGTTAAATCAAGAGAGTGTCCCGATTAAATGAAATATCATTTACTCTAACAAAATACTGGTGTGAAAAAATGCGAAAATCTTATCCCTGGCTGCATGCAAATAAAAAATATCCATGATTGAAAATTACTTTAAAATCCATTCACATGAAAAAATTGAGATACAATTTTCAAATAAATTTTATTTGACAGAAGCTTTTTCTATTCGACAGTGTAAAAAACGAAACTGTATGATGATAAGTTAAAAAAAATTTAGAAAAGGTAAAATTTATGGGTTAGGACATTGCCATCATCAGTATAATGTCACAATTGGCATTGTGATTGTAGTTATATATATATATATATATATATATATATATATTCTGAAGATGACTCACTGAAAGAGTCGAAACATGTAAATTTTTAATATTTTTAATGTTTTTTATTATTTAAATGACGCTTTTTAAGCAAATAATTGTACTTTAATATATGTTATGACATTTGTTTGGAATATACATTATTATGGTATAGTTAATAGTAGACGTAATTAAAACTATTTTACTTATATTTCTTATCGGTCTTTTAACGATTCGTGGACGGTAATGCACCAATCTCAGTTATTGTCACTGCCGTATTATTTCATTTTAATGTATTTTACCCGGGTGGACCATTATTATTGACACGAGCGAAGCCGAGTAGATCTGCTAGTTAACAATAAATTAACAGTAAGTAGGCTAATAATACAATATAATAACATTAGCAGCGGACTTCGGACGCCGCATCTGTCGCACATCGTTAAAGACAGTTTATTAGTTACACATTTCATTTAATTGAAAGGAGATTTTTAAACTTTCATATGGAATTAGGATATTTTTCCGCTATAGGGACCTTGGCATTTTTTTTTTAAAATCTTGGCGCAATTCGGACTTCAGAAACTGAGATATGTTTCCAAATGATAGAAACAACTATGTAAACATGTTTATTAGTTACACATTTTATTTAATTAAAAGGAGATTTTAAACTTTCATATAGAATTAGGATATTTTTCCACTATAGGGACCTTGGCATTTTTTTTTAATCTTGGCGCAATTCGGACTTGAGAAACTGAGATATGTTTCCAAATGATATAAACAACTATGAAAACAAACCTGATGAACTTTTATGTTATTTGTATATGTGTTTATATACATATAAACATTTTATTAATACATGTATAAAATATTATTTTTTATATACAAATTATTTATGTTGGTATATAAAAATAAACGGTTTCCTTACATTAAATAAATTGTATACATATGGAAAAATTGCTTGTGTATATGACATAGTAAATAGGTTGCCAGAAAATACGTTATTAATCAAATTTCTTTTCTCGTCAAGGCTATTTTCTGTATTTCGCCAGGGCTACTATATCGGAAACGTACCGAATTGCGGTTATATTTTGTTAAATGTTTTATTGTTTTAATATCGTAAAATATATCATAACCTATACTGATTAAAATTTTTAGGTATATTCATTTTTCCTAATTAACAAACATCTTTGGAAAAGCATATATATAAAATGTTATTCTGCTTGAAATCACGTGACCCCCTTCAAAACTCTGTAATCGAGTTTTGGCGACCAACATTGGCACAATTGAATGTGTTAAGGAACTGTTTACGGCCAAATGAACACCCCCTGTTTGAAGGGTTTAGAGGCGTAAATTCTGTGTTTTCAGATTTTTCTGGTTAATTGTGCTACAAACCTGACTTACTTGTGAAATTTCATGATTCTACGACTTTTAGAAGTACCTTAGTTATTTGATGATGCGAAGTGAGTCAGTGACAAAAAAGCGCTTTTTCGGAATTTAATATTTCGAAAACTACTCAATATAGAAACATGAAATCGTGAACCTTAGTTCAGTTTGGCCATACGAACATGCGTATAAAAGAAAAATTTCTATATCTCTTCCTAAAACGACGTTATGAGGGGATGAAAAGTATGCCGAAATGGTTCAGGAAAAGGTAGCTTACGGCTTGTGCGAACTTGGCGGACGCACTGCCGTGCTCCCAGATATATTTCAATAAGATATTTAAAATTATAAAAACAAATACACGTTTTAGTGGTGGTATACTGCATAGTTGGCTCTAATCTAACATGAAGCCATATTACTTTTAATGAAAAATATTCTTGAACTGAATCTTAATAAGCAAACTGAATAAAATAAAACGAATAGTTAAAATAATTGTTTATGTAAACATTTATTTCTAAAGGATTAAAAAAATATTTTTCGAGATCATTAAACGAAACAAATTAGAACGAATTAAATATTTCTCAGCATAGTCGGTATCTAGTGAAAAACTATGTAACGCAATATTCTAAGGTAAAGATATTAATAAGATCAATAACCAAATTATTTTCCTTTCCTTTACATGGGTTTTCCTTTATAGTCTGTAATTATATTCCATACGTTTTCTCTGAATAAATTTAATAGTAATTATGATCATATCGATATTATGAAGGTAAGATATTGACGTTGTTAAATTATAAAAGTGACATTTACCTTTATGATAAAAAAGTTGCAATACATCATATGAAAACACAAATATTATAAATTTTGATTTTTATATATTTTTTAAGTGAATAAATAGATTTTACGATATAAGTGCAACTTAAAATGATTTATATCTAATATTTGAAGTTTCTGCCTGTAGACACTTTTAGATGAAAAATTTATCTTTCGTGTCATTTCAAATAAATGAAGCGTTTATTGAATCGAAGTAAGTCTTTCTTTTACAAGGCTACAAACGATAAATGACAAACATTTATATTGTCAAAGATTTCCTTTAATTCATTTTATATTTTAAAAATATGTACGGTAAACTTGTTTATTTCTGCATAGAAATGTTTTTGACATCATTTATTTTGTTAACAGATATTATATATTTCTAAAAATATTTATATTCTAAAATGTTAACTTGAATTTAGCAATATTTGCGGTATTCACTTACACATTCACTATTGTTTATCATCGTACTATAAGTGTAAAATATTTTATATATATGATGGCGTGATATATCCAAAATTAAAAACATCGAGTTTTCTCTATGAATCAATTTTATTGGTGAACCTTCATAAAAAAAAAAAAGCAATTTAACAAATTACAACGGCCATTTGGAAAATGATTTTTTCAAAGACTAAAATTTAAGACATAAAAAAGGCACGAAGTTGATCATACATTACGTACGCCATGAATTAAACATTAATAGTGTTATTACACGTAAAAATTTCAAGCGACAAAAATCGCCTGCGACCCGTCAGATTTCCTGAAACTTACGTATTATCCATTTCATTGGCTGTTCGGGAAAAGGCTTTTCCATCGTCAGATTTCCAAGAAATTTGACGACCAATTTTAAGTAAAATTTCATTCTTATACTTTTTACACCGTTGTATAGAGGAAAATATGTACTTTTGAATGCAATTTGTTTGAAAGCTGTATCTCAATTTGTTTCTGAGTTATTAATTATTTTTTTGTAGTTTTTATTACTTTTTTGTCATAGTGGCAACAGAAGAATCCATCACTGATGAAGTAAAGGGAAAGTACAGATTACTGTATAGATCAATCAGAAAACGAATAAAATGCGGATTAAGTCAATAAAACGCTTCAGATATGCTTTTGATTTCCTACCTTGACGAGGACAATAATCATTTTTCCAAATGGTTAAAAAAAAAAAAAAAAAAAAAAAAAAAAAAAAAAAAAAAAAACATTCTGCAAATAAACCAGTTTTATCGTGTATTTCTGGCATTGTAAACTCTTGGTTTACAATGAAGACCAATGACCGCAGTCAGAGGCTTCTCGTGATTTCACAAAATTTAATTTTATAGATAAGCAAGATTTGAAACTCACGTCCTCATGCATATTAATACATTTTGCTATATTATTCCTACCAAAGTACGTTTTGCGTATGTAAACCGATTATAAATCAAATTGCATCATAGGATCAGTATGTTTTATCTAAAGGTATTCTGTACTCATTACTTTCAGTAAAATTACGAAGATATAAATTTTCCAATATTTTTGTTAAAATGCATTCAGTCATTTTTAATAAATTCTGGCGAATTTACCTGACGATCCGATGTTTATAAATATTTGAAAAAAGATTGTTACAGCAGCCATTTCTTTTTAAATCAGACAGATACTATCTTAAAATTCCTTTTTTAAGTTTGTATATTTTCAATATGTTAGTATGATCAAAATGTATTCTCTTCAATAGTTATTATTACTTTAATTCGCTGTGATTTTAGACGATCTTGAAAGTTTATTTCATGAAATTAGGGATGCTTTTTTTCAAGTAATATAAATGGTTTATTTTAAAAGAAAGAAAAATGTTAAGTATATAGTCAATTTTACAGCAGTTGTCATATGTCATAAGATTTTATTCTTAAACGAAATAACTAGAAATCAGATCCCTGAAGATACAGAAACCACTTGCAAGGAAATCAGCCATAAAATATATCCCAAATGCTCAAAAATGTAACAGATGATATTTCATTAGTTTTTTTCTATTCTTCTTCTTCTTCTTATTATTATTATTATAATTATTATTATTATTATTATTATTATTATTTTAGGAATTTCATTACACGTATTGAGTTTTTTCTTGATTTAATAATTTCCCTTCTGAGAATCATTTAATAATAAATCAAAAATTTATTATAGAATACTGAAATTTAACCCTCCGAGCGTCTTGCAAAAGGGTAAAATTGTAATGTTGTTTTCTTTGCATTTTGTTTTAAATGCTAAGAAAACATGATTCCTTCAACATTATAAAAAAAAACTGAATTACAAATATGAATGTAATCCTTGAGGGTATTAATCATTCTTTAATGTATTTAAAATTCATTAAATCTATAGAATTATATTATCTTAAATATTGATTGTATTGCTGTGAAACCTGGAGCTTAGTGAACGGAATATTACGCCCCAAACACTTAGAGGGTTAAAATAAAGTTCAGAGGGTAACAGATTCCATTAGAAATTTGCAAAAATAGCATAGAAATCTATAACTAATATTTTTCTCCGTTTTCCATTAAACAAATACAAAGTGGCGTATGAGCGTGTTGAAATTATTTATTGCTGCTATTTGAAGTTTCTGGGATATTTCCTGTGAAATATATCTCCTTTGTATTATTTAAAATTACAGCCGTTGTTATTGCATCAGAGTGATTTAATTTAATTAAATAATGTATATTTAAAAAATAGTAAACCATAAAATTTCAGTTTGTCATGAAATGATATTGTAAACTATGAATTACTATAAAGTACTTGAGCAGTTTTTATCAATTTTCTATTCGTCTTTCCCTTATTTGTCAAATGAAATTATACATATTATATGAGAGATTTTAATTTATACTATATCAAACAATTTTTTTTTTTTTTTTTTTTATTCAAATATATTATTTCTAAATATGCGATATTTTAAATATCGCATATTATCGCATTTTATATTTCGCGCTTTTATATGTGTAGTTATTACAAAATTTTAAATCCTATATTAAAAACAATTCCATTAAAAAATCACATTTTTATATGTTTATTTTAATACACATGTTTCACGTCTATTGGGATTAACTTTTAATTATTGCTCTTTTTATATTTTATCTAACGTTCTACATGGTAGAGTGGCCGTTAAAAAAAGGTAGAGTGGCCGTTAATAGAGCTGATAATGATTAATATTTCTTCTGAATAAAGACATGTGCGTACTTCACATAAATATACGCGTAAAACATAAAATTAAATGATGTGGGGGGGTAAGTTTTAAAATATGAAAAACAATAAATACCGAATTTTATAGTTTTTATTTGCGTTTTATGATTTTCATTAACAGCTATAATCATGAATTATAGTGATATATTTCAGCTATTTAATTTTATGTTTAGGATGCATACAAACTGATCAAAAGATTTTTGTAATGACCTTGTTTCAATCACAGAAACGTTTTACAAAATCGGTTATTATATGAGATGGCCGTCATTTCTGCGATTGAAATAAGAAATAGAAGTTTAGTCGTGTCATACTGAAAATTTCAAGGAGTGCATGCACCACATATTTGAAAAAAGAAAGAATAATATAAGTTTATTTATTTGAGATACACATCTGGTAAAATACCTTTTTTCTGAATGCTTGTTTTTAGACAATTTTAATGTTTGTGATTCATATTTCACAAATTTCTCAAAACAAATCAGTCATCTTATTCCCAAATATCTGACCTATGTAGTTTTAATAAACAGAAAATTTCATTCCGGCTATTTTTTCTCACTTCAGTTGTTTTACTCATCACATAACATATTTCAAAAATTTCATATTCCGTTAAAAATTTATAGGGTGATTTTAACTAAAATTAGGCACATATGTCATGTACGCGATATATATATATATATATATTGGCGCGATTTTTTTCCGTTGCCAATTTGGCGAAAACATCAACAGCATAAACAACATCATCCGGGTTACCCTATCAAGCAAAATAACGACATTCTGGCGCCAGTTAAGTACCATTGCGTACATTACATTAGCGTCAGAAAACAATCGCGCCAATATGGGCGTATATGAGATCTGTGCCTAATATTATTTAAACTAATCTGTTTATTTGTACATTGCAACTCTTGTTTGATGTTTTTTGAGGCCATATTTTATTATGGTATTTTACAATATTCTCTATCGTTTACCATTGTAGTTCAGGGTTTCCAGTTTGGCCTGACCTTTTTACTCAGAAATTACCAATTAATACCAGAAATTCTGAAAGAATAATTTTTGCCTATCCCGAAATGCCTGCCATTAAATAAAGCAAAAAAAAGTTCTGGAAACTGTTGCATAACTTGTGTATTTATGAATAAATAAGAAAGCGAAACTGACAACGATGTTGTAGTATGACAGCAAAATACCCTAATTAGGCGGATTTTGCATAAAAATAAGTTGATTAAAAAAATGAAATTAATTCAAAGCAAAACATGAACAAATTTATGCCTTTCCTTATCACTTTATATTTTTTATTAAATAAGATAATAATATAATTACGTCTCATAAAGACTTTAAAAGACTCATAAAGACCTATTTTAAATTTTGGTTTGAAAATCCTCTCTGAAAATACATTCACATTTATATCATTTGAAGTAACTGTAGTATTCTTTATATCGGATCATTTATTTTTGTTAGAGTAAAAGTAATAAATCATTATACTTTATTTTGGCAAGAAACGCATTTCATGAAATATCTGTTGCTGGTAACTTCCATTTTGATACTTATATCATTTGTTATTTTTTATATTTCGAAGATTTGTTAGAGAAGAAGAATCAGCCATTTTATATGAAAATTCTGATATTTTATATTTCACTTTGTTGAAATTAATTATGTTTCCCTTGATGGGATTCATATTCAATTTCGATATGTTAATGGTGCGATATTAAATGTAGTTTAAGGATGGAGTTTCATAAGTATTTACAAAGTTATAATTTATAAGTGTTAAAAGCCATTTGTTAAGGAAAATATGTTAACATTATATACATTTTCATTCTTGTAAAATGATTTTTGAGGTAACATGTCATTTTATCACTTTTCGATCAATTTTAATCGTACAGTAGATGTGAAAAATACAATTATACGATTGATGTTATATTTCTACTGAAACTTTTAATAACATTATTGATTTAAAAAAAAATGGTTGATTTGAAACTTGTTGGAAAAAATACCTCTATTTACATTTGATAAATATCTGCTGCTGGAAATACTTATTTTGACACTTTTTTCGGATTTCATAGACTTTTCGAAAGAATTAGAAGGCTGCAGTTTTAAGCGCATAATTATACGCTTGTAGCATATTTTATTTTTCCAATTTGAATCTTTGTTTCAATGTGGAATATTTTGTCCTTGTGATATTTTATTAAGAAATGTGGGATATTTTTAAAAATTACTATATTTATTTCAGCTTAAGCATGTAGTTACTAAATTAAATTTCCCGATTTAAACATAATCTTTACAAAATTTTAATAAGACGGATGATTATGTTAACTTTGAATGCTATCAATATTTTTTATTAAAAAATATTACCCTTGATTACCACTGTGCTCCAATACACAATGACGCTTTTTTATATCATTATATATTTTAAATTAATACAGAAAAATAAAAGTACACTGCTTTTCATGTACAAATTACAGAAAAAATAAATTGAATCACCCACACGTAGGACATGCTATTTTGCGATGCACAAAGAGGAATTATTTACATATGGGAAATCCAACCCTCCATTTTCTTTCCTCCCATCTTCCCGTTGAATGTTCTGCTGCATCAGATGTTTAAACTTAGTTTTTATTATTTTAATATTACACATGGCCTTATAGAGTTTGCGATGCAATGTTGTAAAGTTCAATCGGCTAATCATTTGCAGTTTTACCAATGTCATGGAAAGATTCTTCAAAAATTAACGCCTTATCTTCATCAATTACGTCACTGGTCCGACTAAAACTCTCAAAAGGGCCATAGAGTTGATTGCAATAATATCTAGCAAGTTTGGAACAAGATTCATATCAACGTCCAGTTTTATGGAAGTGGAGTAGGTTAGACACAACTTATACAGAGAATCTAAGCTCCTTTCGTGTGGTCGTAAAATTGCATAACAATTGCCAATTTCTGTTTTTCATCATATGCTTTTCCTTTCACGTACATGGTGCAAATCATAAGCAATATTTATTGCTTCTTTTTTTAGCGGGCATTAAATTCATCGAGATATGCAAACATAGCTAATTTTTTCTTTTCAGTTTTTACATAAAAAAAAACGTTTTCGGAACCCTTCTTATTTTTTCTCAAGATACCGATTATTGCTATTTTTCACCCTGTAATTGTTCTTCTGTCCATACTGAGGTAAACCTGTTTTCTGTGGTTAAATGGCTATGTGTCCCATGGAAAGAAGAGAACCGTTTTCACAGTAATACTAAGCTGCTAGCAGGTTAGCTAGTATTGATCCCTTGCCTGTATACATTTCCAAATTTAGAGAATAACATATTTTGAAATCACAACATATCAAGAACTATATACCTTACGTTTCCTGCTTTGATGAAATATACATCTTGAATGAAAAGCGGTCCTTATATCCAAGCAGCCGATCATCTATTGTGGTTCATACTGATGCAATATTTCCTAATGTATGTAACTTTTGCACCTTGGAAAATATTTTTTGAACACTTCTCGGAAGGTTGAAAATTTATCATATTCTTTCTTTTCATCTGTAGCGCCTTCATTTTCAACCTAACTCAAATTAGTAATATTTTCACACGAACCTCAGACAATGTTTTTTAAAATATCGTTATCGCAGATCTCTTATCAAATAATTCCTTAGTGAATACTCTTAGCGTAATACTTGCAAAATATATAAACCAATAAAAGCTATAATGTTTGTACTATTACTAATTTGGACAAAAGGTGGCCTGACATTTACAACATCCTCATCATCCATATATCAATCATTTTTATATCCCAGGCTTTGTAGAACTATCTCTTTATTTGTAATGTGCGTAATTTGGTTTAAATTTTCTTCTGTAAAACTTAATTCCATGCTTTTAAAATTGGTTTTATATCATTTGCCTCTATCAGGTGACCTGGAAAACGAACCATCAAATATTTCTTCAGCGTTCTATGTAGTTTTCTTTCTTGCCACTCCATTTGAAGTGATTCTTATAGAAATATTTTTGAGGCGCATTTAAATATATTAAATTTGTTTGAAACATGTTGGAGCGTTCTATTTTAAGATGTGTGGGCCATATTCGTCTTCAAATTATCTTTAACATGTCTGGTATTTGGTCCCTCTTCTTTATCCTTAGTAGCCTCACTAAAACCGGATGAAGTTGAGCACCCAGCTTTTTAATCAATGTACCATTTTTTCAGAATAAGAATTGAAAAAACAAATTATGAATTTCAGCTCTGCCCTCTTTCTTTGCCTTATCTACCCCCATTAAAACCCGTTCGAGTATCTGTGTAACTTCAAAACCTCGAAAACCACAGCGCGCAGGGCTACGAAATTTGGCACACTGGTTGCTAATGGGGGCACCATGAACGATTGGGGTAAAACATTCGAAAATTGTAAATAGATTTTTTTACGAATTTTTGCCTTTTTATGTTCAACCAGTAAATGAAAGATATACATATCACGTACACCACGCTGCAATACTAAGAAGCTGTGGCGGGTATTACGATAATTCTTTTACTTCCATGGCAAATAATTAGAGATAGGTATTTTTTTATTTTATGATTTTGACGAATTTTTGAATTTTTTTTTTAATGTTCAACCCGTAATCGCGCGAGTTCTAACCAGTTCTAAATGTTTACTGCAATGTGAGATGCACATATTACGTACGCCACGCTGCTATACTAAGAAGCTGTAGCGGATAATGTGATAATTCTTTTACCTCGAATGTAAATAATTAGAGATTATTTAATTGCGCTTAATTATTATTAATTTTTAAATAAACATTTTATCACAATATCAACATTTTTTTTAATTCTATATATTTCCTTATTCTAAAGATATCGTTTTATCGTCTGCTGCCATAGCTACATGATAAACTAAATTTCAGTTAAAAAAATGTACAGTAGTAGAAACATATTTTTCTAAATCGAATAGACATTGAACAACTCAGCACTTTAACAGGAGGATTCTTATTTAGATATTTTAAAGTTGTTTGTTGTCATTGCGTTTTTATGCTAATTTTCGTTTCATATTCGAATATTATTTTCTATATTAGAGGTGCATATTTTACGTACTAATACTTTTTACTACGGGCTTTAATTTTAAACTCCCGTGCATAGAATGGGTTGAACAGCTAGTAACATAATTAAAATTATGATAAAAAGTACCTTAAAATAATTTAAATAAACGAACGCTTCAGCTTTTTTGGTTTTCAGGTGTACTTCAAACAATCTGTTCGTTGATTTCTAGAGCACAAATCACAACAACAAAGGTCTAGTCAAGACTGACTGTCAGCCACACGAAATTATTGTGACAGACAAACATGTTGTGTTAATTCCCCAAATGTGTAACAGGTAGAGGATACCCAGTAGAAATCCAGTTTTAATAAATATCTGATATCATTGTTAGAAACATATTAAATGCCGGAAAACAAAGTATGAATATATTTTATGAACATTTTATGTAAAAAAAAAAATTAATTTTTAATAATCAAATGTATTTTCGGAATAAGTAGTATTTACAAGGATTTATACATGCTTTTTAGAATTTGTGTTTGGAAATTTTTCTCAACTCTTTCTTATTTGTATTTTTAAAAGAGAGGGAAATATTATTTAATTAAACTGTTTTTTAACATAATAATAGTAACAATAATAGTAATAATAATATTAATTATTATTATTATTATTATTATTATTATTTTGCTCATGTACAAATTGTAACAAGAAAAATTCATCTTCTTTATTAAAAAATTATCTGTAAATATATGTTTCACAAAATATTTTTTTACCGGAAAATTATATGTATATATATATATATTTAAATTTAACGTATCTTTCGACAAAAAAATTTATTTGAAAATTGCTGACTTACAACATTTTGCTAAATGAATTCCCTAATTATTTTTCAGAATTAATTTTCAATGCGTCTAATTTATTCATCAATGTAAGACATTTTAAAGTTAGTTTTTCTACCATGTTCTATAGTATGATAACATATGTTAAATAAACTGTATAAATTTCAGTATAAATTTTCGTTTCTTTAGAAATCATGCTCATGAATATCATGTTGTCTTTAACATCCATTTGTATTGTCGAATTTTAACACTAGAACCCCCGGAAATTTTGCTCAAGTTTCATAAATATATTTCATACCAGAATTTTTATTTAAAATACTGATTTATTTGACGCAAACTATTTAACAGCTTTTTAAAAATTTAACTTATTTTGTGAAAGAAGTTCTGGTTCCAATTGGCTTTTATGTTATGGTCGGAATCGAATCCACTCCTTTCAGGCGTTCTAGAGTTAAATAAAATATATATGTAGTAAATTACAGGGTGTCCGGACTTAAAATATCCAAAAGTTATGGCTTCTTTTACAGAACTACCCATTAGAATTAAAATAAATAAATAAAAAGAACATCTCATCAAGTTTTAATATCAATATATTTCTATGAGTGCACCTTTCGTAGAATGACCAACGTCTAAACAGTAATCCAGTTCTCTCCATGTGTTTCGTAGCATATCAGGAATTATTAGACGAATTGTTCGAATGATACACTTCTTCAACTCATCCACAGTAATTTTCTGTATATAGACAACGGATTTAATGAATAACCAAACAAAAAATTTAATGAAGTCAAAAACAGAGACCTTGGTGACTAGGCAATTGGGCACCTTCTTCCAATACAACTTCCAGGAAATATCATATTCAAATTCGCGGTATCATCTCTGTGATAGTATGGTGCAGTCCCAAAAAAATTCGGGGGGGGGGGGGTTCCAAACCACAGAGGATCAGTTTATTATATTCTTAAGGATTGATCTGTAATAATAAGTCATAACTTTTGGGTACTTTTATCTCGGACACGCTATGTTTTAATATTGAAATTTTGCGAACTAGGAGTTAGAAAAAATTACTTTTTTGGTCCGAGTAAAGACTGCTTTTTGGCATGTACAGTTGAATGAATGTTTCCAAATTCTAAGTTATTTTATTGATACTGCACAGTTTTCGATAATTTTTATTTTCTTATTTTACTGTAGATTATCTACTAATCTACTAATCTTTATTATTTCCATGAAACTGATTAAAATATCTTTTGTGTATTTTTGACTCGTTTTTTATCCTATAATGAACTACTGTGAATCTTGAAAATTATATAGTTCATTTAAGGAATTCGCTTGTTAGGGGGTTAGAGTGGAAACGTATTTTTGTTTATGGTGAATTCATGGACAAAATAAAGTTGTTGAATTTATTTTAAAATATTCTGAAATGAAGTACCGAAAATAGATGTTTTGGGCACTTTATTTGAGCTTTTATATTTTAAAAAGTTAACAACAAAAATAATTCATATAAAAAAAAAAATCACTTTATAGTTTTTGCACATAATATGTAATACTATGAAAGTATCGAATACATGAAGTCTTGAGTATTCTCAATTACTTGTAAAATGGAAATTCTCACTCCATCTTAATCTACATATATGAATGTAGATAAAATCCATCTCAATTACAAAAATATTTATAAAATTTCATATTAAGAGCATAGAATGATTAAAAACATATTTATAATAAAAAATGGCTTAAATAACACCGTCTTTTGTACGCGTAGTACCACATGTTAGAAAACCAGCTCTGAATGCAGAAAAAATAGACAAACATACATGTTAGAAAATTTTTCTTTTCCATTTTTAACGAATTTATTTCAAGGTGAACTTGATTTTGTAACTTCAAAATGTGTAAGTTTGGCTTAAAAGTTATGTTAATACAAATATTAGAGATTACTCCATATTATACTTGCATATAAATTTTTATTTTGGCTAATATATTTGTAATGCGCATATTATTGCAGTTGTAAATGTAAAAAAAATTAATAATAATAATAAATTATTATCAGCTATAGCCTTTAAAGAAGAGAGTCAGTAGTATATATTTAATTTTGGGAGCCATTGTATAATGAGTAATAATTCCTTGCGTCCATAAAAGAAGAAATAAATGATTATTCGAAATAATTATAAGGATATTATTTTTGGACTTAATACAAAATTTACGTTACTGTTTTGTAGTACTGCTGATTTATATTAATTTGAAGCTATCACATGTTGAATTCTTGACATATTTTAAATGTTACTGACACAAACACCAAAAAGACGATTTTCAGCTGAAGATACTTTGAAGTTATATATATATATTTGCAAACAATACTTACATCAGATTCAGATATAACTAAACTTTATGTCGGAAATCTTGGTTTGTTATAGTACATGTTTATGATACAGATGCAGGTTTAATGTTGTCTGAACTGCATACATTTTTTTTTTAAATTACACATGTAATTTTTTGTAATGTTATTTAAATGTAGACATACACAAACACACACACACACACACACACACACACACACACACACACACACACATATATATATATATATATATATATGTTCAACTCTTTCATATATGTTTAGAGAAAGTCCAATTAAGTGCTTTTTGGTATATTTTTAAAAATAGAATTTTCGATTATATTTTAAGAATGGCACAAAGAATGTGCACACGGATATGGTAAACGTATTACGTAAAAAGTACATATTCTTTTAACTATTGTTCACTGGAGATCTTTGAGCCTCCTTTAATAGTAAATAAAACATATGATATATTTAAAAAATGTTTATTCTGGCCTTTTGTAATGGAAATTGTATATGATTTTTTTCCAGTGATCTTATTTTTTTTACAAAAATGTTATCATATTTCCAGACACAAAGAGTATCGCAAATTTATGTAATAGTCATTTCTTAAGAAAAATATTTTTTATTAAATTTTTAACTAATTTTATAATTTTTAGATCATTCGAGATATACAGCATGCTTGTTTTTTATTCTATTAAGAACGTAGATATGTATAAAAATATTAAAATCTAAATGTTTTTTAGTCTTTATTTGATCAAAAAACATAAAATAAATTTAACACATATGATGTTTGTATAATTATATACTTTATTAAAAAAATATATATTTTTAATCATGTTACAAGAAATATTTATTTTGTATAGCATGTATGCTGAAATTAATATCGTAAGTTATTTGTTCCATGCGTTTATTTTTTTTTTTTTTTCGAATAATAGTAACTTTTTAATACAAAAACTTCAAAGAAAGCTTCCGAGAAAATGTATTTCGCAGTAAAATAATCAGTTTCTTTTTAAAAAACGTAATGATTTTCAGAATTTGCTTTATTTTTTATATTAAGAACACGAAGAATATGGGGAAAATATTTTATAGGAGAATATTGATCTCCAATTCCTTACATTTATGCGCAAAAATTCGTATTAGAATCAGTGTTGCTTATTAAAAAATAATATTAAGACCCTATATTTAGCTTCTAGCTTCCAGCTTTCTTCAGTTTGTTAAGCATACCAAATGGCATATATATATATATATATATATATATATATATATATATATTTAATTACTCTCTTATATGACACGTTCATGCATTTTTAGTTAATATTGCAAAAATTTAATAATAAATCTCTTTCTGGAAAGTTTTAGAAAAAAATAAATTCTAAGATTGTTTAACTTAAAATTTCCAATAATTTTTTTAAATATGTTGTTCTGTGTTATTCCGGTAAGTTTAACGCGCATTTGTATTGGCATTAAAATCATTAAAATAGGCTTAAGAGGGCACAGGACCTTTAAACTTTCAAAAAATCAGTTTTCGGTTTTTGCTTTATTCTAAATGTTTTAGAATTTCTCAACAAAATGCAAAAAACCACATTCAGAAATCTGCATTATTTCATGAGTTATAATCATTTATAGATGGTGAGTATAAAGAAATGTCCGTAGATATTGAAACTTTAAAAAGCGTTTTCTCAGATTAGTCAATTTGGAGTTTGCGCGCACTGTTACTTTTAAACTATGAAAGCTATAGCTTAAAAAAAATTCCCGAAATATGCGTTTCTTTTTAGTCTACAGGCTAAAACAAAAAAAAAAAATCACACGTTTTGGTTACTTTTTTTTTTTTTTTTTTTCCATTTGAAATCTTGTAAAAACATTTGAGATTTTTGAACCTTTTCTTATTTCGTGCTAAAATTAAAATTTAAACAACTAGGGGGCTCTGCCCCCTACGAGCTACGCTCGCCAACCCCCGTTCAGGCACACCAAAATCCAAAAAGCACGCTAATTGCACGCATTTGATCGGCTTTAAAAATATTGAATTAAAAAAAAAAAAAAAAAAAACAGTAGCGATCTCTCTGTAAACGGGTTTCCATTCGTTTTTCTTGGATTGGGGATTTTTAAGACCAAATCTGTTGCTGTTAAGAGATACAATGGCTGTTTTCGTATTTAATTAAACACATTAGTTATATGAAAATAAGCTAATGTAAAATGAATTAAGTAAACAGTGTCATTGTCTCCCGGTATTTTGTAGCAGCGCTAAAGATAGTTCTTTTAAATAATTCATTTTAAATGTATCGTTTCAAATCTGACGTAATTTACACCAAACTTTTATTTCTCTTATTAATATTCACGTATAAATACTTTTGTTGTTAGAAGGAAATATTATTTGCGCTGTCTTCGAATTCACGATAATAGTTGAAAAGATTATCTCAAAATATCTCGCGCATATATATTTTTCAATTTAAATTGTTTTACCATATTTTTGGGCATTTTAAATATGACGTAAAATTCAAGTGTAAATATGGTTCTTATGACGTAATTTTCCTGCTTTTAACATGTAATCATTTAATTCTAATTTTAAAAGTTTTTTTTTCTGTTTGTAATAGTCACGTGTAAATAAATTTTTAATGTGAAGAAGTATTTGATATGATAATTTGTTTCGCTGTTTATACATTTGGCAACAGTTTAAATTAATGACATTTTCTAAAATTTGTAAAAAACATCTCTCGAAATGCTGAAAATTTGAATTAAAAATAGAAATAAAACCTCAAAAAATGCGTCAAATAAGAAAAATAAATGCAATCTGCGCATTGGGAACTTATAACGTATAAAATGATCTAAAATGATTAAATTCTCATGCATAGTTTTTGCTCAAATAAAACTTTTTTAATGGAACGACTTTGTCCAACTTTAGCATTAAATATCTCTTAAGATAATTCTTCGATTTGAAAACTGCCTGCATCAGCGTGTTTATCAAACATTTTTCTATAATACCACCGATTTCCATATTTTTGTATGCAACAGTTTTCTTAATATTAACGATGAAAGGCCATGCTTAAGCATTCAAATTGGATGCGGATCAACCCGGAATATCTACGCAGATGTTCATTGGTCAATTTCCAAATCAAAACTTTTTTTTATATATAGAAGGAAACTTTTTCCGTATATTTTCATTTGAAGTTAGAAGTACATGTGTTATGAATCTATTTTGGGCAAAAATTGTATTCTATATGCATTATTTAGAGTTTTATCATGTGCGCAGCACTTAATCACGTTTTTAAGGGATTGAAATTTTAAATTTTAAATTTTAATATTAATTTTGCACATACAACATTTATTTTTCTGGATATTGCAGTTAAGGATATATACTTTAGGTAGGAAGGGGAACATCAGATCTTAGTTTCATATTGTTCGTGTTATGGTACTTTGGAGAAGGCGATGTTTTTAATTGTTTGGACAAACTCAAAGGTCCTGTGCCTCCTTAAAAATTACTAAAAGCATTTCTCAGAACCATTCGCCATGACAGAATTTCTACATTTATGGACTAGCATGCTCAAAAAAAATTTACATCCTAACGTAAATGGTAGATTCCGAAGTGGATTGGAAATGAATCATTACGGCAGAAGTAATAACATTTTGAAATTATTTGAAATCAAATAAAACTAAATTTAAAAACCATTCTTATTTTAAGAGAAGCATGCAAATACTGGAAATATGTAGGTGCTTTATCAGGAATATGCTGGATGTGCCAAACATCTGAAAATGCCCTTTTTTCTGCTGGAGATACGTTACAATATAGCTACTTACTAGTAGCAGAAATATTTGACAAATTTTATGTCTTTCAACTTGTTAAATATAAATTTTATGTGATTTTAGACCCCCATCCCCACCCCCTAAAAAAGAAGTTTCGAAAAATGTGCTTTAATAGTAAGTTAATTAGTTTTCGAATTTAACTGAAATTAATCGACTGATGTTTATATTAATACAGTAATAACCTATGTTACGTCCTTTCGACTTACATCACACCGCTTTTACGTCGTCTAGACTGCAAAATTTTTTCTTTGATCAAGACGTATTTAGAACTTTTTTGAAGATATTTGGAAGAAATTTAACATCTCAGATGCAATCATAGGCATAGTGAATTCATAGGGTGAAATCCAGCAAAAAACAATGAGAGTTGCTTGATAAGACTGTGCCCCTTTTGTTTGCAGAGTAAGAAAACATTTGAAAATTGTGACTCTATATCTCTCTTAATTGATGAAATCGCTGAAAATGGAAGAGAGTTAAACTTAGACATTGGACGCAGAAGATAATGTTGAACTCATAAATTCCCCTGATCCGGAATTAAATCGACAAAAGAAACAAAGTACTGTTTAAAATATAGATAAATATTTTGAGCCTAAGGGGAAGGGGGAAGATTATGACGGTTGCCTAGGGACTAAAGCTTATTGAAGCTGGAATGACGGCTCGTGAAAATATTAATTTAGACGAGCAAAGTGTAGCAACGACAAGAACAAGCTTCGAAAAATCATTCTGCTGTTACAAAGAGCTTCTAAGAGAAAACAAAGAAAAACATTTTTGGTTCAAACTTCACTGCAACATTTTTCCACATGCTCAAAGGCAGCTAGAAGAACAATAAAGTGTAAGTTAACAACTTATCGATTTATTCCAAATTCTTGTATTGCTAACGCGTTGTTTGACTAATGTTAAATGTATGTAACATAATTTCTAAATGCAATAGAATATGTTCATTCGATTTTGTGGAAATTTTATTTCTCATTCTTTTTTTGCTCATCTAATGTACCTCGACTTACGTCGCTAGTCTTGAAATGTAGTGCTGACTTAAGGCGATGTATAACTGTAGTTAAAAAAATGTAAAGTTGTTCTTGTAATTTCTTAAGAGAAATTTAACTTCTGTATTAAAATCAAATAATCAAATTATTTTTTTTCTTATGTTTTTCTCCAAATACTCCAAAGTTTATTTTCTTTTCACTAAATAACTTCTTCAGTTTCTTTATCGTTTATTTAAAATTTGTCTTAATAAATAAATTCATGTCTTTATTCAAACTTTCTATTATGAAGCAAATATTTTCATCGGAGTTGTTTCATATATATGTATATTCAGAAATATAGTAAATGTGTTTCAGTAAAATTTTATGTACGCTCATAAAATGTTTTGAACTGCTGCCAAAAGCTTCATGCTTAAATATTAGTAACTGCTTTGTCAAATGTGAATGTTTTAGTAATATTTTTCAGTTTCCAGATAAGAAATACAATAGAGGTGTGCCTATTAACTGTTTGTAATTTGAAAATTCATTTTGTTAGTTTGCATGAATTCATAATAGAATACATCACGGTCGAGATTTAAACTCATTTATACAGAGAAACACGTAATAACAGCGATAAAATAATGTGGATCTTTTAAGAAAAACTGTGTAAATTAATACTTTGATTTTTGTGTCAGAAGAAAGCTTCATTTCTATTTAAACATTTTATTCTCAAATTTTATTCTTTTCCATTTCCATACATTTAAAACTTTGGTGCAGAAATATAAATTGTTTTATTTGCGAAGCACAAATTGTAGGCTAGATGAATTCGAGAATTATTTTAAAATGAATGATAACTTAAGTGTCTTTCTTACCTTAAGTTTTGTTATTGTTGTTTAGATTCGGGAAAGAAGAATGGCAGTTCCAAAATGCGGGAAAACAGGAAAAAAAAGAAAATTAACTGAAAGTACAAGTCTGGATTTTTTTTTTAAGTAGTAATGATTACTGTATTTTTTAAACCATACTGTTGAAATTGGAACGTTACTCTGAAACATTGTCGATTTTTAAAATATTTTTTCATAGTTGAATTTGAAAAACGAAGGTGGCAGATTTAAAATGCAGAAAAAAGATAATCTACTTTCGTCAAATTTAATATTCATTATTCTCTGGACACAGGCGGAAATGATCTTAATACCGGTGAACTTCCAAAATTAGAAGCACATTCATTAGAAATTTAATTAATATGTCGCCTAATTATGATAAAAAATCTTATCTCTGCTGTTTTTGGACCCGACTTCCACTATTCTAATCCAAATTATCAGACCATTATGTGCAATAGATTCCCTTAGACATGTCCAGAAATCAAGCACACCCAAACATAATTATTTTCTTAATATATAGTAAAACAGGCTGCTTTTTTACTTATGCCGTTTTTTCTGAAACACATGCATTATTCGAAGTGTAATCTTCAGAACTCTAATTTTAAATAACGACTTTTGTCGACAGCAACTTTTATTTCATCAAACTTTAATTCCATTATTCAATTTATTTCACAAACTTTAACCTTTTTCTCACAAACAAATGATAATTGATACAAATTTTGATTTATTTAGAAATACATTGTTGTAATGTGAGTTTTTATTCAACAAAATTATTCTATTAATCATTTCTGTAATTTTTACGACTATTTTACTTTGTATACATCAGTTTTTGTATTTAAGGGTAAATTAATACTCGTAATGTACATAAGTTAAAATAGAATAAAATCCTCATTTTAGTTTCCATACGTGTAAAAAATATATTTTATTAATAATAATGATATTTTCAAAAGTAAATGCGACAAAAGAATTTCTGAAGAGAAAGCTTTTTTCTCTGTAATCAAATTTTAAGGAATCAATGTTCTTCAGATCTATTTATGCTTTTTTTATAAAGAGGAACAAAGGGAAAAAGAATATTTAAATGCAGAAACATATTTTACATTACTTTGATACATTACCATAAATTATAGGGTTGGGTTGATTTTTGGCGGCCAATTATCTACTCGAAGGATATAGGCCCTAGGGGGATTGCCCTCCGTTGCGGTCTTTCTAAGGGAACCTAACCCGTATTTACGCATTGAAATCCAAGCTTTCCAAGAAAACCACGAAAACTCCGAAACGGTTAGGCCGACGGGCACGATTAGGTTCGAATCCAGCACCTCCCGTTTACCAGCTTCGAGAGCAGAACCTCTCAGCCACTGGTGGGGCACCATAAATTAATGCTCTTCTCCTTTTCGAAAAACAATATCTATTAAAAGATATCAAGAATAATAATAATTTTATAGTAAAACATGTCTTTAATTTTAGTTTTTATGCAAATTTACATTTAAATAATTATTTTTTACAATAATATGTAATATTCTAAAATGCATTTTGTGTGTATATAGAATATACTGTGCAGTATATTTCAGATTTTTTGAAAAAAATAATTAAATCAAACTTAAATCAATGTAAACAATATTTCCGTATTCAAAGTCAGGAAAGACTAAATTTTATTAGAAATCTCTTTATCGTGAGCAAATTTTTGTCGTAAACAATAGAATTTTTTAGGCGAAGTGGAAGAAGTTTTAATGAAGGGACGTATTACAAAAAAAAATAAATAAATAAATAAATAAATAAATAAAAAATAAAAAAAATAAAAAATAATTAAAATTGCATTTCCATATTTATTCAACCTCTTGTGAAATTATTGCAATATTTGAGAGGTATATTTCATTTTTCATCTTTTCTATACATTTGTAATTTGATGTTCTGACCAAGAGAAATGTAAAGAAATTTTCTTTGTTTAATTTTCTCACGTCATTTTCATAAAAACAAAGTGCCACTTCTAGATTAATTTTATAAATAAGAAATAATATTGATAAAAAAATCGTTAACTGCCATTTCTGAAAAATAAAATTTTTCGTTATTTCCAAGTTCGATAAACTTCCTTATATAATATATTTTAAACGCATTTCCGTGAATATTTCTCAAAATTCTTTCCATATTACTCACTACGTTCTGATCTAGAATCTAAGCTCAATGTGTAAAAGTAATTATTTTATAGGTACTCAAATACAAAAAAAAAAAATGTAATTTTAATAAACATTTTTAATAAATATATATCATTTGCTAAACATATAGCAAACAAAAAAAAAAAAAAAAAAAAAAAAAAAAAATTAAAAACTTTTCTGAAGATATTGTTAGAAATTTATGTTTGTCATCATGCTGTATTACAATTAAACCAAAGATATGTGTATGTATTGAATAATGTACAGTTTTGAAAGCGATCTGAAGTAAGCAGGTACATTAACACAATGTTCCAACCACGTCCTTTCTCATTTAAAAATTATTGTGGAAAGCTTCTCCAAATTAAATAGCGTATTTTACACAATGACGAACTTTCTATTACATTCTAAATTGTATTATATTACTCCCTTTTCAAGCCGAAACCCATTCACTATATTTTGTAATTTGAATATAAAAGAAATACACAGTTACTTACAATTTAAACAGATGCATTTTCTTTGTAGCTAGTTAAAAGTTTACCCTATGGGTTTCTCAGAACTTAAAGTTGGCAAGGAGAAAATGAAATTTTCTAATGGAAGTTTAGTAATGGAAAACGGTTGAAGTTTGATTTAAATAGTTTAATGTGTATACATGGCTTCCTTACTGATTAAAAGCATTCTTTCAAGAAGAAGAATGCTATACTTTAACAAACTTGATTAGTATAATCATGAGACTTTTAAAGGAGATAAACAAATACATTATATTTACCTAAATAAGTAGAATAATATGAGCGTAGAAATTTGTTTTTAGCTGTTAAATATCTATATCACGGAAATTCAACTAATAATAAATTAATTCCAATATATTGTAATTTATATATTCTAAATACCAGGAAGTTAATTTTGTGATATTATTAATAATAATGTGCAAGTTACATGCAATAATTAATGATAAATGTACTTGTTAATTTATTATTTAGTATCTTCATTTACTATCTGTTATAAGTACAAAGCCACGGATTTGAAAAATTTGTTAAAATAAATAAATATCTTAATGTACCCCTAATAATTAAATATAAGGTAGAATTATCCTAAAATGTATCTTATATATTTAACACAATGTTTTCGAAATTTTATTATTTTTTAATACGATTGGAGGAATTTTGATAAATGGAATAGCTCATTTTTCACAATAATGAACAATTTTTAGTTTTTTTTTTTTTTTTTTTAACTTATTACATGGCGCTGTCTTCAATCAGAAAATCATTCACTAACTGTCAAAGAAATTAAATGTAATTTACAATTTAAAAAGGGGTTTATAATTGGAATACATTTAAGTTTCTCCATGTCCGCATTATAAAATATAAATAAGAAAAGATAGAAATACATTTTCTAACAAAAGTGTGGTTGGTGGATAACAAAGGAATAGTGGATCAGCAAAAGTAATGAAAATATGTGGGAATGATTCAATAGTTTCACGAAGCGTTTAAATTCGCCTAAGATAGCGTAGATGTTTAAAAAACTTTATCTTATACTCTTAATAAAAATTTTCAAAGGGAATAATTTTTGCATGAGTTTAGAAAAAGCTTTTACACTGATATATATGGCAATATATTCATTGATAACTTTTTGTGAGTTTCATAATTCTGTTAGATTATACCACGTTAACACAGAAACCCTTTTACTGCATTTAATATTTATAATAAGTTATATACATATCAAGGTAAATTAAATTTTTAAAAGATGCCTTTTATTCGAAGGTAGAAGATTCCCAAGTGAGATTTATGAAACATAAAGCAAATGGGATAAAAGATAATATTTATATAAAGTAAATTAATTGAAAAGATTTTTGAATAATTTTATCGAAACACTAGGATATATATAAATAACTTTCTAACTATTTTTATTGACTATATCAGATCATAAATTATAATTGTAGCAAGTATGATGTGAGTATATCCATCAGAAATTTACAAAAATAAATAAATACTAAACCACCAAACTATATGGAAATTGAAGAAAAGGATCATGTTCATTTAGTAAACCAAAAGAGATTGCTGTAGAAGAAAGACAGATAATAGTAAATATCATCTAACATAATTTATTTTTTGTAATCCACATATATATATATTCTCATTATACTTCATTTGAAATTATTCTTCACATTTTTATTAAAGTTACAGGTAATGTTTTTCTTTAAGATATGCACTGTGATGTCTGGATGACATCATGGTCATGTTGTGAGACTGACCCTAAGGCTCCTATAATACGGTACGGGCTGACTCACGCCGTCATATAATTGCCGATAGGAGAAGAACGATTGACCATGCCGCGTAGCCAACAATCGCTCATTGGTCTAAATAGGAAACAATATGCTTGACGATTCAGCCTGTAATATGGGAACCCTAACTAACACCACTCTGTCACCTGGCCTCAGTGAGCGAAAAAAGGAGTGTGTGCGTGGAAGGAGCCGCGGGCAAGGAAAAGTATAGTTAATGATTTATGTAACATGCTTCTGTGCATTCCTTTGTCATTCCTTGGTGTAACTTCACGTCAAATGTTTTGTGATGACATCCTTTATATGCATAAATAAATGCTGTGATTTGTTCGGAAAAAGTGCTTGTTATTAAAGTATCCACCCAGGATTATACACGAGCATTAAGTGAAAACATATATCACACTCTCTGTCTTCTCGAACCAGAGGATTAGTGTAAAGTGTTTTGCTTGCTTTTTTATATTTCTGCTGGAAGTGAATAAAATAAACAGAAGATTTAGAATATTTGTGTGCTGGGACACATAACGTGTCCCGCAGATACAAGGTGTGTCACATAAAATTTACTCGAGATTTTACAGACTGAAGTCCGTAGTTATTATTATTGTTATCTTATGTTTTCCAAAATTGAGTAATTAAATGTATTATTATTATTGTTCTTATGGTTTATGTATGTGTATGTATTTAAATATATGTAAATAAGTTAGGTCAAATACAATCTTGCTTATAAAAGTCAAGAAAACCAGGTGGTTCAGTATCAGGAACAGACATCTTTGGGGTTTTACGAGTGTCGCCAATGTAGCAAGCAGGAGACAAAGACTGGGCAGTTTATGTCACGATTCAATTTATGAGTAAATTAATTGTATGTAATAAAGTTAGTCCACACACATCACGATAACGTGAGTAGAGTTATTAGGGGGACCTTGACGTAAGGAGAAAAAACCTAGTAGAAAGCGCCCATCCCACCAAGAAAGTCTTGGTGAATAAGCGAGGATGAGGGGGCACGTGTCTCAGGGGGGGGGGAGGGTCTGATGGCGTTGAACTCTGGTTGCGGTCCATGGTCCCCTTCTCCTAATTATAAAAAACGGTATGTAGAAAGCATCCTCTCAAGAACAGTACGAAAAAAGAATTAGTATTAGAAGTCTGTGTAGTTGAGATGAATGATTCGATCGTACATGATCGTAGTAGGAATGTGGCCTCAGCTCTTAAGCGTCTCGGATTTGGTTGAGGTTTGAGACGACCGAAATAGTATGTCTTCTGCCAGCCTGGATCACTGTAGGTCCGAGGCTCATAGACCGGATTAGCTAGTTGTAATATCTTTGACCGCATCGTTAGCTCGATTTAGAGCACTGGCGTCGTGCTCTAGTATCGAATATACGTAGATTAGTGTTGTGCGGAAGGATGCAACCAGCTACTGACTTTATATTCAAGTGCCCTTGCCTGTAACTCTATGGAGTGGTACTTCTGCTGCCAATGAAATGTGTAAAGGTCATTCCTATATTTATATTTTGTTCCCAATGTATTTTGAGTATGTATATGTGTAGTATAAGTAGGGCAATGTATGTTCAATGTCAGTCAAGTGTCAATGATAGTATTATGAATAGTAAACCCAAAATATATTTTCATAATTAAAGCAACATATTTGTTTCAACTCGCTTTAAAGCGAGCGTGTCGAGCGACACACACTTTTGAAATTGTAAATATTTTTGTAATAAATATATTAGTTGTTAATTTTGGGTATTTACTTACACCCATGAGTCGTATTTAATTTTATTAATGTTATGACTTTTTATTTCAGGTAATGTTTGGTTAATTAGTAAGGATTATCAATGATAAAATTTTATATTCACAATTTAGTTGGTCGATCATTTCTCGACCGGAAATACACCTGGTGCGTATGGTTTATACGCTAACTTCATCTTCAAAAAATACACAACGCTTTGGGGTAGGTTTTAGGAAGTTGCCTCCCGCCTTAATTGGGATAATTGGGAATTCATTTATCTCAGAAGTTAGCCAGGACCCGTAACGATCACAATTTATTATGTACTTAATAGTATTAGTTTTTTATTTAACACTATGAATATTTCAGGTAATGAGTAATTAGGGTTTGCTACCCTTAATTCACTCTGGGTAATTGGGTATTGAGTCTCCCCTTTCCTTCCGTACTTTTACTCCCCCACTACCACTTAATGAATTTACCTTCCAGGGACCTTTTTCCCGGATCCCTCATTTATATGTCTAGGTAGATTTACTGTAGCTAGGTGGTGTGTTTTAATGAGCCCAGATTTGCCCAGCATATAGAATTTGTAAGGTTAGGAAGGAAGGAAAGTAATAAATGTGTAATATTATATGATGTTATAAATGTATTTAATAATTAGAAAGTAATATGTTAAATATAAAATGTTAAAAAAAAGTAAGATTTAGTTGATGTGGCTACGGAGTTAGGCTTTGCCGTTGATCCTGATCATAGAGTAGTGGATCTAAAAGGTTTGATAGAAAAGAATAGCCAATATGAAATATATTTTGAATTCCTGAAAGTCGTTTTAAGTACAACAGTATTAAACCGTATTGAACGAGGAAAGCGTGATGCCAAAATTCTTAAAATTGAAAGAGAAAATTTAATGTCCGAAAAGAACATTGCGTAATTTGAAAAAAATGAAATTATTAAAAGCCCAGTTAGAAGTGGCAAAATTGCTGTAAGGTAATAGAAATTCTGATACAGAAGGGATGGACAAAACCCTAAATCTATTTCGTTAGAATCTTTAATTAAAAGTGTTAAAACTCTAACTATTGTAGTCGCGACTAAGCCTGAAAAGGGGAATTTATTTTTCTTTACGCTTGAAATATCATTTGAAATTTAAAAAGGCGCTGAAGATTTTAAAGTTGATTTTTTTTTTATTTAGTAGACGATCAGGAAGCGCATCTATTGGTTTACGCAAATGCCGAAGAGATGAAGGATTTTTAGAAAGTTAAAGCTTTAATTTTAAAAGAATTTCAACCAACTCCGGAGGATTGCCTTGAAAATTTTCTTTTGGAGCGGAGAGCGAAAAATGAAAATCATATGTAGTTTCCGAGAAGACTCAGGGCGAATTGAAATTTTTATTGTGAACTTTGGAAAGTAAACGATTTTGAAATTGCTATTGCATTAATTGTCAAAGATAGACTATTAAGTGCACTAGATTCAGACATGCGAAATTATGTTGCGATAAAACAACAAGATAATTGGTTAAAGCCTTGACAAATTGTTAAGCATGCGATAGTTGGATTACTTCAAAAGGTAGAACATTTTCGGAATCGTACAACAAACCGGTGGTTTTGCGTAACGAGGATGAATACGGAAACATAAATCGCGGAAAATATATTCATCAAACAAAAAAAGAATCCTATATCGGGAAAAATAAACAGAATGATAGATTAATAATTAGAGAGGGCGGCAAAACATGCATCATTGGTATCGGAAGTTACGCAAAGCGAGTACGCAAAATATGCTAATCGGAGAGTAGTCTATAAGGAATTCCGATAACAGATTGAGTGTACTTATTAATTCCAGATTCAACTAACAAACTTTACTCTAGGTGGACGGGACCGGCAGAAATAGTAGTGCGACGCAACCCATTCCTATAAAGCGAAATTAATAAATGGGAATATTAGAAACGTCCATATAAATAAAATCAGGGAATTTATTCCTAGGATGGAAGCAGTGGGGATAATATTTGGGAATGAATAGGGATCAGGGGACCTCCAAACCACTCTTAGTTTGAATTATAGCACCAATTGTTTTAATATTCAAGAGGCCATTGAAGAGGCTTCCCGTAAGGCATGGTGACGTCACGGCGACGTTTTTGTGAAGTCACACTGTGATTTTGTGACAGTCGATGTGACGTCACGTGACGTTGATGTGACGTCACGGTGACTAGAATGCGAGGTCGTTAGGTCGTTTTAGAGGTCGTTTGTGACGTCACATTGTGACCACTCTGTGAAGTCACGGTGTGAGTAATTTGTGAAAAGTGTGTCATTTGTGACAATTTTGGCATTAACTTTGTGACGAACCTGTGACGAAAGTGACAATGTTTTGAAGTCACACTGTGACCAGTTTGTGAAATATGTGTCATTTGTAACGAACTTGTCATAAACTCTGTGACGATTTCAAATGAAAATCAAATTTCAAATTAATTGCTTAAAAGGCGCAAAGGCGAACTAGTGAAAAAGATTCCATGCTGGAACTCGAACCCGGGCCATCAGTATAGCGCACTTACGTTCTACCGACTAAACCACATGGAACGATACCTAGCCTGGAAAATTTCTCACTATTACATGTTGGCAAATTAATAGCTTAAAAGGCAATTTTAATTTGAAATTTGATTTTCATTTGAAATACTGTATGCAAGGCGAATGTTTCTCTCTGGAAAAATTTCCAAGTATTAATATAGTTTCAATCGATGCTGGATTTAATTAAGTTTCGTGTTTGCCCCATGACGGTGGCTCACGATAAATATTCCATCTTGTGCTGCATTTGTAGCCTTGACAACATGTAATAGGGATAAAATTTCCAGGCTGGGTATCGTTCCATGTGGTTTAGTCGGTAGAATGTCAGTGCGCTATACTGATGACCCGGGATCGGGTCCCGGCGTGGATATTTTTCACTATGTTGGCCTTTGCGCCTTTTAAGCAATTTATTTGAAATTTGATTTTCATTTGAAATATTGTATGCAAGGCGAATGTTTCTCTCTGGAAAAATGTCCAAGTATTAATACTGTGATGATTCTTGTCATAAAAACTACGATAATTTTAAAGTAAAGTTTTGTTTGAAATATAAAATTTTATCTTTTTACCGTACTTTTTAGCAAGATATAGCTATTTTGGAGTTCTATTCTTCTAAAATATTTTTAATTTTCCATTAAAAAACAATGCTTATTAACTGACATCTTTTTTTATTAAGTTCTAAGCTTGATCTTGAATTCAAGCTTAATATTAAGAATGTCTAAGCTTTTTAATGTGTAATGAATTGTTATTGTTTTATTAAATACGAACATGGAGTCTAACGGACATTAATACAACTGTTACTTATAGAACTACATGATAAGCCCTATTTATTTAATTTTTTTATTCCCGTATATATTGTATTTTGTGAATATGAGCTAATTAGATTTGGTATGTTTTATATGAAAAGACTGATCTGGGAAATAGAAACAACAAGTAAGATATATCATGCGTTAGGCATAGATTATAAAACTCTTTCCAACTCTTCCTAAATGTTTTAACAAGACATTGGGGGAAATAACGTAAATAAGATAACTAAGTAAACATGAAAACGCGTAAAACATTTTAAAAACTGATTTACGCAGTTACCATCCACTAAGGTGTAAAAAAATCATAATAAAAAAAAATAAAAAAAATCGGATTTTTTTATTTAAATCAGATTTTTTTAAATTTAAATCAGATTTTTATGATTTTTTTTTTTTTTCCCAGCGTTCAAATACTGAATAGCTATCATGAGTTTTAGGTTTCCAAAACAATTACACCACTAATTGCTAACATAATCTATGTTTTTACACTTTAATTAATAAAATTATAATTGTTAGTTAGTAATAACAGAAATAAAAACTGCAAATTAGTAGTTTCATTAGGTAGTATTATACAATAATGTTATATACATTAATATTGAAATAATTATGTAAAACTTTATAAATACTAGTGATACTTAACATTTATGAAAATTATTAACTGCATTTTATATTAAATAGCTAACATTACTTCAAATTAATTATTAAACAATCAAATCTCTAATTAGGAACATATTATACATTTTTAAGCCTTAATTATTAAAATGATAATAATTCATTTTAGAAAGAACAAGTTGGAAATTGCTCGTCAAACGTGGCAAATGAGGTGCGTTCGTACTATAACTAGTTTTATAATTATTTTTTGCACCCCATATTGTACTGAATGTATACTTTTTTGCACTTCATAAAGCGCATAGTCTGATACATCATTAAAATGCACTTCCAATAATTTTTTCCCATTCCCCGTAATGTAACGGAACACTTTTGACTGTCCCTGTAATTAAACTATACATCCGATTTTCCTAAAATTTGAAATAGCTCAACAAAACTTTGCAACAATTATATCTTTAAAATTTCAGACCATTCGGAAGGCTGTAATATCATTAAAATGCACTTGCAATAATTTTTCCCATTGGCCGTAATGTAAAGAAAAACTTTTGACTGTCCCTGTAATTAAACTATACATCCGATTTTCCTAAAATTTGAAATGGCTCGACAAAGTTTTGCAACAGTTATATCTTTAAAATTTCAGATCATTCGGAAGGCTCTAATATCATTAAAATGCACTTGCAATAATTTTTCCCATTGGCCGTAATGTAAAGAAAAACTTTTGACTGTCCCTGTAATTAAACTATACATCCGATTTTCATAAAATTTGAAATGGCTCGACAAAATTTTGCAACAATCATATATTTGAAATTTCAGACCATTCGGTTGGGTAGTTTTTGCTCTGTTACATGCGGACAGACAGACGGACGGACAGACGGACGGACAGACGGACGGACTGAACGACGGCTATAGGTGCTACGTATTTATATAATTACGAACGCACCTAAAAAGGGACAGGATGCTAGTTCAAAAAACGGGCACTATTTCATGAGGAAATATATTAGTAATGTGTTTAGTAATGATGTAAGAAAAAAAAAGAATATTTTGTAGCATTATAAGTAAAGTGTCCTTAATTTTTAATAATTTTATGAATAACAAATTGAAAAATACAATTAAATAACATATTTTAATAAGATCCTGTTTTTTCTAAAGGAATAAAGTTCTATATTTTTGCAAGATTTTTTCCACATGAATTTAGAATACTGTTGAATGGGGAAGTTTTTTACAAGAAATCTCTGGCTACAACTACAGGTAAATTTCAACTACATAATTAATAAAAACTGCAAATAAGTAATTTCATTAGTTAGTAGCACAAATAACAAAACTAACAAATATTATTTGCAGCTCATTTTGCATTTGTATTTAGGAAAATTTCTGTAAACCACCAAAATCTATACTTACACACATGTACGTGTATGGTAACAAAAAAAAAAAAAGAAAAAAAATGAAAATTAGTTAAACCCATTCATATAGAATAAATATAAATTAGCCACTAATATCTGAAATCCTCAAAATATTTAAGTAACAGCATTATTACCTCTATTAGCTTTCAATGGTTCAATTTTTTAGTATATATGAGTTACAAAAAAAAAAAAAAAAAAAAAATAATAATAATAAACATTTATTCAACCTATACCAAAGAAGCTCTTGCTGTGCTTAGCATTTTTATACCAATTATTTCTTTTTCTCTTATGCATCCATTTACAATTTAGCTGCTGAGCAGATGTCATTCATTCATTCTTCTTTAACTTGAGATTGCTATTAATTACTATTTATTCTTTTACTTGTAGAAATGCAATTATAATTGCTATGTGTATTTTATATAAAATAATGCATAAATTGATTACCTAAAGGAAAGTATGACATTGCAAATTATGTTAGATTTAAATATCATTTATTAATGAAACTGTTTTAATTTGGATAAAAACTTAAAAACAATGCTTTTTACAAACTCAAATGTTTTTAATTTTTTACAATATTAATGAATTAAGCTTAGAAACAATTATTTAAAGCTTTTTTTTGTTTATTCATAAGTCAAAACACCTGTAGAAACTTTCAAATTATGTTCATGTTAGATTTTAATACCTTTTTTGACATTTTAAACATTTAGAAAATTTTTGATTTTAATCAATGGTTTTTTTTAAATCGGTTGATTAAAATCATGATTTAATCGCTGATTTAAATCAACCGATTAAAATCGTTGACACCCTACCATCCGCAGCCAAATATGCTTTCTAATTCTTTTAAATAGTCCTGTATTTGATCTGTAGATTGATATATATATATACTATATAATGGAAAAATTTAGTTTATCAAGGAAACGCATAACAGGTTGAAATTCTCTTTCAGCAATTTATACTAATATATGGAAACATACGTAAATAATTTTGTACAACCCTGTAGTTTACCTAGAACCTTTATTACACGCCACTATTTAGTTAAAATTTAATTCAAGCTAAAACACTCTTAAAACTGCTGAAATCACATTTCCAGAAATTATAATTCATAGACGGCAACGTATCCAGTTCTTTGCGTGACCCTGTATATCATTTTATCTATATACTACAAACATTTCTTAGTAAATTAAATACAATTCAGCGTTAAAATGCATAACTTATTTAAAAAACACCTTTAAGCAATACACAGTAACCCTTACGAATACTTTTGTATAGACCTGTATATAAATTATAGCATATATATATATACACCATATACTATGCATAAATGTAGTGAATCATAAAAGTGCATATCATAATTAAAAATGTATTTCCAGCAATCATCGCTAATGAACAGTACTTCGGATACAATATAGTATCTGAAATATTTTGTGTGTCCCTGTAAATGCTATATACACTTCGTATTATACATGAAATAATTCATAGTATGTAAACCTCAACGACGTATATCAATTTCATTACATATCAAATAGATTAACATAAATAAAGTACGCCGCAAACAATTCCCTCCACCCCTATATCATTATGTATTGGAATTCCTTTTTTAGCCCTGTAAATGAACAATAACTATTCTTTGCATCGCATATTCTATGGAATGAACATTTTAGTGTGCTTCATAAATGCATATCAGTTTTATTCTGTTTGAAAGCGTGTAAAATCATTAAAAATCATTTGAAACGATTTTTTATCCCACAGGCCGTAATGTAATGGAATACAATTGACTGTCCCTTTAAATGAACTAAACATGCTACAAACTTCATTACAAATAGGGGTCTTGCTATGGTAAACGTCAATAACATCCAAAAATTTTAGGTCAATCCGAGTATATTTACGCGAGTTAGAGCGCGGACAGACGGCCAGACAAACCGAAGTCATAAACACTTTTTAACTTTATCGGGCATGAAAAACACTTTATTTCAATTCTTAAATATTATATTTTATTTTTTAATGCCAATAAAATAAATGTATCGAAAATGTAGAAAATGAGTTTACAATCAAAGAAAACTTAATAACTGATTATGAATGTCTACAATTAAATGTTTGATTAAAATCACAAACAGTAAAAAAAAAATGCTTAAATACAATTAAAAAAATAAATATAGCAAATTGAAAAACACTAAATAATTAGTATTTATAATTGTACTATTAAACAACAACAAACTATAATAGATGAATTAAATGCATTTAACAAATTCTCAAAAGTCTTTCCATCGCCATATTGCTTTTGAAAGGAATACCAGATCAGTCTCATTGCATATAACATACAACTATTTAACTCGTGATAATAATCTATCAAACAGGAACAAAAAAATTAAATTAAATAAGACATACCTTTTAAGTTCCATAAATATTTTAATAATATCCGTATTTTATCCTAAATTGTCAGGCATATTTCTGTTAGCTTAAAAAAACTAGCTTTCCGCGTCAGAACTTCTCTGATCCTTATTTTATTCTGCGGTTTAATCGAGCGCAGACGATATTTGAGCAAGCAGGTGTTCCTACTGTATTATTATATATTTTTTTATTTTTTTTTTTTTTTTGTACACAACAGATTTAGAGTTTAAATGCGCAGTAATTTTACCTTTATGAGAGTATCTGTAATGAAAATTTTCTATTTGAATGAAACACCTGCCTTTTTTCTTTCTTTTTTTAAAGTACAGTTTGTTTTACATTTAATAAATAAATACGTATCTTCTTAATAAATGAAAAGAGAGTATACAGTATAAAAAAATTTTCTTTGTCATTCTGTCATTTTTTTCATATTCATTTTCTGTAGAATAAAACAATTTTAAAATAACTTTTTTTAAAGTCATATCTCTAAAACACGAATTTGAAATACGAATAATTATATCATGGGTTTTGTATAAAATTTGTATACATATTTTTTCGGAAAATACTAATTTTATTTAAAAAGTCTGAAAGATGTAGAATTTTTTTAAAAAATAGTTATTTAAAATAGTTAAACACTAACCGGAAAAAATATGACTTGAATGCAAATTCTAAAGTAAGAAATGCATATATGACTAAACTCTGAGTATTCTTTCTACGTGCTCATTAAAAGCTACAGACTTAACTGTGATAGAAAATTTTAGTATGAAACCCCAGAAGGGTTTAGAATACCACTGGTCGACAAAAATAAATAAATAAATAAATAAATAAAAAATAAATAAAAATAAATAAATAAATAAATAAAATAAAATAAAATAAATAAATAAAACAACTTCCTCCCTGAACACTAAATATGTAAAGTGTACAGATTTAATATTCCTAATTCTAAATATGTTATCCAAATTACTCCAATACGTACCACTTTTCCGAGAAACACTTTTATAATAATGACAATCAGTGAAGGATTAAATTGCAATGGTAGATAAAATTGAAATCATAAAAAGAATACTTTCAGTGTCTTAAATAACAAATTGATAAAATATAGCATTGAAATCTAGTTTGTTGATACTTCTACCGTGCATTTTCCTTTTTCTGCCCCCCCCCCCTCTCTTTTCGTGTCCGAATTTACTATTTCCTATCCACTAATATATTTTCATTCCTTATGTCGCTGTAACTCGGGCATGTAATATTTCTGTTCATTTTCAAAGATTTTTGATGTTCATATTTTTGATGTTCATATTTTTGATGTTCATATTTTTGATGTTCATATTTTTGTCACACTGTGACTTACAATATGGTGATTTTTTTTCGTCACATATGTGACGTGATGTACGTTACATGCAGTGTCATAACAGTGACGTCACAATTTTTTTTAATTGCCAGAAAATATAATTTTACATAAATAACATGTTTTGAATATTTTTTGTAATTTTTTTTAACTTTTCTAAGAAGTTCACATCTCAGTCACAATGTGACATCACTGAGTGGTGGCATTTTTGTCACAGATGTGACGTGACCACAGTGACTCACATTGACGTCACAACGACGTCACCGTGACCATGCATGCTATGAGGGTTAAGCCATTTAGACAAGGTTAAAAAAAACATATGTTGGATTTCTTATCAAGATAGAAAACTTTTTTTTAAAGAAAAGGCTGATAGCCAAAGTTGGAACACGCAAAATAAAATTGAATGATACAAAAACAAACAAACAAACAAAAAAACCCCTTCTTGTACAGTATTCTGGAAACTTTATAGCCGCAAGTAGATAAACAAATCGAGGAATTATTGGAAACAGGATTAATTGAATAATGTGACGCTGAAGCACCACATCCAGTTGCGTGCGCAATGAAAAAAGATGGGGCATTACATTTATGGGTTTATTTCAGAGCTTTAAATGCAGTTACAAAAACCTGACGATTTCCCTATGAAAAATCCCACCGAACTCTTATTTACTGTTGGCCAGGCTAACGTGGTAACCACCATAGATTTGTTGAAAGGATATTGCGCGATACCGTTGGAAAAACAGAGCCAAGATTTAGCTAGTTTTAAGATCCACAGGGCTCAGTACCACTTCAAAGTGATTCCTTTCGGGCTCCGGGAGGCTGCAACGACCTTTCAGAGAGAAATGAATCGAGATCTTTCTAAATACAAAGATTTTCAAGAGCATATATTGATGACATAACTGTTTATTCTGAAACTTTGGTTTAGCAACTAGTACATCTTGAGGCAATATTCTCAATACTGTTCGAATTGCAATTTTCAGTTAATCTTAAAATGTAGGAATTTGCAAAATCTCTGATCAAATACCTAGGATATGGCACCGGTTCTGGTTGTCATAGGACCGACCATGACAAAGTTGAGGATTTTCGAAAGTTAGTCATATCCCACATGAAAAAGCAGCTAAAAAGTATTCTCGGTTTGTGTAACTATTACCGACTTTACTTGTCCAAATATTCTAAAACGGCATATCGTCTGACAGAACTCACTAAATGATTAGTGGCGAGAGTTCTGTCCGACGAACACGATAAAGTGTTTCAGTGAATTAAATAGGGGTCTCATTGAGGCCCCCAGCCTTCCCACTCCTGTTGTAGAACTACCTTTCACTACTCAATGTGATATATATTCAATAGCCATCAGTGCATGTCTATATCCGCTGAGAGGTGGAATGCTACACCCGATCAGCTACGCCAGTCAGAATCTGATCAAATCTCAAAAGACTTGGCCAACAGTTGAAAGAGTGGCCTATACCGTCATCAGGAGTTAGAAGACGTTTGAAACGTGGATTTTGGGTTCACATATTAAACTCATTACCGATCATAATCCTTTAAATTTTATTACGAAAATGATCCTAAATCTTCTAAACTGTAACAATGGGCACTAGTATTGCAGAAATATGACATTACGGTTTCTCACTGCCGTGGTACAAGGTTGACGAATACTGATGCTTTATTTAGACTGAAGAGGAAAACTTTAAAACTTATTGACAATTTAGTGACTCTCTGGAGGATATTTACATATATATTTTTTTCTCTTTCTCAGTAACTGCTATTACCTTATCCAATATATATTGTCATGTATTTTGTAATTTAATTTTGTTTTATTGTATTTAGTTTTGTGTATTATGAAGAAATAATTGCGTTTCATATTAGAAGATAGGAAAAGTCCCAGACGATGTCTATCCACAGGAAGGGTTAAAATATTTTTTTTTATTTTTTTTTTTTTTGCATACTGTAATTTAGTTTTATTCGTTTGTGTAATAATATTTGAAGTGAAACGTAGTGACGTCGGCAGACTGCATACCAGAATGAAAATAGATACCCCATTTCGAATCTTAGGTGTATGGAGGGGGTGATGTCTCGATGATGTCATGATCATACTGTGAGTTCACCACACTCCTGACAGCTGATGTCAGTGAGGGGGAGAAGGAGTGTCTGTGTTGAAGGAGCCGAGAGCAGTGACCGGTAGATGGTGGTTCAAAAATATATACACATCGTAATTATTTACTACGGGAACGGGATTGTACAGTTAATGATTTTTGCAATATTTTTCTGTGCATTTCTTTCATATTCATTGGGGCATCGTGCTGTGAAATGTATAGCGATGTTATCCATCATACATATAAGTAAACATTGTGTTTTGTTTGAAAAAAAAACGCTTGATATTAAAGTGTTTACCCAGGATTATACACGAGTATTAAGTGGAAACATACGGATAGCATATGCACATTTAAGTTTTTTTTCGTTAATGACATATTTAAACTACGCAAGTGTGGTACAGAAACACTATAGACGAAAAAGGATACACACGTCGGATGATAAGCTTGAAATAGACAAATAAAGATAACTGAAATGTAAAAAAATACCTTATATAGAAAATTAGAAAGTTCTAGAACAATAAATCCGTACGAGGTTTTCTCATTGCAATCTTTGAGAATATTTGATGGTACGTTTTTTATTAATTTTTAATTATCTGTAATGGTTAATCAAAAAATTCGTGTAACGAAAATATGAGTGTATTATACCAAAAACCTAAACACAAATATTTTGCATGATTTGTAACTCATAATTGGGAGCTTTTTACAGGCATAGATAAAAGCATATTAGGATCAGAAATTTTATGTTTGATTTTAAATAACAAATGCGCAGAATACATACATTTGGCCATCTTAGTAAACCGGGATGCTATTATTCATGATAGATGCAAAGAGCGTATAAATAGAAGATGCCAGATTACACTTGATTATGGGGAAAATGATAACTACTTTCCGAAGAATTCTATCACTGCTGTTGGAATATTGCAATTATTTGGGTTTTGCTAATGACATCATACACTTTTCGTCCATTGATGGCAACAGTTGTAAGAAATCAAAACAAAATAAAATGCCATTCAGAAAAGTTGTTCGATACATGATATTATAAGATATTATTAAAATTAAAAACATCTTAAAAATGGGGCAAGAAGGGTTGATAACAGGGATTTTTAGTATAAAAATGAGATTTAGGAAAAGCAGAAATGAAAGTTGCAAGGTATAAAGTATGATGCATTCTGTTCTAAGAATGACATATGAGTAAATTTAAAATCATATTGAAGAAGTTTAGTATATTCATGTATGTTTGTGAAAACAATTAATTTAAGAATACCTTCTTCTTTCATTCAGCTTCAGACATTTCTGAAGCTTGTTATATGCTTCACCAAATTTTTTAACTTATCACCATACGAAAAGCGGGTGCAGATAGCTTCAGAGTTAAACATAATACAAGTTTAAGAATTGCCACAGCATTATTACCTGTTCTCAAAATAAATCCACTGTTATAAAATTTACATACGAATAAAAAAATTGCGGAGTTGGATTTCATAAATATATTTAATAGAGGTGTTCAAACACACTGCTTCTTTCCTCATTATACACAAACTCTTTCGCGTGTCAATTTCGGATACTTAAGAAATAATACTAAATAATTTAATATGAAATGTTAGTACAAGGGACTATGCGAAACATGAAAATTCCTAAAATCATTTCACTTATCACTGCAATATACAAGAAGCTTATATACAACAATGCAATAAAATATTTTGAAAAATTTTCTAATTTTCGATATAATTGAATCTCACTTACATGTTTCACAGCTCATATTTTTTTTTATTATTATTTAGCTGGTTAAACTGAACATTTTATTTCAAATATTTCTGTGCAATGTACTTTAACGCAAGAATTTTTTGGAGCCACATAATATGCTGAAACTAGCATTTCTTCAAATTACAACGCTAATCGTATAAATATACTTGCTTTATACTTAGTTTCGTTTTTACAAAATTTTCCAGTGTATTAGTAGTTTCGCATGCGTTATAGTAACGTTTAGTATAACATTTTTTAAACAATGATTAAAATTATTAACAAATAATACATGTATATCATTGTCACTTGTCATCAATATATTTTTTTAATAACTCAAAATTTACATATTTATTCCTAATTCCTCTTTGTAGGAAATAAATATTTTTTATTTACAAATTCGATAGATGATATTATTGAAGATATGATTTAAAATATTTACAACACCTTCAAATTTTAAGTTTAACTATCTAATCTGCATAATTTGGAATTTTAAAATATGAGTTCATCTTGCTCAGAAATTTTTAATCACGAAATGCAATTTCAAAAATTTAATGAAATTCTTTAAGGCGCATTGATATTTATGAAACAAAATATTAAAACATATTGCCCTTTTAATAACTATAAACTATAGAAAGAAGTAATATACTTTTCAATGGTCCTTTTACATACAAAAGCTTTTTGAATTATCTTTTCCATAAAATGGTAATGAGTTTGAACTTAGAAATTTGCATTACTTTTCTTATAAAGAAGAATAATCTGTATATTAGCATTTTATTTTTTACTTTAAAAAAAATTCAATGGAACCTAATTAATTCAAAAGGGCTTTGATATATATATATATATATATATATATATTTTTTTTTTTTTTTTTTTTTTTTTTTTTTTTTGAAAACGCTAGAGAAAGAATAATGTGATTAATATTTTAAAATAAATATTTGTCAAAGTTATTTTTAAAGAACTTATAGTGAATAAAATGTAAGGTAATTTTTTTAATAAGCTTCATAATTATTTCCAATTTTTATATTTTGATAATGTTGCTTTTTTGTGCAGCAAAGACAAAAAGGTGATATTTAAAAAAAAAAAAAAAATAACACTCGTTATTGATGAAAATATACTACTGAATATTATTGCAACACCATATAATAGAAGAATTTATTCAAACGAATATAAAAAAGTATTATACGACTTTTATTTTGAGAAACTTTTGTAACAAAACTGTTTTTACTAAATATTTCCACTTTGCTGAAATTTTGCATAGTTAAAGTACAGTAATCACGATTGTTTAGATAAATTCAAAAGTTATTACATAAAAATAAGTTTTGATCAGAGATAATAGATCTAATCTTTAAAAGAACTCACTATATTTTAATTTTTCATAAATATTTTTTTAAAAATAAATTATGTTGTTTTTCCTGATTTAAAAAAAAATAAAAATCTTTCTAATATTTACTTTTATAATAAGCCATTTCTAAGAATACTTGCTTTATACTTAGTTCTTTTTTTTTTCTACAAATTCCACTATATTAGTAGTTTTGTGTGCATGATAGTAACGTTTAGCATAACTTTCTTTAAACAATGATAAAAATTATTAACAGATAATATATATATATATATATATATATATATATATATATTATTGTCACTTGTAATGAATACAGGGTTATTACAAATGAATCATCGTGTTTTGATACGTTACTACGTGCGAACTAGGAAACGTATATGTTTCCATGATAACTCAAACGAGAGGGCGTTAACTACAGTTTCGCGCTGCAAATGTGTCATACGCGTATGGTTGCCATGGTTACTCCTCGAAGGTCATATTCAAAATGGCGAATGGACAGCGTATTGTGTTCTAAATTTTCAAAGTGCGAATCGCTTATAACCGTTCAGAGAGCATTCCGGAAGGCATATAAATGCAAACCACCAACCCAACAAAGCATTCTGCATCAGTATTGATAGTTCAAAGAAACTGGTTGTTTATGTAAAGGCAAAAGTTCCGCCCGACCAAGCGTTACTAAGGAAGCAGAAAACCGAGTTAATTTCATCAGTAGTACCAAGAATTCTACAAATCGCGCTAGTCGGGAACTTTCCATTTCACAGCCAGCTGTATGAACAATTTCTGCTGTCCATTTGCTATTTTGAATATGACGTTCGCGCATCAACCATGGCAACCACACACGCATGACACATACACAGCGCGAAACTGCAGCTAACGTCCTCACGTTTGAGTTGTCATGAAAAGATATACGTTTCCTGGTTCCCACGTAGTAACATATCAAAATCCGATGATTCATTTGTAATAACCCTCTCTATATATTTTTTATAATTAAAATTTTAAATAGTTATTCGCAATCCCTCTTGTAGAAAATAAATCATTTTTTTTATTAAAAAATTCAATAGATTATATTACTGAAGATATGATTTTAAAAAATTACACCACCTTCACATTTAAATTTTAATCTATCTAATCTGCATAATTTGAAATTTGAAAAAATGAATTCAGCTTACTCAGAAATTTTTAATCACGAAATAAAATTTCAAAAATTTTATGAAATTGTTTCAGGCGCATTGATATTTATGATACAAAAAATAAAAACATATTGCGATTTTAATAACTATAAACTTTAGAAAGAATTAATATACTTTTGAATGGTCCTTTTTCATACAAAAACTTTTTGAATTAACTTTTCCATAAAATGGTAATGAGTTTGAACTTACAAGATTTGTATTGCTTTTCCCTAATGTATAATAATCTGCATATTTTATTTTTTTTTCCTTTAAAAATTTTAAATGAAACCTAATTAATTTAAAAATACTTTGATATATATATATATATATATATATGTATATTGCAAACGCTAGAGGAAGTATAATGTAATTAATATTTAAAAAAATATAATTTAAAAAATTATTAAAAAAAATTATAGTGAATAAAATGTAAGGTAATTTTTTTAATAAACTGCATAATTATTTCTAATTTTTATGTTTTGATAATGTTGCTTTATCCTCTTGCAAAGGCAAAAACTTCATACTTTAAAAAAATATATAATACTCGTTATGTATGAAAATATAATGAATAATATTGTAACACCATACTATAGAAGAACTTCTTTAAACCAAGGTTTAAAAAAAAAAAAAAAAAAAAAAAAACATTATATGACTTTTATTTTGTGAAACTTTTGCAACCACAAGTGTTTTTAGTTAACATCTGCAATTTGCTGAAATTTTGCACAGTTAAAGTAATTTATATATGTACAATAATTCCGATTGTTTAAATAAATTCCAAAGTGCTAATATAAAAATACCTTTTAATCAGTGATAATAACAGGAATCTTTAAAGCAAATCACGATATTTTTATGTTTGCTAAATGTTTAAAAAAATTTTAAATGCCGTTGTTTTATCTGATAATAATATTTTACGCTAATATTTACTTTATGAGCAAGTCACTTCTAGGACTAGCGATTAACTCACAATTGTTTTGATAATCATGTAGCAATAGCTATACATTAAAGCTAATAAAATAATTTAATATTAAAATAATTAAAATAAAAGATCCGTAATTATTTTCACTCTTTTATCAAATTTTACCTATATTTACTTACATTGAAATGTAAAAAAAAAAAAAAAAAAAAAAAAAAAAAAAAAAAAAAAAAAAAAAAAAAAAAAAAAAAAAAAATGTGATTTTCCTGCACATTATGTGGTAATTTTTAAAGCACCTACGCAATGAAATCGATTTCATGCACCAGTGCTGTGAAAGCGAATCCAACCTACATATGAAGTAAACATATTTTATTTATATAATTATTTATATAATTATTTCTGTCACGCACATCATGCAGCCGATAGCAACGTGAGTTTTCCCAGAATTGAGAAATGTATAAGCACTCTTAAAGAAAGCAACTTGTAAATTTCAGAACAACTGTGTTGGCAACGGGTGTGCCACTACCTTTTGTTCTAAAATACAATTTATTTTTATTTTTCTTACAGTGTGCAAAAAATACAAATGTTTCTTAAGCTACGAAAATGTAGGAAAAATACGAAAGAAAATATATAATAACCTGTTCGATGAACCATGATTTCGAAAAACATTTTTGAATGCTTGGTAATGAATATATATTTGACATTGAAGGAAGCATTTATAAAAACGAAGTTTCTTTGAAAGGAATTAATTAGTTTTTTTTTTTTTTTTTCATATTGGAATATCAGTTTATAAGATGATATCGATTTTCAATAATTAATTTCTGCAGTGTATATGAATCTATTCGGTCAAGAGCAAAAAATTATTAATAATTTTAACGTTCATGTTAATGTTGGTAATTTAGCATGTGTGCTGTAAATCATTCTTGTTGAACAGGAAAATGTTTACATGAGAATTAAATGCATCAGAAAAAACTGTATTTCAGATTAAGAAAAGTGATTAATAAACTGTAAAAAAATACTGCAAGCGTTTTCAAAAATCAGGCGCAGCAAAATATTCTTCGTGTTTGCTGATGTTTTTTTCAAACTCGAAAATATTTTTCATGATACGTTTGAAGATATTTTTGATTAATTTCGCTTTATAGCATTCCCAAACAGTTTTACCAACTCGCTGGCAAATTATGAAAAACAAAAGAAATAAATCAATATATTTTTTACACTTAAAAATTGTATTCTACAGTATGCAGAAAAAGAATAATTTGGTTACTGGGATCTTATTAATCCTTTACGTCGTTACGTTTATACCAAGTACCATAGAATAAAACTGGTTATCAAATTAACTTAATACATTTATTGGCAGTAAGGAAATTTAGGATGAGTTATGAATTCTTTACATTACCATATTCTAAATACATTATTCATTGTACGAAGTATTCTATTTTGCTCTTGTCGGAAGTTTATTAACATCTAAACATCGAATAATTTAAATTTTTACATTATCGCGCTTGAAATTGTTTTCTTTAAAATGCAATTTGTATTTAAAAGTGCTTTCCATTTGTTGATCTTTTTTTGTTTTAAAAGTAATTTTCAGGCATGTGTTTTTAAATCTAAATCAATTTCTTACAGCCTATCATGGGACTATAACCCGTTAACACTTAAAAAAAAACGATTAAAAAATCATTGTTTATGACTAATATTCCATAATGAAGTTAAAGCTTCATTAGTAAATACATAAATAAACAAAATGCAACGTGTAAAGCATAAATTTAACATGTTTGTCATCAAGTTAACTCGTTGAATTATGGGAATATTCAGAATCAAATGGACTGCTATAAATAGCGGACACTTACCGTGATCTTGGTGTTAACCTCTGACATGTGGAAAACTTGACACTAGTGATTTTAATAACCTTCTAAAATTTATTCGAATATATATCTTGTACTTTTCAGAAGAAAATATTTCTTTGGTATTTCCGGACACCCCAAAAAAAAATATTTAAGCTTACAAAAAAATTCCAGTTTTCGATTAAAACTGTTTTATTTTCAAACTGTTGTACACTGGGCAGAATACTTTGTAATCCGCGAAGCAAGGGATGGATACATTCGTATTATTAAAAGAATAATTTGTTGTTAATAGATATTATGTTCAGTCGGAGAGAAGTGTCATTCCTAAAAAAATCTCGTGCTTTCATCTGTTAACAAAAACTAAACAAGTTTGAAGGCTCTTATGAAATCCAAAATCTTTAGAAATGCCTGCCAAAAAAAGTTCGTTGGAAATATTTTTTAAGTCACCGCTTTTATTGCTTATGCCATCACTGTCGAATGAGTCATAGGTAAGCGAAATTTTTAAATATTATCTTTAGCAAATATATAATTCTTAAATTTATGTGTCGATTTTAGTTGAGAGTTTAGATCTATAGTTTTGTTAGCCTAGCGGTATATTCATCGCCTGCTATCATCATCTCGCAGTCAGAAAACCTAATCATAATTTCAAAAGACAAGTTGTACAGTGCTCAATCAAATGTGTTTGGTACACTCATCCAAATGGACTTCAGACTAAAAAGTTATATACGGTTTACAATTGTCACTGTTGATACAACATTCACTCTTTCGCATGCGGAAGAAAACGCAATGACTGAACTAATGTATGTTAGAACTGAGTATAATTATGTTATGATTATTTATTCTGACTGCAAGACGTTAATAACAAGATAAAATCTAGCGTCAGACTAACGAAACCTAGATCTAACATGAAAATTTCAAGGTGTAACAGTCTATGTCAGTTTAGCAATCGATGGAGGGATACTTTTTTGTCAACTTTCAGGCCTTTTTATATTTATGCAAAGCATAATCTGCCCCTAAGTGTGGAAACTGCTATTTGGCAATACTATCTATCTCTAAAGTATTTTCTGTAGAAAAATTCAGTTTCAAGCACAATAACAACACTTCTCCAGTTTTTACTCTCAATCACCTGGTACGAGGAATATTCCTTTGAAGTCTTTTTGCTAAAAATACTACAGAAAATCCCGTAAGTAATTTTTATGCATCATACTTGGCATAATCTAGAAAAATGAAGTACATGCATGTCATAACACACCAGTGTTATCAACGGATTTATGGATATAGCTAGCAAACGTGCTATATTTTGAAACATTTTCATAAACTCAAGAAATACATGACAACACGTCTACCCCATAAAGTTAATTTTACTTGAGGATCTTGTTTTGAAATGTACAGTCGTGGAAAAAAAAAAAGTAAACACCCACTACTAACTCCTCAACAAATCATCGTAGAAGAAAGTTACTGGTACCTAACGATTGGAAATAAAGTCTACTTTTAAATGATGTACATAAAATTTTCTTAGGGGGTCATCTACATATTAAAACTAATCCAAACTTCATTTTTTTCAATAGCAATACTCAATTTTAACGAGATATTTCAAATTTTTGGTTCAAATTATGCCTAGACACCAAATTTCAAGTCATTTGAATGACAAGTTTTTGAATTATAGACATTCAATATTTAGTTCTTCTAATGTTAAATTACATTTTCATATTTTTATTTATATCTCCCGAAATTATGCTCTTAATGTGCTATTTTTTTTTTGTAATAATAATACTAATATACCCAAAGATAAATAAACTGAATTTGCAATTTTTATAATTTTATGATATGAATTATGAATTATGAAACTAATATCCGAAAAAATTATGAATTGCAACCTACAATTTTTTTGATGGATTTAGATTTATTAAGTCCTGCTTTATGGAAATTCAAAAATTTCACATTTTTCTTCCAAGTAGTTTTCAAATTACGCTTAAAAAACGGCAAAATAATGGTTTAAGGGGCCGTCTATGATGGAAGTGAGTAGACATTTTGAAATTTATTCTGCTGTACTGTAATCTAACACTCTTCTTTGTCTCCTTGAGTGGCGTTTAAGGTGCCTTGATCAAGAAAGGGGCTCTCTCGGTTAACAATCTAATACGGAACTTCAATTTGGATACAGCCCTTAAAATACGCTCGTTTTAAAATGATTAATTTCTCGGAAAATTATGGTACGAATTGCATAAAAATTCGTTTTTAGGCTAATTGAAGGGTGTAGAGTTCATTTATGCTGTCAGAATTGGGTACTGCTATTGAAAAAAACAAAGTTATGGTTCGTTTTAATATGTAGATGGCTCCCTAAGCAAATTTTATATACATCATTTAAAAGTAGACTTTATTTCCAATCGTTCGGTACCAGTAACTTTCTTCTACGATGTTTTGTTGAGGAGTTATTAGGGGGTGTTAACTTTTTTTTTTTCCACGACTGTACCTTGCCTTGTACGCTTCAAATGCGGCAGTAGTTAGTAAGACCGAAATACCGTAGTTCGTTACAACTCATGTCTCTTTAAATCAGTAGCACTACAGAATATATTTATGTTTATGATATTTGTTTACATTAAAAATAAACGTCTTTTATCAAGATTGTAATCTCATAAAATGTTCTGTTAATGCATGTCACGTCAAAATATTATGACTAAATTTCGGCAAAATGGATTAATCGAATATTTTGTTGCCTAAAAAATTATATTTGATAAGTACTTATGTAGCTTGAGATTTGTGTATGTAACTAAAATAAATTTCTTGAGTTAAATAAGTAAAAGTAAATTAATTTAAAGAAGTTCCCGTACTCAAAGAATTAAAATAATTCATCTACATCACTCAAAGGCATTGTATTGCAGATAAAGTAATTATTTATATTTATATAATATCAGTCGTTACTTTAACAATATTATTTTCATGCAATTCATGTTTTATATAGAATGGAATGCAAAATGATAGGTACGAAAAAAAAACCGAAAAATCATGCGTTTAGCTTTTCAAAACACGTTACTTTTCTAACACATTCATAATACAGTATATCAAACATTGGAAAAACATCAGAATTTTTTGGTTCATCCCTGTATAAGATTTATAGATTAGTATTTACGGTACACCGTACGCTAAACATTAGTTCAATTAAACGAGCTGTTTAAAATTCCTATTCACCCTTTTTATCAGCACTGAAAAGTACGCTTTATCCCTTGTGTATCCCTGTGTATGATAACATAAAATTTATACACACCAAGTAATATGCAAAAGATGGGTTAAATTTTTAAAAGAGTATTACAACAGAAAAACACTCCAGCAATTACTCTTCACAGACAGTACTGTAGAAAAATACTTTTGTGTTACCCTGTAACTGAACGATAAATTATACGCATACCAGACTCTAAAGTAAGCATTTATAGAATACCTTATATATATATATATATATATATATATATAATTTTAAATATGTTTAAAATAGTGTAATATTTTTAAAACACACCGCAAAAGATTTTCTCCATAGGCCGAACTGTAATGGAATTATTTTGAGTGTCCCTATATCTGAATCGTAAATGCTACGCACTTCATCAAGCAGGACGGTCGTTCTGCCAAGCCAAGCTGAAAAAAAAAAAATGCTAACCTCGCCAAACAAACAAACGCCAAGAAGAAAATGCAAGACACCGTAACTGCTTATTATACTGAAGACAGCTTCCCCATGTTAAATCGACCAAACATGCCAGCGTAAAATTTCCCATATCAAAAGAACCAATCATCGCAGAAAAATAAAACCAAAACCAGAAGGATCTAATGGAAAAGATCTTCAATTTGAGACCAAATGCATCCTCATAAATTAATTATAAACAGAGATATAGATTTTTTAAAATAACGTCGAGATACTGAAAATGACAAATTTATTTTCTTCGTCACAACTTATGCTTCAATCGAGGTAGAGACTTAAATAATGGACATAAAAAAGTAAGGATTGCATTTTTGGACATATATTTACTCAATCTACGTGCTTTTATAAAATTCAGCTTTAAAAACACAAATTTTCTATTCTTAATTAGCGAAAAACTGTTAATTAATTCTAAAGTTTATAAATTATGCGAAACAGTGATAAACCCGCCAAACCATTTTAGAAGTCTTTTACTATTCTTTTATATTATCCTTTTGCATTGATTTCATCGAAGAAAACTATGGTCGAGATCCAGATAGATTTTTCGCTGTTAGCGAAATGAGTTTGACCAATCTGAAGCCAGAATGTTTGAGAATTTTTGCTGTTTCTGGATCCCGACCTATGTCATAAAAGTTTTGAGTCATTTTCTTAGTGCCATGGATGAAGTGCGATGTTTACAGAAATCTAGGCTGGGATCCAGATAGATTTTCACTGTTAGCGAAACGAGATTCACCAATCAATAGCCTGCATTGCTGTAAGCAGCGAAAAGTTCGCAAAAGTGCATGCTTCTGATTGATGAATCTCGTTTCGCTAACACCGAAAAATCTATCTAGATAGCGGCCAGTTATGTTGAACACAATTTTGCATTTCCACATTATTATATCGGTTTATTTATTTTACACATACATCTGACTTGTGTGCTTGACATCTAGGTCCGCTTATAAGTCATCGTCAATATACAGGGACGAGATAGCACAATGAAATTTACAACACAGCGAAATTACATCCGGGAGCTCCACAAAGAGTGTGCAATGGAGCCAGCGAGAGTCGAACTCACAGACCTCGGCCGCTCTCAATGCTTGGCGGCTGGCAGCGCGGTGTCCTAACCGCTCGGCCACCGAGGCCCCGCACATTTCCACATCCAGGAAGGGTATTGATGTCATAACAACAGTACAGTGCCTAGAAGATACAGTGTCGAAAACGGCTATTCCTATAATGCTTTAAAAAGTGCTAAAAACTTGTATCCATAAATCTCCAACAATGCTCAGCGGCAATATGCTGATACGAGCGCCATCTCGTAACTCTTTTCAATATAAACACTGTGTTTTCAAAAATTATAGAATGTTAAATGTCGGAATGTATAAATAGAAGATATTTTGGTGTGTTATAAGCTAATTTAGTTAAGGAATGACGTGAAATAGGTTGAAGAGTCCCTTTTAGAATGACTATCATTTTAAATCACTACGATGGTGCTACGATCGACATCTTGTTATTCAGTATCGTTGTACATTTATGGGATTCAATTTTTTAGCACTATTTTGTAGCCGTTTTCCACACTGTATCTTCTAGGCGCTGTAACAACAGTGCATATTCGAAACTATTTAAGGCATTGATTCTGAACTCCTTTGCTATACATTTCAATATTAAAGAAGTTGTTGTTTCAATAGTTTTAGTACTTTTCTCTATTGCTCACTCTAAAACACAAATATCGAAATTTAACCAACAGCGCTCAGAAACTATAGCGCCTAGAATATATAGTGTTGAAATCAGCTAACCCTGTAATACTTAAAAAAGCGCTAAAATATTGTATCCCTTAAATGTGCAATGATACTGCTGCAATATTCAGATCGCAGCGACATCTGCAGGATATTTTCTACAACTGCAAGAAATTGCTAGTCTATACAATGTAATAATAGTAATACGAAAATCCCGCAGATGTCGCTGCGATCGGCACTTGAAATTTTAGCAGTATCGTCGCACATTTAAGGGATACAAATTTTTATAACTGTTTGGATAGCATATTTCCACACTAGGTATTCTAGGCGCTGTTTCAGAAACAACACCATAACAGAGAGCCTTTATACATAAGAGTGGTGATATATGCACAGGAGGCATGCTCATTTCAAGTTTTTGTTGAAAGTACGGCAATCTGCTTTCTTGAATAGAGGATATTCAATCTACGTTATGATCACATGATCAAAGCAAGAACGTCTAGCGTAAAGAAGGGAAGGCTCCGTCTACGTAATGTAAATCCCCGCTAGCCAATGAAACAGTTCATTGGAGAAAGCAGTAGTACACTGTTAAAAATATCGTGAAAAATTACCTCTGTTTTTAAAGGCTATCTGTATTATGACCAATGAGAACGCTTCACAGGCGTTTATATAGCGTTCTCATTGGTCAGAAAATAGAGAACCTTTAAGAACAGAGGTAATTTTTCACGATATTTTTAACAGTGTAGTTTCCTGATTCTCTTCTTATCAGTTAGAAATTCTTTGGGTAAATTACCGGTACCACGTGACTTTTTCAGCCTCGAACCCATATTTGGAATATCCTCTGTTAGAAGATACGCGCATGGGCGATCTCTATTAGACTAGGGAAATAATTCAACATGCATTAGCCTGACGATAATGGCATGCTCACAAAGAACTTTAACGATTTGTTTTTATCACTTTTACCAATAAACATTTATTGGCCGTATGTCACTACTTCGTTATAGAGACACACTTGTTCCTAATTAGATCGCGGCCTTAATGTATTAAAATACGGAGCTTGCTTTCTGTACTATTCCTGAGCTCAGTTATAGCGGCTAGAAATATAGGCCGGGATCCAGGTACATTTTTGCAAACAGTGAAAAGTTAGCAAAAATTCTGGCTTCTGATTGGTCAATCTCGTTACGATAACAGAGAAAAATCTACCTAGATCACGGTCATAGTGTGGAAGCAGACTATTCTCAGTAATGCTTTAAAAAGTGCTAAAAATTGAATCCCATAAATATTGAAAAATACTGAATGACAAATGTCGATAAGAGCAACATTTTCTAGATCTTCTCTGAGCGAAACGTTTTCTTTTGAAATAATTACGTTGGAAGTACCATATGTCGCTCTAATCAACATTCGTCGTTTAGCCTTGTTCAACATTTATGGGATACAATTTTTTAGCACCTTTTTAATAAGCCGATTTTTAAACTATATCTTCTAGAAACTATAGCTCCGTTATAGCGTCTAGATTATATGTTGTAGAAATCGACTATCCCAGAAATACTTAAAAAAGCGCGGAAGTACTGAACACCTTAAATGTACAACGATGTCGAATTCCAAACAGTCATTTGCATCGACATCTGCAGGATATTCTTTAAAGAAGAAAGAGACATGTGTAATGCACCGCTACGGCGTCTAGAATACATAATGTGGAAATTTGCTATTCAAGAACCGCTAAGAAGTGTATCCCTTAAATGTGCACTGACGCTGAAATCCAGGGAGATGATCGCAGCGACACACCTGCGATATATTTTCAAATTTCAAAGTAAACATGGTATTATTACAGCGGGTTTGACGCCAAGCATACAGATCAGATGTATGTTAATAAAACGTAAAAAAAAAAAAAAAAATGTTACAGCGTCTAGACCAAATTGTCTTGGAGTTTTGGGAAATATCCTGCAGATATCGCTGTGATCGACTGATTGGATTTACACACTATATATTCTAGACGCTGTAGCACCGCAGTAGCCTGTCTTTTTCGTTTGCCTCGAAGTAGATACGAGGCTATCGTGAAAGACAGGCTACCGCGGTGGGTCAGATTCTTCTTTTTTTACAGACCGCTGGAGTCACGTGATGCTCTTTTCGCACACCTTCATTGGTGCATTCGAGCATCACGTGACTCCAGCGGTCTGTAAAAAAAGAAGAATCGGACCCACCGCGGTGGCCTGTCTTTTTCGTTAGCCTCGAAGTAGATATAGATGACGTCATTTGAAGCTGTTCCTAAAGTGTGGCCAGCTCATCACGTCACACGAGTTGATTATCTGTACACGGCAATGGACACAAAAAAAAATTGGCGCACCGCTTTGTACTAATCATCGTGTAAAGATGATCCAACTCCGTGTGACTTTTAAACGTCATGAACTGGCCTATTATGTCAGTGGTCACGCTAACACACTCCCCCTTGCGTCCGCCATACATAGCGGCATCTTGCACTGGAGACTGCTAAATGGGCTGCTATCGGTCAAAATCAAGAGAGAAAAGGGCAGAAGAGGGGGAAAGAACTCGTTTTTTTATGTAGTTTTTCACACGGGAAGATTGACATGTCTGCTCCTCTCCTTTCATATCTCCATGATGGTGAAATAAACCAACGCCCCCTAGATATTTGAGAAAGTCTTGACACGCGTCATGAAAACATCACACAAAGCAGGTAAAGCAAAGGAACAAAATCATTCATTGGCTCGTGGATATGAACGAGCCAATGAATGATTTTTCTTCTTCATTTTGCCTGTTTTGTGTGATGTTTTCCTGACGCGTGTCAAGGCTTCCTCGAATATTTAAAGGGCGTAGAATAGGCCGGGATCAAGATAGATTTTACGCTATTAGCGAGATGAGATTGATCAATCAGAAGCCTGATTTTTTGAAAACTTTTTATGTTTGCATTAAACACCGAAAAGCCTGCAAGGATGGGGGCTACTGATTGGTCAATCTAATTTTACTAACAGAGAAAAATTTATCTGTATCCCGGACGTTAACTTTGTTTGGTTGAGACGATTTTGAATAAAATCAAATCAGAAAGCCAATGTTTTTTAACTTTTCTGGTTAGTTTAATCGAAATCTTCCACGTCTATTACAGAAAACTGAGTTACTGTACTTTGGACAAAAACTTGAATATGAGTACACGACTTGTGCATATGTCACCACTCTTACATATAAATGTACTCTGTTATGAGCATAATTATAAGCGCAGCTGGTTAAATTTGAGTATCTGGGTATTAGAGAAAGCAACTGTGGCCCACCGTGGCTGAGTGGATAAGACACCACCCCACTAATCGCTTGAGAGTGTAGGTGGAGGCGGGTTCAAATCCCGCCGTGATCCCCACGTGATCTGATATATATGTGTTCAATAAAACAAACAAACAAACAAGCAATAGTGAAAGGTACAGTTGCCATGGAAACAACGACTTCTTGAATTCGTATAGAAAATGAATGAATAGTTGTAAATGACTTAAGTTTAAAATGTAGGCAAATGCTCTGAAAATATCAATGGCTCCCATCTAGTATTTTACAAAAGCAATTTAATATATTCACATGATGTATAAAGTTGATGCAACTCTTAGCTAATGAAAATTCTGCGACAAGACTTATGTAGGTAGATCTTTTCAATGATTAATTCACAATTCTAAGAACAAAACGAAATTCTTAAGCGCTCTTCCTCACCCCCCCCCCCTTTCAAAAAAGAAATACGATAGAAAGACATAAGTATTTGGATAACTTCAGTATTTCTGTGATCTTTAGTCAGAGTTTAGAAAAGGTGTCTGGATATTAAAAAAAAACATAAAACAAATTTGACGAACGATAAGACTGTAGATTTCAGGCAATTTTTAACTGGAAAAAATTTAATTCTAATGTTTATGCGGCTTTAATAATAGACTATTAAAGATAATCAATTTACGGGAATTTTTATACGAAATCTCGCATTTATGCAAATAGGTATGGATAAAAGACTTGAGTAAAATTACATATTTATTCTTTCTTCTCTATAACACGATCTAAATGAAGATGTACAGTTTATACCTTTAAATTTTTAGATTTTTTTTAATCAAAAATGTTTCCTCATCATGTCTAGAATTGCTAGATTTACTTCTTTAGACAGATCTTCGATTCTTTAGATGCCTGCGGGGCTTCATTCTCTGATTATCCGTAGGTATTTGTAAAGGTAAATTTATTTTGCAAAACCGTCAGCAAAAAAAAAGTTCGAACAAACAATTAACTGACAGACTAACTGTAAATATATATTTTATTTTGACTCTATTTGATTTTTACTAAATTTTCATCCTTCATAGAAAATTTTAAGAAGATATAAATTGAGAAAGACTGATACTTTGAAAGAAGAAATTGACTTTCCTTACTTTTAAATTATTAATTACTCTAAAAAATGAATGATAGGTAAACAAAATGTATACTATTGTGTTTGTTCCCTGCTGATAAAGGCTATACAAGGACTAATTTTAGCGAGTAGAATTATTTCAATTATATATAATCAGTTTAAAAAAAAAGGACTGATATCTACTAAAAAACAACTTTTCAAAAGTAAAAAAAACAAGCCAAGCAAAAAAAAAAAGAAAAAAAAGAAAAGAAAAAAGGGGAAAGTTGTGGCTAAAAAATAGTGTGATATCAATTTTCCAAGCTTATATTATGGTACTTATTTAACATTTTTTATTAAAAATTTACTATACGTAAGTCGAGTACCTAAGTATGCGTTGATAGAAAGCCTTTTCTCCTTTACTAAATACATCATAACGTGTTTCTGAAAATTAATTTTTTTAAATTATGCATGATGGGCTTGGCGGCCATCTTTCCATATTTTACACAAATTTCTAAGCAGACAAACTCGTAATATGTTTGCATTATTAAGAATTTTGAACTTCTAGTTTTGGCTACAGACAGATAAATTAAGATTGTCTTTTATTCTGAAAAAAAAATTGATTTTTACTGCTTTAACTAATTAATTAACCACCTCCGAAAAAAAAGAATCATAAGATGAAACCTGAAGTTACTTCACCTTTATTTTAAGACACAAATTTCTAGGCACTCATTTCCATAAATTAAAAGCATAAAATGTTTACTTTAGCAGGAATTTCGAATTTCCGATCTTAACAATGTACTTGTGTGCTTAGAAATTTGTGTAAAATATGGAAAGATGGCCGCCAAGCCCATCATGCATAATTTTTAAAAAAATAATTTTCAGAAACACGTTATGATGTATTTAGTAAAGGAGAAAAGGCTTTCTATCAACGCATACTTAGGTACTCGACTTACGTATAGTACATTTTTAATAAGAAATGTTAAATAAGTACCATAATATAAGCTTGGAAAATTGATATCACACTATTTTTTAGCCACAACTTTCCCCTTTTTTCTTTTCTTTTTTTTCTTTTTTTTTTTTTTTTGCTTGGCTTGTTTTTTTTACTTTTGAAAAGTTGTTTTTTAGTAGATTTTCAATACCGAAAATACCATAGTAAACCTAAACAACATATATAAATTTCACACAAATCGCATCATACATACTAGATTTAGAGCACGGACAGAAGGACTGAAAAACTTTGTAGGAAAATGTTAAACAAAATCAGATTTCTATGAAAATGTGCAAATATTTGTGTTAAAATTAAATGCATGATATTCGAGTAAGTATATAAACAATCTTTTATTAAAATTGTATGTCTTTTTCAAACTATTTTAAAATATTTATTTTGTTAAATTTACGCTTTAGCAAAATTATAAAAATCAATATTAAATGTTTTGAATAGTGTTTATTGGATAATTTTTCGTATAATGTAACAAAGCAGTTGAGGTTCTGAGCGCATTCCTTTAGTTCGTAAAACTTTTTGACGATGGGGAGTGAAACAATGCTTTCTGACTTCGAAAGATGCCAAATTCTAGCTTATAGCAACAACGGAATGTCAGTTCAAAGAATTGCTGATAAACTTAAACATTCAAATATTGTCATTTTTAATTTCTCCTAGAATCGAATTACATATGATACTGCAAAATCTACGGGAAAGCAGATTTTCTTTTGTGTTATACGATTCGAACGAATGATTGCTCGCATGGTCTCTGACAAAAGAAAGACAGCAAATTAAATTGGAAGCCATTCAAAGTCTATAGCAGAAGTATGGACTGTAAAAAAAATATAAAAGCGTCTATACATTTTAAATATATAAAACCACGTTAGTGTCCTCATTTAACACCTAGCCATAAAAAAAAGTTCGCATTCTGTTTGCATACAAATATTTATAACAATAAACGAACTAGTTTAAGGGGACACAGTACCATTTAAACTACTTTTTCGATTTTGAATAATACCGTGATATACTTAAATATAATGTCACTACAGATATTAGGTATTATAAAGCAAATATAATTAGATATAATTTTTAAAAAAAAATCTTGTAGAACAGCCTATTTAACTAAAATTTAATTAAAAAAATATACACTTTTTTAAATATGAATATTTTTGCTTCAATTTTTTTTCCATATTCCTTAGATTATACTACATAAAACTGTGCATGGATTTTTAGATGTATGGAATATTACATTTAATATCAATCTTTTTCTGCTTTGTATAGTAAAAATCAAGAAAAAATAATTGAATTTCTTAAAAAAAAAAAAAAAAAAACTATAACATTGAATATTAAATCCATGCACAATTTTATGTAGTATGTTTTAGGATTATGAAAAAAAAATTGTACCAAAAATATTCATATTTAAAAAAGTAGTAGGGATTTAATTTTTTTTTTATTTAAATTTTAGTTAAACGAGTTGGAACCCTTCGAAATTCGACGTACTAAAATGTTTGAAAGGAACTGTCAGATCGAAATTATAATAAACCTACAAAAATAATTACAACAAAAAAATCATCTTACATTGGTTGTCTAACTCTTAAAACAAATAATATTTTAAACCCAAAATTACCAAAATATTATTTCTACAGACTTCAACTGCTTAAATTATTGAAAAATTAAACTGTATTAGATTACGTAATCAAGATGAGTAATTATGATGAAGTTATCGATGGAGCTGTTATGTTTGTTTTTATGGGATGAAAAATCAGTAAAAAGGATTTCGCTTTGTCATATCATAAAACGTTCCCCCATAAAATCTAAACTGTACGTTATTTTCACATTCTCGTAATTTACATACGCACCACTCAAATTCACAATTTGAAAGTATTTCAACGCGCAAAAGAATAGATTATTAATGAATGCATTTCCAAAGTTAAAGTCACGTTTGTCCGATACAACTTTTCATGTGAACATTCGCACAAACCTTAAGTTCTAATCTTAGTACTCGCGAAAAAAAAAATTCAGAAATTTGACTTTAGTTGTCATAGTATTCGCCATTTATAGTATTGGTCAAATATTTAGTTTTATATAAAAAAAAATGATCGTTTTGTTTTAAATATATCATTTTTACTCAATGAATCATTTTGCCGAGCGCCTCAAACTCATTTATCAGCGTAATGTAAAAATATTAAAATGTAGCTGATTTATGAAGAAGAATGCGTGTTTTATTTAATGTCTGACATCATTTTCTGTTCAAAAATTATAAAAAAGTTACTTTTATTTGTAATGTGAAAATGGCATCAATAAGGATATAATGAATAAAAATAATAAACCATGAATATTTTCCCTTTACTTTCAATATAAATGGAGTACTTCAGTTGCCACAATTACAAAATTTGTATTAAAAACTACAAAAAAATTAATATCTCAAAAACAAATTGAGATACAGCTTTCAAATAAATAGTATTTAAAAAAGATTTTTTTTCCTTATACGACGGTGTAAAAAGTTAAAATGTGTAATGCATAGAAGTTTAAAAATTTGCAGTAGAGAAAATGCAAAACCAAAATTTTATTTCAAATTTCAAAGTGTTGCCATTCGCAAAATGACGTATGCGTTACGCACAGATATGTTTGTCCTTTATAATATAGATAGGCTGTTCTACAAGATTTTTTTTTTGTAAATTATATGAAATTATGTTTGCTTTATAGTACCTAATATCTGTAGTGACATTATATTTAACTATATTACAGTATTGTTCAAAATCAAAAAAGTAGTTTAAAAGGTACTGTGTCCCCTTAATATTATTTTTAGTGATAATAAAGTGTTTATTTTTAAGAGTCTTAATAGTGTTATTTAATACTGACGTGACCTTCGAATGTAAAACGACTGATTTTCCACGATGGAACAAGATGGACATTCCCGAATGACTCGGGCCGCTTTTACCTGTATTCACATGGTAAAACGACATTTGTTAAAACAGTGCTTTTCTCAACTATGTTTTTCAACAAGACATTGCTCAGTTCAATCTTCAAGATACACAAGAAAAGTGTTTTAAAAATTATAATGTTCCCACATGTCACTGCCCGTAAATAATCCATATCTAAATCACATGGATAATATTTGGGGTATTATGGTGCACGATATGTATCTAAAAAAATATCCAAATGTTTTAACTCGAAAATCTCTAAAATAGAACAAAAATCTCACATTTGAGAGGCATGGATTATTTTTTCATCTCGACAAACTCGAAGCATTTTAAACTATATGCCTGAACGCTCAATCGAAATTAATGAACACAAAGGAAGTACAAAAAGCATGTAATATTTCTATAACCTAAAAAAAATATATTTTAGGGTTTTTTTTTTTTTTTTTTTTTTTTTTTTTTTACTACTATTGTAGTATATGAAACGTAAAAACCTTACGTAAAAAACGTAAAAAAATTTAATATAGCTTAATTGAATTATTATACAAATTGCTTTATAATGTTTTCTGCATGTCTGTATTGCCCATTTAGTATGACATATGATTTACGAGTTTACTTCATCAAACGATTTTTATTTTGACGTTTTATTTGTATAATTATTAATATTATAATAATTTATTTGTTCTTTCGTTATTTAAAATAAAAATTATGTCAATTTGTATAATTTGGCGATTTATATAATTTGGCGAAATTGGTCGACGGAATAAATAAGAAGTACCGTATTTTTTAATTATTTTCTGTTATTTTCAAAAGGAAATAACAAAAAAAAATAATTAATAACTATAGAACAAAATAATTTATATAATTAAAAAAAATAAAAGTAAATAAGCATTTATTATTAAATAAACAACAATAGCCGCGTTACCATGTCAATCAAAATAATGCCATTTTGACACCAATTAGGCACCCCGCTGCGTATATGGCACCTGTGCCTAATATTTTTCTTTTCGGGTTTTTTTTTTTTTTTTTTTTTTTTTTTTTTTTTTTTTTTTTTTTTTAAGAAAGAAGTGAAAGCCATCAATTTAAAATGTTTCAGTTTTAAATGTAAGTTTTGCATTTAAATTAATGAAATATAAAAAACATGCGACGGGAAAAATGTTTGGCGATTTATCACCTGCGTCTCCCTAACATAAAAGTACCTTCAGAATTTATTTCGCAATCAGAATTGTTGGGAACACATATAATAATAATATGTTCCCGCAACATTTTGATTAAATCACAGTACAAGTGCGTAATTTGATATTACAGTTGTACATATATATTTTTATAAAATATAATTATGAGTTTAAAATTGTAATAAGTATGTATCTGAGTGGAATAGGAAGGGAGGTTCCTACAAATATTATTAATCTTATTATAAATATTAAATAGATATTTAAAAAAATTGATTTATATTAAAATCCACATATAATGTCGAGTGTATATAGTTTGGATCTCAGTAAACAACAATAGCAGAATGATAGCTAGACGCGCTGGCGTCGTTACAGGACAATCAAAAGAAAAGTTGTTTATAATAGGGAATCGTTAAATAATAAAAATGTCGGAAGAAATATACGACTATAGACCACCCAGAGTTTATGGCACGTAATAAAATTAAAGTATATGTGAGGGGCATTTGAGGACTGGCAGCTAATAGGTCTAGCCAAGCATACTATAAAGTTTTCTCACAACCAATAAGGTAGGGCTGTAACAAATTGTTCCGCCTACTACCAATTATCAGGTGCAAGAGTAAAGTTTGAAGAAGGAGTCTAAAAAAATATTCCGATGATGCAACTGCGGACCTGATAGCCCTGGTGATGCAAAATGCGTTTCCGACAGCCCTGGTAAAGTGATGGAAAGGCCGAGAAAGTATGCTACCTGAAGGAGTATGATTAAAAGCGCATATCAAAGTTATAATGGATCCTGCCCACAGAGTCCCGGAGATATGCTTAAAGTCATGCCGATTTTGCTGCCCTTGTGAGGAGATGCATCGAATGACTACCTAAACCTATTCCGAGTACCGCGACGGCTCTGAAGTCCGAGGAAGGAAGGCAACCGACCCGTCCCAAATTCAAGGTACTACTATAATTTTTCTTATACCACAAATGTTATACTCGAATTATAAATATCCATTAAATGATATTTTACGGTATAGTGGTCATATGAGATCCAAACTAACTAATAATAAAAGTTAAATAAGGTCTTTAAAATAAAAGAAAATTAATTCTCTTGTTATATAAAAAATAATAAAAAAATAATTCAAATCAATTTGATAGAGATTAAATTTTCAAGTGTAAAAATATAACAGTGATAAGTAAACTAAAGATTTGCTTCTATTCTTTGAATAATTAATGTTTATATGTATACTAGAAAGGTAGCCCGTCAAAAATGACGGAAATTTAGATCTAAAGATATATACAACTCATGTGCAAGAATATGAGTTTTCTCGCTTGTTCCGCAGTGATAGATGAAAATAACACATTTAAAGAACGAAACACATTTATGAAAAACTGCGTACAGTAGAAGACCACTAATCTGCACAGTTTGGTTCCAAGTGTTATGCAGATTTGAGGCTTTTTGCGGTCATGTCTATTCAATCTTTGTTTACATTTTTTTTAATTCATATATTGGACAATTTAGATTGTTAATCCTTAAAGATAAATAAATTTCACACTTGAAGTAAGGTAAAAACTATTAAATTATCGTATACGATTTCATGAAATGGTATTATATGGTATTATATGTGTGTGCTTCACGATCTTGGTTACGACGTTGGCGAAATTGGCTGCAACTTGTCATAATCCTAATAGTGTCGGCCGCAACAAAAATGTAACCAGTTTTTAGCAAAATTTCTGATATAAAGTAGTTTTCAAAAACTTGTGTAAAATTGCAGGCCGTTCTCATGTTATGTCAGTCCTAAGAATAATATTTCTAACACTGAAGAGTTTCCATGTATATATGAAATTTAGAAAAGCTTCTCCAAAAGAAAGATCCTGAAATGACATTGTAATTCCTCTAACTTCAAAGTTTAATCGGACCCTGATGTTGTTTACTGAAATCTAATAAATACAGTTATTTTGAATATTACAACAGAATTAAACAGTTAAACTTATTTAACTTAAACCCGCTGTTACTTCCCGATGTTATTTTTTACTATTAAGAAGGAAAATTATTTAAATTTTTCAAATCATGCAATTATAATTTTTTTTCCGTCTTTAATAACTAAATAATGAAAAATATGCTTTTGTTCTGAGCTCATAAATATGACTATAAAATAATGTAACTAAGAGACATTGCAAAATTAAATCTTTGTGATTTCAAACCATAAACAAACGATACCGCCACCATTTTACCTACTATGATGTCATTAGAATATTGTCCATTGATTGTTGGAGAACTTACTTTATGAATGATTACCTCAATGATTTAAAAAACTTTTAAGTTTCACGATGAATGAATCACTTGTGTTTGTTTAGGTTTATGGAATGAGATATTAAGCTGTGAACCTATTTTCAATTAAAGTTATCCAAGGATATTTTTAATTGAAATAAAAAACAATGCTTTGATCTCGAAAGAAAAAGTTTTAGTTTGTATAATTGGTTATTTCTGTTAATTATTTAGGTACTTTTCCATTATAGCTCATTTTTAATAAAGCTTCGCGCAATTCGGGCATCAGAAAGTGAGATATGTTGCCAAAATATATAAACAGCTATGAAAACAAATCTAATGAACTTTTATTTTTGTTTATATATGCACTTATATACATAAAAATCGTTTCTAAATATATATAATATTTTTTTATATACAAATTACGGCACAGATTTCAGATATGAACCGGGTTAACTAACTGGCTCCAAAATGGTGTTATTTTGCATTCTATGGTAACCCGCTATTGTTTTTTATTTATTAATAAATTGTTTATTTACTTTTATTTTCTGTTTTTAATTATATAAACTATTTGTTCTATAGCTATTTTTCAAACTTTTATTTATTTATAGTTATTGCCTTTTCAAAATGATAGCAAATAATTTAAAAATATATAAGTAACTGGTATTCGAAAGCGAGATTTCTGCCAAATTTGCGTCAGAGAAAAATCACGCCAACCCCGATGCGTATATGACATCTGTGCAAAAATTACGGCACAGATGTCATATTCGCCCCATATAGGCACGATTTTTTTTCTGACGCCAATGTCATATACACACCGGGTACTTAACTTTCGCCAAAGTGTATTGCGTATTTTGCTTGATATGGTAACCCGGATGTTGTTGTTTATGCTGTTGATGTTTTCGCCAAATTGGCGTCGGAAAAAAATCGCGCCAATATGGGGCGAATATGACATCTGTGACAAAATTACTTGTGTTTATTATAAAAAATGGGTAAATATCTTTTTTTTCATTAAATAAAGGTACTTGTTAGTTATCCCTTCGACCAAATTACTGTCTCCAAATTGTAAGATTAAATGCCAATAATGGTTGACATTAAAAATGATCATGTGTTTCTTACGTCATCAAGTGATTTTTAATCCGACGTTATATTTGTATTTTTATTAATGTTTTGCTAATTTAATTGATCTTTCGTTGTTTAAAATAAAAATTATGTCAATTTGTATAATTTGGCGAGTGGTTTGGCGATTTATATAATTTGGCGAAACTGGTCGACGGGATAGCTAACAACTACCTAAATAAATTGCATACATATGAAAAAAAATTGCTTGTGAGTATGAAGCAGTAAATAGGTTGTCAGAAAATACGTTGGCAAACTTCTTTCTCGCCAAGCAACTTTTCTCCGAAGTATTGTACATAAGCAATGATTGCTAGAAATGCATTTTTAATTATGATATGCACTTTTATGTTTCACTACATTTATGCATACTATACTGTGTGTATAAATGCTACAGTTCATATGCAGGGCTACACAAAAGAATTCGTAAGGGTTACTGAGTATGAGAGTAAATTGCAGGTGGTTTTTAAAGGAGTTATGCGTTTTTACGCTGAACTGCATTTAGTTTACTAAGAAATGTTTGTAGAATATAGATAAAATGATATACAGGGTCACGCAAAGAATTGGATATATAACCGTCTATGGATGATAATATCTGGAAATGTGATTTCAGTAGTTTTAAGAGTTGTTTAAATTAAATTTTGGCTAAATAGTAGCATGTAATAACGATACTATTGGCTATGGACGGTACCTACTGAAATCAATTTTTAAAAAATTTTATGCGTCTTCTAAAATGTTTACTTAGTTATCTTATTTCCCCAAATAACGAAGTTTTGTTAAAACATTCAGGATGTGTTGGAAAGTGTTACATATTCTATGCTTAACGCATGATTTTTCTTTCTTCTTTAATCTTATTTTGCATTTATTTTATTCTTAATTTTTTAGTCTTATACTGCTTTATAGAAACTTTGGCACAGTTGTCATATACGCCAATTTGGCGAAAACATCAACAGCATAAACAACAATATCCGGGTTACCATATCAAGCAAAATAACGACACTTTGCCGCCTGTTAAGTACCCGTTGTGTATATGACATTGGCGTCAGAGAAAAATCGCGCCAATATGGGGCGTATATGACCCACACAACACATACGTCCAGATTATATTCAGTTTTCATCCACCATTTCCGAAATACGTCTATATATGTAATTTGGACGTATACAGCGAGCTAAAATACGTTCAGAATTTGTTGAATGTTTGACATAGACGTAACTACGAAATAACTACAAAATATGGACATCAGTTTAAGAACATAAATTGGATGAAAACGCAACTAATCCAATTTTCGTCAACTCCCAAACTAAACCTTCACCTGTTTGTCCAATTTTGTGTTTTAATAACTTAAACTGGATGAAAACAGTACTAATCTAATTTTCGTTAATTCCGGGACAAAAACCTGACCTCGCCATGTACGGACATAATCTGGACAAAAACTTAACCTATCAACCGCCATCTTAAAATGGCGGCATATACAGACTTAGGCCTAATTGACCGAAACTTGTATTATTTATTTTTGTTTGTTTTATTAATTTTTTATACAGTTTTCAACAAGTAAGGAATTTAATGCATTTATTTTTATCAGAATATCACATTGTGGAGTTACGCTCCACATCAATCAATCAACGTGTGGAAGATTTGTTTATCTCATCGCGGAAATGAAAGCCATACCGAAATAGTGAAAATGAGTGTGAATGCTGGTAAGTAAATTGACTTTGTTTTCTAGATTTATTGTGTTTGTGTGCATACTTTACATAAAACATTTCTGTCACGATTCTGTGTTTTGTTATTTATTTAATTTATCAATAGTTTTGACTTTAGACTGGACTTTTTGATAGGAGAAATCAGCGTTTGATTACGTAAATAAGAATGCTTTGTTTACATGATTTTTCTCGGTCATAATGCAGTTTTATAAAAAGTAAATAAAAATTTATTGGGTTGAAACGAATTTTACATTGATTTAGGGGCATATTAAAAAAAAAATAATTCTTTGACAATTAATATATTATGTGTTGCAAGTACGTAATTTCTAAAAACTTCCCATTTGATAGCAACTTCTTTTTTTGACATTTAAATTTATGTGATATCCAGTTCTTACTAAGACACCAGACTTTTTATATTTTAAATTTTCTAGTGCTCTAAGGAAAGATCATTACTCAAATGTTATTCATTCATTATCATATTGTAATGTGAACTTATTTACTTAATACTAATAATTTTTAAAAAAAAGTCTGAACTATTTTGCTGAACAACATGAATTGTTTTATTATTGTGTGCATGAAAAATGTATGAGGAAAATTTTTACTAGTATGTTCTAGATACAACTGGAGGTTCATTTCACAATTTTTAAAAAGGACAGGATGCATTTTGTCAATTTTAGAATAAGCAGGGTGCTGCGCCCTTAAATGATGGCCTAAAAGAAACAGTACTACTAATGCTCATATATATGTGTCTCATATGTATCATTATATGCATATTATTTACTTCCTGGATGCCATTTATACATCTTATATCATATTTTTATTATATAGGGCTGAAACTAGGGGGGTACAGAGAAGCAGAGGGGGTATATGCTCCGGGTGCCAGAATGAAAGGCGAAGGGGGGCACAAAGTGAAGATTTTGTTTGTCGTTTCATACAAAAATGTATATATCCCCAAAGCAGAATACTTTGCAATGTTCTGCAACGAACTTCATCTGAACAGAAATGTTCTGTGGGAATTTAAAAAAAGAAAGTTGCAGGGAGATTTTCTTAATACATGAAGAAGTGCAATGGCATCTTTTATAGGAATGCAAAATACATTTTGTAAAATGCTGACATACTCAACCGAAAGAAACTATTGGCAAATTTTGTGATTTTACTGTGGTCAAATGATGAATTTCACTGTTTTTTCCGACAATCAATTGATTTTCGCAATATTTCAGAATTTTCCCTCTGTCAACTGGCAGATTTGACGTTTTTTTTCTCGGACCCAATCATCGAATTGTGGGACTTTTTTTCCCCACAACTGGTTGAACAATTTCGAGATATTTTCTACAATTCACTGACAAATTTCGCGTTTTTTAACTGCAACTGGTGGGTGAATTTTGCGATATTTTTCTTTGACCGTTTGGTGAAAATCGTATTTTTTTTCACATAACTGATCCATGAATTTCATGTTTTTTACCAATAACTGATTGGCAAATGTTTCAACTTTTTCCTGCTACAGATTGGAAACAATCATTGTTTTTTTCGTGACTGATCAAAGAATTTTGTGATTTTTCTGACAATTTTTTTTTACATGTGACTGATTCAAATTTCATTATATTTTCTTTTTATCGATTGGCAAATTTTTTCTCTTTTTCTTGCGACTGATTGAATCAACGATTTTCTGATTTGTTTAAAAGATCAACAAAAGGATTTTGCAATTTTTTAGCCGCGACTGATTGGCAAATTTTGCGATATTTACTTTCTACTTATTGGCAAACTTTGTCGGTTTTTTTGCGACCGATTGGCAAAAATTGTGGATTTTTCCATGATTGGTCGATGAATTTCCTATTTTTGACGATTTTCACAGGCCGTTTTCATCACAGATTGGGGAATTTTGAAAAATTTTCCTTGTACCGATAAGCAAATTTTGCAGCAGCTTCTTGCGACCAATTTTAGAAAATCGTACATTTTCTCTGCTACTGATCAACGAATTTTGCAGCTTTTATGACGAGACACTGATGAATTTCACACTAGTTTCTTTCTACTGATTAGCAATTTTTTCCGCTTTTTCTTGCAAACGATTGGTAAAAATCACGTTTTATTTTTTTTTTGTGAGTGCAACTGATCGACTAATTTTGCATTCTACCCACGACAGATCAGTGAATTCCGCAACATTTTCTTTCAGTCGATTGGAAAACTTCGTTGCTTTTTTGCGATTCATCGGCCAAATCTCGAGGGGGGGGGGGGGGGTGCATGACTGATCAATGACTTTCTGATTTTTCCTGACAATCTGCTGATGAATTTTTTTTTTTTTTAACCTGTGACCAATTTTTAAATTTCGCAATGTTTTTTTTGAACCAATAGGCAAATTTTTGTGGCTTTTTCGTGAGACCACTTAGAGAAAATCATGAGTTTTTTCTGCTACTGATCTATGAATTTCGCAGTTTCTTCCAACGATCTATTGACGAATTTCGCGATTTTTTAAACCGCGACCGATTTGCAAATTTCACGATTTTTTTTCCTTGTATCATAGGCAAATTTTGAGGCTTTTTCTTGAGATCGATTAGAGAAAATCATGTTTTTTTTTACAGTTTTCTTCCTTGGTGCACTGACAAATTTCACGGTTTTTTATCTGCAACTAATTGGCGAAAATCGTGGATTTTTTTCCTGCAACTGTTTGTTGAATTTTTTGTTTTCCCACAACAGGCTGAAGAATTTCATGATTTGTTCTCCATGATGAACTGACGAATTGCACGAGTTTTGCATGTGACCAGTTGTCATTTCACAATCTTTTTAAATAAACAATTAAAGAATTTTGCTTTTTTTTTTTTTTTTTTTTTCCAGCCATTGAGTGCAAATTTCACATTTTTTTCTAAGACTGAATGGTGAATTTTCTTGAAAATGAGGATTTGAAATATTTTGTGATGTACATCACATTTATAAGCATATTCTGCTTTGATGGTATATATATATATGAAATACAAAGAAACTAAAAAAAATAATATAACAGATTCTGTGGTTTTAAAGTAATTTTCTTGAATTTTGACTGCTTCCCTGTTCTGATCATGAATAATTGGTGTGTATAAAACTCTGACTTATAGAAAAATATGTATATATATAACAATTATAGTTTATGTAGATGTCAAGAAAGTTTGAAACATTATAGTGGCCACTAACTTTAAAAAGTGGCTACTAATGAAACTGAGTCTACCGGCCACTGGCTACTAACTCAATTTCCCAGTTTTCACCTATAATATATTTCCAGAAATGTTTCAGCAGACGGGAAGGGGGGGGGGTGGAATTCTCCCCCAGCGGTAATTACTTTTGTTGCAGGTCGGGTTAATTCTGTGTTTGGTTAGGTTCGGGTAACTTGATTTTTCAAAAGTTAGTTCAGTATGTATTATTTCAGATTAAATATATCTATAATAATAAAACTAGATGTTTGTGTATAAGCTGTTTTCTAAAGAGACCGCTGTGTTTCTTCTGTGATCCTTTTATGAAATTCACTTTTTTTTCACGATCTTTTAAAGAAATTTGCGTTTTCTCGTGATCCTTTGAAGAAATTCGTGTTTTTTTTTTTTTTTTTGCGATCCTTTGACGAAATTAACCTTATTTACGTGGTCCTGTGATGAAATTCAAATTATTTCAATGTTCCTTAGACAAAATTCGGTTTTTCCCACGATCATTTTACAAAATTTGCATTTTTTTGCGATCCTTCGACTAAACTTTCTTTTCTTCAACGGCCCTTAGACGAAATTTGCGTTCTTTCTGTGATCATTTCTCAAAATGTGTTTTATATGCAATTCTTTGACGGCATTTTTTATGCGAGACTTTTGCGAACTTCATGTTTTTTCTGTGATATTTTGACGAAACCGCATTTTTTCTTCAATCATTTGACGAAATTCGTGTTTTTACCACAATCTTTTTACAATATTCGCGTGATTTCTGCGATCCTGTGACGAAATTCGCATTTTTTCTGCGATCATTTTGCAAAATTTGCATTTTTCCCACGATCCTTCAGCTAAATTTGCATTAATGACCCTTAGACGAAATTCACGTTCTTTCCGCGATCATTCCATGAAAATTGCATTTTTTACACAATTCTTTGATGAAATTGGCATTTTTTATTAGTCTTTTAGGAAATTCGCACTTTTTCCGTGATCCTTTGACGAACTGTGCATTTTTTCTGTGATCATTTGAAGTAATTTGTGTTTTTACTACGATTTTATGACGAAATTTGCGTTTTCATTGCAACCTTTTGACGAAATTTGCGTTTTACCGCAATCCTTTGATGAAATTCGTGCTTTTCCTAGATCCTTTTCAAAATTCGTGTTTTTCTGCGATCCTTTGACGAAATCCGCATTTTTTACGTGATCCTTTGACGAATTCAGCGATTAATCGAGATTATTTGACAAAATCCGTGGTTTTTTTTTTGCAATTATTTGATGAAATCTGCATTTTTCTGAGATAATTTAACGAAATTTGCATTTCATGAAATGGCCCCTTTTTACGCAATTTTTTGAAGAAATTTGCATTTTTTTTTTTTGCAATCATTTGACAAAATTTGTTATTTTTCTGCGATTCTTTGTTGAAATTCACATTTTACTGCGATCCTTTGCCAAAATCTATGTTTTCCCGCTGTGGTTTGCAGCACTCTGTGTTTTTCCGCGGTCATATGCCGAAATCTGCGTTTTTTCCGCAATCCGAAATTTGCTTTTTTCTCAGCAATCCTTTGGCAAAATTGGCGATTTTTTCTGCGAATGATTGACGAGAAAGGCTTTATTTTGCAATCAGTTGTCATAATTCACTATATTTTTCAGGGATTTCTTTTTTATTTCTGAATGTTCGGGCCGATAACCGATTTTTTTTTAATTTTCAGAAAATTCAGAGACGAACTGTCCCTGCCATAGACCCGTTCTCACTTAGCGAATTCTGTTTGGCTTTTCATAAAAATATCGCTTTCCCCTCTTTTTTTTTCTTTCCCGCTGTGTATTATATGTTTTTAGTCTGAAGAAGCCCTAAAACGTCTGCGACGCTCGTCGCGGTGTCGCACACATTCTGCCACAGGGTTGGTGATTCATTCTCGGGGGACATTATGTTTAACCCAAAAGTATAAAAAAATTAAATCAAGAAAAATAGATGTTTACTTTTGAATAACATAATTTTGTTATTTTCTATTTTTGTGTAATAATGTAAAATTATGTTATGAAGCATTATAAGCCTTTAATGCAATTAAAAGAAAATTTTAATATATATATTTTTTTAAACAACATTATCATTATTAGGTATCATTATTAGTAATTAAATAAGCAATCAAGTAATTAAGTAAAGTTATGTCACTCATGCATTTTGCAGATAATTTATTTCAATATTTTCATAACCCCTTTCTAAAGAGTATTAAATTCATGAATCAAGTTACATATGATTGTTATTATATAACAAGAGTAAGTGGTGGCATCTGTTGGTGTTGATTCTAGTAAAAAAATGTCATCAGGTGGTAATTTTTAAAAAAGGCCATACTGTTTTCAAAAAGGCACTCTTATAGCTCGTCAAAAAGAAAAAAAAATTGAACTGGTTTAAAGTTACCTTTTATCAGTAGAATTTTGTGATATTTTTCAGTGACCGATTGAATTTTGTGATCCCTCCCCTTACCCCCTGATGAACTGACGAATTTTGTGATTTTCCCCACGACCTATCGAGCAATCTCTCATTTTTTTTTCTACAAATAACTGATGAATTTTCAGGGGTCGATGCAGACTTTTATTCTTGGGGCCCATTTTGTGTAAAGTAGAAGTTATTTTTGTGAAAAATAACATTTTGTAACGAAAGTTGAAATCCAGTTCTAAAATTCGAACCCAGAATTTATGAACAAAAACATACTTTAAATCCCTTTGCTAAAGTTTTTGTTTTTCGTGACGTGGTTTTATTTACAAATTACACATTTTAAAACAGTTTTTATGAAAAAGAATGTTACATAGTATACGTATGTTACATACTATTTTATTAAAAGGAATTTTGTGAAGGGGCCTGTTTTATTAAGTTTATTTTTGTGAAGGGGCCCATTTTATTAAATTTATTTTTGTGAAGGGGCCCTAAATAGGCCCCCAAATTTTGTCTGGATCGACCCCTGATTTTTCAATATTTCTAACGATAGACTGATGAATTTCATGATTTTTTTCCTGTGACAGATTGGCAAATTTTGCAATATTTTAAAGCAACCAACTGAAGTATTTTTCAATTTTTTTCTGAGGATCGACTGGCAAATCCGTGATTTTTTCTGACCAGTAAATGACAATTTTCGCTTTTTTTTTTTTTGCAACCAATTGATGAATTTCACAATATTTTATCTCTACCAGTTGTCAAATTTTGCATTTTTTTTTATTTCCTCATGACCGATTGGCAGAGTTGCAAAAAACCCGGGGTTTTTATAAAAAAACCCAACCCAGCTGGGTTTTATTGGGTTTTTTAGGGTTTTATTGGGTTTTTTCGGGTTTTATTGGGCTTTTTGGGTTTTTTAGGGTTTTATTCAATTTCTTGTTTTTTTAAGAAGTGGGGGTAGGGGGAGTCCCTTATTTTTTATAAGAAATCTTATTATATTTTTATTGATTAATTTAATATACAAGTAATTTTAATTGAAATATAAATAAATCAGTGTAAAAGTCTGGAAAAAAGCTTTTACTTCTGACATCATATAATATTATGTAATAACCACATATTTACAAGTTACTTTAATAGCTTACGTTTTATCTGTATTTCTCACTAAGAACACATTTTTGAAACAAATCTTTAATCTTTTATTATTTATTAATCAAATAATGCTTTATAATATTTTCAACTATGTTTCATTGTATATTTTGAAAATATCCAACACTGTTTATTTTTATCAACAAGCATGCATCTATATGTAATAGGAAATGATATTTAAACCGTCCCCCCCCCCCCCAAAAAAAAAAAACCCAGGTTTAAGCAAACAAAAACCGGTTTATTTGGGTTTTTAACCCCCCCCCCCCCTTTTTTTTTTTTTGCCAATCCTGGCCAAAAGTGAATAAGTTAAATTTGTATCCAGTTGGGAATTTATGTTATGAAGTTTTATATAGTTAAATCTTGATAAAAGACCTTGTCATTTTTTAGCTAATGCAAAAATGTTATGATTAGCTCTGTATATTGATTTTGGCTTCTTTTTTGCATAATATTAACAGGCTTTTTTTAAAAAAAGACTTTTTTTAAAAGCACATTATTTCATTTTGACTTTGTCAGATTTGGATTTGGCAGTACACCTACACAATAAGTTTTAATAGGACAGTGTAACTCTTGAAACACAAATGTTAAAAAACTAATATAAAAGTTACTGAATATTAAGTAATATTATCATGAATTGTAAAAAACCCAATAAAACCCGCTTTAACGTGGGTTTTATTGGGTTTTTTAGAGTGGGTTTTACCCAAAAAAACCCGGGTGGGTTTTTTTGGGTAGGTGGGTTTTTTGCAACCTTGCCGATTGGTGAAATTCACAGTTTTTTTTTCATTTTTGCAGAATTTTGCAGATCTTTCTTGCGACTAATCCACAAATTTCATGATTTTCTTTTACATGAACAGTTGGTGAATTTCTGAATTTTTCACTTTGACTTAGTACTGGCAAAACTATCAAGTTTTTTTTTTTTTTTTTATGCGATAAATCTATGGATGAGTATCTTGATTTTTGTTTCATGCATCTGATATATTTCACGTTACTTCCCTGCAACCAAATAATTAAATTAATATTTCTTATAATCAATAGATATAAAATAATTAAAATGGGCCACTAGGTGCATAAAGGGCTGCCGACCCCTGCCAAATTGGCCTAGAGTCAACACAATCATTACATTACTGAGTAGCTTTATGTTCTTTTATAGTAGAATACACATAAAACATTGGTTGTGGAAAGCACATTTATCCGTTGCTAATTTCTTTTGTGAACAAGACAATCGAGAATCGATCAATACTTGATTCTCGATCAGAGAAGAAAAAATGGTGAATTAGACAAATTAATCTAATGTTGTTATTTTTTTATGTGTGTGTGTGTATGAGTTAAAGTAATAACAATATTTGCAAAATTCATGCATTTTAAAATTGCTTTAAAATAAGATTATACTGGATCCACTCATTTTTTTTCCGCCTTTTTCTCCCAGTAGATACAAGCTTCTTGTCTTTGGAAAAACAACTGTTTTGTAGATAGATATCATTATTGATTGAATAAAAGTTGGACTCAGCAGGACTCAACTCTTTTCAAGCATGATTTAACTTTGAGTAAGGTAAATTTTCAGTTAAAGTTCATAAATGCTGTTATTAAATAAAATTTTCAATTTATATGTCTGTGGGTATTTGATTTTACAATTGTCAGCTTGCATAAAAAATGAATAATGTGGTACTTTTATGTTAGTCAGGTGCAAATTATGTTAACAGAATTTTTTTTTTCTTTGCCAGTAGCAACTTTTTTTTCCACATAGTAAATATTAGAAACAACGATTAGAAATTGAAATAAAATGTTTTGGTTTGTGTTATTGTTTCTTATTAAATCTTTTTACTTCAACTGTAATGATGAGTGAAAAAAAAAATCTTTTGTTTTATTTTATTTATTATTTACAACTCTATTTATAACTATTTTTTTCTATCTCTAATCTCTTTTCTTATATTCTGTTGCTATATAACACCATATGTGTGTGAATGTGTCTATCTATCTATCTACTATCAATTCTAATGTGATATTATGTTTAAATTTTTTGATTGAGATACTTAAAGAAAGGGCTATTTAAATTCAAATTATTCAATTTTGTGGCGGGCAGCATCACCCGCTTACAGCACAGTGTATAATCTCAATTTCGGAAAACATATATAATTTATAACTCATAAAAATTTCGGTTTGGAGAATAAACAGTATATTTTTTTAAGGTTAAATTGAAATATATTGGAAGGTAGTATATATATATATAAAAAAAAAAAAAAAAAAAAAAAAAAATGCAAGCATTTCCATTTTTAAATAATATTTTAATGCCAATATTTTATGTAGTCCTTGGATACGTAAATTTAAAAACATAAAACAATTTTACATGCCTGGGGGTTGGGATTTCAGCAGGTGTAGCGTGCCTGAATTTTAAGGTTTAGCCCACAAACTAATAAAAATGTTGATATTAAAATTAATTGTTTAAAATTGTGAGAGTGAATAGTTAAATGTAATGCAATTATAAATAATAGTTCAGGGATGGCAAACCTTTTCACATTCGCATGCCAAAGGTTTCCAAAAATATATTTTATGTAACTGTAATGTGCCAACCCCCCCCTCCCTGCCTTATCTAAAAATAATCAATAAACAGTAATGAATCAAAGAACTTGTAATTAGGGATGGGACAAATAGTGATTTGGCCAAATAACCAAATATTCGGCAGTCGAATACCAAGTTTTTTTTCCAATAAAGAAAATAACTTTTGGTTATATATGCATACATAGTTTAAAATTTTAAAATGGAAAAAGTATTAAAAACAAATTTATGTTCTATTTAATAATCTGTTTAAATTTCTTTATTACTTGATTTAGGGTGAAACCCCCAGTAACTGACACATTAAAAATTAGTGTTCAAATCACTATTACAAAATTTTAAATCCATTCTACACTTTTTTTTTTTTTTTTTTTTTGAATGGGTGGTAGAGATACATTTAAAAATTACTGTTGACAAAATTTTGAAAAATTATATATTGTATTATTAAAAATAAATGTTTTTCATAAATATGGTGAATAACTTCAGTAACTGACACAACCCCATTTTGAAAAACCAATAACTGACACAAAATGAACCAGTGTTTCACACTTTACTTGCGACGAAAAAAAAAAAAAATTATGCTTTAAAAATACTTTAAATATTTATTATAAAAACAAATTACTTAAACCTTATTTATATATGATACGATACTATAGATGTGTCTCTCTTTTCATGTTTTAAATTATTAATAATGCAAGTATTCAATAACTGACATTTATGAACCAGTAAACTGACAAATGGTGTTAGGCTCTGATAGGACAACTTAAAATGTAATGGTGTTGATTACAAGATAAATTTATTTATTTTATTTTATTTATTTATTTATTTATTTATATATATTTTTTTAAGCAGTTCAAAAAGATTTCAACTTTCTTTAATATTGCCATTAATTAACTCCTCTGTCAGAGACTGGTGAAAAGAAATTAATTCACTCACCGGCCTTCCCAGTTCAAAGGTGAAATGTTTCAATGCCGCAGAATTGCCGTTCATAGTAGCATAAATAACCAGCAAACATGCAACACAATTTACTTTTGCATTCATAGAGACCACTACCAGTGGAAAATTGGATAACCAAATTTAAGTAAATTTGAATTTTTTGTTTTTATTATGGATTTTAGTTACATCACAAATTGTGATGCAATACCCTATATATCCAACCCTAATTATAAAATCCTCTATTAATTTTGTAATGAGTTCCTCTGAATTGCACTAGTTATAAAGCTTGACATATTAAAAAAAACATAATTTGCAAAACAACAACAAAAAAAAAAAAAAAAAAAAAAAACCCTCATTTCATGCATTGTATAGTCCCAAGAAGTGATAGATATTAGAATTTTTCTTCAGCTGCTTCTACAGTAAATGTTAAAGTTTTGCAACAAATACGTTTAAACCAATTGATCTTAAAGAAATAAAAATAAAATTCAAACAATATGATACTTAAACTAATCTAAAAACTTACATTCCATTCGAATGAAATGGAAATAAAGCTGAAACTTTTTTAAAGGTTTGCATTTTCCATGTATCTTTGTAATTTAAGTTTTTAGGGTAGTTTAAGTATCCTATTGTTCGAATTTTATTTTTAAAAATTCATTTGGTTTAAACATATTTTTTGCAAGACTTTAACATTAACTGTAGAAGCAGCTGAAGAAAAATTATAATACAGGACTCCCTCAAATCTGCAACCGCCTAAAATCTGCACATCATCGCAGATGTAAACAATGAAAATTTCAGTTAAGCTGTAGAGGCAAAGTAACAGGATTTTTTAGTTTTATATCATTTCGTATGTATTTTAATATGTAATTCTCGATAATATGATGCAGTGTTGATTTCAGGGGGTGGCCCGGGGGGGAATGTCCCCCCCGGAGCAATGAGATGTCCCCCCCCCCGGAAGATTTGAGATTTTGTGTTTTCAATGGTCAAAAAGTGCAATTTCCCCCCCGGAACTCTATAATGTCCCCCCCGGAACTCTATAATGTCCCCCCCGGGGCCACAGAAATCCCTCCCGGAGAAACGTGTCTGAATTCAACACTGATATGATGAGACTAAACTCGTTGTTTTTCATGAAGGAAATATAAATTTATCACTGAAAAATAAAAAGGATATTGTTGATATCACTGCTAATCAGCCTTTTTACCAAATATATATATGTATTAATCAATTTTTTTTCTATAGTTATTAACACTGGCAAACCTGAAATAAATCTTCCTTACTTTTTGATTTTGATGTTAATTAATAGGGTACCTTTATGAGGGAAGTGTCATTGAATGATTCAAGGAAAATGTATCTCATTTTTATTATGCAATTTTAATTATACATTATTAATTACTATTTATTTGACCTTTACTTTTAATAATTTAATCATTTTTTAAATTATCTTATTTTTTATTATTTTAGTTTATTACTTAATTATTTTAATATTTTGCTGTATTGCAAACATTCATTATACATTTGATTGCATTATTACATTCAAATTATTGTCTAAAAAATGTAAACAAACCAGAAATCCACAAAATTCTAAAATCTACACAACCTTTGGTCCCAAGCTGTGCGGATTTGAGCGAATCTGCTGTATCTATCCCTTCTCGAGCATAAACAATGTGTAAAATAATTTATTTTTTTTTGTTCTGTAAATTATGTTTTTGTTTAATGATCTATATGACTGATATATGATATAAATATTACTTATATGGCTCATATATGAGCATTTGGCTTATACATATTGTGCATGATGTTTATATGATGTATATACAGTCGGACCTCGATATCTCGAAGCTCCTTATCTCGAAACCCTCAATATCTCGAAAAAAGAATTTCCCCTGCATTTTCATCAAAATTCTTATGTATTTTCCATATTTATCTTGAAAAATATTTTTCAAAACCCTTGATATGTCGAAATTTTTTCCACAGAAATTAGTTCGACTTTTTACTTTTGGCTATTGTCAGCTGTAGAATTTGATCTGGATGCTGGTTTCACATTCTTTTATCGCTTTGTTGATACAAAGAACTTAAAGTGTAAGAATTGAAGGCGTTTGAAACTGAAAAAGGGACAACACAGGGCTCCCACTCAGTCCGTTTTTTGAACACCACTTTTATTTAAAGAAAAATATTCTTTATAAATTTCGCAGCAACCTACCGGGAAGTGCGTTTTTCTTGTAATTGTTACAGAAACCCTCCACGAATTTCTTTCTAAAAAATTATTAGTTTTCAAAAAATGGACCAGTGAGAGGGCTGGACAACATTGTTTTTTGGAAACTTTGCTGTGAAAGGGCATCAGGTTTTTTAGCTACCTGTGAAGAGTGGCTTTCAGAACTTCCTTTTCTTTTAAAGGACTATAAAGCAGATGATGTGTTTTTAACGCAGATGAAAGTGTATTATTGTACCAATGTTTTCCCAACAAAACGGCTGCATTTAAAGGTGAAGAAATCTGACATGGAAAACAGTAAACTTCGTGTAGCTGTGCTTTTGGCAGCAAATCAAAGTGGTAAAGGAAAGCTTCCTTCTCTTATGATAGGACGATCTAAAATCCAAGGTGCTTTGCTAAAATTAAGTAATTTCTAATGCTGTACAGATCAAATATAACGTCTTGTATGGCAAACGCAATTTTTGCTGATTGGCTGACAGGAATCCGTAAAACAATGGTTAAAATAAAATACGCATTCTCCTATTCATATACAATTGTAAAGACCACTCTAATCTTCTAACGCTAAAAAATATCACTAAAATTTTTGCTGCCAAACAAGATTTCGAAGCTTCAACCAGGACAACCAATCAACCAGGAGATAATCCTTAGCTTCAAAGTTGATTATCGAGCTCAAATTGTGAGAAACTTCTGAATAATATCGGTGAAGGTAAACCTTCTAGCGCACCTATCACCATCTTACAGTCAATGCGAATGGCTCACTATGCATGGAAAAATGTTACAGAAACAACAATAAGAAATTGTTTCATAATAGCAGAAATTTTAGAATATGTAACTTTCAGTGAAACTGAGGAAGTTGATTCCATTAAGCAAGCAACTGAAGAAAGAGAACTGAATCCAGAACAGTGGGAATCGATAAAAAAAGAGTGTCACACTGAGATTTCATTCGAAGAATTCTTGAATGTAGACAATGAGCTTGAAACATGCGACACTATGACGGATGAGGAGATTGTTTCGAGTATTAATGCAGAAATTTCTGATGAAGAAATTAAAAGACTTACATGATCAACAACAGCATGAAAAAATTACAGTGAAAGAAGCTGAGACGGAAGTTTAATTGCTGCAGAGATTTCTTGAATCAAATGAAAATATCAGAACATCAGCATTTGGTACCATTGCTATGTGAGAGGAGACTGTGCGATTGCAAAAAGATTCTGCGAGACGGCAGACTTCAATTAAGAACTTTTTCTTCCGAAACAACTGCTTGCATTTCTTAATGACAAATTGGATATTATTTAATCGAAACAAGTTTGTGTGTAACACAATTTTGAAATTATTAAGGCTTTGAGAAGTGTAATTTGTTAATTATTAATAGATTATGCGTCGTTTTTGATGAATCCTGTTTTTTACAGCAAAAAGCAGTTTGTGAGATTAAATTTTGTCAAAACCTTGATAACCCGAAACCTCTATATCTCGAATTATTTGCAGTTCCCCACAGATTCGAGATATCGAGGTTGTACTGTATAAGCTTGGTGTTGATCTTTTGCAAATTTGAAACTGCTACCTTGACATAATTGTAAATGAGGAGGCTGCTATAACGAGAAAGCACCAAATTTTGATTTTTCTTTTCTTATCCTTACTTTATATAAATATAGATCTTTAAATACTCAAAATAAAGGACACAATTGAACATTATAAAGTACTTTTTTATATATTTTGTAAACATTGCATCAGTAGTTGTTTGTTTAAAAAATAATAATAAAAATTTGATAAATAGATTAAATTAAACACCGGCTAGTAATTTTTAAAAATATATAAAGGTTTTTTTTTATATCATTCAAAGCTGGATGAAAAAACTTCATTTTATTATGAAATAATACAAGATGTCTGATGATGCTATCTATCTGTAAGCAAAAATTAAAACTAAAATTAAATTATTTTTAATTTGCATCTAACGTTATGAATTATTGATATGTGCTATTTAATGAATTATTATTCTTTTTATTTATAGGCTTTGAAGCTGCTGTCTGTTAAATATACTGAAAATAAGTCTGAGAAGCATTAACGTAGAACAGAGTTTTCCCCAAACAGTTTCTGCAGGATCATTCTGCCTACTTTATAGTAATGAAATATAGCACCCTTTTTGCCTTTCTGAGAAAAATATATTTTATATATGAATTGTAAAAAGAAAATATTGTTGTCAACAAGAGCCAAATTGGAAAATAAATAAATAAAACTTCATTTTTGAAAATATTTCTTGCATCTTTATTGTATATTCTTTTATAACAATGATAATATATGTACACTGTTCACTAAAGATTTTGAATAATTTTAAACTAAAAGTTTGTACATAATTTTTAACCATATTTTATGCATGAAAATATTTGATAAATTTCATTTTTTATGCTTAAGCAATGTTTTAAATAAACTTTGATTTCAAAACATTACTTAAATACACTGAATGTATTGTTTTTGTTATTTTATAATGTACTACAAATAATCAGGTTAATCTGAAATATATTTGATAATTTACATATTTAATTGTACAAAATGTAAATTCATTTATAAATAATTATTCAATATTTAATTGAATGATATTTAATTAAGAGCACAGATTAATTTTTTAAGACTTAGTTTGGTGATAACCTAAATAAAAATCAGTATTTTAATGAATAAGTTTTGATCATATGCTAAATTTTGTACTCTTACTCATATTGTATTCTGGCATGTAACACATACATATACTTTTAGATTTAATTTTTGTATTTTTTATTATAATTGCCATATGTTGTGCAGATTGTTCGCAAAAACTTTCATGAGATACATAGTGAAAAATAAGATTTAAATTATTTTAAAGTACAATACTATTATTTTTCATATACTCTAATAGCAACATTTTTTAAACATAAATTGCATGTTTATTAAATCAAAAATCTTAGTTCTTATGATCATATTTTTTATAATTTATTTTTAAAATTGATTCATAATATGCACCTATAAATTTTGATAATTTTTCTTCTATCAAAAATTATTGTTACATACCAGAATATACAGTATGTATTTTTACATTAATCAGTGAAAAGTCAATTACTAAAATAAATAAAATGGAACTATTTTTAATAATCCATGCATGAGTAATGGAAAGTTAATCTTGCAGTCTAGGGATATTTTTTTTTTTTTTTTACATATTATGATGGAGCAGTAGGGAGTAGGTCTGCTTATGAAAAACAAAGTTCACGCTCGTACTACATTTTAAATTTCTTTAATGATATTTCAAAATAATGTTTGTTATTATTATTAAAAATGTAAAATATTTTTTTTGCACACCTGGCAACAAATGCAAATTTCAGTGTGTAAAATTTTATTCACAATACATAAAAGTTGTTAGGGAATATCACATTTTCTTCCATGAATTAGCAGCATTTGAAAAACTCAAAATTTTCAATTTCTTTGATGGATTCCATTCTTAAGTGGATCCTTAAAAGGAAAATCATATTCCCTGTTAGAGATATTTTAATTCAAGTGAAAAAAAAAAAGTGGAGTAGTTGAATAACACTGATTTTACAAAGAATTTAAGAGAAAAAATCCATTGTTCACAAAATGTAAAACTTTGCAGTTGACGATATTGTATGCTAATGAATAATATAATAAAATTTCAAAATTCTACGAGTTCTAGCCATCACTAATTTCTTTTAAAAATCTTCATCTGATTTAATTATAGATATATGTTATTAAGTAAAGCGAAGATTTCCATTAAAAATTAGTGCTAGCTAAAATTTGTAGCAGTTGGCAGCTATGCAAATATAAGACCTTTTTAGAAGCATTATCATCACCAATGATAATATAAAAGAAAACCAAGAAATATATATATATTTTTTTCCACGAGAAAAAGTATATAAAATAAAAATGTGAAGAATAGCAGAAATGCATAGATTTCTAGAATCTAGTAATGCACAAAACATAATTCTTTTAATAGGACGCTATTCTTTTCATTGAGTGTTGTTGAATTCATAGAGTGTTATCTTAATGATTAGTTTTGTTATTACCTCCATGTAGTAATCATAGTATACTAATCCTAATATTATAAATGTGGAAGCTTGAAAATGTTTGGCTGTACTTAACGTCAAAACAAATGATTAAATGTCCTTGTATTCATTATCCATTATATTCATTTCTTTCCAGTAGTGCAAAATTTTCATTTAAGCTTAAAAAATTTACAGCTTATGTTAAAGCATTCTGATGTAGCATTTAATTGTATTATGAATTAAAAACTGTATTACTAAAAATTTTCTTCTTTTTTCGTGAAAGAACGTAGTTGTGTTTGGGCCGAATGTAACAGATTAAAGTCTCGTATAGCCTCTGTTTTTCAAATCAAGCTATAACATATACTTTAGGAATTAATGTATTTTCTTTAAAGATCTTAGAAAATTAAAAGTATCATAAAAAAAAGTTTATTAGCAATATGTATAAAATATATATGCTTTTACTGATTTATATGAATGAGTCCTGGCAAGGAATTTAAAATATTTAAGTATTTAATATGATTTTGGGAAAAAAAGTTCTAAGTAAATTTCTATCAAAATTATTTATATTAAAAATTTTTGTTATTTCAGTTTTTTAATATAACGTCATCCTTGCCTGGGGGAGATAACAGATTCGTCTCATTTTGGTCCAAACTACGTATTTTGGATCAATAAACACATTCATATTAAGGCTAAAAGGGGTCTATATTTCGTCCAAATGTGGTTGGTGTTTTCGGATGTAATATGGACAAATTTTGGACGTCTATATTACAGCCAAAATTCGTGTGTATTTCGTCCGGATGGAGGTATTTTTTGAACGTAATATGGACAAATTTTGGCCGATCCAAATTTCGTTCATTTTATGTTCATTTTATGCTCATTTCATGGCCCAAAAGACGTACTTCTGACGTAAAGGGGGGTGACATTTGGACGTAATTTGACGAAATTTAGGCGAAGTCCGGAGGACTTTTAGACTTCAAATGGACACGTCCATTCATCCAAATTACGTACTTTAGGCGAAAATTGGACGAATCTGTGTTGTGTGGGGACATCCGTGCCGAAACTTTAATATTTAATTTTTAAACTCTTCGCTCCACACCCCTTACATATAGTGCAAACTATAACACAGATAGCGTAAAATAATAGACAGTTTGGTACTTTTCCACTGTAGGAGATTTGGCGTTTTTTTTAAAAAAAAAAGCTTGGTGTAATTTGGGCATGAGAAAGTAAGATTTGGGTTCTTTTCCGTTATACGGATACCTTTGTCGCCAAGCGTAATAGATGGCGCAAAATGAAAATCACGTGAATTGAAGCATTTGAAAAATAAAAGAAAAAACGGTACTTTTCGGTTAGCCGGGCGCCAGTGTTATATATACATATATATGTATATATAAATGTATGTATATATACATATATATTTACATATATCTATATGTGTATATATACAATATGTGTATATACATATATATTTATATTTACATATTTGTATGTATATAAATATGTATATATATAGCACTGGCGCCCGGCTAACCGAAAAGTACAGAAAAAACATTGTCGATACTAAAGTGAGCATTTAAAAAATATAACATTTGAAAATTCCAGACTTTTACGAACTAGTTCATTAAATCACCATTATATACTTAAAATAAGTGAACAAATAACTGTTATAAAATAAAGCAATAAAATAAAACTCATATTAAACTGCTGGCATAAAATTACAAATATCTTTTAGCATTTTGAAATAATTGGCGCATTAGCATACATTTTGGCATGGTGTCCGTATAATGGAAAAATATCGAGATTTGTTGTCAAATCATATAAACAGCTATGAAAACAAACTTGATGAGCGTTTTTGTTTGTTTTATATGTTTATTTTATATGTATATTATTGATGTTTTTATGTACAAATCACATCTGTTTCTTTATAAAATTAGAGAAACGTCTTTTTTATATTAAATAAATCGTATAAATATCGAACAAAAAATGCGTGTGTATATAAAATGAAACAGTGGATAGGTTCCCGGAAAATATGTTGCCAAATTTCCTTTTTCGCCAAGGCATCTATACTGGAAAAGTATCTAAAGCACATTAAAATCGCGCAGTTAGGAGCTCACATAGTACAACGTCGTCTATTGGCGGTTATTTTATTAGTTATTAGTAACATCGGGAGAAAGATGTAAAGATGTACTTTAAATTCTCACTCATAGATTTTGAAGAATATCTTAAAAGAGCGGAGTTTAAATTTCGGTGACCTCCTTTATGAAAGATTAATGGTTTTAAATGGGAATTTCGCCAAATTAGCCAGCTATCACCAAGTTGGCTAACATTTGGCGCTACTGTGGTAACCCTGCATTAGTTTTTTTTCAACAATTGCTCATTTCAATGAGGCGGTCCTACCGGAATCGTGAGGGACACACAGAGACTTGGATTTTATATAAATAGATAATCTTGTTTAATGTAAATAAAAATATTTAATCAAGAGTAAAATCTCTGTAATTCTTTCAGTGATAAAAATTAATGTGTGTCATTTTATTTGCAGCTTAATTAGAGCTTAATTCATAGGTGGAGGAGATCACGAAAAAACTTCACAACGCAACCTTTTAATTTATAATATGTAATTAATTAATTTTGATAATTACAATTTTGCGCGAAAATTAATTTAATTTTAAGATAATTGTTCGCGTTGCTCTTAAATTAGAATTTATATTAATTTACGATCACTTGTTTTTATTGGATAATTTTAAGGTATATAAAATTATATACCAAGTACTATTTGGTAGCGTGGATGATTTGGATTAAATAATAAAAGTTTGGTAAAAACTAGATAGTATTTAAATAAGTGTAATTTTCTGTCCAGCATCCCCTCCCCCATAGTAACATGGTGCTATGACTCAGGCAACGTTATTCTGAGGTCATTAGAATAAATAATTAAAATAATAAAATAATAATAATAAAGAAAATAAATATAAGAATTAGTTCAATGATGCAATTTTAAAGATATTGTAGGTATGTAAATTTAATTGATTAAATTTTTATTAAAATTAAATCTTTTATTAAAATCTTTTATTATTGTAACAGTAATGACACACATATAGTTATTTAAATAAATAAAATGAATAATATATGTTAGCAAAAAAAAAATAAAAATTTCTAGGATTTATGAGAGATACATTTAAGAAGTACAATTTTTTTTTTTGCTCTCTATCTTTTTATTTGTTGGATCTCAATTACCATAGAGAAATAATGGCATTCGCATCAAATATGACACATTTGTAAATAAAAATAATTTTCTACTGTGTAAAATAATAATAATAATAAGTGAAAATTTTAAAATATGACTTGTTTGAAAATGGTTGAAAAATCAATATATCATTATTATTGAAATTGTATCAAGGTGATACAAAAGGAAATTTATGAGTCGTACTACGAAATAGTGGTACAGTATTTGCATATAAAAATAAAAATAAAATTGTTTTCTCTGTAGAAAAAGACAGATATGAAATTGTGGAGTTTTATATATACTTGTGTATTATAAATATTTTAGGGGTATTTATGTGTTGTAAAAGAATGATCTAAGAAACAATTTCATCTACTATGAAATATTATTTTTAAATATTAATGCTATTGTTTTTATATATTTATGCAATTTAGAATATTTTCATACACATGTTGTAATATAAAAAATAAAAGTAGGATACACAAAATATTCTTTTAAGGGGTATTGGATCTATTTTGAATTGATATTTTGAAAAAGTATAGATAGATTACTAATATATTTTTTTTTTAATGACTCAGACGCTAGATATAGATGCACGTATTAAGTTAGTGGCAACATTTGACAATAAAAAGAACAAGATCATTAAATTTTTCTTAGATGAATTTGATAATGTATTCAATTCTATAGACATAGAGGAAAAGACTAAATTATTAATTTTGAAGGCTAAAATTACGGGAGACGCTAAACATCTTTTAAGTAAACAAATTGAGAAATATAATGAGACCAATTATAATTTATTCAAAAATAATTTGGTGGATTTATTTGGAACGAAACTAAACTTCCTTACTGCTCAGAGCAATTTCCTAATTTTAAAACAGGCCGCAAATCAAACGATAGAGGAATTCATTTTGGATTTTAAAAATGTTGTAAAATCTTATATTGAAAGTGCAGTTGATAATAAGGAAAATAATTTTGTTGAAATATTGAAAACGTCGAATTTGTTAAATGCAATTAGAGCAGATATTGCGCTAGATGTTCGTAAAAACGCGCCCAGTCCTTCAAGGAAGCATGTGAGTTAGCCAAACAAATGGAAAGTGCGTATAATGATTCAAAGTTTGAGGAAATTAACGCAATGAAAAACGAAAACAAAAATCTTTATGAGAATCTTATCAAATCAAGTAAGCAAAACAAAGAGCTAATCAAGAAATTAAAAGGGGAGATTGAAAAGCTAAAAAAAATCAAAGAAAAAAAACAGGCAATTAAAGATGATAGTGTTTCGCGAAATAAGAAACTCTTTAATAAACACAACAATTATAAGGGTCCCCATTTCAGAAACAATTTTCATTATAATGATTATGAACAATATTATCATGATTATTACAATTCCTTTAATTACCCGACGCATTTTGGGATGTATGATAATTTACAACCTAATTGGGATTCGAGAAATAGGGACTTTGGATATATTTCTGGGGATTATGATCAAAATTGTTATCAATTTGAAAATCGCAAAAAGAAAAAAAAAGACGGCAAAGAAAACAGCGAAATCTGATCAAGATTCGGGATTTTTAGAAACGGAAATCGATAAATTAAATCAAACTATTGCTAATATAACAAATGCAGACAAAGATAGTCTGCCAATTATATCAATTAACATACAGGGCGTCAAAATACAGGCCCTGCTGGATACAGGCGCCTCGGTTTCGCTTTTGTCCCCATCGTTATTCAAAAAAATTAAAGATACTAATGTTAAAATCAAATATTTGGGCAATCAGATCCAAATTAAAATTTTAATAAATTCAAAGATGTTTTTTAAAACAGTGTGTAAGATTAACTTTTCGACTAACAGGTATATTCACAACGGGCACATTTTATGTCACAAATAATGATTTTGATAGGCAGTACCAAATGTTATTAGGGTACGATTATCTCAAAGAAAATCATATGATTTTGGATTTATCCAATAAATCCTTAAAATTTGAAAACCAAAAAATTGACTTAAATGTGGCAAGTGAAGTAAATAATTATGAAGTGAATAACATCACACAATGTCATTCAGGGGAGCAATCAAACAATGAAAAAATGGATAAAAATATGTTTACAGTTACTAAAAATAGGATTTTTCTTCAACCGGAAGAATCAAAAATAGTAAAATTAAAATGTCCAGATGATATAAATATGTCAGATTTGATTATGTTTGACCCCATTCGAGAAAATATTAAATTTTCATGTGAGACTTCGTTACACGAAGTTCAAAAACATAATAACATATATATTATCATAAAGAATAAATTGACAGAAAAAATAATTATTCAGAAAGGAACGAAATTGGGGGAAATAACAATGAACTTTGAGTGTAAGCAAGATGAGTCAACTGAAAATATAGAGAAAGGGACTTTTATGAAATAAATAATTTAAATGTAGAAGATGTGAGAAAATTGCGAGAAGTAGAAATTAAAGAAACGGATTTTGATTTAAGCCATTTAACAGAGGAAGTACAACAAAATTTCGAGAAATTTTAATGGGTAATGTTCATGCATTTTCAAAAAATTATCAAACATTGGGCCATCAGCGTTTGTAGCACCAAGTTTTCAATTGAATCATGAGTTCCCAGTACAAGCTAAGCCATATAAATTACCTCAGGCAGTAAGTCAGTATGCGAAACGGGAAATTGAACAATTGTTACAGGCCAAAATTATCGAGAAAACAGACTCTGAATATTCTTTTCCAGTTATTTTTGTCAGAAAGAAGAATTCGAGTAATAACCCGAATGCAGAACCCAAGTTTAGAATGGCAACTGATCCAAGACTATTGATCCAAATTTTACAACCATACACTTATCCGATGCCGGATGTCTTAGATTTATTACAAAAAATAAGTGGAAAAATGTTATACTGTACTAGACCTACATAGTGTATTTTTTCAAATCAATTTAAAACCAGAAAATTGTAGAAAACTAGCTTTTATCACAGAATATGCCACTTCGTTTAGCTTTTGGCACACGGAATTCTAGCGCCATTTTTTGCAGAAGTCATTGACAAAATTCTGGGACATTTTGATAAAAGCAAAGTATCATATTATGTTGATGACGTTCTTATATCTGCAAACTCAATAGCAGAAATGATGAAAACTTTAGAAGAAGTTTTACAGGTATTAATAAGTCATAACATGACAATTGAACCTTCAAAAATGCAGATTTGCAAACCAGAAATAGAATTCCTAGGATTTAGGGTGAATCGAATGGGATATTCTCCATCACAAAAGAATATAAAAAAAAAAGTTAAAAACCTAGTCAGACCAAAATCGAAAAAGGGTGTCAGATCTTTATTGGGTTTAGCTAATTATTTTCGGACACTAATACCCAACTATTCAGACAAAGTTAACCCTTTAGTAGAACTGATTAAAGATAAGGTTAAATTCAAGTGGAGTTCAGAGGCAGAAAAAGCTTTTCTGATAATTCAGGAGGAAATTGTACAAAAACCAACAATCAGACCCCCCCGATTTTAACAAGGATTTTTTCTTATTCACGGATGGTAGCAAATTTGCAATTTTAGGGGTTTTAGCTCAAGAAAAGGGTGGTCATTTGCTGTCCATTGAATTTTTCGGGAAAAAACTTAGAAATCTGGAAAAAATTATCCGAGTATTAAATTTGAGTTATTAGCAGTGCATGAAGCAATTATGCATTTTAAATATATGATTTCGGGTAGACGATTTACTGTGTTAACAGATTCGAAAGCACTAACTCAGCATTTACATTTACAAGATAAATCGGAAATTATAAACAGATGGGTAGCAGATTTACAAGACTTTAATTTTGACTTCGAATTTGTCGAAGGAATTAACAATCCAGCAGACTATTTAAGTAGGAATTTAGATAATATTACAACAGACAGAGAACTCCAAAATAATTTGTTTGCAAGTAGCAGAGCACTTACAGACGAAAATATTAAATCGGAGCAATACTCAGACGAAAAATTAAAAATTATAATAAATAAAATCGAAAAAGACAAAAATAATAGAAGCAAGAAGAGATTTACTTTAAATCAAAATAAATTATTAATTTTAAAACCTGGTTCAGATAAAAAGGAGCTTTTAATCACCCCGGACTCGCTAAAAATTGAAGCCATAGAAGAAGCTCATAAAGCGCATTTCGGATTTCAAAAAACATATGATAACGTGAAAACAAGGCTTTTTTGGCACGGAATGTACAAAGCCATTAAAACATATTGTGCAAATTGTGTACAGTGCCTCACATCTAAACAACATACTACAATTAAAGTACCGATAAAAAAAATGATGAAAGATCACGAGGTCTGTACGGTCCTGCATGCTGACGTCATTGGACATTTAAACCTCACTTTAATTAAAAACAGGTACATTTTAATTATAATTGATTTGATATCGAGATTCCTGGAAGCTGTTCCCCTACAGAACGTAGAATCGCAAACTATTTTGAACATACTAAATAAATATGGTATTTGTAAAGAAATTATCTTTGATAATGCGAAATATCTCAGAAGCGAAGTTATGAAAGAATATATGGAATCTTTAAACATACAAAGGAAATTTGTAAGTGTATACCGTGCGCAAGGAAATGAAATTTGTGAAGTCACCAATAAGATATTAAAAACATCAATTGTAGCTATGTCGAAACGCACTACGGAATGGGGCATTAGACTGGGTTTTTTTAAACTGGCGTATAATTCCTCGAAACATCGCGGCACGGGATATAGTCCATCATTGCTATTTTTCGCAAGAGAGATTAAAAATCCTTTCACAGCTCATATTCCTTCTGAGGAAATATATACCCACTCTTATGTAAAAAGCAGATTACAACATATGAAGGAAATCAAAATTCAATCTCTTGCCAACCAAGAGAAAGCAATGTAAGAATGTATAGATGAAGAGGCATACGAAAGGGTGAAGGATTTAAATTTGGGTCAAACTGTATATTTAAAATGCATTGGAAAACCAGGTGCATTAGAGCCAAAATTTCAAGGACCCTACAAAGTTACTAAAAAGTTTAGACACTTTAATTATTTATTGCAATATATTCCAGATAAATCAATACAGCCGATCAAAAGGCATATGGATCAATTATATGCTCCTAAATATGCAACAGGACATACAGAGGCGGATATTACGAATTTACAGGGGTGTCAGAATACATTAATGATGAGAAAAATTACAGAAATAAATGTGGCATTTGTCAGAGAAAATCGCACTCAACTGAACAATGTTGGTTTGAATCAAATTCTAGCGATACAAGTCAAAAAGTTAACAAAGATACTAAAATGTTTTATAAAAAAAATAATGAATATTTTGAAAATGTAGACCCATATATGAATTATCAAAAAGACTACGATAACACAGATATGTCTTTAACTGGTTATATACAATATCAAAACTTTTACGAGGATTTTATGCAATACCATTACCCCTTCCCCCAGCCCCAGAATTATCCAGGGGATATGAATTGGTAAAATAATACATTAAATTAGATAAGTGGCGGTGATAAACATGTAAGGGACGTACAAAATAGATTTTATATAAAAGTTGGGGTCTAATCCCCAATAGATCAATTGAAATTATTTTCATTTAGTAATAAATAAATAAAATAAAATAAATAATTAATCAATTCCAAAATTTAAAAATATTTTTTTTTCTTTCCTCCCTTTTCTCTTTTATGTAAATATACTTTGAAATAAAATTATTAACTTGCCTGATAAAATTCAAAATAATAATAAGAAAGGATAGGAAGATGGGTACGCCAATTTGTCTCTGGGTTACAATTTGAGCAAATGTGCAGGGCGCACCCGAAAACATATTCATAAAATTATGAAATGTGCTTCACAAAATTCCACTGGAGCAGTTAAATATTTTTCTCCAGGCAAAATTTATATATTTTTTTCGAATATGAATTAGAAAATATAAAATCTTAACAAAGCAAAATAACATTAAAACTTAATTTAATGTTAAATAAATTTGGAGGAATTTCAAAAAGAAAGATTTTTTTTTCTGTTTTCTATAAAGGTAGCCTTTGCTAATAACCTTACAATTTAGATGACAGAATTTCAGAGTTCCAGGGTAGTTAGAACAGCTTTATAACATGTTACTCATATATTCATTTTCCTTTTTATAATATACTAGCAGGCTATGCCCGCTGCGCTGGTCAATATTTCCAAATGAACCTTGGATTAAACTAAATGGTGAATTTGACTTGTATTTTAAACAATATGGATCTTCAGCTTGACCTTGCTCATCACTGAAAACGATGCGAACGCCATTGCGATATAATGTTATCTTAAGCGTTGGACAAAATTTAGCAATTAAGAAGTAATTGTTTTAGTTGATTATAAACAGCGCACTTATGGTCGGGTAATGAGACCGTTATGGCAACAGGAATTACTCTGTAACTAATCAACATATAATGAAATCGTATATACTAACACCATTCCTAAAAGTCATGCAACAGGGCCACTTGTAACAAAATATGGTCTGTAGATTTTTTTAAAAAGGCTAAACTTTCATAATCAGGTTCACTTAATTTTTGAACTTTTACTGTTGCTCTATAACTAAGTAACCTTGAACAATATGTATACACTAAAACCTTTCCAAAATTATTACCTAACTAATTGTGGTATATCCTACGATAGTATTATAAACAATCGGAATGAAATACAAATTTCCGTTGTAAATATATAGTAGATGATGATGATGCGATTTTGTGTAATAGTAAAGTTTTCGCTTCAAACATAAACGATGCTTTCAACATTAAAGCTAATACACCAATATGTTAAGTATCCGAATACGGAAGGTTAACTTAAATTCTCATGAGCAACTACTCAAAGAAAAATGAATATGTGGCTTTTGTGATATTTTTATGTCAGCCGGGCGCAGATAATAAATCAATAAAGATTGTTTTCATAGCATATTCTTATTTTATTATTTTCATTTAAAACACAAACCTTTCACTCATTTCATTTAAAATGCATGCCTTATACTAATTTCATTTAAAAACTGAAAAGATAAACAATAGCAGGAAATAATGCCATAATTAAAAACAAAAAAATATTTTTAATTTACATACGCAAAATGTAACTACTGCTACTGGGAATTTTAAAAATGCTATCAGCGAAATGTGCGCACGGTTGTTATAAATGTAACCATTTTTTCTTCTTATCGAGGAGCAATTTATAAATCGCACAATATTATTCCAATTCCAGTTTCTTTCATTGAGGAACCTATGACCGGAAAAAATGGAAAAAGACTTTTGTAGATTCTTCGGATGACGGCATCTGACGCCATAAACCGAGTTTATATATATGAAAATAATTTTTAAGTCGTTACAAACATTGCTTTCATACTTAAATATTTCCATTGGTACTACTTGTTATCCCGTCGACCAATTTCGCCAAATTATATAAATCGCCAAACCATTCGCCATATTATATAAATTGACATAATCTTTATTTTAAATAACGAAATAACAAATAAATTAGTATAACATTAATAAAAATACAAATAAAACGTCGAAATTAAAATCACCTGATGACGTAAACACGTGTAGCTTGTTTAAATTCAAGTGAATTTGATATTTACGATCAACCATTATTGGCATTTAATCTTATAGTTTGACGATAAATTTTTGGTCGACGGAATATCTAAGTAGTACATTTTCCATTTTTGTTTTATAATGCTAAATTCTCAGTAATTTTTTTCCTTTTATTTTACATAAAATCACTATTTTTTTTAAAAAATTAAGATGCTTGCATTTTTATTTCAAACTCATAGAGCCGTTTTTATTTTTTAGCCAAAAGGGTTGATTTGAATTTTTTCCGTTGCTAGAGTAACGGATGTAATGATAGATATTTTGAGGTTTAGATGCCAAAGACACCGCCAAATTAGAAAAATATGAAATGTGCCATGAACTGTTGGCTTATAAAAATTTATTTGGTAGCATTCGATTCAGCATACAAAACTACATTAAAATATGCTATCATTTGACGCATAATTTTTATATTCGATTTTTTCCCCCTCCACGTGCAAAAACCATTAGGGGTGACACTTTAGAAAGTCCTTTCTTAGCAGAAGTCTATGTCATAAGAAGTATTTTTACCACGATTTTCAAGATTTTAGGTTCAGTAGTTTGCGCTGTGCGTTAATTAGTCACCTAATCCAGACTTTATTTTATATACTATATTAGATATTCCATTTTGCGGTGAATCGATGATCGAAAATTAGTCCAATATCATTTGAAATATTACATAACAGAGGAGAAAGTACGAAGAAAGACGAAGAAGAAATGACGAATTACAAAAGACTTGTATTTTTTTTTTTCAAAATGTTGAATTTTTCGATAGTAATAACGTATTAAAACATAAATTTCCTTAAAAATTATCTTTATTTCCTAGATTTCGAATCTGTGAATTTTCCTATAAATGAAATTGGCGATATGACTCGAGAAAAAATGAAATAAACAATAGATAATATTTGCTTATATAAAATGGGTAATATTCGTTGATCTGAGTTCGAGTTTATAAATATCACATGCTTTCGGAATTACGGCGAAAAACATTTTAAAAAGTATGAAATTATTTTACAATATGTATGTGTGGCAGAGATTCACACTGAAATTTAAGCATTCGATTCCATTTTTTAAATAAGAACTGATATCTATATAAGTTACAATTGAATATGAAAATGTACCCAAAAAATGATCTCTTTCACCTAAAAAAACACCATTTGTGAGAACATCCTCAAGCTAATGTCACGCTTATGCATTTTTGGCTTAAAATCACATCGTTTGGCGACAAAAGAAAAATAAAAAATTGTAATGAAACAAATAGTAATTACACATGTGACTCACAATTACATCTGCTTGTTTCTTCTTTAAGTCACGTGATGGGACAATTAGATATAAAAGAAAAAAGAAAAGAGCAGAACAGAAAGAAAATGTCGTTAAAATTTCATCTAATCAAATTTTCTGATTCGTTTCCATATCTAACGCAAGCGATAAAGAGCCAAATATTGCGTATCAAGTGTAATATTTCTTATTAAATTAATTTTTAAGCATTACAAATATTTCTTTCAGGTTTTGATTAAATGTTTCCGTTTTTTAATATTATCACTCATTGAAACGGATTTTCTTTTTCTTTTTTTCCTTTTTTTTCATTTAAATAAAATTAGTAACAGTTTTTCTTTTATTTTTCGAGGTTTAATAGCCGTTTCAATTTTTTTTTTTTTTATCAACGATGAATTTCGCCAAGAAATAAAATGGTAGCCTTATCGCACAAAATAACAGAATTTTCCGTCATAATTCTAAAACTAATATAGGTAGAATAATATGTTATAGCTTAAAACCTTCCCTGAAACAATACCTATCTAACGGTATAAGTTCCGTAAAAATCCATGCAGTAGAACTCGAAATCTAGGCGTTCGGAACGAAATTTCCGTTTGGATTTTATATATATAATAGATAATAGAATAGATAATAGATTTTATATATATATATAATAGAATAGATAATAGATTATGTGTTATGAACTATCTCAAAGTTTAAAACAGATCGCATTGTTAGATTTCCCAATTTTAACAATATCGCGTTATGTTAGTTCCACATTCCACCACCAGGGAGCGCACTCTATTCTTAACGAAAGCGTATCCGAACGAAACTCCTTCGTGCAACCTTTCCGTAGATACATGAATCGGGAGGGTGGCGGTCTTAACGAATAATGTAAGATAATTGCTGAAATTACTACGAAAAATATGTTAAAGGGGCCCTACGCGGGCCCCTAATAGAGTTAGAGGAAATCGGAAGACGGCAAAATAATCGCGGGGAAAAGTTTGCTTGGGTGCTTCGGAGCTACTTTTGGCGCGAGATCTAAGCTCTACGACCAATAGGAGCCCAGATATTTAAGGAAATATGAAGTTACAAAGTTCAATATAAAAGAATTTTCCGTAATAATTCTATAACTAATCTAGGTAGAATGATGTGTTATAGCTTAAAACCTTCCCTGAAACGATACCTATCTAACGGTATAAGTTCCGTCAAAATCCATGCGGTAGAACTCGAAATCTCGGCGTTCGGAACGAAATTTCCGTTTGGATTATATATATATAATAGATAGATATATGGATGACAAGGAATAAATTATTAGTGCACTTTGTATTAGGATAGCGGTTAGCTATAAGCCTAAATATAATAAAATATACAGACAGATAGCTAAGAATTAATCAGGAGGTTCAGTAATAACTTATATGCTAAAGTCTAGGATTTAGGCAGCAGGGATAAGTTGTTTGAACAAAAAAGTGTTATATATACATATATAAAATAAATAAATAAATAAAAATAAATAAATAAATAAAAATAAATAAATAAACAAAAATAAATTATTCTAACAGTGAATAATTAATATTAAGGATTTTGGTGTAGCACATTTGTTTTAAAAACATATACATATATAAGACAATGGACAAGGCAAGTTATTTCAATATGATTACACACAAAATTATAGTAAACAAATACATAAATAAATAATTGAAGTAATATTAAAATTTTCTCACCAAACGCTTTCTGTGTGGGGTGCAATTTTGTCCAACGACTGGATGTGCACCAACACCAACAGGCTTAAAAAAAAAAAAAAAAAAGGGGGCAGGAGTCAATTATAATATAGATAGAGGGAAAGTATAATTTCCAGGCTCTTGACTGAAAAAGGAATCGAAGAAAAAATTAAGTATGGTATAATTACAAGATGTTATGCTCTTAGACAATAAAATTAGTAATATTATATTTTAAAAAGCAGCATTTTTAGTTTTATTTAGAAAACTTTTGTTTTTAAAGTTTTACACATTTATGGAGTGTCCAGATCAGTGTAAAGAGAATGTATGGGAGTTAAGCAAAATTAATATGAGACAAACATATTTTTTAGTATATTTAACTTATTAAGCTAATTTACTTTTATTAATTGTCTTCAATTAGAATTAAAGTAGGCTTACAACAACCAAGTTAAATTAATTACTAGCAGTTGGTGGTGTAAAAAAATATATAAGAGAATATTATATTTTATTGTATATATAGAAATATTCAAATTTCATAATTAATAAATATTTTAGAAAAATTAATTAATATTAATATTAAATGACGTCTTGCTGAAATCAACTAGAAATTAGATTTTTTTTTTTTTAATTTTAAATAACATATTTCATAAATTAAAGTTATTATAGAATTTAAGCATTTTTTTCCCTTAGACTTAAATGGAATTCTAAATTTAACACATATAAATACACATTGTATTGAAAATTTAAGTGTGTTATTTCATAAAAAACATTTTTCTATAATTTTGCCAATTTAACATAAAGAAATAAAATAAATAAATAAATATATTCATAATATATTGGTCCTATGTTTATTAAAATATGTAGAATGGCTTAATGAATTAATTTAATAAAAAAAAAGTACATACATTTATTATTTTAAAAACTTGAACTGTAAATATTGCGTGTGGTTATTTGTGAGTATACAAAGATCTTTTCTGCTGGCAGAAATTCTTTGGCCCGGCCGGGTACTCATGGATTACTGCATACGATTTTACGGAGTATTTATCATTTTTTTAGTACTTTTAAAATTTTAAAAGATTATTAATATCATTTTTTTAAATTAAATAATATTTATTAGTGTATGATTAATAATAATTCTTATCTTTTATTTAAAACATATAATTAATATTTAGACAGTAGAAGTCACACACGGAATGTTAATGATAAATAAAATGTTGCATAAATAAATTTTTATATCATTCAGTTAAAAAAAAATGATAGTTAAAAAAAAAAAAATCAAACAATCTTTTAAAGGATGTTTGTTTAGATAAATAAATAATAATAAAAAAAAAGACATTTTTGATCTCTTCTTCTCCAATTTCATTTTCTTACAGCACAATTTAATAGTTTTAAATTCAGGTACATTTTTAATGTCAGCATAATGCATGTTTTGCATTTTGGCAGCATAAATAATATTACTGTGTTGTTTACATTCTAATAGTAAACAAAACCATCATTCTGTAAAGCAATAATTATTAGGAATGTCTAAATAAACACAGTTTACTTAGTTAAAAATTATATGCAATTTAAATCCTGAAAAGTAAATTTGGTTAGCTTTAAACCTGTCGGCATAGAGTAGCGCTCGTGTGTTTTAGTACAACGCGGGAGAATTGAAACGCTGCATCTCGCCATTTTCCCCTGTAAATAAAAAGCAGTCGGATTTTACATTAGATACGATATGAAAACAAACACTATTTATAGTTAAATTATGACAAAAATTACATACAGACATGCACAATAAGTTAGGAAGAAAGTATATCAAAAAATTAAACTAATTAATAAGGTCATTACACAAGCATTAAATTGTTTTAATCACGTACCTTTGGAAGTCGTAAATTATCGCCAGAGCTCTTATCATGTCCACGAAAAAGAGATTAGGAGCGAGGCTGACTTTTGTACAATGAGAACCGCGTTGGGGTCAAGAACTGTTTTTTTCTTTTTTTTTCTTCTCTTCCTTCCAAAAATGACGGGTTGCTTTCGCTATTATCTCTTGTTAGTAAGAATGTTACGTAATAATATATTAAGGGAAATAGGATAGCATTGTATACTTTGATGTATTATACAAAAACAAAAACAACAAAAAAAAAAAAAAAAAAAAAAAAAAAAAAAAAAAAGAAACAAATAAATAAATAAGATAAGGTCGCAAGATTGTATAGAATATTTTCAGATTATGATTTGAATACATCAGATTAATTATGTGAAGATATTCATATTTTAAGTGTAAAAAAAAATATATGAAAATATAAAATGCCATTCTACAAGCATTATTGATTATAAAATGTGTTTTAAATGAAAGACTGTGTCATAAGGTTATATGTGATGAAATTATGTGTCAAATGTGTATGCCATTATTTTTCCTGTATTTAGATTTATTTCAGCATATTAGTTTCATACAAAATTATAGCTTTGAAGTTATTTTTGGACACTTTAACGGTAAATATACAAAATTATTAAACATGCTGGTGGTAAAGAAAAATTCTTCGAGGAAGATGTCAGATTTTCAGTACAGCTGTCTCCTATGCAAGAAAGTGTCAACACACAATTATGCACAATCATATTTCGAACATTCTGGTATTACAAATAGAACTTTTCTACAATATACCAGAACCAATGAACATTGGATATGCAGACTGTGCTCAAGACAGAGTAGATACACCGTCATTTTCACACGAACATTCTTTAGTATTTAAAAAAAAGATAAAACTAGCAACATGTTTTATATATTTTTTTTCTGACGTCCCAGAGATGCTGGGAACACATATAATAATAATATGTTCCCGCAACATTTTAATTAAATCACAGTACAAGTGCGTAATTTGATATTACTATTGTACATATATATTCTTATAAATTATAATTATGAGTTTAAAATTGTAATAAGTATGTATTTGAGTGGAATAGGAATGGAGGTTCCTACAAAAATTATTAATTTTATTATAAATACTAAATAGATATTTTTAAAAATTGATTTATATTAAAATCCATATATAATGTCTTGTATATAGTTTGGATCTCAGGAAACAACAACAGCAGAATGATAGCTAGACGCGCTGGCGTCGTTTCAGGACAATCAAAAGAAAAGTTGTTTATAATAGGGAATCGTTAAATAATAAAAATTTCGGAAGAAATATACGACTATAGACCACCCAGAGTTTATGGCACGTAATAAAATTAAAGTATATGAGAGGGGCATTTGAGGACTGGCAGCTAATAGGTCTAGTCAAGCATACTATAAAGTTTTCTCACAGCCAATAAGGTAGGGCTGTAACAAATTGTTCCACCTACTACCAAATTATGAGGTGCAAGAGTAAAGTTTGAAGAAGGAGTCTAAAAAATATTCCGAAGTTGCAAGTGCGGACTTGATAGCCCTGGTGATGCAAAATGCGTTTCCGACAGCCCTAGTAAAGTGATGGAAAGGCCGAGAAAGTATGCTAACTGAAGGAGTCTGATTAAGAGCGCATAACCAAGTTATAATGGATCCTGACCGCAGACTCCCGGAGCTATGCTTAAAGTCATGCCGATTTTGCTGCCCTTGTGAGGAGATGCATCGAATGACTACCTAAACCTATTCCGAGTACCGCGACGGCTCTGAAGTCCTAGGAAGGAAGGCAACTGACCCGTCCCAAATTCAAGGTACTACTATAATTTTTCTTATACCACAAATTTTATACTCGAATTATAAATATCCATTAAATGATATTTTACGGTATAGTGGTCATATGAGATCCAAACTAACTAATAATAAAAGTTAAATAAGGTCTTTAAAATAAAAGAAAATTAATTCTCTTGTTATATAAAAAATAATAAAAAAATAATTCAAATCAATTTGATAGGGATTAAATTTTCAAGTGTAAAAATATAACAGTGATAAGCAAACTAAAGTTTTGCTTCTATTCTTTGAATAATTAATGTTTATATGTATATAATCTTGTTTAATGCAAATAAAAATATTTAATCAAGAGTAAAATCTCTGTAATTCTTTTAGTGGTAAAAATTAAGGTGTGTCATTTTATTTGCAGCTTAATTAGAGCTTAATTCATAGGTGGAGGAGATCACGAAAAAATTTCACAACGCAACCTTTTAATTTATAATTTGTAATTAATTAATTTTGATAATTAAAATTTTGAGCGAATATTAATTTAATTTTAAGATAATTATTCGCGTTGCTCTTAAATTAGAATTTATATTAATTTACGATCACTTGTTTTTATTGAATAATTTTAAGTATATAAAATTATATACCAAGTACTATGTGGTAGCGTGGATGATTTGGATTAAATAATAAAAAATTCGTAAAAACTAGATAGTAGTTAAATAAGTGTAATTTCCTGTCCAGCAAGAATCTTTCGATTTAGCGAAAGATCGTTCAAGAAATTGAATTATTAATAAAAGTAGCATGATACATTTCTTAGCATACATTTAAGGGAGGCCAAACTGGTTGCTGTATTAGTTTTAAATAATAACCTTTCCTGAAATATGAAAAAAATATCTGTTATGATTAAAATTTGAGTTGTATTTAAAATTAGTTTAATTTAAATAATTTGTATTTAAAATGTATTTAAAATTAGAAAAAAAATTAATATCTCAAAAACAAATTCGAATATAAAAATTCTTATACCAGTTTTAAGATCTGTGGATCAATACGGATTTTTGGTGTTAATTTCATCGCAAAATATTCCATATTTTAGGAAAAATCGCCGTAAAAAATAATCAGTTGTTTAATCAGTCGTTTCAAAGAATCTTCTCATAAATTCGTTTCATTAGCATTTTATATATACTAGTTGCGTAGCAACCCGGTGTGTTGCTTTTGAATTGCATGAGACAATCGACATTTTTGCGAAAAATGAAATATTAACTTTATTGTAAATTTAGAAAGCCATTGCAATATTAATTTTATTAAATACAATATTTCAAATAATAAGTTATATTTACAATTTAAGTCAAAACTTTCCCAATAAAAATGCACATATTCTATAACTTTATTTGCCTAGAGCTTTTCGCTCTTCCAAGATTTTGCTTCGAATTTCGGAGTTCGTAGAAATGATGTCATTTGGTTCAACTTATTCAAAAATGAATTTGTTTGGACGAATTTATTCAGAAGCATTTTATATTTATGAATTAAAATAAATATTTAAAGAATTATTTTTTTTTCTCGCTAAAACTTTTCTCATTTTTACATTTTTACATTTTTATTAGCCACCTTAAAGCAATGGTTGAAAATCTACTTTACGACTTTAAATGAAAATAACGTACGATGTTTTTTTTTCTTTTGACATCAACAAAATTTATCTCAATGTTCCAGTCGAGAGTCGAATTTGTGTTTCTAAAATAAACGGATTCCTGAAGCTTGAATATGTGTGAGTTCGTATTTCGTGAAATTTTCTTGAAAACTACAATCATTTTTTCACTATTTATTCAAATATACGTTAATTTCAATTTAAAAATGATGCCAAACAATGATACCTAATAATCCTTGTCATTTTTCCTTATCTCTCTTTTATCCACAAAAATGGAGCAATTTTATTTTCCCTCATTACAGAAATGTCATAAAAAATAACGTAAAAATTTATATCTCGAAAACTAAACAAATTTTAAAATTCTACGACCACGTTTAACATCCTCGGACCCATGCGGATAACTGTCGTTAATTTGATCACCCAACATTCCATATTTTAAGAGGAACAGCTGTGAAATACAAATGGACAGTCACTTTTTAATATAATAGATTGATGAAGTTTTAGTTTCGCTATAAAAAATTAGTCAGGGACAAATGCTGAATTATTTATATTATTTTAAGTGCAAATGGCTTATTCCGTAATGGAGCCTATACGCAATGGATATAGATAAAAAAACATTATTCTTGAAAATTATTTAAAAAGACATAATAAATAAATCAATTAAAATAAAGTTTTCAAGAAAATTGCATTTGAAAGTAGATTTTTTTCCTATATAACGGGTGTAAAAATTGAAGATGCGCGATGTTTAGAAATTCAAAAAATTACAGTAGCAAAGATTGCAAATCCGACATTTAATCGTCAAGCGTTGCCATTCTCAAAATGACGTCAGCCGTACGCACGGACATGTTTTTCCTTTATAATATAGATAGATTTTCAAACGTGAAGTTCCGTTTGTCAGCTAAAACATTGCATGTGAAAATGTACTCTTTTGGCTTGAGGGTCTAATTTCAGTACCGCGAAGTACAAATTCCAGAAACTGATGTCTTTTAGATGTATTATTGTAAAAATATATAGTTTTATCAAAGAAAAGGATTGTTTTCTTTTAAATATGGCACTTACTGAAGCATTGCGCCAAGTGTCTCAAATTCGGCATCAGCCGAATGAAAATATATTGTAACATTAGCTTTATGAGCGAAAATGTTATTTAAATAGTGACGTTATTTTCTGTTCAGGCTTAAAATAAAGTTATTACTTTCTTCTATCTTCAATAGAAGAAAGTATTGTAATCGAAATTTTTTTCGACTTCCGGTTTTCGACGGATTTGCATGTTTTAGGGGTCAGAGATTCCAAAAAACATGTTTATAGAAAATGTCTGTCTGTCTGTGTGTCCGTCTGTCCGTCTGTCCGTCCGTCCGTCCGTCCGTCTTTCCGTCTGTCCGTCTGTCTGTCGCCATTGTACCATCAAAAAGTGTATGAAGTTATGTATAGAATTAAACCAAAATTTTATTATAAGTTTTTGGCTATGGCAAGCAGGTCCTCCCGGAATTTGGAAAAAATCGCCGGTAGGGGGCGCTGATATAACAATTTTTGTGCGATTTTGAATATTGTACCATCCAAAAGTGTATGGAGTTATGCATAGAATTGAACCAAATTTTTAGTTTAAGTTTTTTGATATGACAAGCAGGACCTCCCTGAATTTGGAAAAAAATCGCCGGTAGGGGGCGCTGTAAATGCGTTTTTTGTGCGATTTTGAATATTGTACCATCGAAAAGTGTATGAAGTTATGCATAGAATTGAACCAAATTTTTATTTTAAGTTTTTGGCTATCACAAACAGGTTCTCCCTGAATTCGGAAAATATTCGCCGGTAGGGGGCGCTGTAATAGCGATTTTTGTGCGATTTTGAATATTGTACCGTCCAAAAGTGCATGAAGTTATGCATAGAATTAAACCAAATTTTTATTTTAAGTTTTTGGATATGGCAAGCAGGTCCTCCATGAATTTGCAAAAAAATCGCCGTTAGGGGGCGCTGTAATAGCGATTTTTGTGCGATTTTGAATATTGCACCATCGAAAAGTGTATGAAGTTATGCTTAGAATTGAACCAAAAAAAAAAATTTAAGTTCTTGGCTATGACAAGGAGGTCCTCCCTTAATTTGTAAAAAAAATTGCTCGTAGAGGGCGCTGTAATAGCGATTTTTGTACAATTTTTGTGCCATTTTGAATATTGTACCGCCGAAAAGTGTATGAAGTTATGCATAGAATTGAACCAAATTTTATGTGTTTATTTTTGGTCATGTCACGAAGGTCCTCCCTGAATTTGGAAAAATTCTGCCGGAAGGGGGCACTATAATTGCGATGTCTGTACCATTTTCATCATTGTACCATCGAAAAGTGTATGAAGTTATCCATATAATTGAACCAAATTTTTTGTGCATGTTTCTGGCTATGGCAAACAAGTCGTCCCTGAACTTGAAAAAATTCCGAAAGAAGGGGGCGCTATAATTCCGATCTCTGTGCCATTTTCATTATTGTACCATCGAACAGCGTATAAAATTATGCATACAATTGAACCAAAATGTTTGTGCTTGTTTTTGGCTTTGGCCAACAGGTTCTCCTTGAATTTGGAAATATTGCGCGGTAAAGGGGCTCCGTGCTAGCGATTTTTGTATACTTTTCTTGATTTTTCGTAATTCTATTGTGCATCGGCGGCTCATGCAGCGGCGGGAACTCGATTCCTACTATGCCGGCTATTCGCAAACAGCTGATAACGACAGAATAAGGAAAAATTAATAATTTTAACAAATATCATGATATAGATTAACTCGTTTTTAGTCCGTTTAATTGACTTGAGCAGAAATTTAAGATGAAAATCAAAGTTGGTATAGTATTGAACTAATAATATTGAAGTATTAACATGTGTAACTAGGTTTTGAAATATTAAGATGTATAAGATAGAAGAAAGTTTTGGGATTGGCACATCCAACAAGTTTTTAATTGTAATGAGTAAATGGTATCAATAAGGATAAAAAACCCCAATATTTCTTTTTTTCTGCAACAGTGGAAATAATACGATTGCTACCATTTTCATGAAATTTCAAAAAATCTTTTCAAATTAAATTAAAAATATAAAAGTGAAAATATTTAGAAAAATAGATAGTGCGAGGACATCTACAATGGAACAGCTTTCATTTAAAAAAAGAATTATTAGCAAAATTGGTACAGTAGAAAGTTCCAGGGAGATCTCTAAAAAAGCTATCTTGTGTTTTCATTATATAGATTATTTTTTCTCTTTTACTTTAACAGTTGCCTAATAACTCTATTTCATACAAATTACATTTAAAAGCACATATTTTTCCCAATTCGGCTCTAAAAATTTAAATTGTTCGACTACATATATGTTAAATTCCTGCTTTTTATATATTATTCTTTTATTTATTTATTGATGAAGCTTTAATTTCGTTGTAGAAAATTAGCGAGAGACAAATTCTGAACTTTTTTTTAATGTGCAAATCGTTTATTAATATTTCGCAATGGAGCCGGCACGGGAAAATCATTTAATTGATAAATAACAACGAAATAAAGCCAAAACTCACTGGGTTTTATAACAGACGATATTGTTGACATAGCACGTATTTTAATTTCAATTTTTTTCGGTTTTTATGAGAAAATGGCAACAAAAAGATACAACAATCTATTATTTTCATTTTTTCCCCTTTAGTTTCAACAGAAATGGAGTACTTCAGCTGCCACAATTACAAAAAAAGTAATAAAAACTACAAAAAAATTAATATCTTAAAATTAAAATGAGATACAGCTTTCAAACAAATTGCATTTAAAAGAGAATTTTTTTTCGTTATACGGCGGTGTAAAAATTTAAAATGTGCGATGTTTAGAAGTATAAAAATTTGCAGTAGAGAAAATTACAAAACCAAAATTTTATTTCAAATTTCAAAGTGTTGCCATTCGCAAAATGACGTATGCGTTACGCACAGATATGTTTGTCCTTCATAATATAGATAGGGTACATATATGGATTAATATAATTTTATTTATAATTTAAAGAATTAAATTATTTTTACTATAATTTTGCACCACTGTATAAAACTATAAATTTAAGTAAAATCTTTATTTACCTTCTTTTCTTTTACTCTTATACCATGGTTCCACAGCATGATATATAACATACTAGATGGACACTACATGACTAAAAAATTTATAAACTCAATATTTCATATTTTTTTCTTATATCCATGTAACATAGTTCAATTATAACGTTTAATATGAACACGTAAAAATTCTCAAATTTTCAAGAATTTCACATTATCTACCTCCTATTTCTTCTTACAATAGTTTTTGATGAAATCTTCCGTGAGTAATTCAAAATTCTCTCTTTGCGCACTCATTCTCTTAAGAAAAATTTTGAATTTTGCATTGAATGAAAAGCGTGAATAATTTGCATATTTCCGTTGAATTGTTTCTTTTACTCTCGTAATAAAATTGGAGATTTGTTCAGAAATGAGAGAATTACGCACGGTTTTTCTAATAGAAAATTTTGATAAAACTTTTTTCATATATAAAATTTACAGTATTCAAAAGTAATTTAAAAAATTACATTTGCATGAATTATTATTTTTTTGCCTTAAATTTAAAATGTGTTTTCTTGACTAGAATTAATTTAATATTTTAGAAATTTAATTCTAACTCAAGTAAAATATCTTAAGGGAATTATTCTGAAACGAAATTTGAAAGTTATGAAATTTAGGGGATTTTGGAAGTTAAAAAAATTGTGTTATTATTTTCATCGTAGAGCTACAAACATTTTATCGAAATATACATTTCAAGTATGTATATAGAACACCTTAAAAGAAAATTCCACTCATATTATATTTTTACGTTAAAAAAAAATAACGTAATTTTAAATGCTCCATGTGTCTTAATTTTTGAAACATTTCCTCGATTTTCCATTTTAATCATAGATTTTTTTCCTGAATTCCATATCGATTTTCTTCAAACTTTTGCATTTAATAAGTTAAAAATCAAATTTGATTATCTTAATGAAGTCGAATTTCAATATACATACACTGTTTCTTTGTACAACCTTATAAAATTCAAGTATTTTGATAAAAAAATTAAGATGCACGGAGCATTTCAAAAATCTAAAAACGTTGAAAAATCAGTTTTGAGAAAAGCAGATTTAAAGTATATTAAAGCGTACAAAAATTATTTGTTTACAAAATTCAAACGCTTGTTATTTGCGAAAATTAATTGCATCTGCATGCGGTTTATGAGGTGACCATCTGCAAATGGCTTAGAACAAACTTGAGAATAATATTATGCACAAAACTAATTTTCGATTCTTTCTAAAATAAAAGATAAAAGACAAATATTATATAAATAATTTTTTTAAATATTTTTAAGCATATTTGTAGCTTACAAACAATTGCATAGGTAAGCAAAATTGAATATATAATATATATTTTTTTTTCAAATACGTTCACTTACAATATATTTTAATGTGTCTGTTGGCATTCTTCTGAAATGAAATCTGTTGCAGCATAAAATTCTACAATGCTTTTATACCTACTTGCCTGTATTTAAACTGTGTTCCAAATTATCAATAATTAAAATATTTATCTCTCAATGCATTTTTCTTGAATTTTTGAAAATAAGTCAAAATAATTATTAAATAATTAAATAATTTTGGAAAAAAAATGTTTCATTAAATATTGTTTTCTGTATTGAAATAGATAAATTAAATCGGTATCTATAGCGTATTTATTCAATTTTTAAAATTCTACTCATCTTTCGGGAGGACAAATGAAAACTGCAATTATTTTTGTCCACTATTCTATTGCAGGCATAATGTCTGGTGGTACACTTTTTATCTACATAGTTCTTTCCTCTTTCAATGCATTTACGCCTGCGGACAGCGTCGACACCTTCTGCGAGAATGTCTTTTGGTTGGATGAGTTACCACACATACACAGCAGATTGGACATCTTCTTTAGACCTGAACTTCTGGCCTCCGAGATAATCCTTTAATGGACCAAAGAGGTGAGAATCAGATGGTGTCAAATCTGACTTTCCTGTGGTGATAGACTCTTCTGTCACAACTATATGTGCCTGAGCATCGTTCAGTAAAGTTGTAACGTCTGTGAATTTCTTCCACCAATCGTAGACTTGGCGCTGTGGCAGACAGGCGTCTTTATACTTCTACTGCAATATCCTGTGGATATCGACAGGTTTCTCAACTAATTAGCATAATTTAGAATAACTGAACGCTGATTCTCTTTGATGCAACTCCATAGTGGTACCGCTTATATTTAATCAGCTTCCCCTCACCTCCAAAACTACCTTTCTGCACTGCGTCGAACTACCAGCTCGGGAAGACTTCACGGACCGTGTCTGCCAATTCCCAACCACCTAGAACGGAAAACATAATTTTAGTGATGCATTTAAGGTTTTCATCTGATCCCCTTCTCATAGGTCATCAAAATCTTTTTTTATTTTTATTTTATGGCATCAGAAAACGTAGAAATATAAAATCACAGACATATAATATAAATACTGAATTTTAGGAAACGAAGAAAGTCTCCTATCCATGCTTTTAACTTAAAAAGTGTTAACAAAGTATAAATTCGTAACCAACTATATATTTAAATACATTTTAGTGTTACAGAACGAATGGCTGTTAATTATCGCTTTTGTATCATGATAACGTAAAATATGTATCACTCACCTAATTAGTATTATTTATAATAGTTATTTGAAATACATATTTAACACTTTGTGTAATATTATCTTAAAGTATCTCAAATGCGTAATCTGTTGCAATAAGAATGATGTTCGGTTGCCTAATAATATCTAATTTTACGCATTTCGTTTTTACAGCCGTGTTATGCAAAGGCGATAAAAATTGTGTCCTCTTAACTTGTTCTGTAATATTATCTAATTATTCCTACTAAGCAATTTTTATACAATTTTTTTTATATTAGCGTATTACTTATATTAAGAAAATATCTACAATTTCAAAGTATTAAAAAAAGTTATATACCTTGGGTACTATTAAAAGGCCAAACATCCTTCATTACGTAGATCTATTTAATTAAAAAATGAATAATATTTAGAATTGTACACTCGCTGCAAAGAAATGTTTCTGTTATCAGTTATTGAAATATTTGAACAATTTCACTGTTTGGTGTCACATAATACTTTTTAATTATTTTTCAAAAGTCTTAAAATTCTACATTATACTTGGAATTAAAAAAATTAAGTTATTATATACAAAATTACAAATTTATATATTCTGAAAATTGGAAATCATCAATTTAAGAATTTATGGAAATTAATAATTTATAAAATCGAATTTGTACTTTAAATAATGCCACAACATGAATATTTACCTCATTTTAAACGTTTGTGTAATTGGAACTATATGTCTACGACCAACGGTTGAGAAATTAAAGGTCGGCGATAGATAACGTATTGCACCCTGTATACATATTTTTTCAATATTCTGTCATAATTAAACTACTATAATCCAAAAGAGTAACGTTTATGGTAGAATAATCCATATTCAAAAAGTTCTGTATAAAAATTAGAGATGAAAGTTCACGAGCTTTATTCGGATACGGATGAATTTACTTTTGAACACCCACACAGCTCGTCTTTTTAATTTATTAATCAGTATATTTCATAATTTATGCACATTTATGCACATTTTCAGCCTTTAAAAGTTGATAATATTAGTTAACAGATGTCAATAATAAAGAAATTATTGATATGTAAATGGGAATGCTTTAAATTACGAATGAAAATTAAGGATTTTTTCAGAAATTCACAAGTTTGGATTTTTGACGAAACTGTAAAGACAGTTTGTTTCACAATCAAAGAAAAATAATAGTATTTTAAACTTTCTTGGAACTGACATTCGAAATACTATAGATTGCTTCTTAGGACAAACTTTCTACAGAATGTCATCTTTGAGAACTTTTAATAGAAAAAATGCCTGCATTATAGGACAAGTATAAAACTCTACTCGATTTTTCAGTACAAATTGCGAATTACGCCTACAAATTGTGAATTAAAACACCTGATAAATGAATGAAAAACGAGAAATTTGGATTCCAATACCGACATAAGTGATTTAAAACTCTCCTTCTAATACAACATGTGTGGCTTAACACGTGGAGTAGGTTGGAGTGAAAAAAAACGAAATCGGAAAACAAAATGTAATACCACGCAAAAGTTGGATATGGCCCTCAGCAATAAAACTGCACAGATTTTTTTAAAACAAATTTTATCTTCAGGTGCCCACGGGCCCCCCGATTTTCGCATTGTAGAAGTGATAAATTGGGAAAATAAACTAGTTGGATGTGCCAATCCCAAAACTTTCTTCTATCTTATACTATCAAAACCTAGTTACACATGTTAATACTTCAATATTATTAGTTCAATACTATACCAACTTTGATTTTCATCTTAAATTTCTGCTTAAGTCAATTAAACGGACTAAAAACGAGTTAATCTATATCATGATATTTGTTAAAATTATTAATTTTTCCTTATTCTGTCGTTATCAGCTGTTTGCGAATAGCCGGCATAGCAGGAAGCGAGTTCCCGCCGGTGCATGAGCCGCCGATGCACAATAGAACTATGAAAAATCAAGAAAAGTATACAAAAATCACTAGGACGGAGCCCCTTTACCGCGCAATATTTTCAAATTCAACGAGAACCTGTTGGCCAAAGCCAAAAACAAGAACATTTTGGTTCAATTGTATGCATAATTTTATACGCTGTTCGATGGTACAATAATGAAAATGGCACAGAGATCGGAATTATAGCGCCCCCTTCTTTCGGAATTTTTTCAAGTTCAGGGAGGACTTGTTTGCCATAGCCAGAAACATGCACAAAAAATTTGGTTCAATTATATGGATAACTTCATACACTTTTCGATGGTACAATAATGAAAATGGTACAGACATCGCAATTATAGTGCCCCCTTCCGGCAGAATTTTTCCAAATTCAGGGAGGACCTTCGTGACATGAACAAAAATAAACACATAAAATTTGGTTCAATTCTATGCATAACTTCATACACTTTTCGGCGGTTCAATATTCAAAATGGCACAAAAATTGTACAAAAATCGCTATTACAGCGCCCTCTACGAGCGATTTTTTTACAAATTAAGGGAGGACCTCCTTGCCATAGCAAAGAACTTAAAATTTTTTTTGGTTCAATTCTATGCATAACTTCATACACTTTTCGAAGGTGCAATATTCAAAATCGCACAAAAATCGCTATTACAGCACCCCCTAACGGCGAATTTTTTGCAAATTCATGGAGGACCTGCTTGCCATATCAAAAAACTTAAAATAAAAATTTGGTTTAATTCTATGCATAACTTCATACACTTTTGGACGGTACAATATTCAAAATCGCACAAAAATCGCTATTACAGCGCCCCCTACCGGCGATTTTTTTCCAAATTCAGGGAGGACCTGCTTGCCATAGCCAAAAACTTAAAATAAAAGTTTGGTTTAATTCTATGCATAACTTCATACACTTTTGGACGGTACAATATTCAAAATCGCACAAAAATCGGTATTACAGCGCCCCCTACCGGCGAATTTTTTCCAAATTCAGGAAGGACCGGCTTGTCATAGCCAAAAACTTAAAATAAAAATTTGGTTCAATTCTATGCATAACTTCATACACTTTTCGATGGTACAATATTCAAAATCGCACAAAAAACGCATTTACAGCGCCCCCTACCGGCGAATTTTTTCCAAATTCAGGGAGGACCTGCTTGTCATATCCAAAAACTTAAACTAAAAATTTGGTTCAATTCTATGCATAACTCCATACACTTTTGGATGGTACAATATTCAAAATCGCACAAAAATTGTTATATCAGCGCCCCCTACCGGCGAATTTTTTCCGAATTCCGGGAGGACCTGCTTGCCATAGCCAAAAACTTATAATAAAATTTTGGTTTAATTCTATACATAACTTCATACACTTTTTGATGGTACAATGGCGACAGACAGACGGACAGACGGACAGACGGACGGACGGACAGACGGACAGACGGACGGACGGACAGACGGACAGACGGACACACAGACAGACAGACATTTTCTATAAACATGTTTTTTGGAATCTCTGACCCCTAAAACATGCAAATCCGTCGAAAACCGGAAGTCGAAAAAAATTTCGATTACAATACTTTCTTCTATTGAAGATAGAAGAAAGTAAAAAGTCATACCGCGGAAAGGTTTTGTATGGCACGCAGTAACATGGGTGCACTGTTTTTTCGAAATCAAATTTTATCTTCCGGTACTCCCCGGTCCCACTAATTTTTACGAAAATCGTCAAAAATGCCTTGTACATCTTATAAATCGAAATAAACATAAAATTGGAAAATAAAAATGTCTTACCGTGGAAAAGTTGCGTATGCTACGTGGTAATATATCTGTACAGTTTTTTCGAAATCCCATAATATCTTCCAGGAAACCGGTCATTAAAACTTTTTAAAAATTTGCCGTAAATACCATTTTATATGCTGTGCATCACATAAGAAGCAAGAGTGCAATAAAATCATTTTGTGTACACTAACAATTAAAGTTTAAGATTTAAAATAAACATTTAAAACCGTTAAAAGTGTTCAAAAAATTAAAAATTCCAATAAATAGGTTTTGTGCTCTTCAAAACAAAAATCTAAATATTCGAAAGATTTCGACTTGGAGTTTATTGTTGTTCCTATTGGAGTTTTGTAACCTTAAAATCAGAATTATTCTCAAAATATGTCATAATGGTTCTTGATTGTAATCGAGATTTTATTAATCCATCCATGTTGCTTGCACCACAAAATGTCGCGGCAACTTCAGTGACCACTAAGAGGTACTGAGATCGTCAATAACTCTATCGAGGTTATGATAGTCTGGAAAGAAACGATGGGAAGAGATTAGCACTTGTTCAACATTATTCCAATCGACCCACTGTAACTGTATGGTCCCCTTCTTCATCAGTCTAGCACGAACTGATTTAATAGAATTTTTAAATTTTTAAACACCTTTAATAGATTTATATATTCGTTTTCATTTTTGAACTTTAATTGTTTGTGTACTTTTCACAGATAAAATGTTTGTATTGTACTCTTGCTTCTTGTGTGATACATTCTATTATACATGTACAACAGATAAAAGGAATTTCCGGTGATTTTTTCGAAATTTCGGATGACCAGCACTTTCAACAGAAAATGAAATTTTGTTTTCGATTAGTTCAGTCAACTCATTTGTAGAAGAATCATTCTCACATACGGTGACATTTTTAGATACTTATTCTCATGTTTTATTTATCAGTTTTTGTGAACGGTTTTTCCATTCCATTCTCTTTTGTATATATGATGTATATTCGTCATCTAATTGACCAATGTAATAGACTCTTGTCGTCCGTTGATCCAGCAAAAATTCACTTTCTCATTTTGGAACCTTATTTTGTTTCTTACAGTTGCATTTGTTGAAGAATTTGCATTTACATGCGGTTATATCAAACAAGGTTTTTCTTGCATCATCTACGAAATTATTAAGTTTCTTTTGAAAGTTGGGTTTATCCTCATCTCTTCTGTACGACTTCATCAGATTCCTATATATTTTATGATATATATTTAACATCGCTATGACTCGATTATGCAAAACGTCTGGTATAGATAATTTATTGTAGACACTTTCAAATTTTTTAGCTACATTTTTGGCAATAGCTGCGAAATTGGGTTGCGCCGACATCCGGTGCAAGATTACACCATTCTTGGAAACAGCAGCGCAATATATCTTCATGGGTTGGTAATCTGAATTGTGTTAGTTCTTCATGGTCCCAAACAAAGGATATATGAAAGTCGATCAATTTTTAAACTTACCTGCCTTATTAGGTGCTTCCATTTACAATGCGGAAGTTAATTTTAAAATCTATTACTTCTACCGAAATTTAATGATTCTCACACTTGTACTAAGAATAATCCTTAAACTTTCAACTACTCCACATCAAACCTTGATACTGTTGAGTAGGAAAATAAACTAAAAAAAAGAACCAACTGAAATATGCCTTCTTACAGAGAGAAATAAATTTACGCGCATGCAGTTGCAGATGTTTCTATCGTAGAGCAGTTGTTTTTGTTAGCATTGCATGAGTCATGATAAACAATCTGTGTGAAATTAAATTCAACAAAAAATAACATTTCATTCTATTAGAAATATTATGGTGATTAAGATGAAGATAAAAACATATAAATGTGAAGCTAAAATTATTATAAAGATTATTACAATTGGGAGAACGAAAAATTTAAATTGTGTAACATTTTTTAGAAATGTTGGTCTTTTTTGCGGCGGTATAAGATATGATGTCACCATAATGTAATTTTAATATCAGATTACGGATACCTTGAAGTAGCTATTGTGTTTTATTAAAAATTGTTTAGCTATATTTGGATAATTTAGAAAACAAATTGCAAAACGCATGTTTTTGGCGATTTTTTGGAAATATGGTCCGCTTGTGGCGGTAAAATATATCAATCGATTGGTGTAATCTTTTACGAATTGATTCTTTATAACAAAAGGCAACTTTTTCGCAATATTACATTTCGATTATAAATATTTCGGGTTTTTTCGACCCACCCTACTAAATATGTCATCTTTTTTCTTTTTTAAAGGTGTTGTTTCAAGTACCACCTTTAAATTACCTTAAGTACCACCGTATAAGGAGTAAAAAATAAAAAATATCATTTGAAGTTAAAAATCTTAAACAAATAACATAATATAAAAATGAATTATCTCATTTATAATTTAAATAAAAAAAATTCTAAAAGATTCAACTTTACAAAAGTTTTATCGAATGTTAAATCAGTCCAATAGATAACTTTACTTTATCATTAAAATGGATAAGTGTTAGGTTTATACATTAAAAAATTTTGTTGAACCTTTAATAAAATTTAGTTACTTTTAATTACAAAATTATCCTGTTTATCAGATAATAATCACTATTCAATTAACTTTTTTCCCTGAAGCAATTAATTCTTTAAGGTCATGAAATTTTTCTGATTAATTTCTGCTGCATGAAGCGTAAATTTACTCTCCACCCCCCACCCCCCACCCCCTTTCCCTGAAACAATAGGAGTACATTCAAAAGGAGTGTGACGGTAAATGATACTGGAAAGAATTTGGTTAAATGAGTTTATTCTTCAGAATTGACTATTCCATATTTTATTTTTTTTTTAGATTCAATTAAATTGATTTTTAGAAAGACATGTTAGAATGTTTTGAAGACAATTTTTTTAATTATTTAATTGAAAGCAATTAGCTAAATGCTTAGGCACAAAACTTGGAAATGTTTATTAATTTTTCTTTTTAATTTTTAACACGTTGACTACCGCACTACGAGTATACTCGTAGCTTAAATAATCGTGGCTTTAATTTATTACTCTCTTCCCATTATTTTTTTTTTAAATGCCTTATTAATGGCATAAATTTCGATGTATTAGTAAAGCGAAATTTACCTTTCAGAATTTTTGGTGGCAAAGTGCTTTCGAGAAGAAATTTAAAAATTCTTACATTTTGCGGCAGTAAACGTGTTAAATAAAAATTAGCGACGAAGAATTTTTCTTTTAAATGTTGTGATAGACAGTAGACACTTTTTACAGCATCAAACATACTTGAAAAGCATTTATATACATTGACTTTCTACGCTCTGTATATCTGTTTTCTAACGTCTGTTAAAAACTTTGGGATAATCAAAGAATTTACATATGTAATTGATGTATAAAATAGCATTTTTCCTAATTAAAAAAAGTTTCGAAATCTTTATATTTATTTTCCTTGCCAGTTGAGACTATTTAGAATATGTTAATCGTATTATGTTAGTTTACATACTTTAAACTTTTTTCTTTTTCAATTTAACGAAAGTGTCCCAAAAATTACTGATGAATTTTAAAATTCAATAACTTACAAACTGTGACAGATATGGAAAAAATTCTTGCAAGAGGTTTATGTATGATGTCAGCAGTTTTTGTACTGTGATTCTAGATTTTAGTTTGAATTTCAAACAATAGATGACGCGGAGAGCAATAAGCACTCTGTCCAGACCCGATTTTTGGTACTTCGGGATGCATTCAATATATTTTAATCTCCTTTTTCTCATGAAAGAAGAGAGAGGTAAAAAAATCGAGTCTAGTGTTAGCGGTCATTGCTTGAAGAGCAATCTATCTTTGCTTTTGCAATTAAAACTGAGAATCACAGCATAAAAACTCCTGACATATTACATAACACACCTGCAAGAATTTTTTTAATATCTGTCACCGTTTGCAAGTTATTGAATTTTAAAATCCATCAGTCATTTTTGGGACAACCGGTATATATTTTACTTGCTAATGCCTTACTCAAAGATAACTTATTTTTCTTTCCTTTCCGAAATTGTCAAAAAACATCACAGCAATAAACCATGGAAAAGGAATACAACAGAACATTATCTACTAGAAATCTATTAAAAGAACATTATCCCATGAAATGCCTAAAAAAATAGGAAAGTTTAGATTGGGGGTTTAAATTTTCCTCTTCTTCAATTCGTTGAAACAATACCTAAAACTAGTGGTAAATCAAAAAGAATTATTCTATAGATAATTTAAAACAGTGAGTGAAAAAAAAAAAAAATGTTTAAGTAGGTTTTCTTCACAGCAGCATTTTTGAACTGTGTGACATGTGAACTGTGTGACAGTTAATTCCTCTGCCAATTTTGAATCAATCAATTGGACCTTTTTGAAAATTAATCGTTATATGTTTTTTTTTTTTTTTTTTTTTTTTTTTTGTGGAAAAAGGTGTATTTATTTTCAAAGTATCGATATCTCTTTTTTTTCTCCGTAAACATAAGTAATGAAATATTTGATTGATACTTCATGTTTTACATTGAAATGATGCTACCTTTCTAAAAATATTTTTTTAATGGGTACGTATTTAAAAAGGTTACAGAGCACAAAAATGGTCATAAATAAAATTAATATACTATATCATAGATTTGCGTAAAACCTAGGCAATATCATGTGTAGCGATTAACCCAATTTTGCAAAGTGCTTTTTTTCAGGCACTTAATAAATCCATTTTCTTGACTTTATATAAGTATAATAATTAGGTGTAAAAGGATTTTTATGAGAAATGTTCATTTCTTAAAAAATGGAAGTGATGTTACCACTTAAATTTGCGTGTTGATCTTACAGAATAAAATTTGAAGAAAGACATTTAAGATCATGTACCTCAGATGGTCTCGAAATAAGTGTGAACAAAGAATGACCAAGAAAAACAAAACTTACTTTGATGAAAACTGTATTTCTGGTAAAAATCTGGTGGAATTTGAAGTCAAATAACAACAACAACAAAAAAATGCCAATAGCAGCAAACGGAAGTGTAGTATGGTTATAGATATGTACTGTGCATATAGCATGACAAAATTCATATATATATATATATTGATGATATGCTTTGATTTATGCTTTTATTTATGCTTGGCGACACTCTGGCCAAAACCCACCGCCACTACTGCATACTGCATAATAGTTGTTGTGAGTTGTAATTAGTCTGAAATACTGCTGTGCTTTTTTAAAATGCCCACTGCGAAAGAGGCCACAGCTTTTTTTGTTTTTGTTTTTGCTTTCCAAGGTTATATTTGTTGAAATTTCTTAGATGTTTATTGGTTATTCTTATTTTAATTATGATGCAAGATTCTGGGTCTGACGAATGCATTTAATACATAACGTGATATATATATATATATATATATATATATATATATATATATATATATATATGCAATAATAAAAATTTTCGCCTCATTTTCTTAGTAAAACTATTCCAAATTCTTAATATTTTTCCTTTTTTACCTATCTTTAATAATATCTTAATATCTTTTGTCTTTTATTTCATGCATTTAAAGTTGCGTATTCTTTTATTATTCTAAAAAACCTTAATCCATTCGCCTAATCTTATAAAACCCATTAAATTACTTTTTCATTTTATTCTAAAACTAAATTCTCTTTCTTTCGAATGTTTTAATATCATTTATTCTTTCGTGTTCTATACCCACAAATCCATGCGCCCGCCAGCGCTTTTTGCGCTTTTATTCTGACGCCGTATAAAGAGTTCTTTATCGACGTCATCCTTTCCCATCGGATCGTAATTTGTTCTATGTCCCATCCTCCCCCACCTCTCTTCTAGATTGATCTGTTACTGTGCTGTAACCGTCCGCGCGCTGTTGTTCGGGGTACAAATATCGTTACATCGGTCATGGAGAGAAGATTTTACGTTTTTCTGGTTGTCTGATTAAGTTTCGTCGCTTGGAGTGAACGTTCGGATGTGTAGATCCTATTCTTATAACATCTAAAGTCTTATGAAGTGATGATCGTTTTTTGTGAGTGGATGGAATAACTACTGGAATTGTTTTACTATGTTCTTGTCAATAAAACCAGTTTATAAAAGTGACGATGACTTTCTATATTCATTACGTAAGGGAAATTGTCAATGTGTTTTGAGCCTGTCTTTCTCGCCAACCTGACTGCAATCCGGTATTTTCAATATAAGGGATGGATGGTTTTGATTGCTCTACTACATTTTATGTCGAGGTGTATTGGTGTCGCCTAAATATCTGAAAGTCGGTAGCAAAATGCTACACACACACACACACACACACACACACACACACACACATATATATATATATATATATGGGTTAGCATCTCAACGGAGGGTGGTTTTCGTACCTGGAGTTCATGATCGGCGAAAATATAGCAAAATTTCTCTAAGTATTTTACTTCGGACGGCTGCAATAGGTATCTTTTTACTTTTTGTAATGAAAGCTACCTAAATGCGCCCACAATTTTGGCCACTACTGCATATATATATGACATGTCATTTTTGTTGTTCGGGGGAATACTTAAAAGCTTTTATAGAATGTAAAACAATATCGGCTTTAAAAGTTAATTTTTAATCAAAACTATTTTACTCTTTTGTTATAAGGACTTAAATATTGTTATCATGGAAAAAAAAATATTTTTTTAAAATTTTAAACATAATTTTCACAGAGTGGTGTTATAAACGTATGAAACACATGAAACATGTACAATAGGGTGGGTCGAAAAAAAGAATTGTTTTATTTTCGGAACGCTTTAGTGCGGAAAAGTTGTCTATTGTAATAAGAAGAAAAATGGCATGAAAATTTTTAAAATCGGTTAGCATCATCCATTCGTGCAACGTACTTAATGTTGATGAATAGTTGCAAAAATCGCGCCTTTTCTCTAATTTCTTTAAGTTAATTAAAACTTAAAAAATAAACACGCTTTAGCCTTTTATGCTTGTTTCATTGTTTACATAACCTAAATAAATTAAATTCTAATCAATAATCTAATTTTTCCGTTCACGCAACATCTTAGATAAAAACATAAATTTAGTAATTTTTCGCAATTTTCACCGTGCAACTCTTCGCTGGTTTTGCTAGAACAAAACAACCCAGAACTCACCACGTTGGGGTGGTTGCACTTAGAGTTCCACTTCCACCCTACTCAACCAACCATCCACTTGTTGGGTGTGGCATTTACATTATATTTGCAACTAGTTACAAAGGTTTTCCATAGAGTAGCATTCTTTGGCTTACTATGTTTTTACCTTTTCTTTTTTATATCTACTACAAATTTAAAGTCTGATATTTTGGAGAAATGAGGCATAACCGAATTAGACTTCAGTGTTGTTCGGATATAGTCATCTCTAGCTTCCTGCCCGTATACTTTATTCGAGGTCTCTGTCACAAGTTTGACGCACATCTTAACAGCATGGTGTGACAGGGAAACATTTGTATTTCTCTGATGAGATTAGTGTCGGAAGTGATGAACGATTTAACATCATCTTCACTTAGGTCCCGCGGCATTGGGGAAGGATACTCCGCACAAGAATTCGAATTAATAATTTCTAAGTAATCGGAAGCTTGAAAGTTTGCATTCGGTGGCATTACATTTCTAACAGTCTTCTCCTTTGGGACGGTTTCTCTTGCTTTTACGGTACTTCTATTACCAAAATCACGAAAATGTTTTCTTTAATCCACAAACATTGCTAACAGGACATTCTCTGGATGTGCAAAAAAAAACGTATTTCCTTCTATTCCTGGATCGACAACTTGTAGTAATTCGTCGGATAAATACGTAATATTTGGATTGCTTGAAATACATCTTTTGGTCCGTCAGTAAAGTATTTGCTTATTTTATGGCAAATTACACAGGCATGTATGATTTTATGATGAAGCCAACTATTTCTTTTACGTTTTCGGATGAATCTGATACAATCGGTTATCGATTGTTCTCGAAGGACTCGGTTGGACGCAGTTAGTAATCTGGAATTTGACAAAGTACCAGGGTCCCAGTTATCGAAGTCTTCTGGAAAATATCCCAAGGCGATTGCATTCAAAATGTCCCAAAAATACTGTTGTTCTTTGCTCAAAAATGTCCTGTCTATATCTGGAATCGAACAATCTGCGGATTCACATACGACCACGGGAGTTTTTTCGCAGCAAGTTAGCTGCTACCCGATTGGCACACTAAAAGATTTAGGCCCTTCATTTTGACCGTGAATATGTTGGAAAATTTGGCGATAAGAAAGCTCATTTAAATGTCGAATGCATATGCTCCACATTTTGTAATTTTCTAGTCAGTGGAAAGCACCGTTATTCCATCCTGTGTTTGTCACAGCGCAATCACACACTAATACTTATAGTTTTTCTAATAATATTGATAGTTCAGACAAACAAGAAATTATGCTTTGACTTATGTCATTTGATGAACTCGAGGAAGGAGATACATGTCAATATAAGTTGATCTAGATTCCTAGATAAGAGAATAGTGTTCTTATTTCACGCTCGTGTAAAATTGCTTGGCATTAAATTTTTCGACTTACAAAGTATCTCATTTTTGTCCGTCAAATAAAGACCCGAACGTTCCTCAAGGGGTATGAATTGGCTTTTCAAATCCGTCCTAAAACGACTCTTGTTTCTTTTTATTTTACACTTTATCAGCCATATCAGAAGAATCTGTTTCGGGTATCCAGAACACTTGGCGCTATGACAGCTTTTGGCCGGTCAGAAACTCTGAAACTATCGCTGTTTAGCGCCGTTACGCTGATTTTAATTATCATCTGCCATTTGGGTTTTTAGTCGATGTACACGGTTTATATTTATCTCCGAGTATTCAAAAGAAATCTGTTTGAGTTCATCAATTTCATAGTACACTGCCACTTTAGGAACTTTAAAACTATTTGAGGAACCACTCAGTGCTTGCTGAAGATCAGGCCGCTCGGCCTTCACATTTAACTTTTTTGTAACTGTTTTGTAAATATATCCGATTTTTTCCCAAATTGTAATTCCTTTGAAGAATCATGAACCTCAACTCAAAGACACGAATTTTCTTTTTTTTTTTTTTTTAACATAAGCATTTAATTAGAATTACACATTGAGATGCATGTGGTGTTTTTAATATAATATAAACACCACACCCAACAATTGGACGGTTGTTGGGTAGGATGTGGGTAAAACTCAACGTGCAGCCACCACCACGTAGTGAGTTTGTTTCGTTTTGTTTTAGCAAAACAAACTAGCGGTGAAGATTGAAAATCGCGAAAAATTGGTAAATTTATGTATTTTCTAAGTTCTTGTGCGATTGGATAAAATTGGATTATTGATCGGAATTTAATTTATTTAGGTTATGTAAACAATGAAACAAGCATAAAAATCTAAAGCGTGTTTATTTTTAAAGTTTTAATTAACTTAAAAAAATTAGACATAAGGCGCGATTTTTGCAATTTTTCATAAACTTTAATTACGATGCGCGAATGGAAGATGTTAACCGATTTTTAAAAAAATTATGCGTTTTTCAACTTATTACAATAGGCAACTTTTCCGCACTAAAGCGTTCCGAAAATAAAAAATTTCTTTTTTTCGACCCACCCTAATGTACAATAATAAGAAAATGTTAAAATTCTTGCAAAAATAGATCTAAGAACACATAAAATATATTATGTTTTAGCATCTAATCTTAATATGAAAATAAATTTCTTTATTTGATATTTTCATTATTTTGAGTAAATTAATCTTTACCTCATATTTAATAATCTCGACATTTTTAATGTTTTGTGACACTCTTTTTAAAATATTTCACACAGTTTTTAATTATTCTTAAAATGAACTCCGAAGCCTGAATTATTTTCACGTTTCATAAAATATCATTCTGAATGAAAGGTTAATTTTCTCTGCCTCTAATTAAAATTTTTTAAATATTTTTTTAGAACTCATTAACGGTGACTCCAAGCCTAGAATAGTTTCTTTTTCTTTATATGAACAAAATATTACATTATGGCTCAGAAAGTTGCTTTCTTATATTTTTAATATTTTATTAATTGGAGCCAAAATATATAACATAAATAAATTAAATTCAGTTCTTTAAAATTCTTTGCAGTTTTTTTGTAAGTTACCATTTTTTTTATTTATTTATTATTTTTTTTTTGTTTTTGAAAATCCGCATTTTGAATTTTCCATGTCCATGTTTTCATGCAATGCATATTAATCTTAATAAGGTTTGAAATAATAAAGTGATTGAAATAAAAGTACTCGTATTAGTTTAATAACATGGTGAAGAGTGCGCATAACACGTTTCAGATTTTTTTTTTTTTATTATTGAATACATATTTTTATATAAGTAATATATATTTTTATGTAAGTAAAAAAAAAAAAAAAAAAAAAAAAAAAAAAAAAAGTTAAAAGTCCGGAAGAAAAATCTATGATATTTACTTACGGTTTTACAATAAATAATAATCGTACCTTTTTCTTAAAAAAACACAATCGACATTTATCCTCCTTTTCCATTTAAACAAATCTTAAAATAAGATATAAGGATTTTCATCTTTTCTTATATTTATATTTATGATTATTTTTTATGTAAATTTTCCTAACTTTGGTACACATCTCCGTCAATCAGTGCATCTGACATCTCAAAATTCACAAACTGTGGACTGTTACACTATATGGCCAAAGGTGACCGGTCACTTGCGATTTTGACGTTTTGTTAAATATATAAAAAATACATTAGGAATTAACCTGAAATTGCAGGTGTGTAAACAATATAGTATAGGTCATATATGTCCGCGAAGAATTTTTCCCGAAACCCTATAGTGGACCGTCAAAAAATTGAAAAAGAACGAATATCTTTTGGATAACCCTGTAAAAACTAATGGAGCAAAAGCGTTTAAACTCGAGATTATTAATAAATGGATTATTATAATAGACTGTGTTCATTTTTATGAGGATAGCATGTATACTCGCAGAGAAATTAAGGTTTTTATAAAAACAGTCTCAAATTTCGCCAAGTTTTTTGCTTATAATTTGCAGAGTTCTTAATATAAAAAAAGTTCGTTTCAGAAAATATGACGAACAGCATTGTACACAATATCCCGTAATCAGAATGAAAAAATAATAAAAATTGGATGAAAAATGAGCATGTTTACGAAAACATGCTTCACTGCGCATGCGCATATGCAATCAAAATATAATGTGCATAATGTGTTAGCTGAATGTATAGAGCGATTTTTGAAAAAGTCTCAAAAACATAGTTTGAAAAGTCTGATAATAATCGTTTATAGAATAAGCTCAAAATCCGTTGTTCACAAAATGAAGCAAAAAGATGAGGGATCGTATCCAAATACAGTATTACGTGCAATATTGTGTATGCTAAAGTGGCACTAATCAATGGATATATGGATACAACCCCTTATGTTTTTGCTTCATTTTGGGAACAACGGATTTTGAGGTTATTCTATAAACGATTACTATAAGACTTTTCAAAATATGTTTTTGAGATTTTTACAAAAGTTGCTCTATACAGTTAGCTAACACATTATGCACATTATATTTTGATTGCTTATGTGCATGCGCAGTGAAACATTTTATAGTAAACCTGCTCATTTTTCATCCAATTATTATTATTTTTTCATTCTGATTGCGGGGTATTCTGTACAATGTTGTTCGTCATATTTTCTGAAAAGAGCTTTTTTTTATATTAATTTTATAGTAAGAACTCTGCAAATTACAAGCAAAAAACATGGCGAAATTTGGGACTGATTCTATAAAAACCTTAATTTCTCTACGAGTATACATGCTATCCTCATAAAAATGAACACAGTATATTACAATAAGTCACTTATTAATAATCTCGAGTTTAAACACTCTTTTGCTCTATTAGTTTTTACAGGGTTATCCAAAAGATATTCGTTATTTTTCAATTTTTTGACGGTCTCCTATGGGGTTTCGGGAGAAAATCTTCGTGGATATATATGACATATACAATACTTTTTATACACTTGCAATTTCAGGTTAATTCCTTATGTATTTCTCTAGATATTTAACAAAACGTCGAAAATCGCAAGTGACAGGTCAGGTTTGGCCATGTAGTGTATTTTCCCATTAACATGTGAATATTTTTTTTAACAGAAAACCATGTTCTGAAGCATTTAAATTTGACAGTATGAAATAAGTAGAGTTTTTTTTTCTCTCTGTGTGTGAGAGAGATAATATAATTCAGTGATTAATATAATCCTATTTTCTTTAACGCAACCAAATATGTTACATTTCAATGTTCGTGGTGATTTATTAAAAGTAAATAAACCTATTTCATATACTTCTTAATTGTTTGTTTATATTTAACTAGCATATTCCGCGGCTTTGCTCGCGTAATAGTTGAAATGTGCTAAGTGATATTTATATGTCTGATTTTTTTAGAAGAAATTATACTTTTAAGAGTAATTCAAAAATTACTATTTAAAACAGAGTTTGTCTAAACTTCATTGTTACACTACATTACGCAGAAATCAGACTTAAATTAATAAAAAGAAATAAAACAAAATAAATAATAGTTTAGAATATAATTTGAAACTTTAATGCTCAATTAATGCGCTCATTTCAGTATTTATTTGAATTTTTGAATTTTTTAGAAATCACCTTTTTACATCTTAAAATTAAACATCATGTCAAATTCCAAGTTCTACCACCTCTCTAAACATAAAGGGCTACGTTGAAATAGGAACTGTCAACATTAATTTTCCAACATTAATTTTGAAATCGGTTTATTATTTCCTAATATTCCACAGAAACGTAATTTGGAAAACTTTTAAAGGCCTTTTTTTAGAACGTTTGTTGTTCCTGTCAACCCCAGGTGGTAGAATCATCGGCATAAAATGTAGCCTGTGTAGGATCAGAGACTGTTACCATTAATTCGCAACTATTACTTTTATAATCGGTTTATATTCCCTGAAATTGCATAGAAATTGTAATTTAGGACTTTTTTAGAACGTTTTTCGCACCTCCACTTCGCTTCACCCCTTTTTATTTCGAATTTATTTTCGAGAGTCCTTCGAAGGCATTTATATTTTATAAGAAGCTATCATGCTATATTTTAAGTTTCTAGCCTCTTCAGTATCACAGAATTCGCAATTTAGAAAGTTTTTTGCTCCTGCAACCTCCTGGTGATAATGGCACATACATAAAATATAGCTTATGTATGAGCAGGCTCTATTGCCAACAATTTGTCACCATTATTTTTTAAATGAATTTGGTATTTGATAAGATTGCATAAATATTGTGATTTAGAATGTTTTTAGAACGCTTTTCGCTCACCTCATCTTTTTAAATTTGGAATTTTTTTTTCGATTGTTCTTATAAATCTGTTGCATCTTGTAAGTAAATACCATGCCATATTTCAAAATGTTAGACACCTCAGTTTTGCAAAAAACGCAAATTAGAACATGTTTTACCTTTGCAACCCCCAGATGTTAGCGACAGCAACATAAAATATAGCCTATGTTGGAGAAGGGACTCTCTTCATTAATTTGTAACCATTACTTTTAAAATAGATTTGGTATTTCCTGAGATTGAGTAGAAATCGCAATTTAGAACGTTTTTAGAACGCTTTTTGCGCATCCCCCCCCCCCTTTAAAATTTCCATTTTTTTCGAAACTGTTCTTACAGATCATTTATATCTAATAAATATGTACCTTGGCTAATTTCAAGTTGCTAGCCCCTACGTATAACAGAAATCAAAATTTAGAACGATTTTTACTCCTGAAACTTCTAGGTGATAGTGACACCGACTTGAAATAGCATCTATGTTAGAGCAGACAATGTCAGCATTAATTTCCTACCATTTCTTTTGAAATCAGTTTGATTCTTCTTGAGATTGTTCTTAAATCGGCATTTAGAATGTTTTTAGAACACTTTTCGCGCATTTTCACCCCTTTTAAATTTCAAAATTTTAAAGAAATGTTCTTAGAGACCGTTTATATCTAATTAAGATGTACCATATGCGAAATTTCATGAGTCTAGGTCCTTCCATAGTTCAAAAATCGCATTTTTAGAACATTTTTGCCCCTGCATCAACTTTGGGGTAGTGGAAACCGACATAACTTATAGCCTATCTTAGAGCAAGAGTTGTCGCCATCATTTTTACACCATTATATTTGAAATCGGTTCAGTACTTCCTGAGATTGGATAGAAATTGCAATTTAGAACGTTTTTTACAGCGCTTTTTGCGCATTTTCACCCAATTTTTAATTTCGATTTTTTTTAGTAAATGTCCTTAGAAATCATTGATATCTTATAAGTGACTACCATTCCAAATTTCCTGATTTTAGGCCCTTCCATAACACAAAATCCGAAATTTGGAACTTTTTTTCCCCTGCAACTCCCAGGTGGTAGTGATATAATCACAAAACTGAGCCTCTATTAGTGCAAGGTATGCCACCATCAATTTACAACCATTACTTTTGAAATCGATTTGATACTTCCCAAAATTGAGTAAAATTGCCTTTTAGAATGTTTTATAGAATCCTCTTCGCACAATATCACCCTTTTAAATTTCGAATTTTTTAAGAACTATTTTTAAATATCCTTTATATCTAATAAGTAACTAATATTCCAAATTTCATATTTCTAGGCCCTTCAGTAACACAAAAATCGCATTTTTAGAACGTTTTGTGCTCCTGCACCCCTTTTGGGATAGTGGCACCGACATAAAACATAGCCTATCTTGGAGCAAGCGTTGCCACCATCATTTTGACGCCATTATTTTTTTAAATCGTTTTGGTATTTACTGAGATTGTGTAGAAACCACCATTTAGAACGTTTTTTAACGTTGTTTTTTTTTAATTTTCACACTTTTTAAATTTCGAATTATTTAGAAAATTTTCTTAGACATCAGTTATATCTTATAAGTAACTAATATTCCAAATTTCATATTTCTAGGTCATTCAGTAAATAAAAAATCGCATTTTTAGAACGTTTTTTTTTTGCTCCTGCACCCCCTTTGGGGTAGTGGTACCGAAATAAAATGTTGCCTATGTTCTAAGTTGGACTAACACCATCATTTTGATACCATTACTTTTGAAATTAGCTCGGTAGCTCCAAGGATTACCTGTAACAAACACACAATTTTTACTTCTTTATAATATTAGTATAGATGAGGATATCTTTCGCGATTTCAAGTGTGAATGATTAATGCATAATGAATGTCAAGTGCGATAGTCGAAAAAAAAAATCTTAAAATAAAGCTATTCAAGATTTAAACAGTAATATTAATAATTATTTTAAAGGTTTATTTCTAAAATATATTTATGTATCAACAGTTTAAACTGAACTATTAAATTGTGTGCGCTCATTTAATGTGAGCGATATATATCGAGGGAAAAGAAAGAAAATGTCTGGACTAATATACATTGATTAGAAAAATACAGAAACAGAAACTCTCATGAAAAGAATATTACTGTTAAAAGTACACTAACAAAAATTTCTCAAGTTATCCTGCAAATTCACCGTTTTTATGAAAAACGATGACATAACGGTTAATTAACGCTATTATGAGCCTAATATTTCCAGAATAGCATTAAGTTTCTATAAAGAATGACAGGAAAATTTGCTGCAAATTTTCCGCAGTATAAGAAGGAAATTTCATTTTTTTTTTTTTTGACTTTGCAAAATATGTTAATTTACGTATATTATATGCTTTTAATGCAAGTAAGATGAACATCTCGAAGACAGTCTGTACTAGAAATGTAAGATTTTCCCAAATCAAATTGAAAACTCACAACCTTGAAATGAAATAAGTACAAGCAGAAGTTTAAATAACAATATTTAAATTTTATAATTGAATTAATTTCTTTGTTATCATTCATTCGTAAAAATATATAAACTGAGAATATTTTTTACAACTGAAAACGGATCAACATTTAGTAATTTAATTCGACATGTTTAATCAAAAATAATCTAAAATTTAATCTATCGGAGCAACCCATTCTCTATTTTTTTTTATTTATGATAAATTTCACTTTTTTTTGTACTTCGTAATGCGAAATAATAAACTTGGTCATGGTCATTGTGATGTTTAGATTAATTAGTATGTAAAGAGTAAGTGTTGTTGTGATTTCGATATAACGATGTTTGGCAATATAGCAGCTTCAGATAAATTACTAGGTCAAGCAAAAAGTTCTGGGAAATTTGTGAAAGTTGCGTTGTTATGCGCTAATGAACAACAAAATCAACACGGACTATTCTTCAAAGTAGAGACCATCATAGTCCACGATTTTCTGCCATTGTTGTGCCTGACTCCGGATTTGCTGGTAGTACCATGGCGACTCCTTGGAATCGAAAAATGCTTGACATGCTTCTTCAACTTCCTTAAAAAATTCAAATTCACGACCCTTGAAAAAGTATTGCATTGATCGAAAAATGCCATAATCGGATGGAGCCACGTCTGGATTGTAGGCGGAAATGGAAGAATTTCGACGCAGTCCAATTGTGCAAACTTGTTCTTGGTCCTCTGGGCCACATGCGGCTTGGAATTGTCCTGCTGAAACTAAGCGCGCTTTCGGCGTACCAAACTTGGATACATCTGCACCAATTTGTCGTAGACGTGATCCAACTGCTGGTAAAAGAGATTGGCATTCATGGCACGACCATTATATACGATACAAATTTTTGTAACTATTAGTTAAAAAATTTCCTAGAACTTTTTGCTCAACCTAATATTAAAAAAAAACAACAACTAATAATTAGAAATCTAAGGAAAGAAAAACTATTATAGTTATTTACGCTTTCATATTACCGAACAATTAACATGTTTATGTGCATTTTTTTTTGTCAATATGGGTAATTCCTCGGTTTATAGCGATAAAGGATATTAAGGTAATTTTCGTAGATGTTTTGGTTTTGATTTTATTTTTATATAAATATATCAGGTTTTATTACATTTCAGGTGGACATTAAAATAAAGTTTATTAGAAAATACTGTTACTATTAAATATATATGTAGTAAAATTCTTCCAAAATACATAGCTTTGATTTATTAATTCAGAACCATTCTAAATGTTTTGTTCAGGATCCTAAATAAAATTTTCGTACAAATCCTTTCTTTTGTGAGCAACTACAAATCTACATTGCTCTAATATTTGTGAAATATGTTATCGTATATTTTAATGGATCTCTTAAATAATACTAAGGATTTTGGAATAAATGAAAATTGTCTGTTATATTTGAAAAGATACATATGATTTATGAACGAAATATATTCCTAATGGGAAAAGGCTTATTTGAATGTATGTAAGATTTATATTGCATTATGAATTTTCAATATATATTCTTACTTATATATTGTACATTAGAATTATTCTATTCTGACAAATATGATAAAAGTGTTATAATAATTATAAATCGGAAATATAATAAAAGCGAAATCTGCGAGATTTGATAAATGTTCTATATGTTAGTTTTTTTCTCTATTTGTTTATAGCAGTGGTTCCCAAACTTTTTGACTCGTGGAGCCCTTTTTAGAATGAATTTCTATGGCGGAGCCCCTGAAGCCTACCGTGCCCTATGTTACAAGGTAACGTTTTTTAAGTGCATTACTGCAGAGCACAGGAAGAGGGAATGAATAGTAATCTAAATAATTGTGCATTGTGACAGAAATAAAATTATATTTTGGAACTTTTGCCGATACACTGAATTTTGTTTTTCAATATACCATGAATACAGATGGAATTGTCAAAAGTTTACAGGTTTAAAAAACCTCCAAAACTAAAAAAATCGTAACATTTTACACTATTTCAATGCATACATATAAACGAAAATATAATAGAAAATGAAATAGAAAAATCAAGTTAAGTTCCAGCAGTGATGTAAAATTGGCGCAGAGGAGGAGCCTATTGACACCACTAACATTTTATAGTACTCTTCATCTCAATAAAAATTCAGAAATTCTGTCATTAGATAAGTCGAAAAATACTACTAAAATTTAGTGGTGTCAATAAGCTCCTCCTCTGCGCCAATTTTCCAGCACTGGTTCCGGGTGCCTGTTTCAAAAAAGTCAGTTAAGACTTAACTTCCGTGGTCTGAACGGGATATTAGTACATGTAACTGAAAAATATTAATAAAACTGCTAATCCAGTGACGTCAATAGATTCATGCATTTGTAGTGCAAAATTTAGTAAATATGAAGAGGCTGTTAAGCGTTCTTTTATGTCAACAGTCATACAGTTAATTTAAAAAGGAATGGTGTTATTTGACAAGGGAATATTTGACACTAAATTGAGAACTTTTTCATAAAGGAAATTCTTGACAATATCAATTTTACAAGATTTATTAAGTGCCTTTGCAATTATACGATCTTCACGAACTCAAGCGACTCGTTAAACTATCAGGTAGGCCCCATGGGTATCAGGTAAGTGTCATCATAAGTGCCGGTATCGAACTAGGCAAACTTCCATCATTAATTTTAGAACATTTTTTATCCTAATTAATCACAGTGATTAACCCTTTCAGGGGCGGTGGATAAATGGTCTAGCCACCTAATTTTAATTCCAAAACTGACAAATGGCACCAAGAATGTTTTAATTAAATTTTGCTTTTGTAATGAAAGTGCAAATTACTGGGTTTTATTTTTCTAAGAAATTCGTTTGAATATTCTGGTGTCCGTAAATTATTTCATCAGTTTACGAACAGAATTCTTCTGCCCCTAAAAGGGTTAAACAGGAGAGAAGGAAAAAAATAAATTAGTAGTAGAAATATATCTTACTGCCTATTTCGTCCCATATGGTTCGCACAAGTTTACCATTAAAATTTCAACAGTTTTTTCAAAGTATTTCACTGCCGAAAAATATTGCAAAATCTGTGAAGGTGGTGATTGCCAATTCTGTGTTTTAAAAATTAAATGTAAATTTTCTTATTAGAGTGTGCGAACCTTGGTCCCAGTAAAGTCTGTGAATATGTCCACGACATATCATATTTGTTTTAACATGTGTTATGATTGTTTCTCTTGAAGCATGCATACATTACTTTGTCCTTAACACCTTGAGGGGCGGTGGAATATGTGTTATCCCACCTACGATTAATGAAGATTTACACCAGAAAAATTTTATGAAATTTTTCTTTTCTAACTTTGGTGAAAAAAAACCCGTAAAATTGCTTTTCCTTATTTTGAAATACTTTTTTTCTAAATTTCCGGCGGGAATTCAGCACTACGCAAACGCAATTTGCTTGCCCCTCAAGGGGTTAAAAACTGAGGTGGTTTATCTTTCAAAACAGAATGGTTTATTTCGAAATGATGGCTTAGCTGAGCACGAAACGTGGAATTAATGGATAACACTACACCTCAAGTCACACTGACAGGAGGAGTTGAGAAATTCAAATATACAAATTGTCCTTCAGAATAGAATTCCTTCACTTTCTTATATTAAATCGACATTTTTTCCCGTTTATCGCATTTTTTTTTTTGAACGGAAAGCGAAAAAATAGAGTACTAGTAGAAAATTATATTTGCACCGAAAATATTTTAAAGAAAATAGAATTTAATTTATTAAAAAAGTACAGAATCTGTGTATATTTTTGGAAAAAAAGAAAAAGAAAACCCTCTTTAAATGTGTTTTTTCATTCAAATTTTCTTTATTTTCCTAAAGCGCGGCGGAGCCCCTGGAAAGTTCAAAAGGAGATCTTAGGACTCCGCGGAGCACACTTTGGGAACCTCTGGTTTATAGTGTATAGTTTTATTTTCTGGTTGTATTAATAGTTTTCAAAATATAATTTATTATCATTATATATATATATATATATATATATAAGTAATGATTTGGAAATGGACCAATAAAGCCTGCGTAGAACTTACCGGTACACTTCTAGATCGGCATCCATATTTCTTGTGACCGGGGGTCTTTCTTCGATAATATTAAGAAATCTGCTTCATTCAAAAATATAAAAATTGGTGCTATTATAGAGAAATGTTAGATAAACACGCTGATGCAGAGAGTTTTCAAATCGAATAATTATTTAAAGATATATTTAATGTTAAATTTTGTCAAAATCGTTTCTTTAAAAAAATTATATGAGCAAAAAATACAATACATAAGGATTTTAAACATTTTTACATCATTTAATACATTAGAAGTTCCCACTGTCCAGACTGCTTTTATTTTTTTTTATTTGACTCATTTTCTGAGGATTTATCTCAATTTTAAATTCAAATTTTTAGCATTTCGAGAGATATTTTTTATATATTTTAGAAAAAGGATATTATTTTAAACTGTTGCCAATTTTAAAAACAGCGCAAAGAATAATATTTCCTTCAAATTAAAAAAAAAAAATATTTACACCTTGCTATTATAATCAGAATAAAATCTTTCAAATGAGAATTAAGTGATTACGTTTTAAAAATCAGGAAAATATTGAAAATTACGTCATAAAAACTATAGTTACACATGAATTTAAGAATTTTTTTTTTTTTTTAAATAATAAATTCATTATTATGTGTTAAAAGTCACAAATAGAGGAAATTTATGTCATATTTAAAAACTAAATTCTAAGACTGCGCAAATAATATTTCCTTTCTTATAACAAAAGTATTTTCATGTGAATGTTAAAAAGAGTTGGTGAAAACTTTGGTGAAAATTACGTCAGATATAAAACGATACATTTTAAATGTGTTATTTAAAAGAACTTTCTTTTAGAGCTGTTAAAAAACCTAGAGACAAAGACTATGTTTACTTAATGCATTTTACATTAGCTTATTTTCAAAATTTTTAACTATTTTTTTTTTTTTTAATCAAAGACAAAAATAGCCATTGTATTCCTTAATAAACGCTCATTTCGCCATAAAAATCTCCAATCAAAGAAATATTAATGAAAACCCGTTTACAGGGAGATCGCCTGTGTGCTTTTTTTTAAATTATAATTCAATCAGAATTATACAAAAATTAACAAAAATTCCAGAAATGAATAAAAAATTATTTGAATAGTAATTAGCTCAGTAATAGTACTAATAATGAATATTGTTAAAATATGCTTTACAAAATATTATTAGTTAAATATGAAATGTTCTGAAAGTTTTATTCTGGATCTTAAGTCATATCTTCTACAAAATATCATCTCTATGCCTTCGAGTATATAGATTTTTAGATTTTACACATCGTAAGTTTTTCCAAAGCCTAACTATTCGATGGTAAATGTTACTGGATTTCTAACTACTATGAAAGATTTTAGAACTACTATTTCATGTTGAAAGAAAATCTACCCTTTTGGATTCAAATATATTTATAATGGAGAACTTTTATTTTGAACTTTAGAGATTCAACGTTCATATTCTTTTATAGACTTTCAATACATCGACTTACTATGATATGCCATATTTCAAATATTTTATTTTAAAAGTTATAACGAATCTTTTACATAGTTTGTAAATGGATAAAAAAAAAAGATTTTGTGAGCGATCCTGCATGTTTTAATCAAAAGTTCTGTTCTCTTATCAAAAATAATTATTACAAAGAAAATATTTAATAAGGAATATTATAACTATATTCTAATGAAAGAATAGACATTAGATTTGTCATTTTCACAGAGAAATTTATGGTTTATTCGATAGACATTCAAGAAGTGATGACGAAACTAAACATTACTATGTAGAAATATAAATATATCTTTTAAAGCTATTCCAAACTTGAAAATTTTACCTTCCACTGTTTTTTTTTTTTTTTTTTTTTTTTTTTTTTTTCTTTTTTTTTTATGACGGCCAGTTCTCAACACGAGGGATGTTGGCCAAAATGTAGGAATGTGCTCCGTGGGGTCTTTTTAAGGAAACCTAACCCGTATTTGCGCAAGGAAATCCAAGTTCCAACGACAACCAAGGAGAACTCCGAACGATTAGACCGACGGGCGCGGTTGGGTTTCAACCCAGAACCTCCCATCTACCAGCTTTTAGAACAGAACATCTCGGCCACCGGTGGAATTTATCTTCCACTGTCATTTTCTATCGTAAGTTAGAAAAGCATGATTAGCGAATCTTTCAAAAAATCTCTGAAATTATGCCTGCTATTCTCTGTTCTAAGAAGGTTAAATTTTTCGATCTGAAACCTACATCTCTCAGCTTTAAATTTCGAATTATAATTGACTAAAAACTAGGAGAAAAAAATCATACATTAAACATAGATTATGAAGCACTTTTCAATACTTTCAGAATACTGTGACGACTCTTCACTGTTTCATAAGTTGCAAGAATATACATTCAGCCAACAGCCTAGAAAATGCATATGAGATTTCAGAATCAACTTTTAACAATTACAGTCCATAAACGGAGTTTAGAAAACTTCTGTTCTTTCCTGTATATGATCTAGTGTATACATATAATACATAAGTTTCGTGAGAAATCGCATAACATTTTTTTCAAAATTCATCTTCAGAAATTTACGCCAATAGGCGCGAATTCACTCGAATTTTTTGTACAAGCCCAAATGTTATCTACAGAATTAAATATACGCAATAAATTAAGCTAAAATGTAGTTACAGTAAAACACTCTTAACAAAAACTATAGCGCATTTAAAAAAATTACCATCTATAGATAGCATTGTATCCTGCTTGTTGCTTAGTCATGTATATCATTGTATTTATTGTCTACAAACAACAGCAAATGTACTGAATATTATTTAGCTAAAAATGTATTTTAAACATAACAATCTTTCTTATGAAATTAACGTCCAAAGGCAGTTAAGCTTCAGATTTATTTTGCATAGTCTGGAACATAATATACAAAAATTATATACGATGTGTGCTATGTAGAACGTTAAATTAAAATAAATAAATAAATAAACTGAAACACTTATTTCTACCAATTATCGTCCATAGGAAGTACATATTATTTGCGTGTTGCTCTTAATAATGTATAAATGCTTTGAACTCTAGATTCTACGCTACTCATTGCGTGATGCATCTTAAATAGTATATAAATTGCATTATGTCTGAAATATTGCAACATTATTAAAATACACTGCACACAGTTTCTATCCGTGTATCATTATGTAATTGTATTATTTTGTGTGGTTATGTAAATGCTTCTTCCCTTTTTCTAATGAAAACATGTTACTCACAGCACCTTATAAATGCACATAAATTTCATTATATTTTAATTAGTGTAATATTATTAAAATGCATTGGAATTGATTTTCCTCAACTGACCTGCATCTGATATGTTACAATAATTTTTAACACTCAGACGAAAACTGATGTCATAAAAATAACATCGCTCAATCTAATTTATTACATTCCTCGAAAATTTTATGAAATAATTTTATCGAAGAGCGGAAATTCAATTTTCCGTAATATAACTCATCCTCCCAAGGAACTGATGAATGTTGTAGGTCCTATAATATACAAGATCATTACAACGAAAAAAAACATGAGTTCGGATTACAGAAATAACCGCCAGGAACTGAATTAAAGCAAGGCCTTTTATGCTTAAAAATGCAAAATGTGAAAAATACATAAATGAATAAATAATAATAACTATCCAAAATAACAGGTCAAGTTAAAGTATTACTCGCGTGCGGACGGTTCCGTACAATAAATACTGTGAATAAATAACTGGCCATTGCATTATACAAAAATGCGATTTTCTCAAAAACTATGTGAGCTACGGTAATCGCTATAGATTTACTTCATAGTTTAATTAACTCCAATTACCCCCTAATTTTTTCCTAATTTTAATTTAATTAGATTTCGAAATAGAAGGGAGGGGCATATTTTTGCATTACAATTTCGACAATATCTCGGAAGATATAATACCTAAAATAAAAATGCATGTATTTTTGAGTTCGGTGTTAAGAAGGAGACTTTCACACGATATACAAAGAAAAGATTTTTTTTTTTCAAATAACTCAATTATCCCCTCCTCATTTTTTTTCTAAATATATTTGTGAATGGTTAATAATCTATAAATATGTGTGTCAATAGCCTTTATTACGTTAGCCAATTTTAACTTGTCACGTTCCATAGTTTACGAGTAAAATGGCTCTGACAGACGAACACACACACAAAGTACTGACCTTATAATGGTTCCGTATCTTTACTTTTTAATTACGTAACCCTAAAAATGCGAAGTTGTGAAGAATGCTCTAAAAAAATACAAATTGCAAAATAGAATAAAATACTTAAATTTTGTAAGCATAGCAGCGAAGAAATAATGATAACATAACAAAAGACAAGAAAAAATATTTTAAGAAGTATAATTATATCTATGCTGTACATTGAGGAGTATTAAATTATTTATAACCATAAATTCCAGTTCAAATCATAAATCTCTTTTTATTTGTTCTGTTCGAATCTCCCACAAAATATAAATTTCCCTTATGTTAGTTCAGTTATTAGTTTAAAATTAAAAAAATAATAATAAATGTAACCATATTAAATTTTGTAGTGTAATAATCTTTATCTTAAATAGATACATGTCATCAGATATCATCAAAACTACATAATATCCATATAGTTCTCTTGGTCACAGTCATAGTAAAAAAATTGTCATATTTAGACATTCTATAATTTCAATAACAACAATAATAAAGTAATCTTTAAATAAGAACAATAGCGTACTGAATTCTATGATTTTAGCTGAAGAAAAATTTACATAACATAAAAATATTTTGTTATTAGCTTTTTATATATGAAATGAAACATGCTAAGTCGAATGAAATAAAAATAAAATAATCCTTTTGGATTTTCCAGCAAAACGATGAAAACAAGAAATCTTAACAGTTGTTATGTGATATGTGTCACACCTTACGTTCATTCCCCACACGTGACGGGTTACTCAATCATCATATTTGCAAAAGTAGAAAAGAAAAAATAAATAAACGAGAGACAGAAAATATTATGAAATGTAGGCCACCTTCATAATCAGTAATTTCATGTATAAATTTTATGAAGTTTGGTGTTTATAATAATTATTAAGTAAAGGTTATCTTTACACATGTAAAAAAAAAAAATCGATTCAACATTAATTAGAAGTCTAATTTTAAAATAACTAAATTATGCCTGCGTAAGAAGGCTAATTCAAACAAAAACCTGTAGCAAGTAATTCCGCTGGATGCCTCCATACTCGTAATGCTGAAAACAATGATATTTAATTATTGTAATAATAAAGTTAAGTTATTGTTATGTAACGAATTCAATATTAAAAAATTGGTTTAACTTTACTTTGTTGCTGCTGATGAGATCAGTAGAATAATAAGGGAGTAATACATGAAAGATTTCAGAACCTTCATTTAGTTGAAGGTTTAATCTGTTTATTTCAAAATTTCCATCAGAAAATATACTAAAAATTTTATACGGGTATGCATTTCATCATAGGTTAAAAGCAATAAAAAATAATAATACCTTTTGGTGCGAAATAAATTAACTTTTTCCAATGAATTGAGAACAATAATTAACTATATTTCAACACCAAATCTCTGGAAGAAATAATTTAACAACTCCACGCCATTTCATCGGCTGAATACAATAGCTATAACAAACATGAACCAGAATGAACCTCAGTCATATCATAAAAGCAACTCAGAAAATATATTAGGCAAAAAAACAAAAACAAACAAACAAACAAAAAATATAGATACTTAAAGGTAAATTTTAATATATTTCAATCATGTTTCAAACAATTTTCAAAATAATAGCAAAATTAAACGTTTTTAAAACAAAGAAAACAACAATTATTGATTCTCAACACTTTTAAAGGAGATATCATTAGTAGAAGAATGCAGATTGATAGATGGGGTATAAGGTTGTAGAGGACTGATATTAAATACACAATTTCTTACCTAATAAAAAAGAATTAAATTTTCCTCCATTATGAAAAATTCTATAAAATCTCGATGGACATTGTTGCTCAAAATGTTTGTTTAGAACTTGGGATTACAAAAAATCTCAGTCTCTGCCTCTAGGATTTGGTAAGCAAATTCAATGACCAGCTGCATTATTTTTGTGTAGAAATGTTCTAGCTGGCTATTGAATTATTTCTCTTAGTAGTAGTAATATAGTTGTTACAACAACCACAAACTGTTTTACTAACCTACTAGGCTCCCTTGGCGATAATCTTGGTCTACCTTAAAATGTATGCTTGAGTAAGCATGCTAAGCATTGCATCGTGTTATTTTTATTCATAATTTAATTTACTTGCAGTCCCTTAAATATAATTAATATAATCCCTTAAGCTAATATTAGTTTTTGTTGCATTAAAATATATCAATTTGTTGATTATTTGTAAGCAATAAACCCCATTAATTTACTATGGAATTCTGGCGGACTTTGACGAAAAATTAGAGATATCGTCAAGTTGGCGTCACTTTTCGTGACTAATTATGGTCGCTAAATTTGTCAATATATTGCCAAGTTGGATACAGAACAGGTTCCCCCCCCCCCTATGGTAAATCCCTTATAGGTATAGAGGTGCATTAAATGATGTTCACTAACCAATCAGATTCATTTCATTCGAGCGTTGTCATTAAACAATTAACAAATAATCGTGATTTCTGTGCTACATACGATAGCATAATATATATATAGATACCTTTCATTTGTATTAGTAGGAAAATTAACCATTAGATAATTTTGATATTCTTATTTTAATTCAGCAGTAAGTCCCTGTAATATTATTGTTTCACATAGATGTAGTTTTCTACCGATTCCTACTTTCTTATGAAGATAGCTTTCTAACATACTAAAATAACTTAATTTTAAAGATGAAAAGTCTGACAATTTCGAAATTGTGAAATTAATCAACTTTTTTCAGAAAATTCAGCAATTTGGTCAAATTGGGTGCGAGTAAAATAATCATTTATATAAACTTTAAAAGGCTTCTGCTTTTAATTATTTGGAAATATGTCACGATTTTCACTCATAATTCACATTCTACTTAGTATATAGTACGGTACTAAGTACAGATGCCTACTTTCGAGTTTTCCTGAAAATAAGTCATAATCAAAAATAATCCCTAACGTTGTTTTTCAGATGCTTGCAGTATAAATCCTATCGTGTCCCCTCGTACACACACAAACTCTAATAATCTGCCTTTCTAGTTTTATTAACACTAGGAGGCTCAGCACCCTACGAGCTACGCTCGCCAACCCCCGTTCAGATACAGCAAACTGTTAAAGCACGCTAATTTGATCGGTTATTAAAAAAATTCTGAAGAATAAAGTATAATTAATGAAACAGTGGCTACCTCTCTCTTAATGTGTTGGTTTCGTCTTTGATTAAATCAGATCAGTGAAACATGTGAAAATAAGCTAATATAAATGATTCAAATAAACAGAGTCTTTGACTCCCTGTATTTTTTTAACAATGCTATAAGAAAGTTTTTATAAATAAGAAATTTTAAATGTATCGTTTTAAATCTGACGTTATTTTCACCAAAGTTTTCTTTCTCTTTTTAATATTCAGATGAAAATACTTTTGTTGTTAGAAAGGAAATATTTGCGCTGTCTTAGAATTCTCAACACAAGAGAGATGCGACTCTTGTATGCTTTTTCAACAACATCTGCATTCATTGATTGGTTCAAAATACCTCAATTTGTGATTTTCTGCAAGCAAATAAACCCAATTGGTTTACAATGGAATTCAATGGGAATTTGGCGAAATGTTAGTGATATCGTCTAGTTGGCGTCCATTTTGGCGACTAATTTGATCGCCAAATTTGATGGTATATCGCCAAGTGTGTGACAAACGTGGCAGTATTTGTTGACACAGCAGGGTTCCCCCTATGTTAACTTCCCGTATAGGTATTTAAATGCAATAAATGCTGTTCAATAACCAATATCATGCGATTCATTTAGGCATTGTCATTAAACAATTAACAATTTAATCCCAATTTCTGTGCCACGTACGATATATATTTAGACTAGTAGCCCTCGCCTGCTACGCTGATCGGTTTTTCTAAACAAACCTTGAATCAAGCGAATATATCTGTGAATTTGATCATGCGTTTAACAGCAATACGGACATTTACCTGGAACGCCCATCTGAATTGCTACTAATCATATGGACATCATTTTGCTATCATATCTTCTATTGAGACTGACAAAATTTGAGCTGTTAAGGACGAATTTCTTTAGTCGATCATTTACTGTAGGATTTGGTAAAATACGATAGAGCAATATGTAATATACTAAAACCCTTCTTCTGAAAATTTACCAATCCAATTCACCCTAAAACGATATGCGTTTAATACTAAACATTCTCTGAAAAATTAACAAACCGAGCAAATTCCACTTAAGTCCACTTAGCAGAATCTGCTAAACTGGCAAATGTACATAAACTTTCCTTAAAAATTATCTAATTAATAGTTTGTAACATCAAAATCCTCACAGAAGAACCATTAAAAGAGCGAATCTTTTATAATCGTATTCATCTGATTTTAAATTTTCCACCATAATTATTTAACGAAGCAACGTAGATCGATATGATATACTAAAATTGTTTCTTTAAAATTATCGAACAATTCTCATCAAAATCTATTCAATGGAACTGAAGTTCTAAGCGGACGAAACTAAATGTATCTTTGCATTTCATATAAATTATAGATAGTTAAATTTAAATATATCTTTCATAATCGTGTTAAACAGAATTAAGAACTTTCAGGGATGTAGGGGTAAGTCTACGTTATATACCCTCTGGATTTATTACGAAACTTTGCATACCTCCCAGAGCTATAGCATAGGTATTCTCGAAGTATATACTCTCTACATATAGCGCACATGTTCTAGTTTTTTTATACACCACTGAGAACTTTCCCGCATAACATCAAAATCCATTCAGTAGAACTTTAAATAAAATGTATTCCTTCATAAGCGGATTCACCTAATTTTAAACCTCCCTTAGCTGTCACTAAAATACTTAAAACTGTTTAATTTTTTTAGATCAAAAGACTTCTAAAACAAATTACCTAACTAAGTTCTACAAAGTTCTGTTCTGTAGAACGTGAATTATAGACAATCGGAAAGAAATAAGAATTTGTGGTTTATAAACATAGCAGATGATGATGAGTGAAAATGTCAGTGCTGGTATTTGTGATTTAAAAAAGGCTAAAGCATTGCTTTTATATTTAAATTAAATATTTCCGTTTTACAATATTTATCTCTTCTTAAACTTCTTTTTTTTTTTTTTAATAAAATTAGTAACTGTTATTGTATTTTTCCATTATATCAACACCGTCGTCGCCAAGCATAATAATTAGCGCAAAATGTAATGAAACATTTGAAAAAAAAAATTTTTGATACAAAAATGAGCATTTAAAATATATAACATTTGAATATTACAGACATTCAATAACTATTTTTTAAATCAATACTTAAAATAAAAGAACCAAGAAATATTTTACAATAAAATAAAAAGTAAATAAAGTTATAAAAGTTAAGGTAAAAAAGTAAAAGTAATAAAATAAAATAATTTAAACTGTAGATCTGAAATTGTAAATTTCTTTTAGTATTGCAGCGCAGCGTACGTAATACCCAGGTCCGTCATTACAGAAACATTTCATTAAAAAAAGAAAAAAAAACATTCATTAAAAAAAAAAAAAAAAAAAAAAAAAAAAAAAAAAAAAAAAAACATTTCCATATGTATAATTCTTAATTTCTGAAATAATTTTATTAGAGATTCCTCATCATCAAGTAACTGCCAAATGTTATCATTTGGCAGTTTATTATTATTATTATTATTATTATTATCTATTATATATATAAAATCCAAACGGAAATTTCGTTCCGAACGCTGAGATTTCGAGTTCTACCGCATGGATTTTTACGGAACTTATACCGTTAAATAGGTATTGTTCCAGGGAAGGTTTTAAGCTATAACACATTATTCTACCTAGATTAGTTATAGAATTATTACGGAAAATTCTATTATATTGGACTTTGTTACTTCATATTTCCTTAAATATCTGGGCTCCTATTGGTCGTAGAGCTTAGATCTCGCGCCAAAAGTAGCTCCGAAGCACCCAAGCAAACTTTTCCCCGCGATTATTTTGCCGTCTTCCGATTTCCTCTAACTCTATTAGGGGCCCGCGTAGAGCCCCTTTAAAATATTTTTCGTAGTAATTTCAGCAATTATCTTAAATTATTGGTTAAGACCGCCACCCTCCCGATTCATGTATCTACGGAAAGGTTGCATAAAGGAGTTTCGTTCAGATACGCTTTCGTTAAGAATAGAGTGCGCTTCCTGGTGGTGGAATGTGGAACTAACATAACGCGATATTGTTAAAATTAGGAAATCTAACGATGCGATCTGTTTTAAACTTTGAGATAGTTCATAACACATAATCTATTATCTATTCTATTATATATATATAAAATCTATTATCTATTATATTATCTATTATATATATATAAAATCCAAACGGAAATTTCCATCCGAACGCCTAGATTTCGAGTTCTACTGCATGGATTTTTATGGAACCTATACCGTTAGATAGGTATTGTTTCAGGGAAGGTTTTAAGCTATAACACATTATTCTACCTATATTAGTTTTAGAATTATGACGGAAAATTCTGTTATTTTGGGTAATAAGGTTACCATTTTATTTCTTGGCGAAATTCATCGTTGATAAAAAAATTGAAACGGCTATTAAACCTCGAAAAATAAAAGAAAAACTGTTACTAATTTTATTTAAATGAAAAAAAATGAAAAAAAGAAGAAGAAAATCCGTTTTAATGAGTGATAATATAAAAAAAAAAAACGGAAACATTTAATCAAAAACCTGAAAAAAATATTTGTAATGCTTAAAAATTAATTTAATAAGAAATATTACACTTGATACGCAATATTTGGCTCTTTATCGCTTGCGTTAGATATGGAATCAAATCTGAAAATTTAATTAGATGAAATTTTAACGACATTTTCTTTCTGTTCTGTTCTTTTCTTTTTTTCTTATATCTAATTGTCCCATCACGTGACTTATAGAAGAAACAAGCAGATGTAAATGTGAGTCACATGTGTAATTACTATTTGTTTCTTTACAATTTTTTATTTTTCTTTTGTCGCCAAACATTGTGATTTTAAGCCAAAAATGCATAAGCGTGACATTAGCTTGGGGATGTTCTCACAAATGGAGTTTTTTTAGGTGAAAGAGATCATTTTTTGAGAACATTTTCATATTCAATTGTAACTTATATAGAAATCAGTTAATATTTTAAAAATGGAATCGAATACTTAAATTTCAGTGTGAATTTCTGCCACACATACATATTGTAAAATAATTTCATACTTTTTAAAATGTTTTTCGCCGTAATTCCGAAAGCATGTGATATTTATAAACTCGAACTCAGATCAACGAATATTACCAATTTTATTTAAGCAAGTATTATATATTTTATCAAGTCATATCGCCAATTTCATTTATAGGAAAATTCACAGATTCGAAATCTAGGAAATAAAGATATTTTTTAAGGAAATTTATGTTTTAATACGTTATTACTATGGAAAAATTCAACATTTTGAAAAAAAAATACAAGTCTTTTGTAATTCGTCATTTCTTCTTCATCTTTCTTCGTACTTTCTCCTCTGTTATGTAATATTTCAAATGATATTGGACTAATTTTCGATCATCGATTCACCGCAAAATCGCATATCTAATATAGTATATAAAATAAAGTCTGGATTAGGGGACTAATTAACGCACAGCGCAAACTACTGAACCTAAAATCTTGAAAATCGTGGTAAAAATACTTCTTATGACACAAACTTCTGCTAAGAAAGGATTTTCTAAAGCGTCACCCCTAATGGTTTTTGCACGGGGAGGGGAAAAAAATCGAATATGAAAATTATGCGTCAAATGATAGCATATTTTAATGTAGTTTTGTATGCTGAATCGAATGCTACCAAATAAATTTTTATAAGTCCAACAGTTCATGACACATTTCATATTTTTCTAATTTGGCGGTGTCTTTGGCATCTAAACCTCAAAATATCTATCATTACATCCATTACTCTAGCAACGGAAAAAATTCAAATCAACCCTTTTGGCTAAAAAATAAAAACGGATCTATGAGTTTGAAATAAAAATGCAAGCATCTTATTTTCTAAAAAAATAGTGATTTTATGTAAAATAAAAGGGAAAAAATTACTGAGAATTTAGCGTTATAAAACAAAAATGGAAAAGGTACTACTTAGATATTCCGTCGACCAAAAATCTATCGTCAAACTATAAGATTAAATGCCAATAATGGTTGATCGTAAATATCAAATTCACTTGAATTTAAACAAACTACACGTGTTTACGTCATCAAGTGATTTTAATTTCGACGTTTTATTTGTATTTTTATTAATGTTATACTAATTTATTTGTTATTTCGTTAATTAAAATAAAGATCTTATCAATTTATATAATTTGGCGAAATTGGTCGACGGGATAACAAGTAGTACCAATGAAAATATTTAAGTATGAAAGCAATGTTTGTAACGACTTAAAAATTATTTTCATATATATAAACTCGGTTTATGGCGTCAGATGCCGTCGTCCGAAGAATCTACAAGAGTCTTTTTCCATTTTTTCCTGTCATAGGTTCCTCAATGAAAGAAATTGGAATTGGAATAATATTGTGCGATTTATAAATTGCTCCTCGATAAGAAGAAACAAGTTGGAAATTGCTCGTCAAACGTGGCAAATGAGGTGCGTTCGTACTATAACTAGTTTTATAATTATTTTTTGCACCCCATATTGTACTGAATGTATAATTTTGTGCACTTCATAAAGCGCATAGTCTGATACATCATTAAAATGCACTTCCAATATTTTTTTTCCCATTCCCCGTAATGTAACGGAACACTTTTGACTGTCCCTGTAAAGAAACTATACATCCGATTTTCCTAAAGTTTGAAATAGCTCAACAAAATTTTGCAACAATTATATCTTTAAAATTTCAGACCATTCGGAAGGCTGTAATATCATTAAAATGCACTTGCAATAATTTTTCCCATTGGCCGTAATGTAAAGAAAAACTTTTGACTGTCCCTGTCATTAAACTATACATCCGATTTTCCTAAAATTTGAAATAGCTCAACAAAATTTTGCAACAATTATATCTTTAAAATTTCAGACCATTCGGAAGGCTGTAATATCATTAAAATGCACTTGCAATAATTTTTCCCATTGGCCGTAATGTAAAGAAAAACTTTTGACTGTCCCTGTAATTAAACTATACATCCGATTTTCCTAAAATTTGAAATAGCTCAACAAAATTTTGCAACAATTATATCTTTAAAATTTCAGACCATTCGTAAGGCTGTAATATCATTAAAATGCACTTGCAATAATTTTTCCCATTGGCCGTAATGTAAAGAAAAACTTTTGACTGTCCCTGTAATTAAACTATACATCCGATTTTCCTAAAATTTGAAAGGGCTCGACAAAATTTTGCAACAGTTATATCTTTAAAATTTCAGATCATTCGGAAGGCTCTAATATCATTAAAATCCACTTTCAATAATTTTTCCCATTGGCCGTAATGTAAAGAAAAACTTTTGACTGTCCCTGTAATTAAACTATACATCCGATTTTCATAAAATTTGAAATGGCTCGACAAAATTTTGCAACAATCATATATTTGAAATTTCAGACCATTCGGTTGGGTAGTTTTTGCTCTGTTACATGCGGACAGACGGACGGACAGACGGACGGACGGACTGAACGACGACTATAGGTGCTACGTATTTATATAATTACGAACGCACCTAAAAATGGGTACATTTATAACAACCGTGCGCACATCTCGCTGATAGCATTTTTAAATTTCCAGTAGCAGTAGTTACATTTTGCGTATGTAAATTAAAAATATTTTTTTGCTTTTAATTATGGCATTATTTCCTGTTATTGTTTATCTTTTCAGTTTTTTAAATGAAATTAGTATAAGGCATGCATATTAAATTAAATGAGTGAAAGGTTTGTGTTTTAAATGAAAATAATAAAATAAGAATATGCTATGAAAACAATCTTTATTGATTTATTACCTGCGCCCTGCTGACATAAAAGTATCACAAAAGCCACATATTCACTTTTCTTTGAGTAGTTGCTCATGAGAATTCAAGTTTACCTTCCGTATTCGGATACTTCACATATTGCTGTATTAGCTTTAATGTTGAAAGTATAGTTTTTGTTTGAAACGAAAACTTTACTATGAATTCTATTACACAAAATCGCATCATCATCATCTACTACATATTTACAATGGAAATTTGTATTTCATTCCGATTGTTTATAATACTTTCGTAGGATATACCACAGTTAGTTAGGTAATAATTTTGGAAAGGTTTTAGTGTATACATATTGTTCAAGGGTACTTAGTTATAGAGCAACAGTAAAAGTTCAAAAATTAAGTGAACCTGATTATGAAAGTTTAGCCTTTTAAAAAAAAATCTACAGAACATATTTTGTTACAAGTGGCCGTGTTGCATGACTTTTAGGAATGGTGTTAGTATATACGATTTCATTATATGTTGATTAGTTACAGAGGTATTAATTCCTGTTGTCATAACGGTCTCATTACCCGACCATAAATGCGCTGTTTATAATCAACTAAAACAATTACTTCTTAATTGCTAAATTTTGTCCAACGCTTAAGATAACATTATATCGCAATGGCGTTCGTATCGTTTTCAGTAATGTGCAAGGTCAAGCTGAAGATCCATATTGTTTAAAATACAAGTTCAAATTCACCATTTAGTTTAATCCAAGGTTCATTTGGAAATATTGACCAGCGCAGCGGGCATAGCCTGCTAGTTATTATATATATTTTGCGATGCTATGATTAAATAATATTAATTTTAAAAAATCATTTTCAATAAATAGCAAACCTTAATGTATGGCACGGTTTGCAATAAAAAGGATTCGTACGGTTAGGGTTGGAATAAATGGTGCAATAGCATAGATTGCGGAGTGGTATAAAAAATGGAAAAGTACAAAAATTTTTAAATTTCAATTTTCGTGGCGTTTGTAATTTTTTTTTTAAACTCATATAGCTGTTTTAATTTATTAACCAAAAGAATTGATTAACAAAATTACTCAATTTAAGTTTTTTTCGCTAGCTACAGTAACGGATGTATTTTTAGAAATTAACATTCGAAAATTTGGGATATTGGCGCCAAAGACATTGCCAAATTAGAAAAATATGGAATATCCACAAACTATTGGACTTAAAAGAATGTACTTAGTACCATTCGATTCAGTATATAAAAATACACTAAAAATGTTATCAGTTAAAAAATAACTATAAAATCAGATTTTTAAGGAATTTTTTTTTTAAGTTCGCTCTTTTTATAAAAAAAACCTTAGGGGTGGAATTTTCGAAAATTATTTTTTAGCGTCATTCGATGTCATAAGAACTATTTAATCTCAATTTTCACGATTTTAAGTTCAATAGTTTGGGTTGCGCGTTGATTAATCCCAAATCCAAACATTCTTTTATAGGGGATAGTAGCCTAATTTGGACCGCCACTTTAATTGGAGCGTTGCCATTCTGTCGTTAATTACAGGAAGAGACGCTGTCTACCGCAGAAATCCTACTCATCAGAATGACGTCACTCACGATTAGAAGATGCAACCGCCTACCACGTGTTGTTTTCAGACAATTTTTAAAAACCTAAAGTTAGCCGTTTTGATCTACTTTTTTCCTACTAAAAGTAAGTGAATACTTTAAAACTAAGGTAAGTTGTTATGTTTTTATACACATATATAAATTCATCTGTTAATTGCGCATATTTCTCACGCGGCTTTGTTTGATTTCGTTTTTGTTCTTAGTCTTGAAATTATCTGTTTTAAAAAATGGCGCAGTTGCCATAATTGGACCATTTTAAGTTGCTTGATCAAAAATTTTGAAAATTAAGTAATGAATTTCGAGGACAGTACACTTTGTACACTATTTTTTTGGAGGGTGGGTGGGGGGGTGGTAGGGGTTATATCTGGATTAATACTTTTATACAGTTTAAGCCTATATAAATAAAAAAAATATTTTTACATGTTTATGCAATAAATTTTGTTTGCAATTTCTTTTATCTTGTATGTATTTGTATTTATTTTCTTTGAATACATTATTCCTACTTCGTATTTGGTTTACAGAGTTGAATTCAAACATTTTATTCCTGGAGGATATTTGCGATTCCCTGAGGAAGGGCAGACTTTTTACAGTTCTGGAGGGCGGAATTACACTTTTTTTGCCACTAAAACTCATAAAACCTCAAACCTTCGGGGAGGAGGGGGGGGGGGGTGAATTCAATACTGTTGAATATATAATGTTTGCGTATAATTAATCGTAGCGTATTTTTCAATAGAGCATATTTTTTTAAACACTTTTATAATATAATGTTTAAAATGTTGAAAAAGACACGGACGAGCTGTCTGAAAAAAAAAGGTGACAACAAAAGCTGTTAAAGATATAGGAAATAAAAAGAAGAGAGTAAGTTGTGAAGAAATTGACCTGCAATAAGGCTGTAGCTACAAATCCTCCACAAAAGCCAAAAAATCATTAGAAATATTATATCCTTTGCTAAATTTAGTTTTTAAAAAGTACAGCGGGAGCTAAAAAAACAGTTGTGTTAACATCTCCGCCATATAAAGTAAACCTTGAAATGAAAAAAACACAAAAAATCGACTAAAAGGAAGCTATCACAGCATAAAAGAAAATGGAACATCAAGTTTTAAAAAATAGGCGTAATGCAATTATCAAGGAAATGATGAAAGGGGAGAAATATAATCATAATGTAAAGAAAACTTCTGTTGCAAAAAAAAATCTAATAATTCAGAATCTAAAAAGAAAAATCTAGATAGTGATGATTGGGTTTGCCTGATTTGTAAGAAAATAAAACAGTAGAAAGATCCAGTGTTCATATTGCCAAATATGGTTCCAAGTTGTGTGCGCTGGAAAAAAAAAATCAATAAACGAAATTCATGTGTAAGCTTTGCATCACTCCATAAATGATATTCAAGTAACTGGCAATTATTTTCATAATTTCTATTCTTAATTACTGATAACTTTGATTTCTATTTTGAATTCATTTTGATTCAATTACACTTATTTTCAGATATTTGATTTCATTATATTTCATTGCTGTTATTTTGTTTGATTGTTTCATTAACCATAAACTTTGCTTTTAATAAAATGAGTTATATTCCCTAGTCATTAAAACAACCTCATTTTATTTGGTCCAATTTAGGAGACTGGTGGTCTAACTTAGGCAACCAGTTGCTGAATTTGGACCACTTTTGACTTTTTTTTTTCAAATTAAAATAAAATTTAAGATTTTCAAAAAGAAAATGATCTAAAGTTTTATTTAGTTAGTGGATGAATTGATTGACCCCGTTTAGTGATATTTTTCAGATATTCCAAAAATTAAGTGAGTTACACCTGAAAGTAAGCGAAGTGGTCCAAATTAGGCTACTCTCCCCTATATATAGAGTAGTGAAACGCCTGTCCTAGGACGGTGTGTAGAAATCGTGGTTTTGCCCTAAAATTTTAAATAATGGATACAAATATTTGCATACCGTATATATTCCGTATATATTCGACATATATTCCGTAACCGAGCTATTTGGTTTAAAAATGATAAAAAATCAGTAAACTGAAATACAGTATCTGAGCTATCATGGACGAATCTGGAAGAACGTTTTCACCCAGCTGCTAAGCTTAATGTTTATAACATCTGTTCAGAAACCTGGTTCAGCTCAACAGAATAAATCTGAGGTAAGTTCCACCAGATTCGTTCGGGATAGCTCAGATGGTAGAGCACTGGTGGCTTCAGCCAGGAGATCCCTGGATCGAATCCTGGTCCGGACATTTCTCGCCCAGTTGGAAATTTACATCTAATATGATTTATTTACCATTTAGAATAATTGTGTTAAAATTAATCTAGTGAAATACAGTATTCAAGCAATTTACATTTAAGGGGCTCACAACCGTAGTAGACCAAGTCCATTTTGAAAAAAAAAAAATATATATATATATATGGGATAGTCTTTTTAGAAGGCTCGCAATATTTGTTTTACTCACTTCCACGAGGAACCAAATCTGTAAACAGATGGCATATATGAGACAGTAAGTGAAAACAGGCTCCATGCACTGTGGTAGCAGAAAAAAAAAAGATTTTATTCAAATTCCACATAAACTATCTCATTTTTTTCCAAATGGACTTTGTCTACTATGGTCATTTGGAAGTACAGCCTCCCTATTCAAGGGTGTAAAATTAAAAAATTTTTAATGTTAATAAGTTATTAAACCTCTCTCGGCGCAACCCGAGATTTCCTCGGACAACGTAAAAGTAGCAAAATTTGCGCAACCCGAGATTTCTTCGGGGATGCATTTTTTCTGTCTATTGACCATCCTTGATTATTCCCACCAATTATTTTTTATTGTAAATTTTGCCTTATTTAATCGGAGTATTTTCCCGATTAAATTAGACAAATTTTTTGTTTTGAAAAACCGGTGACAAAAGAATAAAAATTCTTAAAAGACACTCGTCGCGAAGGGATTAAATACACAATTTTTGACGATATTTTGATAAAACAATTACGCAGCGAGAGGATTAATGTTGGAAAAAGAAAGGTGAAAATGGAATAATTATTCATCAAATAATTTTTTCCTAAATAAATTAAACCTACATACCTCAAACAAACAAAGGCTATGTTTATTATATTAATACTAAAAAATATAGAGTACTTTTATGTTAGCTTTGCGATGTGATAAATCGCCAAATATTGTTTCTATTGACATCATTCATATTGCATTAATTTCAATTAAAATATAAACCTTTAGCTCATTTCATCTAAAAAGCATACATTTTTATTTGAAATACAAATATTCAAAATACATATATAACAATAATAATAAATACCATATCATTTTATTTCAACTTTAAAGCATTGTTTCTAAATCACACACTACAAAAAATAACTACTATTTTTGAAACAAAACCCTGTTATTGGTCAGATTTGACCCCGTATAGCATAAAAGTACTGAAAATAGACTTGAATTTTCCAAAATTCGCTTTTAAATTAAAAACTATTTTCATTAGTTCATAGGTAAATGACGTCAAAGGCATATTAACACTACCAGGAGTTACACAATGCGCGAAAGTTTTTTAAATTTTATCAATTAATTTAAAAAAAAATGATTGACTCACTACAGATTGTTTACATAAATGGTTAAAATTAAACACGGTTTCTGACATGTTCGTTTGTTGATATCGGTAATCTGTTGTTGGTAGAAAAATACAATTTTTTACCCTTCTAACGTTTGTCTAACAATTTTCTGACAAATTCTTTTCGAGTTATTAATTTTTTCAATAACTTCAAATGTTTCATTTTCCGAGATTAATATGTGGCCACGATTAGCGAAAAAGACAGTCGTTAGGATCACATAGCTTTTTATTAAAGAGGATTAGTTTTAAAAGATGATCTCAAAATATGAAATAAATGTCTCGTGCAAGTATATTTTTTAAATTAAACTGTTTGGCAATATTATGGTTTGTCAATTTGAAATATGACGAAATTTCCGTCCTTTACATCTGTTAACGCATATTAATGAATTTATTATTTTACAATTTTATTTCTCTTTTAAAATTCACGTGCAAATGTACTTTTTATGACGCAATTATCAATATTTTTCTGCTTTTAATACGTAATCATTTTGTTCTCATTTCAAAGGTTTTTTTTTTCTGTTTATGGTATTCACGTGTATTTTTTTTTTTTTTTCTTTGCAGGAAATATTATTCGTTGCGTTGTTTTTAAATTCGACAACAATTTAAAATAAAAATATTATAGAAATTTATATATAGAAATTTAAATTCTAAAAGTTGTAAAAAAATATCTCTCGAAATGCTGAAAACTTGAATTTAAAATAGAAATAAAATCTCAAAATGTGAGTCAAATTAAAAAAAATAAATGCAGTGTGTACATCGTAAACTTCTATTGTATAAAATGGTCTAAACATGATTAAATTCCTATGTATAGTTTTTGCTGCTAAAAAAATATATATATATATATATATATATATATATGGAACGATTTTTACCAAATTTAACATTAAATATCTCTTAAAATAATTCTTGGATTTGGAAACTGTATGCATCCGCGTGTTTATCAAACATTTCTCTATAATACCATCTATTTTCATATTATTATATGCAATATTTTTTTCTTAATATTAACGAAGAAAGTCCTCCGCTCACAAAAAATTCAAAACTGGCGGCGTCGGTGGTGACAGAGCCCGACCAGTGGCCGGGAGGTTCTGCTCTCGAAGCTGGTAGACGGGAGGTGCTGGGTTCGATCCCAATCGCGCCCGTTGGCCTAATCGTTCGGAGTTTTCGTGGTTTTCTTCGAACCTTGGTTCTCCAAGCGTTAATACGGGTTAGGTTCCCTTAGAAAGACCTTCACGGAAGGCACTCCCCCCCCCCCTTAGGGCCTATATCCCACGTGCAGATAATTGGCCGACATAAATACAACCAACCGGTGGTGACAGCGTTAGTTCTTTTTTTTAGCATTGAGATATTAACGAAGAAAGACCTTCGTTCTGAAAAAATTCAAAACCGCCGGCTGCGGTGGCAGTGGTAGTGTTTGTTACTTTTTTTCTTAGAATAGAGAGATACACAATATGTAAAAATTCATCCTGGCATCAATATTTTTCTAAAGCTGTAAGTTTAAAATATGTTTCACATTATTAGATCTAATTCCGCGATTCCCTTATCTTGTTCTAAATTACTACTTTATATTCACTAAATCCTTATTCTTAAATAACCTCTATCGTTAATTCTGTTAAATGCATTTTAATTCAATGTCTCAATTATCTAAATTACTTAAATATTACACTTTTAGTATTCATAAATTAAATATTCCATTTTCGCTCTTTTTTCTTTTAGAATGTTCTTTTAGCTTCCATTTTGTTTTCCCGCGCGTATTCCGGGGTTATCCTTTTTATTTTCAAATTCGCCCACTCTATCTGCCAGCACTATTTCCATGGCGTGGTATTCTTAATTATTAATTGGTTCAGAGCGCGACCTACGTCATATTTGTATTCCAACACTTGACGCACAAAAGGCCGATGCTCGCTATTTTTCAGTTTCCATACCACTCACTGGTCACCGTCCACGTATTCGATTATCTACAACTTTGTTCATCCTTAAATCAATACTATGAAGCGATGGCTATTATTCTTGGTGGAAACTGCGCCACCGAATGATGTTTTAATAAAAAGATGAGCTGTCTTTACGTTTTGTCTCAATTATTTCTTGGGAATCTTTCATGTAAAAATGTATTCCATGGTCTTCACTCGTCCACTGATAATCATCCTGTAACGTCAATGTCGTTTCCAATCTTCGTTATACTAGTACAACAGGATTGAATTTACCTGTTCTGACAACTTATACTTCTCTATTACTGCTGGACGTGATCCACTACTGATATCGTGACAGCCAGTTAATTCATTCTAACTAGAAATATAATCCAATGTTGCCATAATGCAACATATACAGTGGCGATCAAAAATTTCCAGCCAGCATAAAAAATTTTATTAATTTGTAAGTATACCCATATGAAAAGGAATTTCAAAATGATTCTTATACACTTTATTGACATAATAGTTAAGAACTTATTCATGGAATAAAAAATAAATATTATCTAATTTAATTGACATTAGTATTTGTAAAGGAAAACGCATGTTCTCAAAAGTTTCCAGCCACCTTGGCAAGTTTGAAAAAAAATGGTGTTATAACAGAAAATAACTGTGATCAACAACATTTACAATTAGAATTTTGTATTCATACATTTGGCAAGAAATACTGCAGCGCAGCAACGTGGCATTGATTGAATGAACAGTTGTAGATCGTTAATGTTAAGTTTTGTCCATGATTCTTGCAATTTTTGTGAAAATGCTGCTGAATTGGAATATTTATAATACCACACACGTTTTCAAGTTAGTTTCAAATGCGTTCTATTGGGTTCAGATTTTGTGATTGGGCTGTCCATTTCAAAAGCGGATTTTTTTTTGTTGTTTGTTTTAAAGCCACTGCTTGACGATCTCTCATGTATCCTTTTGGTCGTTATCATGATGAAACAAATAGTTGCGACCACAATTTTTCCTCCAATAAGGCAGCAAATGATCTTGCAAGATATCATTATGCATTGCACTATTCATCTTGTCGCGGATTTCAAATGACGGACAGGCGCATTTTCCAGAAAATGCTCCCTACAGCATAACCTGCGTTCCGCCATGATTCATTGTAAGAATAATATATCTTGCATGTTTTTTTTTTTTTTTTTTTTTTTTTTTTTTTTTTTTTTTTAAGTCGTCGGTCCCAAAAGTGATTGAATGTCGATTAATCGGAAAATAATACTTTTTTCCAGTTTTCACTTGACCAGTCATTGTACTCCTTGGAAAACGGCAGTCAGGCCCTCTGATTTTTTTTTTTTTTTTTTTACTTATGAAAGGTTTTTTTAACACCGGCGGTTCCATAAAGTTCTACGTCACGTAAGCGTCTTGACACTGTAGACCGACTTATTTCTGTAATATTTTAACACCGTAAAACGCGGGGAATTGCTGCAGCAATTTTACGCGGATCATCAACTGCTTTTCTTCCGATAATTCTGTCCACAAGAATAGTCATTTTCTGGGGTTTCCCGGACCGTGTTAAGTTCCGAAGTCTATGCCCATCTTTATATATATATTTTTTAAATATCGTTCAAAGCAAATTTTTCGATCGACAACTTTGCCGCAATCTCCCGAGATGATTCTCCCTTTAGCGACAAGCAAATCACTCGCTTAGGAATAATAAATTGTTCAACTTTTCATTTTTGAATTTCAAATACGTTATTCATGTTGATTAATTAACAAACACGGCCAAAAAAACGCTTTATCCATAGCAAAAACTAACGGATGACGAATGGCCGGAAACTTTTGCACACGCGAATTTCGAATTACTCCCCTTTGCATCGAGTATCTTCAGTATCCAATCAAAGTGATCACGTGGTCAGAGGTAATTTGCTTATTCCAAACTTTTGGAGCAATTGTGCTTCTTCTTCGCTGAAACGTTCTGTCAAACAAATCAAAGTAAATAACTAGTCAGAAACTTTTGACCGCCACTGTATATTAAGCATTTGTACATCTGCGACAAAAATAATATGGTAAAATTTACTATGGTAAATCTTGACATGTCTGCCGAATAGCTCAAAACGGAAATTATTTCCAGCAACGAAATTAAAGGGCCTTGTATTGAATCCATAAAAAAAATATATTTATTGAATACTTCAAAATTATACTAGAATCATTTTATACCACATACGTTTTTTAAATATTCGCACATATCATCCTTCAAAGCATATCGATGTTAACATTTTCATAAGGGCAGAGAATGACATAGTTGTTATACTCCGTTGTTCCACAATTTACAAATAAATATATATATGTGTTAAATTTTCCATTTTAAATATTCTACTGTAAGTTTATTGAAATCATTATTAGTTGAAATTGGAACATATAAAAAAAAAAAAAAAAAAAAAAAAAAAAAAACTTGCCACTCAGATGTAAATCCCGTAATCAAAATGTTAAAAACCTATATTATTGCATTTATACCTAAGTCACTAGTGCAACTTTCTTTCGCAAAGTGACTTCAAATGCAAGATGCATTGATTTTGTGAATTATAATATACTGTTTAAAGGGTTTAAATGAAATAAAAATTCTATTAATGTAAGACAAATTTTTTAAATTAATTTGTATAAATTTAATTGTTATAAAATCCAACATATTTTGGATTCGCTATGAACAATACATATTTAATTTATTTATATAATATATTTTTATAATAGAAGGCTCTGCCCCCGACCAGCTACGCTCGTCAGCCGTTCAAACACCGCAAACTCTAAAAGCACGCTAATTTGATCGGCTTTAAAAAGAATTCCAGAAGAAGGAATTATAATTAAAAAAACAGTTGCTATCTCTTTGTTAACGGGTTGTTTTCGTCTTTGGTTAAATCAGATCAGTGAAACATGTGAAAATAAGCTAATATAAAATGATTTAAGTAAACAGAGTCTTTGTCTCCCGGTAATTTTTAACAACAGTATAAAGAAGTTTTTTTTTTTTTAATAAGACATTTTAAATGTATCGTTTTAAATCTGACGTAATTTTCAGCAAAGTTTTCTTCCTCCTTTTTAATATTCACGTGAAAATAATTTTATTGTTAGAAAGGAAATATTATTTGCGCTCTCTGATAATTCTGAACACAAGAGCAATGCGACTCTTGTAGGCACTTCAATAACATCTGCATTGGTTCAAAATATCTCAATATGTTGATTTTCTGTAAGCAAGTAAACCCTATTGGTTTACAATGGAAGTCTATGAGAATTTGGCGAAGTATTAGAGATATTGCCAAGTTGATGTCTCTTTTGGCGACACATCGCCGAGTTGACGACAAACCTGGCGGTATTTGGCGACATCCCCCGCCTATGGCAACCCCCCTTATATGCATGGAGATGCATTAAATGCTGTTCAATAACCAATGAGATGCGTTTCCTTGATACGATAGCGTAATATATATATAGATTAGTTTTAAAAGATTATCTAAAAATATTGTTTAGTATGATTTGGCAATTTTAAATATGACGTAATTTACTCCATTTGCGATTTTAATGCATATTAATGAATTTATTATTTTACATTTTTCTTTCTCTTTTAAAATTCACTTGTAAATATTGTTTTTATGACATAATTATCAATGTTTTCCAGCTTTTAATACGTAATCATATAATTGTGATTTGAAAGTTTTTTTCTGTTTATAATAGTCATGCGTAAATAAATTTTTAATTTGAAGGAAATATTCTTTGCGCTCATTTATATTTGGCAACAATTTAAAATTATACCTTTTCTAAAAGTTGCAAAAAATTTCTCTCGAAATGATGAAAATTTGAATTTAAAATGGAAAAAACCTCAAAAAATGAGTAAAAAAAATGCAGTCTGCTAACTGGTAACTTCTAGTGTATAAAATGATCTAAAAATGATTAAATTACTATTTATAGTTTTTGCTCCTATAAAGCTTTGATGGAACGATTTTTACCAACTTTAACATTAAATGTATCTTAAAATAATTCTTCAATTTGAAAACAGCGTGTTTATAGAACTTGTCTCTATAATAAATAAGGGGTTCTGCCCCCTACGAGCTACTCTCGTCAACTCTCGTTCAAACACTGCAGACTCAAAAAGCACGCGACTTTGATCAGCTTTAAAAAGATTTCGGAAAATCGAATTATAATTTATAAAAACAGTGGCGATCTCCCTATACACGGGTTTCTATTCATTTCTCTTTGATTGGGGAATTTTAAGGCCAAATCAGCTGCTTTTAAAAGATACGATGGCTGTTTTTGTCTTTTATTAAATAAAATCAGTTAAACATTTCAAAATAAGCTGATATAAAATGAATTAAGTAAACAGAGTCTTTGTCTCCCAGTATTTCTTAACAAAGCGAAAAGAAAGTTCTTTTAAATAAGACATTTTAAATGTATCGTTTTTAATCTGACGTAATTTTGACCAAACTATTCTTTCTATTCCTAATATTCACGTGAAAACACTTTTCTTGGAAATGAAATATTATTTGCGTTGTCCTAAGATAATAGTTTGAAAGATCGTCTCAAAAAATCAAATAAATCACGGGGTCTTCGTGGCCGAGTGGTCAAAGCACCACGCTGCTAATCGCTTGAGATCGTATGAGATTGTGGCCTCGAATCCCACTGGTTCCATTGCCCACACTTTTTGCGTGTAACTCCCAGGATGTATTTCTCTTGTGTTGTAATATATGCTATCTTGTCTCTGACTTATAAGCGGGCTCTCATGTCAAGCACATAAGTCACATGTTTGTTGTTCAATAAATAAATAAATCAAATAAATGTCTCGCGCAATTTCTAAATTTAAATTGTTTTGCAATATTTGTGGAATATTTTGCAACCTTCTCTCGCGGGCCTCTCTTAGCCAGGCGGGCGCCGCGAAGGATCACGTGACGTTTGAGAGAATTGATATTAAAAAACATTTTTTTCTTTCTTGTTCCTTTTTAGTTGGTTTTGTGAATGTAAAATATGAACGCAGTAAGTAGACTGCATTTTTTCTCTTGGTCTTCTAAAATTAGAAGAAATGTTGTTTTAATTTTAAAGGGAAAATTTATCTCGAGCATAAAATCATGCTATTGTTCTTTATGGCTTCTTAATAGAAGAAAATAGTTGCTGGAAATTTAATTGTATTTAGAATCATGACTTCTAGAAGGAGCAAAGCAACTAAATATGTTTCATCTGTAAATAATGTACATTATGTATATATTCGAATTGTAAATAATAATCTACAAAAGGTTCTAGTGATGATGATTATTTACCAATGATAAACACAAAAGTAAAAACCTTTATTTGTGAAATATGATGACTTTAATATGATTTAAATGGAATCTTGACTTCTTATACTAATGCTCTCCCTATAACAATTTCGTGAACTGTGATTTAATTGTGGAATAACTTGAAATTCTTCAAGTTTTTGGTGCCTCAACAACCGGGAAAAAAGGTAAGAAATACCTTTATTATTCTGCATGACTGTTGATTTTTTGAAAATATACATTTTTCATGATCATTTATTTTGAACATTGAATTTAAATTTAAACATGGATAAGCCTGATAAGTTAAAAAGTAAAAGAGCTACTGTTCGTGCAGCCATTACGAAATTAATCACAAAATGTGATACATTATTATCTGTTGATATTGATAAAACTGATTGCGACTCATTAATGGAATCATTAGAGCTCGTAAATGAAAAGGAAGCTCAACTAAAGGAATTAGATTCCGAAATGGATGAGCTAATTCAGGAAAAAACTGAATATGAAAAAGAACTAAAATCGGTAGAAGAATATTCTGAAAAAATATCCAGTTTGAAATTTAAAATTAAGATGAGGCTTAAAAAATGTAAAATCGAAACTGAACCAAAAGTTGTACTAGAATCAAGTAACGGTTCAAAAATCGGAAGTAAACCAGTTTCGGCAGTGAAGCTTCCTAAACTTAATATAGAAAAATTTTCTGGTGATGCAAGCCAGTTCTTAGAATTTTTTAATTTATTTACTAGTGCGATAGATTCAAACGAATCGTTATCAAAAATTGAAAAATTCCAATATCTCAAATCCTTGTTGTCTGGTCCTGCATATAATATTGTATCTGGTTTTGAACTGACAGATCAAAATTATTCTACTTGTTTAAAATTGTTAGAAGAGAGGTATGGTAAGCGGGAAAATATCATAAACTGTTACATGAATAAAATTCTAAATCTTGAACCAGTGAAATCCTCTAACAATGTTATTTCTTTAAGGAAGCTGTACGATAATATTGAAACTAGTATGAGAAATCTTGATGCGTTAGGAGTAACATCAGGCTCTTACGGCCATTTATTACTACCAATTTTATTAAGGTTATTACCAGAAAATTTGATACTAGATTTCCATCGAAAACGTGACCCCGATAAGGACTGTGAAGTCACCGATTTAATAAATTTTATTAAAACGGAATTAAGATGTCGTGAAGCTACTAATTTAGTAAACAATTCCCAAACCAAGACTTATGAAAATTCTAAAACTAAATATGAAAATCCTTCAAGTAAATATCAAAATTTTCCGCAAAAGAAAAATATACCTTCAGCTGCTGCTTTAAATACATCTACAAAACAGTTTTGCATATTTTGTAAGTCTTCTGATCATGTAGGACTAAATTGTTCGAAATTCACTGATGAACAGAAACGATATAAATTAAAGAAAGAAGGTCGCTGTTACAAATGCTTTTACAAGTCCCATTTATCAATTAATTGTAGAACAAAAATTAACCCTTGTTCCAAATGTGGTAACACTACCCATAGTACTTTATTTTGTTTTAAAGAAACAGCAAAAGAAAATCCTGAAAAAGAAATGGAAGGTGCAATTGTATCTATGATGTCAGAACAAAAATATAAACAAAATAAATCTACATTATTGCAGACTTGTACAGTTTCTGTGTCTGCTGGTAAGGAATGCTTGTTGGCTCGCGTTTTATGTGATAGTGGTTCAGAAAAATGCTTCGTGAAGAGATCGCTAGTACAAAAATTAAAATTGAAGCCATTGCGAAGAGAAAATTTATTAGTTTATCCTTTTGGGCGGAGACGCCCTTATGAATCTTGTTATGAAGTAGTTGCTCTAGAATTATCCAGTGTTGTGCAACCTATTAACTCGATAAATATCGAAGCTCTTGTGGTTGATAATATAACTGGGGCTTCTGTGAAAACACTAGAACCAGAACTTCTAGACATAATGAGAACAAGAGGCTTTAAGCCTGCTGATACAGGTCTTGAACAGGAAATAAATATTTTGCTAGGGTCTGACTTTTTGTGGAAAATATTAAAGGGAATCGAGGGAAAATTGACAAAAGAATTATACGTTGCAGAAACTATTTTCGGTCATACGGTGCAAGGGCAAATAGAGTCTAATAAAAAAGAAGTAGCTTGTTTGCGTGTTTCAGTTGAAAATATAAATACCCAACTGAAAGCATTTTGGGATCTTGAATCAATTGGCATTGCTGAAAGCAATGAAAAGAACATTACCGATCATGAGGTAATAAAAGAATTTAAAGAAAATCTAAAATTCGTAAATGGGCGTTATGAAGCAAAATTATTGTGGAAAGATTCTCGCGAATTACTTAGAAATAATCTTGAAGTAGCAAAGAAGCGGTTTTCTAGTTTAGAAAATAAATTCTTGAAAAACGATTCTCTATTTAAAGAATATAACTCCATTTTGCTAGAGCAGTTTAATGAGGGTGTGATAGAATTGTGCATCGAGAAACATTTTAATAATTCCTATTACATGCCACACAGACCTGTTATCCGTGACAACAAAACTACAACAAAAATGCGCATAGTCTATGATGCTTCTTCCAAATATGATGATTCTCTATCATTAAACGAATGTTTGTATCATGTCCCTAACTTGAATTCTAATGTTTTAAATGATGAAAACATTCCTGTTTCGTGTTTCGAACCCCCAAATACTTCCTTGAAAATTTTAGGATTGATCTGGAACAATACAGAAGATAAATTAGGACTAGAATTACGACCCTTGTTAGAAAAAATAAATAACGATTCTTCTACGAAACGCAGTGTTTTGAAAATTGCAACTATGTTATTTGATCCAGCCGGATATATTGCCCCTTTTGTTATTCGCATCAAATGCCTCTTACAATATTTATTGTTAATGAGAATATCATGGGATGAAATTTTTTCTGGTGAACTAGAAAATAATTGGCAAAATTGGCTTTCAGAAATCCCGTATCTCGCACACTTGAAAATTCCCTGGCAGTATTTTAGAAACCCGATCATGGAAAAGGAGCATCTCCAATTACATATTTTTCCTGGTGCTAACCCTAATGTGTATGTTCCTGAATTTCTTTCCTTGCCCGAAGATCAGTGGCCTAGCGTTAAAATTGTCGCTACACAATTACCTGATGTTTCTAAAGAGAAGTCTCGAAAATCAGCAACCATTTCTTGCGTTCTTCAAACAAATAAATCTGATGAAATTCCCATTTTTATTCTTGAAAAGTATAGCTCCCTAAAGAAATTGTATCGAGTAACTGCTTGGATATTTAGATTTATTTCTAATGTAAAATTAAGGGTAGAAATAAGAAAATTTTCAGAATTATCAGCTGAGGAAATGTTACATGCTGAAAATTTTTGGTTAAAGCTAGTCCAGGAAGAAAGTTTCCCTGAAGTTATAAAATCCATGAAATGTAACAAGAGTATCCCTAAAGAGTCGAATCTTCTTCAGTTAAATCGTATGTTGTCAGATGATGATTTGCTGTTGCTACGAGGACGGTTACAAAAGTCTGATTCCTCATTTTATGAAAAACATCCTGATGTGATTCCTGCAAAACATAAATTGACTGAATTAATCGTGAAAGATGCACATGAAAAAGTTTTTCATTCAGAAGTGCCCAGAACATTAGTGCAAACTTGTGAAAAGTTTTGGATTTCAAAATCTAGACAGCGCATAAAATCAGTCCTAAACAAACGTGCAATCTGGAAGAAATCTAACGCACGCCCTGGTGAACAAGTTAGAGCACCTCTAAAACATATCTTGTGTTTACCTACCATAAAAGTGAACGATTTGATTTTACTAGCAACCAAAGAATCTTTAGTGAAATGCTTCCGTTTACGTGAGACTCTTCTAAATCATTTTTGGAAGCGTTGGAAAAATGAGTATCTTCTCAATTTAAAATCTGTTCACTACACGGACCAGAATAAATCTTCAGACTTTAAAGTGGATGATGTGGTGCTTGTACATGATGAACACTTACCCCGAAGTTTGTGGAAGTTGGGAAAAGTTACTAAAACCTTTATGGGCAGAGACGGCAAGATAAGATCTTGTGAACTCAAAACAAATAATTCATTTATTAAGAGACCTATAAATCTATTGTACAATCTTGAGCTCACAAACTAAAAAAAAAACAGTCTGAACTTTTTTATTAATAGAACTGAAAAAAAAAAAAAAACTCTGATATTATTAGAGACTCAAGAACTCTTTTGTTTATTGACTTAAAAAAAAAAAAAAAAAAAAAAAAAAAAAAAAAAAAATTATTTTTTTCACTTAAAAAAAAAAAAAAAAAAAGAGTTTCTTGTTTGATAATATTTCTAATTTTTACTTTATTTTTTTTTTTTGTATTGAATATTCTAGACAAATTTGTATAGATTTAAATTGTTCTTTCTATTTTTAGTAGCAGAAACCTGTTGGCAAATTTTTAAATTGTTTATTATTTTATTGAAGTCCAGTATGTAAGTATATATTTTGATTTGTATTGTATTTATGTATAGTGTAACTGATAATTTTTTAGAATAATTTTTATTTCTACTTTAATTATTTGAATCCCCATTTTGATGAACCCTTGTTCATCGGGGGGGAGTTTGTGGAATATTTTGCAACCTTCTCTCGCGGGCCTCTCTTAGCCAGGCGGGCGCCGCGAAGGATCACGTGACGTTTGAGAGAATTGATATTAAAAAACATTTTTTTCTTTCTTGTTCCTTTTTAGTTGGTTTTGTGAATGTAAAATATGAACGCAGTAAGTAGACTGCATTTTTTCTCTTGGTCTTCTAAAATTAGAAGAAATGTTGTTTTAATTTTAAAGGGAAAATTTATCTCGAGCATAAAATCATGCTATTGTTCTTTATGGCTTCTTAATAGAAGAAAATAGTTGCTGGAAATTTAATTGTATTTAGAATCATGACTTCTAGAAGGAGCAAAGCAACTAAATATGTTTCATCTGTAAATAATGTACATTATGTATATATTCGAATTGTAAATAATAATCTACAAAAGGTTCTAGTGATGATGATTATTTACCAATGATAAACACAAAAGTAAAAACCTTTATTTGTGAAATATGATGACTTTAATATGATTTAAATGGAATCTTGACTTCTTATACTAATGCTCTCCCTATAACAATTTCGTGAACTGTGATTTAATTGTGGAATAACTTGAAATTCTTCAATATTATTTTTGTTCATTTTATGTAATAACTGTAATGCGACGTAAATGTGATGTAATTTTTCCTATTTAAGACTTCTAACGCATGTTAATGAATTTATTATTTTACAATATCCTTTCTCTTTTAAAATTCACGTGCAAATATAGTTTTTATGACATAATTTTTATAAGTTCCAGCTTTTTATACGTAATTATTTAATTCTAATTTGAAAGGGTTTTTTCTGTTTATAATAGTCACGTGTAAATATATATATATATTTTTTTAATTTAAAGCAAATGTTATTGTTTGCGCTATTTACACAGTTGGCAACAGTTTACATTTATACCATTTTCTAATCTATGTAAAAAAATATCTCTCGAAATGCTGAAAATTTGAATTAAAAATAGAAATAAAACCATAAAAAATGAGTCAAATTAAAAAATTATATACAGTCTGTACACCGGGAAATTCTAACGTATAAAATGTTCTAAAAATGAATTAATTCCGATGTATAGTTTTTGCTCCTATAAAACTTTTTTAATGAACGATTTTGTCCAACTTTAGCATTAAATATCTCTTAAAATAATTCTTCGCACTGTAAAAAAAAAAAAAAATGGTAACTTTCCATGTAAAATCCAGGAACGTTTCGCCTTTTCTCAGGTTTTCAGAATAATTTAGCTCTTTCCTGTGAAATTCTGGTTTTCTTATCTGAAACGTTCCTGAACAAAAGTTGAAAACAGCAAAACGCTGCGGCCGCCATTTATTATTTTTTTGCTATAATCCGTTGCTCGCGCGCGAGTGTCGAAAAAGAATTCCTTAAATGAATGTAAAAAAAAATCAATATGGAATGCAAATAAATCAATAGACGACATAATCCTTTACGTCTCTATTGTCAAGACAATTCATATGAAAACACAATACCTCCGTGACATCGCTAAGAGATTATCTCTCGTACTTGTCTGTGAAATGTTTAAGGAGCACACCGTGTAAAAAAAATACACCTATTATTTGGATCTCCATTAACCAGGGGACCATCAAACATGATTCTCACCGATTTTGATTAATTTAAAGTATGTTTTAGAGTTCTTATCTCTAATTATTCTTGTGAAAGGATTTCTTCAAATGGGACTTAGATTTTCAGAAATTAGATGCCGAGGTTTAGCGTACGTTTCAAATACCCATTAGTTTGCAGCTCTCAACGTGTCTTTCGTGGTGTGGACGCAGAAAGCTCGCACGCCACCCGTACGGCCCGAGTTCGATGCTACCTCTGGACTTTTTTTTTCTTTTTTAATTAATTTTATATTTTAACACTTTATTACAATTTGATTTAAATTTGATATATATTTGACACTTTGAATTGCTGCAAATTTGAATTTTTTTTTTTTTCGGAAAAAATATACAATTACGTTTAGGTTTTTTTTTTTTTTTTTTTTTTTTTTTTTTTTTTTTTTTTCATGAAAATTTATATGTATTTTATCTAACTTGTAAACTAACATAATTACTAACGAAAATCCATAATATTTTATGTCTAGATTTTTTTTTTCTAATTATTATTTACATTTATATATTTTTATATTTTAAGCAAAGTTCAGAAACAATATATCATATATATATATTTACTTTATTGAATTTTAACTGAAAATTTATTTTTTCGTGTAAATTATAAATAATAATTTTGATGTCAATTTCAAAATATTTTTTCGTTCTAACAAATAATGATAATAAAGCGAAAATTGTCAACTGGAAATGTAAAAATCGTCTGCGGATCCCGCATGCTCTGTGAAATGTCAGTAATGTTTTGCTGTCAACAGAAATATTCCTATATTAATACATGGAAATTATAATATATAATAATGGAAATTATACATGGAAATTATAATAAATAAATATTACATCTTGTGCTGCGTTTGTAGCCTTGCCAACATACAATAGTGAGAAATTTTCCGAGCTGTGTATCGTTTCAAGTGGTTTAGTCGGTAGAACGTCAGTGCGCTATACTGATGGCCCGGGTTCGAGTCCCGGCTTGGAATCTTTTTCACTATGTTGGCCTTTGCGCCTTTTAAGCAATTACTTCGAAATTTGATTTTCATTTGAAAAGAAATATTCCTGGTATTTCGCAGGAAACTTACTGGCATTTCCGTAGAAAGTTTTTAACATATACAGTAAAGTTCCAGTCATTTTCAAGAAATGTTTCTTGGAAATAATGGGCAACTCAGCTGCCCATTTTTTCCCAGGAACGTTGCGGAATTTTTTTTACAGTGCGATTTGAAAACGATCTGCATCAGCGTGTTTATCAAGCATTTCTATATTACACCACCGATTTTCAAATTTTTGTATACAATATTTTTCTTAATATTAGCGAAGAAAGACCTCCGGTCACAAAAAATCCAAAACCGGCGCGAATGCGGTGACAGCGGTAGTTACTTTTTTTTAGAATTGAGTGATAAATATCACTTTTGCCAGTTTGTGGTTTAAAATAAATGTAAATCAATTTCATTTTATATTGAAAATGTGGTTTTTCAGATGCATTTTCTAAACGGACAGTCAGATTTTTAACTACAGGATAAAGTGTTCATATAAAATGTTAAAGATGATTCATAGGGCATACATATGAAGAATCAGATCTTAAAATATTCCATCCAGGATTGAAGACTACCCTATCGGCTACAAAAATGATTTGGCACCATACATGTTTTTCAGATATAAATAAAAATTTTAGTTACCATTGACAGCACCGTAGGTGTGCGAAGATTACGCATGTACCAGGGTAAAAAAAAATGGTATTAAATAATGTAAAAATAAGTTCTCTTCCTTTGAAAAGAGACAATAAGAGCTAGACATTGTATTTACTTCCCTCATCTTTATGTCCGGCAATTATAAAATATATATCTTAGTTTTTCCCGTCATTTTCACAGGCGAAAAACGATAGTCATACTCTAATGACCTAAATTATAGAGCGGCCCAATTGTGTTAGACGTTATTTAATTAATATGGAGATTTTAGTACCGTATACAATTGGTAATATGCTTCAATAGAGTAAAGCTAACACTTTTCTAGTACGTTGAAAATGCCTACAACTACTGATGTATAAGTTGTATGTGAAAGTTTTGAAATTTTATGTCAAACCTAGCATAACGTTATCTTTGTATAAACTTCCACGTAATTTTCATGTATAAACGTAGTGATACTGTATAAATGTAAAATTATTATAAAACAGTATTTAAATATTTATTAATTTTGTATAAAACATAAGGTTGTTATTAACCATGATTACGAATGTTTATAATGCCAAAGAATTTACATATTAATTAGAAAGTATTATGAATATTTCGTAAAAAGAAAGTTTCAGAAATAAATATTGTACCCCAGTAATTTTTTTTAAAACGAAAATATTAAAATGTAGCGCCTTTTTTGAAAATTTAATATTCAATAAAAATATTTTGAAGAATGTATTTGTGAGAGCACATTGAATAATTAATTTTCCTTTTAAATGCTAACGAGTTCTAAGTTTCAAAAGAATAATTACTCCCTTAATGAAATTTTCAAGACTATATTAAATTATCGCTTAAAAGTCACTTCAAAACAAAGTAACTTGCTCAGGCATCTTTAAAATTGTATTTGATATTTATTTATTTATTTATTTTGTAAAAAAAAAGTATAATACTTTTATGAAACTTATTTTTATAACTTATATTTTAAAGCTTTGTTTCGTAAAATATTTGATTAATTTTACATGAGCGTATTAATTTTAAATATTTTATACATTTTAAGGAAATGCGGTTAGATATTAATTGTTTTTATTGTTTTAGGTAAAATTTACTAAAAGGTATTTAAAATTTCTTTAATTATATAAAATACAAAAAATATACATTTAAAAACCAAAGTACTTTCACGTAAACTCATACTAGTCATTAGGGTTCGAAATAAAATGCAATATAGTTTTGTATTTTATTTCATAATGCTTTTTTTAAATGCACAATTTTGGAACATTATATTTTTAACAACATTAAAAAAAAAAAAAAAAAAAAAAAAAAAAAAAAAAAAAAATCAGTAATTTTTGATTAAAGAAACTTTTAATCTAATTCATATATTGTCATGTTATGATAAATTATTTTAACATATCACGCATTTTCCATTATTCATATACGAAACCTTAAACTGCGTTATATAATGATTTTGTTTCACTGTTATAAAGAAGAAGGGCTGAGACACCTTGTCGTCCACGTTATACAGATTTCAATTTCTTAAAAATATAAATATAGACGATAATAATTTAAAATTTCCAAACTAATAAATCTGAAAAAAGCTATTAAGCATTGAGTTTAACATATTGGGAAATAATATTAAATGTATTTTTCAATAATTTCTTTATGTCTGAATATTCATTATCCTGCGGGTCCGAATTTATTGATTTCTATTAATTTTGTTATGTAATTTTATCCTGAAGAGAACGTATAAAAACAAATTTACCTTGGTTCGTAAAATATATTTCTTACATTAAGAAATATTCTCCCACCGGTGTAAATGGTTATAATACATATATTTTAATATGGCCGTCAAAAGATATTTATAATGCAATTTGTTTTAAAATATCGAAATAAAAATTGCCTAATAAACCGCGCCGTTTTACCAGACATTAAATATATCATGAATAAAACAAAATCGTTTGTAAAATAAGAAAAGTGAATGAAATAAATGTTTTTAAAAGTAATAGTAATGGGAAAATAAAAATGCTGCGAAATCCTTCCAAAACAAAAGCTATGATTTAAGAATCTAAAATTCACCCTAACTCTTCATTCTGAATCTTATAAAATATGCAAATGAATGTCTTTGGAGCTGTACTAAAAATTTATTCTTTCATATTATTTGTAAAATTTATGATCATGATTTGTGCCGCGTCTGTATATAATGAAAAAGATTTGGCACTACATAAATTTTCTTTTATTTTAATAGTTAGAATATGTATGCTTTTCAAGTGAAAGGAAAGCATACAAGGAATATCTATGCATTTCATGAATTATAATTACCCAATTTATTTGAATATGCCATATCAGAATCATTACATTGTTAAATGAGAATCAGTCATTAATATAATGGATCGTATTTGAGAAAATGAAAACGCTTTTTTTATTTACTTTGGTTTCCTTTTTATTCCTACAAACTGTTATTTATAAAGAATAAATTTATAAAAGAAAATGGCACTGGGATACTGCATACTTATATATATATATATATATATATATATATATATATATATATATATGCAGATAGATAGATATACATATAGATTTAGAAATATATATTTGTTGTTTTATTTTTGAACTGTTAGAAACATTTGCATACAAAAAGAGAATATACTTAGATTATACAATATACACATAGCTTTCGTCACGTAAGAATATTTAAGCTGGCTTATTTGCTGTGTATTCATATTAAAACTGACTAACATATTATTAGAAGTTGAAAACTATGAAGCATCAAAAAATTAAAAATATCATAACTTAGTACGTTTTGGGCGTAAAAGAGAAGTTTTTCTAAATGTGCTTATCGGATCAAGTGCAAAAATTTTAAAATTCAAACTGCTAAGTAATATTTCACGTAAATGCCTTTTAATACAATTTACAACAACCTATATAACATTTTGGCATTTTCAATTCTTCTTCTAAAGCTAACGATTTATGGATAAGAATGTAATATAGCTAGTGTCATCAAAGGATATATTTACATTTTAAAAATATTAGTTTCCTGCTCACATTAAATATCTACAACTCCTATGGATCTAAAATTTATGTTTGAAAATGAATAACGCTAAGCTGACGCACCCTTAACGAAGTCCATATGTAAAAAATATGTATTTTTAAAAAGAAAATATGCAGTTCTGCTACCTTATCATTTGTAGATAAATAACAATTATCTGAAAAAAAAAACATTTTTACATTCTTATATATATTAATCAGGCAATGTCATGTAAAACAACTTAAGTATTATTATACAATTTTAAATCTTACTAAATAAGATTACAAAATCATTTCTTTATCTTTACAAATACATTTATATGGATGATTTCCATTGTGTATCAAATGTATGTTTATTATTTTTTTCTTATAAATTATCCTAATAAGCCATACTCCAAATTAGTTTGATTTCTCCAAAAATGCAATAAATTATGCTTTATCATAAAAATAAAAAAATATCAGCGTTCAACTTAAAAAAAATATTCTTAAAACGTGACAAAAATATTAAACAAAGAGATACGAGGCATAAAGGCTTTATGTGCATTATGAGTTATTCTAGTGCTATCATTAGTTATCGTCTTTTCGTATTAAAGAAATAAAAGAGTCTTTTGCATATGCGTTTATCTAAGCTCACAAAAAGAAATTATCAATGAATATTTATCACTCACATAAGTTTATAAAAAATATTATTTTTTAGTATGCGGAATCATATATATATAGCTGTTTCAGAAAATATATTATTATTATTAATGTAATAATAATAATGCATATTATGAATTATAAAGAATTGATTAACCCATAGTTTAGCAATTAATAAAACAAATGTAATTCTAATATATTATTTATATATGATAACTTTCTCATTAATGTATTAAATTGATTTTTTGACGATAATCAGTAACCATATGCAATGTTATGAAATGAATTTCGATTTCTTGTCAGTTTATTTGAGAACAAAATGAATCAACGAAAATTAATTGGATATTAGAATCATCTAAGATAATTAAATTACAATGCGGATATTGTTCAATAGAATATAGTGGATAATTGCCAAATTAATGTAAAAAAATATATCTACCTAGACTTTTAACTGTTTTCTACAGTGTAGGAATAATTTGCTTAATACGTAGCTTTAATTGTTTCAACATAAAAAAACCACGTACACACACATCGAATGATCACTGCCTAATGTCATTTCTTTCTCTACACAGAAATAGTAAGAATAGTAATATCCATTGTGTAGTGTTGATGTCTCATTTTGTCAAACAGAAGTCCACCATGACTAAGGATAGATTTTAAATAATACGGTTTACGTGGGCTATTTAATTTATTATTCGAAACAATTAAAGTCATAAACTGATCTTTAAATGCGTACCAATCTTGATAATTTCCCGAAAACATTGGGAATGGTATATCAGGCAATTTAAAACTTATCAAACATAAAGAATCATTTCTTATCTTTTTACCCGACTGCCAAGTAGGGTTATGTGATTCACGCGTATCTGGTATGTGGATTTCTTTATACCCGCGAAACATCTAAACGGTAGAGTGGATTTTAATGAATGGGGTATCTATCGATTTGTCTTAATTGCCCGATGGTTATAGGATAGGTTTTGTTTTTATAAATTCAAAATGGCGGTAGAGACGAAAGAATATTTTTAGGCACCATACTCAGTGGCGTATCATTGGATAGGTCTTTCAAAATGAAGACGATGTTTCATTTTCTATTTTACAGTCAGAAGCTCCGTTTAAATATTATACAGCCTGGAAATTGTTTAGATAGGATCTCTAGCTTTACTGCAACTTTAACCATCATAGACATCTATAGACCTCATCAAAACAGTGTTTATAGATAGGAACTAACAATTAAACACAACTTAAACGTCATCAACTAAATAAAAAAATAGGCAAGTAATATAAAATATAGTTTCACATTGATGAGAAATATTTAATTACTTCGCTTTTTACGCAGTCGGTTTTTTTTTTTTTTTTTTTTTTTTTTTTTTTTTTTTTTTTAATTTAATTTATCTCCATGTTTTTATTTGTGAAAATAATAATTCTATAATCATAAGCACATTATTTTTCATTTACTTTTTGTTTCCCGTTTTGTTTCACTTAAATATGAAAACTTCTGTCTTCTAATTTCTATAGATATTGAGAAGCGTTTACTGTATTTTTATTCTTTTTTAATGACTTTTTATAAGCAATCTTATATTTGGAAATAAACAGAACATTAATAAAACTAATTTATATTAGTTTCATTTTTTATTTAGCGCGTTTATTGTTTAGACAAAATTAAGATTTAATACATAAAACAATAATACAGATTTAGACCTATATTGAGACGCTATAATTATAAAGAAATAAAAAATCCATTGTGTTGAAAAATCCAAATGGTTCTTTTAAAAAGCAATGGAAAATAGAAATCATAAACGCATAAATATTTCTTTTACTTTTGTGTTGATCAAATAAAAATAAATTTATATTTCGAATTCCTTCGAAAATGCTTAATAATAAATACTGTTCATTTTCCAGATCTTTTTATTGTGCGTATTAATAAGTTTTTAAAAAATACATAATAATTTGTTAACAATGTGTTTTCATATTCATATGGTTTAATTAAAATTTATCTTTTGCGTTTTATGATTAGCCTGGAATTTTTTAAGAATAATTTTGTTTACTTTGAAACTGAACCATTATTATCTATCAAATAATTCTGAGAACGTGACAAAAAATAAAATTAGCAAATCTGTACGTGACATAAAATTTTAATGAGTATTTTATTTCCTTACTGAAACTTTAATTATGCAATGCACTTATTCAAAACAAATTAAGTCTGTCACTTGCATATATATTACTACATTTAAAAGATTTTAAGGAAAAATAATACTCAAGAAATTTAATATAACGAAATATATATATACAAAAGGAGGAAAAAATAAAAGAAAATGAGCAGATTTTTTTTTCTGTAAATTAAGTTTTTTTGTATACATTTGCAAGGCATAATACTGATGAATAGAGGATTACTCACTTTTTCAAAATATCCATTGCTATTTTGTTATGTTTGTGTGACATTAAGGGGACGGTGGAGTTTAAAATCGTTAAAAATATTTTTTTTTTGTAAATTTCAACTTAAATATTATTCAAGGGTACATTATATACATTATGGCATGCCTTTATCACAAAAAATTTTCAAAAAAAATTTATTTTTGAGAAAAAAATGGAATTTTACGCGTCGTGTTAGAAATCATCGAAATGCCCCATGCGCGTTCCATATCAATGAAAATCCCCAATATTTTTTGTAAAAGTTTGGTTTATATATAGAAATAAAATAGAGCATCGAATTTTATATATTTGAATTTAAATGTAAAAAAAAAAAAAAAAAAATGAAAAATTTTGAAATTTTTTCGAAATTTTTTTGAAATTTTGATTTTTTTTTACCTTTAAATTCAAATATATAAACTTTGATGCTCTATTTTATTTATGTATATAAACCAAACTTTTATAAAAAAAATATTGGGTATTTTCATTGATATGGAACGCGCAGGGGGCACTTCGAAGATTTCTAAGACGACGCGTAAAATTCCATTTTTTTCTCAAAAATAATTTTTTTTTTTTTATGATAAATGCATGCCATAATGTATATAATGTACCCTTGAATAATATTTAAGTAGAAATTTACAAAAATAAATTTAAAAAATATATTTTTAAGGATTTTAAGATCCACTGTCCCTTAATAGCCCATGTGGATTCGACAAACAGCAGCTATCGAAAAGCGTCACATGTATCACTTTAAAGAAGATATACCTTACTTCGTTATTAATTTTTGTTATGGTATGTTAGCGATACATTATTTTTATCAATAAATCTAACAACACCTCTTCCATTTTGAATATCGTGAATTCTGTTGATACACATATTGATTTCACGGTTGAAACTGAACATGATTATAAGCTTTATTTTCAAGATATTAAAGTTACGAGGATGGCATCACACTTGCAAATGCCATCAAGTAAAGCTTTATTATTTTAACACTTTCGCATGCCTAATCAAACCACTCTTCTAAAAAAAAAAAAAAAAAAAAAAAAAAAAAAAAAAAAAAAAAAAAAAAAAAAAACTTTCTTTTCTACATACATATACACTTAATTAAATTTTGTTTCTAAGTCAATGCCTTTTCTAAAGAAATGAATTATTTAAAACCAATTTTGATTATTGAAGTGTAAATCACTTTTTTCTTAGAAAGCCGTGAAGAAGTCAGGAGAGCCTTTTATTATTTTAACATTAGTCTAAATAAAAAAAATAATAATCTCCTTGGGGCAAATGAATTGGGATAGCAATGAACTAACCATTGTTACATCATTTACCCCAACTTTACCACAGAAATAAAGAAAAGTGTTTTAAAGTTTGAATATTGTTATTCACAAAAATCTTAATAAAATTTATTTTATGTCTATTAAACCAGTTTCTATTATTATTTGTTATAATTATATATTTTCTTCTATCGATTAAATCAAGCGACGCATATTTGACAGAATAATTTTAGTATGCAATGATGTTTACCCTGCAGCAGTCGCGGTCTTTTTACCGCCTATATAAATTATCTTCTCCATGCGCTCACAGATAGACCAGAATTTATTTGCGGAACTGAATGTTTCTGTCTCACTATGTAATTACACACCCGGTTCGAGACGGAGCAAGCATTCAGAAGTGCGCATCTGAGGACGGAGCAGGAGAATTTGATTTCACTTTCTGGGCCCAAGTGTTTTGCGAGTCTAAGCCTAAATCTTGTAAAGTGCTCTTTAAAAAATTATAAATGATTCATTTTTAATATAACCTTTTGAAATACACATACATGAAATAAGTTGTTATTATATATATTCACGCAAAATAATGAGCTATTTTAACCGATATTTTACTATACAAATGACTTTTTAAGTATATATAATGCATATTTTAATCCCTTTTTTAGGTTAAAAAATAATATGATATGATCACAAAACTTTTGTGCCTTTCATATAACAACATATGAAACATTTTGCTCAAATAAAGAATAATGAAAAATAATAAAAATAATAGTTTTATTTCTATTTCTAACACATCCCTTAAGCAAAATAAATGTTTCAAGAAAGCTGATTTATTCACAAATAAATATAATCAAATAAAACTTGCAAGCAACTAGCGCATGCTACATTTTAATATTTATTATATAGACATACATAAAAAATATTTTGAAAATGCTTAGTTTAATTTGAAACATTTTTGAAAATTCAAAAATTGCATTTAAATATATAATCAAACAAAATATCTAACAAATAAAAAGTATTGAATAATAATAAGTAATAGTAAGTACAACAGAGCTACACTTTAAAATATACATTTCTAAAGAGTTGTTAAATGTAAAAAAAAAAAAAAAAGAAAAAAAAAAAAAGAAAATAAAAACAAATTATATATAGTTGGTAATACAAAACACGACCTCCACGGACATTTTCTCCCGACCTCCATGGACATTTTCCCTTCGAATGAGGACTTTTTATTTTTGCCGTTTGGCAACAGAAACTTTTTGTTTTTAGAACGAAAGAAGAATGATTTTGAGATGCGGATTTTTTCACCCCATCAAACATGTTTTTAACGAATTCGATATTAATTCATCTTATGTATATAATGTAAATATTCTTTTGTATAAGTTAGCCATATAAATAATCTAAAATGACAAGAGATGTTTTCTTCATTTCCGACTATTTGATGTGAATTATTCTTAATTGCCGAATCTATCCTGGAATGAATAAGTTCTGATTCTAAAGAAGGCGGCCTACCTTGCATCGGTAAGTATTTTTTACTTACCTTTATAGATTTGAATCACATGTTTTATTGTGTATCTGATATTTTCTGGTGCCCGTAACAGCGACTGCCTAAAGTATTTGAATCAGAATAATAAGAATTTCGTTGAATTAGAATCTTTATTGAAATGCTCTGATATATACGATAATTGCAACCATTTTTGTTTTTGATAAATTTTATTAGTTATAATATTGATTTAAGAGAATGGATGCAGTTAATGAAACAAAACGCACTACTGTTAGGTCTCAAACTACGAAATTAATTAATAGAATAGAAGCAGCAATTTCAGAAAATAGTGCCGATGAAGATACGTTAGAACAGTTTCTCGCTGAGTTAGATTTGAAAAAAAAAAGAGCTTAATTATCTAGATACTGAAATTCAAAAATCTAGTAAATTAGACGAATTAGAAGCTGAAGTTTTGAAATGTGATGAGTATAATTCAAATTTGGTAATTTGGAAAACGAAAGTAAAAAGGGCTAACTTGAAATTAGAAACTAAACCTAATTCGAATGTTTCTACTACGACAATAAACAAATCCGACGAAAGAGTTGTAATTCGGGGGTTAGAATCCATTCGCATAAATTTACCCAAGCTAGTAATTGAAAAATTTGACGGCGATCCTTCGGATTGGCAAAGATTTTAAGACGAATTCGAATCTACAATTCATAAAAATGCAGAATTGTCTGAAGTAGAAAAATTCATTATTTAAAGTCATATCTGACTTCAAATGTTGCTAACTGTATAAAAGGTTATATAGTTTAACTAATAGTAACTATTTATCTGCAATAGAAACTCTAAAAGAACGTTTCGGTAAGAAACAATTGGTAATTACCTCACACCTTCATAAAGTTTTATCACTTAATTCAGTAAAGAAATCCAGCGACGTTTATGCTCTCCGCAAATTGCTGGACACTTGCCAGACCGAAATCAGAAATATGAAATCTCTCGGATTAGAGATTGAAAATTATTCAGCGTTACTCTCTCCCATTCTGGTTAAATTATTACCTTCTGACATAGTGTTACAAATAACAAAAAATGTGGTAACGATGAAGAATTAAAAGTTGCGGAAATAATTGATTATTTGAAAATGAAAGTTATTTCCCGAGAAAGAACTGCTTTTTTAATCTCTAATGAAGATTCTTCGAACGCAGACATTACGTCTGGGAGGCCAGCGCGCGACAAGCAGTCGCCGAAAATAATTCCTTCAGCATCTGGCTTTATAAATGAAACGGTATCATTTTCTAAACAAAGTAAATGCCCGGAATGTAAAGAAAAACATATTTTGATCGAATGTGAGTTATTTAAAAATAAATCATTACAGGATAAAAAGGAAACTTTAGAGCAGTACGGTTACTGTTTTGTTTGTCTCAAAAATGCAGGGCACATAGCAAAATATTGTAAGAAATTTGTTAAATGCAGCAATTGTTTAAAACGGCATTATAAAATTTTATGTCCCAAAAAAGAATATGCCAGATCACAAGAAAATAATGAAAGCACTACATTATCAAATAAAACTTGTAATCGCACAGTATTAATGCAGACTTTAACTGTCCGTTTAGAATCGAAGGATCAAAATAAACACTTGTTAGTATGCTGTTTGATCGACACAGGTAGTCAACGTTCGTATCTGAGTAAAGATATTATTAATCGAATGGGATACGAAGCAATAGGAGAAGAAAAAATGATTCACGGTCTTTTTGGTGGTATTCAAGAAACACACTTTCATAAGCGATGTAAAATATATTTAAGTAATTTAGAAGATACTTTTAAATGTAATTTTGATATCTATGATCAAGACAAAATATGTACTGAGGTTCCAAAAATAAAAAAATGGGCCTTGGATAAAGGAAGCTAAAAATATGGGATAAAATTCTCAGATATGGATGCATATACAGGGAAGCAAAAAATTACAAATGAACAAGAGATAAGTTTACTTATCGGAGCAGATATTTATGGAAATTTATTAACGGGGAAAATTAAATCCTTGGATAGTAATTTAACTGCTATACAGACACCGAATTGGGGTGGACATTGATGGGTAAAACTGATGAAAAAGATACAAACGATTCCACAAAATTTGTTTTATCCTTACATGTAAATGAAGCAAAACTCACAGATTTATGGCGATTAGACACTTTAGAAATTCTTGATCCAGGTGACAAAGGGTCTAGTTTAGAACTCGAACATGCCGTAAAAGAACATTTCAACAAAAATATTCATATAAACAATGAAGGACGTTATCAGGTTAGTCTTCCATGGAGTGTTTGTCACCCCCCCTCCCCCTAGTGCTCGGAAAATATCAGAACGTAGATTTAAAAACTGCGTAGATTCGTTAAAGAAATGCGGCAATTTAGCTGCATATGAAGCGGTATTTAATGAGTGGCTTCAAGAGGGCATTATTGAGGAAGTCGAATCAACTCCAGGAAGGGAAGCTGAATTTTTTCTGCCACACAGAGCAGTAATAAAAGAAAATTCCACAACCCGGATACGCCCTGTTTTTGATGGGTCCGCTAGGGAAAAAGGCTCACCCTCTATTAACGATTGTTTGTTGAAAGGCCCCAATTTAGTAGAGCTTATCCCTTCATTGATAAATCAGTTCCGATTAAAGAAAATTGGTGTAATATCAGACATAAGAAAAGCATTTTTACAGATTTGCTTAAATGAAAATGACAGAGCATTTTTAAGATTTTTATGGTGGAAGGAGGGAAATTCTGAAGAAACGAATATTTTCCAATATCGAAGAGTTGTTTTCGGGCTTACGTGCAGACCCTATTTATTGGGAGCAACTTTGCAACACCACTTAAAAAAGTCACCTCCCTCTATACAGGAAACAGCTTCTAAACTTTCAGAATCCTTTTATATTGACAACTGTGTCACTAGTGTTGACAATGAAGAACAACTGAATAATTTTATAACAGAGTCAAAATACATTCTCAGCCAAGCTAAATTTGACCTCAGAGGTTGGGAACACAGTTACTCTAACTCCTCAATGAAACCAGATTTTTCCTTAGGAAACAAAATTGTGCCAGTTTTAGGCCTACGATGGCTATTACCCTCAGATGTTCTTTCCATAGATGTAAGGGAAATTAATAAAGATGATGAACCCATCACTAAAAGGAAAACATTGTCGGAAGTTCATAGAATTTTTGACCCCATCTGTTATACCTGTCCAGTAACTCTTTTCCCCAAAATACTGCTACACGATTTGTGGAAAAAGAAAATAACTTGGGACTCTGAATTACCAACCTCGATTGCCCAAAAATTTCAGAAATGGAAAAATCAATTGAGCTCACTTAAAGATATTGCTATACCTAGATGTTTAATAAGCGACACAGATCACATCGGTGATTTAAGTTTGCATGTATTCTGTGACGCGAGCAAGGTAGCTTATGCTACATGCATATATTTACGAAATGAAAACTTAAAATCAACATCATGTCAACTGATCCAAGCACGATGCAGAGTAGCCCCGCTAAAATGTGTTACCATCCCCAGACTTGAGCTCCTCGTATGTACGATTGGTGCACGATTATCTAAAGGGGTTAAGTCCGACTTAAAATTAGATAATCTTCCAACTTTTTTTCTGGACAGATTCTAGTAATGCGCTGTACTGGATAAAAAGAAGTGAAAACTGGGCTCCATTCGTATACAATCGTGTTAAAGAAATTCGATCTCTTAGTAATCCAGAAAATTGGGACTATGTGCCCGAAACTCTTAATCCAGCCGATCTACCTTCCCGGGGATGTTCCGCGGAATCCCTTAAACAATTCATCTGGTGGGAGGGACCTGATTGGTTGAAAAAACCTCTAGAATTTTGGCCAAAAAGTAGTTTGAATCCAGATTTTGAAATAATTAACTCTGAAAAAAGAAAGACAGTTGTCAGTGCTGTAAATATCTCTCAAACTCCAATTGAGTTATATGAAAATACCTCTTCATATTTGAAAATGATAAAAGTTACTGCCTGGATGTATAGATTTTTTGGAAATATCAGAAAGACACCGAATGAGCGAAATTTAGAGAAACTTTTAACATCTGAGGAAAGAAATCACGCAAAACACGTTGTATTGAAATATGCTCAGAGGTATTTATTAAGTGAATCTAAACCATGTTACACCTCTTTACAGACTTTTACTGATGAGCAAGGTCTAAATCGAGTAAAAACACGAATTTCTATGCGAAAAGATTTCCATTCTTTCCGATATCCGATAGTTCTGCCTTTCGATCATAATATTACCTATTCGCTCATAAGAAGAAAACATATTGAACTTTTTCATGCAGGAATATAAATTGTAATGGCAGTTTTACGCGAACAATTTTGGGTATTAAGATGCAGGCGTACAGTTCGAAAAATTATAAAAAGTTGCATGACATGCAGACGATTCACTCCCTCACCCGCTGAGACACCTACTGCCCCTCTCTCTGAAGAACGAGTCAAAGATGCTTCAATTTTTGAAAGTGTTGGTCTAGATTTATGCGGACCGTTATACTTAAGAAATGGCTCGAAAGTTTGGATAGTTCTTTTTACGTGCGCCATATTTCGCGCAAATCATCCGGAATTGGTATCTTCACTTTCAACGGAAAATCTTCTATTAGCTATGAGAAGATTTATCTCAAGAAGAGGGAGACCCTCTATTATTATTTCTGATAACGGAAGAAATCTAGTGAAAGCATCATCAGAATTGAAGTCTGTAAATTTTGAAAGATTGCAAAATTTTGTTATTGAACGAAAAATTCAATGGAAATTTAATCCACCTTCAGCTCCCTGGTGGGGAGGTTTTTTTGAGCGCATGATAGGAATGTTGAAAGGTATTTTACGAAGAGTGCTTGGAAAGGCCAGCCTAAATTAAGAAGAATTATACACCATGTTATGTGACGCGGAAAGTGCAATCAATTCTAGACCGCTGACATATGTCGCAGATGATGATGATCTTGACCCTCTTACCCCCGCGATGTTCTTGAAGATATCAAAGATTCGAGAGTTTCTGAAATTGACATAATTGATTCAACAAAATGAAAAGAAGATTTGCTTATCAGCAAAAAATCCGAGAAGATCTTAGAAAACGCTTTAGAATAGAATACCTGGGACAACTTCGAGAAAATGCGGGGAGAAATAGGAAAACTGAGTTAAAAAAAGACGATATTGTCTTAATTCGGGACGATAATTCAAAACCTATTAATTGGCCTTTGGGAAAAATTGAAGAATTATATCCCGGCAAAGACGGAAAATTCCGGGTAGCCAAAGTTAAAACCAAAACGGGTTCTTTTTTGAGACCCCTTAAAAGACTATATCCTCTTGAAATCAATAATGAACTAATGCCTCCTTTTTTAGTAGACATAATTCCTGCTCCCATAGACGACGACTCTGTTCCTGCTCCTGAGCCCGAGTCATCAGATCCTGTCTCTGTAGTTGAACCTTTGGATAGCGTTTCTGCTCGTGTGCCAGTGTCTTCAGATTCCCCTTCTGTAGCTGATCCTCTGGATATCACCTCTGCTCCTGCTCCTGTGCACCAGTCTTCCATACCTGAGGATGACAACCGACGATCTCGAGCTGGTAGAAACCTAAAACAGCCGCAACGACTAAATTTATGAAGGTTTGAGCTTCACTATCCTGAACCTCAAAAGTGAGAGGATATTACAAAACACGACACCCTTTTTTATCTTTATAATCACAAACAAACATCAATCAACTTTAATCAATATATAAAATTATTGAAGGTAAATTCAAATATGAAACCAAAGTAACCCACAATCATTTTTTTTTTCTGCTCAACTGAATTTGCCACAACAAAAAACAAGTATAAAAAAGAGTCACCTTTTTTCTCAAACAACAAATCCTAGAGATCAGTACATCACAATGATAGCTATACGAGTACACATAGGCAATTTCTCACCCAGATAAAGAAAAAAAATAATAGAAAACGCGTACTCGTAGATCTATAAATAAACTATTTCCAATCGAGATAAAAGTAAAAGTAAAAAAAAAAAAAAAAAAAAAAAAAAAAAAAATAGAAAATACGCATTAATTGCGAGTCTTAGAGGAGCAAATGAAGCATACTCATGCACCGCATATTTACAGTTTGTGAACTGGCCCACACATTCTTTTTTCCAAGTGCTCCAGAGAATTTTGTGATATATAAAAAATAAAGATTTATTAGACACATAAATGATTTATAATCGAAAAGGGTTCACGTTTCAGATACATCAGTCGAACACAAATTGATGATGAAATAAACACATTTTTTTTTTCATTGAATTACATATTTTTTAACTAAATTCACATGGATAAAAAATAATATTAATGGATTCCATTTGTTTTCCTAGACCGAAGGAAATGTGTTATTCCCTAATATAAATTCAAATATGATCAACATAATTTTTTTGTACGTTTTAAATTTTGAAATAAAACGCTCCAAACACACCGCACGAATACCAGTCACTCTGGATGTAAGTGCTAACAACGGTGTCTCGTATACCAGTCGCGCAGGATGCAAGTCCCAAAAATGCTGGCACGTATACCGTTCGCACGTCCAGAAGGGATTAAGTTTCATATCTCTACGTACTGCGGTAAGGCTCGCATCATAATCACAATGTTGATGATGCATGTATTTTTCAGATATGATTGGACTCTAAGTCATTTATTGCTATCGTTATTATTTTATATTTAAAGCTTTTTAGTTACTCTAGTATTTTAGTACATTATATTTATTTAGTTAAGCTCCTATAGTATAATTTGGACAAAATTCGTCTGAATATTCGTCAAAATTCTGACTCTAATTCTATATACTTCCTTTATCATTATTTTATAATTTTCCATTTTTTTATTAATAATTTTATTCATGATACTATTTACGTTAACAATTTTTAAAAATTATATCTGACGTCTTGCTATCTAGATTCTTATCCTCAATAATTCCAAGCTGAGTCTGTTTTCCTGTATCTCTTTCACACACTCTTTCCCACATTTTGTGTTGCATGTATTTGTTTAGAGCAGCCATACTCAAATTTTTATTCCCGCGGTCCGCAAACATATGTTTGAGACGTTAGGTGGGCCGCAATGCACTTATATAACAATATAAAAAGGGCAACTAAATTAGTAAGATAATTATAACAGAAATATTATAGAAAAGTAATACAACAAAGTTGATATTATCAGTAGGATTGAACGTTTATCAAGGAAGACATTTGAGCACCACTATTTCCAAACAATACTCTTTGTCGTAAATTTCTATTGCAAATGTTGCAAAATTTCTAAGATTGTTGTTTGGAAATAGTGATGTGATATTTTGAACCAATGTTTTCGAGGTCTTTTGCTCAATACAATTTTTTTATATATTTTAGTTCTATATATATCTAAAAAAAAGTAAGGGTTTGGAAACTGACCAATGAAAATCTGCGTAGATACCGCGAAACGCAGCTGATTGGTCAGAGCTTTCTGACACCATAAGGGGGTTTCCAAGAGGGGGAGGCTCTGTCGGCAAACGTCGCCAAGTTTGCCAACAGATAGGCCAAATATCGCCAAATTTGGTGACCAAAATTAGTCGCCAAAAGTGATGCCATTTGGCGCTATTTCCAGTATTTCGCCAAATTTCCATAGACTCTCATAGAAATCCAATAGGGTTTTTCTTGCTTGCAGAAAATCAACAAACTGAAATAATTTTATCAAACAAAAACTATTATTAGCTTATGAATAGAGCTTAATTGAACTATTTACATTATTTTAAGTACAAATACTAACTTTTTACAATGTTCGTAACACTATATATATAAATTTATTTTTAATAATTCTCGTAATTATGAACCTCTGGAAGTTCTAATGATTATGTGTTTCGAGATAAGGAAATAAAATTGTCAGGCGTTGGGCAGGAGCGCTTTTTTTACCAAGTGGAATCTAAAAATTGAATGCATAGAAAACAATGGCTCGCAAAGCGATCTAGAACTGAAACGCGAAACAATTACATCTGGGGTTGGCTAGAAAATAGGGATGCGCGAAGCGATTACGCGGGGCGTTGGTAAGCGTAGCGAGCATGGGGTGGAACCCCCCTAGTTCAAATACAAAAAAAAGTGCAAATTTAATTAATTTGGAATAATGTTCAATCAGTTTTGAAGATTACGAAATATATACATCGTTGCAGTACAAATAGGACTACATGTAAAAAAAAAAGAAAAAAAAAAAAAAAAAACTTTTAATTAAGCAAACGGCATTTAGGCTGTATTAACATAGTTTAACATTAAATGTAAGTAACAGGCCAGATATTTTCTTCCCATGAAAATGTATATAATAAAGAGTAAAGGTCCTAAATATATTTTTATGAACATAAATTTTGTGACTGCGGATTAGCTATTGTGTCTTGGACCGCACATAAAATGTCGCCGGGCCACGTGCGGCCCGCTGGCTGCAAGTTGAGTATGGCTGGTCTCGATATACATCAGCTATTATCTGTCATTCACTCAGACACTCAACTGAATCATATTGATATATATCAATATCGATGGTTATTGTGATGGTTCAGTATTTACTTTTTAAGTACGAAATCCTAAAAATAGTATAGATATTTTATTTTGTATATTGTATATTTTTATCAATGATAAAAAGACACGCGCCAAAGCAATACCACAAGTGCCAAATACTAACGTACCTACGTAAATAATGACGTCACATAAAAAAATACAAGCTTGTTGTCAGTCCTTAAATCAGGTTTGAGTTCTATAGAGTTAAAATGTATTTAAAGAATATTATGATATCATAGTTCGGGGTTTATGTACCGGAAGGACACCTGTCCGAAGTAGCGCATACGACAGTTTACCTGGCACACAAAAAATTTCTAAATTAAATTCATTTTTTATGCAGATGGATAATTTGAAATATAAATTTCCCCATGAAGCTACACATTAATAGGTAGTTCGTTTGATTCCCTATATATGAATTAAAAAAATGTTTCTTCAAGTGAATTTCATAAAATGCAGTAAAATCGACTCCATTTTTATGTAGGGGACCATTTTTACAAAAATATTTTTTTATTTTTTTTAAATATTGAAATTAGAGTAGAGATTCACATATAATTTTACTCGTTATACAATCAAGTATCACAATAAAATTGCGACATAAGTGTACTATATAAGAAACTTGAAAAATGATTGATTTTAAACATGAGAAAATAATGGGTCAAGGATCCACACATATGGGAGGCTTGATCCACTTTATTTTACACTCAGGTATTTGTTAAGGGAAATAAACTCAGTTTTAAAAATGCTGAATAAATTTACATTACTTGGTTTTATTATTATTAAATGTATTTTGGGAAATGTGATGTGTAAACAGGCATGCTTAGACGTAATTCAAGGCACACGAGAAAAAAATTGTTTTGAACACCTCTTTTTTTTTTACAGTCGTGCAGCTTGGCTTCATCTCATTGTTTTCACCTCGGGGAAATTTGTCTACAAACTGCCTAAAGTATTTTGATGAGTGTTACATTATTTTGCAGAAGAAAGAATACATAACATTTCTTAAGTCTGTTACTTTCATCCTTTTTATTTACCTTCTATGGGAACTATTAAAATGAAACAAAAGTTCCTATCGACACTTCAATTTATATTTCATTAATTTTTTTCTTGCTCTTATAGCAATTTTTCTCATCTTCATTTAGGAAGTATTAAAACTTTTCCTTTATCACCTCATTTTATTGTAGCTTTACAGAATAAATTTGCATTATTTTAGAAATATAACCATTAACACATCATTATGTACGGTGTGATAAGAATATATCCAAAAATATTTATTTAAGGAGCATTTACCACCTTCTCAACCCTCCCACATTGCTTGGGTCAATTCTTGGTAACGCTTGGGTCTTCACATAGCCACTTTTTAAAGTATAGCACATGGTTATGTTTAGCCTAATTTACTGTACAATATTTATGACTGGAATGAAAGCTCAATATTTCTACATTACTTAAAACCTACTTACTTAAATTTCTATGATATATTTTATCATAGCAAAGTTTATAAATTATTTCTAAAAAATATACTTTTTAAGCTAAAATTCTTCACAATTGATTTTTCCACACCTATTTCAACTACCTTCATGAAACAAGACTATTGTTTGAGCAGTTTAGTAGCGTTCATTTCCACCTATTTGCATAACTCTGAAAGTCTTTTAAATATCAAAACTGAGGGGAGGGTCACGCCTCCCCTACGGTCAACCGCCCAGTGTCCCCTATATTACTAAAACTAATGACACACGAAACATGTATAAAACATTCTTCATCGAACATACAACGGCAAAAAAGTCATCAACACATTATCAAACCATTTTTTATACAAATCGGAATATAGTAAATTACGCGTTGTATTTATTATTAAATAAAAATTCGTATTTCCTTTTCTTATTGCATAACATGCCACTTAATTGAATCATCCATCCGATTATTACAATATGCTATTTACGATATATATATTATTTTATTTTGCTTCTGTGTTATTTAATGCATTAAATGAATTGATTCTATTAACCTCAGTTTCGTATAAACAGCATATGCGGAGATTTTATTTCACGTAATCCTATCAATATTTCTTATGTGTGCATCTTTTTATGGCACAATAAATGTTCATACATATGGTTTATGAAATTTTGGCACGCGTACTTATTTATAAAACATGTTATTAAGTAACGTTCCCTACAGTGTGAATGCTACAGAAACATAAACACGAACATAAAGTTTTACAAAATCTTGTTTAGTGAAATACTTTAGTAAAATATATTTTTTTTCTAATTCATAATAATTTTGATATTTATTCACATTCCTTGTCTAGAATTTAACGTAGTTTTATTTTTGTTGTACTTATTACATTATTATGCATGTGGCTTCTTTTACAAAAATCCTATTTTTTTTTTCTTTTGGATATTTCTTGACAAACTACAAATTTTTTGTGTATCTTTTATGGCACGCTAAACGGTCATACATATGGTTTATGAATATTTGGCACGCGTACTTATTTATAATACATGTTATTAAGTAACGTTCCCTACAGTGTGAATGCTACAGAAACATAAACTCGAACCTAAAGTTTTACGAAATCTTGTTTAGTGAAATACTTTAGAAAAAAAATATTTTTTTTTTCTAATTCATCATAATTTTGATATTTATTCACATTCCTTGTCTAGAATTTAACGTAGTTTTCTTTTTATTGTACTTATTACATTATTATGCATGTGGCTTCTTTTATGAAAATCCCAATTTTTTTTTCCTTTCGATATTTCTTGAAAAACTCCAAATTTTTGTGTATTTTTTATGGCACGCTAAACGTTCATACATATGGTTTATGAATATTTGGCACGCGTACTTATTTATTATACATGTTATTAAGTAACGTTCCCTACAGTGTGGATGCTACAGAAACATAAACTCGAACTTAAAATTTTACGAAAACTTGTTTAGTGAAATACTTTAGAATTTTTTTTTCTAATTCATAGTAATTTTGATATTTATTCACATTCCTTGTCTAGAATTTAACGTAGTTTTATTTTTATTGTACTTATTACATTATTATGCATGTGGCTTCTTTTACAAAAATCCCAATTTTTTTTTTCCCTTTCGATATTTCTTGAGAAACTCCAAATTTTTGTGTATCTTTTACGGCACGCTAAACGTTCATACATATGGTTTATGAATATTTGGCACGCGTACTTATTTATAATACATGTTATTAAGTAACGTTCCCTACAGTGTGAATGCTACAGAAACATAAACTCGAACCTAAAGTTTTACGAAATCTTGTTTAGTGAAATACTTTAGAAAAAAATATATATATTTTTTCTAATTCATAATAATTTTAATACTTATTCACATTCCTTGTATAGAATTTAACGTAGTTTTATTTTTATTGCACATATAACATTATTATGCATGTGGCTTCTTTTAAAGAAATCCCAATTTTTTTTTCCTATCGATATTTCTTGACAAACTCCAAATTTTTATGTCTGACAACATATATTTTATTATTTCTGTCTGTTTAGAATCTGAGCCTTCAATTTCACGCAGCAAATTCTGAAACGTGAGGAAGATACTGAATAGGTAAATCTGTACGTGAGATAGAATAAAATATGTGTGAGTGTGCTTTACTGTAAAAACGTTACGTATTCCATATGTATACTTATGAATGAAATCGAATCAAAAATTTGCTCTTGTCATTCATTTAGTATTTCATCTAAAAATAAAATTAGTGAAACATTTTGCTCTGTACGCATTACAAAATGTATTATTTACCTATCAGGTATTAGTAATGATTAAAGTCGATGGGTACGTAAATTCGATGGGTACAACGACGGCTATGCGATGGGTACCAGGTAGGGGAGACCGGGGATAGTAGTCGAAGTTTTAGGTTATTGATTTTTATTAATTTTTTGTTTAAGTTTTTTATGAAACTTTATCTGTACTTTTAAAGAACAGGCATTGGGCTATTAATACCCGGGGTTTTGAGTTTGTAGCTTTTGTAGTTTATGTTTAGCGGAAGCCTAAAATAAAAGGAAAATTGTGCGCCAACGTACCTCGTCACGAGCGAAGTTGCCTATACCTATGGGGTAAGTTGGCACACGCTTTATAAAATTTAAATAAGACACACAGTTAAGAGAAATCAATTTCCTTATTACCAGTAGGTTTAATCAAAGGCGTTATCGCCGTACAATGTAAATTATAAATTATACAGACATAAAAATAATGAATAAAACATTAACATTGAGTAACTTCTATCTTACTCGATAACATCATCAGAGTTATAGTTGTCGCAAATAAAAAATCGAGTGTCTCCGTTTGGGCAAGCCCCGTGTGTTCAAAATCTTGCACTGGAACCAATTGTTTCGGCGTTTTCTGTTTTTCAAGCTACCAGCATACACCAGACACCGAGCCAACTTGCCCCGTGTTCAATGCGCCTACTAGCCCATAATAAATTTCTTCACAAAAGGGGCACGTAACTATCTAAGCATAAATAATCCAAGTAAATCACATATGGGGTAGATACAGTTAATCATACACTAAGAAAAATTGCACAAGTTAAATCTCAATTATTAAGATAAGTATTAGAAATTAGAAATTAGAAAAAGAATGAAACAACAAAAAATTACTTATGAGCGCAAAAACAGAAAAATCGTAATAAATGTCCACTGCACGTAGGTAACGCTGCAAAACTACAATGAGGATTGTAAAACGCAACATGTGTACTCGGTAACTGGTTGCGCAATCTATCCACAAACAGGCGATTTATGGGGGCTGCGCCTACTTACTCCTGTAGCCAACTAGCCCCGGCCTCCCCTATAAACGATGGGTACGTAGATAAACTATCTACGTACCCATCGTTAACTGTCGTTAGTTTATCTATATACCTATCGTTTATATGGGGTTCCTTTACCTGCGGTTACTCAGTTGAGCAGTCTGCATGACAGACCAGATGTTTACAGTACATATACATTTAACGTCTGAATTTAAAAAGCATTAAAACACCAAATAAAATAAACTAAGACAGACTTGTTTACAATTAAAATTAAATTTTACAATTAAAAATATATATTGTATTTTTAATTGTTTTTATTGTCTTTATAAATTTTATTTTTTAACTGTGCTCAAGTCTGTGTTAGTTTGTTTTATTTGGTGTTTTAATAAGACCAGATGTTGTTTCCAATAAGGATATATCAGCGAAATATGCTCGCTCGTTGTCAGCCCAGTTAGCTTAAACGATATATCATTGGGCCTGTAAGCCAAAGATATGGTTTCGATTCCTTTCCTGGGCATTTTTTTCGGTCAGTTTGAAATAATCAAAACGTATTATAATTGTTTTAAATTTTTTAATGCATGACTTCTTGTAGAAATATCGATACCAACATATATTTTTATAAATGCTGTGTCACCTCTAAAATGCGTCATTAGAAAATCCGGCAACTTGAAAAATCTTGTATCAAATGTGTTCACCAGCCCCACCTTTTTCTGTTACACTTCCAACCTGCGGAAAAAATAAAAATAACATTTGTTTACCAATTAAGCGATGGGTTAGCGAGAACGACATCGCTCGTTGCGCTAAATAGATTCGCCGATTATACCAAAACAATTCCTTTAAACTACGGCATATGGAAGGTAATTAATATCCTTGATATTACTTTAAACACTACGAAACATGTAAGGCTAATTAAAGGTTACTGTGGAATAATCTCCATTTAACACATTTGTTCCTGAATTTTTGTTTTCTCAAATTTGTAGGTAAAATCACTTTAAAATGTTGCAAAATGAAATGGAAAAATACTAAAAAAAATACTCTAAAGATGTTTTGTATTTATTTGATCAAATGAAAACGTACTGAATATGGGAATATGCGTAATGTTTCTAATAGTGTGAGATGTATAATTATATGTATTTATTTGATCAAATGAAAACGTACTGAATATGGGAATATGCATAATGTTTCTAATTGTGTGAGATGTATAATTATATGTTTTATACAAGTTTATATAAAAAAGTCATTGAAATTGTATATTACCTACTATAATTAGTATTTTTATGAACTACTTAAAAAATATATTTATTTCTGTACACAGACTAATAACATTATAAGTATTAGTAATAATAAACTAAGAATAATTGCATTTAAGGCTTAAAATTAAGTTGTGTCATCATTACCTTCAAAAGGACTTTAGATAAATAACTGTCCTCTAAATGGTTAATAAAAATATGAACATCATTCGTGCTTAGCGCCCTATTTTTTGTACATTACAAAAAAGGAATAAAAGTAAGCTTGAACATATAGGTTATAATTTCACAATTTAATGAAATACGTATTTCAAAGAAGTCTACAAACTAACATTATGACTAGTTTATTTGGATCCTTGGTAGAAAAAACACAAATAAACTTACATTTTACATTTCGCCATCTTGAAAAATGAAAAATCTTCAAATTTTGAAAAACACATTCATTTAAGAAAATAAATATTTATCTTAAGCTGTCATCTTTTGATAACAGAGAAAGACTCTTATACATAATTATTTCATACAATTTTCATGTTATAAAGAAGAAGGAAATTATACAAATTTACAAAAATTCGAAGCGTCCCAAAAACGGGAGGGTAGGCATAATTGAGTTAAAATATTGGATGAAACGTTTATAGTTCTTTACTGGATAACACAAAAACATGCAGATGTATTACACTTTATAGCCAATTACTGTTGGAAAAGATTTTTCTATGGCTTATTTAAAATATGATTCTTCATGTATATTTATGTATATAACTATGCATTGAACAAACATTTCGAACGTACAAAGGGTGCTAGGAAAGTTTTGCAATATGATGAAACAAAAAGTCGCAGGTGGCTGCTTGTGGCTGCGTGTTGACATAGGTTCATACTTATGCACCTACACGTAACCACAAGTCTGTAGGCTCAGTTATACATTAGCTGTGATCGTGTGAAGTTCATCCAGTGGTGTCCTGGCCACGAAGTGAGATAAGGGCAGTTTTGCGGTGTAACTTCGCGCGTAGTTTAAACATAAACCAATGCTTAGAAGAAATGACTCTTGCACTTGGTGATGATTGTTCACATCGTATGACTATACACAGATGGTACTGAGAATTCCAAAGAGGAAATTTCTCCCTGGAGGACGCTGAAAGAGAGGGAAGGCCCCGAACGTCAATTACGGAGGAAAACATTACTGCTGTGAGGAATATGCTTGACGAAGAGAGACGAATAACTTACAAGCATATAGAGGATACCTTGGGCCTAAATGCACCTACAATTCATTCAATTCTACATGATCATTTGCACATCAAGAAACTGTGTTGTCTCTGGGTGCCACATAGACTGACTGAGGAGCAGATGACACGAAATGTAACTTGGTGCTGGGAGATGCTAAAACTGTTTAGTAAAGGATAATCTCTGTATGTGAACAGCATCATGACAGGTGACAAAACCTGGCTATACTACTAAAATGTGCCGACGAAGTCTCAAAAAAAAATTTGTATCTTTGATGATGAGGACACACCGGTAGCTGTCGGAAAATCTCGATCTGCCAAAAAGAAAATGATAGCTGTATTTTTCAAATCGAGTGGAATTGTTGAGTGTGACACACAGAAGATAGTTACTGCTAAGTGGTACAATGAACAGTGCCTACCTAAATTCATAGAATCTAAGAAGAATCTGTGACCAAAGTCAAGAATGAACAAATGGTTCCTCCATCGGGACAAAACTCCAGCTCACCGGACCAAAGCCTGCACTGAATATTTGGACACTACAGGACTGAAACTTCTTGAACACCCTTCTTACAGTCCAGATCTTGCCCCCTGCGACTTTGTACTGTCCCCGCATGTGAAACTGAAGCAGAAAGGTATTCGGTTTTCCAGTGATGCGGCACTTCTGAGGGCTTGGGACAATGAGTGTTCCTTACTCCCAAGTGAAACTTGGCAGAGCTGGTTTAAGGACTGGTTTCGGAGTTTGGAGAACTGTATTGCTTGTAACGGAAATTACTTTGAAAAAGTTTGATAAATAAAACCGTATTGCAAAACTTTCCTAGTACCCTTTGTATTTTCTGCTTGCTTACCACGGTGGAACCTTGCAAAGATCTACAGAATAAGTTTCCGCCCTATTCAATGTATATATTAATCTTTTTTCTCATTATTCTTTTTTAGCTGGTAGCACCTCTGGTGAAAAATAATATACCAAAAATTTTATATTGGAATATTTTTATATTTTCTCATACAGAAAGCATACTCCAAATTAATATTATATACGGAAATTTAAACTCAACATTTTTTGCCATTAACTCCCGCTATCGACGGATGTATTAACCTAATTTCAATTATAATAAAGGCTTTATAATAAAAACTTGAACTTACGCTATCAAATTTAATGACTACAAACTTAGGATTAAAACACTTAGGATTTTCATCAGCGTACTACAGATATAAAATGAAAATTAAACACACATTAAAAATACATCCAACTTTTCAGACTTATTCTGACAAGCCATCATCAGGAGTTGCTTGACCTTTACTGGGCTTACATTACACACATCACAGTCACTGTCACAAACACTAAATTGAAAATATCGCCGTGTGAAATAACAAAACTTCGAAAACAATATTGTAATGGCGCCATCTTTTGGTAAACTATAAAAGTATTATCAAAGTATGGAAAACTGAATTTAACTTTACAAATGTATTTCTTTCAAAATACATAACCACCCACTGGAAATTTTAAATGAGATATTATCATTACAAACATCAACTTTCCTCAGACTAATTTCTATAGATTGTCTTATAAGGGCCTTAATAGGGTTGGAACGTAATGACAATTTTTCAATGGCAATATATCATCTGAAGTTTGTAACGATAATATCTCATTACAATGTTCTAGTGTTGGGTTAAACATTTTGAAAGAAATATATTTGGAAAGTTAAATTCATTTTTTTCTAACTTTGATAATATTGTTACAGTATACAAATAGATGACGCCATATCCGTTAAAATATTTTTTTTTGAAGTTTTGTGATATCGCACAGAAATGATTTCAGTTTAGTGTTTGAGTCAGCGACTGTGATGTGTGCAATGTGAACTGTGTGCAAGAAGTGTATAAAGGTAAAATTGGCGCAGCATGTCACTAAAGGGACTTTGTGCCATAAAACTACATTCAACCAACCAACCGTAAATGTCAAGTAACCCCCGACGATGACTTCTCGGAATAAGTCTGAAACGTTGGAGGTATTTTTAATGTGTGTAATTTTGATTTTATATATGGAGTACGCTGAAGAGTATCTTAAGTGTTTTTAATCCTTAAATTGCTTTAGTTTTCTCTGAATGATGGCAGTATTGACTTAAAAAAAATATACCGTAAATTCAAAACAATTTATCCTTGTAGTTATAGCACCTCTGAAAGGGAGTGTTGATAAGGTAAGTGAATTAAAGTGAAATAATTTTTTTCATGTTTCACTTTATGATAGCTATAATATAGTATAAAGAAGGTGGCACAGGATCAACACATTTTACTTTTGTACAACCGTTCCTTGGCTCTAAATGGAGTAACTAAGCAAAACATATTTTATTTATTATTAACAGATTAAATTACGGCAGCGTTAATTATGCAAACTATAAGTAGTACAAATTAAACGCAATTTATTTTTGCATTTATAGCGTCATACCCTGGCGGGAAATAGGGTAACTAAAATTTAAACTTATTTACAATTCTATTTTTGGTATATAAATCTTGAGAATAACTCTCGAACACGGTAAAATTTAGGTTTTTCAAATATATATATATATATTTACATGTAACATTTATATTTCTTTTACGCAGGTACGACCGCCGGCGCCGCTAGGAAATTGCATCATTAAACTTTTAAGAAAGAATTTGTTTGTCGTTACATAATTGTTTTGTTTGTCGTTACATACTCCATGTTAAAATTTGGGAATACATATTTAACAACATTTTCTTTTGCGTTTATGGATTTCACAGGCCGGAAATAGGGTAACTTATATAAATAAAATTTACTTTTATGGTTTTATTTTATTATTATTATTTTTAATTTCTATGTTCCTGCCGCGTCAATTTTATATTTGATAAACAACATACCTGACAGTTTTCTTCACTGCAACCGAGGCCAAAGTAAAATTGCATAACTAAAACTTCAAGATGGATTTCAAAGTGTTTACTTCTATGTAAAATGTAGGGGAATGTGTTGTACCTCTGACCATATTGTTCCTTTGACCACCTAGGCTGTAGCACCACCTAACAGCATTTTATGAATTTTGGTGTAATTAGTGCATAGCTCCTTCACTAGAGGGCTTGTGCAACCTACTGTGGATTATTCAAGTCAAAGACGATTCATGTGAATGATACTAATCCATTTCCATCATAAAAATGTAAGTATTTATTTGTTAATGTTTTGCCTAATAATATTATTTGTGCTATGCCTTTGATGATAAAAATAATTTAACATGGTAGCTATAGACTTTTATAAATATGGTGGGGCTTGTGAAGATGATTATCCTAAACCTAAAACTGTAGCATGCTTTGTAATATGCACTAGCATGGTGTTGTATCTCTGCCCATGATCAGTTGTTGTTCCTTTGACCAGGTCAAAGTTACAACACTCTTAAAAGATTTTCTAAACATTTGAACTTTTATGACTTACTTACTATGACAAACTTGAAGTTAGTTAACGATATTTTTTACTTCAGTTGTTCATTAAAAAAAAAAAAAAAAAAAAAATATCTAGACTGGGATAAGCACAGTTCATGTACCTCCTAAACTCATACCCTACAAAGGAAAAAAAAAGGGGGGGGGGGTATTACGTCTTGTTGTTAGTGAATCCGGAAACATCATTCCACCTTTGTTTGTTTTCCCCCGAATCAACTTTAAACCATTTATGCTTCACAGAACGCCTCCTGGATCAAACGGGGCTACAATCCCATCAGGATGGTCAAATGAGGCCATATTCCAACAGTTCTTTCAACATTTTCTGAAAAATGTTAGACCTAGTACTGAAAGGCCAATATTGTTATTATTTGACAACGATGAATCTCATATTACCATACCAATAATTGATTTAGCCAAGGCTAGTGGTGTGATACTAATGACGTTTTAGCCACATTCTAGCAATAAAATGCAATCCCTTGATAAGGGTGTTTATCGTCATTTTAAAGCCTTTTATAATCAAGCTGTAAATAATTGGATGATTTCTCCAGGAAATGTTAGAAAGCCACTTACAATCTACAACATTGCTGACTTGCGGGCATAACAGATTCTAAATCCGTAGTTCCAAACAATGTTATGAAAGGTTTTAAGGTCACAGGGTTTGTGCCTTTCATTCAGAATGTTTTCTCTGATGACGCATTTCTTGCAGCTACTGTAACTGACAGACAGATGCTGGATTAAACTGATTTTGATGAGCCATCAGTGAGTGGCGCAGCTCAAACTGACAATATCATTCCTCAATCCAGCAGTTCAAATCTATCACCACTCATCATAACACCTGAAACTGTTGGACGTCATCCAAAAGTGCAAGTAAGGAAAATGTCAAATAGGGGTCGGCATAAAGGGAAATCTCGTATGCTCACTGATACTCCAGAAAAGCTAAATTATTGAAGCTAAAAAAAAAGACAAAAGCAACACTCTAAACGCAAGAAACAATGATACTGAATAAAATGATTTTTTTCTTCATTGCCGTGTTGTCTAATTGCCTGGTCAGAGGTACAACATCCCATGGTCAAACGTACAACTATGTGTTGTACCTTTGACTACAATGTTATTATTTTTTTAAAATGAAATTAAACATAATAAAAGTAAAACCAGAACCTTGAAAAAATTACGTATGATAAACCAGATGATACGGATTATAATAAAACAAAGAAATCGAATTTAGCCTTAATAGTTAAGCCATGAAAATTAAAATTTTGCAAAGTGGTCAAAGGAACAACACCTCCCCCTACTCCAAAGTAAAAAAATTGTATTATTTTTCTTTCTTGCATTTATATTGTCCCCTAGGCGGAACTGGGGTTAATAAAAATGAAAAAAAAATGATTTTTTTAAAATAATTCATAAGAAGCAGCTTCTACCGCAGTCAATTTTATAATTTGGCAATGTTTTACGTATGCTATTTTTTTTTTTTTTTTTTTTTTTTATTTATTTTATTTTTTTTTTTTACGCTGGTAGCACCTAGGTGGAAAATTTCATAATTAAGAGTCCATTTTTTTTTCTCATTATGGGAATCATGCTCCAAGTTAAAATTCGGCAATGTAGATTTAACACCGATTACCGATTTAATTTTCCGTTTATAGTGTCTCATGGCCGGAAATAAATAAAAAAAGGTGTCTTTATTATTTTAAAATACATTTTTATAAAACATTATACTACGTCAATTTTTTGTTTTGATTGTAAAATGTTGCATAGCAGTATTTTTAAAATAAAAAAAATAATAATAAAAGCATAAAAAAATAAATGTATTTTTTTCGTGTGGTATCCTGATAGTCAAATTTAGATATGGTAATTTAAACTCAGCTTTCTTTATCGCAAACAACGATCTCTAGAAATATTAAAACCAAACTTAAATTAAAGGAGATTTTAAAGTTTCACTTTATGACGGCCGCATTAAAAACTAGTCGTTGGGGGAGGGGGGGGGGCAACGTAATACTTACCCATCATGGATATAGATAATATAAAATATGAAAATAAAACATGTCATATTTTCTAAGCATTGTACCATATTACTTTTATTCATAATTTAATTTATTTGGACTTCCTTAAATATAATTAATATAACCCCTTAAGCTAATATTACTTTTTGTTGCATTAAAATATCTCAGTCTGTTTATTTTCTGTAAACAAGTAAACGCTATTGGCTTACAATGGAAGTCTATGGGAATTTGGCGAAATGTTAGAGATACCGCCAATTTGGCAACTCATTTTGGCCGCCAAATTTGGCGATATACCACCAAGTTGGCGACAAACTTGGCGGTATTTGGCGACAGAATAGGGTCCCTTTATGGTAAACCGCATTATAGGTATGGAGAGGCATCAAGTGCTTGACATTTACGATAAGCCATTATTGACATTTAATCTTATAGTTTGGCGATAGTACGTATTTTGGTCGGCGGGATAATCGAATAGTACCGAATTGCGTAAAAGTAACATCCTTATAACTGAAAAAATTAGAATACTATCAACTAACAGTTTACTGCGTCGGATTAAGCGTCTCATTTCCAATTAAAATATATCTTTGAATTGCAATTTGAATGAAATACAGGGTCATAAAAAATCGAAGAGTGTGAAAAATAGAATTACAAATATCTCGGCAACTAATTATCCGATCGAGTTCATTCATGATGTAAAATTTATGTTGTTTTATTGTCTTTTATATTCACTTCTTCAAATAAACAATTTCGAAAATTTTTGTATACCTTTTATCAGAACGAATATTTCAAGAGACCGAAAAAAATAGTTCCGTTTAATCGAGGTTACTGATATTAAACAGTCTTCTTCTATTATTACTCCCTAAGTACAGACCGAATTTCAAGTCTCTATCTCAATTTTTTCGGGAGATAGAGTGTTTACAGACTCACACACATACAGACGGACGGAGATTTTTTTTTCTAAAAAATTTTTCGGAATCTCCAGTGTCTGAAACGTGTAAGTCTGTCAAAAAATGTCGATTTTTAAAACGATTACAAGACTTACCCTATACTGCGTATGATGGGTAAGTAATAAAAATAGGTAGTACTGATTCAACAAAAAATTATGTTGCGTTATAGCGACCACTAGCGGGCTCTTGACATTTGAGTATAGTTCATATTTTATGTTTTACCGAATGAAGATCTTTACTATGAGTATTTAGAGTTTAAAGTCATTTTATAATGCACACAAAAGTTTAAATTTTGAATGTGAAAATAAATAGAAATTAGCTATTTACTACTGATGCTGAATTATCATCAAAGTTATTACACAAAACACCAAAACTTACGGTATATTCAAGTAATCAGTTTTGCCTGCCTGACTATCCATACACAATTTAAATTTATTTGGGTATTATTAATCTAAGAAATATTAAATTATGAATTAAAATGTATTTCCATCAGTGAATGAATAAGGAACAAATTTGCAAAGTGCAAGACTGCTGACAGTACAGGGTTATGGCGCACGAAGAGCGCATGGTACAGATCAAATTAATCTTTATAAATAAGTACATTAACATTCACTACTCTGAACTACACCCTACATATTAATTTATTGTTGTAATAAAAATAAAATAAATCTACTGTTAGTTTATTTATATTTATAATGTCCAAAATAAACAACAACAACAACAACAAAAAATTCTTCAAAATTTGTAGTACGTTTTTAAATGGTCAATAACATAATTTGCCATATAAAACGGCTTTTGTCATGATATTTGTTAACGGTAATTTTGCGGGAAAATGCTCTATATAAATATGCTCGAAACCCACCAAATTAAATGTAGAGTTTTTATTTTAATAAATTTTCTCAAGAGTTGCCAAAAAATATATATAAAAAAAACACGCTGATTTCGCAATTTATTTTAAACTGAAAAAGTAACAATTTTCAGAACAATTCATTTTACGCACTTGTGAAAAATTTTTGCTCATTTTTCATATAAAAATAAAAAAAGGATATAACAGTATTTTATCGTGGCGAGAATGCTTGTCATTCAAAAATGTAAAGGAATTTTTATTTCTTATTTTTAGGAAGTTGTGAGAAACATGATTTTCTGTAATTACCAAAAATGTCTTTATTTGAAGTTAATATTTATAAATTATATGATGTATATCATATTTTTATCAGTTTTCTAAATAATTTTTTTGACTTAAAATGTGATAAATCTTTCGAAACAAGATTTGAAACATCCATTATTGAAAGGTAATGGCGTAATAAGCCTCGAAAAGAGTATATATCATCATCTTGGGATTGGTCAGATAATAATTCAACCATCACAGCAAGACAGACCTTGAAATTCCTGTATTTTACATTTAATGTGCCTTCTGCGGCGCATTAGAATTCAAGATCAGAAATAATTTTACTTAATAATTACTAATAATTAATTTCTACTGAACGAATTTTTTTATAGAATTTTCAATATATGTTGGATATGTTTTTAAGATTGTGTTTAGTATATATAGACTAAATTGATTTGGTGCTAACTATTTTAATCTAGTCTGCAGCAAACTTCCATATTTTAGCGAATGTGATTTCAGACGGACTGAAATTGGTAACTGTGCTATTTTTATGAGAGTCTGCGTGTATCAAAAATTTAATGGTATCTCAAATTACTATTCATTTCTTTTACTTGACGCCAGACTTTAATGAGTAACGGATTAGGAAAGATTAATTTGTTTTACAAAAAATACCCCTTTTTTATTAAATAAAGTAACAGTGAATCGGAACAATTGCCGAGATCTTCGATTTCTATATGACATTCTATCTCTGTCCAAAAATAAAGACAATATTGGATTTCTTAGCTCCTGAATGAGAGTTTTAACAATCTACTGCGCTTAAGAACAAAAAGTAGTTCAGAAGTATATCAGAAAATAATAATTTAAGACTTTAGAGGAGCTTTAAATTGCGTTGTCTATTTATTTTTCTTGTGTGCCTCATGCTCGACATTGAACATTATGAAAATAAAGAAAAATAATCAGCGAATCAACCAACCAGTAATGACATTTCAGATGAAAATATTTCTTGACGCCAACTTTCTACGTGAACCAGACAACGAAATATCGGCCTTTAAAAATGAAAAAAAAAAAAAAAAAAAAAAAAAAAAACATATGTGAATATATTATGTTTGTGAAAACGTTTTACAAAAATTATACATATTCCATGCATTTTTCGTGTGTTTATTCCTAAATTAAATTCAAATTACTTTTTTTACCTCCAGCTTCCTTCAAAACTTGCATGAACTTGTATACATTTACGAATATACACTCTTCAACCTAATAACGAAATTTAATTAAAATTGAATTATTTAAATTATATTATTTTTCTTAAACAAACTTTTATGCTGAATAATAATGAATATTATTTTACAGTTATTAAGCTCGATTTTTATTTTTTAGTTTCGCAAAGTATATTAATCCTCACTTGTTACTATCAATCAACAATCGTTAACAATAGCAAACAACAAACGTCAATCATATACTTGTTGACCTTGCTGCAATAAGCGAGGATTTATGTTTCTTATAATTATGTAAAAAAAAAAAAAAAAAAAAAAAAAAAAGAGAAAAAAAGAAAAATCCAGATTTTTTAGTATCGTTAATAGAAGTACTACATACGCTAAAATAGTACATGTATTGATTACTAACACCCAAGTAAGCGTAGTAATTAACCTATAGAAATTAAAATATAAACTTCAGGTCTCAGGTTATATCGTACGGTGTGTTTACTAAATTTTATATTAACAATTTTGTCCTGGAAGTCTGGAGCTGAAACTTTCTACAGATCACTCAGATAACTCTAAATATCTGATAAAATGAGATTTATAGATTTATTAACTGTTGCGAGTGCCTCATTGCGTATGTAATACTGAAAATAAAAATCAAGTGCATTATCTGACTCAGAAACAGCTGAATCTGGAAATGCGTCTTGTAAAAGCTAATCAGAAATTGATGTACACTAATGGGTAACAAAATATGCTATATTTACAACATTATCAAATCTTAGGTACAAACATATTAGATATAATATGATTCCCAGATATCATAAATGTTTTTCTAAAATAAGTAAAATGAATTTTTCGAAAGCAAGCTGCTACACTTCACGCATTTATTTCTAAGGAATTATAACTATAACACTGTTTTCCATTTACTTTAAATTAAGTGTTATAATTGCAATAAGCACGTTGTAACATCGCTTACGTATCACAATACTGAAGTTTCTTGAAAAATGATAAGTGATACGCAATTTGTATTGTGAATTTTGAATTCACAAAAAAAAAAAAAAAAAAAAAAAAAAAAACATTCAGATCATTTAGAATAAAAAAAAAAAAAAAACGTTTTTTTCATTGTAGATTATTTTCAAATCATTATATCATATATTTGAGAATTGAAACAATCTCAGATTCCACTTTGTCTATCTGACTAACCAGAGCCAATTCTAGAAAGTTTCCTCAATTTCCTCTATATCCAATTGGAGCATTCTTGCGAGAGTTATCTAGCGCAAAATTAAACAAAGAAAAGAAAAAAAAATACAATTTAACAAATTACAACGACCATTTAGAAAATGATTTTTTTCGTACGCCATGAATTAAACATTAATAGTGTTATTACACGTAAAATTTGCAAGCGACAGAAATTGGCTGCGACTCATACGTATTATTGATCTGAAACTTACGTATTATCCAAGCATTTCATTGGCTGTTCGGGAAAAGGCTTTTCCATCGTCATATTTCCAAGAAATCTGACGGCTAATTTTAAATGAAATTTATTTCTTAAACTTCTAAACATCCCACAATATTACTTTTTATATCGTCGTATAGAGAAAAAAAATGTACTTTTAAATGCAATTTGTTTGAAAGCTGTATCTCAATTTGTTTCTGAGTTATTAATTTTTCTTTGTAATTTTTATTACTTTTTTGTCATAGTGGCAACACTCTGTTTTCCATCTCTGTTGAAAGTAAAGGGAAATACAGATTACTGTATAGACAAATCAGAAAACGAATAAAATGATGATTAACCAATAAAAACCTTCAGATAGGCTTTTGATTTCCTTTCCTGACGAGGACAATAACCATTTTTCCAAATGGTTAATAAAATTTAGTAACAGTTCTTTAATATGTGTGCATGTTGGTAAAAAGGTGATAAATTTTCAGATGAAAATTAATCGCAATAAGATACAATAAAAATCGTTGTAATACACAATAGAATTTATTAAAATTTCTGAAACGATATTCAAAGCACTATGCATTTCGAAATAACGATATCTTTCATCATCAGATGAAAACAAGATGGGCTAGAAATTTGATAGCAGGAGAAAGACTGAAAGAAAATGGCAGAAAAAGGTGAAGTTACAGGCAAAAGGCTAAGAAAAAATACTTACTTTTAAAGTCTTTAAGAATATTTTTTTTTATTATATACTACAGTTACATCATAATGAGATGATTTAGAATATCTTTCATTACACTAAAACTGATATGAACGTATATAATTTCTGAAAAGCTTCTACATAATATTTTTTAAATAGACTAAAAGTTATGAAAAAAATATATTTATTTTGTAAAATTATTGTTACCTCACACATTTATACACTATCATATACATATATATATACAGTGTGACTAATAAATATCGAAACAATAGCTATTTCCTTAAATATTGCCCGTAGACCCATACTTCCAATTGTAAAGTTTCATAAAAAAAAGATACAAAATATTATGACCTATGTGCAACTCCATGATGGGTGTATTTGATAAAATACGAAAACTAAATTTTTATACGGCCCACGTAGGGTAAAAATTCCAGTTAGGATCACTTTTCTTATCCATTCCTGTATTAAACGCAAAAAATTGATATCTGCAAAACTCGCAGGGTTGTGGCCTTTTAAATAATTCATCAAGTTTTAAGGGATTAGACACAAATTTAAATGTGTGCAATTCAAGAATCAACGTTACTTTAAGAGTTCTAGGAAACATGTAAAAAATATATTTGCTGAGTTAAAATTTTTATTTTTTATTTATTTATTTATTTATTTTGTGCTGGCTAACCATTTAATTTGCAAACAAAATAACATCCTAAAATTTCTCATAAAGTTATTTATTTTTAAAAGATTAATATTTTTTTAAGCGGGGTAATTTAAAATCGTTATAATTCGAAACATTATTCATGGATTTCACTATTTTTTATTCAATTAAAGGGGAAAGTATAATTTTAGTTTTGTTTCAGGAATTTTTTAAATATTAATTTAAAAATATTAAAAATAATTATTTTAAAAATGATGTAACTTAATTTTTTTTATCATATTTTCAAAAGTAAATATTTTGTCAAACTTGTCGAAAGAAAATTAATGCAAAATAATAAAAAAAGACATGTTCCAAGTTTGCTCCTTTTTTATTTAACGATTCTTGACTTATAATAATTTAAAGACGAGAAATGGTAAACAAGAATAAATAAATAATATAAAATCTTGCAGAAAAAAGCATTTTAAGTTTTAAACAAAGATTGTCACATAATAAAATGTTTAATTGCATTTTAAAAAATTGCAGTAAAAAAGTAATTTCTTTCTATAGCTTAAACTTCCGATTAGTTGAACTTTTGTCGTTAACACCTCCTTTTTCTACCATTTAAATGCCCGTAAATAAATGTTAAATCTAAAATTAAAAAAAATGCTTTTTCTAACATACGGATTAACAGTTTTTTTCAGAATTTTAGCACTCACAACTTCAGTTTTTTTATCGACCCGGAGAGGCCGTTAAAAAAAGTCTATATTATAGGGCCGGGACAGGCCAGATCCGGGACTGGAGACTTTTCTCTGAAGACTCAGCCAGGCCGGGCCTAACGTATTTCTTGTACCGAATAGGAACTGGCTTCCTTCTTTCTAGGTCTCCACGGGGCGAAATTTTGAGTCCCTGTCTCAACACAACCCGTATTAAAATCATTGTCCCTGACCAGTGTTGAATTCAGGCATTTTTCTCCGAGAAGGATTTCTATGGCTCCCTCAGTCCACACCATGAATTCAACACTGTCCCTGACTGACCTAATCCGTGCAAAAAAGAAGTAAAATTTTGCTCAGCACAAAAACTTTTACAAGAAATGCATATATATATATTAAATGGCCATTATTTTACAATAAAATTTTAAAATTCATCTTTTAAAAAGATAGTAGATTTTCAGGAAAAAAGAGGTAAAACTTGTGAAGAAAAACCTTCCTATGAAAAATCTGTTGGACACGGAAAAATCTCTAAACGGAAAAATCTGTTGATCCATGTAAAATGAATATAGTAATATCTGAGAAAAAAATAGACTACATTTACTCCTGAGAAGAGAAACTTTCTATAACACATTTTTTTATTCTTTCCTATGTGATTCCGCTTTAAAAGATTATACTGTATAGCATTTTTCAAAATCTCCAACACATTGAATATGGATTAACGATATTAAAGGACAAGTGAAACATTTACATATAAATAGAGATTCATTAATAAAAGAAATAATCACAGCTTTGCGCTTCTTTAAAAATGATAATTATAAACATAAAAAAAGAAAAGCTATAATAAGTATTTTTGGTCAAAACCCCTCCGTACGAAACAATTTTTAACCATACCGATTTAAAAAAAAAACTATATAGAAATTCAGTCATGCCGGGCCGGGCTATGATTTTAACTTTTTTCCAAGTCGGACCGAACTTTTTTTCCTATGGGTCGGTTCGGGACCGGAATTAGATATTTCGACCCGTGCAGACTACCAGCAGATTTTGAAAGCAGGGTTAACGTCAAATCTATTCGCTGTATTTTATGTCCAAAGAAGAGGCACTGTCTTAAATCGACTTTTAATAATGTACAATTTGTGGATGATCCCTATCTTGCATTCAAAGTGAGTCAAAAACTTGTCGCACTGAAGCATGGATAGATGGCGTAAGTCACGAATTTTGAATTTTGATATCTCTGAAAATTTTGAAGATATCGAGATGAATTTTTTTTGTGTTTATAAAAAATATAAAGAAACAAACAAACTATAAAGAAAAAATTCCTAATTGGGAATTTTACTCTACGAGAGCCGTATAAAAATTTAATTTTTGTATTTCCTCAAATACACCCCCATGGAGTAGCATATTATGTTATTAAACTTTGCACCTTTTTTTATGAAACTTTGCAATTGGAAGTATGTGTCTAGATGCAATATTTACGGAAATAGCCTATTGTTTCGATCTTTATGAATCACACTGTATATATAAATTTTATTACAGATTAATTTTCACACAAGTGTGTACACGATGTGCAAGTATTGATTAAAATAAGCGGACTATATAATGACTTAAAATCAATTGATTAAATAGCTGCAAATATTCCAAATTCGATTACACAAATGTTTTTCAAATTTTAAGTCTGAACATGTAGGCACTAAAACTTTTTATAGGTAAACGCGAAAATAACTCGTTAAGCAAAATTAATATCTGAAATTTTGCCTTCTTTCGTTGTCATTGTTTGCCATTTGCGGTTGCATGTTTTCTTTTAAAAGGAAAAAATCTTCTTAAACAATAATGTATCAATATATTCATTTTATAAGAATTTTTTGGGTCACTATGTCAACTTAGGAGCTATGCCTTCGTAACATTTACGATAACATATTATAATTTCTTAATTTTTATAAAAAATAATCACATCATTTTACATTTGTGAGTCAAAATATCGCAATTATAATATTATTTGTCGAAATGTAGAGAATAATTTATGGGGTGAAAATAAAAATAGTTCATGGTTTTCGAAAAAAAAATATTTAAAAGCAGGAATAAAACGTAATCCTGTGTTATTATAAAATACTAACTGATAATACATGGTAGATATCATTCGGCTAATTACATATTTTTCGAATGTCGCTTATAATATTCCGAATGTCGTTTTGATTACGTATTTCATCTCTAGAGGAAACTAGCATTGAAACACAAACTGTTACAAATATAATAATGAAACATCAATAAAAATAAAACAAATAAGATAAAACAAATAAACCAAACAGCAGACTCCGAAAATGTAGCATTAAAAATTATTAAATTACGTGAACATAAAATTTTAAAACACTACTTAACATTTAGAAAGATATTGCTTTTATTTTACTCATTGCATTAAATATAAAATTACGAATTATAAGACTAGAATATGTTATTTTCAATAAATCAAACAACTAATAACATTTTACAAGATAAACAAATATTCATATTCACTATAAAATGTATTGCATCAAGCTATAGAAAATCACATTATATTGCAGGATCTTATATTAAAATTAAAGAATGTAAACACTTTATCAACTTGAGAAATTCATCTTCTAAAATTATTTTTCCAGAAAATTGTTGTTGTCAAATAAAGAAAATTGAAATCTTCTGTTTTATATTTATTTAGTCATTTTTTCTAAGAAAATACAAGACTTATCTCGTTTCAAAACTGATAAGTTTTAGCTGAATACATTCGCTTCGCATAGACAGCATAATTAAAATCTGATTTATGTTTAGCGCCTGTCAAGAAAGTCATTTGTTTATCTTGTTAACTGGGAAAAGCTTCACATCTAAGTTCCAGAGCAATTATTTTAAATAAAGGCGTTTCCTGTTTCAGACATTTATGCGAGAGAGTGAAAATGCCTGTTTGTTCAAATTTATTTTATTTTTGTAGCTTTTCTGTCTTCTTTTTACAAGACATGTTAAATTAATATGCGATGCAGAAAATAGTCCGTTTAAATTATGAAGGGATGAATAAAATTTATAATGAATTCGTTTGAGAATAAAGTAATTCTTGTTTATTTTAAATAGGAATTTAAGTTTAATGTACCAATTAAAATTTAATTTAAACCTTTATTGAAATATAATTTTGTGCGGTTCTAATAATTTTAGAATATGCCTTTTATGTGTTATTTATTAGATGACCTCTCATTTAAAATTGTTTTAATTTAAAAACATGAAAAAGAAAATTTTAACCTCAGTTTTATCTCAATTTTAATAGGAAACGTACCCCCTGTGAGACGGTTGCGACTACATATCTACCTTTTACACGAAAATAAGCGTGTCCTCAATCTTATCACGCCGTTTAATCGTTACGCTATTTGTCCTCTCTATCCCGACCCATTTGCAACAATTGTGCATTTTTACTTATTGAACGAAAAACTATTTTCTTTCGAAGCAGTGGACTAGACGGCGTGTTTCCGTTAACGTAATTTTTTGCTGTGGAATATCGTGTCGGCGGCGCCAAAGAGGGAACTCTATGATTTGAAAAAACTAGTTTGCGATGGTTTGATGGAGTAGGAAGTAATATAAGCGACGTTGAAAACATTTCAGATTACGAATATACAGGGCGTTTCATAAAATATGGGCAAAACTTTATGAGGTGATAGTATACATCCAAACATAAAACCTTCATCAAAGAATGCATGGTCGGAACTAACACGCAAATGTGCCAGATGGCGCCGAAGGTGATGTTGTTATACAAGGCAAAAGCACACAAACAGCGATTAAGTGACAAAAGCAAGTTAGGAATTCGATCTTCATACAATCGTTAAGCCTCTGACACATTTCCATTTGCAGTTCCGACGATAAAATGCATATCAGCCTTTTCCCTATCAGTGAAAGGCAACATCTTCCGAAACGTTCCTTTCGCGATTGATAGTTACACACTCGGATCAGCCTTTTTTATGCATTAATCGAGGCGAAATTTTGTATACGAGTTGTTCTTCTTCCCCATAAAACATCCGCATGCCATTAGTGTCTTTCTTCTTCCGATAATTCTCAACAGGAATGAACTTTAGCATTTACATAGACCAAGTTCACTAACGCGCCAGCTTCTTTGAGTTTTATTTCCAACCATGCGTTCATTGATAAAAGTTGTTTGTTTGGATGTGTACTATCATTTCTTATAGTTTTACCCATCTTTTATGAAACACCCTGTATAAATTCTGAACAACAAAGATAGTCAACATTGACAGAAATTTCTAATGAAAGCGAAAATGCAGGTATGAAAAGTGATGAAAAAGTAGCAGATGCAGGTGTGAAGTACATATATGGAAAAATTAAGCATATATGGTCTGTTTCAGAAGTTCGCCCCTCGTTACGAACAAGAAAATAAATATAAACCTAAAAGGCTTTTTTTAAGAGGTAAATCCAGAGATCTCTTAGTAAATGCATATTCATTCTTTGCTTGACAGATGCTATTTATAAATCATATTAGTGTGGACAATCAAATATGATTATCAGACCAGTAATATGAAAAATACATATTTGTTTAAAATGAAAGCTTTTTTGGTATTCTAATATTCACATCGGTATTCATATGAAATCGTGGAAATATTGAAACACTTTTCGCCACGGATGGAACTATTAGAGACATATTTAGGGCCGTAATGATTATAAAAATATTTGCATTACTTCTTTCAGCATTAAGGTTTGACAATCCCGAAGATAGATCAGATGGGATGATAAGCAAGATCCGACAGCATCTATTTTCTATTTATTCAATACATTCATATAAAATTTAGAATATGTCAATCTACAAGAGTTGACGAAATACTCGTTAGTTTCAGAGGAAAACAATCGGTTCGAAATGCATATGCCTAATAACCTATGTAAATACAAACAGGAACACTTATGTTAAAAACGCATTCATATATTGTGCTAAAGACTCTATCGGAATTGGGATGAAATCAGAATACAGAACAGTTTGTTTTCGATTTGTGAGCAACAGTTGTAAAGCATGTGCTAATGAAAACATATAATTTTGTTTGAGTTTTTGGGAGATTCTCAAAAGGTGGGATCATTAAACGTTAACTATATGTAATTTTTCAATTTTTCAATTTTAAGGCCAATTTTTTTTTAATAGTATAGTATATTGTCTATAAATATAATATATAAATACTTTTGATAGTATGTCTACAAAATTATACGCAAACATTAAAAGACAGCAACTATTCTGGAAAATTAATTATTAAAGCATTTAATTAGCAGTTGTGTACGTTACAAATTTTGGACATTTTTTCGCACGTACGTTACAGATTTTGGACGTTGCTCTTGTAGTAGAATGTAGTAAATGTGTCCTATAATTGTATGTGTATACGTATATATGTGTATAATTAACTTTTTGTTATCCAGTAATAATAATAATAAAAGCAAATGCATTGTTACGTACGTTACTTTCGGACATAACAAAATACAGAAAAATTCTTTATAGAAAAGTCCTTCTATCTTCAAAAAAAGCAATAAATCAGCCTGCCATCTATTAACGGAATCATCAAAAAATCATCTGTTTCCTTTATGCATTCGTTGTTTACCATTAGAACCACCTGGAAAAAATTTAAAACTCTTTTTCTTGGTGGTGCATTGGAGCAATTAACGTTATGAATATCCGAAATTGGCCTGTTTAGCATAAAATAATAAACTTTTAAGATATTTATACACAGCTTTTACAATAAATTATGTCATTTTCTGTCTCTGAATAGAATTAAAAACTCAGTGTAAAAAAATAAAGTCAATGATAATTAAAGTTATGTTTGAAAGGCTTAAAGTTATGACGTGTGTCCAGTGCCCACCTTTTGAGAATCGCCCTTTTAAAGGAGTCTCATGGAATACTGTAACAGTAGTAATGAAAATTCTCCAATTTGTCAGAAAATGACTGAAGAAAAAAACTGACTTCCTTCAAATGTTCGTGCTGTTGATTACTACTATGGGAAAATATTCAATGGTTTAGATCCTTCTAGCTTGTGATTGATTTTCAAGAAACTTCTTGGAACTTTGCGTCGTGAAGGCAAGTGTTTGGATATGCTTGTACTAATTTTTTGCCTGCTTTATTCTACTGATTTATATGCCATTATTTTTTTAATACATGATTACATTTTTTACACTAATTTTTAATACCTGATTTATTTATGATTAACGCTTTAACAACTAGTGACTATGGAAGTTACTAATTTGCAGAAAAATGCGGAAGAATTTCGTCGGATACAGTGACAGCCTAATGACTTGTTACCGGACCCAAAATAACATATTATAATGAAAACATTCCTAAAAATGTTAAATACTAAAACTAAAATTCAAAAAAAAAAAAAAAAGATTCAACTCTAATCCTTGTATAACATAATTGAGAATGTAGCTAAAATAATAATAATGAAAAATTAGGACGCTCGCAATCTTGATATTTTAATCTTTTGTTTTATCGCTAAGAAATCTTTTTATCGAGATTTGGGGTAATAATGGGAGGCGGCGAGAAACCTATTTTGCACTTTGTTTGGACAAAAAACATTTTTTCAAACATTCATAAAACAAATTGTCGTAAAAATAAAAATACGTATTTTAATCAAAGTAAATGTAATCGTATTCATTACGAAAGATAAGTTCACTAAGCAGTTATTATTAAAATAATCTTTTAATTACAATTCCCCTGTACAATTCCCACTTTTTTTAAATACAGCATTGAATCTCTATGTTATATTTATATTTGCATTTATAGGGAATATTTGTTATTTTTTTCTGCAATAAATTACAAGACGAATTCTTATTTTTCTCTTCAAGGGCTGCTAGTTGCAATAATTTTAAAAAAGTAAATGTTTGTTGCATGTTCCCCAAATTTTCTCAAACTTTGTATTTATATACCTCCATTTTAATTTTAATTTTTTTAAATTTTCGAACTTTTTATTCCAATAATAGTACTAGTATCATTATTTAAAATAAAATACTGTTATACATGATCAGATTAATCAAAAAGATAAATGTTTCGGTAAATATTTGTTTAATTCAAATATATATTATGCTTGAGTACACATGCTATTCACTTGTATATTCATGCATACGCATATATACACATGCATGAGTACACATGTATATACTGCATGTGGTCCTCTGTGATTGGTGTTTTCCTTACAGTCAACGCCACCTGTTGCACACTTTGTAAGCTCACCTCTTACGTCTTTTGTTCATTTATGATTTTGTCCCCTTACGGACACGTGTTTTCAGTAGAAGATGACGGGTTGATATATTTTCCAGTTCGAAACGCGTCTTATGAATTGCTTTGATTTTATGGTGATTTATATTATTTATATAAAGTTTTATTGTTTTAATATAATAATGATACAATATTTATTTTATTAGCAAATGTCATACATAGACAAGGAAATTATTTCTTTTTCTTCCAAAACATATTAATTGAAAAAAGAGGATTTTATACAAAATATAGTTATTTATTCATATTTTTTTAATGTGGCACTTTGTCTGATCTATTTAAATAAGTTAGGTAACGCATAAAATTTTTCACTAAGTTGCACTCATATGTTTATGATAATTGCAAACTGTACATGCACTAAAAATATATTTCAAAGTTAAATTTCTTTCAGAAATGATGCTTTAAATATACACATATGAGGATAATGACTTTATTTCCCTTATTCAACAAGAAAAAAAAATGTTAATATCGTTTCAGAAATGATTTTCCTGTCTAACTGGAAATAAATGAAATTGATAAACAAAAATTTTCCACAGTGCCATAAGCTGAAGAATTATTATAAAAAAGCTACAATCATTATGTAAAAATACCTATTGCACGTATTGATTATATATATATATATATGTGTGTGTGTGTGTGTGTATATATATATATATATATATATATATATATATATATCACCATTAATTAAACATTACCGACCAGCATCAAAAACCGTAATATTGTGAATGAAATGACAATAAAAATGGATACAACAAACCTATAATATACAACTGCATGTGTAAAATAAAGTGCCTTATACTTTATTATAAGAATTATTATGGAATAAAAAAAGAAGAATATGGATACCGATAAAAATAATTGAAAAACTTATATATTTAATTACGTTTTCAAGAGTACAGAATTCAATGATATAAGCAAATCGGTGTTTTCTGTGAGAAAAAAAAAAAAAGCTAAAGGCTGAAAATTTTTTCTTCCTGTACTCAAACGACCAAGATGACCAAGAGAATAGTTTCAAGATGAAAACAGAATAATATAAAATGGCATGAAATGGAAAAAAAACAATACAATCTTTTAAATATTTAATTTATAGCATAAAAATAGAAATATTACACAACATAACGAATAAAATTCCAGTTGTTTTCAAAATATCCTACTGCAGATGGTATCCAAAAGCACGATAAGATTAAGGTGAATTAAACAGTTAAGTTAACACATAAATTAAAACCTATGGATTTAGTTAATTCATTTTGAAATACCGTGATAAATTCAATGAATATAATATAAATAGAAAATAATTACATTATTTAAAATACCAAAAAACACTTTTAAATTATTTAATTTCTATTTTACAATATTGCCAATATTCAGCGTTCAATACCGCCTGGTGTAAAAAATTAAACTTTTTACTCTAATAAAAGCATCAAAAGACAAAATTTTGGTGCTATCATCTAGTATGTTATTTTAATAATATTATTATTATTCAAATGTCATAAGATGAACCTAATAAAAGCTAATGAATTTAAAATATATCAACTGCTTTACCACACAAATCCTAACATATAAATAATACCATACTATATATCATTATTCACAAAAAATAAACAAATATAAATGTTAATAAAATGCTTTCAATATATTCTATTACCTTACCCATTTAATCTACTCTGAGAAATTAAATAATTTTATAACATTGATAATATATAGCATATAGCTATATACTATAACATAAAATAAATTATATATAATAAAATGTAAAAAAACTTTAATAATTACTATTAAATATAAAAAATAATAATTTAATAAAGTGAACAGGGAAAAAAATGGCTGTTTATAGAAGATTATGAGATTCTTAAATTCCTAATTGCCTAAAGATCACAAATATAGTGTGTGGTTTATTTTCATATTAGCCGTAAAAAAGCTAAAAAATATGATTGTGGGACAATCAAACACATTAAACCGATAATTAATCATGGAACACAAAGTTGAGAATAAAACAATATTTAAAAGTATAGAGGAATAATAATAAAAACTAATTACCCAATTTTAATACATACAGTATAATATTAGTTATATCAAATAAACTTATATGCATACTAATCACTATAAAGATGGTATACTATTAGTAATTAATGTGATATTGTCCTGAGTAGACAAAAATTTAAAAACAAGTTAATTGTGAATTTGATTAAATACTAAAAAAGCTAAATTTAATATGAATTGAAATAAAAAATGTTACCAATTACATATAAAATATCAAATCAACATCCATATAAAATACGTATTGTAAATGTAGTTATAATACAATAGCCCCATCATTTTTTAATTAACCATTGTGTATTATCCAGACAACACCACCCTCCTCCGTACTCTATCATCTACCCACTCAACCATCCTATAGTAATTGTTTATTATTATTTTACAATTTTTAATTTTTTATATAAATACTATTTTTATTTTATAATGTTTTTGGTAATTTTGTTTACGCATGTGTTAATTTTTTTTTTTAAACATCATGTAAGTACTAATTGTATATTAATGAATATATGAATTTTTTGGAAAACCATGATTTAATGCATCATAAATTATTTATTTTAATATTATTGTTAATTAGATGAGAAGAACATAAACATTTTATTCTATATAAATGATTAAGTATTATATTTCGATATACAGAATGATGAAGACAAGATTTAAAAAAAAAAATATATATATATATATATATATATATATATATATATATAAATCTAACTTAAGGTTAGCTAATTTAAAATCTTTAATTCATTTGAGAAATATCAGCTAAGCGCCAAAGTGCCATAATGTATGGTTAATCTGATATTATGTATAATCATACGTAATCAAAAATATCGCAGATGATCTATTTGAGCAACTATCATTTTGCTCGAGAGTGCTTTTAAAAAATATTAATGCTGTAAAATTCATTTTAAAGGAAATTTTACCAATTGGAATCCTTGAAGTGGCCAATATTAAGGAAAATTATCTTGAAAAAGTAAAAACAAAATAAAATGATTTTAAAATGATCTGGAAAATGAACATCTCATTGGAAACTCAGACAGGAACTTCTCTTCCTTATTTTAGTTTTTAAAAAAATGTTTAATTTTGAGGTATATTGAAGCTAAATTCCGACTTGAAAACTATTCTTAAATCAGCCCTAAATTTCTCTGAAGGAATGAACACGTTCACACGATGTCCAATACAAATTAAATTTCCTTCCATTATGATGATGTAAAAATTAAAATTATTCAAGAAATTTAATTGACATAATTCAATTTTCAGAATTTGTGTATGAGAAATAAGGGAGAAATCAAAATGCAGTAGTTGACAACCTATATTACAATTACAAAAGTAGCTACAAGTTTTTGGCAGATATCCATAAGTGAACTATAATTCTTTGGAAACGAAAGAAAAGTCCAGATTGAAAGAAATAGGACTTTCTCAATAAAGTGTAATGCGAAATGGCAGTTGGAAAGTTAGACCGTGATTGTGTGATAAAGTGTTTCTCAAGGAAACATCTTTACATCTTTTGAACACATTGTGTAGAAATTGAATAAATAAGAAGATTTTACATTGTTTTATGAAATATATTTTCTCTAGAAGTATTGTCTGCTGATGAAGGTTTATAAATATTTTTTTTACTTTTTATTAAATAATTCATATGAACAACATATTTTCCAATCACCCCGTACTGGTAAACAATATTTTAGATTTTATAAATAAATAAAGCAAATATTTTTATGTTTCGAGAATTTATTTGAAAATTTTATTTTTTAAATATGAATTTTTATATGTTAACATAGTATTTGTGATGTTGGCTATCATTCAAAATACGTAGATGTATTTCTTTTTCTTTATCTAACTCATTCACTGTCTTTCACGAAACAAAGTTAAAATCGTTCCCATCCACACCTATATTTGCTGACATTAAATATTTAACACTCTTTCTCATGCAAATATAGATAAAGTGAAGGATTGTTTGAATATGTGATTGCATAAATTAACAATTCTACCGCTAGAGATTAATGAATGTCTCATGATATGAAATGTTTGCTTGAAACAAACTTTTGTCATATTTAGGATTAGTTTTGATTTTTAAAGTGACAAATGCCTACAGACTTTATCTCTTTTAGTATATCTCTTCCTTCCTGATTCATTTCACTTAAAAGCGCGCTCTAAAACATTCTATATTATAAAAGAGAAACATATCTGTGCGTAACGCATACGTCATTTTGCGAATGGCAACACTTTGAAATTTAAATAAAATTTTGGTTTTGCAATTTTCTCTACTGCAAATTTTTAAGCTTCTAAACATCGCACATTTTAAATTTTTACACCGTCGTATAAGGAAAGAAAATGTTCTTTAAAATGCAATTTGTTTGAAAGCTGTATCTCAATTTATTTTTGAGATATAAATTTTTTTGTAGTTTTTAATACCATTTTTCTAATCATGGCAACAAAAGTTCCCCATTTCTATTGCAAGTAAACGGAAAATAGTTGAAAATAGGAGATTACTGTATCCTTTTGTTGCCATTTTGTTGCCGTTTGCCCTTAAAACAAAATAAAGATTTCATCATTTTCTTATGGCTAATATACATTTAAAAAACTTCCCTCTGAATAAATAAATAAAATAATACAAATAAAACACAAATTTAACAGACATGTATAAGCTCTGAAATTATCAGAATATAAAGGGATGCCATAATTAGCAAAATCTTGGTTAATAACTCTTAGCAGGCGACTAATAAGAAAATATCGCTTTTGATACATTTCAAAAATTTATTTGATTCTATAATTCGTATTTTTCATATTAAAAATGCTATTTTAATGTAAATGGACAATCTAAAAAATGTACTGCATATAAAAAATTATAAGTTTTCAATTGAAATAAAATGTTTTCACTTATATTCTTTAACACGGGAAGCCCGGGTACGATCCTCTAGTTATAGATAACGGACATCATATATTTTTAGCAAAGTAAAAGCATTCTTATTCTTTAACTGCCGTTAAATGTTCATTTTGATAAAATAATGAATGTTACAAAAAGTTCTATTAACTCTTCTTCATTTCTAATTATTCTCGAACAAAGTTTTATTTTTTAACAGTATATGTCGAAATTTGCCTATGCTTCAAGATACCTGGTTCGCCTTCCTTTATCATTATTTATCTCATTTAATTTTTTAAACACTTATACTGTACAAAACGCTGCAAACTTTCCCGAAACAAAGTTAAACATCTTTCCTTTCTTAGTTTAAGTTGATGATATTAAACGTTAATCAGTCTTTCTCATGCTAATGCACAGATAGAGAGGGATTGTTTGAATATGTGATTACGTGAATTAACTAGTCTTACTCTAGAGATTAATGCGTCTCTGATGATAATGAATGCTTGCTTGAAATAAACGTTTGATGAATTACACATTCGTTTTAATTCCCAATGCGATAACTTTATAAAGTATTCTTTTCGTTAATTTTAATTTTTACTTACTAATTCATTTCACCTAACACAATTTTAGATTAGAAAAAAATATTTATATTTATAATAAACTCGAAACATTTTATTACTGAAGATAATTATATTCCTTAGTTGCGTGACACATTCCTGATAATCTTTTATCAAAATTTCAGAAAATAAATAATTTAAGAATTGTTTTTGAGAAAAAAAATGTGGCTAATTAAAAAATGTTTAACTTGACGCTTTCGTAAAAGTATGATATCGCTGCAGCAGTGATCTTCACGACTGTTATATGAGTACTTAAATTATATTATAATTATTAATACTGTATTATTATATTATTGATTATATTACATTAATATTATCTAATTAATGAAAGACATACAATAACAGACATAAATCCTCTCTAAAATGTAACTTTAGAAATCAAGGGTAATGTTGAATTTAACGAATGCTTGTTTTAAGCAAACAGTCGTAATCGCGAGAGTCTCATTATTCTCCAGAGGAAGAATAGTTAATTCATGCAGTGACGTAAGTAAAAGGCTTTTAAAGAACTTTTATTACTGCGTAAATCTCCATAATCTATTTTAATATTTTAACATGATATTTCTGAATTTGAATTTATTTCAAGATACTTACGAGGAAGGTCTCCATACGGGCATACTCAGAAAAATCTGAAAAAAATTACAGAATGTTCTTCTCATATGGATATATATGTTTATAAAAAAAAAATTGGCGGAACCTCGATACAGCGTCCGTAAAAAAATAAGGGAATTTTCGTTTGTTTGGCGATTTATCACCGGTTGGCGATAAAAATACGCTTTTATGTAGAAAAAAAACTTTTTTTGTTGAATTTGTTTATATAAGTTTAATTTAAATAACTTTAGTTTTGTCATTTTTTATTTGTTTTAACTATAGTTTTGTCATTTTTAGTTTGTTTTAACTACAGTTTCTCATATATATTTTTATGAATTTACAATAAAATTTAAATATCATATTTTACGATTTAAAGCAAAATGTAAATTGATTTATATTATTTCAAGCTCAAAAATTTGGAGATAGAACACTTTCGATTTGATTTTGTTGCTACGGAAACGACTTCGACTTTGATATGGAGATGTATTATGGCAATCAAATGCCAGCTGACTATAACTTAAAATAGATATTTGCATCTTGCAAAGCATAGAAAATATTTTTACTGTGATGAAATTAAATAACTATAGCAACAAGCAACATATATATATGTAATAAAAAATATATAATAACCACTTTCATTGATTAAGTTTAGATTAATTAAAAAACATGCATTCTAAAAAACAATTAATAAACAATTTTCAGATGCATTAAAATCGTTTGCTTTTGGCGAGGAGAAATCCTGCTCGCCAAATCGCGTGTCACTTTCATATTTTCGCGCCAAATATTCGAAAGAATATTATTTTTTTACAGACTTTCTACTGAACTTCCGCCGTTAAATTTGACGGATCCCTTATTACATATATGAGTAGTTTCACTAGCATTTTTTTCAACATATTCTGAGTATGCCCTGTATGGAGACCTTCCTTGTTAGTTCTTTTTCTTTAACATCATCTATATCGTTTAGTTTTATACATGAATTATACTATTCAAAGCATTAATGACTTCACAGAAACAAAGTTAAGCAGCTAACACTTCTTACTTTAAGTAGCTGGCATAAAATGTTAATCTCCTTTTCTCATACTAATGTACTTAAAGAGAGGATTGTTTGAAAACGTCATTACATCAATTAACTATTCTTCGTCTAAAGAATAATAAGTCTCTTACGATAATAAATGTTTGCTTGAAACAAACTTTCGTTAAATTCAACATTAACCTTGATTTCTAAAGTTACATTTTTAGAGAGTATTCATGTCGCTCATTTTGTTCCCTCCTTTAAATTCACTAAACAAAAGTTTTCAATAGGAAGAACATCATGCACATTCTTTTAGTCGAAGAATTTTATATCTGAAGCAGATATTAAATATAAATTTATTTCAAACTAATTAAAATATTTATAAATAATTAGGTTATTTCTTCTTCATCTCTTCCATACTTCTTAAACTCTCCAAATAATTCCGTCCAATTGAAAAGCTTTGTTAACACTAGATTTGTAATTTTGTCAATAGTTCAAGAAAGTTGTCCAACTTATGTTCCCATTATCTTTCTCTTTCCGCATCATTCAACAAATAAATCGTTCAAAACACTGAAAACGTTTCAGATTTGAAGTTACCGATGGCAGTAACTTGTCTTCTTTTTTAATATAAGTGTCTGACATTATATGTTAAACACACTTCAAATGAAACTATACAGAAAAACAGTGGTTGTTTGAATAGGCGATTGCATGAATTAACTATTTTTTCTATAAAGATTGAAAAGTCTCTCGAGATAAAAAACAATTGCATGGAAAACTTTAGTTGAATTTGACATTAGATTTGATTTTCAAAGTGATGACTTTCGTATTTGCTTCATTAATTTAATTCCCACTTCCATATTTATTTCCAATTACATTTTTTTTAATATAAAAAGTATTATATAGTGTTAGTAAAGTAAAATATTTTAATTCGGGAGTTGAATGTAAGGTTAATTTTGTTAAAATAATGAAATATTTTAAAACGATTTTAATAGTTCATGATCAGGTTAAAAATTCTTAAACCAAGTTTTACCTATTAATACTTTAACTATTTACAAGTTTTAACTATTATAGTTTCATGATTTGACAATATAAGAAAAAGGTTTCACACTCCTTTTCATTACAATTATTTTCAAATTTTATGTAACACTTATACTATTCAAAACACTGTGAACTTTCGTGTAACAATAAACTCCTATCCCTTCTCACTTTAAGTTGCTGCTGTAAAGTATTAATGACTCTTTCGCATGCAAATGTACAGAAAGATGTACAGAAAGTTCTTTAAAAGCGTCGCTGCATGAATTAACTATTCTTCCTGTAGAGAATAATAAATCTCTCATGATAAAAAATGTTTCTTTATAAATAAACATTGGTTAAATTCAAAATTACTCCTGATTTCCAAATTCATAGAGATGATATATATTTATTAATTGCATTTCACATTTTACATTCACTTCACTAAACAAAAGCTTTCAATATGAATCACTTCATATAAATATTCTTAGAAGAATTTTATATCGTAAACAGTTAATAAATAAAAAATTATTTAAAATTATTATAAAATTTACAAGTAATTGGATTATTTAATTAATATTTTTACTCCTTAAACTCTGAGACCAACTCTTTTCCTTGAAAATTTTTTTAACAAGATATTTGGAAACTTGACTATACATTAAGATACCTGATACAGTTACGATACCATTATCTTTCTCATTTCACTTCATTCAAAATTTAAATTATAAAAGACGGTGCAAACATTCCATATTCGAAGTTAAACTCCTCTCTTCTTAATTTAAGTAAACGGCATTGTATCTTAAACACTATTTATTATGCTTCTACACAGAAAGAGAGTCATTGTTTCAATAGGTGATATTATGAGTTAAAAAAATTTTCTCGAGAGATTAAACAGTATCTCGTGATAATAAATTTCTGATTAAAAAAATCTTTAGTTGAATTTAACATTAATTTTTATTTAAAAAATGAATACTTCATTGTGCACTTGTTTCATTTATCTACTTCTCACGTTCCAATTAACCTCACATAAAAATTCCTTAAAATATAATGAACATAATATATAGTTTTAGAAGTGTCAAAAATATTTAATTATGAATCGGCCGTTAATGTAAAATTTGATAAAATAATGAAATATTTTACAAGAAATTTATTTATTTAAATATTTGATTAATTGAATATGCTTAAAGCTACTTTTTTCATATTCCTTCAAGTTATACTTCTCTCTCATTTTTTTTACAGTACTTATACTAGTCAAACCACTGTGAAATTTCCCAAAACTATTAAACTCATTTAGACTCTTACTTTAATTTGCTACCATAAAATATTAGTCTCTCTTTCTCATCAAACGTACAGAAAGACAGGGATTGTTTGAAAAAGCCAGTGCATGAATTAACTATTCTTCATCTGGTGTATAACAAGTCATATATATATATATATTTATTAATAGTAGAATAGTTCTATACTTGAAGAAGATATTAAATATTAATTTATTTCAACTAATTAAAATATCTACAAGTAATTTGATTATTTTCTTTTTCATCTTCTTTACTTCACAGACTCTCAAATCATCTTCTGTCGTTGTACAAATATTATTTTTTAACACGATATTTGTTAAGTTACTATACGTCAAAGCACTTTTCAAACTTACTTTCTCATTATCTTTTGAATTTCAACTTATTCAACACTTAAACTGTTTAAAATTGTCAAACTTTCCAGATTCGAAGTTAACCTCCTATCTTCTTAACTTATGTAAACGATATTATAATGCTAAGCATTCTGTCTGATGTTAAAATGCAGAAAATCAAAGGTAGTTTCAATTGGTGACTGCATAAATAGCTATTTTTCTCTACAGATTAAAAAAATCTCACATGATAATATAGTTTAGCTTGAAAAAAAATCTTTAATTGAATTTAACATTAGTTTTGATTTTCAAAGTGATAAGTTTAGTGAGTACTGACACCATACGTCTCGCTTTCCAATTAATTTCACATAATGAAAGCTTATAATGCAATGTACATAATGTAAAGTCTTAGGAAAGTCCTATAGTTTTAAGTCTGAAGCTCAATTTAATAGAAATTTAGGTAAAATAATGAAATATTTTTACAAGAAATTTTATTATTTCTTGATCACCTTAAAAACGCCCAAACCAACTTTTAACTATTAACACTACATTTCTGAATTTTAAAATACTTAAAACAACTTGTTTAACTTTCCTTCCCATTATATTTCTATTCAAATTATATACAACACTTATACTATTCAAAACACTGCGAACTTCCATGTAACTATTAAATCTCTACCCCTTCATACTTTAACTTGCTGCTGGTTGCCGTAAAATTTTAATCAGTCGTTCTCATGCTAAAGAGGTGAAAAAGACGGATTGTTTTAAAACGTCACTGCATGAATTAACTATTCTTCCTCTAGAGAATAATAAGTCTCTCTCGGTAACTAATGTTTGTATGAGACAAAATTTCTTTAATTTCAGCATTACTCTTCATTTCCAAAGTTGTAACTTTAGAGATTTCGTTTATTGGACTTAACCTGTTTAAATTAATTTCACTTAACAAAAGTTTCAATATGAAGAACATATATTCTTAGTCGGAAAATTTTATAGCTGAAGTCGATTTTAAATATAAGTTTGTTTCAACAAATTAAAATATTTAAAAAATATTTTATTATTTTTTGTTCATGTCTTTTATTTTTTAAACGCTGAAATCAACTTCTTTCCTTGACCATTTTTTTTTAATATGCAATTTCTAAAACTGACTATAATTCAAGATACTTCTTATCCTTACGTTCTAATTATCTTTTTTCATTCTTCTTCATTCAACACTTAAACTGTTCAAAACACTGCAAACTTTAAAGTTTAAACCCTTTACAGGAAGACGTGGGTTGTTTCAATAGGTAATTGCATGAATTAAATATTTTTTTCTCTTTAACCTAAAAACTCTCATGATAATATATTTTGATTGAAAAAAATCTTTAGTTCAATTTAACATGAGTTATGATTTTTAAAGTGATACATTTAATGAGAGATTACATCATTTATTTTACTCCTCGCTTTTCAATTCTCCTCAAACAACGAAAGCGTATAATCAAAAGAACACCATATATAGTCTTAGTAGAGTCAAATAGTTTTAATTCTGAATCTGATTTTAATGTAAATTTAGTTAAAATAATGAAAGACTATACAGAAATGTTATTGTTACTTCATTACTTTAAAAACTCCCAAAACAAATTTTACCTCTTAATACTATAGTTCTGAAATTTGCTATGCTTAAAACAACGTATTTCACATTCCTGATCACTATATTTCTTTTTCAATTTTATAGAACTATTATACTCTTCAAAATACTATGAACTTTTCCGAAAGTATTAAACTCCTATCGCTTTTTGCTTTAAGTCCGTTATATTATATGTTAAACATACTTCTTCATGCCAATGTAAAAGAAGAGGGATAGTTTGTGTAGGTGATTTCATGATTTAAATATCCTCTATCTAGAGATTATTGAGTATTTCGTGATAATGAATGTTTGTTTAAAAGAAACTTTTATTAAATTCAACATTAGTTGTGATTTAACATTAGTTGTGATTTAACTTTAGATTATGGTGGTAACTTTAAAGTATATATAGCTCACATCCATCTCTACTATTTGCATTCTATAATTTTGCATATCTTCAGTTTAATTTACTTCTATCGTTTTAATGCTTGTAGTCCAGACAATAGGGGATTTTACCTGGCAAAATTAATGGTAGTTCTGGATATCGGCTTACTTTATGTTTTTTGGGTCGCTGAATCCGAATTTGTAACTTCCCACCAAAATTTCCCCGGCAACCCCCCCCCCCCAAAAAAAAAAATATTTTTATTAAAAAAATCAATTTTTTATTGTTAAGTATCAATTCAGAAAGTAGACAAAATTTGCAACAAATTAGTTATATGACATTGTGACTTAGGATGAAGGGGAAGGGGGTATCTGCCTCGGAAAATGCGCCGCAGTGCTGCGTGGACTAAGTTGTGCGATTCCACTTAACCACTCACGCGTTTACATTCGCCCTCCTATCTCCCCTCCGAACTTTCTCTATAAGTTTTGCTTTAAGTTTTTTGGGTCGTGAATTCCGAATTTTTAACTTATCCCCAAAATTTACCCCCCCCCCCCCCCGAAATCCTCCCAAAATAGTTGTTTTTAAATTAAATGTTTTATTGTTTTAGGGAAAAACTATGTAGGAATTCATATAGCAGACAACATTTACAACAAATAGGATATATTACATTATGATGTAGAATAAACGGGGAGAGAGGGGTCTGCCTCGGAACATTAACCGCGCGCTGTTCTCAAAAACCAATTTTTTTCAAAAAACCATTTTGTTGGAGTTTTGCCGGTGGAAATTTCGGGGGGAAGTTACAAATTCGGATTCAGTGACCCAAAACACGTAAAGTGAGCCGAAATTCAGAACTAGCATTAATTTTGCCAGGTAAAATCCCCTATTACCTGGACTTGCACAACTTACTGCACATAGCGCCGCAGTGTATGTTCCGAGGCAGCCCTCTCCTTCCCCGTTCATCCTACATCGTAATGTCATATATCCTATTTCTTGAAAATTTTGTCTACTTTCTGAATTTCTACATAGTTTTTCCCTAAAACAATAAAAAAATTAATTCAAAACAATTTTTTTTTTTTGGGGGGGGGAGTTTGGAGGGGAGACGGGAGGGAGAATGTAAACGATGTGATCGGTTAAGTTAAAGTGCGCAACTTTGTCCAAGCAGCATCACAGCGGATGTTCCAAGGCAGATCCCCCCCCCCTTCCCTTTATCCTAAGTCGTGATGCCATATATCTAATTTGTTACAAATTTTGTCTACTTTCTGATTTTCTAGATACTTTTCCCCTAAAACAATATATTTTTGTTTAAATAAAAACCTTTTTTGGGGCTTTTTACAAAAAATTGGGTGGGTTGCAGGGGGAAATTTTGGTGGAAATTAAAAAATTCGGATTCAGCGACCCAAAAAACATACAGTAAGCCTTTTTCCGGAACTACCATGAATTTTGCTAGGTAGGGCCCCTATATGGTCTCTATTGCCTAAACTATTGTTATTTAACATATGTTTGTAATATAGACCCAACAAACACACGACTTACGGCCGAATGATTTATATGTCGCGGCCAAAAGGAGTTAAGGCTATTTGTAAACAAACAATGTAGTACCGTACATGACCCGCCGCTAGTTGCAACAGATATTACCGAACCGCTAATGTTTCGGCGTTGAGAGAACTGTTGCATTTACTTTGCCCGGCAACTCTTAAGGGGCGGTTTCCGGCAAAAATATAATGGCCCGTCACTGTCTAGAAAGTAGAGGGCTAATATCACATAACCCGAATGTTTAATTAAAGAGAGGAAATGTATTTTTCTCTTCATTTCTTTCAAAGAAAGTTTAATTATTTTAAATCTGGGTTTTAGTAAAAATATAAATATGTCGTGAGATTTATATTTAAAGGAGTAAAATAGATTACATATTTTTATTTAGTTTAAAAATATTTTATAAAAATCAAAAATTGTCCCTAAAATGTACATGGGCGTTTTCCGGCAAAAATGTAATGGTCTGTCATCGTCTAGAAAGTAGAGGGCTAATATCGCCTAACTCGAATATTTAATTAAAGAGAGGAAATGTATTTTTCTCTTCATTTCTTTCAAAGTAAGTTTAATTATTTTAAATCTGGGTTTTAGTAAAAATATAAATATGTCGTGAGATTTATATGTAAAGCAGTAAAATAGATTACATATTTTTATTTAGTATGAAAATATTTTATAAAAATCAATGTACATGTACAATTTGGGGACACATGCATTTTCTTCACCGGCACCCCTTTACACACATTATTCATAAAAAATAACTGAAAGAAACAGAATAAATATTTAAAATAATTTACAATAAATATTAAAACAGCAAAACGCCCTTAGATTGTGCCTAAAGCAATCCCTGTCTGCCCCCCCCCCCCCACACACACTTACTCAGCAATGGAAAACTTTCACATACATACATACATAAAATCGTATTTAGCTGTAAATGCGTAAATATTTCTAAAAATGACGACTACTGTATGTCTAAAATTGGCTTAAAAATACAATTAATTTGATATATTTCTGGATGTTCCTGTAGAACAAACAATACATTTTTATAAAATTCTTCTATTTTTATTCATTTTGTATTAAAAGTGTTATAATTTTTTCCCGTTTAAACATGCTTTTGATACATTTTGTGACATCAATTACTTTCTGATACATTTAGTAGTTATTTTTATAGAGAAATTCATGGAAATTGTTTTCTCCCGCCTCTCTCTCCCGCGTTTTTAAGGGACGAAGGGAATGAACTGTTTCGAGCGGCTGTTCAAGGCCACAGCCAATGATACATAGGGGTCAAGATTTCGCTGTGTCATGATTTCAAATTACTTTCACTTGTCACTGTTGTTTGGCAAGGAAAGACAGGACGACTGTTTCTGTTTATTTCGAGTTCTGACACTGTTTGTACGGATGTCTGCGGTGGGAATAGAATTTAAAATATTGTAAGTCTGAATATTTTGATTGCCTTTTCATTAAATCAGTTTAATTCGAAATGTTTCTGTACCATTAATTATACTCATTTTTTATAAAAAAAATTATATATCTAAGTATGTGAAGTTAAATGTTAACATTATTAGTTGCTATTTTATAAATGATACGACGTAAAATGTTAGAAAAAATGCGATTTAACTCTGATTTTTAAAGGTATTTTTTATTTAAGCAAATGCAGGATAATATCTGTTTTTTATTTATTATTCTTTAAAAATTTCCATTTAGTACATTCACTGAATGTATTCTAAGAATTTTTTCCCTATTATTGAGGCTGCATAAAGTAATTTTAAAAATTGTGAATTATTTATATCACTTTCATAATTCCTCTAGTTTATTTAAAATCAATTGATTTAATGTCATAATTGTTTTTTAGATTGGACTTTCAAAAGAAAGATTTTTTTTCTTTTCCTCTGATTCGGATTATAATTTATCCTCAGAGAAAATGTCATTAAATTAAATAACTGAATAATTTTATTACAATACAAGAAAAATTAGAGCGAGAAAAAACTATATAGAAAAAGAAGAATATTTAAGATATTTTGAAATATCTGAAAATAATTTTCAGAAAAAAAAGGTTGGAATACATATTTTAACCTTTTTTTTTAAATTATAATTTTAAATTTAATTATTCAACTTTAATAGGAAAATCTAATATTATCTAATATTAAACAATATTTAAAAAATTATGAGAACGATAAATTACTATTTATTTTTTTTTTAATGTCACTCGGGACATATATAAATATAAAACGGCATTTTTTTATTTCTGTATTTTTTAATAATGCTTATGTGAAAATCTGTGTTTATTAAATGAAAATGGTTCAGAAATATTTCACTTGTTCCTCTATTCTGATTGAATAAGATTTTAATGAATGGGCATAAAATTTTGGCAATGGACTTACAATAAGTGTAAAAAAAAAATAAAATCACAAACACATTTAATTTTAATAGAATATACATAACATACGTTAATATTATATACACTATTTAGACACAAATTCAAAAATTGTTCTATAAAGAATACTTGTTGGCAGATTGTTTAAGTAATAAAGTGTTTTTGCATGAAAAATAATATATTGATAATAATTTAGATTAACTTAAAAAAAAAGAGGATAATTTACTTATCTTGAACTTTTTCGAAAATTTTTCACAGGCAATGCTTGGCATAGCGAATTAATTAATTAGTTTATATTTTCAATTAATAATTTTAAATATATATGAAATGAAACTATTTGAAAATCATATTACTACATATAAAATTGAATAAATAAAGAAATTAATAAATTCACTATGTCAAGTATTGTGTTTTGGAAAAAAAAATTGAGATAAGTAAATTTATACTTTTTTTCAAAGTGTACTAAATGATTATTAATATATTAGTTTTTCATGCAAAAACACTTTATCGTTTAAACATTTTTTCAACAAGTATTTTTTATATAACAAATTTTGAATTTATGCTTAATTAATCTTTATGGCAGGATAGTGGCAGGCTTTTGGGTAGTTTACGTTTAAAAAAAAATCACAAAAGGCTTTTTTGTGGGCAGCTTTGGGCTAGATTTAATTCTTGCAAACACAAATGGCTGGAATAGGGCGAGCTTCTGGCTATCCATTATTTTTAGTGGCAATTAAAAGAATAAAAACGGCCAGTTTGAGGCTATCCAGTATTATTGGTGAAAAGTTAGCGGCATGATTGTTTGCAACTTCTTGTATTTACGGCTAATTATCTTGTGGCCATATTATGTCCAGCGTGACACTTTTTTGACGGAGCCGTAACGGCCAATGATAGCGGGCCTCAATCAAACACTTGGGGGCAAGGCTAACGTAACCGTGAGCGGGCCAGGTGTTCTGTGTTTTTTGGGGAGCATCATATGTATTCTTAGTAAAATCGAGTCATTTTAATTCTGAAGCTGATATGAAATCTTTCTTTAATAAAAATATTAAAAGAAACTTTATTATATCTTGTTTATTTCCTAAATCTTTAAAAACAATTTTTATATTTTAACCTGATATTTCTAAAGTTGACTATACTTCAATATATATGGTTCACTATCTTTTTCATTATATATCTCGATAAAATTTAAACAATTTTTTATACTGTTAAAAGCGATGCAAACGTTCACGGTACAAAGTTTTTTTTTTCGAATCTTATATTAAATAGCGGATACAATATGTTAAACAATCTTTCTGATGCTATTTTGCAAAATGACAAGGGTATTAACAATAGGAGATTGCCGGAATTAACTATTATTTTTTCAAAGTTTTATGAGGCTTTCGTTATATCAAATGTTTGCTTGTAAAAAACGTTCGTTGAATTCAACATTAGTTTTAATTTTCAAAGTGATAGATTTAGATAATATTTGTCTTAATATTCTAACTTGTCATTCTTCAATTCATTTCGCTTAACAAAAATAATATAAAGTACATCGCAAATGATTTTTATAAAATCAAACAATTTTAATTTAGAATATTATAATGATTGTAAATTTAGTTGAAATAATGAATATGTTTTTAGAAATGTTATTATTTCTTTTTCATTTCAAAAGAATTCTCTAATTACGATTTATACTTTAATATGATAATTTTGGTGTTTACTATGCTTGTAGATAATTGGTTCACATTCCTTCGCATTGTGTTTTTCATTCAATTTTACACAACATTTATACTGTTCAAAACACTCGATGTTTCCCTGAAAAAAAAAAAAAAAACTAATTTCCCTTTTTACTTTCATTTGCTAACATTAAATGTTAATCACTCTTTGTAATGCAACTGTACCAAAAATGAAGGTTCGTTTGAATAAACGATTGCATCAATTAACTATTATTTTCCTATAGATGATTGTTGTAAATATCACAATAATGAATATTTGTTTGAAGCAAATGTTCCTTGATTTCAAGTTTAGTTTTTTTTTTTTTTTTTTTTTTTTTTAAGGTGATAACTTTGTAGTGGGAGTAGTTTTCTCGATTGCATAAATCTACATTTTCCATTTCTTTTCACTTAATGAAGGTTTCTAATATAACAGCCATTATAAATATTCTTAATAAAATCGAAGAATTTTGAATCTTATGTTGATAATAAATGTAAATTTTGAAGAAATAATGACATTTTTTACAAGAAAATTATTTATTTCTTGTTCATTTCCTAAAATTCTCAAATCAAGTTTTATATTTTAACACGAGATTTCTGAAGATGACTGTATTTCAAGATACTTGTTTCACTTACAGTCTAACTCTCACTATCATCCAACCTCATACAACACCTATACTGTTTAAAACACTCAGAAGTTCCCCGAAACAAAGTTAGAATCCTTTCTCTACTTGCTTTAAGTGGCTGACATTAAATGATAATCATTCGTTCCCACGCTAATGTACAGGAGGAGAGATATTGTTTGAAATGTTGATTCATGAATTAACCTTTCTTCCACTAGAGATTAAAGAATCTCTCAAATTAATAAATGTTTAACTTGAAAGAATATATATATATATATTTTATAAATGCAATGTTAATACAATATTTTTTATTTTTATTTAAGCTCTAGTTTAGTTTAATTTGTTTTCGCCGTAAGTATTGGTCCTATCAAAAATTGTTCAATATAAAAGTTGTAGATAATATTAAGTATAATTATAGTATATTTAAGCGGATTTGGTGTCTTGCACGGGTCGTACTCTACTTGAAAAAATTCAGGACAAATATCAGTATTTATTTAAAGAAAAATAAATCTAGTTTAAACGAGAAAAAATATAGCATTATTTAAGAAGAGATTTTCTATTAAAAAAAAAATAGTGGTACCGAAGAATTTTCTCGTCGTGACATTTCAGGACAAGTACGACCCTTGATCTTGCGAATTCCCGAAATTATTAATTTTTTCCTTCTTCACAATTCATTTTGATTTTGATTTATTCTGTGTGTGCTGTAAAAGTTGGTTCTATCAAAAACTTGTTAAGATAAAATGTGTAGATAAGGTTAAGAAGATTGATAGCAAATTTAAAGGGATTTGATATCTTTTGAATTGACGAAGTTATTTTTTTTCTACTTAAAACCCTATTCTTTCGCCCCTTGAGCCCATTTTTAATGATATTACAAATATGTTATACATAATTTTTGGACACTTTCCTAGAAGTAATAATAATTTTATACTGATTTGATATGTATTACAATTAAGAATTTTTTTTCTGTTTTCACAAAAAATAACCTTGGTTTGATGTTGCCCATTGACGATCTCGACCCAGATTTTCTATCCCTTGATTTTATGTATCAGTTTGGATAATGCAGATTTATGGAAGTTATCCTGTCCATAAAAAAACAATGATACAAGTTAAAATTTATGATGCAGTGTTATCAATGATACATTTACCAATAACTATGATTTAATTAAAATAGTAAATCAAAACACAGTTGCCTAAAACAGAAAAAAAAATTGTTTTAATTCCACCCAAAATCTAAAATTTTAAAAATTGCCGTAAAAATTTAATGAAATTTTTTACGTAATTTAAGAAAAAAATCGTTTTTACACAATCTTTCAAACGAGGAATCACATAATTGATGGTGCGCAGCCGAAAACTTCATAAATTCGGCCGAAGATAGTCCAAACTGGGGATATGCTTGCTATTTATCTTTTCTTCTAAGGACCATCAAGCAGATGAGTCGAGTGGTTTAAGATTTGAGTTGTTTTAACGCCATTCGTTCTTTGCAACCACCCAGGCACATGTGTTTCGATTAAGTCAAAGTTGCTATTGCTGAACGTGCAGGCTCCCAATCCTGCTGAAAAATTCCATTGGGGTTATTTTGCTTCCATATGGCCACAATCTTAGTCAACACATCTCTTAGCATTAATATTTACGTTTTTATCATTAAAAAGTATAGGTTTTTTATAGAAATAACTCATGCCCAAACCATTAATCCTTTTGTAAAAAGTGATCGCATGAAGATTTATTTCTTTTCCCAGCATTTCTCAGCACTGGACATATCAGTTGACGACTATTCTCATGATTGTGCGCATTCTCGATGGTGAAGATTTTCTTATCTTACCACAAAATTCTGAAGCATCTCGTTAGTTTCTTTTTCTTGGCATGGTTTGAAAGATTTTGCCCGTAGAACAAATGATAACCATGAAGACCGAAAGAGTTTTTAACAATTTTAACATTTTTTCGAAAAATATCCAGTATTCTTGCAACGGAATTCAGACTTACACCGTTGTTTTTGTTGACTCTTTTCTTGATGATTTTGAGAATACTTCGAATACTCACAGAAGACGATCGGCCAGATTTATTTTTTACATGAGCGTTTTCTACAGATTTCCTCTCTTTAATGATTTTCTGGACTTTTTCCAAGTGAATTTTTAGGCGATATGTAAACATTGAAGGTCCTTTCTGTAGTTGAGCAATAGTTAAACGATCAAACAGAGCTTTTTAAGCTTCTGGAAAAAAAAAAGAATAATATTTGTCTAGAAATTTTGTAAAAAATGTTACAAAAATTGAAAAAAACATGCTTTGTCCGATTTTAGTTCAAAAATATGAACATAAAAAAACACGCTCATACTTTTCAGTCACCATGTATATTTACTTATCCATTGTATCACATTTTCTGCAAAAAAATAAGTACATGGAATACTGTAATATGTGTATGTGTTTCAAAAATAACTTAATAATCCTTCGAACGGAATATTTATTCCCCGTCATTAAAAATTCAATGCCGTATGCAATTTTAAATTTTCAATGATCAATGTCTTAAGGAATATAACATGTAATGCATTACGCCAACGAATCTTCATAATTTCAAGATATATTTGTGCCTCAATTCACCTAAAACATTAGCTATCTCAATAGACTTTGAATTCCAGTTTCATTTTAATAAAGCTGCAATTCAACAAACTCTGACTTTCTCGAAATAAACTAAATGCTATTTAAGTGCAAATGGACACGTTTGTAGACTGATAATATTACGTTTGAATAAATTATATCATTTGTATACGATGTTTCCTAGTTGCAAACATCGGCTTTTCAGATAAAATAACAAAATTGTACTGAGAATTGATGAATAAAGTAAACATTCCTCTTTGAATTATAATAAATAAAACATATCAGAAGAAAGATTAAACAAAAATGTATCTGAAGTTTATATACATAAATAATTAAGACTTCCATTATTACCTTTTTTTTTTCCTTTATATTTTAGGTCGGAAAATTTTAGCAATTAAGTTCTTGTATAAAGACTGCATTGTTTTTTATTTTAATATGTATGAAACAAATTAATACTTTAACCAAATAATCAACATTTCCATGTGCATAACAAAATAATCTAATCCTTTGTGTTTATTATGAAGAATGGCATATTCAATTTGACGGTATTACAAAGTGAAAAAGACATCAATTGGCATGTAGGATGTCTGAAAGTACGCAAATCGCTGTGAACGGAAAGTTTCATTTCGCTAGAGAATAAATGCAGCATGTATTTTATGCCAGCTATGTTTTATATACTGATTTGCATCACTAATACAGATTTACACAAGCTCGAGAGCATTTGTAAAAATCTACAACATTCTAAGCCAAAACTAACACAACTATTTCTGTTAGTTTCTGTTAGCGATGTTTTGATATAGCGTAATTTTAGTTCATGAACCGAAATAATTGTTTGGGGATTTCATTTACTTATATAGTGGACAATAAGTACGGCATTTCGCTCTGTGAAATTTAGTTTTTCTATTACTCGATACCTAAAGAAATTTCTAAAAGGTAATCAGTTTGGAAAACTAAATTAGTTATAAAATTCCTAACAATAATTTCCAAAGTTAAATGTAAGCCGGGAACCAAATTTAATCTGTGTAGGCTATCAAAGATAACAGTAGTGTGGCGAACGGAAGGGACTTCCGTTTCATATTCGCAAAACAAGCATACATGGGGAAGAATTTTATCCAAAAATATGCAGTTGTTGTATAAAACGTATCCGCTTGTACATGTTTAGAGAATACTTTTAACTCTTTGTGCGAAGTTTTAATGTTTCATCGCACGGAAAGTGACCCAGCAAGAAAAGCACTTGTTTTGAAATTACAGTTTGTATACAATTTGTGCATATAAGAGAATTTGTTTAAATTTCTAAAAAGTGTACGATTCTGAGCAAGCTGTATATATTATTTATTCACCGAAAAAAAGCATATTCTATATTTACAAAAACTGTGCACAATTCATATGAAAAAATAAAAAAATAATAAAGTGCATATTCAACGTTTCTAAAAATTGCGCATTTTTATGCACAAAAAACTCTGTACATTCCAATTTTGCTATAATTGTGTATTTTGTTTGAATATATATATATATATATATTTTTTACATCCAAAGTTTGCATTATCTCTATGCATAGGGGCTATTCAAGATCTTTAACTTTTTAAAGGTCTATTACTGTTGTAAAATGCCACTAGTATTATTTTATAATTATCTGTATAAATAATTCACATATTCGTAAATATTATGTCCAATTAACCATGTGTGTTTGTCTTCGTATTCAAATGTGATGTATGCTGTGGTACATTATCGAACTCAATCACCCCCCCCCCCTCACACACACACACACACACAAACACACATATAAACATGTGTTTTTACGTCTGTTTATGTGTCTGTTTTAAGCGGCGATACAAGTGGATCTTACAGAATGCGATTTTGTTTTTCGAAATTAATTTTGCCGCAGGGTACAAAAGTTGCTTTACACGTATTCTAGTTTACACCTGTTTTTATTATTATTATTATTATTATTATTATTGAAATCCATTCATATCAGGTGCCCCAAGCGGAACCAAAATTGTTAAAAATTAAAAATTTTGTAAAAAATAAAATTTTTGTAAAAATTAACTTTTTTTTTTTTTTTTTTTTTTACTTTTTTAAAATTAGTTTTCGCGCGGGGTGCGAAAGTTGTCTTTTATGTATATTAGTTTGCATTTTTTTAAAATCGAGATCCATTCGTATCTTCCGGTGCACCAAGCGTTGACAAAATGGTTAAAAAATGAAAATTTTATGAATATTTATAATTTATTTTATTTTATTTATTTGTGTACTTATTTATTTTAAATTCCATTTAGCGCCAGTTTAGAAAGTTGTGTAATGGATGCGCTACATAACTGTCTAATTTTCACAATTGTTTATCTAAAATCATTCATAACTTCTGGTATCCCAAATATAGTTAAAGATTGTAATTTTTAAGAAAATGTAATTAAACATGTTTAATTTACGAAAATTGTTTATACATCCGGCAAAATATTTTAGTTAATAAAGAATAAACTTATAAATAATAATAATTTTATAATAATACATGAAGTAAAAATTTAAAAATAAAAGCACTAAATGATACAAATTATAAAAAATTGAACATACATAGAAAAGTTTTTGAATTCTTTATTTTGAAGATATTTCTGACATATATACATATTTCTGATACATATTTATTATGAAATATGTATCATCTGATACATATTTCTGAATTTTGTAATAATTTTTGGTGTTAAAAAGTTTAATATGATTTCTTGATGCTATTCTATTCAATATGAAATCTTGTCCAAATACGCTTTCTGATGCCTCAGACACTAGGCGAAAGCATCTTTCAACAGCGTGGGTATGGTATGGCTATTTTGACCATTCCTCCGTTCTTCATACTTTTACCATAGCCTGAATTTATTTTCAAGGCACAATAATCAAAAGAGGTGGTTCAAAACATCCAATCCGTTGCCATTTGATAACTCCATAATAATCCTTTGCTTTGAAACGTGCATTTTGGTACTAGAAAATTCCTTATTTCTGGTGTTCCTCTATTTTCATTTGTAGCACAAAATAGTTTTCGTATTGCGGAAGACCTGATATGCTCTCTAAAATATGAGAGCTTTTACAATATCAAATTTTCAGGATGACAAAAGAAACTATATCGTTGCAAAACAGTGTCTACTATCTCTCTTAGATTGGATTCAAAATATCTAGAAAACGTGATAAGTCTCCAAATATATCACTCTCCTTTTGTTATGAAGGGCTTTATTTTTATATGGAACCATACTGGGGAATATACCTCAATAATATATGCTGTAAGAAACATTAATTCTCAAATGGATTTTCTATGGCCACATACAACTTCAAAATTCTACCTGCCGTTGTCAGCCATTTTGAGTGTACAACTGGAGCAGTTTTTTTTACTGCCATGTCAGAACAACATTAACCAGGCGATGTTGCTTTGCAAATATCATATAAATATTGCTGATCATCGCTGAAAACCTTTTTTATCAATGTTATTTGGCTTATTCACCACACTTATTGAGGGAAAGGAAACTACAGGTAGCTCCTTGCAGGTTTTGATTGCTGTAACATCTGATTCGAAAAAGGCTGTATAACCAAGTGTTGCACCATGTAAAAAAATTATTAAATGTCATAAAGGCAACTCATTTGTATGGAACAAACAAACGGCTACTGTAAGATTCGATTGAGTTCAACTCCATTAGGCAAATAAATCACTCTTTGTGCCCAATATTTACATTTGTTCCGTCGCATCAAATTGCTGTAAGCCTGTATATTTGTATGTTATTTGACAAATAATTCATTTTTGCTACTTTTATTGATTTAGCTTTTCCTGTTGCAATTTAAGCGTGCCAAATATACTGAGTGTAAGGTTCCTTTATGAGGGCATAATGTTCCTCCTTTGTACATTTTATGCAACTTTTTGCCCTTCATCCATTACAAAATTTGTGCGGTCTTTTCAATATAGTATTAAAAACAATTTTAAATTTTAAAATCAAAGATTTAAAAAAATCATATTTTATAGACAATACATTTTACGCTTTGAAAATGATTCTTTAACTCTGATTTTAACTTATATCTTTTAGTTAAAAATTTGCATAAAAATCGACTATCGGCAAATATTTTAGTGTCGGGGGTCACCGGAAGAAATATATCAAAGTTCAAAATTTTCACATGTATGCTAGTATGTTTAAATGCAACCTTCGTACTCCGCACCAAAAGTAATTTAGTAAATATATATATATATATATATATATATATATATATATATATATATATATATATATATATATATATATATATATATATATTTATATATATATTTATATATATTTATATATATATTTATATAAATAAATATAATATATATATATATATATATATATATATAAATTTATATTTATATTATTTTGCGGTGCTTGGGACACCGGAAGATATCAATGGATTTAAAAAAACAAAACAAAAAAACCCCATGTAAACTAATATACATAAAATTTATCTTTCGTACCTCTCGCCAAAGGCAATAAAAAAATACTTATATATATATATATATATATATATATATTTAAAAGATTACTAAAACATTTAGCTGCCTAGGTATATATAAATATATATAAGATACCAATATTAAGGACAAAATATTTCAAAATGAATTTTCATTCAAAATGAAAGGATATCATAATAAAAAACATCATAAAAAGCTTACATTCATAATTACATGCGCAAATGCAGCATAATAATTTGAATGCTAATATATAACGATTACTTAAACATTACCGACCATCATCAAAAACTACAATATTGTGAATGATTGACTACACACCATAAACCAACAATATAGAACTGTATGTGTAAAATAAAGTACCGTATACCTAATTACAAGAATTAACATGGAAGAAAAAAGAAGAATATGGATTCCGAAAAAATTGAAAAACTTATATAATGAATTACGTTACTTATATAATGAATTACAGTTCTATATTGTTGGTTTATGGCGTGTAGTCAATCATTCACAATATTGCAGTTTTTGATGATGGTCGGTAATGTTTATTTAATGGTTATATATATATATATATATATTACATTTTCATAAAAAATCCATTTTTCTTTTTTTGGGGAGGTTTGGAGCACCTGAAGATATGGATAAATATTAATAAAAAACATATAAACTAGTGTTCATAAAGGCAACTTTGCACTCAGCGCAGAATCGATTATCCACATTTCGATTTTTCGATCCAGTCTAATGTGTTTACGCTTTGGTGGGCCGAAAACATTTATTTTTTTTCATCGATCATTTTTCATGCCATAAAGACCCGTTAAGAACTTTGGAGACAGAAGAAAAAATAATAAATTTACTAAAATCTTCCGGCAGCATAAAGGCTCTTAATTCTAAGTGTCAACAATTGTGAAAAATCCTGCTTTCTGATGGAAGACAGCAGATCATTTGCTGCTTTCCTGTCACTTTTCGGTGCATATTATTACAGTATCGAAAACGAAATCACATCATATTTGAAAGTGTGAAAGTCACATTGCAGACATCTAAACAGCCTTAGAGAGCTTTGAGATGTAATTCGATTCTTTTTCAAAATATGACATAGTCTGTAGATAGGCAAAAAAGACAGATGCTATTAAAAAAAAAAAAAAATCAAACTTCTAGCGTGATGGAATAAAGTAGCTTTTTTTTTGAAAAAGCGTTTATTTCGGCGGTTTTCAATTACAGAATCTTACAGCGAAAGTCATATATCGGATATTAAAATATATCGTCTCTGTAAATAAAAACTAAAAAGTTCAAGAAGATATTTGCCGAAACGTCAGTGAAGGCTTACTGTGGAGACACGAAAAGTTTTGGTTTCTGTTAGTCTGTCTGTCTGTTCCACGATAACTGCCGCAAAAAGCATCCGATCGGCTTGAAATTCACTGGGCATGTTGATGAGGTACCCGGACTTAGCTGTATAGTTTTTGGATAAATTTGGTTCATTCGTTCGTGAAATATGGAGCATTTTATTTTGCTCTATAATGCTTTTCAATGGCAAGTCAGACGATTTTCAGATTTTCATTTGTTAAAAGAAATGGCTCATATGAAAAATGGATTTAAACGGTAAATTTTTGATGCTGAAATTTTTAAATAACATTATTAAATTATTCCAATAAATTATGTCAATATATTTGCGAGATTTTTTTAATTAGGTTTATAATATTGGGGGGAATTTTATGCATGTTTTCCAATAATATAAAGGATTTTGTTTTATCAAATTGACATTAATGCATATTTCATTTTTTTTTTCCTTTTCTTTCTCTGTTGCCTAGCAAGTATAATTGCGTGTATAATGCTTGAGTAAAGCCAACGTCAAAACAGATGAATTAATGCATTTGTATCTTTGCATATAGAAGGATTTTAGCCCAGAAATAAAAATAGGCAATATTTCATTTATTTTATTTATTTTATTGAAATATTTTGCTTAAAAATACAAAAGTTCATTATTTTCATAGAGAATAACGTAACATTTTCCCATAACATTTCCCAATATTTCTTTAATTGTTGCCAAGAAAATCAAAACCCGGAATAATTTTTTCTTTTAAAAATTTTCAATTGAAATGTTTTGTCGTGAAACAGGAAAATGAAAAATAAAATTAAGAATAGAAAAATTAATATGGTGGCATATTAAAAATAAAATGAAAACTCTCGAGTATTTCTTAATATAACAAGATGAAAAGTTTTGAGTAAGTACGCATAGCAGGTGAATTAGACGTCATATATCGAAAACAAAGATGCTGTAATAAAAAGATCTTGGGTAAAATAAAATTAACTATTATTCACGGAGAAAAGAGATAGATGGAGATGCAGTATGCCGTAAAAACAGTTTGCAATACGATGTGCGTTATCGCTCAGATTTAAATACCCTCATTCGGCACAAACAAAACAAGCACGTGGAACAGGGACCAAATTCTTTGACTTCACCCGTTTTTTTTTTTTTTTTTTTTTTTTTTTTTTTTTTTTTTTTTTTTTAAGCACGTCGTTGTGTTGTGCCGAATGTAGCGGATTTTAGGGTTACATTTTTGGCGTCACTTCAAGATTTATTGTCTGCGTACGGTTGACATGAATATTTTATTTTAAATTTAAATTTTATTAATTTATATATAAAAAAAAAAAAAAAAAAAAAAAAAAAAAAAAAAAAAAACTTATGCTTATCCTTATAAATCACAGCATAAAAAAAATCTAAGATATACTATAACCATCCGCACAATCAATAAAAAATTACGAATGTAAATTTAAATAGACTACGGGGGGTTCAGGGGGGCAGAGCCCCCCTGAAGAAATGCAATTTTTGATTTAAAAAGTTACCAGAATAAGTAGCTCATCAGAATTTCAGAACATCAATGTACAACCACTTGTTTAACACTTTTAATTTCAGAAACTTTACGAAGTATCTTGTGTGCTCATAAATATTTATGTAATTTGAAAACTTTAAAAAGCGATTTGTCGGAAGATGAATATTATGCAATGAGTGTTAAAAAACAATGACTTGCAAAGATGACGTTGAGGCTCCTGATCTGCAGATTTACTAGTTACTTTACATTTTGACCTAGCACCCTACAATTAACCGATGGTTAAGGCATGCGCAAAATCCCATACATTTTTCTAAAACTAGTTGCCATATTCCCCTGCAAAAATTAGTATATCCAAATTTAAATAAAAACTAGGTTTTGTTTATGTTTCACTTTATCATAGCTGTACTGAAATTAAATATAAAAGCCTTAAATTTATTTTTTTTTCACCGCATTCTCCAGCAGAAAATATTGAAACTAAATTTAAATCAAACTTTTTTTTTTATGTTTATTTTTATAAATTTTCAGAATAAGCCTCTGCTACTGTCAATTTTATGTTTTTACAAAAATATTAGTCTAATGGATTATTTACACTGGTCGCACCCACGTTTGGAAAATGCTTAACTACCACTTGATAATACGTATATTTTTATTTTACTGTAACCGTGATCCAACGTAAAATAAAGTATGCAGATCTATTTAAAAAAAATCGTTTGATTGAAAAGCGCCCACTGACAGGATATAGAGCGGCCAAAATTAACTAATATTTGTATTTTTATGCTTCTTTTTTTTTATAAATAAATCTTTAGAATAAGCTTTTGTTATGGTAAGATTTATGCTTTGATAAAATTTTCATAGAGTACTTTTTATCTGATGGTGGCGTCCACGTGGAAAATTGAATAACTAAATTCTAAAATGATTTTTGTTTCATATTTCCGCATGTGGCAACCGTACACTAACTTATAAACAAATAGTACAGAATAAACTCAGATTTACTGAAATGTACTCAAGTAACGTGTCCTAGCTATAAGAAATAATTAAAAGTATTATTATTTTTTTAACTATCGCTGTCTGACAACCTTAAAACAAAAACAAACAGTATTCAAGGTGAAAGTGTGTAGCAGAGATTCATCTAAATTTTCTTTTGTGCGTATATGATTCCCTGGCGAACAATGAGGTAACTAAATTCAAATACACATATTTATTTATTTTTGTTGTTTAATAGAATAAGTTTCTACCAAGGTTTTTATAATAAATTTAACATGATAGGATTTTTTACGCTGATAGCAGTCAAGGAAAAGAATTCCATACCTAAAGTTATTAAATGTTATATATATATATATATGTGTGTGTGTGTGTACAGATTAAACTCAGATTTACTCAAATATACTCAAGTAACGTGTCCTAGCTATAAGAAATAATCCAAATTCTTATTATTTTTTTATCTATCGCTGTATGACAACCTTAAAACAAAAACAAACAGTATTCAAGATGAAAGTATGTTGCAGAGATTCATCTAAAGTTTCTTTTGCGCGTATACGGTTCCCTGGCGAACAATAAGGTAACTAAATTCAAATACACATATTTATTTATTTTTGTTGTTTAATAGAATAAGTTTCTACCAAGGTTTTCATAATAAATTTAATATGATAGGATTTTTTACGCTGATAGCAATCAAGGAAAAGTATTTTATACCTAAAGTTTTTAAATGTTTATATATATATATATATATTATAAGAATTATCATGGAAGAAAAAATAAGAAAGTGGACACCGACAAATAATGGAAAAGCTTATATATTGAATTACGTTTTCAAGGGCACGGAATTCAATGATATAAGCAATATGGCAGTTTTCTGTGAGAAAAATAAGCTAAATCTAAAAATTATTTTTCTCTGTGCCCGAACAACCATTATAATCAAGTGAATAGTTAAAAATGAAAACAAAATAGAAACAAACAATATGAAATGGAAAAATCAATAAAACCTGTTTAAATATTTATAGCATATAAAATAGAAATAATACACAACATACCGATTGATATTTCAGTATTTTTCAATATATCCACGCGCACATGGCTACCAAAATATCGTAAAGATTAAGGTGAATAAAACAGTTAAGAAATCACAGTAATTGATACCAAAGGATGCAGTTAATACATTTTGAAATACCATGATAAATGGAATTAATATAATATAAAATAAAATAAATAGAAAGTAATTACATTATTTAAAATAACTAAAATGCACTATTAAATTAATTAATTACTATTTAACAATATCGTCAAAATTTAGCTAAAAAATCCCACCTAGTGTAGGAAATTATAACTGAAAAGGAGCTGCAAAAGACAAAATTTATAACTTATCGTCAAAAGACAAATTTTGGTGCTGCCATCTAGTAGTATTTTTATTATTCAAATGTCACAAGATGAACAATTGAAAGCCTTATAATGTAAAAAAACTTTATTAACAGCAAAACCAAACAAATCCTTATATATAGATAATTATAAACCTAATATAAACCACACTATATATTTAAAAAAATATTGTTAATAAATTTAAAAAAAGCATACAAAATATTCTATTATCTTACTCATTTAAACTACACTAAGAATTTAACTAATTCTATAACATTGATAATATATAGCAATATAGCTATATGCTATAAAACAAAATAAATTCAATAATAATTAATATAAATAAATATTAAAAATATTATAAAAATCGTTAATAATAACTATTATATATAAGATAATTATAAAATGAACAGGAAATAAAAAACATATGGAAGTATATAGAAGATTACCATATACTTAAATTCCCATTACCTAAAAAACTCAAATTAGTGTGTGGATTATTTTCATACAGCCATAAAAATCCTAAAAGTATGAATGTGGGACATTCAAACACATAAAACCGATAATAAATTTTATGACACAAAGTGAAAATAGATCAATATTAAAAAGAATAGAGGAATAATAATAAAAATAATTACCCAATTTTAATACATACAGTATAACTTTATTTATATTAAATATACTTATATGTATATTAATCACTATAAAAATGACATACTATTAGTAATTAATATGATATTGTCCTTAGTAAATTAAAATTTAATAACAAATGATTGTAAATAAGATAAAACTTTAATTAAGCTAAATATAATATTAATGAAAGTCACCAATTACATATATAATATCAAATCAACATCATTATAAAATACGTATCAAAAATATAGTAATAATACAAAACCCCCATTTTTTTTAAATTGACCATTGCGTATTATCCAGACAACACCACCCTCCTCCGTACTCTAACATCTACCCACCCATCCAACCTATAATAATGTTTTTATATTATTTTACAATTTTTAATTTTTCATAGATATTTTTTATATATATATATTTTGTAATTTTGTTTACGCATGTGTTAATTTGTTTTAAAAGATCATGTAAGTAAAGTACTAATTGTATATTAATTAATATATGAATTTTTTTGGAAAACCATGTTTTAATGCATCATAAATTATTTTTTTAATATTATTGTTAATTAGAGGAGAAGAACATACACATTTTATTCTATATAAATGATTAAGTATTATATTTCGAAATACAGAATGATGTAGACAAGATTTAAAATTTGTAAATGTATTAAGTATGAATTTAAATTCTTTACGTTTGTCATATAAATCTGTGATTGTTTTGTTGTCTTTTATTGTAATTTTAAGATCTAAGAAGTTTATAGTATTGTTAGATAAAAGGTTTTCCGTTAATTCCAAATTAATGGGATAATCTACTGGAAATTGAGTAATTACAGATTGATCAGTATATATATATATATATATATATATATATATATATATATATATGTGTGTGTGTTTTCTCTGTGGCAACTATTCTCTATTTTAACATGAAATAAGGACTGATCAAATTCAACTTTCTTGTACTCTAATAAAGTCCCATTTTGAGAAAAGTTTTAACCAAATGTAACTAAAAATACTTTTTCTATGAATTAATGTTTATAGTGAACACTGAATGGAATAGGCTATCTGCATTAAAATGAATTGATTGTTTATGTTTACTGTATGAATAATGATTTTATATAAACTCATTTCATTATGGTATTAATATTTAAAATTATGAATAGTAAAATCAGTACAAATTAGCAATTCATTAATGACACTAAAATATCAACTAAGTAATCACATAAAACAGACAAATATTGCGCAGTATGCGCAACGATGGTTTTATGGCCAATCCAACAATACACAGTTTAAATTTCTTAACATGCTCTTAAATTCAAGAATTTAAAATTGAGTTAAATTTGTGAGTGTTGTCGAAAGTTGGGGGGTTTACGCACAAACATATATGTATATGCAATTAAATATATGTATGCAAATTGAATAATTGCTGTATTCCGCATCATATTGAACGATACAATGATCACTGTCTTTGTTTATGCCACAGAAATATGGAAGATCAGCTCTTTCATATCCACATAAATTATCTGGCTAACACTACTTATTACGTACATTCACCAAATGACGTATTTTATTGATGTAGTTTAACAACTTTGGGAGCATTGTTCGTATATGTACCTTCAAAAGTTACATAGGTAATTGTTTTTTGTACAAGTAATGAAAAGAGTAATATTTACATTAATTAGGGCATAATCTTAGTTATATAACTAAAAGTAATAATTTAAAAAAATGGTTCGACCGCTAGAATAAACTTAGTGTATGGGATATTAGTTAGGACGGACTTAATAAAATTCATGTCTAGTTGGGTTCAGGGGTTGAATACTTATAGCAGAATAACTTTCATTTTTCAAGCTAATTGCAATTCTTTTCCAAATTATAAACAAGATTATGAAATTCCTCCTTGATTCTGAGGAAAGACTCGTCTTCATCTTCATTTTCTCTTTTTTTTATATATATTTGCATGCGTAAATTTCAGTCATACTATTAAATGTTTTTGGAAATTCAAATCATAAAGATTCAAATCGTAAAGATAAAATCAAATGCTGGCAAAATCGTGATTTTTTTCTTTTGATCCGTTTTCTTGCGCATGTGTTTCAAAAGATGATGTAAATATTTGTATCTTCTGCTGCAGTATATTCTTTGCTTTTCGCAAACTTCATATCGTCCGAGAAACTTTTGACTGCCTTCAATTAATCAGACATTTCTAAATTTGGTGCAGCGTTCATTTTTTTATTTTTTTTAATTAACAAACGCTTGTGATTTCCTCTACAGATTTCAAATAATAATAAGTCACAAACACAGAAACACGATGATCAAGTGAATATTTGTATATATTAAAAGAAAACTATTCTGATAAAACTCAAATTACAGTGAACTTGATGTCAGTAATCACAATAGAATGCAATTAAATGATACGTTAAAAACACCTAAAGTTGAGATACAAAGTGGAGACTCATAAATATCCAGCTTATTTATGAGCATGAATTCCTTTCCAGACATGAACATTAAAACATCAAACGAAGAATTTTCCAGCATGCTTCTATTTATGTACATAATACTGGAGTTTTATGCTTTTACGTCAGTTGAGTGAATAGAATAATATGTTTTATGTTTCTTTTCGAGAAAGATATTTTCCTAAGTCAAAATGCTAATCTCTTTGATGTGTACACTCTCAGAAATAAAACTCTCAATTTTGACGATTCAGCAATCCTCGAGCTATATTTCGTTGTTTTTGACGATCATTTTGTATCAAAATCACGTGACTTTTACGACACGTAAACTCTCAAATATTTGACGAAGGTGTTTCTTCACTCACGGCCAGACTCAATGCATTTTAAGGAAACCGTACCTCCTCAAATCCTGCGACTTTAGCAAGCAGATATAATATCTGCTTGGTAAAGTCGCAGGATACAAGCAAACATAAACAAGCAAATATCTGAGTTATTTCCTTGTTTATGTTATTCCTGTCATAATTTATTTAAAAAATTGCACTTTTTAGCGCTTTTCAGAAAATGCTGAAATACAGGTAGTTATTGTTTCTGCATTAGTTATTTTTTTAGCTCTTAAAGTTTTTAAGAATGTTTATTATTTGTATGATTATTTTACTTTGCTCGCTATGGTTTAATTCGAAAAGAATAAATTTCCTGTGTTTTACAAAATCGTTTAAAAAGAAAATTTTGTCAATAAAGTTTTAAAGTTCAAAGATCCCTTCTTCATTTAAGAAATATATATTCATATAACTACCAAATTAAATATGCATAATTGATCCCTCTCCCTTCTCTTCTGTAAACAGTAAAGCATTAAAATCTCAACCACATACTCAAATTGATAAAATCTCCCCCACATGCACTTTAAAATTCGTTATTTCTGAGCAACAAATTAACCAGACCATATTTTAATCATTCATCGAGCGAAGAAAATTTCCCTAATAAATTATATTAATCAAGCCATATTATAATTATTCATATTAACCATAGGAAATAATAATAATAAATTAGCCTTACTAATTAAAACTTGCAAGAATTATAACAACGTCGATAAAATTACAATCAACCTTATAAAAATATAAATATACAGTAGAATCCATTACATGCAACTAAAATCATATCCCTTCGAGGACTCAATAGCGTAATAGCTAGAGTGTCCGTCTCCCACACCGGAGGTCGTGAGTTCGAATCACCCCGAAGCTATTATTTTTTCTCCTGTCGATACAAGAGCTTCTAAACTCTTCAATAGGTGGCACCACCAGCCCACTGATTGCACTTTTCAAATAAGCACTTTTGACGAAATTGTTATCCTCAAACAAATGAAGAAAGTAATTTTCTCAATTTGACGAAATATTCGCTCGGAGCATATCCCAGGAAATGGTTTCGTCAAAAACGAAGAAAATTTCGTGAAATCTGAGAATCCATTTCTGAGAGTGTATCTGAATATTCGTTATGCGTTCTTTGTGTCTCTGTTTCTCAATCAATCTATCAATCTATGTATAAAGTAATATAACTATCTATTAATATGGATATGTCGCTATATAAACATTCTTTATTCAATTATTCATTTTTTTTTTTCGCTTTTATATTAATTATATTACAAAAACCGTGGATAAAGTTTTTTTTTAAATACTTGGGAGGCATTTAATTATTTAAATATAAATATAATATTTCATACCTATTCTTTATTTAGAATGATAAAATGTCATTACAGTAGAACCTCGATCTATCGTTTTTGAACGGGTGCGTGAAAAAATACGATGAATGCGGGAAAACGATGAATGCGGGTCAACGTCAAAACACGCAAAAAAACAATGTTTATGCATTACTAATACACATAATGTATACAGTATACTAATAGTTACTAATTTGTTACGTACAAAAACTCTAAAAGAAATAAATCGAAGTTTTAAAAAAGAATGAGTAATTTCATGTTGGATTTTTCATTCATTTTAAAATTAAACAAGAAATTTTCAAGATTTACAACATTTTTCTGGTCGTTTTTTTGTAATTTCATGAGCATACAGTTTCAAATGCTGTAATTGCATCAGACAGACATGTGACATGGCACTGGTGTAGGCTCAGCTTCATCGGCATGAACATTAACCTGTACTTTTCCGTCATTAATTTCCTTTTTTGCATATCACGCATTTCTTCTATGCTTAGGACAACACATGTCGCAACATCTTGATCAATGGGAATATAATCGCTAAATTTCACACAATATACATCCTATGCTACACGCAACTACACTTCATCTGCATTATTGTCACCATCACCATTATTTTCTTTCCCTTCTGTTGAGCATTTTTCATCAATTTTTCGAACAAAACCCCATTTCACGAAGCAATTCTGGATGGCTGAAGAGGTTACTTCATAATATGCTAAAAGTACAAAATGAATAGCCTGCAGAAGGTCTATTTTAGGTAGCTTTCTTTACAAAAAGCTACCTATTGCAGCCGTTCGGAGGAAAGCGATTTCAAAAAATTTTGGTATATTTTCATCGATCATGACCCCCAGACCCCGAAACCACCCTCCGTTCAAAATTGATATATATATATATATATATATATATCAATATATATATATATATATATATATATATATATATATATATATATATATCTGACCTATGTCACACTGTAACTCTCGTATTTATGAACCGATTTGGATGTAATTCGGTGTGTACATAGTACATACCAATGTCTCGACCGAGTTCGTTGGCCAGCTTCATCCGCCATTTTGTTTCAAAATGGCGGCCATTTAAAAATTTTAAAAAAATTTAAAATTTGAAATGTGGTACCAAAAAATTGAAAATGGAAAAATATTTTTTTCTTATGTATTTGACCTTTATACAAAGACTCCGTAGCAGTTTTTGTTTCGTCTATATTTTAAAAAATGGCTGAGTTATAGCATTTTGAATTTCTAGCGAAGCTGACATTTTGAAACGTCCTGAAATTTGTCACGCGATAAAAGGCGTATTTATGAACCGATTTGGATGTAACTTCGTTTATACATAGTACAGACCAATGTCTTGAACGAGTTCGTTGGCCAGCTTCATCCGCCATCTTGTTTAAAAATGGCGGCCATTTAAATTTTTAAGAAAAATTTAAATTTGAAATGTGGTAGCAAAAAATGGAAATTTAAAAAAATATTTTTTTCTTATGTGTTTGACCTTGATAAAAAGATTCGGGAGCAGTTTTTGTTTCGTCTATATCTTAAAAAATGGCTGAGTTATAGCATTTTGAATTTCTAGCGTGGCTGACATTTTGAAACGTCCTGATTTTTGCCACGTGATAACAGACGTATTTATGAACCGATTTGGATGTACCTTGGTGTGTACATAGTACATACAAATAACTCAACCGAGTTCGTTGACCAGCTTCATTCGCCATCTTGTTTCAAAATGGTGGCCATTTAAAAAAATTTTTTTTTAATTAAATTTAAAATGAGATACCAAAAAATTGGAAAATGAAAAAGATTTTTTTTTTGTATATGTTGGACCTTAATACAAAGATTCCGGAACAGGTTTTGTTTCGTCTACATCTAAAAAATGGCTGAGTTATAACATTTTGAATTTCTATTGTGGCTGTCATTTTAAAACGACCTGATATTTGTCACGCGATAACAGGCGTATTTATGAACCGATTTGAATGTAACTTGGTCTGTACATAGTACATACCAATGTCTCGACCGAGATCGTTGGCCAGCTTCATTCGCCATCTTGTTTCAAAAGGGTTGCCATTTTAAAAAAAAAATGTAATTTAAAATTTAAAATGAGGTATTAAAAAATTGGAAAATGAAAAAGATTTTTTTTATGTGTTTGGCCTTGATACAAAGATTCTGGAGCAGTTTTTGTTTCTGAAAATTTGTTCTTTTGTTTATATCTTAAAAAGTGGTTGAATTATAGCACTTTGAATTTCTATCATGGCTAACACTTTGAAACGATCTTGTATTTGTCACGCGATACCACACGTATTCGCCTATTTCGATGGAAGAAGGCATGTGGATAGTATACATCAATATCTCGACCAAGTTCGCTGTCCAGCTTCATCAGCCAACTTGTTTCAAAATGGTGGCCATTAAATTAAAAAAAAATTACATTTAAAGTGAGGTGCAAAAAAATTAGAAATTGAAAAAGGTTTCTTTCTTAAGTATTTGACCTTGATATAAGGATTCAGGTGTATTTTTTGCTTGTCTTTATCTTAAAAAATGGCTCAGATATAGCAGTTTCAATTTCTAAAGTGGGTGACATTTTGAAAAATCTGATTTTTTGCCTGCGACAGCACTCGTATATATCAACCGATTCCGATATGAGTGAGCATGTGCACAGCAATTACTAAGGTCTCGACCAAGTTCACTGGTTAGCCTCATCTACCATGTGTTCTTAAAATGGCAGGCACTTTAAGAAATCGCCGAATTTGGTAGCCAAATATAAGTGACTTTAAATAAAAGCAGCTTGGTTGGTTGGTTGGTTGTATTTTTGACGGCCAATTATCTGCACGAGGGATATAGTCCCAGGGGGAGAGTGCCCTTCGTGGGGGTCTTTCTAAGGGAACCTAACCCGTATTAACGCTTGGAAATCCAAGGTTCGAAGAAAACCACGAAAACTCCGAACGATTAGGCCGACGGGCGCGATTGGGATCGAACCCAGCACCTCCCGTTTATCAGCTTCAAGAGCAGAACCTCTCAGCCACTAAAAGCAGCTTGGATAAAGCTGACTAATTTCGCGAAATTCTCATTCATAATGATTTAGTATTGATAAAATTAGTAATGAATCTCCTACATTCGGTTTCCACTTAATTGAGCTTCGTGTGTTTGAATAATATAAGTTGGCTTTTTAAAAATAAGGAATATGAAAGCTACCTCTTCCTCCCGGCACTGGCCGGAAGGACTTTTTGGAGTAGGATCTTTTCCTCTTTCCATGAAAACATAAAGATCTTTTCACTAGCTTTCTACTGTAAAATTGCTTAAAGCAGTTGATTATCCCGGCATCAAGAGGTTGTACGACAGGTTTACAATTAGCTGGGAAAAACTGACTTTTATATTTTTCAAGGACGATGTCTCTGGCGAATGGGCTGAAAATTTGTCAATAAATAGAATGATTTTCCTTTTTTGAGCGCCGATTGATCTATCAAACACATGAGGAAATTTTGTAAAAGTATCATTTTTCATCCAGGCTTTGGCCTTCGAATGGGAGACTACTGGCAATTTCTTTACATTCTTGAAGCATTGAGGTCTAACAGATTTACCAATAACGAGGCGTACTTGTTTATCAGAACCGTCCTTATTTGTGCGTAGTAGCACTGTAAGTCTTTCTTTGGAATGATTACCACCATGACAAGACTCTCCTTTGAACATTAACATTCTCTATGTAAAGCATTTATAATACAGGCCTCTTTCGTTTGCATTATACGTGTCACAATCCTTGCATCCTTCTAGTAACTTTGGAAGTTTTTCGAACCACATTTCTATGGCATCAGTATTTACTACTGCGACACTTTCGCCGCATAATTTCCTAGATACCAATCCATGGCGAATTTTAAAACGTGAAATCCACCCATTTGATGCAGAAAAAGTATCAATGTCATATGAGGCAGCTATTTCAAGTGCCTTCTCTCGAAGAATATTCCCATCCACAGGAATATTTGACGCACGAGCTTGCTCGTACCAAGTGAAGACATTTGAACTCACTGTAAGTAGACGTTTTGCTAGTTTTTCTCTTTTTTGAAGACGTTCCATACTTATCTGCTTGCTCTCTAATTTCTTTCTTTTTGGAAATTAACGAATTCAGTGTTGAAGGCGATATACCTATCCGTTTAGTGAAGTTAATTTTTGTCTCAAAATGATTCTTTACCACCTTGCCTATAATGTGAAGCCTTTCTTCTAAGGTTCGGGTTTGTTTTGCCATGCTTAAAATTCACAGAACGCATAAAATTTAGCGCAGAACGCATTAAATTGACAGTTCACACTTTTGAAATTAAACTTGTGAACGTGCACTGGACATAACAGATTAGCCTGGAACGTAAAAGAATGTGGCAGCTGGCTGAAGTGGATACATACATCCGCTCCTTTACATAGAATAGAGTAACCCATTCTCCAAACAAGACCTCCTGTTCCGCATTCAGTTATTTACACGAACATACATGTCAAATATCAGCGCTAATACTTGCCCCCCCCCCCACCTAAAACATCACTGATGAATTATTTTAGAATAAAATAAGTAATTATAGTTTGTGTGTCATATGTATCCGCTTGACATTCAATTTCATTTTGGTGAGGAGAAAAAAATTTACAACGATGAATGCGGGAAAACGACTTTTTGAAGAACGATGCATGCGGGTTTCGTTAGCATTATTTAAATATAATTTGTGCAGGGACCATATAAATAAAACGATCAATGCGGGAAAACGATGGATGCGGGGACGATAGACAGTTTCACTGTAGTAGCAAAAAAGTTTAACTCATAGAAAGGTTTATTTAAAAGGAAAACATTCATAATTGCTTTTTAGAAAATGAAAAGTAAATAAAAGCCAGACTGTGTAAGAAGCATATATAACTTTAAACGATGGGATGCTTTCTGTAATATGATTACGCTTTAATTAAATAAAAATTGGAATTAAATTTAGGTACGACAATCAAACCTTCATATATCACGGTTCCACAATTTATTAAGAGTAATCCATTTTTGTGTTTCTAATATATTTGAAAGCAAAATCATTATACTGTACTTCTTCCTTTTGTTTTTGTGTCATGTTTAATCTAGAACAGCTATTACTACTTTAATTAATCCCTTTTTTAACGTCTAAAAAATGTGTATCATTCTTGCAAGACTATGTTATTGTCTTCCGCAATTTTATAAAAAATAACACATCTAATTTTATTAAAACATATCAAACAAATTGATTCAAATAAATTAATATAATAATCTTTCTTCTTAATTATTGAAAAGTTCTATACTTTTGAGATATTGAATTTAAAATTCAAACGATAGAATTATATTTTTGAATTTTTTTTCTTGTAAATGATGATTTTCCACTCCTTCAGTTACTTTGAATTTCAATATTTCTCTCTATCTCTCCATTTTTGTTTTTAATTGCATTTACTTTGACGGCAGCACTTTTAATTTTCTTTTTATAATATTTAATTGCGAGTTTGAAAATTCTACGTCAATGTTAAACTGTTCTCTTCGTCATCCATTAAAAATCTGGATTGTACTTAGTCTAAATTTTATTTTTAATAATTACAAACAACATTCTGAAATTTCTATAATTTCTTTCAAATTTATCAGTCTTTACTAAGAAAATTACAAATTCTAAAACAGTATATATATATATATATATAAAATGATTTAAAATAATGAAATAAAGAAATCTATGTTTTGAGATTAAATTAAATTTTAATTTTTGTTATTTATGTATTATTTTGTAGAAGACATTTTGACTTAAAACTACATTTGATATAAAAGTAATAAGCAAGATTATGCATTTTGTTATAATTTTTAGCCCAACGTTATACAATTTGTAAAAATTGCTTTTTTTGTTAAACAAATATATTTTATTTTTGCACATTACCTATTTTCTTACATTAAATCAATATGTATTGAGAAATTCCTTTCAGAAATTAGACAGTTTATTTATAATCTAATATTCCTTATTTAATCCTTAGAGGAATTTCATCATGACAAATGAATAAGTAGATTTAACTAATGGACGGTAATATTAAATCTTAAAAGATTTACTTCAGTTGGTGCATAGTTTAGACCTTTTGATTTGATGTGATTTATATCCTAAATATATATTACTTAATGAAGTAACCCTTGTTCTGATGCAACTAAATAAATGTGAAACTATCCGCGCTAAATAAATGTCAATCAAAGTTATTGGGATTTAATAATATGGTTCCATGGTTTTAATAAATGGTAATGTATGATATATGTTTGTCCACTGATCAGATTTCTCCATCTAATGGCGAAATATATGATAGTTTAGATATAAAAGTAATGATCAATTCAATTGACATATATTTGAAACGTGTATAGTGTGTTAAAAAAAAATAATAAATGAACAAAACACCTCATATTTAAACAAAGCATTATTACATAAAAACGCAATAGCTACAAATAAACAGGGAAATTAATCTAATAAAAGATTTATGAATAATCTAAATTCCCTAGGCTGTCACCATCCAAAGACGGAAACAATATTTTTTATTTCCATTTAATAGTGTGAAAAATTTAATCAAATTTGGAATCAACATTAAATTTTTACTTCTTATACTAAGCTTCAACTGTTTCGTTTTAAAGCTTAAGAAATTATATGGGTGCAAAAATAATAACTCTCAATGTTAATTTGTTTAAAATTGGTTCATATTTTCAATAATAATTTATTTTTAGTTAATGTTTTTGTTTACGTAATTTTTAAATATCGCATATATTTGATGGTATTTTTATACATTTAAAAATTTTTATGCATAAAATACGATAAGAATTTAGGTTCCCCAACAAAATATTGTTATGAACCTTACAGCTAGTGAAATACCAGTAAATAAAAAATATATATTAGTAAATGTGACAGAGATTTCAATCATTAAAAAAATATATATACCAATATTTTTACGCAAACGTTTTGCACTTTAAATTTATAATATCATTAGAATTAGTAAAGCATAAAAAATTAGTGGCATCAGGGACAAAAATTTGGGAAGAAAAAACGAAAATGTTATGATCTCCATAGGCTTTTCCATGTTAAATTAACATTGAGAAGTGACACTAGAAATAAATAAGTATTGCGCGGCAGCGCAATACTTAAATATCAACTATTGCAATTAATAAGAAAAAAAAATAAAGGAGTTCTTATTTAAATATGGCGCGTTTAAATTGAAGCATGTGCAATTTACGCATTTTTATGATTTTCTTTTTGCTTTTACTCATGTGCAATGTTAAAAACATGAACTGTATTTTTAAGAAATATATAATTATTTAAAAAAAATACTTTATGTATTAAAAATAAACTTAATACGTTATATTTGATATTCATTATCATACACGCTAACTAAACTTCTCAATTAAAGTTTCGGTAATGAAAATGTGCAATATGTTTTTGTTTTGCTGAAAATTTCTAAATTTATTTTTTTTTAAATTTAAATTAGCAATTTCAAATATTTTTATTACATAAATTCTGAATCATTAAAAATAAATATGAATAGTTCTTTCAATATGTTTTTATTACTCTAGGATGCTTGAAACTAATCTAATTTTTCATACATATCCAAGCTAAGTATTTAGATTACAATAAGGTATGTTGGCAGAAAGATGCATTAAATGTAAAACGAAATCAAATTTATACTGTGTTCATATAGAGTGCATGATTCGTCAACATCCGTAAAACTGCTTTTAAGCCTTCATACTTAACAACAATTACAAATGAATTGAACACTGTGATATATGCGATGATAAATTTAATCCATGTGCTTCTAAATAAATTTAACCTTCATACATAATCATTTCAGAATTGCCTGAATGAATATGAATTGCATTCTGAGTAAATGAGATGACCAAAAATTATTAAAATTTTCGCTAAAAATTCTTGTTTGGATTAAAGAATTAAAAATTAAATATATTTCATAATAATACAGTATTTTTATTAAAATTGAAAATGAAATTTCTAAAAATGAAATATTCTTAATAAAAGAAAGAAAAAACTTTTCTAATATGTGAAGTTACAACATTTAAGCCGCATACATATTATAAAAATGCAGCGAATTATAATAACATAAAGCTATAAAGTAACAATTTGGAGATATGCGTTTATGATTTTTGAATTTTACACATGCATGATAAAAAAAAAATATTGTTGTTTTTATAAGTAAATTCACATTCATTATAAATTTAAAAAACGTGGGCACAAAGTGGTCGTCCAACATGTTGATATCTTAACACTCATATAAATACACGTTCTACGAAAGCACAAAACTACTGTAAATAAAAAAATGATGTTCTACAAAGAAAACGTCTTACTTTAGGTCTCAATAAATAAATCTACTTATTTATGTTTTAATATAAACTGTCAACTAGATTAAGTGTTCAAAAATGGCAAAATTCTTAAATAACAAAGTTAATTAGGAAGGAATGTACATCTTTCTTCATTTTTAGCGCTTTATTCAAACGATATCGTGAGCGGAAGAAAAACATATTTGGTTTGATATATTTATTCCGATATTAAGTACTCTTCGGTACTAATATAAACATACGAGAAAACAACTTTCTCTCATATCTTGCAACATACCCAACTGACAGAATGAGCAATAAACCCACACATTTACTATGAAAGCTTCCCCTGCATCGCTAAAGGAGTATCATTCAGAGATATGGAATTTTATGGGAAAACTTCACTACGAAATCTGTACCAATAAACGAAATTGACGTATTTTTTTATTCTGTTATATCTGCAGAGAATGTTATGTATATTTTATTATTTTTCTGGTGCAGCTAGTAATTTATCCTTATATATATATATATATATATATATATATACATATTCAAACATGTTTCTGAAAAAAAAACAATTTTTATTTTATATGCAGTCGTTATGAATGTATTTGGTTTTATTGAAGGTTATGATATAATCTATTATTATAAATCTAGTAATAATAACTTATCAACACTGCGGGAAAGATGTACAGGCATCAACCGACTTACGTAAGTGATGCGTTCCGTAATTTTTACGTAACTAAAATATTACGTAAGTCGAATTTGTAAGTTGCTTAGATAAATATTTGTAAGAACCTGCAATATCTATTACATATATAGATGTATATATACATATATATATATATTATATGCACAGTATTATTTTATAAATAAAGTATCATGAGACCCTACTTACTTGTATAAACTATAAAAGTATGAAAAAATATAAAAACAAACTTAAAGAACACTTTTAAAATACCTTATGGAATACGGGATTTATGAATCTAACATTAATGGATTGATTTATAACAATTTTAAATCAATATCAAACGACTATAAAAATAAGAAATAATTTAAAACGGCTATTTTAAGCTCTTCTCCGTGTATTTCTGATGGCAAGAAAACTGAATAGCACTCACAAAATAAAATAACCTTTGATAAGCACAAACTGTATTTTTTATGAATTAGATGACTATTATGAATAACTAACAATAAATAATAACTTGTTTTTTTTTTTTTATTGATTTGATTGTGTCATGTATATACCAATAAAAATATAATTCCATGTATAATATAAACTATATTACGGTTCTGTTCTATATCTATATATTTTATTTATAAAATATGTATCAAAAGTATGCAACTGCGTATCAAATGCGCTAGTATGTTGTTCATAAATGTAATTTTCTAGCTATATTACGTAACTGCGAATTTACGTAGTCGCGTAATACGTAATTAGGGGGGATGCCTGTAATTATGTGAATGAACATATAATTAGGAAATCAATATTATAAAGAAATAATGAAATAGATACCTTTAAATATGGTATGTTTATATATATTTATATATTTCCATAAAATGCAAACAAGATGTTTAATAATTAAATTGCGTTAATGTAAAATTATTTTATCCAACAAACTTTCTGTATACAGAAAATCTGAATAAAAATAATGCGAAATACAAATTGCATGACAAACAATATATGAGTGGATCAGAACAATTTGGATTTAATTTGATCCAATTTGATCCAATCTGAAAATATATATATATATATATATATATATATAGTCCCTTTAGAAGGAGCATAAAATCTGTTTGTTTGGCTGTGAACCCCTCATGTATAAAAGAAAATACAAACATAATTACAATAAGAATACGAAATGTAATATGTATATATTTAAGGATGTTTATGACATGACTTAATTTTAAAAGTGCGCAGTCATTACTTTACTGCCGAAGTTGTTTTATGCGGGTGACCTGCCATGAAATTTACGCTAATGTCAGACGAAAGTCTTTTTGCACGCTTGTTTCCATACATATCATCCCTACACAATGCCGCTAGCATTGTGCAGAGATGATATGTAGGGGGAAAAGCGTGTAAAAGCCGTTCCACTGATATTAGCCTTATTATACCGCTAATGAATTGAAAATGGTACATTTCAATTATCATATATTGAATGACGTTTGAGAGGAAATTGTTCATAATTGTAGTTGTTCAAATTACATACTTAAAAACAACAGCGTGCCGAAACATATATGAGTGTCCTTAATTATTAGTAATGCAGTAATTACGAACACAGAACACAGCAAATAAAAAAAATAATAATAACAGGAATCGTAGAAAATCCAGGATGTTTCCACGGACAGAATACATTCTTCATCAATCTGTCGAAAAAGGGAGCACTCCCTAATTATTCAATACAAGATTTTACAAAAAAAATAAACATATATATATACATACATATATAAAGTAATATATATATATATATATATATATATATATATTACTGACGAAATGATATAAAGTCATGTAATTCTTCTCCTGCCGCATCTTTTTTTGAACACACGATTTCACTCAAAAATGTCTCTCCGAGCTAGCGTAGAAAAGTTTTCTATCGATGGCGTAAGAGAAGAAAATCTGCATTAAGAAAGAGAATATCCAATGAGAAAACGAATTTTGTCCGAAGTATCAAAACGCTTTAAAAAAGTTTTCGAATTAGGCGGGAAAAAGAGTCTAGTATAATCTAGAGAAAAAGCAATCTGATGATCATAGGCAAAAATTAAAAGGGAATATATTGATAGGGCATTTTTAGAAGAGAGAATAAATACTGTAGCAAGGAAAAAATGATATAAAGTTTTGTAAGGGAAAAAAGAAAGAGGAAATAATAATATTTTAAGGGAAGATTTAGAATAGTCTATAGGTAAATAAAAAATTACAATAATTCACTTATACTTATGTATATATATATATTATTTATACAGTGTGTCCACGTATAACCTGACCGACCTTTATTTTCGCAACCGTTGGTCCTAGATGCATACTTCCAATTACAAAAATGGTCAAAATTAGGTGCAGGGTTAAGATAAAAAAAAGTTTGAAGCGAAAGAACAATTTAGTGAAGAATTACAGAATCTAAATTTTTATACGGTCCCCCGGTCCTTAAAGTTATATTTAGTAAAATTTCCTGTTACACTGGCAAGTAAGGCAAAAAAAAAAGTCCCGTTATTCTACGAATAAAATTGACCGAGTAATAGCTGTTTAAAGTTGGAGTATACTTTTTGCTGCATATTAGGGGTCATTCACAAATTTAGTAGAAACATAATTTCGTCAGGTATATTAAAGAAATGGTTGAGAGTAAAATTATCATTGCAATATAAATTTTAATCATTCTGACATATTACTGCAAAATGCACAATTTGTACTGAACATCATAAGAGGATAAAAATAACAGATTTTTTGTTAAATAAAAGGCTGAAAAACAACAGCCTCAATTCTTTACAAAATGATACATATTTTAAAATGCTGTTAGATTACACTGACTTTCAAATTTTGGGTTGTGGCATGTTTTTTATCTTTTGAACATCGATTCTTTTGTAATTTTCAGCACTGAATCCGAAAATGACCTTCATTTTAAACCATCACGTCTGGAATTTTCTCAAATCGCAAATTTCAAAGTTAAAAAGCTAAAAGTTAGATTTGTTCCCCCCTCCCCTTCCAACCTCATCGGACCCCCCGAGTTGTTTAGCTGTAAGAAACCCGGTATAAGCCAAAAAATCTAATAAATTATATAATTAAATAAAATTAAACCAAATGAAAAAGTCTTACACCTATTTTATAGTATCAGATTTTTTATTATTTTTTAACCTTGAAATTTACGATTTGCGAAAGATCCTGACATGATGATTAAAAGTGAAGGTAATTTTTTTCATTCAGCGTTAAAAGTACATGAAATGCAGTTATAAAATTTAAAAAACACAACCATCACAGGTTTATGTTACCTAATCTAAAACTTTTTTTTAAAACTTCTTGGCGGTAATCTATCCGAATTTTTTTTGTTTTATCCTCTAATAAAAGTATGTATAAGATGGTAAGAGTCAAAAATCATAATAATATTGCATTGTCATCGGATTTAAGTCAGTATGTAAAATTTAACTTCGATCAGACATTTGAAAGTCAGTTAAAGTTCTAGTACAAATTTTAAACTGGAAAGACGATCATTGCAAGTTAAATAAAACCTTATGAAAATAACACAATTTTAATTAAAAGAAATCATAGCCTCAAATCCTTACAAGATTCAACATATGTTAAAATACAATTATTTTAACTAATCTGAAACTTAATTAATAAAACTTAATCGTAATATTTGTACGATTTCTTTCAAAGCGCAGATACCTTGAAATAAGTTCAAGAACTTTAAATACGATCCATGAAATCATGGCAGAAATCATCTGTTTTGAGATTCATAAAATTAGTTTAAGTCGTGCATTTCAAAGTTCCATAACTCGGTCAATTTTAATGTTAGAATAATGGGACTTTTTTTTGTCTTACTTGTTAGTGTCACGGTAAAATTTTACTATATATCACTTATAGGACCGGGGGACCGTATACAAATTTAAATTTCGTAATTTTTTAATAATTTTTTTTCTTGACCCAAATCGCTTTAAAAATAATTCTTTACCTTATTTAAACCATTTTTTTAATTGGAAGTATGCATCTAGGACCAATGGTTGCGAAAATAAATGTCGGTCAGGTTATACGTGGACACATTGGTATACTATGTATATATATGTATTTTTTTTTTTTTTTTTTTGTACTTAAAGGTAATATTGAGAAACAGCTACGTGTATGGGAAATATATATCCACTAACAACAAAATAATCACAAATATTATTTTTTAAGTGCATACGCGAATACATTAGATTACAATTATTTTACTCTTATTTATTTTCATTTTTTACAAAATATTTTTGGTACAGAAAAACGAAAATACGCAAAATTATTATACGTAAAAACACAATAACAAAAAACAGATTTTTTGGCATATTACTATTTTTTCGAATAATTTCAATACATTCATGTATATAAAGAAAATGTATAGGGAGACTGCGGTGGGTTGACCATAAATGAGGCTTGAACCACTCTTAAGTTTTTAGATTTAAAAGAATTTTTCTAATAGGTGACAACCAAAGATACTGTAATTCTCAAACAATTTTCTTTATACGTGCAGATAATTCAAACAGGTGAGGAAAAATCAATTATGAAGTTTTTTAAACTTAAAAAGAGTATTTTTTAGAAATATTTTGTAAGATTTTTCTAGATAAAATATATCATAGGAATTTAAGTATCTAGATTTTAAGCAATACAGAACTATTGAGTAATCATTCCAGGCATATTGATTATATAATAAATTTGATCAACATAACAATCTGCCTTATTAAAAAAAAAAAAAAAAAAAAAAAAAAAAAAAAAAAAAAATCTATGCGGGGAGGATTGAACCAATCGAGTGAGGGAGGGTTTACCAGATGATCAAAACTCCCTTAAATAACTGATTTCGGAAATCTTTTTATTATACATTGTACGTACTGAAAGGATAATGGTTATATTTGTAAAATAATGTAAAAGAATTCTGTAAGGCTATAGTAAAATGGTGCGATAGCCAGGAAACTGTTCAAAATTGATTAAAGCGAGATGTGAAAAATTGCTATAGAATCAAGAGAAAATTAAACGAAATATAAATGTAAAAGTTGATAGCAACTTTTATTTTATATAAATTGTAACCACAGTAAGTAAATATAAAGAAAGGAAACGAATAGAACGGAAGAAAACTGTAGCGTTAAGAAATGTTAAGTGTCCATGCCTCTGTAAAAGAACATAGCATTGATTAAAAATTTATGATGGTATGTAGATAAATTTCACCAAGATGACTACAATGCGATGAAACCAAACAGCTACTATTGCTAGATCGAGTGTCAAAACAGTGGATGTTTAAAATGTAATTTTTCTCTTATGCCTTGTACTCTTTTTAAGTAAGTTTATTTGCATATCACATTTTCCCAAATAATTTTAATAGTAATTTAATCATGTAGAATAAAGTAATTCTGCCTTTTTTTAACGGATTTTATTTCGACGAACAATTTTTTTTTTGTATAAAAGAAAGTGGGCAGCCTTGGCCCATTATTTTCTTATGATTAAATTCAATAATTATTCCAGTTTCATATATATTACACTTATGTCGCAATTTTATTTTGATTACTGTTTGTATAACGAATAAAAAGATATATAAAACATTGTTTTAGATTCAATGTTCAAAAAAAAATATTTCGTAAAAAATGGGTCAAACCTCTCCAGACTTCCCTATGTATAAACAGATATAATCCTTAAAGGACACACTATAATAGTGGACCCCTTCATTTAACAAGAACTTTTTAATTTGTAATTCCGAAGATATGTATTCTTTAACTTTTGCCTAGTTAACTGTAAATCTGTCAAAAAAAAAAAAAAAAAAAAAAAAAAAAAAAAAAAAAATCTTAATTCTCAAGAAATAATACTTTAAATGAAAAAAAAAAAAAAAAACTAAGATTGCGTTTGTGTTCTGTAATTTGGTTGGACAGTAATGTAAAACACAAATTTTGTGATGCAGTTATTTTATGAGAGAGATTATGATTAGTTTGTCGTGATTATCTAATTTGTCCGAAATAAACTCCAAGCACTATCCTAGCAACGTATGTCAAAATTTCTTTCATTCTCTTAAATGTGAAGTTTTTTGTTTTTGCTTTTTGGTATTTCTTTTGCGTTTTAAATGATAGTCCGATAACTTCACTTGTAACTGGATTGACTCTGTAGAATGGAAAATATGTTGATTACTTTTTGTGCGCTCTAGAGTTTTGTGTGTGAGATAACGGTGCTATAAAATTTACTCATTAGTGAAAAGTTTTTTTTATACATTTAAAAAGCTTCAGAAAAAAGCAAACGGAATAGTTTTTCAATTACCTATAAAACGACATACGTTTTCTAATTACTTCAAAATTAAATAAAATACGGATGAGATCGTGGTTAATTAAAAATGTATTTGTGGATTATTAAAGACTACAGTTAACATATTAAATTCAATTTACTAATAGTAGATTTAAAAATATTAATTTCATTTATGAATTCACATTGTTGTAACAGAATTAAGGTGCAATGTAAATAAAATGTGTTGCTACTCAACACTTAACATGCAAATTTATTGAATTAAACAATGTAATGTTTAATAACTATAATTTAAATTGTTTTTTATTGGATGTTTTATTTTATTATTTTTCGAAAGATACAAAGCGAAGGTTATAGATATTCATAAGTGACAAATAAGGTACACATTTTACAATGCAATTTGTGTCATTTACAGTTCAAACTACATTAACTGAAAGCGTCAAAGCATGTCTACAAAATTTTTTTCATTCTTAGAAAATACTGAGTGCAGCTTGCTCTAAATATAGTGTATTGTATAGTACTTTATGTTTCTAAAAAGATCACAAAAAGAATGCTGTCCATTTTAATAGAAAAATTTAAGATTTTAGAAGTTTTAAGAAAAAAAAATAAGTTTAAACTTGTCAAAGTACTTGCCAAAGAATTTTTAAATTGGTAGCCTACAGAAAGAAGAGATCTTGGTAAATAGGGAATAAATCTGTGAATTATTTAAGACAACAGGAAATATGTGAAATTCGCTTATTGTTATTGATTTGACATTATTAAATTTTTAATTTGCCATTTGATAAATGTCAAAAATATATGAATAATAAATATTATTATTAATGATTAAATAATAAAATTTTTAAAACTCTATAGAAGTGTCATTACATATGCCAAAAAAATCTGGCATCCAAATTACCAATAGATTTTGTTGTATGTTTTCAATTTTAGATAGATTTCGTAAGAAGTACTACATATTACATTTTGCCCTATGTTGCAATTTCTGACATTTTTTTGCGAATCTACGCTGATCATGACCCCTAGAATCCAGAACCTCGCCGAGTTGAAACTTCATATATATATCTTATATATATATATACTACTTTTTTATGGTCACGATAACTTCCATTATTCTGCATATATCACTTACAAACTGATACATAAAATCAAAGAACAGAAAATCTAGGTTACGTTCGTTAATGAGCAAAATCAGACCAAGCGGGTTGAATTAGACAGGGGTTTTGTAAAAACCGAAAAACTCCATAAAGTCTTAATTATACTACATTTGAAATCACTTTAAAGTTATTATTACTTCCAGGAATATGTCCAAAAATTTATGGTTGACAGAGTTCTGATGAAATTAAAAATCAGCTCAAAGGACGAAAAAAAAAAAATAGGCTTTTAGGGACAAAAAAATTAATAACTTCGTCAATTCTCAAGATAACAAATCAAATTAAATTTATTATAAATCTTCTTATTATTGTTTACAACTTTTATATTGACAAGTTTTTGATAGGACCAACTTTTATAGCGAAAAAGTGGGGTTGAAGAAAAAAATATCATATTATCATGATTCTGATAAAACCGGCTGTTACAAAAAAATAAAATTCGAACTCTTCAAAAGCGACTAGATAAAGTCGTTAAACTGGGTTTATATCTAATCTTGATTTAGTTTTTGTTGATGAAATTAGTATTTAATTTCGAAATCTACCTGCGCCTGTAGGACAAGCCAGTGGAAGTTTTTTTTTTTTTTTTTTTTTTTTTTTTTTTTTTTTTTTTTTTTTTTTTTTTTTTTATAGAGTCTATAAAAAAGAAATATAATTTCAGAGATATAATGCTGTTAATCACGGAAAATGAATTAAACAGTAATAATTTTCTAGTAGCATTGTGATTATCTCTAGATTTCCTTAATTCCAGACACCACCCAATGGTTAACTAATTCCATGATCCTAAGTTACTAGTTATTTAGATGTTTTAATTTTTAGTCTACAAAGAGCTATAAATTAAAGTAATGTCATTTGGTCATACAAAAAACATTACCAGCCATCAAAAACTATGTTTTCACAGATACTTAAAAAAAATTGGTTTTATTAAATTAATTTTACTTCATTTACCTATGCATCTTCAGTAATTTTACAACATTGAATCACCCCACAAGCACTGCTTTTACTTGTTCTTTGTCTTTTAATTGAATAGATATCACTATCTGGTGAATTTCGGAGTGTAATATGCGAATAATTTGTCAAAGCTTTTTACTTCCTATCTTATTGTTGAGACGTTGAAATGAATTTAATAATTAATATTTTAATAATTGAGAACATAAAATAGATATAAGATAAGGTGTGTCAAGAAAAGCAATAGACAGATTAAAAATGTCCTTCCGGCCAGTGCCGGGAGGGAGAGGTAGCTTTCAAATTCCTTATTTTTGAAAAGCTAGCTTATGTTATTCAAACACACGAAGCTCAATTTAGTGGAAACCGATTATAGAAGATTCAATACTAATTTTTATCAATACTAAATCCTTATGAATGAGAATTTCGCGAAATTAGTCAGCTTTATCCAAGTTGATTTTATTTAAAGTTATATTTGATTTCCAAATTCGGCGATATGTGAAGTGCCTGCCCTTTTAAGACAACATGGTGGATGAGGCTAACCAGCGAGCTTGGTCGAGACCTTAGTAATTCCTGTGCACACGCTCTCTCACATCGGAATAGGTTGATATATATGAGTGCTGTCGCAGGCAAAAATCAGATTTTTCAAAATGTCACCCACATAATGAAATTCAAACTGCTGTATCTGAGCCATTTTTTTAGATAAAGACAAAACAAAAAATGCTCCGGAATCCTTATATCAAAGTCAGATACTTAAGAAAGAAACCTTTTTCAATTTCTAAATTTTTTGTACTTCAGTATAAAAATAATATTTTTAATTTAATGGCCGCCATTTTGATTCAAGATGGCGGATGAAGCTGGCCAGTGAACTTAGTCGAGACATTGCTATATACTATCCAAATGCCTTCTTACATCCAAATAGGTTAATAAATACGTGTGTTATTGCGTGACAAATATCAGATCGTTTCAAAATGTCAGCCATGCTAGAAATTTCAAAGTGCTATAACTCGACCTTTTTTTAAAATGTAGACGAAAAAACTGCCCTGAAATCTTTGTATCAAGGTCAAACACATAAGAAAAACCTTTTTCATTTTCCAATTTTTTCATACCTCATTTTAAATTTTAAATAATTTTTTTTAAATGTTCCCTTTTGAATCAAAATGGCGAATGAAGGTTGCCTACGAACTCGGTCGAGACATCGGTATGCACTATGTACACACCAAGTTACATCCAAATCGGTTCATAAATGCGCCTGTTATCGCGTGACAAAAATCAGGTCGTTTCAAAATGTCAGCCACAATAGAAATTAAAAATGCTATAACTCAGCCATTTTTCTAGATATAGACGAAACAAAAGTTGTTCCGGAATCTTTATATTAAGGTCAAACTCATAAGGAAAAAATCTTTTTCAATTTTTTGATACCTCATTTTAAATTTTAAATTTAATTTTTTTTTAAATGACCGCCATTTTGAAAAAAGTTGGCGGATGAAGCCGGCCAACGAACTCGGTCGAGACATTGGTATGTACTTTGTACACACCAAGGTACATCCATATCGGTTCATGAACAGGCCTGTTACCGGGTGACAAAAATAAGGACGTTTCAAAATGTCAGCCAAGCTAGAAATTCAAAGTGCTATTATTCAGACATTTTTTAAGATATAGACGAAACAAAAACTGCTCCGAAATCTTTGTATCAAGGTCAAACACATAAGAAAAAAATATTTTTCAATTTTCAATTTTTTGGTATCACATTTCAAATTTTAAATAAAAAAAAATGTAAATGGCCGCCATTTTGAAACAAAATCGCGGATGAAGCTGGCCAACGAACTCGGTGGAGACTTTGGTATGTTCTATGTACACACCGAGTTTCATCTAAATCAGTTCATAAATACGCCTGTTATCGCGTGACAAATATCAGGTCGTTTCAAAATGTCAGCCTCGCTAGAAATTGAAAGTTCTATAACTCAGCCATTTTTTAAGATATAGACAAAACAAAAACTGCTCCGTAATCTTTGTATCAAGGTCAAATACGTAAGAAAAAAAATATTTTTCAATTTTTAATTTTTTGGTACCACAGTTCAAATTTTAAATTTTTTAAAAATTTTTAAATGGCCGCCATTTTGAAACAAGATGGCGGATGAAGCTGGCCAACGAACTCGGTCGAGACATTGGTATGTACTATGTACACACCGAGTTTCATTCAAATCGGTTCATAAATACGAGAGTTACAGTATGACAAAGATCAGATATATATATATATATATATATATATATATATATATGGATACATATATAAAGAAAAAAATATTTTTCAATTTTTAATTTTTTGGTACCACAGTTCAAATTTTAAATTTTTTAAAAAATTTTAAATGGCCGCCATTTTGAAACAAGATGGCGGATGAAGCTGGCCAACGAACTCGGTCGAGACATTGGTATGTACTATGTACACACCGAGTTTCATCCAAATCGGTTCATAAATACGAGAGTTACAGTATGACAAAGATCAGATATATATATATGGATACATATATATATATCAACTTTTGAACGGAGGGTGGTTTCGGGGTCTGGGGGTCATGATCGACGAAAATGTACCAAAATTTTTTGAAATCGCTTTCCTCCGAACGGCTGCAATAGGTAGCTTTTTTTAATGAAAGCTACCTAAAAGAATGGATAACATATGTCGAATTTAAGAATATAAAAAATAAGGAATATATAAATTCTAACTTTGCTTTATTATGAAATTCATTAGATATAATTAATGCTGTGAAATTCATTTGAAATTACATGTTACCTCGAAAACTCGCACCGATAATGAAAGTTACTGAAAGAAAAGTCAAAGCTGATGTATAATTAGCGATGATTCTAGTTTCATTTCGAAAATTACATAAACGAACAAAGAAGTTACATGCATAAATGAATTGAAAATATTTTAATAAAACATATTTTATCTAATTGTAAATATCTAGTTTTTAATGCCTACTTAAGATATTTTTATTATTCATTTAATTATATATAGAGAGAGTTTATTTTACAATTAAAAATTAATTAATATATATATATATATATTATAAATATTTTTAGTTATTGTTTTACATATATATATTTAATGTTTAAAAAATTATTTAAAAGTATGATGATATATACATTTCCTAATCAAACATAATATTTTTTTCACCGATAGTTAAATTCGTTTTATTGAATACATTACATCAGACACGGCAAGGTCTAACTAGCATCTAAAATTGTCTAAAAGAACATAAATGTTTACATTATCAATTAACATATCCTATACTTCTTTGAAGTTTAGATACTATTCCAAATTTCACTAATATCTATTTAACAGATAAACGCGTATGCGTGTTTGAAGTAACTTTTGTGGATACTTCTTTTTTGAACTGTAATCTTATTAAAAGTATATTAACTTTAAAATTCTATTGAAGTATTTAAAGTTCGGGTTCAATTTGATTTTAACTTAATATTGAATTTTAAAGATTTCCTAACGATTTTCCTATCCTCTTTCCTAAAAATTTCCTAAGTCACTTTATAAGAAATAGTTATATATGAAAGATAAATTATGCATAGTTAACTAGAATGCGCTTAATAGATGTGTCAGTTATATAATTAATTTACATAAACTAGTTAACCATCGTAGATAAATTTTGGATAATTGCGTAATCTCTCTCTCTCTCTGTTATATATATATATATATATGTATAGTTTTCTAAAAATTTCAAGCACACAGACAATTATACATGTAAATGCAATGATCGCCATCTAGGGCGATTCTTGTGTGATCCGCGGTACATTTACATGTGTTTGAACCATTAAATTTTACCAAAATTAATGTTTTCAAATAATTTGTTAAATATAAGGTATAAGACCTTAACTTTTACACCAGAAAGACAGGTCTTTTTCCACATTTAAAAATTGAGTAAACAATAAATTAAAATGCATGCGTGATGCACATGATTCACAAAAAATCAAAATTCATATGGTATTAATGTTGATTTCTGTGATGTTTCATTGATTTATTTATTATACTTTTATTATAATGAAAGAACATTTAGTATATTGCTTTGGTAAAATATTAAGTTAATCTTAAAAATTAATTAATAGATTATGCAGATTTTATGGATGTGATGCACGGGAGAAATAAAAGTGACGCACGAGATAAGTCTGATTTGTTTGATGATGATTGGGATTTATGACATTTCTCAACGTATTTAGGATGTTAAATTATGAGAATACATGATAGGTAAGATATTAATCATGTACTAGATAGTTCCCGTCAAGATTTGACGGTAAATAACTTGAATGTTTCATCGGCATAATTCTTGAATTTTTAATTAGTTGCTTTTAAATTAATTATTGAATGACGAATTGCGTGACGAATTTATTGCATAAGTGATTCCTATTTCTTTAAGGCGATAGATGGTGCTGTCAATCTAATATATTCAATGAAGTGAAAGAATTTTAAGTTCATAATTTACAGCCAATTATGCTTGCCTTTTATCAGATATTTACTTAAAAATTTCGGATAGAGAATTTATTTTTACTTAATACGGCCCTTTTTTTTTATAACAATATTTATTATTTTTTTAACTACACGACGATTAAAAGCTGCCATGAATTTTATTTTTATCTGTCTCATTCACTTAAAACCTAAATTTGAAGCTCGATGCAGCTAATGATTTATAAAACATATTTTCTATTACTTCAATTTTATTTTACATTCTTTAAATATTAAACCTGGATATCAAAGTAATTTCCTTTATAGCTCTTATACGAATATTTTTCTTTCTTTCCGTTTTATTTATTACGGAAAAGAATGAGAAATATTTCTTTCTGACATACACACACATATATATTCTTGATAATGTTCAGAAAATATAACGAAAATTGTAGATCAGCTCAATTGATAATTACATGCAAAATATTTTAGCTTAAATATTTTAAATATAAAATCATTATTCTTTTCGAAATATTATTGAGTGTTAAATTTATTTAACTATAAATCATTCAAATAATAATAATAATAAAATTAAAATCCTGAAACATCTCTTCCTAATAAAATATGTCATTACAGAAACGAATTATCGACAAATACACATTTAGCCAGGCTTGGGTTCGAACCTGCGCCCGCTATAAAAGTTCTGAGCTTTAGACTGCTGCGTTAACATACTACGCTAGCGGGAACTCATTGTCATTCCTTCTAAATTGAAGAGGTTTGAAAAACAGTTGACGCATACGAAATTGTTTCGAATTTGAGTTTTGTTCTTAAAAAAATAGTTTTGCGTTTTAATATTTGATAACATATTTTATTTTAAGAAGCAGCTACAATTTAACATGCTAATTTCCCAATCTTCGTGTGTAACTATTGGCAAATCATAAAACGTATATAATTTTTAGCCTCAAATCACTGTGTTTATCTTCTGTATGTAATATGACCAAAACAATATGGCAATCATGAAATAACCCGTACCTAACTCTTAATATCGACACAGTAATTTTTTTAAATTGTTAATAATGCTCAAAGAACAAAATAATATTAACTTTGTGAAAGAAAGAAAAGATAGTTTACAGTTAGATCGAATAGCAGACGAACTTAAAACAACTTCTACCTGTAAAGTGATAGTTCAACTGAGCGAGTCTTTGCGCATATGCAGCGCGTCACTCCAAAGGCAGAGTTGTATTTATATACTGCGCATGCACAACTGTAGAATTTTAATTTAAAATTACGGCTAATTAATAAAATATTTTAAGAAACGAATGTACCATAACAAATCTGGGGCCAAATATTTTTCATTTAAAAAAAGAATAGTGTAATTTGATGCATTATTTTCTTCTCACGGACTGTCGAAAGAAATCGCTTAGTATTTTAAATATATATATTCCACATGATGCAGATATTAATTACTTAAAATAACTGTCAGTAGATGGCACCATTGTATTCATAATTTGAATTTTTTAAATCGCAAATTTTCTAAATGTGTTTAAAATGTTTAATTTTGACACCTATCGATCTATGAAAACGTATGATTTGTGAGACTTTCTTCCTAAAGTTAAAATGTCTTAACGTATGGTTCTGAAATGTTTTGAGATGGAGCATTATGTAATAATACTAGGAATTCTTACTGTTGGCAAGCTAATTGTAACGATCGTACTCATAAAAAAAAAAAAAAAAAAAAAAAAAAAAAAGACTGCTAATGATGAGCCGTATGAAAATACAGTAATATGGAAATAATGAGGAAGAGCAAAGTTAAGATGTGATGTGAAAGAATGCAGTTTTATCAAGAATAAAAGAAACCTTTCATTTAGTCACTTGCCACTTAAATATTAATTTCAAACTGAGGAATTCCAGAATGATAAAATGCGAACCCAATGTCAGAGTTCTTAAGCTAGAATTTGGTATGAATTATAACTGTGAATATCAAAATGAAATTCGAAGTGTTCTTTGGTCTAGAAGTAGTGAGACTTTACTCACAGCAGCTATGTTCGCTCAGGATATTTTTTCAACATTTTTAATTTCTTCAAGTGGAGGAAAAAAAATACATCCTGACCTTTTATTTAGTTACTTTACTCTGAACTGGAAACCCTTTTCAGATGAAAATAAAAATGTGGAAGAAGGGATTTGGACTGATGGCCCTTCATCTGAATTCAAGAATAAATTTGTGGCCCTTTTTTTTATAAGAACTCAGCCGGAAATACCAGAAAACCCTTAGCTTGAAATACATGAAAAAGCTAAAGTAGATGTAACGGCTGAAAGAACAAAATCACTTTTTATGAAAAAGTTCTGTGCAAACATATTGCTTCTTATTTTTACAACCTTGTAAAGATACAATATTCCCCAAAATAAAGATGTATGAATTAATGCTGTGCCTATTTTGAATATTTCAAATTATACGCAACGAAATGTAGTCCAAATAATGGAATATCTCTCTATTACAGTTTTGCAGATTTATGTTAAAGAAAATGATGATGTATGGTTTCTTTTTTTTTACTGAATCCATCATTTGTGTACTATTTAAAAAAGTATATATATTATTTATCACAAAAGTATGTCAAACTTCTAAAATTTCTAAATTACTCTTTTTTAACAATATTTATTTAAACATAAATGGTGTATAGGACAAGGGTTTGTAAAAATGCTTGTAACTTGATTAATTAATAACATGGATTTATCTTAACAATGTATATATTTTTATTTTTAAAAGTATTTTGAAATGCTTTCCATCTAAAATAAATATTACTACTTTTAGTAAAACTTACAGCAGTTTTAATGTGATGCACGGGTGGCTCCCTTTAAGGTATTTTAAATAATGAACTACAATTTGAAAAAAATAAAATGAAAATATTTTTTTTTATTAAATTAAATTGAAATATACTTGCAGCTAATTTAAAAAGCCAAAAATTATATAATAGTGCAATATATTTGTTTATAGATATTAACGAAGTATATGTTATGAATGCATGCGTTTTTCAATATCGTAAACGTGAATTTTGAACTCCACAAACACATAGAAAGAAACCATGTAAAGAAAGGAAAAAAAAAAAGACATGAATTAAATATTTCAGGCTATGTTCTTTTATTAACCATAAATAAAAAAGGAAAATTTTACATTTTTTGAGGGTATGATTCACTTTTTGTAGAATGGCCCTCTAAATATGTTAATGCCCATCAGGAACACGTTATAACTGGTAATTTATACATTGATAATAATTAAAAAACAGAAAACCAACGTTTAAAAATGCACAAATAATGCGTAAAAAGCAGCTGTTTCGAAACTTCTAGAGAGATTCTTCTTCAGTGCAACATAGAACAAGGACTTCAAAACAATTTAATCATTACGTAGATAAGGCTGCTAACAACTATGCTATCATTTGCAAATATTACTGTCATCACCTTCTAACTAATGCAGTTACTTCTAATAATATTTTCAAACTTCATTATGACACGTTAGAAGAAAATAATAAACATCTATTCAGCTATCACAAATTACTAGGTATTAAAAATAAAGGACTAAATTATCCTTATTTAGTCATGATTCCAAAGTTTCACAAAAATACTCTTAAATTCCGCGCAGTCACTATAGGATGTAACACATTTAATACTCGTGCTAATACATTATTTTTAAACATTCTTACACAAATTAATGAGTTATCTGTTAAAAAAGACCAAACTCATTGTATTAAAAACAGTTTTGAATTGGCGAATAAAAATATAGCCATTAACAAAAGTCAACAATATTATTAAGTTAGATTTCAAAGACCTATATAATAATACCATTCTAAAAGAAATACAATCTACTACTTATGCAATATTTATAGAATATTTCCCTTTATTAAATTTAACTAATAATATTGATTCTGACTACTTCAAATATTTAACAAATTTTCTAATATTTCATAATTTTATCTTCCAAAACAATACTTTTTTCATTCAGATAAAGGGCATGGCTAAAGGCGCTGCTTCATCAAGCATTTTATCAGATTTATATCTTTATTTTTATGAAATAAAATTTATTACCAATAATATATTGCTCTACATATACATAGATGATATAATTATTCTTTCTTTTTCAAATAATTCTGGTATTAAATTTATGGATGTTAAAGTTAATATTCTACCTAATAACACCCTAACATTCAATATTTATGATAAATGTAATGACTTTTCTTTTAATGTAATTAATTTTACTAACTTCAATTCCTGTTTACATATTTCAGTTTATAGAAATATTCTACTTAATAATAGTCTTTGTATCAAACGTTTCTGTTCCTCCCAATTCTTACAGCCTAATATTTTTAAATTAAAACAATTACCATTGTCTTATAATCATCTTGTTAGGGTTTCGTTCATCTGACGAAACCCTATTCGTCTCGCTCCTCTGTCTGTCTGCCTGTCTGTCCGTCTGTCTGTCCGTCACAGAGCCCGTTCTCAGAAACTATACATGTTGGAGACATGAAATTTTGGGTACTTATAGCTGAGCACCTCACATCATACGACAAATCATAAAATTTTGAAAAAGTCGTACATTTAACCCTTTGGGCTCCCGCATGTGTATTTTAAACAATTCTTTCTAAGTGAGCTCCTAATTATGTTGGAGACATGAAATTTTGGGTACTTGTAGCTGAACACCTCACATCATACGACAAATGATAAAATTTTGAAAAAGTCGTACATTTAACCCTTTGGGCTCCCGCATGTGTATTTTAAACAATTCTTTCTAAGTGAGCTCCTAATTATGTTGGAGACATGAAATTTTGGGTACTTATAGCTGAACACCTCACATCATACGTCAAATGATAAAATTTTGAAAAAGTCGTACATTTAACCCTTTGGGCTCCCGCATGTGTATTTTAAACAATTATTTCTAAGTGAGCTCAGAATTATGTTGGAGACATGGAATTTTGGGTACTTATAGCTGAACACCTCACATCATACGAAAAATGATAAAATTTTGAAAAAGTCGTACATTTAACCCTTTGGGCTCCCGCATGTGTATTTTAAACAATTATTTCTAAGTGAGCTCCTAATGAGTTTGGAGACGTGAAAATTTGCATACTTATAGCTGAACACCTCACATCATACGACAAATCATAAAATTTTGAAAAAGTCGTACATTTAACACTTCGGGCTTTCGCATGTGTATTTTAAACAATTCTTTCTAAGTGAGCTCCTAATTAGTTTCGAGGAGTGAAATTTTGCATACTTATAGCTGAACACCTCACATCAAACGACAAATCATAAAATTTTGAAAATGTCGTGCATTTAATCCTTTGGGGTCTCACAGGTGTATTTTAAACAATTCTTTGTAAGTGAGCTCTTAATTATGTTGGAAACATGAAATTTTGGGTACTTGTAGCTGAACACTTCACATCATACGACAAATGATAAAATTTTGAATAAGTCGTACATTTAACCCTTTGGGCTCCCGCATGTGTATTTTAAACAATTCTTTCTAAATGAGCTCCTAATTATGTTGGAGTCATGAAATTTTGGGTACTTGTAGCTGAACACCTCACATCATACGACAAATGATAAAATTTTGAAAAAGTCGTACATTTAACCCTTTGGGCTCCCGCATGTGTATTTTAAACAATTCTTTCTAAGTGAGCTCCTAATTATGTTGGAGACATGAAATTTTGGGTACTTATAGCTGAACACCTCACATCATACGACAAATGATAAAATTTTGAAAAAGTCGTACATTTAACACTTTGGGCTCCAGCATGTGTATTTTAAACAATTATTTCTAAGTGAGCTCCTAATTATGTTGGAGACATGAAAGTTTGGGTACTTATAGCTGAACACCTCACATCATACGACAAATGATAAAATTTTGAAAAAGTCGTACATTTAACCCTTTGGGCTCCCGCATGTGTATTTTAAACAATTATTTCTAAGTGAGCTCCTAATTAGTTTGGAGACGTGAAAATTTGCATACTTATAGCTGAACACCTCACATCAAACGACAAATCATAAAATTTTGAAAAAGTCGTACATTTAACCCCTTGGGCTTTCGCATGTGTATTTTAAACAATTCTTTCTAAGTGAGCTCCTAATTAGTTTGGAGGCGTGAAATTTTGCATACTTATAGCTGAACACCTCACATCAAACGACAAATCATAAAATTTTGAAAATGTCGTGCATTTAACCCTTTGGGGTCCCACACGTGTATTTTAAACAATTCTTTCTAAGTGAGCCCCTAATTATGTTGGAGACATGAAATTTTGGGTACTTGTAGCTGAACACCTCACATCATACGACAAATGATAAAATTTTGGAAAAGTCGTATATTTAACCCTTTGGTGTCGCGCATGTGTATTTTAAACAATTCTTTCTATGTGAGCTTCCTAATTAGTTTGGAGACGTGAAATTTTGCCTACTTATAGCTGAACACCTCACATCAAACGACGAATCATAAAATTTTTGAAAAAGTCGTACATTTAACCCTTTGTGCTCCCACATGTGCATTTTAAACAATTCTTTCTAAGTGAGCCCCTATTTAGGTTGAAATTTTGCATACTTATAGCTCAACACCTGAGATCTCACGTAAAATAATAAATTTTGAAAAAGTTTTATGTTTAACCCTTTCAACTCCAGCTTGTGTATTTTAAGCCATTCTTTCTAACTGAGTCCCTAATTAAATTGGAGAGTTGAAATTTTGCATACTTACTGCAGAACACCTGAGGCCAGGCGACAAATCATAAAATCTTGTAAAAGTCTTACGTTTAACCCTTTGAGCTACCACATATGTATTTGAAGCAATTCTTTCTAAGAGAGCCCCTAATTAAGTTGGTGACATGAAATTTTGCATACGTATAGCTGAATGCCTCAGACCACACGACAAATCATAAAATTTTCAAAAAGACTTTTATTATTTACCCCTATGGGCTATAACTTGTCTATTTTAAGCAATTTTCTAACCTGCGCCCTTTTAACCCAGGGAGAAATTTTCCAACTTTTGCCGACACACCTTTGACCATTCTTTCATATTATGCACCATAGCCTTACATATTTTAGTTCCATTTTTTCCGCCAGGTGCGCCTACTTATCTCGGGTGCTATGGGCCCAATCCCCTCGACTAATATATCTACGGATAGTATGTAAAACGGATTTTCGTTCGGATACAGGTTAGTTTAGAATCAAGTGCGCCCCCTGGTTTTGAAATATGGAACTAACAGATTTTTCAAAAGGATAAACTGTTTTGAAAGGAATATTAAACGAAACCCTCTGTGCGATCTGTGATCACACTTACCCACTTGTCTTTTTTTATTTCCTGCATGTATCAAAACTTAATATTCATTGTTTCTACTTGTTACTAATTTCGCATATAATATGTAATACATATATAATCCAAAACGCTATTATGGAAGGTGTGGTGTGGATTGATGAAAAAATTATAAAAACATACAAAAAAATTTATTTAGGAAAAAAAGTATGTGTATATGTTTTACATACATTATACACTATTATCAAAATAATATTTAAAAAATCCAAATACCATTATGGAGGGTTGAGGTACGGAATGCTAAAAAAAGTTTTAAAACCTTATATGTATATATGCGTGTGAGTATGTATATGTGGATATGTATATATATATATATATATATATATATATATATATATATATATATATATATATATATATATATATATATACTTATATATTGTATAGAAGGAAAAAACCAGGTGTATCATGCATTTCACATCATAAAGTTTTGATTAATATTTCACACATTGGCACATAATACAAGGCTGTATTTTACTATTTCAAAATAATCCTCATTGTTTTTGAATTGTTATTTATATACTCATTTTTTTACAATATTTTTTAATGGTTAATTTAATCAATGCCATTTTATTATTTTTTTATCTATTTATTTTTACTATTTACTCAGTACTTATTAAGTTTCTTCCTATATTTTCATTCTACTTTAAATAAATGTTAATTTAAGTAATTTCTTGATTTCTTCAATTGATTTCACTCTTTTCTATGGGTATGGATGGCAGCACCAAACATTTTTTGCTAAAAATCTAGTTATAATAGTGTTTTCCTTTTTCAACCGAGATGACAGCGGTGTTTTTGTTTTCATTCAATAATTTTTAGTTCTGCTGACACTTTCATCCATGCTACATGTTTTAATAGTCTTAAATCAGATTGCAGCCAATGTTGCAATTGTGTTACAATGTTACAGTTACAATGTCAAATGTTAAAATTTGAGCGTCAGATTTTTAGAGTTTCGACTTTTTTATAATTGAGATATTGTGCTCGAATCATTTTTCAATATCTTGTGTGAGAATTTTATTTAGATCTCCTGTTTTTTTTTTTTTTTTTTTTTTTTTTTTTTTTTTTTTATGCGCTATTAGAAGCTAAATTTTGTCATTTTAGGTTTAATGCCGGCAAAATTGGATGAAATAATGCATCTTCAGTATGAATTAAACCCGCAAGCTCAGATGTTTGGAGTTCATAGTTTTGTAGTTCTTTATTTTTTGTGCTACGAAATTGCATGTCCAGTTGGGTTTTATTTGGATCATAGTTTATATATCTGACTATTTGATCAGATCAGTTCTGAACGAAATTTTCCAATAAAGAATCTATCCTACATATCAGAAGTAAATTAATTAATCTTTATATATTTTCTTCATGGCATTTTGTCCAATTTAACTGATGTCCAAAATAAACAGTGTACCAAACAAACGGAATCATCTACTGCACATACCTTTTTTTTATACTTATGCTTATAATAATCTATTTTTAACATAAGCATATAAATATATAGGGTAATCATAAATAACATTTTATATCGAAACACATATAAAATGAAATATATATATATTATAAGTAATTTTAATAAAATAGATTATACTTTTTTAAATATAAATTTATTATATTCGAAAAAAGAAGTTGCAAGAGTCTCTAATAGCAGTTTTATCTTAGTATTAATAGTCTATCAGTATTATTATCAGTATTAGTCTATTCTTCGTATTAACATCAAAACACATTTTATCAATATCTACTAATAAACTGTGACTTAGAAGTAATATCTGTGTTCATACAAAAGCAAAAATATTTTTTCTTAAACATTCGTTTTTAAGCATTCAACGTTTATCTCAAGAATTACGCCTAATTTTAAGTTTCAACCCATGTCCCACCAACCTAAAACTATTCCGTTACACTTCGCAAATTTGACGTCGTCCCCGAATTTGCAAAACTCACTGTTTTGATATGCGAGTGATAGAAAACTCATACTAGGGAAATTATTATAAAAAGTACGATTTTCGATTTCTTATTTATCACAAAAGAATGACAAATTGAATATATTGATCGAAAAAGAAACGTTGAAGTTTGAAATTACATTTTTCTCATGAATTTCAAAGGACCATTTCCCATTGAATTTATTTACAATAAAATTTTAAGTAAACTTCGGAATATTTTCTAAAAGATATTCATCAATGGTTTAATTCATCCGAAGATTTTAGTTTTAAAAAAGCAGAAACCATAACTTTCGCCATTAGATAGAAAATAAGATATCATTTTTTTTTTGCTTGTACATTTATATTGAAAATTATACTCTCATTTCTGGAATTCTTATAAAACGTAAATATCCTTTAAAAGTTCGATGACCAATAAAACCACTTATCTTTACTTATCAGTATAGCTGAGTAAAAAATAATGAAGTTTATCTACGTAATAATATTTTATGGAATACCATCACCTACGGAATTTTCTGTTGAGTGGTCTACGTGGCAAAGCTCATATACTACATCTAATATAATTATTTGAGCGAATTATAGCAGCAATCATCAGCAGCGATCTAGATTCCTACGGAATTTTCTGTTGAGTGGTGTACGTGGCAAAGCTCATATACTACATCTAATATAATTATTTGAGCGAATTATAGCAGCAATCATCAGCAGCGATCTAGATTCCTACGGAATTTTCTGTTGTGTGGTCTACGTGGCAAAGCTCATATACTACATCTAATGTAATTATTTGAGCGAATTATAGCAGCAATCATCAGCAGCGATCTAGATTCCTACGGAATTTTCTGTTGAGTGGTCTACGTGGCAAAGCTCATATACTACATCTAATATAATTATTTGAGCGAATTATAGCAGCAATCATCAGAAGCGATCTAGATTCCTACGGAATTTTCTGTTGAGTGGTGTACGTGGCAAAGCTCATATACTACATCTAATATAATTATTTGAGCGAATTATAGCAGCAATCATCAGCAGCGATCTAGATTCCTACGGAATTTTCTGTTGTGTGGTCTACGTGGCAAAGCTCATATACTACATCTAATGTAATTATTTGAGCGAATTATAGCAGCAATCATCAGCAGCGATCTAGATTCCTACGGAATTTTCTGTTGAGTGGTCTACGTGGCAAAGCTCATATACTACATCTAATATAATTATTTGAGCGAATTATAGCAGCAATCATCAGAAGCGATCTAGATTCCTACGGAATTTTCTGTTGAGTGGTGTACGTGGCAAAGCTCATATACTACATCTAATATAATTATTTGAGCGAATTATAGCAGCAATCATCAGCAGCGATCTAGATTCCTACGGAATTTTCTGTTGTGTGGTCTACGTGGCAAAGCTCATATACTACATCTAATGTAATTATTTGAGCGAATTATAGCAGCAATCATCAGCAGCGATCTAGATTCCTACGATCTAGATTCCTACGGAATTTTCTGTTGAGTGGTCTACGTGGCAAAGCTCATATACTACATATAATATAATTATTTGAGCGAATTATAGAAGCAATCATAGCACCGATCATCCCATATAATTCAAAAGGCATATCGTTGTCAATTTATGCTAAGTTCTTGTTTCTGACTACCGGCTTAGACCCCTTTTAACTCTGTTGGAAAATTCCACTTTGCATTAATCCATAAAATGATGTCCCACCAGTGGACGAGAGGTTCTGCACTCGAAGCTGGTAGACATTTAGCACCAGGCAACATAACACCCGATGACTAATTATAATTTCGTCGTTTACGTAATGAAATAAAATAAAACACTGGAAGCATAAACTTAAGACTCGATAAAAACTTAACTAGTGTATATTACTTAAAAATTACATTCATCGCACGTGTGTGCGGCAGTACAGTAAGTATATCGTTACAGCTCAGATCCTCAACCTACTTTCCTGAGGCAGTCCAACAGTCTAACTGTAAAACGTTTCTTCCCGCCTTACCACGGAGCTAATCCGCGCGGTTTTCAGTTACGGCGGAATCGAAACCATGGATGTGGTATGAAGAAAATAGGAGTCAGTTCACAAGCTGGTTTTGGGTTGTCGGCGATGCCAGATCCCCACAGTAGCCCCCCCCCCCCTGAGCGATAGCGAAACAATTTCCACTATCAGAGGTAGCTAGGGTTAAATCTGACACGCCGACCAGAACGTGTGGTTACAGGGTCACTTTTGGGCATGAGAGTTTCTGATTGATTTGTTGATGTCTCTAACACCGGCTGCTTCTGTGCTGCTTTTTGATTGGGAGGCTGTTCCTCACCTGAGCACCAGAAAACAGGCTTCACTCTGTCTATGTGCACTGTGACAGTTCGCTCATCCATCCTCATCTTTTAGGCAGTTCTTAAGTTTTTCCCCTACAATGGGGCCTTTAGTGCCAGAGCTGCACATTGTTTTTTTTTTGTTGTTGTTGTTTTTTTTAAAATTAATGTTATATATTTTAAATCGTCTTTTCCCCCCTTAATTTAAGGATTTCAGGCTGCGCTTCCCTATTCGAAAAATTTTGGGTACACTGATTCTATTGGTGAGCACCATTTCATTCTAGCTCGATTAGGGGGTGGGGGTCTGGGGGGCAGGGAGGGGCAATCTAATTATTTTTCTCCCCATTGTGTTAAGTATCATACCATTTTAAAGGTATTGACCTCAGCTCCTCATTTCCAATATTTATTCACTCTGTAACTATAGGGGGGGGGCTCTGGGGGCAGAGAGGGGCATTTTTTTTTCTTCCTTCCTCTTCCCAATGTGTTAAGTATTATAACATTTTAAAGGTATTGACCTCAGCTCCTCATTTCTAGCATTTATTCACTCTGTAACCATAGGGGGAGGGCACTGGGGGCAGGGAGGGGCAATATATATGTTTCTCACCCAACAGGTCAAGTATTATACAATTTTAAAGGTATTGACCTCAGCTCCTCATTTCCAATATTTATTCACTCTGTAACCATAGGGGGAGGGCTCTGGGGGCAGGGAGGGGCAATATATTTATCCCCCCAAAAGGTCAAGTATTATACCATTTTAAAGTAATTGACCTCAGCTCCTCATTTCTGTTAATTATTCTTTTCAAATTTCACTCTTCGTAGCCGTTAGGGGGCGCCAATTTAGCTAAATTTGTTCACGTCTCTCAAATAGGGCATGTAATATACCAAATTAAAGGTATTGACCTCAGCTTTTCATTTTTATTAGTCATTCCTTTCCAGCTTCTCTTTACTGCCAATAAGTTGCGCTAAATCTGCTTTATTTGTGGTTCTTATTAATATCATCATTAATTTCAATCCCTACAACTTTTCATATTCTCAAGGACAGTACTTTTTTTTTTCCTCCCACATGTAACATCTGCTATTTTTCGGTTTGTTCAGTTAATTGTAAGCTTAACAACTCCATTTATTTTACTTTTAGCAGCACACTCTAACATATTATATCATTTATAAGTTTCAGTTTCCCCCCTAGTTTTTTTTTTTTTTTTTTTACTTTCTGCAGTGCCTTCTAAAAATAATACTTTTCCTTCAAGGTCTTTACACCCCTCTAACCCGCACCCACTTTGTCCCCTTACCACATTTTCTACTTCCACCATGGACATTTTTTAACATCTAGCATTTTTCATATATTTTATCTCGCACTTATCAACACCATCCAAGCGCAGTATGGATTACAGACTTCAGGGGTATTCGCATCTATTTTATTACAAACGTTTAACAAACATACTAGATTTTTCAGCTCTGGCACTCATTTCTGCGATACTAATCATTTTCAATCTTAATTAAAAAGAAAAAAAGAAAAGAAAATGTATAGCACATCCTTTAAAAGTTTACTTATATGTATATATATGTATGTGTGTGTGTGTGTGTGTGTGTAAATGCATATATATGTATATATGTTGTGTATATGTATGTATATGTGTGTATGTATGTATACATTTGTTTTTATTTTAGAAGGGGGCTGGTGTCTCTTTTCTAAATTACCTTTTCTGAATAGTAAAACAAACTCACGTTTTGCATGTCCCCAGACATGTTACTAGGTCACTTTCACCATTTAAATACAAATTCAGTGTGTGTAAATCACTTAAATACACTCTCATAAGCATGAGCTTTTATTTTTTATTTATTTATTTATTTATTTTTTTTTGTAACAGAATCTTTGTAAATACTTAATATCCTTAGATTCTTCTTCTTTTTTCATCACTTATTACTGTAATTTTTTTTTTGTTGTTGTTAATGTATGGAGCTTGGTAAGCAACATATGTTATCAGAGAAGCACTGACTGCAGTACATATGCAATCATTATAAATATCATTTATTAAAATACCTTTATGATCATTGTTATTATCATTTCCTTGTACTACTTTGTATGTGTATGAGCTTCAATGAAACACGGGGAACTCCCATCACAACATATGTCTTGGCCCAATTTTTTTTTTTTTTATTTAAGAAAGAAAAATGTATTCTATCATTTTTTTTTTTTTTTTTTTTTTTTTTTTTTTTGTATTCAAAATTATCCCCAAATTTCGGTTATTATTCTTAGTCATTTCCGGTGATTTCAATCACTGATTTTTGCTTTATCTTTCTATTTCTCTTTCTTTCAAAAGAGTGTAGTATGGCCTCTGGCGTAGCCTCTTCCGTAGAGGAACTAATCTATCAATATTATATTGAACAGGGAGATAACTAGTTAGTTTTATTGAGTTAAATAGGTGAGGTTCAAAAAAGTGGTTAAGGTACTAACAAGCGAATCAAACAATCTTGTGAATTGTGTTTCCCCATCATCTTAGTCGAAAGCCAAGAAGTGATAAAAGTGCTAACCGTCTATACTACCTGTTTATACTTCATCTCAAAAACTTTAGACTGCGCAAAAGTTTCGCACGGACTTAAAGATGAATGAAAGTAATACACCCTCGCATTGCCTCAGATCAAGAAAGGATAGGTCACAATCAAAAAAACAATTGCAAACATCGCAACAGATGCAGTCTGACAAAGGGTCACAATCTGAGAAGCCAGCGAAATCAGAAAAAGCGGAAAAACAGCGATCGCAGAAAAACGACTTATCGAAACCAGTACAAGCTGAACATTCAAAATCACCAAGAAAGTCTAATGGTAAGAGCAAACAACAAGAACAGATGGAAAACTTACAGATCTGCGAAATAGAAAAATTGGAAAAGATGACAATGGACGAGATATTCGAAGAATATGATAAGTGCAAAAGACTTGGGAGATCTGATGATGCAAACATGGTAAAAGCTTACAAAGCATACATAATAAAGAACATAACAGAGGGCAATCAGGCAAAAGCGGATTTGGAACGTATTCGAGCAGGTTTGGAAGAAGAAAAAGAAATACGGGAACACCAGGCGGAAGAAATCATAATTGAGCAGAGAGAATTAGCTGAAGCTCGTATCAAGCTGGCGGGCATGGAAAAATTAGTAGAAGAGTTAAAGTCTGTCCAAGCACGAAAAAATGAAATAGAAGAGGAACTTCGGTTTATAAAAGCCAAAAAATTAAAACCGTGCGCAATACGCCAAAAAATAGAAGAAAACATTAATCGTCTCCTCGCAAATAAAAATGAAGACCCAAAAAGCGAAAAGTTAACTATCAAAAATGAAATCATAGAAGGTTTCCACAGCCTGATGGAACTAGTGGAGCAAATAAATGAAGAAAGAGAAAACTGGAAAACAGAATGCATAGAACACCGAAAACGTGAAGAAGGTAACAAAAAGCAAATAGACATTCTAGCAGAGTTAAAGGAAACTATGACTTTCATATTGGGTCAACATGGAACGTTGCTGAAATCTGAGTTAAAAAACAGAAGCAAGAAATAGAAGCAATACAGGAATCCCTCAAAAAATCTCCATTACTACAAACACCAAAACAAAAAGCAGATATGAGAAGAATTGACAAGGAACGCGAACAGATGTTTAGTTACGCACAAATGGCACAATTCCCACCTCTGCCAACGGAAAAGCCAACCCTAATACTGAGCCCGAAAACAGATGGAATTCAAGTCCAGGAGTTAAGGAATGTCTTAAATACCGAAGTGGATCAAAGAAAAGTACAGACCTCAAACTGTATCCCTACAAGATCTGGGAAATTCCTAATAACCTGTAACAATAATGAAGAACTTGCACAGATAAGAACCAGCCTCCAAACCAGTGAAAAACTCAATTACATGATAAACATAACAGAGAAACCACCGAAGATGTTACGGGTGATAGTATTTGGAGCGCCAGAAGCCCCGATGAAGTTGAAAATAGACAATAAATCAGAAAACCGAGACAAGCAAAAAGAAAATGATGAAGCAATTCAAAACTATGAAGAAAACATCATAATCCCAGCTCTTAATAAATGTCTACGAAAGGATAATGTCTCCTTCAAGCTGCTGAAAGTGATGAAAGGAAGAAGGGGAGAAGCAACTTCACATCTAGTTCTTCAAATGCATGAAAGGGACGCATTGCAACTGCAATCGCTGAAACCGTGCTTTGGTTTTAACAGATGTACAGTAAAGCCATATATTCTAATACCAGGTTGCCTCAACTGTCAAAGACTAGGCCACGTATCAAGAGACTGTACAAATGAACTAACTTGTGCTTATTGCTCAGAGAAACACCATGTAAACGAATGTACGCGAAGGAACCAAAGTGTATCAACTGCATACAGGAAAACAGAAGTAGAGAAACTCCAGGAAAGGACATTCCAACAAATCACACATGTTTCGATGGACGCTGCCCGACATATATTAAACAACAACGACAAGCAGTAGCACAAAGGACACTAAGATTGCATAAAATTCCGTGCAATACAATGTAACCTACAGAACAGTAAGTCCAACACGGCAGCATTTATCCGTTTCATAATTCAGGAAAAATTCTCTCTGGCATGCGTCCAGGATGCCTACCTCTTTAACAAACGCCCATCTTCTCTCCCAGTTGATGTTCCCTGTTACAGCTCTAGCTCCAACAATAGCCACATAATAATTTTGGATCAAAATTTAAAGCACTGTATCTCGGCAAAAAACGATCATTCCATCTTTGTAAACTTAGAACTAGAAAATTTTATTCTGAGCATAGGCAGCCTGTACAGCCCTCCACGTTCAGATTTTGAGGTGGACGTACAAGACTGGCTGCGCTCCGAACGCCAGAGTGAATACCAGCTAGTCCTGGGTGACTTCAATGCACACGACCAGCTTTGGGGCTATACTCGTGACGATGACAGAGGACGGCTACTCGTAGATTCTTTATTAGCAAATAACTTGATTGTCTTAAACTCACCATCCTGTACACCAACCTATGAGTCCGGCAAAAGGGAAGGGCGTCCTGACCTCTCAATTTGCACACAACCACTATTCAGCTACTTTCGAGGATGGGATGTCTTCCCTGAGCTTTTCGGTGACCATCGGCCTATCGTAACAGATCTTTTGCTTCCAATCCCCATCCTTCCGAAACGTCGCTTCAGAACAAAAAATGTCCCATTCAACAAATTCATAGGCATGGTTGAAAACTCATGCAACTTAAATTCCGTAATTTTTTCTTCAGTAGACTCACGTCAGGCATTTGACCTGACTTACAAATCTTTTCAAAATATTATTCAAAATAGTACAAAAGCATCCTTTAAACTAAAACCTCCATTCAGACAGGTCAAGTTCTCCTGGTGGTCAACGGACCTTTGTTCTCAAAGAAATAAAGTAAAAGCACTTTATACAAGGGCAAAGAAGACGAACTTAGACTCGGTAGAATATCAAATTTACAAAAGAGAGCGTGCCAAATATCAGAAATTGATTCAAAGAGTGAAGAAGGACGCCTGGGTAAATTTTTGTAAGAAACAAACTGACCCATTTGGCAAATCTAAAAAACTGGCTTTTCAGGACTTTCAAGACTGTCAGATTAGCTATCTGCCGGACTCGTCATTCCCAGCTTCCAGGTCCTCTTCATTGTTTACACTGACAGAAAAATTTTTTGGTGCATCACTGGGATCACCAGCTCAGCCAAATATGGCAACCTCACAACAAACTCACGCAGACCAGCCTAACTTTACAATAAAAGAACTGCGAAATGCAATCTATAGCTTTAACCAAAACAAAGCTCCAGGTCCCGACGGAATAGACCATCGGATGATTAGATCTCTATTTTCTAAAATACCCTTAACTCTTCTAGACATGTATAACAGTGCACTTCGCTTAAACTATTTCCCGGAGGCCTGGAAGCTGGGCTTGCTCGTCTACTTCAGGAAGGAAGGTAGACCAGCAAATGAACACACCTCTTATAGACCAATAACGCTACTCCCGATATTTGGCAAAATCTATTAAAAAAATGTTCTTAAGACGAATTAATCATTCACTAACTCAAAGCAACGCATTAACAGGCCTACAACACGGTTTTACTCAATTAAAATCGACCGAAACAGCACTAGAACAGGCATTATCTTACATAGATATTAACAAATCTAATAAAAATTATACATCTTTTATTTCGCTAGATTTTATGGGGGCTTTTGATAATCCCCCATGGGACCTAGCACTACAGGCATTACACCATTTAAACTTATCACCTCAGCTAATTAATGTAATTGCTTCCTTCCTGTCGGGCAGGCGGGTTCTGGTGGACTGGCAGCTGCCAGATCTTTCGTATTTTTTCTCAAGGGGTTGTCTTCAGGGCTCCTGTCTGGGGCCATTTTTATGGTTGGCTCTCCTCGAGACTCTGCTGCGGACCTTTCTGTTTGAGTTCTGTGCGATAGTCGCATACGCGGATGATGTTTTACTTATAGTCTGGGGCCCAACAAGAGCGTTACTTGAACAACGAGGGAACAGAGTACTAGACTTTATTCAAAACTGGGCGAAAATTCACAAAATAACAATTTCTTTCGAGAAGTCGCGCTCTATAACGTTTGGTAAACCGAAAGTTCTCCAACGGGGCCCACTCTTTAAACTACATGGTAAAAATATAAAGTCAGAAAAAACAATTAATTATCTTGGAATCAAAATTGATCAACACCTCTCATTCTTACCCCATCTGGCATCAAAACGTCAAGAAATAATAAAAATCACGCAAAATTTATACAAATTCTCCTCAGTATCAGGTCGTCTTCCATCATGCTTCTTTAAAGTCTGATACTCATCCATCCTACAGCGGCAACTGGCGTAAGCATGTGCAGTCTGGTTTCCGCGAATGCGGAAGTCGCATGGAGTTCGCCATATTCTAGCGGCTCAGAGAAGGGCACTTCTCCTGATCTCCAGAGCCTATAGGAACACTTCTACCGCAGCACTTCAGGTCCTCACGGGTCTTCCTCCATTGGACATACAATTAGAAGCGGAGGCTGAGTTCGCTCGGATCACTCGCCTGGGTGCTTCTAATATTTCTTATTTTGCCCCAATGTACTCAACAAAATGTTCAAAGTATCAGATCTCTTCACTTTCAAACGGTATTAGTATTTGTGCAACAAAAGACTTTAACGGTTCAACACACATCTTTACAGACGGGTCTAAAACAGAAGTAGGAACTGCGGCAGCTTTTTGTGTTTATAGGCAAAGCTCACCCTTTTTTTCCTGGCGCGCAAGGCTTGATCCGGGGAACTCTGTCTTCCAGGCAGAGCTCTTTGCTATGAAGGAGGCGATTCGTTGGGCAGAAGAGGACTCTGACACCCAATACTTAATTTCATCAGACAGTTTATCAGGTCTAATGGCCCTTTCAAAATTTGATAACAATAATCACTTAGTTCTAGACATAACCTTACTCCTTCAGTCCTCAGAAAAATCGTTCTTCTTTAATTGGGTTAAAGGACATTCTGGTATAATGGGCAACGAACTGGCCGATCAGCTGGCGAGGTCGGCAGTCGATGATTTAACTTTACCACAAACATTTCTTCCATTCCCACAATCAACATTGAAATTAGAACTCAAAAAACAAATGCTACACCGATGGCAACAACGTTGGTCTACAGTGCAGGTGGGTCAATACACGCGTGACTTCATACCTAAGGTCTCACAAAATATTTTCATAAGTATCAGATACCTGCATCTCTTTCTCACAAATCATGGACCCTTCCAACAACACTTATATACCATAAATAAACGGGACTCACCTCTTTGCATTTTTGGATCCTTATCAACATCATTACACTATATTTTACATTGCACATTAACGTCCCACTATCACATTAAAAAGCCACAACAAATGACACTGCCTGACTGGCTAACTTACCTGCTCGACCGTCCAGTTCTCCTGCAACGTATAGCGGATTGTATGAATTTTTAGAAGACAACGAATTTATATTTACCAATCCCCTCCCTTTCTGAGCTAGCTGAGCAAACTCATTGTTTTAGCTCCGTTTTCAGACAGGAGCCCCTGTTTTGTACATAATGTAAATATTTGTCTTATTTCCTATGATTTGTTTATTTAGTATTTTCATTATATTTATCAGCCTATGCATTTCACTTAAAGTTTTTCAGCTCTAATATTAAAAAAAAACATGTCTTGTAATTGTTTATGCATGTATACAACATAGTGCAATTGCTGTCAATGTATGTACTGATGACACTCCTTGTGAGTTTCAGAGTCAAAAACAGCAAACTGAATTTATTTTTCTGTATGTTATTAACTGTTTAAAAAGTATTGTCATTGTTAATGTATCTTAACATATGCAGTGGATTTGAGTCTCCCCCCGGGATTGCACTTATACTCTAAAGCGAAAGCTGGGTTCCCGGGGCGGTCATCCCTGTCATCCCTGACAGTTCGCTCAGAAATTTTAAGTGTAAAATTTTTTTCAGTTCTTTGCAGCACCAAGTAAGGCCCCTCATACGGAGCTTGTAGGCTTCTCTTAACACAGTCTCTGCGCAGAAAGACGTGTGTGCATGACTCAAGCTCCCTGCTGATGAAAATTGGACGGTCAGCTGTAGACCGATCAGGTACTGGGCACAATTGGCGTACCACCTGACGTAGCCTGCCAAGAAAATTTACCGGATCTGGATCGTCAGCTGCTGGCACCAGGAATTCTCCAGGAAGGGCAATGGTAGTACCGTATACCATCTCAGCTGCAGTTGCCTGCAAATCCTCCTTCCATGCAGTTCGTATGCCCAGGAGCACAGATGGCAATACCTTAGCCCATTCGATGGTGTTGTGCGCCATGATTGCAACTTTGAGCTGTCGATGAAATCGCCCGCCTGACCGTTTGCAGCTGGATGGTATGGATATGTGTGGATCTTGGTAATACCCAGGAATTGATTCAGTGCCGAAAACAGAGATGACTCGAATTGGGGACCTTGGTCAGTCGTCAGACGTAAAGGTGGCCCAAAACGGGCGATCCAACCAGCGTAGAAAGCCTCTGCTACACTTTCAGCAGTAGTGTCACCCAACGGAATTGCTTCCGGCCACTTGGTGAACCGGTCAACACATGTCAAGCAATACCGAAACCCATTAGATGGTGGCAATGGCCCAACCAAATCTATGTGCACATGCTGGAAACGAGCTGATGGCTGTTCAAATGTGCCAATAGCACTTTTCGTGTGCCGGTGGACTTTGCTTCTTTGGCAGGAGATGCAGGATCGCACCCACACCGCAACATCCTTCTGCATTCCGGTCCAAACATAGCGTTCTGCAACTAGTTTCTGTGTCGCCTTGACACCAGGGTGGGACAACTCGTGCAATTTCTGGAAAATAATCTTCCGCATGCCTGCGGGCACGAAAGGTCTAATGCGACCTGTTGAGATATCACACTGTAACTTTAATTCTGCATCACCTACTGGCATCGTTTGAAATTTTAAACTCGTGTCACTTTCTTTTGCCTGTTGAACTGAAATATCAGTTGCCTGTAATTTAGCCATATGTTCCAAATCAAAAACACCGGACTTAATGGTCGAAATATTCACTCTCGACAAAGCGTCAGCCACCACATTTTCTAAACCACTGATGTGCTGCATGTCCGTGGAAAATTGGCCAATAAAATCGAGTTGACGAGTTTGACGAGGTGAGCTTTTGTCTGATTTTTGTCTAAATGCAAAAGTGAGTGACTTGTGGTCTGTGAAAATTGTAAAGTTCCGACCTTCAAGCATATGTCGAAAATGTTGTACAGCGGAATACGCCGCCAAAAGTTCACGGTCGTAAGCACTATACTTCTGCTGTGCCGGTGACAAGGATTTTGAAAAAAATGCTAAAGGTTGCCAATTGTTATTAACTTGCTGCTGCAAGGCTGCACCCATCGCAAAATCTGATGCATCCACCACAATAGATAAGGGTGCCGTTGGAATGAAGTATCCTTATGTAGCAGCATTTGCAAGTTCTTCCTTACTACGTACGAAAGCATTATTAGATTCCTCTGTCCACTGAACTAGGCCTTTGTCGTTCTTTTTGGCACCTTGTAAATATTTGTTTAACACCCCCTGTGTGTGCGCAGCATGGTAAATAAACCGACGGTAAAAATTAAGCATGGCCAGATAACGACGCAATTCTTTAATAGTTTCGGGACGAGGAAATTTTTTAATCGCGTCAACCTTATCCTGGAGTGGGCTAATGCCCTCAGCGGAGATAGTATGTCCTAAGAATTTGACATTAGATTGGCCAAAAACACACTTAGATGGGTTCAAGCGTACCCCATACTGAGCTAGTCGCTCGAACACCATTTGCAAATGTTGAATATGCTGCTCGTAATTCTCGGATGCTACCAGTACATCATCAAAATATGGAATGCAAAAATCAAGTCCGTACAATACTCTATGGATAAAGCGCTGAAACGTCGCAGCAGCATTGGCCAAACCGAATGGCATATACAACAATTCGAAAAGCCCAAACGGAGTTGTGACTGCTGTTTTTTCAATATCCTCAGGCCGCACCGGAATCTGGTGATAAGCTCTAGCCAGATCCAATGTCGAAAAAATCTTTTTACCGTGGAGCGATTGCGTGCAATCCTGAATATGAGGGACTGGATAGCGATCCGGAACCGTAGCAGCATTCAAAGTACGATAATCCCCACACGGGCGCCAATCACCCTTAGATTTGGGAACCATGTGCAGCGGGCTAGCCCAAGAGCTGCTGGAAGGTCTGCAAATCCCAGCAGACATCATAAACTGAAATTCCTGCTTAGCCGCACAAAGCTTATCTGGTGGAAGCCTGCGAGGCTTAGCGAACACAGGTGGACCTTTGGTTTCAATAATATGCTGCACATCATGCTTCGGGGGGTTAAGGGAGGCTGAAGTATCCGTAAGACTGGGGAACTTATTAAGTAGCATATGGAATGGCGTTATTTCAGAAACCGTGCGTATTTTACTACTAACTGACTTATCAATTATGCCCTGCGCCTGTAAGTTGGTAATGGGGTCATGCAACTTCCCTTGGCGCACATCAATAAGTAAGCCAAAATGCCGAAGGAAATCAACCCCAATAATTGGCTGTGAAACGTCTGCGAGAATAAATGACCAATGAAATTCCCTGCGCAGGCCTAAATCAAGCTTTAAGAGCTGCTGACCAAAGGTAGGAATAATCGTGCCATTAGCAGCAAAAAGTTTAATCTTATCTGCCGTTCGCGTTTTATTAGCTTTTGATACAGGTAAGACGGACACATCAGCTCCCGTGTCTATTAAAAATTTCAAATGAGTAGTTCTGTCATTGAGATAGAGTCTATTTATTTGAACTATGCCGTCACCCTCAGATTTGAGTGACGGCCTTACTAGTTTCCCTCCCATGAGCAAGGCTTGCGGCATTTATTCGCTTTCTCAGCAAACGTGGCATGGTACCAACATGAATTTTGGGAATTGCCATTCTTTTCGGTACTTTTCTCGCATTTATACTGCCTAAAACGGTCACGGGATTTGGAACGACCCTGCCTGAAATTATTCCCCTTTCCTTCCAACTTCTCCAAGCGTGTAGAGAGCGCAAGAATTAATGATTTTAGTTCGTCATTACTGGACTGAATACCTTGAACCATGGGGGGCGGACCATTCGCAGCAATGATACCATCAGCCATCTCGGCTAATTTGTCAAGCGGGTCATTAGAAATTGCTAAAATTTGCTGATGCTGTGAAAATTTGCTGTGGGTAGGCGCTGAAGAAATAACGTTTTCAGCAAATCATCTTTGACCTGGCTACCAGCCTTATTTCTCATTTCTAGCAGCAAACGGGAAGGTTTTTTATCCCCCAACTGTAAACCAGAAATCAATACACGAATGCACTGATCCTCACTTAACGAATACTGACTAATTAGTCGTGTTTTTAGCTTTTCGTACGGTTGATCAGGAGGCTGCTCGCTAATGATGTCACCTGCAATCGCCAGCTCCTCAGGTTGCATTGATGCAACTAAATGATGAAACTGTGTAACACTATCAGTAATCCCTGCAAGCTTAAACTGGGATTCTAAATGTAAAAACCAAAGTTTCGGATTTCCCCGCCAAAACGGGGTCGCTTTTACCCCAACCCTCTGAATGCTAGCTGCGGCGTTTACTGGGGTTGCCATTTCAAAAAATATTTAATACACAAACAAAAAAAAAATAATAAATGCAGGAAATAATAATATATACAGAATAGATGGTTTTAGAAACCCTAGCAAAAAATTATGTGCTCAAATGCACAGCAAGGCCTAGTAGAAAAAATAATGCAAAGATAAGTATGAAACAAAAATTTTAAGCATGATAATATGCGGTAAACAATCCTTCAATTCGCCGAGGAGATGGGTGTGAAACACTAAAATGCGATTTACCTACACATACGATTCTATCTGGCCAGGCTTAATTACAGTATATCATAATAACTCGCGTCATACCCCGAATTTCAAAATAAGCATATTATTAAGCAAACAAAAATGTTAATTTTGATAGCAATGACATAAATTGCATTTAAAAATTTAGTACCTTACACAATATATATATACAAAAGTAAGATAAAATGCACAAAGTTTAACGCCAAATTTACCACGGGGCAAGCAAAATGAATAAGCACACACAAGGGTAATGGTAATTTGAGACACCATCAAAAAAATTATGACTCACCGGAATTATCCTCACGCTATTTATATCTTAGCGCCGAGAACTCCGAATGCCAGTAGGTGATGAAATAAAAACTCTGCAGCCACTGCACGAAATCATCTCGTGCACAAAAATCTTGCTTAAATTAAAAATAGATACCCTCTCGGGTCACTATTAATGCAGGAGCGTCGTACACCACGCCATAGGAAAAGCGATGCATTAAGATCACTAGGCAAAATGTTCTGTTCAAAATCGGGTCACCACTTTAGCACCAGGCAACATAACACCCGATGACTAATTATAACTTCGTCGTTTACGTAATAAAATAAAATAAAACACTGGAAGCATAAACTTAAGACTCGATAAAAACTTAACTAGTGTATATTACTTAAAAATTACATTCATCGCACGTGTGTGCGGCAGTACAGTAAGTATATCGTTACAGCTCAGATCCTCAACCTACTTTCCTGAGGCAGTCCGACAGTCTAACTGTAAAACGTTTCTTCCCGCCTTACCACGGAGCTAATACGCGCGGTTTTCAGTTACGGCGGAATCGAAACCATGGATGTGGTATGAAGAAAATAGGAGTCAGTTCACAAGCTGGTTTTGGGTTGTCGGTGATGCCAGATCCCCACAAACAGACGGGAGGTGCTGGGTTCGAACCCTATCGCGCCCGCCGGCCTAATCTTTTGGAGTTTCCGTGGTTTTCTTCGAACCTTGGAGTCCCATACGTGAATTGGGTTATATTCCCTTAGAAAAACCCCAAGGACGGCACTCCCCCTTTGGGCCAATATCCCTCTAATAAATAATCGGCCGTCAAAAATCAACCCAACCCAACTCATAAAATGTCATTAAAAATACATGATACATTTTTTTTTAAATGACTTTAATTTTTGTATATATAGAATTAATGGAAAAGAACTGATTTAAATAATATGGAAATAATATTTTTATAATACTTAAAAGAATTTCAATTTAAATATTTATCTTTTTTTATGTATACGAATAAAAGTATACACCGATGTATAAATTCCAGAATCTTTATCTTTTTTTTTTTTTCTTGTGTAAAATATATATTATTTCGATAGTTCTAGAAGAGTTCTAAAAAGAGAGAATTAATATATATATATATATATATATATATATATAAATATTTTAATGTTTTTCAGTGTAGAGACGTTTTTCTTTTTTTACTCATATCTTTTATTTTATCTGACATTAATAATAATTGAAAAAAATTCGCATTTTCTAAACATAACAAGCCTTAAATTATGATCTATAATTAATAAAAAAATAAATAATCTTGCCTTCAGCTTTCGAAAGATTTCTTAAATCCTTTCCCAATAAGAATCGTAATTTAGATGGATTTATGTCACATATTGTTGGCATTGTTATTAATATTCCACGTTTATCATTAATAGAGAGCAAAATAAATAAAATTGTGAATGCGCTAAAAATATTTTTTGGCAAGAATTTATGAAGTTCTGTGTTTTAAAATATGTTTTTCTTTTAATTAAAAAATAATCTTTAATCGTCATCGATTTTTTCATTAATATTTTAACTATGAACTGCTTCTCAATATAGTTTGATTTTTTTTTTTTTTTTTGGGGGGGGGGGGACGATTTATATTAATTCTAAAGTTGTTTGAAAAAATGCCTGATCTTATGAAATATAGAATTAGAGTTACAGGAATGTTCCACTTGTAGAACTTTAGTTACGAATAACATTTGTAAATTTCGCTATATATCAGTTTTACTCTAAGTGGTCACCAAGAAAAAAATTATATACAGTGAAACCTCCTTGAACGGTCACCTCTAAACAACGACAACCTCCCAATACCGGTCACATACTGATGGAGCCAAACACATTCCATAGCATTAACATTAGTACGAACCTCTAAATAAGGAATTCTGAACAACGGCCGCTCGAAAGTCACCAGAAAATGTTTTAAGAGTTTCTGGTACAATTTCATATTTATTTTCAAACTAAAATCTGAAGCAGATCAAAAAAGGTTTACTTAGTATGTCAAAAAAATGTTACTTAATCTCTTGAACACTTCATCATTTTCCAAAACTAGACATAGAAAATGAAGACGATGTTGGAGGATGTTGGAGGTCCAAATAACAGGAAAACTCCTATACCATCCCGTGTCCCTGAAAGATTTTTAAGTTTGGAACTGTCTGTATAAATGGTTTCAATAAATGTAATTCGACGTAATTGTTAAAACTGGGACAAATGTTTTATATAAATATGTAGCAAAAAATTAACCTGCATACATATTTACGGTTGATATTATTTTTTGAACTATGCTCGTGGGGTTTAAATTCTTTACCATCCCTCTTGTTAATCTTATAGAGAAAATCACTTCGGATGCAGTCACATATTTTTTTTTTCTTAAGCAGAAGTACGTTAGAGAATGAATGGCTAAAATTATTTGACAGAAAATTTACTGTTGAATTTAAAGCAGCATTTAAATATCAATTCCAAGCATCGTGGCTTTATTGGTAGTCTTACCGACTCCAAGGTATATTCCTGCACATTTCGAGGTAAATTAATTTTTTTTAATTTAATCCAATGTATGTAACTGTTTCTAAAAATCATTGAGCATTGTCGCTATCACTTAGTCTTAACATGATTTGTCTAAAAATAGTGGCAGTTTTCCTTGACGTCGCATCCTTATCATCCATATTCTTCCATTACCGTCCCTGTTTTTTCCTATACCATTCCCCTTTTTTTCCTTCCGCCCCTACTGTAACACCCCTTTAAGACAATTTTTTACTAAAAATATTACATTGTTAGTATTTCTTAATTGAATGTTCTGCGGGTGCTATGCAAATTCATTATAAGTAAAAATTTAGAAGAAAATAGAAAGTTCTAGTGGTAAAATGGTAAGGAAAATTAAACTAGCAAGTTTAACTTAAACCTCAGTTAAATAAAAAGATTTTTGCTGTTGACCATTTTTCTTTATTTTGAATCATTAAGTCATTCGTCTATCAGATTAAAATGTTATTTTAGCAAGTTTAATTTCACCAGATTTTTATTCTCGAAAGTCAAAATATTGTAAGAATGTCCCATATATTACAAAAACTGAAAAAATAAAACTATTTATAAACTTTATTAACGTATAAAAATTTATTTAAATTAAAAATATTTCTTAACTCATTTTGGCTTAAAATACATTTAAATGTACCTTTCAATAGTTGTTCAGTCACATTTTATGTGAGTACTTAAATTTTAAAGAATTTCTCTAGGATAATTCATTACTTAAATCCAATCAATCTGGCTAAAATGATATCGACATTGTCAAAGGTCCTAGAAATATTTGCAGTCGATTCAAATCGTAAATTTCACTTATTTGTGCGTTCTATTTACGTCAGACTTTCCTTTTCATTAAATGACATGGACATGCCTAAGATGCTTTGAATTAATTTAGAGAGAGTCTTGCTTTATTGAATACTTATTTAAAGTGACATTGGTTTAAGTGCGAAGTGAAGATATTAGATTCTGTAAATGTCAGATGTTATATTATTGCACTAAAATAGTCAAAGATTCGTTTACTAATAGTTGATTTAGATAAACTATATCATATGAAAAAAAATATATAACTGGTCTCACCAAGACATAAACATGAAATTTCAGCCAAATAAGAATATTTGACATGAATGCTGTAGGAAAATTTTTAAATAATATCTTTGTTACAAATGCCTCGGAGATTGTCATAATCAGAGCTGCCACGGGCTATTATTTTTATATTCTGTTTGTATTGCTTTATTAAGAAAATACATTTTGTAGAATATTTCTCTTGCAGACGTTATCAAAGTGTATGTGAAAAATTTTTGGTTTTTAAAAAATGATTCGAGACGGAATAAAAAAAAAGTCGCCTGTGGCAGCCCTGTTTTCAAATTGCATGTGAAAAAATTTTAGGTTTTAAAAAATGATGCGAGATTGAATTAAAAAAGTAGTCGCGCGTGGCAGCCATGTTGTCAAAGTATATGTGGAATTTTTTTTTGTTTTTAAAAAAATGATGCGAGATGGAATTTAAAAAATATTTCGCTCGTGGCAGCCCGGCACAGTAGATGAAGCTGCTTGGTAACCTACAGGTATTTGTAGTGTAGATCAATGCGCTTGAATATATATTTAGTCTGTTATCCCTTTGAATGCCCGCTCTATTTAACAGCATTTAAAACTTCAACAGAAATAGTCCTAAAGTTGTTGATTGTCAATTGATAATTATCTGCTTAAAATTGATTGTTTGATTCTTAATTATCTGCTATTAGTTTATTTTATTGAGGTGTCATCTTATTAAAAGTAGACCTTGATGTGTACAGAAGAATATTTTTGGTATGAGTTTTGTGCTTGTAAAAATGAAAAAACATTAAAATAAAAATGACATGTAGATTTATATCAAGGCGCCATGCGCTAAGTTTTTAAATGGTAATGCATGATGTATTAATGAATCAGTTAATATAATATTGTACAATATGTTTATAAATAAATAGGAATGAAATTTCCACAGTCATTACTTATGATGGTTAGCCCAAGTATGCCTACAATTGACCGTAATCATCTTCACAGGCACTCTTTTATATTCAGCATATAAATATAGGACGGGGCATACTTTGACGATTGTTAATGTATCTTTCACAAAAATAATCATCGTGTTTTCATGTTAAATGAAATTTCATAAAAATGTTGGGTATGTTTTTTCCAAATTCTACTAATATATTATATTCTCAAATAGGAGCGTGTTAATGTCTATAGGACACACTACACTAAAGTTGAATCCTTAATAAACTGGACAACTATAAGACAAAAAATTAATGTATTTCCAGTTTTCAAATAGCATTGTAAAAATTTACTATACTTTAAGAATTGTAAAATCATTAAAATAAATTTTATTCAGTAAATATCCATAGGGGATATAACGTATTTGACGACTTTCGACTGACAATGAAAAAGAAACATTCGTTCCACTTTACGATAGAGAACTTACAGTGGTCGTCTGTAGTAAAATAGATTAACTTCGTGTGTATATGACCATTTTGGCACGTTTGGCTATTTAGTTTTTTTCTTCTCTTCGCTGCTACCTCCCATTGGCCATTAAGTGAGTAATCTGTCAAAGAAGAATCTTATTAATTAGTTTTGATCCTATTTTACATGTTTTGTTCATACCACAATGTTTAATGGTAATAATGGTATATAATCGATATACCATTAAGCTAAGTAAGAATATTATAATAAGTAAGAATGGTATATAATCGATAATTTAAGCTGGTATAACCAGAAAATTAATTAGCATTTTTCCTTGAAAATACGAATGTTTGCTCTACGCATAAAAACATAAAATGCAGTAAATCTCATAAAAATCCGAAAATTAGAGGTCTCTGTAGCCGTGTCAAAATCTTTAGCGGAACAAATATTTCGTGATGAAAAAGTGCACCTTTAAAATCAAATTTACTAAAACGCAATTCATCAGATTCCGCTTACTTTTGGTTACTTAGTCACTTGGCATGTTCTATTCCAAAGAACGATTAAGATGCTACATACCATAGAATATGTTAAGATACTCAATTCCATAGGAATAATTAAAATTTCTTTTTTTTTTTTTTTATTGAAACAATTACTATATTCCCCTTTCTCTAGAACGAAATGTGTTTCTAAGACAATTAGTAAGCAAAGATTATATTTCTCAAAACCACAGTTTGTTCAGTCAGAAAAGTATATAAACTAGAGAGAGTTAAAAGTTTGCGGTCCATAAGCGGCGTTTTTGGCCCAAAAGCGCTTGATGCTAATATTTATATATATGTTAATGAAGGTCATATAAATTATAAATCTAGAGTAGACAAGTCGAAAAGTTTAACAAAACCATGACATCACATGATATAAAGTAGGCATGGCGTTCAATATTTTAAGACATTAAAAATGTATTTAAACATTGTAGTATGAACAAAACATGTAAATTAGGATCATAACTAATTAATTAATAAGACTCTTCTGTGGCAGATTACTCACTTAATGGCCAATGGGAGGTGGCAGCATCTAGAACATAATCCTTGCAGTGAGCAATGTCAGGATTTTCTTCTACCACATGCCTTTGGCATCCCAAATAGCAGAAATGTATAATGTATGCAATATGTGCACAACAACAATGATGTGTACACGAACACCTACAATACATTGACATAACCATTACTAAATCTGCAGCTAATAACAGTTGTTGTACTGAATACACGCGTTATATATCTTCGAAGATATATGTCTCGATTGCAGGTAAACACGGATAATATCGTTACGTTTTTTATGAACAAATAATTCCTAATGTTCTGAATCACGAAGATATTCCTCAGTATAAGATTTTCCTTGCTTTGTTTGATGCACTCCAAGTGTTAAGTTACGCAATTCATTGATCGATAGTTAATATAGGAAAATCCGACAATATTTATGCTGCCATTCTTTGCCAAACATTGTGTCTTTCAGTTTGCAGATTCTACTAACGTTTTTAATTGGTTTGGTTGATTTACTAGGTTCCTCATTCTTTAAGAAACAATCTTAACATCATTATTTTGATTGAGTCTAGGTGATCGAAAAGCATTTCAAATGGCACAGATAATGCGCACAAAGTAATCTATAAATGGTATTTGCGAATTGGCATTACTTGTTCTAAAGATTTCCATCTTTATTAAACCGTTTACGGCACCTGATAGATGTTATTAATCTGGATTCATTGGCAACTTCACAAATATGCTGATTTTTATTTTGGAAAAAAAAAAACAAAAAAAACATGTGACATTTTTGCAATCAGACCGGATTTAAGCCAGCTCTTGAAACTGGGAGAATTCGAAGCCATATCCGAATTCAATATAGATGTGTCAGAATCACTTTGATGATTTAGAGCTAGACAATGAATGTTGTCTGCTAGAGATGCAGGTATGTAAATGGTTCTAAGAGGGCTGTTTCCATTATCATAATTAGGTACAAATTCGAGACTTGATATTAACATTTTTTTGTTTGATATCCTTCTCTATTCTATGTTTATGCTTATTAGCATTTTTCACGTTCACTTTAAAACGTGTAACCACGACGTTGCATCCTAAAGTCTCTTAGTAACATGGAGGAATGCAGTTAATTAACACTCTATTTTTAATATTTTACTGCGAGAGCAGCTTTGCAACAGTTTTATTTTGACATATGATGCATATTTGGATGTGTTTTACTATGTATGTTAGAAAGAAAATGTTTCGCGATTGCGCTCATATAAATAATTGAGGTAAAATTAGAGGAAATTGAGTATTTTTCATCAAAACTGTGAAAAATTTGAATTTTTAGCATGTGAAAATTATACAATTCCAAACAAACTACAAAAACTATTGTTTAAATCCTACAGGATAAACCTTCTAATATTAAAAAGTGAAATAATTAAATCAGAATAATATAATGGAATTTTAGTCTATTTCATAGGCCAAAAACACGGCTTATAGACCTAGATCCTTTCTCAGATTTTTTGGCAATACTTGCTAGAAATTCCTTTTGTTTGCTGTTCATTACATTTATGATTTTTTGCGCGAAGTTCTATCAAGTTTCTGAGATTTTGATTTAGGCCTTATACTTTATTTACTACTACATATTGTGGTATATAAAATTCCTTTAAACTTTGATGAAAAATAGATTCCAACTGCTACAACTGAATAAACTTTGGACTTGCACTTCGTCATTTGGAAATGTAAGCTTTTTCCATAAATTTAACTTATTCACATTCTTTTTGTTTGTTTGTTTACTAACACGACAATTAGAAGATAAATGTTTAACATATGAATTTATTATTTAACTTTATCTATATCAAAATTGGAACTGAATACACATGTATCCTAGTGCATTGCCATAATCTAGAAGTGCAACAAAATCATTAATGGGAATTTTAAAAGTTTTCATAGTGTTTTACTTTAGCAGTTTTATGCAATTTAGTGACAGAGAATAGTCTATTTTATGTGAACAGTATAAAAATTCGGTAACAATAATATTCAACTTTTGTTTGTATCTATATAAAATCACATATATAGGTTATAAAGCTATATTAGTTAATATTACAATATATATTACAAAACCATACGTTTAAGAACTATAGGATTTTATTTTATGTAAATTAACTGAAAAGCTATAGTCATTCTAAAAGTGACATAAATATTTGAATTCTATCAAATCGTACATTCTCACTCTATTAGCGCCATCGTCTTTAGCGTATGATTTTCTTTTACATCAAATGACATTCGAATATCTATAACACTTTGATTTAACTTCAAATTAATTGCGGTTTACATAATACTTACTTTAGGTGAGATTGGTTTGAGTGTAAATTACATTTCTTAACTTCTATAGTTGATTAATTTTATATTATGGTACAGAAAAATTTAACTAATATCTTGTATTCAATTAAAACACTTGCAATTAATTACATAAAAAAATGTCATGTCCTTGTCAATTTATGTACCTAGTATGAATTTTGCAGGCAGAAGTAAGCAGCTTTTATCAAATTCGTCCAGAATTTAAACCATTAATTTTATTATCACACAGCAGTGTTGAATGTGTACCGGAGCAAACCTGGACAATATTCCTGTTCGTGAAATTAAAACAAATATTGCTTTTGTTCGTGAAATTATAGTAAATATCGTTCCGGCTCCTTCAATCATTAACACACTAGAAAACTACCCGGATTCGACCGACAATCCGAAGACATGATCTTATTGTCTCGCTACTATTGTAAAATCCCGGAGATTTTTCTATCAGAATGTGGCGGGTGTAACAGAAAAATATAATATTTTACTAATAATGCGAAACAAAAACCCATTAAAAGATTGTATTTAGTGAAATTCTCGTTTGTATGGAATATCTATATTATAAAGGACAAACATATATGTGCGTAACGCATACATCATTTTGCGAATGGCAACACTTTGAAATTTGAAATAAAATTTTGGTTTTAAAATTTTCTCTACTGCAAATTTATAAACTTCTAAACATCGAACATTTTAAATTTTTACACCGTCGTATAAGGAAAAAAATGTTTTTTTTTTTTTTTTAAATGCAATTTGTTTGAAAGCTGTATCTCAATTTATTTTTGATATATTAATTTTTTGTAGTTTTTAATACCATTTTTCCAATCGTGGCAACAAAAGTATCCCATTTCTAATGAAAGTCATTGAAAGTAAACGGGAAATAGTCGAAAATAGGAGATTACTGTATCTTTTTGTTGCCATTTTCTTATAAAACCAGAAAAAAAAGTTGAAAATAAAATACGGGCTATGTGAAGAATATTGTATTTATATCGCGATAATGATGTCATATGCATACTTTTCTATAGACGAAGTTTAAGATTGGATTCTAAAAGTGGATTGCTTTAGCGATGCAAATGACGTCATTTTATAAAACAGCGTGTATTTTAATTCTTAAAACTGAATTATGTTTTGTAGAAGCTCGTCCTTTTTTTCAGCCCAGCTGCTTTCAAATTCTTCACAAGTTAAAATGCTTCACTTTTGAAAATAATGTAATCGAAATCACACATTGATAAAACGCAATGTTTTACAAAAATTTAGAGAGTCTTTATAAAAGAGAGGTGACTTGCAAATAATAGCGATTTATATTACAGAAATTGATGATTCTCGCCTGGATAGATTTGCTTCGCCGAGTTAGACAAGCAAACAAATAACTCGAGGTTTCAAATAATATTATGTTCCTATAGTTATTGTCCAAAATTCTCTCGAATAATAAAACTTTAATGCTATTCTTTAGGACATTTTACTATACATTTATCAAAATAACATAATTTGCTTAATTTAATTTTTCACAATTTTATATAATCTATATATTTAAAACAAAAGTGTGTTTTTTAGTCATCTGCCCTGATCATTCTGCTGAACCAATTTTACTAATACATATATATATATATATTTTCAACTGAAAGCTGTTCTTTTGAAGATGTGATCGCACTATCATTTTTTTTAAATATCCCTACTTTTATAATTTAATTTTAAGTGCATTTTATGAAATTTCTCCAAAATAATGAAAATTAGATAGCTGTCATTATTGCAGACAAGAGAAAAATAAATGAGTTTTTTTTATCTTTATTCATGCCATTTTCTGATAAAAATTCAAAATTCTTTATAAAAATTGTTGTATAGGTTTTAGTGGCGCAAAATTCCATTAGGAGCATAATATTATATTAGGGGAATAATAACGGAAAATGACATACTGCTTTTGAAAAATGCATTTTTCCTCATAAATTTTCTATATTGTTTTCCCTTCAGCATGTGTACTGATACTAAGTTTCAGACACTAGGCGAAATGCTTATTTAAGTGAAAATGAAGTCATATTTAAATGAAAACGATCAGTTTCTTAGATAAAACTAAACATTTTAACACAAATTCGTCTAAAAACCATAAATTACGGAAATTTTTACTCTCCGGAATTGAAATTAGAATCTCAAGTAAAGAGTGCGTCTATTCACATAAAAGTTGACAATGGTGACTTCAAGTTTTGAGTTAAAATGATTTTAAAATGATCAAACAAAATAAAATTTAAAAAAAAATGATGAATATGGATATGAGAAGTGCGTATGCAAGTTTTGAGAAGGTAAAAATTGTTGTTTTTCATTCCGGAATACCAACCATAAGAGCTTCAATTGATAACCACATCCTAATAACTGATATTTATTATATTTTTACTGATTACGTATGTATATTATAAAGAAGAAGTGTAGCTGTGCGTAACGCTGACGCCATTTTGCGAATGGCAACACATCACGATCAAATTTCGATACTCCCCTTTTTTAAAATCTTCTGACCATCGTACATTTTCAATTTTCGTCGCAAAGGAAAAAAAAAATACTTTCAAATGCAATTTGTTTAAAATCTGTATCGTAATTGACTGGTGTATTATGTTTTTTAAAATAATTTTTAAGCATGATTTTTCTTAAGTTTATCTTATCACGTACCGGTTTCAATACATAATAATAATAAACATTTTGCACATAAAGCAAAAACATTGTTCAGCATTTGTTTCTGACTATTTTTGCATAACGAAATTAATACTTCCTTTATAAACAAATAAAAGAATAATATTAAAAAACCCAATCTTACATATTTGTGAAAGACAAATTAACGAAATTATTACTTCTTTTATAAACAAATAAAATATTAATATTAAAAAAAAAAAAAAAAAAAAAAAAAAAAAAAAAAAAAAAAAAACTAACATATTTGTAATCATACAATTAAAATTTTTGTATCATCAAATAGGATTTTTTTATTCCAATGGAATTTATTTTCAAAGTTCATCTCAGTTTACTGATTGTCTATGGTTTTAAAAACAATTTTAATGCATGAACTATTTTTTTATTTATCTATATCGCGCGGAGTTCTATTACGAAAGATTAATCCGTTTGCCCTTAAAACAAAATAAAGAATTCATCATTTTCTTACGGCTAATATCCATTTTAAAAAACTTCCCTATGAATAAATAAATAAAATAATATAAATAAAACCGGGTCCGGGACACATGTTAAAATATTTTTAATTTATTGAGTTAAAATTCTGATTTTTTTTTTTTGTGTGTGATGGTTAACCTCATCATTTGTAAACAAAATCACATAATAAAACATCTTATAATTTTTTAGAAAAAAAATTTAATTTAAAATTTATTAAAAAAGTGGGGTAAATTAAAAGCGTTATAACTCGGAATATTATTTATAGAATTTCATTTTTTTTTCATTTAAATAAACAAAAATATATAAGTTTTAATTTTGATTCAGCATTTTAAAAAATATTAATTTATAAAAAAATAAAAAATATTTAACTAAATTTTTTTTAAAAAGGGGTGTAACTTTTATTTAAAAAATCATATTTTCAAAAGTAGATATTTTTTTCAAATATGCTGAATCAAATTAAAGTAAAATAATTGAAAAAGATATGTTCCAAGATTGAACCCGTTATCGTTAATGGTTTTCGAGTTATAAGCATTTAAGTACGAGAAATGGTGAAAAAAACCTATCCTGAAGAAAAACACACTTTTACAAGAAGTCGTTTCCATGATAGCCTTTGCTTGAAAGCGAAATTTTGAAAATAAACCAAAACTTAAAAAATAATATCTTTTTGTTCTAATTCAGATAGCAACATGATTTAAATGTCATTTAAAGCAGGAAAAAAACAGAGAAATTTTTAACAAAAGAAAATATTTTTGCAAAATTTGAAGATTTTTGAGTCCCGGACCGCCTTAACAGACATATATAAGCTCTGAAATTATTGGAATATAAAAGGATGCCGTAAGTAGTAAAATCTTGGTAAAATAACTCTTAGCATGCGATTAATAAGAAAATATCGCTTATGTTAAATTTCAAAAAAATATTTGATTGTATAATTCGTATTTTTCCTATAAAAATTACTTTTTAATGTAAGTGGCCAATCGAAAAATTTATTGCATATAGGGCAATTCCGGGATTTATGCCGTATATTTTTTTGAATTTGTGTATAAAGTCCCATGGTGGACATAAAATAAAAAAAGTCATGTTGTGCTTTTTAATGTTAAGCATACAACGCGTGTACTGCGAAAAAAAAAATCAAAACGAATTATTAATATTTAATTTTTTTTTTCTAAAATATTATACTGCGGCGCTTCATCCGTACATTCAGTTTGAGACGCCGCACTTTTGCGGTAGTTATGCCGCGCTTGTAATAAGAACAGAATGAAGTTATAAATAAAAATATTAAAAAAAAATTCAAATCTGGACTATAATTACGGATGTAATAACAAAATGAAACTAAATGAGTACAATAAAACATATTATTAGATTCAAATTAATAATTGTTGCCTATTTTCACTATTAAAATTATCGACTTATTTTTTTTTTTTTTACATTAAATTCTAATTATTATTTCAGCAACAAGGTAACATCAATGTATTAGAAAGGGGAAAGAATAAAAGTAAAATTATATTTACATAATTTATTTATTAACCCTTTTGGGGGCAGAGGCTTTTACACAAATTTTATTCGGTTGGTACCACTTTTTTAAAAGAAGTTAACTTTACTTAAATAATCATGAAAATGCTCTAATTAAACAAAGTAAATATTACTTTTCCTTTTTACTGGTGCCAGAAACAAATTTTGTAGGCTCTTTATAAAGGTGCTTATATCAGAGTTGGGCAAAATACATCGAAATACCATTTTCGATACAAAATACAAAATACATTGAAAAAAAAAAGAAAAAAAAAACGATTGTGCATGAAATTGCACTAGTCAAATGCAAAGCTTGTTTGCAAAACTGATTAAAATTTTAGAAATTATAAATTTCCAAATAAAGAAGCAAATTTAATTAAAACTCAACAAAAGATAAAAAAAAACAAGACTGAAAGATCGGAGCAACAATGTGCTTAAAAGTGTATGAAAGTAGAAAGAATAAATAATAATGAATAAATCACCCTTTAAAGGTAGTAAATCAGCAGTAATAACTGCATGAATTGATTGTGGTAGAGGTCTGTACGGCCCTGAGGTCCGTACCCGGCCCGGACCGCGGGCCAGCAAAATGAAGGCGAATTTTCAAACGGGACGGACCGGCAGAATTAGAACAATTCTTTGACGGGCCAGGCTAAGAAACAAAATAAACGGGCCAGGCCGATAAAAGAAATTTAGCGAGGCTACCGGACCGCTATAAAATTTTAATCGAATCCAATAAAATATGAGCCATTTTCAATGAATGTGACTTTCAAGAGAACGAGTAAAAAGTATAAATGTCCTTCCCGATCCGATGCTAGTTTGACAACATCAATACAGAAATGTAACATGTCCAGCGTAGAGATCAGCATCGGACAGTTACATGGTGTCTGAGCCATGGCTTAATTTTTTCATAACTCGGGCCGGGTCGAGATCAGGCTTGCATTTTTTCTACATAGTCAAGGAGGGCCGGAACTGGACTTTATTGTTCTCAGGATGTGTTGTGTAGGGAAGGCAATATGTTTTGTAAAAATATTAGTAGCGATAATGAACTTCTCTTAAAGATTTTCTAAAATCCAAAAGGGCATCTTTCTGACATAAGTTTTAATTTATTTTTGTTGAAAATGTATGAAACTAGCTGGTGTTGTTGTTCAGAATCTATGTCATTGAGCTGTCTTTTTCCTTTTTTTTTTTTTTTTTTTTTTTTTTTTTTTTTTTTTTTTTTTCAAACGGAATAGATTTTTCAGAAAAGAGCGTCAAAGTGGGCATTTTGAACCGAATTTTCGCGCGAAGGGAGAAAGAGCACTCAAGAGCGGGCGAAAAACGTGTTTGTCACGTGATCGAATTCGCTTATAACTCAATAGGTAATTGATGGATCAAAAAATGGGAAAAACAGTTCAATTCCAAATCGCTTCCACTTCCAGGCTTTCCAGTTTTATATATTCCCGTTAAAAAATGAATTTGTAAATATGTCAAAACGTTTCGCGCTTGTTGAGCAGATCAGTTAAGAACAGCCTTACAGGAATCTTTGGAAATATACCTCAAGGTGGTTCTCAAATTCACTGCTCAACAATGAGAAATTTCCTGACACATTTTCTGACTAACTTCTTACTGTAAAGGCTTAAAATTGACAGGCCTGACTATTGAAGGGATTTGGAATCGATTAGCGTTTTCCCTTTTTTAATAAATAAATTACTTATCGAGATATAGGCGATTCTTGTCGCGTAACTGCAGGTTTTTCTCTTTTCCCGTGCTATCGCTTTCAGAAATTCGATTCAAAACTTTGACAGTATTTTCTCAAAGATATATTGCCTTTATTAAAAAAAAATCATAACATTACTCGATTACATAGTTTCTGAATAAGAACACCTGCCAATCTTATGCGTTTCAGAAAAGAAATGAATTCAGAAATGTAACAGAGAGTAACTCCTTTTGATTTGAGAAAAAACTTATTAAATGGCAGAGAAATATTCTTACAAATCTGCTTTTTTACTTCTACTAAAATTGAGAATGACCCCTAATTTGCAGCAAAAAATATACTCCAACTTTAAACAGCTATTACTAGGTCAATTTTAATCGTAGAATGACGGGACTTTTTTTGCCTTACTTGCCAGTGTAACAGGGAAATTTTACTAAATATAACGTATAGGAGCGGGGGACCGATTAAAAATTTAGATTCATTAATTCTTCACTAAATTGTTTTTTCGTTTCAAACTTTTTTTTATCTTAACCCTGCATCTAATTTTGACCATTTTTGTAATTGGACGCATGCAACTAGGACCAACGGTTTCGAAAATAAAGGTCGGTCAGGTTATACGTGGACACACTGTATATATATATATATATATACATATATATATATATATATAGATAGATAGGTATATATATATATATATATATATATATATATATATATATATATATATACAGGGTGATTAAAAAAAGATGGGAAAAATTTTAAGAGGTGATAGTACACACCCAAACAAACATTTTGTATCAAAGAATGCATGGTCGAAAACTAAACGTAAAAAAGTTAGAGGGCGCCAAAAGTTATGTTCTTATACGAGGCAAAAACACACAATGTACGATTAAGTTAAGTTACGAAAACAAATTTAATGGCATTTGATTACAATAAGTGCTCAAAACATTGACCGGCAGCTGTTATGCACGCAGTGCAACGGCGAAGAACAGATTGGCGAATTTTCTGAAAGACACCAGGCACCACCGCGTTCGCCAGATCTTTCATGTCTCGATTTTTTTTTGTGGGGATAGCTAAAGGCTCTTGTGTATGAGACTCCCATTGAATCCGCAGAAGAACTTGTCGCCAAGCTTTCGGCTGCTGTAGGGGAAGTTCGCGATATGCCTGGTGGGTTTCAGAAAATTCGCCAATCTATTCGTCGCCGTTGTACTGCGTGCATAACAGCTGCCGGTCAATGTTTTGAGCACTTATTGTAATCAAATGCCATTAAATTTGTTTTCGTAACTTAACTTAATCGTACATTGTGTGTTTTTGCCTCGTATAAGAACATAACTTTTGGCGCCCACTAACTTTTTTACGTATAGTTTCGACAATGCATTCTTTGATACAAAATGTTTGTTTGGGTGTGTACTATCACCTCTTAAAATTTTTCCCATCTTTTTTGATCACCCTGTATAGATATATGTATAGATAGATAGATAGGTAGATATATCAGAAAATTATAAATGTAACAAGTATTATTTTAAAATATTGAAATAAATAACTATACATACACACAGCATCTGTTAAACTAAAATAATGAAATCACCTGTTTATATTTTAATGTATGTTTTTACGTTAATAAAATACAAGATATAAATGTTTTTTAAGTTTCAAATATTTTTGTATTCAATTCCATGAAATCTCATAAAACCATACAAAAAATAACAGTTTATGTTGAATCACATAAAGTATCCATTTATTGAACAACATTACGCACTCAAATAATGTAATTGCTAAAAATCCACACAAACGGTTTCAAATATCATATGCTTAGACATACACATTTATAAGAACAGAGAAGTGTAAGATATAGTTTTAAGAGATTTTTACGAAGTTTAACATTTTAGTGTAAAAATAGTAAACATATGCATTTATATAATACAAATAAAAAAACTTTAACGTATGATGTATATATACTTAAAATATACATATAAACTGCTGACTAGTGATAAAATATGTTTTTACATTAATTTAACTAAACTTTTAAAATCTGGGAATAAAATTATCAATGTAATTCTTAATACTCAGTTGTAGGCATTTTTAGATATTAGGAATGTTCCTATTTCCTTAATTTTAGATTAATTCAATAAATATATAAAGTTATAAAGAGTTAAACGTATTAATAAGACAGTTTTTAAAATATTTCACAACAAACTTTTTAAATTATCTCTCTAACTCTCTCACTCTCTCTATCACACATTTACATTTATAACCACCTACCAAATTTCATATTTATCGTATCCCTTTTATTTGTCTATGCATATAACTACCAAAATATAAACGCATATGCAAAAAATTCACATGTACGTAGTTGCATTTCTTTTTAGGTAGATTTCGTATGAAATACTACCTATTGGGATCATTCCTATGTTGGAATTTCAGAAAAATTTTTGCAGATCTACACCGATCATGACCCCTAGAACCCAAAACCACCCTCAGTAAAAAACTTTATCTATCTATCTATCTGTCTATCTATCTATCTATCTATCTATCTATGTATCTATCTATCTATCTATATATATCACTTTTTTCTGTACACGATAACTTTCGCAATTCTACACCAATCTCTTCCAAACTGATACATAAAATCAAAGGGCCAAGTTCGTTAATGGGCAAAATCGGACCAAGGGGATGGAAATAGGGAGGGGTTTTGTGAAAACCGAAAACACCCCATAACTTCTTAATTTTTGTACATATCAAATCAGTTTAAACTTTTTATTACTTCTAAAAATAGGGCCAAAAATTTATGTATCACAGATTTTTGATAAAGTTAAAAATGGGCTCAAGAGGCGCAAAAAATAGGGTTTTTGGGAGAAAAAAATTCATAACATCGTCAATTCTTAAGATATCAATTCCAATTAATTTTATTATAAAGCTCCTTAATATTATCTACAACTTTTACATTCACAAGTTTTTGATAGGACCAATTCGTACCGCAAAAAAATTAAAAACGAAAACAAAAAAGGGGTTTGAAGAAGTAAAAAATCCACAACTCCGTCAACTCAAAAGATATAAAATCCCCATGAATTTATCATATATCTTCTTAATATTGTCTACAACATCTATATAGACAAGTTTTGGATAAGACCAATTCTTACATCAAAAACAAATTAAAAATACATAGCGGTTGAAGAAAACAATCATCTAAGTAAGGGTGTATTCAAATCCAAACTGCGTATTATCTGACTCATTTTATAATTCATTTTTGCGCTCAGAGGCTTCCATTTGGTACGTTTTCTTACTCAGAAACTATATAATGTACCGTAATGGTCGATTTTTTGATAGAGTCAGAATATATTTTTTTTAAAATGTTGTTAAAGTGGGCATTTTGAACCGAATTTCCCGAAGCGGATTGTGTTGAAAAACTCATTGCATTAAGGATGTACTCAAATCCAGACTGCTTATTTTCTGACTCATTTTTAAATTCATTTTTGCTCTCAAACGCATTTAATTGGTAGATTCGCTTATTCAGAAACTATATGATGTACCGCAATGATCAACTTTTTGATAGAGGCAGAATATATTTCAAAAAATGATGTAAAAGTGCGCATTTTGAACGGAATTTCGCGAAGCAATTGTGTTATCACTTTCTTCTGGACACGATAACTTCCGCAATTCTGCACAAATCTCTTCCAAACTGATACATACAATCAAGGGACATAAAATCTCGGCCAAGTTCGTTAATGGGCAAAAGCGGACAAAGGGGATTGAAATAGGGAGGGGTTTTGTGAAAACCGAAAAAACCCCATAACTTCTTAATTTTTGTACATATCAAATCAGTTTAAAGTTTTTATTACTTCTAAAAATAGCGCCAAAAATTCATGCATCACAAATTTTTGATAAAGTCTAAAATAGGCGCAAGGGGTGCAAAAAATAGGGTTTTTGGGAGAAAAAAATTCCTTACATCGTCAATTCTCAAGATATCAAATCCAATAATTTTATTATACATCTCCTTAATATTATCTACAACTTTTATATTCACAAGTTTTTTATAGGACCAATTCGTACCGCAAAAAAAAAAAAAATAATAAAAACGAAAACAAAAAAGGGAGTTGAAGAAGAAAAATTTTCATAACTCCGTCAATTCACAAGATATAAAATCTCCGTGAATTTATCATATATCTTCTTAATATTTTCTTCAACATTTATATAGACAAGTTTTTGATAGGGCCGATTCTTACAGCAAAAACAAATTAAAAGTACATAGCGGTTAAAGAAAAAAGTCAACTTATTAAGAGTGCATTGAAATCCAAACTGTCTATTTTCTTACTCATTTTTAAATTCATTTTTGCTCTCAAACGCATCCAATTGCTAGATTCTCGAAGCGATAATTTCCCGAAGCGATTGTTAGAAACGAAAAATATTGCCCTACTGAGAAAATAATTGTTTATTAATCAAGTTTTAATTAATTGAAAGAAAAATAAAAACACAGGTAGCTTATAAATCTTTTCAAAAATCACGTCAGCATGTTTCATATTTTTTTTTTTTAATTAAAAATGAATCTGAAAATGTGCCAGAAAATTTCGAGTTATCGAGTATGGAAAAATATATTTTTTTAATATCGCCTTAACATGATTCTAACAAAACCAGCTATTTTATAAAAAGGAAATAAAAACTCGTCAAAAGCAGACAGATAAAACTGTTAAAGTGGATTTATATCTAATAATGATTTAGTTTTTGTTGGTGAAATTAGAATACTTAACTTCGAAATCTACCTCTGCCTGTAGGCCGGGCCGGCAGGGATTTTTTATATTATATGTGTTAACAATGTCTCATTTTAAAAGATTTTCCTTGAAATGCAATATAAAAAAATGTATTTTCTTAGTTTTGAAAATACTTGAAATGCCTTGAATAGCGTTGCGTTATATATAAAATTGCGTTTGGTGTATTCCAGTGAAACATTTTATGACAGAAATATGCTTCTGTAACAACGGAACGTTTCTTCACTGCCACGAACAATTATGGCCCGTGGATGTAACTTTCTCTTTTATTTTAGCTCTGCAAAAATTAGAGTTTCACAGAAAATACGGGGTTATAGATAATTTGGGTACCATTTTCAGGAAAATATGCTACACTTATTTTAAAAGTTTTATAAAAAGAATGGAAGTCTTTAAAGTTAAGTTTCTTTGGATGCAAATTTTCCCTACATAATACTATTAAATACCAATAATTTTAATCAAACAAATGTATGTATTTTTGAGCATAAATAGATTCTTAAAAAAATACTACACAGAATGAAAAATTAATATTTACTCTATTAAATGCAATAGTTGCCTAATCCATAAATAATTAAAACCATGGTTAAAATAATAGCGAAAAATCTGGTACTAAAAAGTAGATGTAAGACTTTTTCATTCAGTTTATTTTTATTTAATTCAATAATTTATTCAATTTTGTGAATTATACTGGGTTTGTTACAGCTAAACAGCTCAGAGGTCCGATGAGGTTGGGAGGAGAGGGGGGATCAATTTTAACTTTGAGCTTTTTAACTTTGAAATTTGCGATTTGAAAAAATTCCTGACGTGATGGTTTAAAATAAAGGTCATTTTCGGATTCAGCGCTAAAAAATACGCGTGAATCAATTTTTAAAAGCTAAAAAACGTAGCACAACCCAAAATTTGAAAGACGGTGTAATCTAACAGCATTTTAAAATGTGTGTCATTTTTGTAAAGAATTGAGGTTGTTGTTTTTTATCCTTTTATTTAACAAAAATTCTGCTATTTTTATCCTCTTATATGTTCAGTACAAATTGTATATTTTACAGTAATATGTCAGAATGATTAAAGATTTCAAATTTATATTGCAATGCTAATTTTACTCTCAACCATTTCTTTAATATATCTGATGATAATGATATTTCTACTAAATTTGTGAATGACCCCTACTTTGTAGCAAAAAATATGCTCCAACTTTAAACAGCTATTACTCGGTCAGTTTTAATCGTAGAATAACAGGACTTTTTTTGGCCTTACTTGTCGGTGTAACAGGAAAGTTTTACTAAATATAACTTATAGGACCGGGGGACCGTATAAAAAGTTAAATTCTGTAATTCTTCGCTAAATTGTTTTTTCGCTTTAAACTTTTTTATCTTAACTCTGCACCTAATTTTGAGCACTTTTGTAATTGGAAATATGCATCTAGGACCAACGGTTGCGAAAATAATGGTCGGTCCGGTTATACGTGGACATACTGTATATTGCGTTCAATAGAAACAGGATTATTTGAATTGATCCAAAACCAGAGGAAAAATATTACTATATATCATCATGAAAAGTGTTAAATGAAGCTTTTTTTCTCGCTTTGTCTAAACGTTTAATACACTCGTTACTTTCGGGTCATTCGTATTGACTTTTTAGATGTTTCACGAATATTAATGACAATAAGCATATTTATTCTTTTAATATGATTCATTTGAATAGTTTTACAAAAATATTTATGCGTACTATAAGTAACAGTAAGTACATGTAAGTTTCACAGAATAAATTTAAATAATAAGCTCTTATTCAATTTTCTATTAATATATATTAATGACATTTTATATATCATAAATATCATTAATGACATTTTATATATGCCTGAAGGTGTGCAATGGACTGTAGCTGACACTCTAAAGAAAAAATATGTGACTTAAAAAATGCTACGCGTGATTGTTATTAAGAAAATTTACACCTCGACTATGAAATTTTAAAGTAATGTTTTATGTTTTAGAAAATAATAAAAATAACTTGAAACAGGTTATCTAACGTGATAAAATGTTTGAATATTTATCAGATATTTTCTTTTGTTTACTTAAATTACAAGTTTAAGCACACTTTGAGTCTTTGCTCACTGTAGCAATTCTTAAATACATAACTCATAACAATCTTAATAAAAAATATTTCAAGTAAAAAAAAAAAAAAAAAAAAAAAAAAAAAAAAAAAAGGAGATTGAAGGAATACCTTTTATTATAAATTTGCTTCATTTCAGAATCAAAAGATTAAATTAAATAAATGAGAAAAAGGAAAGGAAACATATAGAATCTCCTTTTTCTGTCGATTTATTCTGCGAAAAAGCGACTTTCATTTTACGGTTTGTTGATCAGGATACGATTCGGCTATCAAAATTCATATAGCGGAAATACAAAATGCTGTACCGTTGACATTCCTGAATTTCGTAAAACTGTCAATTATGCTGGAGTTATAATTCATATGCATCAAGATATATACAATATATTATTGGATTTTTTTATTATTGGTGTTCGAGTTTTGCAATTTTGTAATGTAAATATATATATATATATATATATATATATATATATATATATATATAGATTTTTGTTTCTTTATTACTCATCTCTTACATTTATGTATTAATTCAGAATTATGTAGGTACTCAAACAAACATTAAGATTTTTTAAAATTGTGGTACATGTATCGTAGTTTGAAACATAATTAATCTAATGTGACATTAAATATTTGTTTTGAATGATATGCAACATGATAATACTTTTCATGCATTCTGGTTACATGTTTTCAGATTAATAATAATAATAATAATAATAAAAAAAAAAAAAAAAATACAACATTTGCTTCACATAAATGCCCCCCAAAACCATATACAATTTATCTGGTAAGGTTTCGAAATATAAATTTAGAAATAACTAAAAAAGGTAATATATATTCTAAATACAAATTCGAATAACTATATAAATGAAAATGGTATTTGTACACACACTGATACTGTAAAAGGTATTTTGTATTTATTTTGTATAATTTTTTTTTTTTTTTTTTTTTTTTTTTTTTTTTTTTTTTTTATAGTATAACCTTGTCTCTCTATATTTTTCTTTTCGCACATTTTTTTTTTTTTTTTACAGATTTTTAATGTGTTCTAGATGGTAATAAGCATTGTTTATACTGCAATTTTTAATGAACTTCAATTATATTAACTTTTATTTATTTATATCGAAAGTCCATAATGGAGCTATGCTACATAGTAGAATAGCACATTCGTTGTCTTTTTTATTCATTTTACTTTATTTTCTACATATTAGTTTAAGAAAAATGATGAGGTGGTTTAGAAGTGCTACATACCGAAATCATGAAATTGAATTATATGAAATGCATCAAAGTTTACTAAATAAACAAACTTTTTAATATTTTATAAAATTTCCTAATACAACGCACTGTTTTATGAGCTATTTATACCGAGAAACAGTAAACTGATATAATTTAAATACAATAAAAAAAATTGAATTTTTTTTAAACTAAATTTCTTATTTTGAATAAAATTGGAAACGTGATGCAACGTTTTTATAAACGTTTCTTATCGGAAAATATCAAAAAAGTGTTATTCAAATAGTTTAATTTCTGCTGAATAAACTTACGTTCTATTGTATAAAATTTTGAAACATAATTATTTGGTTTTCTAAAAGCTTTTTATCGAAAAAAAAATCAAAAAATGAAAATCAAATACAGTAAAAATGTGAATAAACAAAATTTCTGATGTTGTATAAAACTGTAAATAAATATTTAAGCAAACGTCAGTCAGAAACGCAGCAAATGCTGATCCTGAAATTTATAAAAGCAAAAATATTGCAAAAACTGAAAAAATCACATTGTTGGGATGCCGAATATCAATGCTTATCTATTCATCTTCTTTATTAATTATCACCACTTTAATAAGAATAAAGGAAACAAAATGAAATTTAGTTGAGCCGAGTCAGATATTACATTATTATTGGGTTATTGCTCATATAGATATTACATGATTATAGATTATTTTGTGCAAAATCATAAATTTCTTATTGCTGTTTATAGTTGCAAAAAAAGTGGCAGCAGTTTTAACAAGCAACAGAAGATTTGGTACATTGGAGAATAATTGCGTGGGAAACGATTTGATAGGCGGAAACTATTCTTGAAAAATGATTTCGGAATATTAGTATGTTTTTTTTTTATAACTATTAACGAACAATTCGTTTCAGTTGGAATTTCTTTTGATAATTCTACATCTTAAGTATATATATTAAAAATGCATTTATTTTTCAAGCTGTAATGGAAATAATAAATATATTTTCATAAAAAAGGTTAATTGTGTTATTTTCTTTATTTCTATGGAAGTATATTTTATAATCTCTTCTTTTTTAAATATTCTTAAAATAATTATCGATTTGACTTTTTTATTTTACTTCTGCAAAGCAATATGAAACATTCAAAAATATATGTAAGAAAGATTTTTTTAAATTGAAATATATGTTAATTACATGAAGTATTATTTTTACTTCAGTACTACATGTGCCAACTGTAATTCTAAGCTGTTGACACTTCTTAGTATCAGAATTTTACTGAAAAATTATAAGAAAATTATTGAAATAAAATGTTCTTTATTTTCAAATTATAAAAAAAAAACTGTTCTTAAAAAATATGACAATGAATGTTTTTCCATTATATTGTATTCGATGTATTCCTATGAAACTCGATTCAGATTAAATTCGTACAAGTGTCGACTCGCTCGCTATCATAATCAAATGGTCATGCCCATAATATTCTGTGATTCTGTATTTAAGTATTGCACGCGTGTGGTAATTGAGTTGTATCCTTAAATTAAATAAATTTCTGTTATGTTCCGCTGCTTGACAATGTCATACCCAGCTATTTAGCTTTAAAAAGTCGTCATTTAAAAATTCAAAACAACATGTATTAGATTTTCTGCTTTACGTTCAGTGCGCATATTATTACATGTAGGATATAAGATGGTTCTTTTTAATTATAAAGTCTATTTTAAGTTCAAAGCATAAATTAACATTCTTAGCTCAATAATATATGATAGTGTTATATCTAATGTAACGCAAATCCAGCTGGAGATTTTATTTTCTGTTTAAAGTTCAAACATTTTCCAAATTAAATAAATCTAAAACAATTCTCCTATAAAAACTTCGGAACAGATGTCATATTCGCCCCATATTGGCGCGATTTTTTTCTGTCGCCAATATCATATAGGCAACAGGTACTTAACTTGCGTCAAAGTGTCGTTATTTTGTTTGATGTGGTAACCCGGATTATGTTGTTTATGCTGTTGATGTTTTCGCCAAATTGGCAACCGAAAAAAATCGCGCCAATATGGGGCGAATATGACATCTGTACCAAAACTTCTATAAAACTTCTGTCAGAATTTTATATCCATGCTTTTGTAGAAAGATAATAGAATCTGGTATCTAAGAGCCCGCAGATATTCTAAATTTGTGTGCCAATATATCAGAATGTTGAAAAAATCGTCTTACCTCATCATAGAAATTCTGTGAATTAATAAATCCTGGAGTTATATTCCTAAAGAGTGTTACTCAAAAGTTTAATAACATGCAAGTCATGAGAAATAAAAAATCTACATTATAGTTTGCGCGAATTATTAGTAAAACATCTGTGAGAGCGTAATCGTTTAGAACAAATTCAGGATAAAAAGTCTATTTTGGTCTAGCAAAAAATTTTACTAAGCACTTGTTATCGTAATTAGAAAGACCGCATATATTTGCCCTTAATCTTAAAATTGAAGCATTCACGATTTTCCGAAAGAGGGTCGGTCCAAATGACTTCGGATAACCGAGGTTCTACTGTAATAGGATAAATAAGTAAGATATTTTTTATTATCCAAATAATATGGAATTAAAATTTGTATTATTTTTAAAAACAAATCCTGATATAATAATTTTGTAAGTCATATTTAAAATTTCTCTTTTTATATTGTTGTCGCAACGCTAAACAAATAGAAAATTTTATTAATTTTAAAAGTTCATTCGTTCATTTTTTTTTTAAACTAATTTTTATATTTATCAAAAGATATATTATCTTATACATTATAAAAATGTTTTTTAATTATGTAAAAAATAAATTTCCTTTATTAAATATTTAGAAATATAGTATATTGTTTAATAAAATCTACGCTGTTAATTTAAATATTTGCCTGACTGTTACATTTTTATTGCGGATTTTGCTCTCAGTTTCATTTGATAGATGAAACATTTTCCTAAATAAACATTGGATTTATTCAACATTTGAAAAAGTCTAACATAAAAATTACTAAATAAATAGAGTTTTTTTCTTTGAAATTTATCTCTACTCAATATTGTCCAAAAATGTGTTTCACCGAAGTTATATGTCTGAATAAATAATGAAAGAATACCTATGAAATACATTTTTTTAAAATTAATCTTGTGTCTTATGTCAATGATTGTATACCCGGGTACTTTTTTTTCTCTTTTCATCCCGTTTTCAGGGTGTTAATATCAAAAGAATCTAAAATGATTTGGATCCCCATTATTTGGAGTATTCACTGTCCATTAGTATGATTTTAAAATTTGATTTTTGTTATCACTATTTTGGGACACGAAATATTTTTATACCTTTCATCTAAGACTAGGGTACCCGTGTATACATCCGGATTTTCTGCTGAAAAATACAGAAATTGGTAGATTATTTAGATTTAGATCAATAAAACTTGAAATTAATTTGAAAATAAGAGTTAGAGACGTATTTTTTTAAAGTGAAGAAAAATTCCATTTACGAGAATGTTTTTGGATAAGCTTTACAATAGCAAAAGGTATACGAATGTGCATCAGGATTTCCACATTGATTACATGGTTTACAGCTTTTTCTGCGCCATTTATTTGGCTCTACCAAGCACCTTTGACACAAAAACATTTTATCCTTCCGTTTCATCTCGCTTTAAGCTCTTTGTGCTGGGTTCAGAACGTATGGCAGCTTCACATATAGGCAAAGATTTCTTCAATATACTTTCATTTCCGATTTGGTCGAAAAATGTCTCATAGCCTGTATATTTTGCCATTGTTATTGAATTGTTACAAGGCTCAACGTGTCACATAATTACCACATAAACAGGCAAAGATTGTTTGTTTTATGGCTAACCATATATTATATTTGCAGTATGCATGATGTAAGCAGCAGGTGCTGCTATGTGCACAATATTGAAAAATAATGCAAGTTGCCATGTGGTTGTATGCCTATTTTTTTGTATATCAGCCTAATAGTTTATCCATTATATCCACTCCATATTCCATTTCATTATAAAACTGAATCAATTCGCGTTTTACTTTCTGTCCGGTGATGTTTTTATCATGATGCATAGCAGATATCAGAACGACAGATTTGTTCGTTTTTTGGAACATACGAACAAATACTTATGTCATCATGACATCCAAATTCTGTGGATAAAACTCGCACGATTTACATGTCCTCATTTCTTTGGGAAAATGGCAACGGGTACTTGGGAAACCCGGTAATTGGACAGGAGGGTAAAGTTTGGTCTTTTACATTATGGTTAACAAGGGTTTACTATTCAACATTATACAATACGTTCACTTAAATTAAAAAGACTGCTGATGGTGTTAAAGTTTTAATTTTATAAGAAAGTAAAATTTATACAATACCTCGTACTTACAATAGTTCACTTATATTTTTGAAAATTATTTTAAAAATTATATTTAAATGTTGTAGGATCAGCCTATATTAATTTTCAAATGCACCCGTATGCATATGTAACAAGATTTACTAATTATATAAGATACGTATTCTAAACATAAAAAAATACTTATTTTATGTTGGGAAAATAGAGTCGCTCAAGAATTGCGGTACTTATCCAAATGATAAATTTCAATTAGCAGTTTCTAGCCTTTCGGTATAAATTTGAACTGTTATAAAATATAATAAATTGTGTAGCAGTAATGATAATTAACAATCACTTAATCTTGCTATCACAATAAATATAAATTTGAAATGACTTCTTCTCTTTGATTGTTTTATGAAATACATATTTTAAATTATTTACATGCATGAATTAATATATATATGTGATAAAGTGACGCATTGGAGCTAAAAAATGCAGCTGGCGAAATCGGTTTTAATCTGGGTTTCCGTATACTGTCGCACAGGCATAGCCCGGATGGTTATCTCTTTAAGAAAATATGTGATTTCATTATGTAAGAGGTCGAATTCTGTATTTCAAAGTTTTATTACATAAACAGAAACAACCTGGCAGGAGAAATGTTCAAGCAGCTCGTTAGTAAGATGATTATTATCTAAATCCCGAAAAATTTATATCTTTCCTCTGTCCGTCGTACGTTGTCTCCCGTCATCATCGATCTAGCTGCGAGTATTAATTTAAGTTACTCTAATTCAAAATGACAATCAAGTCACCTGACTTCACTTCTCCATTCCTTAGCGCGAAAAATTCTATCTAGAACACTCGATACCGTCGAATCAAATACACGGTGTGTAAATAAATTATAAGCTCTGAGCTCAAGACTGGTCGCTAAAAATAGATTTTTGATTGCCACACGGACAATTTTAACAAAAAAGAAAAAATAACTTATTTATGTGGAATAAAAATTAGAATAGTAAAGTATTGGAATATTACAATAGACAGTTTGATATTTTGATATAAGTATTATTTTAAATAAATATGTTTTTGATAGAACGGGATAATTTAGGAATCATGACATTTTAGCAATTAAATAAAGAATTTATGGGTGTTTGATATGTACGGGAAATAATAGTGAATTTTAAAAGTGATTTAAATAATAAAAATGATTTAATTAATTAATATAAGTAGTTAGTGCCATTTTTAGATGTAAGCAATTTGATATAAACATTATTAGGTGGATTAAGATCTCATAACTTTACATATGGAGATTGATAGATTAGTTTAAAATTGGGTTTTAATTTAGTGCGCTGGTATAATATATGGAATATTAATAACAGGATGATTTATATAGAAGAATGTTAACCTTGGCAAAACAAATTTAAAATTTTGTAATATATATATACATTGATGTAAATTTTGTTAAATTATAAATACATTTTGTTCAATTACTTCTATTTATTCAAAATTTATTGGACACACAACTTGCTTAGGTTAACATAAAGTTGTCATTCTTTATTTAAATGTAGCCTATGAGCATAAGTGTTAAACAACTAATCAGATATTATTCTGGTTTGGCAGTGTCTCAGTCAGGTTTACACTATGATTCAACTGCTATTTTTATGATTTGGAAGACATTTGGTGTCTCTGAGGAGGACTGCGTTATGTGATTGATATTAAATTTAGAAGTAAAATATAAAAATATAAAATTAAGGATACAAAGATCCGATTAGTTCCAAAAACAATGATGCAAAATAAAGCTACAAACTAAACAAGGATAGGTTTATGAAGACATTAAAAGAAAAACTGGCTGAAATGTAACCAAAGTTGTTCATTTTAAATATTTAAAGAGGTATAAAGTGACAATGTCAGTAAAAACAAAACTGAAAACGGCAATAAAAGGTGTACAGCAGCAAGTAATAATAGAGGAATTAAGATACTATTTGTAGGTGACCGAATAATATCATCTGGATAAACACAAGGCGAAATGTCGCAATCAATTGTGATATTGAATCCAGGTTTCTCCGACTCAGTCTTCAATTATTTATTTTAAATATTATAATTTCACAAGAAATTTCATTTTTATTTCTATAGCAGTGGTTGAATATATTACACTTGTCTAAAACTCATGTTAACAGGACAGCGAAATAATTGGATAATATTATTTTATGTCATTCTCAAGATAATTTTCATATATATTTCATCCGGATTTATCACAATCTCATATTTAAAATGTGTGAAACAAACGGTTACAAGATAATCATATTTTGTTGCTTTGAATGACTTGGGAATAGCTCAGATCTTATCCCAAATGAAAATCTTTTGAACCGACTAAAGAGACTTGTTGCGCAGAGGGAATGCTTGGATAAAATCAAATTAAGATAAGCAATATTCCAATCTTTGTATTACGTTATGTCAGCTTTATAAGTAAAAAAACGTGTTTGATTCGATGGGATACCGTTGTAAGGCCGTAATTAACAATAGAGGGCACCAAAATAAGTATTAATTGACATTTGTGATAGTTTTGGTGTCTATTTTATTTTCTTTAAATACTAGAAGTTCACGAAAAATTCAATTTTTATCTCTATAGCAAAGGTTGAATATATTACACTGGTCTAAAACTTATTCTAACAGAACAACGAAAGAATTGGATAGTATTATTTGGTCTCATTAAAAAGATAATGAATCATATATATTTCAACCGGATTTATCAATATGTCATATTTATTAAGTGTGGAACAAACCGTTTCAAGATAATCATTTTCTAGTGTTTTGAATGACCTGGGAATACTTCAGCCCTTATCCCAATTGAAAATAATTTAAACCGACTAAAGAGACTTGTCTCAAAGAAGCAAAAAGCTTCAATTCACTAAAATCCAATTACGAGAAACAATATTCCAATCTTGCTGTTATATTATGAAAACTTCAGAAATAAAGGACTTTTTTGACTCTATGAGAAACCGTTGTAAGACGTAACTAAAAATATAGGATACCAAAATGAGTAATTAATTGACATTTGAGATAGTTTTGATATATATATATATTTCTTTTTACATTTTTTTTCTTTGCAACAGCTACTCTAATAAACATTCCTTTATGAAAGTCTTTACATTACAATCTTCATTAAATTTTATTTTCATTATTATACTCGTATAATTTTATCGTATTATTTAATTTTATATATATTTGTGTGTGTATGTGTAATCAGTTTTATACTTTTTTTCGGTGTATTACCAATAGTTTGTTAAATAGAATTTGATTCATTCAATGTACAACTATAATAATCGATTTGAATTCATTGCTTTTGTTGCAAAGTTTTGAAATGAAGCAGTATACGTGAATAATAAATAATACATTTATTCTGTCACGTTTATGTTGAGTGAAATCAAATACGTTACAACTTTTATAATTTTTAAACAAAATGCAGACACTGACAGACTCATTTAAGAATATTAAAGTATTTATGAGTATAGATATAATAAAAGCATTGCAGCATTTAATTTTAGTGAAGATAATTTTGGAAAATTTATTGACGTTATTATATTTGGCTTTATGGATGCATGCAACAACCATTCTGAAAAGGAAATATTCAGTATTTAGTGCGTTAAATTAAAGCATATTGTACTCTTGAAGCTATAATTTGTCGAAACGTAACTTGAATACCATTTTAAAGTTACATTTTTTATTTATCGCATCTCAAAACGGCTTGCTTGCTTGATTGATTGACGTCTTTCATCAAAATGCTTTTCGGATAGCAAATGGGTATCGTTGATTTTTTTTTTTTTATTATTATAACGGAGTTTAAAGTTAAGAACAGTGAATGTAACAACAAGTAATTTTGTATGCATAAAAAATAAACCATTATCTGTAAGTTTATTTTCTATATAAAATTATCATCTCATATTTAAATATATGAGATAAATTTCCTTGCAATTTATTTAGTTTATTGTGTAATATTATAGATATAAAAAAATCTTGTAAATAAAACAATAAAAACATTATATGCAAAGTAGCGGATATACAATTTAACGTCACTACAGATGCAATGGCAGTTAATTTTAATGAGGCCAGAAAATTTTTAAATGAAGAAAAAATGTATTTTATTATTATTATTATTATAATGTTTAGAACTTTAAGAATGTTGTACGGTTAATCCGCCTGGAAATGTCTTAAAATTACCGTGGTACGAGCTGTAACGATTTTGATTCAAACCTGGATATCCGGGTAAGGCAAAAAATTTAATCTGTATTGTCACGATAAATTTTGAGTAAGTTAAAGATAAATAGATTTATATACTTCAATTTAAAAAATTATGAAAATTTTATTCTCTGTATGGAATTATAGCTGAATAGCATACGAGAATTTCTTTTTTAAGTTATATTCAAAAATATGATCAATGTTGTTCAATTTTGAATTTTTGCATATAAAGTTTTTTTTTTTAATTATTTAAAAATTATATTTTTTGTTTCAGGTCGAATCGAGAGCCAATGTAAGAAGAAGTGTAATGAAATAACGACTCAAATATATGCAGTCAAGATCTACAACCATCGCAAAACTACTTTTGCAAGACTTTTTCGTACAATAGTGAACATTCAGTTATTGTTCTTTACAAAGACTTTTTATTTCTATAAATACTAATTAAATATATTACAAAAGAATTAATAGCCAAAATTACTTATAGGCTTGGTAATTCAATTTGCGTTATTAAAAACGTTTAATGTGCTTAATGTTAAATGTTAACCTTTGTTAAATGTTAAACGTTTAATGTTAACCTTTAAACTGCTGATGACAAAAGTGTACGCCCGTTTGTGAAAAATAAGCAAATCAAGTAGGGTAGCCTGGGATAATTTTTAGACAGAGGAATTCGGGGGTAATTAACAGACAGCAGTAATACTCGCACACTAATCGGAATCTGGTTCAAATAACTTTATTTTCAGTTGAATTAACGATTTTCCTTTTTGAATTTGTATTTTCTTACTAATTGGCAGTTTACTCTGCCTTGTATAAAATTCGTTTCCTAAAGGCTATAAAAATATACTGTTTAAAAATACTGTTCGCTGATTTCAAGTTTCTATTACATGGTTGTAGCAACAGTAGCACAAGTGCTACTACGTGTTTTGATACTATGGCATGTTATCTTTCTGGAAACAAAAAAATAACATTCTTTGGATATCCATCTGGGAAAAATATAAATTTAAATAAAGTTTAGCTTTTAAGAAAGACCGGGATAATTATGTGTCAGCCTCTGGGGTAATTTCCAGACGCTAATATGTGTTGTAAAATGTGTTTTGAGTGATTCGAAATGGTACATTCATTGCTTACGACTGACTTAAAAAGAGTTGCATATTAAAATATAATTTCAAAGGTGCTCTGTAATTTTAAATGAAAATCCGTTGTTCTCAAATTGAAGAAAAAACATGAGGGGTTGTATACATATATCCATTGGTTAGTGTCAATTTAGCATACACAATATTGCACGTACTGAGACGATCGGCCTCTTTTCGTCCGAATCCCTTTATTCTTCTACTTATTCCAACTCTTTTGCGGAAGCAAGGTTCGTAGGGCCCCATCCACGCCCCGAGTATAAGAGACTGTAGCGGAAGCAACGTTGAAAAAAATATCGAAAATGAATACCGTAAAATTTAAGAGTGAAATTACACAAATTAAAGACTTCGAAAAGTGGAAAAGGAGGGCTCAGGGCCCTGAAGCTACCGAACGAAATACTGTATTTGGATACAAACCCTCATATTTTTGCTTTATTTTGGGAACAACGGATTTTGAGCTTATTCTATAAACGATTATTTTCAGACTTTTCAAACTATGTTTTTGAGACTTTTAAAAAAGTTGCTCTATCCATTTAGCTAACACATTATGCACATTATATTTTAATTGCATTCGCGCATGTGCAGTGAAAAATTTTTTACTAAACATGCTCATTTTTCAACCAATTTTTTTTATTTTTTAATTCTGACTGCAGGGTATTGTGTACAATGTTGTTCGTCATTTTTTCTGAAAATAACTTTTTTTTATATTAAGTACTCTGGAATTTATAAGCAAAAAACTTGGCGGAATTTGGGACTATTTTTATAAAAACCTTAATTTCTATTTCTCTACGAGTATGCATGCTATCCGCATAAAAATGAAAACAGTATATTACAATAAGCCAAATATTAATAATCTCGAGTTTAAACGCTTTTGCTCCATTAGTTTTAACAGGGTTATCCAAAAGATTATCGTTCTTTTTCAATTTGTTGACGGTCCCCTATGGGGTTTCGGGAAAGCATCTTCGCAGAAATATATGACCTGTACAATACTATTTCAAATGAAAATCAAATTTCAAAGTGATTGCTTAAAAGGCGCAAAGGCCAACATAGTGAAAAAGATTCCAAGACGGGACTCGAACCCAGGCCATCAGTATAGCGCACTGACGTTCTACCGACAAAACCACTTGGCACGATACCTAGCTCGCCACCGACCTGCGGCGAGCACGAAACATTATTAAATCCAGCATCGATAGAATTTATATTAATACATGGAAATTATTCCAGAGAGAAACATTCGCCTTGCATACAATATTTCAAATGAAAATCAAATTTCAAAGTGATTGCTTAAAAGGCGCAAAGGCCATAATGATCACTCGCCACAGGTCGGTGGCTCACGATAAATATTCCATCTGGTGCTACGTTTGTAGCCTTGCCAACATATAATAGTGAGAAATTTTCCGAGCTAGGTATCGTTCCAAGTGGTTTAGTCGGTAGAACGTCAGTGCGCTATACTGATGGCCCGGGTTCGAGTCCCGGCTTGGAATCTTTTTCACTATGTTGGCCTTTGCGCCTTTTAAGCAATCACTTTGAAATTTGATTTTCATTTGAAATATTGTATGCAAGGCGAATGTTTCTCTCTGGAATAATTTCCAGGTATTACTATACTATACTGTTTACACACCTGCAGTTTCCGGTTAATTCCTCATGTATTTTTCTAGATATTTAACAAAACGTCAAAAATCGCAAGTGACCGGTCACATGTGGCCATATAGTGTATACACCTATATAAGTATATGTATATATACATATAAATATGCAAAAATTTAGCTGCAGAACGAAAAAAAAAATTTAAGTTCATAATTTCTTAAATTATATGAATAAAGTTTTTTTTCTATTTAATGTGCGACGTTATTAAATAACTTACCATCTTTAGTATATTTCAAAATCACATTAATGGAAATTCTTAATTTTAAATGCTATCTTAATACTAAATTGGGTAATCATTTATGAAAAAATATATATATATAGGTAATTTTTAGTTAAGTTTAGATTTAAATATTTTGTATAATTTATGTGTTAATGTTTAATTTAAATTTCAATATCTATCTGGGGTTTTTTTTTCTCTCTCAATATAAGAGGGAAAGTCAGTAGGTAGGTCACAGACCGACATGAGTGGTCGGAAATTAATAGTAAATTGTTTCCAAACATACCAGTAGGTGGCAGCACTGTCTATCCGTAAGATATAAATTTCGAATTTATGAAACGAAAGTTGTACAAGATGAGCAGAGGCGTTCAAATATTGTTGACGAAGAACAAAGTGGTTGCCCTCTTGAGATTGCGACACAAGAAACAGTGTGGAAAGTTGGAGAAATGGTTAGAGCTGACAGGCTAACAACAATAAACAGTATCAGAAAGTGCAAAAGGATGTTCACATGGTTTAGCCTAAAACCGACTTATACAGACGTTGAATGTGAGGTACACAGTTGGCCGAGAGTGTAGTCCAAACACTCTTATGCAGCAGGTATCATAAAACTCATAAAGAGATGGTACAAATGTATCAATGTAAATGACGATTACATAGAGAAATAAACATGCCTTTTAAGTATGTATCTTGGTTTCCCCTTTTTCATTGGCTTTTGTGACCTACTTACTGACTTGCCCTCGTATATGTGTGTGCGTGTAACGATAATTTGTAACATGTAATGAAGCTTGAAGTAATAAATGTAGATAACGCTCATAAGACTCCATCCTAAGGCTTCAAACAAACGTTTCATTCATTTCATATTTAGGAAAGAAACTTGGAACATTATATGAACTATTTAGTGCAGATGTCTGAAATCTCTATATTAAATAGCACTTACGGATGCGCAATCTTCGTTTATCCCTGTTAGCCTTTTCTAAAAATATATTTGAAATTTCCCGATAAAGAAATCAACAGCTATTCGTAAAGGAAGAATTTTTATTTAGTCCTTCTAATAGAATACACTTGTAAAGATCCATTACAAATCACAGCTTGTTGTGATACCATACTACATCTATCTTAGTAGTTACTTAAGTATAAACAACATTTTTGGAAAATTTTATTATTAGAACGTTTCATTACTCCAATGAATCGCTTCAGACAGCATATGTATTAATGTACTAATAACAGGAAATTGAGCTACAAAAGACATTATTTGGCGTTTTATACCAAGAACCGGAAGGGTTTTCCCTGCACTGCAGGTATGTGTAAAAGACTATAACAGTCCAAAGAAGCACCGAACAATATTTTAAAGACATATGAAAAAATGAATGCTGCGATTCTTCCTAAAAAATCGCGGAAAACGATTTTTATAATGAAATAAAAAAATTGTACGAAACACATAATTTTAATAGAATTCACTGAAGCAACAAGTGAAATAAAAATCGAATTATTTCTGTCACGTGCACCATGCAGTGAATAACATCCAGCTTTATTTGAGAAATTTTATAGCATTTTAAAAAAACAACAACAATTAAATTGTGTAGCAAATGCGTTGGCAATCGACTTGTCAGCACCTTTTGTTGTAAATAACAGAATTTTCTTTATAGTGTGATAATAAAGATAGAATCTTGTGCGTTTGTATGACATATTCTATATTCATAAAACACCACTGACTGCAAAATTAAGAGATTTAGCTTGAAGGAATGACTGAAGTTTTATAACACGAAGCCTTTGTTTAAGATTTTTTTTTTTTTTTTTGACTTTTAGTATTTTAATTTTTGGTCACTTATTGAGTTTTTTACGCCTTTTTTAAATATTAGAAATAAGAATCTAGTTAAATCCTTTTATCTAAATATTATAAATGCTGTTGTATTTTTTATAAAGTCTATTTGGAATGCATATAGCGATTTTTAAATTTTCCACAAAAATGTATGCTATTTCTAGAGTTATTTTAACATTCGAGTAAAAAATTCAGTAGAAAATTAATGCCTAATCTATCGGAATTTTGCCTTTCATTATTCACAAATTTCTATCGAATCTTAATGCGATTGGCAGTGCTATTTTTAGAAAGTATCTATTTTTTACTTTCCGTAGCAATTTTTTTGGCATTTGTGGAAAAATCCTGAATATTTCAGCACATGATAGAAAATTTTATCCTCTATGATTTCTGACATTTTAATGTTTTAATTTTTAATGTTTTCTTTTCTTCTTTTTAGAGAGATTTTTCTAAATTTATAAATTAAATGTAGTTTAAAACTTTTAGCCAATTATAAGTAAAATTCGTCAAATTTTCGAAAAAGATTATTTGGTATTAGTAATTTTTTTTTAGAATTTTCGAGATATTTTATCACATTTGGTATTAGCGGCGATTTTGTTACATTAGTAAATGGAACAGGGTTTAAATCTTTTAGTCTAATATACTATTTGTCATCCTTTTTAAAAGAAAATTTCGGAATTCATGCAGCAATTTCTTAATAATTCATGAGATATTTAATTATTTTGGGGTTTTAATGATTTTTACTGCGATTTCTTGACATTCTAAAAATAATTCTGTATAAAACTTCAGTCTAATATAATATTTTTTCGAACGCAATTAATTTTTAATGATTTATAATGCAATATTTAATGAGATTTTCAGAGTTTTTTTTTTTTTTTTTTTTTTTTTTTTTCGTACTATGTCGATTTTTGGTAGCCGAGAATGAATCTGGTTACAGTGTTAAAACCCATTTTAGTAAATTTTGTGATCTGCGATTTTCCAACTTTCAGCCAAGCTTTGCGATTTCTAGAGAGTTTATTTATTTATTTATTTTTATTTTATTTTATTTTATTTTATTTTATTTTATTTTATTTTATTTTTTTTTATGAGACAAAGCAATCCAGTTTCCATCTTCTAGTACAAGTTAGTAAATGATGTCCACTCTTCAATACTGTTTCGTTGGAATTTGTAAATCGGTCTCTGAATTTTTCGAAATATTTTATTCGATCTTTTGCGTTTTTCTGCGAATTTTCACATAAGTAAAAAAAAATCATGTTTAAACATTTTAGCCCAATATAGTAAAATAAAGCTATAATGAGAGTCACTTTTTTTGTTTAGAAAATATTTTCGCTTAATAAATGTCAAATCATACAAATTCAATATTTGTTTGTGAAATCACCCTGCAGCAAACGCTACAGAAAGCAGTGGGGCATCATCAAAAGATTCGTCTTTGAAGAGCTTCATTGGAAATATAAAATCATAAAAATATGACCGTGTACAATACTGAATTAAGGAAATACAGACACAAACATAAAGTTTGTTTGGAAAAATGTTTGTTTAAAAATATAAAATTTTAAAAATACGACGGTTGATTGCAAAAACGCACCTTAGCGTGGTTATCACACCCGAACGCGGTTGGGCCAGTAAGTTCTCCATCATTAAATCACATCAGGAGAAAATTTATATTATTTCTACACCTTTATTATCTAGGATCAGATCAACGCCAAACCTATCAGCTAGTCAATGATAATTATAACAGCAAGCTACAATAACAACAACAACAGCAAATTAAATAATTTTGTGAAAGGAGAGAAATATTACCTATTAGCCTTTTACATTTTTCCGTATTAACTCTGTATAATTTTGTATGGAGATTCTTCGCATTTTCGTAGTTTTGTTCTCTAATGAACAAGTTGAATTTAGATAAAAGACAGAATAGTTCACGGTTGTTTAAATATTTCCAATCAATTAACATTTCGAGAACTGCCTTCACTCGTGAATTGGTCTAATTTTGAAATTACATTGAGTAGAGGAAATCTCAGAATTGCCTTTCAATTACATTCGTGACAGACTTGCATTATTTCATTATCATCTAATTACAGTACAGCTTGATATCGCAATTCATTCAAGTAACATGTATCACCTGGCCGATAGCAATAATTTGCAATTGAAATTCTTACATTTTCAGAAATTGGGTGTTATATCATATAAATACTTTCTACTTTATTATTGAAAATAAAGTTTCTTGACATAATAGGGAAAAATGTAATAATTTATTTTAGATAAATATTGTAACCAATTCAATATTAAGTTATATATATAGGTTGTATATATTAAGTAATAATTTTAATAAACTATGCAGCTAATAATTAAAAACCTAAATATTTCTTCGTGAAATTTTGAATTTTTAAATCAACATTAAAAATTACATTTGTAAATAGGAATGAATATAATTAACTCTATAAAGTTTGTTAGTACTATTTTGACTGCTTTTCATTGTACTATTATTACTGCACAAATACATTTCTACAAATATTAATATTTTAATAGAGAGCAATTTTCAGTTCGTTTGAAACTTTAGAAGAAAAGAAAGGAAAAAGTAAAGAAAATTAGAAAGACACTTTTCTTAACTTTTCCTCAATTTTAAACATCTCTCTATTCTAAAAAAAAGTAACTACCGCTGTCACCGCCGCCGCCGGTTTTGAATTTTTTGTGACCGGAGGTCTTTCTTCGTTAATATTAAGAAAAATAATGCATACAAAAACATAAAAATCGGTAGTATTATACAGAAATGTTTGATAAACACGCTGATACAGACAGTTTTTAGATCTAAGAATTATTTTAAGAGATATTTAATGCTAAGTTGGACAAAATCGTTCCACTAAAAAAGTTTTATAGGAGCAAAAACTGTTCATAGGAATTTGATCATTTTTAGATCATTTTATGCGTTAGAATTTTGACTAATTTTTTGAGGTTTTATTTCTATTTTAAATTCAGATTTTCAGCATTTTTAGAGATATTTTTAACAGATTTTAGAAAGTGATATTAATTTAAACTGTTGCCAACTGTATAAACAGCGGAAACAATAATGTTTGATTAAAAAAAAAAATATATTTATGCGTGTAAATAAATTAAAAATTTATTTACACGTGACTATTATAAACAGAAAAAAATTATTTGGAATTAGAATTAAATAATTATGTACAAAAAGCAGGAACTTGTTAAAATTTATTTCATAAAAACTATAATTACACGTGAATTTTAAGAGAGAAAGGAATTTGTAAAACAATAAATTTCTTAACATGCGTTAGAAGTCTTAAATAGGAAAAATTACGTCATATTTACGTCACATTACAGTTATTACATAAAATGAACACAAAATAATATTGCAAAACGGTTTAAATTTAAAAATTGCGCTAGACATTTATTTGATATTTTAAGAAGATACTTTTCAACTATTTTTGTTAGGAAAGCGCAAATAATATTTCATTTCTAACACAAGTATTTTCACGTGAATATTAAAAAGAGAAAGAATAGTTTGGTCAAAATTACGTCAGATTAAAAACGATTAATTTAAAATGTCTAATTTAAAAGAACTTTCTTTTCACTTTGTTAAAAAATACCAGGAGACAAAGACTCTGTTTACTTAATTCCTTTTATATTCGCTTATTTTGAAATGTTGTTACACGTGTCTACGTCATCAAGTTATTTTTATTTCGACGTTTTATTTGTATTTTTATTAATGTTGTACTAATTTATTTGTTTTTTCGTTATTTAAAATAAAAATTATGCCAATTTGTATAATTTGGCGAGTGGTTTGGCGATTTATATAATTTGGCGAAATTGGTCGACTGGATAATCAAGTAGTACCGCAACGGATTTGGCATTAAAATTCCCCAATCAAAGAGATATGAATAGAAATCCGTTTATAGAGAGATCGCCACTGTTTTTTAAATTATAATTCAATCTTTCGAAATCTTTTTAAAGCCGATCAAATTAGCGTGCATTTAGAGTCTACGGTGTCTGGACGGGGGTTGGCGAGCGTAGCTCGTAGGGGCCGAGCCCCCTAGTTAATTTAAAAATCCCTGTTTAGCGATACGTTTTATCTTCTGAAGAACATCAATATTTATATTACATTTATATAAGCAAACATATTACGTCTGAATTCCATCTTTAAAATATTTACATTAAAATCACAGACAATACATAAAACAACTAAAATTATTACATAAAAACACTAAAAACATATTAAAATTGGGACGTTTCGGATCCAATTATAAACGTTAAGTCAATACTATCAACAGTTACAAGAAAACACAACAGAAAGTCATAAATTTCAGGTTACAGTTAAAATAAAATAGAATACTCGGCCGGCACAGATGCAGCTTCGTTAATCGCTAAATCCTTGGTTCTAGTATGCCAGGCCTCTAAAAACACTCTCCCTGCGTAATTGTTGCAGCAGGATCGGATCACAAAAGCTTTATTAAAATCTGGAAAATGGTCGGTTGCAATAGTATGCTGAACGATCATGAATTCAAATTTCTACATCTAAATGCCTGTTTATGCTCTTTAAGAAGTATTCCAAGTGTCCTGCTAGATTCACCAATATAAACCGCTTCACACTGCTCACACGGAATACCGTAGACGATGTCTTTAAAATGCAGGATGGAATATCTATGTTTAAAATTACATAACAGATTCTTAAGAGGATTTTGGGGAATGAAAGATGTATGGATACCAACTGATTTCAAATAATGCGAAATCTTTTCAGAAATGCAGCTATAATAAGGTATGCTTGCTTAAACATTTGATTTTGTACGCTGGAAAGGTGGAGGGGTATTATTATTACATGTGTAGAAAAAAAATCACACTAATTTTAGTTCTTAAATACAATTTATTAGTTTTAGGTACTGATTTGAGAAATACCTTTGATTCTTGTGACAAATCTAATAAGAGTTTGCCTGAAGCATACAAATATTAGCCTAGATCTTTTAAATGTTTTAAAGGAAAAATATAAAAATATATTTGCAATGAAAATGAATAGGCACATTTCCCATTTATTAGATTTGTTTTATATACACATTTTTTATTACATTGCTTTCAATTGATATAAAATTGCTTACAATTGATATAAAACATTTGAAATGCTTCATTTAAAATGTTTTATATCAATTATAAACACTTACGATGAAGGAAAGATTTAAAAGTGTAACTTTTAAAAGTATTACTCCGTACTTAGGTTTCCATTAATTCTGTTAATGAAACTCTGTTATTCGGAAGTAAGAGTAATTTATTCCAGCTTTTTTTTTCAAAGATACATGATTGCTTTTTGAGCACAAAATGTAATTAAACGTCAAACACAAGAAATACTTTAACTGATAGATCCTTATTTGAAAATGATCAGTCTTTAATTAAATAAGTTTCGTAATTAAATTTACTGACATCAAACATGGACTGGCTTATTAAAGTATCAATCTTTGATTCAATGTATTGTATTTTTGTCTTTCTGCGTAAATTGAAGTCAGAAACATGAAATTGTTCTAATTAATTTTTCTATTATAATGCTAGATTTGTGTTCTTTAAATTGAAATTTTTATTTAAGTGCAAGACTATAAAAATTACATATATAAAATCATATTAATGAGTGATATTATAATTATTCTAGATGTGGTAATATCAGCAATGATATGGACAAAAACATAAAAGCAATATACGGTGTCATACATAAGATATGGAACATTTCTTGCGAAATCACTAACCTTGTTTAACTTACTTAATTTTTCTACGAGATTTTTTATATTTGTATTTAGATATATCAATTAAATTATTTCTGAACAGAAACATTTGACAAATTGCTTGGGTAGAATTCATTAAATGGGTTAAATTGCATGTGTATGAAGCAGTTCACAAACTGCCAGAAAATGTTGCTAATAAAATCGTATTACGCAAAAGCAAATCTCTATCTCGCCAAGTCATTTATAATAAATAATTATTTATTTGCTCGTTCATTTCATGATTTATTTATCAAAATACTACAAGATTAAAATCGATTGAAGCATAAAATATGTGTACATTTTAATTAAATATTATATAAACGTTTTAATCTTTGTAATTGTTGTGCATACGCAGTTATAGAGTCTTTGAAACTAAAATAAGAATCTTAAAAGATGTATAAATTAACAGATGCAAACTAAAAAGCTGTAGAAGAGTATCTAAAAATCCTTGATATAAAGAATAAAAACAGAAAAAAGTACCGAGACTATCGTACGAATAATACCTTAACAGAAGTATTTATTGACTTCATGTTGCATTTCGTGGTTTGCTGGTGAGCCATAAATGTAAAAACTTAGAATATCTTACGTCTAAAATATAAAATAAAAACCATTTTAAACGAAGTAGTTGTATTCAACTCCTTTTTGAACGCGAGGGTATTATAAATAACAGCTGAGGGCGTGACTTAACTTAAATAAAACATGCAAAAAATACAGAATATTGCAGTAAAAATATCCAAATATTATTCGAAGAGTATTAATAGCGAGAAATGATGATTAAAATAAAGATTTTTTATTTGTATCAAAATCTTACATTTACATTCCTTTTACTATTATTTAAAGGATTCCAAATGAATTAAAATGAATCAAAAATAAGTAGAAGTATTCATTTTTAATCGGATGCATGTCATGGAATGACCTGCCTTTTTTCCCTGAAATCAACTCCCAAGATAATGTGCAAGGTATCCTCAGTGCGTCTGTAAAAGCCATTGGCTGACAGTTTCAGTCTCTGTCGAAATTGAAGGTCGTCATCATTGAAGCGTGAGAGAATATTGATACTACTGTCCTCCAACGATTGGTAACTTTTATACCTCATCGTATATTGCAATTCACATGTATATTGCGTATATTGCAATTCATATGACAATATATCCATTGCGGATATATTGTCCATTAACAGTAGTGGCTTTATTTTGACGGGGCACTTCTCCGCTCTCATTTTTACAAATTATTTTTTTTTCCTGCTCAAGAAGTGAGTTACTCTTTATAAATATGTATTTGTATATAGACTTTCTTAATATATTTGTTTCGTTCTTATTGGTTTGTTTCGTTTCCAATTACAGCACACAATGACTGTGACTTTATTTCGGTAGGATAGACCTTATATGTTAATAAATGAATAAGCATTGTAAAATAGTGGTAGGTATTTTTAAAGTTTAGACGTTTTATTTCATTTGTTACATTATATAAGCTGTCCATTTGGCGTAGATTTATATCGCATAATCTCTTAATTAATGAAATAATCGACGTTTGAGATACTGAGATAGATTTTAAGAGTTTCTTAATGAACAAGAAATATTAATCAATACCAATAGCAATGAAAAATGTAAGTATATTTTCAATAGTTATATATTTTTGGGGATAGGATATTTAAGGAATAATTTTAGTTGCTTACGAAATGTCTGATTTCGGATGAAGCTTGTTAAAACGTATTTATAAACACCATCAGATGACACCATCAGAGAGTGCTGTTTATCTTAAAGTTTAAATATCCCTGCATGCGAGAAAAGAGCGGTTAGAATATTATCTTGTAGTGTCAGTGTATAGGCGAAACTTGAATACAAGTTACATATAAATATATTTTCTTTATGAGTTCAAAAAGAAACCATCATAGCAGAGACATCCAAGGATTTTCGCAATCTGCTTGGAAATGTCACCGTAAAAAAACAAGAGATGTTTTTAAGTTTTCGATCCGGCTAAATATCTCTGTGAAATGAGTGGAGTAGACACGTATCACCAGTAATCATTGAGTCTGACCCGGATCAAACTATGAAGAACATAGTAGAGCGATAAGTTGTACCTTGTTTGGTAGTTCTCAGATTTCTGTAATTTCAGAAAGCTTAAAAAAGTAGTTTTTAATGAGCTCTCTCATCAAACTCTGAAAAGTCAACTGGGAGTTTGCAGTTCTCTGCTTTCATAGAACAGAAATGATCGTTTTCTAAGAAAGTTTCGATATATGATAAATAGATATTCAGTGCCGACGTACAGAATGGCTTATGAAGCCCCGAAACACATTTTACAATCAATCTCCATCGGAGAAAGATAATCGTAACTGTTTGGGGGTGTACACATACAGTGTTTTATAAAGAAAAAATAGGAAACTAATAATAGAGAGAAATATGGCATCCGAATTTATACAATGCATTAAAAATGACGTGTTATGCGCCCTAAATTTGTCTACATAAAATGTTTTACTCTTTTATGCCAACGGGATACCACAATTTTCCAGCCAACTATTCAAAAAATATACAGCTCACGATATGAGAAATTTGTTCATCCTTCGTACTCACCAACTTACTGTCACTTTATTCACCATTTGTAACATTGTTTTAACAAGTACAATGTTCGCCAATGAAACAATCGTTGAAAAGGCTTTTGAAGAGTTTGGTACAGAATTGAGTTCTTTCGTGTAACTAGTAAAAAATAATCTGTTATAGTGATTGAAGAGAGGAATTGCATCTGCAGATGCTTATTTTGATAAGTAAAAAAGGAGAATTCATAGGTTGTATTTATGAAGGCCAATTATCAACACGTGAGATATAGGCCCTAAGGGTGGGGTGCCCTTCGTGGGGGTCTTTCTAAGGGAACCTAACCCGTATTTATGCTTGGAAATCCAAGGTTTCGAAGAAAACCACGAAAACTCCGAAACGATTAGGCCGACGGGTGCGATTGGGTTTGAACCCAGGACCTCCCGTCTACCAGCTTCGAGAGCAGAACCTCTCGGCCACTGGTGGGGCAGGAGAATTCATAGAATTATTGTTTGAATTTTATTTTCGTAATAAACCATTTCATCTTCAACAATCTAATAAATAAAAACACAGTTTAATATATGATTAACTAATTATTAATGAAATGCTTTTGACATAAACGTTTGAACATTTTTTAAACGTACTCAAAGAAGGGGGAATTTAAGTGAAAAAAGTTGAAGCAAAGAAAATACCTGAATTTCTTACCTCATGCAAAACTAGGACAAATCAAGATATAAGTATTAAAATTAACAATACATCTGAATCACGCATAAATATGTTTTGTTTCCCTTAAGTACAAATATAAATATTTCATATATATTAAACTGTAAAGAATTAAACAAGTTGAAATGAAAAGAAAATTAAACACATTTAAAGTACAAAATTATCAGCTCAAATGCATAACCCTTCGAATAAAATGCAAAGAAACTTATAGGACTTTAACATTACGCGAAATTATGAATTACGTATAAATATGTTTTATTTCACTTAAGTACAAATATAGATATTTCATATATATTAAACTATAAAAAAATAAACAAGTTGAAATGAAAAGAGAATTAAACACATATAAAGTAAAACAAATATCAGCTCAAATGCGTAACCCTTCGAATAATATGTAAAGAATCTTTTAGAACTCGAACACTAAGCGAAATCATTCTGTTTTATTTTTTTAAATTTAATTATAAGCTTAAATATATATATATATATATGAATAATCATATATTGTTGGGAATGTCACATTCACCTTGAAAATGTATCGAAATAAAATAAAAACTTGCTTAAAAGGTGCATTTTTATACAACAGATGTCACAATATAAAAGATGTTAACACATATTACACTTTTTAAAAACTTAAAAAGAGTTTACAAATATAATACACGCGCCGAGCGCTTTCGATCAAAACCTTGATCATCTTCTGGGCCGCTTTGAGTACAACTGATACGTCTCTAACGCACTTTCATCCTCGGTCGGACAACTGAGCAAGTCAACTTTACAGTGGAGAGGAGACAGCAAAACAGTTCCGAAAAAATGGAGGGGAGACAGCAAAACAGTTCCGAAAAATGGAGGGGGGGGGGGTGAAGTGAGACGGACAAAAAGTTGAGCGTTACAAACCAAAAGAACATCTAGTTCAAAAGATTTAACCATATATTTGGAATGTTATATGACATATTATCATTAATAGCTTTATTATTCAATATTAAGATTTCAGTGGACTCTTTTATCAACGACAAATGATCGCTTTCGATCAAAACCTTGATCATCTTCTGGGCCGCTTTGAGTACAACTGATACGTCTCTAACGCACTTTCATCCTCGGTCGGACAACTGGGCAAGTCAACTTTACAGTGGAGGGGAGACAGCAAAACAGTTCCGAAAAAATGGAGGGGAGACAGCAAAACAGTTCCGAAAAATGGAGGGGGGGGGTGAAGTGAGACGGACAAAAAGTTGAGCGTTACAAACCAAAACAACATCTAGTTCAAAAGATTTAACCATATATTTGGAATGTTATATGACATATTATCATTAATAGCTTTATTATTCAATATTAAGATTTCAGTGGACTCTTTTATCAACGACAAATGATCGCTTTCGATCAAAACCTTGATCATCTTCTGGGCCGCTTTGAGTACAACTGATACGTCTCTAACGCACTTTCATCCTCGGTCGGACAACTGGGCAAGTCAACTTTACAGTGGAGGGGAGACAGCAAAACAGTTCCGAAAAAATGGAGGGGAGACAGCAAAACAATTCCGAAAAATGGAGGGGGGGGGGTGAAGTGAGACGGACAAAAAGTTGAGCGTTACAAACCAAAACAACATCTAGTTCAAAAGATTTAACCATATATTTGGAATGTTATATGACATATTATCATTAATAGCTTTATTATTCAATATTAAGATTTCAGTGGACTCTTTTATCAACGACAAATGATCGCTTTCGATCAAAACCTTGATCATCTTCTGGGCCGCTTTGAGTACAACTGATACGTCTCTAACGCACTTTCATCCTCGGTCGGACAACTGGGCAAGTCAACTTTACAGTGGAGGGGAGACAGCAAAACAGTTCCGAAAAAATGGAGGGGAGACAGCAAAACAGTTCCGAAAAATGGAGGGGAGGGGGTGAAGTGAGACGGACAAAAAGTTGAGCGTTACAAACCAAAACAACATCTAGTTCAAAAGATTTAACCATATATTTGGAATGTTATATGACATATTATCATTAATAGCTTTATTATTCAATATTAAGATTTCAGTGGACTCTTTTATCAACGACAAATGATCGCTTTCGATCAAAACCTTGATCATCTTCTGGGCCGCTTTGAGTACAACTGATACGTCTCTAACGCACTTTCATCCTCGGTCGGACAACTGGGCAAGTCAACTTTACAGTGGAGGGGAGACAGCAAAACAGTTCCGAAAAAATGGAGGGGAGACAGCAAAACAGTTCCGAAAAATGGAGGGGGGGGGGGTGAAGTGAGACGGACAAAAAGTTGAGCGTTACAAACCAAAACAACATCTAGTTCAAAAGATTTAACCATATATTTGGAATGTTATATGACATATTATCATTAATAGCTTTATTATTCAATATTAAGATTTCAGTGGACTCTTTTATCAACGACAAATGATAATGGGATGAAGGAATAATTATTCTTGCTTCATTAAAACGGATATTTAAATTATTCTGTAAGTTAAGTCTTGCTAACGCTGTGGAGGCTCTATTAAACTTAATGTCACTCATGTGCTCTTTTAATCTATCTTTGAATTTTCTTCCCATCATTCCAACATAAAC